>OY728162.1:1280908426-1285708426 GCA_963277665.1 Viscum album
TTTTCATTTCATAATGCTTTAGATAGTGGTCACATACACTGAACATGTTAAAATTGTGTTGGAAGACCTTAGTTGAGCTGCGAAGAAGTAATCTACCACATAACCGAATATGGTTTTCAAGAAAACTACTATGTGTGGTATCACATTGGGGAGAAAATGAAATCTCAAATTACTGATGATTCAAATGAGAGGAATGGATTAGAGAATTTGTTATATGACTGGTTTTTGTTTATTAATCATCATGAAAAATAAAGTATTTCAACCCTAGAAGACATCAATATGAGAACACATGACGTGTCTAATGAAAATTATGATGTTGTCAGGGTAGAAAAATTGGATGATTTTTCTAGGACTCTAGTATATCAACAATGTGGTAAAATGAAAAGGCTATAATTTTTAATCTGATTGTTTCATGGGAAAACTATGTATGGGATTTCTAATACTTCCATCAATTAAATTCTTACATTATTTAAGGACTTACTTCCATATGATATAGATATTCTTTCAAACCACTATATGGCATGGAAGTTAATTGAGGAACTTGGATTTTCAAGAAACAAAATCCATGTTTTCCCGAAAGATTTCAGTTTGTTCTCAGAAGAAATTGTTGAACAAAATGATAGTATAAAATGTGTCACATCCCACTGGAAGCTAAAATCAGATGGAACACCATCCCATGTGCCACATAAAGTAATGTGGCACTTTCCATTGATCTTCAGACTCCAGAATATTTTTATGTTTGATAAAATATTAATAAAATGCAATGGAATGATACCGAGATAAAGAAGACTAATGATTAGTTGTTTTACCCTACATATGGATTTTCAGGGTAGAGATTTGATGCTTGATATCCTGATTCTATAGCTGAAGTGTGTAATGTGAGGTTGGGTCTTTCATGTGATGGTTTTAATCTGTTTGGGTAGATTCTTACTTCGCACAGCACATGGACGGTTTTTATACACATTTATAACCTTACCCCACGGTTTTATATGAAAAAACCTTTCACTTTCATGATTATACTCATATTTTTCCCTTCTTATCCCAGTAATGATATAGACGTATACATGCAACCTTTAATAAAAGAGTTGAAACTTCATTGGGATGTGGGTGTACGCACATACGATGCATGTTTGGAAGAAATATTTCAGATGATTTTTGCACATATGTGGATGATCAATGATTTTTCTACTTATATAATGATGTCAAGATGGAGCACAAAAGAGAAAAATATCATGTCCTTTTTGTATAAATAATACATGATTCAAAAGACTCAAACATCATTGTAGTTTCAGTTTTATGGGATATCGACGATTCTTGCCAATGGACCATCCATATAGAAATAATCGTCAAAGATTTGACAATACTATGGAGACCGATGATCCACCTCAGTGTATATCTGGAACTAATGTGCTTAATGAATTGAAAGATTTTAGTTTTTCATTCAGTAAGGGTCAAATAAAATCTTTAAAGAGAAAGATTTTTTTCCACTAAAACCTATTACAATTGGATTAAGAGAAGTATCTTATTTGATTTTCCTTATTGGTAAACCAATTTTCTACCTCACTTATTAGAATTAATGAACATTGAAAAAAAAATATGTGAAATGTTGCTTTCGATTATTCTAAATGTTAAGGTAAATACAAATTATTATTTAAAGTCTCAACGTGACTTAGTGGATTGGGGAATCAGACCAGAATTGAATCTTGTGCGTATTAGAGAAAATAAATTGAAAGTTACATGTTCTTCTTATGTCATGATACCTACATAAAAAAATCAATTTTTGGAAGTACTATATACTATTAAATTTTCTGATGGCTATTCAAGAAACATATCTAAACGGGTCAATAGAAGTGATTTCAAGATAAAAAATTTCAAGACTCATGATTATCACATCCTTCTGCATGAGTTGATTCAAATAGAAATTCATCATCTTTTTTCCAATAATGTGAGAGTGGATATTATTCGGTTGTTCTATTTTTTTAGAGATCTTCGTGCTAAAAAATTTTCCAAGTCTTTCTTGAAAAAAATGTTGGCAGATGCCCCATTAATTTTTTGTGAGTTAGAGAAAATATTTCCTCCATAATTTTTCACATGAATGATGCATCTGACTGTTCATATTCCAACTAAAATACTTCTCGGAGGACCTATTTCTTTTTGTTGGATGTATCCAACTGAATGAAATATGTACACATAAAAGTATTATGTCTGAAATAGGAATCATCCCGAAGGTTCTATCGTGAACGGTTACAGGGCTAAAAAATGTATGGATTTCTGCTCTATGTATTTGTATGATCTTACTACAATAATGAACAAACCAATGAGAAATGAATAAGAATAGTATAAGAAAATTGAACCCAGTTTTCCATCACTTCCTCAAATAGGAGGAATTCTTGGAGCATATACATTGAAGACATTAAGCATAGAAGAGGGGGAGATGGAACATTGCATAATTTTGATCAACTGTTGTTTGTTCAGGGACTAAATCAGGTATGTAAATTTAATATATGTATATATTACATATATATTTGTTAAACTATTCTTATTTTTATCTACAGGGAACATAAAGCAGTGATAAATAGAAATTATTGTTCTTTATCTTTGAGAAAGAGGGAGAATTTTCATAGAAAAGATTTTTTTCTTAGTTAAAATTGAAGGTGAAAATATTATTTTTTAAAGTAATTAAATCAATATTTAATTAATTTTAATATTCATTTATGTTTTAGGTATCGAGTTTTCATGCTGACTCTGTCTCTAAGAAAATAATAGCATTGGATTTTTGTCCTAATACCGTGGTTTGTGACTGTAAATCAATTATTATCAATGGGTACAGATTTATTATCACAAAAGGAGAAAAGAAAATGGGAACACAACATGATGGTGTTATGGTTACTACCACAATAGACTGTTATGCCTGTGCATCAGATAGTAGACTGCGATTTGAAAATGTAGGTTATTATAGATTCGTTGAAAAAAAAATAATATTGGATTATTTTTCTCATGGATGATTCACGATGATGAAATGAAAGTGGTTTGATTTGATGATGAGGCATGGAACATTTATTGATGATTGTGGATTTAGAGTAATTGATATGACTCGCACTCTTTCTACCAATGAACCATATGTATTGGCATCAATTGTGAAACAAGTGTTTTATGTCAAAGTCCATCTTCAACCTGAATTTGGTGTCATTATTGGAGTAATTCTGAGACATATTTTTGATGATGGAAATGATGAAATTGGCACCATCCCTACTTCCATTGGAAACAATCCATTTATTACTTTTGGTGACTCCGATATCTAATTTATCATAGTTGACTATGAACCTGATGTTGTGGTGGGAAATATATAAAATCATCCATACATGTTCTCAATTCTTTTGGCTTATCTCAACTTGGGTTGTTAAAGTTAGTACTATTAAAATTGATTTAATACTGATTACAAATATGTTTTATCTCACTTGACCATTATGAGAATTTTCAATGTTTATTGGTTTCAATTTTATTTTAATTTCATTTCTAATTTGGAATTTAACTGTATTCAAACCTAAGAAACCAACATTTCTAACTTAGTGAACATTTCAATGCTTTATTGACCATGTATAAAATTAGTATAACACTAAGACCTCCCTTTAAAATTTCACTAGATAATGAACATGATGGTATGTCTTCTTCTACAAAACATGTATAGAAACCTACATCATCTACCTGGGCTAGAGAAATTAAATTTTTCCTTAATTTTGACAAGTTATTTAACCCTTATGAAAATGATGGTTTGTCTTCTTACTAAATAACCATCCTATTAAAAATTAAATTTCTTTATTACATCATGTACGGTTTATTAAATTTATTATATATCTATTTAGGCTCACCTAAAATAATGGATAGTTAAATTATCCATGGATCCCCCTATTCCCTCTCATTTATTTTGTTTTATGGGTTACACATGAGTTATCCTTTTCTAATTACTTCTATTTTTTTTCAAATGCAATAAATGCAACCAATTGAATAGAAGTGACAGAAAAAGATGATGGACAATAATTGTCGCATGGTTGAGATGGTAATTCCACCACTAGTGCTTGGAGTGAGTATTTTATTTGAAATATATATATTTAAATAATATATAATGTCATGTGATTAATTTTTTAAAACATTTTTGTAGGATCCACCTCTTAGGTGACAATTATTTGATCAGTATCCTAGTGGTACTCCCAGTACTCAAGGTGTTCTTATGAGGGGGTGGTACGAGAGCTAGCCGATCTGGTCGGAGTACCCGATTAGACCATGCCCCTCCCACTGACATACCATCTATCCCACATTATGATCTCAGTGTGTCTTTAGAGAAACACGAGATATTTAGTCCTCCCATGTTTTCACCACCCTTTACATCTGAGCCTCTTCAACCATCTTTACCCTATCTGATGATGATTCCCACTCCCCATCCAGCATTCGGCCAGTCTTCTGTGCCATCTTCTTTTACTTCTACTTCCTTCTCTCCAAGCTTCTATATTCCATCTTCTATGACTCCTGCTCTTCCAAAGCATATCCCTATGGAACATACATTGGCACCCACTCCACCTTCAAAAGGTGTTCCTTCATTTTTTACAGATCTAATGACGCCCATTGATCAGACAGACGTGGGTATATTTATAGAACCCTAACAAATTTTTATACCATTATTTATTTTCATTTTAACATGTATTGATAAAATATTTGTTTTTATTTCATAAAAAATACATCTACTGATTGGAGGTGAGGGAATACATGCATGTGTGCAGTGTAGAACCGTCGCACACAGCTGATGGTGGACTATAATGAAGACAGTAAAATGATTGAGAAAACAGGGCAGCAATGTCAGAGTTTTTTGGCGATGCTTTCCAAATACTCTGACATCATTCCTTTCAGCCTGCACTCATGGGAATAGTTTCCAAATGAAGTCAAGGATAATTCTTGGGAAGAGATATGGGTAAAAAATTGTTTTATTTAATGAAATATATTATATTTTGTATTAATATGTATTAATATTTCGGTGTTAGCTTCAGTTTAATTTCCTCTATAGTGAGGGTGAACGGCTGGAACGTCTAAAGGATTTAGGTGATATTTGGAGAGCCTATAAGCATGAATTTTATATTGGATGGCATGCTAGAGTTGGCACAGAGTTATAGGCAATCCTTGATGTTGATGACTATCTGATAGAGCAATATCAGTAGATGATTACTCATCGGATGACTACCCAGTTTAAGGTATTAATCACATTTGAAGTATGTAAATGAGAAATTTCATGTTTTTCATTAATACTATCTTCTGTATTATTGAATTTTATTTAGGAATCATCCGTAAGAAATAAAAAAAACATTGATGCTAAAAAATAACTCCCCACAATGGGACTTACTATAATTCCAGATCATGAGAGGAAGAAGGTGTGATAGTTGTTTATAATTTTTCTTTAGGACTTTCACTTTCTATTGTTTCCTCTGTAATTTATTTGGTTGATAAAGTTGTTATATAATTTCAGTTATGAAATTAATTATTGTTAACCTATTTCTGATTATGGTTTCCTACATTCAATGTCATTATATATGGAAAATTTAATATTGAATGATAGTTTCCTTGAGAAAAACTATTTTTCTCGAGTCGAAGGAAGAAAAATGGAAGTACGGTAAATGAACCGACTCAACAGCAGATTGTAAGTTTTAATTTGTTGATTTAAAATTTTAATATATATTCTGTAACATAATAATCTACTTATATTTGTAACAGAATTCTTTAGAGGCCCTTGATGCCCAGGAACCTGACAATTTTGGGCCAAACGATCGCTTACATAATGTGTTGGGAGATGAGCACCCTGGAAGAGTATGCTACCGACCTGGGAAGAGTATAGTCCCAATGAGGTATTGAACCTCATCAGGTATGAGTTTTAGTGCCACCAAGTTCTAGAAGGTTAAGGCACATGCAGAACAGGATGAAAAAAGGGCCAGAGAGATGGTAGAATAGTCTTTTAGGGAAAACACTGCATTTATGAAACTAATGTAAGTTTTACGTTCAACACTTCCACCAGAGGCCAGAAAATCTTGAGATGAATATATGTCGTCGATGTGTTCTATATATAGTGCACTAGGTGATAGTTCTAGTGGTGGTCGATATTATGGCAAGGTGGAGGCCGAGGCAGAGGAGGATGATGGCGAGGAGGAGCTTGAGGCGGAGAAGGAGGGTGAGTAAGAGGTCGAGGTTGAGGAGGAGAGTGAGAAGGAGGCTGAGGCGGAGTATGAGGGCGAGGAGGAGGTCATTGAGGAGGGCAGGGATGATTATGGGTATAACAATGAGGACGGGGGTGAGACTGATGATGATGGTGATGATAGTGATGGTGATGAGGGAAAGATTGATCTGTTTCATTTTTGACTGATATTACTGACATTTGATGTTTGATGATTTTTTGTGCCAGAATGTATGTGTGATTAGGTAGGTCACATTATATTTATTTATTTATCTATAAATAATAAAACTTGACTTGATTGTTTAATGTGAGTGATTCACCCCTCCTCTACACACCCCCACCCCCTTGGACGTCCCCCCACCCCCCTGGACAGCCCCCACCCCCTCTGGACACCCCCACCCCCTCTGGACACCCCCACCCCCTGGACACCCCCTACCCCCTTGGACAGCCCCTCCCCCCCCCCAACACCCTGGACACCCCTATCCCCTTGGACCCCCCAGACACCCCCCCCCCCCAACCCCCTTAGATAGCCCCCACCCCCTGGACCCCCCCACCCACCCACCCCCCTGGACACCCCCCCTGGAAACCCTCACCCCATGGACTTCCCCCACCCCCTAGACACCCCCACCCCCAGACAGCCCTCCAACCCCCTAGACACCCCCCAGCCTAGACACCCACCACCCACCCTGGACCCCCCCCCCCCCCCCCTGAACACCCCCCCTGGACACCCCTACCCCCTGGACACCCCCCCCCAACCCCCTGGACACCCCCCCCCCCTCGACAGCCCCCCAAACACCGGGACAGCCCCCCCCCCACCCCTGGACACCCCCATGACCCCCTGGAAAACCCCCCACCCCTCCTGGGTAGCCCCCCCCCCCCACCCCCAACCCCCAAGACAACCCCCACCGTGTAACACCCCGAGCTTCCACGATACGCTTCTCATTCAATAATGCAATAGCTTGCATTGTACGCAACTTCGAGTTCTAAAACACCGCGACTAATCAAAGTAGCCGTTGTGAATAGTAATAACCACTTTTTAAATTTATAGAAATTTTATATTTCAAAATAGACTTCATTTTTGTATTCCTAATATTTAAATTAGCCTATGTTTAATTTTTTGTAATTTTCTAAGAACTTCCAATTTTTTTTTATGAATAGTGAAAAATACTTAAAACAACTCTTTAAATCAAAATAATTTGTAGTGATAAGTTATACTATTGAGTGGTTTTAAATTATAATTAGAATATATTTTTACCATTTTATCCAATGGTGTTCATTAGAATTAATTTCACTTTGAAATTGGACATAAACAATTGTCAATCTTTTGATATATATTGTTTCTTAAAAACACGCTATTTGTTGTGACAACGGGAATTAATTGTAAAATTAATTAATGCAACTGATATGTTTAGAATTTCATAAAATAGACATCATTTTTGAATTCGGAATATCAATTATAGCTTAGGGTGAAATTTTGGCATTGTTCTGAAAAACTTCAATGTTTGATGAATAGTGAAACCACTAAGTGGTAGTTAAAAAACTGACTTTTTGTTTAAATGAAATATTACCACTTCTGTGGTTTGATTTTCAAAAATCCGACATACATGGTTTTCATTAAGAAGTAAAATGTGGTTCAATGAGATTAAAATAATTTTTTGGTGAATAGTAACTTTTAAGTTCTTAATCGCGATTAGAGGTAATTAGTGTAGTTTAAGGTAAAAATAATGTTTTAATAATATGAGATGAGCTTGATACATGTCCTACCCTCATTGGATGTGTCATGGCCAACCGAGAAAATCCATGGGTCAACTTGGGGACCCCATGGAGCCACTTTATTTGGAAAATGACATAAATTCCTTTTATTTAATGTTAAAGTAAAAAATGACACAAACATGCAATGTTTTACTAAAACATATTTTACATGGGGTTATACAAGTCATATTTTTGACTATAAATAGTCATTGGAAAGCTAAAACGATTTCCTACATCATAGTATTTTTTTATAATTTTTAGACATTAAATAAATTAAATTATTTATGACATCATTATGATGCAGTGATGACCTCATTATTTAACGATTTAAATAAAATGAGAAGATAATGAAAAATCCAAGGCTTACACTTGTCCAAAGCCTATTGGATGAGGATATTTAGAACCCTTATCACCTTATCCACGAATTATATAATTGTGGGACCTTTAGAATCCGAAAAGCATTGTATAATAATGTAACATTTCAATCTTTCCAAAAGAGCCCCTCCTCTCCTCTTATAAAAGGCCCCCACCTCTACCATCTTATTCACACTTTCAAGCCTTTTGGTTAGGCCAAACTCTGCCCAAATACTCTCCCAACTTCTATCCCTTCATCCTAGAAGATTTACTTTAGTCAGAAAGCCATCCTAAGGAGTCCTTTTGATCAAATCAAAAGGAAGAACCCGAAGAAGAGGTAACGTTTTCATCACCCTCTTTCAAGTTTCTTTCTTCTTCCACTCCCTCTTTGTTTATTATTTCAATTCTAAAATTATAACTCCAGTATCTTCTATATACTGTGATGTTATTATAAATATGGAACAACCATATTCAGTATTCTACCCATCATTTGAATGACATGTCACCATACGTGCGTACGTACGGCTTACCGTCTCCACGTCGTAGTGTAATTGTTATTCAATATATTATTATTTAGATGGGTATAATAATGATATGTAATTCATGTAAATAATAAATATAACATGATAATGATTCTGTATATATGATATACTATCCAATTATATATTATTTTAATATCAAAATAATGATATTGTCGCTCGTGCGTACGTACGGACTACCGTCTCCACGAACGCGATAAGATTCATTCTCCGTCGTATCCATTCAAGTATAATTATCATTTGATGATTTAAAAATAATGTTTAAGGACATGATATCATTCTGGATATGAATAAGATACAACCTATCCATGAAAAACACGACTCACGTAACAAAACTTATAAAAGAAAACAAGTAAGTTAACACCCGAAACAACGATAAATCTAAGATATTGTTAACAAAGCAATGTTAAAAGATCATATATGATATCATATGAATGTATATGATTCTTGTATAAATTAATAACAATTATTTCACCATTATACAGGAGGTTAACCTACCCCAACCAAGGAAAAGTACAAGGTAAGGGTTTACTTCACAACCTCTTCATTATCCAAGGTTGTTTATACATAATTATCTACTGGGACCTCGTTATCATCCACATCCATGTTTCTTAAAAATGTCTTTCAAAACATTTTTACTATTAAATGGAAAATGGGTTAAAGTCATTTATACCCTTATACGTTTTTTAAAGGAATCTTACCGTCGTTTTCCAAACAATGTACTTTTTGACCTTTTTGACAAATTTAAGGTAAGAATGTTTTTTTAACTTATACGGTGGGGGAGGCTATTTTCCGCCATTATAACTTCGTCGAAGCTTCCCTTACAAGATTATAAGAATATTTTCAAAGTAAATGTATTATTTTATTATTATGGTACATTTAAATGATTTCAAAAAAAGAGAGATATTTCTCTCAAATAGATTTGATTTCATCCATGTCAACATCCTTTGATGGGTTTTAAGTTTAATTGAAATTGATTTATGATACAAAACTCTCATTGAACATTTAGTGAAATATTTGACTGTGGATGTGTTATTTTTATACCATCCATAGTTTATGGAGAAATTGTTGACGTTTCGTATGCTAGTTTTAATACGAATATTTATGTTATGTTTAAACCTATTCATATGAGGAATGTATTGGACTTAATAAGTGATGGGTGGAGCCCGCTATAGCTCCTCGATGCATCGGTAGGTCTCATGAGACAACTAGATGTGGAATTGGCCGAGGCCCTTTCCCAATTTGATTTATGGTTTTGGCCGAGGCCTTAATCATTTTAGACGTCTTGGTCGAGGTCTTGACAAAATGTTTCAGAATGTCTGGCATTATACATTCCCTCATTATGAAATTGGTTATTGATATTGCATGTGATTATTCGACCAGTAGAATATCCATGTGAAGAAGCGAATGGAATTATCTCATTTTACTTTTTCCATATTATGTTGAAGTTCAATTTTTAAAGGCTTTTGTTTTAGTCATACATTGCCTTAAATGTTTATGTTTATTGATGAAAGCTTCCACTATATTGTTATCCTTACTGAGCATTTGAGCTCACCCCTTTCAATGTTTTAATATTTTTCCAGGATGTGAAGAAGTATTTTATGAATGACCTATTGGGGTAGTCAGAAAGGGATATGAGTGTGGACTATTCAGACCATGTTATTGTAGTTTGTTTACTTTTTGATGTAATGAAATACTTATGAATGTATCTAGTGTTTCCAAGGCTACTAAACTAATCGGTCTTTCGAGACTTGATCTTTTGTGATCATGTCAATGTTACGAAGTAATGCACCGACTCTGGGTAGCTGGGGTCGGGGCGTTACAGTTGGTATCAGAGGCAATTTAGTACTAACCTTGGAATCTAGATTTAGATAAACTCTGATTATATAACATAGCCCAAAGATAGACTTTAAGGATTAGTATAGAAGAACTTCCTAGAATTTTGGTATTATAGAGATTTTGTGAGTTTTCCGAGCAATACATCCCTGTCTGGATACGAGCAGGTAGAGGCGGCTCTCACACAGATGTACCTAGGGGTAAAACCCGAAAACACCGCTTTGAGCTAGACTCGAACGGGTACTGGTGCACGACAACGGGCCTTTCTGCACTCTTGGTTACGACACTCCCGGGGGATATGATTAGGATAATTCTCATTTTCTTTACAAACCACTATGAAGGGTTATGAGTATATACTTCCTCAAAGAAAACATTTTTATTGATTATATCCATAAATAGTTCAATTTATGTTAAGTATCTTACAAGTATGGAATTATGTATTTTGATTCATAAACTAATATAGTTTATGCCATTGTTTATAAATGGCGCCTAGTGGAAGGAATGGAAACTGTATCAATGCACGCACTCCGTGTAGAGATTTCCCTCCTACTCAAGATAATTATTGTGGAGCTGGAGATACAACTGGTGCTGATCAACTTATTACCATACTGGGACAACTCACTCAGGTTATGAATAATAACCTTACTCGTATAGAGCACCCTGATCCGCAACGTGGAGGACCAATGTTAGACCGCTTCATGAGGCAACAACCAGCAACATTTAATGGGGGTACAAATCCATTAGTTGCTGAGCAATGGATAAATTCCTTAGAAAAAATATTCCATGCCTTGGGGAGTAGAGAAAGGGAGAAGGTTGTCATGGCAGTCTACCGCCTCACTGGAGATGCCGATCAATGGTGGTCATTGATTCAAAACACAAAGGAAGATGATGAAGTATAAAATATGGAATGGAGAGAGTTCAAAGATCTTTTCCTAGAAAAATACTATCCTCGCGACCATCGAGCAGACATGGAAAGACAATTTTTGTGTCTAAGACAAAAGGAGGATGAGAATGTCGCAAAGTATGAGGCCGACTTTACAAGGTTAGCGAGGTATGCTGCAGATTATATACATATCCCAAGAAGTAAGATTGATCGTTTCTTTGATGGGTTAAAACCATTTCTCCGTCGAGCTCTAGTATCACAATCTTTCTCAACATACAAAGATATAGTCTCATGTGCTATCAAGACAGAAAAATAATTCTCTAAATATTATGACAAAAAAGTAAAGCAAGAGAAGAAGAGAACGGTGGAACAAGAGATAGATAAAGGGAAAAAGGGAAAGAAGGATTTTCCATTATGTGCTAATTGTGGGAAGAATCACCCGGGTACTTGCCTAAAAGGAATGGGAGTTTGTTATAAATGTGGAGAAAAAGGTCACCAGGCACGTGATTACAAGGGAAAGAAAGAGGCTATCAATGTTGAATGCTACAATTTTAGGGAAATGGGGCATTATGCAAATGAATGTCCTAAGCGTCAGAGAAACTTACGTCAGAAAAGGCAAAGGGATCATGGACAATCTTATGATGTTACTACAGTTGAAGCAGAATAACTAATGTATTGGTGCTTTTGGACTCATGTGTTATATTCTGGTTATTAGAATAATGTGATATATATATATAAGGATTGTACTGCAGTACTTATTGATTTCTGTAAGGTTTTAATATGATGAAGGTAATTATATTTTTAGTATGTGACAATAAGAGAAACTTTACTTTGTTTGGGGAATCTGATAAATTGATTTTGGAATTAAGAGACCTTTTAGAGAAAGTCTGGACAGAGGTATTTTGGATAACTATAAAGGTTGGAGTGGATTAAGTTGATCTTTGGATAGTATTGTTTAAGGTTAAAAAATTTATGAAGATTATTTTTGGAATATTATAATACTATAGTTTTAGGAAAAGGACAACCTGCCGGGTGGGGCATAACCCGTCGCGTCGGACAAAGCTGCAGGAATGGAACCCACAACCATAGTGCGAAAGGCCTTTATTTCCTACCACTAGCCTACAAGAAGTCCCTGGTTGTTACAAAATAATTTTACTAATCTAAATGGTATGTGTTAACATTTGGAAACTTATACAATTTGGATAAGTATAATATTTTTGAGTTCTATTATCTTTTTGAGTGAAAGATGAGTTCATGGTTGAAACTCTAATTGTCAAGCATAAATATATATATACCTATCTCTTATTCAATGAATAAATTAATTCTTAAACTTTAGTAAAGGGATATTAAAACAAAAAATGTGTTATCCTAATACGTTATGTCTTATTGAACTGATGATATTTTAAATCAACATAGATTGAAGGCTTTGAGGCCCTCAATTTGACAGTTGATTGTGATTGATGACCTCAATCACTCCCTACAAATATTTACGTTTTTCCTCCAATTATATGTCTCTAATTTCCACCAATGTTCTCCTAATCGAGATCATAATTGGGTGGTGACATTTTCATTTCCCTTTCCCTCTTATTAAGGCTAAATTTTATTAATCTTATTTCTGATGTGGGTTTTCCACAAAGGTATTTTCTCTTTTCAACCTTTTATTTTCAAAGAAAAAAATTTCAAATTGCGAGGACGAAATTTATTGAAGGAGGGGAGAATGTAACACCCCGAGCTTCCACGATACGCTTCTCATTCAATAATGCAATAGCTTGCATTGTACGCAACTTCGAGTTCTAAAACACCGCGACTAATCAAAGTAGCCGTTATGAATAGTAATAACCACTTTTTAAATTTATAAAAATTTTATATTTCAAAATGGACTTCATTTTTTTATTCCTAATATTGAAATTAGCCTATGTTGAATTTTTTGTAATTTTCTGAGAACTTCCAAATTTTTTTATGAATAGTGAAAAATACTTAAAACAACTTTTTAAATCAAAATAATTTATAGTGATAAGTTATACTATTGAGTGGTTTTAAAGTATAATTAGAATATATTTTTACCATTTTATCCAATGGTGTTCATTAGAATTAATTTCACTTTGAAATTGGACATAAACAATTGTCAATCATTTGATATATATTGTTTCTTAAAAACACGCTATTTGTTGTGACAGCGGGAATTAATTGTAAAATTAATTAATGCAACTGATATGTTTGGAATTTCATAAAATAGACATCATTTTTTAATTCAGAATATCAATTATAGCTTAGGGTGAAATTTTGGCATTGTTCTGAAAAACTTCAATTTTTGATGAATAGTGAAACCACTAAGTGGTAGTTAAAAAACTGATTTTTCGTTTAAATGAAATATTACCACTTCTGTGGTTTGATTTTCAAAAATCCGACATACATGGTTGTCATTAAGAAGTAAAATGTGGTTCAATGAGATTAAAATAATTTTTTGGTGAATAGTAACTTTTAAGTTCTTAATGGCGATTAGAGGTAATTAGTGTAGTTTAAGGTAAAAATAATGTTTTAATAATATGAGATGAGCTTGACACATTTCCTACCCTCATTGGATGTGCCATGGCCGACCAAGACAATCTATGGGTCAACTTGGGGACCCCATGGATCCACTTTAGTTGGAAAATGACATAAATTCCTTTTATTTAATGTTAAAGTAAAAAATGACACAAACATGCAATGTTTTACTAAAACAATTTTTACATGGGGTTATACAAGTCATATTTTTGACTATAAATAGTCATTGGAAAGCTAAAAAGATTTCCTATATCATAGTATTTGTTTTTATAATTTTTAGACATTAAATAAATTAAATTATTTATGACATCATTATGATGCAGCGATGACCTCATTATTTAACGATTTAAATAAAACGAGAAGATAATGCAAAATCCAAGGCTTACACTTGTCCAAAGCCTATTGTATGAGAAGATTTCGAACCCTTATCACCTTATCCACGAATTATATAAGTGTGGGACCTTTAGAATCCGAAAAGCATTGTATAATAACGTAACATTTCAATCTTTCCAAAAGAGCCACTCCTCTCCTCTTATAAAAGGCCCCCACCTCTACCATCTTATTCACACATTCAAGAAGCTTTAATTTAGTCAGAAAGTCATCCTAATGAGTCCTTTTGATCAAATCAAAAGAAAGAACCCGAATAAGAGGTAACGTTTTCATCACCCTCTTTCAAGTTTCTTTCTTCTTCCACTCCCTCTTTGTTTATTATTTCAATTCTAAAATTATAACTCCAGTATCTTCTATATACTGTGATGTTATTATAAATATGGAACAATCATATTCAGTATTCTACCCATCATTTGAATGACATGTCACCATACGTGCGTACGTACAGCTTACCGTCTCCACATCGTGGTGTAATTGTTATTCAATATATTATTATTTAGATGGGTATAATAATGATATGTAATTCATGTAAATAATAAATATAACATGATAATGATTCTGTATATATGATATACTATCCAATTATATATTATTTTAATATCAAAATAATGATATTGTCGCTCGTGCGTACGTACGGACTACCATCTCCACGAACGCGATGAGATTCATTCTCCGTCGTATCCATTCAAGTATAATTATCATTTGATGATTTAAAAATAATGTTTAAGAACATGATATCATTCTAGATATGAATAAGATACAACCTATCCATGAAAAACATGACTTACGTAACAAAACATATAAAAGAAAACGAGTAAGTTAACACCCGAAACAACGATAAATCTAAGATATTGTTAACAAAGAAATGTTAAAAGATCATATATGATATCATATGAATGTATATGATTCTTTTATAAATTAATAACAATTATTTCACCATTATACTAGAGGTTAACCTACCCCAACCAAGGAAAAGTACAAGGTAAGGTTTTACTTCACAACCTCTTCATTATCCAAGGTTGTTTATACATAATTATCTACTGGGACCTCGTTATCATCCACATCCATGTTTCTTAAAAATGTCTTTCAAAACATTTTTACTATTAAATGGAAAATGGGTTAAAGTAATTTATACCCTTATACGTTTTTTAAAGGAATCTTATCGTCGTTTTCCAAACAATGTACTTTTTGACCTTTTTGACAAATTTAAGGTAAGAATGTTTTTTTAACTTATACGGCGGGTGCGGCTATTTTCCACCATTATAACTTCGTCGAAGCTTCCCTTACAATATTATAAGAATATTTTCAAAGTAAATGTATTATTTTATAATTATGGTACTTTTAAATGATTTCAAAAAAAGAGATATATTTCTCTCAAATAGCTTTGATTTCATCCATGTCAACATCCTTTGATGGGTTTTATGTTTAATTGAAATTGATTTATGATACAAAACTCCCATTGAACATTTTGTGAAATATTTGACTTTGGATGTGTTATTTTTATACCATCCATAGTTTATGGAGAAATTGTTGACATTTCGTATGCTAGTTTTAATACGAATATTTATGTTATGTTTAAACCTATTCATATGAGGAATGTATTGGACTTAATAAGTGACGGGTGGAGCCTGCTATAGCTCCTCGATGTATCGGTAGGTCTCATGAGAAAACTAGATGTGGAATTGGCCGAGGCCATTTCCAAATTTGATTTATGGTTTTGGCCGAGGCCTTAATCATTTTAGACGTCTTGGCCGAGGCCTTGACAAAATGTTTCAGAATGTCTGGCATTATACATTCCCTCATTATGAAAGTGGTTATTGATATTGCATGTGATTATTTGACCAGTAGAATATCCATGTGAAGAAGTGAATGTCATTATCTCATTTTACTTTTTCCATATTATGTTGAAGTTCAAGTTTAAAAGGATTTTTTTTAGTTATACATTGCCTTAAATGTTTATATTTATTGATGAAAGCTTCCGCTATATTGTTATCCTTACTGAGCATCTGAGCTCACCCCTTTCAATGTTTTAATATTTTTCCAGGATGTGAAGAAGTATTTTATGAATGACCTACAGGGGTAGTCAGAAAGGGATATGAGTGTGGACTATGAAGACCATGATATTGTAGTTTTTTTACTTTTTGATGTAATGAAAGACTTATGAATGTATCTAGTGTTTCCAAGGATACTAAACTAATCGGTCTTTCGATACTTGATCTTTTGTGATCATGCCAATGTTACGAAGTAATGCACTGACTCTGGGTAGCTGGGGTTGGGGTGTTACAGTTGGTATCAGAGGCAGTTTAGTACTAACCTTGGAAGCTAGATTTATATAAACTCTGATTAGAGCAAATAGCCCGAAGAGAGACTTTAAGGATTAGTATAGAAGAACTTCCTAGAATTTTGGTATTATAGAGATTTTGTGAGTTTTCCGAGCAATACATCCCTGTCTGGATACGAGCAGGTAGAGGCGGCTCTCGCACAGATGTACCTAAGGGTAAAACCCGAAAACACCGCTTTGAGCTCGACTCGAACGGGAACTGGTGCACGACAACGGGCCTTGCTGCACTCTTGGTTACGACACTCCTGGGGGATATGCTTAGGATAATTCTCATTTTCTTTACAAACCACTATGAAGGGTTATGAGTATATACTTCCTCAAAGAAAACATTTTTATGGATTATATCCATAAATAGTTCAATTTATGTTAAGTATCTTACAAGTATGGAATTATGTATTTTGATTCATAAACTAATATAGTTTATGCCATTGTTTAGAAATGGCGCCTAGTGGAAGGAATGGAAACCGTATCAATGCACGCACTCCGTGTAGGGATTTCCCTCCTGCTCAAGATAATTATTGTGGAGCTGGAGATACAACTGGTGCTGATCAACTTCTTACCATACTGGGACAACTCACTCAGGTTATGAATAATAACCTTACTCGTATGGAGAACCCTGATCCGCAACGTGGAGGATCAATGTTAGACCGCTTCATGAGGCAACAACCACAAACATTTAATGGGGGTACAAATATGTTAGTAGCGGAGTAATGGATAAATTCCTTAGAAAAAATATTCCACGCCTTGGGGAGTAGCGAAAGGGAGAAGGTTGTCATGGCAGTCTACCACCTCACTGGAGATTCTGATCAATGGTGGTCATTGATTCAAAACACAAAGGAATATGATTAAGTATCAAATATGGAATGGAGAGAGTTCAAATATCTTTTCCTAGAAAAATACTATCCTCGCGACCATCGAGCAGACATGGAAAGACAATTTTTGAGTCTGAGACAAAAGGAGGATGAGAATGTCGCAAAGTATGAGGCCAACTTTACAAGGTTAGCGAGGTATGCTGCAGATTATATACGTATCCCAAGAAGTAAGATTGATCGTTTCTTTGATGGGTTAAAACCATTTCTTCGTCGAGCTCTAGTATCACAATCTTTCTCAACATACGAAGATATAGTCTCATGTGCTATCAAGACAGAAAAGGAATTCTCTAAATCTTATGACAACAAAGTAAAGCAAGAGAAGAAGAGAACGATGGGACAAGAGATAGATAAAGGGAAAATGGGAAAGAAGGATTTTCTATTATGTGATAATTGTGGTAAGAATCACCCTGGTACTTACCTAAAAGGAATGGGAGTTTGTTATAAATGTGGAGAAAAAGGTCACCAGGCGCGTGATTGCAAGGGAAAGAAAGAGGCTATCAATGTTGAATGCTACAATTGTAGGGAAATGGGGCATTATGCAAATGAATGTCCTAAGCGTCAGAGAAACTTACCTCAGAAAAGGCCAAGGGATCAAGGACAATCTTATGCTGTTACTACAGTTGAAGCAGAATAACTAATGTATTGGTGCTTTTGGACTCATGTATTATATTCTGGTTATTAGAATAATGTGATATATATATAAGGATTGTATTGTAGTACTTGTTTATTTCAGTAAGGTTTTAATATGATGAAGGTAATTATATTTTTAGTTTGTGATAATAAGAGGAACTTTACTTTGTTTGGGGAATCTGATAAATTGATTTTGGAATTAAGAGACCTTTTAGAGAAAGTCTGGACAGAGGTATTTTGGATAACTATAAAGGTTTGAGTGGATTAAGTTGATCTTTGGATAGTATTGTTTAAGGTTAAAAAATTTATGAAGATTATTTTTGGAATATTATAATACTATAGTTTTAGGAAAAGGACAACCTGCAGGGTGGGGCATAACCCGTCGCGTCGGACAAAGCTGCAGGAATCGAACCCACAACCATAGTGCGACGGGCCTTTATTTCCTACCACTAGCCTACAGGAAGTCCCTGGTTGTTACAAAATAATTTTACTAATCTAAATGGTATGTGTTAACATTTGGAACCTTATACAATTTGGATAAGTATAATATTTTTGAGTTCTATTATCTTTTTGAGTGAAAGATGAGTTGATGGTTGAAATCTAATTGTCAAGCATAAATATATATATACCTATCTCTTATTCAATGAATAAATTAATTCTTAAACTTTAGTAAAGAGATATTAAAACAAAAAATGTGTTATCCTAATACGTTATGTCTTGTTGAACGGATGATATTTTAAATCAACATAGATTGAAGGATTTGAGGCCCTCAATTTGATAGTTGATTGTGATTGATGACCCCAATCACTCCCTACAAATATTTGCTTTTTTCCTCCAATTACATGTCTCTAATTTCCACCAATGTTCTCCTAATCGAGATCATAATTGGGTGGTGACATTTTCATTTCCCTTTCCCTCTTATTAAGGCTAAATTTTATTAATGTTATTTCCGATGTGGGTTTTCCACAAAGGTATTTTCAATTTTCAACCTTTTATTTTCAAAGAAAAAAATTTCAAATTGCGAGGACGCAATTTATTTAATGAAGGGAGAATGTAACACCCCGAGCTTCCACGATACGCTTCTCATTCAATAATGCAATAGCTTGCATTGTACGCAACTTCGAGTTCTAAAACACCGCGACTAATCAAAGTAGCTGTTATGAATAGTAATAACCACTTTTTAAATTTATAGAAATTTTATATTTCAAAATGGACTTCATTTTTTTATTCCTAATATTGAAATTAGCCTATGTTGAATTTTTTGTAATTTTCTGAGAACTTCCAATTTTTTTATGAATAGTGGAAAATACTTAAAACAACTTTTTTAATCAAAATAATTTATAGTGAAAAGTTATGCTATTGAGTGGTTTTAAAGTATAATTATAATATATTTTTACCATTTTATCCAATGGTGTTCATTAGAATTAATTTCACTTTGAAATTGGACATAAACAATTGTCAATCTTTTGATATATATTGTTTCTTAAAAACACGCTATTTGTTGTGACAGCGGGAATTAATTGTAAAATTAATTAATGCAACTGATATGTTTGTAATTTCATAAAATAGACATCATTTTTGAATTTGGAATATCAATTATAGCTTAGGGTGAAATTTTGGCATTGTTCTGAAAAACTTCAAATTTTGATGAATAGTGAAACCACTAAGTGGTAGTTAAAAAACTGATTTTTCATTTAAATGAAATATTACCACTTCTGTGGTTTGATTTTCAAAAATCCGACATACATGGTTGTCATTAAGAAGTAAAATGTGGTTCAATGAGATTAAAATAATTTTTTGGTGAATAGTAACTTTTAAGTTCTTAATCGCGATTAGAGGTAATTAGTGTAGTTTAAGGTAAAAATAATGTTTTAATAATATGAGATGAGCTTGACACATGTCCTACCCTCATTGGATGTGCCATGTCTGACCAAGACAATCCATGGGTCAACTTGGGGACCCCATGGAGCCACTTGAGTTGGAAAATTACATAAATTCCTTTTATTTAATGTTAAAGTAAAAAATGACACAAACATGCGATGTTTTACTAAAACAATTTTTACATGGGGTTATACAAGTCATATTTTTTACTATAAATAGTAATTGGAAAGATAAAAAGATTTCCTAAATCATAGTATTTTTGTATAATTTTTAGACATTAAATAAATTAAATTATTTATGACATCATTATGACGCAGCGATGACCTCATTATTTAACAATTTAAATAAAATGAGAAGATAATGCAAACTCCAAGGCTTAAACTTGTCCAAAGCCTATTGGATGAGGATATTTCGAACCCTTATCACCTTATCCACTAATTATATAAGTGTGGGACCTTTAGAATCCGAAAATCATTGTATAATAATGTCACATTTCAATCTTTCCAAAAGAGCCCCTACTCTCCTCTTATAAAAGACCCCCACCTCTACCACCTTATTCACACTTTCAAGCCTTTTGGTTCGGCCAACCTCTGCCCAAATAATCTCCCAACTTCTCTCCCTTCATCCTAGAAGCTTTACTTTAGTCAGAAAGTCATCCTAAAGAGTCCTTTTGATCAAATCAAAAGGAAGAACCCGAAGAAGAGGTAACATTTTCATCACCCTCTTTCAAGTTTCTTTCTTCTTCCACTCCCTCTTTGTTTATTATTTCAATTCTAAAATTATAACTCCAGTATATTCTATATACTTTGATGTTATTATAAATATGTAACAACCATATTCAGTATTCTATCCATCATTTTAATGACATGTCACCATACGTGCGTACGTACGGCTTACCGTCTCCACGTCGTGGTGTAATTGTTATTCAATATATTATTATTTAGATGGGTATAATAATAATATGTAATTCATGTAAATAATAAATATAACATGATAATGATTCTGTATATATGATATAATATCCAATTATATATTATTTTAATATCAAAATAATGATATTGTCGCTCGTGCGTACGTACGGACTACCGTCTCCACGAACGCGATGAAATTCATTCTCTGTCGTATCCATTCAAGTATAATTATCATTTGATGATTTAAAAATAATGTTTAAGGACATGATATCGTTATGGATATGAATAATATACAACATATCCATGAAAAACACGACTTACGTAACAAAACATATAAAAGAAAATGAGTAAGTTAACACCCGAAAAAACGATAAATCTAAGATATTGTTAACAATGCAATGTTAAAAGATCATATATGATATCATATGAATGTATATGATTCTTGTATAAATTAATAACAATTATTTCACCATTATAAAGGAGGTTAACCTACCCCAACCAAGGAAAAGTACAAGGTAAGGGTTTACTTCACAACCTCTTCATTATCAAAGGTTGTTTATACATAATTATCTACTGGGACCTCGTTATCATCAACATCCATGTTTCTTAAAAATGTCTTTCAAAACATTTTTACTATTAAATGGAAAATGGGTTAAAGTCATTTATACCCTTATATGTTTTTTAAAGGAATCTTACCGTCATTTTCCAAACAATGTACTTTTTGACCTTTTTGACAAATTTAAGGTAAGAATGTTTTTTTAACTTATACGACGGGTGCGGCTATTTTCCGCCATTATAACTTCGTCGAAGCTTCCCTTACAATATTATAAGAATATTTTCAAAGTAAATGTTTTATTTTATAATTATGGTACTTTTAAATGATTTCAAAAAAAGAGAGATATTTCTCTCAAATAGATTTGATTTCATCCATGTCAACATCCTTTGATGGGTTTTAAGTTTAATTGAAATTGATTTATGATACAAAACTCCCATTGAACATTTTGTGAAATATTTGACTGTGGATGTGTTATTTTTATACCATCCATAGTTTATGGAGAAATTGTTGACATTTCGTATACTAGTTTTAATACGAATATTTATGTTATGTTTAAACCTATTCATATGAGGAATGTATTGGACTTAATAAGTGACAGGTGGAGCCCGCTATAGCTCCTCGATGCATCAGTAGGTCTCATGAGACAACTAGACATGGAATTGGCCGTGGCCCTTTCCCAATTTGATTTATGGTTTTGGCCGAGGCCTTAATCATTTTAGATGTCTTGGCTGAGGCCTTGACAAAATGTTTCAGAATGTATGGCATTATACATTCCCTCATTATGAAAGTGGTTATTGATATTGCATGTGATTATTCGACTAGTAGAATATCCATGTGAAGAAGTGAATGGAATTATCTCATTTTACTTTTGTCATATTATGTTGAAGTTCAAGTTTAAAAGGCTTTTGTTTTAGTTATACATTGCCTTAAATGTTTATGTTTATTGATGAAAGCTTCCGCTATATTGTTATCCTTACTGAGCATCTGAGCTCACCCCTCTCAACGTTTTAATATTTTTCCAGGATGTGAAGAAGTATTTTATGAATGACCTGCAGGGGTAGTTAGAAAGGGATAGGAGTGTGGACTATGAAGACCATGTTATTGTAGTTTGTTTACTTTTTGATGTAATGAAAGACTTATGAATGTATCTATTTCTTCCAAGGCTACTAAAATAATCGGTCTTTCAAGACATGATCTTTTGTGATCATGCCAATGTTACGAAGTAATGCACCGACTCTGGGTAGCTGGGGTCGGGGCGTTACACACTGCCTAGACATCCCTTACCCCCTTGGACAGCCCCCCAACCCCTTGAAACAACCCCCCACCCCCAACCCCCTAAACACCCCATACCCCCTTGGACATCCTCCCCCACCTCCCTGGACACCACCCCACAACCTGGACCCCCCCCACCCCCTAGACACCACCCCACCCCCCTAAACAGCACCCCCCCCACCCCCTGGACCCCCCCCCCCCACCCCCTGGACCCCCCCCCCCCCCCCACCACCACCTTGACACCCCCACCCCCTTGTACAACCCCTACACTCTTGGAAACCCCCCTCCCCCAACCGCCTAGACACCCCCCCCCCCGGACACCACCCCACCCCTGGATACCCCCAATCCCCTTGGACAGCCCCAACCCCCTAGACATCCCCCCCCCCCATCCCCCTGGGAACCACCCCACCACCTTGACACCCCCACCCCACCCCCTGGACACCTCCACCCCCATGGACACCCCCACCCCCTGGACACCCCCACCCCCTGGACATCACCCCCCCTGGACACCCCCCACCCTCTAGACACCCCCTACTCCCTTGGACAACCCCCAACCACCTAGACACCCCCCCCCCACCCCCTTGGACAGCCCCCGGACACCCGCTCCCCCTCCCCCCTAGACACCCCCTACCCCCTTGGATAGTAGCCCCACCCCCTGGTCACCCCGACCCCCTTGGACAGCCCCCTGGACACCCGCTCCCCCTCCCTCCTAGACACCCCTACCCCCTTGGATAGCCCCCCCCCCCACCCCCTGGTCACCCCCACCCCCTATACACCTCCACCCCCATGGATATCCCCCACCCCATTAGACAACCCCCACACCCCTGGACACCGCCACCCCCCATGACACCCCTTATCCCTGTGGACTGTCCCCAACCCCCTAGACAGCCCCACCCCACCCCATACACCCCCCACCCCCTGGACACCACCCCACCACCTAAACACCCCCCAGGGACACCCCCTACCTCGTTGGACAGCACCCCCAATCCCCTAAATATCCCCCCCACCCCTTGGACACCACCTCGCCCCATAGACACCCCCCCCCCAGGAACCCCCCCCCCCAAACCCCCTGGACAGCCCCCACCCCCCCCCCCCCTAGACACTACCTAACCACCTAGACACCACCCAGACACCCCCACCCACATAGAAAGTCCCCCACTCTCGTAGGCATCCCCCCTGGACACCCCCACCCCTCTGGACAACCCCTACCCCTTGGACACCCCCCCCCCCCCGACCCCCTGGACAACCTCCCCACCCACCCCCTCCCCATCTCCCTAGACACCCCCCCCCCCACCCTGGATACCCCCTACCCCCTTGGACAGCCCCCCAAACCCCTGGACAGTCCCCACCCCACCCCTAGACACCCCCACACCCAAGGATATCCCCCCACCCCCTGGACAACCCCCCCCCCCCCCAACACCCTGGACAGCCCCCACCCCCATGTCACATTACCCCTTACTACAACATGGAATACCACATTATCCAAAAATTTAAATCTCATCTGAATTCACCCATGCCTATGAACTACAATTCCATATTCAAAACCTGAAACATGATTTCATTATATAGGGGTTATTACATTCTAAATTCTGAATTCAATTATGTATGTGTTATAGAGAATTCAATATTTTCTGTATCAAATTTAGAATTTTGTATTTCATAGGGTAATTGTCTTCTGAATTATGAATTGAATTATTTATGTATTTAATTAACTTATGAATTATGTGTTAATGTTTAATGGGTATAATTTTTGTATGGTTATACTTGTTGTAATTACCTTATGAATTATGTGTTAATTATGTATATTTGTATCAGGTAATTAAATAAATAATTGGAGGTATTCATAATTCTATATGAATTATGTGTTCTATGAATTTTGTATGAATTCACACCGAATTTTTTAAGTATTCTACTGTTTTTCAGAATTCTGTATGAATTCTGCATAGGGGGGAGGTGGACCTGGTGGTGGAAGTGTTGCAGGTGCACAGGGGGTAGGCAAGCTTGTTGCTGGTGCATAAATCCTATGCCAACGATTGTAAACCGTTGGCATATGTGTGAAAACAGAACATATACCAATAGTTTATATGAAACCATTGGTAAAACTATATTCCAACGGTTTAAAAATCGTTGGTATAGATCCTTTTACTTAACTTTTCCCAATGGTTTGTGAGAAACCACTGGTATAGACATGATTTTTAATATTTCCAACGGTTTTAAACCGTTGGAAAACATTTATACTAACGGTTACAAGAAACCATTGGTATATAATCCATTTTTCATCCATATACCAATGGTTCACATAGAACCGTTGGGTTATAGTTATCCCCACGGCTCCACAGCCAATGGTTTGGACAACCGTTGGAATAGTTTATACCAACAGTTGTCAGGTCTTTACCAACTGTTTGAAACCGTTGGTAAGGGAAAAGATTCCATCAGTGATAGGACTTTAGTCAAGGGGTCTACTACATTCTATAGTGTGGATAATATACTCATTTAAACATCACCCCTTTGATAAAAACCCCTCAATAGGTGATACTTCTGGAGTATGTTCTTTATTCGTTAATGTGACCTTGGATCTTTCGCAAGAGCCACCACTCCAGTATTATCACAATAAAAGGTGAAATGGTCTTTACTATTAGGTACCATATCAAGCTCTTGGACAAAGTTTTGAATTCATATGGATTACTTGGATGCATTGGAAGCCGTTATATTTTCATACTACACTATATATTCAGTGAAAACTTGTTACGTTGAACTCTTCTAACTCATATCTCCTCCATTGAGATAGAAAACATATCTTGATTGCAACGTCATATCATTATGATCTGTCTAAAAACCAGCATCAGTATACCCTCTGATGACAAACTCTTCATCTCCTCCATACACTAGAAACATATCCTTAGTTCTTCTCATATACTTAAATACAGTTTTAATAGTAGTCCAATTAATTTCTCTTGGATCTGCTTGATATCTTCCTACCATGCTCAATGCATAGGCAACATCGGGTCTACTACATAACATGGCATATATGATAGATCCTATCACTAAAGCATTTGAGATCTTACTCATTATATCTTTCTCTTGTTGTATCTGGGGACACATTTTATTAAAAAGATATAATCCATGTTACACTGGAACTAATCCCCTCTTGGATTATTCCATACTAAATATCTTTAGTATTTGGTCAATATATGTACTTTGGATTAGTCTAAGAAGCCTCTTGGATCTTTGAAAAATGATCTTGATCCCTATAATTTAGGCTGTTTCACCTAATCCCTTCATGAAGAATCACTTTTCAACCAATACTTAACATATTTTAATATTCGTATATCATTTACAATAAGTAATATGTCATCAACATATACTACAAGGATAATAACTTCATTCCCATTAATCCTTTTGTAAATGCACGCCTCACATTCATTTTTTAATGAAACCAAATTCACTTATTGATTCATAAAATTGAATATTCCATGACCTGGATTCTTTCTTTAATCCATAAATGGACCTCTACAACTTACAACCCCTTTTGGCATCACCCAGTATCACAAAACCTTCATGTTTTATCATATATACATATTCCTAAAGGTTCTCATTAAGGAATGCCATTTTGACATCCATCTGCCAAATCTCATTTTCAGGGTAAGCTTCTATGGAAAGTATGATTCTTATGGATTTAAACATGGAAATGGAGAAAATTATTCATCATAGTCAATTACATTATGATGTTTAAAACCTTTATCCATTATCCTTGATTTATAGGTATTTACCTTACCTTACATGTCTAGTTACTTATGGAATTCTCATTTACACCCAACAGGATTTACATCAACTGGTGCATTGACCATAATCCAAACTTGGTTCTGATGCATGGAATCCATCTCAGAATTCATAGCTTCTAGCCATCTTGTATCTTTGAATTAATCTACTTCCTCTTTGTAGGAAAGAGTTTCATCATCATCCAATAATAATGAGTCACCATCCTCAGTGATAAAAAACCACATCTCTCTGGTTCCCTTACCTCTCTCGAGATTCTACACAGTAATTGTGTTTTAAGAACTAATTCTTCTATGGGGATGTATGGAACTTGTTCTTGTACCAACTCCTATGTATCTTGATCATTAACTTCATCAAAGTTAGTCTTTCTCCCACTACCATTTTTGAGAATGTTCTCCCTCTCAAGAAAGATGGCTTGTCTGGAAAAAATAACTTTCTTGTATGAGGGGTTATATGGTTATTATTCCTTTGTTTCCTTGGGATACCATATAAATATACACTTAATTCCTAGGGGTGCTAGTTTTTTACCTAATAAATCCTTAACAAATGCCTCTTGTCCCCATACATGTGTATGCGACAAAATTGGTTTCTTTCCACTTCATAACTCGAAGGGAATTCTATTGTTCTCATTAATTAGTACTTGGTTTAATGTGTATTCCAAAGTTTGTAATGAATATCCCCAAAATGATAATAGAAGATATTCATGACTCATATTTGACCTTACCATTTCCATCAAGTCATGGTTCCTCCTTTTACTAACACCATTCCACTATGGTGTATATGGTGGAGTGAGTTGAGATAGAATCTCAAACTCCTGCAAAAATTTTATGAATTCTTGGTTAAGATATTCTCCACCTTGATCAAATTAAAGATTCTTTATCTTATTACCAATATGATTCTCTACTTAATTCATTAATTCCATGAATTTATCAAAGGAATCAGACTTATAAATCATCATGTAAATATATCCATATCTACTCAAGTCGTCAATAAAAGTAATGAAGTAAGAATATCCACCTCTAGCTTTTACTGGAAATATTCCACACACATTAGTGTGTACCAATCCTAGAAGCTCTGTGGACCTTTCACCCTATCCACCAAATAGTGGGTTTTTTATTTTCCTTTGCAAACAAGTGTGACATCTATCAAGTGGTTTTACCTCAGAAGAGTCTAAATAACCATCTTGACAGAGCTTTGTCAAGATCTTATCATTTACATGACTTAAACGGTGATTCCATAACTGATTGTTATATGATTCATGTGAACATGATTTGTTATCAATTTTCAACACTTTATTTTCATAATTTAATACATACAAACCATTATTTAAATGTTTCATACCATAACATATGTTGTCCTTATAAAATTAAAACTTTTATTTCTGAATTTAAAAATAAAACCATGTGTATCTAAACTTGATCCATTAATTATGTTCTTGGTAACGCTTGGTACATAATAACAGTCATGTAAATCCAAAATCATCATGATAGACAACAAAAGGTGGTAGTCCCCAATGAAAATACCAGCTAGCCTCGAACCATTGGCATCTCATAGATCCACCTATCCTATGTAGATTTTACAATATCTACTTGCTTCCTTCATTTGAATACAAATGTGAGCACCACAAGATATATCTAATACCCAATTTGTAGAAATGGAAAGATTAAACTCGATAAGGAACACACCTTTGGATTCCCCCTTGCCTATAGGTGTAGTTCATCTTTCAGTGGACTGACTTGCCACATGCAAAGCATGCTGCCTCTTTTTCCTTGCCCTACCTTTGAATTTTCTTCTTCTTGGTCAGCCAGTGATTAGGGGATTTAGACTATTTATAAGTCTTAGTCCCCTTTTCCATGTCCTTCCTCTTCCTATTCATCATAAGAATTATTGTCTTTTCCATCTCAATACCTTTGAATCTTCTTCTTCTATTAGATCTATGTGAAAGAATGTAGGAAGAATAGATCTCGTGATTCAGATTAAAAATGAATGATTAAACTTAAATTGAAAAACTAAATTATTAAATTTAAATCATCAAAAAGTTATTTAAATTATTATAAACAAATTTATGCCCACTTTGATGCCACTTTTAGGTTCCGAATACAGTGGAAGCATAGGAGGGATGGTGCCCAGCATTAATTTTTTCCATATTCAATGACTAATCTGGGAATAATACGATGATGAATGCCAGTATACATAGAATTTAATCAAGTATTTAGAAAAAGGAATAGAAACCCAAAACCAGGAGAGTTGATCAACATATTTTTTATAATTAATTTAATTAAATTAAAGAATTACCTCCAAGGTAATTCTTTCTTCTTTGATGCATTCAACCATATATCTGCAGGTGTACCATCGTTGTGTTGTTGAGATTAAGAGTATATCTCCTCTAGCAGCAATCCAAACATGTTCCATGTATCTCTAGACATCACTGAAGGATTCTCTGGGTGCTATCACGGAAGATCCTTTTGCTTGCAATGTCTGCCATTAATCCCCTTGAGAACTGCTTCCAAAGCATTCTCCTTGATCTAATGGAGGAGGATCACTCTCATTATTAAGAGTGTTCTTGGAGAGGGATGAACTCTCTAGGCTTGAGAGATTTTCTCCCATTCATTTTTAACAACCAATAGGTGTCACTTGGCTAGCACTTGGATAATAAGAGAATAATATAACTAGGTATTTAATTCACTTGGGTAATAATAAATAATTTTTATGATTTCCTTAATTATTTTTATTAATCCTAGTGAAACCCCCATGTCAAATAATTATAGAAACATTATTATTTCCTGACATGCACTTAACATGCGAGTTATAATTAAATATTATTTAATCAAATAATATTCATTATTATTATTTATCACTGGACCATTAACTCGCTCTTCCAATCCTCCACCATATTTATTGACCATGAATAAAGACTATTTATTTATTAAATAAATATCAATACATTATTCTCCAATAAATATATAAATATTATATTCACTGCATAAAAAATAAATATATATTACTTATTCTATCCACGATATATTCTCTCGAATAACTAGTGTCAAAATAAATTCGATCAGGCATCCATGAATAATTATTAAACCACAACTGGGAATAATATTTATTTTACTTGTTAAATAATAAATAATATATTATTTTACTGAGATATTGGAAACACTTAGTGTTTGACCCTCTAGGACTCTTTCTCAATGGCATTAGGTGGAGCAGCCCAAAGTCCAAGGTTAGCATCTAACAACACACTAAGGTACCCATAGAGAAATAAGTGAATGCCACAATGACATGTCACCTCATACAAACTCTTACCATGTGATATAATCCCTTTGTCTTGATATCTCCAATCAATCAAGTTGCATGTAAGTGCCATCAACCCATGTGCTTGATTTCTCATTCTTTGAATTCCCTGAAATTGAAATTGCCTATAGAACACCATGGCCATGAATTTATTTAGGCTATATCATTTTCATCAAAGGGAATGAGATATCAACTTCCATTAAGGAATATAATGGAAAAATAATTTCTCACATTATTCATTAATATAGTATTACTCGTGACACACCCAACATATCCTACCTCGCCGTGAACATATGTTGTCACGGTTTTCACTAATACATCTAAGTGTGCAAGTCATAATACCCATTTATAATAATCTTAATTTATAAGGACCAATACACACATCCATATATAGGAACATCAAATGACACTTATAAATGTGGATTTCCTACTGGAGGGTCTTGTTCTCATAATATCCTCTTAGACATTACCATGGGAGTACACCGTGAGAGGGTTCCTAAAAGTCCTTTGAGTCTCCACCCCTAATAGCCTTTACCATTTTTAGCCCTCAAATTATATCATATAGATAAAGAACATATATCTAAGAATAGTTTCATAGCACATATTGGTTCTCATCATAGTGGGTAACTACTATGACCTTTTAGTGAGACAGCTACTCTTGGGACATTATCATATGCAATGTTATGCAGAAGTGAAATCATGATATGATAAGGAGTATATTGATATTCCAAAACCATAAATATAAATTTTCATAAAGTAAAAAAAAGTTGGTTCTAGGGCACAAACTCCAATAATATTTAATGTCAATAACTCCATGTCATGGATGAACTCGAATCCCTTGATCAATACCAAACCAATGACATTTAAACATTGTTATATAATTTTTTCCCAGATAAAATAACTCAATTATTTCATCCAGCATACCATAAATGTCAAATTAAATTTTATTATGATGGTATCATTTAAAACAAACCCCAATATTCATTGATTTCTTTGAGTCACCATATGTTCATGTATGGAATCAAAATACATTTAACACATACCCATTATAAGATTTTACCAATTTCTATGGAGGGTTTTTGAGAACAAAAAATCGACTATCAATTTTATTTTCTTGTTTTGTATCCTATGAAAAATAAAAATTATTAATGTTATATATCATTGTAAAATTTATTTATTATTCCATCAAAATCAACATAACTTTCTAGTCTTTGAAACCAATATCAAAAAATTTGATGATGACATTCTTCATGAGTAGCAGATGTAATTTGTATAAATTTTTTTTCTGATATGGTCATCATATAGTCTACAAAAATCTTATTGTAAATAAAAGTATATTTTATAAATTTTTAACAAAATAATAAAAAATAGTACTTGCAACACAAATCGTTTCATTTCATTACAATTCAGCAGAACATGTGTATGAGTTATGTGCAGTTCTTCATCAGTAAGCCATCGTTCACAGTAACCACCAAAACCAAGCTCAGGTTAATTAAAAATTGATAACTGTCTATGAAATAATCAATATTTTCTTCATTATGACCCATGTAATTATTTTTTTAAGTATATTCCAAATAAAAATTATAAGAGAAATTTTTTGAAATTTCCTCTTACAAGTATACTTCTGCAATTGACCCTTCAACTGATGAATTTTTACATGCTTTCTTCTTTAATTTTTGCATACATCTCTCAAATAGATACACCCACCAGAATTGTACTAGCCCTCAACATTTATCTTCATATAGAAAATTTAATATTAAATGTTCCATGGAATCTAAGAATCCCAGTGGGAATATTTTCTTTAATTTACATTAAATTAAAACAAAATTTTTTTTATACAAACTTATTGAATCATAATATAATTTTTTCACACAAATATCTCAAAAAAGATATGTTATTTTGTTCAACACATCCCATATTGAAGAATTCAATAACTCTATAAGACCAATAGGCAGTAATCATTCAATTATGGCACGACAATCATGACTTTAACATGGTAATATTCTCATTTTTTATTCAACGAGAAAAATTAGAAGCATAAAAATCTAGTAAGCTGAAATCTCTAATCCATTGACAGAATAATAAATAGTTTTCTTTAGTGAGTGAGTAATATTCTATTGGTTTCATTAATTTGTGTGATATTTCATCTTCAAATAATTGATGTTCATGACGTCTGCAAATCGGGACAAGATCATACCATTCATTTACACTACCAGGAGTGTCCAACATGGTATAAAACTTTTTATCAAACAAATTCTTATTAATATGCATTAAATATAAAATGTGATGAACCATCAAATCAGACTAATATGGAAGATCCCAAAAAATACCCCGCTTTATCCAATTATGATCTCTCCCAAAACCATTTATTTTTTGTTTGTTTATGGTTAGTACAAAAGTAATATGAGGCAATGAAGAGACGGTAGATTTTACCTAATTACTTGAGAAAAATATTGGAGGTTTGTCTATTTCAATTTGACCTTTGGTAAAATTATATTTATTCCTTCAAAAAGGGTTATCCATGGGAAGAAATATCCGATGAAAGTAAAAGTAAATAACCTTTCACCAATTACTAAGAATAAATGCTTTGTTCGTAGCCATGAAATACAGACATGATTTTAGATTATGTGTTCTCCATCCAGATAACATACCATATGTTGTAAAGTAACTGATCATACGTAATAGTGCAACCTTCGATAGAAAATTCTGGTATGCAACTATATCAAATGTAGTCACACCATTGTTCCATAATGAAATTAACTCATCAATTAGTGGATTAAAATAAACATCAATATTATTATTTAGATGTCCTGGAATTAATAGCGTCAAATATATATATATATGTGTTTCATCAAAATCTTAGGAGATAAGTTGTAAGAAGTAATAAATATAGGCCAGTAAGAATATCAACTATTGTAAGGACTAAAAGGACAATAACCATTAGTAGAAAGACACAGTCATATGTTATGAGGTTAAAGAAAAGGAAGGATGTTTTTTATCAAAGTGTTTCCATGAATCACCATCACATATATGATTTAAGCATTTACATACATAAATATTTGATTTATACCATTTCATCAATCAAACTATGTTGTGCAACAAAAATAAATTTTTTGGATGAGGTGTAATTCGAAAATATCTCAACTATTTTACAATAGCTCTAGACTTTTTCTATTATGCCTCTTTATACCTTGATTCTCCACATGCTAGAAAATTAACCAAGGATTCACAATCACCATAATATAAGATGCAGTCATTTGATAATACATGGATTTTCTGATAACCAAGTCTCAAATTATGAACCAGCCTCTTACTTTCATTGAAACTTGAAGGTAGTGTATTTTTGTTAGGAAACAATGATTTAACCAAAGATAAAATTTGATCAAAATAACTATTTGACATACCAATATCTAATTTAATAGCCATAAATATTGTTACAGCTTCATGTTTTCTCGTATAGAATCCCAGATATAAGGCCTCCTCAGCAGATTTCAACAAATTGTAAAACTGAGAATGTTCTGATTCCAGAATAGGAATGTCGTTCTGAGTTATTATTTCAGGAATAGACAGACCAACATGCTCATTTACTAAATTATGAAATGATGGATCTAGAAACCAAAAAAAAATTTATATTTAATTCTTTTCACCATGTTGATATCGAAAAATATAATCTTTCCGAAAACCAAAATGCAAAAGATGATGTCCAACATTGTCAAACATTTAGAATCTACTAATATCACATTCCTGGCATGGACATTTAATTGTTCCTTCATAAAAAAAAATCAGAATTCAATTATTCAAATGATATTAATTTTTTAACGCCTTTAATGTAGGTAATATTTATACAAGATCCGTTTAGATTTTTGTAATTATTTATCCAATCACAATCATGTAATAGAAACTAGTGTCCACTTCCTGATTCTATAGTTATCTAAAAAACAATATAAATAAGAATAATTATTACCGATCACTTTGACTAGTTGAAAATTATTATTATATATTAACATATTGAAATATTTTATGGAGTATGATAAGAATGAGGTGATGCGTTAGCAGTGGATTACGGGGCCCATAAAGGCTCTATGAATATAGAATTAAAATATTAAAAATATTATATAAGACATATACTATTTTATTGAAAATAATAGAATATCTCTCGAATGGTGTCTCATATGAGAAATCGTATACCACAGTTGGGTATGGGATGTGGGGTTTACCCTAGGCGCGGCATAATATTTCTGAGTGTCGGGTGTTTAGTTACATTGCACACATGGGTAATTCATTTAATATTTTAATTTTAATTTTTTAATAAAATATAAAGTATCTTTTAAAGTGTGTATCATATGAAAAATCGGAGACCATCATTGGGTATGAGATGTGGGGATTACCCTAGGTGTGAGATAACATTTGTGAGAGTTGGGTGTTTAGTTACATTGCAGATGAGAGTAATTCATTTAATATTTTTATTATAATTTCTTTTTAAAATTTAATGTATCTTTTAAACTGTGCATCGTATGAAAAATCATAGACCAACGTTGGGTCCGAGATGTGAGTTTTACCCTAGGCACGACATAACATTTAGGAACATCATGTGTTTAGTTATATTGCACACGAGAGTATCATTTTTAATATTTTATTAATATTATTTATATTATATATATATATATTACAAAAATAATAAAAATTAGTAATACAAATTATTTTAATTAATTAAACATTTATATGAAATGATTATTAATTAATTAATAACTATAATATATATGTCACAATTTATTATAAATTTTGTAATTACTATTATGAATTATTATAAATTATTATAAATTGTGTAATTATTATTATGCACTGATTATTATTAATTATTAAAATTATTATAAATTATTTAATGATTATATATATATCATAATTTATTAAATTATTATTAAAATTTTATTATGTGATGATTATTATCATTATAATTCCATAAATTAATTAAATTATTATAAATTATGTAAAGATTATTATTAATTTATCTAAATAATTATTACAATTTTAATAATTGCTATATATATATATATCAAAATTAATTAATATAAATACATCAAATATATTTTAACTCATTTTTAAACAAATATAGAAATATCAAATCTATATAAAATATATATATATATATATATATATATATATATTAAAAATAATTTTATATAAAGTTAATTTTGATTATAAATAAATTTGATTATCTTGAATTTTTAATTTATATAAATAAGTCATAAATAAATTTGATTTCATATTTTTGAATTAATAATTATTTTAATTCTTAATTGTTTTGAATTAATATTTTTTGAATTAATAATTTTTACCCTAGACGCATTATAATAGTGTTGTGAGTCACGTGTTTTAAAACATTTATATGAAATATTAATACTAATTATTTTAATTAATAAAACATTTATATTATTTATTGTGAATTTCAAATAGTTATATTTTTTTATAATTTTCTTCCAAATTTTTATAATTATTTTATATTTATCACTAATATTTACAATTTATTAATAGTTAAAACTCATTAATTATTACATTTTTTAAATTATTTAATGTTTTTTTTAATATTTAATTTAAAATTATATTTTTAATAATTAATATTTTTATGAATTTGTAATAATTTTTGTATTTGTTATATTTTTTTACAAAACTATTAAAAAATTATCCTAATTATTATTAACTAAGTTTTTAATAAATATTACATATTTTAAATTGTTATTGTTCTTTAAAACAATTTTTTGATGTTTTTTTATAAAAAAAATTATTCTTAAAAATAATGTTTTATTAAAAAAATCTATAAATTAATTTTATTATCATTATAAAAAATATATTTCTATTTGTTTCATATGTTATATATATATATATATATTACAAAATTTCTTAATCAAATCTATTTACATAAAATTTATTATTACACTTTTTTTATACAAATAAACATATATAAAATATATTTAGACATACATACATGCATTCCCATAAAAAATTTTGGAATCGGGACACAAAAAAACGAATATGAAAAAACAATTAGCAAACAACAAAGAATGGGTAAAATTATAATTAACTTCCAGCAACCCTATCCTAAACACCAAGAAAATTAAAATAAACCTACATGTTGATGAAACCAGCATATTTCTAAAAAAATCACAAACTTCCAGCATATTTCAATAATCATCATGTTTTAAAAAATAATATAAAATAATTACATTTTAGCAATCCTAAACACCCAAAAAAATATAATAAATTTAAAAATCAAACAATGTGTAAAATACATTAAATCAAATTAAACAAATTCATGCAGAACCAAGATACTCAAATCAGGAATAATAAATTTAGATTAATCCTACTGGTCAAATAAATTATCAAAATAGGGTAAATTTATAAACCTAGGTTTTGTCAAACCGGTATTTATAACACCTAACAAAAATAAAAAAATGAAATCTTATAGAAGTATATTCCATACATTATAGATCTGAGGATAAATCAACCAAAAATCAGAAGAAACAGATGTTTTTGGGGCTGCATGGAGTGGGGTGGACGGTGGGGTTTTTTTGCGCAGTGGTTTGGGAGTGGGGAGAAGAGAAGAGAGGAGGAAGAGAAGAGGGGTGCATGTTGTCGAATCATAAACCTATTTGTGACATAATTAATTCTGTCGCAAAATGTTTTATTGGTCAATATTATTTGTGATGGGCATTGAATTTCATCCTAAATAATCTCGACTCTAAGGGAATTTGCGACCAATTAAGTAGTTCGTCACGAATAATTTTCGCACTGGACGATAGGAAATCCCTCCAAAACTATTTGCGACATATGTAATATTCTTTCGCAAATAATGAAATTTTTCAATGGAATCCTATATTCATCGCAAATAGTCACTGCACATTAGCTATTTGTGTTGGGGAATTTGTCCGTCGCGAATGCTCCATCACAAATAAATGAAATTTTAGTTGTGTAAAAAACTTTTTTCTAGGTGTGTGTGCCCGCATACATATAATGACACAAGTATGACACACATATCATCATTTATCATAGAATTATCACAAACCATGCATTGAAATATTTCAATTAATAAATAAACATACATCATTCATGTATCGATCAGTCTGAAACTTATGATCTCAGTCAATACGCATTAAACCCACGTATGTTGATTAAATGCATAAATACAAAAATTAATCTTCCAATAAATTATTTTTGGGGAGATTTTAATGAATTAAAATAATTAACTATAATTTTAATTTAAAAAATTATGTCATATGGTCATATTAATTGATTTAATAATATTCCAAAATTTAACTTATTTTTTGAAATATTGGTTTTTATATTAATTATTTTTAAATTATATGAATATTCCAAAATGTATCTTATTTGTAAATATATATTTATATATATATATACATGTGTGCTTGTGTCTATATATCTATTAACTATACTAAAGCACATCCCTCTCCCTCCATGTGTCACCACCCCCTTCATTCTGAAATCATTACGCCTTCATGTCCATTTCTCTGGTTATATCGGTCCCATTCTCGCCCCAAATCTCTCTTCCACGTTCCACATCCTTTACCTTCTGGATCCCTCAGTCTTCTACCTCCTCCTCCTCTACATGATGCATTGTCCTCCACCTCCACCTCCTCCTCACCCCAAATCCTTCTTATGCATTCTAGATCCTCGGAATTCTAGATCCCTCAAGCTTTTGCCTCCTTTGATGCATCGACCTCCTTCTCCAAATCCTCCTCCATTGCATCAACCTCCGCCTCCACCTCCTCCTCCAACTTTGCCTACTTCGCCTTAGTCTCCACCTCCACTTTTTCCTCTGACATGGTATGATTCATTTCCATTCTTCACACATTTTTCTCAAACTCAAATCATTCTCTTCCGCTCACAATGGTTAGGGATCTGCCTGCATCTCCTCGGCATCCACGTCCACTAGCCTCCACCTCTACCTCTGCCTCCCCCTCCACCACTGCCTCCTCCCCTGCCATTGCCTCCTCCTCCGACCCTGCCTCCTCCTCCTGCCCAGCTTCCTCCTTCAGTTCTGCCTCCAATTACATCCATCATGATCTCTTTCCAATTTCTCCCACATATATCCTTCGTCTCTCATCCAGTTTCTCCCTGACAATACCTTGTAGTTTTCTTCGTCCAATCATAACTACAAAACCCTAGGTTAATTTTGTCATGCGGATTTTATGACGTTTTCGTGGAGTCAGTCGAAGAGAATAATAAGGCCTTCATGGATGAGGAGTTCATGATAGAAGTGATTGTATCAACTGCAAAGCAAGAATTGGAAAACCCAAAAGAGGTTCTCATAGTGATCAAACACCCTTCCACCGTTGTAGTTTTCTTATCCTTACACTATTAATGGTATATTTGGAGAGGCCAAGAATGAAATTCCAGGAGGCAGTGATGGTTTCCTGGGAACAGCTCCTATTTTTGTTTGGATTTTTAAAGAGTTCATGGTTTTTCTAGGAACTAACGATGAGGATGGGTGTGGTAGTGTTTCTGTAGAAACAGTCTAGATGGAAAAAGTTTGTGTCCATACCAGGGTGAGCTGCGATTCTTCCAAAATGTATGTTATGAAAATAATTCAGTATTCTTAATGAAATTTCATAGATTATAAAACACCATTGTCTCTTTTTCTTCATTGAAAACTTAGGAGCTTTGTAATCTTACAAAAGTAGGAAATGGCCTGGGTTTAGCGTAGGGGGTAGACTGTTGGGGTGTGATTATTGAAAGGAATAAGAAATCCACTCTTTCATCTCAACAGGATATTCATAAATAACATCCGATATTTTTTAGACTCCAAGGAAGGCCAATATTTCAGGTCCTATAGGGGTTTCTTCGTTAGACTCAGATCATTTTTTTCCTACCATTGATGTGAATCCTTCTCCTTTGACTGAGGGGATTGTTTCTATGAAATAATGGAACATTGATGCATGGTCTTCTTGAATGAAGGTTTCTTCATCATCGCCTGCTAATGATGATATTGTGACAACCTTGGTTGAAGCTCTTGATGAAACCTGTCAGTGTTAAGGAAGGTGCAGAGCCTGAGAGCCCACTTCATCCAATTTTCAGGCTAATACCAAGTCTTATTGTAGTATTTTAGCTACTATAATGGATAATGTTGTCTTTGAAATTCTTATTTGTTTATTACTTTTTTTAACTACAACTAAATTTGTTTCACATTTTAATTTTATCTTCATATTTTTAATTTTTTCAAATCTATATGTTGATATTGTATATATTTATAAATATTTTAATTGTTTTGTTAATAAATTTTTTTCCCCTATAATTTATTTCATTTCCCCCTGTATATCATTTTTTCACTTCATTTCCCTGTATCTTATTTCATTTTTTCAGTGCATTCATGTATATCGTTTCTTTTACTGCATTTTCACTTTCATTTCCCTATATATTATTACTCAATTTTCTAATCTTTCTATTTTTTATTGAATCTACCTTAGCATGGTGTCATTAAGAAGAAGTGTTTTTTAAATAGAACAAATGCCACTTATCCATATAGAAGCAACCCTCCTCTGCCTCTTCCTCTGCCTCCTCCAATGTCGGGATTATTTAATTTTTTTTTCATGGTAATTCATTTCATAACATTTACACATGACTAAATATAATTTGTCAATATAATCCACTATCATTTATTTCAATTCTTCTACTTCAAAATTATTTGCATGTCTCTATACCTCAGATATTACATCTTAGAGATAGATAATATCAAATGTTCACATCCATCAATTGATGGATTATGAAGGTATAACACTCATTTAATTTTATTATTAATTTTTTCAATGTATTTCTTTATAACAATGGAATTGAAAAATAGTTCTTCCACTAGCACGGTCATTAGTAGCATTACCATATCACTACTTACACATTTGGTCTCATTGATTTTACTTCTACATTTTATTTTATTTAGTTTCACACCATCCAAGCTAACAAAGATGAACAATTAATCATCTTGCACATCAAACACATTTTATATCAAACACATTGTATGCAATCCATTTTCTTTCAATTCCTCTACTTCATCATTATCTGCTTGTCTTAAAACCTCAGATATTACATCACAGAGATATGATATCAAATGGTCACATCCATCAATTTATGGATTATGAAGGTATTAATCTCGTTTTATTTTAGTATTAATTTTTTCAATTGTTTATTAGGAATCAAGAAATTTATGTTATTTTACATATTTCTAATTCATGTTAATTATTTTTGAAACTGTTGTTCTAAATTGTTTTCTTTTCTGAGATTATGTGAAATTTTTCCTACAATTTAATGTATTTGATTCATCTTTCATTCGAGATGTATTTTTCTGAAAATTCTTCTGTAGGCTCTCTTACTAGAGTGAACTATAATGCTATGGTGTGAATTTATTCTATTTTGAAAATTATGTCGGGTTTCACTTTTATGCATAAAATATTTTTGTGCTCTAATTACTTCTCACACCAATTGACCATTGAGAAAAAGAATATTTATGTATGATTACTAATTTTTAATTCATGTTGTTTTAATTAGTTCCTCAAATCTGACATCAATTGCACTATGATATGAATTTCTTTTTATTTTTATTCACTTTTATGCCTAAACATTTCATAGATATGACTTGTATTTTGATTATTTTATATGGTAAATAGGATAAAACATTAAAATAATGAGTTCATAAATATCATCCTTAGTCAATAAAGTCATCCAAAAAATATTAAAATAGAGACAATAAAATAAAAAATTGATGGATTTATAGGATTGTGGCTTAAAATGGGTGAATGACACTAGAGATGAGTGCAGCGAATGGCTCCTCAACATCTCCCTGATCCTTTCCTCCCAGGAGCTATGAGTTCTTGATCTGTTATCCATCTAAATTAACATTACTCTCTTTATCTCTTCAGATTGTGAAACATGTTATCACGACTCGTGTTTCATTTGGATCATGTTATTCTCATAATGCAGGTTTAGTTGATACAACATGGAAGAAGAACACATAAGTTTTGAACATGAACTTTAGTGGGTTTTGTTTCATTTTATTTGATGAATTCTAGAGGATTAGGAGTTCCCACACCCCCTCTATATCTCTCCTTTTCAATGGAAATAAACAAAAAGTACTCAATTTTCATTTATTTGATGAATTCCAAGGGATTATGAGGTCCTTTTATATGACCTTATCTACTATGTTTCTACAAGTTTAAATGGTTAATTACATATCATGGGACTAGTAATCATGTTAAATAGTCCATCATTCTTTACTTTTCAGTGATTTTGTGAACTCTTCAAAATAACTGAAAGTACATCATTAAAACCTGTTTCACATATTATGTATAGTCATTTTTGAGACCTGACATAAAATTTCATTATCTTAAATGTTCTTCCTTCTGATAAAACCTCTTAAAATGTCGTCGTAACACCCAAAGGTATCAAATATTTAATTTCTTTTCTTTTTGAATTCTAGCTTCACATTTTATATAGAACCTGGACCGTTAAAATTCATTATGTAGTGATTCTAATTAAATTACAAATATTATAGTCTATGAACCTTTACACATGGATAAGTTTTAAAATTGATACTCTGATTAGAGTTTGTACAAACAACTAGGCAACTTCTTATTGAAATGTATAGATAAATAAGCGATTATTATTCTGTTATCATCAATCTTTACACAAGAATCATATTTGAAATTTCATAAATATGTACTGACATAGTATGAACATGATTAAATGGCCAGTATATGATATTTGACATCTGGAAAGGTTTTAAAGTAGAAAATATATTGGAGGGAAACTCTGTCATCTTTGAAAACAATGCCAACTGAGGGAAGAGGGCAGTCACACACGCAGTTTCTCATAGATACCGTCTGTTTTACTAATATGCATGTTCATTATCTGACTTTGATTTTAGATGGTAAAGATACACAAACCAATCACACTGTAGAACTTCACATTATTCTTAGGGAAGGGTTTTACAGTGGGATAAACTGTGCTAGAGATATGAGAACTATTACTCGATATATGATATAATGTGTTGTAGATATAAGAATTAAAAGTAAGGATATTTTTGTTATTACCCTATATCCTTTTGTTGGTATGGATAAGGGAAGGCTATTCTGGAAATATGGGAAGGCTATTCTAGTATGGATATGGGAAGGGAGAGAGATATGGGAAGGCTACACTATGGTGGAGATATGAGAAGGCTATTCTACTTATTCCCTTATATCCTTTTGCTCGTACCTATACAATATAAGGTAGATATGAGAATTATGGATGTTATTCAGTTCACTGAGGGTTTAAGAGTGGTATGGTGCATGGGGAATCCTATAGGTTTGTATTTTGGAATAATATATGTAAGTTGAAAGTCCCACCAAAATAAAAGGGTTGCTTCATCGTTATGAATAAGTATCAGGTTAAAATATTAGTTGGGGAATGCCTTTCATTTATTTTAGAAATGTTTTCAGTAATTCCAGGAAGTAGAAATTAATTTAGATAGATTCTATGAAAATACAAACCTATAGGAATCCCCAATCACCATACCACTCCTAAACCCTGACATCTATGATTCTCATATCCCCAGAACAGTGTATCCGTACCAGCAACGATATAGGGGAATAACCAGAATAGCCTTCCAGGGATAAGCATTAAAAAAACTTATAACTCCTGAAAGTACCAACCACTCAAATCACCATTCAATAACTCCCTTACCAAGGCATCCTCATGTTTGAGCATTGGAAGAGAAGTAGGTTTTAGGACATCAACAACAGGAAACCATGAATCCTTCCAAATACACACCTTATAGCCATGTGAAATCCTCTAATAAAGGTTTTGATTTAGAACACCAATAGACCCCCACACACTTCTCCAAAAGAATCTCAGCCTAGGAGGGTCATGGAATGACACCTACAAGAAGAAGGACCTTCTGAGGGACTCTAGTCCTTCTGAGGGCCTTGAGCCCTTCGTGAAAAAATCCTCATTCTAAACGCCTTTCAGAGTGAAAACCCCCCAGACAAAGGGGAAGACCCCTTGACCCAACTCCTTCATAGCGTGACTTGTCTTGTTCATGGTGTGAATTGCTGTAGTATCTGATATTTCAGCTACCGTCCACCACAAACCTACTCTGACAGTTCACCATGAATCTGAAAAACATACCAGGTCCCATTCCATATACAGAAAAATTGCCTTAGGGATGTTCGAACATTCAGTCTCCAATCAAAATCCACCTACTCCATATCAAAAATTAAAATCCCTTATGAAAATAACAACATGAAAATCTACAGTTCATTACAAAAGTTATGTTATGAACAACACTCCTGATGCATCTTCCACCTCATCGCACCATTGATCCTCAACTGAATGAATTTTTTAGAAAATTACTAGCCTCAAACATTATTATAGATTCCATGGCTTTCAATTATTCCGACTGCAAACAGCTTATACATGTTCATTTTCACTACTTTCAATTATATCTCATTTTAGTCTATGAAGTTTGTCTCATATTTTACTTATAATATTATTTGCTGATACATTTAGAAAATGAATTCAACCCAGAAAGGATTGATACAGGAGATGAAGACACCACTATATGTAGAAGAGATTGATCAACTACAAATGATCTTAAAAAGCAGTTCAATGAACATCAGTGCAGAATGAAAAGGAAAATTGAATAGAACTATCAAAATTCAGTTCCTATGTTCAATTGTTTATTTGTGATTCAATTTGTTTTTGTATCAATTATTATTTATTCTTAGGTTTCTTTCTATTTCAAGTGTAGATGACCTTTAAATAAGGGAACTAATGATGTCTATGATTGAAATGAAGTTTGATAGTGATACCAATCTTGACATTGCCAATATTCCCTGGAAATGATTTATTTTTGGCTCATACATTGATCCTTCTGGTTTCATTGGTTTAAGATGTTCTCTGGTTTTTTTTCCCTTCATTTATATAAATTTCCAATTTTTGGATTGTGTGTTCTCTACTATCTACTCATCTTTTCGCATATTTTCATGATGTTAAGGATCGATATCTTTCTGCAATAAAATGAGGCCTTTTTATTAAAATCTTCCCATGCCTTGCGGTGCCCAATACTCAGCACCATTGGTGTCTACCCAAACATTATGTCTGCAATAGCCACTCGGTATCAAGCATGCCCCCTACTTCTCAAGTCTTTTTCCACCTCGTCATCATATGCATCCTAATTAATTAATATAACACCACCATTCAATAATCTATAGAAGACGAAATTGAATTTCTGGGGGTGTTCATCGTTACATATGTATTCATTTTCTTATTTAATGCATTTTAGTGACCATGTCTAAACCAAAGACTTCAAAATCATTCTCCATATGAATATTTGAAAAACCTTACAAGCAATACATTATCTATAATATAGAGCTTTCATTCAATGACACATGTTTCCTCATATATCTTCCACCATCATTTTTGATTCCCAACAATTATAAACTATTATTTACACTTTTGTTTCTTTTAATTTTTATATTGCATTTGTCTAAGATTTTTAGTAACTCCAAATTATGACTGTGTATCTGAATTTACAATTAAATTGATTATGTCGTGAAAATGCACTGGGTACTAGTATAAGTATATATATAAACATTTGTAGGCGGACCCAAGAAAACAATAAAATCCACGACAGTGATATCGTGGATCTACTGGACCTGAGCAGGGCCTCATGGGCCCAAGCAGGCCCAGACTCCTCCCGGACTGGGTTGGCCCGACCGGTCTTGAAGTTGGAAATCTTGTCTGCGGGTAGCCTAATAGGAACCACCATGAAATGGTGCGCAAGATGCCCAAATGTCGGCTATAACGCGCAAGGTCTGACAGAAAGGTCGAGCAGTGGGACAACCAGATCTAGATGGTGGCGGCAGCCTTGCTGCAGGGGATGCCGCACTTTTTAGTGGTGGCCGGGAAGCCCGTGGTGGTGACGGTGTGCACGAGGTTAGACGACGACATCGGTTGACATCAGCTCGACGTGTTCGAGCCAGTTCAGTGGAGGTGAGCCGTGAGGGATGTTCGGGTGACGACGCTGAGTAGCGGTGACAGCGCTGTGGTCGGTGGGTTGAGGTGCGCTAGGACCGGCCGCAAAAAAATGTTGATGAATAATAATTTATAAGCTTTCAAAGATACCAACTTGAAACTTAAAAATGTTTCAAATACGTGTCTTTGAAAGACAATAAAATAAAAACTATAAGACCAATATGAATGAAACATAAAACATGAATTAAACATATAAGAAATAGTTGACAATAAAAAGAATTTCATAAAAAATGTTGATGAAATATAATTTATAATCTTCTAAAATCACCAACTTGAAACTTAAAATCATTTCAAGTACATGGCTTTGAAAACCAATAAAATAAAAACTATAAGACCAATATAAATGAAAATTAAAACAGGGATTAAACATATAAGAAATAGTTATTTATTAATTAGTTAATTAGTAATATAATTATTAATTATATTATTAATTAATTATTGTATAATTAATACTTATATTACTAATTAACTAATTAATTATTATATAATTAATAATTACTAATTATAATTAATAATTATATTATTAATTATAATTCATAATTATATTACTAATTATAATTAATAATTACATTACTAATTAACTAATTCTTTCTTATATAATTAATAATTATATTACTAATTAAAAAATTAATTATTATATAATTAACAATTAATAATTAAAAACTAATAATTGTAATGAATAATTATAATTATTTTTTATATTACTAATTTACTAATTAACTAATGAATTATTATATAATTAATAATTTTATTACTTAATAAATACTTAATTATTGTACAATTAATAATTATATTACTAATTAACTAATTAAATATTATGAAATTAATAATTATATTACAAATTAACTAATTAATTATTATATAATAAATAATGATATTACTAATTAATTAATTATTAAATAATTAATAATTATTTTTCTAATTAACTAATTAATCATTAACTATTTTATTAATTATTGAAGATTAATTATATAATAATTAATTAGTTAGTTATTATATAATTAATAATTATATTACTAATTAACTAATTTATTATTATATAATTAATTTTTAATAATTAATAACTAATAATTATAATAAATAACTATAATTATTTATTATATTACTAATTTACTAATTAACTAATGAATTATTATATAATTAATAATTATATTACATTCTAAATATTTAATTATTGTATAATTAATAATTATATTACTAATTAACTAATTAATTATTGTGTAATTAATAATTATATTACAAATTGACTAATTAATTATTCTATAATTAATAATGATACTACTAATTAACTAATTATTAACTAATTAATAATTATATTGATAATTAACTAATTAATCATTAACTATTTTTTATATGTTTAATCTGTGTTTTAATTTTCATTTATATTGCTATTATAGTTTTTATTTTATAGGTTTTCAAAGCCACGTATTTGAAATGTTTTTAAGTTTCAACTTGGTGGTTTTGAAAGCTCATAAAATATTTTTCATCAACATTTTTTACGAAATTCTTTTTATTTTCAACTATTTATTATATATTTAATCCATGTTTTAAGTTTCATTCATATTTTTCTTATATTTTTTATTTTATAGTCTTTCAAAGATACGTATTTGAAACATTTTTAAGTTTCATGTTGGTGGCTTTGAAAGCTTATCAATTATTATCTATCAACATTTTTTATAAATTATTTTTCTTTTCCGCTATTTCTTATATTTTTAATCAGTGTTTAAAATTTCATTTATATTAGTGTTATAGTTTATATTTTATAGTCTTTTAAAGTCACATACTTGAAATACATAGAACATTTTTAAGTTTCAATTTGATGGTTTTGAATGGTTATAATTTATTTTTCATCAACATTTTTTATGAAATTCTCATTGTTTTCAACTATTTCTTATATGTTTAATGAATGTTCTAAATTTCATTTTTTATTAGTCATATAGTCTATATTTTATGCTCTTTCAAAGTCACGTACTTGAAATACGTAGAACATTTTTAAGTTTCAATTTGATGGATTTGAATGGTTATAATTTATTTTTGATCAACATTTTTTATGAAATTCTCATTGTTTTCAACTATTTCTTATATGTTTAATCAATGTTTTAAATTTTATTTATATTAGTCTTATAGTCTATATTTTATACTCTTTCAAAGTCACGGACTTGAAACAGAATCCCACATCGAAAATGCATAATGTACTGTGCAGGTTTGGAAGAACCTGTATCCCACATCGAAAATGCAGAATAATTTTCAGGGCAAGCCCTCTTATAAAAGGGATTCCTGGGTGAGAGTTTCTGTCAGAATCCAGACTGTTGTAATGGCAGTGCTGATGGATTTTAAATATCAGATAAATTCTACTAAATTTTTTTGTTATATATATATATATATAAACAAAACAAAACAAAAAATAAAAATAAAAATAAAAAATTTTAAAACTATTAAAAAACTTTCTGCATGATGCGTGATCCCCATTCACGCATCCTTCACCCGATTCGTGAAGGACGCGTGAACGGGGTTCATGCATCTCGCTCGGATTGAAGATGCGTGAACCCCGTTCATGCATCTTCCTGGGATCAGGGATGCGTGAATGGGGTTCACGCATCTCGGGCCCAGTTTTAAAAATACCACAAGCCCTATCCCATTTAGGCAAAAAACATTTCCAAAAACCCAGAAAAAAAAATTATCCGAGAAAAGGATATTAAGATTTTTCTTTTATAAAATGATTGTTCATGGTGATAATCCGCCAACCAAAAAAATTCGACATTCCATTTTCATAAGCCTATTAAAAGGATTTTGTTAAATTTAATATAAAATTATTCTTCCATAATTATATGGAAAATTTTGTCAGCTGAAAACTATTATTCCTTCCTGCCGCCTGAATCTCTCTCGAAAACGTCACCCAACACTACCTCTTGGAAAAACATAACATATATATTGTAATGGCTCCTGTTTGGAACGGTAAGATTTTCAAATATTTTTAAGAATATTTATGAAGTTTTTTTTTTGAAATGAAAATATAAATTAATAATCAAGTAAACTAGGATTACAAATCCAATCAGAGAACGAGTTCACCCAACAATGATCACTCCAACATTTCCCAAAATGAGCTAAATGATGGGTTTTCAAATTCTCATCTCTTTTGATAAAAGAAAATTTTGATACGTCGAATCCATCGGTCAGAGACCATATCTTCCTCAAGATGAAGCCATAAGGTTAATAATTCTCATCTTTTGTTGAGAGAGCGTTCACCACTTTGAGGCAGTCGGATTCTACCAGAATCTTGGGCCATAATTTTGAATGGGAAAAAAGAAGCCCCTAGATTATGGCCGAGGCCTCTGCCACCACACGACGTCATGAGTTAGGCACCGCCCTATACTGAGCTTCCACGATCTGGCAAAAAATGTTATGAGCAAGGATCCCAATATTGACCCTCAAATTAGCAGAGACAGTAGCATCTGTATTAATCTTGAAGAAACCCTCAGGGGGAGACCAAAAAGGAGCCGCTTTTCGAGTGTGGCCCAAAGAATTCTCCGCATCACTTTTCTTAAAATCATTCATCCACTCCAAAGCTCTATCCACCCATAGGTGATCAGGGGTCACCTTCATTTGGAAAATGCATTCATTCCGTCGAGTCCAAACCAACCAAGCAATTGTGCATATCAGTCCTACCACTCTTGGTTCAAGAGAAGACACCCATTTAGTAAGGTTTGGGACCAACCCAATTGAAAGATCAAAGAAAATACCAAAATCCGGCCTCCAAACCTTCCACACCCCTTCCACCCCCTTATAAGAAAGAATTTCATGCAAAGGGTATTCCACGTCATGGAGGCACAAAGGACAAGTTTCATCCTCCACCAAATGTCGCTGCACTAGAAAGTCACGGGTTGGAAGAACCCCAGCATAGACTTTCCACCAAAAAAATTTCACCTTAAGGGGAGCAGTGAGGGACCAGAGGCACTTCCACCGATTATCGGTAAAGACCTGGGCCAAACCTTGAACCCTCATTTTGTAACCCGAACGAACAGAATATCTCCCATGAGGTTCCCCAGTCCAGAAAATTTGGTCAATACCCACTCCTGGTTTGAGAGGGATACTCAGGATGAGATGACGATCCACCTCGTTAAACCAGCAACAAAGCTTCTTCTGATCCCACTCCTCAAGCGAGTCATCAAGCAGATCATGCACCCTTGCATCTTTGAATCCAGGAACAATCAGTGAGGAAACCTTATGATTGAAGCCATCTATAAGCCATGGATCATTCCAAATTTTAATATTATTCCCATCATAAATTCTCCACACGCAGCCCAAATCAATGAGAGATTTTTCTCCCCAAATTCTAATCTATATAAAACTTGGTCGTGGCCCCAGCTGGGCATGCAATAAATTAGAGTGAGGGAAGTACTTAGCTCGCATCACCATTGAGAATAGGGTATGTCGGTGGGAAAGAAGGCGCCATCCTTGCTTCGCCAAAATAGCCTCGTTAAACCATTTGAGATTTCAAAAGCCGAGGCCGCCATGGAATTTTGAAACACACAGCTTCTCCCAAGACATCCAATGGGAGTTATGTTTTCCCTCATGGGAGCCCCACCAAAAATTTTCCAACCAGGAGTGGATTTGATCAACATGAGTTTCTGAGAATTTAAACAGCGACATAGCATAAGAAGGGATTTCTTGGGCCACTGACTTCATGAGTACTTCCTTTCCTACCTTGTAAATCTTCCTACTAGACCAAAGAGAAATCATATTATCCACTCTATCCACAATCGCGCCGAAAACTTGTTTCTTCGACCTACCCACCAGGGTCGGGAGGCCAAGGTACTTAGGATGCTTATCAACCAGCGTAAACCCACACATTCATTGCAACTACTCTCTCTTATCTTGTGGGACACCTTTACTGAAAGATAACTCTGATTTCGAAGCATTAAGACGTTTCCCATAGGCCTTTTCGTACATATTGATGATATTCAGCACTGCACTGCATTCTTGCGGGGTAGCACATGTGAAAAGGAGGCTATCATCTGCAAAGAAGAGATGAGATATAGGGGGACCATTTCTACATACCGTAGCACCATGGATAACTCCTTGATCTAACACCTTCAGGATGATATGAGAAAAGACATCTGCCACTGGAATGAAGAGGTAAGGCGACAGGGGGTCCCCTTTCTCAAACCTCTTGATGGTTTAAAGCTCGCGGAAGAGACCCCGTTAATATTGATTCTGTAGAAGACAGACGTAACAAAATTCATGACATTAGAGATCCATTTCGTCCCAAATCCCAACCTGGATAGAACAAGTTTGAGAAAATTCCATTCAACTCTGTCATAAGCTTTCATCATATCAAGTTTCATTGCCATGGTGCCACGCTTGGATGCAGAGCGAGTTTTCATAGAGTAGAATAATTTGAAGGCAATGACAGCATTATCAGTAATGGATCTCTTTAGAATGAAAGCACTTTGGTTATCTGAGACCAGTAGTGGGAGAAAATCCCTAAGTCTGGCCACCATGATTTTGGAGAAAATTTTGTAAATTACATTACACAGGCGGATTGGCCGAAACTCTGAGATTTTATGAGTGCACTGGGATTTGGGGATAAGAGTAATAAGAGTTTCATTCATGGATTCAAGAGAGGCTCTGCCATCCCACGCCTCCTTCATTAGGGCCACCACATCGGGCCCCACAATATGCCAAAATCATTTAAAGGTTGAGTTAGCGCGGGATTTCGAGCCTGGAAGAGGTTCATGGTGATGACTTTTTATTAATATTAATTATATTTTGTCACACGCCCGCAATTTCTCTTGAAATGTGGAATAACTCCATAGTAGAGTTTTGGATCGGAAATTTGAAGTTGCGGTTGAGTTTAGAATATCGTGTTTACCCATGGCATGACATAAAGTTGTCCGCACCGAGAGTTTGGTTGGAGGAAAATTGGCGGAGCGCTGAGTGGTTAAATTAGTAAATAAATGAGAATTTAATTTAAAAAATTATCATAATCCCCCTATCCCATTGGTGCTCACAACCCAAGGATGAAGCACTCCTCTTATCCTCCTTCGACCTACGGACAAACCGACGTCGAATCGAAGTGACGAAGCATTGTTGATCTCCGTTATTAATGCCAATTGTTATCATATTGAGGTGTAGCACGATCCAGGCATTGTAAAACACCTAAATCTTCGGCTTTTCACCATCGAGGTAGGCATATTAGAGTTTTGGCCCTGATAACCTATGTTATGCTTTTGTTTTAAGTTTGTATATCCCTATTGAAATTACTAGGGATCCCTCTTATGTCGATATACAGGTTTCGGGGAAAATGAGGGGGCATTGGGTGGCAATTCCCATCTTGAATTGTAATTTAAATGTTGGGGATCGGGACCACGTGTTGGGGATCAAGGCCCGAAGCAACATGTGCAGAAATTTCTCTATAAGATCCCCTATGACTTTTGTTGGAACCACTTTGTGTATAGGTTTGTATTTGTTGTCAATAGTTGTCAATGGAATATCAAAATGAAAGAGATCAAGAAGTACTCCAATAAAATGGAGGAATGGAAGCTCACAATGAAGGAGATCGTGAAGTACTCCGATGAAGTAGAGGAGTAGTGATTCAGATGATTCTTGTACTGATCGGAAGTTCAAAGAACATGTGTCACAGGTGATACATTGTTTACAACAATGCAGAATGTGAGGTATAATCCATCCAAGGATGATTAAAGAAGAATGGGGTTTTTGGATGAAGTCCATGCAATTCCTCCTTATTGTATGAGAACCATGGGCTTTGATGAATACCATGAAATTCCTAATTATTTCATGAGACCCATGGGTTTGATGAAGACCATGCAATTACTCATGATTGCATGAGAACCATGCAAGAGACTTCTTGACGAATTGAATCGGTTTGCATGAAGTATATCATGACGGTTGATGAAGAAGACAATGTGCCAAGGATTGGAATTCTGCGATAGCCATGCACATCACATTGAGAAGATGATGATGCTAAAGCTGTTCCTTCAAAGACTACATATCACAATATTGGTGGTTGTGATAAAAGCAGAAGATTTGCTGAAGTATACAGATCACCAAGAAGAAGCGCTGTTGAGGTGATCGTCCTTGTCGACAAAGCAAACAGACGACATACAAATTTGTTGGAAAAAGAGATTCTATGGAGGCAGGTCGAGTTTGAGGACTGTGGATAATGATCCATGTTTCATTCAAGGAACGTCGAAAAATGAATGGATGAACTGGAGGCGGAAAAAAAGAACAGCATTGAAGGTGGCGCCGATTTCCAGTGTTTGCCAAATTTTTGGGGTCCAAAATTTGGAGGTTGGTGAGCATCGCAAAAAGTGGATTTCCAGGAAGATAATAATTTAATATGGAAAAGGCATTAGTTTCGCGAAGATGGGATGCATGGACTGGATTTCGCGAAGACCAGAAGAATGGAGTCGGTGAGTCTTCGCGATTACGTCAAAGCTTCGCGAACGGCAGCGGCTGGAGAGCTTCGCGGCGATGAAGGGCTTTGCGAGGGAGCTTCGCGGCGAAGGCGCGAAGGAATGTTGGGCTTCGCAAAGGGATCTTAGCGGCGCTATCACGAAGGTATGTTGACGGTGATTCTTCGCGACTACGTCAAGCTCCGCGAACGGAAGATTGTCGTGGAGCTTCGCGATTTGGACAGAATTCTGGCAGAAACTTTGGAGCTTCGCGATTTGAGATGACGTGGCGTTGACTTCACGTGGAAGGGACGAGGGTCGGTCGAATCGCCTATAAATAGAGGTCGACCCCTTCGAGCGAAGTAGAGAGATCTCTCAACGAAAAACCATTCCTCTCGGTTCGCAAAGGTCACTCGCGAAGGTAGTTTTCTTCACGAAAGTTGAGCTTCGCGGCGGCTATCCTTGCTCCACGAAAAGGTTGCGCCCCGCGTTGGCTCATTGAGCTTCGCGAAGAGGCAGGAGCTTCACGGCGACTTTCCCAGCTCCGCGAAAAGAGTTCGCCCCACGTTGGCTCAGTTAGCATCACGAAGTGGCAGGAGCTTCGCGATAGCCAAGCATTGCGAAGGCTTGAGCATCGCGAGAGTGCTTCACGATTGAGCTTCGCGAAAAGGAAGGGGCTCTGCTCAGAATTTCTTGAGCTTTCCAAAATTGGGAGCCGTGCGAAGTAGGGTTCTTTGTGAAGACCCTTTCCTAAGGTTGTTCGCCCAATAGACAGGGGCAAGAGGAGCATTCATCAGTGGATGAAATCTGGACTTTGACAGAGCATCAATTATTGAGCAATCACACAAGTGATTGTGATTCAGGCAAACGAAGACAAGGGGATCGAGTGCATTCAGTCATTGCACTAAAGAAGAAAGATTGAACTATAAAGAGCATCAACTTTAAACCCTGATGCAAGCAAAGTCTCATGCTGAACAGGAGACAAAGAACATCAATGCACATCTATTGAAGAGACCTTCATGTCTATAAACTGAGTGGGACTTCACCAACAGCAGTGGGCCAGGGGGAGTCAACGGGAGTGACCCGAGGGACGCAATGAGCTATCCCTGAACCTTTGTAAAGGCAGTGAGCCTGGGCCAGAGTGACTGTGCCCGAACAGTTGTATCCGCAGCTAGTGAAGCATAGTGGATTTAGGTACGATCGGCAACCTGTCGGCGTATGCTCCTTGGACGTAGCCCTTAGTGGTGAACCAAGTAAAAATAGCTGTGTCATCTGTCTCTGCATGTGAATGTTTAATTTCTGATCATATCCATCATACAGGTTTAAGTAGTTCCTACCAACGTGGGAACAAGATCCACAACTTAATGAAGAAAAAGTTTCCACCCTGATTCACCCCTCCCCTCTCAGGGTGTCCCGGGGTCCTACAACTTTGGAATCCATAACTGGGAAGTCCAGACACCCCAACCATAACACCAAGTCATCCTTGAATCTGGTTCTGATCCTCTCAAGGTCTTCATTCTGAGCAGCAAAAAAGCACATGATAAGAAAACATGCATGCCAATAGAAAGTACAAAACAATGCACAACAGGATTACGTGGTTCGGACTTTCGTCCTACATCCATAGGAGAAAGACAACATCACTTTCATTCAATGAGGAGAAACATCTAGGTTACAAGAATTTCCATCTTTCAGAACTCTACTGAGATTTTCGTAAACCAGAAACATATCCTTAGTGTGCCTCAGATACTTAAGGATAGTCTTGACTACTATCCAATGGTGTTCACCTAAATCATCTTGATATCTTCCTACTACACTCAATGCGTATGTGACATCTAGCCTAGTACATAGCATGACATACATGACTGACTCAATCACTGATGCGTATGGAGTCCTTTAAATTCTCTTTCATTCCTCATGAGTCTGAGAACACATTTTCTTAAAAATATGAATGTCATGTGACGCTAGAAACAATTCTCTTTTGGATTGTTCCATACTAAATCTTTTCTGTATCTGGTCAATGTTTGTACTTTGACTTAGGCTAAGCAACCTCTGGGATCTATTACAACAAATCCTGATCCCAAGAATATATGTTACATCGCCCAAGTCCTTCATGGGGAATCATTGGTTTAACCATACCTTACCAAACTATAAGACTGATATTTTGTTTCCAATAAGTAATATTTCATCAACATATACTATTAATAAAATGATTGTACTCCCACTAAACTATTTTTAGACACAAGGGTCACATTCTTTCTTTATAAAACCAAATTCTGTAATGGATTAATCAAAATTAATATTCCATGACATGGATGCTTTCTTTAATACATAAATGGATCTTTGCAACTTTCATATCTTATTGACATACTTTGGAGTTAAAAACCCTTTCGGTTGTGTTATGTAGACATATTCCTGAAGGTTCCCATTAAAAAAGGCTATTTTGAAATCCATTTTCCAAATCTCATAGTCATGGTAAGCAGCAATGGATAGTAGAATTCTGATGGATTTTAGCAATGCAAATAGTGAAAAGCTTTCGTCATAGTCAATGCCTTGACGATGTTTAAAACCTTTTGCAATCAGTGGTGCCTTATAGGTATTGACTTGTCCTTTCATATCCAGTTTCTTCTTGAATACCCATTTGCAACCAACATGCTTTACATCTACTTGAGGATCTACCAACATCCAGATATGGTTTTGGTACATGGAATCCATTTCAGAATTCATGGATTCTTTCCACCAGGAAACATTTGTGCCACATACTAATTTCTTATAGGTAAAAGGATCATTATTATCAACCAACAACGAGTCACCATCCTTAGTAACTAGAAAACTGTACCATTTTGGTTCTCTAACCTCTATCATACTCCTACATAGTTCTTGGGTCTTTGGAATAAATTATTCTTCCACAAGGATTTTTGGAATCTTTTCCTGTACCAACTATTGTGTGCCTTGAGCCTTGACTTCATTGAATTAAATCTCTTTCCCACTATCTCTTTTGGATATGTGTTCCCTCTCAAGGAATATGGAATGTCTTTCCACTATAACCTTTTTTCTAAGGGGTTGTATAGGTAATATCCCCTTGATTCCTTGGGGTATCCTTTAAAGGTACACATTGTGTCTCGAGGCGCAAGTTTGTTACCTAAAGAGGCCTTAACAAATGTTTTTCTTCCTTACACATGTAAATTCGATAACATGGATTTTCTTCCATTCCAAAAATCGTATGTAGTACCATTTATTGATTTATTTTGTACCTGGTTTAGTATGTATGTTGCTTTTTGTAACGTATATACTCAAAAGGATAATGGAAGACTGGCTTGACTCATTATTAATCTCACGATGTCCAACAAAGTGTAGTTCCTCCTTTCGCTTACAGCATTCCACTGGGGTGTGTAAGGAGAAGTGAGTTGGTATAGGATCCCAAACTCATGTATGTAATCAATGAAGTATTGATTAAGATATTCTCAACCTTATTCTGAGTGAAGTTTCTTAATCTTCTTAATAAACTAGTTATCAAATTTATTATTGTATTCTTTGAACTTATCAAAAGAATCCGACTTATAACTCATTAAGAAAATATATCCATATCTACAAAAATCATCAGTAAATTTTATGAATTATGAGTACCCACCCCTTTCTTCAACCAGAAATGGTCCACACACATCAGTATGAACTAATTCAATAAGCTCTTTAGCATTTTCACAATTTCCCCTAAATGGGTATTTCTTCATTTTACCTTGTAAACATGAATGACATATACCAAGTGGTTTTAGTTTGAAAGAATATAAATATTCATTTTTATGTAATTTTGTCAATCATTTTTCATTTATATGACCTAGCTAGTGATGCCAAAGTTTTGTGTGTTATGAGTCATGTGAAGTAACTTCGTTATCAATTTTCATATGCAAAACACACTACATCCCATTCTCTTGGATCTCTATTTATCTTCATTTTCATGGAAGGGAAATAAGAAGCTTTGGGATTAAAGCTCTTCACCTTCCCTTTCCGCTTATTCACCAAAAGGATAGAAGGCTTTTCACACTTCATGTATTTATCCACTTGGATAATGTGGATAATAAGATTAGGTAGAGATTTATCAATGTTGTTTATATTGAAATTCACAACAAAACTGGAGAATCTTAGAGGGAGTGATGTAAGAATGAGATCGGTGCCCAATTCTTCTAGGATTTTAAACCCTAGAACCTCTAGGCACTCAATGTATCCAATGATCTTGACTACATGAGGCCTATATGGGGCACCCTCTCCATGCTTACTCTAAAAAGGTGCCTTGGATATCTCAAATTATTCCTATCTAGCTCTCTCCGGGTAAAGACCGTGGAAGTGATAAAACATGCTATAGGAATCCATGTTTTCGTGAGACTTCATGAGTTCACTAGACATTAATGATATCATCAAACATTGAACAATGACCGCATTGTTCATATATTTCTTATAGACCAGGAACTCTCATCACTCACCTCTTCGGAAGGTGAATCGGGTAATGAGGACTCCAACACGTAAGATTTATGTTCATGGCATAGAATAACATGAAGTCATCTAACCCATTCCTGGAAGTTACTTCCGGTGAGGATGTTGTCTTTATCCAGTGTTGATCACAGTGATAATGTGGTTTAAGAGCTTGTCGGTATTATTCTATAATTGAAAGAGCATATTATTAGTACTTTTTTGATTACATTTTTTAGAAATAATAAATTTATCTTCTTAAGTATCACACTATTTTATCAAGTCCCAATAGCCATCACCATTGAACTCGGAATGTCTAGTTTCTTGTACATTATAGTGGAAAGGATCCATATTCCCCTTCGCATAACCCCAATAAGGTTTAGTCAAGCTATTTGAAGTTATTTAGGTCGGAAAGTCTTTTCCAACTCTGGTCTTGCAGCTCCTTGATCCATTGAGTGGACTCCCTAATCCTGACTTGGATTTCTTCCACACTTATCTCCAAATTTATACTATCTATAGCAAGATATACTCCTCTATATGTAAAATGGTTAATTCAACCAGAAACTTTCATAAGATCTTCTTATATAAAATCAAGTGTCCCAACATGGGTTGGTCAAACACGTAGTTTTATTGAGTCTTTCCCTCAATCAAGTAACAAAAGGCCTGGTACAACTTAACATTTTATTGAGGTATTTTTTGTAGGCTCTGGGCGCAACGGAAGTGCGTTGATGGGTTCTCCCAACTTTAATTTTAACATTAATCAACTTTCAATCCGAGATCCGTCACAATATAAAACGCCAAATCTTCGGAATAGAATGAAGAATGAAAATAAAAGAAGAGTCTTGGAACCCTTGAGGAGGATCATCATATGGTGATTATAATTAATTTAATTAATGCATAAGAATTACCTCATTGGAATTATTTCTTCGTTGATGTGTCCAGTCAAGATTCAGTGAACCGTCATTGCGTCGTAGAATCCAAGTGTAGGATTCCTCTAGCGGTGATCCACACATGTGTCACGTATCTCCGGACGTTGCCGAAGGGATATCTGGGTGCTAGCGCGGAAGAACCTTCGCTTGCGATGTCCGCCTTCGACCGCCTTAATCCGGTGGAGGATCTTGCTCTCGTAACTTGAGGGCATTCTTGGTGGAAAGGGAATTCTCTCTTGGCTAGAGAGTATTTCCAAATTTGTTGTGCACAACAATGGCTCTTCAAAATGTTGGGGTTGCGAGGATATTTATAATCGGGTTTGAGGTTAATAGAGTTATGATAATAAATAAACGCGTTACGCAATTTATTTATTTCATTAACTCTTATTGAAAACCCTCATTTCGAATTATTAATTCCTTGACATGCACCCACGCTGATTATAATAAATATCATTTAATAAAACAATATTAAATCCTCAAAATCCCAACTGGAAAAACTACACAGTGTGTAATAATTAATACATAGCGTGTACTTGTTTTCCATAAAACTACAAGGCGTGTATATTTAATATACACGGCGTGTACTTTTATTTTCCATTTTTCTCCACCACATTTATTAGACCTTGAGCAATGACTATTTATTTCTTAAATAAATGTAACTGCATTACTTGCTAATAAATATATTATTTCATCCACAATATATTCTCTTGAATAACTAGTGTCAAAATAAATGCGATCAGACATCCTTAAATAATTATTAAACTACAGTCGGGAATAATATTTATTTAACTTGTTAAATTAATATTTAACTGAGATACATGGACACACTTAGTGTGTGACCCTCTAGGCCTATTTCTCAGTGCCATTAGGCTGAGCCTACCTAATGTCCAAGGTTAGCGTCTAGCAACACGCCAAGGTACCCATAGAGAAATAAGTTAACGTCACAATGACGTGTCACCTCCTACGAATGCTTACCATGTAATATAATCCCTTTGTCTCGATATCTCCAATCAAGCGGGTTGCATGCTAGTTCCATCAACCCATGTGCTTGATTATTCTTTATTTGAATTCCCAGAATTGAACTTGCCCATACCTTACCATGGCCATGGATTTATTTAGGCTATATCAATTCCATCAAAGGGAATGAGATATCTACTTCCATTATGGAACGGAAGGGACAAATCCTTTCTCGCATTATCTATTAATGTGGTATTACTCGTGACACACCCAACGTATCCGACCTTGCTGCGAACAGTGTGTCGTCACAATTTTCGTTAATATATCTAAGTGCGCGAGTTTTAATACCCATTAATAATAATCTTAAAGTCTAAGGACCAATACACACGTCCGTAGATAAGAACATCCAATGACACTATGAAATGTGGATTTTCTACTGGCGGGTCTTGTTCTCATAATATCCTCCTGGATATTACCAAGGGCGCACACCATGAGAAGGTGCCTCAAAGTTTTATGAGTCCTCACCCCTAATGACCTGTATTATTTGTGTCCCTCAAATAATATCATCCGGCCATAGAACATACATTCAAGAACAGTGTTATGGCACTTTCGGGTTCTCATCATAGTAGGGATCCGCTACGACCCTTTAATGCAACAGCTGTCCTTAGGACATTATCACATGACATGTCACGCAGAAGAACAATAAAGATGTGATAAGGAATTTATTAATGAATAAAGTACAAAGTAGTTGGTTCTAGGCCACCAACTCCAACAGACTCCCACTTGGACTAGAGCCAGCTGCTAACAACCTTTAACCCTCTAGCTCTCACATGATATTCATTCTTCTGCTGAGATAGGCCTTTAGTCATGGGGTCCACCACGTTCTCTTCCGTGGACACTCTTCTCACTGCAAATTCACCCCTTTGATAGAAATCCCTCAAGAGGTGATACTTCCGGAGTATGTGCTTTGTCTGTTGATGTGACCTTGGTTCTTTTGCAAGATCCACCGCTGCAGTATTATCACAATACAATGTAATGGGATCTTTACTACTAGCAACCACATCAAGCTCCTAGACAAAGTTAAAAATCCAGACGGCTTCCTTGGCTGCATTAGAAGCCGCTGTATACTCGGAATCCGCTATAGAATCAGCGACAACTAGCTGCTTTGAACTCTTCTAGCTCACAGCTCCTCCATTGAGACAGAAAACATATCCATATTGCGACTTCAGATCATTCTGATCTATTTGAAAACCAGCATCAGCATACCCTCTGATGACAAGCTCCTCATCTCCTCCATACACTAGGAACATATCCTTATTTATTCTCAGAAACTTAAGGATAGTCTTAACAGCAGGACAATGCTGTTCTCCTGGATCTGCTTGATATCTGCCTACCATGCTCAGTGCATAGGCAACATCAAGCCTGGTACATAACATGGAATACATGATGGATCCTATAGCCGAATCGTATGGGATCTTGCTCATCCTATATTTCTCCTATTGTGTCTAGGGAAACATTTTCTTAGAAAGATGTAAGCCATGTGACACTGGAACCAATCCCCTATTGGATTTTTCCATACTAAATCTCTTTAGTATCTGGTCAATGTATGTACCCTGACTTAGTCCAAGCAGCCTCTTGGATCTGTCACGAATGATCTTGATCCCTAGAATGTAGGCTGCTTCTCCTAAGTCCTTCATGGAGAAACACTTGTTCAACCAGTCCTTAACTGACTGTAAGGCTGGTACGTCATTTCTAATAAGCAATATGTCATAAACATATACCACTAGGATGATGACTGCATTCCCATTAAACTGCTTATAAACACATGGCTCACACTCATTATTAATGAAACCAAATTCCTTTATGGATTCATCAAATCGAATGTTCCATGACCTATATGCTTGCTTCAATCCATAAATGTATTTCTGCAACTTGCAAACCCGTTTGGCTTTACCTGGTGTCACAAACCCTTCTGGTTGTGTCATATAGACATCTTCCTGAAGGTTCTAGTTAAGTAATGCAGTTTTGACATCCATTTTCCAAATCTCGTAGTCATGGTAAGCTATTATGGAAAGTATGATTCTTATGGATTTAAACATGGAAACTGGAAAGAAGGTTTCGTCATAGTCAATTCCTTGACGTAGTCTGAATCCTTTAGCCACTAGCCTTGCTTTATAGGTGCTAACTTGACCTTCCATGTCCAGCTTTATTTTGAATACCCATTTTCATCCAATAGGCTTTACATCAACTGGCTCATCGACTAGAACCCAAACTTGGTTCTGATACATGGAATCCATCTCAGAATTCATAGCTTCTAGACATCTTCCAAATTCTGATCTTTCTACTGCTTCCTTTTAGGAGAGAGGTTCATCATTTTCCAACAATAATGATTCACCATCCTTGGTGACTAGGAAACCAAATCTCTCTAGTTCCCTTACCTCTCTTGAGCTCCTACGCAATACTTGTGTTTCTAGAACCTCTTCCATGGGGACCTGTGGAAATTTTTCCTGTACCAACTCCTGTGTATCATGAGCATCAACTTTGTCGAAGTCAATCTTTCTCCCACTATCCTTATTGAGGATGTGCTCCCTCTCAAGAAAGACGGCTTGTCTGGCGACAGTCACTTTCTTTTCTTGAGGGTTATATAGGTAATATCCTTTCGTTTCCTTGGGATATCCTATAAAGATACACTTCATGCCCTGTGTTTCTAGTTTGTTGCCTGAGAAGGCCTTAAAAATGCCTCACATCCCCATACACGTGTGTGCAACAAAGTGGGTTTCCTTCCATTCCATAACTCGGATGGAATTCCATTTTCCGCCTTAGTTGGTACTCGGTTTAATGTGTATGCTACAGTTTGTAATGAATATCCCCAAAAGAATAATGGAAGATCTGCATGACTCATCATCGACCTCACCATGTCTAACAAGGTGCGGTTACTCCTTTCACTAACACCATTCCACTGTGGTGTATAAGGAGAAGTGAGCTGAGATAGAATCCAAGACTCTCGTAGAAGATCGATGAACTCTTGGTTCAGATATTCTCCACCTCGATCCGATGGAAGATTCTTTATCTTCTTACCGAGCTGATTCTCTAATTCATTCTTGAATTCATTAAATTTCTCTAAGGACTCTGACTTATACCTCATTAAGTAGACATAGCCATATCTACTCAAATCATCAGTAAAAGTAATGAAGTAAGAATATCCACCTCTAGCATCTACTGGAAATGGTCCACACACATCTGTGTGTACCAATCCTAGAAGCTATGTGGCCCTTTCACCTTTTCCACCAAAAGGCAGCTTGGTCATTTATCCTTGTAAACTAGCGTGACATCTATCAAGTGGTTTTAGCTCGGTAGAGTCTAAATAGCCATCTTGGCAGAGCTTTTTCAAACGCTTCTCATTCACATGACTAAGGCGGTGATGCCATAACTGGGTGATGTATGAGTCATGTGATTTTGTTTCGTTATCGATTTCCAACACTTGGTTTTTGTAATTCAATACATACAAACCATTATTTAAATGTTTCATACCATAACATATGTTGTTATTATAAAAGAGACAACCCTTATTTCCAAATTTGAAAACAAATCCATCCATATCCAAACAAGATACATAAATTATGTTCTTGGTAATACTAGGAACATAATAACAGTTATGTAAAACCAAAATCATCCCAGTCGGCAATGAGAGATGGTAGTCACCAATAGCCAACGCAGCCAGCCTTGCGCCATTGGCAGCTCGAAGATCCACCTCTCCTCTGACGATCTTTCTAAATCTACTTGGTTCCTGCATTTGAATACAGATGTGAGCCCCACAAGATGTATCTAATACCCAATGTGTAGAAATATAAAGATTGCACTCGATAACAAATGCACCTTTAGCATCCCCATGCTTCTGGGTGCAGTTCCTCTTCCAGTGGCCCTGCTTTCCACATGCAAAACACACTGCCTTTCGTTCCTTGCCCTACCTCTGGATCTTCCCCTTCTTGGAGGGATGGTGCTTGGGGGCTTCAGACCGTTTATAAGTCTTTGGCCCCTTTTCCTTGTCCTTCCTTTTCTTGTTCACCATAAGGACCGTAGGTTTGTCACGCCCCATGTCCTTATCTACCTGGCGAATCAAGGTCAGAAGCTCCAATAGACTCTTCTCATTGCCGCTCATTTTATAGTTGACAATGAAGCTAGAGAAGGTCTTGGGAAGTGATGATAGGATGAGATCTGTACGCAACTCATCCTGGAATTTAATCCCTAAGATGTCCAAGCATTCAATGTAGCCAATAAGCTTGACTACATGAGGCCCAGCTGACACAGAATCTCCAAGATTCATGGTAAACAAAGCATTGGATATCTCATACCTCTCCTGTCTCGCCTTCTCTTGGTAGAGATCTCTAAGGTGAGACACCATGCTATACGCATCCATGTTTTCATGTTGCTTCAAGAGCTCATTAGACATGGACGATAGCATAAAACACTGGACAGATGTGGCATCATCCATGTGTTTCATGTACAGAGATAATTCCTTATCACTAGCCTCTTTCCCAGGTGCAACTGGAATAGGCTCTTCCAGCACATATAATTTCCTTTTGTGGAGAAGGACGACGCGTAAACGCCTCTACCGCTCTTGGAAATTGGTGCCGGTGAGAAGGTTTTCTTTTTCGAGTATAGTGCGCAATGATATGTTTGAATTCATTTTCTTTTCGTTTCTATAAATTAAGATGAGAAAAGGTTTAGTACTTTATTACAAAATTTGAGACAAATAAATAAATTAATACTTATTAGTCTCCCACTATTTTATCGAAATACAATAGCCCTCACCATTGACTTCGGAATATTCTGTTGCGTGAATATTCTAGTGGCAAGGATCCATATTTCCCTTCACATTACCCCAACGAGGGTTGATCAAGAAACTTGAAGGGTTTTAGGTAGGCATTCCAAATGCCAACTACATTAACTCGCAACTCCTTGATCAGCTGAGTATACTTCCCAATCCTGAAATCCTTTTTGAATTTCCTCATCCTTTGCCTCTTCGTCACACCAAGTCCTATTGTGGCAGTCAACCCTTGATGCGAACCAAGTCATGTCAACCCAAAACCTTTAATTAGAATTCCCTGATAATTGAAATCACCCCAACTAGGGTTGGTCAAGCACTTTGAACTATTGTTCGATTCTAACCAAGATTATGGAAGGCTATGCTGACTTAATATTTATTTTGAGGGATTTTATCCTTATACGTAAATTTCCATTTTATTATCTTTGATTACATGCTTGTTAATATTAATTTGGATATACTTAAGTGATTAACCATGTCTAAGATAATATTTACGTATAAGTCAGTTTTATTTTAGTTCCATCTTGCATGCTCGTTTAATTCACTAATTGTGTGATCGTGACAACACACCCACAATAAATAAAACATGCAACTGACAGAAATAAAATAAATGGTATGATCATGAGCTTTTCTATTGGTTAGTTTGTCTAGCGGTTGATAAACTAACCCAAGACCTAGGGGAGAAACACCTTGAACCTTTCGGGTTCGTGTTTATAGCTTTCCACCTGTCCACCTTTGTATCTCCTTGGATTTATTTCACCTTGGCTCCTAACTTGATCCCCCTTCACTAGCTTGGGAGATCCATCCATTACATATACATTTATCTCACACGCAGGTGAGGGGTAAAAGGGGTTTTTACAAAAAAGAATCCTTGGACGCGCAGGCCCTACATATTAATGAGGAGATGGCTCGCAGGCCAACAAATTTAATTTAAATAAATAAATTAAAATAAACCATTCACTTTCAAAGGTCTCATTCTAGCTCATGATCATCCATACATGCAACGATATTTACGCATAAATAAAACTAGCATTCAATTCTTTAATCGTTCTTGTTTAAGATAAATCACGCTCGAATCAATTAATTTTCTTTAATTAATCAATCCTTTTATCTTAAATCCCTTTTCTGAATTTACTTGAGATTCTCATCCATCATAATTTTAAACAAATAAATTCATTTAAAATTATCCTTGTACGTAACTTGTACCTTAGAGGCAACCCGATGAATTCTAATTTATTACGCAGATGTTAAATTAAACACATATATATATAACACCTATCATGTGTTGTGCCTCAGCTTTATGCTTGCACCATGGTACACATCTCAAGGGTTTGTATAATATAATAATAAATTTTAATAAATCTGCGTAATTTGGGTGAGTACACAGCATGTAGTTCTGACTACACGGTGTGTACTTTTCTTCACCGTCAATCTGAAGTACACGCCCGGGGACAGGGCATGTTAATGTACTTCTGAAATTTGCGGAGTACACGGCGTGTACAGTGGGACACACGCCGTGTAGTTTCCACATTACATGGTTTCCAGCCGGGCAGGCCGTGTACGGAGTACACGACCCAACCCTAACCCGAAGGGACTACACGCCGTGTTCATTGGACCACACGGAGTGTATTCCAGAAACCATGTGCCACCTGTTTCTGGTCAACACACGGTGTCTTAAATTCTTAGAAAGAATCCAATACACGGCCTGATTTGGCGGATCAGTCAATGCATTGAACCTAGACTACAGGGAATGTACTTCCGAATACACGCCGTGTATTCTGGTGTTATATGGCCAGAAACATTTGGCTCCTCCGGATGAGTTCCTCTATTTTATTTTAATCAAAATTAAAAGAAAAAATTGTTTCTGTGAGGTGAACGAGAAATGAGGGAGGAGGAATAGATCTCGATATTCAGATTTCCAGAATAATTAAACTTGAATTGAAATAACTAAATTATTAAATGAATAAATTACCAATGAAAAACTAAATAATTATAATCAACGATATGACCCGCTCTGATACCACTTGTAGGTTCTGGGTGCAGTGTAAGCGCGTTGATGGGTTTGCCCAACCTTAATTTTAACGTTAAACAACGTTCAATCCGAGATCCTTCACTATATAAAATGCCAAATCTTCGGAATAGAACGAAGAACAAAAAGAAAATAAGTCTCTCGGAACCCTTGAGGAGGATCATCATATGTTGATTATAATTAATTTAATTAATGCATAAGAATTACCTCATTGGAATTCTTTCTTCGTTGATGTGTCCGGTCATGATTCGGTGAACCGTCGTTGCGTCGTAGAATCCAAGTGCAGGATTCCTCTAGCGGTGATCCACACGTGTGTCACATATCTCCGGACATCGTCGCAGGGATCTCCGGGTGCTAGCGCAGAAGAACCTTCGCTTGCGATGTCCACCTTTGACCGCCTTGATCCGGTGGAGGATCATTCTCTCGTAACTTGAGGGCGTTCTTGGTGGAAAAGAAATTCTCTCTTGGCTTCAGAGTATTTCAAAATCCGTTGTTCACAACAATGGCTCTTCAAAATGTTTGGGTTGTGAGGATATTTATAATTGGGTTTGAGGTTAATAGAGTTATGACAATAAATAAACATTTTTTGCGTTTTATTTATTTCATTAACTCTTATTGAAAACCCCCATGTCGAATTATTAATTCCTTGAAATGCGCCCACGCTGATTATAATAAATATCATTTAATAAAACAGTATTAAATCCTCAAAATCCCAACTGGAAAAACTGCACGGCGTGTAATAATTAATACATGGTGTGTACTTTTTTTCCATAAAACTACATGATGTGTATATTTAATATACACGGCGTGTACTTTTATTTTCCATTTTTCTCCACCACATTTATTAGAACTTGAGAAATGACTATTTATTTCTTAAATAAATGTAACTTCATTACTTGCTAATAAATATATTATTTCATCCACAATATATTATCTCAAATAACTAGTGTCAAAATAAATGCGATCAGACATCCTTAAATAATTATTAAACCACAGTCGGGGATAATATTTTTTTAACTTGTTAAATTAATATTTAACTGAGATACATGGACACACTTAGTGTGTGACCCTCTAGGCCTCTTTCTCTGTGGCATTAGGCTGAGCCTGCCTAAAGTCCAAGGTTAGCGTCTAGCAACATGACAAGGCACCCATAGAGAAAGAAGTTAACACCACAATGACGTGTCACCTCCTACGAAGGCTTACCGTGTAATATAATCCCTTTGTCTCGATATCTCCAATCAAGCGGCTTGCATGCTAGTGCCATCAACCCATGTGATTGATTATTCTTTCTTTAACTTCCCAGAATTGAACTTGCCCATACCTTACCATGGACATGGATTTATTTAGGCTATATCAATTCCATCAAAGGTCCTGGGATATCTACTTCCATAATGGAACGGAAGGGACAAATCCTTTCTCGCATTATCTATTAATGCAGTATTACTCGTGACGCACCCAACGTATCCTACCTCGCTGCAAACAGTGTGTCGTCACAGTTTTCGTCAATACATCTAAGTGTACGAGTTGTAATACCCATTAATAATAATCTTAAAGTCTAAGGACCAATACACACGTTCACAGATAGGAACATCCAATTACACTATGAAATGTGGATTTCCTACTGGCGGGTCTCGTTCTCATAATATCCTCCTAGATATTACCAAGGGCGCACACCATGAGATGGTGCCTCAAAGTTTTATGAGTCCTCACCCCTAATGACCTGTATTATTTATGTCCCTCAAATAATATCATCCGGCCATAGAACATACATTCAAGAACACGGTTATGGAACTTCCGGGTTCTCATCATAGCAGGGATCCGCTACGACCCTTTAATGCAACAGATGTCCTTAGGACATTATCACATGACATGTCACACAGAAGAACAATCAAGATGTGATAAGGAATTTATTAATGAATAAAGTACAAAGTAGTTGGTTCTAGGCCACCAACTCCAACATTTTTTGTATATTATGCGTAAATTTCTAATTATCTTTATCACATGCTTTTTAATATTAAGTGGAACTTACTTAAGTGGTTAACCTTGTATTGATAATATTTACGCATAAGTTTGGTTTATTTTAGTTACATCATACATGCTTGTTAATCCATTAATTATGTAGTCACGATAATACATCCATAATGAAAAACCATCAAATTGACAGAAATAAAATAAAGTAAAGGGAATGATCAAGATATTTTCTAATGGTTAGTTTCACAACTAGAAAATGGAGCTACTGCCACTGATCTATAGCCATGGTTTTAAAACCGTGGATATAAGCCAATTTTTTCATTGCCTTATAGCCACGGTTCTCTAAAACCGTGGCTATAGGGTTCTCGCGCTTCCGCAAGAAAAAACAATCTCTCCAAAAATTTGGCAGGAAGCCTTATCTCCGCGGTTTTGAGTCTATTCCCACGGTTTTTATTAATATATATATCATAATATATATATATATACCCAAATTGTGGTGTAGTGTAGTGGTAAGTGAGCTGGACTGCATAGTGGAGGTGCAGGGATCAAAACCCGCTGGGGACATTTATAATTTTGGATATTACCATGGTTTTCCGAGGCTATTGCCACGGTTAAAACTATAGATATAGATCAAGCGCCACCATTTCAAATTTAGAGTTCTATTGCCATAATTTTCAATATAGTGGCAATAGGTCGGGACCTACTTCCACGGTGATAGCGGCCACTATTGGCCAAAACCGTGGTCGTAGCCTTTGGCCATGGTTTTGGGGCCTATTGCCATGGTTTTGAACAGTGGCAGTATCCCTTTTTTCCAGTTGTGTTTATCTAGCAGTTGATAAACTAACCCTAACCTAGGGGAGAATCACCTTAAACCAATATGAGGTTCATGTTTAGATCTTTTCACTTGTCCACCTTTTTATCTCCTTGGATTGGTTTCACCACAGCTCCAACTTAAACCACCTCCACAAGCTTGGGAGCTTCATCCATTACATATGCTTTTTTAACTCACACACAATTAAGGGGTAAAAAGGGGGTTTTTATAAATGAAACCATGGGAATTAATTCCCTACATATTAATGAGGAGAGATGACATGCATGCCAACAATTTAAAACAAATTAAAAGGAAAGAAATCACATACAAAGATCTGGTTTAGCTCATGATCATCCACATACATGCAATGAATTACACATTTAATAAAATTAGAATTCAATTCTTTAATCTTTATTATTAAGGTAAATTGTTCTTTAATCGATTACTTATGATCTTTAATTAATCAATCCTTTTATCTTAATCCTTTTCTGAATTTCCTTGAGATTCTCATCCGTTTAATTTTAAACAAAATACATTCATTTAAAATTAACCTTGAACATAAATATAACTTGGAGGTAACACAATGAATATCCCTTCAAATATACCCAACATGTATTATATCCATATACTGTTTTATTCTTGTGACATATGGAATACACGATTTATGCATACTATCAAAATGTGTACCTCACAAACGATTACATGAATCACATGTTTTTTCGAAAATGTGTTATGCTTCAATGCACAAAGTAACAACCTATAATACTATTTATACATGACATGTAGTTCTTAACATTATAAAAAAATTTAAATTTTAATTCTGTATAAATTGGTTAAGTATGTGGTGTGTAGTTCCGACTATGCAGTGTGTACTACCATTAATGTATTATCCGAAGTACACACCTAGGTACTCAGCGTGTGAAGCGTACTTTGGAAATCTTTAAGTACACAACATGTCCAGTGGTCCACACTCCATGTTGTCTCCGGGTTACATAGTTACTAGTCATATTATCCATATAAGGGATACACAGTTTATCCATTGACCCGAAGGGACTATATGTCGTGTCCAATGGGCCACACGACATGTAATTAGGTAATCGTGTGCCTATCTGTCGTGGTCAACACATGATGTAAAAATTAACTACACTATGTATAATAAATGAACAAGACTTGAGTAATTTCCGAATTACTCCCATTGCGCTGAAGACAACTACATGGTGTGTAATCCAGAAAACATGGAATTTGTGGAAGATTACATAGTGTGTAACTCTAAATACACGACATGTATTATCGTGTCTCCTGGATAGAATCATCAAAACCTCCTGAAGAGATTCTTGTTTAAGTCTTAATCCAAAAATTAAATGTTTCATTTAGATATGTGAGAAATGAAAATGGAGGAACATATCTCAAAATTTAGATTACAAGAATGATTAACTTTGAATTGACAAACTAAATTATTAAAGAGTAAATCATCAAATAATTATTTAAATAATTATAAACAATGATGTGGCCGCTTTGATACCACTTGAAGGATTCAGGCGCAACAGAAGTGTGAAATTGGGTGGGGCCCAACTCTTCTTTTTCCATAATCGATGACTAATTCGGGATCAATACGATGATGAATTCCAAAATCAACAGATTTAAATCAAATATTTAGACAAAGAGAGGAAAAGAACTGGATATAATAATGATGATCTTTCACATCATGTTTATAATTAATTTATTAATTTCTGAAGAAATTAAATACCTGGGACTTTGTTACATTATTTTTTTATAATCTTTGATCATCTGGAATGACCCTTCATGATTTCATGTGTTGTGCTTGTGAGGATCCAAAGTAGAATACCTCTAGCAGTGATCCAAACATGCTCCAATGGTCTCTGATCAACGGCACTCATTCTCTGGGTTCTAGCGCGAAGAAGAGAATGTCTTGCACTGATCGTTCTTCATCACTCGTTCTTCAGTCTTGAAGAACTTCTCTCATTATTGAGAAAGAGAGAGGAGATGAGTCGAGATATAAAATTGTTTGGATCAACAATTCTCTAGCATCATTGGCAGTTGGAACAATAGGCGTAACTGTTTATTAATCGACATGAAGTTTTAGTTTCAATATTTAATTGCGTAACAATGATTAAATTCACTTATAACCATTATAGAAAACTCATTCCACATAATAACAATAACAACACCATTATTTGTGGTGTGCCGACTAGCACAAAATGGAACCATAAAAGTAATCCCGAGCCACATAATGGTAATATTATTATTATTATTTTTACACCACCAAGATAAATATTATTTATCAACTTGTAAATAATTAATTTATCACCAGACATGGTCTTGGTCTATTTGGACTCCACTTATATTTATTGAACACCCAAATAATATTTTTATTCTCTTAAATAAATATATTCATTTACAAACTAGTAAATAAATATTTGTTAAATATTTAATAAAATAAAAAAATTTATTTCATTCAAAATTCGGTGAATAAATATTTATTTAATTTATGTGATCATTTTAACTTGAATAAAATTATTCCTCAGTCTTAAGAATAATATTTTTTCCATTAATTAAATTCAAGTAAAATTTAATCGAGACCACCAGAAACACTTAATGTGTGACCCTTTAGGATTCTTTTGCATTGGCATTAGGTGGGATTGCCTAAAGTATTAGATTACTATCTAGTAATAGGTCACATCACTCAAGAGAAAGAACTTTAACATGCAATGATAAAAACCACATATGAACGCTCACTGTGTAATATAATCTCTTTGTCTCAATATATCATCAATCAAGTTTCATGACAATGTCATTAATATGTATTCTTGATATGTTATTCCTTAACTACATGAAATAAACTCATCATTACCCTATGGACATGGAATTTAGGGTGATAGTTCTATTTCAATCAATGGGATGAGATGTCAACTTCTATAAATGGAAGGGATAAATCCTCCTTCGACTTATCCATTAATAACATGTCATTTGTGACGCACCCAACGTACCCTACTTCCCACGAACATATGGTGTGACGTTTTTCATCAGTAAATCAAAGTTAATGAGTCATGAAACGTATTAATGATAATATTAATGTCTAAGGACCATTACACACACTCGAAAATAGGAATATCTGATGACACCAAAAAATACGAAATTCCTACTTGAGGGTCTGTTCTCATAATCTCTTGTTTTGGAGATTTTCATGTGAAAACTTCATGAGAGGAAGTCTTATCTTCTTATGAGTACTCACACCTAATGGTTTGTATACTATGTGTACCATCATAGTATGTCATCCAACTGTAGAACTATATTTAAAAATACCATCACAACACTTCAAGGTTCTCGTCATAGGAGAGAACTGCTATGACCTTATCTATGCGAAAAATACTCTAAGACATTATTACACCATAGTCATGAAGAACAATAAAAAACATGTAATAAGATGTTTAATAGTTAATAAATGAAATATTCTTGTAATCAAAGTACAAATAATTAGTTCTAGGACACCATCTCTTACACTTTAGGAAAATTCCACCCATATATGTGATATTCCTACTCGGCGCAAGTTGCCAGCCCCTGGATTATTGTAGGCGGTCTTGGGGGGTTGCATACCAACCCTTATTGGGTTGGGTTGTGACTTATATCAATATGTTATTAAAATTTTAAGACTCACATAGTTCATTTAAATCCATATTAAAAACTTCGGATGACTGAAACATGGCCATCTGATGTCGGATTGAAACGTCATGGGTGGTGTTGGGGTCAGAACAACACCCTCTTCAAAAAATAATGCAATTTTTTTCATTACTTTGAAAAATCATTTGATCACTTTGATACATATTTATGTCACCAAGTTCGCATCAGAAGCCCAAAAGATTGGGAATTTACCAAATTTCCCCAGTTATCGATGTAACTACGTCATTTCCTATAAAGTGTTGCCTAATTATAACTTGAGGATCTTTATGTTGAAGAATTATGCACAAAGATAAATCTAATAATACCCCTTTCAATCTATATCCACGCTCGAAAACTGCTTGTCACTAACGATAATTGGTTGACAGATCTGATGTCGAATCCCTCTATATCATCCACATGATCTCCAAAAGCCTTCTCAAATATTGATCTTCGGTCACCGGGTGATAATGTGGGGAGTAAAATCTACCTCTGATATTGGCATAATCAGAATAGCACCAATTCTTCAATCTGGGAGATAGTTCTTGGATCAGGGTGCTAAAATATCACTCTTTTCTCTATAGAGATTTAAAATAGGAAGAGAGAAGTGCTCAAACATAAATATGGGGATAGTGATATGATTTTGAGTCTCTCATGTCTTATATAAATTGTTTTAAGCTTATGGAAATACAAATTTGTCCACCAAATAAACTTAACCATTTCATTAAGTCATTAACAACACGTATGACTTTGTATGCATGTCATAAATGTCAAATATTTTATCATATACTTGTAACATCTAAAATGTGTGATGTGATAAAATATGATCCATTAAAATGCCTCACTTATACTATAAATATTTTAATAAACCTTGAATAAAATATTATTATTCATAAAATATATTTTCCTTTTATTCACCTAACACTTGTGAATAATTTTAATAAATAAATTCAATACCAATTATTATAAACTCTAATTATATGAATTTGTTTATTTCATGGTGATATTATATTCTCAGACATTCCTAGACCCCAATGGTGGGACCCACCCTATAATAAACTCTTATTCAACATAATATGAAATTATTTTGAATACCCTTAGTGTGTGATCCTATAGGCCCTAATCTCGATAGTAGTGAATATTATTCATTGACTAGGAGCGGAGTCTAAAAACCCATCGAGGCCCCTAAATAGATAAGGAAAAGTTATAGCAATACCAACCTTTCCTTCGAACACATTCTATGAAATATAATATATTTGTCTGGTGATATATCATAAAGTAGGATGCGCACTTTGTGTCATCATCGTTTTAAGATTTACTACTCATTGACCAAACTTGACAGATTTTCCTTCTTATACCATTGTCGTGGATTTAATGAAGGTACTATTGTCCTCATCAACTGTGTACAAGATATTTCTTCATTTAAAAAGTGAAAAATTATATCTTGATTATTCAATAAATGTTATACAAGAAATGACACAACAAACACAAGATACCTCACTTTGAATTCAATAGTATATTTTTTTCCTTACATCAATGTACATGATCAAATTGTACACACTGATAATAATATCAAGTTAAGAGATCATTACCCATGTTCGTAGATAGGAATAAAAAATGAAACCTTAAACATGTGGTGTTACTATTAGAGGGTCAATTATCATGATCTCATCTACTTGAGCTCAGCAAGTGTGAACTTTATGAGAATAAGTCTCAATGTTTATGATCCCCCAACACATGATAGTCATAAATCATCCATGTTAATTTTAATGATGTATCTAGACCATAAGAAATTTATTTGAGATTAATTTGAAAGTATCTTGATGTTCTCATTATATCATGGGAACTACTATAAAATTTTGATATGACTAATAATCTATGAACATTACCATGTAAATAGTGGATGCAGAAATGTCAACACTTCTATGATGAGAATACACCAGGCATAACTCCCTGTATACATGGTATAGTAATAGAAAATTACTTTTTAATTCCGTTCTATGGAAGACCCTATTAAAAAAATATAGAGGAGTTGTGACCTGCTACAGTATGGGAGAGTACCTACACTGCATGTGTAAAGAGTATGGTTGACCCGCACCCTAGTGCAATAGGGGAGTACATACCTCGACATCTCTCTAGTGAACATACCCAATCACTTCCATCAGCCAAGAGTTACTGAAGGAATATTCACACTCATAACACCTTGTACCATCATTATAATAACATAAAAATATAATATTTATACTTATTTAATCAATTTATAATTGTGAAAAGAAATTTGAGGAAGAATAAAATCACATAAATAAATATAAAAAAGAGAGTTTAGAAACTTATACCTCACTTCTTAGATTATCTCTTTTCTAAAGGGGGTTAAACCTTTAAGGTGAGGTCTTTTGACAAGAACAGAACCTTCTTAAGGTGCATTAAATTTTAGAAGAGTGTATTTTGTAGAGTTTGATCCAAAATAATGGGGTTTTGGTATGAGGGAGAAGTGAAGAGAGGATACCCCATTTATAAGTGAAAAGAGGTGATATTTTTGTAAATACCCAAAACATTTCAATAATGTAAATTCAATCTCAATAAAATAGGATAAAAATTTGATAAATAATGGATCATAGAGGATATATATTCATGTTAAACCTCCAAAATTAAAATACTAACATTATTTTAACATGTTAGGACTTTTACCTCTAAGGTCACTCACTTTTAGTATTTTAGTTTCCGCAAAGGTAACTAGTTTTTACAAAGGAAATTTAAATATAGAAAATGAAATCATTTTTTTTAAATCATATGAGAGATATCTTGGAATTGTTTTTCACATGTATGAGGATATGATACATCAATTTGGGTTTTTATTTTCTTGTATGAATTGAATAAACGATTCTTAAATAATTTACAGTCTTTAAAAACCAACGACAATGCGTCAAAACCAATAAAACAACCTCTGATTTCTATGAAATCATATGAAAACAACTATAAATGATTTTTGATATATTTTAACTAAAAGCGTGTCAATCCAAGTTTTTATTTTCATGGGTTTCTCCAAAAATTCATTTATGTTTTTAAATCATTAAAATTTTCATGTAATGGTGAAAACTATAGAAAATGGCCTTAGATTGGTGTGATATCATAGTAAAATTGTCTTCGAATTATTTTTTACATATACAAGAATGCATAGTGTCAATATTATGTGTGATGTGTTCAGATTGACTGAATAAGCGTTTTTAAAGAATTAGTAGTCATTAAAAATGTTTGTATAGGGGTTAAAATGAATAAAAAACCTCTAATTTTGGTGAAATCATAGGAAAACAACCTTTTAATGATTTTTGAAATGTTTTAACTGATGGAGAATCAATCTAAGATTCCATTTTTCCAGGATGACTGGAAACACATTTATAGTGTTTTAAAACATTAAAATATGTGTGTATCAACTAAAACCATTGAAAATGATATTGGATTATCATGAAATTATAGGAGAAAAATTATTGAATTATTTGTGATGTGTATGACAAGACAAAACTTCAATATTATGTGCGATGTTCTTAGAATGATTGAATTAATAGTACTTAAATAGTTGAGTTTCTTTAGAAATGTGTGATTTAGAGCCAAATAAATAACCCAAGATCTGATTTCAATGAAATCATATGAAAAAAAACCTTATATTTATTTATGAAATGTAGTAACTGACAGCGTGTCAAAAATCAATCGCTACAGAAAACAATGACGGATCAAAAGAGACCATGGGTGTCCACTATTTGTATAAGTGATAAATGAACAATGAATATAATTTTCCATTATAAAATTATTTATTTTAAATTATATGATTTTATTATTTTTCCATTTATGAAATATTGAAATGATCTTTATTCCACTTTGTTGGTGTATGACTGAATGTGTAGTTTATTGTGAAGACCGTTTGAATTATTGTGCCCATTCAAATATGATGGAATAAAGCCTACCCTGGTTGAAAAATTCAACCACACATGAATTGAAGAGTTTCTGCACCCTCGTATTCATAGCCAAACCCATGACACCTCTTATAAATTCAATGCCCGTTTTTTCATTACCCATCTTCCAAGGATGATATTTGGGAAAAGGGATGCAATTATTTTGATCATGGTTTTCCTTGAGGTGAGTATTTGAGAGTGAAGTTTTCCAAAACACTCTGACTGCAAGAGATGAATTTCATGAGACCCAATCACCCCTCGCCACCATCTTTGTGTCCCTATATAATTTACCACAAATCCTTGATGGAATAATTACTTTTACAACTACATTCTGGTGTGACTAATTCCACCAATGTGTTCATGGATCTAATAAACCAAATCTTCCAGCCATACTTGGACATATTCATAGTTTTACTTAATGATAACATACTCATATACATTGTGTCAGAGTAAGTGCATGTAGATAATTTTAGGATGGTCCTAGGATGGATCTGGGAGCACCATCATTATAGTAAGCTCTCAAAGTGTTAGTTTTATATTTGAGTATGGTGTAGCTATGGATCCAAAAAAGATTAATGTAGTGATTTCTTGGGAACCACCAAAGATCATGTCATAGGCATAGAGTTTTCTTGGTTCGGTGAGGTAATATCAAAGTTTTAGGGAAGAAACCTTTAGTAAGAAATCCTATTCCCATTTGGTAGAGGAAGTTTCATAGAAATTGGCCCTATTTCAACAGACATTGATGAAGGAGAGGGGTGAATCTTATCTTCAGAAAATGGTAGTGACTCCACTGCTTCTTCTTCATGTGAGAGATTCGCAGTTGGGGGATAACCATTATGATATTTTTTTACAATAATTCTTCAAGATATTCACCATATAGATTTTCTAAAGATGGGGATAACATCATCATTTTCTAAGAACATATTGTAGTTTTGGTCGTTCTGCATGAAGAGGTGTTGGGAGAATTTCATTCTTCCCATTGGGATGTACATCTCAGTGTGGAAAAGATGTTCAAGGACCTTCATTATATGTTTTGTATGATACATTGAGGTGGATTGTTTTGAAGTTTGTTTCTTGATGCCTCACATATTAGTAGGTAAAGGCTGAATACTACGTTCCAACATTTTCTACTCAACCTCTTGAGTTTTCTTAATGGGAGTGGGATAACCTATTGATAGATATTGTGATAGGGCTTCCACATTTAGTGAGAGTCCACAATTTTATCTCTAGTATTATTTAATGAATTACCATGTCATAACACTTCCTTTCAATTCGAGAGTAGATCATGGTTGAGATTTTTGGGTGATATTGTGTGTAGAATATTTTTTTTCTTCATAAATACCCATGATGTTCTTATTTGACCATGATGCTCAGTATAAGTCCTAGTTGGTAGGGAATAGTAGATACATTTAGGACCTAGTTATGGATGATAAAAATTCTCCACCCCCCGGAGGATGGCTAGTCTAATAGGACCATCAAGGTTTTAGAGAATGTACTATAGGCCAACGTGATGGATTTCAGCCAAACCAGTGTGGATCACTTACATTGGTGGAATTTTCTTTTAAAAGTTGTTATAAATCCACTATTGGTATGGAAGCATGAAAGGAACTATACGGGATACCCTATAGGTCAACCTTGTGTTGGAATAAGGTTTTTGGGACCTCTCTTGTTGGGCTAGAAATGGCCCAGGCAACATCGAATAAGAGTTATTGCGATCAATGTGCATTTGAGGATAGATTGGTATTAAAAAAATCTTATAAAAAATGACATTGTAGACCTATAGAGTTCAATAAAAGATTCCATATCTTATTGAGAGTTTCCCCATGATGAGGATTGTAGAGTTTTGGTCGGGGAGTAAACATTTACCCAAGGTTCTTTGGGTCAAATGAGTTTTTGTTTGAGGTTAGCGAGGTTGCTTACTACTTGGACTTACCCCTAATGTGAGAAAAATTATACAAGATATTACATATTTCATAACTAATTAGATATTTTCTTGACTCATTTCATGTTATTGATAATGGAGAGCTGGGCATTATGGATTAATTCATCATCTCTGAGTACTCACTAGAAATCAAGAACTGATCATAGATGATCCCGTGTGGATAGATCATTATTTTGGTTCGAGTGCTTTGGAAGCACGAGATCATGAATGAGAACTCCAAGTAGCATGATATTCATATGTGGCCATAATACCCCACCATTTTTTATAGATTGTTCTTTGGGCGGGGGGGGATCCTTAAGGGAATGGAAATGAAATGACTCAAGTTTTGTTGGTTTAGTCCTTTGAATATTTCTACATATCTTTGGATTTTTCCTTAGAGTTTGTGTTATGTTTGGGTGTTTCTAGACCCCAGAATTAATATATTAGAAATATTAATATATATTAAATCATTTATAAACATATCTTTATAATAAATATTTTTCCCATCAATTGGGACTACATTTGTTTTCGGAAAGCAGGGATTACCCTAACACAACCTAAAGTTAGTCGGCACCGGGATCCCGGTTGATGGAATCCATTAGAAGGTTTGTTAAGTGAATTAAGAAATTTAATTATTTAATTTATTTAATGACCCAAACCTAGTTACCTCTCTAAATTATGTCGTTATAAAAAAACTCAAGGGTTAGCCGCATAACCCTAGGACATTAGAGAGGAGGAGGAGGAGATCTCTATTTTCATTAAAGACTCAAGAACATGGATTGATAGTATAAAATAGTGTATAATCATGAGAATAATGATAAACTAAGTGGAATCATCACCTTCATCACTAGAAGATGCATTCTTCACCAATGGTCAATCCATTCTTAAGTAGGGTATACTATTTAATGGATTATTTTCCCTTTTTAATAATTTGTTAAGAACATATTTTATATCCAACTTATCCTTATAGTGTTGGTCATTATTAACATATTTTTAAATTTAATTTCAATTCTTAAACTAGGTTATTTATATTTGTCGTGACAGGATTTCAGCCTTGTTTTTCATTATGAGATCATTAGAAGGGATCCCAGTAGTCAACAATGGTTTTGTATTTTGTTCTTTTACTTTTACCACCACTGTTCTTCACATTATTCATCATTGATGATGTTATTGATATTTTAATATCATTTTATATATTCCCTTTACTGATTTTATATGATATGTGGATAATTTTTGTGAAATATTAATGTTTAAATATTAATTATAATTTTTGAGAACTATTTGAATTCATCGAGATTCAAGACAATTTAGTAGTTTAATAATAACTATCACCCTAATTATACAAATTGTGTGGTTTTTATTTTTTAGGATTCCGTATTTAATTTCCCACATTACATTAGAAGGAATCAATGGACAATTCTTCAATTTGAAGGGTCATATGGACCACATAAGAAGGCCCACAGAATCTGTGAAGAAACTGGACCATCCATGAAGATTGAATTACTGGGTTCAATCCAAAAGTTCAAATTCATTAATTCTCCTCAAACATTCTTATAAAAATTCAATGAGTCATGAATAAAAATTACAAGGCCCAAATCCAAAAACAGGTGGCCTAAATGAACCTTTGAAGACCAGCCCACTATTATGGACGAGAATTAAAATCAGAACACTATTCCTAGATTTTCTCCCGATTTAATCATAAAATCAGGCTGGGATTTTTCATTGTAAAATCTAAGATATTGGTGACCCAAATGTTATAATAAATAAGTTTTATTTGACGGCATCTTCCTGTTCAAAAACCCATTCACATTTTATCCTTCAAAAATGTGTTGATAAAAATGGACAAGTGAAAACTGTATAGTAAAGTAGACATATCGTTTTTATCCAAAAGTCCAATGGGCGCCTAATTTTTAGGGATGAAATTATACATAAATATATACAACTTGGGAAAAGATAATATCTCAATATTCAGCTGTCTGGATGGCCAAATGGGTGATGTAAGTGGAAGGGCGTATTTGGATTGCAAATAGTCCACCTCCTTGGGCTATAAATACCACCCCCTCTTCTTCTTGCATTTGATTGGAATTTCAGAGCAAAGGAGGATATGTTGTCACAAACAAGGATCTTACTAATTATTGGGAGGATCTTCCATACTCATGTTTTTACTTGAGAAACTATTCCTCCTTGCTTCATTTCATTAACTTTTGTGTTGTTCTTCATTTGTAATCATGTAAGTGTTTGTTTTTTGTAATTCTATTTTAATACAAGTTTCTTCATCAATATCTTTTATTATCATTAACCTAATTTAGTTTAATATTTATGTTCTTAAAATATTTTAAATCAAGTTAAAACACCTTCCCTTCTTTTGCTTCCTCATTCAATTGAAATTATATTTTTAATTCTCATCACTGTTTTCATGTGTGTGTTCAGCGCATAACTCTTTTCTTATCTCATTCTTTTTATTATCTTATAAACTCATAATCATAAAGATAATAAACCATATTTATAATCATCTTAATATCTGAGTAAATCTACCATTGGGGTGAGTTATAATTTATGGATGTTAAGTGATTGAGAGTTTTTTCTCAATGGGTATTCTTTAATTTAACATTGTGTATGTTGGACTTAACATGTCATGAATTAATGACATATTTTGTTTAACGCATGGATTATATGGATTATTGAAACCATAAATACACTACCACAATCAAGTATAGATTGATACTATAATACTAGTTAAGTTAAGTCTTGGATTGAAGCCTTAACACTTAAGAATACCAATCAACATCAACTTGTGACATGAGTGTTAATTTAATGAAATAGAAAGCAAGGCTCAAGGATATCACAATCTTAACTACCTATTGATGAAATCACCCCAATATTTATCAAATTGTTAAATAAATCTTAATAAATCAATTATTTCAATTAATCTTTGTAAACAACCCCCCCCCCCACCAATCAAAATACAAACAATTAAAAACAATCGACTATTAAAAAGTATCATCACTGAGGATTTGACCCAAGTGTTTCTATACACATTAGGAGAGAATCAGAACATTGAACAGTTAAAAGGATACAATTAGGCACACATTCAAATTGTTCCATTGTCAGGGACGGTGAAATTAAGTAGTCATTAGTTTCTAGTTATTGTAAAAAAACAAAAAAATCAAATTTTTTAAAAAAAAATATTGAAAAAAACACAAAGAAAAACTCGCCTTCTCATAAAAATAATAAACGGAAAAGAAACAAAAAAGAAAAACTCATCTTCCTATTTCTTATAACATCTATTTGAATGCGTTGTAGCCTCCCAAACAATCCCTCATATTTTTTTGACCCTGAAATTGAGCATACTCTTCACCAACTTAGGAGGAACATTAGTAATAATCAAATAATTCAAGAACCAGTCCTTGTCCATCCAGTTGAATTAGAAATGACCAATCACAAGGAAAAAAATTTAAAGAACTCGTTTCCCCTGATATGAATTACCAACCCCTTGGTATTCAATATCCAAACATAGAGGCTGACTTTGAACTCAAACCAGGTTTGATTCATCTTCTACCTCATTTCCATGGGCTAGCCGGCGAGGATCCACATCTCCACCTTAAAGAGTTCCAAGTAGTGTTCTCTATCATGAATCCTCAAGGGGTTTATGAGGAAAAATCAAAATTTGAGAATTTCCTTTCTCCTTAGATGATCATATTAAGTCATGACTTTACTACCTCCCTCATTATTCCAAAACCACATGGAATGACATTAAGTGACTCTTTTTAGAGAAATTCATTCCTGCCTCTTATACTGATTCTATCTGAAAGAAAATAAGTGGTATTTGTTAATTCCTAAATAAATCACTCCATGAGTACTGGGAGAGGTTAAAAAAAGCATGTTGCAACCTGCCCACACCACCAAATCCCTAACCAACTCTTTATCTAATACTTATATGAGAGGTTATTGGCTATGGAGAGAACTCTCGTTGATGTTGCAAGTGGTGGTGATGTTGATGTTGCAAGTGGTGGTGATCTTGTTGATAAAACTCCCACAGTGGCAAGAGATATCATAAGAAACATGGATGGAAACACCCAAAAATTCCATACTCAAGAACTTGCTCAAGTCAAACAATTACAAGAGAATAAATACATAGAGCTGAACAAGATGACTGAGTGGATTAGTGAACTTACAGGTCTTGTGCGACAACTAGTTGTGGCTTCCAAAGCCCCAGCCTCATCTTCTCTGCAATCTTTGTTCCCTGGACCTATCAAGAACTGTGGAATATGTAGATTCCCCACTCATACAATTGACACATGTCCACAACTTCAAGAGGATACATCTGATTCATACGAACCAATGGAGCTTAATGCATCATATGATTAGCAGAACACCAACCCTCAAAAATCAGGTCAGTTTGTTAGAAACATCAACCAACCCCATTCTGAGCCCTTATCTTCTACCTTAAACCAAGTCTTGAGGTATGGTAATTCCATTTCTCATCCCCCTCAATACCCTCATCAAAACCCAAAACAATTCCAATATGGTCAAGGTGGTGGAAACTTCCCTCAACCTTATCCTTTTTTTCCTCAACCTCAAAGGAACAATCCTCAACCTAGATTCCACTATCCTAGTGAGACTTCCCAATTCCCGAACCAATAAAATCACTTTTAAAAGAACAAAAATCAAGGTAATCTCAATCTGGGAAAAGCCTCTTCATCCAAGAAACCATGGGAAAGTGCAGTGGAAGATCTTTCCTCATTAACCCGTTCCATCCTTAAAAACATTGAAACCAAAATCGGTCAACTTGAATCCCACCTGATCCAGCAAAAAAACAAATTCTTCCCAAATCCCAGCCCAAAAATTACACAACCCAAAGGGTAATGTTAGTGAAATTTCACTTAGATCGGGAAAGAAAATTGGTATGCCTCAAGATAATTCCTCTACCCCCTTTGAATGTTGACCTAGTAAATGAAAAGAAAATGAAACCTGAAAATGAACCTGAATCCATTCCCTCTCTTCCTTCCATTCCACTTAGGAACCCAATTCTTTTTCCTCAAGTTATTTCTAAGCCAACAAATTCCTTTGAACTCGATCCTAAAATGATCGACATGTTTAGACGTGTTGAAGTCAAAATACCCCTCTTAGATTCCATAAAACAAATTCCTAAGTATTTCATGTTTCTTAAAGAATTGTGCACCCCTAAGAGGAAAATTAGGACCTTCGAAAATGTTTCCACCCAACAGTCTATTCCTATAAAGTGAAATGATCTGGGGAACTTTATGGTCCCATTCCAAATTGGAAGTTCCAACTTTTATGATGCACTCATAGACCTAGGAGCCTCAATTAATGTCATTCCCAAATCCATATTCTACAACCTTTGTCTAGGTCCCTTACATCCAATGAGTGTTTTCATCGAGTTAGCCAATCGAAGCACAACCAGTCCAGTGGGAATAATTGAGGATTTCCTTGTTCATGTGAATAATCCTATCTTCCCCGCTGATTTCAATGTCCTTGACATGTAAGGTGAGATGAACTCTTCTCGATCTCCCCTAATTCTAGGAAGACCATTCCTAATGACAGTGAGAACCAAGATTGATGTCCATTCATGCATCTTATCCATAGAATTTAGTGACCAACTAGTCAAGTTCAACATTTTCCAAGCCATGAGATACCCATATGAGGATCACTCCGCATTCTCAATCCATGCTTTCGAGGACACATCTAAGAGTCAATTGAACCCCAACCCATCATGTTATTCATGTTCTAATGACAAAGGATCTTGTGAAATCTGCACCATGATTAACCAAATCATAAATGGTGAAGTTGATGTGGACCTTTCATTCATAGTTTCCATCAATCTAGAGGATCTTTAAAACTCTCTTGAATCCCACATCAACTCTAATCTATAATGCTCCAAATTGGACAATATTAAGAAAAATGAATCTAAAGCAACTGAAGTCCCTTCCTCCATTCCTGATGTATCTAACCCACAAATGAAAGATCATACTGATCTAAAACATCTTCTCGAACACATGAAATATGCATTCCTTTTACATGATCACTCTTATCTTGTCATTATTTATGCTTCAATTACCAAAACCGAGGAGTAAAAACTTGTTCAGGTGTTAGAGGAAAACAAAAAGGCCTTAGGTTGGACCCTAGATAACATACCAGGAATCAAACCTACTCTTTTCATGAATCACATCCATCTTTAGGAATTATCCAAACCAATTAGACAACCACAAAGAATACTCAATCTACTCATACTTGAGGTAGTTAGGGAAGAGATCACCAAGATTCTTCAAGTTGGTATTATCTACCCAATTTCTGATAGTGGATGGGTTAGTCCAATTCAAGTTTTACCTAAGAAGGGTGGGATAAGTTTTGTCACAAATGAACATGGAGAGGTAGTCACAACTCGAGTGAAGAACAAATGGTGTGTGTGCATCGATCACCGAAAATTGAATGTTGAAACGCGAAAAGATCACTTCCCTATTCTATTCCTTGATCAAATTATAGAACGATGAGATGGAAATTCACACTATTTATTTCTTGATGGATACACCAGCTACTTGAAAATCCAAATTTCACCTCAGGACCAAGAAAAGACTACTTTCACATTCACATTTGAAACATATGCATATAAGAGAATGGATTTTGGCCTTTGTAATGCTCCTGAAACATTTTAGAGGTGTATGATGAGTATCTTTTCTGAATTCATTGAACACTGCATGGAAGTATTCATGGATTACTTCACGATTTATGGTGAGTCATTTGAATCTTTCTTTAATTCACTCTATCAAGTCCTCCAAAAGTGTGTCAAGTGTAATATTGTGATAAATTTAGAAAAATGTAACTTCATGGTTGCAAATGAGATTGTTCTAGGGAATATAGTTTCAAAAAAGGGTATTGAAGTTGATCCTTCTAAAATTGAAATGATCCAATCACTTCCTGAACCCACTTTTGTTCGAGACATCTATTAATTCCTCAGTTATGCCGGTTTCTATCATCAATTTACCCATAAATTCAGTAGGATTTCCCTCCCACTCACTCGGTTTCTCCCAAATGATGTCACTTTCTATTTTGATGATGTTTGAAAGAGAGCCTTCGTTGAACTCAAAATTGATCTTACATCTACCCTGATAATCCAACCCCTAGATTGGTCCATACCACTTGAGTTGATGTGTGATGCTTCTGATAGATCCATTGGGGATGTTCTCGGTCAAAGAATAGAAACAATTCCCCATGTCATCTATTATGACTTAAAAACATTGGATGAAACTCAAACTGACTACACTGTCACTGAAATAGAACTTTTAGTAGTGGTTTTTTCCTTAGATAAATTCTGACCCTATCTCTTTGGTACCAAATTCATCATATTCACATATCATTCTTCTATACAGTTATTACTCAAAAAAGTGATTCCAAACTGAGGCTAATAATATTGATCCAAATGCTCCAAGAGTTTGACCTTGAAATCAAAGATAGTTTAAGAAAAGAAAAACCTGTGGCAGATCACCTAAGTAGAATTTCTAATTCTTATCATTTAGAAATAATTGATCATGAATTCCACACTGAGCACCATTCATCTCTTAATCCAAAGTTACCATGGTATTCCCTAATTGTAAACTACTTGGTTGCTGGTATTTTTCCTGAAAGTTTTTCAAAAGAACAAAAAATGAAGATGAAAATTGATTCAAAATTCAATTTTTGGGAAGATAATAAACTTTGGAAAACTAGGGCTGACATGGTAATTAGGATATGTGTTGATGAATATGAGCATTCCTATATCTTATAATTTTGTCACTAACTTCCTAGAGGCGGCCACTTAGATCACAAAGGACATCCCAAAAGGTCATATACTCTGGATTCTTCTAGCCATCACTTTTCAAGGACTCACATGAGTTCTGTCAGTCATGTCCCACTTGCCAAAAGGTTTGGCACAATTTCAAAGAGAAATGAAATTCCCACAAAGAATTTAATTTTTTGTGAGATCTTCGATGTTTGGGGCATCGATTTCATTGGACCATTCCTCCCTTCCAATGGATTCTTATACATTATTCTTGTGGTTGATTTTGTTTCTAAGTGGGTCGAGGCCAAACCCACTAGAAATTATGATTCGCATACTGTTAGTGAGTTCCAAAAGAAAAACATCTTCCATCGATTTGGCACACCATGTTCCTTGATAAGTGACTTAGGAACTGATTTTTGTAATAGAACCATGGAATATATTTTGAAAAATAATGGGTTTGCACATAAAAATTCAACTGCATGTCACCCCCAAAAAAATGGCATGGATGAACTGTCTAATAGAGAAGTAAAAAAGAGTGATTGAGAGAATTGTAAAACCCACCAGAAAATACTGGCCTAAAAGTATTGGTGAATCACTTTGGGTTTATCGAACTTCCTATAAAACACCCATTGGGATGTCTCATTTTAGGCTATTTTTTCGTAAAGCATTTCATTTAGAAGATAAAGTTCAACATAAGTCTTTTGGTCCGTGAAAACCTATAATTTTGATTGTGAAAAATCTGGTGAAGAAAGATTGTTGCAATTGGCTGAATTGGAGGGGCTTCGACTTGATTCTTATGAGAATTATAATCTATAAAAAGAAAAGTTTAAGGTACTCCATGACAAACACATCCTGATAAAGGTATTCCCTGAAGGTGAAAAGGTATTTCTTTTCAACTCTCAATTTTGTCTTCACCCAGGTAAGATGAATTATTGATGGAAAGGTCCTTTTGTTATTACTAATGTTTACCCATTTGGTGCACTTAAAGTCCAAGAACCCTCTTGAAAAAGGACATTCACAGATAATGGACATCGGTTAAAGCATTACCATGAGAGGACACACATCCTGGGAACCACCTCTAATTCTATCGGATCCTGAACTTCTACAGTTGACCCACCACTAGATGGAGACACCAACCCACCAAATCCAAACTAGGGGGAACCTCTTTCCCTCTAACTCCTTTCTCTCTCCCTCCCTCACTCTTTCATCTTTTTCCTCCCTCATTCTCATTTTTCAACCACTATCCTCATCACATTTTTTTTATTTACTCTTCCTCTTTTGAGTGGGTGTGTCTATTAAAAATTAAAAGAACCTAAAAAACTAAGAAACAAAAAAATAATAATTTAAAAACAATATGAAAAATCAAAAGTCATGCTTACTCACCTTTCAATTTTCAAATTTTTTCCAACCATTTTGGGGATTCAAAAGACATGGTTTTGTTTCAATTTTTTTTGGTTTCTTCACAAATTTAGATAAATAATATTCTATCCAAATCAACAAATTTTGAATTCTCAATATTTTATTTGGAAAATGATTTCCCCACTCATGAGGAACAACTATTTCTTTCATGCCAAGGACACCTATGACCATATTTTAAAAATGTGTGTTTTTCACCCCCATTGGTGGGTCTTGAGTTTGTGGACCTTAGAGCTAAATTTCCTTCTTTAGTGTGCATTAATTTGATAGAGGAAGTTTCTGAACCATATGATAATTATAATAGCCAAATAGCATCATATTAACCATACATTAATCATCCTTTTGAAAGCCACTTTGATCCTATGAAAACTTTTTCTTTGATAGCCACATTACAATCCCAATACCTTATCCCACCTAATATCAACATAGATTTTCATTGCATAGTTTTTTTAAAATTTAGGTGTGGGGGGAAATGATTTAATTTTGGGTACCCTTTTGTTGATTTTCACCATTTTATCATATTCTTGAGGGAAAACATCAATTTATGTGTGTAGGATATGTTTTACTTAAATGGGGTTTGGGAATGTATATATGTTTATCTTGTACAAATAATATTCAAAAGTGTTCAATAAAAAAAATGAAAATAAGAATGAGTTGTGTCTTGGGTGGGTCAAAAATCACTCTTCCTCAACCTTTGATCTTGTTATAACTATTAAAATTTGTGTCGTGAAGAGATCAATCATGGGTTGGGATATGAGTGTGAGATCTATTTCAAGTTCAACTTTCGAGAAATGCAACAAAAAAATGAACACTTATGTCATTGGGAGATGTTTTGTGGTTTGTAAATATTTTATCTTCACATCCACTTAAAATTTCCTTCCCCTTTTTTGTCTTATTTAACATTTTCATTCCCTCATAAATACGTGTTTCAATTTCTTTTCAGGTCTCATTTAAACAAAATGTGCATTACTTTTTCCATGTTGGTGTTTTACCCCCTTTTTTCTATCTTTTGGGTATCATCTTCCTACTGTCCCATAGCCATAGAAAAACCCCTAAAATGATATCTTGGATTTTGAGAACTTTAGAAAAGGGAGTGGAAACTAAGAACTATTATAAAATCTAAGATTTTCACTTTTGGTTGGTGAATGAGTGAAACTCCATAAATTAATCTTATCATCTTGAGAGGAGTAAGTTTTGTGTGCCACCATTTTCTATTTCTAAATTTGAGCATGAAAAAATGAATTGTTTTTGGAACATTGTTTCTGTAACAACTTGTGGTGGAAATCAATATGGATGAGTGATATTTTATAAACCTCCCATGATTGGGGAAAACAAAATTTTAATATTTGTTGGTGAGTGAAAATGATTTTTGTTATGGTTTTATATTTGATGTACATGAGGACATGCACAAGACTAAGTGTGGGTAAGTTGATGTTATTAATATTTTCATAAATTTTTATATACTCCCTTTACTGATTTTATATGAAATGTTCATAATTTGTGTGAAATATTAATGTTTAAATATTATTTATAATTTTTTAGCATTATTTGAATTCATCCAGATTCAAGTTAGTTTACTAGTTTAATAATAACTATCACCCTACATATACAAATTGTGTTGTTATTGTTTTTTAGGATTCCTTATTAGATTTCCCACATATCATTATAAAGAAACATTGGCCAATTATTCCATTTGAAGGGTCATATGAACCACATAAGAAGACCCACTGAATCTTTGAAGAAACTGGACCATCCATGAAGATTGAATTACTGGGATCAATCCAGAAGTTAAAATTCAATAATTCTCCTAAAACATTCTTATAAAAATTCAAGGAGTCATTAATAAAAATCTCAAGGCCCAAATCCAAAAACAAGGGGCCCAAATGAAGCTTTGAAGTCCAGCCCACCATTTTGGATGGAAATTAAAATCAAAACACTATTCCTTAATTTTCACATGCTTTAATCATCAAATCAGGCTGGAATTTTTCAGTAAAAAGATAATATATGGAAGGAAAATTTTTTATAATAAATTATTTTTATTTGAGGGCATCGTCCTATTCAAAAACCCATTCACATTTCATCCTTCATAAAAGTGTCGATAAAAATGGACAGGTAAAAACTGTTTAGTAAAATAGCGATATATTTGGCTCCAAAAGTCCAATGGCTGCCCAATTTTGAGGGATGACATTAAAAATAAATATCTACTACTTGGAAGAATATAATATATCTAGATTCAGCTTTATGGATGTCCAAATGGTCTATTTAAGTGAAAAGAACGATTTTGAATGCAAACAGTCCACCTCCTTGGGCTATACAAACAACCCCCTCTTCTCCATGCATTTGGTTGGAATTTCAGAGCAAAGGAGGATAATTTTTAACGACCAAGGCTCCGAAAAATTCTTAGGAGGATCTTCCATACTCATGTTTTTACTTGAGAAACCATTACACCTTGCTTCCATTCATTTACTTTTGTGTTGTTCTTCGTTTGTAATCGTGTAAGTGCTTGTTTTTTGTAATTTTATTTTAATACAAATTTCTTCTTCAATATATATTATTCTCATCCAAATTATATAGTTTAATATTAATTTTATTAAAATATTTTAAATCATTTTAAAACCCCTTCCCTTCTTTTTCTTCCTCATTCAATCGAAATTCTATTTTTAATTCTCATCACCATTGTGTGTGTGTGTTCAGCGCACAACTCTGTTCTTATCTCATTATTTTTCTTCTATTATTAACTCATCATCATAAAAATAATAAACTAGAGTTCTAATCATATTAATGGATGAGTAAATCAACCATTTGGGTGAGTTATAATTTAAGTATGTTAAGTGATTGATAGCTTTTTCTCAATGAGTATTCTTTAATTTAACATTGTGTACGTTGGACTTAACATGTCATGGATTAATGACATATTTTGTTTGAAATATAGATTCCATGGATTATTGTAACCATAAATATACTTCCAAAATCAAGTACTGATTGAGATTAGAATCCTAGTTAAGTTAAGGCTTGTATTAAATCCTTAACACTTAGGAATTCCAATCAATGTCAACTTCTGACATGGGTGTGAATTTAATGAAATACAAATCAAGACTCAAGGATATCACAAGATTAACTACCTATTGATGAAGGTACCCCAATATTTATCAAAATTTTAAATCAATCTCAATAAATTAATAATTTAAATTATGTTTTTCAAACAAACCCCCCAATTAAAATACAAACAACTAAAAATAATCGACTATTAAAAAGTATCATCACCTAGAATTCAACTCGAGTGCTTCTATACACATTATAAGAGAATTGGAAAATTGAAAGGTCGATAGGAGACAATCGGTCGCACTTTCAGTTGACCCATAGGGTCACAATTATACATTTTTGGGCCAATTTAGTTGTGATCAAACCCCCAAATACATGGAAGATGTGTGAAAAACCTATAGTTTGATGTTCTATAGATATATTGAGGTATATTATGGGTGGAGGGTGAATAATTTGAGGTTCATAACCCCAAATAATGGTGGATGGAATCATGAATTACCGTTCGAGAAATCGAAGATCCAATTTTCGACCACCGGAGGTAGGAAATCAACAATCAGGAACCTTCACTAATGGATTCGACAACAAGGTCAAACATTGTGTAAGGCATCATAAATCTTGGATATTGAATCTACATGAAGGAAGGATTCACTATCTGTGAAAAAAGCTGACTACAAACCATTTATCTCAGAGGAACACATGCCATGTAGTCTAATTTCTCATGATGGCTAGGATTTTGGCTGAGTTAAATATCACAAGCCATGTGTCCAGGCCCACATGTCATGTGATCCTACCCAAGAAACCATGTAACGTATTAAAGGAACATGCCTAGGACCCCATGTGGTTAGAAATGATGTGTATATGTACATAGATAGCTGGTTCGTGTATCATGTGTACACACCCAATGTAATGGCCCGAGACCCTCGTGGTTCATTACTTTGTCAATTCTAGTACTTGGGATTATCTGGACACCATGGGTGAGTCCAGAGGGCATCGATGTCGGTGGATGGGTGTCACCAAGCTGTCGTCTATCGGTGCCGCACTCAAATGGTGCCACCGTGGAGTGTCGGGGTTTCTTTCCCCAGTTTTCTCATAATTCCTCTTTTAAGCATTCTTACCACTTTTAAGGTGGTTTAAGGCCATTTAAGCCCATAAATGGTATCTTAAATCCTCTAACAGTGGAGAGACCCTGTGTAACACTTTTTTCGCATTTCCAGCTTAGCTCTCTTACATGTTTTCTCCGTTTAAAAGATATCCATTAACTCACAACTGTTATCTCCACCATCTCCGAGGAAAATTATTAAATACCAATAAATTATAACGTGTGAAACTGCCCAACTGCATGGTCAAAATATGATCCAATTTTAAATAAATTTGATATTTCATATCCCATAACTCTCTTACATGTTTGCGCGCCTAGTGTTTTTCAAGATCAGAACATGAAAAAAATGGCCATGGGTAGAGGGTCACGCAAGTGTTGGGTTTGTCGCGCAAGTGACCTGCGCGTTGTGAAGAGACTTGCGCGCCAATGCCTAGAAGGATTGGAAACTTGCACACCTATTGTTTTTCAAGATCAAAACTTAAAAATGTGGCAAAGGAAAGAAGGTCGCGCAAGTATCGGTTGGGTCACGCAAGTGAGTTGCGCGATAAAGGCTAGGGGAGATGAGCTGTGTGCCGGGACTTGCGCGCCGAGGGGTGACTTGTGTGCTGCCGCGTAGGTTGACCAAATGCCTATAAATACTAGACCACCCCTCCTCATTTCCCACGAGCTCACCCCTTAGATTAAAATCAGAGCTCTCGTCATGCAGGTGTAGGAGTCGCGCAAGTGGTGAGTGGTCGCGCAAGTGGTTTGGAGAGACTTGTGCGCCAGCTCTTAGAAGTTGCACGCCGATTGATGGTTGCGCGCCCAAGGTGATTTGGGCGAGAAAGGAAGTGAGTCATGCAAGTTTGAGGTTCCAGAAGGCAGTGTCGCACAGGTGATTTGGTGACCCTTGCACGCTAGTTTGGACTTGCGCGCCGAGGACTTGCGCGCCATATTGGGACATGCGCGCCGTGTTGGGACTTGGGTGTCGAGCTTTGAGGAGACTGCCAGATATTGTTGAAGCACGCCCATCTTTCTGAAGCTACACGAAAGATGAAAGATTTCCTGATACTTTAGGTGAAAAGTAATATTAAAGAGGAAATCTATATGATAAATGCATGATCTCATGCATACATGGAGAACTGATTCTGACAATGCCAATTAAGCTGAGCTTCACTTATTGAGTAATCACATCAGTGGTTGTGATTCAGGAAAACGAAGACAAGAGGATCTAGTGCATTAGTCATTGCACTAAAGAAGAAGGTTTGAACTAAAAATAGCATCAACTCTGAACCCTGATGCAATCAAAGTCTCATGCTGAATAGGAGACAAAGACTTCAATGCAAATCTATTGAATAGACCTTCACGTCTATAAACTGAGCGAGACTTCACCAACGGTAGTGAGCCAGGGGGAGTCAACGGGAGTGACCCAAGGGACGCAGTGAGCTATCCCTGAACTTTTGTAAAGGCAGTGAGCCTGGGACAGAGTGAATTTTCCTGAACCATTGTAATCCACAACTAGTGAAGATTAGTGGAATTTGGTATGACCGGCACCTTTTCGGCGTATGCTCCTTGGACGTAGCCCTTAGTGGTGAACCAAGTAAAATTTTTGTGTAATCTCTTTGCATGTGAATGTTTCATTGCTGATCATATCCATCATACAGGTTTAAGTAGTTCCTACCAATGTGGGAACACGATCCAAAACTTTAAGAAGAAAAATTTGACACCCTGATTCACCCCTCCCCTCTCAGGGTGTCCCGGGGTCCTACAAGTGGTATCAGAGGGAAAGGTTAATGGATTTTGGATACTATATAGTAATCCTAGTCAAAAGAGGATTTGAGTTTCTTTCCTAAATTCAACAATGAAGAGCAGTCTTGATAATGACGCAGTCATTTCTAATCAGAAGTCTACATCTAGCAAGACCATGACAAATAGGAAAAAGAAAGAGAAGAAGCAGCTGAAGAAGTCCCTCATATCCAAAGAAGATGCAGTGTCTTGTTCTCCATGCCATTCAAATAATGAAGAAACATCAGGCTTGGAAAGCATCGAGCAGGTGGCTCAGAATTCTTCAAGAGGAAAGGATGACACCCCTAATTCAATCTTTCAAGAAAAACTCAAAACATATCTGCATGATATTCCTGAAGAAAGGGTTGATATTATTTGTAGCCTATTCCAATCTATGCAAGTTGAGATCACTCGATTAGAAAGGGAAGCTGAAAATATGGAAAAGGGGTTGGAAAGAAAAGTTCTGGAAAGTATGAAGCTCGCCAAACAGATTAAAGTCTTTGAAGAAAATGAGGAAGTCAATAAGACTCTAAACGAAAAGATCCATGCACTTGAAGCTGAGCTGAATAAAAGCACTGAAGTCAAGAGTTTTTTTTGGAAGAAACTTCCATGAAATTCAGGGAACTTGACCCTTTGTTACAAAACAATGTTAAGATTCATGAAGATGAGGTTGAAATATTGAAGATGACTTGTGAAGAGAAGATGATCATGATTGAAGATCAGAAGATCATTCTCAATATTGAGGGTCAAAAATTGGAAGCCCAGTTGACCAAGATTGAGAATACACATATTGAGACTTCACAAAAGAATGAAATGAGTGATTCTTGTACTCAATGTTCATTGGAGGAATCTAAAGCAGAAATACATCCAACATGTGACAAGAAGATTATGACAACTCTTGATTATCCACATCAATAACCAGTTTCTTCCGGTACTTAATGATCACTGGAGGATTCTATTGTCGAAATACCTCCAACATGTGATAAGAAGATCATGACTTCACTCATTGATCTATCACAAGAAACTGAGAAAGTGAAGGTACCATCCAAACCATCTTGTACTCATGTTTCTAAATATTTTCCTACAATCATTGCAGGTTGGAAGAAAAGTTCTAAACAAGTATGGATGAGGAAAGGTGAGAAGAAGAAACCTACCACCATGGCTAGGGTGGATGAGAAGAAAAAGGAGGAAGTTGGTTCCTCAAATAGAGCACAAAAGATTAAGAAAAAGACCCAACAACCTCATATAGAAGATACAAAGAGGAATAGATTTGTGGTTCAATGTTGGTGATACAACATATTTGGGCATTGTGCACTGGATTTTTGGTACAATCTCTTTAATGGAAAAGCACAAAAAAGCATGAATCAAAGGGAAGAAATCCAGAGAAGAAGAAGAAACATCTGCAGGTCCAGAAGCATCTGTTTATAGCAAACAGATTTGGAATGCTTGATAACATCTGTGATGTATGCAGCGGCAGTGGTCACAAGAATGGTGCATGCCTATGTCAATAGATATCCAAAGCTGATAAGAATAGAAGACCACACAAGCCAGCTGAGAAGGAATATTATTCCTTGCGAAGAAATCAGAAGAATATTATGAACACACATTTCCCTATGAAGATCTCAAGTAGGGAAGCTGAGAAGGCCCAGGATTTTAGATCCATGAAATTGAAGGGTCATTCATCCAAAAGAAACACTAAGTGGGATGAAACTCATATGAACCCATGTGGAAGACTCAAATCAGCTGCAACAGTTCCAAATGACATATTGGTCATCCGGCTAGAATATTTGAAAAGAATGAGGAAACTTGAAGATGAAATGGCCAAGGCTAGTGCTAAAAAAAAAGGAAAACTTTAACTTGATGAAGACAGAGTGCAGGAGAGATTGTAAACCAATATAATCACACGTGTCAAAGAAGTTATGTGTGAGAGATGCAAGAAATCTGATCACATTACAAAAGGTTGCCTAACCTTAATACCAGAGCAAGAATAAGTCCTTAAGAGGAGTAAGAATGTATCATTCATGATGGATTTTAAGCAGAACAATTCCCTACACAATGTAGCAGAGAATGTGAAGAAAGCCATGTCACACCAACAGATGTTAGAACATATGTTCAAATGTGCAGGCATGAAGACTGGAGTGAACAGAGGAACTTGGTTGAGAAAAGAACCTCAACCATGCATCTCATATTGATGAAGCAAGGAGGAACCACCTTATTCCCTTATTCCCATGTGTATTGTATATGTACTAATAATGCAGGGAATTGAAGGTGAAGCATGCTCTCAGGGGGAGAACCTGAGAAGTAGTGAATGCTGTTAACAATTTATAGCCATGTTAGAGAAGTTTCCATCCTTAATAGATTCTTCAATTGATATTCCATGATTAAGATGATGAAGGATTACTCTTAATGAAGATGATGAGGAGTGTTTCCTTTTAAGGGGAGAAAATTGAAGAAGCTTCCAAAATCACTATTTCAATCAATATCAACTCCAGCTGGACTCAAATGCAATTTCTCTTTGAATTTCATGAAGAAAATGTCAATGGAGAAGGTATGAAATTTCTCAATCTCGATCCCCTGGTTACTCAGATCAAAGATAATTCTACAAAGGGGGAGTAACTGAATTGATCAGTGACATAAAAATAATGGAAGTGACTCAAGGCCACTTATCCTACCAATTGCACTTGAATTTTTTTGATCTGTTTGATGATGTGAGTGCAGGAGTTTCAGGTTGATTATTCCCTATCACATTTTATTTTCTTCTACCTGAAATAAAAGTGTTAAACCCTTGAAGACAAAAGACATGAGTTCTCATCTCATGTTGGTATCATGATCTGTGAATAATGGAAAACCTTGTTGACTTAATCAAATCCTCTTGTTTTTTTACATCGAGCATTGCTCAAGTAGACTTAGAGTGAAATGATTAATGAAACATTTCTTAAGTATAGATTGATACCCTACCTACCATGCGCTTTGTATTTCTTGTCAATAAGGGGGATAGAAAGTGAAATGAAAGTATGAAAAGAAAAGTTGATTGAATAGAAGAGTCTCATTTTTACATTGACGAATTCATTTCAGAAGATATGTAAGGTATTGACAAAAAAATACAAAGGGGGATATTGTTCGAACCACTTTATGTATAAGGTTGTATTTTTTTTCAATAGTTGTCAATGAAGGTCAAAATGAAGGAGATCAAGAAGTACTCCAATGAAATGGAGGAATGGAAATTCAGATGATTGTTGTACTGATCATAAGTTCAAAGAACATGTGTCAAAGGTGACACATTGTTTACAACAATGAAGAAGTGAGGAGTAATCTATCTGAGGATGATTAAATAAGAATGGGGTTTTTGATGAAGACCATGAAAATTATCATTATTTCATGAGTAATTACATGGTCTTCATAAAAACCCATGGTTCTCATGCAATAATGAGGAATTTCATGGTCTTCGTTAAAACCCATAAAAAGAATGGAAGTGACTCAAGGCCACTTATCCTGCCAATTTCACTTGAATGTTTTTGATCTGTTTGATGATGTGAGTGCAGAAGTTTTAGTTTGATTATTCCCTATCACATTTTATTTTCTTCTACCTAAAACAAAAGTGTTAAACCCTTGAAGACAAAACACATGAGTTCTCATCTCATGTTGGTATCATGATCTATGAATAATGGAAATCCTTTTTTACTTAATCAAATCCTCTTGTTTTCTACATCGATCATTTCTCAAGTAGAATTAGAGTGAAATGATTAATGAAACATTTCTTAAGTATGGATTGATACCCTCCCTACCATGCGCTTTGTATTTCTTGTCAATAAGGGGGGATAAAGTGAAATGAAAGTATGAAAAGAAAAGTTGATTGAAGAGAAGAGTATCATTTTTACATTGATGAATTCATTTCAGAAGATATGTAAGGTATTGACAACAAAATACAAAGGGGGAGATTGTTGGAACCCCTTTGTGTATAAGGTTGTATTTGTTGTCAATAGTTGTCAATGAAGGTCAAAATGAATGAGATCAAGAAGTACTCCAATGAAATGGAGTAATGGAAATTTAGATGATTTTTGTACTAATCATAAGTTCAAAGAACATGTGTCAAAGGTGACATATTGTTTAAAACAATGAAGAAGTGAGGAGTAATCCATCTGAGGATGATTAAAGAAGAATGGGGTTTTTGATGAAGACCATGCAATTCCTCATTATTGCATGAGAACCATGGGTTTTGACGAAGACCATGAAATTCCTCATTATTGCATGAGAACCATGGGTTTTGATGAAGACCATGCAATTACTCATGATTGCATGAGAACCGTGCAAGAGAATTCTTGACAAATTGAATCATATGCTCGGCATGAAGTAGATCATGACGGTTGAAGAAGAAGAAAATGTGCAAGTGAATGGAATTCTAAGATGGCCATGCTTGGATTGGAACTCTGAGATGGCCATGCACATCACATTGTAACAGAAGATGATGATGCTAATGCTATTCCTTCAAAGAATACATATCACGATAGTGTAGTTTGTGATGAAAGCAGAAGAGTTGCTAAAGAATACAAATCACCGAGAAGAAGTGTTTTTGAGGTTTACAAAGTAAACAAATGACATACAAATTTTTTGACAAAGGATATTCCCTGGTGGAATGTCGAGTTCAAGGGATGTGGTTAACGATCCATGTTTGATTCAAGAATGTCTAAAATGGAATGGATGATCTGGAGGCGGTAAAAAAAGAGCAGATACAAGGTGGCACCATTTTTCAGTGTTTGCCAAATTTATGGGCCTGAAAATCGACAAATGGAGAAAACCAATTTTGGCAAAGAGACTTGCGCGCCATGTACATGAAGAAAAGGTAACTTGCGTGCCTAGTGTTTTTCAAGATCAGAACATGAAAAAATTGGCCAAGGGAAGAGGGTCGCGCAAGTGTTAGGTTGGTCGCGCAAGTGACCTGCGTGCCGTGAAGAGACTTGCGCGCCAATGCCTAGAAGGATTGGAAACTTGCGCACCTATTGTTTTTCAAGATCAAAACTTCAAAATATGGAAAAGGAAATAAGGCCACTCGAGTATTGGTTGGGTCGCGCAAGTGAGTTGCGCGACAAAGGCTAGGGGAGATGAGCTGCGCGCCGAGACTTGCGCGCCGAGGGGTGACTTGCACGCTGCCGCGCAGGTTGACCAAATGCCTATAAATACTGGACCACCCCTCCTCATTTCCCACGATCTCAACCCTTAGATAAAATTAGAGCTCTCGTCACGCAGGTGTAGGAGTTGCGCAAGTGGTGAGTGGTCACTCAAGTGGTTTGGAGAGACTTGTGCGCCAGCTCTTAGAAGTTGCACGCCGATTGATGGTTGTGTGCCCAAGGTGATTTGGGCGAGAAAAGAAGTGAGTCGTGCAGGTTTGAGGTTCCAGGAGGCAGTGTCGCACAGGTAATTTGGTGAAACTTGCGCGCCATCTTGGACTTGCGCGCCGAGGAATTGGGCGCCGTATTGGTACTTGCACGCCGTGTTGGGACTTGGGCGACAGGCTTTGAGGAGACTACCAGATATTGTTGAAGCACGCCCGTCTTTCTGGAGCTGCACGAAAGCTGAAAGATTTCCTGATACTTTCGGTGAAAAGTAATATTAAAGAGGAAATCTAAATGATAAATGCATGATCTCATGCATACATGGAGAACTGATTCTGACAATGCCAAGTAATATGAGCTTCACTTTTTGAGTAATCACATCAGTGGTTGTGATTCATGAAAATGAAGACAAGAGGATCTAGTGCATTAGTAATTGCACTAAAGAAGAAGTTTTGAACTAAAAAGAGCATCAACTCTGAACCCTGATGCAAGAAAAGTCTCATGCTGAACAGGAGACAAAGACTTCAATGAAAATCTATTGAAGAGACCTTCACGTCTATAAACTGAGCGAGACTTCACCAACAGCAGTGAGCCAGGGGGAGCCAACGGGAGTGACCCGAGGGAAGCAGTGAGCTATCCCGGAAATTTTGTAAAGGCAGTGAGCCTGGGACAGAGTGACTGTGCCCGAACCATTGCAATCCACAAATAGTGAAGATTAGTGTAATTTGGTACGACCGGCAACTTGTCGGTGTATGCTCCTTGGACTTAGCCCTTAGTGGTGAACCAAGTAAAATTGTTGTGTTATCTCTTTGCATGCGAATGTTTCATTACTGATCATATCTATCATATAGGTTTAAGTAGTTCCTACCAACGTGGGAACAAGATCCAAAACTTTAAGAAGAAAAAGTTGACACCCTGACTCACCCCTCCCCTCTCAGGGTGTCCCGGGGTCCTGCAGTTCTGCCCCAGGTGTCTACAAGTGAGGTGACATATGGTTGTGGTGGCCCAGGTGTCTATGGGAAGGATTCGTGGTTGTGGTGGCCCATATGGTTGTAGTTAGGGCGGCAGTGGGACTGCAGTGAAAATGGCGGGGGAGTTCTAACGTGTATGATGTCTTCAATAACCAATGGGAAAGCAGTGCGGGGTACCGAAATATCGATATGCTATTACTATTACTGTTGGAACCACTTTGTGTATAAGGTTGTATTTGTTGTCAATAGTTGTCAATGAAGGTCAAAATGAAGGAGATCAAGAAGTACTCCAATGAAATGGAGGAATGGAAATTCAGATGATTGTTGTACTGATCATAAGTTCAAAGAACATGTGTCAAAGGTGATACATTGTTTACAATAATGAAGAAGTGAGAAGTAATCCATATGAGGTTGATTAAAGAAGAATGGGGTTTTGACGACGACCATGCAATTACTCATGATTGCATGAGAACCATGTAAGATACTTCTTGACAAATTGAATCATATGCTCGGCATGAAGTAGATCATGATGGTTGAAGAATAAGACAATGTGAAAGTGAATGGAATTCTAAGATGGCCATGCAGGGATTAGAACTCTGATATGGCCATGCACATCACATTGTCACAGAAGATGATGATGCTAAAGTTGTTCCTTCAAAGAATACATATCACGATAGTGGAGTTTGTGATGAAAGCAGAAGAGTTGTTGAAGGATACAAATCACTGAGAAGAAGTGTGTTTGAGGTTCACAAAGGAAACAAACGACATACAAATTTGTTGACAAAAGAGATTCCATGGTGTCATGTCGAGTTCAAGGGTTGTGGTTAACGATCCATGTTTGATTCAAGAACATCGACAAAGTAATGAATGATCTGGAGGCAGTACAAAAAGAGTAGATACAAGGTGGCACCGTTTTACAGTGTTTGCCAAATTTATGGGCCTGAAAATCGACAAATGGAGAAAAATATTTTTGGCAAAGAGACTGGCGCGCCGTGTACATGAAGAAAAGGGAACTTGCGCACTTAGTTTTTTTCAAGATCAGAACATGAAAAAATGGCCAAGGGAAGAGGGTCGCGCAAGTGTTGGGTTGGTCGCGCAAGTGACATGCGTGCCGTGAAGAGACTTGCGCGCCAATGCCTGGAAGGATTGGAAACTTGTGTGCCTATTGTTTTTCAAGATAAAAACTTCAAAATATGTAAAAGGAAAGAAGGTCATGCAATTATTGGTTGGGTCACGCAAGTGAGTTGCGCGATAGAGGCTAGGGGAGATGAGCTGCGCGTCGGGACTTGCGCACCGAGGGGTGACTTGCGCGTCGCCGTGCAGGTTGACCAAATGCCTATAAATACTGGACCACCCCTCCTCATTTCCTACGAGCTCAACCCTTAGAGAAAATCAGAGCTCTCGTCGCGCAGGTTTAGGAGTCACACAAGTGGTGAGTGGTCGCGCTAGTGGTTTGGAGAGACTTGCGCGCCAGCTCTTAGAAGGTGCGCGCCGATTGATGGTTGTGCACCCAAGGTGATTTGGGTGAGAAAGGAAGTGAGCCGCGCAGGTTTGAAGTTCTATAAGGCAGTGTCGCGTAGGTGCTTTGGTGACACTTGCGTGCCAGTTTGGACTTGCATGCCAAGGACTTGCGCGCCCTATTGGGACTTGCGCGCCGTGTTTGGACTTGCGCGCCGGGCTTTGAGGAGATTGTCAGATATTGTTGAAGCACGCCCGTCTTTCTGGAGCTGCACAAAAGCTGAAAGATTTCCTGATACTTTCGGTGAAAAGTGATATTAAAGAGGAAATCTAAATGATAAATGCATGATCTCATGCATACATGGAGAACTGATTCTCAAAATGCCAAGTAAGCTGAGCTTCACTTATTGAGTAATCACATCAGTGGTTGTGATTCATGAAAATGAAGACAAGAGGATCTAGTGCATTATTCATTGCACTAAAGAAGAAGGTTTTAACTGAAAAGAGTGTCAACTCTGAACCCTAATGCAAGTAAAGTCTCATGCTGAACAGGAGACAAAGACTTCAATGCAAATCTATTGAAGAGACCTTCATGTCCATAAACTGAGTGTGACTTCACCAAGTGCAGTGAGCTAGGGGGAGTCAACGGGAGTGACCCGAGGGAAGGAGTGAGCTATCCCTAAACTTTTGTAAAGGCAGTGAGCCTGCGACAGAGTTACTATGCCTGAACCATTGTAATCCACAACTAGTGAAGATTAGTGGAATTTGGTATGACCGAAAACTTGTCGGCGTATGCTCCTTGGACGTAGCCCTTAGTGGTGAACCAAGTAAAATTGTTGTGTTATCTCTTTGCATGTGAATGTTTCATTGCTGATCATATCCATCATATAGGTTTAAGTAGTTCCTACCAACGTGGGAACAATATCCACAACTTTAAGAAGAAAAATTTGACACCCTGATTCACCCCTCCCCTCTCAGGGTGTCCTGGGGTCCTACAATTACTTTACCTAAATTTCATTATTTGGGGAGTGTGCCTTGGTGTGGATGGGTGGATAGCTTCCTTTCTAGGTGCTTTTTTTATCTCTATTTTTTATGATATATTAGAATTCCTCCTACTTGTGCACGATAGATTTTGTTTTTCCCTTCTGAGTATACCTGTATACTCACACTACACACATAAATAGATTTTAGGTTTCTAGGAGGGCTTTGAGGACCGTGCCAGACCTTACTAGCTCGGGCTTCAGGAGTTGTCATTACTACTTTTCTTTGTTTTGGTATTTTGTTCATCAAAGTTTTCTTATACCTTGTATCAGTTTATTTTGAACATTCATATGGGAATGAAATTTTTTTCCTTACTTTTACTTTCAGTTTTTTGGAGTATTTAGGATTTACCATCTTATCTCCGGACATTATTAAATAAAATGGGAAATACCTTCCATTTTATATGTGATTATATACCCTTGGTTCTAGTAGCCACTCCGGGGCCTATTGAAGGCGGGACTCGGGGGGTCATTATCTCTCCATAAACTTGATGAAGGAAGGGTCTACCAGTTTTTTGTCCCTTTCCTCATCTTGGTGAAGGAGAGTCGTGACAGAATAGTATCAGAGGGGGAGGTTGAGAGATAAGATGGAGTTTTGGGTTAGGAATAGTAAGGATTGCATGGGATGATATGTAAACAATGTTAGGCAATCTTGGAGTGTGAAATAGGACCGGGAAGACTGGCTAGGACATGGGATTTTAGGCCCCCCATGATCCGATACAAGGGCTCTGGACCCACCGAATGACCACGTGAGGCTACACTGATTGTAGGGTAGAGTCCCTAGGAAAGTTACATGCATCATATTGACTTGTTTTCTTGTGTGTCTTGGGTGTGTTGGTAATTTAAAATAAATAAAAATTTTAAGAAAATTTTAAAAAGGAATCTTTTACTCTACTCGGGCTAAGGCATTCCTGGTTTACCTTGTAGCTATGGCACCTAGACGATGTCCATGAGTAGTGTGGGGGATCAAGGCCTAGGGGGTGATCTGGTCAATCATAAGAGGATTGAATGAGAGGAATAGGATGAAAAGTGGTAGAAGACTCTACATTCCTTCCAGTGGCAGACCCTCAGGAAGTACGAGGGCAATGTTTCCGACTTGGAGACAGAGGGAAAGCTTGAGGAGTTGGTGATCACATTTACCTTGATCCATTCTCGAAAGAGTATTGGGTTTTACTGAAATTTAGTTAGATGAGTGGAGCAGCACGCCAGCAGTGGACGTTCTACCTCTAAGAGAGGATGGAGACTCAGGTTTTGTGGGCTAACTTTGAGATGGAGTTCCGGGTGGAATTCCATTCTTCTACGATGAAGGCCGAGAAGAGGTAGGAGTTAATCTCATTCCAGTAGGGGAATATGTCAGTAAGAGATTTGGGGATCAAGTTCAAAGATCTACTTCGCTTCCCTCCGGACCTCTTTTTAGATGAGGAGTCTCAGGCGAGTCATTTAGAGGAGGCACTCTTACCATCTCTTCAGTATGTTGTTACTCCCTTCACTCTACCGACGTACTTGGAGGTCTAGAAAAAGGATAAAGTGGTGGAGATTATGCACACACTAGGAGGTGTGCCACAAGAGGGGAGCCAGTTGGATTCATCAAAAGGGAAATATGTCAGCAGTAGACCTCCAATATTAGGGCCTTCCAGGTTTCAGCCGTTGAGGAGCAGGCCTCAACAGTTCCAATTTCAGTCTCCCAGTCCTCGCCCTTTCTCTACAGGCCTATGACCGAGATGATTCATATGTGGTATCCATAGGAATCTTCAGAATCAGTGACCATACCAAGTGTAATACAATGGGGTGGGAAGGTTCAATGCCCACCTCAGCAGAAATAGTTTCTAACTAGGCTTTCTTAGTAGCAGCAGCCAGGACAGTGAGCTTACGCTCCTCCGAGAGCTGATGGTGTCGGAGGAGACCGACCTTAGGGAACTCCTCAGGGACTTGGATTAGTGAATGGGGTTGGGAGGTAGCCAATAACTGAGGGTAATAGGATTTGGGCGTGGGAAGTTTCATGACATAGTGGTAGAAGTTCCTTTAGGTCTGGAGGTCATTTGAGGTACGATCATCTTGTTTAGTACTCTTGCATGTGTCGTGTTTGATTCAGGAGATTCACACTTCTTTGTTACACCCAGTCTAGCCCATACCTTGGTCCTAGAGGTAGGGAGAATCTCCATTCCCCTGGTTATGAGTACACTAGTTGGGGGTCATATTAGCCTATTTGATGTTTGTAAAGGATGCTGAATAATGTTGGGGCCATGTCAGTCTTGTGGGGATCTCCTTCTGCTGTAAATACAGCCATACGATGTCATCCTAGGATTCTATTGGATGTTTTCCATACACATTGTTATCAACTGCTTACGGATAAGGGTCATGTTTTCAGATATGGGAGGCCAGCGTGTAGCTTTCTTTGGTGATAAAGGTTTCCAAGAGGGTAGCCAGGCTATGGAGACCCATCTTTCCTTATTATCCAAGATTTCAGTGGAATTGGTAGACTCAGAGATGATGGAAGTTTTATGAGTTTTCAGAGAGTTCCTGGATGTTTTTTTTCAAGGAGGTTGTGACTCTACCCCCTCTACGTGACTTTGAGTTCTGGATAGACATACGACCTGGTGCCCATCCGAGTTCGATGGCTCCTTATCGGATGAAACCTCCTGAGTTATGGGAGTTAAAGATTCAGATTGACGATTTGATGAAGAAGGGTTTTGTCCAGACAAATGTGTCATCATGGGGTTCTCCGGTCTTGTTTGTGAAGATGGTGTATGGTGGTCTCAGGCTTTGTATAGACTACCAGAGATAGAATCTGGTAATGGTCAAGAACTGTTTCCCTCTACCGAGGATAGATGATCTATTTGACTAACTGAGGGGAGAAGGTTGGTTCTCTAATATATACCTTCTATCTGGGAATCACCAGTTGAGGGTGAAAGATAGTGATATCTCAAAGACTTCTTTTGGGTGACGGTATGGGAACTTCGATTTCGTGGTCATGACATTCGTTGTTACAAACTCACCTGCTATGTTCATGGGGCTCATGAACTCTGTTTTTGGTGAGTTCCTGGACCGGTTTGTCATTGTGTTTTTTAACGACATCCTGATCTACTCAAGATTAGAGGAGGATCATGCCAAGCATTTGTGGATGGTTTTGGAAGTCCTCTGACACCACCAAGTCTATGGGAAGTTGTCTAAGTTCAAGTTCGGGACACGAGAGGTTCAATTTCTTAGAAACGTGGTGTCTCAGAAAGGGGTAGCGGTAGATCCATCAAAGGTTGAAGTGGTTTTTTCTTGGTAATAACACAAGAACATGATGAAGGTTCGTAGTTTCATGGGTATGGAAGGCTATTATTTTAGGTTCATACCAAACTTCTCTAGATTTTCAGATCCTTTGATGGCCTTAACTATAAAGGACTAGGCCTTCATGTGGAGTGAGAAGTGTTAGGTATCCTTCAGCTATCTAAAGGAAAGTTTTGTCAGTGCTCCAGTTCTTCGGTTTCTAGAGGAAGTGGTCTTATTTGAGGTGTTTTTTAATGCTTTTGGTCTTGGCATGGGGTGTGTGCTGATGAAGTAGTGGGGAGTGATCTTTTATGGGTCTATGAAGTTATGTCCTCATGAGCGTAACTATGCCACCCATTACCTAGAGCTTGCAACAGTAGTGTTCGCATTGATGTTGTGGCAGAATTACCTCATTGGGGATCACTTTGTGGTATTCACAGATCACAAGAGTTTGAGGAGACTTGAACTTGCAACAGTGAAGGTGGGTGGAGTTTCTTCAAGACTACAACTTCATGATCTCTTACACTAAAGGTAAGGGTAACATTGTGGCTAATGACTTGAGCAGTAAGTCACGGAGGGAAGTCGTAGAGGGAAGTTTTGTAGGAATCAGTGGATGCTAGGAAGGTTATGGAGGAGTTGGCTGCCTTACACATGGATGCAAGGGTGGATGCTGGTAGAGGTTTTCTGTTTCAGATGATAGTGCAATCCTCTCTCTTGTGGCAGGTGGAGGAGTCTTAGTGTAAAGACATAGAGAGTGAAGTGATGCATGATCAGATTGACTAGGATAATGATTCATAAGGGTGATCTAAATATGGTTATAATTGGATGATTTTTCGCCGGAAGTTGTTTATCTCAGAGATGATGCGTGAGTGATTTCCCCGTGAGTTTCCTAACTCACCCCTAGCGGTACACATTGAAGGTTTGAAGATGTACTGAGGCCTGAGGGAATAGTTTTGGTGGACCAAGGTGAAATGGGATGTGGTGATGTTTATGGCACGGTGCCTAGTGTGTTAGTAGGTGAAGGATAAAAACCATGTCCCGAGAGGTTTGTTTCCTCCTTTAGATGTCCCTAAATGGAAGTGGGATGACATCTCGATGGATTTCGTCATTGTACTACCCATGGATCAAGGATGTTGCGAATCTATCTGGGATGTGGTAAATCAGCTGATAAAATCAACTCACTTCTTAGCGATCAAGTAGTCGAGTGCAGTGGATGACTTAGCACAATGATATGTGGATGAGGTGGTGCAGTTTCATAGATTTATGAGGTCCATAGTCTCATATCAGGATGCACAGTTTACCGTACGAGTTTGGAGGGGATATTAGCATGCTTTTGGCACCCATCTACGCCTTAGCACCACTTTCCACCCCCAGACAGATGAGTAGACAAAGCGGACCATCCAAACATTGGAGGTATGTCAGACCCTTCAAGGTGTTGCAGTGAGTCGGTGAAGTGGCATATCAGCATGTGATACCACCGCCGCTACAAAGGGTCCACAATGTCTTCCATGTGTCTCAGCTCTGTTGGTATCAACACGGTGACTTGCACATCCTCAACTGGGGAGATATGGATATCGTGTATTATGAGACATTCGTAGATAAAATAGTGGGGATAGAGGATTGTGAGGAGAAGGTGCTTCATCGACAAAACATTCTCTTGGTTCATGTGTTATGGAGTAATGTTGTCCTCGAGGAGAGTACCTGGGAACAAGAGGCACATATGTGTGCCTAGTACCCTGAGCTATTTTGAGTTTTGTTTTGTGTTTTTTTGTATGTGAATATGATGTAATTCTTGACCTAATTTGCTATGAGATGATATGTTATCCTTGTTATCTGAATTGGTGTGAAAATTCCTAACCATGGGGGGGGAGGAATTGACCCCTAATCAAGACACATTAAGGTGGATTCCATTAAACTTGTACGGGCGAGTCAGGCCACCCAAGCAGATAGTATCTTGACATGGAGGAAGGTACTCCCTAACCCATATGTATCTATAGCATGACCTTTATATGTTTTTGTGGTTACATTGAGAAGAAGGGAGGTGGTGTATTCATGTTTGTTAAGGAGATAGATAAGGGAGATGTGTTCCTAGATGTCAAGGTTGTTTCTGCTTTCTAACAACTCTTGGATGGTTTTGTCTCTAAGAGGTATCTTATGTGGTGGTTGTTCAGACCCCTCTATTTTCATCAGGTTTAGTCATGATTCTAGAGGACGAGAATAGTTTGAGAGGTATCATATGTAATGGACCATAACCCTTGTAGTCCATTACTTTTTCAATTCTGGTGCTTGGGGTGACCTGGACACCATGGGTGAGTTAGGAGGGCATCAGTGTTGGTGGTGGGGTGTCCCCAAGGTGTAGCCTATCGGTGCCACTGATCGGTGCCACCGATCGCTGCCACACCCGAACGGTGCCACTAAGGAGTGTCAGGGTTTCTTTCCCTAGTTTCCTTATAATGCCTCTTTTAAGTATTCTTACCTCTTTTAAAGTGGTTTAAGGCTATTTAATCCCATCAATGGTATATTAAATCCTCTAACGGTGGAGAAACCCCATGTCACACTTTTTCTACGTTTCTAGCTTAGCCCTCATACATGTTTTCTTTGTTTAAAGGATATCCATTAACTCACAGCAATTATCTACACCATCTCCAAGGATAATTATTAAATCCCAATAAATCCTAATGTGTGAAACCACCCAGCCGCATGGTCAAACCAAGATCCGCTTTTAAAGAAATTTGAGATTTCACGTCCCGTAACTCTAGGATCATGCCTTTTATCAGACCGAATCCTCTTCTACCTTGGTCCTTTTCCTTTCCTTTGGTTTCTCTAGAAGTCCTTCCTCGGGAGAAAAGTCATGTACCTGAGCTCGATCCCTTCCCGCTCATCCTTCGTGGTGCTTTTTCCACTGCTCGCGTGACCACATTTCTTAGCACGGGGAGGAAACATTGACCCTTGATCATCGAGGTAAGGGTTTTTTCCTTCACCTCTCTTCACCGTGCATCTTGCGGGGTGGGTGTGATAATGATTTACCTTGGGAGGTAGATTGAAACCAAACCTTAACCAAGATAATAAATGTGTTTTAAATAATGAAGGGGGTGAATGATGGTGATGCTACTGCACTATTTTATCTTTTCTTATATGTTGTGAATTGTATTGGCTTATGCCCGCTGAAAATAGTAGCCGTTGGGGGTCCTTTATTATGCACTAATGAACCTATGTTTTCTGTATAAACTTGTGATTTGAATGGATTTAACATGAAAACTGGTTAATCACATAAAAACAATTGAGAAAAGGATTCCCAATGAATGATAATCCTTGTGAGATCACCTCGGTTAACCAAAGAAAGGAAGTAACTTAATGAATGGTGAGGACAAATCTGTAAATTATTTGATCTACTCTAATCACATGTGTGGTTGATCTTATTAATTCTTGGGGGGTGATGTGGATGGGGATAGGATCTCTTATTTCTCATTTGTTTGTTTTGGGATCTATTCTCGTAGGTTGGGGCTTGGTTTGGTTCCAGTACTTTGAGGGATCTCACAAATCCCTTTTTTTGTGACTTTACCAAGAGAACTGGGTGTGAACGCTTAAATGGCTACTTGGCTATTTTCCTTCAGTTTTTGTTTTGTCTTGTGTCTATTCCTGTTAGTTGCATGATAGTGAAGGAATATTTTAAATGGAATCAATTAAACATGATAACGGGAATAGTTATACTGGGGGATTGTTTTTAAGAAATGGGTTGTGCTCTGGTTTTGGTTTTTGTGTATTTGTGCATGTTGGAATAGTAACGAGAGTGTTTGTGTATGATCTTGTTTTGGAACCCATAGGTTGGGATGAGTGATTTATTACCAATATGTAAATGTTTAGTTTTTTTGTTTCTTAAACGCACCCCACCCACATTGATAACTTCATGCTGAACACCCGCATTTAATGGGGGATGGTATTTTTCCAAACATTCCTATGAGTGGCTAGTTATTAGATCTTTTTCTACTCTCTTATCCCATATTTCCCAAGAAACTTCGAGAAGACTGTGACAGCCTGAGATCCATTATAGCCCAATACTCTTCGGGTGGGGTATGTTGTGGTGGTTAGCCCAGGTGTGTGCGGGGAGGTTTTTTCCCAAGTGTCTTTGGGATGAGGCCAATGTGTCTTCAGGCACGACGGTAGTTTTTATAGCCAAGTTGTATGTGGGCGAGGTTACATATCGTTGTGGTGGACCAGGTGTCTGCGGGAAGGATGCATGGTTGTGGTGCCCCATAAGGTTGTTTTTGGGGAAGCAGTGGGACTGCATTGAAATTGGAGGGGGAGGTCTGACATGTATGATGTCTTCAATAACCAGTGGGAAAGCGGTGCAGGGTGCCCAAATATCGATGTGCTATTACTATTACTTTACCTAAATTTCATTATTTGGGGAGTGTTCCTTGGTGGGGTTGGGTGGATAGTTTCCTTTCTAGGTGCTTTAGTTATCTCTATTTCTCACAGGGCATTAGAATGCCTCCCCGCTTGTGCAAGAGAGATTTTAGTTTTCCCTATTGAGTATACGTGTATACTCACCCTACGTATATAAAACTACTTTCAGGTTTCCAGGAGGACTTTGAGGACTATGCCAGACGTTACTAGCTCAGGCTTCATGAGTTTTCATTTCTAGTTTTTTTTCTTTTGGTATTTTTTTCATCAGAGTTTTCTTGTACCTTTTATCAGTTTATTTTGAACATGCATATGGGAATGAGCCTTTTGTATTTACTTTAAATTTCTATTTTTGGAGTTGTTGGTATTTACCATCTTATCTCCCAATATTATTAAATAAAAGGGTAATGCCTTCCATTTTATGTGAGATTCTATACCCTTGGTGCTAATCGCCACTCTAGGGCCTATTGAAGGTGGGACTCGAGGGTCATTATCTCTCTTTCAACTTAAAGAAGGATGTGTCTTGTAGTTTTTTTTCTCTTTCCTCATCTTGGTGATGGTGTTTCGTGACACCCAGGACCTTGCGTGAATGTACATATCTTGTGACCCCATCAACACACCATGTAGAGTCACATGGATAATCATTTCGTGTCCAAATGTGGACATGCCCATGTATCGAGACAGAGTTACAGGTTGTGTGATCATAAGTAAATGTCTTCTACTTTGGTCTTACCTTATGAGTATAGTGAGGATACACAACCTAATTTTGGATTTGTAACATACGGGATTTTCAGATACACTATTTCGATGTTTAATAGTGTTTTTTCAGGTTCTGTGGTCTTAGGAGCTATTTTGGGAGTTTTTACATAAACTAGGGTGCAAAATGATTGCTGGAAACTTTTAAGTTATATGTTCTAGCCTTCGACATAAGTCCATTATTGGGAACTAGTCGTAAGATAGTTTATGACACAAGAATCCTGAAATCCATAAAATCATTTTTATATTATAAATTCATTTTAAACAACAAGAATATATTTTATTCCATAAATTTATTGATCTGGATAAATTTAACTCGAGGAAATGTGTTTTTTTGACATATATGAGTTTTGGGATATTTACGCTTTAAAATAGGTGTTTACATGGTAAATACGTCTTCCCATTTGGATTTATTATCATTTCATGTATGATGTTTCTCATTAATTTTATGTGTAGGTTCCTCCCTAAAACCCAAGATATCCTTCTAGATAATTTTGTGTATCTCCTCTCCTTCTGAATTGTTTCTTTTGGCATTTGATCTCTATGGAAGTTGTGTTGCTTCTCCCTTGTAAACAATCATGCTTCTTTTTCATTTCCATTGGTCACAATAGTGGCGTGGAACTATGTTATGGATTATTTGACCCTATGGTGATGTTTTTTGATCATTTCAACATATATTATCTGATCTTATTTTAGGGGTTAGTCTTTTGTTGGTTGTTGTGAAACAGGTGATTCTTCTTTGAGGTATGTTGTGATCTACCCTCTTTTCCATCTGTTTTGTTTGTGTAATGTGATTCTAAGATGTGAGAATGGATTATAGATCCTCTGTTGTTGTATTTTTATTCCTTCTTATGTTGGGGTATCCCATTGCAGTCGTTTGTGACCCAAATTTGTGTTAGGTGGTTCCATCTCTTGCCTTTGTTAAATGAACCATAATTTCTCCTATATTATAAATTATTTTAAAAATTAATTGGAATGATTTTTTTTCATGCATAATGTATTTTCAATAAAATATGTATGTTCCTTGGTTTTGGAAAAAGAAAATTGGTGTTTTTAAACCATTACGAAATGGGTTTTCAAAGTAGGTTTGATAAAATAAAATGTTTTTTTTTATATTGATTGTGAAAAGACCAATGGAAATGATTTGGGAAAGGCATCACATGGGAACCATTGGGTACTTAGGTGGAATGTGTAGCTTAGGGAAATCGTCTATTTTATTACTGGGGGGTTCACTCAAAGGGTGTTTCTATACTCCTTAGGCTCTTTTTTATAGGGACATGATGTTGACATTATTAGGGGGTCAATCATGGGGTGTTCCACTATTTCTTAGGAATGTGTTCTAAGGTCATTAGTGCACACTAGTCAATGATTGTGGAATGAGTAGTATGTTATCCTAACCCATTGTGATCCATAGTGTGTTTTATCGATGCTCTTTGGATATGTATTGTTATTGATTTGATATAATTTATTTCACATTGATAAATGTTTATTGAAATTATTCTTTGAAACTATTTTTCTTGATTTTTTTGTGAACTTTGGAAAAGGGAAATATTTACCATGCTTTTGATATGAACTATTTTATTATTTATCATGCAATGATTTATTTAAATGGAGTATATTTTTATTTTTTATATAGAGACTTGATATAGAACAACTAGGTGAGATCCTATTGAGCTTGTTTAGATCACACCATGCGCATACCTTTGTATGTGTGTAGACCTCATTTTGTATTTTGATACAGTAAAAGGACATGCACTATAGTGAGGAGGCGAGGATTTCCATCAGCTGAGTATATGTAGCTGGTGATAATATGTTCGGAATTTTTCCACCTTATCACATGGAGAAGTAAGTTTCTGTATGTTTTCCTTTTCTTTTGGACTTATACTTTGGATTTTTTCTGAATGCTTTGAGTTATATCTCTTCTACTATCATATTTAAGTTGTGGAATATATTTTTTTCTTCTTTTTTTCTTTCTTCTGTGTATGTATATTCCATGTTGTCTACTTAAGGTAGGAAAAAAATGCTCCCTCTGGTTTTTTACGCATGGGTACTATTCACCATCCCATGGGGATCGGAAACACCCTTTAGGTATTTCCACATTTTGGTTCGAAACATGGATGGATGGGTTATCTAGGTTGGGATATATCAGGCATTGTGGGAAACACTATGTGTCCTAGAAAGACTTGTCATGTACTCCCATCAAAAGATTTTACCTTGTGTATCTCTTTCTTCAAGACTCTGATTTGGACCCTTGAGTGGCCTATTATAAGTAGATTTCTATGTGGGGTGTAATGGTGGCCTTCATTTTGGAATAAAAGGCACAACACGAGGTGATGATAGTGAAATATTTGTTTCATTGATGCTTATATGGTGGAAGTGACCAGGTGTGATGTTCATAGTATCGGTTTCAGTACTCACCTATCTATCTCTAGGTAGTTGGTCCTCCATATCTAATATATAGTTAGAGATACAAATCCTTGACACTATAGAGGGTGTGGGGCATCTATCTAAAAAATGGACTCCCCATCATTAAGCTTTGGAGATGAACGGGTCCTCCATTGGAGATAGTTCTCCCTCAGCTATGCTATGTGGTGAAGAGATGAAGGTCCTCCACATTCTTTAGTGTTTACACAATATGCATGACTATGTGATAGTGCTTCTGTGATTTCACTATATAGTAGTGAGGAGTGGTCCCTCCACCTATTTCTCTTGAGGTAATGCTCTCCTAGGGTTTTTGGTATTCCTGCTTTGCTGGTGAGGCACCCATTCTTCTCCAGGCCTCCTGCTCCCTGATTCCTTATCTCCTCTCACGGGTTTAACCCTTTCTTATCTTTCTTTATTTAGGTTAGCATTTACTTCCATAGGGACTTCAATAGAAAATTATGACTACCCTGCCAACTAGATATGCCATGGTGGACCCCACTTTTGATCCTCTCATTCCCCTTGATCCCTCTTCGATTGGTACAATGTTATTTTAAAAATTTGGAGTACCTTGGGATTTGCTTAATGGCTTCAAGTAAAGGTATATTTATCTCCACATGCTTGAATTTATCCAAAACTTCTTTTTTACATTGCCTCTTCAACCATCTTTTGGGTTTTTACAACTCTGTTTGGAAATGGAAGGGGTTTAGGAGGAACATCATCAATATTTTTCTTACCTTTATCTTTCTCTTTGGGTTTCTCATCATCTGGTTTTGAATGGGGCTTCTCCAGAGTTGAGGTGAATCTCAGGGGAACGATAGGTTCAGATGTATCAGTTTTTTTCTTCCCACTTCTCAATGTGATGGCACTAACATTCCCCTTGGGATTTGGAGTAGGTTGGGAAGGAAGATTTCTGGAGTTCTTACTTACCAGTTCATGGAGGGAAGTGGCAATCTGGATTATTTGCGTCTTCAACTCCCTTATCTATGAACCTTGACTCTTCAGCTCATTCTGTTGATTAAGAAAAAATTTCTTCAAAAGGTCATAAGTGTTAGAATCTACCTTGGGTGGGGGATTCTCTTCTTGTTGTATTGTTGATTCTTGGGCTTCAAATCTCCATTGGGGTTGTTGGAAACCCTATTCGTAAGGCGGAGGCTACTGGAAGTTTTGTTGAAAATGAGGCCTTTGTTGTTGTCCAGATCCATGCCTCATGTCCAATTAATCCTTCCACTCTTGGTTGTATGTTGGAGCAAAGGAATAAAGATTCTTTTGGGGATATGGTTGTTTTTGCTGCTGATATGGTCTCCATGAAGTATCCCTCAGAGGACTATTCTGGATTTGTTATCTCCCATTTTGAACCACTAAATAAAAACCCCATGGAATTTGATTTTCCTATGCTTAGGGAGATTATGAGCATTGGTTTTTTTTATGTCTAAGAGTACATCCACAACTATTTCAAATGCACAAGACTCTCTTAGATTTTATTTTTAAATGGATTCATATTTTTATTTCGATCATGTTCAATCAGATTATGACATGGCTGTGGAGTATGCTGATGGATTTCATGTTTTATTCTATGATCTTGATGATTTATATTATGATACTGATGTTCATTGTGAACATATTTCAGTTCCTTCAATTTATCCATCCATATATCACCCCCTATATTGTAACTCAATCCGTTACAACCAAATATAAAATACTCATACTTGTTAGGTGGTGAGAAATTACCTGTTATAATTGCTAACGATATCTCTTTTGAACATGAAGAAAAAATTTTGAACCTTTTGAGGGAGAACATTTGGGCAATTGGGTGGACCTTTACTGACATATCAGGTATTATACCCTCCATTTGAATTCATAGTATTCTTTTGGAATATGGGGATAAACCGGTTAGGCAGCCACAATAGAGACAGAATCCAACTCTTTTGGAAGTTGTTAAAAAATCAGTTGAAAAATTGCTCAAGGCAGGTATAATATTTTCCATTTCAGATTCTTAGTGGGTAAGTCCTATTCAGTTTGTGCCTAAGAAAAGTGGTTTTATTGTTATTAAAAATGATAAAGAGGTGTTAGTTCTGATGATGGTACAAAAAAGTTTGCGTGTGTGTATTAATTATAAGAAACTAAATCAGTCCACTCACAAAGACCACTACCCCATCCCATTTATTGATCAGATGCTTGAGAGACTAGCTAGGAAAACACACTACAGTTTCTTGGATGTATTTTTTGGATATTTTCAGGTTAATATTGCTTTGTAGGATCAGGATAATACAACATTCACTTTTCCATTTGGTACGTTTACCTACTGAAGGATGCCATCAAGACTTTACAATACACCTGGTACCTTCCAGAGATGCATGATGAGTAGTTTTTCTGATTTAATTGAGACCTACATGGAGGTATTCGTGGTTGATTTTACAGTGTATGGTTTTCATTTGATGATTGTATCTATAGTTTGGGAAGTGTTTTGAATCATTTTATTGATAATAATCTTGTTTTAAACTTTGAAAAGTGTCATTTCATGGTAGAGCATGGCATTGTCTTAGGGCATGTAGTGTAAAAACATGGGATAGAGGTTGATAGATCTAAGGTAGATATTATTTCATCCATACCCTATCCTTCATATGTGTGTGATTTTAGATCATTCCTAGGAAATGTAAGATTCCTGTATATTTTGGTTTCCATTGATTATGTGAGCAAATGGGTGGATGCTAAGGCCATTGGGACTGATGATTCTCTTATTGTTATGGACATTGTCAAAGCACAATTTTTTTGCAGGTTTTGGAGTACTGAAGGCCATATTCAGTGAACAAGGTACACACTTCTATAATAAAAATCATGTTTCCCTTCTTTGGAAGTATGGGGTGACACAAAAAACATAAATACCATACCACCCCCAAACAAATGGCCAGGCTGAGGTTTCAAATCATGAGTGGAAACAAATTTTGGAGAAAATTGTGCAGCCAAATTGGAAGGATTGGAGAAAGCACTTGGATGATCCATTGTGGGATTATAGGATAGAATACAAGACACCCATTGGTATGTCCCCATTTTGGATTGTTTTTTGGAAAGCATTTCATCTCCCCGTGGAAGTTGAGCATTGGGTTTATTGAGCTATAGAGAAAGGCAACATGGATTTACCACAAGTTGGAATCCAAAGGATGTTGCAAATTCAAGAGCTTGAGAAGATTTGATTGTCTTCATATGTAACTCAAGGATATACAAGGAAAGATCAAAAGCATTTCGCGATACAATGATCCAACAAAGGGAGTTTAATGTTGGATAGAAAGTCCTTCTCTATAGTTCATGACTGAAGCTGATGCCTGGTAAGTGCATTCCATATGGTTAGGTCCTTATGTTGTGACTAATTTTTTCCCTTATGGTGTAGTGTAGATCACACAAGAGGACACGGGAAGGATATTTACAATCAATGGGCAACGTTTGAAAAAATACATTGAGGTACTTCCTACTGATGCAGTGGATTTCATCACACTTTTTGACTCCATCATCACTTGAGCATATTAGACTGTTCCTAACCCTTTCACTTTTTTATTCTTTGTCATATTTAAAATTATAAATTTGATGTGCATATATCATCTCATGAGTTCACATTTAGGACAATGAAATATTTTATGTGTGGGGGAGGGAACCTTTTAGTTTAGTAATTTCATTTGTTTTCCTGTTTTTCAGTGATTTTCAAAAAAATGTGTGTGTGTTTTAATTTTTATGTGTTTATATTTCAATATTTTTGTGTGTTTTTGAAATTTTTTGAGATTAAATGATTATCATCACCATTTTTGAAATCCATATCAATAATTGAAACAATTTATCCCTTGAAATTAAGCTTAAATGAATATGGAAAATGACTTTGTTTCAAGTTCAAGTATTTAGAAATTTCATGAAAATTACTCTGAATTTTGAATCTCATGCCACATCTCACTGCCTTTATATTTGAAATCACTTTCTTGTGAGGCTTCTAAACCATTCTTTTTCATATTATTTACATTTACCTCATTTCTTGAGAGAACCAAACCATTCTTGATTTAACCAAAATTTGATTTATTCCTGTCAAAACATGAGGGTTTGAGGTACTTATGTTTAAATTATTGAGGAATTTTTTTGGTATTAAAGCCCCTATTTCAAAAAATCATTTTTATAATGGCATAACATGAACATTTAATCCTTGTATCCCTTAGAATTCATGAACAACCTGTTAGGTTAGCCACATTACCAGACAATTTTCCCTATCCAACCAACTCTTGAAGTGAAATTTCTTAATCTAGTTGAACTTAAGTATGAGGGGGAACTATCTTGTGTTGTGCTACCACATTCTATGATACATTGGGTGGAAAATTAAATTCTGAAGAGATGTGTTTTCTTCTGAAAAAAGAATCATTATGTTGGAGGTCATACCTTTTCTGGAGCTTTTATGATAAGTGAAGTTGTGCCTTTCTGGAGCTTCTAATAGAGGGAAAAGTTATGCCAATCTGAAGCTTTCAAGAAAATCATTTTTGAGACGATTGACATTTTTACTGCTGAAATGTTGAATGGTGTGCACATTCCTTTATTTTTCATGATAATGAACATGAATTGATGCTATGGGGATTGAGTAGGAGACCATATTTAAGTGAAAATTAGATTAATGCAATTTTGTTTCAAAAAAATTCAAGCCCCCCTCATTCAGCCTCAACATTTTTCTCATCTAAATCCTACCAACCAAAAGCCACAGAACAAACCATGAAAGTACTCATGATAAAAGAATTTCCTTGACTCACATCGGGTGGAAATTTAGTAATTTATCAATCCTATGTTGACCCTTGTATGAGTTTGGGTGAGAAAGACATTGCCAAAAAATTGACATTTGTGTGATAATAGAAAATTCAAGTGAGGTAAGTGTTTTGTGCATGAGAGGATAAATTAAGGGGAAATATATTGAATGATATAAATGGAGAACTTTAAATAATGGTTTTTTATGAGGCATTATATCTTTTTCTTCTTAGTGGGGAATTGTTGTATTTCAAGGATATGTGTTTTAAAATTTGTTTTGATTTGATATTGATGTTTACTTGATATGAGGTTTTTCCCAGGAGTGAAAAAATGTAAATGTGTGGGAGTTGATAAAACACTATTTTTTTACATATTTTATTGATAATAAATGACATAATTTCCTCACATTACACTAAATATGTTCATTTATGAAATATTTGGGATTAGATCATTCATTTGAAAATTTGATGAAAATTCTAGTTTTACCCTTTTAAACTTCACTATATTATTTCGCACATAAATATTTTAATATGAATTATTTTAACTTAAAAATTTTTAAGAGTGTTATAAATTTATTTTTCTACAAATTTTATTTATGGCACTAGAGCTAAAGAGTACATTTGGATGGAGTAAAATGTCCATTAAGTCAATGTAGGGCTGGACACGCGAGATTGGACATTACTTTAGTGTTTGAGACATATCATGTACATACATTAATGTATTGAGCTCCAATTTTTATAGAGGATCTAAAACCCAATTTATCACATATTATCCTTCTGGAAGGATAGCTAATTTACACGTTTTGGTGGTCAAAAAGGTGGTCCAAGTGGGATTAAATTATTTGAAAGAATATTCTCATTCACACTTAAAACCAATTTTATCCTAACCTCCCTTCCACTCTATAAATATGTATTTTTCTAATTTATAAGGGTTGGGATGTTCATTAAGAGATTTAAGGCAGATGATAATTGGTTTCACCCAAATTCTCCAACCATTGTAAGAGGGGTTGCTTTTGAAGCAAGGATCCCCTCATCGAAGCCTTCTTCTCTTTTCATGGTGTAATGTTTTAATTTGTGCAATAAACTACTTTGTTCTTATTTTATTTCTTATCATTTATTCTGATTTTTTCAATTATATTCTTCTATACTCATTCTATTTGGGTTGGAATCAAGAGTGGAGACAAGATTGGGTTCTACCCTTTCAATCCTTTGCTCATGCAAAACGTCTCCATGATGACCACAATGCCCATGGAAGAGTTGTTCTCTTACTGATCAATATATCTTCTAACCTCTTCATTTAATTATTTAGAATCATTGATCTAATTTAATTCACTTAATATTATCCATTAATTGAGTTTTTAAATTATAATAAACTAAGAAAGCAATTGAACAATTAACACAAAAACACGTGAGGCCGAGTATTGTGTAAATTTTGAGAGCGCAAACTTAATCTGTAAAACAAGACCACACAGGATAAATTTCTAGAGATCAAATATAATACCTAAGATAAATTCATCCTCATTTTACATAATGGACATGTGCCTTAATTTTCCACTTACCATAAGCTATCCTTATAACATCAATCAAAGCAGGGTGTTGCGATTACATGTTCCGAAGATAGCCTAGGGTTTAATTTTCATCATATTTATGATAAAGTTAATTCTCATAGAGTTATGGGGTTAACAAATTATGAGATCATAATTAATTGGATATTAATTTAAATTATAATTATTAATAAGTAAATTAAGAGGTAGAGTTATATCGATTATGTGTTTTAAATATTGTCTAAAAAAACATCTTCTTGTTGTGTCTTTTTAATTGAAAACTTATGGTCAGTGGTAAATTAAGAAACATGTCCATTATATAAAATGAGGATGAATTGAGGATAAGGATTATATTTTTAATCAAAAAAATTATCTTGTGTCGTCTTGTTTTACCGATTAAGTTTGTGCTCTCACAATTTACACAATACTTGACCTCGCATGTTTTTGTATTAATTCTTCAATTGATTTATTAGTTTCATATAATTTAAAAACTAAATTCATGGATCATATTAAGTGAATTAAAGTATCTCAATGATTCAAAATAATTAAATGAAGAGGGTAGAAGATAGATCGATCACTAAGATAACTACTCTTTCATGGGCGGTATGGTCATCGTGGAAACGTTTTTTATGAGCAAAGGATTGAAAGGGTAGAACCCAATCTCATCTCCACTCTTGATTCCAACCCAAATAGGATGAGTATAAAAGAATATAATTGAACAAAATAGAAGAACAGATAAGAAATAAAATGATAACAAAGAATTTTATTACACAAATGAAAACATTACAATATGTAGAAGAGAAGAAGGCTTCAATGAGGGTATCCTCGCATCAAGAGCTACCCCTCATTAAATGGTTGGATAATTTGGGTGAAACCAATTCTCCACTTCATTAAATATCCAAATTCACGTCCCAACCCTTAAAAATTAGAAAAATACATATTTATAGAGTGGATGGGAGGCTAACTTAAAAGTGTTTTCAAGTGTGAATGAGAAAATTATTCCAAATATTTTTATCCCACTTGCACGACCATCATGAACACCAAAACGCATGAATTATTTGTCCTTCCAGAAGTATAATATGTGAAAAATTGGGTTTTAGAGCTCCTATAAAAATTTGGGCTCAATAAATTAATGGATGTATAAGATATGGTAGAAACACTAAAGTTATGTCCAATCTCACGTGTCCATCCCACCATTTATTTAATGGCTCATTTACTCCATCCAAATGCACTCTTTATCTCTAGTGTCCTAAATAAAATTTGTAGCAACATAATTTAGGAACACTATTACAAAATTTTAATTTCAAATAATTCATATTAAAATATTTATGTGTGAAATACTACAATGCATTTTAAAAGGGTAAAACTCGAATTTTCATCAAATTTTCAAATGAAATATCTAATCACAAATATTTCATAAAAGAACATATTTATCATAATGTGAGGATATTATGTCATTTATTATAAATATAATATTCAACAAAATAGTGTTTAATTAACTCCCCCACACTTACCCTTTTTCACTCCTGAGAAAAACCCCATATCAAGTAAACATCAATATCAAATCAAAACAAATTTTAAAACACATATCCTTGAGATCCAAAAATTCCACACCAAGAAACCAAAGATATCATGCCTCATAAAAAACCATTATTTCAAGTTCTCCATTTATATCATTCAATATATTTCCACTTAATTTATCCTCCCATGCACAAAATACTTACCTCACTTGAATTTTTTCTTATCACACAAATTTCAATATTGTAGCAATTTCTTTCTCATCCAAACTCATACAAGGGTCACCATAGGCATGATAAATTCTTACATCACCACCCTATCTGATACAAGGACATATGTTTATCATGAGGACTTTATAGGGTTGTTCTGTGGCTTTTAGTTGGAGGATTTAGATGTAAAAAATTTTGAGGTAGAATGAGAGGGGCTTGACTCTTTTTGAAACATAATTGCATTAATCTAATTTTTACTTAAATCTGGTCTCTTTCTCAATCCATATAGAATCAATTCATGTTAATCTTCATGAAAAATAAAGGAATGTTCACACCATTCAATATTTCAGCAGTAAAAATGTTAATATTCTCAAACATGATTTTCTTGAAAGCTCCAGATAGGAATAACTTTCTCCCTCTATTAGAAGCGCCAGAAAGGCACAGCTTTACTAATCATAAAAGCTCCAAAAAAGGTACAACTTAACTTATTATAAAAGATCCAAAAAAGGCTCAACTTCTAACATAATGATTTTTTTCAACATAAAACACATATCTTTAGAATTTAATTTTCCACCCGAAGTATCACAGAATGTGGTATCACAACACAATACATCTCCCTCCCCCCACACTTAAGTTCAAATAGATTATGCAATTTCACTTCAATAGTTGGTTGGATAGGGAAAATTGGTTTGTAATGTGGCTAACCTAATAGGTTGTTCATGGATTCTAAGGGATAAAAGGATTAAATTTTCAGGATAGGCCATTATAAAAAGGCTTCTTTGAAATAGGGAGTTTAATACCAAACAAATCCGTCAATCATTTAAACATAAGTACCTCAAACCCTCAAGTTTTGACAAGAATAAATCAATTTCTGGTTAAATCAATCAGGGTTTGGTTCTCTCAATAAGTGAGGTAAATGTAAAGAATATGAATAGAATGGTTCAAAATCCTCACAAGAAAGTGATTTCAAATATAAAGATAGTGAGACATGGCATGAGATTCAAAATTTAGAGTACTTTTCATGAAATTACTAATGATTTGAACTGGAAACAAAGTCACTTTTATCATTCGTTTAATCTTAGTTTCATGGGATAAATTGTTTCACTTGTTGATATGGATTTCAAAAATATGAATGAGAATCATTTCAGCTCAAATGTTTAAAAAAACACAAAAAAAAGAAATTGAAAAATAAACACACAAAATTTAAAAAACACACAATTTATATTCAAAAATCATTAGAAAACAGAAAAACAATTGAAATTACTAAACTAAAAGGTTCCCTCCACCACACTTAAAATATTTCATTGTCCTAAATGTAAACCCATGAGATGATATATGCACAGGAAATGTATAATTTTAAATAGGAAAAAAAATAAAAAAGTGAAAGGGTTAGGAACAGCCTGATATGCTCAAGTGGTGATGGGGTCATGCAATGTGATGAAATCCACTGCATTAGTAGGAAGTCCCTCAATGTATTTTTTAAATGTTTCCCATGGACTGTAAATATCCTTCTTATGTCCTCTTGTGTGATCTCCACTTCACCATAAGGAAAATCATTAGTCACAACATAAGGACCTAACCATCTAGAATGCAATTTACCAGGCATCAGCTTCAGTCATGAACTATAGAGAAGGAATTTCTCTCTAACATGAAACTCCCTTTGTTATATCATTATATCACGAGATTATTTTGATCTTTCTATGTAGAGTCTTGAGTTCTCATATGAATAAAATTGAATCTCCTCAAGCTCTTGAATTTGCAATATCCTTTGGATTCCAGCTTGTGCCAAATCCATGTTGCATTCCTTTATAGCCCAATAAGCCCGATTCTCAACTTCCATGGGGAGATGACACGCTTTCCAAAAACAATCCGAAATGGGGACATACCAATGGGTGTCTTGTATTCTATCCTATAAGACCACAATTCATCATCCAAGTGTTTGATATGATCCTTCTTATTTGGTTGCACGGTTTTCTCCAAAAAAAAAATTCAACTCACGATTTGAAACCTCACCCTGGCCATTTGTTTGGGGGTGGTATGGTGTTGATGTTTTTGTGTCACCCCATAATTCTGAAGAAGGGAAGAAAGTTTCCAATTGCAGAAGTGTGTCCCTTGGTCACTGATTATGGCCTTCGGTACTCCAGACCTATAAAAAATCCATTCTTTGACAAAGTCCACAACAACATGAGAAGCATTAGTCTTGGTGGCCATATCCTCCACCCATTTTCTCACATAATCAACGATAACCAAAATATACAGGAAAAAAATGAACTAGGAAAAGTACCCATAAAATCAATACCCCATACATAAAAAATCTCACAAAATATTATGGGTTGCTGGGGAATCTCGTGTCTCCTAGAAATATTACAAGTGTGTTGGAAACGTGAGCACGACTTACAAAACACATGAGCATAATGGAATAAACTAGGCCAACACAATATAGAGTCCAAAACATTCTTAGATGTCTGTTGGGGTCCAAAGTGTCCACCACAAGCAAGTGTATGACAAAATTGCAGAACAGACTCAAACTCATGATCAGGGACACACTTCAAAATAACATGGTTACTACACATGCTCCATAAGTAGGGATCATCCCACACCTAAAATCTAGAATCACTCTTTAACTTTTGGACTTGATGTTTCTTTAAATTTGTAGGAATTTCATATGCAACAAGGTAGTTCACTAAATCAGCATACCAAGGATGCATACTTGAGATGGAATAAAGATTCTCATCAGGGAAACTATCCCAAAGTGGTACATAGTCCAAGGTGTCATCCTCTAGTGTGTGAGTAAGACTACTCATGTGGTTCACCACTTAGTTTTCCGACCCCTTATTTTCTTTTATCTCAATATCAAATTCTTGAAGAAGAACCATCCATAAGATAAGTTTGGGCATTGTAACTAGCTTCGCCAAAAGGTACCTCAGAGCTGCATGGTAAGAAAAAACAACTACTTTAGAGCCTAATAAATATGAAGGAAATTTATCTAAAGCAAATATAATGGCAAGAAACTCCTTTTACGTGGTTGTGTAGTTTTATTGGGTTGAATCCAATGTCCTAGAAGCATAGGAAATCACATGTGAACATCCCTACACCCTCTATGATAAGATAGCTCCAACTGCAAAGTTGGATGCATCACACATAAGCTCAAAAGGAATGTCCCATTTTGGGGGATGTATGATCGGTGGAGTGGTCAGACACTTCTTCATCTCATCAAATGATACCCTGCATGAATCATCAAATACAAAATTAGAATCCTTTTGAAGTAATCATGACAAAGTAAAAGAAATATTACTAAAATCTTCGATGAAGCACCGATAAAATACTTCATGCCCTAAGAAATATCTAACATCACGCACACATGAAAGATAGGGTAGAGATGAAATAATATATACCTTAGATCAATAAAACTCTATCCCATATTTTTACACTACATTCCCTAAGACAATGCCATGATCTACCATGAAATGAAACTTTTAAAAGGTTAAAACAAGATTCTTATCAATACAATGATTCAAAACCTTTACCAAACTAGAGATACAATCATCAAATGAAGACCCATAAACTGTAAAATCATCCATGAATACCTCCATGAAGGTCTCAATAAAATCAGACAAAAATACTCACCATGCATCTCTGAAAGGTGCCTAGGGCATTGCAAAGTCCAAATGGAATCCTTCAGTAAGAAAACATACCAAATGGACAAGTGAATGTTGTCTTCTCCTGATTCCCCAGAGCAATAAGAACCTAAAAATATCCATAAAACTCATCCAAGAAACAGTAGTGTGTTTTCCCAACTAGTCTCTCAAGCATCTAATCAATAAATGGGAGGGGAAATGGTCTTTGCGAGTGGACTAATTTAGTTTAAAATAATCAATACACACACACCAACTATTTTTTACCCTCACTGGAACTAACTCCCCTTTATCATTTTTAATAATAGTAACACCACTTTTGTTAGGAACAACCTGAATAGGACTTATCCACTGAGAATATGAAATGGGAAAGATTATACCTTCCTCGACCAATTTTTCAACTTCTTTTTTAACAACTTCCAAAAGAGTTGGATTCAGTCTCCATTGTGTCCACCTAACTAGTTTATACCCATCCTACAAAATAATCCTAACCATTAAAATAGAGGGGCTAATACTTGATATGTCATCCAAGGTCCATCCAATTGCCCTGACGTTCTCCCTCAAAAGGTTCAAAAGTTTTTCTTCATGTTCAGAAGAGAGATTGTTAGCAATTATAAAAGGTAATTTATCTTCACTTAACAAGTATTAGTATTTTATATTTTGTGGTAATGGATTGAGTTCTGATTTAGGGGGTGATGTATGGATGGATAAATTGGAGGAACTAAAATATGTGCACAATGAACATCAATATCAGAATATACATTATCAAAATTATAAAATAAATCATCAAATCAATCACCATACTCCATAGCCAAGTCATAATCAGATTGAACATGATCAAAATAAAAATATGAATTCATTTCCAAATCAAATCTAAGAGATTCTTGTGCAATAGAAATAGGTGTGGAAGTACTCTTTGACATAAAAATAGAACCAATGCTCATAATATCTCTAAGCATAGAACAATAAAATTCCATGGGATTTTTATTTGGTGGTTCAAAATGGGAGATAAAAATGTAGAATGGTCATCTAAGGGGTGCTTCATGGAGTCCATAACATTAAATATCACAACTTCATCCCCAAACTCCATGAAAAGTGTACCCTCATTGACATTTATGATAGTTTTTTCTGTTTTGGGGAAGTATCTACCTAAGATAATGGGAGCATGAGAATTTACCAGATCGTCCTCCATGTTAAGCACATAGAAATATACTGGAAATATCATGTCTTTTTCCCAGACAAGTACATCCTCCAGGACTCCTACTGGATATGTCGTACCTCTATTTTCCAACTACACCACTACTCTCATCAGTTTCAACTCACCAAACTACAAAGAAGAGAATAAAGAGTGAGGCATCACATTTATGGAAGCTTCCAAATCACAAAGAGAATCATAAAAGTGAACCTCTCATAAGGTTCATGGGATAATGAGTGTCCCTAGATCCTTTCACTTTGTTGGCATTGCTAGAGTTGGTGTAATGAGTACTGACACATTCCTTCCAAGATTGATCCTCTCATTTCCCTTGATCCCTCTTAAGATTGGTACAAAGTTCTTTTAAAAATTTGGAATACCTTGGTATTTGATTAATAGATTCATGTAAAGGGATGTTGATCTCCACATGTTTGAATGTATCCAAAAATTCATTTTTGCATCGCCTCTTCAGCCATATTTTTTGTGAGTACAACTCTGTTTGGAAATGGAAGAGGTTTAGGAGGAACATAATCAATCTTTTTCTTACCTTTATCTTTCTCCTTGGGTCTCTCATCAACTGGTTTTGAATGGGGCTTCTCCAGAGTTGAGGTGAATCTCGGTGGAACGATAGGTGAAGATGTATCAGTTTTTTTCTACCCACTTCTCAATTTGATGGCACTAACATTCCCCTTGGGATTTGGAGTAGGTTGGGAAGGAAGATTTCGGGAGTTCTTACTTACCAGTTCATGGAGGGAAGTGTCAATCTGACTCATTTGTGTCTTCAACTTCCTCAGATCCAAACCTTGACACTTCAACTCATTCTGTTGATTAGGAACAATTTTCTTCAAAAGGTCATCAGTGTTAGAATCTACCTTGAGTTAGGGATTTCTTTGCTGTTGGATAGTTGTTTCTTGGGCTTAAATTATCATTTGGGGTTGTTGGAAACCCTTTTGGTAAGGCGGAGGCTGTTGTAAGTTTTGTTGAAGAGGGGGCCTTTATTGTTGTATAGAGACATACCTCATGTCTGATTAATCTTTCCACCCGTGGTTGTATATTAGAGCCAATGAATCAAGCTTATTTTGGGGATATGGTTGTTGTTGATGCTGATATGGTCTCCCAAGAAACACTACTGCACAATATTTTGTTTCTTGTAGTTAGGGGAAACAGTTAGTTGGGTGGCTTCTCTTAGTGCAAATGACACAAGGCCTTGAATGCGGGGGTTGGGATGTCTTTTGAGCCAAAGCAATCTGTCTCACCATAGTTGTCAGTTCTTCAAACTTGGTATCAATCAAATGACTTTCAAGAGAAGAAGGACTTACCTGATGCACTCCTCAAACATGTGGTGTACCTAAATCACCAAATTGATGAGATTTTTGTGCCATCTTTTCAATCAATGCACGTGAGACTACTGGTGTTTTGTCCACCAATTATCCTCTAGCCTCGATATCCACCATTCTTCTCTCCATAGGTGCGAGTCCTTTGTAGAAGTACTGGATGAGGTGTTGCTCGCAGATTTGGTGATTTGGGCAGCTTGCACACAACTTCTTGAATCGCTCCTAATAATCATACATCGAATCCCCTTAGGCTTGTTGGATCCCCGAGATCTCTTTATGAATGGAAGTGGTCCTTGATGCTAGAAAAAATCTCTAGAAGAAAAGATGTTTCAAATCTTTCTAACAAGTTACATCTTCAAGTTCTAAATAATACATCCAATCTTTAATAGCTCCATCAAGTGAGAATGGGAATGCTCTTAGTTTTATTTGGTCTTAAGATACATTTCTTTATTTTAGGTTTGAACAAACCACATTAAATTATTTATGGTGTTTATTGGGATCCTCACTAGAGAGTCCATGAAATTTTGGAAGCAGGTGAATTAATCCATATTTCAGTTCAAAGTCTGATTTGAGATTTGGGTATCCAATGCAATTTGAATGATAATTAATATCAGGTGCAACCAATTCTCGAATGTTTCTATTAATTCATTATTATTTTCTTCATCCATTGGTTCATATTTTAAGTTGTACATAGAATTGTTTCCAATTTCAATGTTCTTGGAGTGGAGGAATTACCCAACTGGTTAAATGTTGAAACTTCTCGTAGAATGAGAATGTCTGAATCGATCTCGAAGGCTACGTTCAATTTCAGGGTCAAGTTCTAAAAGATCATTGGGATTATTTCATGTCATAAATAAAATTAAAATTAAAATAAGGAATGTGGACCGTAGTAATATAAAAATGATAAATTTGAGTTGATGGTCCAAAAAGAAGTAAAGAAAATAAAAGAAGAAAAAAAATTCAGATTGGGTATAGAAGGAAGAAAAAAGAGAGGAAGAGAATAAAATGTAAAATAAAAATAAATACCTTTAATTAGTTGAAATAATTACTTGGATACCCGGAAATGGTTCTAATTTGAATGGTTCTGTCGCGGGCGCTCTCAAATGATTAGTGATTTTTTGGGTACCAAGGTGCATCAGTGTGGCTAACCATGGTCGTCTCTAAAAGGTGGAAGTAAATTTGACAATTTATTAAAGGTATTTTAAAAATAACATAAAAGGGAATAATAAAACTACTTGAAAGTATGTGGGGGATTTTACCGTCCATAAAAATACAATAAGTTTTTTGGAAGAATATTGTATAATATTTTTGTTTTTATTTTTGAAATGAAGTTCGATTAAAAAGACACAACAAAAAGATGTTTTTAGACAATATTTAAAAGATGTAATTGATCTTACTATTAATTTACTTATTAATATTTATAATTTAAATTAATATCCAATTAATTATTATCCTCTAATTTTTTAACCCCCTAAACCCTATGAGAATTAACTTTACCACAAATATGAAGAGAATTAAACCCTAGGCTATCTTCAGAACATGAAATCGCAACACCCTGCTTTGATTGATGTTCTATGGATAGCTTATATTAAGTGGTAAATTAAGACACATGTAAATTCTGTAAAATGAGGATGAATTAAGCTTAGGTATTATATTTTAACTCTAGGAATTTATCCCATGTGGTCTTGTTTTACCAATTAAGTTTTCGCTCTCACAATTTACACAATACTCGACATCGCGTGTTTTTGTTTTAATTGTTCAATTGCTTGCTTAGTTTCTTATAATTTAAAAACTCAATTAATTAATCATATTAAGTGAATTAAAGTATCTCAATTATTAAAAATAATTAAATTAAGAGGGTAGAGGATAGATCGATCGCTAATAGAACTACTCTTCCATGGGCGGTGTGGTCATCATGGAGACCTTTTTCATGAGAAAAGGATTGAAAGGGTGGAACCCAATATCATCTCCAATATTGATTCAAACCCAAATAGGATGAGTAAATAATAATATAATTGAACAAAACAGAAGAAAATAGAAGAAATAAAAGAATAACAAAGAAGTTTATTACACAAATTAAAACATTACAACATAAAGAAGATAAGAAGGCTTCGATGAGGGGATCCTTACATCAAGAGCTACCCCTCTTAAAATGGTTAGATAATTTGGGTGAAACCAATTATCTTATACCAATACACTAATTCATGTCACAACCCTTAAAAATGAGAAAAATACATATTTATAGAGTGGACAGGAGGCTAGGTTAAAAGTTGTTTCAAGTGTGAATGAGAAGATTTTTCATAATATTTTAATCCCACTTTCACCACCTTCTTGACCACAACAAAGAGTGAATTAGCTGTCCTTACAGTAGGATAATATTTGAGAAATTGGTTTTTCTATCCCCTCTCAAAATTTTGCCTCAATCCATGAACGAATGTAGAATATATGGCCCAAACACTAAAGTGATGTCCAATCTCGCGTGTCCAACCCACCATTGACTTAATGACTCATTTACTCCATCCAAATGCACTCTTTAGCTCTAGTATCCTGAATAAAATTTGTACAAAATTATGTTAGTAACACATTGACAAATATATATGTTCAAATAAGACATATTAAAATATTTATGTTCAAAATACTATAGTGTAATTTAAAATGGAAAAACTGGAATTTTAATCAAATTTTAAAATGAATGATCTAATCCCAAATATTTCATAAATGAACATATTTAGCTCAATATAAAGAAATTATGTCATTTATTATCAATAAAATATTCATCAAAATAGTGTTTTATCATTGGGGTTTGAATGGCATATGGCCACAGTGTTCAGTGATGATGGTTCAACATGTTGTTGGTTTTGTTCACGATGGATGGTATTATTTTCATTCTAGTGAAATTATCAATGATAGTGATGATGGTGATTTTATGATTTTGTGTTTGGAAAGCTCAATTCGACGATGGTTCTCTTTTATTCTCCCACAATGGTAATGAAAGTTCCATCTTTGGTAGTCTCTGTTCTTTAGGTCGCTCGTGGTGAACGATGGTTGGATTTTATCTTCTTGGGGTTTACAGTGATCAATAGTTCTTTCATCGAGTCGGATTTCAGTGATGATGGCATGTGGGGGTCGATTTGATGGCTAGAATCTATGTTAGGATAACATTCTCCTAGATCAAGGCCTCCTTTATTTACAGCTCATCCTTGAATCTTATTTGTTTGATGAATAAATTTTGAATTTGGCATTGAGAATTGTTTGGATGTGCGGTTTTTTTCTTTAGCTTCATTTTCTGGAAGACCATGATGTTTCCACTCACATAAAAGTGGATTTAAAAAAAATTATTTCTAGATTGGTCCTTTGGAGCTATAGGAAGAATCTCATTTCTTATCTAGCTTGGATGATGGAGATCCATTTTCCTCTATTCGATTCGGTTTCTTTGATCATATATGATGTTGGATTGTATTTAACCTCTTTTTAATGGTATGGGTTGGATGTTGTTATTTCTATTAGTACCTTTTATTGGTTTTGAGGTTTCATAATTGGTATATATATTTATATACTCACCCATTCATGGGATTTTCACTCACGTGTTGTGTCTTATGCAAACAATATATAGATTAGCGGTGACCTTAGTGGACCCGGTTTTAGTGGAGCATAATGGTTCATGATGTCAACCGTTTTCGATGGTCAACTTATAGATTGTGAACCTGGATCTCTTCAGTTTTTCATTTTTAAATTGTTTTCAGGTTGGGACCTCATTTCTGGTTGGGTGTGTATTTTACCCCTTAATATCTGTTGTATTATCCTATTGTACATTGATTCTTTCCTTGAGGTCATTGCATGCATGGTTTGGACTCTAGATGTTTCAATATTTTATTATATCTCTACACTATTCCATAAAGATGGTTGTGTGTGTGAATACATGTACTTAGTCAATGGACAAAAATTTCAATGATATGCCTACACGGCACTTGTCACTACTACAAAACAGAGTTTTATCAGTGCTAGAAACCGCTTTTAACAGCGCTAGAAAAGCGTTGTTAATCACAGTGAAGATAGGGGGCCCCTTTATCAGTGTTAAACAAAAGCGCTGATATAAGCAATAAAATAAAATTAAAAATTAAAAAAATATATAATCCGGTGATATTTTATCAGCACTTTCCCCCGCTTTTATCATTGCTTTCCCCCCATTTATCAGTGCTAGAGGAGTGCCCCCTCCCTCTCACCGCACACTCCACTTTTCCCGCACAACACCCTCCCTTTAATAGCGTTATCCCCCACCCACGCACGACCCTGCATCCACTAGAACTCGATCCCCAGACCCCCCCCCCTTGCACACCTTCACCTTTACCTCTAATCCATTTAGTTTTTTTTCATTTAATGATATATCTATATATATAGTTATATTTATTCATATATTAATATAGACTCATATTAATATAAATATATTTAGTTATATTAATATATATATATATATTCATATATTAATATTCTAATATATATATATATATATATTCTTATATTAATATATTTTTAGTTATAATTTATTATACGTATATTTATTTTTATATTAATATATATTTATAATATTAGTTTTAAATAAATTTATAAAATATGTTTTCTTATGTGTGTTTATAAATAAATAAATAAATAAATAAATAAATCATACATACATACATACATATATACAACACAAACACACACACACACATATATATATTTACGAATAAATACATATATATATATGTGTGTGTGTGTGTGTGTGTGTGTGTCTGTGTATCTAAAAATCCATAGAATGTTAAAATGACCATAATTTCTAACCCAAAAGTCTATTTCAAATCCACAACTAGTCAAATCGAAGAACATGAAATGATCTTTCATATGATATGTGGTACAACCTTAACGGACATCCAGATAAGAAGTTATAGTTGTTTGAATGTTAATAAATCGGGGTATCCCGACTAAAAATGCTATTTTGGAGGCCTTATGGGCCTTTTTGGCCTTAAAAATGTGACAAAAGATTCTCTAGGATCACTAGCGTGTATAGATCATTGCAGGCTTTGATTTAATATGTTGTAGAGCTCAAACGAACACCCGAATCAAATGTTATGGCCGTTTGAAGTTCGAGATTCATTTTCAACTTATTTTTTATCTTTTATTATTATTTTTTATTTTTTTATTCCAACTATAATTAAATGACAATTAATCGATAAAAATTAAAAAATTATTAATTAAAAATATTTCTAAAAATATTTTATAAGACACTTTTACTAAATATATTATACATTAATTTTATATTTCCATTTATCCTCATCTAAAACATATTTAAAAAAAAATATTATATTTATATCAATATAAAATTTATTTATATATTAATATATGATTTTTAAGGTCTTTTTTTTGAAATTTACCCATTATTAGCGCTTTTATAAAAGCATTGAAAGGGGGTCTTTATCAGCTCTTTTATAAAAGTGTGCGCTGATAAAGCGGGTCACCTTTAACAGCACTAGTAAAAAGGTGCTGATAAGCACTAAAAAAGCACTGATAAAGGGGCACTTTTATCAGTGCTTTTTTAGTGTTGATAAAGACACCCCTTTATCAGTGCTTTTTCACTAGCACTGTTAAAGGGATAGAGCTTCCTTTGCCCTGTTTGTAGTAGTGAGTCTTCATCCCCTAGCTTATTAGAGGTGGGATTGGGGTGTCACAATCGGCTTACTACCAGCCTAGGAGGGGTCTTGGTGGGTCAAGTTGTGACATTTTGAGAAGACCAGAACCACCTTAAGGTGTCTATGATTTTGGAAGGGAGGAATGGATAGAGTTTGGGCTGAACTAATGGGGTTTTAGTGTTAGGGGAGTGATGAGAGGATATCCCATTCTATAAGTGAAAAGTGATGACATTTTTGTAAATACCCAATAAATTTCTATAATGAGATGTCAATCTTGTGGAAAGTGTCTAAAAACTGATTAATATTGGAGTGGAGATGAGATAAATTCATGTCAAACCTCCGCCATTCAAATAAAAACAAGATAGACCATTTACCTATAAGGTTGCTCATTTTTACAATTCTAGTTTTCACCATAGTGACTAGTTTTTAACATGGTAATTTAACCATTTAAAACAAACCCAGATTATTGTAAAATCATAGGATATATATATATTGGATTTTTTTTTATAAGTATAAGAAGACAATACATCAATTTGACTTATGGTGTGCTTAGACTAACTAAATAAGAAGTTCTTAAAGAATTGACAACCTTTAAAAATGTGAGATTGGGGGTCAAAACCAAGAAAATGTTCAACGATTTCCATGAAATCATTAGAAAACAATCACAAAATTATTTTTAGAATGTTGGAACTAAAAACATGTCAATCTAAGTGTTTAATTTCACAAAATGATCAAAAGACCATTTTTAGTATTTTAATTCATTAAAATGTGTTCATAACATTTAAAACTAAAGAGAAATATTTTGGAATTATTTTTGATGTGTATGAGAAGAAAGAACATTAATTAAACATGTGATAATCTCAGACTGATTGAATAAATAGTTCTTAAAGAATTTAGAGTCTTTAAAAATGCGCCCATGGAGTCAAAACGAAGAAAACAAACTCTGATTGTCATGAAGTCATATGAAAATAATCATAGATTTATTTGTGAAATGTAGGCGTGTCCATATGAGTTATATTTTTATTGGGAAGGCTGAAAATATATTTTTAGAATTTTAAAATACTAAAACTTAACTATAATCATAAAATCTCTGAAAATGATCTTATATTGAAGTGAAATTATAGGAAAATTGTCATCAAATTATTTGTGACATTTAGGAATTAAAAACACATTAATCTTATGAGCGGAGTGCTTGGATTAACATGCCATGTTTTCTTTAAAAGGAGAATATTTGGATTTTTTATATAGATACTTGATATGGAACACCAGGGTGGGATCCTACTGGGATTTTTTAGCTCACATTGTGCACACCCCTTCGGTGGTGCATAGACTTGGTTATGTATTTTGATACAGGAAAAGGAAATACACTGCAATGAGGTGATGATATTTTCTGTTAGTTGGGTATGGGTAGCTGGTGGGGAGATGATGGGATGTTGACCACATTATCACATGGAGTAGTCAGTTTCTATTAGTTGTCATTTTCTATTGGACTTATACTTTGGGTTTGTTCTGACTGCTTTGAGTTATATTGCTTTTGCTGTCATATTTGAGTTATGGAATTTATTTTCTTATGGGTTTTATTCTTCTAGTTTTTTATGCTATGTATGTATATGTCAAGTTGTCTACTTCTGTTTGGGAAAATTCATCCCCTCTTATTTTTGATGATTCCTGGGTGCTTGTAGGTAGCCTTTAGGTATTGGAAACGCCCTTTGGGTCTTCTCGCATTTCGGTTCGGAACCAAGATGGATGAGTTGACTAGGTTGGGATATGACAGGCTTCATGGGACATGCCATGTTCCCTAGAAGGACATATCATGTACCCCCTCAATATCTTTTACCTTACGTATTCCTTTCTTTCGTACTCATATTTGGACCCATGAGTATCCTATCTTGAGTAGTTTTTCACGTGGGATGCGATGATGGACTTCATTTTGGCATCAAAGGTACGATACAATGTGATGTTAGTGTAATGATTCTTTTAGGGATTCTTATATTGTGGTAGGGATAAGTGTGAGGTTCATAGCATTATCGGGCTTGATACTCCCCTATCTCTCTTGAGGAAGAAAGTCCCCCATTTCCAATATACAGTTAGAGATGGAACTCCTCCACACTATAGAGGGCGCATATCATCTATCTGTGAAATGGAATCCCCTTCATTGGGCTCTGGTGGTGAATGGGTCCTCTATTTGATATAGTGCTCCCTCATCTATGTTACACAGTGGTGAGATGTGGGTCCTCCACATTCTTGAGAGGCTACACAAGATACATGGCTATAATATAGTGAGTCCTCAGTTGTGCTATGTAGTAGAGAAGAACGAGCCCTCCACTAGTTTATCAGGAGGTAGGGCATGGTTCTTAGCTATGAGATGGGTCCTTTGGAGCTATGGGAAGAATCTTCGTTCTTAGCTGGCTTGGATGATGGAGATCTCCTTTCCTCTATTCGATTGGGTTTCTTTGAGAATATCTACTGTTGGGTTCTCTTTACCCTCTTGCTTATGGGTTGGGTTGATTTTTGTTATTTCTATTACTCATTTTCTTAGGCATCCTATTGGGTATGTATATACTCACCCATGTATGGGATTTGTGCTCTTGTGTTGTGTCTTATGCAAACAACTGACAGATCAACAGTGACCTTAGAGGACCTGGTTTTGGTGGAGGAAAACGATTTATGGTGCTGACCGTGTTTGATGGCCGACCTTGGAGATTGTGAACCATGATCTCTCTAGTTATGCATTTTTAAATTGTTGTTAGGTTGGGAACTCATTTCTTCTTGGGTGTGTATTTTACCCCTTTATATCTGTTGTATTATCCTGTGGGGCTTTGATGCTTTCATAGAGGTTGTTGCATGCATAGTTTACACTCAAGAAGTTTCAATCTTTTATTATATTTATGAACTATTTCGTATAGCTGGTTGTGTGCGTGTACATGTACTAATGAAAAGAACATAAATTTTAGTGATATGTTTACTTTGAACTAGTCTTCATCCCTTAGCATATTAGAGGCAAGCATGGGGTGTCACAATCGACTTACTGTTGACCCAAGAGGGGTCCCGGTGGGTCGGGTCATGACATTTTGAGAAGACCAGAATCTTCTTAAGGTGGATAATAGTTTGGAAGAGAGGATTGGATATAGTTTCGGCAGAACTAAAGGGGTTGTAGTGTGAGGGAAAGTGAATAGAGGAGAGAAGTGAAAAGGGATGACATTTTGTATATACCCAAAACATTTCAATAATGAGAAGTCACTCTTGAGGAAAGTGGATACAAAATTGATAAATAGTGGAGTGAAGAGGAGATAAAGTTATGTCAAAATTCCACCATTTAAATTGAAACAAGATAGACCCTTTACCTCTAAGGTTACTCACTTTTACCATTTTAGTTTTCATCATAGTAACTAGTTTTTAACAAAATAATTTAACCATAGAAAACAACCATAGATTGTTGTGAAATCTTAGCATAGCTATATTGGAATTATTTTAGACATGTACGGGTAGGCAATATATCAATTCAACTTATGGTGTGCTTGGAATGACTAAATAAGCGGTTCTTAATGAATTCTCAGCCTTTGAAAATGCGTGACAAGGTGTCAAAACCAAGATAATGACATATGATCGCCATGAAATCATAGGAGAACAATTATAGAATGATTTTTGAAATGTTGGAACTAAAAACATGTCAATCCCAAGTGGTTATTTTAATGGGATGATCAAACAATCCTTTTTAGTATTTTAATTCATTAAAACTCGTGTAACAATGAAAACTACAGAGAACTATTTTGGAATTATTTTTGACTGATATGAGCAAACATAATGTCAATTCAATGTGTGGTGTTCTTAGAGTGACTGAATAAACAGTTCTTCAAGAACTGAGAGTCTTTAAAAATGTGCACTTGGGGTCAAAATGAAGCAAACAAACTCTGATTGTTGTGAAGACATATGAAAACAACTATTGATTGATTTGTGAAATGTTGGTCTGTCAATCTGAGTTATCTTTTTCCTGGGATGACTAAACAGATATTTTTAGCGTTTGAAAATATTAAAACATGTGTAACCATCAAAACCATGACAAACGATCTCAGATTGAAGTGAAATTATAGGATAATCATCTTCAACTTATTTGTGACATGTAAGAGCAGACGACACATTAACTCGACATGCAATGTGCTCAGATTTACTGAATAAGTAGTTTTAAGTTTAAAAATGATTAGAATATAGTAATACATTGAAAAGAAAATGACCACCTAATATTTATTGTACTAATTTTTAATTTCAATAATCTAATGAGTTGTAATTTTTAGTTTTTTTTATTATTTTACTATAATAATTTTTTTTAATTTATTTATTTTTTAGTTATACGAAATGATGTGTAAGGATCTCAGAAAACGACATGACAAGATTATTCGGGAGCTTATAAAATTATATATCTTGTAGACATAATGAATTTCTGAATAATGATTGTTTTTTAAAATATCAGCCATGGGGTGTAATTTCTGTAATTTTTTTAAAAATCAACTGTCAAATGGGGATCTCTACAGTCAACATCAACAGACCAAAAGCAACCGTGGGCGGCCATGATTTGTAGATGTGATAGACGAACAATGAAAATAATTTTCCATTAAATAATTGTTTATTGTAAATTATATGTTTTTAATGAAAAGTATGGACAAAGTCCCTTAAATTAAAATAAAAGCAAGGGTACAGAGAAAAACAGAAGTGATGGGGCCCGACAAGACATCAGTGTCCTCATTAGAAATAGTCAAACACCACGTTTTTTTTCTAATCTTTACTCCAATCCTGTGTTCATCCTCTGGCTGACAGAGGTGAATTTTGTGAGACCCAATCACCCCTCGTCGCTGCCGTCATGGTCCTTAATCCTTTACCACATAGCCTCCATGGAGTTCTGGCTTCAGCGTCTGCCTTCCGGACCCAGCCCTCTCACTGCAACAAATCCTTGTATTCATTTTCCGGTGCTTGTGGTCCATAAACAAACCATAAATTATTCTTTTAATTAATCTGTGGCGCAACTCACAAGACACCTGTCTTTGATGCTCTCTTGCTTCATGTGGTTTTTGTGCACATCTATTCAGCATTAAACACCGGTCATTTTTTATCCTCTCCCTCAATCCCAGAAGTACTTTTCCAGTCCTAGAAGATATCATTATTCTTGTTGAAAATATATAAAGTGTCGGGTATCACAGAGAAATAACCCTCTCGACCACTGGACCCACTTTCTAGTACAACAAAAATAATAAATATATTTCATTATACGACATCAATTGCCCCCATTATGTTGGTCTGAGTAAGATGACAAGAGGGGAGATGAATTGAATTTTAAAAATGAACAAAAACAATCCCTTTTTAAAGATTAAATAAAAACTAAAAGCAGAACCAATTTAAAGATAATGTAAATGCAATAGAATTGATAAGGGTAATGGAATACAAAAGTTTAAGGGTGGTAGAAACGATATATAACAAATAATCAAGTGATTGGTTTGTATAAGTTATTGTTATGGGAGAGTGATGGTGTATGGACCTAACACCCAACCTAGAATAAATGCGGAAACATGACTAAGATCTAGAATCAAATCAAGAAATAGAAGCGAGCCAAAGATGGTAAGATTGGAAGGACTCACACTCCATCCCCAACACATACCGTGAAAAGAAAATGAAAATACAACAGAAAGCACTTGTAGAAAATTGAGTATTCATGGGGGGGGGTCCGGCGACTGCCATTTGGCGATCGCTATTGACCTTAATTAGCGACCACCAAATAGCCGTCACTGTATTTTTTTCAATCCCCGCACTAAATCCCTGTTGTTCACCCTCCCACAACCCCACGCCCCTGCTCCCACGCAACCCCATCCACCGTCCGTGGCTATCAAACCATTCTAGTCCCATTGTGCCCCGCTGTCGAGCCCTCCTGCCCCTATCAAGCTCCGCCGTCAAGCTCTCCTACCTTTGTTGAGCCCTCCCACATCCATCGAGCCCTCCCACCACCGTCGAGCTCAGTCGTCAAGGCCTCCCACCCTCGTCGAGCTCTCCCACCTCCGTCGAGCCCTCCTGCCCCTATCAAGCTCCACCGTTGAGCTCTCCTGCCTCTGTCGAGGCCTCCCACCCCCGTCGAACTCAGCCATCGAGGCCTCCTGCCCCAGTTGAGCTCCCATCGATCCCCTATCATGGATCCTCAATCCCGCTGCCACCTTTACCCGCAACCCCTTCAGGTGAGTTTGGAAACATTTATCCAATTTAGTAAGTAGTTTTAGTTTGGAGAATGAAATTCTAACCTAATTTCTCCATAGGAACTAATTTTATTGGATCCTCAGTTCTCTAATAAAACCATTAGCATGAATCATCGTAACATACAACACTTCAGTTTCTAACATAAATACTACATAGAGCCTTGCATGCCCTTCTATGCAGATCCATTTTCTATGCCTCTGGTAAACTCAAATAATTATCTTTTTCTTCACATATCTGATGCTGTTCACAACCGCATCCAGTATTCTGTACTATTCTTTGTGGAAGTATCATCACACGTTGTACTCTCAGCATCATTCATATGGAAAAAGTGAGGATTGTTCATTCACTCATCATCTATCACACTAACTTTTACATCAAAACTACTTAGATGTGGTGCATTCTCACCTTGGACAACACATTAGTGTTACTGAATTGTTAAAGGTGAAATATAATACCAGTGAGGCACTAATGAATTCAACTCCCCTTTCATATATCATTATTCTATCATTCGAAAACCTCAACATATGGTAGTTTGAGTTTTGGATCTTCACATTTCAATTATTCTAAAGTTTTTTCATTTTTTCCTTCCGGTGATTCTTAATTTTACAGCTTCCTCTCCTTCAAATATGAACCTTTGTTTTCTCATGCAAGCATTACATGGAGTCTCATCAACAATAGACTTTCTTCCACTAAAGATTTGTTCAATCAATCACATGATTATTTATATACTACTTATGATAAATTAAATAATTTTTTCCCATCCATCAAAACCATTCACTTCAACTTTTATTCCTTAGTGATAGTCACAAAACCCTTCCATCTTCTCATGAACTTATTCAACCTTCCACCAATTTCAGCTTATGATAGTAGAACGTGCATCTATGGTGCTCCCACTTTTGAAGGTTTCACCAACCCTAAGTATAGACTTTTGGTGGATTTACATTAAACATCCAATCTACTTACATTTGGAACACTCATAGGAATAATCACACAATTGCACAAAAAATGATTATATCGACACCCAGATTAAACTCAAGAGAATACTAGTAGTAGGAATAACACCAAACAATAAGGGTTTTCTCAATGATATTTGGATCCTCACCACCTAATCATCACAAGTATGTGTATGAAACTCCTCTTCCAAGATTAATCATCAGTCATCTACTATTCAACAATAACTAACTCTTCAAATTCTATATTTTCAAGGGCATCCAAAAGTTATTTTCTTCTCCCAAATATTCTATATGTTTCTATATCCCTCTATTTTATTTTTTCTATAAAATATTTCTTCTCTATCCTCCAGATAGTTTTAACATTCAAATTAAAATTTTATTTTCTAACCACCTTAATCTTCAAATACTTCAAATTCATCCATTAGGTCATCACCGTTTAAATCTTCTCCATTTATATCCTTTTAGATTGTTAGCTTTTGTCCCAAGAACTAGTAAAGAATCATACTAATTTTATGTCATAAATTCTATTTGAAATTTTAATTTCATCACTAATAATTGTGTGGACACCTTTACTACGATGTCAGAGGTTAGTTTTTATAACGATTACTTCAAACCACTAGATACATTATTGTGTGATTATATGTTTAATGGAATAATATATATTTTTTAAAAAACCATATTTTTAGTTTTCACAGCCTTATCATTATAAAATGATTTCTCCAAGCATGATGTCATGACCTGAACCGTGTTGGGGCTCAAGCCGTAACTACCCCAAGCCTGCCTCTATAGGAAAGGGGGCGGCGACAAGCACCGAAGGCACAACAAACTCTGGGAGGCCTTTGCCTAAGTACCTGTAGAAACACACACAACCAACTCAGTGCAAAAGTGTAGAGGGGAAGTACTAAAAGATGATACACTACTGTAAATAAACCAAACATGCATGGATCAATAAACAGTACAAGTACAATAATGTCAACTGAAGGAAAAGGGGATAAAATACACACCCAACCAGAAAAGTACCCCAACAAGAAAAAAACCAGAAAAGTAAAACAGATGAGAGAGTCATGCTCTTGGATCCCAATCTACGACCACCATACGTGGTCCAAGCACCCGTATCCCTAAGCTCTTATGATGTCACAGCTAACTTGTCAATTGTTTGTAAAAGTCACGACATGTGTGAGAAAATCCCATGTAGGGGTGAGTATAAAAAACTCATTAGGAAGCCCTAAAAAGGCGAAGGGGGAGCAGTAAGAGATACACTGAAGAGGAATACAACAGATAGAACAAGGTACGGTAAAAAAGTACAACCCAACCCAATAAGAGAGTGAAATAAAACTCATCCAGACACAAGGAGGTCAAAATGGTGAGATGGTAAACTTCTTGTCGAGTCTTTGCTGCCTATAGAAGGATAGTAGACTCATCCAACCATGAAAATATAGACACAAAAAGCATGTGGCATACCCCGTGTGTCTTCACCTCTATTGGAAGGAGAGTAACCAAAACCCAAGTTGCGGGTACTGAAACATGATATATATATGCTGGTTGGAGTATGACACTCAATATGGGGTGAATTGAGTTCCTATAAAAAATTCTGTTAAAAAATTTAGTTGAAGATCCCACAATTTAAAAAAAACATGGCAGTAAATAAAGTAGTGAATTTATAATAGTTTGAATTTTCAAATTGTTTCTCAGAAGATAGATTATTTCTCAATTTTAAAAATATGAAATAATGCTATAACTTTTGAAACTAATCTTCTAAATCAAAAGAGTTATAAATACTATCCAATACTAACTATCAAAGTGAAACATAGTATTCTCAAATATGGGTTAAAATTGAGAAAAACTAAATTTGAAAACACAGTGAATTAAAACAAGTGGTTCAATCTCAAGACCAGACCTAATCCACTCCACTTGGTGATCATTGGCCACCAAGAAAAATATATATAAAGCATTGATCCACACCATTGATTGGGGTTTACTCAATAGTACATGAGACTATCCAGATGACTTGATCTCTAGCATAGTTCTATGTGGAAAATATAATAGCTAGGTCACACAGGACCTCTTCCACAGTTATACATGGGTGAAACAGGGTGTAAAAGGGTTTTTTGTGTGTGGATATCTTGTATCCTCTAGTTCAATGCATGATACAGTGTGTTTTTTAGTATACACACACACACACACACACAACTTGAATGATTAATGAAACAATACAAAATAGGTCATAATACGAAGGGTGTAGAAATTATCTTAGTGTTTTTATATGTAGTTCTTGACTTCTAGGATGTAGCAAATTTGACGTTCGAGTCCTCTTCTGAAAACAGACTCTGAAACAGAGTGTTGTGAGTTCTGTGTTCTGGTTTTCAGTCCAGTAGGTTTCTCTTCTTCTCTTCTTTTTGTTGCTCCTGTAAGGATATTCTAAGTTTTGATCCATAAAAATACAAAAAGTTTAAAAAGATAGTTCTTCTTGTTTTCTTATCTACGTTCTTGCATGCATGTATTCTTCTCTAACGTTTCTTTCAGTCCCTTTATTGACACTTTTTTAAGATTGTGTTCCACCTTGTATTTGATCTTTGGGTGTTTGTGTTATGACCGACAAGGAGCATGATCTATACACCTTGTACCTCGTACTGTTAGGTGTACTGTCTACAAAAAATCATTAATTATATTAGTGTCATTAAATGAATCAAATATGACTGTTATAATCAATTTTGAAATTTAATTGACAATGACAGAAATTTTTTTAAGTAATGGTGACACAGTTACAGTGAGTTAGGAACGGTGCCACAATCATGGTGACTTGGGAATGTGTCTTGTTATGGTGTTAGAAAAATGGTGTCTTGTCCATTTTCAATTTTCTGAATGGTGTCTTGTTATGGTGTCACAGAACTGGTGTCTTTTCCATTGTGAATTTTGGAACTTGTACCATGGTTACAGTGTCAGGTCATTTGTAAAATCTGGAACTGATAGCATGATTATGGTGTCAGGGAAATGGTGTCATAGACTTTTCTGATTTTCAGATTAAACAGGGAGACAACTTGATCACAGTAATGGTGTCTCATACTTTGTCAAATATCTACCATCTATCTGAAGAAGTAATACTCACAGAATGAATTAAGGTTAATCATAATCATAATAAAACCTAATATAACAAGAGTAATCATTATTGATAATATTTAAACAAGATTTACTTGATTTTCATGATTTAAATGAGTTGCATGATTTACATGAGTTACATGATTTACATGAGTTACATGATTTATATGAGTTGCATGATTTGTGAGCATTAAAACAAGAAGATTCCAACAATGCCCCCTTTTAATGATCACAAATAATGGAATTTACAAGCTATACATATTATAAAGGAATAAATAGATTGCCTTTCATATCAATGTATTAGAGAATATATAGAATAAATAGAAGAAATGTAGTTCTTTTCCCATAAAGGTTCTTTTCCCATAAATGCCTAAAAAACCAATTCTTATTTCTCCCCCTGAAACACAAATTCTAGCTCTTATCCCCCTTTGGGATTATAAAAAATAGAATAAGAGAAAGGAAAAAAACACTAAATGAAACCAACAAGTGAATAAAAGAGAAAACACTTTTCATTGAATAAATAGGGTTTAAGTACAATCACAAAAAGAAAATACATCACATACCTATAAAAAATTATCCTTCACTCCTCTTTAGATTCCGTAGCTTTCTCTTTATCCTTGTCAGTGACAACAGGAGTAGAAGCCGAAGATACAGAAGTGGAGGTGGTATAAGTAATAGTAAGGGCAGGTAATGGAACCCCTTCAATGATAGAAGGGGTAAGGGTTGGTTTGGTGGAAGACCAACACAAATGCTGCTCAACAATAACAGGTCTGATATGGATCAGATCCCGATATAAGGACATGGTGATAGGAGAAAAAGAAGTGAAAGAAGAAGTATTGGTGGAAGGAATTTGGCCAGGTCACAAAGGAGCTGCTGTAGGAGCCATGATGGTTGTGCTATGAAGATGTATATACTGTTTTAATAGCTTGATAAAATCTGTGATGATTTCTCTACCAAATTTCCTGGCCTTCTCAAAGTCATATTTATTTTCCATGAACATCTACAGAGTAGGTGTGATGTCCTTGAGATTCTGAAATTGATCTTTGAAAGCTTGAGTTATAGTAATTTTTTTAACAATTGTATCAAGGAATTCCTTATCAAAACCTTCAATCAAAGACTGAAACAATTCTTTAATTACAAATCTGACTATTTCACTATCAAAGGGATGAGATGGCTTAGCAGAAGTAGATGGATCATAAATAACCAATGTTAGAGTTTTAAGATGATTTATAACAGTTTGTAAACATCCTTTATATTCAGTGGTCAGATTATTGATTCCAGAAAAAATCCCACACATCTCATTTTCTATTTTGGTGTTGTTCTCAACAAAATTTTCATACACAGAAATCAAGTTAGGTTGAATCAAAGATAAAAACTTCTTTGGTATCTTATCAGCATCATCCTCACTGAGATGAGAAATATAGGCTTGAGCAGCTTGCAAGTATTTACTCATTTCCTCAACCATAGATTGTAAAGTTTTCCCCTGACCATTAAACTGTTGGTTCTCAATATGGACTTCTTGAATTTCATGAAGCATCTTGGGTTGGATCTTCCATATGAATTTCTCCAAAAGCAATGTAGAATCCCTTTTACTGATATTGGTTATAGGAGAAGGTTTATAGTTCATGAGCTTCTCAAAACCATACAACAATGTTTATCCAAAAACTTTTAGATCTTATTGACTTACATAACTAGGAGTTTCATAAGCAGGTTCCGGAGAAGGAACTAAAATAGGTTCTAGTTCCTTAGCAGACATAACTTCAAATATTGGTTTCAACTGAAACACAATTGAAAGATATACTACTTAAACTAAGATTCCTTAAGACTCATAAACATCAAAATACCTTGGAAACCTATACCAGGTGTCTATAGAACTTGAGTCAACATGATTTTTCACTTCAATCCTTTCTAAGCTGGGTTTTTGCTCTTCCTCAATAGATTCATATTTTCTAGGACTAAGAGACTCAATCACTTGAAAAGTTTACACACCCTCTCATCTATCATATTCAAACATACCTTTAGCTAATTGAATCTATTTCTCCATTCTTTCTTTAGAAAATAAAATCACTTCTGTTTTCACATGTTCTTCCACTATCTGTTCCTCAGTAGCAGCATGCTATTCTACACCAACATTTTCTTCTTCAATATAAACATTAATTTTATCAATAGTTTCACTAACTTTTCTAGCATATTCATTAACTTTAGGGATAAGAGATTCTCTAGAGGGAACATCCTGAGGTTCATTAGATTCTTCCATGATTTATTTACAATCATCAACATCTTTTTCTCCTTCAGGTCTATCAACATCTATTACTTAATCTAAGTATTCCACAAGCTCATTTGACTCTAAACCAGGATCAGTGACATTCTTAGGTCTTTAAGGGTTCCCAAAAGGATTAAAATCCTCATAAAATCTATCATTATCTTCAACTCATGATCTCTTCCATGAATTGCAACTAATCTTCATTTGTCTTCATGTATCCTTAGATATACAAAAGTCATAATATTTAACTACTTATTCATTATTAATAACCACACTATTTGATAGTATAATTAAAGAGATAAACCTTGAATAAAATTGAGAATTCAACTTTGATGTTTTCTTGATCACATCACATCAGTGAAGGATAATATACTTTCACAAATTAATTTTGTGACTATTCTTCAGAAGATGTATCAAAAACACATATTGATACCTATGAGTAGAAAATTATCCTTTCCTTGGACTTATTAAGTGTTGAATAAACTTAAACAACAACCTAGTCTCTCTATCTAGTTAAGCAGCTATAGGACTTATCTTCTTTTTTGTTTCCAGTCAACTCACCCAAGGCCTCTTCTAAACTAAATATTTCACTTGGAGGAGGAGGACCTCTTTCATATCCCTAAAAAAAATTCTTTCATGGGGTATTTCTAATCAGGAAACCCACAAACTCAAAAAAATGCGCATCTTTGTCCAGTCACCTAGCTTCGTACCACAAATCATCTTCAGATTTGAAAGAAAACTAAACATATTGATAAGATTAAAATATAAGCTTCATATAGATAGGTATTTTATCTTTTTTAAACCACTCCAACCAACCCTGTTCTTCCAAGACTTTCATAACAAGCGACTTACTTGATAGGATCCAATTCATATAAATTTATTTTTCTAGCATTACTATACGATCCTTAAGACCTGGGTTTAGTAGTTTCTTGGTCTTGGAAATCAGAGCCTTTTTCTGTTTCATTGAAGACTGGTTCTTTATATGAGATAATGAAGATATATTCTTCATCCTAGGAATTCAACGCGGGCACAAGGAAGCAGATATGTTCAAGATAGAGGAGTTTGATTTTGGGAGTAGAGAGTATGAGTGAAGAGAGAAGTGAAAAGACATATTTTTATCCTTTAGGGAGTTGAAATGTCACAAAACACAAAAATGTGGTATAAAAGAAATAATGTAATCAATACAGTGATATGGGAAGAAAAAAAATAAAAAAAATCTGAGTCATAATGGTGAGACCGAAACAGGAAATCATAGTGTCAACATAATTGTGTGATTTAAAACGATACGACCGTAACTAACGAGACAAAAAAATAGAGACAATATGATGAGAGACAGTAATTGAGGGACATCAAATGTGAGACAGAAAACATAAGAAATAAAACATAAGACATTAAATATGAATCAATAACTATTAGACATTAGATTGGTCCCTCAAGGATGATCATTCATAATTCATGTATGATGTAACTCATCCTTTCAGAATTTAAACTCTTAGTGAAAATGTCAACAAACTGATGTTCACTACAAATGAATTCTAAATTAATGTCACCCTTTTGATAATGATCTCTAAAAAATTGATTTCTTATATCAATATGTTTTTTTCTTGAATAAGAAACATGATTCTTAGAGATGTTAATAGCACTTGTATCATCACAATTTATAGGTACATGTCTAAATTGATATCCATTATCTAGAAAACTGTGTTTCATCCTCAAAATCTGAGCACAACAACTACCAACAGCTATGTATTCAGCTTCAACAAAATATAACGCAACCAAATTTTTCTTTTTACTACACCATGAAACTAGTGAATTTCCCAAAAAGTTACATGTTCCAAAGGTGCTTTTCTATCTAACTTACGACCACCAAAATCAGCATCTGAATAGCTAACTATGTCAAATGATTTTCCTCTAGGATAGAACTGTCCTAAGTTGGTAGTATGTTTGAGGTATTTCAAAATCTTTTTAACAGTAAGAAGTTGTGACTCTTTAGGAATTTCTTGAAAATGATCACACATACTCACACTAAACATAATATCAGGCTTGCTAGAAGTTAGTTAGAGTAAAATCCCAATAATTCATCTGTAAGTGGTTTGATCAAAAGATTTATCATTTTCACCAAGATCCAATGTAAATGTGGTACTCATTGGAGTGTCACTACTTTTAGTACTATCCAAATCAAAATGTTTTAGAAGATATTTAGTATATTTACTTTGATTTGAAATAATACCTTCCTTATTTTGAAATATTTAAAATCCAAGAAAAAATTTTAGTTCACTCATCAAATTCATTTTGTTTCATCTTTTAAAAATCAACACTTATTTTTTTTAAAGATCTAAAAATAATATCATCCACATATATTTGAACAACTAAAACATCTTTATAATTTTTTTTTGAAAAGAGAGTAGGATTAACTATACCTTTTGTAAAACATTTGGAAATAAGAAAACTACTTATTAGATTATACCAATACCTTGGAGCTTGTTTTAAACCATATAAAGCTTTTGATAATTTAAAAACATGATTTTGAAAATGAGAGTTTTTAAAACTTGGGGGATGTTAAAAAAACATCCTCAATTATATACCCATTTAGGAATGATCTCTTAACATCCATTTGATATAGTTTGAAATTTATATGTGATTTATAGGCCAAAAAGATTCTAATGGATTCAAGTCTAGATAATGGTGAAAAAGTTTCCTCATAGTCAAACCATTTTTTTGACTATAACCTTGTGAAACTAATATAGATTTTCTCTTACAATATCACCAAATTCATCAACATTATTCTTAAACACTCATTTAGTGCCTATAGATAAGGTGTCTTAAGGTCTATCCAATAGTTTCTAGAATTTATTTATTTCAAACTGATTATAAAATCCATAACCTAAAATTCATCATTGATTGCTTTGTTGATGTTCTTAGGCTCAAGATGTGAAGAGAAAGCATGATGTTCAACATGATTTCTCAGTGAAGCTGTAGTCTGAGTTCCTTTATCTAAATATCCAACTATTGCATCAAAAGGATGGTTCCTAATGTTTTTAATAGATCTAGAAAATGAAGGGCTATAGATTTTATGTTCTAAAATAAGTTCGGGTTCCGTATGGCTAGAATCTAAAGAATTTCCAAAACTGGATGATTTTATAGATTTTTTAACAGTAGGATCAAATAATTTTTCATTTATGTATAGATTTAAAATATCATCATCAAGGTTTTCTAAAAAGGTCTTAGGTTTATGTGGATCCGTTTCATAAAATTTCACATGTACAGATCATTCCACACATTTGGTTATTTTACTAAAAACTCTATAGGATTTACCAGAGATTGAATAAACTTGGAAGATTCTTTATCACTTTTGGATGAAAATTTGTAAATATTGTCCTTAGTATTGAGAATATAAAAATTGCAACCAAAAACTTTGAAGTAATTAATTTTTTGTTTCATACTGTTCAAAACCTAATAATGAGTTCTCTTAAGAATAGGTATGATTAAGACTCTGTTAATAATACGACAAGATGTATTGACAGATTCATCACAAAAGTAAATAGGTAGGTCATATTCATTAATCATGGTTTTTACTATTTCTTGTAATGTTCTATTTCTTCTTTCTATAACACCATTTTTCGAGGTGTCCTAGGGGCAGAGATGTTATGAATATAGCCATTTTGTGAAAATATATATTCAAACTCTTGGTTTTCAAACTCACGTCCATTGTCACTTCGTAGTTTTTTTAATCTTAAGACCACTTAGGTTTTTTACTATTCTAGAATACTTGATGAAATGAGAATAAACTTCACTTTTGTGAGACAAGAAAAATGTCCATGTATATCTTGAATAGTTGGTTGCGCCCAAATTTACCCTACCGGTAAAAGCGGTCGATGTAGTACTTGTAGGGGTAGAATCCACAGGGACTGAAGAAGAGAAATATCTTTGTCCATCTGTCCTCTATGAGCTGTAAAAATTTCAGTAAATTTGGCTCAGCCGTTTGGAAGTTATGGGCAAAATGGTGGGACAGATTTTTGTGCATTAATGTCGGGTCCACCATTTAAACCTCAACTTCATATCCCTTTATCATCATGAAAACATCAGAATTAGCTCTGGCCACAGTTGAATAAAATGATCCTGAAATTTTTATCTTTCTACTGTATAAATTTGAGCTCCATTGGGAATGGTTTCTGGGCCCCACATTTGTTTGATGGGCCTTAGGCCCATTATGCTTTTTCCAGCAAGTTTCTTCCTTCAGGTGCAAAAATATCCATCTTAATTTGTGATTCATCCATCAGACCTAAAGGAAAAAATATTCCAAATAAAGTGATGAATCATATACCAAAATATCAAATTAAAATGATGAATATTGTAATTTCCACAAGTAAATTATTGAGTGGGCCCAAATTGACACTTTAAGCATGAATTGCACAATGATGGGAAATGAAGTTCAATTTCTGAATTGGAATAAAATTTATGTTTATGAACATTTAAAAAAATTAATATTAAGATCTTAACAATGAATATTAGCCACTTTCAGTGACTAATCACACCCCCCAACTTGAGTTTTTCTAGTCCCGATAAAAATATATTACAAATATGAAATTCAAATCCCCTTTTCCAAAAAATTTTTAATACACATTTCTCACCCAAATATCTCATACCAAAAAAAATTATGGAATCCATAAAAATCATTTAAAACAAGCTAGGTCCATAAGCATATCCCAAGCCCAAGCCCATTCCTTTGTTCAAATTCATCACCACATTTCATCCAATTTCAATTAAGCATGATAAAGTGTTGTGCATCACAAAAGATATGGGGCCCATTTTATTGTTCAACGGGAAAAAATGGAAGCGCTAGGTGGTAATCACATTAAACCTTAATATGAGTATCAATTTTTTTTTTGATTTTTTTTGATGATTTTTTTATCCACAATAGATATGAAAAGACTAACTCTGGGCAAGACAACTATGGAGTCACGATCCCCAAGTGTCGGATGCCACACATATTTTCAATTTCATGCTCTACAATAGAGATATAAAGCCTAACTCTGGGCAAGACAACTATGGAGTCATGATTCCCAAGTGTCGGATGCCACACATTTGGACAAAACATTGTTCTATGTGGTCAAAATTATTATTTATTATTATTATTTTGTTTTTTTGGATACTCAAATTAAACTAAAAGTGACCCCAGAACCCTATGCTATAATGAAAGGCACCCAAGAACTCAAATTTACACCCATGATCTAGTATACGTGCATTGTGGCATTTTTATTAAGAGGATGAAGATGTAAACATTGAAAAATTACATCGGACAACCGCACTTTCCAAAAACTATGCTCATGAACTTAAACTTGCGTTAAAATCAGAATCAAGGCATACAAAATTTATTTGACATCCAATTTTAGAGTTTTCAATGTGTGTTATCATGTTTATGGTTAATGGAATTTTTCTTTTCATGCAAGTTTTTATTGAAAAAAAAATCATTTTTTATTTCATCTCCCCCAACATAAAATAACACTGTCCCCAGTGTTTAAAGAAAAGAAAAGTTAGAAGGGGAGTAGGAGAGGAGTTCAAAGAGGAAATTGAAAATGATAAAAATGGAAAAAATTCACCTGGTTTTTGAAGTTGAAGTTTGTGCCACAATCTCCCTTCAATCATGGATTCAAGTCTCAGCGGCTTGGATGGTGGTGAATGGATTTTCCTTATGACTCAAGATGTGTCCTTTTAATTTTTTAACCTATAAAAACATAAAAAAAAAATTGATGATACATTGTATTCTTTTTAGATTTCTGGGTAAGGTATTAATCAGAGATCATGCCAAGTGACATGGATGAATATGGTGCTCCCCTTTCATACCCATCATTAATCATAAAAGAAGAACATGTCAACAGTCTATGGTAATTTATTATATGAAAAAAAAATGATTCAAAATAATTAGAAAACATGAAAACCATGGGTTGCCTCCCATGCAGCGCTTTTTTTTAACGTCGTTAGCTCGACTTGAACCCCCCAACTTATCCAATTCCAACTTTCAAAATTTTAATTAACCCATCTTTCTCCACTTCAACAAGATTGAGATTGATTGTTTTTTTGAAATTTGTTTCGTATGAAATCCTATTTTCTACAATGATTGTTAAAATCCAAGGAATATCTAAAATGGTTGATCGTGTTTTATCTGGAGCATTTTTTAAAATTCCAAGGTTTATTCCTACTTGGTGAGATTCTTGATGAAAATTGATGATAATTGAATGGTCTTGGTTATCATAAATAGAGGGATTATTGAGTAGGGAAGGAAGTATTAAAACATCAAGTTCAGTTTGATTGAATTTTCCTAAAGATGAATGATAATTTGAATCAAAAATTGTTTCATCTTTAAAAACATTTGAAAGAATTGGTTCCTTTTGAAAAGATGATTCATCCCCAAAATTTTCCATTTGAATTTCATGAGTGGGTATAGAAAAAATATTCGTTATATCTCCCAATGGTTCAATGATCGGTGATTCTAAAAAATTATTATTGGAGCAATATTCCGAACACTCAATCCATGAAGAAAAATTTTCCCCTTGTGAATCCATAAAATTAATTTCCTATTGATTTAAGCACCCATGAACCATTCCTTTATTATCTTCAACTATCCCAAATCCAATAGTTGTTTCTTCAATAAATTCATGTGAGGTTTTTGGAAGACAATATTCTTGTATTAGTGATTAGGAAGAGACAACTTCAGTGGGAATGGGTTCTACAACCATTTCAATGCTTTTAAGTTCTAATCTTATGGTTGAAACCTCAGAAGTCATTCTCTCCACTTGCTGACACAATTTCTCAATGATTTTTTAAGGATTAGGTTGGAAAGTAGTTTGAACATCTTGGACTTCCTCATTATTTATATTTTCAATCATTCTTGATAGGTATGGAAATTGATCTTTTAAACATTCATCATTACAAATATCGTTCATGTTATCGGGTGTGGGGTATTCATTCAAATGTTGATCCAAGTAATTAAAAAAGTTTGGTGATTCCCTATGTGAATTTTCTAATTGATTCCATCCTTATTTTGTGAAGGGATATTGTTGATTATACTCCATTGGATTCATTTATAAATTTTGAATCGTGATTTTCGAGAGTCAAAAAAAAATAGAAAGGGGAAAAGAGAAGAGAAATGGGGATGAGAAAAGAGAAATGAGGGAGAATAGAAATATGTGCTAAGGTGACTTACTTGGTCCCCGACAACGGCGCCAAAATTTGGTTGCACCCAAATTTACCCTACCGGTAAAAGTGGTCAATGTAGTACTTGCAGGGGTCAAATCCACAGGGACCAAAGTAGAGAAATATCTTCTTCCATCCATCCTCTATTAGTTGTAAAAATTTCAGGAAATTTGGCTCAGCTGTTTGGAAGTTATGGGTGAAATGGTGGGACGAATTTCTGTGCATTAATGTCAGGTCCACCATTTAAATCTCAACTTCAGATCCCTTTATCATCATGAAAAAATCAGAATTAGCTTTGGCCACAGTTGAATAAAATTATCCTCATATTTTTATCTTTCTACTGTATAAATTTTAGCTTCATTGGGATTGGTTTCTGGGCCCCACATTTGTTTGATGGGCCTTAGGCCCATTATGCTTTTTCTAGCAAGTTTCTGACTTTGGGTGAAAAATCTCCATCTTCACTTGTGATTCATCCATCAGAACTAAAAGAAAAAATGTTCCAAATAAAGTGATGAATCATATAACAAAATATCAATTTAAAATGATGAATATTGTAATTTCCACAAGAAAATTATTGAGTGGGCCCAAATTGACACTTTAAGCATGAATTGCACAATGATGGGAAATGAAGTTCAATTTATGAATTGGAATAAAATTGATGTTTATGAACATTTAAACACATCAATATTAAGATCTTAACAATGAATATTATCCACTTTCAGTGACTAATCAATAGTTATCTACAAGAAAATATACATAGTGCTTCCCATTAAGACTTGAAACTGTAGATGGTCCAAATGATTACATTTGAACCAAATTGGGAGGTTGGGAAGTTGAAACTTCTTTCTTTGGTTTGAAAGAGATTTTGTGTTGTTTACCATTTTGCCAAGGATTACAGACTTTGTCATTTGGAAACTCAAGTTTGTGTAGATCCTTGACTAAGAATTTTATAGTAAGATTTATATGGGTGTGTATATTAAAGATTCCTTGTATTGTAGTCTAAATCCAAGAATCTTTTTGAAAGACACTTAGACATGGTTTTTTTGAGAAACTAAAGAATCTAAGTTAACAACATAAATATTTTCATTTCTAAAAGAAGAAAATACTAATTCATTTTTAGAATTAAAAACATTGCAAGTATCATTTTCAAATTTAACATGAAAGCCATCATCACACAAATGTGAAATACTAAGTAGATTATATTTTAATCTATCCAAAAACATTACTTTAGAAATTAAAACAGAGTTAGAGTTACCAATCTAGCCAAGGAAAATTATTTTTCCTTCAGTATTGTCACCAAAAGTGACATGTACACCTTCAATATTTATCATATTCTTGAAGAATGAGTAATCTAAAATCATGTGTCTTGAACATCCACTATCCAAGTACCATATACTTATACAGGATCTCATTAAACAACTTTACTATAAAAGAATTATGCAAAAGAAAATTTTGGTACCCATATTTGTTTGGGTCCAGTAAAATTAGTAATAAGATATTTGGGAACCCATACTTTCTTCATGGGTTTCCTATACATAGTTTTCAACATATTGGAAAAGTAAAATTTGTTTGGTCCAAAAAAATATAAGTAGTGAATGAATTCCTAGTGCTAGAAGTAGCATATTTTTCAGTTCTCAGTATGAAAATTAATTTTCTAGATTTTGTTATAAAATGAGTTTTAGCTATGTTCCTCTATCTAGGTTGGTATCCTATACTAGTAGTATATTTAGGAGCTACTTGTTTACCAAGAATCTTTGTTAGAGTATTCTTTCTATTGGTAAATATTTCTAATTCCTTTTTCAATTTCTCATTAGATAATTTAAGTTCATTATTCTCTTTAAGTAATTGAGCATTATTTTCCTTTTCTATAGTAAGATAAGATTTAACAGTATAAGTAATATCATGTTGTTTCTTTAAATCTTTATATTTATATTTTAATTCATTTCATGTATCTTCAAGAATTTGACAGTATTCAAAAATTTCCTCACTAGTCATATTTTCAGAATCACTTTCATCTCAATAATAATAATAATTTTGTAAAAGAGACTCAAGGGTTACCTCTGATGTGTTTTTTTGTGAAACTCATATTGGATTTGTCTACCTTTTCATCATATGAAGATTCCGAGTCACTTTAACTATACTTAGAATCACTCCATGTTTCTTTCATTGCATTTTTATACTTTATATCTTTGTACTCATACTTCTTTTTATACTATTGCTTGGGATAATTAGCCTTTACATATCCCTTCCTCTTACATCCATCGAAGGCTATTTCATTCGAGTTCTCATTCCTTTTCTAGTCCTTCCAATTTCCCTTTTGATCATACTTTCCTTTGTAGCTAGGCCTCCTGAAGAATTTCTTCATTCTATTAAACTTTTTAGATCTTCTGACTAATTGATACATTTCCTCATCACTACCAGATAGTGAATCATCTTTACTTGTACTGTCAGAATGAGTCTGTATCTTATCCTTTTCATTATTTTTGGAAGTAGTGGTTTTGATATCTACTAACTTTTCCCTTGGTTCATCCTCTTACTCTTTGTTTACCTTTAACTCTCCTCATACATCATTAATTTACCTATCAGCTCATTGAGTAGAAACTTACTAATGTCATAGGATTCTCCAATAGATACTAAGGTTCCTCTCTATCTTTCAGGTAAACATCTAAGTATCTACATGATTTGTTATTTGGAACCCAATAAATTTCCAAGAGAGCTCATTATATTGACTATTTCATTAAACCTGAGATACATATCACGAATGGGTTCATCAGGATTCATATTAAAGTTATCATACTTAATAGTATAGGTATTGAGACTCATTCATTAATATTTGTAGTTCCTTCATCTGAGACCACTAAGGTATCCCAAATTTAATAGGCAGATATACAAGAAAAAATTCTATTAAATTCATCATCCACAAAAGTACAACACAAGGCATTCATAGCCTTACATTTACTATTAGAAGAATATTTTTTATCTTTACTCAATGTAGTTCTTGGAGTTTTTGGTATTTAATATTTATCTTCTATCACTGTCCAAATAAAAAATACCATACTTTCTAAATGTATTTTCATTTTAATTTTCCATTGAGCATAATTTGTTCTATTAAAGTAGGGAGGTTTGTTAGTAACATCACCTTCCTTTCTATTACCCATAATAATAAATAAAGGCTAGATTTTAAAGAGCTATAAATTTAGAACTAATAAAAATTTAAAGATCTCTAAAAAACAAATAAATAACATTACAAAATATTTGAAAAAGCTTTGAAACCTTTGAAAATAGTAGTTCAAAAAGAACCTATGATACAAAATGTTGGTCGGAGTAGGACACCCAAGAGGTGGGGGGGGGGAAGGGTGAATTGAGTTCTTAATTTTTTTTTTGTAGAAAACATTATTCGATGATCCCCCAATTTTAAAAAAATCATGATAGTTAATCAAAGTAGTGAATTTATAATAGTCTGACTGTTCAAATAGTTCCTTATAAGATGTATTTTTTCTCAATTATAACAATATGAAATATTGATATAACTTTTGAAAGTAATCTACTAAATTAAAAAAGTTATAAATACTATCCAAGACTAAATATCAAAGTGAAACATAGTTTTATGAAATATGGGTTAAAATAGAGAAAAAATAAATTTGAAAACACAACGGATTAAAACAAGTGGTTCAATCTTAAGAAGAAACCTAATCCACTCCACTTGGGGAACACCTACAACTATGAAAATATATATAAAGCTTTGATCCGCACCCTAGATCAGGGTTTACACAATAATACACAAGACTATCCAGGTCACTTGACCTCAACCACAGTTCTACATGGGATATATAACATCCAGGTCACACAATACCTCTTCCATAGTTATACGTAGGTGAAACAAGGTGTAAAAAGATTTTTATGTGTGGATATATTGTATTCTCATATTCAGTACATGAGACAATTTTTGTTTTCCGTACACACACACACACTATTCTAAATATTAATGAAATATTAAAAAATATAGTAAAATATAATAATAAGGGATTATAAATGCTTTTAGTGTTATTCTATACAGTTTTAGACTTCTAATATGTAGCAGATTTGATGTTCGAGTCCTCTTCTGAAAGAAGACTTAGAAACAGAGTGTCAAGAGTTATAAGTTCATGTTTTTAGTCCTGTGAGTTTCTCTTCTTCTATTATTTTTTTGATGTTATAAGGATATTTTATGTTTTGATCCATTGTTATACAAATCATAGAAAAAGAGAGTTCTTCTTGTTTTCTTCTATGTGTTCTTGCATGCATGTATTCTTATCTAACGTTTCTTTCAGTCCCTTTCTAAACACATTTTCAGCTCATTCACCACCTTGTATTTAATCTTCTAGTGTTTTTGTTATGGCTAACAAGGATCATGATATCTACACCTTATACCTCATATTGTCATGTGTCATGTCTACAAAAAAATATTAATTATGTTAGTGTTATTAAATGGCTCAAATATAACCTTTAGAATCAACTTTTAAATTTAATTGAGAAAGATGGAAAAATTGTTATGTAATGGTGTCACATTTGCAGTGCATTAGAAATGGTGACATAGTCACTATAACTTGGGATTATGTCTTGTTATGGTGTCACAGAAATGATGTATTTTCCTTTTTCAATCTACTGAATGGTGTTTTGTTACGGTGTCACAGAACCAGTGTCTTGTACTTTGTGAATTTTGGAACTGGTTGCACAATTACGATGTCAAGTCCTTTGTAAAATCAGGAACTAGTAGAACGATTACTATGTCAGGAAAATGGTGTCATGAACTTTTCCAATTTTCATATTAAATGATGAGATAGTTTGATCAAAGAAATGGTGTCTCATACTTAGTCAAATATATGCCATCTGTCTTAAGAAGTAATACTCATAGAATAGATTAAGGATAATCATATTCATAAAAAAACTTAATAGAATAAGTGTAATCATGATTGATAATATTTAAACAAGATTTAAATTATTTTCATGATTTACATGAGTTTTCTGATTTACATGAGTTACAGGATTTACACAAGTTACATGATTTACATGAGTTTCATGATTTGTGAGAATTGAAACAAGATGAGTCCAATAATATATATATATATATATATATTCTCAGTCAAAGAATCCCAAATGAGAGAGTAAGGGGATCTCTATCTCATAGCTCATCCTAGGAAAAGAGTCACCAACATTTCTATAAGTATCCAATAATTATGACCAGCATTCCACACATCTGCCCTGGACATGCAAGTCAATGGGAATCAAATCATCAAAGCTTGATACTATCCACTTTGGATGACACCGACTTGACCACACCATTTTAGGTTGCATCACAAGGATGTTTCTTGGTGGGTAAAGCATCCCTCTTTCTCATGAGTCCAAAGGTACATCAAACCACGTCTCACCACTAATTCGCATAGGTGGATGGTGAAAAATCAATGGAGAAGACCCACACCCTAGTATGTCAAGAGTATTCCAAACTAATTGTACCTATAGAAAACCCAATCCCTAGTATGTCTAGGGTATTCCGCTGTAATAGTAGTCATAAAGGACCCACTCCCTAGTGAGTCAAGGGGATTCCACTGTAATATTAGTCGTAGAGGACCTTTGCCCTAGTGTATTAGGGGGATTCCACTCTAGTCATTGGGGATCCGTGCCCAAGTGCGTCACGAGGATTAACACATAGGAGTTGATAGGGACCCAATGCGCAGCCCTACTGAAGGGTAATACACTGAAGGGTACTACCCGAAATGTAGTTGTAGAGGAACCACAACTAAGTATTCCATGGGGATTATACTCTAGTAATTAGGGATCCGCAACCTAGTACATCACGAGGATCATCACCCCAGAAAGAATCATATGATGATTCTTCCTGATCACAGCCGTCGTCGAGTATCACTTCAGATAGGCATCATGCTCTAAACATCTTGCATTGTATCTCAGAATCTGATACAGAGGGAACCATCACATTCTATGTGAAAAAACACTCAGTATAGGATAATCACATGACAAAATAAAAGTCCAAAAGAAGAAGATATGAGATATTAAAGATTCATAAAGTGGTATACAATTAGTATGAGGCCCACACGATGTGTTATATAACCTCGCCGCCTGACTATGTACCTAGAAAGTATTAGGTACTAATCTGTGAACTAGTACCCCTAGGTCTACTAGTGTACTCCCAGAGTACATATCACCTCTAGCCAAAAGGATGATGAGTACATGATTCTCATTGTTGATCCGAATGGAAAAACATAACTTTATCGACATGCCTCCTCAAATGGCCCCAAAGGCTTTGACCACATCTATTCATCCATATTCTCCACTCTCATGAGAGTTGGTGTAGAACCAATCCATGGGTTCTCTTCAAACACATCAAAAGGATCTTCCACTGGTATTCCATTCACGTTCCGACATTTAATGAGATAAAAAATAAGGCTCTGAACATCGCAGTGAGTAGAAAAGTGGGAGGCTCTTGATAACCAAACAGATTACACCATCACGATCCTTGTAGAGAAACACACAGGATTGAAAATTCATTTGCCTAGACCAGACTCCTAGTGGGGAAGCTGCATCTTGCCACATCGTACACGAACATGGATTCATGGGGCCTATGCTTCGATCACAAAACAAATCATATATATTACACCACTGTGATCCTCATGAAAAAACAAAAAGGATCAGCTATTCATTCGTCCAGAATGTACACCCGCTAAAAAAGACACATTTCACCGCAAACACCCAAACTTGGTCTCATGGGGCCTGCAACTTGATTTTGGTTTAAGTTCCCAAAATTAGTCTTGAAACATACACTTAATTTTTGGGTCACGATGCCACTGACGGTGCATCTATTGGACGTCGTATGTAGGAGTTACATCCAATACAAGATTTCTCAATAATAATAATTATATTATTATTATTATACTTTAGTGTTCAGTATACCTGATCCATGAGCACGAATCCTTAAAATTACCAAACATTACTCAAAAGGTCCATCTCGAAGAGATGATCACATTGCCACTAATAGAACGTAAAACATATGCTCCATTCAAGAGATATGGAGGATTGAACACATATCCTGAAGCCCGCTTGGCCTGCTCAACCTGACCCACCTCACTCAGGCCAGACTTACTCTATCCTAACCCGACCAGCTACCCCAAACAATCTGCTATCCTAATAGACCTCCACCTTTGCTCCTCCATGTACAGCGTCAACAAGGACATTCACCATGAACAACGAACAACTGTTGCCGCCTCGGTCCTGTTATCCTCCCTTCACCCCATGACTATGCCGCACTTCTGCTATGCTATAATACACTTCACCTCACATTCCTGGCCACCCTACTTATTGTTCTTCCCTATTTATGTGGACGCTGCCACAACCTGAACCCACGACCACCACGGGCACCACTGTGCGCCACCATTGACTGTTGCATGTGCCTCCTCACTGGTGGTTCATTCTAGGAGCCACCAGACTCCCTCCAATTGGAAAAAAATTATGGAGAAAGTAGTTTCAGAATCTTCAGGATGATATCTTCACAGATCTGTGCTCCGTTCGATGATCCGTTGAGGTTTCATCATGTCCAAAATTTATCACTGATATTTTCGAAGAACGGATGAAGAACACTCAATGATGGATTCAAAATACAGATTGGTCGATGTCCATTTCCATTTGTCCATCGATGTTGGAATTGAAAGCAATGAAATGACAATGAATCAATTATAATTTAATAATTGAAATTGGGGATGTAGAAATCAAAATAATTCTATCTCGTTGGATCCATTCTTCGATGAACACGGTCGCTACATTTTCGCTATGATTCATCGATGATTCATCGAAGGATCATCCTTGAATTTACAAGGATAAAGGAAGAAGGAGAGCTTCTCCTATGATAGGGTTTATGATCCACACCATAATTAATAACTTATAAGCACCTATTTATAGAAAAATTAACAAGAAACCCACAAACGATTGTGGAATACAATCCTCCAACACCCTCTCAATTTAGGTAATGCACAGGTAAAACACCCCATTACGAACTCAACTGTGTTCTAAAATTTCCAACTCAAGACTCCATTCAAATGTGATTAGATGTGACATCTGAGAAAAAATAATTAAATTTAATTATTTTATTTATGGTTTCTCTTTCCGTGGTTTTTTCTACAGGAGATCCGTGACGACAAAACTTATGTCCTGCATAGGATAACCGCCACACTCCGAACTCAACTATGCCCTTAGATTTCAAATATGAGCTAATATTTAAGATATATCCTACATTCTTCATGTGAAAAGTATAAAATATTCTTAATATTTTTATAAACTTAATTCCGGCCACACCGGGCCTTGGTATCACATGTCGTCTCATCTCCTAGATCTAGAAATATGTATAGAAATACTCCAAAGTCTTACAAGGAAAATAAAGTCTCTACATCATTCCATCCTTTAATATTTTCATCCCTAAAAAGAAAAACTATAGAAAAAACATAGGATTCTGAGCTCACACTTGGCTGTCTTGCTCCCAGGAACTCTCATGCATGTTTCTGTGTGCCACCTCATGTGAATCAATGGGATGGTCCATCCTTGTAAGGTCTTCTCTTGAAAATGACATGAATAGGATCAAGCACGTATCTCCCCACCTGTGACAAATGGAAAGCATCGTGCACCCACTCTAGTTGTGGGGGGTAGAGAAAGGTGGTAAACAACCTCTCTATCCCTTCATATGATCTTATATAGCCCAATAGACCTTGGGGATAGCTTGTATCCTCAGCTAAACCTCCACATTCTGAGTCACGGGGAAACTCTCAAGAAGACATGGTCTCCATGCTCAAACTCCAAGAGCCTATGACATTTATTAGTGTAGTAATTCTATTTTCCATGAGGTATCTTCATCTGTACATGGATGACCTGCACTTTTTCCATCGCCGCCTACACCAACTCTGAGCCCATGAGGGATGAATCCCCAACCTCTGTCCAAGATAAAGGTGACCAATAGGGTCTCTCATATAGGGCCTCAAAATGTTCCATGATGATCGTAGAGTGGTATCTTTTTTTGTATAAAAACTCTACCGAAGGTAGGTGATCCTCCCAACTCTAGCTAAAATCCAATACACAAGTCCTCAACATATCCTCCATCACCTGGATAGTGTGCTCGGTCTGTACATCAGTTTGGGGGTGAAAGTATATACTAATCTACAACTGGTTTCTGAATTCCTCATGCAAGCCTCTCCAAAATTGTGACATAACCTGCGTGTCATGATCAGAGAAAATCGTCGAGGATACCCCATGAAGGAGGACGATCTACCGTACATACAACGACCCCAAACTCTCTACCGAACTCTGCTCCCTGATAGTAAGGAAGTGTTCCAACTTCGCGTGTCAGTCCACTATCAACCAGATGGCATCATGGTTTTTTTTGTTCATAGAAGCCCTATGATAAACTCCGTGGATATGCCATCCCATTTCCACTCTGGAATAATGGGAGGCTGTAACAAACTCGCCCGAACAAGATACTCCACCTTCACCTACTAACAGGTGAGGCATTATGAGAAGAACCCATCTATGCTTCATCTAATTCCAGAACACCAAAACTTCCACTGAAGATACCTATACTTCTTTCCCACACTAGGGTGTACAACTAAGGGAGATGTGTGGAACTTCTATATCACCTCATCCCACATCTCAACTAGAACCACTTTTCCCCCCGACACAAGATCTCTTGATTCCCTCCTTCAGAATATCCATCTAGTATGTCGCTTGTGGATATATGATCATGTAAGATCTCACAGTCAGTGTCTCACAACTGATACTCTCTAACACGCTTGATAAGTGAAGGAGTGAACACCATCGACTGAAGAAAAAATATACCCTCTTTCTCCACCAGGGTTAATTGTAGGGATGATAACTACTTTGAAGCTTCCCGCACAAGGTAAGCCTTGGACTTACTGCCAAGGGAATACACTAAAAAATTTATCTTTCTCGAAGTATAGACCATTTTGAAGTCATAGTCTGGTAGAAATTCCAACAAGCTCCACTGTCTCAGGTTCAGGTCAATATGAGTGAATATATACCTAAGACATTGATGGTCTGTGAAACCACAAAGCATTATCCCATAAGGTAGTGTTTCCACATCTTTAGGGTGAAGACTAATGTTTCCAGAACCAAGTGGCGAGTCATGCAGTTATATTCATGGGGTCTCAATCACCTCTACCTGTATTTGAACATTGAGGACCCAAATGTACCCACAAACAAGGTATATGAGTAAGCTCATCCAACTGTAAGAAGATAGAAACAGAAAGCATGTATCATTCCTCATGTGTCTTTGCCTATATTGGAAGGAGCGAAACCCCAAACCAAAACCTCCACCACACCTACTAGTGGAATCCCAATCCAACGGAAGTCAATTATAAACACTTCACTAGAAAATCCATGACCTACTCCAAAACTCCACTGCATAACCCCTCCATGAACACACAATTAATAGGGGCTCATCCACCACCGTTCAATACTATCTTCTATGGGCAGTAATGATCCTCCCTCACAGTTTTTCTTTTATAACAAAAACGCATCTTGTGGGGGGAAGAATCACTCTTTTGTGTGCATTCAAAACTACATCGAAAAACCCTGAAAAAAGGTTACACCGATGCTGCACGTCACCCTGGTAAAACCTCGAGCAATAAGTATGGAGAAAAGAGTACCTCACACAGTTTCTAGAAATTTCTACTGAAAAAGTATAAGAGGCATAGAGAGTACCCCTTATCATCATAGGCACTGCATGATTGTAGACATCCAAAGCATGCAGATTCCCAAAACCCTGACCATCAGCTCCCTGATCCTGAAGTGGGCTGCCTGGTGGTGGTGGTGGAAGGAACACATAATGTCATCCACCATCCACAACTCTTCTTACTCTGCTAGCACCGCCTCCATGGGGACCACCCTTTCCCTACTTGGGGGATCCCTGATCACAATGCACTCAATCGTGGTGGTCTATCTTCCAAAACCATCTATCTGAAATCCCTCTGACAAAAATATCTCTTTTACAAATGACCGCTCTAGTACCAAAACATAGGTGGGGATGTACAAGGGTACTATGCTCACATGATTCTCCCTGCAGAGTCCATAATCAATCCTTTGGGCATGGAAGTAACCATTGTAGATCGTGTCCATAGCGTACCGAGTAAGGTCTGCAAACATAGTCACATACTCATCCACCATCATCCCTCCCCACTGAAGCTCTAGAATCTCTATGAATTTGAAGGGTGCATAAAAATGAGGGGTAGTAATCCTCACGGAACAACTACTAGAAGTCATCCCATGAGAGTGTCAACTCATCATGCATCTAAGTAACCAAGATCCACCAAGGTGAAGAATATTTGTGGGAAAATGGTTTCCAAATACACCATCTAATCTATCAAGGTCCAAAAAAGCTTGAAGAGGTGGACCAATGACTCTATCTAGTCCTTTGTTGCCTAAGGATATGCATCATCATGGAACCTCAACTATATCTAAATCTAGAACCCATGAAGTGTGATCAGCCTGCACACATCTTAAGCCTGGTCTATTAGGACTGACTACTACTCAATTGGTGGAGGTGATACTACCCGCCCACCTAGAAGAAGGGGGATCATATGATGAACCCTAAAATGAGGCCTCATCGCTCACAGGGTCATTTTCATGAACCAGAGTTGGCATCCTAGATGTCTGTCATTGTAGAGGCATCTTGAAACTTAGCAAAGAGTACCACAGTCAAATGAGAATATATATATATATATATATATATATATATATATATATATATATATATCATCCCCAATGGAGAGACGAATCAAGAAGAAAAGTCAAAGACTCAATCCTATAGGATTCATGTATCATTTATCTCTACAACATATGTATTAGGGTATCGAGTTGACAAGAAGAAATTTAGGGTCATGGTGAATGGCTATGTCAGCCGTTGCAACATCATTAGACTCCCTAGTTTGAGAGATACACTTGAGAAACTTGGACACTATTTTCCTAAACCCAAACAAGACCTTTGTAGGTAAACATCCAAAAAAAATCCCAAGGGTCGAACCACATTTGATACCAATCTATCATGACTTGACCCATGCCAGGGCATAATCCGCAAATACCCCAAGCCTGCCTCCATGGGATAGGGGGTGGAGAAAAGCGTTGAAGCCACAAAACAACTTGGGGAGGAATTTTCCTAATTACTCGTACACACATAGATAGCCAAATCAATGCAAAAGTGTAGAGGGAATGAATTTAAAAATGCTACACAGCTGTAAATATACCAAACATGCATGGACCACCAAACAGTACAAGTACATTAATGTCAATAGAAAGGAAAAGGGGGAAATACATACCCAACCAAAATAGTGACCCAAACAAAAGAAAAGGAAAAGTAAAATAGGTGAGATATCCCCACTCCAAGATCCCAATCTATGACCACCGTACACAGTCCGAGCACCCATATCCCTAAGCTCCTCTGAAGTCATGACCAAACAGTCTATTGTCTGCATAAGGAAAAACATGTGCGAGAAAAGGCCATGAATGAGTGAGTATAAAAATACTTAGTAAGACACCCAAAAAGGATAATGGGGAGTAGTAAGAGATGCACTAAAGAAGAATAAAACATATAGAACAAGGTACTGTAAAAAATTACAACCCAACCCAACAAGAGAGTGAAAGAAAACTCATCCAGACACAAGGAGCTCGAAATGGTGAGAAGGTGAACTTCTTATCGCATCTTCACTACCTATAGTGGGATATTAGACTCTTCCAAACATGAGAAGCTTGAAACAGAAAGAACATGGCATAACCCATGCATCTTCGCCTCTCTTAGAAGGAGAGTAACCAAAACCCAAGGAGTGGGTACTAAAACAAGATATATATATGTTCAATCAAAGAAGCCCAAATGAGAGAGTAAGGGGATCTCCATCACACAACTCATACCATGAAAAGAGTCTCTCAGAGTTATATAAATACCCATTAATGATTCCCAATATCCCACATATCTTCCATGAACATTCAAGTCAAAGGCACTCAAATGACCACACCGTTATACTATCCACTTTGGACAACACTAAAGTGCCTGCACAATTTTAAGTCATGTCACAAGGAAACCTCTTGGTGGGGAAAGAGTCCATATTTCTCATGAGTCTAGAGGTATGTCAAACCACGTCTTTCCACTAATCCGTATAGCTGTATTGTGAAAACTCAAAGAAGAGGATTCACACCCTAGTATGTTAGGGAGATTCCATTCTAATAATAGTCATAGAGGACCCGAAAAATAGTGAGTTAGGGGGACTCCACTCTAATAGTATCCATAGAGGACCCACTCCCAAGTGGGTTAGAGGGATTCCAGTCTAATAGTAGCTGTACTGGACCCACACCCAAGTGCATTAGAGGGATTCCTCTCTAGTCATTGGGGATCTTCACCCTAGTACGTCAGGGGAATAAACACTTAGAAGTTAAAGGGGACCCATTTACCAGCCCCGTTGAAGGGTAATACAGTAGAGGGTACTACCTGACAAGTACCTATAGAGGGATGATGACCTAGTGTGTCAGGGGGATTCCACTCTGGTCATTCAAGATATGCACCCTAGTAAATTAGGGGGATCATCACCCATAAAGAAGCCTATGTCAATTCAGCCTGATCACAATCATCGTTGAGTTTCACCTTGGATAGGCGTCACACTTAAAACATCTCGCATCGTATCTTGAAAGCCACTACAGAGGGTAATATCTTGTTCTACATGGAAAACATCTAGGATAAGATACTCGCAGGCCAAAATCCAAGTCCAAAAAAAAGATACAAAAGATAGAACATTCGTAAAGTGGTACATGGTGCATATAGGCCCACATGATGGGTGATCCCACCTCACTACCAGGCCATGTACCTAGAAATTATTTGGTGCTAAACTGTGAAAAATTACCCTTAGGTGTTCCAGTGTACTCCTAGAGTACATGGCACCTCTATCCAAAATGATGATGAAGCAATGATGCTTGTTGTTAATCCGAAGGAAAAAAATTGTAACTCTACCAACATGCCTCCTCGAACATCCCTAGAAGATTTGACCACATCTCTTCATGAATACTCTCCATTCTCATGAGATCTGGTGTTGACCCAAGATGTTGGCTCTCTTCAAACACATCAGAAGGATCTTATACCGATATTCCATTCATGTTCCCACATTTAATGAGATCATGGTTAAGGCTCCACACATCACACTGAATAGAGAAGTGGGAGGCCTTGGATAACCAAACAGATCTCATAGTCACGATCCTTGCAGAGCAATGCAAAAAATTGAATATTTGTTCAACCAAACCAGACTCCTGGTGAAGAAGATACATCTCTCAGCATCATACACAAATGATTCTTTGTGGGGACTGCACCTTGATCACAGACCACATCATATGGATCAAACTGATGCGATCCTCATGAAAAAACACCTAGCATCAACTATTGATTCTTCCAAAACAAATAGCTGGTGAAAAAGTCAAATTTCACTACAAACACCCAAATTGAGCCTCATGGTGTCTACACCTCGATTTCAGTTTAATTTCCTGAAATTGGTTTTGAAACATCTTCCACAATTTCTGGGTCACAATTCCGATGACGACACATCAATTAGATGTTGTATGTAAGAGTTACATCTGATACCAAATTAGTGAGTAATAATAATTATATTATTATTAATATACTTTGGAATTTGATGCAACCGATCCATTAGAACGAATCCTTAAAATTCCCAAACTACTTGAAAAAGTTCCATCTCGAGGAGAGGATCACATTGGGAGAGACGACACGTAAAAGAGACGCTCCGTTTAAGAAATATGGTGGTTTGAACCTGAATCCCAAAGATTCGTCTGACCTGCTTGGCCCGGCCCACCTTACTCTGGCCTGACCCACTTAGGACTAGCCTACTCCAGCCTGGATCGCTCTGGACTAGCCTGCTCCTGCCCAAACCGCTCTGACCAGGCCCACTTCAGCCCGACCAGATCCAGCCCAGCCTGCTCTACTCTGGCCCACTCCACTCTGGTCCGACCTTCTTCCTTGACCTATCTGCCAGTCCACTAGCCCTCTGCGTTAGGTCCTCTACCATCTTGCGTCAATGCAGCTATCTGCTGCGAACCGCGATCAGCTTTCGATGCCTCAGTCCCGTGGTCTGCCCAGCACCCCACAACTCCACCGTGCTCCCACTACACCACCCCGTGATCCAACTCACACACACAAACACCTTTCTTTCTGATCTACCTTCTTCACATGGCTGCTGCCGTAGCCTGAACCCGTGGAAACCGTAGGTGCCACCGTGCGCTACTGCCAACTACTGCCAGTGCTGCCTCGCTGGTGGTACCTTCCATGGACTACCAAACTCCCTCTGATTGACCAAAAATTATGGAGAAATCAATTCTATAATCCTCAAGATGATATCTTCATAGATCCATGCTCTTCTCGATGATCTGTTGAGGCTTCGTTATGTCAAAAAGTTATCGTCGATATTTTTGAAGAACAAATGAATAACGCTCAAAGATGGGATTCAAAACACAGATCGGTCAACGAACATGTTCATTTGGTCATAGATATTGGTGTTCAAAGCAGTGAAAAGGAAAGTAATCAATTATAATTCAAGAATGGAAATCAGGGATTGAGAAATCAAAAGAATCATACCTCGTTGGATCTGTTCTTCATTGAACATGGTCACTTTGATTCTGCTATGATCCGTCGAAGATTCATCGAAGGATCTTCCTTGAATCTCTAAGGATGAAGTAATAAGGAGAGCTTCACTGATAAGAGGTTTTATAAGACAAACCCTAATAAAGAGCTCATAAGTTCCTATTTGTAGAAAAATTAACAAGACACCAGCCAACAGTTGTAGAATCTGATCCTCCCGCGCCCTCTCATTTTAGGTCACACTTAGGTAAAACATCCCATTAAAAACTAAATGATGGTCATATATTTCCAATCCAAGACTTCGTTAAAATTTTATTCAACATGAAGTCCAAGAAATAATAATTGAATATAATTATTTTATTTATGATTTTTTTCTCCGTGGATTTTCTACAGGAGACCCGTACTGACAAAAGTTATGTCCTACCTAGGGTAAATTCCATGCTCTAGACTCAATAGAGCCCTCCAATTTATAATCTGAGGTACTTGTTAATAGGAATATCATTTCCTTAGAATTCATAGTATAAAATATATTTAATATTTTTATAAAATTTATTTCGGACACATCAGGCCTCAGAATCACACGCCGTCTCAGTGCCTTGCTCTGGAAATATGTGTAAAAATATTCCAATGTCTTACAAGGTAAAAATAGGGTCTCTACACATGGAACATATTACATCATGATTTTTTTTGAAAATTCATGGTTTTATTATTCCAAAAACAACCACAAACATCAGTTTCACAGTCTGATCAACGTAACATGTTCTCTTCTATTATTTGAAATCAAGCCTGGAACAATTATTGAATTGTTAGTTTGAGTTTTGCTACCTAGCCTAGGATAGATTTATCTTTTTCTCTTTTTGGAGAAAAAAAATTCTCTAGTGTTTTAAATTTTATAGAATTGGTTTTTAGTTAAAATAAATCAAACCATAAACAATATTAAATGCATGTTATTTGTATCGAATTTGATTTTTTTTCTGGGAGTTTCTAATGTATTTTTTTGGTTTTACTTCTTTACAACCATCCGATGTTATTTTTTATTTTTTATCACATGTTCTTGTTTGAATCAATTAATTATAGAATTTATGTTAGTATAGGTGTATTCACACATATACACAGTTAATTTGTGTTAGATATTGAATTATAATATATGCGTATAAATTCTTTAATCAATATAATTTACAGGATCTACACTATGATATTTGAATACATCCTCACAATGTTGAATCTACTATTTAATATTGTTCTGAATTTTGTTTTCATATATAAAATTTTCATATTTGATAACTTGCCTAACTGTTTTAGTATCACTAAGTATATTTTTCATCTCCAATAAAAATTTCCTCAAACAATGGATTCATTATTTCATATGTTTTAATTATATGAGTTTTTTTTATAATTTAAATTAGATATTTAAAATATTTTATTTCTATTAAATATAGATATGTATAAGAGTTGGATTTATATTCCAGATAGGATTTCTGCTAAACATTATGAGGAGATTAAAAAATTTTGGGATTTTAATAGTGTATTTCAAAAAAATTTGATTAGTTTTCTATGAAGAGAATGTGAAAAAATATCTCTCCAAATGAGATAATGTTAGGGAATATCTTTTTTTGAATGAGGTTTTTGAAAGACTATAATACATGGACACATCATGAAGAAGATTCTATTTCTTGTCAGCAATTATAAATTATTCATATGGATGTTGATTAGAGAACAATTGATCCTACGAACATAATGCTCAGTGATATGATTCATTAGTTACAACATGAAGATATTAATGTCATAAATGATGATGTTGGAGGGATTAATCCTCGTTCTTCTGTAGATGGAGAAGCATTGAAATTATTTTAAATTCTTGGAGATTCTCATACTAAATTATATCATTGATGCACCAAATTTATTAAATTTTAGTTCATCATTGAATTGTTACACATAAAGGCCATGAATTAGTTTACATACATATCATTCAACATGTTGTTTGTATTGTTAAAGAAGGTAATCCCTACTAGAGTGATGATACTAGTGTCATTCTATCAAGATCACAAGTTGAACGATGACCTTGGTTTTACATATGAGACCATTCACGCATGCCGAAATAATTGCATGTTTATCAGAAAAGATAATGCAAAATTAAATACTTGTATTTTCTTCTATTAATCTAGGTGGAAGGCCAATGTGATTAATCAAGGTTGTCATATTCTTCTAGAAAAGGTCTTGAATCAAGGGAAACAAGTTTCTTCTAAGAATATGTATTATTTACCACTGGAAACAATACTAAATATATTCTTCATGTCATCTAAAATTTCTACATTGTTGACCTAGAATTCATAGAGAAACAAGTAAGATGATAAATTAACTCATTCAGAAGATTATTTGGTATGGAAAGAGTTTGATCAAAGAAACCCAGACTTTTCTCGAGACAATCATAATATTTGACTGGGTTTGGAAGCAAATGGTTTTAACCTATTTCGGTCTATGGTTGGTGAGACCCATATTATGTGTCTAGTGGTGTTGGTTTCATACAAACTTCCCCCATGGGTATGTATGAAGCAATAATTGTTGTTACTTTCAACTCTAATTGATGGATCAAGGGACCTAGGAATAAAATAATTGTTTATATGAAACCTTTGATTGATGAGATACAAGAATTTTAGGCAGATGGTGTAATGAATTTTTACTCCTAAGGTAATGAAATTTTTAGATCTAAGCCTATTTTTATGAGAAATTAATGACTTCCCAACATATGCTAACTTATCAGGTTGGAGTAAAAAAGAAAAATCATCCCACCTTTGTTGTAATACAAGTAAGAAATCTATATGGATTAATCACTATATAATGTGGGAATATCATGCTCCCAAACACTTTCTTCCTAAATTTCATTTGTTCAAAAAATAAAAAATTCCCTTTGTTGGGAATAGAGAGCATGAACCATCACAATAAATAATGTTTGGGGTTTAAATTTTGGCACAACTTGATCAAGAAAACATTTGTACAATGTAATATTTTTAGAATTTATTAGCTACTCCATTGTCTTCTATTCCTACATCAAATAGAATGAAAAGCTATAATTGGAATAAGTACAGTATTTTCTTGAAATATCCTTATTGTAAAGAAAATATTTTATGAAATTTGTTGGTGTACCAAACATTCTACACTGAGTCACTCCGGGCATTCTTTTCGTGTAGTGGAAGGATTTGGTTTTGGTTTGGTTAACTAAGGTGATGATGGTAAAATTTATTGATTTTAATCTATAAATGAATAATTTTTCATATGTATTTTAAAAGAATTAATTGAATGTAGAATATTTCCACTCGTCATTCATGTAGTCAGTCAATATAGGGTCCGCCTCCCAGACTTGGTACTCAACACATTCCATATCTCACACATGATGTAAGTTTAGAATAAACTATTCATTCATATATTAAAAATATTATTTTATAACATGAATATAAATATGTATTTGGTGGACCCATTTATTATAGCTACACCCATTAGGTGAGCCAATCAATCAAATGTCGATATGGGTGATGACTGGTTGGGTGGGTGATCACAATGTTTCCAGTGTAATAGTAAGAAAATTATTTTGTAATAAATATATTTTTATTTCATAGAAATTATTCATATTTTTTATTTAATTCATTATGTATATGATATAGGCTTAGTTTTCCACTGAGTTAGTAGTGCTTCTAGAAGAGCAACGTCGTAGAACTAGGCACAGAGATAAGATATCTCAGTATGTTATGGGGTATAATGGTCATGGTTATTCTTTGAATTATGGAACCGGTGTCCCAAGACATGAAGTTGTTAGAGAAGAGGTGATGGGTTCAAGAAGAGACGCAGGTATGCACACACAGACTAAGATAGATGCTTTCATGTAGGCTATGAAATGCATTAAAAATGAGTAGTTTTAGTAGTTATGTGAAGAGTATAAGGAGAGATTATCAAAAATGTCATCACATATCAAGGAAGTGATGACACAACATCCTTTTGACGATAGAAAAGTGGTTCCACATGAAAAAAATAAAATAAACCATAATCATATAGGATTTTATTGATATTATTAAGATAAATAATATTTATATATGTGGTAGGATTTAAATATAGTTGGTGGACATCATAGTGAGTTCATTGGTGATCCGGATGAGGATGAACTTCATGCATGAGGTAATTTACATTACCATTTTAATATCATACATGAATTAGGAATTAATAATTATTCCCGAACCATTAGTTCCATTTACACATATTTTTGTTTTGTTACTTTAATTCTTGTGATTTAATTAATTCTTTTAAAGTTTACTTGATTGTTAATCATGATATATTACATAACACTTAAATTTATTATGATTTATATTTCTGTAAGTTTAAATTTGAGGTTTTTTTATTTTGGTCTCAAGTGATTGTATATAAAGATAATATAATTAGTTAAGTAACAATGAAAATTTAGTCCTATGTTATGTTATGTAATTGTGAAATTTTGTTCAAATGATCTGTTAAGTAATCATGAAATTTTGGTCATGTGGTCAGTTTAACTAATGCTAACACTCCTAGATACTGCATGGAATGTTATAAGGTAAGTCAACTAGACATGGTGTACTTACCATATCAACTTTCCAAAGATATTATAAATGATCCATAATTGCACAAATAAATCATTAATAAAGGGGTGAGATATGTCCTTACAAATAACTATTTCCTATTGATAATTTGAATTTATCAGAGGAACAAGATCTTGATTTTATTTTTGGTTCTATGCATATAAAATATATAGAGAATTATGTTAATAATGGTTAATCAATAAATTCTTGATGAAATGTTTTTATGGGAAGATCTACAATTTCTCAAAGAAGTTTAGTTATTGACTGAATCACATCTAATGAAGACTGATAATTTCTTGGATATAACCAGTGGTAGAGACATGTTAATTAATATATCACCTTGATGAAATCATGATTATATTTTCTAGAATCTATGTACATATACATAAATTATTTTATGAAAATTAGAATTATAAAAATCAGTGTACACATGTTTGATGATTGAGGATGTGTATGTTTCAAAATCTAAATCTGGGGGTGATATTCAGGTAAAGATAAAAAGAATCCAGTGTCTAAAAAACAATTTCTTGAGGATTGAGTATGTGTAACTATGAATCTTTTTTCACATAAAGTAAATGCATTGTCCATGAAACCCCTAAAGAGAATCTGTATTTTTTTGAAATAGAAGATAGAATTTGTGACATTGCTGGATCTTACCAGCTTGATTTTATAATTTTTTATATATAGAATTTCAATGATGAGATTTGAATATAAAGGATGAAATCTATGATATCTTGTAGAGATAATGAATATGTAGTGCTAATTAAAGCTGTTATGTTGGGAATATAATCATAGAATCAGATCATATTTTCCAAAATCTGTGTTTTTCATGTTGAAATCAGATAAATTGAAAGTGTCCACATCACCTATTGGATATAATCACATAAAACCTTTTGATGGTATTAATCAATGATTTAGTTGAAGAAAATGAGTTTGAGTCTATCATAATAGATTCTATGTTGATTAAAGATGAGTTGGATGGTAGTTAGTCTCCACCAAAGCAATCCGTACCACTGCCATCTTCTACTTATTCTATCTCTTATGTAACTAATGAATAAAATGAGTTAAAAATGATTTGATGAATATGATGAAGTAACTATTCATTAGTTTTAGAACTTATATTGAAACCATTAGATAAGTGAACATCTCAAATATCATGTTCGATGTAATTTATCACTTTAAACGAAGACTATTTCCCAAGATAGATATAAATAATAATGAGATTAATCATTTAAGAACTATAAATAGTGGAAAATAGAATTGTAATTCTATGTACTACTCTTACATTAACCTATAAACCTACTCCACAACCTTATACAACCAAAGAAAAACAACCCATGGGTCCAAAAGCCATTCAAGACCCTAATGCATGTTTTAAAGGTTTAATTACCTTTAAAAACATTTTGGGGGTCAAAGCCAACCAAACGAACTCTGAATATTGTGAAATCAGACAACAAAAATTCTGAATTGAATTATGAAATGGATGAGTAGACAGTACATCAATCAGAGGTTTAATTTCTCCAAGATTATGGAAAACACACTTTTAGTTTAGTAAAACACCAAAATGTGTGCTTAACAGTTATAGTTATAGAAAACAGCCCTAGAATGACTTGAAATCATAAGAAATACGTTTTTTTATTCATGACATGTATGAGAAGAGGACATGTCAATCAGGCATGCAGTATACTGATAATGACTGAATATCTGGTTCTTAAAGGATTGACACATTTTCAAAAGGTGTGTCTCGTGGTGAAATCCAACCGAATGATATCCGAATGCTGTGAAATTAGACTATAATAATCATAGAGTGAATGATGAAATGTTAGAGTAGAATAAACAACAATCTAAGCTAGTGTTTAACCGAGAGGATGAAAAATGAACTTTTAGTGTCATAAAATACAAAAAAGAATGGATAATGGTCAAATAAATTGAAAAAAATCACAAAATGACTTGAAATCATAGAATTTTTTTTTTATTCTTTATGATGTTTAAGAGGAGAAAATACGTCAATCCGAGGTTCATTCTATCCAGAATGATAGAATATGATGTTTTTAAAGGTTTGATGCCATTTAAAAATATGTGGGGGGTCAAAACAAACTGAAAAACTCTAAATGTGGTGAAATGAGATGAAAAAATTGAATTTTGAAATGGTTGAGAAGATCGTTCTTCAATCAGAGGTGTCATTTGTCTAACATAATGGAAAACACACTTTTAGTGTCATAAGACATCAAAACATGCGTTAAATGACTAGATATATAAAAAACCTCATAATGACTTGAAATCATAGGAAAACTGTATTATTATTATTTTTGATGTGTATGAGCATATGACACATTAATCGAACATGCGATATGCCCGGAACTACCAAATATGCAGTTTTAAAGGTTTGACCCCTTTAAAATGGTGCGTCTAGGGTTCAAAACCAACCAATTGACATCCAATTGTTTTGAAATCAAATTACCAAAAATATAGCTTGATTTTTGAAATGGTAGAGTAGAAGAAACATCAATCTATGTAAACTTTTTCCCGAGAGGTCTGAAAACATACTTTTACTGTCAGAAAACACTAAAACACATGCTTAATGGTCTCATCCATAGAAAATGACCTCAAAATGACTTGAAATCATAGGAAAACATATTATTATTATTTTTGATGTGTATGAGAAGTTGACACATCATTCAGATGTTAATTTTCTCAAGAAATATTGAATATGTAGTTTTTAAAGGTTTGACACCCTTTAAAATGACGAGGGGGGTCAAAACCAACTGAACGACATCTAAATATTGTGAAATAAAAATAAAACAATCATAGTGTGAATTTGGAAACAGTTGAGTAGAAATTGCATCAATTAGAGGTGTCGTTTGTCTGGGATGATGGAACATGAGCTTTCAGTGTCATAAAACCCCAAATCATGCATTCAATGGTCATATATATAGAAAAAAACCTCATAATTAATTTAAATCATAGGAAAAGAATTTTATTTTTATTCATTATGTGTAAGAGAAGATGAAACATCAATTAGACACACATTCTACCCAAAAATTTAGAATATGTGGGTTCTAAAGGTTTTTCACCCATGTGTCTGGAGGTCAAGACCAACCAAATGACATTCAAATTCTATGAAGTTAGACTAAAACAATCATATAGTGAATTGTGAAATGTTATAGTAGAAAAAACATCAATCCAAGCTGAAATTTTCTTGAGAGGATTGAAAATGAACTTTTAGTGTCATAAAACACTAAAAGGCACGTTTAACTGTAGAATCCATATAAAACAACCTCAAAATGACTTTAAATCATAGTAAAACCATACTATTATTATTTATGACGTGTATGAGGATACCACATGTCAATTGGAGGTGCATTTTGGCCGAAACAAACAAATATGAGGTTATTAAAGGTTTGAAAACCATTGAAAAGACGCGGGGGGGGGGGGGGGACCAATAGAACAAACTTCGAATGAGGTGAAATGAGACGACAAAAACCATAAAGTTATTTTTTAAATGTCTGAGTATATAGTACTTATATTAGAGGTTTCATTTTTCTGAAATGATGGAATACACACTTTTAGTGTAATAAAACATCAAAATGTGCATTTAATTTTCAAATATATAGAAAATGACCTCATAATGACTTAAAATCATAAGAATACCATATTATTCTTATTTTTTATTTTTACAAGTAGATGGAATTTCAATAGAATTTATGGTATGACTAAAACTACAGAATGTGCAGTTTTTAAAGGTTTAACGCCCTTTAAAAAGATGAGTCTGAGGGTCAAAACCAACCTAAAAACATCTAAATACCGTGAAATCAAACAAAAACAATGTTATCATGATTTTTGAAGTGGTTGAGTAGACGAAACTCCAATATGAGTTGATTTTTTCCCGAGAGGGCGGAAAGTGCACTTTTAGTGTTATAAAATGGAAAAACACACATTTAATAGTCACATCAATATAAAACATCCCTTTAATGATTTTAAATCATAGTAAAATGTATTATTATTATTTTTGACATGTATGGGGAGATGAAACATCAATCAGACGAGTGTTCTACCCAAAATGACCAAATATGGGGTTTTTAAAGTTTTGAAGCCCTTTAAAATTATGGGTCAAAACCAACTAGATGACCTCCTAATGCGATTTAATCAGATGAAAAAAACTTATTGTGAATTATGAAATGGATTAACTGAAGGTGCATCAATCGGAGGTGAAACTTGTTTGGGATGATAGAAAACACACTTTTATTGTCACAAAAAACCAAAACATTCATTTAATGGTCATAAATATAGAAAAAGACCTAAAAATGATTAGAAATAATAGGAAAACTATTTTATTATTATTCTTGATGTGTATGAGTAGATAGAACATCAATCATACATGCATTATTCTTAGAAATATCAAATATGCGGGTTTTAATGGTTTTCCACCCTTTAAAAAGATGCTTCCAGGGGTCAAAACTAACCACACAACATCTGAATTCTATGAAATTAGATGGAAACAATAATAGGATGAATTTTGAAATGGTCAAGCATATAGAATGTGAATCAGAGGATCTATTTTCCTAGGATGACCAAAAACACACTTTTAGTGTCATAAAACACCAAAACGCATGTTTAGTGGTTATATCTATAGATAATGACCACATAATGACTTTAAATCATTGGATAAATGTATTATTATTATTCAAGATGTGTAAGAGTAGATGAAACATGAATTGAACATGCGATCTGCATGGAATGACTGAATATGTTCTTTTTAAAGATTTGATGCCCTTTAAAAAGGCACGTCTAGGGGTCAAAACAAACCGAACGACCTCTGAATGCCATGAAATTAGACAAAAAAACTATTGATTAAATTGTGAAATGGTTGAGAAGATGGAACATCCATTGGAGGTTCTATTTGATTGGGTTGATGGAAAACACACTTTTTGTGTCATAAAACACCAAAACTTGCATTTAACGGTTAGATGAAAATAAAATGATCTCCTAATAACACAAAATCATAGTAAAACCAATTTATTGTTATTCATGATGTGTAAGATAAGAAGACATGTCAGTCGAATGTAGAGTTTTCTTATAATGACTGAAAATATGATTTTTAAAGATTTAACATCCTTTAAAAATGTTCTTCCTAGGGTCAAAACCAACAGAACGACATCTATAAGTCATGAAACAAGACAAAAAAACTATTTAGTGAATTGTGAAATGGTTGAGATGACAGAACATCAATATGAGTCATCATTTTTTTGGGAGGACTAAAAACTCACTTTTAGTGTTATAAAACACCAAAACACACATTTAAGGATCAAATACATATAAAATGACCTCAAAATGACTTGAAATCATAGGATAAACAAATTATTATTATCTGTGACATGTATGAGTATATTTCACATCAATCAGACGTGCAACCTATGCAGTATGAATAAATATATAGTTTTAAAAGATTTGATGACCTTTAAAAAGATGTATCTGGTGGTCAAAACCAGCTGAATGACCTATGAATTCCATGAAATAATATGACGACAACCATGGAGTGAATTTTGAAATGGTCAAGTAAAAAATATGTCTATTAGAGTTTTCGTTTGATAGCGATGACGAAAAATGTACTTTTAGTGCCATAAAACACTAAAAAAGTGTTTAACGGTTAGATCCATAGCAAGAAATCTTGTAATGGCATAAAATCATAGGAAAATAGTATTAGTATTATTTGTGATGTGTATGGTGAGAAGAAATGTCAATTGGACATGTGGTCTACTATAAATGATTTAATGTGTTTTTTTTTAAAGATTTGACACCCTTTAAAAAGGTGCATCCGGTGTTAAAAACCAGTCAAACAACATCTTAATGCTGTGAAATGAAATTAAAACAACCATAGAACGAATTTTGAAATGGTTGAGTAGAAAAAATTTCAATCTGAGATGAATTTTTCTCGAGAGGACCGGAAATTAACTTTTGGTGTCATCAAACACTAAAACGCGCGTTTAAAAGTCATATCTATATAAAAAGACCCTAGAATGACTTGAAATTATATGAAAACCATATTATTATTATTCATGATGTGTAATATCAAATAGAACATCAATCAGATGTGCGTTATGTGCAGAATGACTGAATATGTAGTTTTTAAAGATTTAACTCCCTTTAAAAAGGTTATTCCGGGGGTCAAAAATTGTTTAATGACCTATAAATGTTGTGACAGAAAACTGTGGAGTGATTTTTGAAATGCTAGAGAAGAAATAATATCAATCCGAAATGGTGTTTCCCTCAGAGGACGAAAAACACACATTTAATGTCATAAAACACCAAAATGGGTGTTTAACAGTCTAATCCATAGGAAATGACCTGAGAATGATTTCAAATTATTGGAAAACCACCTTATTATTATTTATGAAATGTAATAGTAGACCGAATGTCAATCAGACATGCAGTATACCTAGAACAATTGAGTATGTGCTTTTTTAATTATTTGAAGCCCTTTAAAAAGATGTGTTTGAGGGTTAAAGCCAGCCAATAAACCTCCCAATGTGGTGAAACCAGATGAAACAAAAACTAATGGGTAAATTGTGAAATATTAGAGTATAAGGTATCTTCATCAGAGGTTCTATTTTACCGAGATGATGGAAAACACACTTTTAGGGTCATAAAACACCAAAATGTGCGTTTAATGGTTTGATGCATAGAAAACGACCTCAGAATGACATGAAATCACAGGAAAACTAAATTATTATTATTGTTGATTTGTGAGAGTTTTCGACATTCCAATCAAAAAAGAGGTCTTCTCATAATGATATAATAAGTGGTTTTAAATCTTTAAAAAATAATTAGAAAATTTTAATATATTTTCAAAATCAAATAACTTCGATCTGTTGTACTATGCTTTAATTGAAATATTTTATTTCATCTCAATTATTAGGTGGGGTATTTTTCTTGAACTAATTATTTTATTTATTTTTTTCATGAAGTTTTATTTGAAGATGGATGTGGAGTTTGTATGGTGATGATACAATGATATTTATGTTCTCGTGGTTTTAGATATTTTGGAAATATATTTTTTGAAATATTGTGGTGTTTTTAATGTTTCTACTTTTTTTAAAAAAAAATTAAAAAAACTTATAGTAGCCACTATAATAAGTATTATATAGGTCATATTGAGTTAGGATATAGAGACCTTCATTTGGTAGTTGTTATACCCATTACCGAAGAAGCCTATAGCGGCCGCCCTGGTGAATGTTATAGACCAACCCGATATTATCTATAGCAACTGCCATTTGGCAGTCAATATAGGTGATCTAGACCTCTTCTATATAATTATACAAATGTCAGATTCCATAGAAAACATTGATGGGCCTAAAGCATATGCCATTTGGCAGAATCTAGGAATCTGCTATAGGCCTTTAGTGATGAATTATAACAGTTGCTAAAATCCTTTTTTCAACTAATGAATCAAAAACATAAAAGAAACAAGGCCAAAAGACCAGATACCAAATTTCTTGATGAATAAGTTGAACTACCAAGTTTTCCGTGTCTTGAAGAGGATGCGGTCTAGAAAAATCTTGCATGGGGAAAGCTCTCCACCGGAGACAATGACCAACATAGTGAGGTGGTGAAGGCATGGAAGAGGAGCACCACCTAATCTTCTCTTTCACTATCATACAATATCCCTGAATGAAGAATATTGAATGAAGACAAAAACCCATTCTCTATGAAAATAAAGTTCCCCTTCCAATCATAAATTTTGGGGTTCATCCCATCTCATGGGTTATCTTTCAGATTTGAAGATATGTTTTTTTGTAAATTCAAATTGGGGTCTTTTCCTGTGTATCTACTAGATTGAGATATGGATGATATCTTATGATATATTTTTGAGATATATTTTCACATATATATTTCAAACAAGATATGTGGCACATGGGAGTGTATAAAAAGTGCAACAGGTATCACTTGCGAATAGAATCATATACTTGCTTGACAGTTTATGGGTGTGGGCAGTAGAGAGCAACATCAAATTGGGTTGTAGAAAGAGGTGCTGAAATGAAACTGAGAGTTCAGTTTTGATCTCTTAATGATTAATTTTTGTCACAAACTATTATCATAGAGGTGACAGAGGTGTGTCAAGGTGTGGTTTTTCACATAGGTTTTTCTATGATGTATTTTTGTAATTATGTTTTGTGCTATTACGTGGATTATGTGTACTCTCAGATTCTTAGTGGATTTTATTAGAGATATCACATGGTTTTTTAATCCCAATAAAGGAGTTTCTTCCAATTTAAAATATTTTTTCCCATTTATGTTTTTATTTTTTAGTTTTATGCTTTTTTACATTCTCAATTCTTACAATTAGTTTTGTCACAATTGAGTTTTAATATAAAGTCGATCTGCTTCCGACACCACATCTCGTATTCGAGGAGGTTATCCATATTTTCTTGATGATTATATATGGGTGATTCACACCATGGAATTTATACCCACATTGAAATACTTAATGGGAAAAATGATTTTACACTTTGAAAGCAAAGAGTTAAAAATATTTTGATCCGTGAGAAGATAGTGAAGGCATTGAATAAAAAATCAGATAAAAAGAAGGCAAAGAGTGTTGGTGAATGGTAAGATATGATAGAGTTGGAGAAAAGCATTTTTTAGATGTATTTATGCGATAATACACCACCAGAAGTAATGAATCTGACAGATCCAGAGGTAATCGGGGTGAATCTTGAAAGAAAGTATAAATCAAAATCCATCAAAAATCGTTTATATATGAAAAAATGGTTTTGTCATTTTCAATTTCTAGAGAATGGAGATTTAGGTAACCATTTGGATGAGTTCACTGTACTTATAACGGAGCTATCTTGGGTGGTAGTCAAGATCGATGATAAGGGTAATGTAGTACCTATTGACATGGAATAATAAGACAAGGCTTTACTTATCTTAGGTTTATTACCTAATTCATATGAAAATCTCATCACCAAATTTCTTTTTGGGAAATACACATTGAAGTTGGATAATGTGATTTCATCATTTATGATGAACGAAACTCAGTGAGAGGAAAACGATGGTGAATCTTCAGGTAATAGTGGTACTATTTCTATGGATGATGGAAGTGGTAATTAAAGAGGTCAATCAAATAAAAGAAGAAAGGTCAAGTGATTCTTTTGGGACAAGTAGGGTCACGTTAAAATAAACTGCTATGCTTTTAAAAATCTAAAGGTGGAAAAGAAGGAATACAACACTGATACTAAGGATACTAGCATAATTCTTATCTAAGGTGAGGGTGATTTAATTTCAGTTGGAATTGATTGTTATAGGTTATATTTTTACACTGAATGGGTGGTATATTTAGTGGAATCTTTCCACATTACACCAAATAGGGTTTAATTATCTTCATATGAAGAAGGAGAAATTGGTATATTGAAGATGAGAAATAGAAGATCTTATTATATCATTGGTGTTGGTGATATTGGTATCAACCCAAATCCAGGTTGTACACTGATGCTGAGAGATGTGTGACATGTTCTAGGTATACACCACAATTTGTTATCTACTTGTACTAATGATAATGATGGATTCGAGAGTTTTTTCTAAAGTGGAAGATTCACCTTATCAAAATTATTGATGGTTTAATTTTAATGAAAAAGGGATGAAACAAATTTTAGGATGAATTTAAATGATTATGGTGATGCGATGAATCTAGTTGTGAAGAGGACTTTGTCAGATATATGGAATAGGTAATCATTACGCATGAGTCAAAGACCACTGACTAAGTTGAAAAGGGTTTAGAAGATGAAGCATGATAGGTTTGGTGTTTTAGGTATTACAACTAATTCTTTTTTTAGAGAGTTCCACTAGTGAAGAAATATTTGAAATCAAATATTTGAGTGATGCGATGAGAGTTTTAGACTTCTCAGAGGATGTTGAGTAGAGGGAGTAGTTAATTCATTCAGGTGCTCTATATTATTTGGTGATCACAATTATGGGGGAGACATATATTGTTGATTTTGGTATTGATGGTACAGACACATGTATGATGAAGACTTAGACATTTTTATTTCTTTTGTAGGGGGATCTTTAAGGTTTCCATTAGAGATGAAAAAGAGGGATGTCATATTTTATGCATAGGTTGACTGTTGGTGTGATACCAACTGATTTTCTTTCAAACTATATTTATTGGATGTGATCTACTTCTTCGATGGGATGAAGGGGGATATTGTTGGGGGTTCAACACATCTCGTGGTTTATCTTTCATATTTTAAAATTCAAATTGGGGCCTTCTATTGTGTACCTGCCAATGTGGGACATGATTGATATCTCATGATATATTTTTATGATATATTTTTAGATATCTATTTCAAACAAGATACGAGGCACATCGGAGCCTATAAAAGGGAAACATGCATCACTTATGAAGGGTAATATATACTTGGGTGATAGTTTCTGGGCATGAGAAGTAGTAAGAAGTGAAAATTTGGGTTTTGAAATGAGGTATTTCAATGATATGATGAGTTATACTTTGATCTTAGAGGGGTGAAATTTTGTCATAGACTATTATCCACGAGGCGATGGAGGCATATTCAGGTGTGGTTTTTCAGATATGTTTTTCTATACTGTATTTTTGTAATTTATGCCTGGGTTGTTACCTGGATTTTATGTGCTCTCTCATTTATTGTGGTTTTTTCTCGAAGTTTCATAATGGTTTTTTAATCCCCATCAAGTAGGGTTTTCCCATGTTAAAATCTATATCTCCATTTATTATTCTACTATTTTGTTTCACTCTTTATTTATGTTGGAAATTCCAACAATTATTTTTATCGCAACAGAGTTTTAATCAAGAGTCGGTCCACTTCCAACCCAACAATAAAGGAATAGAAGATGTGAGGCATGTGGTGTGATGATGGCCTATCAGACAAGGAAGTCGATATGGATGGGTGGATGACTAATGGAAAGAAGATGTTTCGAGAATGTAGCTAGCGACATAGATAGGCGAAATGACCTAGACATGTAATGATAGAATAATGGGTAAGAGATATAAAATAGGTATCATCGAGAATTAGAAAACACAAAAAATAGAAGTAGATTCATTAGATGTAGTTTAATCAATGACTAGAATCCTACAATGAAGTAAATAGATCACAACCCAGGGCATACACAAAAGAAGGCCCAATAGAATAGTGCCCAGAACACATGATGTCCCAACAACACTAAAACCCCCAAATAAAATAATCCCAGACAGATTCCTGTAAAGAGTCACTACAAAAAAGTGGCCCTTAACAATGTTAGAATATCCCTTTATTAGTTCTAAAAGAGCACTGACTATTGCAATGCATTTAAAATCCCTAGGCTTTTATCAACGCTATAAAATCGCCGATAAATGAGTTCTTTATCAATGCTAAAAAAGTTGTGATAAATCACATTTCTATCATCTCTTATAGAATATAGTATAATTGAAACCATTTATAAGAACTTTTATTTAGAACTGATAAAGGTAAACTTTATCTATACTTATAAAAGTGTTGATAAAGACATGATTTATGAGCACTAATAAATGCGCCAATAAAGGAATCCTTTATCAGTGTTAATAAATGTGTTGATAAAGTCATACTTTTTCAGTGTTTCTAAAAGAACTAATAAAGGAGAGAAATAAGGCATACTACATTATGAGGTAAAAATACACTATAGAACTTGTAATAGAACTAAAAACATTGAAAAATCAAGTACAGATATAGAATTTAAATGAAATTATATTTATATCACAAACACAAGAAACAACTATTATAGATAAAAAGAACAGACCGGTATAAAAGAAAAAACCACCATGCTTGAGAAAATTAATGCACCTATATAATAAAACAATTCTTATTCTTGTAATAACATAAAGAAATAAATTAAACAGAAAGTGTTAATTTTAAACTAATCTTTGAGTCATACCAGGAACACCGTGTATCAGATTATGTTGTGGTTAATTCTTTCACGTCACACCATATATTTTTCATCTTCAAGAATTATTTATATGAAAATTAAATAAATAATTATAAGATAAAAATTATAAGTAAGTTAATTAATTAAAAGAATATATAATGATGAAAAAAATATAGCCTTTCTTTCGTGATTTTGGCGTTATGATGCTCCTTTTAAACAAAAATGGAACTTATATATTGTAAAGATTCACTTGGAGTCATATCGTTCACACAGTGCATCAGATTGATGTTCATAGGATTTATAAACATCCCAAATAACATATGGATCATTTTCCTATGGTATATAAACAATCTGAATGCGTTTCCTCGATAATGAGTATGGAAGTTGTGTTTTTTTTACTAAAATGTCATTTTAAACTAGAAACATTAACTTTTAGTCATAATGGTCACCTCATATGCAGGTTTGACATGAGAATGATTCATACATGTCAAAAATTCATTATGAATCATTTTCCTAAATTATCAAGACAATCTGAGCATGTTTTCTTAGTTTTCAGTGAGTGACACATTTTGAACTGAAATGTCAATTTTAAATTGATAAGAAACACTTTGAGTCATACCAGGAACATCATGTATCATATTGAGGAAAGGAAAACTACTACATATTAAAAATCACTTATGTATCAATTTACAATAGTATCAAAACAATTTAAATGATTTTGTTTTGTTTTAATCATGTTAGTTTTACTTTTTACTAAAATTAATGTCAATTTTAAATAGAAAGATGCACTTGGAGGCATATTGGTCACACTGTACTCCATATTTTGATGAATATGATTCATACATTTCCCAAATAACTTATGAATCATTTTTATAAAGTATCAAAACAATCCAATTGGATATCCTCTGTTTTGAGTATGCCACTTGTTCTTTTTACTAAAATGTCATTTTAAATTAGAAACACACACTTTGAGTAATACCATTCACATTTTTCATAGGTCTAATGTGATACTAATTCCTAAATGCTACAAATTAATTATTAATTGTTTTCCTAAATTATCAAGACATTCCTAACATGTTTTATTGATTTCTATTGAGTGAAACTTTATTAAATAAAATGTCAATTATAAAGTGATAACATACACTTTATGTCATATTGGGTACATCGTGTATTAGATTGTGATGGTGCCAATTCCTACACCTTAAAAATGTCTTATGGATCATTTTTCTAGAGTATCAAATTGATATGAATGCATTTTCTCAGTTTTGTGTATGCCAATTGTCTTTTTTTTAGTAAAATCAATGTTTATTATAAATAAAAAGATGAATTTGGAGTTATACTAATCACACCGTGTGTTGGATTAAGGTGAGGATGATTCCTATGTGTCACAAATAACATTTGGATACTTTTAATAAATTATCAAATATATATACAGTTTTTCTTAGTTTTGAGTATGTAATGTCGATTATCAATTAAAATGTAAATTATAAACTAAAATATTACTATTCTAGTCATACAGGTCACACCATACGTTAGATTGATGTGAATATGATTATGTGATGTGTGTTTTTCATTAAACTAGATGCACCAAGATATAAAAGAAATAAATGTTCCGTTTTTATATAAGAAGAAACCCCACACAACCTAAAATGCCTTACCAAAAGCACCATGATCTCTCTTTTCTAGGTTGTAGCAGAAAATTGAAGGAAAAATATGACATCCCAAAAGATCTGTGAAAAAAAATATGAGATAAAAATGATATATAAATTAACATAAAATTAGTAGATAAAATGGTGAAAAAATTAACATAATATGTAGTTATAATTCAACTTTTCATAATAGTTGTATACATTGTTGACCCATTTCCTTATTTTTGTTATCACAGTTACAACCTCGAAGTCTAATCTCTCACAAGCATGAGAATCTTAAAACAAACTGACCCCAAATGAAGGAAAAGTATCCACCTATATAATAAAACAATTCTTATGTTAGTAATACTATAAATAAATAAATTAAAAATAAATTTGAGAAAGTACATTAATAAAATGTCAATATTAAACTAAAACCACAAAATTTGAGTCATACTAGGTATACCATGTATTTCTTTGATGTATTGTTGATTCCATCGTGTCATTTTATCCTACAGTTCATTCAAAACTCTAGGTAATCTAATAATATTTGAGTTTCATAACCTATAATGTTGAATGCATTGGAGTATAAAAAGAAAATTGCATCATCATGAGTGATTGATCCATTTTGAGTTCATGATCATATTACAAGAGTGAATCATCCTTGTTGAAAAATTCATTTATTCCTAGAAAACATTAACCATTAGTGTAAACCTATCATCATTAATTAATTGAAAAAAATAAATACTTAGATATTAGTTTTTAAGGAACATAATAAAATAAATCTTACACATTCACCATCATAGAGAGTAAAAAATACATGATAAATCATTTACCTTATTTGATAGAATAAACTACGGTGTGACCCATTATATATGTTTGTAAGACACTAAACTCCATTATAAATTGTTTACCCATTTTTGATTGTATTAAACATCAGTATAGCCTTTTATAGATTCCAAATGAATCTAAAACCTAGTGTATCCATTAAGACCTCTTGGATTGTGCTATAGATTAGTATATCATTTTCAATTTGCATGGTGAGGATAAACTATAATATAACATCATAATAATCATTTCATAAAAATGGAAATATCTCTATTATCATGTATTTCATATTGAGAATGGCGATGATGTTTTTTATTAATGAACTTGTGAACATGGATTATTTTACATAATGAATGTGAAAATTCATAATGATTATTACTTTTATGGATTTCAAAAGAATTTTTGATATTATATATAATTCATATAATTGATGATCAAATAGCCCAAATAATTTCACCACCCATAAAAGTGAAACCACTATATTTTTATTTTCAAAAATTCATGATTATGTCGATGAAATTTTGTATTTATTAATTTTTTAGAGTTTTTGGATCAAGCTACTCGAATCTTTTTCAAAGGGGTGTTCGTTTTGACTTTTAGTTCTTCATAATTTCATTTGAAGAGGGTTTTTCATTTTTAGGGATTTATTCATAAGGCGGTTTCTTTTTAATGGATGTAATGTTTCCTTTGACATCATCCCTCCTCGATGACCATAACCTCTCAATGCTGTTTGTCCTCTAATAGTTCACTCATAGACATACTGGATTTTGTGGTTGGTTACACAAATATTTATTCAAGCATTTTATTTGTATTGTATACCTATTTTTTTTGTTGTATGACTCTCGAGTGACTATTTGATTCACTACTAAGTCCCTTTATTTAAATTGTATAGAAGTCATGGTCGAGAAACTGCATCTGTTTTGTTGTTATTGTTTATTTTGTTCTTGGTGAGGGGTTGCTTTTACACTTTAGTAATATTTGACAGTACTAATAACAAGATAATATAAATTGTATCCTATGATAATTAGTATGAAAAAATAGCAGGTATTCGTTTTGTTTCTAAAAAAATTCATCCACTTAAATTTTAGTATAAAGTCACTTAAACAAGTTGTGTAAATCATTTTTTCAATAAGCCACCTAAAATAGTTTCACAATGGACCTTATCTTAAGCAAAAAGTGTTGTGTGCACTTTTAAATAATTTTTATCAAACAAAACCTTGGTATGATCCTCATTCTACTCAATTTCCCAACATTTTTTTGGAAATCCATTGATTCATGTCCTACTCCTCCTCAGTCAAAACCATGGTCTCAACCTCAATATTTTTTTCTTTATCCTAATACACATCATTCTATGATTTGGACTCTGATTTTTCCCCACCTCCACCTCTACATTTGTCTCCACCTATCCCTTTACAATTTCCCAATAATTGTATTGTTTTCATGTCAATGATTCTAAATGAATTGATTTCCTCTATTATACTTATCCTTTATAAATAGATAAAAAATAATATATAAGCATTATTACACGGATTATTAACACCCCAAATATATTTATAAGTTCATAGATCATACTAGATCACAATCATAGCTGGTAATTACCTAATTTTTTTTTTCTGTAAACATTATGACAACATGTATGGTGCCAAATCATATCTAAAAAAATTACTTCTCCTTTTGAGTATAAACATTGTCTAAAATCTTGATTAACAAATAATATATAGAAAAAATTATTAAAAAAATATATTTAACGAAATTTTAATTACCATAGGAAATTACCTATTAGGGGTACTGGTCTTTTCATGATTTATGATCTCCTTCATAAACTTGAAAATATAATATTCACAATCAGTTCCATTTTCTTACTTCAAACACTAAAGAATCATTGAGAAAAATAATTAATTTGTTTTGAAATATGTTTTGATAGATAAATCATTAAATATATACATTAATATATTTACATTTTTAGAAATCCATTGGATTTATCAATTCAGACACTGACTTTATGCCATGATTTATACTAGATTTATCATCCACCTTATTATAGCAAAATTCATGTCAAAACAAAAAAAATATATAATGTGATGTTTATATATAAAATGTTGATTTTAGTGTATTATAAATTCATAATAAACATCATGTGTGGTCAGTTTTTTGGATATCCATGCATTGGATCCAAAAAATAAATATTAGGGGTGTCCAGACTGACTACGATCAGTATCTAGTATTGCATAAAAAAACAATTAAGTATTTAAAAAATTTAAAATATATTTAATGTGATTATATTGTATAGTTTTAATTTTTCATTTTAAGAATCAAAGAGTATATCGTATGATATTTTTTCTTCCAAAAACACTTCATGCAGATCATCTTTTTTCTTCTGAATTTCATCATTATCCAATGTAAGTTTTTTCAGAGAAATGATAGAGGGATTAATAAATCCAAATTTTTTTCACACATTTTCCCTTTATATAGTAGTAATATAAATTCGTATAGAAAAAATGAAGAGTTATTAACATTACTAAACATATTAGCTCAATATTTGGATAGATTTATTATTAAAATGTACCTTATATATGTATTCACAATTGATACTCCTAACTATCCAAGCTTGAGAATCTCATTTAGAGTCTTGAGAATAATTACATTTTTCATGAAAGTTCCATATATTTCATTTTCATATGAAATTTAAGAAATATTTCAATCATTAAATGTGTTCTCTACACGAAGTTATAATGATGATAATTGTTTCTCTAGAATTGGTGGGGAGAAGATACTTCCAAGAGTTCATTTTTATTTCTCGGTCGATTCACTAGACTGTCAGGACCCGACTTTATGTTTCCCTATCGCTTTATCCATATGTAATATCATACCTAACATCAGTAATTTTTCATCAACCATTCTAGGTTTTTCGAATGATAAAAATTTGTTAAAGACATGCCACTTGAATATTTAAAATATTATACAATCATGCTATGAAATTTATAACAGAATAATTGACCATTGAAATATTCAAATCATCAAGTGGAACAAGAAACTCAACAATCAGCTCATGAGCTACCTCAATCCCCACTTTCATGTAATATTTTGGGAGTTATTTATGGTGTATCCTATCTCTTGGGATATTATACACTATACCCCTCATAACAAGGCTGGGATATGGGTGTTGACATATAAAAATAACATACAACTATACCCTACAAGATTTTAGTAAGATAAATTTATGAAAAACAGTTTGATTCAAATTTCTGAGAAAGAGTAATGAAAAAATTTATTATATCTAGTAAGGTATGTGGTTGGGGGGAATGAATAGACACAAAGCTAGTGGGTTCATTTGGTGCATGTCCCGATCATTGTTCCACCACCGGTTAACTTTGATCCTTTCTCATACAATCGTCTACCAAACCAGATCGAATAATAATATATTGTAGTGAGTGTATTTATGTATAAAATCATCTCAAAATATTATATGTATCTTCATGTGGTTTTATCTTCTTAAAATAGTTTTTAGGAGACACTCCAAAACCCAATCCTCTAATGTGACCATATTGTTCTTCTCGAATGAAAGCTACTAAAAGTAGTTTTTCTTCTAGTATGACCGCTTCCGATTTCTATGTATAAACCATATAAAAAATATGAACATAAATAGATATTTTTATTTAATACTATTATAAATAATAAATAATTACAATTATTTAATACTGACACATATTTAACATACATTTTTTTTTGTGTTTGCATCAATTAGTTTACCCTCCTTATTTACAAAAGCCTCATTCCATAGCACATGGTGTCAGATGGAAGTGGTTTCCAATTTTGATTCATCAATATTCATATAAAAAAGAGCGTATGTTGTTTCATATCAAATAAAACATTTATTTTTTATTTCAAATAAATATAAATTTCTATTCCAGTGAAGTGTACCCCATATTTGCTTTGCGATAGGGGTACATTGGTTTTGATGAAAATTATTTATTTTCATCACTGTTTTTCTATTTCATAAATTAATAATTTTGAATAAAATTGTATAAAATAAATAATTTAAAATAATATATTATTGACTAAAATTCACCATAAATGATATTTCATTACAATTATTGACGAAAGCTGTCCATGTTTTTGGTTTTATAGTGTGTGCAGAACAAACTGGTGAGTGGGGTTTTACTTCCACATCAGCATACATAAGATGTAACTTCATAATAAGAGTCTGGAATACTTTATGGGATTTTATAGTGGACTTTAAAACAAATTTCTTAAGGAAGTGTTCTAAAACAAATTAAATCTACAAGGAATAATGAAAATTAAATCAATATTTCATTATATAATTTTTCAGAAAAATATAGAGAATATTGTAATATTACCATTATATCTTTACAATGGATTTCTTTCATTGAAAGTTGGATGTGGAGCCCTTAATCAATATCAATTGGAACATTCATCCTCATTTTTACCCCACAATAACTAATTAACATTGAATTGTCAGGGTCAATAGGTTGTCCGCATTGATTCTAACCAACCTCATGTTTGTTCCATGACTTATTACCTTGATAATTTTATTCAACACTATAATGTTGCATAGTTGTTGTTCTTTTCATAAAAATTTCATTGATACCATTATAATTATGTAGTTTCATCATCAATTGTCTGTTCATCCTTAGGAATTGTAACATCATCATGTGTAGAATACATTGTGTGCATGAGTTTTTAAACATTTAATTTGTCTTGAATAACAACAACATAAACACAGAGGAAGGATTTGAAAAGGGACGCATGCATGATCTATTAAAAATTTGATGAACTATTTAACTCCATATTCATACTATTTTTTCATATTATTATCATGCATCCATTTTAAAGAAAATGTGTAATTGAATTTAAATAAATTACTCCACTATGGTATGTTTTGTCTTATGAATTCATCCAATGGTCAAAGTTATATCCAATTATCATCCCCAAAATCATCATCTCCTGAACAGAAATTATGGAATTTTTTTGATTAAGACTCATCATCCATATGTTCTGAACATGTACCTATGTTTCTTGAACTACTCTGAGTAGTAGTCATCCTATACCAAATACCGTTTATCATTTTGGACGACTACTGCTCAGAGTAGTTAAAGCAACATAGAAGAGATGGGGGATGAGTTTCAAGAAAAAAATTAAATAATTACTATTTGGGAGATGAATCTAGTGAGGATGATAGTTGCCTCCTTACAATTTTTTAAATTACCACATCTTAATTATAAATTTCAAATCTTATCTCAAAATGATAAAAGGTCCCTATCACCACCATGAGAACTTAAACTCATCCCCATCGAGTTGATATGAATCTAAAATATGTTACTAGTCATTTTCAAAAACCTATATCTTAAATATAAGAGATCTATATCCCCTAAATATCATGTATAGGTTCTGAGTATAAAAATAAACAAGTAAATACTACAAGGGCCCATAAAATATACAACAATGCATATATTTGTGTATATGTTCAAAGTGTTAACACTCAAAATACACATGTTAGTCATGTAATTTTTTACTAACCTGGTCACTATGATAATCAAATATACCGAATTCATTTAATACTAGTGAATTTTACTAATCATACCATACGTTTATACCATGGTTTTCCATAACATTCAAATCAGTTCACTAATAAGAGGATAACATTTGAATCTTATTAGGAATAATTTTTTTATCTCCCTCTAGAAATAACCACATCATAGGCACCACAAGATTCGACCTCAGACCCCTAGCATCCAAGACTACCCCTCAGGGATAACCATGATGTGTACTTATTTCATCTAAATCATGAAATGGGTATAACATAGCCATTTTTTGTAGGACGTGTATTTGAAAAAGGGGAAGTATTAACATAATTGGTTCCCATAGGAAAGAACCACAAAATGGGTGCCATAATACATTAGTTAAAACTAAATTATGAAAAACCATTAATAAGAACAAAAAACAACACAAATGTCACATCACCCTCTCCCTATCCCATGATGAATCAGTAACATGTATATAATAAATAAAATTCTAATATATTAATAATATCATCATATTACATATTCTGTAAATATTTCAAAAAATACACTATCATAATATCAATTTACACCATTAATCCACTGTAATTAAATGAAAATAATTTTATTAAATAATATTTATTATGATTTAAGTGAATTTTTAGAATAGTTTTATACCATTTGATCTCCCCCAAAAATAGTCAACCATGTATAAATTTTTATTTAACCCATTAATTCAATTTGAATATATTTTTCATCAATATCTAATTCATCATAACTTATATGATCTAAATTCATAATCATAATCTTGATTTATTATTAATTATGAAATCATTCTAGAACAAAATATGTGTAATTTTTTTTGAAAATTCTATAGAAATATGAGAATCAAAATTAACTACCAAAATTTCCTTATTGTTTCCAATCCTCCATCACTATTTTTTTAATTAATTCTATTTCTAAATATAAAATTCTATCATCCTTTATGATACATGTATTCATAGGGAAATCATTTGAGAATATAAAAAAATGTGAGTATTTATTCAAAATAGTATTGTGGATCCGAAAAACAGATTCAAGTTTCTAATTGTTAGAAATTTTTTCATTTAAATGTTTACTAAATTTCTAATTAAATATGTTTGGATTACTATTCCAAATAATAAATAAATCTATTAACAAGTCTCCCAATGATGTCATTTACTAATAAAATTATACATCCTATAATATATATAATATTTTCCCTATACATAAGAAAAAAATTACTCCAATAATATAGTTATAAGAAATCACCCATTAAAAAATTATATAAATAAATCAATAGCTCAATAATTTTAACTAATTTATAATATTTCATAATAACAAACATCACGAAAAAAGTAAAAAAAATATACTGAATATTAAACATAAAAATTTAGTCTAATAAAATGGTTAAAATTTCAATTTGAGACATAAATATTTAACACTTATGTTGTAATATACTCTTTTCTATTTTATAAAATGTTTGGAATGAGGATAAACTAACCAAAAACACATGTAATGTGAAATTCATATATTTCCAAAATACATTTATACAGTAGTAAATAATTGAGTTCAAAAACACATTTTAGTACTTAATATATCCCATTTTATAAATAATAACCTAAACCATGTGGAAAATAAAAATTCACCCAATAATAAATAATTTTACATTGAAATCATCATAAAAAAACAATTAATTTTATTTAGTGGATCCTTATATCAATTTATTATGTATCAGTGTACTAACTCAATGAATATGTTAGTTTTTATGATTTATTGATTAGAGAGTGATAAAGTTATTATAATTTTATACCATCTATTTGAATAAGAATATAAATTATTTTTATTTATTAAGAGTATAATGTTGATGGATGAAGTAGAAATGACAGAGCTAAAGTAATTTAAGAAAATATCTCGTAATAAATTTTTTCCCTCTACTCATTAGACCAAGATAATCAGATAATATTCAATGATTACGAACAAGGAGAATAAATATATTTGAATATAGGATGAATAATTCATAAATCATTCATGGTATACCTCTGACATTGTTATTTACCTTTTTAGAAAAATATATAATTTATTTTTTTTGAAATACATATTTTTATAAATATCTATTTATCCAAGACATTGGATATTATGATGATGTATTATGCAATTTTTTTAATATATAGATTTAATTTACTGAATTTTTCCATGTTTTTTGGGATATGAAATGAATTACAGATTCACACTAGAGATCAAATAGAAAAGGACATGGTGGAAAAAATATACAGGTACCCATTTTTCAAATATGTTGTTTTATGGACCCGATTAACATTCTTAAGGAAACTAAGAATTGGTTAAAGTGTGATATAGGGAGGTATATAATTCATGGATATTTAAGGTATATCAAAATACCACCTTGTATAGTATATAAAATTAAATAATCACTTATAACACCAAACACAATTCAATGGTTGTATTATAAGGAATAAGGGAATAATGTAATCCAATAATCCAAAATACTTTTCTTTTGATGATAAAAATTATCAAAACAAACCTAAGATAAGTAAATAATTATTGTGCTATGTAAAAGTAAACTATATTTCATAAAGGCCATGTTAAGTCAAAATTGGCAGTAAGAATGAATCATGTTGAATTTGTCACTGTGCTGGATTTCTATTTCAACTACGAGAAATGGGAATCCCTCTACGGAATGCATTGGCACCCATTGATGAAGATAACAAAGTTAAGAATCATAAGCCATCATTATTTTCTAGTAAATAAGTAGGTTTCATCATGGTATAGAATAGTAAAAAAATTCAAAAAATGAAACCCAAATAAGAAATCAATGAGATAGGAAAAAGAGAAAATAACACACCTTGGATTATAGCCTTGATTAGTCCAAGATAATACATAGGAGGAGTGCCGAAAACATGAGAGTTATGTGAAAGATTTAGAATCAAAACTGAATCAGTAACTATTGGGGTTATTTTCAATATATTTGGGATACTTTTATCATCTTTAAAAAAAAATCATGAAACTTTAATTGAAGATATAACATAGAAAACATGTGTGAAAATATATACCCCGTCACCCCTCCGTCGACTCTCTGAAAATCATCCGTGATTAAAGATCACCCCTTGGAGATCAAAACCGCAAATATGGTGTTGTTACAGTTCCTCATATAAGACGTTGCACAACCCACGCTTGATACAACTCACTAATTCTTGTTGAATGTTGCCACACTTTTTTTGATGACTTGATTGTCTTTTTCAGCATCATTGATTCTTTCTTTCACACCCAAGAAGAATCAGTACACACCCCCTTTAACGGCCCCTAAACCCTCCAAAATAAATAAAAACTTTCTCAAAATAATAATGAGACATTAGGATAATAGTTCAAAGAAATATATATTATCCTTTTATCTCATTTGAATGCAGGTATAATCCCATCAATCTCCCCCTTCATCCCATCAAATAGGGAGGTCTCATCCAACAAAATCAGTTGTAAAAAAAACCCATTGGTATTGCATCAATAGTCTTCCTTTACTAAAAATATGAAATCCCACTTTTGTATCTCTCATAGAAACCTGAAATCTCCCCCTACAAAATAAAGTTAAATGCTGAAGCCTTCATCATTCCTATGCCTGCACTTCTCTGCTGAACAAGACTGGAACCAAAACAAGGCACTCCCATAACTAAGATAACCACACAATCTAGAGTATATAAAGGAATTAATTTCTCCCTATGTTTAACATCCTCTGAGTATTATAAAACTCATAGTGTATCAACCTGATCTTGGATTTTAATTCCTTTTTCACTAATGTAACTCTTTAAAGAAAAAGAATTAGTTGTAAGACCTAAAAAACCTAACCAAACATGCTTTCACTACCTAACCTTCTTCATCCTAGTGTATGGTTTTCAAATCCTATAAAATTATCATCCTTTATACAAATATGATGAAGTACTCTTCGCAAAAAAATTCATCCCACCATTGCAAACATTTAAAACCATTCTGTAAAGTGTGTCATCCATTCTACCATCTTCATTAACCATCAATCCTATGAAAAAGTCCATTATTATACTGCCAAATGAACTCGTGAATCCATTGGTATCAAGATAATAAGAAGATAATTTTTTTTGGCATATACCTGGAATATGTCGCACAACCCTCAATGTCAGTGTACAACATGCATTAGTAGTGATACAAATATAAATGAGACCAATGAAATCAAAATAATATCTATTTTCCTTCATCAATATACCAAATTTACCATCTTTTTATTAAAAAATAGTTCCCTCTTTTGTGAAATATTATATGACACTACAAAATCAACCACTAATATAGTATACAGATATGACATGGGATGAACAATGCTAACTAAATTTAAATCACCCTCAGCTAGAATAAGACTTATACGAGTATCCTTAGAATCAGTGTTGTTCTTCTTCTTTTACTCCTTTAGTTTTTTTTCAAATCATATCATTTTCTCTTTACATGACTATCTTTATTGGAAAGGAACCAATTTACCATTTTTTACTTTTACCGACCTCTTTGATTACAATATACATCCTCCATATTTATAATACCATAATTACCTGGATATTCACCATCATTTATCTTTCACTGAGTCTTGTTCATCAACAATGGTTAAATCACATCATTATCTTTAGTGTGTCTTCCCTAAACAACAACGCAGGGATGGTATTATCATATGAATCTGAAAAAAACCCTAAATATGAAAATATTTGCCTTCTTCTTCCATTTTAATAGGAACCAGATTACCTTTATCATTTATCTTAAACACCATTGAAGACAGCTCCATCTAAAGTTTTGTTAACTCATCCATATGGTTACCCAAATCTCCACTCTCTGGAATTCACAAACAATACCACTATTTTTAAGATATAAATAATTTTTTAGGGATTTTGATTTATACCTGCTTTAAAGATTTCCCCAGATCACCTCCAGATCCTTTAGAATCATCAATTCCTATAGTGTATTATCACCTAAATACATCTATATTGCACTTGTCACAAACTGTATAATATCCTTCCAACCACCAATGATCATATTCTTTGAGTTATATATTTTTTTCTCAAATTATTTAACTATCTTCTCATGGGACAATATATTTTTAACTCATTAAAACCATATAATTAAATAAATTTCTCATTAAATAGTTCAATGTAGGAAGAAATACCACAGCGTGAATCACCCATATATGATCAGTAAGAAACATGGATAAACTCACTTTGATACCAATTTCTGGGTCAGAAGTGGATTGACCCCAGGATAATAACTCAGTGGAAAAAAATAATTTTGAGAATCACCAATGAAAATAGATCAATGGAATAAAAGAAAAAAATGGGGACATAGATTTTAATGTGGAAAAACACACCCATGCAGTGGATTAAAAAACCAAAGGGAAACTCTAAAAAATCCATTAATAATCATAGTGTACACATAAATACATGTAAATATATAAACATGAATTTTATCTATAGAATATAAAACATGTGTAAAAATACACACCATAATACACCTCCTTCTCATCTATAAAAATTATCCATAAAAAACTTCACCCCTATGAAATCAAATCCACACACGTGGTGTCATTTCAGTTCCTCAAATCATAAATTGCTCAAAGATGGAAATCACGAGATACCAGGATAATAGTTTGAAAAAATACATATTATCCTTTTATCTCATTTAAATGTGGGAAGAATCACATAACCTTCCTCATAGGTAAAATACATTGAGAATGAAAAATTAGAAAAATAAAATATCAAAATAATGTAATATTAAAGAAGTAGATCCCCAAAAAAACTAAAATCCAAGAAGCTAATAGGAGAAGAATATCCACATTAGCCTAAATGGCTTAGACCAGCCTTAACACACCCTCTCTTCCATCAGGTTCCCCTAAAAACACAAGAAAGATAGTACAAGGATTAAAAAATAGAGAAACCTGATAATTTATGACTAATTATAACTAAGATATGCTAAATAAGAATTAAATAACATCTACAGTGGAGAATTCAGGACATACCATAGGAGACTAAGCTATATTATCCTTGTTTTTAATGTCAAGACAATATCTTTTTATATGGTTAGTCTTCTCACACTCAAAACACCATAAGTTCTTAAACCGGTTCTTATCTTTTCATTCTTTATTATTAATTTTCATTTGACCCTTAACATTCATTAGTTAGGTACAAGATTTTTCACCACTGAAATCATCATTTTAGCCATGTGTTTGAATTTCTTGAGGCCACACAACTAATTTAACCTCTTCAAAGGCGATCAATTATATACCATACATCATAGATTAATTTATATAATTAGAAGAATAATCAAGGGGATTCAAAAAGGTTATGTTCTGATCTTTATAGATTAATTTAACATATATATTAGCTAATTCAAGAAATACTTTACTAAAATCATCAAGATGAACACGAACAGAAGAACTAGGGTTTATTTTAAAGGTATAAAGTCACATTTTCTTGTATAAATGACTTAGAAGACTCTTAAAAATCTAAAAAAGATAAATTTTAATCCATATACCCATAAAAATAATATCATTCTTGGCTTCTTATAAGAATTTTTCATTGAGGGTTAACAATAACATACAGTGGGATTTCTTGAGAAAGTTGGGGTTAATATCAATATTAGTGGTGGATGACTATCCATATGAAAAGATAGTAACTATAGGATTATTTGAACCAAATATAGTATCTATGAATCCATTGTGGATGAGAAATGACCCCATCTTCACTATTCACAAGATAAAATCATTTTCTCCATCGAACTTCTCAACTTCTAGCTTAAACGAGGTCACGATTAACCCAAAAGTAAAGGTTTATATAATAAATTTTATTGAATGGTGAGGGTGTATGGGAAAAATTCCCAGACCATAATAAATGAGAGAAAAATCAAGATCATGAATCAAAATAAGAAAGATAAGAGAGCTGATAAAAATTAACACACAACAAAAGAAATGATGAAAATTAAAGAAAAAAAGTATTTAAGTGGTTCAGAATAGTATGATCCTAATCCATGAAAAGAAAACCATGAAAATGATCATTATTATTTAAAAAAACATAAAAAATATAAATTAAAGTAGAGAGACAACAGACATAGGAAACAAAATATATCTTGGAATGCAACCCTTGTTATTCTAGGGACTCACACTAAACTCATGCCAAGGGTGTTAACATAAGTTTCCAAATTGGAAGGACACATTAATGCCAACCCCAACATAGATCATGAAAATAAAAAGAAAATATTACACAAATAAAAATCATAAATGGAACAATAGAATACGACCATATCCTTAATTTCTTGATAAAGAAGTAGCACTTCAATGGTTGTAGTATATTGAAGAGGATGCTGTCTAGACAAATCTATCAAGGGACGAGATCTTCACTATATAAAATTACCACAATAGTAAGGCTATGAAGGCCTAGTGCTATAGTACCACCATAACATATCCTTGTATCTAAAACTATTTATCTAAAATACTAATGTCTAAGTAAGACAAATAACTGTGCTATATGATAATCAAGGGCCACAACCAGGCATAAAGGCATAATAGAGATGAGTCAGGGGGTGCGATGATGGCTTGTAAGGTGAAACAACCAAGATGGGTCCATATATGGATTAGGGAAAGGGTAATGTTCAATAATGTAGATGAAAATATAGATACATGTAATGAAATAGACAAACAACAATAGAGGATTGGACAAGACACAACACATATGGATCACCAGGAAATAGAAAAAAAACTGGTTAGAAGTAGAGCCTCTGAATATGGTTTAATCAATGGGAACATAATACCATATAGGAAATAAATCATGACCTAGGTCCCACAAAAAATAAGTCCCTTCCGAATAGATCCTAGAACACAAAATGGCCCAATAGTACTACAAGACCGAAATGAACAGAGCCTAGATGGAGGCTCGTAAAGAATAAAATAAATTTTTTAGAATAAAAAAATGATTTTTTTTCATTGAAAACATAAAAAATATTTTAATTTGAAAACAATATTTAATATTTAAAATATTAATTGATTAATAACAGATTAAAAACTAAATGATTCAAACAATAAATAAAAGGCATGACACATAATTTGATAATGGAGTTTGATAAAAGGTAAGCCACCAACTACTAGATGGTGGATATTTATGATCCCCTACACCTCCTACAACATTTTCATAAAGGTTTATGATTTAATAGACCTTGAATTTAGTGGTAGTAAAGAAACCCTAAAGAAACCCAAACCCTTTAGTGGTATCCATGAAAAATAGAAAATACCTTGGTTTTAGTGATTACCAAGATCATGTAGAGAGATAAAAAGGAGGGTTTATTAGAAAAAACACTTAAAAGGAATGATCTAAATTCGATAGAAGGATATAGAAGATAAAATTGACAGAATGAGAGGGAAAAAAATTAGAGATCAATTTTTTTAATAGAAAGGAATTCTTTTCAAGAGTATGAAAAAAGGAAACAATATTGTTTCTAATGCTTGATGGATCAATTTCCATTCAATATAGATTAGTGAACTTTACTAAATTTGATGCTACATCCCAAGGATCTTTTAGGGTAAATATGTATCCTATATATGATTTTCTATGGTCGTAAAGGTGTAAATAGGTCATAAGAGTTTCTAGAGGTTGAGTCAATGAAATAAATACCATATTCAATTCAAAATTTGGCCACATGTTTCGATCCCACTGGTTAGCTAGTATCCTCCCCTAGGTAGTCAGCAGCCTGTACATAGTTATCTAAGATGCTACAGACCCCACCTTATACCACTATTGGGGTTTCTACCCTAGAATCAACATATATATACTTTATAATTACCTTAATTTATTGTTTTTAATATTAATAGAATTATTATAACATCATTATTTTTTTCGTGACATAGTATGTGTTAATGTCCTTAATATAACTTTCACACAAGAAGGTCTTAATAGTTACCCACTAGGATGAGATCCTAAAAGTTCCACAATAGTATTCTAAAATAAATATTCTATATTTGGATGTTATAATTTTATGGGAAATTAATGAAATAAGGTATTAGGTGTGTAGATTCATTGGTCTATGAATCAATTTCTCATGGTGTACACCCTTTATAATTTCTAATGAAGTAGATTATGCGAACTTGACATAATAGTATTAAATAAATATTTACATTTTTAATTGGATTTTTCTATTTTAGAATGAATGTATTGGTCCTTATAATTTAATATTATTATTAATATATATTATGAGTCAGGTGCTTTGATTTATTAATGAAAACCATGGTGACATATGCTCACGATGAAGTGGGATACGATGTGTGTGCTATGAAAAATATTACATTAATGAATAAAAGGAATATGTATTTATACCTTACCCTTTTATATGAATGTTGATATTTTAGGACCATTGATGATAATTAAATAACCTAATTAAATCCATGACCATGATGATGAAAGATATGTTTATTTTTGGAAAGTCAAAGAAATAGGCATCAAACGCATAGGTTGATGACAACTAGATACAATTTTCTTAATTAGAGATATAGGGATAAACGGATTATATTACAAAAAAATAATTTGTATGAGGTTTTATGTCAATGTGACATTTGAATTCATTCATTATTGGATCCTTGGTGTGTTATAAGATGTTAACTTCTGAGATTAGGGGATTCTTAAAAATACCCTTGAGAAAGGTGCTTAGAGGGTCACACACAAAGTGTATCTAGAAGCTTAATTAATAATTATTATTTTTATTTAACAGGATGAATAAATATTATTCTCATATGTTGTTTAATAATTATTCATATGTTATTGATCACACATATTCAATAGTTATTCGAGAGAATATTTATGAGGAAAATATATAATAAATATTTATTTTCTCTTTAGTGAATATAATATTTATTTGTTTATTATTGTATAGTGAAATAATATTAATTTATTAAATAAATAGTTATTATTAAAGGACTGTTAAATATTGTGGGGGACTAGAGGATCGAGTTTGAAATACCAGTGAGAAATATTATATAGTAAATCTTGTTTCAACAAATTTCAAACAATTTATTCAAGAAATAATATATAATTAATTTTTAGGATTTGTTCATGACCAGAAATAATAACAATATTATTAATATTGACATGGGGATTAAGTAAATAATAATGGGGAATGTGAAATTATTTTTTTATAACCCCAATACTATGTAAAAATAATTAAATTATTTATAACTAAATCTCTAGCCATTTGTTTTGTTGTGCACAATGACATCCAGATAATTCTCTTGATCCCTAGATAGATCCCCTCCATGAATTATCTCAATAACAATGAGTGATCCTCCATAATCTATCTTAATTCTAGTTATATCAATGAGAGTCCTTCAAAGAAATTCTTGTGGTGATCAATGATGAATGATGCAAGAATTAAGATCCCTAGAACTAACACTTAGAGATTTCTATATTTATTCTTGTAGGTTTATGGTGCATGTTTAAATTACCATAAGAGAGAATCTACACTTGATTTATTTGACACAATTATGGTACAACAATGGGATGTTGTCAGATTTATCAACAAGGTATGAATTCTTCATAATGTAATTCAACTGGCCAAGTTAAATATAAATCATTATGTGATGATTCTGTATTTTGTTTCTAGCATTCTTTCATCAATTAATCATTGACTTAATATCATTGGTCATGGTGTTCTATGTCATGTAAATCTTATAATAATCATTGATTATGAAAAAAACTACATTGGGATTTTCCAATCACACTTTTTCACTATGCTTGAAACCTTCATGTGGTATCAGATGGGTTACATAATAATTTATAATGATTTAAGGATCATTGGTTGATTTACACATTTATCATTAGTTTTCAATCCATGTTTAACCATTATTTAAATCCAAAATCATGAGATGTCCCCTTATTCATCTTTGTTCCTGAAAATATAATAAGAATGTAATAATTATGAATGAATAAAATTCAAATACATGATATGGAAGTACTAAAGATTCTGACCAGATAAGACAAGAATATAAAGTGTTTATCCTCCAGGTTCACACCATGCACAAATGTTTAAATCACCAGGATGACTCATGAAATTGTTCAGATAATTTTTCATTTATTTCATGTGTGTTGGTTTGTTCCTTTTTCTTATAATCCACATCTTGTTTTTGATAATCACGTCAACCAATTTTGTTTTTACTAATAAGTTTTTTTAGTAATATTTGATTTACTATGTCTCTGTGATTAATTTATATCTACATATATATTGATCGTATTCTTATTCCATTTATCCATTGGAAAGAGAGGGATATTATCTTAATTTTATGAATTTATGTTGAATTCCAAATTAGTTTTTTTCATGGAGGAAACATTATCTGAAGTTGTAATAATATTTTCAATGACATTTTAGTTTTTCAGTATAAGGCCACCTATGTATTTTTAGGATAATTCAAGATATAGTTCTCATATTTTAAAGAAACTTGTGACCTTGAATGTCTAAGTTATTCATCTAAATTTAATTCTTCTATGAGTAAGTTTGAAATTATATCTTGGGTTATCTAAACATTCATTGAAATTTCTATAATATTTTATAGATTCTACAATTTATAGATTTTGATGGAAATAGTTTTATAATGTATATGCGAGATAAAATATTAAAATTGCACAAAACATGGTGAAATTTATAGACAATGCATTTTTTTAATTTTTATGGAAGGATAAAAGGTATTTTTAGTTCTCTAAATTATCTGAAATTCTATAATGTTTCTAACAAGCATCTGTTTTTCAGATTATATTTTTCTTCTAAATCTCAAGGATATAGGGAGTTTTTTTATTCCTATTTAGATAATTATTAATCCTTTTTAAAGGAATAAAAATGTCTTAAATATAAGATTTTTAGGTGATATTCTTAATATATTGGTAAAATCCCTTAACAATGTACATAAATTTGTGATGGTAAGCTATAAAATATTTTAAAGGGTATTCTTCCCTCCATTGATTATCTATAATTTGGTCATCCCTACATTGGTATTGGATAAACGTGAATTCTAGTTTTAAATTTAGGTTCCAGAAGCTAATATTTGTTAAATTAATCACAAATTGGTGTTGAAGATGAACGCTATGTTGAAAATCATATATAATTTGTCATCAAATCTAAACCACACATTGCTGGTGTCACAATGAATTTTAACCTATTATATGAAACATAATTTTAGAAAGTCCAAAAATACACGGTGGATTAAAAACTAAAATTAACTATGGAAGTATTGATTTATTTTTACACCATGAACACCACAAGAACATGTAATGAAGCATCAGTTTTAGTAAACCATCTATGTCATGAAAAGACACAAGAATAAGATGAATCACTCCCTTATTGTACACTATTTCTATGAATTATGGGCATTCAATATGTTTTTATATTAATATTTTCCATGTTTAAATATTATTCTCATTTAATTTTAATTAGTTTCATGCATGAAAAAAGTTGTAAATTTATTTTATATGCTAAATTCGATATTCTACTGGGCTTATTCCTTATACTGGACTGTTGGTTCTCATGTGGGCTTTTTCTTGTCCCTTTCCCTTCAACCGACCCACTGCTTGTCCTATACTGATTCATTGATCCAAAGAAGATATTTTTCATGCCATCGATCATGTTTTCCATGCCTTTTCTCAATGACATTTATTTGCCTCAGATTATTGATTATGTCAATTTCCATTTTTTTGATGTGGACCCATGGAACCTTCTGGTTGGATATACTATTTGAGGGTGTTAGGGGATTGATGACCCCTGCATCCCTTTTCATTTCAATATTCAGTCATTTGGCTCCCCTAGAATTTAGCTATCTATTCCTTCTAAATAAACCCTAGGTCTCAATCACCTTTCTTCTTCATTATAGCTTATTCTTGGCTTTTTACCCACTTGTATTTACCTCATCATCGAATTTTGGTGTAGATTCTGTCCTTCCCTGGTGGAAAAAGTGAAACCTTCTTAGCGAATATTCTTGAATCTTGGAAGAAGAAAAGAGTCCTCATAGGAGTCCTCGGATCTAGGTGTCACATGAACACTTATACCAGTTTAAAGATACCAAGACCACCATATTTGTTTACACTCATACTATGTAAGTATTGCATTTTGGTTTCATTCTTTTTGATGCTTACAAATATTTTATAATTTAGTTCCTATTTTCTATTCTCTCTTATTTTGTTTTTCACCTTGTAGTAATTTATTCATTGAGATTAATCAAATACAAGTGTGGTTTGAGTTCTTTTAATGCACATTGGTCTCCACAAGACCGAATCACATAAATACTCATGTTCATGTTATTTATTTGTTTTTTTCATCTTGAATGTTTGATTATGTTATATTCACTTTATAAGTGAAAAATCCCTAGGTCGGTCCTTTTGGGTTTTGTGTATTTTTTTTCTATGTCAGGTTCTCATTTACCCCTCAAAAATGTGGTAATAGAACCTAAATGGTTCTTCATTGCTATCAATCCTATTTATTTTTTCAATAAATGTTTCTATTTAATTCTGAATTGTGATCTCTTCTTAAATCACCTTGGTTTACTTTCTGCATTTGATTAGAGCGATTATACCATCCATAATTCCTTCATATTTCTTATCTATTTGGAATTTTTTTACCCTATATATTTTTCAGTTATTGGGGTTATACACTTAATGTTGTCTATAAGAACTTGGTAGCTATTTTTTCGATAAATATGTCAGAAAATAGATTTGAAATTGATAAATTTGATGTAGATAATGACTTTAACCTTTGGCGAGTTAATATGAGAGCCCTACTAGTTGAACATGGATTAATTTATTCCCTCTATAGGCCTAAGAAACCTTTTTTATAGTAAATGGAACTGGATATACCATCAGGGAATGTCAATATGTTCCCCCAAATTTTTTAGTTAAAGCCCATAGTTCCCTATTGTTTTCTTGAGGAGATAAAGTACTTTGGAATATGGCCTTTGAATCCACTACTATTGTTATTTGGATTAAACTAGAAAAATTATATATGAAATAATATTTAGTTGGTAGGATTTATAAAAAATAAAGAATATTCACCTTTAACATGAAACCCTATAGTTTTATTATAACCCATTTCGATGAATATAATGATGTTAATTTTTATTTATCCAACATAAGTGTAGCTGTTGATGAAAAAGATTATGCATTGATCTTTCTAATTTCTTTAAAAAATTCCTATAACACTATAGTAGAAACCATGATGTTTGGTTGTTAATCATTAAACCTTGAATATTTTAAGACTCCACTTCCCTCTAAATAATTTAATTACAACCCTAGAATTAATGGTGATGTTGAGATCTTGTTTACAAGGGTCAAACCTCAGTATAAAGGTATAAATAAACAATTCAGTAAAGATAAAAGTAGGACGAGTATAGAACCAAAACATAGGTCCAATTATAAGGAAAGAATTTTTTTTCCTTGTGGAAAACCTGGGCATACTAATCCTGAATGTAGGAAACATAAACAAGAACATGAATCAAAATAAACTACTAACCTTAGTCCCTTCTAGTCGACTTTGGTTATGACACATCAGAAGTATTAAATGTTTTCAACCATGCACTAAATCATGAGTGGGTTATTGACTCATGATGTTCTTTTCATATGTTTCCTTTTAGATATTCATTCCTAGGGTTCATATAAACAGTAGAAGGATATGTCCTATTAAGATATAAAATGAGGTGTAGGTTATGGGGAAGAGTTTCTATTTTTCTATAACTAGATTTCCATTCCATCATCACTTTTCTTAATGTTAGGTGGGTTACCAACCTTCATCAAAACCTGATTTTCTTAGGGATTCTAGAATAATAGGGGTAAAAATTTAGGTCTAAAATAGGCTATCTAAATTTCTCCAAAGGCTCTAGAATTATAATAAAATGTTTTCTTATTAATGGGATGCATGGTTTGAATGGAAATACCCATTAAATAAATTTAAGTAGTTTTTATACCACAATACTAATAACACCCTGTAATTTCATAGGATATTGGGGAATTTAACATCCAAGGGCACTGAAGAACTTGACAAGAAAGGGATGTTTAGTGATATCACCCTAAGAAATATTCCATTTTTTGAAGATTGTGTGATGGGATAGGATAAGAGAGTCACCTTTAAGATGTAAAATTTTAAAGATTCCAGCCCCTTAGAAGACATTCATTATTACTTATGGGGACAAAAAATGACTACCACTCATTATGTAGGTTCATATTTTTTCATCTTTATAGATGATTTATCAAGAAAATATGGATTTAAATTTTAAAAAATACAGATGATATCTTTTAAACCATTAAAACCTGGAAAACTATAGCTACAAATCATGTTGGGAGAAAGATAAAAATCATGGGAATAGATAATTTATTAGAATAACTATCCATTAAATTCATTAAATTTTGTGAATATAGGGTATTAAAAGGCATAAGAATTTTAGGGAACCCCCAAGAAAATTTCTTAGAAAAAATAATGTATAGGGCTATTCTTGAAAGATTATGAATAATGCTTGCATGCTCGGGACTCTCTATATCATTTTGGGAAGAGGCTTCCACCATGATTTTCCACCTTATAAATAAGTGACCTTCTTCTACTATTAACTATAAAACCCTTGAATAATTTTGTAATGGTATGTATCCCTCTTATATATACTTAAGGGTATTAGGTTTTACTACCTATGCTCACATTAAAATAGACCAAATCAAACCAAATGATCTTAAATGCGTCTTTGTTGGGTATCATTATTGTGTTAAGGGCTATAAATTTTTTTTGACAAAAATGGTTTCCAAAAATGAATTATAAATAGGGATATAGTGTTCCATGAGTCCTATTATCCCAAATCCAAGGTTTCCACATCTGCCTGTAGTGATCCAACCCTAGAATAAGCTAATGAAACTGAGCCTCCAGCCTAGTTTGAGGCTGATGTCCAACCCAATCCACTAGATCCATAGCCTACTATACAAGATGAATCCACCTCCAGTTATGGTTCAAATTTTGAATATGAACCTCCTAACACCAATAGGGAATATCAATTAACCCAAGATAGTGAGAGGAGAGTTCCTAAACCTCCTACTTGGTTCAACCAGTATGAAATGGATTCCTATAATATTTATATGTCCCAATATCTAATTTATGGAGATCCTAAAGACAATAGGAAAGATACAAATAATAAGTAATCAAATAAGTGGGTCTGTTTCATGGAAGAATAAATGCACTCTTTAAGAAAAAATTACACTTGGTCTCTTATAAATAAACCACCCAATGAAAAATTAATTCTTTCCAAGTGGATTTAAAAAATAAAGGAAGATAACATTAAGTGAAATAAAATTAAATATAATGAAATAATAATTTCAAAAGGATTAATTTAAATAAAATTTGAAATATTTTACCATATTGTCAAGAATTTTTCTATAAGTCTTTAACTACGTTTTCTGCCTACAATGACCTACACATTAAGCAATATGATGTTAAAACTATCTTCTTGCATGGTGATTTTAATGAGAATATTTATATGAAGAGTCTATATTTTTACTCGAAATAATTCAATTTAAATCATGTTTTCTCTTAAATAAATCATTATATGGTTTAAAGCAATCCTCATGACAATGGTATAAAAAATTTGATCACTTTATGTTAAATGACCAGTTTATTAGGAGCCAATATAATGCTAATGAATATTTCAAATTTAATAAAAATATTATTCTTTATTTTCTAATTTAGGTTTACAACATGCTTATCATTTACAAAAACACGAGTCTCATTATTTCTACTAAATTGAAACTAAAATTAATGGTTGAAATGACATACTTAGGTGTAGCTAAGAAAATTCTATTTTTTGAAATAATTATGGATAAACCTAATAAATTTATTTATTTACCTCACCATTATTAAATTTTAAATATTCTCAAGATATATATATTTTAATCTCCCAAACCTGTCAATATACCACAAGGATAGAACATTAAACTTTCTTTTACAATAGAACCCCTTTTATCTAATGATATTCAGTTTATGTCTCAAATACACTATGCTAACATAGTGGGCTACATCATGTATAATATGACCTGCACTTGTCCAGACATAGCATATGAAATCTTCACCCTTATAATATTTATTTCTACTCCTAGGAAGCCACATTGGCATGACCTCAAATGGATTATTAGATATTTTTCTACTTGTTCTAATTTTTCATTATGTTGTGGTAAAAATGTGGATACTTTTGAGATTCTAGTTGGATATGTAGATGCTGACTATTTTGGAAATATTGAAACCTGAAATTCTTTGAATGGGTATGTATTTACTATTTTTTGTGGTCCCATTTCATGGAAGTGTAACATTAAATCTTGGGTTTCCCTCTCAACCAAAAAATCAAAACACATTTCTTTGACTGAGTTTGTCATGGAATCATTACGGATTAAAGAATTTTCTTCTGAACTTAAACTTTATAATTATGTTATAAAATTTTATTCTGATAGTCAATATTATCTAAATTTATTTAAAAATTTATCATTCCATGTTAAATATAAGAACATATACATTAGGATACACTTTAAAAAATAATTGTATAATCTAGAACCGTGTGTGTCAATAAGATAGACACTGACAATAACTTGGTTGATAATTTGACTAAACATGTGGCCTTATCTAAATTAATATATTTTTTATATAGAATGAATTTAGTTCTAATTATATAATCATAGGTGCAAAAACATATTGAATTTGAATTGAATATACTATAGATTTGTTAATTATGTGCATTCAATTTGTTTTTACATTGATATTTTCTAGGTTAAAATATTCAGCCCATTTAATTTGAATTAGTTTCATTAATGAAAAAATGATTTAAATTTATTTTTTATTCTCAATTTGAAATCTTATGGGATTAGTCCTTTTGTTGGACCACCGGTTCTCATATGGGACACTACGTTGGGTATTCTCATGGGATTATCTTTGGTCCTTAGCCTTCAACTGACCCACTACTTGTCCACTAATGATTCACTAATCCACATGAGATATTTTTATAGCTGCTGATCCCATTTTTTTCACCTTTTCTTGATGTCATATATCTTTCCTCATTCATTGATTACACCATTGGCCATTCTATTTGGCATGGACCCATGGATCCTTCTAATTTGTCGTACTATTTGAGGGTGTTAGGGGATTGATAAACCCCATGTCCCCCATCATTTGGGAATTCGATCATTAGGATCCCCTCAAATTTGGATCTTCGTACCCTATGATTAATCCCTAGCCTTAAATTACCTTTATGCTTCATCAGAGCTTAGTTATGGATTTTCCTCCTCCCTCGGCTTCACCTCATGGATAAATTCTGGTGGAGATGATATCCTTTCATAATGGAAGAAGTGAAGCCTTTTAGTGACTGTTACAAATGATCAAAAGAAGGAGTCCTCTAAGGAATCCTCAGATCCAGGTGTCTCATGAACACCTGTAGTATCTTTAAGAGATGAGGACTATAAATGTTATTTACACTCTAGCTCTATATGTATTTTGTTTTAGTTTCATTATTTTGGAATCTTATAAATCCTATATACTTGTATTTCTGTTTTCTACTCTCACTGACATTTTCACCCTGTAGCATTTTATTCTTAGATATTAATAAAATTCATGTGTTGGTGGTGTTAATTTCATGTACAAAGGTCCCCATGTAACCAAATCATGTAAATACTCATGTTTATTTCCTTTATTTTTTTTCATCTTGAATGTTTTATTCAGTTATATTTGAAATATCAGTGAAATGTTTTTAGATAATTACTTTCGGGTTTTCTGTGTTCTGTCTCTATTCGGGTCACCTTTACCCTTCATAATTTAAAACGAGAAATAGAATATGGTTGTTCACTTTTCATGAACTCAAAACCTTCTGTACTATGAATAAGATCCCAAACCTATCACTGTTGAAAATAATCTGAAATATTTCCTCTTCTATATTTTATAGCCTAATGTTCCTCCTGGTTAGTAGTTGTTGGCATGATCATTGATTTATTCCGGTAGGATGGACATGATCACCATGTATATTTAACCATGGATATGTAATGATACATCTATAAGGAAAATGAGTCCTCATGAAAGTGATATTATTTTCCTATGCAACATGAATGATAATAGGAGGTTGAAAATCCAAGTGTTAGAGAAAACAAAGACTCATCACTGCATATTTATCAAGTGTAAAAGATCCTTATAGTATAATATATCAAAATTTATCTTGCATACATTACATGAGGGTTTTGGATTGTATATCAATATGTACATGAACTTGTCTTCACTAATTGATAGATCCTTTTCTCAGGAACTCAAAACACCACACCATGATGTACGAGACAATCAATTGTTAGAAAATATGAGAATATCGAATATTCATATATGATAATAGATGTGCGATTTTATAGAGTTCTAAAGATATTTCATTCAATATTTTCGAAATAACAAATCATTGATTTATAAAAAATTATGAAGTTATGGAAGACCTACATTATGTATATTTTGGATATTTCAAAATCCAATATGATACACTGATTTAGATATTTTTATCTACTGTATATTTATCTAAATTATTCTCAATGTTTTATTAGTTGTACAATCACTCATAAAATCCAAAAATTATGATAAAGGTGATTTTAAATATTTTGGTGAAAATTTTAAAGAGAAAAATAACTAGATTATTTTTTAACATATTTTTCTAAAGAAGTCAGAGGACTACTGATTATATAAATAAAAATATTATAAAATTTTATGGATGTTGTTGTCAATTTTAGCTATTATTTTACCTATTTTAATGGAGGATTTGAATGAGAATTTGAATATGTTTCAGAGGAATATTCTTCAATTATTGTTTTGAAATATGAGAAGAGTTTTAATTTATTTGAATAAGTTTATTTAAAAGGTTTTTTATTGGAAATAATAAAATAATGTAGTGATACTCTAGGATATATTTTTTCTAATGTCTTCAATCATTTTATTAATAATTTCAGAAGGAAGATGAGAATCTGAAACTGCTATATATTATTGTTCTCTATAAATATTTCTTAGGTAGGTTCAAAGTGAAGTGTTAAAACTCTTTCTATAATGAAAATAAAAAGTGGTTCAAAGTTTCATATTGTTTATTTACCTTTTAAGAAGAGATAAAAGTTTCTATTTATATCTTTATTACCTCAGTGTAAATAAGAAGAAGGCTTCCATAAAATTATTTATATTATTGCTAATGTGTAAATAAGAAGAAGCTATAATGAATTGGAGAATTTATTTTTTGTTCTACTTGATTGAATATCAATCCATCTCTCAGTTACTATTGCAATAGTGTGCCAAAGGTGTTTCAAAATTCTACATCTCATCACTTTCTATTGAATTTTCAACTACTTGTACTCAATCACGGTGGAGTTTTAGATTCTTGTACTAATATATGATTATCAAGGTTCCTTGTAAAATAAACCCACTTTTTTAAGGTTTCAACTTCTTACACTCAGTTATCGACACTACAAGATAAAATAACGTGATTAGTAAAAATAACCAAGATCATAGAGTTAGTGTTGGTGGAGTGGACTACATGATTTTTGAGCTGCAAAACACTATAAATCATCATGTCCTTTTCCTTTAATTTAATTATTCTGTACTACACCACTCGTCTTTAATGTATAATGAGAAGATCTCTTTATTTCAAGAGGTATAATTTATATTTGTAAGTATTTTTAAAAGGAAACAATTCACCCCTATCTTGTGTCTCTATCATCATCATCTCTGAACAAAAAGTGTAATCAAAGGTAATTATCTATTTCTTGAAATATTTTAAGATATACTGCTTCTTCTACCTGATACCAACTAGTGGTATCAATGGTTATGTTCTTTTTAAGAATATTTCAGATTTATTTTGGCTTTAAAAACTCCAAATTAAAGATTTGGATGAAGTATAATTTCAATGGTTGATCTAAGTGAAGCCATGTAAATGATCTATGCTAGTTATTTTAGTGGTGATAATCATGGTTGCATGAAAACTTTTATGATTATATATTTGAAGAATATTATATTAACCATGTATTTGAAAGTTATCAATCCATATAAGAATCTTGAAGGTGAACCTAAAAATTGGATGGATACTCAATGGTTTATTATAACCTCAATTCAAGGGTTATTAATTCTATTAAAAATTTAAAAAAGCCTACAATATGTACTAGCTTCAACAACAACATTTGAGACCAAACCCTCAAAGTACGGGGAACTTTCTAGCTAAAATTAAATCCCATGTTTGTGGTGCATAAGAAAACCATAAAATAATATTTTAATTAGTCTGTGGTGCAACTCACAAGACACCAGCCTATGATGCTATCTTACTTCATGTTGTTTTTGTATACATCTATTGAACATTAAATAGTGGTCAATTTTTATTCTCTCCCAAATCTATTTTCTCTACCCAAAATAACATTTCTAGTCATAGAATATATATTTAACCTTGCAAAAAACTATATTCCACTAAGCATCTTGTATCATAGAGAAATAATCCTCTCGACCACTACACACACTTTATAGTACAACAATATAAATAAATATATTTCATTATATGACATCAATTTTTTTTACATTATGTTGGTTTGAGTAAGACAAAAATATGATAGATTAATTAGATTTTATAATTCAAAATAAAAACAATACGTTTCTAACGATTAAATAAAAATTTAAAGAAGAATCAAAATTAATTTAAAGATAAAGTAAATGAAATATATTTGATAATTGTAAAGGAGTACAAAAATATAAGCATAGAAGAAATGATATATATTAATTAAATAAGATATTTATTTTTATAATTTAAATGATTAAGTGATTTATATGTGATTAAAAATTAAAATAAATGTAAAGTATATATATGAAATGACCAAGATTTGACAATGGAATTCGAAAATAGGTAGGTCACCATGGAATTTTTTGAGGCTATTTATGAGCCCCTATAACTCAATTTCATGAGGGGTTTTTAATTAATATTCCTTTAATTTAATGGGAACCATGAATCCCAAAAATAGAAAAAACCCTTGACTTTAGTGGTAGCTAATAAACCTAAAAAATACCTTAGTTATAAAGGTGACTTAGAACTTAAAATTAGAGGAAATGAGGGTTTCTTAAGAACAAACCTTTTAAATAAATTCTATCAATTCTCTCTAAATATATATAAGATAACATTGAGAGAATACGAGTTAAAAATATGAGAGACCAAAGTGCTTTAAGAAATAATTACAAAGAGATGTTAAGAGGAGGAACCAATGAAAATATTTTGTCACCAATGATCATTGGATCGATTTTCATTCCCTATAGATTAATGGAGTTCATTAAAGTTCACTGAATTGATTTTACATCCCAATCCTCTTAAAGGGTTTATTTCAACCATCTATATGTCCCTCTATAGTCCATAGTGAATTTTATGTTACATTATTTTATTAAAATTTTTCACATTCATTTTTATGAAATAATGTGTTTTTGAAGTAAAAATGTTTATTTACTAAATAATTATTTAATATTGGGTAAAATGATTATAAACAATCCTTCTTTGAAAAACTTAAAAAAATAAATGTTTTGGTGCCCTAAATTTCTAATGTTCAGTGCTTTCATATTACGTATATATTTTAAATAGTAAATGTTTCTATGATATTCCTTGAAAATATTTTTTATCAAGTAATTTTGTTGAAGTTTTTATTATTGAAAATAATTCATTCATTATTTCATATTGGAATTATTAATAAATTTTCATTGGAATGAATTTTTTTAGAATAAAATTTAAAATTTTAATTGGTTTTCTAATTTTGAATATTTGAAATTTGGATGAAGAGTAATTGGAATAAATTCTTTCTTATTTTAAATTCTTATTGATTATTGAATAAATTATTTCATTCCCATGTTTTAATAATATATATTTTGTGAAATTTAATTTAATTGAATAATAAGATAATTTCATTTGTTGAAAATCATTTTTCTATATTACATTTTTATAAACATATTTTAATTATGTAGAAAATTTTGATGCTTTTTGAAATTGTCAAAAATGGATAATTTTTAATTTAGAAATTTTTTCTATTTGGACATGTGATGAAAAATCGGTTAATTGTCATAGTGGATATTCCTTGTTTGGATCAACCTCAAGTGAATATGAAACAACTATACATTTAAAAAATAATAAACTTTCAGAGAGACTACATTGAAAATATCAACATGCCATGAAAAAAATTAGCAACATCTTAAAGGGATCGCATGAAGAAATATCAAGATGTTTTGTTTTGATAATATGTACAAGTTTATAAGTGATCGTACCTTTTTCTTGAGCATTCATGATAGTGATAATTTATGGAATGGGAATCTGGATTGATTTTGAGGAAAAATTAATGAAAATTAGTAAGTACTAAAGTGAGTGGAGGATTTAAAAATTGACTATTGTGGAAAACTGAAAAAGGGTATAATCGGCCTCAAATTTCCTATGAAAGATACCACACAACCACCTTTTATTTACTATTAAGAGAATAAAAAATTAGGATCAATACACCATGAAATGGAAACCTATTGATTGATGAATAAACCGCTAGCCTGAGATCTGGAAATTTCAATTTTGGGGTAGAACATGATATGTGGATGAAGAACCCAAATTTGAGTTGATAGATTTAGGAAATGGGGACTAAAATGATCTCTATTATTCAATGATGATAGATTTAAATCAATACGTAATCTTAAAATCTAGTAGGTGATGAACAATTATTGAATCTTTTTTGAGTCACTCCTTTGAGGTTAGAGAAATACTGTTGATGGTGATTCAACAATCTAGAGAAGTCAACTAAACTAGAATTGTAGAGAATACATGATGTTAATTGGAAATAAATAAGCTAAAACTTACTCATTAAGTAATAACAATCCTTAAATGGTTTTAAAGAGCACTGATCTAAGTCCATATTGGCTATCTAGTTACTAAAATCTGAGCCCATGCTAAGGCATAATAAAGAAAACAAATGTGATTTGTGCATATAAGGGCCAACTGAATGAAGAAATGATTTTAGAGGATACTAAGATCACATATAGAGAGGGGTGATGATGAAATAGGTTCTGAAGAATACAAACCAAGTGATGATGGATCCAATTCCAAACTAGTTGAAGGTTGAGATTCATTAGGATGTTTCTCTATAGAAACTGAAAATGAAGACACTGAAAAATATATTTTAATGGAAGATTCCATCAAAATAATAAATATGTCACTTGAAACAAAAAATCCCCACCAAACCAAGATATTGAATTTGAAATTTTTGAAGAAAATACTAGATGATGGATCCACCGCTTGATGAATAGATGATGTGTGATTGAACTTGATGATTGATCTTTCATGGTTTTTTTTGAAATAGACTAAGAATGCTCAACAAACACTGAATAAGGATATGAGATATATCAACTATCATAAGGGTAAGTATGTGGTTGAAATAAGGTTAATTATTTTCTCTTATTAGGGAAGTTTTTCCTCACATAAGGGTACTTTTTATCCTTGATTAAATTTGATGAAGAGGGTGGAACACATTGCTACGGTAAGATCGATGCACAACAAACTGATTGGTCTTGAATGGGTGGAAGATGAATGAGATCAGATCAAAACGAAATGAAGAACCTGAGTTTTATATTATGGAAATTGAAAAATGATTCGATTCTAAGACAAGATAAATATTTAGACACTATTGAAGATGAAATCTAATAAATAATTAGGAATATGATTTGTTCTGTGATGATAGAGATGAATTGAAATTGTTATTTGTGTATTTTTTGTTGAAGTTTTTTTGGTCTTATATTTTAGGTGTGAGTATAGAGGAGGCCGAATTTACTTATACAATGATGTTTCTGATATTTTAAAGGATGAAACATTCTAGGTTCTTGATAAAATTCTTTTGAGAGTACTACCAATTAAATAAGATGGTCTCGAGATATTAATAAATTGTTAGTCTAGGCAAGGTGAAGAAGATGAGGATTTTCCAAGTGTGTTCAAAAGCTAAATCTAAACATATTTTTGATGAATTTTTTTATGGAATGGTCACTCTGGATTCAAATGTGATATAAGGATTAAGATAATGAAATTTAAGCTATAGAAATGTACTAGGGATGAGTTTCAATGGACCATAAAAATGTATTTCTGTAAATGGACCCAAAATTATATCAAGGCCCAGAAAAAATAAATTTTATCATATAGGTTCCCTAAATTTTATAAATAATAAAATTAAATCCTATTAATGGTGTTGGAGGAGAAAGGAAAATTTCAGGATCAGATTTTATTCTCTCAATGTCAATATTTTTTTTCTATTGACTTTCTGAATTATAAAAATACCAAGGCGATGGTTATCATGTGAGTAGATGGAATATTTGAGTGTTCTCCCTCATCAATTCCAACCATTGAACTTTCAAAATGGAAATAATATTCTATTGAGATTATAGTCCTTTTTGGCTCAAAATTATATGGATAAACCCATTCCATTATGGGATCTCAGCTAGCATCATCATAATGGATGATTTTGTTTAAATAAAAGTTCCCTGTGGAGCACATGGATATCTTTACAGGATACGATGATTTGTTCCAAATGGATTTTTGGAACATGTACTATTATATATAGTGAATAAGGATAAGGAAGGAAAAATAGAGATCTATAGGATACTATAGGGTGGAGAGTAGAAAAACCCTGGACATAAGAACAAATAAATGATCCATTAGAGGAGTTGTCACTGACACTAGTGCAACCTAGGAGGAGTTGGAGATCTTCCAATAGGAATTTATTTCCTCTGTATGTTTCTTTATTTGCCTCTATTTTTTTTGGAATTACTGAAATATTTTTACAATTCCAGCAAGATCATTGGCTAAAAATGGAATAGAGTAATGGGATTGTGTTGGTTATTAATATAACATCATTAATATGAAATGTTTTATTAGAAGAACTATTTATTTACATTATTTAGATTAGTAAACAATTTTGAAACATTGAGATGAGTGAAAACTATTCATTTAATAATCTTTGTTACCACTTAAACATATAATATTACATCTGAGAAGTAGATAGCTCAACGAGGTTATAATATCAGGATTAAATAATAAGTTGATCTTAGTGTAAATCTAGTATTATCATTTCATGGTTTAGTGGATGTTATAATTTTGAGACTATAGGATCTATTTAGCCACTGGTTGGTCATTCATTTTAATGGATCAACTCTTATCAAGTAGATATATCAATAATTGTGATTGAATGAAGTTATAAAACTAAATCAAAAAAATATAAAATAAAAACCATCCAATGAAATTTCCCTACACCAATTCTATACTTTTCATTGTTTCTCCATATTTTGTTCTCTCCTACTAGTGCTGTTTCTTATTAATCTTCTAGTTTCTGGTTATTGTCACTATGCGTAATAATTTTCCATCACTTCACCACTACCTTTGTTATGTTACTATTTTTTTAAGAAGTGTTCTTATCCACTTGGTCAAACACACACATTTTCAAGTACTTCCCAGTGGATCAACATCTACCAACTACTTTAATAGTTTTTAATAGGGTTTAAAGATAATTAATTTCCCTTAAACCTAGTAAATTACCCAGGGCACCGGTTAAATTTTAGAACTATTTTTAGGGAGGGGATGTGAATCCAAGTGAAAAAAAAATTATATAAAAAAAGAAAAATATTCTCAAAATATGTTGAATATGTTGACACACACAAATCCTTTTGTGAAACATACAATGCCTTTTATACCTAAAATTAATAAAAAAATTAAGTACATTAAAACTAAAAATCATTCTTGATACAAAAGATATTTAGGAAAATAGATAAAATAGGATAACCAAAAAGATAAAAATTTCAATCCACCTAAACCTAAAAATGAGGGAATATACAGAATTATACTTAGGTAATTTCATGTCTTGACTATTTCAAGCAACCTATCTTGCATTAGGAAAACCCTAGGGTGTCAAAATTATGAAATCTAGAAATTTCACTTTTAAATGCTTCCATAATTCAAGCTAATTCCTAATTAATATTATCTAGACTTTATTAGGGACTTAATTGTTTTTTTGAAACAATTGCCACTATGATTGTCAAGTGAAGATGAACTAAAACATAGGTTTTTCCAATTCCGTTGGAATGTAAATTATAGTGGTTGGTTCTAAAAAATTTAGGAATAAATTTTTTATTATTGAAATAAACTATATAATGATTTTATCTTGAATTATTTCCCAATATGATAATCACTGAATTAAGGAATAAAAATATTGGTTTTCTTCAAGATGATGGTGAAATATTAAAAGAAACATTAGATAGATTTTGGGTACTAAAGTTGTTTCTGAATCACCAATTCACTCTATATATTCTTATGGACACATTTTACATTAGTCACACCCCATACCACCAATAATTAGTGGATAAATATTTTTTAGGGAAAATTAGTGATAGAACCACTGAGGAGTTGAGACAAATTTTCAACACTCTGAAAAAAAACTAATAACAAAAATGATCAAGTAGAAGAATTTTTTTTTGGATAATAAGCTATCCTTTTAAAAAATATTTAGGTAAAATATACTTATTTCTACCATGAAAATACTCAAAAACACTCTTAAGGAGAAATTTTACCACTGTGGCATGTTTGAGAAATCACAAACCTGTTGTCCCAATTTAGATATTCCTACTAAAGATCTAAAAACTGAAACTTTTACAAGAAATGGTCATAGGATGAATCCTAGGGATGACCCATTCTCAAACACATATAATCAAGGATATTGAAACTATATGAGAATTTAATGGAGAGAAAAATGAGTACATAGACCCGCTACTCGACCTGAATTCCAAAAAAACCAAGAAAGCAATTCCAACCCCAATGAAAGGATTAAACTTTTAGTTCACAAGATTAAGCCAAGGAGATGTTTTAAGAGTTTATCAGTAGATTTAATTAAAAAATTTCTAAAAATTATTTTAATAAAGAACATATAGATATAGGGTAATAAACCTAGAGTTACAATTAGGGTAGTTACCTAGAGATGTTCAAGGTAGATAAAAGTGTAAACTACCAAGAACCACTAAACTAAATCCTAGGGATTATTTTATAGTTTTCAAGACTAAAAGTGTTCTACAAACCCATCAAGAAGCTTTGAAAGATCACAAATCTATCTAGAATGAAAATCTGTAAGAAGTAAAAACCCAATGTTTGGAAAATGAAGAATCTAAAAATATGGAAAGACCCACTTAAATTCCATTGAAACATGTTGAACCTAATGAAAAACCACAAGAAAAATACTTAAAAATAAAATTCAACAAATAGAAAAAGAATCTTGATGAATAAATTCATGAAATTATAAAAACATTTAGGAAAATTTCTCAAACCATTCATTTTCCATATATAATTTAAAAAATCACAATAAATAACTATTTAAATTTCTTAAGGTTTTCAAGAAATTAAACATTGACATACCTTTCCTTGATAACTTAATTAAAATAACAAATTTTCTAAAATCCATCAAGAAAATATTAGAGGAATAATCAATATGATTCTATTTTAATTTTTCTAGAACTTCATATTACTGAGTTCCATGACCCACCACTATTGTTTTATAACCTATAGGCCATTCCATTACTCACCTTATTGGTAAAGTGGATGACTTGTCAATGATACCGGGGAAGCAATTTTTTTACTTATTTTCTAATTTTGGATATGTAATGTGATAATAAGGTACATATTATTCTTGGTATTCCCTTTATAGTCATAGGGGGATCCATCATAGATGTGTTAAAAAAACTTTTTTTTAATTTGGGTGATCAGAAATAGGAAGTAAAGTTTTAAAATAAATTAAATAACCTAGAAAACACCAAATTCCTTCTAGATATGATATTTTAGGATTTGAAGAATATATTAATGAGAAAAAAGAAGAGTTTTTGATGATGATGGAATAAAATATCATTGAATATGATATCCCTATTTAAACCTACAAGGGAATCAGTTCTATATAGGATAATGATACATTAGATGATTTTTAGGGAGAAGTATTGGAACACCTATAAGAAGTTTCCTTAGACCAATTTTTTTCCTTAATCAAATAATCTGGATGTGAGGATCACTTTTCATTGAGAAATAGTGAGGAAGAGTAAGTTTTTTACGTAGTTTTATTTAAGAGGAAACATGAATAACATAGACATACTAGAGCTATGTGTCTTTAATCAATTCATTATGAACCCAATATAATGCTCAAGCCCCAACTAGATCATTTGAAATATACTTTCCTGGGTGATTGCTCTACACTTATTGAATCTTATTTGTAGGATAAGACTAAATATAAGGGGAAATTATATTGGATATCTTATATAAATTTATGTTTTTATTGACTGGTATAGTGCTAATATTAACTGTAAAATTCCATAATATTTTATTTATAAAATTTCCATGAAACTAGAAAATAATCCTTGAGTTGAAGCACAAATAAAATTGAATCCAAACATGAAGGAAGTAATTAGAAATGAAGTGATTACATTAATAGATGATGGAATAAATTTTACAATCCCAGATAGTCAATGATTAATCCAAGTCTAATGTTTTTATAAAAATAATGGATTCATAGTTTTTACAAAATTAAAAATGAATAAGATCATGTTAGGATAATAAAAAAGTGGAGAGTCTGCATAAGATATGGAAAATTTATTTCTTCCACTAGGAAAGAAGATTTCAAAATTACATTTTTACACCAAATGTTAGAGATGTTGGATTGGAATTAATTATTTTGTTTTATTTATGAATATTATGTTCAAATGTAAGTTTTCATAGCTATATATGATTAAGAAAGGACCACTTTAACTTCTCTATTCGGGACATTTTACAACCATATAATTACAATTTGATTGTATAGTTCCCCAAACCATTTTCAAAGATGAATTATGGTTTTTTTATTTGAAAATATTGAGGGGATAATGTATGTTTTTATGGATTATTTTTCAATTGTTGGATGTGATGTTGATAACTGTTTACACAATCTTAAAACTATTTTTGATAGATTCCCATAAAAAACCTTTTCTTAATCTAGAAAAATATCCAATTCATGGTCACTGATGAAACTATATTGGGTTATAATGTTTCAAATATGGGAATAGAGGTTGATAAATACAAAATTGAGATAATAAAATAGATTCCCCCTCCTGAAAATGTGAAAGGAATCAAGATCTTCTTGGGAAATGCCAATTTATATTGGCGATTCATTAAATATTTCGTTATAATGAGAAGGACTTTATGATAAATTAGTGTTAAGGATATTAAATTTTAATTTAATGAGAAATAACTAGATTTATTTAACTTTATCAGGAAGAAAAACGAAACATCACCCGTGATCACTACCCCAGACAGGAAGTTACCTTATGAGGTGACATGTGGTACCAATGATGTGGTTTTAGGTTCTATTTGGGGTAAGTGGTATGAAAGGAGACTTAATTCTCTTTATTATGATATCAAGATGTTAGATGATACCAAAAATAATTATACCAAAACTGAAAATGAATTGGTTATTTTTATTTTTAACTTTGGAAAAGATTAGGCAATACATGGTTGGTTCCAAGGTCCTTATTTTTATAGACCACACAACTGTAAAATATCTACTGGATAAAAAGGATTAAAAACCTAGGATAATAAGATGAAATATTCTTCTGAAATATATTTTTTTAGAAATCTATGATAATAAAGGAGCTGAGAATATGGTTGTTAGACACATGTACAAGTTACCTAATACTCAAGCTTAATAACCCAATAAAATTATCACATTGTTTTAGATGAACTAATTTTTACTACTTTTGTGAGTAAATCTTCTTAGTATGTAGGCTATGCAAAATATATTACTATAGGTGTGATTACCCAAGATATTTCAATGAATAAATGAAATTAATTAATAAATATGATAAAATACAATTTTTGGGACAATCCATTACTATTTAGAAGATGTACAGATGGAATCATTAAGAGGTGTATGGATGAGGAAGCAATACTTCCCATTATTGAGAGTTTTTACTCATCACATTGAGGTGGATATCATGTGAGTGATTGAACTTGTGAAAAGGTCCTAGAGGATGATTTCTACTGACCCAATATATTCAATGATGTTAAAAGTCTTGCAGTTGGATATGAAAAATGTTAAAGGCCGGGATATGTTTGTTTGAGGAAGGTTATTCTAAAAAAATTAATTTTGGAGTTGTAAAGTTTTGATTTATGGGTTTTCAAGTTTATGTAACCATTTACATCCTCTTATGAGAATGAGTACATACTTGTGGTTGTGGAATATGTGTCCAAGTGATTTGAGGTTTTTTCTCTTCCCAACAATCTTTCTTCTAGATTTGTTTTATTCATAAAGAAAAATATCTTTTCATGGTTTGGAGTTCCAAAATAATTCAACATAGAAATTGGAACTCATTTCAAGAATTATATATTCAATTATTTAATTTAGAATTTTGTGTGTTCTCAAAGTAATGGAACCACCTATGACCCATAGTCTATGGGTCATGATGAAATTTCCAATAGAGATATTAATTGTTTTTAGCACATAGTCTAAAACTATCTAAAGTATTGGGGAATCAAATTGGATAGAGATTTATGAGATTACATAACTACCTAAAAGAAAAACATAGTGATGTATCAGTATATTATTATATTCAGAAATAAATTTCATATGCCTGTGGAGTTATAGTATAAGTCATTATGGGTAGTAAATGTACCACCCCAAGCTTCCAAAGTACGTTTCCCTTTGAATAATGCAATAGCTAGCATTGTATGCAACTTTGAGATTCTAACACACCGCGACCAATCAAACTCACTGTTATGAATAGTAATATCCACTCTTTGAAATTTTATAAATATAATTTTACAAAATGGACTTCAATTTTGAATTTGGAATATCAAAATTATCTTAGGGTGAATTTTTGGTATTTTTCTGAAAACTTTCAATTTTTGAAAAATAGTGAAAAACACTGCATTATTGGTTAAAACTGACTTTTTATTTAAATAATTATTTATTTTGTTTAAATTTATTTTAGGTCAAAATAGATACATAATACCTATATAATTTCGATTTAATTAATTGGAGTCATTTTAAAATAAGTTTAGATATATAAAATTTTTTATTGAACTTTATACCGTCTTTTACCCACCTCCTAGGAGCATTTGAAAATTTGAATAAAACATAATTTTACCACTTGTGTGAGTTGAATTAAAAAAATCCGAGAGACACAGTTAATATCAGGAAGTAAAATTTGGTTCAATAAGATGAAAATAATTTTTGGTGAATAGTGACTTTTGACTTTTATTTACCATGGTTAAAAGTAAATAGGGAAATTAAGTATAAAAATGATATCATAATTACCCTAACACATGTCCTAATTCTATTGGATAAGTATAATTAGACAAAAAAAACCTTAAGAATAAAATATGACCCTATTTGGTCCACATGGATTAGATTAGGACATTTATTATCTTTTTATTTAAATAAGAGTTAAAAGAATTAAATTCAAAGTTTAATAATTAAACGATTTTTAATACAGAGTTACACACAATATAAATTAATCTATAATTATTCATTAGAAATATAAAAAAAATTTCTAGATAATGGTATTTTATTTATGATTTTTAGACATTAAATAATTTAAGTTATTTAATACACAATGATAATACAGTAATTACATTATTAATAAAATATTTAAATAATTAATATTATAAATATCCAAATAAATGTAAATTGAGAATCCTAATGAATTCAACTAATTTTATAGGTTAAAATGACATATTATTATTGGTTAAATAAATTTTATTCTAAGTGATAAAGTTTTTATGACTTTCAAAAAAATCAAATGCTAAATAGTGTCAAAATTGACATAATTGAGTTTTTAAAACAAAAAACTATATTATTAATTGATATAATATTCTTAAAAATATAAGGTTCGGCCAAAGGACTTAGATAAGGTTTTATATATTAATAATGAACCTAATGTGGTTCTCTCGGCATGTTATAGTATGTTTATTAACCATAAAATATAAAAATACAACGAGACATGGTAAATGTCAAACTATTTAACTAAGAGTTAAATCTAAAAGATAAGGTTAATATGATGAACTAACCCTGTCTAACACCAATTGGATGAGAGGTTTTCGAACCATACCTATTTTATCCTATAAATAATTCATTTTGGATCCATTAGAAACCGAAAATTATTTTATTATAAAATAATCTTTCAATCTTTTCCAAAAGTGACCCTCACCTCTCTTATAAAAGGCCACTTCCCCTTCTCTTACTTTCATACCTCCAAAGCATTTTGGATAAGCCAAACCCTACTCTAATATCCTCTCAACTATCCTCCCTTAAACCAAGAGGCATTACTTTGATCAGAAATCCAACCTAAGGATCCCTTTTGATCAAATCAAAAGGAAGAACCCGAAGAAGAGGTAAATATTTCATCACCTCTGTCAAGTTATTTTCTTCTTCCACTTCCTGTTTATTTGTTGTTTCAATTCTAAAATAATAACTCCAGTATCTTCTCTATACTATAATGTTATTAAAATGGTACAACCATATTCATTATTCTATTCATCATGTGAATGAAAAAGTCACCATACGTGCGTACGTACGACTTATCGTCTCCACGTCGTGGTGTAGTTTGTTATTCAAACACTTCATTATTTTGGATGGGTATAATAATGAATATAACTGATGTAAATAATTAATATAAAAAGTTAATGATTTTTTATATATTATATAACATCCAATTACATAGTATTTCACTATTAATATAATGATATTTTCGCTCATGATTACGTACGGATTACCGTAACGACGAACGCGACGAGATTTATTCCCCATCGTAATCATCCAAGAATAATTTTTATTTTATGATTAAAAATAATATTTATGTACATAATATAATTTGGTATATGAATCAAATACATCCTATCCATAACAAACATAGCTTACTTAACCCATCGTATAAAAGAAAACAAATCAGTTAACACCCGAAATGATGATACTACTGAAATATTATTAACAAAGCAATATTAGAGGGTCATATATGATATCATATTTATGTATATTGTACTTGTATAATTTAATAAAAATGATTTAACTATTATACATGAGGTTAACATACCCTCGACCAAGGAAAAGTACAAGGTAAGAGTTAATTTCACAATCTCTTTATTACCTGAGGTTGTTTTCACGTAAGTATCAACTGGGACCTATTTATCCTCTACATCCATGTTTCTTAAAAATATATTTCAATTTTTTTTACTATTTTCTAGAATATAGGTTTAAGTAATTTATACCCTTGTTTTACTTTTTATAAAATGTTTATAAATGAAACTTTCCGCCGTTTTCCAAGCAAGGTCTTTTACGGCCTTTTTGACAAAATTATGGAAAGAATGTTTTTTTAACTTATATGGCGGGTGTGCCTAATTTTCGCTATTATAAAACCTTTAAAGAATCCATTAAAATATTATAAGAATATTTTCAAAATAATTTTTTTCTTCTATAATTACATGACTTCTAAATTATTTCAAAATAGAAAGAGATATTTCTCTCAATAAGGTTTGATTTTATCTATGTGAACATCCTTTGATGGATTTTAAACTTGTTTGAAGTTGATATATTATGATATAACTCTTCTATATTTTATTAAATTTTTTGTCATATTTTTGACTGTGTATGTGTTATTTTTACACCATTAATGGTTTATTGATAAAGTATTGACATTTCATGTGAAAGTTTTAATACGAATGTTTTTGTTAGGTTTAAACGTTTTCATATGAGGATTGCATTAGACTTTGTAAGTGATGGGTGGAGCCCGCTATAGCTCCTCGATGCATCGGTAGGTCTCATGAGACGAAATAGTGTCATGGAATAGGGCCTTGACAAAATATTATTTGTAGTCTTGGCACAAGTCTTAGACTATGTGGTTATGAAGTCTGACATTATGCATTCCATCATTATTAAAGTGGCTATTGATATTGCATGTGATTATTCTACTAGCAGAATATCCATGTAAATAAGTAAATGTAATTATTTGATTTTATCTTTTCCATATTATTCTTAAGTTTAAGTTTAAAAGGCTTTTGTTTTAGTCTTATAAATTGCCTTAAATGTTTATGCTTACTTGTGAAAGTTTCCGCAGTATCGTTATCCTTACTGAGCATCTGAGCTCACCCATTTCTATGTTTTTTTCCCAGGATGTGAATAAGTATTTTATGGTTGACCAACATGGATAGGCTAAGGATATAAGTTTTCTCAAAAGGGGAATTTTTTTTTTATATTTTTATTTCATGATGTAATGTAAAACTTATGAATGTATCCAGTACTTACAAGGTTCCTAAATTGATCGGTCTTTCGGGACATGATTCCTTGTATCACGAAAAAGTTTTGTAATAATGCACCGACTCTGGATAACTAGGGTATGGGTGTTACAGTTGGTATCAAATAAAGTTTAGTAAAAACCTTGGAAACTATATTTAGAAAAACTTTGATTAGACAACACTGCCCTAAGATAAAGTTTGAGAATTAGTATAGAAGAACATCCTAGAATTTTGGTGCTGTAGAGATTTTGTGGGTTTTTCAAACAATAGATCTCTATATCGACATGAGTAGGTAGAGGTGGCTCTAGCATAGATGTACCTAAGGGTAAAACCCGAAAACACCACTTTGAGCTAGACTCGAACGAGAACTAGTGCACAACAAGAGGCCTTGCTGCACTCTTGGTTATGCCACTCCCGGGGGATAGGCTTAATATAATTATCATTTTCTTTACAAACCATTATGAAGGGTTTATGAGTATATACCTCCTCAAAAAAAATATTTTTATGATTATGGATTATATCCATAAACTGTTCAATTTATGTTAAGTGTTTTACAAGTTTGGAATTATGTATTGAAATTCATAAACTAATCTACTGTATGTCATTGTTTAGAAATGGTGCCTATTGGAAGGAATGGAAACCATATCAATGCAATCTTAATCCATGTAGGGATTGAAATCCTACTCAAGATAATTATAGTGGGGTTTGTGATGTAACTGGTGCAGATCAACTTATCACCATACTGGGACAACTCACTCTGGGTATGAATAATAACCTTACCCATATGGAGCACCCTGATCCACAACGCAGAGGATCAATGTTAGACCAATTCATGAAAAAAAACCCCCACCATTCAATGGGAGTACAAATCCTTTAGTCGCTGAGCAATGGATAAGTTCCTTAGAGAAAATATTTCATGCTTTGGGTAGTAGATAATGAGAAAAAGTTGTCATGGTAGTTTATCACCTCATGGGAGATGCAGATCAATGGTGGTCATTGATTCAAAACAAAAAGGAAGATGAAGAAGTATCAAACAAGGAATGGAGGGAGTTCAAAGAGATTTTCGTAGAAAAATACTTTCCTTATGACCATCGAACAAATATGGAAAGACAATTTTTGAGTCTGAGGCAAAAGGAGGATGAGAATGTCGCAACGTATGAGGCTAACTTTACAAGGTTAGCAAGGCATTATTGAGATTATATACATAACCCAAGGAGTAATATTGATCGATTCTTTGATGGGTTAAAACCATTTATATGGCAAGCATTATTCTCACAATCCTTCTTATCATACGAAGATATTGTCTCATGTGCTATCAAGAAAGAAAAATAATTCTCTAAGTCTTATGAATTTAAAGCAAAGAAATAAAAAAATAGATATACTGAACACTCTGGAAATGGAAATAAGGGGAATAAAGGAAAAGTTAGATATCTATCCTACTGTAAATGTGGGAAGAAACACCTTGGTACTTTCCTGAAGGGAATGCGAGTCTATTACAAGTGTGGTGAAAAAGGCCACCAAGCTCGTGATTTCAAGGGAAAGAAAGAGGCTATCAATGTTGAATTCTAAAATTGTAGAGAGAAGGGGCATTATGGAAATGAATGTACTAAGCGCCAAGGGAACATACCTCAGAAAAGGACAAGGGAGAAAGGCCAAGCTTATGCGATCACTACTGCCGAGGTTGAAGCTCCGAAAGATGTAGTGGTAGGTAATTTAATGATTTCCTCAAGTTTAGCCAATGCTTTATTTGATTATGGATCATCGCATTGTTTCATATATTCCTAGTTTTATAAGAAAATTAGATATTTCCATTTTGATTTAAGAAGGGAGTTGTCAGTCAAAATTCCTAAGGGAAGTATCATTGCAACAAAGTTTTGTGAATAAGTTCCCATTAGGGTATATAAATTCTCTTTATCTGATGATCTCATCATCAAACCCATGATTGAATTTTATATTATCCTTGGTATGGATTGGATTTTAGACCATGATGTGAAAATTTATTTTAAGAAGAAGATGGTTTAAATTCTTGATGATGATAAGGAGTACCTTATATTTAGAGCAGAAACTTCACCATCTGATTCTTATCTAGATCCACCCCAAGTAGCTCAACTAAATTCAACTATTAGGGTGGAAGAGAATGAAATATCTATGGATGAGGAAAGGAATTTTCTAATAGAGGATGTACCTATTTTTTAAGAATATGTTCATGGGTTTCTAGAGGATTTACCTGGACATCATCCAGAATGAGAAATTGAGATTTCCATTGATTTAATTCCCGGTTCAAGGCCCATATCGAAGACCCCTTGTAGAATGGCCACTGTGGAATTAGTGGAACTAAATAAATAACTATAGTAATTGATTAATAAGGGATTTATTCTCCCAAGTGTTTCTCTATGGGGAGCCCCTATCCTTTTTGTTAAAAATAAAGACAGATCTATGAGGTTGTGCATTGACTACAGGGAGATCAATGATATAATAATACAAAAAAAGTATCCCCTACCTCTCATTAAAGATTTATTCGACCAACTTCATGGAGCTAAATATTTTTCAAAGATTGACCTTCGACCAGGATATCATTAGTTGTGTTTGAAGAAAGAAGACATTCTGAAAACAACATTTCAAACTAGTTATGGGCATTACGAGTTTACTGTAATGCCTTTTGGCTTGACTAATGCACCCTCGATCTTCATGGATCTAATGAATAGAGTTTTCATGGAATATCTTGATGAATTTGTAGTGGTATTTATTGATGATATCCTAGTATAATCCAAAAGCTAATAAGATCATGAAATTCACTTGCGCATTATTCTAAAGACTCTTAGAATAAATTAATTATATGGAAAGTTTAGCAAGTGTGAATTCTGTCTTTAAGAGATTTCTTTCCTTGGCCATATTGTCTCTAAGGATGGAATCTCTGTTGATCATTCAAAGACCATGGAAATCCCAGAATGGCCAGCACCGACGAGTATAACTGGGGTATGCAGTTTTATTTGTTTAACAGGTTATTATTGGCGTTTTGTCCAGATTTTTTCTCAATTGGAAAACCCATTTACCAAGATCATACATAAAGGGGTTAAATTTGTTTGAAAAAATGAGTGTGAATAATGGTTTGAAGAATTGAAGAGAATATTAGTCAATGCTTCTATCTTGACTCTACCATCAGGGAACAATGGTTTTGTTATTTATAGTGATGCTACAAAGAAAGGACTAGGTTGTGTCCTTATAAAGAATGATAGAGTTATTGCCTATGCATCACGACAGCTAAAAATACATGAACAAAACTATCCTACTCATGATCTTGAGTTACTAGATGTATTCTTTTATCTAAAAATATGGAGACACTATCTCTATGGTGAAAAATGTGATATTTATACCAATCAGAAGAGTTTGAAGTAAAATTTCTCACAAAAAGAACTAAACATGAGGAAAATGAGATGGATTGATCTAGTCAAGGATTATGATTGAAGAATGCACTACCACCCAGAGAAGGAAAATAAGGTGGAAAATGCTTTTAGCAGAAAGGATCATTGAGTTTTGAACAAGATGAGAGTTGAAAGGGATCCTATTTTCATGGATCTAGTAAAGATGGATATGGGAATAACCAGTGAAGATGAAACATCAATAATTTTTCAAATGGATGTGAAACCATCTTTACTAGAAAGGATAAAAATTCTTAGACTGATGATGAGGAATTTCAAAAGAAAATTATAGCTGGGAACACTGGGAGATTGATCGACTTCGTATATAAAGATGGAATTTTGAAATTTGGGAAGAGACTTTGTGTTCCTGATATACCTGATCTAAAAAGGAAATTTTTGGGTGATTCTCATAGCTCCAATTTCTCTATACACTCTGGTAGCACTAAGATGTATGGTGATTTGAAAGAACATTTCTGGTGGGAAAACAGGAAGAGGGAGATTTCAAATTTTGTGTCAAGATGTATGGTTTGTCAACAAGTGGAAGCTGGAAGGAAACAACCTGGAGGATTCATGCAAGCTCTTCCCATACCTAAGTGGAAATGGGATAATGTTACGGTGGACTTTTTCATGGGGCTACCAATGACTCCTAGAAAGAATGATGCAATATGGGTCATTTTTGATCGTCTTACCAAGTAAGCACATTTTCTTTCTATAAGAGATGATTAACCACATGAACTTCTGGAAAGACTATATATTAATGGAGTTGTAAGACTTCATGGAGTACCACTATCAATTGTTTCTGATGGTGATCCCCGTTTTACATCAGGATTCTGGAAAAGTCTTCAGAAGGCCCTGGATAATAAACTTTGTTTGAGCACTTCCTACCACCCTCAAATTGATGGAAAATCAGAATGGAATATTTAAAGCTTAAAATACATGTTGAGATCTTGGTCACATGACTTTCAAGGTATGTGGGATCAATATTTACCTCTGGTAGAATTTTCCTATAACAATATCTTACATTCAAGTATTTAGATGGCACCATATGAAGCGTTATACAGAAAGAGATACTGCACACCAACTTGTTGGGATTATGTTGGTGAAAGAAAACTTGTAGGCCCAAAACTTGTCGAGGAAACAATGGAAATGGTGACGGTTATCCAAATCCACATCTAAGAAGCTCTAAGTAGGCAAAATAGCTATGTTGATAACCAAAGGAAGGATTTGGAATTTCAAGTAGGAGACCATGTTTTCTTGAAGGTATCTCCTTGAAAGGGTGTTATACGTTTCAGTAAGAAGTGTAAAGTGAGTCCCAAGTACATCAGACCTTTCAAAATTATAGAACAAATTGGAGTTGTATCTTATCATTTAGAAATTCCTCCAAGTCTCTCCAAAGTTCATCATGTGTTCTATGTATCACTACTGAGAAAATACATTCCTGACCCAACGCATGTACTCACCTATGATGAAATTGAACAGGAACATGATCTGTCTTATTGTGAAGAGCCTATCAAAATTCTTGATATGAGAGAACAAGTGCTGAGAAACTGGATGACTCATCTGGTAAAAGTTCTATGGAGAAACCATAAGATGGAAGAGGCAATGTGGGAACCAGAGGAACTTAGGATGAAAAACCACCCAAATATTTTTGTGCGTTAGTATTATAGAAATTTCGAGGATGAAATTATTTAAAGGAGGGAAGATTGTAACACCCCAATCTTCCATATTATGTTTCCATTTGAATAATGCTATAGCTTTCATTGTTCGCAACTTCGAGATTCTAACATATCGCGACCAATCAAACTAGCAGTTATGAATAGTACTACCAACTTTTTGAAATATTTTAAATTTTATTTTTCAAAATGGACTTCATTTTGGAATTCGGAATATCAAAATTAGCTTAGGGTGATTTTTTGGTATTTTTCTGGAAACTTCCAATTTTTTTTTGAATAGTGAAAAACACTGCATTATTGGTTAAAACGGACTTTGTATTTAAATAATTATTTATTTTATTTAAATTTATTTTAGTTCAAAATAGATACATAATAACTATATAATTTCAATGCAATTCATTAGAGTAATTTTATAATAAGTTTAGATATATAAAAATTTTATTGAACTTTTTACCATCTTTTACCCACCTCCCAGGAGCATTTGAAAATTTGCATAACACATAATTTTACCGCTTCTATGAGTTGAATTTAAAAAATACAAGAGACACGGTTAATATTATTAAGTAAGATGTGGTTCAATAAGATGAAAATAATTTTTGGTGAATAGTAACTTTTGACTTTTATTTACCACGGTTAAAAGTAAATAGGGTAATTAAGGGTAAAAATGATATCATAATTATCCTAAAACATTACCTAATTCTATCGGATAAGTATAATTCAACCAAAAAAACCTTAGGAATAAAGTATGATCCTCTTTGGTCCACTTGGATTAGATTAGGACATTTATTATTATTTCATTTAAAGAAGAGTTAAAAGAGTTAAATTCAAAGTTTAAAAACAAAACCATTTTTAATATAGGGTTTCATATAATATAAATTTGACTATAAATATTCATTATAAATCTAAAAAGAGTTTCTACATAATGGTATTTTATTTATAATTTTTTGACATTAAATAATTTAATTTATTTTACTACAAAATGATGATGGCGTAACTACTTTATTTATGAAATATTAAAATAATTGAAATTATAAATATCCAAATAAATGTAAATTGAGACTCCTGATGAATTAAACTAATTTTTTAGGTTAGTATGACATTGTAGTATTGGTTAAATAAATTTTATTTGATGTGATAAAGTCCTTATGGCTTTCAAAAAATCAAATGCTAAATAGTGTCAAAATTGACATAATTGAGTTTTTAGAACAAACTATAATGTTAATTGATATAATATTCCTAAAAAACTAAGTTTCAGCCAAAGGACTTAGATAAGGTTATATTTGTTAATAATTAACCACAAGGGGTTTTCTTGGATTGTTATAGTTTGTTTATTAACCATATAATATAAAAATACATAGAGACATGAGAAATGTCGAACTATTTAACTAAGAGTTAAATATAAAAGATAAGGTTAATATGATGACCTAAACCTGTATAAAACTTATTGGTTGAGAGTTTTTAGATCCATCCCACCTTATCTTTGAAATAATTCATTTTTGATCCATTAGAAACCAAATATGAATTTATTATAAAATAGTATTTCAAGCTTATACTAAAGTGAACCTCACCTCTCTTATAAAAGGACACTTCCCCTTATCTTAATTTTACACCACCAAATACTTTTGGCTCATCCAAACCCTACCCAAATATCCTCTCAACTATCCTCCCTTCAACCTATAGTTCTTAATGTGATCATAAAGCCAACCTAAGGAGCCCTTTTGATCATATAAAAAGGAAGAACCCGAAGAAGAGGTAAATATTTCATCACATGTTTCAAGTTCTTTTCTTCTTCCACTTCCACTATCTTTATTGTTTCCATTATAAAATAATAAATCTAGTATCTTCTATATATTTTGATGTTATTAAAAAGGTATAACCATATTCATTATTCTATCCATCATATGAATAGCAAATCCACCATATGTGTGTACGCACGTCTTACCGTCTCCACATCGTGGTGTAGTTTGTTATTCAAACACTTAATTATTTTGGATGGGTATAATAATGAATATAAATGATTTAAATAATAAATATAACATGTTAATGATTCTGTATATATGATATTCCATCAAATTACATACGATTTCCCCATCAAAATAATGATATTGTCGCTCGTGCTTACGTACGAATTACCGTCTACACGAACGTGATGAGATTCACTCCCCATCGTAATCATTCAAGAATAATTATAATTTTATGATTGAAAATAATGTTTATGAACATAATATCATTCTGTATATGATTAAAATACATCCTATCAATAAATAACATGGCTTATGTAACCAAGAATATAAAGGAAAAAAAATCAGTTAACACCCAAAATGATGATACTAGTGAATATTATTAACCAAGCAATATTAGAGGGTCATATATGATATCATATTTATGTATACAGTTATTTTATAATTTAATAACAATGATTTAACTATTATATAGGAGGTTAACTTATCCTCGACCAAGGAAATATACAAGGTAAGTGTTAATGTCACAATCTCTTTATTATCCGAGGTTGTTTTTATGTATCTACTAGGACCTCTTTATCATCCACATCTGTGTTTCTTAAAATTATATATAAAATCATTTTTACTATTTCTTAGACTATATGTTAAATTCATTTATACCCTTGTTTTACTTTTTATAAATTTTTTTAAAGGAATCTCTCTGTCGTTTTCCAAACAAGGCCCCTTACATCCTTTTTGGAAAAATTAAGGAATGAATGTTTTTTTACCTTATACAGCGGGTGAGGCTATTTTCCGCCATTATAACACCTTCAAAGATTCCATTATAATATTATAAGAATATTTTCCAAAATAAATGTTTTCTTTTATAATTACATGACTTCAAAATTATTTCAAAATGGAAAGAGATATTTCTCTCAATTTTTTTATTTCATCTATGTCAACATTCTTTGATGGAATTTAAACTTGTTTGAAGTTGATTTATTATGATACAACTCTTCCATATTTTATTGAAGGTTTTGTGATATGTTTTACTGTGGATGTGTTATTTTTACACCATTCATGGTTTATGGATAAAGTATTGATATTTCTTATGCAAGTTTTAATACGGATGTTTATGTTATGTTTAATCCTTTTCATATGAGGAATGCATTGGACTTAGTAAGTGATGGGTGGAGCCTGCTATAGGTCTTTGATGCATCGGTAGGTATCATGAGACAAACTAGTGTCTTGTCACATGTCCTTGAAAAGATCATATTTTTAGTCTTGGTACAAAGCCTTGACTATGTGGTTATGAAGTCTCACATTATGCATTCCATCATTATGAAAGTGGCTATTGATATTGCATGTGATTATTAAACTAGTAGAATATCCATGTGAATAAGTAAATGGAATTATTTGATTTTATCTTTTCCATATCATGCTGAAGTTTATGTTTAAAAGGATTTTGTTTTAGTCTTATACATTACCTTAAATGTTTATGCTTATTTACGAAAGTTTTGGCTATATTGTTATCTTTGCTAAGAATTTAAGCTCACCCATTTCATTGTTTTATTTTTCCCAGGATGTGGATAAGTATTTTATGGTTGACCTACAGGGATAGCCTAAGGATATAAGTGTGTTCAAAAGGGGACAAAATGTTTTTGATGTTTTTATTTTCATGATGTAATGTAAAACTTATGAATATATCTAGTACTTCTAAGGCTAATAAACTGATCGGTCTTTTGGGAAATGATACCTTTTATCTTTCCAATGTTATGTAATAATGTACTGACTCTGGGTAACTAGGGTCAGGGCATTACAGTGAAGGTTCTAAGAAATGGTTTTAGGTTGGATGAAAAGTGAAGACTGTTGGAGTTGAGTGTGATGAAGGAAACCATGGGACAATATTATGATAATTCCAAAATCAAAAAAGAAATAACCAAATAATTTCATGGCACTATAATCTAAAATAATGAATTTAAGGCAACAAAAGTTTTTTTTTCTATTTAATTAAATTATGAAAATGTTTCTTAAAAGACTAAGGATCTTGTGTTTTGGACCATTCATTATTTGGAGAGTGCTAGTTAATGGGGATATTGAATTAGTTGGGGAGGATATCATGCTAGTTTTGGTTAGTGGGAAGAAAAAAAAGTACTTTAATGGGTTATGTAACACCCCATGCTTCCACGGTACGCTTCTCTTTGAATAATACAGTAGCGTGTGTTGTACACAACTTCGAGTTCTAACACACCACAACCAATCAAACTAGCCGTTATGAATAGTAATACCCACTTTTTGAAATTTTATAAATTTTATCTTTTAAAATGGAATTAATTTTTGGATTCGGAATATTGAAATTATCTTAAGGTGAATTTTGGTATTTTTCTGAAATCATTCAATTTTTGATGAAAAGTGAAAAACACTAAGTTATAGTTTAAAACTGAATTTTTATTTAAATAATTATTTATTTTATTTAAATTTATTTTAGGTAAAAATAGATAGATAATACCTATATAAGTTCAATGTAATTCATTGGTGTCAGTTTATAATAATTTTAGATATATAAAAATTTTATTGAACTTTTTACCGTCTTTTACCCACCTCTTAGGAGAATTTGAAAATTTACATAAAACATAATTTTACTGCTTTTGTGAGTTGAATTTAAAAAATCTGAGAGACACAGTTGATATAAGTTAGTAAAATGTGGTTCAATAAGATGAAAATAATTTTTGGTGAATAGTAAATTCTTACTTTTATTTACCACATTTAAAAGTAAATAAGGCAATTAAGGGTAAAAATGATATTATTATTACCCTAAAACATGTCTTAATTCTATTTAATAAGTGTAATTAGACCAAAAAAATACCTTAGGAATAAAATATTATCCTTTAGGTCCACTTGGATTAGATTAGGACATCTATTATTATTTAATTCAAAGAAGAGTTAAAAGTGTTAAATTCAAAGTTTAATAACTAAACCATTTTTAATATAGGGTTACACATAAGATAAATTCGACTATAAATACTAATTAGAAAGATAAAAATATTTCCTAAATAATGGTACTTTATTAATAATTTTTAGACATTAAATAATTAAATTTATTTATGACACAATGATGATGTTGTAATTACATAATTAATGAAACATTAAAATAATTGATATTATAAATATCCAAATAAATATAATGTGAGACTTTTTATGAATTCCACTAATTTTCTAGGTTAATAAGACATTTTAGGGTTGGTTAGATGAATTGTTTTATAAGTAATAATGCTGTTACAAATTAAAAAAAACAAAATACCAAATAGTGTCAAAATTGACATAAAAGAGTTTTTAAAAAAAATATTATATTATTAATTGATATTCTATTTCTAAAAATTTAAGGTTCAGCCAAAAGACTTATATAATGAAATGTGTATCATTAATGAACCACTTGAGGTTATCTTGTAAGTTTATAGTAAGTTTATTAACCATATAATATAAAAATACAAAGTGGAATGGTAAATGTCAAACTAATTATCTAAGAGATAAATCTAAAGGATAAGGTTAATATAGTGACCCAAATCTGTCTAAAACCAATTACTTGAGTAGTTTTCGACCTATCCCCACCATATAATTTAAATAATCCATTTTGGAGCCATTATAAACTGAAAATGTTTTTATTATAAAATAATATATCTAGCTTTTCCAAAGGTGCCCCTCACCCCTCTTATAAAAGGTCACTTTCCCTTCTCTCTAATTCACACCTTCAAAGCCATTTTTCTCATACAAACTCTTCCCAAATACCCTATTAACTGTCGTGAATTAATCCTAGAGTCCTTCCTTTAGTCCAAAAGAAACCTAAGGAGCCATTTTGATCAAATCAAAAGGAAGAACCCGAAGAATAGGTAAATATTTCTTCACCACTTTCAGGTTCCTTTGTTCTTCCACTTCCTCTTTCTTTGTTGTTTCCATTCTAAATAATAACTCCAGTATATTATATATACTTAGATGTTATTATAAATATGGTACAACCATGTTCATTATTTTATCCATCCTTTTAATGACATGTCACCATACGTGCGTTTGTACGACTTACCGTCTCCACGTCGTGGTGTAATTGTTATTCAATACATTATTATTTTGATGGGTTTAATAATGATGTGTAATTGATGTAAATAATAAATATAACATGATAATTATTCTGTATATATGATATACCATCCAATTATATATTATTTTAACATCCAAAAAAATGATATTGTCTCTCGTGCATACGTACGGATTACCGTCTCCACGAACACGATGAGATTCATTCCCCATCGTATCAATTCAAGACTAATTTTTATCAGATGATTAAAAATAATGTTTAACTACTTAATATCATTTGGTATATGAATAAGATACATCCCATCCATAACAAATATGACTCATATAACAATTAATATAAAGTAAAACGAATCAGTTAACACCTGAAACGACGATAATACTAAGATATTATTAACAACGCAATGTTAAAAGATCATAAATGATATAATATTAATGTATATGATTCTTGTATAATTCAATAATGATTATTTCACCATTATACAAGAGTTTAAACTTCCTTTGACCAAGGAAAAGTACAAGGCAAGGGTTAATTTCACAATCTCTTTATTATCTGATGTTGTTTTTGTATAAGTATCCACTCGGACCTCTTTATCGTCCACATCAATGTTTCTTAAAAATGTATTCCAAAACATTTTTTCAATTTAATAGAATATGGTTTAATGTCATTTATAAACTTGTTTGACATTTAATAAAATGGTTTGAAAGGAATCTTTCTGTCATTTTCCAACAAGGTACTTTATGACCTTTTCAAAAGAATTAATGTAAGAATTTTTTTAACTTATACGGTGGGTGTGTCTATTTTCCACCATTATAACATCATAAAATCTTACCTTACAATATTATAAGAATATTTACAAAATAAATTTTTTCTTTTATAATTATATGAATTTTAAATGATTTTAATATAGAAAGAGATATTTCTCTAAAAAAAGGTTTTGATTTCATCTATGCCATCATCCTTTGATGGATTTTAAGCTTATTTGAAGTTGATTTATTATGATACAAAAATTCCATATTGTATTTAAGGTTTTGTGATATGTTTGACTATGGATGTTTTATTTTTACCCCATTCATGGTTTGTGGATAAAGTATTGACATTTCATATGCTAGTTTTAATACGAATGTTTCTATTACATTTAATACTTTTCATATGAGGAATGAATTGGACTTAGTAAGTGATGGGTGAAGCTTACTATAGCTCTTAGATGCATCGGTAGGTCTCATGAGACAAACTAGTGTCTTGGCACAATGCCTTGACAAAATATTATTTATAGTCTTGGCACAAGGCCTTGACTATGTGGTTATGAAAGTCTGACATTATGCATTCCATCATTATGAAAGTGGCTATTGATATTTCATGTGATTATTCGACTAGTAGAATATCCATGTGAGTAAGTAAATGACATTATTTCGATTTATATTTTCCATATTATGATGAACTTTATGTTTAAAAGTATTTTTTTAGTTTTATACATTGCCTTAAATGTTTATGCTTATTTATAAAAGTTTCCGTAAAATTATTATCCTTACTGAGCATCTCAGCTCACCCATTTCTATGTTTTATTTTTCCCATGATGCGAAGAAGTATTTTATGACTGACCTACAAGGATAGTCTATGGGATCTCAGCATTGTCCATGGAAACAATGTTGTTGTAGTTTTCCATTTTATGATGTAATGTAAACCTTATGAATGTATCTAGTATTTCCAAGGCTACTAAACTGGTCGGTCTTTCGAGATATGATTTCCTTGTATAATTCCAATTTTATGTAATAATGCACCAACTCTGGGTAACTGGGGTAGGGGCATTATAGTTGGTATCAGAGGAATTTTAGTACAAACATCAGAATCTCGATTTAGATAAACGCTGATTAGAGCACATTACCCTAAGATAGACTTTGAGGATTAGTATAGAATAACTTCCTAGAATTTTGGTATTGTAAAGATTTTTTGAGTTTTCCAAGAAATACATCCCTGTCTGGATACGAGCAGGTAGAGGCGGTTCTGGCACAGAGGTACCTAGGGGTAAAACCTGAAAACACCGCTTTGAGCTAGACTCGAACGGGAACTGGTGCATGACAACGGGCTGTGCTGCACTCTTAGTTACGACACTCCCGGGGGATAAGCTTAGGATAATCCTTATTTTCTTTACAAACAATTATGAAGGGTTTATGAGTATATAAATCATCAAAGAAAACATTTTTTATGATTATGGATTATATCCATAAAGTTTTCAATTTATGTTAAGTGTTTTACAAGTTTGGAATTATGTATTTCGATTCATAAAATAATATAGTTTATGTCATTGTTTAGAAATGGCGCCTAGTGGAAGGAATGGAAACCGTATCAATGAATGCACTATATTTAGGGATTGACCTCTTACTCAAGATAATTATAGTGGAGATGATGATGCAACTGGTGCTGATCAGCTAATCACCATACTGGGACAAGTCACTCAGGTTATGAATAATAACCATACCCGTATGGAGCACCCCGATCTACAGTATGGAGGATCAATGTTAGATCGCTTCATGAGGAAACAACCACAAAAATTCAATGGGGGTACAAATCCATTAGTAGCTGAGCAATAGACAAATTCCTTAGAGAAAATATTCCTCACCTTGGAGAGTAGCGAAAGGGAATGAGTTGTCATGACAGTTTACCGCTTCACTGGAGATGCTGATCAATGGTGGTCATTGATTCAAAACAAAAAGGAAGATGATGAAGTATAAAATATGGAATGGATGGAGTTTAAAGAGATTTTCTTAGAAAAATACTTTCCTCATGACCATCGAGCAGATATGGAAAGACAATTTCTGAGTCTGAGGGAAAAGGAGGATGATAAAGTCGCAAAGTATGAAGCTAACTTTACAAGGTTAGCGAGACATGCTGCAGATTATATACGTAACCCAAGAAGTAATATTTATCTTTTCTTTGATGGGTTAAAACCATTTCTACATCGAGAATCAGTCTCACAATCCTTCTCATCGTACAAAGATATTTTATCATTTGCTATCAAGATAGAAAAAAAATTCTCTAAGTCTTACGACTTTAAAGAAAAGCAAAAGAAGAAGAGATCTGCTGAACACTCTAGAAATTGAAATAAGGGGAAGAAGGGAAAATTTGAATATCCATCCTACAGTAAATATGGGAATAAACAACCTGGTACTTTCCTGAAGGGAATGGGATTCTGTTATAAGTGTGGTGAAAAACACTACAAGAAAAATAGCCTATGGCCACAGACCTATAGCCACGGTTTTAAAACCCTGGATATAGGTGGCTATGACCATGGTTATGTGGGCTATAACCACGGTTTTAAAAACATGTCTATAGTTTTTTTTCATGGGCTATAGCCAAAATTTTCTAAACCGTGGCTATAGCCCATACCTCTAGCCACGGTTATGTGGCCTATAGCCGTGGTTTTGAAAACTGTGGCTATAGGTCTCCCGCCCTTGCGTGAGAGAAAAAATTTCCCGCCAAAAAATGGACGGAAGAACTATTGCAACAGTTTTCAGGATATTGATATGGGTTTTAATAATATATATAACATATTATATATATACACACAAAAGCCTTTGTGGTGTAGTGGTTAGGGCATTGGAACGTGAAGGAAAGGTGCTGTGATCTAATCTGGGTGGACACATATTATTTTTAGGCTACTGCCATGGTTTTCAAGGGCTATATCCATAGTTAAAACTATAACACTAGGCCCCTATTTCCATGATTTAAACCATGTCCATAGGTCAACTCCCACAATGGCAGTTTTTAAGGCCAACAGTCACTGTTTTTAAAACCGTGGCAATAGGATGAGACCTACTACCATGATGATAATGGCCACAGTTGTCCAAAATTGTGGATGTAGACTAGGGCCATGATTTTGGGGACTTTTTCCACGATTTTGAATCGTGGAAATATTACTTTTTTCCAGTTATGAAAGGTCACCAAGCTTGTGATTGCAAGGGGAGGAAAGAGGCTGTTGATGTTGAATGCTAAAATTTTTGAGAAAGGGGGAATTATTCAAATGAATGTCATAAGCGTCAGGGGAACTTACCTCAGAAAAGGCCAAGGGATCAAAGGCAAGCTTATGTTATCACTACTGCTGAGGTTGTAGTTCTGAAAGACGTATTAGAAGGTAATTTAATGGTTTCCTCAAGTTTATCCAATGCTTTATTTGATTTTGGATCATTGAATTGTTTCATATCTTCCCAGTTTTCTAAGAAAATTAGATATTTCCAATTTTATTTAAAAAGGGAGTTGTCAGTCAAAACTCCTAAGGGAAGTATCACTGCAATAATGTTTTCTGAATCAGTACCCATTAGGGCATATATATGTTCTTTATCTGCTGATCTCAACATCATACCCATGATTGAATTTGATATAATCCTTGGTATGGATTGGATTTCAGACCATGATGCGAAAATTTATTGTAAGAAAGTGGTTACAATTTTTGATAATGATAAGGAGTACCTTATCTTTAGAGAAGAAACGTCACCACCTAATTCTTATCTAGATCCACCCCCAGTAGCTCAACTAAATTCAATTATTGGGGAGGAAGATAATGAAATAAATGTGGGTGAGGAAAATAATCTTCAAATAGAGGATTTACCTATTGTGAAGTAATAAGTTGATGTGTTTCCATAAGATTTACCTGGACATCCTCCAGAACGAGAAATTGAGTTTTCCATTGATTTAATTCCTAGTTCAAGGCTCATATTGAAGACCCCTTAAATAATGACCACTGTAGAATTAGTGGAACTAATGAAACAACTAGAGGAATTAAGTAATAAGGGATTTATTCAACCCAGTGTTTCTCTATGGGGAGCCCCTATCCTTTTTATTAATAAGAAAGATGGATCTACGAGGTTGTGCATTGACTACAAGGAGATCAATGTTATAACAATAAAGAACAAGTATACCCTACATCGCATTGATGATTTATCCAACCAACATCATGGAGCTCAATACTTTTCAATTATTTCCCTTTGATCTAGATTTCATTAGTTGTGTGTGAATAAGGAAGAAATTCTGAAAACAACATTTCAAACTAGGTTCGGGCATTACGTGTTTACAGTAATGCCTTTTGGATTGACTAATGCACCCTATGTCTTCATGGATCTAATGAATAGAGTTTTCAAGGAATATCTTGATGAATTTGTTGTGGTATTTATTTATTATAACTTGGTATACTCCAAAAACTACGAATATCATGATAATCTCTTGCGCATTATCCTAAAGACTCTTAGAAAAAATGAATTATATGGGAAGTTTAGCAAGTGTGAATTCTGGCTTTGAGAGATTTTTTTTCTTAGTCATATTGTCTCTAAGGATGGAATATCTATTGATCCTTCAAATACCATGGCAATCCAATAATGTCTTGCACCGATGAGTATAACTGAGGTACGTAGTTTTATTGGTTTAGCAAGTTATTATCGACGTTTTGTACCGAAGTTTTCCCGGTTGGCTAACCCATTAACAAATCTCAAATAAAAATGAGTTTAATTTGTTTGGACAAAAGAGTGTGAAGAATGTTTTGAATAATTGAAGAGAAGATTAGTCAATGCTTCTATCCTGACTCTACCATCGGGGAATGATGGGTTTGTTATTTATAGTGACGTTTCAAAGAAAGGACTTGGTTGTGTCCTTATGCAGAATTATAGGGTTATTTCCTATGCATCACGACAGCTAAAAATTCATGAGCAAAACTATCCTACTCATGATCTTGAGTTAGCATCTATAATCTTTACTTTTAAGATCTGGAGACACTATCTCTAGGGTAAAAAATGTGAGATATATATCAACCACAATAGTTTCTAGTATATTTTCTCCCAGAAAGAACTCAATATGAGGCAAAGATGATGACTTGAACTACTCAAAGATTATGATTTCACTATACACTACAACCCAGGGAAGGAAAATAAGGTGGAAGATGCTTTGAGAAGAAAGGATCATGGAGTTTTGAAAAAGATGAGAGTTGAAAAGGATCCTATATACATGGATCTAGTAAATATGGATATGGGAATCACCATGGAAGCTGAAACATCAAAACTTTTTCAAATGGTTGCCTAACCATCTTTACTAGAAAGGATAAAGAGTTCTAAGACTGGTGATGAAGAGTTTCAAAAGAAGATTAAAGCTATGAATCTTGGGAGATAGGTTGAATTTGTGTATGAAGATGGAATATTGAAATTTGGTAAGAGGCTTTGTGTTCCTGATATACCTGATCTTAAAAGGGAATTGTTTGATGATTATCATAGTTCTAATTTTTCTATACACCCTGGTAGCACTAAGATGTATAGAGATTTGAAGGAACTTTTTTGGTGGGATAACATGAAGAGGGAGATTGATGATTTTGTGTCAAGATGTATGGTTTGTCAGCAAGTGAAAGTTGGAAGGAAACAAACTAAAGGATTCATGCAACCTCTTCCCATACCTGAGTGGAAATGGGATAATATTATGATGGACATGGTCATGGGGCTACCAAAGACTCATGTAAGGAACGATGCAATATGGGTCATTGTTGATCGTCTTACCAAGTCAGCACATTTTCGTTCTATAAGGGAAGATTTTACACTTGAACGTTTAGAAAGTCAATATGTTAATGAAGTTGTAAGACTTCATGGAGTACCATTGTTGATTGTTTCTGATCATGATCCCCATTTTACATCAAGATTCTGGAAAAGTCTTCTGAAATCCCTAGACATTGAACTTCATTTCAGCACTGCCTACCACCCCCAAACTGATGGACAATCAGAACAGACTATTAAAACCTTAGAATACATGTTGATATCATGCTCACATGTCTTTCAGGGTATGTGGGATCAATATTTATCTCAGGTAATATTTTCCTATAACAATAGCTTTCATTCAAGTATTCAGATGGAACCATATGAAGTATTATACGAAAAGAGATTTCGCACACCAACCTGATGGGATGATGTTCGCGAAGGAAAACTCGTAGGCCCAGAACTTGTGGAGGAAATGATGGAAAAGGTGAAGGTAATCCAAAACAACATCAAAGCTGCTCAAAGTAGGTAGAAGGTCTATGTCGATAACCAAAGGAAGGATTTGGAATTTCAAGTAGGAGATCATGTTTTCTGGAAGGTATCTCCATGAAAGGGTGTTATACGTTTCGGTAAGAAGGGAAAATTAAGTCCAAGGTACATCGGACCTTTCAAAATTCTAGAACGAATTGGGGATGTAGTTTACCATTTGGAAATGACGCCAAGTCTTTCCAAAGTTCATGATGTATTCCACATATCACTGTTGAGAAAATACATGCCTCACCCAACGCTTGTACTCACCAATGAGGAATTAGAACTGGAACCCAATCTGTCTTATTGAGAAGAGCCTGTCAAATTTCTTGATACAAGAGAACAAGTGTTGAGAAACCGAATGACTCATTTGGTAAAAGTTCTATGGAGAAATCATAAGATAGAAGAGGCAATGTGGGGACGTGAGGAACTTATGATGAAGAACCACCCAAGTCTTTTTATGCAGTAATACTCTAGAAATTTCAAGGATGAAATTATTTTAAGGAGGGGAGAATGTAACACCCCAAGCTTCCATGATATGCTTCTCTTTTAATAATACAGTAGCGTGTGATGTACGCAACTTTGTGTTCTAACACACCACAACCAATCAAACTAGCCGTTATGAATAGTAATACCCATTTTTTCAAATTTTGTAAATTTTATCTTTCAAAATGGACTTAATTTTTGTGTTCTTAATATCAAAATTAGCTTAGGGTGAATTTTTGTTATTTTTCTAAAAACATTCAATTTTTGATGAATAGTGAAAAACACAGAGTTATAGTTTAAAACCGAATTTTTATTTAAATAATTATTTATTTTTTTAAATTTATTTTATGTCAAAATAGATACATAATACCTATATAAGTTCAATTTAATTCATTGGAGTTAGTTTATAATAATTTTAGATATATAAAAATTTTATTGAACTTTTTACAGTCTTTTACCCACCTCCTAGGAGCATTTTCAAATTTTCATAAAACGTAATTTTACCACTTTTGTGAGTTGAATTTCATATATCTGAGAGACATGGTTTATATCAGTAAGTAAAATGTGGTTCAATAAGATGAAAATAATTTTTGGTGAATAGTAACGTTTTACTTTTATTTACCATGGTTAAAAGAAAATAGGGTAATCAAGGGTAAAAATGATATTATTGTTACACTGACACATGTCTTAATTCTATTGGATAGGTGTAATTTGACCCAAAAAAACTTAGGAATAAAATATGATCCTTCAGGTCCACTTGGATTAGAATAGAACATTTATTATTATTTAATTCAAAGAAGTGTTAAAAGTGTTAAATTTAACATTTAATAACTAAAACATTTTTAATATAGGGTTATACATAAGATAAATTTGACTAAAATTACTCATTATAAAGCTAAAAATATTTACTACATAATGATATTTTATTTATAAATTTTATACATTAAATAATTAATGTTATTTATGACACAATAATGATGCAGTAATTACTTAATTAATGAAATATTAAAATAGTTGGTATTATAAATATGAAAATAAATTTAAATTTAGACTTTTTATGAATTCCACTAATTTTATAGGTTAATATTAAATGTTAGGGTTGGTTAGATGTATTTTTTTCTAAGTAATAATGCTGTTATAAATTTAGAAAAAACAAAATACCAAATAGTATCAAAAATAACATAAAATAGTTTTTAAAACAAATATTATATAATTAATTGATATTATATTTCTAAAAATATATTTTTCATAAAAAATACTTATATAATGATAGTTGTATCACTAATTAACCTTTTGGGGTTTTCATGGAAGTTTATAGTATGTTTATTAACCATATAATATAAAATTACAAAGAGATAAGGAAAATGTCAAACTAATTAACTAAGAATTAAATTTAAAAGATAAGGTTAATATAGTAACCCATACCTATCTAAAACCTATTGGTTGAGTAGTTGTCGACCCCTACCCACCTTAGCCTTTAAATAAAATATTTTGGAGACATTATAAACTGAAAATGATTTTTTTATAAAATAATATACCAGCTTTTCCTAAGGTGCCCCTCACCCCTCTTATAAAAGGGCACTTCCCCTTCTCTCTAATTCACACCTTAAAAGCCATTTTTCTTGGCCAAACTCTTCCCAAATACCCTCACAACTGTCCTCCATTCATCCTAGAGTCCTTTATTTAGTCATAAAGCCATCCTAAGGAGCCCTTTTGATCAAATTAAAAGGAATAACCCGAAGAAGAGGTAAATATTTAATCACCTCTTTCAAGTTCCTTTCTTCTTCCACTTCCTCTTTTTTTATTGTTTCCATTATAAATAATAACGCAAGTATCTTATATATACTGTGATGATATTATAAATATGGTATAACCATATTCATTATTCAATCCGTCCTTTGAATGACATGTCACCATACGTGCGTACGTACGACTTACCGTCTCCACGTCGTGGTGTAATTGTTATTCAATACATTATTATTTGGATGGGTATAATAATGACGTGTAATTGATTTAAATAATAAAAATAAAATGATAATTATTCTTTATATATGATATAACATCCAACTAGATGTTATTTTAATATAAAAAAATGATATTGTCGCTTGTGCGTATGTACGGATTATTGTCTCCATGAATGCGATTAGATTCATTCCCCTTCGTATACATTCAAGAATAATTTTCATTATATGATTAAAAATAATGTTTAAAGACTTAATGAAATTATTTATATGAATAAGATACATCCCATCCATAACAAATATGACTCACATAACAAAGAATATAAATGAAAACGAATCTGTTAACACCTGAAACAACGATAATACTAAGATATTATTAACTGTGCAATGTTAAAAGATCATATATGATATCATATTAATGTATATGATTATTTTATAATTTAATAACAATTATTTAACCATTATATAGGAGGTTAACCTACCCTCGACCAAGGAAAATTACAAGGTAAGGGTTAATTTCACAATCTCTTTATTATCCAAGGTTGTTTTAATGTAAGTATCTACTGGGACCTCTTTATCATACACATCCATGTTTCATAAAAATGTATTCCAAAACATTTTTAATATTTACTAGACTATGTTTTAAATTCATTTATACCCTTGTTTGAATTTTAATAAATTTTTTTGAAAGCAATCTTTCTGTCGTTTTCCAATAAGGTACTTTATGACCTTTTCAAAAGAATCAAGGTAAGAATGTTTTTATAACTTATACGTCCGGTGTGGCTATTTTCCACCGTTATAAAATCATCAAAGCTTCCCTTATGAGATTATAATAATATTTCCAAAATAAACGTTTTCTTTTATAATTATATGAATTTTAAATGATTTCAAAATAGAAATAGATATTTCTCTAAAAAAGGTGTTGATTTCATCTATGTCAACATCCTTTGATGGATTTTAAGTTTACTTGAAGTTGATTTATTATGATACAAAACTTCCATTTTGTATTGAAGGTTTTGTGATATGTTTGACTATGGATGTGTTATTTTTACACCATTCATGGTTTATGAATAAAGTATTGAAATTACGTATGCTAGTTTTAATACGAATGTTTATGTTATGTTTAAACCTTTTCATATGAGGAATGCATTGGAATTAGTAAGTGATGGGTGGAGCCTGCTATAGCTCCTCAATGCATCGGTAGGTCTCATGAGACAAACTAGTGTCTTGGCACAAGGCCTTGAAAAAATCTTATTTTTAGTCTTGGAACAAGGTCTTGACTATGTGGTTATGAAAGTCTGGCATTATGCATTCCAGCATTAGGAAAGTGGCTATTGACATTGCATGTGATTATTCGACTAGTAGAATATCAATGCGAGTAAGTAAATGACATTATTTTGATTTATATTTTCTATATTATGATGAAGTTTATGCTGAAAAGGATTTTTTTTAGTTTTATACATTGCCTTAAATGTTTATACTTATTTATGAATGTTTCCACTATATTGTTATCCATACTGAGCATCTGAGCTCACCCATTTGTATGTTTTATTTTTCCTAGGATGGGAAGAAGTATTTTATGACTGACCTGTAGTGATAGTATATGGGATCTCAATGTTTTCCATGGAAACAATGCTGTTGTAGTTTTCAATTTTATGATGTAATGTAAACCTTATGAATGTATCTAGTATTTCTAAGGCTACTAAACTGGTAGGTCTTTCAGGACATGATTTCTTTGTATAATGCAAATGTTATGTAATAATGCACCAACTCTGGGTAACTGGGGTAGGGGAATTACAGTTGGTATCAAAGGAATTTTAGTACAAACCTTAGAATATAGATTTAGATAAACACTGATTAGAGAACATTACCCTAAGATAGACTTTAAGGATTTTTATAGAAGAAAATCCTAGAATTTTGGTATTGTAGAGATTTTGTGAGTTTTCTAAGAAATACATCCTTGTCTGGATAAGAGCAGGTAGAAGCAATTCTGGGATAGATGCACCTAGGGGTAAAACCTAAAAACACCTCTTTGAGCTAGACTCGAACGAGAACTGGTGCACGGCAAAGGGACTTGTTACACTCTTGGTTATGACACTCCCTGTGGATATGATTAGGATAATCCTCATTTTCTTTACAAACCATTATGAAGGGTTTTCAAGTATATACATCCTCAAAGAATTTTTTTTATGATTATGGATTATATCGATAAAATGTTCAATTTATGTTAAGTGTTTTATAAGTTTGGAATTATGTACATCAATTCATACACTAATCAAGTTTATGCCATTGTTTAGAAATGGAACCTAGTGGAAGGAATGGAAACCCTATCAATGCACGCACTCCATGCAGGGATTTCCCTCCTACTCAAGATAATTATAGTATAGATGGTGATGCAACTGGTGCTGATCAGATAATCACCATACTGGAAAAACTCACTCAGGTTATGAATAATAACCATACACATTTGGAGCACCCTGATCCACAGCGTAGAGGATAAATGTTAGATCGCTTCATGAGGAAATAAACACGAACATTCAATGGGGGTAAAAATCCACTAGTAGCTGAGCAATGGATAAATTCCTTAGAGAAAATATCCTACTCCTTCGATAGTAATGAAAGGGAAAAAGTTGTCATGGCAGTTTACCGCCTCACTGGAGATGCTAATCAATGGTGGTCATTGATTCAAAACACAAATTAAGATGATGAAGTATCAAATATGGAATAGAGTTATTTTAAAAAAAAATTCTTAGAAAAATACATTCCTCATGACCATTGAGCTGAAATGGAAAGACAATTTCTGAGTCTACAGAAAAAGGAGGATGATAATGTTGCAAAGTATGAAGCTAACTTTACAAGGTTAGCGAGGCATGCTACAAATTATATACATAACCCAAGAAGTAATATTGATCATTTCTTTGACGGGTTAAAACCATTTCTCCATTGAGAATTTGTTTCACAATCCTTATCATCGTACGAAGGTATTTTATCATGTGCTATGAATACAGAAAATGAATTCTCCAAGTCTTACAACTTTAAAGCAAAGGAAGAGAATAAGAGATCTTCTGAACACTATGGAAATTGAAATAAGGTGAAGAAGGGAAAAGTTTAATATCCAACCTATAGTAAATGTGCGAAGAAACACCCTGGTATTTTCCTAAAGGGGCTGAGAGTCTTTTACAAGTGTGGTTAAAAATGACACCAAGATCATGATTGTAAGGGGAAGAAAGAGGATGTTGATGTTGAATGCTACAATTGCTTAGAAAGGGGGAATTGTGAAAATGAATTTCCTAAGAGTCAGGGGAACTTATCTCAGAAAATGCCAAGGGATCAAAGCCAAGCTTATGCTATCACTACTGCTAAGGCTGAAGCTCCGAAAGACGTAGTGGCTGGTAATTTAATGGTTTCCTCAAGTTTATCCATTGCTTTATTTGATTTCAGAAAATCACACTATTTCATATCTTCCCAGTTTACTATAAAAATCAGATATTTCGAATTTTTTTAACAAGGGGTTGTTAGTGAAAACTCCTAAGGGAAGTATCATTGCAACAATGTTTTGTGAATCAATACCCATTAGGGCATATAAATGTTCTTTATCTTATGATCTCATCATCATACCCATGATTGAGTTTGATATAATCCTCGGTATGTATTGGCTTTCAGACCATGATGAAAAAATTTATTGTAAGAAGAAAGATTTTACAATTTTTGACGATGATAAGGAGTACCTTATCTTTAGAGAAGAAACACCACTACCTAATTCTTATCTAGATCCACCCCCAGTAGCTCAACTAAATTCAATTATTGGGGAGGAAGAGAATTAAATAACTGTGGGTGAGGAAAAGAATGTTCAAATAGAGTATGTACCTATTGTGATAGAATATGTTGATGTGTTTCCAAAATAATTACCTAGACATCCTTCAGAATGAGAAATTGAGTTTTCCATTGATTTAATTCCTGGTTCAAGGCCCATATCGAAGACCCCTTATAGAATGGACACTGTAGAATTAGTGGAACTAATGAATTAACTAGAGTAATTGAGTAATAAAGGATTTATTCGCCCTAGTGTTTCTCCATGGGGAGCCCCTATTCTTTTTGTTAAGAAGAAAGATGGATCTATGAGGTTGTGCGTTGACTATAGGGAGATCAATGATATAAAAATAAAGAACATGTATCCCCTACCTCACATTGATGATTTATTCGATGAACTCCATGGAGATTAATACTTTTCAAAGACTGACCTTCGATCTGGATATCATCAGTTGTGTTTGAAAAAGGAATACATTTTGAAAACTGCATTTCGAACGAGGTACGGGCATTGCGGGTTTACGGGAATGCCTTTTGGATTGACTAATGCACCCTCTGTCATCATGGATCTAATGAATAAAGTTTTAAAGTAATATCTTGATGACTTTGTAGTGGTATTTATTTATGATATCTTGGTATACTCCAAAAGCTACGAAGATAATGAAAATCACTTGCGCATTATCTTGAAGACTCTTAAAAGAAATGAATTATATTGGAAGTTTAGCAAGTGTGAATTCTGGCTTCAAGAGATTTCTTTTCTAATATTGTCTCTAAGGATGGAATATCTTTTGATCCTTCAAAGGCCAAGGAAAGCCAAGAATGGCATGCACCGACGAGTATAACTGAGGTACGCAGTTTTATTGGTTTAACAGGTTATTAACGACGTTTATTCCATACTTTTGCCTTGTTGGCTAACCCATTAACAAAGATCAGATGAAAAGGGGTTAAATTTGTTTGAAAAAAAGAGTGTGAAGAATGTTTTTGAAGAATTTAAGGGAATCTTAGTCAATGCTCCTATCATGACTCTACCACCAGGGAATGATGGGTTTGTTATTTATAGTGACGCTTCAAAGAAAGGACTTAGTTGTGTCCTTATGCAGAATGATAGGGTTATTGCCTATGCATCACGACAGCTAAAAATTCATGATAAAAAATATCCTACTCATTATCTTGAGTTAGCAGTTTTAATCATTTCATTAAAAATTTGGAGACACTATCTATATGGTGAAAAATGTGAGATATATATCGACTACAAGGGTTTGAAGTATATTTTCTCATAGAATGAACTCAACATGAGGCAAAGATAATGGCTTGAACTACTCAAAGATTATGATTAAACTATACACTACCACCCGAGGAAGGAAAATAAGGCTGTAGATGCTTTGATTAGAAAAGATCATGGAGTTTTGAACAAGATGAGAGTCGAAAAGGATCCTATATACATGGATCTAGTAAATATGGATATGGGAATCACCATGGAAGGTGAAACATCAATACTTTTTCAAATGGTTTCCAAACCTTATTTACTAAAAAGGATGAAGAGTTCTCAGACCGGTGATGAAGAGTTTCAAAAGAAAATTAAAACTGTGAATGATGGGAGATTGAGTGACTTTGTGTATGAAGATGGAATTTTGAAATTTGGGAAGATAATTTGTGTTCCCGATATACCTGATCTAAAAATGGAATTGTTGGATGATGCTCACAGTTCTAATTTCTCTATACACCCTGGTAGAACTAAGATGTATATATATTTGAAGTAAAATTTTTGGTGGGACAACATGAAGTGGAAGATTGCTAATTTTTTGTCAATATGTATGGTTTTTTAACAAGTGAAAGCTAGAAGGCAACATACTAGAGGAGTCATGCAACCTCTTCCCATACCTAAGTGGAAATGGGATAATATTACGATGGACATTGTCATAGGGATACCAAATAATCCTAGAAGGAATGATGAAATATGGGTGATTGTTGATCGTCATACCAAGTCAGCACATTTTCTTGCTATAAGGTAAGATTTAACCCTTGAAAGTTTAACAAGACTATATATTAATGAAGTTGTAAGACTTCATGGAGTACCACTATCGATTTTTTCTAATTGTGATCCCCATTTTACATCAAGATTCTGGAAAAGTCTTCTGAAATCCCTGGATACTGAACTTCATTTCAACACTGCCTACCACCCCCAAACTGATGGACAATCAGAACAGACTATTCAAACTTTAGAAGACATGTTGAGATCATGCTCACTTGACTTTCAAGGTATGTGGGATCAATATTTACCTCATGTAGAATTTTCCTATAATAATAGCTTTCATTCAAGTATTCAGATGGAACCATATGAAGCGTTATACGGAAAGAGATGTCGCACACCAACCTGTTGGGATAATGTTGGTGAAAGAAAACTCGTAGGACCAGAACATGTGGAGGAAACGATGGAAAATGTGAAGTTAATCCAAAACCACATCAAAATAGATCAAAGTAGGCAGAAGAGATGTGTCAATAACCGAAGGAAGGATTTATAATTTCAGGTAGGAGATCATGTTTTCTTCAAGGTATCTCCATGGAAGTGTGTTATATGTTTCGGTAAGAAGGGAAAATTGAGTCCTAGGTACATCGGACCTTTTGAAATTCTAGAACAAATTTGGTATGTAGCTTACCGTTTGGAAATGCTGCCAAGTCTTTCCAAAGTTCACGATGTCTTCCACGTATCACTGTTGAGAAAATACATGCCTGACCCAACGCATGTACTCACCAATGAGGAATTAGATCTAGAACCTGATTTGTCTTATTGCGAAGATCCTGTCAATGTTCTTGATACAAGAGAACAAGTGTTGAGAAACCAGATGACTAGTCTGGTAAAATTTCTTTAGAGAAACCACAAGATAGAAGATGCAATGTGGGAACCTGAGGAACTTATGATGAAGAACCACCGAAGTCTTTTTATGCAGTAATAATCAAGAAATTTCGAGGATGAAATTATTTGGAGGGGAAAATGTAACAACCCAATCTTCTACAATATGCTTCTCTTTGAATAATACAATAGCGTGTGTTGTATGCAACTTCGGGTTCTAACACACCACAACCAATCAAACTAGCCGTTATGAATAATAATATGCACATTTTAAAAATTTATAAATTTTATCTTTCAAAATGGACTTCATTTTTGGATTCAGAATATAGAAATTAGCTTACAGTGATTTTTTTTATTTTTCTGAAAACATTCAATTTTTGATGAATAGTGAAAAACACTAAGTTATAGTTTAAAACCGAATTTTTATTTAAATAATTATTTATTTTTTTTAAATTTATTTTAGGTAAAATAGATACATAATACCTATATAAGTTCAATTTAATTCATTGAAGTCAGTTTATAATAATTTTAGATATATAAAACTTTTATTTAACTTTTTACAGTCTTTTACCCACCTCCTAGGAACATTTGCAAATTTACATAAAACTTAATTTTACCGCTTCTGTGAGTTGAATTTTAAAAATCCAAGAGACATAGTTGATATCAGTAAGTAAAATGTGGTTCAATAAGATGAAAATAATTTTTGGTGAATAATAACTTTTTACTTTTATTTACCACGGTTAAAAGTAAACAGGGTAATTAAGGGTAAAAATGATATTATTATTACCCAAACACATGTCCTAATTCTATTGGATAAGTGTGATTCGACCAAAAACATCCTTAGGAAGAAAATATGATCCTTTAGGTCCATTTGGATTCTATTAGGACATTTATTATTATTTAATTCAAAGAAGAGTTAAAAGTGTTAAATTCAAAGTTTAATAACTAAACAGTTTTAAATATAGGGTTATACATAAGATAAATTCGGCTAAAATTACTCATTAGAAAGATAAAGAGATTTCCTATATAATGATTTCTTATTTTTAATTTTTATACATTAAATAATTAATGTTATTTATGATACAATGATGATGAAGTAATTAACTATTTAATGAGTCTCTCTCCTCATAATTCCTATGTTTTTATTCGCTTTTGTCCGACCAGTTTCTGGCGGCACCATCTCCCTTCACGCACCCCGTTCCAGGTCTGCGTAGCTCGCTCTTTCCTTAGATCCGGAGCCTCTAGTTCTTTTCTTCCTTCCTGTGTCTCCCCCCGACTCTCCATGGTGAGAATCTGTGTTCTCTACCTCCTCTCTCCCCCGCCTTCTCTCAGATCCCACCTTCTGCGTTCTGGAAGGAGTCGGGTTTCTTCTTCTTCATCTACTCTACTTCGACCTCAAGTGTTGTACCTTGCCTTCCCTAGGTTCCTGAAGTTCCTTCTATAGCCGTCACCCCTCACTGGAGTCAGATCTATGAGAGGGAACGCGACGCCAGATCCCTCTTCAGCGTTCTTACAGTCTTCTTCAACAACACATCTGATTTGGTGCGTAGGTGCTCTTCCTCGATTGTGGCCTCTCCTCGACGGCTTTTCCTTGGTCTACGGCTCTCAATTCTGATATACTGCTTGAGGTGTCTGATCTACAACCTGTTGTTTCCGATTGTGGCCTCTTCTCAACGATATTCAGGGCTCTAATCTTTGTCTGGAATTTTTCGATCAATGGTTGTGGTTCCAGTTGCCTCCCGACCAACGTTTGGATTCTGAACCTCAAATGGATCTAGTACGTTTCTGCTCACGAAGGTCCCTGATAGCGGAGATTTTTGATTGGATCATGAAGTGTCCGCTCGCGAAGGTCTTTTCCGCGAAGGACATAGCTGCGAAGGGTTTGGATCGCGAAGTATTCACACACAAAGGTTTGGGATCACGAAGTGTTTGTAGAACGAGGTGTTTTCTAACGAAGTGCTTCCTCGCGAAGGTCTTGGCTGCGAAGGACTTGGGCGCAAAGGGGTTGTATCACGAAGTGTTCGCTTGCGAAGGTTTTGTTTTGAAGTGTTTGCACGTGAAGAGTTTTCTCGTGAAGTATAGGATCGCGAAGGTGTGCTCTCGAAGGTCTTGGTTGGTGGAGACTTCTACACGCATATGTTTTTCCTGCGGGGGGATTTGACCACAGAGGTTGTAGAGCGCACGGGGCCACAAAGGTCTCAGTTCACAGGGTTTGATCCGCACACTCTGTTGACCTAAATGGTTTTGCTCTCAGAGGACGCTACTCGCAAAGGGTTTTGTGGTGACGATGGAAGTTATCATTTTCACTTTAGTGGAGAGGGACCTAATGCATCGCTAGCGGAAACTCTCCTTAACTAATAAAGAAAAATCGGTAATTGTTATACGGAAGAGTGAATATGTGTTTATCTCACATCGACTGTCCTTGCTTATTGTTGGAAAATTCCTAGAAAAAAATTCCTTCAATCAGGGAGCGCTGAAAAATACTCTGCAAAATATTTGGAGATTGGAGGACGGCGTTGCTATAAGAGAAGTGGAAGCGGGACTCCTAGTATTTGAATTCTTCAATGAAGGTGATAAATTAAAATTCCTAAAAGGTCGAACATAGTCCTTTGACAACCAAATCATACTCATGGATGACCTTAAAGGCGAAGAAAATTTCCAGTTAGTTAATCTGTCTTGCTCAATTTTATGGATTCGAATTATAGGAATCCCCTTTCATGGTAGAACAGAACGTGTTATGCGTGAGATTGGAGAACACATTGGTTCATTTGTGGAATGGGACCAATCCTATCAAATTCAATGGGGACCCTTTGTGCGAATCAGAGCTTCGATGGATGTTGCACATCCTCTTATGAGAGGAATGTTTTTGACAATTGAGGACTCTGACGTCTGGATTTCTTTTGAGTTTGGAAAGCTTTATATTTTTTGTTTCTTTTTTGGATGCCTCGAACAATTAGAAAAGTCATGGGAGGAAAAGAAGGAGGATAGACATGGAAATGTTCTTCTACAATACGGTCCCTGGATTCGTGAAAAAACCTCTTTGGCGGCTTTTATTTCCGAAGTTGAAAAACAACCGGACCGTGACAAACTTGCGAAGGCTATTAATAAGCGGTCTGAGCCAACTCACACTAATATAATCAAGCTTGGGCCACCAATTATTTCTGATGACAACCATGTGGTTCAACGGGCCGAAGGAAGGAATCTGGAGTAGCCACAGACCTCGGTCGAGCCGAGGGAACAACACATGAGTCAGGGGCAGGGGCCGAATGCCCCCCCAAGACAGGAAAATGTTTTTTGAAGACAATTGCCTCCCCATATGCTAGGCTGCAACCAAACTACAAGGAACCACCAGACCCAGGATCAGGTGTATAACAGCTATGCAATGATCCACCAGACCCGATTCCTAGTTCAGATGATGTATCTCCCAGTGCTACCCCTCAGGCAGTTGATGACATGACAGGGATCACGTTGATAGGTACTATAGAACATTGGAGGTGGAAAAGAATGATTAGCAGGGATAAGGGTGTGGATCCCCACAGTTCACAGCCCATGTACCACAAACGACGCTTGGAGGCATCTCAGATAACTGAGATCCTACCAAAGAGGTGGAAAGTGGTAGATGACAGGCGGGTTGTTGAAGTTTCTGTGGCGGCGTCGGGTGTGTCCCGGCCCCGCCTAGGGCAATGAAAATCTTATGTTGGAACTTTCGGGGGCTTGTAAATCCCCGAACAGTTCGTGTTCTCCATCACTGGACATCCAAATTTCTCCCTGACATAGTTTTTTATCCGAAACTATGTTGGACTGCAAGGATGCGGGCCTTATGGGCCTGAAGATTGAGTTCAAAAATGCCTTACCCATTGGACGACAGGGACCCTCAAGTGGACTTTGCCTCTTGTGGAAGGAGGACCTTGGGGTTAAGATCTCTAATTACTCAAGTAACCACATTGCTGTGATGGTTGTTGGCCCAAGGGATCCTCCTTGGTCGTTTTTTGGGTTCTATGGGTGGACGGGTGGGCAGGATAACCATAGATCATGGGCCCTTCTAAAGCAACTGCGAGATTCCCTCCCTGGCCCTCTCCTGATGGGGGGGGGGGGATTTTAACGAGATCATGTCTCCCCCTGAAAAAGAAGGAAGATGTGTGAGGAGTGGTGTTGCGATGAAAGATTTTAGGATGTCTCTTGTTTCAAACTGTCTTCATGACCTCGGGTTTTCTGGCTCGCCGTTTACCTGGCATCGGGGTAGGTCAATATAGAACCACCTGGCCGAAAGGTTAGACATATTTTTGGTGAATGATGAGTGGACCTCTCTTTTCCATGCCTTCTCTATTTTCCACCTGGCTCCCGTCTCCTCTGACCACTGCCCAATCATGTTGTCAACAGTCTCACAAGGGCAACAGAGGGGACCTAAGAAAACCTTCCGATTTGAAAGTTTGTGGCTCCAAGATAGTGATTGTGAAAAAGTGGTTCAAGCGGCTTGGGAGGGATCGAATCGGTGCATTATGTCCAACTTCTGCACTGTTGCGTCTCGCCTTCAGTAGTGGAGCTCAACTAGGTTTGGTAACTTTGACCAACGTATTAAGGAGGCGAAGAATCAATTAAAGGGACTCCACTCATCTTCGTGTTGTGAATATGTCCTTTGGAACATCGCTGTGGAAGAAAAGAATCTCAATGCAGCTGTGAGAGAGAAATAGTGTTTTTGGTTCATTCAGGCACAGGAGTCCCACATCAGAGATGGTGATAAGAACACCAAATTTTTTCACCAACGAGCATCTTCAAAGAGAATGAAGAATCATATTGCACATCTGGAGGACCCCACTGGAAGAGTTGCACATGACATAAATGACATTCAATCCATTATCCTGAACTTTTTCAGCAACCTCTATTCATCAGAAAGTATTAGCACTCCCTCATACCTGATTGGATGCATCCCAAAGTTGGTTACAGAAGACATGAATCGGTACCTGGAAAGAGATTTGTCTAAGGAGGAAGTGCTTGGGGCCCTGCATCTTATTCAATCTACCAAGGCACTGGGGCCTGATGGGTTTCATGATCTGTTCTTTAAACGGTTTTGGCATATTGTGGAGCCCGATGTGGTGGCCCTAATGAAGAAGGTGTAGGATGGAAGAGCTTATCTTGAATCCCTGAATGAAACTCTTATTACTCTTATCCCCAAATCCCAGTGCCCTCAGAAAATCTCGGAGTTTCGGCCAATCAACCTGTGTAATGTGATTTACAAACTTTTCTCCAAAATCATGGTGGCCAGACTTAGGAATTTTCTCCCGCTTCTTGTCTCAGATAACCAAAGTTCCTTCGTTCCCAAGAGATCTATTATAGACAATGCTTCCTTTGCCTTCAAATTATTCCACTCTATGAAAACTTGCTCCTCATCCAAGCGTGGCACCATGGAAATGAAACTTGATATGATGAAAGCTTATTACAGAGTTGAATGGACTTTTCTCGAACTTGTTCTTTACAGGTTGGGCTTTGGGATGAAATGGATTTCTAATGTCATGAATTATGTTACGTCTGACTCCTACAGAATCAACATTAATGGGGTCCCTTCAGCGAGCTTTAAACCGTTAAGAGGCTTGAGACAAGGGGACCCCCTGTCACCTTACCTCTTCATTCTGGTGCCATATGTCTTTTCTCATCTCATCCTGAAGGCGGCGGATCAAGGAGTTATCCATGGTGCTACAGTATGTAGAAATGTACCCCTATCTCTCATCTCTTCTTTGCAGATGATATCGTCCTCTTCATGCGTGCTACCCCACAAGAATGCAGTGCAATGCTGAATATCATCAATCTGTACGAAAAGGCCTCTGGGAAACATCTTAATGATTCGAAATCAGAGTTATCTTTCAATAAAGGAGTCCCAAAATAAAAGAGAGAGGAGTTGCAGTGAATGTGTGGGTTTCTGCTGGTTGATAAGAATCCTAAGTACCTGGGCCTCCCGAACCTGGTGGGTAGATCAAAGAAACAGGTTTTAGGCATGATTTTGGATATGGTGGATAATCTGATTTGTTTGTGGTCTATTAGGATGATTTCCAAGGTGATAAAGGAAGTTCTTGTGAAGTCAGTGGCCCAAGAAATCCTTCTTATGCTATGTCACTGTTTAAATTCCCAGAAACTCTCATTGATCAACTCCACTCCTGGTTGGCCAATTTTTGGTGGGGATCCTAGGAGGGCAAACATAATTCCCATTGGATGTCATGGGAGAAGTTGTGTGTTTCAAAATTTCGTGGCGGCCTCGGCTTCCGCAATCATAAATGGTTTAACGAGGCTCTTTTGGCGAAGCAAGGATGGAGCCTTATTTCCCACACAAATGCCCTGTTCTCAAAGGTGATGTGAGCTAAGTACTTCCCTCATTATGAATTATTTCATGCCCAACTGGGGCCATGACCGAGTTTTATGTGGAGGAGAATTTGGGGAGAAAAATCTCTCCTTGATTTGGGATGTGTGTGGAGATTTTCTCATAGGCATAATATTAACATTTGAAATGATCCCTGGCTGGCTGAGGGAGCCAATCATAAGGTTTCCTCAATGGTTGTCCCTGTATTAGAAGATGGAAGAGTACGTGACCTTCTTGATGACTCACTTAAGGAGTGGGATCAGGAGAAGCTTTGTTTCTCATTTAACGAAGTGGATCACCAGCTCATCCTGGGTATACCTCTCACACCATGAATGGGGATTGATCAGATTTTCTGGATTGGGGAACCTCATGGGAGATATTCTGTTTGTTCGGGTTGTAAATTGAGGGTTCAAGGTCTGGCACCGACCTTTACCGATAATCGGTGGAAGTGCCTCTGGTCCCTCACCGCTCCCCCTAAGGTGAAATGTTTTTGGTGGAAGGTATGTTCTGGGGTTCTTCCAACCCGGGACTTTCTGGTGCAGCGACATTTGGTGGAGGACGACACTTGTCCTTTGTGCCTCCATGATGTGGAATCCCCTATGCATGCAATTCTTTCCTGTAAGGTGGTGGAAGGGCTGTGGAAGGTTTGGAGGCCGGATTTTAGTACTTTCATTGATCCTTCAATTGGGTTGGTCCCAAACCTTACTAAATGGGTGTCTTCTCTGGAACCAAGAGTGGTCGAGCTGATATGTACAATTTCTTGGTTGGTGTGGACTAGACGGAATGAATGCACTTTCCAGATGAAGGTGAACCCTAATCACCTATGGGTGGATCAAGCTTTGGAGTGGATGAATGGTTGTAAGAAAAGTGATGCAAGGTATTCTTTGAGCCACACTCAACGAGCAGACCCCTTTTGGTCTCCCCCCCTAAGGGTTTCTTCAAGATTAATATTGATGTTGTCCTCTCTGCTAATTCAAGGGTCAGTATTGGGCTCATTGCTCATAACAGTTTGGGCCAGATTGTGGAAGCCCAGTGTAGGGCAGTGCCTAACTCATAGAGCCCTGTGGTGGCTGAGGCCTCGGCTATCCTCCAGGGGCTTCTTTTTTCCCATTCAAAATCTTGGACTAAGATTATGGTGGAATCTGACTGCCTCTAAGTGGTGAACGCTCTCTCAACAAAAGATGTGGATTCCCAGCCTTATGGCCCCATCTAGAAGAAGATCTGGTCCCTGAACGATGTATTCTATGCATGCAAATTTTCTTTCATCAAAAGAGATGGTAATTCAATGGCCCATCGTTTGGCTCGTTTTGGGAAACATTGGGGTAATCATTGTTGGGTGAACTCATTCCCTAATTGGCTTTGTAATCCCGTCTTCATTGATCAAAAATTAATCTTTTCCTTCAAAAAAAAAACTATTTAATGAAATATTAAAATAATTGATATTATAAATATCCAAATAAATGTAATTTGAGATTTTTTATAAATTCCACTAATTTTCTAGATTAATATAACATTTTAATTTTGGTTATATGTATTGTTTTCTAAGTAATAATGCTGTTAGGAATTTAGAAAAAACAAAATACCAAATAGTATCAAACACAACTACAAATATGGCTTTTATAGCGCTAAAAATGGCCTTTATCAGCGCTAGAAAGGCACTGATAAAGCCGGAAAAGATAGGGGGGGGGTCCCCTTTATCAGCGCTCCTAAAAGCGCTGATAAAGACCCCTTTTATCAGTGCTAAAATAAGCGTTGATAAAAGGGGTCTTTTATCAGCACTAAAACGAAGCGCTGATAAAAGGGTCCTTTATCAGCGGTTTGTTTTAGCGCTGATAAAAGGATCCTTTATCAGAACTTCATTTATCAGCACTTTCTTTATCAGCGCTTTTAAAAAAGCACTAATAAAAGGTAAAAAAATTATAAAAATTAAAGAAATTAAAAAAAATAACAAATAAAATAAAAAAATAAATAAAATACTGCCAATCTGGGGGGCTTTTATAGCGCTTGATCCCCCCCTTGTACATCGCTTTTCTCCCCCCTACATCACCCCCACGCACCACCTCCCCCCTTTACCAGCGCTTGCTCACTTATTCCCCCCTGCGCGCGCGCTCCTGCCTCCACCATGATTTGAACTCCAGACCTCCCCCCTGTGCGCCTAATCACTTACCATCTATTTTGATTTGTTTTCCATATCATGATATCCATATATACATATATATACATATATATATACATATATATATAGTCATATTTATTTGTATAGTAATATATATTTATATTAATATATATATAGTTATATTAATATATATAGTTATATTAATATATATAGTTATATTAATATATATATATATAGTTATATTAATATATATATCTCTCTCTCTATATATATAGTTATATTAATATATATATATATATAGTTATATTAATATATATATATATATAGTTATATTTATTCGTATAGTAATATACATTTATATTAATATATATATAGTTATATTAATATATATATATATAGGTATATTAATATATATATTTATTGTGATATTAATATATATATTTATAGTGATATTAATATATATATTTATAGTGATATTAATATATATATTTATAGTAATATTAATATATATATGTAGATATATTAATATATATATATATAGTTAGATTAATATATATATAGTCAGATTAATATATAGGTATATAAATATTCATATATTTGTATTTTAAATAAAATGGATATTAGTTATTATTTAGATAAAGATAATATATTTTATATGTAAATATATTTTATTATTTATATTTATAATTAAATTTTTATGTGTGAATATATAAAAAATATGTATATATTGTTATATATTATATTATAAATAGTAGTACAATATAAAAAATGATAAAATTTCAAATGCATAATATCAATATGAATGTAATACCTTGGAATAAATTCAGTACCCACCAAAAAATAGCCAATAATACCCCCTTAAACGAGGATGAAAATCCAATTTTTTTTAAAAAAAATCGTGGTACCGCAAATAAAAACTCAGTTTTGGAGGCCTTCTGGGCCTCTTTTGGCCTTGAAAGAACCTTGACCAAGGTCCCCCTGGCTCACAAAAACTTAGATCTCATCGCAGGATTCGATTTGATATGCGGTAGAGCTCAAACAGACACCCGCATCAAAATTTATGGCCGTTTGAAGTTCGAGTTGCGTTTTCAACATATTTTGGATCTTTTTTTGATTTTTTTTAGTCTTCAAATTGTTATTAAATGACTATTACTCTATAATAATTAGCAAATTATTAATTAAAAATATTTTTTTTAATTTTTTTATAAGCCATTTTCACTAAATATCTTAATTATATATTAAGTATATTAAGTGTAAATGTGTATTTATACTTATCCAAAATATATTTAAAAAGTATATATTATATTTATATCAATATAACTATATAAATATATTTATATATTTATATATTAATATATTTTTTTTAATTAATTTTTTTGAACCCGACCCTTTATCAGCGCTTTTTTAGTGCTGATAACGGGACCCCCTTTATCACCGCTTTTTTAGTACTGATAAAGGTACCCCCCTTTATCAGTGCTTTTTTTGTTAGCACTGATAAAGGGTGGCACTGCGAAAAACTGTTTTTTTGGTAGTGAAAACTGACATAAAAGAGTTTTTAAAACAAATATTATATTATTAATTTAAATTATATTCCTAAAAATATAACTCTCAGCCAAAAGACTTATATAATGATAGGTTTATCATTAATGAACCACTTGGGGTTCGATTGGAAGTTTATTGTAAGTTTATTAACCATATAATATAAAAATTCAAAGAGACATGGTAAATGTCAAACTAATTAACTAAGAGTTAAATCTAAAAGATAAGGTTAATATAGTGACCCAAACCTATCTAAAACCTATTAGTCAAGTAGTTGTCTACCCCTCCCAACCTTAGCCTTTACATAATCCATTTTGGAGCCATTAGAAACCAAAAATTATTGTATTATAAAATAATATTTCTATCTTTTCCTAAGGTACCCCTCACCCCACTTATAAAAGGGGACTTCCCCTTCTCTCTAATTCACACCTTCAAAGCCATTTAGCTCGGCCAACGTCTGCCCAAATACCCTCCCAACTGTCCTCCCTTAATCCTAGAGTCCTTCCTTTAATCAGAAAGCCAACCCAAGGAGCCCTTTTGATCAAATCAAAAGGAAGAACCCAAAGAAGAGGAAAATATTTCATCACCTCTTCCAAGTTCCTTTTTTCTTCCACTTCCTCTTTCTTTGTTGTTTCCATTATAAATAATAACTACATTATCTTATATATACTGTTATGTTATTATAAATATGGTACAACCATATTCATTATTCTATCCATCCTTTTAATGACATGTCACTATACGTGTGTACGTACGGCTTACCGTCTCCACGTCGTGGTGTAATTGTTATTCAACAAATTATTATTTGGATGGGTATAATAATGATGTTTAATTGATGTAAATAATAAATATAACATGATAATGATTCTTTATATATGAAATACCATCCAATAATTTATTATTTTAATATCAAAAAAATGATATTGTCGCTCGTGCGTACGTACAGATTACCGTCTCCACGAATGCGATGAGATTCATTCCCCTTCATATCCATTCAACAATAATTTTCATTAGATGATTAAAAATAATATTTGAAGACTTAATATCATTCTGGATATTAATAAGACACATTCCATCCATAATAAATATGACTCAGATAACAAATAATATAAAGGAAAACGAACCAGTTAACACCCGAAACGACGATAATCCTACGATATTATTAACAAATCAATGTTAAAAGATCATATATGATATCATATTAATGTATATTATTCTTGTATAATTTAATAAAAATTATTTCACCATTATAAAATAGGTTACCCTACCCTCGACCAAGTAAAAGTACAAGATAAGTGTTAATTTCAAAATCTCTTTATTATCCGTGGTTGTTTTTACGTAAGTATCTACCAGGACCTCTTTATCATACACATCCATGTTTCATAAAAATGTATTCCAAAACATTTTTACTATTTACTAGACTATGGTTTAAATTCATTTATAACCTTGTTTGACTTTTTATAAAATGGGTTGAAAGGAATCTTTATGTCGTTTTCAAACAAGGTACTTTATGACCTTTTTGAAAGAATTAAGGTAAGAATGTTTTTTTTAACTTATACGTCGGGTGTGGATATTTTCCACCGTTATAACATCATAAAATATTCCATTATATGCTTATAAGAATATTTCCATAATAAATTTTTTCTTTTATAATTATATGAATTTTAAATTATTTCAAAATAGAAAAAGATATTTCTCTAAAAAAGGTTTTGATTTCATCTATGTCAACATCCTTTGATAGATTTTAAGCTTATTTGAAGTTGATTTATTATGATACAAAACTTCCATATTGTATTGATGGTTTTGTGATATCTTTTACTATAGATGTGTTATTTTTACACCATTCATGGTTTATGGATAAATAATTGACATTACGTATGCTAGTTTTAATACGAATATTTATGTTATGTTTAAACCTTTTCATATGAGGAATGCATTGGACATAGTAAGTGAAGGGTGGAGCCTGCTATAGATCCTCGATGCATAGATAGGTCTCATGAGACAAACTAGTGTCTTGGCACAAGGCATTGACTTAATATTATTTGTAGTCTTGGCAGAAGGCCTTGACTATGTGGTTATGAAAGTCTGGAATTGTGCATTCCATCATTATGAAAGTGGCTATTGATATTGCATTTGATTATTCTACTAGTAGAATATCCATGTGAGTAAGTAAATGGAATTATTTTGATTTATATTTTCCATATTATGATGAAGTTTATGTTGATAAGGCTTTTGTTTTAGTTTTATACATTGCCTAAAATGTTTATGCTTATTTATGAAAGTTTTTGCTATATTGTTATCCTTACTGAGCATCTGAGCTCACCCATTTATATGTTTTATTTTTCCAGGATGTGAATAAGTATTTTATGAATGACTTGTAGGGATACTCTATGGGATCTCAGTGTTGTCCATGGAAACAATGTTGTTGTAGTTTTCCATTTTAAGGTGTAATGTAAACCTTATGAATGTATCTACTATTTCCAGGGCTACTAAACTGGTCGGTCTTTCGGGACATGATTTCTTTGTACCATGCCAATGTTATGTAATAATACACCAACTCTGGGTAACTGGGTTCGGGGAATTATAGTTGGTATCAAAGGAAGTATAGTACAAACCTTGGAATTTAGATTTAGATAAACGTTGATTAGAGAACATTACCCTAAGATAGACTTTGAGGATTAGTATAAAAGAACATCCTAGAATTTTGGTATTGTAGATATTTTGTGAGTTTTCCAAGAAATGCATCCCTGTTTGGATATGAGCAGGTAGAGGCGGATCTGGAACATATGTACCTAGGGGTAAAACCTGAAAACAACGCTTTGAGATAGACTCTAACGGAAACCTGTGCATGACAACGGGCCTTGCTGCACTCTTGGTTACAACACTCCCACGTGATATGATTAGGATATTCCTCATTTTCTTTACATACCATTATTAAGGGTTTATGAGTATATACATCCTCAAAGAAAACATTTTTTTTATGATTATGTATTATATCCATAAAATGTTCAATTTATTTTAAGTGTTTTACAAGATTGGAATTATGTATTTCGATTCATAAACTATTCTAGTTTATGGCGTTGTTTAGAAATGGATCCTATAGGAAGGAATGAAAACTGTATCAATGCACACAATCCATGTTGGGATTTCCCTCTAACTCAAGATAATTTTAGTGGAGCTGATGATGCAACCGGTGCTGATCAGCTAATCACCATACTAGGACAACTCACTCAGGTTATGAATAATAACCATACCCATCTGGAGCACCCTGATCCGCATCATGGAGGATCAATGTTAGATCACTTCATGAGGAAATAAACACCAATATTCAATGGGGGTACAAATCCACTTGTATCTGAGAAATAGATAAATTCCTTAGAGAAAATATTCCACGCCTTGGGGAGTAGCGCAAAAGGAAAAGTTTTCAAGGATGTTTACCTCCTCACTGGAGATGCTAATCAATGGGGGTTATTGATTCAAAACAGAAATGAAGATGATTAAGTATCAAATATAGAATGGGGGTATTTTAATGAAATTTTCTTAGAAAAATACTTTCCTCAAGATCATTGAGCTGATATGGAAAGGCAATTTTTGAGTCTATGGAAAAAGGAGGATGAGAACATCGCAAAGTATAAAGATAACTTTGCAAGGTTAGAAAGGCATGCTAAAAATTATATACATAACCCAAAAAGTAAGACTGATCATTTCTTGGATGGGTTAAAACCGTTTCTCCATCGAGCATTAGTCTCACAATACTTCTCATCATACGAAGATATTGTCTCATGTGCTATCAAGATAGAAAATGAATTCTATAAGTCTTACGACTTTAAAGCAAAGAAAGAGAAGAAGAGATCTACTGAACACTCTGGAAATGGAAATAAGGTGAAGAAGGGAAAAGTGGAATATACATCCTGCAGTAAATGTGGGATGAAACGCCCTGGAACTTTCCTTAAGGGAATATGAGCCTGTTACAAGTGTGGTGAAAAAGGCCACCAAGCTCATGATTGCAAGGGGAAGAAAGAGGCTGCCAATGTTGAATGCTACAATTATTGAGAAAGGGGGCACTATGAAAATGAATTTCCTAATCATCAGAGGAACTTACATCAGAAAATTCCAAGGGATCAAGGCCACGCTTATTCTATCACTACTACTGAGGCTGAAGCTCTGAAAGACGTAGTGGAACGTAGTTTAATGGTTTCTCAAGTTTAGATAATGATTTATTTGATTATGGATAATTGAATTGTTTCATATCCTCTCAGTTTTCTACTAAAATCATATATTTCCAATTTGATTTAACAAGGTAGTTGTTAGTAAAAACTCTTAAGGGAAGTATCATTGCAACAAAGTTTTGTGAATCAGTACCCATTAGGGAATATAAATATTCTTTATCTTATGATCTCATCGTCATACCCATGATTTAATTTGATATAATCCTCAGTATGAATTTGATTTTGGACCATGATGCAAAAATTTATTGTAATAAAAAGGAGGTTACAATTTTTGATGATGATAAGGAGTACCTTGTCTTTAGAGAAGAAACGTCACCAACTAATTCTTATCAAGATTCACCCCCCGTAGCTCAACTAAATTCAATTATTGGGGAGGAAGAGAATGAAATAATTGTGGGTGAGGAAAATAATGTGCAAATAGAGGATGTACCAATTGTGAAAGAATATGTTGATGTGTTTCCAGAAGATTTACTTGGACATCCTCCAGAATGAGAAATTGAGTTTTCCATTAATTTTATTCCTTTATCAAGGCCCATATCGAAAACACCTTATAGAATGGCCACTATAGAATTAGTGTAACTAAAGAAACAACTATAATAATTGAGTAATAAGGGATTTATTCTCCCTAGTGTTTCTCCATGGGGAGCCCCTATCCTTTTTTTAGGAAGAAGGATGGATCTAAGAGGTTGTGCATTGACTAAAGGGAGATCAATGCTATAACAAGGAAGAACAAGTATCCCCTACCTTGCATTGATGATTTATTCAACTAAATTTATAGAGCTATATAATTTTCAAAGATTGACCTTCGATTTGGATATCAACAGTTGTGTGTGAAAAAAGAATACGTTCAGAAAACAACATTTCGAACCAGGTATGGGCATTACGAGTTTACGATAATGCCTTTTGGATTAACTAATGCACCCTATGCCTTCATGGATCTAATGATTAGAGTTTTCAAGGAATATCTTGATGAATTTGTAGTGGTATTTATTGATTATATCTTGGTATACTCCAAAATCTACAAAGATCATGAAAATCACTTGTGCATTATCCTGAAGTATCTTAGAAGAAATTAATTATATTGGAATTTTAGCAAGTGTGAATTCTAGCTTCAAGAGATTTATTTTCTTTTCCATATTGTATCTAAGGATAGAATATCTGTTGATCCTTCAAATACCAAGGAAATCCAAGAATGTACTACACCGACGAGTATAACTAAGGTACGTAGTTTTATTGGTTTAGTAGGTTATTATCGACATTTCGTCCAGAATTTTTCCCGGTTGGTTAACCCATTAACAAAGCTCACACGAAAAGGGGTTAAATTTGTTTTGAAAAAAGAGTATGAAGAATGTTTTTAAGAATTTAAGAGATGATTAGTCAATGATCCTATCTTGACTCTACCATCGGTGAATGATGGGTTTGATATTTATAGTGACGCTTCAAAGAAAGGACTTGGTTGTGTCCTTATGAAGAATGATAGGGTTATTGCCTATGCATCACGACAACTAAAAATTCATGAGAAAAACTATCCTACTCATGATCTTGAGTTAGAAGCTTTAATATTTACTTTGAATATTTGTAGACACTATCTCTATGGTGAAAAATGTGAGATATATACTGACCACAAGAGTTTGAAATATATTTTCTCATAGAAAGAACTCAACATGAGGAAAATACGATGACTTGAACTACTCAATGATTATGATTTCACTATACACTACTACCTGGGGAAGGAAAATAAGGTGTAATATGATTTGATTAGAAAGGATAATGGATTTTGGAAAAATATGAGACTTGAAAAGGATCATATATACATGGATCAAGTAAATATGGATATGGGAATCACCATGGAAGGTGAAACATCAATAATTTTTCAAATGGTTTCAAAACCATATTTACTAGAATGGATACAGATTTCTCAGATCGGTGATGAAGAGTTTCAAAAGAATATTAAATCTATGAATCATGGGAGATAGGCTGACTTTGTGTATAAAGATGGAATTTAGAAATTTGGGAAGAGACTTTGTGTCCACGATATACCAAAAGGGAATTATTGGATGATGCTCATAGTTCCAATTTCTCTATACACACTGGTAGCACTAAGATGTATAGAGATTTGAGGGAACATTTTTGGTGGGACAACATGAAGAGGGAGATTTCTGATTTTGTGTCAAGATGTATGGTTTTTCAACAAGTGAATGTTGGAAGGCAACATCCTGGAGGATTCATGTAACCTCTTCCTATACCTGAGTGGAAATGGGATAATATTACGATAGACACTATCATGGGGCTACCAAAGACTCCTTGAAGGAATGATAAAATATGGGTCATTGTTGATCGTCTTACCAAGTCATCACATTTTCTTTCTAAAAGGGACGATTTACCACTTGAAAGTTTAGCATGAATATATGTTAATGAAGTTGTAAGACTTCATGGAGTACCACAATTGATTGTTTCTGATTGTGATCCCCATTTTACATCAAGATTCTGGAAAAGTCTTCAGAAACCCATGAATACTGAACTTCGTTTGTGCACTGCCTACCACCCCCAAATGGATGGATAATCATAACAATCTATTAAAACCTTATAAGACATGTTGAGATCATTCTCACTTGACTTTAAAGGTATGTGTGATCAATATTTACATTTGGTAGAATTTTCCTATAACAATATATTCCATTAAAGTATCCAGATGGCACCATATGAAGAATTATATGGAAAGAGATGTCACACAAAAACCTGTTGGGATGATGTTCGCGAAAGAAAACTCATAGACCCAGAACTTATTGAGGGAATGATGGAAAAGGTGAAGGTAATCCAAACCCACATCAAAGCAGCTCAATATAGGCAGAAGAGATATGCCGATAACTGAAGGAAGGATTTGGAATTCCAGGTAGGAGATTATGTTTTCTTGAAGGTATCTCCATGGAAGGGTTTTATATGTTTTAGTAAAAAGGGAAAATTGAGTGCTAGGTATATCAGACCTTTCAAAATTCTAGAACGAATTGGGGCTCTATCTTACTGTTTGAAAATGCTGCCAGGTCATTCCAAAGTTCACGATGTATTCCACGTATCACTATTTAGAAAATACATGCCTAACCCAATGCATGTACTCACCTATGAGGAATTAGAACTGGAACTCGATATTTCTTATTGTGAAGAGCCTGTAAAAGTTCTTGATACAAGAGAACAAGGGTTGATAAGTCGGACGACTCGTCTGGTAAAAGTTCTAAGGAGAAACCATAAGATGGAAGAGGCAAAGTGGGAACATGTGGAACTTATGATGAAGAACAACCCGAGTCTTTTTACACAGTAATACCCTAGAAATTTAGAGGATGAAATCATTTGAAATAGGGGATAATGTAACATTTCAAGCTTCCATGGTACACTTCTCTTTGAGTAATACAGAAGCATGTATTGTACGTAACTTCGATTTCTAACACACCACAACCCATCAAACTAGCCGTTATGAATAGTAATACCCACTTTTTAAAATTTTATAAATTTTATCTTTCAAAATGGACTTCATTTTTGGATTCGGAATATAAAAATTATCTTAGGGTGAATTTTTGGTATTTTTCTAAAAAAATCCAATTTTTAATAAATAGTAAAAAACACTAAGTTATAGTTTAAAACCAAATTTTTATTTAAATAATTATTTATTTTATTTAAATTTATTTTAGGTCAAAATAGATACATAATATCTATATAAGTTCAATTTAATTCATTGGAGTGAGTTTATACTAATTTTAGATATATAAAAATTTTATTGAACTTTTTACCGTCTTTTACCCACCTCCTAGGAGAAATTGAAAATTTACATAAAACATAATTTTACATCTTATGTGAGTTGAATTTAAAAAAATCCGAGAGACACGGTTGATATCAGTAAGTAAAATTTGGTTCAATAAGATGAAAATAATTTTGGTGAATGATAACTTTTTTATTTTTATTTACCACGGTTAAAAATAAATAGGGTAATTAAGGGTAAAAATGATATTATTATTATCCTAACACATGTCCTAATTCTATTGGATAAGTTTGATTCGACCAAAAACAACCTTAGGAATAAAATATGATCCTTTAGTTCCACTTGTATTAGATTAGGACATTTATTATTATTTAATTCAAAGAAGAGTTAAAAGTCTTAAATTTAAAGTTTAATAAATAAACCATTTTTAATATAAGGTTACACATAAGATAAATTAGACTATAAATACTCATTATAAAGATAAAAATATTTCCTACATAATTGTATTTTATTTAAAAAATTTAGATATTAAATAATTAAATTTATTTATGATACAATGATGATGCAGTAATTACCCAATTAATGAAATATTGAAATAATTGATATTATAAATATCAAAATTTTGGTAATTTAATACTTTTTATGAATTAAAATAATTTTCTAGGGTAATATGACATGTTTGTGTTAGTTATATGAATTTTTTGGAAGTAATAATCATGTTATGAATTTATAAAAAATAAAATAAAAAATCATGTCAAAATTGACATAAAAGAGTTTTTAAAAAACATATTATATTATTAATTGATATTCTATTCCTAAAAATATAAAGTTAGGAAAAAAGACTTATATAATGATAGGTGTATCATTAATGAAACACTTGGGGTTCTCTTGGAAGACTATAGTAATTTTATTAACCATATAATACAAAAATACAAAGAGACATGGTAAATGTCAACCTAATTAACTAAGAGTTAAATATAAATGATAAGGTTAATATAGAGACCCAAACCTATCTAAAAACTATTGGTTGAGTAGTTTTCGATCTATACCCATATTATATTTTTAATAATACATTTTGGATCCATTAGAAACCGAAAATTATTTTATTATAAAATAATATTTCTATCTTTTCCTAAGGTGCCCCTCACCCCACTTATAAAAGGGCACTTCCCCGTCACCCTAATTAACACCTTCAAAGCCATTTGGATCGGCCAAACTCTGCCCAAATACCCTATAAACGTTACTTCCTTCATTCTATATGCCTTAATTTAATAATAAATCCATCATAACGATCCCTTTTGATCAAATCAAAAGGAAGAACCCGAAGAAGAGGTAAATATTTCATCACCTCTTTCCAGTTCCTTTCTTCTTCCACTTCCTCTTTCTTTGTTGTTTCCATTCTAAATAATAACTCTATTATCTTCTATATAAATTGATGTTATTATAAATAGGTTAAATCCACATTCATTATTCTATCCATCATTTGAATGACATGTCACCATATGTGCGTACGTACGTCTTACCGTCTCCACGTCGTGGTGTAATTGTTATTCAATACATTATTATTTAGTGGGTATAATAATGATGTGTAATTGATGTAAATAATAAATATAACATGATAATGATTCTTTATATATGATATAACATTAAATTATGTATTATTTTAATATCAAAAAAATGATATTGTTGCTCATGCGTACGTAAGGATTACTGTCTCCACGAACGCGATTAGATACATTACCCTTCTTATCCATTCAAGACTAATTATCATTAGATGATTAAAAATAATTTTTAAATACTTAATATAATTCTGGATATGAATAAGATACATCCCATCCATAAAAAATATGACTCACATAACATAGAATATAAAGGAAAATGAATCAGTTAACACCTGATACGATGATAATACTAAGATATTATTAACAATGCAATGTTAAAATATCATATTTGATATCATATTAATGTATATTATTCTTGTATAATTTAATAACAATTATTTAACCATTATATAGGAGTTTAACCAACCCTTGACCAAGGAAAAGTACAAGGTAAGGATTAATTTTACAATCTCTTTATTATCTGAGGATGTTTTTACGTAAGTATCGACTGTGACCTCTTTATCATCAACATCCATGTTTCTTAAAAATGTATTCCAATTTTTTTTATTTACTAGACTATTGTTTAAATTCATTTATACCGTTGTTTTAATTTTTATAAATTTTTTTGAAAGGAATGTTTCTGTCATTTTCCAACAAGGTACTTTATTACCTTTTCCAAAGAATTAAGGTAAGAATGTTTTTTTTAACTTATACGGTGGGTGTGGCTATTTTCTGCTCTTATAACATCATTAAATCTTCCTTTACAAGCTTATAATAATATTTCCAAAATAAATGTTTTATTTTATAATTATATTAATTTTAAATGATTTCAAAATAGAAAGAGATATTTCTTTAAAAAAGGTTTTGATTTCATATATTTCAACATATTTTGATAGATTTTAAGCTCATTTGAAGTTGATTTATCATGATACAAAACGTCCATATTGTATTGGAGGTTTTGTGATATGTTTGACTATAGATGTTTTATTTTTACACCATTCATGGTTTATGGATAAAGTATTGATATTTCGTATGCTAGTTTTAGTATGAATGTTTATGTTATGTTTAAAAATTTTCATATGAGGAATGGATTGGACTTAGTAAGTGACAGGTGGAGCCCACTATAGCTCCTCGATGCATTAGTAGGTCTCATGAGACAAACTAGTGTCTTGGCACATTTCTTTGACAAAATATTATTTGTAGTCTTGGAACATGGCCTTGACTATGTGGTTATGAAAGTCTGGAATTATGCATTCCATCATTATGAAGGTGGATATTAATATTACATGTGATTATTCAACTAGTAGAATATCCATGTGTGTAAGTAAATGGAATTATTTTTATTTATATTTTCCATATTATTATTTAGTTTATGTTGAAAGATATTTTGTTTTAGTTTTATACATTGCCTTAAATTTTTATGCTTATTTATGAAAGTTTCTACTATATTGTTATCCTTACTGAGCATATGATCTCACCCCTTTCTATGTTTTATTTTTCCCAGGATGTGAAGAAGTATTTTATAACTGATCTATAGGGATAGTCTATGGGATCTCATTTTTGTCCATGAAAACAATTTTTTTTGTTGTTTTCCATTTTTTGATGTAACTTAAACCTTATGAATGTATCTAGTATTTCCAAGGCTACTAAAATGGTCGGCCTTTCGGGACGTGATTCCTTGAATCATGCCAATGTTATGTAATAATGCACCGAATCTGGGTAACTGGGGTCAGGGCATTATAGGTTAACAGTGGGATTTTCATCCATCTCCTTACATGAAAGTTGATCCATTTCTGAAGTCTAACTAAAGACTATATACACAATGCTTCATGGGTGTTAACCCATGGTTCATTGAGTTGTTTTATTTGTAATCTATTAATTTTAATAACCATGATACTGTTTCATATCTACCTACTTCTAATATTGTACTCCTTTATGTTTAATTAAGATTGAATTTTCATGAAATTGACTAGATAATTAATTCTAGAACTTTTCAAGGAAAAATAGGAGCTACTTGCTGGAGGCATCTGGATATAAATCTCCCCTAACTTAAACCTATGGTAAATTTCTTTCAAATTTGTTTCTTACTACATAATAATATTTACCTATTTTAATTTTAAAGGATATAAAATATTCATACTAGATAAATATTTTCATAGTTTAATGGGAGAGTGAAATTGAATATACTAAGAAGATAAATGCTCCACATTCAGGGGGTTACTGTTTTTAATTCGGTAAATTTTAATTTGACACATTCATGTTATATTATGATATGAATTAACTATGGGTGAATTTCTACTAGGTACATGAAATTAGTGAATCTAATTTCATTAATGGATGTAAAGTCTTAATAATATTTTATTTTTTGAGAATCAATTTTAACTAAAAAATTCTAAACATGGATTGCACCCTTAAAATATCAAGGAATTCAAAATGTTTCATGTTGTTGTTTCATAATTTACTAGGATTCTATTTGATTATAAATGAGAATTCTTCCATCAATGTTTAATAATCAAAATCATGTATTTTAATTGAAATAAAGAACTGATTTTGGAAATAAATTTTTATTTGGGGAAAATGTCATTGTTGGTCTCTAATGTAACCCATTATTATAATATGTAAATTGATAAATTAATTCTTTTTGAATGAATATGTTCTCCCACCATAAGATTCAATATTAGGGACAATTTTTGGTTTAAATTATGGGGTAGAGTGGTATTTCATCTTTATTAACTTTTCTTTAATCATTATGGTTAGTTTTGATTCAATTCTATACACATTAGAAAAAACGTTTTTTTTCAAAATGCCTCCTTTTAGAATCATTTTAGGGTTTTTGAATATATATTATTTTCATTGTTTGTAAATAAAATCAGTGTTTTGGTATTTATCCATGTTTTAAATATAAAAATAGTCAATGTGTCCTACCTAGGTGATAATTTAATACATGATATAGGGATTTAATTGGGTTTGAAATTGCAAGAATTTTATGTTAGATGAGTGATTTTGTCCCCGGATATATAGAAATTCCATTTCATAAATAGAAAAGAAAGTATAAAATGTAATATTTTTGTGTAATTATAATTATAACTTGATAAAACTTGAAGTTTGAACTTGAACCTAGTAACTTATCCTTGGTAAAATGAATAACCTCATGAAGAGAACTCAATCAAGATCATACAATTCCTTGGAAGCTGGAGTAAAATTAGAAATTGAGATCCCACATTGAATCTTTGAGACATGGGTTGAGTGTGTTGGGTAAATGAAAAAAATTCAATCTGAATATGTTATTTTCATTGTTCCACACATAAATTCATGGTTTAGAAAAAATATAATAAATTGATTAAAAAAATGACTTTATTAAATTGAGGGGAGTATTGAACCTATATAAAGAAGGGGGAGATTGATTTATAAAAAAACTCAATTTTATTTTATCAATGAAGTGGAAAGTGGAACTTTGGTTGAGTAACCATAGAGAGTTAATGATTATAATACTTCTGTTATATATTTAATTCTACTTTAATCTAAAAGGTATTCACTCCCAGAATTTGAACTTGAATTGGGATGAATTAGGGTAGTGAGATTAATTCACAAAGGAGGCATTATTTTTTTTCCAAAAATGAATGGTTCAATGATTTTTCTTAATGATAGTGTACATTTGAAGCTCAATTGGATAAAAAATTGTTTCTATGAACCATTATAAATAAATAAACAAAATTAATTTAATTACTCAGGAGTGTAATTGATTTACTATGTTAGAATATGATGTTTAATTGCTTTATTAATGCTTTTCACATCAATATTTATGAATTAAATTATTTTTTGAATTAAAAATATTGTTTTTAATAGATTATTATTGAATATTGGGTAAAATGAGTGAAAACTATCATTATTTGAACATCTGGAAAAATTAGTGTTCTAGTGCCCTAGATTTCAATTTTTTTTGTTTTCTTTTCTATATATACTTTAAAGAACAATATTTTATTTGATATTCTTTGAAATTATTTTTTCTCCAGTGGGTTTTGATGATGCTTTGATTTTTGACTATAATTATTTCATTATTCAATATGAAATTATTAACATCTCGTCATTGGAATATATTTTTCTATTGATGCATTTAAATTTGGGATTTGTTTTCTAATTTTGAAAATTTAAATTTTAGTTGAACCATAATTGAAATAAATTCTTTATTATTTTAACTTTTCACTGATATTTGAATAAATTCTTCCATTTCAATGGTTTAATCATATATTTATATTATGTAATTTAATTTTATGTCATAATAAGAAAATTTCGTTAGTTAAAAATATAACAACCCTGGTATTTATTTTACACTTAAACACAATTTATTACATAAAATTTGTGATTGATACATCATAGAAGATTGAGATTTATAGTTTATTTGGGTCTTAGGACCATTACAGAACAACTTAAAACATGAAATAAACATATTTATTGAAAACTTATTTCACATGACCACAAAATTCCTTCATACATAGAACTACATGGGATAACCTGAGGAAGTACATAAGAAATTGGTGAGCTATAAAGCCCAATATAGAAATAAACATTGAATACCATGGGGAATAAAATAAATTTTAGATAATAAGAAAATAAATGGAGCACAAGAGAAACATGAACATAAAGGAATGATATATCATGATTATCATAACATGGAGATGTGAAAATAATATTTAACATGATATTATCATGGGCCAAGGAAAATTTCATATGAATAATGAGTAAACCATCATTTCACTTGAATTATCTTGAGTAAACCCTCATTTAACATGAATTAGAATGAGTCAACACTCATTGCACATGACGTATCATGATAGTTTTCTTTACCCAATTCATTGGAGCGCTATCAGGGCACACCCTTCTTAATCATTTCATTTCATGCATAAGTGTGCCACATAGATCATACAATACGGATTTATTAAACTACATAATTTATTACACAAATAAGTGATTTGGAATACATAAATGTAATTCCTCAATAAAAAATTACATGTGCATAAAGGTGAAAACCCTTGATAGAAAAATGGGTATGGTATTCACTTACACGATGATTTTGGCATGTGAAATTTTGGTGTAACTTCAGCCACATAACGACGTCAAATAGAAATTGTAAAATAGGTTGATGAGAGAGAAATGTGAATATAATAATTTATACATGAAATTTATTGTAAGGGGGAAATGGAACATAATCTCCCAAAATATATAATGGAATATATATGCATAATATAAAAAAAATGCTTGAATGTAAATGAGGAGAGAGAAATCCCTTACAGAATTTCGGTATGGTAACTGGTGTACATGGGAGGAATTAATGAGAGTTAAAGGTGTCTCTCATAATTTAGAAATAAATAGGGCAGTATAGGGGAGGTGGAAAATCATTCCCCAACATTTTTTATTGAAAATAAAAGGGAATTATAATATAAGGAAACTTGGACATAAATAAGGAAGGAAAGTGAAGATCCCTTACTTGGAATTCTGATCATACAGGCTTAGGAGAGGCTTCTTAAAATCTCGTAGAGCCTTGGTAGGATTCTAGAGAGAGTATGGTAGAGGTTGGTTGAGATCCAAGTGGTTTGAGTAAAGAGGAATGGTATATTGAGTGGGTTTTTTTTAGGAAAGGAGAGGGAATTATTTATTATTTAGGTTATGGACACTACTCATTTAACTAATCCACAACACAAACCAACCTATGGTTTTTGACCATGGTTTTTTCCAAATTGGAGTAAAAAAATTGTTTTATAAGTACAATATCCAAACTTTTTAAAATATTAGGTTTGATTATGTGGAGGTGACTTACACTCTCATGGAAATCATTTTAAAATGTTAAAATATCTTATAAGTCTTGGATATTCCACTAAGGCATCATAAAATTGATCAAAAAAATATAAAATCAAATTATTTTATAGGGAAAACATATTTTGCCGAATAAACCTTTTATAGTATTTTATTACACCACTATTGGGTCATTATGAAGTCATAAAACACATTATATATTTAAACAATAAATAATTTTTACCCAAAAATTCGTCTGTCTCGGAAAATTAAGAAAAATTCACCATTAGATAATTTTGACAAGATGAAACCCAAAATAATATACATTTTATCTAAATAATTTTCTAAATATGTTAATTTTCACTTTTAAAAAATGATATTTATTGAAAAATCATTGGTTTTGATAAAAACAGCTTTTAAACCTTAATAAAAATTATAATTGTATAAAAATTATAGGATAATTTATATTTAATGAAAATTGATTTAGTAATAATATTTTATTAAAATAATATTTAATTAAAAAAGCCATTCATTCATCAAAATATATTTCTTCATTGAATATTAACTAAATTTTTTTTTTTGTGATTTAAAAACCATTTACAAAGTAACAATAAAAAAATTAATGTATATTATTTATTCTATAAAAAAATAATACACATAATCATAGTGCTAGGGTATTATTACATAACCCCTTATAACACCCGCATAATACCTAAGGGTAAGTGGTGCGATGGTGACAGACTTTTGGGGATGCTCAGATAACATCGCTCAGGTGGTAATCGATATTAACTTTCTCTTCTCCCTTAGGTGATTCAATTCAAGATTAACGTGTTGATGTTTAGCTTGGTCATAGCCCATTAAAAATCCTAGTGATGCTACCTCCTTCTCGAGCTCTGAAAATTGGGCTTCATATTGATAAATTCTACTAGATGAGGCCATCACCTCATTTTTCTGAGTAAATTGGATTTATTAAGGATCTATATTTATACTACTCACATGATTATTGTTCAACGACTATATTAGAAATGGTAAAAATTATTGATGGTATTTTTAAATCCAAAAACACAAAACCAAGGAAGTGAATATGTTTTATATTTCCATTTTACATAACAAGACATTTAATTAGATCAAAAGGAATTTTCATTAATAAAAGTTTTGGTCATTACGATCTTCCCCCCCTTATGAAATTTCACCCTCAAAATTTCCTTTTCTACACTAAAATGGATGAGGGTATCTTTGCTTCATCACTTCCTTTGATTCCCTTGTTGATTCTTCAAACATGTGGTTTTTCCACAACACCTTGATGAAGGGCAATGTCTTATTTCGTAGAACTTTTTCCCTATGATCTAAGATCTTCATCGACTTATCTTCATATGAGATGTCATTCTCCAATATAACCACCTCTGGACTGATTACATGTGAAGACTCAGGTATGTACTTCCTCAAGATTGATACATGGAATACCTCTTGTAATTGAGACATGTTCGGTGGGAGTGCTAGTGGATAGGCCACTACTCCAATGTGATCAAGGATCTCAAAAGGGTTGATGTAACTTGAACTAAGATTTCCCTTCTTCCCACATATCATAAATATATTCCATGTTGATATGCTAAGGAATACCATATCTCTAATATCAAACTCTAGGTCTCATTGATGATTATCAGCGTAACTCTTTTGACGACACTGAGCAGCTGTAATGTGACGTTGGATGGTCTTAAGATTCTCCTCAATTTCTTTGAACATTTATAGACCTAGGAGTTTTCACTCCCCAACATCATCCCAACATGCCTGTGTTCTACACCTCATTCTATAAAGGGCTTCATAAGGATCCATTTTGATTCTTGAGTGGAAACAATTATTTTAAGAAAACTCAACCAAGGGTATATTTTGATCCCATAATCCTTTTAAGTACATTGAGCATACTCTCAACATGTCCTCAAGTGTTTGGATAGTCCACTCATTTTTGCCATCATTTTAGGGATGATAATCCGTACTAAAGTTCTATTCGGTATTTAGAGAATGTTAGAGATGCTTCCAGAACATAGAGGTGAATCTTGGATCTTGATCAGATACAACCAATACTTTTACTCCATGTATCCTTACCACTTCTATGATGTATATTCGTTCTAGTTGATCCAATGATAAATCATCCCAAATTGCAATGAAGTGTGCAGTCTTTATAAGAAATTCCAAAACAACCAAGATAGAATTGTTTCCTTAGTATTTCTTTGAATTTCTAGTGATAATGTCCAGGGTGTTGTTATCCCATTTCCTCATTGGTATGCATAATGGTTGCATCATCCCCTTAAACTTCTTTTACTCAACCTTCACTTGCTGACATACCAGACACTTTGATGTATAATCAGTGATCTCCTTTATCATATTGTCCCACCAATAATTATCTTAGAGATCTCAATACATCTTGGTGTTTCCTGGGTGAATGAAGAAATTCAAACTTTGTGCATCATCAAAAAGATCGTTCATTAACTCTGGATTTGATGGAACACATAGTCTTAACCAAAATGTCACAATTCCTTCTTCATTAACATTGAACTTTGAGGATTTCCCTTTTATGATAGTTTCCACCTTCTTCTGAATTCCCACATCATCCTTTTGATCATACTTTAACCTTTCCAAAAGAGATGTTAGAGAAATAATTTTTGAAAGGATTGATGATGTTCCATTATTTATGATTTCCATGTCCATGTTCATAAAATCTAAGAAGATCAGATCCTTTTCAATTCTCATCAATGATAGAATCACTAGGTCTTTTATAATTTGAGAAACTTCCACCTTGTTTGCTTTCCCAGAGTGGTAATGGATTGATCATTCATAGTCTTTGATCATCCCTAACCATATTTTTTGGCGCATATTCAAATCTTTCTCTGTGAATATATATTTTAAAATTTTGTGATCTATATATATTTCACCCTTCTCCCCAAAGAGATAATGTCACCAAAATTTTAAATCGATTATTACTGAACCAACTCCATATCACGTGTTAGATAGTTTTTCTCATGAACTTTTAATTTATTTAAAGAATAGGAAATGAATTCGTCATTTTGCACCAACACACAATCCATACCATCTTTAAAGCATCACTAAATACCACCAAAAGTTCTCCACTTGTGTGTCTTGTGAGAGATAGCATAGTGATAAGCATCCTTTTCAACTCTTTGAAGATATCTTTGCATTCATCACTCCATGAAAACTTGAATCCCTTACAAGTTATCTTGGTAAGAGGGTTTTACAATCATGAGAAATTTCTCACAAATAATTGATAATATCAAGATAACCCAAAGAATATATGGATATATATCACAGAGGATGGATGCGACAATCCCTCAATTGCATTTGTATTAGAGGGATCCATATATATCCCATTTATTGTGATTATTTTCCCCAATAATGTGAATTACTTCAACTAGAACTCATACTTTCTAAACTTTTCATAGAGATTCTCTTTTCGCAAGGTCTCTAGTACAATGCTTAGGTTCTCCTCATGCTCCTCTTTGGTTTTGAAGTATATTAAAATATCATGTATAAAGACTACCCCAAATTTGTCAAGGATATCTCTAAATACTATATTCATCAAGTCCATAAAGTTTTTTGGATCATTTTTGGGTCTGGAAGGCGTTACTATGAATTCATAGATCCTATACATTGTATGAAATGTAGTCTTGAGAATATCCTCATTCTTCACCCTTACATGGTAATATCCTGACCATAGATCCACCTTGTAGAAGTATTGTGATCTATGTAGTTGATCTAACAACTCATCAATTCATAGAAGAGGATATTTGTTCTCTATCATGATTTTTTTGAGCTCATGATAATCAATGCAAAGGCGCATTGACTCATCCTTCTTCTTGACGAAGAGGACTGGTTCACCCCATGGTGTAGCACTTGGGTGTATAAAACCTTTATCCAGATTCTCTTGTAGTTCTTTATTTAGTTCCTCAAGCTCCACAACAACCATTCTATACAGAGTCTTGGATATTGGTAATGCAAAATGTGTAAGATCTGTCAATAATTCAACCTCTTTTCTTGAAGAAAGACACTTAAATTCCTTATGAAACACTTCATTGAATTCCCTCAAAATAGAAATGTCTTCAAAAATGGTTGCTTCCTTAAAATCAACCATATGAGCAAGATACATGTTCTCATATTGATGTAATTTCCATGCTTGAGATGATGGTTCTAAATAAGATTCATCCTTCTCCTTGTACATGTACAGAATTAGGGGTCAATTCTCCATATGGTGAGTGGTTTACCTATCAAGACAATTTATGTTGGATTTATATAGGCAAATTCAATCCATGCCAATAATTTCATCAAATTACACCAGAGGGAGTATGATGAGGTTTTATGGAAAGCCCAATCCACAAATTGTGATATGGCGTGAGTTATATTCATGGTATTCAATAATTCCCCATTTCCCATTCTCACCGACATGTCTACTTCCAGGATTTGTGGTGGTGTTGGGATTGTTCTAATGAACATTTTGGATATAATAGAATGCCTTGAACCAGAATCAAAAAGTACATTTTCTATTCTTGAATGAATAACTAACATGCATGTCACCACTTTGTTGTCGAGATTTTCTTCAGTGGTAGTGATGGAAAAATCTCACCGTTGATACCTTGGAGGTTTCTAGTTTCCTCTGAAAACCCTTGGCTTAGGGTACTGGTTTGAAAAGTGATCTAGTTCTTTGCAGTTTTAGAAATTAACAATGTGTTGAGGGTCAAATGGAGCATTCCTCTCCTCTATCGCAGCAATAAATTTTTCTTGTTGGAAATTAATTTCCATGTTCCCTTATCTTCCACACCTATAGTATTTCCTCATCCCCTTTAGGAAATTTTCAGTGTGCTTCTTTACACACCATTGGAATATGGGGTACTATAATTTTTTAGTACCATTTGATTTCTATATTAGACCACCTGAATTAACGTCCAATTTATACTTCTTAACCCCATGATACCACTGAGATTCACTAACCTCTATTTTGACTTTGAGGGAAAATCAGACAATATCCTCATAACAATCGATGTCACGGATTGCTAGGGATTTCAGCAGGCTAGGATTAATCCCACAAAAGAAGCAGTCAACCTATTATTTGGTAGTAATGACAAAGCCAAAGGCATATCATTATAGACATTGGAATTTTTCCTCGTAATCTTTGATGGATTCATCTTCTTTTTTCTTGAGGTCAAGTAAGTCCCTTTATATCTTAAGTTGAAGGGTGTGAGGAAAATATTTATCAAAAAATATTTTCTGAAAATTATTCCATTAAAATGCCTTAATCTCATTCTTTGGCTTTGTGTTTTTGATCAATTTCCACCATTGATCAACTTCACCCTCTATATGATAAGAATCTAGAAGAAACCTCTCTTGTTTAGAACATTGAAGGATAGAGAAGATATTTTCAATGGAGTTGATCCATTGTTCGATGATTGAGGGATCAGATGATCCATTAAAATTAGGAGTTATTTGTCTCATGAAGCTCTCAATTGCAGCTTGCTCTTTCTTGGGGGGTGGGTTTGGACATTCCTCTTGACCCATGTTTCTATTCAATACATGAGTTAACTGGGTGAGTATTGTGACGATGTTTGCGATTCCCACTCCCATCGGATTGGAAATCTCATTAGAACATTCATCATAATGATCTTGACATTGGTTGTTAGCTCGAGTATTCCTCTTATCGGCCATTGGCTGGAATAAAAGGAATGTTAAGGAAAAAACCTAAAGAGTAATCCAAAGACAAAAAAGGATAACTTATAAATTACATTTATTTCCTTAACTTATGAATTTATAGGCTTCAATCTATGTTATCCATGATCTATATCCCAACATATATTGTTAGGGGTATTTTTTTATTCCCTTAATAATGGTTCATACTATGATTATTAATTTACAAAAGAGTATCCCCTGGGAGTGTCGAACCAAGCATGTAGAAAGGCCCATTGTTGTGCATGTGTTCCTGTTCGAGTCTAGATCAAAGCGGTGTTTTTCGGTTTTACTCCTAGATACATCAATTCCAAAGCCACCTCTACTTGTTTGTATCCAGACAGGGATGTATTGTTTTTTGAAAAACCACTTAATCTACACTAAAAAAAATTAGGAATGTTTTTATTATATATAGTCTTATCCCTAAAGATTTCAATTGGGTTTTTGAATCCAAATCCCAAAAATAACTAAACCTATCCTCTAATACCAACTATAACAGCCCTTCTCTTTATTTCACACTTAAACATAATTTATTACATAAAAGTTTCACTTTATACAACATAAAAGATCGATTGGTATAGTATTTAGGTCTTAGGAACATTACATAACAACTTAAAACCTGAAATACACATCTTTATTAAAAAATTATTTCACATGACTACAATTACTTCATACTTAGCACTACATGGGATAACCTCCGGACATACATAAGAAAATGGTGAGATATAAATCCTAGTAAGATAATAAACATGGAATAATATGGGGAATAAAATAAATGTTATACAATAAGAAAATCAATGGAGTATAAGAGAAACATGAACATAAAGTCTTGATATGGCATGATTATCATAACCTGGAGATGTGGAAACAACATTTAACATGATATTAGCATCAGCCAAGGCTCATTGCACATGGGAGCTTGAGTAAATCCTCAATTAAATTGAATTATCATGAGTAAATCCACATTTCACATGAATTAAAATGATTCAACACTCATTTCACATGACTTATCATGATACTATTTCTTACCCAATGCATTAGAGCGCTATCAAGGCGCACCCTTCTTAATCATTTCATTTCATGCATAAGTGTGCCACATAGATCATACTACATGAATACATTAAAAATCATAATTTAATCAACGGATAAGATATTTGGAATACATAAATGTAAGTCCATAATAAAAAATTACATGTGAAAAAATTTGAATACCCCTGATAGAGAAATAGGTATGGTATTCACTTACATGATGATTTTGGCATGAGAAATTTCGGTGTAACTTCGACAACATAATAATGTCAAATAAAAATCATAAAATGGGTTGATGAGGGAGAAAGGGGTATATCGTCATTTATACATGAAATGGATTATAAGGGGACATGGTACATAATATCTAAATATACTTAATGTAATTTAAATGCATAATATAAAATAATTGCTTGAATGTAAATGAAGAGAGAGAAATCCCTTACGGAATTTCGGTATGGTAACGGGTGTACATGACACGAATTAATTAGAGATAAAGGGGTATATAATCATTAAAATATAAGAAGGTATGTATAGGTGAGGTGAAAAATCAAACCCCAACATTTTTAATTGAAAATAAAATGGAATAACAATATTAGGAAACTTGGATATAAATAAGTAAGGAAGGAAAGTGAGGATCCCTTACTTGGAAGTGTGATCCAAAAGGCTTGGGAGAGGATTGATAGAGGCTTATTGGGAGATGGGGTACCCTTGGGAGGATTACATAGAGTGGAGGGAAGAGGATGGTCTATCTCCAAATGGGTTGAGTGAAGAGGAATGGGATATTGAGTGAGTTTTTATAGAAAAGGAAAGAGAATTCTTTATTATTTTGGTTTTCGACACTACACATTAAACTAATCAAAACCAAAAAACAAACCATGGTTTTTTCCATGGTTTTAAAAAAAGGGTATTGTAAAATATTATTTTATAAGGCAAATATTCTAACATATTAAAATATTAGTCTTTCTTATGTGGAGTTGATTCACACTCTCAAGGAAATCATTTTAAAATGTTAAAATATCGTATAAGTCTTGGAGGGTCCACTAAGGCCTTATAACATTAATCGAACAAATTTAAAATCACATTATTTTAAATTGAAAACATATTTTGTCCGGATATACCTTATATTATTTTATTATTTCACTATTGGGTCATTAAGATGTCATAAAACACATTATATATTTAAACGGAATTTAAATTTTACCCAAAAATTCGACTGTCTTAGAAAATTATTAAAAATTAACTGTTAGATAATTTTGATGTCTTGAATCCAAAAATAGTATTCATTTGATCTAAATAATTTTATAAATAATTAAATTTTCACTTTTAAAATAAAAACCTACATTTATTGAAAATTCACGTGTTTTGACAAAAATAGATTTCAAAACTTAATAAAAATTACAGATGTATAAAAATTATATGATCATTTATATTTAATAAAAAGTTATTTAGTAATAGAATTTTATTAAAATTTTATTTAATTCAAAAATAAATTAATTCATCAAAATAGATTTCTTAATTGAATATTAGCTAAAAATAATATTTATTCTTTAAAAACCATTTACAATGTAACACTAATAAAATGAAAGTATATTATTTATTCTATACAAAAATAATTCACAAAATAATAGTGATAGGGTCTTGTTACATAACCCATTATAACACCCACATAAAACCTAAGGGTAAGGAGTGCGATGATGAGATACTCTTGGTGCAACTCAGATAACATCACTCAGGTGGTAATCCATATTAACTTCCACTTCTCCCTTAAGCGATTTCATTCAAGCTTAAAATGTTGAAGCTCAACTTGGGCTTGGTCCATAGTGAAGCCCAGTGATGCTACCTCCTTCCCTAGCCCTGAAAAATGTGATTTATAGAGATAAATTATTCTGGATGAGGCCATCGCTTCCTTTTTCTGAGTAAATTGGATTTGTTAAAGCTTTATATTTATACAAATCATGTGATCACTATTCAACAGCTATATTAGCAACAATACAAATTCTTAACGGTATTTTAAAATACAATACCACAAAACCAAGGAAGTTTATTTGTTTTATAGAACCATTTTATATAATAATACATTTAATTAGATCAAGATGAATTTTCATTAATACATTTTTTCGTCATTACAAAAAATCAATTCTATTTTCATTTTTCGTAGAGATTTTCTATTTAAGTGGGAAATTTTAAATAGAGTAAATTTTTTTATGATTTGATAATTTTTAATTGATAATTATATGTTTTTAGGACCCTTTTTGAAAATTTATTTAATGGTTAGAGTGACCATGACTAGGTTGGTAAGACCACAAGTGAAAATGGAATGATCACATGTTTAAAAATGGCAAACTTATAGAACAACCATAAGAAAAATCTCAACTTTTGGTGTGAAAAATTAGGTATCGTCTGAAGTGACTGTATGAAAAAATATTAACATCTCATTCTTTGATAATCTAATAAAGTGATGAAGATACCTTATATTATTCTGGAGTGATGGTGCAAGTGGTAATCTATGACATGGGAATCTGGAGAAACCATGAGGAACAATAAAGGATAATTCGTATGTGTTTAAGCACTTGTAGGAGTTAGTAATTAACTATTGGGGGAATTGACAAAGGGTTTTATTGACCACACCATACCCACACAAGCTTCTATATGACCACCAATTATAGATTTTCAATTGATTTACAAACATGGGATGTGATTACATGAAAATTAAAACCAATTATTGATGAATAAACTATATGTTGGAGTATCATAACTCCTTATTGATGATAACAAACACTAATAAAGAGGAAAATTGAAATAACATGGAGATTTAATGTGGTTTGGGAAGATTGACAACATCCATGGGTAAACGAGGGACTTATTATTTCTTCTCTTTGGATATAAAATTATAGGATAAAAAACACCATTACAAAATCATTTGAATTGATATAATTTTAAAAAGAACATATTCAATGACGTAAAGGGTTTGTTTTCCAACCCTTGAATTATTTCACCTCTGGCTACTACACATCCACTATGTCGGCTACCAACAATGAAAGAATACACCCACTAGAGGAGACAACTTATACTTACCGATAAGATAATACTCCCCAATAAAATCTCTAATTGGGAGTAACCCTAAAAAATATCCCCCTCATTACCAATTTGGGGTAGAAGCTAGACCCATAGTCTCCTCATAGAATTCTAGCTTCTATTTTGTTTGAAATTTTTTCATCATGTTTGAACCATTATTAGTAGTGTGTATTTTATCCACATTCAAATATATTTCATCCAAAAAATCACATATCCAGTGACATCTCACATCAATGTGATTGGATTTTGAAATAAATGATGGATTCTTACTGAGATAAATATCACTTTGACTATATCATTAATGAATGTAATTATCCTTAATTTACCCTAGATTCAGTAAAAACATATTCATCCACATCATCTCCTTGTAGACTTCAGTGACCGCGGTATACTCACCTTCAATGGTAGAAAATGAAAACATAATTTCCATGAAACTAATCCTCCTGAAAACGATAATATATACCATGACATTGATTTCATTATATCTACATCTCTAGCCATATATACTTCTTTGTATCCTTTTAAAAGATGTTTATCACTTCCAAAACAAAAACAATGAATAGATGTACCTTAGTGATACCTAAATCTACATTTGAACAATTTAGAATGATCTTTTACTGTATTTTATAAGATTCCACTCATAAATCCAATAGTGTGAGAAATATCTGGAATGATGCACACCATGGCATACAAAATACACCCAACTACTGACTGATAAGGAACCTTTTCCATTTATTCTTTCTCCCCCTCAGTTGATGGACACTGAATTTTTTTGAGCCTAAAATTACTTTCATGTGAAGTACTAAATGGTTTCTCCTATCAATTGTTAAATATTTCAAGAACCTTCTCATTGTACCACTCCTAAGATATCCAAATATTTAGATTCCCCTTGTCATGAGTAATCAACAGACCTATAATCTGAGTAGAATCTGCCAATTCCTTCATTTCAAAAAACCTTTTCAACTCCTTCAATCTATAAATCTAGGTGATATCTCTACCAATGATCATCATATCATCAACATAAAGAAATAAGAAAATAAAATCACCATCAGAATTTTTTTGATGAAAACTTAGTGATCAACAACCATCCTCATATACTCATTTTCACCATGAATGAGTCGAATTTCCTATACCATTTCTATAATGCTTGTTTCAAACCATATAAAATTTTCATAACTTTTCATACCATGTTTTCATTAACATTTACTTGAAATACCTTTAGTTTATGCATATAAATATCCTCATCAAGATCACCATGTAAGAATGTTTTATTTTCATATTGTTTTTGATCCTATAGGTTCAGACTAGCCACCAATCCAATGAAAATTCTGTTAGGACAAAAAGGGGCCTAGATACCCTGAGAGGGGGATGAATCAGGGTATGGATATTATATTTGAAAAATATTCTTACCCCAATGGATCTTGACCTCTATATTATAAGGGTCACTTTGAATGATCTTATGTGTTTATGTTGATCACTTCATATATCTTTATTTGATGGAGATGTTTTAGATGCAATGTAGGGAAGTAACCAGGAAGACAGAGATATTTTTACATGGTTCCCCCTCACTGGGATACATCCAAGGAGCATACAACAAAGATGTGCTGCTGTACCAAATCCACTAAAGCTCACTACCAATAATGTTCGGGCCAGATCACTTCTAAGCTTAGGCACACATGATTTACAAGGTCTAGGGTTAGCTCACTACTTTCCCAAGGGTCACTCCCTATTTCTCTCTCTCTGGCTCACTGTCGGTAGAAAAGATATCCTTCTTCCTCTTCCTCTGTTCACTGCACTTGGAAGGGATCCACTCACAGTTTATAGACTTGTAGGTCTCTTCATTGAAATTAATGAATTCATCCTCCAGTGTATGTAGATGCTTTATTGATGTCCAAATTTCATCCAATGATGAATAACCATTTTCCCCTGAACACTGAGCAACAAACTTTGGGAAGTACCTTCGCAAAGAACCCTACCTCACAAAGCTCCCAATTTTTCAAAGCTCAAACAAGCCTTCACGATGTCCCTTCCTTTTCACGAATCTCAATCCTTCACAAAGGTTAGGCTATCGCGAAGTTCAATTCATCATAGAGAAACTTCCCTCCTGAAGCTCACTGAGCGAACGTGGAGCACATGACTTTCACGGGGCTAGAATAGCCGCCACAAATCTCTTCTTTCATGAAGCACACTATCTTTACGAACCACCTTTGCGAGCCGAGAGAATAATATTTTCTTCGAAAACCCTCTCTACTTTTCTCGAGGGGGTCGAGGCCTATTTATAGGTGATTCCACCAACCGTTGAACCTTCCATGCGAAGTCAATTCCATGTCATCACAAATCGTGAAGCTCTGAAATTACCACTAAAATTCTCTCAATATCACGAAGCACCAAGAAAATTTTCCAATTGCAGAGTTCATCAGAATCACAGAGCATCCCATCAATTCCTTCACACCATCGTGGGGAAGCTCCACTCGTAATACCTTTCACCACCGCAATTCTCTTCAACTCTTCCATTCACGAATCTTGTCGTAATCGCGAAGAATCACCATCAAAATTCTTTTGGTCTTTGGAAATTCAATCCATGAATCCTATATTTGTGAAACTCATGCATTTTACATATTTTGATGAGATCTTCAAGTAAATTCATATTTCACGATGTTCACCAAACTCCAAATTTTGGACCCCAAAAATTTGGCAAACACTGGAAAACTGTGCCACCTTGTATCTGTTCTTTTATACCGCCTCCAGATCATGTATTCCTTTTTCATGGTTCTTTTTCAACATGGATTGTCAAAAAAATATCTATAACTTGAAAATTAACCATGGAAACTTTCTTTGTCAACAAAAACTATCAACCCAAAACTGCTGCAATGTTATCTTGAGGAATGTTTTATCAACCAATTTTGATAGAATACATTTTAACCATAGGAAAAAAATTTCATTAATTTAAATAACTTTATTTTTATTGAATCCATTCACAAAAATTCTAGATCTATAGTGTGATAGTGATCTTCTATCTTCTCCTTTGATTTTGTACACCGACTTGTTCTTGAGTGCCTTATTTCCATGTGGTAACTCTACCAAATCAAATGTATGGTTCTTGTGAAAGGATCACATCTCATCTTTCATGGAATTTTTCTATTTCATATTCCACAGACTCTTGATTTCATCATCATAACAATATAGATATCCCCCATTAGGGAGCACCACATACTCTTGTGGTGAGTATCTATGAATTGGTTATCACTCTTTGGTTGATCTCCATACATTTTCTTCGAGGAGAATCAGTTATATAATATCACATGTTGGGGAAATATCAGTTTGATAAGACATATTGTATAGTAGTGATGAATCATCAATGTCACATATCTCTCTCACAATATCTAGAACTGATGGTGTGAGACTTGTCCAAGATTGAATGGAATTTCCTCAGACTGTAACTTCATTAATTTCTATGTCTTCTCAAAATTATAAATTATCTAATCCTCAAGAAACATAAAATATTTTATTCTGAAAATCCTCCTACTAATAAGATCCCATAGACGACATCCAAACTCCTAATTAGTGTATCTAAAAAATATACACTACTTTACTTTTCCATCCAAATTCACATTCACATATTTTGGAATGTGAACAAATTTTTTAAAACCAAATACTCCCAAGTTATTGCATGTATTATATTTACCCATCCAAACCCTTTCTGGAATGTCGTAGTATAGTGGAACTGATAGATAAAGGTTTATAAGAGCAATTGTGGTCCTAATTCCCCCCCCAAAAGGTGTTTGACAGATTTGAATTTGTGAGAATACACCTAACTCTCTCACAAATTGTTATGTTCATCCTCTCAGCAATACTATTATGATAATGTGTCTTGAGAACTGATTTTTCAAGACTGATTCTGAAACTCCTATAGTACTCCTCAAAAGGACTATGATACTCTCCTAAACGTATTTCTTGCACACACTTTAACCATATTCCTATTTCTCTTTCCACCTTCACACGAATCTTCTTGAAAAAATACTACACTTGATCTTTAGTTTTCGAAGAAAAGTACCATAATTTTCTATAATGATAATCTATGAAGGTTACAAAATAAATAGAACCTCCCATTGACTTATTTATCTTCATACAGACATCAGTGTTAATTGAATCTAAAACATTTTATTTTCTAGATGATAAATAACCATTAAATGAAACTTTTTGTTATTTTCCCATGATACAATCAACCTAAGTATAAAAATGTGTACCTTTTATTCCTATAATGAGATCCTTATTGGACATCATTTAGATTCCTCTCCCACTCATGTGACCAAGATTCCTATGCCAAAATTTTACAGGAACATCATTTCTGATTGAGTTGGCTTATCCACCACACAGTCTGGGATTTCTGAGATCAAGAGAAGTATCTTTCTTGCCTATAGAACTTATCATGTTACCTTTGGTAAGATTTAATTTCCCATCCCCAAAAGAATTAACATATCCAACATTTCTAAGTATTTTGGTGGATATCATATTGAGGTGAATATTAGGAACATGCCTCACATATACAATAATAACCTACATCCAATATTTGTCAAAAAAATATATTATCAATACAAGTGATTTTTGATGCACCATAGTTTACCATCTTCACATGTTGAAAAATCCATAAAGTGTAAGATGAGACAAAATATCTTCTGGAAGTTACACAGTTTGATGTATCAGAATCAATCACTCATGTCGAGTCTTGGATTTCAATACTTACTTGATTATCTTCCTGAACAAAAATGATTTCTTCATTGACAACTATAACATCGTTATTTTGGGTCTTACCTTCCAAATTTCTCTTATCAACCTTCATCCTTCTACAGTCTTGTATAAAGCTTCTAGGCTTTCCATAGTTGTGGAAATTTATGTCATATCTAGTTCAAGATTTTTAATGATTATTTATAGAATTTGGTCAAGGGGTTTACTTTCTTTTATTATTCCTTTCCATTTCAACTTCTCTTTCCTTTTAGTGAGAATATATTCTAATTCAGATGTAAATCACTCTTCCTTACTTTTGGATTCATCATTCAATACTATATCTTTCACCATCCACATGGTAAGAGTTCCATCAAGAGTTTAATTTATAACCAAAACAAATAGTGTGTCCCATGTATTTGGTAACGAAATCAACATCAATAGTGCTTGTAACTCATCATAAATAGTCATTTTCATAGAATTTAACTAATAAAAACTACATTGGAACTCTCTTATGTGCTCTCACACATTGGCCCCATCTTTATACATGAATTTGAAAATTTTTCATATCATGTTTTCATTTTATTTCCTAGTATTTTTCACATGCAACATTTCCAATATTCACCAATAAATTGAATCATTGTGTTCATTAGAAAAATTATAGAAGATACTCTTATTGATCCACTATCTAATTTCTTATGTGCACTTCATATTAATCACCAAACACTCTACATCAATTGGTGGGGTACTGGTAATTGTGTTCTCACTAGATTGACCATTTTTAAAAAATTACTTCTCTTTCAGGGTAATGAGATTTGTGGTCTCCACTATTGTTTTCAAACATTATTTAATATACCAAAGATCCTACATTTTGGGTTTCCAGATGGCATAATAAAAAGTGTAAATTTTAATCATGTTACCATTATTTTATTCCATTTATTCAATGAGAATTTTGAAAATCTAACTATTGGATATGTCCAAAACAATAAAAATAGCTGGAAATGACTCCTAGTTCACTGAAAATGCACTTTGATTAGCCAAGATATAGCCAAAATAGTTTCCACAATCCAGATTGACTACTGAGGCAATGCTAACATGGATTTATGGAACACTTAGTAGAAAACCCACCATAAAGTCTCCTCTAGTGTGAATAGTGTCGTATTCTCAAGAAAAGGTGTAATGTATCACCACCGAGTTTACCAAAAGTTTGAATGTCACTACCGAATTTGTTTCAAATCTGGTTTTGATGTCGTTTCTACTATTGTAATCATCTCCATGATAATTCACAGATCTTTCCAAATTTTTCTATGAAAACCTTCAATTTTTTATCACAAAAAATATATCTACACCTTTAATATTTCAATCCATCACCTCTGATACCACTTTTTTGGGGTAGTAGAACTACTTGGGAAAGAAAACAAAGACAAATCTAGAGGAAAAATGGTAGAACACTTATATTTAACACGTTTTGACAATATTTACTACATCTATTGAAGGGGGGATGTATATTTTTCTATTTGGATATAAATTTAAAGGATTACACAAATACACCATGAAATAATCATAGGAATTGATCCTGTTTTATAGAGAATGAATTCAACAAAGTCAATGGTTTGTTCTCCAACCCTTGAATTCTTCCACCTCTAGCTGTTGCACATCTACTGTGTTTTCTTCCAACTAAGGAAATAGAGTCCCACCAATGGATACTTTTTCCCCTTTCTGATAGAAGACTCCTCCGTAATAAACTCCCTAATTGGGTGTGGACCCCACACTATTTTGATGGGGTTCATCACTCATATCATCAGAATATTTTTCTCTGGATTTGAAGATATGTTCTCAAATATAAAATTAAAATAGTGGCCACCTATCCTTATCTACACACTAGTTTCCCTAGATATGTTTTATATTTATTTGAATCATTTTTTGAATAAGGTGGACAAAAGAGGATCATGATTTATTTAAAATGAATTCAGGTATCAACCCATTCACAATACAATCAAGAGGGTTGTGCATCAGGTGGTGTGTAGTGACACACCAAACATATTTGGTAGTAGATATGTGGGTGATGTTTTTAGGATGTGGGTATTTGTGAGCAGTGAAAAAATTAGTGTTTTCAATGAGGTGTTACAATGATGCAATGTGTTCGGTTTTTATCTAAGAAGGTGATGTATTTTACAAAGACCATTATCATAGATGATACATAGGAATATTAGGCTGTGAATTTTCAAACAGGGTTTTTACACTGTATCTGCAATTCATGATTTGGGCTATACTTGGATTTCTTTTTTACTCTCTTATTATTAGTGAAGTTTTTAGATTTTCCCCATGGGGGTTTAATCATCTACATTGGAGGGTTTCTCCATATTAAAATCCATGTACCCTTTTATTTTAAACTATTTGTTTTGGTGCTTCATTTATATTATTGGCTCTCACAATTATTTTGACACAAAACAAATTTTATCCTCAGGGCAATCTGCCTCCAACCCAACAACTAGAATCAAAGGGATTTATCTTTTTTTTCTAATTCTATATGGGCGACTCAAGTTGTGAGATTTCTTCCACATTGATCTATTTAATGGGAAAAATGATTTTAATCCAAGATAAAAATGATTTAAATATATTTTGTTCTGTGAGAAGATAGAGAAGGCATTGAAGAAAAATCCGAGAAGCTAGAGATGGTGAGCGATGGTGATTGACAAGATATGAAAGAATTGGTGAAAAGTAAAATTTAGATGTATTTGGATGATAATACTCTATGTGAAGTGATGAATATAATAGAACAAGAGGACATCTAGGTGAATATTGAAAGAATCTATAAATCTAAATCCCTCACAAATTATTTATATCAGAAAAAATGACTATATCATCTATGAATACTATAAAATGGATATTTAGGTAACCATATAGAATAGTTCACCAAACTTATGATGGATATGTCATCATTGGTGGTCCAGATCAATGATACAGGTAATTCAATACCTATATAAATAGAATAGGAATACAAATAATTTCTTCTTTGTGGTTTGTTTATTGATTCATATGATAATCTCGTATCCACATTGCTGTTCGGGAAAGACACACTGAAGTTGGACAATGTGATTTTATCATTGTTGATGAAAGAGAATTTATTAAAGACCAACGATGGTGAATATTTAGGTAATTGTGGTAATATAGCTATGGAATATGAACATGGTAATTAGGTAGGTCATTTGAAGATAAGAAAAAAGGTCAAGTGATTCTTTCATGAGAATGAGGGTCATGTGTAGAGAAAATGATATGAATTATAAAATATTAAACTAGAAAATAAGGTGAATGTCTCCAATTATTAGGATATTGTAATAATTATTATTCAAGGTGATGGTGATTTACTTTCATTTGGCTTTTATTATCATAGGTCAGATTTGTACTCTGAATGAGTGGTTTATTCAGCAGTGTCGTACTATATTACATTGAAGAGAGAATTGTTTTCTTCATAATAAAAAGGATATTTTGATATATTGTATATGGGATATGAATATTCTACTAATTCCATTGGGTTCAATGATATTTGAATGACTATAAGTTTAGGTTGTATGCTGAAGTTGAGGGATGTGTGACTTGTTCCTGGTATACACCATAATTTATTATCTACTTATGATCTTGATATCGATGGATTTAGGAGTTCATTTGGAAATAGAATATGGACCATGTCTAGAGGATCGATGGTATATACAAGAGGAAAAATGGATGAAATGATTTACAGGATAGATGTAATGGCGTGTAGTGTAATGATGAATCCAGTTATGAAGAGGACTTCATCGTATTTATGGCATATGTGATCGTCACGCATGAGTCGAAGACTATCAACTAAGATGGAGAAGATTTGGAATATGAAGCAGGTTAGGAAAGGTGTTTTAGGTATTAAACCTAAATATTTTTCATCAGATAATGTTACACATAAATAAATAATTAAAATTAAATATTGAGGTGATGTGCTGAGAGTTGCATACTTCTCAAAGGATGTCGAGTAGTGGGAGAAATTAATTCCTACTGGTGCTACATATTATTGGATGATCATAGTTATGGGAGATCCATATATTATTTATTGCGGTATTGGTAGTAAAAATATAGGTATGAAGAGTATTTCAGCATCTAGATTTCTTTTGTAGCGGGGTCTTTTAGGTTTCCATCAGAGATGTAAAAGAGGGATGTCATATTTTCTACATTAGATGACAGTTGGTGTGATACAAACCGATTTACATGCCCAATGAATTTTTTAGATTTTATCTCATTATTTTATGGGATGAATGGGGAGGTTAATGGGTTTAGTCCTAATTATCATGGGTGTTTTTTCTTTGTATTTGAATAAATGTTTTCAAATATAAAATTCAAATGGTGGCTACCTCTCCTTATCTACACACCAATTTCCCTAGAGACATTTTATATCTATTTGGATCCTTTTTTGAATGTGGTAGAGAATATAGGATCATGATAGATTTTAAAGGGATGTAGGTAAAGGCACATTAAAAATAATTTCAAGACAATGGTGTATAAGGAACTTAGTAGTGACACACTAAGCATATTTGGCAGCATATATGTGGATGATATTTTTAGGATGTGTGTAGTAGTGAATAGTGGTAAAATTATGCTATGAAATTAGATGTTGTAACAATGTTGTATGTTCAGTTTTGACCTCAAAATGGTTAAGTATTATCATGAGACTATTATTATAAAGGTGACAGAGGTTTATCAGGGTATGTATTTTTACACAAGTTTCACTACATTGTATCTGTTATTCATGTTTTGGGCTTTACATGGATTTATGTGGACTCTCTGATTATTAGTATATTTTCAGAGTTTCCCCATGGGGTTATAAAACTCCTAATTGGAGGGGTTTTACACATTAAAATATATCTCCCCATTTATTTTATCCTATTTGGTTTTTTCACGTTGTTTACATTGTTGATTCTCAAAATTCTTTTTCCACAACTGAGATTTTATACCCATGCCGATCTACTTCTGACACAACATGCCAATCCAAGATTATGAATTTTATGTTTGGGAAAGAACACTACTTTTTAATAAAGTACATAAATATATATCATTCAATTTAGTAAACAGGGACTGGACCTTGTTTATTCTATAGCGACGGTGGACTGAAATCAATAATAATACTTCAATTCCATTCAGTGATGAATAATCATCAATGATTTATGGAGTCATTACATTGAGGTATGAGAAATACTATTGATGGAGATTCAAAAATTTAGTGATGAAGAAGAAACTTGAACCATATCGGATAGATCAAATTCACTAGAAACCCAAAAGCTAACTCTAACTCACAAAGGAAGAACAATCCTCAACCAATGCCTAATATCACCGATCCAATCTGGTATTGGAGATATGGTTAATGAAATTCAATCCCATACCAAGGATTATCATAGAAGACTAACATAATTATTGAACCTTAGTTACAACTAAATGAAGAATAAATATGGTAAGATATGAAGCTCATGTGGAAATGTGCATGATGACAAACTAGGTTCTAAAGAAGACAAACAAAGCACTGATGAATTTGATATCAAACCAGTTTATGTCAAGATTCATTGGGATGTCCCATTGTTGATATATAAAATTCAAACATTAAAACTGAAATTTTTGTGATAGAATCCATCCAAATCTTGAAGAATTCAGTAAAACTGCTGAAGCCCCACCAAAAAGTTACATTGAATCCATTTTTTTGAAAAATAATGTGAATTATATTATTCAATTTTTTTTTCATATTGAATCTCCCATATTTTTATTTTTACACTTAAATGATGATTATATCGATGATGAATTTTTTTTTATGATTTTATTTTATATTCTTAAATTTAATAAGTTTCCTTATTTTTGGGATTCTTAATTTTTTTGGGTCCCTTTATATTCACAGTTGGGATTCTGTCCTTGGACTTGACTTTCTACAACTTGTGTTTTGTTTACCTCATGCCCATTTTGAGTCATTGGTCTATGAAAGATATGTTTTAGGGAATCAATTCATGATGCCTTTTGTGTATTCTATACCATCCATGGGTGCGCTTCTTCTCATTTCACTAATAGGTTTCAATTTTGGAATGTCTTTAAGGAAGTTCCCAATTCGTTGTGTTTTTTCGAGGGATAGTGAGTGTTAGGGGAATTGATGACCCCTACACCCAATCCAATCAAGTATAGATTGATTTTTTTTCTCTTCCACTCTGTAACTATTTTATTCTCTTTTCTTAGTTAGGGTTCATTGATTCCAGAGTGTTCTTCATCCTCATGAAGAGATCTTGCACCTTCCGTCATCCATGTACACCGCTGGTGTAAAATTTTTGGTGGAGTTCTTGACGACGTCCTTACAGTGAATAAGTGAGGTCATGATCTATTACTGAGGAACTTATATTTTCAGTCTTGGTGATTATAAGTACCAATGTGTGAATTGAGAGCTATATTGGCTTCACCGACATAGTTTCAAGATATCTGTACAACCAGACCACAACGCCTGGAATTATAATTATTTCTTACAGTTCTATGATGTCCCATTTTTTGTGGTTATAATGTTACTCTTGTCATTTTCCTCTAAGTACACTATATTCTATAATTGTTTTTATTTTATCATTAATAAATAATATGAGTTGGGTGTTGTTCTTTCTATTTATGTAGCTCCCAAAGGGACTGATGCATGTAAATTATGGTGTTCTATTAGTACTTTACTTAATTATTTCCTTGTATGTTTAATTTATGCACAAGTTGTTTATTGTATGAAAAAGTACGATTTTAGTTCCTTAGGGTTTGAGTGTTCAATTACTTCCAAAGAAACTTACCCCACACAAAGTGGTATCAGATCCGTATTATTTATCTTTATTTGTCCAACCTTTTTCTTATTTGAATAATTGTTTCTATTTAAATATCTATATTTCAATCACTACATGAAGAACTTAATTTAATCTTCTATTTGTAATTAGATCCATAGTCTCATCCTTTATTTTCCATTTATTTATAATCTAGCTGGATAAGCATTGTTTAACTTTGATATTGATTGATTTTTGGGGGCATATGCTTAACAATGTACATAATAACTTGGAATACACTCATTTGGTTAAATATTTCAACAAAATGGTTTTAAAAAGAAAATTTTTATAGAGACAATGACTTTAATATATAGAGAGTTAAGATGAGAGCCCTGTTGGTTCACTAAGGCTTAATTTATGCCCTCAATGGGCCTAAGAAACCTACTGTTACTATAAATGAAACTGGATTGCTGTAACAGAATATCAAAATTTTTCCCATGTTTCTTTAGTTAAGGCACATTGTTCTATGATTATTTCTTTGGGAGATAAAGTTATTCTAGAAGTTTCCTATAAATCTATTACTGATGGTATATGAATTAAAATAGAAAAATAGTATATGATAGCCTCTTCAGTTTATAGGCTTTGTAAAAAACACTAAATATTCACATTTAATATGAAACTCAATAGTTCTATTAAGGATCACATATATGAATTTAACAGTGTTATGTTAGATTTAGCCAACACAAATGTAACTATTTATGATGAAGATCAAAAACTTATCCTTCTACTTTCTTTAGATAATTCCCATAACACCTTAATAGAAACCACAATGTACGACTATGACCCACTAGACCTTAAAGAGGTTAAGTATTACCTTATCCCCAAATAATTAAATTCTAAACCTAGAATAAAGGGAGATGTAGAGAGATTGTTTACTAGGATTATACAATATTATGAAGGTAAAAATAAACATTTTAATAAAGTTAAAATCAACAAGAACAAGGAACCAAAACCTAGGTCTAATTCTATGGAAAGAAATGTTTTTTGTTTTCATTATGGTAATCCTGGTCACACAAAGCCTGAGTGTAAGAAGATTAAAAATAAAATTAAAAATAAACATCCCACTAACCAGTAACTTTTTGGGGACTTTGGTTATGACACCACAAAAGTGTTAATTGTGTCCAACCATACTCTTAATCTAGAGTGAATCCTTGACTCAGACTACTCTTCTCACATGTTTCCTTTTATAGAGTCCATCCTAGAGTTGATAAAGAGAGTATATGGATATGTACTATTAGCTAATAATAAGAAATTTAAGGTATAAGTAAGATGTTATGTTTTAATTTAACTAGATGACCAATCAATCATCATTCTTCTTGATGCTAGGTGTGTTGACAACCTTCATTGAAACTTGGTTTCTTTAGGGGTTCAAGAACAAATATTCATTACTTTAAGTATAAAACATGTTTTAAAAAAATATAAAAAGCCCTAGAACTATAATTAATGGTACTTTTATTAATGGGATGTATTGTTTTTAATATAAATACCCATTAATGATTGTTAGGTAGTGTCTATACCACTAATACTGATAATACAATGAAATGACATAGGATATTGGGGCATGTAATCTCCATGGGTCTTAAATAACTAAACAAGAACGGGAAGTTGAGTGAAATCACACCTATAAACCTTCCATTTTTTGAATATTATGTGATGGTAAAGGATAAGAGAGTAACCCTCAATAGGTTCAATTTTAAAGCTGTTATCCCCTTAGAATACAAACATTCTGACCTATGGGGACCATCTTGGAAAACCTCACATGGAAGTGGTTCTTATATGGTCACTTTTATAGATGAATTACAATGAAAAGTCTAGATTTTTATTCGGGAAAATAAATCTATTGTATTCCAAAACTTTAAAACCTATAATTTTTTTGTTAAAAATTAGTTTGGGAGAAAAATTAAAACCATGAGACCATATATTTTCTTAGATTACCTATCCACTATGTTTATTAAATTCTACAAATCTAAGGGTATTAAAAGACCCCAAACTATTTGGGAAACCCCATTACAATATGATGCTGTAGAAAGAATGGAAAGACTATTTGACAAAGATCATGAAGCATGATTACATGTTTAGGTCTCTCTAGATATTGTTTTTGGAAGAGGCTTCCAAAATGATTGTTTACCTTATAAATAGGTTCCCTTCTTCTTACAATTTTTTTAAAACCCCAGAAGAATTATGAAATGGTAAGGAAACATCTTAAAGATACTTAAGGGTGTTTCGAAGCACTACTAATGCCCATGTTAAGACTGATAATATAGAACATAGAGATCTTAAATAAATCATTTTATGGTATCCTAAGGGTGAAAAATGTTACAAACATTGAGTTGATAAACCCAATTACAAAAAATTCACCATAAATAGGGATGTGGTGTTCAATGAGACCTCTTTTACTAAATCGATATTTTTCATACTTGAAAGTAGTGATCCATCCTTAGATCATTATGTATAAATTGAGCCTCGTGGACATTTTGAGTCTTCTATCTAACCCACTCTACCTGTTTCACATCCCAAAACCTAAGATGATTCTAATTATAGTTCTTGTTCAGATTCTGAAACAGAAATTCCTTTTAGTGGAAGAGACCATCAATAACTTGAGATATAGTTAAGAAGATATCATATTTGTCCTACTCATTTCAGAAAATATGATATGGATTCTTATGCCTTTCATGTTTACTAGGATCAAGATGATGATAATTCTTAGACTTATAATAGAGTCCTTAATAAAAAGGATTCACGATATTGGGTCATTTTCATGGATGAAGAAATGAATTCCATAAGAAAAAAATCACACTTTGTCTATAAAAAATAAACCACCCATTGATAAACTAATTGGGTGTAGGTGGATTTATAAAAATAAAGAAGACAAAACTACAAGAAATAAAATTAAATACAATGAAAGACCAGTTCCTAAGGTATTACTTCAAAGAGAAGGAATTGAATATTCTAATTGCTTTACCCTGTAGTTAAGAATTAATCTATTAGGATATCTATTTCTATTGATACTTATAATTACCTTCATATTGAACAAATTGATGTTAAAACTTGTTTTTATCTTGATGATTTAAATGATAAACTTTACACGAATCCTCCTGATGGTTACTCATGAGAATTAAAATCTGTCCAAGAGTTCCTTTTTAATAAATCCTTTTTTGTTTGAAAACAATATACATGGTAATGGTACAAAAATTTATATTTATTTATGTTGGATAACCAATTTATAATGATACAATATGATTTTTGTGTTTATTTTAAATTAACTGAAACCTACATGCTTTATTTTCTATTGTACATTGATGATATTCTCATTATTTGAAAAAACTTGATTCTCATATATGTTGTAAAATATAAATTAAAATGAATGTTTGAAATGAAGGACTTGGGTATAGACAAAAGTATTTAGTTATTGAAATAATTATGGATGAACCTAATAAACAACATTATTTATATCAACATGATAATCTTTTGAATATTCTCAAGAGATACCTATTTGAATCTCTTAAAACTGTTAGTGTACCTCTTGAAAAACACATTAATTTTTAATTGATAAAAGTACGCAGTGCAACTGATGATATTTAGTTCATGTTTAAAATCCCCTATAATAATATAGTTTTCAGTATCATGTGTAGCATGATATGTACTGAATCACACATTTCCTTTTCCATATGTACCCTTAATAGGTTTATGGACACTCTAGGGAAGACACAATAGATTTCTCTAAAATGTATACTCAGGTATCTTTATTGTAGTTATAAATTGTATTTATGTTATGGTAATAATTTGGATACATATAAATTAATTGTTGGATATGTATATAATGAAAATGATGTGAATATTTACACTTGAAATTATTTGACTGGGTATGCCTTCACTACTTGTGGAGGTCCTCTTTTCTGGAAATGTAACTTGCAGTCTGTGGGTTCCCTTTCAACTATAGAATCAAAGTATATAGCCTTGACCGAGGCTCTTAAAGAGGAATTATGGATTAAATGGTTTTATTCTAAACTCATAGTCAAAAAAATTATATTTACTGAATAATTTAGTGTTCCTTGTTAAATAAAAACATATATACATTAGGTTACATTTGATTAGAGATAATTTGGAATCTAGGATCCTGTGTGTCAACAAGATACACAATGATGAAAACTCAACTGATAGTTCAACTAAATCTATGGTATTTTCTAAATTTAAATTTTGTTTAGATAGGTTGAATTGGGTTACAACTCTATAACTTATATAATTTAGGATCATTTCCAATTGAAATTGAAAATGGTGGAGATTGGTGACTTACGATAAAAAGTTTTTTTTCAAATAGAATTTACCATGTTATTATTTTGATATTTACATGTTGATTGTATGAATGCATGCAATTTGCTTTTACATTTATATTATATGATAAAATTTAATATCCTTGATATTTGCTAGGATTTTTTTTAATGAGCCACATAATTTTCCATTCATGGATTCTATCTTGGGACTCATATTTCTATTGCGTGTTATTTGTTTACCCCTTACCCATGCTCACTCACTAATCCACACAAGTTATGTTCCTAGCCATTGATTAATGATATTCCCTGTGTAATATCTTTCATCCACCTATTAACTTCATCTCATTACACCATTGGGTTTTAGTTTCATCATATATTTGTGGTAGTTATTGATTCTCTTTGTTATTTTGAGAAATAAATGGTGTTAAGGGAATTAATGAACCCTACACCCAATCCATTTGAGTACTGATTCACTTTTGATTTACTTATTCACGTTTCTTCTCCAGTATGCTCTCGGCTTGGTTATAGTTCATCAACCCTGAAGTTTTATTCATCCTCAAGGAGAGGAGATATTTTTCCTTCCATTCTCTATGTACCCCACTAGTTTATAATATATGGTGGAGCACTTGAAGGAAAACATCCATCAAATAAGCATGGAAAAAATTTGCTTCTATGGGCCTTCAATTTCAGGTCTAGGTGAGTGTGAGTACCTATGGTAGGATTGAGAACTATATCAGCTTCATTAGAACAGTTTCAAGAGATCACGACTACTGAAATACAATGTATGGCATTATAATTATTTTATATAGTTCACCCATTTCCTTTTTTTGTCGTTGTATATTTACTTCCTCCATTTTCATCTGAGAACCCTATATGATGTAATTTTATTTTTTGAGCAATAAAAAATAGTGTTAGCTAGGTGGTGTTCATTCCATGCACATAGGTCCCAAAGGGGCCAAGGAACATAAATCTTTATGTTCTCTTGATACTTTATTTAATTCTTATCTTGTATGTTCAATTTCTATTTGACTAGTTTTTTTGTATGAAATGTACCAATTTAGATCCTTATGATTTGAGTTTTATGTTACATTGAATGAAATATTACCCCTAAAAAAGACACTGGATGGTAGATATTCTAGTTGAAGAAGACCCAATGTGCGATTGAACATGAAGATAAAGATTTATGTTTTTTTTTAAATAGATAGAGAATGATCAATGATAGATGATTGCAGTTCTGAGAGATATCAACTCGTGTAGGGTAAGTATCTGGTTGGTTTAAAGGTAAGTGTGTTTTCACATAATGGTTGGTATTCCTCACGTAAGGATACATTTTATCCTTGATTAAATTTATTGAAGAGTTTTAGACTTAATTACTTTGGTTGCATCATCGCATAATTTAGTGATCAAATATGAATGGGCGGAAGTAAGCCAAGGTCACCTTGAAACAAAATAAAGAACCCATGTTTTATATTGGGGAAGTAGATTACTGCTCTAATTATAATATTGGATGAATAAATTTATTCCAATGAAGATGAACAATGATGAGAAATTAAAAATATTATTTTCACTGAGATGTTGGAGAAGAATTGAATTTGATGTTTTCATGTTACTGCTCCAAGTTTTTGTTCATATTATATTGTTTGTGTGAGAATGGATGAGGGCTTAGTTACTTCCCCAATGATGAAACTAAGTGTTTAAAGAATTATACAACTAATTTTATTCATTAAATTCTTTTTAGGGTTTGACCAATTAATAAAGAGGGTCTCAAGAGGTTTATAAATTTTGAGATTCGGTGGGGCAAAGAAGATGAGGTTCTTTCAGGTGTGTTTAAAGGTTGTAGGTGATTGGTTTTTAAATGCTTTTTTTTGTGTGTGTAAGGGTCACTTTATGGATTTAAATGAGACATAATGATAAAATCAATGAAATTAATGCTAAAGAAAGTTGTCTAGTCTAGGAAGCAATGACCAAGAAAATGAATTTTAATGAGGGGCCCAAAATTATTTCAATTCCTAGATAAAATAAATCTTATTTCATAGGTTCCCAAAATTCTAGAAACCAATAAATTCGATTTGAGACTAGGAGATAGAGGTGAATGTTAAGTTTTTTGATCAGATAAAATTTTTCAACATCAATATTTTTTCCTTTTCTCTTTGTCTTCCAGAATCAGGAAAAATATCAAGGAAATGATGATCATGAGAGAATATGGAATATTAAATTTTTCTCACTCATCCATCCCAACCATTTAACTTTTTTACATGGTGATCATCTATAATCAAGATTATGTTCACTTTTGGTGCATAATTTCTCAGAGAACTACATTCTCTTATGGGTGCATGGCTAGAATCACCAAAACATAGAATTTTCTACATTGAAAGCTCTACGTGAATATTATATATAATTTTAGTGTCTATGATGATTTTCTGGGAGTGGATTTTTTTAAAACATACTATCATATATAATAAAGAGGTATATAGAAGAAAAAAGGTAGATCTATAGGATATGGGAGACCGGTGGCTATAAAATTATTATATAAAAGCATTAATCTGTGATCCATTAGAGTAAAAAGAAGTAGAACAAGTGGATCTTGGGAGGAGTTGGATATCTTCCATTGAGAACTTATTTTTTCTTTGTGTTTATTTATTATCCAATATTATAATGTCTTTTGAACTTGTTTTAATATTTTTATAATTAAATAATTATTTTTTATAAAACTGAAATAGGGGAATGAGATTTTACTGGTTATTAATATAACTTCCTTCATATGAAATGTATTATTGGAATATATATTCATTTAAATTATTTAGAGTAGTAATTTTTTTTAAATGATAGAACCAGTGTAATCTATTCATTAAAATATATTTTTTAATACTTGATTATATGATATTATATATTAGAAGGGGATAACTTAAGGAGGTTATCACATTATGATTAACGGTGATATTGATATGTCTATAATACTCATATCATCATTACATGGATTAGTGTATGTTTTACTTGGGAGACTACATGATCAATTCACCAACTTGTTGGTTATTCGAGAGAATAAATCATATCATTTTAACCAGATCTATCAATACATGTTCATGAATCAAGCTGAAAACAAAATCAAAAAAATATCCTATCAAATTACCCATCATCGCTTCTGGAAAATTCCCTATTTCTATATGTTTTTTACTCTCCTTATTGTGTTATTTCTTATTAATCTCTTAGTTTATTGTTATTTTACACCTTTTCCATCATTTTATTCCATCAATTTACCATAATATTTTTTTACTATCTTTTTAGAGTTTTTACTTGTCAACATGGACACACACACACATTTGGATGTATTTCCATATAGATCAACCCTTATTCAACATTTTACTAGTTTTTAATATGGTTTATAAATAATTAATATTACTCGGACCTAGATAAAGGCCTTGGATATTATTAAATATGTTCATGAGTTATTTATTTAATATTTAATTCACTGAAATTAGGTGATAAGACATGTACTATACATGTCTCACAAGTAAAAAAATATATGAATGTCAGATATGATAGGTATTTTGGATGGCCACTCACCATGTTTCCTAAAATAAATATATTTTTTAATTAGTCATTTCTAAATAAATTGTTTAATTTGTTTAAAATTGTGATGGATCAGAATCTGAAGAAAATTTGAATGGTAATTAAGATAAATTAAATGATTAATAAAAAAGATAATTAATCGATTTGAGTTTGATTTATCTTAAATAAGAATGATTGATAATAAATGAAAGTTTATTAGATGCATAATTCATTTCATGTATATTGATGATTATTAGCATAAACTATACTTATATATGTGATTGGGTTCCTTTTTAATTTATAAGTATTATTTAACTAAATTGATGGCATGCATGTCATACCTCCTCTCATTATGTAAGGGCATCCATGTCCATGATTTCATTTTATCTAATCCCCTTAACCAATATTTTGGTTCCTCTCACCTACGTGTGAGTGATGCTTATGTAATATATTTATATCCAAGGAAAATAGTGTTTTTTCATGTTTATATTCAAGGAGAAACTAATTCATGATATATATGGAAGGATCAGTAGAAAGTTAAAACATAAATCATGTCATGGTTCAAGGTGTTCCCCCTTAGGTCATGGATTAGTTTACTATACTCTAGATAAACCTACAATTAATAAATAATCATGATCATACCACCTATTATTATTTTATATAAAGTATCATGGATAACTTAATTATATATGTTCTCATGTAATCACTTATATTAATGAATTAACTTTCATGAAATATGGAACTGAAATGAATTTGACGATGCATAAATTTATCTCAGTCATGTTTAATCAATTATTTAAATACACTTAACATTAACAATCATGAAACATAGACAAATTCTTCAATTTAATCATAAATAAATAAACCCTAATTTATATACATTATGTTTTTTTATCCTTCCACTATTTGAGTATGAATGAAACTATATTTCAATGTGCTAGCCCAACCTCCATTGAAGTGATTTCAATTTTCATGAAATTTTTATTTTGAGTTTTCAGTCAACTTAGCCTTGTTTACATTATGGTTTGATCTCCTCTATGATACATAGTTTATGTAGTGTGGAAAGTTTTGAGGAAATATTTATTCAGAATTTTTGGATTGTGGATTCCACTCAACATATCATGGAGAAATGATTTAATGATGTTTGAATGTTACACCTACCTAAATACATTCAAATAGATTAAAAGACCACCATCTAGGTTATGAGAAAGGGAATATGGATCATTTTACCTAGAATATACTTTAAATGGTGTAATAAGAGGCCAATAAAGTGTGTTATTGGGTTTCTATAGAATAGTTGGAGAAAAATAAAAATTTATTATCTAATTTTATCATATTAAATACTAAAATTTTCTTTTTTTATATTATAGAAATGAAAACCCACATGACTTTGACCATATCATTCTGATCCATACATAAGAAGGATAACATTATCACTGAAACTAACTTACAATAATGGAAGAGATTATTGTTCATTATTCTATGACATTAAAGGAAATTATATGTGTTGCAAACACCAATTCCTAAAGAACTAGACTAAGATATTAATGAGGAATAATTATATATTTACATAAAAAATTTGGATAATACCACATATGTCCAATATTTCATTCTATCATCCATGTACATTGAGTTTTTAATGTAACATGAGGATATGGATGCGTATAGTATGATTTCTCACCTTTATGATCTCAATCTAGAGGAGGAAAGATAAGAGAGATATGAGATGTCTAATATACTATTCATGTGAAATCTTGAAGATTTAGTGCTCGTTGGGCCTCATGTAGTCAATATGATTTGATACATAGAAAACATAGAAATATAAGGATTTAATATCCATAATGAGTTAAAAATTGTCTCATCCTTTCCTCACCATCTAAATTATTCTCTAGTTTCATTGTTAATTGAATCATGAAAAATAACGAGAAGACTTTTCATAACTTCTTACTTTCATTCCCCAAGGTTATAAGAAAATGAGGCATGAAAACCTATGGTCCTTATGCTAAACAAGAAAAGGATGAACAAGGAAATGGGGCCCAAGTCTCATTCCATGTTTATGTCTCCCGAGTAGCACCCTTTCACAAAGAATAAGATTCAATGGTAAGAAAATGAATGAATTACAATATGTTTCTCATGTGGTAAATTTGGATACTAGAAAAATAACTACACCTAAAAGAAAAGGAAAGATAAATGTACATTCATTATCAATTAAAAATTGTCTATATATACACATTGGGTATTAAATATAGATTGTGATGGCCAAATTTGTATCAAAATATTGGAACCAATTAGATTCATAATGATTTCCAAAGGAGAGATGGATCTTTGTGCCGCCAATGGATTCTGACTTGATTTTTTTGATTTAGAATACTACCACCTACCATTGGTAATTAGAATTATTTTGGTTTTGAGGAACTGCTATTTTGTTCCAAGTGTTATTAAGAAACTCATCTCTATTTATTTCCTTTAAATGGATGTATTAATTTTGAAGTATAAAATAAATATGACAACTTTTAAAAAGATAACATTTATTATGGAATAGAACAACTAAAAAGTGGTCATTATTTATTAAATTATGAAATCGAAGTATTATAAATAGATAAAAAAACATATTCAAATGACTCATATGACCCCCAGTTGTGGAATCAAATTCTTGTTCATGTAAATAGGAATTATCTGACAAAAAAAATATAATTATGGTTATTTAGTCTTTTTGAGTTAAAACCAATTTAAATATATATTTATTATTTATATGAAAAAATGACTAAACCTCTATTTACTATAAAAGGTTAAAGGGACATAGAGCTTCTAGTATACATAAATACTAATTTGTTTTGAACTTTTCTAATATATTCTTAACTTGGATATTCATATATCAGAAATCCTACTGATCACTTGAGTATAGGTGGTTATGTCAACATGATGAGGTATAAGTCTATGTACTTTGGGAAATTTAAAGAATTCAATAATAAATTATAAAATATACTTGTAAAGTATAAAAATAATATTTTATATGATTGAGGTAGTGAATATATTAATAAATAATTTCTCAACTTTCTAAGTGTGTTTGGGATTATATCTCAACTCACTCTACCTTATACACGAGAGTGAAATGGAGTTAGTGAAAGGAAGAACCATACTTTTCTTTACATGGTGTGGTTGATGATGAGTCATTTAGATATTCCATTATCCTTTTTGTGATATGAATTTTATGTTATTACACACATTCAATGACGAGTACCAATTAATTTAGAAAACAAAATACCTTATGAATTAATGCATGGATGGAAATCGGTTTTGTAACACTCATATATGGGGTTGGGAGGCATTTTTGGGGCATTTTAGGAAAAATACTAGCACCCTATGGAAAAAAAGTGTATCATTATAGGGTATTCAAAGGATATAATAGAATACTATCTATATTTTCCCATTGAAAAAATGAAGACATAAAAATATAGGTTGTATTTCTTGAGAGGGATTAAATCCTCAAAAAGGATAATAGTACAAAAAAATGAAATTGATGAATTTATTACTTAAGATAAAAAATATTTGGTATAATAACTAATTCAATGAGCTTGAATGGAAGAATTTGTTCCTAAAACACAAGAATTACATAGGATCACCAGAGAGGTAATTAAACCCGAAATATACTTTTCTCAAGTCATTAAATATTCTGAATAATTAATGGTTGAAAATAATGAACCTCTCTCCTATAAATAGGTATTATAGAGATACAAAGAAGAATCATGGAATGAATCAAATTATTCTTAGATGGATTCCATGTAATAGAACCAATTTTTCATTTTGGTTGATCTGACAGTTAATATATAGATCATTGGTTGTAAATGGGTATTCAAGAGAAAACTGGACATATAAGGTTAATAAAATAACTATAAATCACAGCTACCGGCTAAAGGGTTTAAAGAGTTTATAAGAATGTTATATTACGAATAATTCTCTCCAGTTTACCTATTTAAATCCATCATAATTCTATATTATATTATATCTTACAATGGAAATGATATTTGGAAGATGGATTTCAAAACTGCCTTCCAAAATTGGATCCTTCAAGAAGATGTCTATATTACACAATTAGAAGGATTTGTGACTCATGGTATTTCAAAAAAGGTGTTAAAGTTGTACAAATCATTTTATGGAATAAATCCAGCATCCAAGTCTTGATTTTTTTTTATCAATGAAGTTATAAAAGAGTTTGGTTTCATTTGAATGAATGCGAGCCATGTGTTTTAAAATGGTTTAGTGAGAGTGAAGTCCTTATCCTATATAATATTATGTCAATGATATATTACATATTTGAAAAATCATACCAATCTTACATTAAATTAATGAATGGTTAAACAAGTGCATCTCCAAGAAGGGAAAAGTTAAAGAAACCTATATTCTAGGGATTGATATCATTTATGATAGATCCAATAAGCTACATGGACTATGTTATGTTATATACATTGACGAGATGCTAAAGACAATTAGTTTGGAATAATCCATGAGAGGATTAGTTTCAGTGTCACTTGGTATACATATTTCCAAGAAAGTGTGTCTGCATACACAATAAGAGAGAGATAATGAGTATGTTAACATATTCTTTTATGATAGGATCAATCAAATATGTTATTATTTTCACTAGGATTGATTTCACCTATTCCTTGATCATGGTTGGAAAATACCAAGCAGATCCTGGTGAGTATCATTAGTCTTCTTTTAAGGAATTCCTTAAGTATCTAAGAAGAACTAAGTATATATTCCTAGTGTAGAGAGGAGATGAGGAGATAATCATCACAAGTTATACTAATATTATCTTTCAACCAGATTTTAATGATCCAAATTCATATCCAGGATATGTCTTCAGCTGCAATGGAGGAGTTGTAAGATAGAAGAGTTCAAATAAACCAATTTCCATTGATTATATAGTGGATTCTAAGAATATAGTGGATTCTTAAGTAGAAAAATAATATGTTTTGATAAAAAACATTGGCCCGAATATTCATTTAGTTCATATTACTAATGTCCCTATCACATTATATAGTGATAATAATACAATAGTTTTTCTTACAAAGGATCTAAGGTCAGAGAAATGGACAAAAAACATACTCTTGAAGTGTCACCTCTTGAGGTGTTCTTCTCAAAGGGGTGAATTTCTGGTGAGAATTGTTTCTACCGAAGTGAACATGTAAAACCCGTTGACTAAAGACTTATATCATAAGAACCATTAGCAGTATCTAAGATCTAGTAGACTAAAGGTTATTAGTAATTCGATCTATTGAAAGTGGGGGTATGTTAGAGTTGGTTCCATAGAACTAAATTTTATGTGATTTATGATTAACTATATTTTTTTGAATATATATAAAATTATAATCACATAATGATTGATCTTCAGTGTGATATATCATGCGATGGTGTCCTAAGAGTAACTTTCTCACTAAAAGGTTATAACAGTTCCCCACTATGATGAGAACCTTGAAGATCCATGATAGTATTATTAAATACATGTTTTATATAATGATTAAAATTTTTAATGGGAAACCAATGATATTGGGTATCAATGGTGGATAGTCATAAGAATTTTAGGAACATTCTCATTGTGTACGTAATTAGTAATTTTTAGTTTATGAGATTATGAGAACACAAACCTCTAATAGAAAATCCACATTTACATGTGATATTATATGTTTTATCTATAGAGGTGTGTAATGGTCCTTATACTTTGAAATTATTATTGATGAATATAATTAGTCATGTGATTTAATTTATTGATGAAAACTATGATGAAATATGATCACATTAAGGTTGGATATGTTGGGTACACCACAAATAATATTGCATAATAAATAATTCAAGAAAGTATTTATCCCTTCTTCTCTTAAACATAAGTTTATATCTTAGAACCTTTGATAGGAATAAAATATCCTAATTAAATCCATGTCCATGGATACCAAAGGCATGTTAAATTATATAAATTCAATGAAATAAACATTGAGAACATAGGTTGATAACACCAGAATGAAACCTACTTGACTAGAGATATAGGTATAAAAAAATTATATTAAAAAAAATGTGTTTACAGGAGGTTATATGTCATTGAAACATTTAAATTATTTAGATTATGTATGTATTTTATAGAATTAATTTGTAATCATGTAAAAATTGATTCATACATGGAACCAACTTCTTCTTCCCCTTTTCCCAAATTTAAAAAATTCATTTCTAAATCATTTTGTTTTTCATGATGAATCCTTTTTTCGAATAATATATAATTAAATGTCTGCCATTCAATATCATGTATTTCCTCAGCCACCATTTTATTTTTAATCAATATCCAACATTGATTATAATCTATATTTTAAAAAACATTCTTAAAATGAACTTTTACCATTCATTACATCTCAAAATAAGAAATATATTTTCAAGGGTCTCAATCCAATTTCCAACCACTAACAAATTAGTTATTCCATTAAATGATGGATGTTTTAGTTGTATGAGGTATTACAACAACATATTATCATGAGGTGAAGAAATATGTTTCTTTATATAGCCATGATCACTTGTCATAACGTTCCCCAACATTTTTATAATATTTATAGATAAAACTATAGTTTTATAGAATTGATTAAGAGGGAAAGAATTAAATAAATTATTGATGTTGATATACATTTTTGATTCCTTCTATTAAGTTAAATTTATATAAAATGGAATATACTGAATTATCACATAAAATTATAAATCATTGTGTACAATTCTAAATCAGGTGTAATACATAACATAAATTGAAAATGTATGAATTTCTAAAAATCGAGTTATTAGTTCAATATCTTTCCTGAATGTTGCTTTAAACCCTAAGGTTCCAGATCTACTCGACGGGGTGCCGAATCTTCAACTTTCCTCTTCCGAGTTTACGAAAACCTCTAGCCTGTTGAATCTCACTATGGTGGCCTAGTTCAAGAACAAGAGGCCTTCCGTGGACGACTTCGATCGATTCATTTTCAGATCGTGGGGTCTCCAGGAACACGCAATGGTTGGTCTTCTTCACAATAAGAAAATTATGATTCGTTTTGAAACAGTGGCTGATCTTATTCAAGCATGGTCGAGGGCTCATCGCTACTTCAAAGGTACTCGATTTATGATTCTTCTTTGGTCATTTTATCTTCATATGAACTGTGACTCACCTTCAATCATGGTTTGGGTAAGTTTTCCCAAACTTCCATTACCGTTTCAAAATTCGTTGATTATTCGAATGCTGGGAAACATGGTAGGACGATTTTTATGTTCCGATAGCTACACTGAGGTGGTCTTCCATCCAGTGAACCCCCGGGTATGCGTTGATATTGATGCGTCGCGCACGCCGTTTGACTTTGTTTGGATTACGATTGGCGAAGAGTATCGGTGTAGATAATGAGTTATTTATGAAGATTGGACCGAGTTGTGTGATTCTTGCAGGAGGTTGGGCCATTCAACTGAGGTATGTCAAAGCAGACATCCTCCACGGTTGAGGGAGAACCGTCATAAATGGAAAGCTGTTCTGGTGAGCATGGCTTATGATACCCAATTAGAGGTAGTCTTAGAGATGGGCTCTGAGCTGAGATCGATAGGGCCTATTAACAGAGGAAGGGGCGCTGGTGGGGCTAGTCCAACTTTGAATGGTAAGCCAGCTGGGCCTTTTAAGGTGACTCTTGGGAGAAACAATCATGACTCTAGAGCTTCGGGTTATAAGGGGCATAACCCGAAGGATGATGGTAATTTTCTCAGGTTAAGGTAGGAGGTTGGAGCCTCCACTAGCTCTTTGGTCAGTGAGTGTGTAGGGAAGGTTGGGGTTGGGGGGACTTTTCTTTCTGCCGATGTGGTTAGCTCTGTTGGTGCCAAGGAGTCTAGAGGCTTGGACCCTTTGGCTGCAGCTTTTATTTATTTGAGTAATAGATTTGATGGATTGTCTCATGGTTTGATGGCCGAGGGTCTGGAGGAGGCTGGTCTCTCTGGAGGGATCGCTGGTGAGGAGGAGCTCGAGAGGCAGCTGGTTGAAGACTTGGAAAATCTTCTCGCTGGTGACTTGGGACATCTAAAGAGTCATCCGGTTGAAGTTTGCAGAGATACTGTAGGGGAGGTGGCTCCAAAGAGGCAATTAGTATAGGTTACATAGGCTGGAGATAGGGGGCCTGATTTTGGTGGTTTAACAGCAGAGGACAACCACTCAGTGGACAAGTGATCCAATTTGGTGGAAACAGATATAAGTCTGGATATTCAGGTTGGTGGTGGTGTGAAGGAGGCTTCTACAGTGGTTGTGGTTAATGTGTTTACAGAGGGTGAACATCTTCCTTTGATGGAGAAAAATACTCTAGACCTACATAGGGAGAAAAACGCTAGGAGACCTGGTTTGGGTTTGGGGGATCAATTTGTTAAAGGAAATGGGATCTCTGGGGGGGGGGGGGTAATGAAAATGTGAGTTTCCCGATTATTAGTTCATTCAAAAAGGTTGTTCAAGGTGGGAATCAGCCTCTTGTTTCAGTTGAAGGGCATGTTTCAGCTACTCCAAGAAGGCGGCCAAGGAGAGATTATTCTTGCCTCCCATGGCCGATGCGGACTCGGTCCGCATCTAAGAGGAATAGAGAGGTGACTGTGGCTATTAGGAAGGATTTCTTGATCAAGGAGACTTCACCAGATCAATCAGCGCTGGAACAACTCAGTTGTCGTGTCCAAAGTGCAAGCTTCTGGAGGTCGCTAGAATGGGAATCGGCTACGGCTACCGGTGAAGATGAATCCGGCTTGGGATTTGGAGATGATTATGGTTTTTATGATATTTAAGTCTATGTTGACTGTGTTTCATGGGTTTGTGGTTTTATCCCTTATGTTGTGTTTGTAAGTTTGGGTACCCGATCCCATAAACCGGCTTTTGATAATAAAAAAATGATTTTCATCCAGCCAGTTCCCAAGGGTCCTACTAAACTTTATTTTTTACCAACTATAACAACCCTAATCCTAGTATCCCATAGCTGGTGGTTAACTTATTATTTGGAACAAGATACAAGTGATCACATCTGAAGGGATTGAATAGTTTAGTACACTTTTAAAAATAGATACATTCTTGAATCTCACATTACATTTGAATATGTAATATATAATGTATTATTTTATTTGAGAACATTATTGTTCCTTATATAATTCCCATACATATCAATCATATAACACTAAATGGTTAATGGAAAAAATAAAAGGGTGATCTCAGATTCTTAGTAAGGGAGTGCATAAAGCCTATATAATCAATGAAAAAAGGATTGAATAAAATGGAATGAATAAATGATGATTAAATAATACCATATAAAAAATCACATGTGCCTGAAACTTTCGCATGGATAACATAACTATTAAAATAACCACATGGACACCAATAAATTATTTAATAATGATATAATTAATAATTTTATAAATCATAAATTTACTATCGAGGCCTCATTCTAAGACAACATACATAACTTTTTAAGGCATATTTCAAATACCCAATAACTTTTGTCTCATGAGACCTACTGATGCATTAAGGGGATATGTAATTTTGAGCACCCCCAATCACTTAATAATTACAATTATTTCCTCATGTGAATAAATAATACAACTTAATCAAAATTCCTTAATAGGAAATAACTATCTATATTGTAATAACTAGAATACTAAATGTCAAAACATTCCCCAATCAAAATGATCATAATAAATCCAGAGAAATATATCGGATGGTATCATTAGATTTTACCCGAAAAAAATCATAATATTAATATAATGATATTAATTAGATTAAAATACATTCAAAATATCATAAGAACATTTTTTGAGGAAAATACCCTTTAATTTTCAAATCACTTTTTCCAAATATAAATTTTTCCAAAATCGTAGGAAAGATATTTCTTTGGAAACAAACATGGAGACTTGTAATGTAATATTTTATGTAAAGATAATATTTGGAAATGAGAAAATCTATTCATGTGGTTTATATTAAAACAATTGATGAAACCTTTAGTAAAATTTTTGATGTTAAAAAAATGACAAGAATATTTTATTTAAATTATTTTAAAGAAATTACCACATGGTGTAAAAGTAACTTTAATCAATAATTTGAGAGTAGTAAAAACATTCTAAAAACATTTCATAGAAAATATAAATATGGAAGAAAATATGATCGACTAAATAAAAAAATAAATTCATTTTATTTACACTTAGAAACCCATTCCTCTTCCCTTTTTCACAAATATAAAAATTGCTTTCCAAATCAAATCATTTCTCATTAGAAATGTATTTTTGTAGAAAATAACTACTTAAAAGTATCCCATTCCATATAATATATTTCCTCGGCCTCCTTAGTATTTTTAATCAATATTCACCATTTATTAGTATATCTCTATAAAAACACATGCTAGATTAATCTTACTATTTTGATTATGTATATTTCCTGCAACATGCCTTGCTAATCTTGTAAAGTTTGATTCATACATAGAAGAACCTTCTTGTTTAGTTGAAATGCACCCAAACCTCCTATATAACAAATGTAACTATCTTAATCAACCATTTATTTTTTTTAATATATATAACCTTTTATATTTATCATTTATAATTATTGTCTATAGATATATTATCTAGTTTTTATATAATTTTGATATCTGGTTTGAGTAATATTGACTGTTTCAAATTAGTTTCATAATAATGTTTTTGTTCTTCATTCTTCCTCTAAAATTCATAATTCACAAAACATACAAGGAAATATAATTATTTTTAATAATTATTTATAATTCTATAATTTCATTATATGAGAGTTTTGGTTATGATATTTAAGGTTGAATTTGGGGTTGAGTATGTTTCAGTTATTCTTAGCGAAGGAATACTTTTTTCTTAAATAATGAGTTAAATTTTTATATTACCATTATAGGAAAAAAATCACTATTTACTTATTTATATCATATATTTCCTAAAATTAACTTCTCATTGTCAACTATGATATAAATTTAGATAATTGTTCAAGTAGCTAGTTAAACTATCCAAAACAATAACATACCCTAATTAATGGATGATTAGGAAGTGATTTAGTTGTAATATAATTATATCAGAATCTTAATGATCTTATTTTGTATCCATTTGTGTTATGTTTCATAATTGGAAATAACTAGAAGAAAAATATCACTTATAAAAAGTTATTTTATAGAGTTAATAAAACATAAAGTCACACTCCTGAATATGTTTTTTTCTGATAAAGAAAACAATTAAACAAAATTATATTGAAACAAAATATAATAGATAACATGATAGTAAATAAATCATATGTCATAATGTGAATTAAAAGAGAAGTACATGAAGTCATGGTACGGAAAATACATTTAAATGTTTTAAAACACATTAATTGAAAAACTGCATCATTAAAAGGTTAGTGAAACCATTGATTTAAAATGAACAAAGGTAAATAAAAGGATAATTGGATATATATAAAAAATTTAGTTTCCATTAGGGGAAATAGAATCTTAGCGGGAGGGGAAAACATGTTTGTAGAAGTCAAATCCATTAAAATAAATGAGAATTATTCTTATCAAAAATGAAATTTAACGAAACAATAGAATCATCAATGAAGAAGACTATGGTGTAAAAATTTATTATACCCATAAAATAAGTTTTAAATAAAACATAACATCATCACAAGTTTTAATACATCAATATTGAAAAATAATAGTCATATAAGAGTGATTATGACTCAAGGAAAAGATTTAAGTCAATAAAAACCCTTAAAACCTTTGTAACTATTGGATGAAAGCCCTAAGAGATATATAAAATTAAATAGAAAATTGAATTTAATGAAATATAACAAGATCATGAAACAAAATGACAAAAGATAATTATTTACACCACTAAAAATGAAATACAGTGTATAACAAAAACATGTCTCAAAGGATTCAAATTTCAAATAATGAAACCACAACCCTGTTTTGCTACTTAGTAGAATGAACAATAAGACCCATTATAACATACATAAATATTTTAATAACTAATTTTATAATAATAGTAACACCAAAAACTATTTATAATTTTCATTTATAATCATTATCTACATGTATATCAGTTATTTTTTTCTTATTTTCCCACATCAGGTGTTTCCAATTTTGACCGTTTTATAGACGTTTTATAGGTGCGATGGTGGGTTTTAGTCTTAATAAAATTTTCATCCATACATGTTCATTTAATTTTATTTAATTAATGGATTATAATTATTTTTTATATTTAAATTTACTTTCATGAGTACTTAGTCTTTATCATATAAGATGAAATCGACAATAGACAATTTTCAATGATTTTCAACCTACTATGGGTGTTTTCTTAATTGATGAGTTAAATATTGATGCATCCTGTATAGAATAAAAAACATTACATACATATCTATATCATATTATATTATTATTTAAGTTTTCATAAACATAATTTATATAATTTTAGACCATTGTTTAAGTAGGTGGTCAAACTGAACCAATCGTGAACATACCATGATTATTAGTGATTACAAGGTGATATAGATGTAATGTCATTATAACCATAGAATAATGATATCATTTGTTGATTATTAGTGTTATATATTAGAATTATAATATAATTAGATTAATAAGTAATGGATATGAAAATAATAAATATTTTAAATCCATGATTTTTCTCTTACTACATTTGTTTTAAAATATTGAATTTACAATAATTGTATATTAATCATATCATTTATAGGTTCTCTAATTTTACAAACCATAACCTTAATTATATCATAAACATAATATTTATCATTTAAATTATTCTCATGACCTACCATTTAAGATTGTAACAAAATGATAAACAAAAACCAATTGTTCAATTGAAGCAATAGTCCACACGAAGCATGATTCACATTTTCATTTTTCTTAATAGAAATGGAGAGGGTGGTTAATGATTATCATGAACCCACCCAGGTACCCAGTTAACCGAATAACCAAGCCAGTCCTGACATGTCCCAAAGAGCATTTTGAATATCCACGGGTTGGCGACTAGCACCTGACATTATATTGAAAGGAATGCTCGAACGATTTTTCCCCTACCAATGTAGAAACGAACTAAACCAATCAGTATGCATACAAAAGAAACTCCATAGGTAGTAATGTACCAAAAGTCAAATTTTTCTAAATAAGAAAAATTATTATAAAAATGACCTGAAAAACAGGAAGAAAAACTTCTCAAGTCCCAATGGACAGAACTCTTCAATTCCACACATCAACAGCTCGGACCACCTCTTAGTGGTGGTTTGACCCTGCTAACAGTTGGAAGGAGATAATCTACCAACACCCAAAGGCATAGGTAGTTCATGTGACAAATATTCTAGTATGATCTCACTAAGGATTCCATAATAGATACCAATATTAAATTAACCACAGTGAGATTTCAATTTAAAACAAATAGGTTTGTAAATTCATAAGTGTAATTAAAAAATTATGCTTTACATTTCAAAATATAGAAATAAGTTGAGTAATGGAATCACTTTTCAATTGATGGAACATTTATAAAACAATGGGACTTTTCAAAAATTGATTAATTAAAAACTTTTCTAAAAAATGATTTATATAAAGCAGAAGTCCTGTAAAACGATTTACAATAGTTTCATATATTCATTTTAAATACATACTAGTGAGAAACGTGGTCATATGCCTAAGAAGGTATGAAATTTATAGGCTAGGGGACTCCAAACTCAAGGTGACTTGACAATATGTACATACTTACCTCTGAACTCAGGCTAATGAGGACTCGTCACCATCACCTAAGGGCTGTGACATGCTGCATTTATGTTTTGGAATGTTGAAAACCGTAGAGTGTTTTCTAATAACTCACTAAATAGCTAAGTCTTTGTAACACCCAGATGTTTTTATAAAATATTTTCTTTAAATAATTTTTATCCTATACTAGCTTTATTTTCATTAAATCATGAATTTAAACGAACTGTGATATGCCCTTAATTTAAAATTATCATTATAGCCGAGTCGTTAGGTTAGCGGGAATAATTATAACTAACTTATGAAAATGCATTATGAAAAATAAAAATCAATTTGATATTAGTATTTTAGAGTGAATTACTTTTGGTAATAAAATTAATAAGATATATATATATTTTAAATTCTTAATAAAATATTTTTGATATTCATTCAATGGATATTTTAGTCATAGGTTATGAATAAAACCCTATTTGATGTAATTTTTTTTTAAAAAAGTTTAATTTTACACCTTTGAATGGAGAATCCATTTTAAATTAAAAAATTTAAAACATTAATGATTTTTATATGACAACATAAACATGTTATTTTGAATTGGGGTATAAAAATATACTTTGGATAAATTTTTTATATTTTTCTGATAACTTTCATATTTTGATGAATAGTTAAAATATGCTAAATTTTAATTAAAAATAACTTTTTTATCTTTGAGATAATTTATATGGTTAAATTGTAATATTGATTTGTTTAAAGTATAAATATAATATATTTTTACCATTTAATATAATTTATGTAATTATGATTTATTTTACGTTGAATTCATAGTTAAAACATTTCAATCTTTTGCAATGTTTTAACTTGTAAAACTCGTTATCTCAACAACAAGATTAATTTTAAATTAATTACTGTAATTTCTATGTTTTGAATTTTGAAAAATGGATTCCATATTTTGAATCATTATGTATAAATTATGTTAATAGGATACTTTTATTTTTGGGCATTATGAATAGTAACTTTGGTAATTATTTTTATTATCATGGTTAAAGGTGAATAGGGTAATTAAGGGTAAAAATAATACTATAAAATTACCTTAACACCTGTAAAAATCCTATTGGATGATTAAATTAGACTCTTATCATCTATTTTTCTAAATAGAATAACTTTATTTCCAATTAACTGTGAAAATGACATGAATGCAACAAAAACTAATGAAATGGACAAAGTGTAACAATCTCTTTTTATACAAGTGTATTAATTTTAATATATGGATAACTAGGGGATAAAACCGACTATATATAGTCTCTGGAAATCTAAAATAATTACCCATATCATAAAAATTTATTTATAATTTTTAGTGATTATATAATTACCATTAATGATGACACAATAGTGATGTAGAAATTATTTGATTATTAGAAATATCAAATAAATGATTTTAAAAATGATAAAATAAATATAATATGAACTAATTAATGTAATAAATGAATTTTATAGGTGACTATGACATGTTAGTATTGTATTCAATATTTGGGCTTGATTTTATCTTCTGATTGAATTTTATTTAAAGTCTAATAAACGAATAGTGTCAAAATTGACACTATTGATATTTCATAAACCTAACATTTTATTAAATTATTTAAACATCATAAAATTATTTTAAATTTTAAATTTGATAACTATAAGGTCTAAAATAACATAAAGTATTCATTTATGGTCAATTAACACCACATAAGTAAATATTCATTACCATTAATTATTTAGAATGTCTTTACCAAAATTTAACTTTAATAGAATAACTAAAGTGAAATTAAAGAGATAAATAATAAATTGACAAAATAAGTTTCCCAAAATTTATTGGCTGATTATATTATGACCCTATCTCATATCTTCTTTGAATTAGGGAAACTTTGGAGGTTTTTGGGTAGGGTTTGATTTTATTATAAATTAATATTTTTGAGAGTTTCTTAAAGTGTCCCTCCCCTCTCTTATAAAAGGGCTCCTCCTCCCTCTCCTATTCACTCCATTTTTTACCTTCATGATCTTAAAACCCATGAAAATTACTCTTATAAACATTCCTAGTAAATTTCAATAGGTTTTATTATTCTCGAAAGGAAAACTCTAGTGCCCTATGTGGAAATTCAAAGGAGGTACGTTGAGGAATAATTAATCTCTTTTACCGATTATTTCAAGTTTCTTTTGTTCTTCTACTTCCTCTTCTGTAGTTGTTTAATTATAAAATAATAATTTCAGTATAACTAATATAGTAATATGTTATTATAAATATGAAACAATCCTATTTCACCTTCTATCCATCCTAAGAGAAAAAACAACATCACCTCACATGCGTACGTACGACTTAGCATCTCCACGCTGTGGTGTAATATGTTTTTCACCACCACCTTACATGGATGGGTATAATGGTGTAAAAAATACCTATATATCAATAATATAACATTATTATTAATTCTGAGATACTATTAACCATCCAATTCAATACCATTCAACAATTATGGGAACGATATCATTGCTCATGCGTACGTACGACTTACCGTCTCCACGGTGCGATGTGATTAATTCTACACGATCTTCCTTAAACCTTGATTATATAAATGAATTGAATGAATAAATATGATATAAATTATACTAATACCATTATGTAAATTATATAACTATAACATAAAAAATTATTCATAACTTATTGAAAAAACATACTTAAGAACCTAAAGCAGTTAATACCCGAATAATGAGTAACAATGAAATCTTACTAACAGACAGATGAAAATATGATCATAAATGTTATTATAAAAATTATTATTATTCTAGAATAAATTTTTAACATTATTTAAATCATTATACCGGAGGTTCAGATACATATGAATCATATTAGACCTAAGGTAAGGGATAACTTTTCCAATCTCATTTTTATCCAAGATTGTTTACTCATAAGTATTTACTGGGGTTATATTTATCATCCATGTCCATGTTTACTAAAAATGTTTTTATAAATGTTTTACTATTATTCCATGTAATTTTAAAGTCATTTTACCCTTTTTTTACTTTTACCACATGGTATGGAATGAATCTTTCTTTTGTTTACCATACGAGGTATTTTTTTGACTTTTTTGGAAAAAGTACGAGGATAATATTATTTTAACTTATACAACATGAACAATTTTTTACAATTTCATAGAGCATTATTTAAATGATGCTTAAATTAAAATATTTCATTTTTATTTTCAGTTAACTTCTTTCCTTTTAAAATTTCAAGACATATTGAAAAAAGAAAAGGTTTTTGAAGAAGAAAGGATATTTTCTTCAAGAACTAAGTTCAAGTGTTTTATCAAAATTATTTTCCATCTAAGATGATATAGGGTTATGTTTCTATCCCTATTATTACTTTGATTTGAATACGTTATGATGGAATTATTTTTTTGAAGTCCTTTTATCTTATATGGATTATGTTATTATGACATGATGTTTAAGAATCCCAATTTATTACATGGGTTATGTTATGATGTATGATTTATGTTTTTGGGGAACACATAATATTGGTTTCATTATGAGATGGGTGGGACCTATATCTATCTCCAATGAATTGTGTAAAGATTTATATCTCATGAGATAGGCATGACTGGAATTAAAGTTAATCTAGTTCAGTGATACAGGGCTGGAAAGAGGAGAGAACTCAGTTCTGTAATGTACTTTTTCCGCTATGATGGTCTTGGAAAAGATCCCTGACTAATACAAATTGATTTTCTATACATATGTGTGTATTCCACAACGTTTAATGTATTATGTTATGATTATTGATATTACATTGTACCTCTATGATTTATCCCATGACATGATATTATGATCTCTTATGCAGGATAATATTTTCAAATGTTATCTTATTATGAATATGATATGATTCATATTTCCTTTTTTTACCCTTATAGAGCATTTGAGCTCACCCTTTTGTATATTTCTTTTCCCCAGCTTAGTAATAAGGGTAATAAATATTATATTCCATAAAGAAGTCTAGTTAGGAATAATTAAGAGGGAGACAATGTAGATGTTTTATGAACCAATTGTTTATGTTTTTAGTTTCTAAAGACACTAAGCCTACACGGTTCTATCATGGTTTTGTTATATGTTGTAATAAATATAATTCAATTCTGAAGTAATAAAAATGTATGTAAATTTTGGGTTATTATATTCTTTCATATGGTCTAAGGTAAAAATTATCGATGGGGAATTTACATTATGTTGCCTTAAAATAAAAATCATCCCATTCTCCATTTCAAATATTCCAATTTTCCATTAAAACCCCAAAAAGGGTTTTTAATCAAAACATGAATTTTCACCAAGATAAAACCCTAAGGTTTACATTAAAACCTTTTAATCTATTTTCACAATATAAGAATTTGAAATCAATTCAAAATTCATTTTCAAATTTTACTTTCACAATTTAAATTCAATAATTTAAATTTTTACAAAATTCCTTCAATTTTAAAATAACCCCCCAATTCAATGGAATTTGGAGGTTTTCATAATTTCAACATCAAATACAAATTCCTAAATTAAATAAAATAATTTAATTAAAATATTTTCCATAAAATTCTAAATTTAAATTAAATAATTTAAATTTCTCTAATTTCCTTAAACACACCCCAATTCACTGGAATTGGGGCTTTTCCAATTTCATGCGAAAAACTCATTTTTAAAACCCCAATTATATATAATTTGTTTTTTTCACAACAAACCAATTGAAATAAATTTAATCAAATTAAAAAAATTACATTTAATTTAAAAAATTGTTGTTAGAAAGATCCATTTAGGGTTAACATAAATTTGGCATCATGAAAAAACAACCTACCTTAGGATCGATAGATCTTGAATCACCAAATGCATGATGAGATTCATTAAAAAAGAACAATGATCCTAGAATATAGGTAAAAAGGACTAAAACATGGTTTATAATCCAAAATAATTGATATTAGATCCAAAATTGAACATTAGGATCCACATAACCCTAGGGGGGAGAAGGGAGATAACTGAAGATAGAAATCATGGGGTGAAAACTAACCAAGAAAACATCGAAGGGTGTTCCTGAATATTTGAATCACTTCCAAGAGGGATCCAAGGGACCAAGAACTCATATTGAAAGATACAAGTAAGGGATAAATAGATTATGGATCTTTCCTATATATTGGGGACCTAAAATGGGGGTTTGGAAATTTTTAATCAAAATTCCAATTAATTAAAAACACATACACGTGATTTCCTGGGAAGTTCCACACAGTTTAAAAAACCATGTGGAATAAATATGATCTAATTTTAAATGGGCCACATGGTTTCTCCTAAGTGGGCATGAAACATTACTAATAATTCACCAACCATGAAAAAACTCACTACCTTGTGTTGCATAGTTTTCCCTGAGAGGGCACACAATTTGGATTAAGTGTGAACCAATCGTGCACTAGCCCAATAAATTATAAAATTTTAAGAATTTCACCTGAAGAAACACAAAAAAAAACCAAAAAAAGGAAGATAGGAAATAGGTGTTTGTGAATACTATAAAATAATAAAAAGATTTTATAAACTCCCTACCATTGAAGCTTTTTGTCCCAAGAAAACCTCTGAGGAAGCTTTCAAAACAAAAATATGAGGCCACTACACTCCCATAAGTGGCTCCCTCTACCACGTCTTATGGGAATCAAAACCATGATTCCATATCAAATTAATAAAAGGTATCATCCTGCCATGAAATACCTTGTTTTTAGAATCAACTATCATGACATTCTATTCAGTTATTTATAAATCTCGTTCAACCTCAAGATCACTCCTGCTCAGAATATGAGATGGATCAGAATGATACATTCGATGATGAGATATGTGGAACATGTTATGTATCGACATCAAAATTGGTGGATGTTTTAAATTATAAGAAAAATTTCCCACCTTCACAACAACCTTAAAATGTCCCACAGAATTAGGATAAAGTTTCCCTTTCCTCCCAAGATGCCGATGACCCAACTGAGGTGAAACTTTCAAGAATACCTAGTCACAAAATGAAATATCCAATGTAATGCAATTATGATACACATTAGACTTATATAATCTCTTTACCATCACAATTATCTGATGAATCAAATCTATCTATATTGTTGTCTCTTGGACTATGCTCCTTCCAACCAAGAAAATTTCACCAATATCCAACCAATACAATGGAGATTTATAAGGTCGACCATACATGGCCTCAAAAGGATCCATTATGATCATGGACTTGTAATTATTATTATAATAAAACTCAAATGACCCTAAGTTATCATCCAAAGCTCCACTAAAGATGAGAACATAGGTTTGAAATATATCTCAATAGTTTGTATATCCCTTTTTGTTTGGACATTCGATTTTGGATGGTATGTCGTACTCAAACAGACATGAGATCCCAATGCCACCTAAAATCCAGTACAAAAGAAAGAATTGAAACAAGGATATCCTTAAAAAAATAGAGAATTTGGAACTCTATGAAAACAAACAATCTCTTTCACGTAGATATTTCTCCACTCCTCAGCTTTAGTTGTGTCATGAAAGGGTATAAAGTGTGTCGATTTAGTCAGCTTGTTGATCACAACCCATATCACATTCTCCTTTATTTGGGAATATATAGACCCAAATAAAAAGTCCATATAGATCACATTTCACTTCTAATTAGGGAATGAAAGTGTCTAATGAAAACCCATAGGTTACTAGTGCTCGGCCTCAACCTATTGGAATGTATAAAAATAAGAAAAAAACTCATAAATGACCCATCTCATATCTAGATACCATAATTTCCACCGCATGTCATAGAACATATTTGTGGTTCCTGGGTGAATATCCCATTGTGAACTATGGAAATCCTGCATTACATATTTACTTACCAAATATGGTACCAAAAAATAGTTCTAAAAGAATAGAATTCCCTATTTGGAGAATAAATAATCAAGGACAGACTCTCCACCATAAAAAAGTTATCTAACACTATGAAACTCATCATAATTTTTTCCCAATGAATCAATTTGAGAATAGAATATTTCAACTAAGAACTACATAAGGAAACCTCATCTCTTGATTCTCAGACTCCAATATGAAACTATGCAATGAGATATATCAAGTTCCACTCTTCTGATGATTCTTTCACTACATGGGTTAGATGTTTCTTGCTTAAAGTATCTATAATGACATTACTTTCCCCACAGTGTATGAAATGTTGAAATAGAAAGGATTCAAGTATTCCACTCAACACCATTGGTGAAGATTTAAATATTTTTTTGATAAGATATAACTCAAGGTTTTGTGGTCCAAATACATTAAGAACCTTTTTCTGAAAAATTAATTTTGAAAACTATTAAGCGCATGAATCATAGATACATGTTCAAGTTCATGGGTTAGATAAATCATCTAGTGTGTCCTAATATGAAGAGATCCATAAACAACAACATGATCACCCTACATGAGGACATAACCAAATCTTGAACCTGATGTATAAGAAAAGACCACATGGACCTGCCCAACCTCTGGAAGAGTCAGCACCAACACAACATTCAAAATTTGTTTTAGATAAACAAAATAATTATGACATTTTTCATTCCAAACAAACATTACATAATTCCAAGTTAGTGCAATCATCAGAGAATCTAAATTCTATGAGTCCTTCATGAACTGACGATAATGTATTTCTAATCCCAAGAAGCTCTAGATATCAAATACACTGTATGGTTTCTCCATGTCATAATAGCCTTTAACTTCTCAAGATCAACTGGTATTCCTTATTCACAGACCACATGTCCCAAGAACCTCACTTCCTGAATCCATAAATCACATTTTGAAATATTTTCATAAATTCAGTGATTTATTAGCAAATAAGGAACTATTATTAGATGATTCACATGATCCTCCTTGAACTTAGAGTAAATGAGGTTATCATCCACAAAGACTACCATAAAGGTATCAATATACTTATGGAAGATCTTGTTCATCAATGACATGAAAGCTGTAAGAGAATTAGATAGACCAAAGATAATGACAAGGTCCTCATAATATTTATAATTTCAATGAAAGTAGGTTTTTTTAATGTCAAGTTCTTTTATCCTCAACTGATTGTAGCCAGAACAAAGATCAATATTCGAGAACCAATTCACCCCTTTAATATAATTAAACATATCATCAATCTGTGTAACATATATTTTTATTTACTATAACTTGATTGAGATTTTGGTATTAAATGCATAGGTGAAGTGAACCATCAACCTTCGTTGCCAAGAGAACTGACACCGCCCAAGGTGACATGCTCAGGTGTATGAAGCCTTTATTAAGAAGATCATCCAACAGGGACTTCCATTCTTTCATTTTAGTTGGTTACATGTGGTAAGAGGGAATATATACTAGTCGAGTACCATACAATAAGTTAATAGAAAAATCAACCTCCCTCACTAGTGGGAAACAAAATATTTTTAAATTAAACACATTGGGAAAATTGATGATGACCCGAGAGAGATCACCACACAAAGATTATTGCTCTAGATCAAAGGAAAAAACCGATATCACTTTAACCAACTTTGGATAAGAATGTATAGATCATCTTAACCTTGGGTCCCATTCTCATTGGAAGACATGACACACACTATTAGGTGTAGTGAAGAAGACCCGTTGAAGATAACATTCAATCTTGTATTTATTAGAAATGAGACAATCCATCCAAAAAATTATGTCTAGAGGTTTTATGTAGATAATCTAAAAACTAAAAGAAGGATAAACATATAATAGAGAGAAAACACAAAAGGGACAAGGAAGACCATGTTCTCTCTTCGTATCAAGGGGTATAATAATATTTATTTCAAAAGGTAAAAGATCCATATATATATTTAGATAATTAAAAATAGGGGTTGAAATAAATCAATGAGATGTTCTAGTATCAAATAGAGTAGTCACTAATTATGAAGCCTTAATAATGGTACTTCTCACAATCATTGGACTCATATCTGCTTCCTCTGGATACTATTCCACCGCATGAAGAAACTTTATTTTGTATGCCTGTGACTGGAACCCTTTTTCATGTGAAGCATCTAATTGCTCCATAGTTTTAGAAGATTCTCATGATCCTATTCTACTACACCAAGCATAATAAACATGGAAGAATATCTACAGGTGACCGGAGCATATGTAGGATCTATAGTTATCTGGGTACTTAGTGAAAACCCTCCTTAAATGCCCTGACTTTCCCCATAGGTAATAAAGAAAATGACCTATTCCAAGAATTGCTAGAGTTCTAGATTGACCATTCTATTAAGAACCTCCATGAGAATCATCATGCATTCTCTTTCCCTTAGAAGAATGAACACAACCCCTAGGAGTGAAAGAAACTTCCAATAACCCTATCTTTCCAGCTAGTTCCTTCTCGACCATCTGTGCTCTATCTAGTACATCAACATAAGAAGGAAGCTTCATCAATAAAACCGAATAATGAATATCCTGATAAATTCACAACTCAAACCTTCTATCCTTTATCTTCTCATTGCATACTATATCCGGTGTGAAATCCATAAGCATAAAAAAACAAATTTAATACTCTATCATGGTCCTATCATCCTGCTCAATTTTTAAGAACTTTGTTGCCTTGTCCAACAACATTGAATCTGGATAGAATATGTCAGTGAAATGAACTTTGATGTATTTACACTATAAGCCCTCATGATTCTTCTCCACCACCATAGTGTTCCACCATCTCCTTCTTGGTCCTTCCTGCATAAAGGTGGCACACTTTACCTTAATTTTATCGGATATGATTGATAACCAAAACAAATTATCCATTCTTCTTAACAACTCCTCGGCCTCTTGAGGATCACATGAGCCTTTGAATGATTCTGTATTCTGGAGAAGGAAATACTGAGAAAGCATCTTTATAATTTATCTATTAGGTACCACAACTGGAACCTAAACTAGAACCGGAGTTGGTTCCTATCCTAGTTGTTGGACAGTGCACAAAATCACCTCATCCAAATTTAGGTCCTTGAGAGGATTCACTCGCTAAGGTTTAACAATAGATTCCACTTTAATCCAATTCAGATAACTTTTTAGAGACACGACACTACACAAAATCAGTAGACAACAAGGAAGACATCATATTAACACTCAAATAGAGAAATAGTGAAATTAATCCCTATAAGTAGACAAACAAGATTCATATTTCAGTATACCAAAATAAATAGCATGGAAAAGACATGAAATAATACTCAAAAATTCTTTCCTTAACCACCCTTGGTGAATTAAGGTTTGTTACGGTGAGATCTGTCTAAAAACTCAATCGTAACTACCTCAAATGTCCCAAAAATATTACATAAATACATAATGACTTCAACACAAAAGATCAACCTGGAGGTTTGATACCACTTTCTCAGGAACCATCCAAATTAACCGGGTAACTCGATAACTGAACTAGTTCAGACATGTCCCAATGATCCCCATGGTTTGCGGACTAGCACATAGTATCATAGAAAAATGAAAGTCGGAATGATTATTCTAGTACCAATGAGGAAATGAACTAAAAACAATTCTGCCATTAAAATAAACTCCACTGAGATTCATGTACTATAATTCAAACATGAATAAACAAGCCAAATTACTATTGTAAAGGACCATAAAAATAAGAAGAAAGACTTCCCAAGTCCCAACAGATGCAACTCTCAAAGTCCAATTATCAATTTCTAGAACCACCTCCAAGTGGGTTTTTACCCATGCTCAAACATGGAATGAGATAATTTAAAACCCTCGGAAGACACAGGTAGAGTGTGATCTAAAAACCCCGTAGGATCTCACAAAAAATTATATAACATATTATAATATTAAATTAACAAAATATAGATTCCAATTTAAAACTACCAGGTTTGGAATTTCCTAAGCATAATTAAAACAATTCATGCTTTACATTTCAAAATATGAAAATACATTGAGAAAAGGATTCACTTTTCAATGATAGAACATTTCTATAACAATGAAACTTTTCACAAATTGTTTAATTAAACACTTTTATGTAAAATAGTTTATATAAATCAAAATTCATGTAAAATAGTTTATAATAATTGAATATATTCATTTAAAATAAAAATAAGTAAGGAACATGGTCATATGTCTAAGAAGGTATGAATGATCTAGGCTAAGGGACTCCACACTCATGTGACACGATAGTATATACATATTTCCATTTGAACATAGGTTAAAGTGGACTCATCACTATCACATAAGTGATGTCACATTATGAATTTATGTTTTGGAACATTTTAATTCATAGACTATTGTCTAATTACTCACTAACTACCTATGTCTTGAATTTACTCTAATTTAGAAATCAACGGTGGGAAATTTACATTAAGAAGCCTTAAAATACAATTCATTCAATTTTTCATTTCCAATATGTCTGTTTTCCATTTGAAAATAAAAATAGATTTTTAATCAAAACAATCCTTTTGACCAAGATAGAACCCTAAGGTTTCTATCAAAACCATTTAAAGTCATTTTTAGAATATAGTAATTTGAAATCAAATCACAATTCAATTTCAGAATTCATTTTCACAATTTAAATTCAACTATTTGTATGTTCACAAAATTCCATCAATTTCACAATAAATCCCCAATTCAATGGAATTAGTGGTTTTTAAAGTTTTTTAATCAAATCCAAATTACACAATTAAATTAAAATTTTTAATTTAAATAGTTTCCATTAAATTGAAAATTAAAATGAAAAAATTTAAATTCCTCATATTTCCATAGACACAACCCAATTCAATGGAATAAGACTTTTCCAATTTCATGCTAAAAACCCATTTTTAAAACCATAATTCAATGGAACTGGGGTTTTTTTAACAAACCAATTGAAATCCATTTAATCAAAATCGAAAAATTATATATAATTCAAAAAATTGATGTTAAAAAATCAATTTAGGTTTCACATAAATTGGAAATCATGGTGGAACTACCTACCTCATAATCAATATATCTAAAATCACCAAACCCTAGTCTAGATTCATCAATGATGACCGATGATCATATAATTTGGGTAACAAGGACCAAAACTAGATTTATAAATCAAAATAGATGATATTATATCCAAAATTCAATATGAGGATCCACAGAACCCTTGGGAGGAGAAGGGAGAAAATATGATATAGAGACTAGGGAGAAGAAACTAACTGGGAGAAGATCGAAGGGATTTCCTCAAGATTTAAATCACTTTCGGGAGGGATTTGTAAGACCCTGGAACACCCAGAGAGGGGAGAGTTAAATCAAGGTGTCAAATTTTTATTTTAATAAGATAAATCTTTTTCCCACATTGGTAGGAACTCATTAAACCTGTATGATGGATTTGATCAGCAATCAAACATTCACGTAGAAAGAGATAACAAAACAATTTTACTTGGTTCACCACTAAGGGCTATTCCATGGAGCATACACAGATAGTGTGTCAGTTGTGCCTAAATCCACCAATCGTCACTTGTTGTGGAATAAAATAATTTAGACACAATCACTCAGGGTCAGGAACACTACCTTTACTAGAATTTATGTATATCTCGTTGTTTCCCTCGTAACACTTATGTTGACTCCCCCTAGATTACTCCATTGAGATAAGTTTAACTCATTTTATCAATATAAATGTTATTTAAATGGATTATAATTAATGTATTTGTACCTTTCTAGAAAAAAACCTGATTTCACTATAGACCTGAGTTGATGCCCTCTAAAATCATTGGTCACTGAAAACTGGATGTTTAGAACTGCCTTTCATAAAGCTTCTTTTCAAATCAAAACCCTTAACAGAGCTGACTGCCTTCACAGAACAACCTTACTTCCTCTACGAACTATGATGATTCCTCCACGAACTATGCTACACCACGTGGAGCAAGTGCTTCATGGACCACCTCTTCTCCCATAGATCATCCCTTCTTTATGGATGGATTCCTCTTTAGTGAACTGCCTCTCCTTCACAGGTCATCCATGCTTCATGGATAGATTCTTCTTCTATTGACCATCTCTCATCCATAGACCCCTCTTTTGATCCTTGGAACATTATCTATTACACAGACTGCCTCTTCTTCCATAGAATATTTTTCCTTTGCGAGCTATAGATTCCCAAAAACCCACATTAATGAACTATTCCCACAACTTCATGAAATCCACCCTTGTGAACTATTCTCCTTTGTATAATTGTTTCCCCATAATCCACTTCATACTTATCTGAATTCTTCCCAAAGAATGGATGTTTTCTAATGAAAATATCTCTTCTTAATGATGGGATTAACTATCCTTATATAGGAAAATAAATATGAAAATCTAACTAATCCAAATCACCCAAATCATCAATGTGGTAAAAACTTCATTTCATACTGTGCTCCTCCCACGAATCGTTTTCCATCCACGGTCTACATAGTGCCTTTCCTTCACGGTGGCCAATGTATTCCATGAAAAAAACCCTATGATGATCCTCAAATCACTGCCTCCATTCTGCAAATGTTGAGCCATACCATGAACAGTTTGCCTCCTGTAAACCTCAAGGCCTATGCAAACCATTTTCCTTAGGTGGTCCATGTAACATGCTTTGGGGTCTACATAGCACTACTATGTGAAAATACCATTCCACGTACTCCCTTTTCAGTCCATGAATTGTTTTTCATGGTCAATTTACTATTCAATCTTATGAAAAAATATTTTCATTCCCTAAAATAAACTCTGAATTTTGAGGCCTAAAAATTTGGAGAACACTGGGAAATGATGCTAGCTTCAACACTAAAGTCATCTTGTACTATAAGACCACTTTTCCTTCAAACTACTTGATATTCCATGTGAGGATTTTCAAAAAACACAAACCATACTCAATTTATAGAAACGAATATCCTTGTTTCCAACAATATCCCCTTTGGGTTTTTTGACAGTCTTTAGATAAATTCAATAAAGCACCAATTAAAATCAAAACATAAAATGTGAGAAACATTCATCCAAAAATCTATATCTACATGAGAAATGCTCAGTGTAGAAAATAAGAGGATATGAATGAATTGGGTTCTTGTGTCTTGGAATGCTTAAATATTTGGACTAATTTTTCAAAGAATTGTAACTAGGGAACCATATTTTTTATTCTCACCCTCTATTTCTTAACTCCCATGCATCTTGTCATTTATCCTCCGACCTAATTGAATTTAATTTATCCATTCTACACCAATGTAAATAATCCCAATGAACTTATAATTGAATGTGTGGATCTCAAAACACAATCCCCCTAGATCATATGTCCCTCATAAACCATCATCACTACCATAAACATATTAAATTAGTTAACAAAAATTGGGAGAGGGGAACACTCATGACCCCCTCATGCACTGGGAGGTGGTTGGACACTGGGGTTCAACTGATGCTTCTCGAACACATGTGTTTCCAATGGATTTTTTTAAATGTCATCTACTTGGTTGTCAGTTCCAACATGATCCATTTTATCATGCTTTGTTCAAGATTGTATTTGATGATGCGATTTAAAATTTCAATATATTTCGTACGTGAATTTTTAATTGAGTGTACGACTTTTTAGCCGCGATATACTCTACTTAGACAGTATTACGGGAAGTACATTGTTTTTTTTACTGAACCATCCCACACATTTCTGGCCAAAAAAGAACTCTCCGACACTTTTGGGATTTCTATAATCCACAAATCTATCCCATTCAACTTTAGAGAAATCTGACAACTCTAGTTCTCTTTCTTCATCAATCTGTAAGAAAAAATTCACTATACCTAGAATATACCTCATGATTCATTTAACTACTTCAATATGTTCTTTCATTATATTGATTTGAAAGTGGGCCTCTAAGCATTTTTCAAAGACAATATCTTGTTGTGCCATAATGAAGTAAAATATCTTCCAATAATTATCCAGTTAGTTATTCACATAGAGATTTTGATTGACATGTCCCCTTTTTAATTGAATCTTCTTTATATAAGTATCCAGTCCCGAATACCATGCACGCGGTCTCTTATTTAGACCATAGAGAGCCTTCTTTAATCTACACACATTTGACTCAACATTTCCAATCATAAATACCACTGGCTATTCAATGTATATTTCTTCTTCAAGAACTCAATTTAAGAATTCTATTTTGATATCCATATAATAAATATTGAATTTAATTTAAATTACCATTGCATGGAAAGGAATGATCAACACCAATATTTCTTTTCAAGAAAATATTTATTCAACATCAATTCCTTATACATTTGAATATGTTCTCTGTCCACTGATCACGATGCCTCATGGGATGAGAAAAAAATAATTGTCTTCAAGTGTCATTCACTCTCATTCGAGGGTGAAGATACTAAATGTGATAAGAGTATTTTTAGTACATTTAAACTAAAACTTCTTTTCCCATAACATGGTTTTCAAGAAATTTCTAGAATAAACAAGTTTGATAATAATTGAAATAATGATTCTAATATAATCTTTATCATTATTAGTTTTCTTCCCCTTAAGGGAATCAATTATCATCATCTTCCAAGTGGTGAATCTCATCAAGACTAAATTTTAATAAATTTCATTATGGAGAATACAATAGAATGGGTGTTCAACTTGTGACTGTACACAATAGAAAACATTCACAACATCATGAAGGATAATATTCTTGAACAATTATTCTTCAGAATACCATAAATAAGATCAATCCATGATTATACCATCTTTATCATAAATTTCCAAAATAGAACATCTATATCTTCATCAAAAAATGATTCTCAATCATATATGTATTTCAATATCAAATTGAAGAATCATTCAAAGATAGGGACAACATTAGTTTGACTAGCAAGAATGGACATTTTAATTTTATTCTCAAGTTATCCCCATGAGAAGTTACTTCATAGTCAATTAACTAAAATATAAGAACAAATAAAATACATAGACGATTATATAAATAAGTCGGATCCTTATTACTTATTCAATATGAACTACATGATTAAGAAGTTTTTCTCAACCAAGTTGTTCCATTTATTCTAGTTTTCATGATCGTACATTTTACCATATGTTCTAATTTATGTTTAGGTAGCGTGGATCTCTTTACATGGTCCTCCAATTTGTGTGGGGAATTGTTCTTCTTAACATCCTTCATGGATGATACATTAATTCTCTTCTTAAGGACTACTTCTCATTCATGTAGTAAGGTTAAAAAACCTTTTGAAATGTGACTAGATTTACTGCATCTGTCACACAAGACTTATTTAACACATGAGTTTCTTTTTTTTTTGAAAACTATCATGGAATTTTTCTTCATCTCATGGAATATTATGTTTTCCTTTTTCAAAATGATTAACTTCTGAAATTTTAAGTTTTCCAAATTCTTTCCAAATCATTTTTCTAAATAACCAACATGTTATTGAGAACTATTATAGTATGTTTGGATCTTCCACATGGGTTTTTTCTGAGTGTTATGACTTTTAGTATTTATTTTGGTTGGATTTCCCTTCAAATTCTTGGATATATTATCCAGGGTCTTCTCAGTATCCTTACTTGAGATCATCTTTGGATAATTTGCGTTTTCTTTATACTTATGATTTATTTACAGGGTAGCTTCTTCACACTCAACCAACTTTGGTGGTTTTATTTTCTTTTCAACTATGAATTCACGTTGAGATAAACATGTACCACCCTTGTGACCACATCCATTTCATTCATCACAGATGTTATGAAGCTTCCCAAATCTGTTTGCAGTATACAAATTCTTCTGGACCTGTGGATGTTTATTCTTCTCTTCTAGATCCCCCCTTGAAGTATGATTATTTTTTTCTCTTTCATTTAGAGTATTTTACCAATAATCCAATGAAAAATTCCCAAATATGTTGCAGCACCAACATTGAAAAAAAACATTTATCTCCTTATATAATCTTTATAATGTTGTTGAATATTCTTTATGACTTGTTGTTCTCTTTGTGGGTAACATGATTACATACACTCTTTCATATCCACCTTATTCATGGTGGTAGGTTTCTTATCACCATTATTTATCCATACTTGTACAATATTTTTCTTCAAACATGAACTCTTCATTATAATAGGTTTAGAGGCATTAAGAGATGTTGGTATGGATGGTACTAGTGTCCTCTAAACTACTTTATATAGATCGTAAAAAATGTCATGATGTTCGTATCACATGTTGGAGGTATTTTGGCTATAGGATCTTCCAGGGAATATTGTGTAGCCACATCAACTATTCCATTCATTTTCAAAGTGTTAATATATGTTTTATCAAGATTGACCAACTAGAATTCCAAATTTAGACATTTTGTATTTAGGATGAGTTTTTGATCATCAATCATAATCATATTCTCTTCACAATCCATAATCATTTTATCATTTTCTTCATTATCTACTATTAAATTATTACGAATCAAAGTGTCAAGTTCCTTGATCTTCTTGGATATTTCATGTAGTTGTAGACCCTTGAAATCGGTTCTGTTTTTCAATTTCTCTTCAAGAACATGGATATTTTATTTAATATCCTTTTTAACCCCACTTTCTCTAAAAATTATTTAAAGTATTTCAAGGAACTTATTTCAAGTTCCATATTTATTTCTTCAAAGGATTCAACCTATCTGGAGATATTTAAACATTCAAGAACTCTTCCTTCCATGAAATTTTCCATAACCACTTCTTATCCTTCCAACTGGGATATCTCTACCTAGATAGATTGAAAGATTCTACAAATAATGGATGCAATTTCTTCAAAAAAAAATTTTAGATAATTTATTAATCTCTCAATTAAAAATTTATTTCAGGTTGTAGATTGACCAAAATCTCCAACTGTTCTAGGATATTTTTTTTGTGGAAAACATTAAAAGGTTCTAACACATAACTCCTGATAACTTAAAATTTTTATTTACATGATGTATAATTTTTTTTCTATTCATTGATGGAAACCAGAGCCAACTTGTGTTTACATTCCATGTCAGGCATAAATTCATTGTCAAAAAGGAATAGAGAACCAAATACTTCTTCTTATTTAGGTAATATGGTCTTCTTCAACTGTATCTTCTATCTCTTTTTCCTGTTCATCACAGTCTTGGTGGATATAGACTTATTCTTATAGATAAGAAGTTCTTTATCAAAACTGCACTTCATTGTTGACATAGGAAATAAAGTCAAATCTTCAATAGAGAATATCTTTACTATAGAGTATCCAAAATATGTGAACCTTTGACTCAAATAAAACTTATAGGACCCTAGAAAACCTTAAGAGGGAAGGGGAGAATTAGGGTGTAAAATATTTCTTTTAATATAAAATATATTGTTCTCATGTTGGTAAGAATTTATTAAAACTATATGATGGATTCAATCAATAACCAAAAATTCACATGAAGAGAGATAACACATCAGTTTTTCTTGGTTCACTAATAAGGGCTAGTCCAAAGATCATACAACAAAAAAATGTTTAAGTCATATCTAAACCCCATAATAATCATTTTTTGTTGAATATAATAATTCTGAAATAGTTACTATGTGTCAGGAACATTTCCATTAAATGAATTTAATGACAGCTCATTGCGTCTCTTAAAACACTTCCATCGACTCCCAAAAGATCACTATATTTAGAGAAGTTTAACTCAGTTTATCAATGTGAATGTTGTATCAATGGATTAGCATTTAAGTCAACATCCCTATCTAGAACGAGACCCATCTTACACCATATAATAGAGTTTATTCCCTCTAAAATCACTGGTCACCAAAAAACTTAAGTTTGAAAATGATTTTCACAAATCTTCTTAAAAAAGATAAACCCTTTGAAAAGATGAATTAATTTTTAGAAAAACATTACTTCCTCTAAGAACTATACTTATTCCTCAGTGAACTGCACTACACCGCATGACACAAGTGCTTCACATACCACCTCTTATCCTGCAGACCATCCCTTCTTCACATATTGATTCTTCTTTCGTGAACCACCTCTTATCTATGGATCATCCCTTCTTCATGTATATATTATTCTTCCATATACCATCTCTCCTATGTGAACCCTTATTCCCCTCCATAGACTATTACCTATTCCATAGACTACCTCTTCCTATATAGAATACCTTTACTTTCATAGACTCTTTTACTTTTTGAGATGTAGATCCCCACAATCCTCATTTCATGAAAAATTCCTATGAACCAATTCACCCTTCTTGGAATCCCCCTTAGGAACTCTTCTCCTTCATGGAATTAGTTACTTAAAAAAAACTTCAGACAAATCCAAATTCTTCTATGATAAAGGATGGTTTCTAAAAAATATATCTATTCTTAATGATGGTATTAGTGGTCCTTATATATGAAAATAAATTTAAAAGTCTCTCTAGTTCAAATCAGAGAAATATTCAATGCGGTACAACCTTCACTGTGTACTGAGCTCGTCCTGTGAACTGTTTTTCTTTCATAGGCCACAATGCCCCTTTCATTCATGGCGTTCGATGTCTTCCATGAACTAAACCCATTTAAAATCCTCAATAAACCACTTCCTTATTAAAAACAATGATCCATACCAAGAACAAATTTCCTCCCAAAAACCACAATGTGTTCATGAATAATTTTTCATCTATGGTCCACATACCATGCTTCATGGTCCGCATAGTACTTCCATGAAGAAATCCAATTCCCTATACTCCCTATGTGATATTTTCACTATTCTTTACACTCCTTTCACTATTCACTCCTAAAAATATATCCTTTCTTTTCTTAAAACAAACACCTAATTTGGAGCCCCAAAAAATTTGGAAAACACTGAGAAATGATTCCACCTTGAACATTGATGTCAGACTATACTGTAATATCACTGTTCCTCCAAACTCCTTTATTATCCATGTGAGGATTGTCAAAAAACACAAACCGTAATCAATTTATAGGAAAGAGAATCCTTGGTTTCAATATGATCATAGGGGAAAAGGATTCTTATTAGGAGATCCAAATAAGGGAGAAATTGATTATGGGTCATTCTGGTCCATTAGGAACCTAAAGGAGGGACTTGAGAATTTTTTATATAAAATTGAATTAATTAAAAACTCATATGCACTGTTTCTTGGGATGAGCTGCATGATTTTAGAAACCATGTGACTATTTTAAATGGGCTGAACAGTTTCTCCTAATAGGGATCACACCTTGACTAACCATGCGACAACCGCGTAGAAGCCCACTTCCTTGGGTGCCATAGTTTTCTTTGAGAGGGCACACGGTTTGGGATAATTGTTTGACAACTGTTCACTAGCCCAGAAACTTCTAAAAATTTAAAAATTTCACCCGAAGAAATACCAAACATAACCCAACCAAAGAAAGATAAAGAAAGAGAGGTTTAGGAATACCAAAAAATAGTAACATGATGTGAAAATTATTGTACCATTAATATAATAACATAAAAATATAATATTGATAATTTTTTGTTATCATTTAATGATAATTAAATGGAATTTTATGAAGATGGAAATCAAATAATGAAATAGATAATTGAAAGATATTTTAGGAGCAAATTACCCATTTATTGGATTATCTCCATTTTGAACGGGGTTAAGACATCGAAGGATGATATTTTGAGAATACTAGACCCTCCTTAAGGTGGATAGAAGTTTACCGGAGAGGATTGGGTAGACTTTGGGATGAAGGGTCATGTTGTAAGGGGGAGTGAGGAGAGGAGAGCCCCTTTTATATGTGTAAAGGGATTCAATTTTTTAAATACCCATAAAATATTAGTAATGGGAAGTAACTCTCGTTGAAATTGAATACAAAATCAATAAATAATGTATTTAAGAGAACATACAGTCATATAAAACCTCCACCATTAAAATAAAAACTTTTTTACCCATTTTAGTCTCTTTAACTATGAGCTCACTCACTTTTACTACTTTAGTTTTCACCTTGGTAACTAATTTTTACCAATGTACTTAAATGAAAGAAAATAACCTTAGATTGTTGTGAAATCTTCAGAGTGCTCTAATTGAATTATTCTTGACATGTATGCATAGACGTTACATAAATTTAACATCACATGTGCATGGAATGATTGAAAAAGATGTTCCCAAGTAATTGGCAGCCTTTAAATATATGTTATAAGGGGTCAAACCAAAGAAAACAACATATGATTTCAATGAAAATATATTACAACAACTGTTGAGTTTTGTAGAATTTTTTTACTAATAGCATGAAAATTAAAGTTCATATTTTCACTAGATGATGGAAAAATAATTTTTAGTATTTGAAATCATTAAAACATATGTTTAATGAGAAAACTATAGAAACTTCCCTTGGATTAGCATGAAATCACATGAAAATTATATTATAATTATTTATGACATATACGAGAAAACATGATGTTAATCCGATTTACGATGTGCTCGAACTAAATGAATAAACAATTTTTATAGAATTGAAAGTATTTAAAAATGTGTGTCTAGTGGTCAAAACCAATCAAACAACCTCTCATTTCCATATAATCATATTGCTAGAAATTTTTACTAAATTTTGAAAAGTAGCAACTGATGGAGCTTCAATATGATATATTTTCTTCCCAAGATGAACAAACACATATTTTTAGTTTTTTAAAACTTTAAAACATATTTGTATCAAATAAAACCATTAAAATTTACTTGGGTTATCATTAAATCATTAAGGAATTTTTTGGAAATTAATTTTGATATTTACAAGTAGTAAGAATGCCAATATGATGTGCAGTGTTCTCAGACTGACTGAATAATCATTTCTTAATGAATCAAGTCTATAAAAATGTTCATTTTGTAGTCAAAACAAGGAAAACAAACTTTAAATGTCATGAAGTCCTATAAGAACAACCATTGATTTATTTATGAAATATAGGAAATGACGATGTGTCTATTTGATTTATTATTTCCCCTGGATGACAGAAAATAAATTTTTAGGATTTTAAAACACAAAAACATATGTGTAACCATCAAAACCATAAATAAAATTATCGGATTGATGTGGAATTATATGAGAATTGTATTAGAATTATTTTTTACTTATATGAGGAGTCGAAACATCAATCCAACGTATAGGATTCTCAGATTTACCGAATAATAAATTTTAAATAAAAATTGCTTATAAACTAGTAACACGTCGAAAATAAAATGAGCACACAATGTTTATTGTATGAAAATTTAATTTAAATAATCTACTGATTTTTAATTTCTAGTATTTATATTTTCTTACTTTTATAGATTTTATTTTTAATATATTTGATTTGTATTTATATGAAATGATGAGTGCGGATCTTGGAAAATTATAGGACAAGATTATTTGGGATCTTATAAAATTATATATCATGTAGACATACTAAATTTATTAATTATGGTTGTTTTTATTTTTTGGTTTTAAAAAATATCTTTCATGGAGTATAATTTCTGTAATTTTTTAAAAATAATTAATTGTCAACCGATAATCACTACAATCAATAATGGCCGACCAAAAGTGATTTTGTTAGGAGGATACAAGTTATAAAAGCAACAGATGAATAATAAATATAATTTTCCTTTATATAATTATTTATTGTAAATCATTTATACATTTTATGTTTACTTCTTATTTTAGTACATAAAAAAGCAATAAAATCTATTTAAGATAAAAAAATATTAAATGAATATATATTATAAATAAATATATTTTAACAAAAGGAAAAATATTTCATAATAATAATTATAAAAATATCTTAAAAGCGGGAATGATAAATATGATAGAAATTGAATAATTAAAAATGAATAAACTTTAAAAATATTAAAAAAATGTGTATGTTTTGTTAATTATATAAATTATTTAAAAAAGTAAAAATGAATGTAATCAAAAATAAATATTATTACATATTATAAACATTAAATGATCAATATATATTTATAAATAAACATTTAAAATGAATATATTATAAAAAAAGCAAAAAATTATTTACAAAATAAGTGAATATATAAGATTAAATGAATGAATTTTAAAAAGGGGTAAAATTTTATCATTAAAATATAAATTGATTTCAACATATTAATTAGATGTATATTTGTTATTTATTTTATAGTTTTTTTAGTAAAATTAAAAATGAATAAATTTGAACATAAAAATGAATACATATTAATCATATAAATTAGAAATACCATATTAAAACCTTAAATGGAAATCAATAAATATGTATAAACTAAGAAAAGAAAAAATTAAAACAATATTAAAAAAACAATGAATATTATTTATGAACATATAATATTAAAAACAAACAAATTATAAAACCATTGATTAGTAATAAATTAAATATATTAAATAAAAATATAAAAAAATAAATAAAATCCACCGATTAAAAAAAATAATATATTAAATATATTATATTACTAAATGAAATTATAAAATGAATATTAAAAATTTAATAAATTACATAAATATTGTGTGTCTGTGCCCACTTCTATATAAAATTGCATTAATTATGTAAATGTGTGTGAAATTAACGTATATATATATATATTAAATTATATATATACATATATATAACAGAATTTTGGTGTATATTAAATTGAAAAAAATAATAATGGAATTATATAATATGCAATGCATATTACCCGATTATGGGACTGGAAAGTAGTGAAAAAATAATTGGGGCCCGATTCTAGTGAAATTTCATGTGATCAGCATCTAGTTGGTGTATTAATGGGTCAAGGTAGTTACTCGGAGGTTGTGCATGTTGTAATTTAAGAGGGCATGGAGTTGGATTGGGAATTATTTGTTCGACATACTACCGATCACCCTATGTTTTGTGGGACAATAATGGATGTTACTAACCAGAAGGAGACTCATATTTTACCTTTTAAATCAAAATATGTTGGCATATATGGTAGATTATTTAGTGACCTGAATGGGGTTTTTGCAAAAGGTCTCCTGAAGATTCAATTGAAAGCTACGCTGGAGGATATTATTGAGGCAATAGTGAGAACAAGGAATGGAGTTAATGGAAGGAAGGGAATGCATGAATAATGTGAGAAATATTCATCAACATGCCTAACCAATAGAGGCAGTGAGAACTGGGTTCTTGTAACAAGTAAGGCGAGGTTGTGAAGGACCATTTCATTAATTCCTATTAGAAATAACATTAGAAATATAGTTTATGATGGTTTGGTACATGACCAAGGGGATAAGCCCGAAGCTAGGTAGGGCATCTAAAAACTAGAATTGAAGAATAATCCCTCAGATGATCAAAGTGTTCATGGGACAGATTCAGAGGAGGAAATTTCTTGTCATGCATTGGGGGATTACATCGATGGAGAGAATGAAATAGGTCTACACAGCCTTAGGAGGAAGAAAGGGTGGATGTGTAAAAGGGATTCAGGGAGTTGCATTGTAGTTTAGGGAAAGAAGTCAAAAGGTCTCTTGGACTATTCTCAGCTAACTGAGCTGATGGAAAATGGTTCTATCAAAAAGAACAAGGCGATGGATAGTGAATTCACATATGAGGACAAGGATGGAAATACATTATTCCGAGTGAACATCATGGGATGGATTGCGGTGTGGACAAGGAACATAAATAGGATGGAGGCATGATGGTTGATTTGATTCAGGTATAGGTGGATCTCAATGGTATAGTTTGTCTAGCTAATAAGGTTGATGTTGGGAAGAGGGATGTATGGGATCTCATCTCCCATTATAATGAATAAATGGCCGAGAAGAGAATCAAATTAAATGATACCCAAGAGTTGTTCAATATGATGGTTGAGCGAATGATTCGAGTGAACCTAAATGAAGAATAATGTGTATGGATCGACAATAAAAAATTTATTTTGACACGTGGCTTCAACGAAAGGAAAATTTACATGGTAGAGTTTATACAAACATGGAAAAAGATGGCCTATAAATTTATAGACCTTATTATGGATGACCTAGACACAAAGGACGATACCATGCAATAGAGTCTCTACCAAGGTATGGTTTCTAAAACACTTATGCTTGATTTTAATAAATAGGTTATTTATTATAATATGTGATGTTAGACTACCCCAAACATGAATGATTTCCCACTTTTTCAATAAAAGTGCTTTGCATAATAAAAAATTCAATTTTCAGTCACTAGATATGTGACTTATTAAATGTAAATACATATTTTTTATATAAATAATATGTTTCAAAATATTATATATTGATATATATATATATATCAATGTGAATATAAACCTATATTAAAAATATTAAATTTAATTATGAATAATTATTTATAAAAAATATAGAATTTGAATAAATTATAAAAATATTAACAAATAAAAATTTAAAATAATTAAGTTTTAAAAAATATTTAAACATTCATTAATGAAATAATTAATATAAATGAATAAATTTAAAAAATGTCTTGTTGTTATTAATTATATATATTATTAAAACTAATTAAAAATGAATATATGTTAAAATTATAATGAATACTTATTTATAGTATAAATTACATATATATTAAAAAAATTAAATGTTAATGAATAAACATGTATAAACAAATATTAAAAATGCAAAAAAGTTAAAAAATATAAAACAAAGAAAAATTAAAAAACAGTGAACTAAAAAACATTAAAAAAATATTGAAAAATAATTAATATTAATAATGAATAAATGATATTAAATATGAATAAATTTGAAAAAATATTAAAAGGTCATAAAGAGTATATATTGAGTTAATATAAAAACATGAATAAAAATTACTGATTAAAAACACAATATTATATATATATATATATATATATATTATTTTAATAGATAAAATTCTAAAATAAATTTTAAAAATTAAATAAATTATAGATATATTTTGGCGCTCTGTATGTTTCTATATTAACCATGTATGTGTGTGTGTGAATTTAATGAAACTCATGTTATATATATATATATATATAAATTAAAACTATATTGAAAACATATTATATGTTTTCCAATAAATATACATAATTTTTAAAAATAAATACAATTACCAAAAAAATTAAATAGATAAAAATTTAAAATGAATAAATTTAATATATATATATTAATTAAAAATAAATAAATAAATTTTGTTCAATATAAATATAAAATATGATTAAAATATAATAATTAGAAACATAATATATTAAATATAAAATATTAATCAATAAAAATATAAATATTAATAATAACAATATATTATTTTTTTATATGTTTGTCTCTATAAAATTGAATTAATTTTGTATTGTACGTGTAAAGAAGGTGAGTGTATAAATATATATGTAATAGAGATATACAGTATATATATAACGATATAATTTTTTTTGAAAAAAAACTAGACATATACATTTTATGTGTAACATAATACATATAAGCGATAAAATATTTACACAAAAACAAATAAATAGATTTTTTTCACAAGATAAATAATTAAATTATTAAAGCAATAATGAAAGTATAATTTTTTTTAAAAAAATAGCAAATGATATAAAGAAAAAATGTAACACGATTTTTATACAAGTTATATAATACATTGAAACTAGTCAAAAAGTTAAAAAAAATTTAACATAAACATGTGTGATTTATATTTCATATAAATTATATAACACTAAAAATTTAAAGAATATTATAATTTTAAACAAGCATTAGAGGAGTTGTAATAAAAAAATACATGTATGCACATGAATAAAAATTTAAAAATTAAAACATGTTTGTGTCTGTTAAAACCATTTAAAATGAACTTTGGATGTTTTAAAATCATAAGTGAACTATTTCCTAATTATTTTAGGCATTTATGAGAAAATATAACATCAATATGACATGCAGTGTTCACGAACTGACTGAATAAATAGGTATTAATGATTTGAGAGAATTTAAAAATGTGCACATGGGGGTAAAATTAAGGAAAAAGCTTTTATTTTCGTGTAGTCATTTGAAAACAACCATTGATTTATTTTTAAAATATAGGGACTAAGGGCATGTAAATCTGAGTGATATTTTTTGGGGATGACTGAGTGTAAATTTTTAGTGTTTTAAAACACTAAAATGTACATGTAAACATCAGAACTATGGGAAATGATCCCGTATTGACATGAAATTATATGAAATTTGTCCTAAATTTATTTATGATGTGAACAAGGAGGTGAATGATTAATTCTACATTTAGTTTTCTCAAATTTATGGAATAATAAGTTTTTAACTGAAAAATGATTAGAAACTAGTAATATGTTGGAAATATAATGAACATAGAGTGTTTATTATACTAAAAATTAATTTAAATAATATAATGAGTTCTAATTATTAGTTTTTTTAATTATTATTGTGATAAATTTTATTTTTAATTTATTTTTTTATAGGATAATTTTTAGGAGATGGTGCACTCGCATTGGGCAGTTTTGCAAAAACCTAAAAATGACCATTTGGGTAATTTGTTTACAATATTCAAATAAAATAAAATAATATCATTCAAGATGCAAGAAATATTGAATTAATTAATGGAACACCGATATTTAACATTCTTTATTCTCATTAGGGACTATCTTCATGGAAGGAACACCACCATACCCACACACAATTTATTAATGGTCAATGAACTTGAGATTTACAAATTACAAATTGAAGCATGAGAATAACAATAATATAATCATTTAAAATTGAAATATATGAAATAAATATTAATTAAGAATGTAATTAATGTTATAGACATGAAGTTCTGACCATCCTATTCTCTTGATGGTGCTCTTATGAAGATGATACATCTCTATTGGAACACACCATAGGAAGGTCTCATCTGGTTAGGATCAAAGGTCCTCAGATCTAGAAAATGGCAACACTTCTTCCCTGGTAAGGATTCCATAAATGACACTACTACAAAATACACACTAGTGTTGTGAATTAAGGATGACATGCATAAGAAGTATGACCTTTGGGGAGGATGAACAATTCGATGAATAGGGTTTTCTAGAACTAGAACAGGAAAAAAACTTAGCAGTGAGGCATGTGTTAGATATGAACTGAAATATATATAACATATGGTATTATATATATAAATTTTATATTTAATTAAAAGTATTTTATTCATGTATTAAACAAATTCAATAATATTTATATATCCAAAAATGGTTTTATTATCAGTTTCAATCCATTTTGAATTGATTAATTGGCTTGACAACTCATTGAAAAGGATTTCATGAATTATGGGAATAAATTTATATGGATAAATTAATATGTATTATTATTTTTCATTTAATTAAAATCATCATTTATGGAAAGATAAAGGGATGAGATCCCCTCATTTTTAGAGAAGCAATTATGAGTAAACCTATAATTTATCTCTTATTCTCGTACTTCTGTTCATCATTTGAGAGAAAGGGACTTGAACCCCTTCAAAATTTTAGTATCCTTATGACATGATCTTTGATACATTGGTTGGTGTAACCCCTCAGAGGTAGAGTGGTTTTGTTCACTGTTTCATGATCTTCATCATGAATTCTCCTTTACTGAGAAAGAAGAAGACTATTATCATTGGTGATTTCTAGGTACACTATTTATATAGTTTATTTATTCATTATTTATCATAGATATATCTTCTTATGTTGGGTTGTCTTCTACTATATATGGTCATGTGATGATCACATGAATCTTATTAGTGGCATTAATGGGTAGGCTTCTTTGACGAATCAAAATGTTTATTAATTTATAAAATACATGTTTTAATTGTAAAATTAGATCTTTCATGGTTGGAAAAAAATATAAAATGTGTATATATAATACTGTTTATTATTAAAATAGATAAATTATTTATCCTAAGAAGGATAATTAAGTTTCAAATTGAATTATATTATTTATAAATTAATTTTTAAAAATAGAAAATGTATTTTGAAATATTTATTTAAATTTATAAGAGTTTTGTTAATTAATTAACTATTAAATGTTTATGGATAATTGATAAATATATTTTTTTAGAATAAATTTTTACAAATTATATGGCATGATTTATGATATATAAATAAATTTTTTATTTTTAAATCATAAAATTTAATTTATAAAGAGTTCATAAATTCTAACATATATGATATTTCAATTTTAAATTTTTTTTATAGAAGATATTGAACTATAAAATGTTTAAAACTAATGAAATATTATATAAATTTCATTTAATATAAAATAGGAAAGAGATAATATTGATAAGAATATAAAATTTTCATATTATTTCTAACTTATAAACTGTTTATAATTAGCATTTATTTATGAATAGTTCATATATATCTCTTATTTTGGTAAATAAATAATTTTTTTACTTATTAAATTCCCTTAAAATTCATGTTTAGTTCATAATTAATGGATTTTAAATTTTTCAAATTAAATGTGATTTATTTGGATATTATTTAAGCCACCTAAAAATGTGCTTTATAATTGATATGATCAATGATTAAATAATAATTAAGTATATGAAATTTATATTATGCTAAATGTTTACATAATAGATGTTGCATTATAAATAGTTAATAATTCATATAATATTATATATTTAAAACAAAAATTCCATATTTTGTTAAATATGAATGAATTTATATTAGAAAGAATATAAAGAGTTTATATTCAAAAATATAGAATATCCAAAATTTTAAAGGTGGAATTATAAAATGGTTTATAATTATCTTTTACTTATTAAAATTTTCATAAATGATTATATCATGATTAAATATTTGAATAGTTCATTTATTAAAATATTATTTCCTTTTTTATTCATAGTTATAAATTTTTTATATTATGAAAAACTATTTTCCAAAATTTATATGATAAATTGATTCTAATATAGAGACTTCCATATAATGCAAGTTTTCATATAATAAAATTTAGTTTTCATTTACCTTTACCATGGTTTTTAAATTTATTTATGATATTGAGAGTAGTTTTTGAGCATAGTTTGTGCATATTAGATGTTAGAGTTTTAATGAATTGAATTCTCTCTTGAGTAATGTATCCTCAGGTAGAAGGACTTGGGGTCAGACCACCTAATTTACTCAAGGCTCTCCTTGAATAAGAATTTGGATGGGATTGGTATATTTTGCTCTAGGCTTACAAATGTAGTGTTTTTTCAATCTCTTATAAATCTACCCCTTTACATGAAGTGTTCACATACCTTATGTTTATAATGAATTTGGATATGTATTAGTATACTTAACTTCTTTTTTGGGTTATTAACATGGACATGTGGGTTTTGTAATGAGTTACCGATTAAGGTGGTGTGAAAATATTATTTTTTTGGTTGTGATAATGATTCCAAAACTAAACCATTAAAAACATACATTCATAAAAAGAGAATAAAACATAATAAGATAATTATTATAGAGGATGTAATAGATATGAATTGAATTTTCATATGATGTATGATAAATTGGCGTGACATTAAGATGAAAACCCCTTAAATAATAAGTGTGACATTTCTTTATATAGAAACACTTATTAGGACCTCAATCATCTAAATGGGTATTTTCACACCATTTCAGAGTTCCCCTAGATTATATTGTGTAAGGAAATCAAGTAACAAGTGACCTGAGTTTATTCAATGGGTAGTTTAATTCCCTAGAGGGTTTCACATAGAATGTATTGAATTAGTTTTTTTAGGTGTGCTTTGGTTTACACTTAGCTATGAAATACCAATGGTTGGGATACTAGAGGAATACAATTGAGTGAATCTATATGAAGGATTTTGATAACTGGTGATCCACTCAGTTATCCAGGAATCACAATTGTTTTGATTGAGATGATGTCCCAACTAAATAACTAGGCGGTGATTTTCTGACTATAGTGGGGTCATTTTCTTTGTGAATGTGGATGTTTTATCACTAAATAGATATTATATATGGGATTATCAATTTTATTGAGAGAAATTTCATTAAAAGTTATTAATGAAAATATATATGACATTATTTACATTTGATTAAAAGTTAAATTGTAGATAAATGAGTTGATATCTTTAAACTCAACTTTATGTGAATCCTTGAAATAAGGATATTAATATCAGAAACTACTATGACTGGTATCTTAGGAAATGTTCCTAAGAATGAAAGAGATTCTTTGTGTTAGAACAGTTCATTCCTAAGTAACCATGTGTTTTATATGATCAAAAAGAAAATAAATAGTCTTATGGAATCCTGGAATGATTTTTTTACATTTCTATGGAATTATATTTGAAATGACTGAAATAATATTAGTCTTTACTAATGTACTCAAGTATTATTGGTCACATCAATAATTTTATTCTATTAAACTCAATATTATTGGGTTTGCCAAACGATATTTAGTATGATTGAATATATTAATAACGTGGTGAGACTAAAAGTTTATTTAATGATTTGTTAGTTATAAAAGTAAATTCTATTGTTCAGAAAGATATATAATATCAAATATATGTTTTACACAATGTTATTATTATAAATAATGTTATAAAGATGAAAAAATGAAGATTTAATTTTGGTTCCTAGTAATGGAGCTATGGAGTTTCTACATTGATAACTTTGATGCTTCAATCTTGGATAAAATCATCATAAGATGTATAGAATGCCTCATTTATCTCTTGATAAAGGCTTGTAAACAATGGGTTTTTAAATGAAATGAGATAGGTGTTTCTGCACATGGTTTATGATTAGTTTAAATCTATAACATGTTTTAAAGAGAAGACTAAAATTTAATTTTTTGTTAGATAATTTTTCCTATAATAATTATGTAAATGTTTTGACAATAATATTGAATTTGATGAAAATGTTTTCTTGATATTCAAAAAGTGTTGATCATGGTTGAACTTGGAATATGATATCTAGATTATGTTACTATACAGATTATACAAGTTGGTAAAATATTAAAATGATAAGAAGAAAAATTGGTTGACAATTTCAGTAATATTTATTTATTATTCATATCAAGGTCATTAAAAACTAGGGATGTTAACAAAGGAATAATAAAAATTCAATATGATTGTATTATCAAGGATATACCTAATGGGGTTTGTGGAACTTCTTGGAATGTCCATATTAGGTAAGGGTGTTATAGAAATTAATTGTTTGATTTTTGAATGGTATGCAATTCAAAATTCACATTTCAAAATATATTTTAAATATAAATATGTTCAAAATCAATAGAATAATTGATCAATCTTGTAGTTTGTATTTCTTATATGGAGAAAATATTTATAACTTTGAGAATTTGAATATAAAATAATGTTTCAATCTTGGATAAATCTAAAAAAAAGTTGTGTATTTTCATCTATCCTCACTTATATGATAAGAGAGGATGTTCGATGACAAAGGGTTATTATGAGATGATTAAAAGTATACAGATGGTTTATGATTCATTGTATTACTATGAAATGTTTTGAGGAGAATATTTGGATAAATTTTTTTATCTAGGATTAAAGTATTAATCCATATATTTGTTAAAATATGAGGGAATGTGTTCCCAACATCCATTAATGAGATATTTTATTAAAATATTATTTACAAAAGGAATGGTTTCAATCTCATAAAATTTTATTTATGATTTAGAAATAATGGATTATTTGTTTCATATTCCAACTAAAAGGAAATATGTGTTATTTCTTAAAATATAGTTTAGTTTGTGTTTATTCATAGAAATATATTCCAAAGTTTATATATTTTATAAAATACTGGTCGGATTATGTTTGGTCATATAGATGTTCAAAGATAACAACTAAAATATTGTGAAAATATGAGTTTGAGTGATTTTTTACTTTATATCCTAAAGAGTTAGGATGTGAGGCAAGAATGAAAAATATAAACAATTACATTTATTTGCTATGAAAAACTAAATATCATTGTTATGATAGCTTAGTTAAAATGTGAAATTAACTTTATTTCCTAAAAGGAATAAAAATATTGGTAAATAGAAATGTAAATGGTTACATATGTTTACCACAATTAAGTGACTATCACATTATCCTAAAAAAGTTTGGGTTATGATGGTAAAAATAATTATAACGAGTTATATTTGTTACATAAAAAATGGAAATTAATTTATCCTTGAAATAAATATTTTAATGGAAAATGGTCCAAATATGATGATGATATATTTTGAAAGAAAACAATGTACACAACAGAAAATTATTTTTTTTAAATTTGATGTAATGATGTTAAGGTGTTTGAATATAAGTTTGAATAGTTAAACTTAAGGAATACGATTCCTATGTCACACCATTATTCAAATTATCTTGCTTTATAAATGTCACTCACTAAGGGGTTAAAGGGTGTATTTTATCAGATGGTCAAATATGGGTGTGATAGAAATTTCATATGGATGAAATATTTAGAAAATTAATCTGTTACAACAGAAACCATATAAAGGGAATGTTATATATCTGTAATAGATTATGTTTAATGGTAGTAAATGTATCATGTCATTATAATAAAGAAAATACCCTTTTTTATTCATTAATGTGTATTGCAATATATTTTACATGAATGGTTTTATGATAAATATCCCCTTAAAGTACCAACATTGAGTTTCCCCTAACAGATGACCACCATGGAGTATAATAGTTTTTTTATGATAGGAAGTGGTTAAATTGAATATATTCTTATTTCAAAAACAAATGGGTTTTTATGTGATATTTAAGAGTAGATTATTGATGTAATAAGTAGGGCCTTATTACTTGTATTGATCCTCTAGAGAATATCTCATGAAATGTCATATAGTCATAGATATACTTAAAGATGTATTCTTATTATCAATCCTTCTTACCTAAGGTTGGAGAGATAAATAGAATGATAACCTTCATAATTTGATTGTTTATATACACAAGACAACATATATACTTAACTAATACATGGTTGGATGGGTGTGTTGATGATCATGTCATCGATTGGAGTGAAACCAAGATGGTATTTATCCATTTCTATGACAGAAAAAGACTTAAATCTATTAATTGAATGAGAATTTGGAAATGCATGGACACACTTTTTTGTTTAAAATAGGATGTGTCCAAATACTTGGAAAAGTGACATGTGATGTGATTATCAGATAGATAAATGAGATGTGATGTATTCATCCACATGGTTAGTATTTTATGGAGAATCAAGAAAATGATGAGATGCCTATACTAGATTGGAATGTTTCATTTCTTATGATCACCAGATGTCATGGAAAAAGGGATTATATAAGATACATATGGTGTATATGACACATATTGGTGTTGACATGTTTTTATAGTGATGTGAATATATTTGATGGAGATCACATCAGATCCCATAGAAGCATGATTAGCACTAATTCTTTGTTAGAGGCCGCTCTTTTATTACATCTGTGAAATAATGATATTATTGATATTGTCAACATTTCTATGAACCGTAGGGTCAGACAACTATGACCATGGATATGTATAAAATTTTGTACAATGTTTCTTTTCAAAATAAAGAGAATTTAATGAAAAATAGTATCCAAGAGTTTGTATGGATTCAAAAATATTTTTGATGTTATGTATAAATTCCTTATGGTCTTTCAGTGTAATTGGGATATTGTTAGATATTAACTAATATATATATATATATATATGTATATATGAAATTATAATATATAAATAAATCATCTATTTAATTAAATGAATTTGATTCATGAATTATATTTCATGTATTAAATACATGCAATAATATATATATATATTTGATATAAAGTTTTTCTCCCTAATGGTTTTATTATCTATTACAATCTGTTATGAACGAATTAATTGTCCTAACCACTCATTAAATATGATACATTACATTATGGAAAAAATGTTTATGGATACATTAATATGGATGAAATGTTTTCCTTTACTGAAACATGTAATGGATGAATATATTAAAGGATGTGATCTCTCATGTTCTAGAGAGGAAATTGTGATCAATCCACTCATTTCTCTATTCTTCCCAAACTGTTATTCATAATTTGAGATTAAGGTTCTTGAACCCGTTCATCATTTTGGTATCCTCATGATATGATCATAGATATATTTTTTAGGGTACCCACCTTGGAGGAAAAGTTCCTTTTTCCATTGCATTGTGATCTTCATCAAGAATAATTCTTTACCGAGAAAGAAGAAGACTGTTGTCATTGGTGATTTCTAGATACACTGTTTATATAGTTTAATTATGCATTGATTCTCAAAGATATACCTACCTTAATTTTTGTGGTATTATGCTGAATATGGTCATGTGATGATCATATGAAACCCATTAGGATATGAGAATGAGTTTAAGGGATGGGGAACATGGGTCATCGATTCCCCTAACACCCATATATCTATAAAACATCCCAATTAACAAGAGAACACCTTGGATCCATTCTGAATAGAAAATAAAATTTATTATCAAACAAAACCCACATAGATGGATGAAACATATCACATGGGTGGTAGAAAATATCATCAACTAAAATTGAAATCCATATGGGATTGCTAATAATATAAGGGCTAAGACCTATGATCCAAACACATTGTCCCAAAAAAATGCTCTACATGCGTGAAAAAATCCATGAAAATTGTCCCAAATAGAAATTAAGTGGACTAAAAACATTTATAAAAATTGAGCATAATAATAATTCAAAATAAATTTGCATGCATGTGTATTATAAAAACAAATTGTTGTTTAAAAAAATGGGTAATGTTAATATGAACACAATATGAATCACCTAAATGCACAAAAATCCACCATTTTAAATTGAAATTGGGGATGTTATTTCACCTATAGTTTTTGAATGAGTACCAAATTTATCCCATATAAGAAATATTTTAATTTAGATAATACTAGAACTTTAGTCAAACCATTAACGAGGTTATCATATACATGTATCTTATTGACACACACGGTTCAAGATTCATTAACATATCTAATAAAATGTAATCTAATATATATCTGTTTGGATATAACATGGATTACTATATTTTGTGTATATTGACTATCAATGTACATAGTAATAGCAGAATTTTAATGTCTGAGTTCAGCAGACAAACCCTTGAGCTATAATGCTTCTTTAAAATCATTAGTTAAAGTCAAATATTATAATTTTTTAGTTTAAAGGGAAACCAAATACCATAAATTTCATTTCTAGGATATAATCCATCCAAAATTAGTTAAGAAATACCTAGTTAATGAATTTTTAGAGTCAATAATTCTTGAATAGTAGGCATCTACATATCCAATAATTATATTCACATAATCAATATTTTTACAATAACAAAAAGATAATTCAGAAGTAAATGACCAAAAATGTAGAATCCACTGTAAGGAATTACAATATGGATTCATTGGACTAACCATACATTTTCTAAGTCTGTAGATTGAAAATTAATATATCAGGACAAGTAAAAGTTAGGGAATACGTGATGCTGACAACTATATTGGAATCAGTAATTTTATACATAAATGGTACATCAACAACGTTCATTGGTGACTAAGTTAATGAAAGTTTAAAATTATATAAAAAAGGTATACTAATAGGTTTTAGAGATTCAAATAGGTAACTTTGAATAATTTTCATAATATAAGGATGTTGTGATAGATATGATAGTTTATTTAGTCTATCCCAAATGGTTTATACAACTTGACTTTACTTAGTCTCCCCTAATTCACTCACTTCAATTGCACCTTTTAATTGAGATTTAATAGTAGTAATGAGATTCATGATATTGATAATTAAATGAATGTTATCTACATATAAAAAAATTTAAATAAATCTATTTATAATTGAATTAAAATAAACACAAGTATCATATTGGAACCTAAAAAATGTTTATTATGAATAAAAGAATGAAATTTTTTATATCACTACCTTGAAGATTATTTGAAACCATACAATTATTTATTTAAAAGTAATAATTTGTTATATATTAATTCATTATAATAACTATCAAGAGGCTTGATATATAGTTTATCAGTAATGTCATAATGATGGAAGGTATATTTCACAAATAGTTGTTCAATGTTAAGGTTATTATAAGAATCATATGAAAGTAGCAACCCTATTGAAGATTTCTTAACAACTGATGAATTTTTTTAGAATAGTCTATTACTTATATTTAAAGTAACCCATTTGAGACTAGTTAATATTCAAATTTAACATTATTTCTAACAATTTTATCTTTCCTTAATTTATAAATCCACTTACAACCAATTAATTTCACGTTGGGTGATTTATTTATAATAGACCAAGTGTGATTTTTTATCTAAGGAATGAATTTATTCATTCATGGAAAAGATCCGCCATTTTGAATGTTTTCCATTAGATAATTTATAATAATTCTAAGGATAATCATCAATAAGATCATGGGAAACATGAAAGGCATAAAAATACATATCATATTGGATAAACCAAGAAGGTGATCTTAGGACCTCTAGCGTTATCACATATCAACTGGTAATCTGTATTATTAGAAAGTGTTTCAGTATCTAAATCTGAATCAGAACTATATTTTGAATCTTATTATGTAAAAAGATTAGGATTAAGTAGAGGATTCTGAAGAGTATCCTCAAATTTTCTAGAAGGCTTAGTTTCAATATCCCCATCAATGATTGTTTTATTACTGTCAGGTGGGACAAATTCAAATTTGGGAGAACAAGACTCATAAACCTTACATCCCTACTTATTATAAACTTTTAGTAATTGGGTTTATAAAACCATTGTTATGACCATTAAGATCATTGGTATATCCCCTAAAAATGAACATAAGAGCCCTAGGTTCAATAATATCAGTCTTGACATGGGAATATGCAGTGCATCCAAAGACTCTTAGGTCACTTTAGGAAGGTGGTTTAGCATTCCAATTTTACTATAGGGAATTGAATTGTTTATCATAGGATAGAAATATATTAATTTGATAAACTATAATAGAAATATCCTTTTCTTAGAATGACTTACGGAGACCCAAGAATCTAATCTTTCCTTAAACTCTCTCTAAAAATGTTTTATTCATTATTCCATAATCCCATTTTATTTTGTGGGGGGGGGGGGGTCCCTAAAAATATTATTCCTTGAAATTTACTCATATTAAAATATTGATTTAATTTTCTTTCCCTCCGGATTTTATGCTAGTATTTTATGGTTTTAAAGGTCTAAAAAACATAATATTTATTTTTTATTTTTTAAATACAAATATTTCTAGAGAAATCATCTATAAATTTAACAAAATAGGACCCTACTGAAAGGGAGGTAGTCCTAGATAGTCCCCATAAATTAGAAAGTATATATTATAAAGGGTAGGAAACTTTGAAGCCATACCTTTTAAATATGACTCTCTTAACCTTTCCCATTACACAATCTTCACAAAAGGGAAGGTTGATTGGTGTAATTTCATTCAATATCCCTTTTTATTGAGTTCCTCTAGACCCTTGGAGCCAAAATTCCAAAATATCCTATATTATAATATAGTATTATGCAAATTTGTGAAATATATACTACCCAACTGTATTTAATGGGTCGTTATATTCAAAACATATAACCCATTAACAAGGGTACCCTTAATGATAACTCTATAGACAATGGATATTTTTGGGAAAATTATTTAGACATAAAGTATAAACCTTTTTTTCTTGAATTTTAATGGGGATCAGGTTCCTATAGAGGTCAATAACCCACCCAATATCTATAAAAGTGATGTTGGAGTGGTCATCTAGTTTTATTAAAACTGAACCTATTCTCTTTACTTGAAACCCCATATTATTTCATAAAATCACATATTCTTATACCCTATATATAAAATATTGGAATGAAACCCCAAAGGGATACATATAAGACGATTAGACTTGATATATGACTGAATAATGGGAATGTTCATGGAAGAACACTTCCATAACTTCAACTATTTCATAACTGGAATCCAATACAATGTATTGGTTATAGCGACCCTTATTTTTCTTACGTAACTTATTACACCATTTTAAAGAATAAACACATAAAATTATTATATAACAAGGATAAAATGGTTTATTGTCATGGGAAAATCAGGACCATACATAACATTTACAAAATAAAACATAAAAATTTATTTAATTTTATCTTCTTTAGCTTCTTAGTGGACCTTGAATTCTCTTTAGTACATGTAATAACCTGGGGATAAAAAGGGGTGAGATAAAATCCTAGTAAGAGGATAGATAATAACATGAAACAATATAATATTGGTTTATCAGGATAATTGTCATCATTAAATATACATAGGATTATATTCATTTGAGGAATCATTAAGAAAAGTCTTGGAATGTGGAAATTCATAAAAATGAGCATCATGTCTTGTGCTCTACTACCACACACTTTTATGAGAAAATATAGAATCATGTTCATTCATATTTTACTTTTATCAAGATATAAATCACATTACCCAATGAATTGTAAGGCTATATAATTCTTGGAACAACCTTCATATCATAACATTTTCATTGCACTATATAATTTCGGGCACACCTGTCCATTATAATAGTTACATTATCATGCACGGCACATAGAACATATATCAATCTTGAACATAAAATAACACATAAAAAGGAATGTTTTTCAATTAATAATAATAACTTCATAAATTTGGGTTGCCAAATTAATGATGGAATAATGTACTGGAATAATCAACTTTTAGTAAAAAAGAAAAAATCTTGAGAAGTAAAAGGTGAGTTTTTTGAAAGAAGAGTTCTTTTGGAAAACATTTTGTTTATCATAAACTCAATTAAAAAACATGTATATCATATAAAATGTAATATAATTATTATTAAATGATATTTATAGAATATACATACAAAAAATGGTGTGAATAAGGGAAAACCCAAAAAAGAGAGTTGAGTTCGTGAATTCCCCTCACCTTGTGGGTGATTGAGATTTCACTCCACCTTTCTCATTAAATCTTCTAGCTTGAAACACAATCTTTAATTTCTTATCACCATTATAATGGGAATATTCTTGAAACTTTATCGGTACTTTGAGAGTACATCAAAAAACTTCTTCATTACTCCCAAAGTCTATAATTTTAAGATCCTTTATAAGGTATGGTTTTGAACCACTAAAGAATCAATCAATTTTTTCTTTCATTGTTGATAAAAAACACAAAATGTACCTTAAAAGCCTTGTGAAATTTTGTTTGTATTCCGTTATATATTCGCCTTCATTTTTATTTTTCATTATGAATTCTATATCCATCTATGTATAAATATTTCGACGAAATTACTTTTTAATAAACATTTTCTTAAAGTCTTCCATCTCCCTCTCTTCAATTTATTCCCTCAAATTAAAGTTATTAATAAAATTCCACAATTTATCCAACTCTCCATCTAGATGATAAATAGTGAGATTCAACTTCTCCATCTTAGAACAATGAAAAACAAAAAATATCTTCTCCATAGAGTTGACCCACAATTCCACAACTTGTGGATCAGAATATCCACTAAACATCAGTGGTTGTTACTAGATAAAACACTTGATATCCAGTTACACCCTCTTAGGTGATGGAAGAAATTTCACATTATTCATGTTATTGTTTATAACTTGAGACAACTGTGTAAAAATTTCCAAGAAATTCTGAATGGCACCTCTGAAATCATTGGATATGTCATTTGGGAAATCACTACATTGTCCCTCACACCGGTTGTTGTCCTAATTTCTCGTGGTTCCCACCATTTTATAAAATATAAAAGTAAATAACAAATCATAAGTCATCAATCAATGAATAAATAATATATTCCCTTGTGCATTTAAGTCTAAAGGAATATCTTATGGGATCCCTATGTTTACCATTTTATAAAACAAACATTCTTGGGTGATCACCTATACTTGGTATCACACTAAGGGTTTTCACTAATGGTTTTTAATCCTAATTCACAAATTAACAAAACCATCCTATGATACTAACTATAGTAACCCTTATTTTTCAAACATAACTTATTACATAATTTTAAATAAAAATGAAAAAGATCATTATATAATGAGGATACAAATGTTTAGTATCTTTGGAAAATTCGACCATACATAAAATTTACAAAATAAAACATAATAATATATTTAATCCCAACTTCTTTTGATTCTTATAGGCCCATGAATTTTCTTTAGTATATGTAATCACCTGAGAATATACATTAAAAAGGGGTTTATAAAAACCCTAGTAGGAGGATAGATAAAAACATGAAACAATATAACACAGGGTGAGCCTAATAATTTTCATCATTACATAGGCATAGGATCATAATCATGAGAGGAAGAATTATGACAAGGAATAGAATGTGGCAATACATAAAAATGAAAAATCGTGTCTTAGTGGTCAACTACCACACATAGTTTTTAAAAAATCTAGCATCATGTTCATGCATATTACACTTTTATCAGGAGATACATGACATTAAATAATGAATTGGAGTGATATATAATTCCGAGTACACCCATCATAACATGAAATTTTAATTTCTCTATGTAATTCCAGGTGCATCAGTCACATCATACCAATTACATTATCATGCATGAAACATAGAATAAATATCAATCTTGAAAAAAAACCCATTAAAAGGAATGGGTTTCATTTCATAACCATATATTTATAAACATTGTGTTCCAAAATGAAATAGGCAATAACATACTTGAATCATCAACCATGAGTGAAAAATAAACAATCGTGAGAAGTAAAAGGTGTGTTTTTTTAAAGAACTGCTATTTTGGAAAACATTGTGTTTATAAAAACATTGTGTAGATAAAATTTATATACCAAAATAGGTAATATACTTTTGAATAAATTATTTTAATGTAATATCCATACTGAAAATTGGGTGAAAGAGGGAAAACATGAAGAAAGGGTGTTGACTTTGAGAATTCATCATAACTTGTGTCAGAATACTTTCTTTGCATTAATGTACTTTATAATAACATTAGATTAATTAATTAAAAATTAATGAAATTTTCTATATGAATATGATTAATTATTCTATTATTATGTTTCTTTTATGGTCCTTTGGATGAGCTGCAATGTTTAATTTCATCATTCAGGTGCAATCATTTTCATTGTTTTCAGGACCAGTTAATTTTTAAACATGAATGGAAGTTTATGTAAAATGTGGGTAAATATCCATAATTTTTATTATATGTTATTAATGATATTCTATAAGTTTTAATGGTCTTATAAATAATTTTTTATATTCCATGAGGATAAATCATTAGATAATAATTAATTATGAACGTTCCCGGTTAATTTTGGTTGTTTTTCGATCACGAAGAACTCGTTCTATTTTATCATTTAGTATTATGTATATATGTTAGTTGAAAAACATAAAATGTGTTATATTCTAAAAATTAAAACGTGTTTTAAGCCATTTAATATTTTTATTAACATACTTTAAGCTGTTAAAGGAAAATGAAAGTGCATCACCCATGATGTTGGTAAATTGACACATCCCAAATGACGATTTCATTTTTAGAATAAAAGAGGGAGAGGGAGGAGTTTATTGATGGATATTACATTAACATTATATAATAATAGTATATAAAACATAATATAATTCTTAACCTTTACATACTGACATCCAGAAAACCTATAGGTATGTATCTGGTCAAATACCCATCTCAAACCATTAGGTTTTCATCTTTTCTTTCAAAATAATATTTGGTGAGAAATGCATAAGCTCAACAAAATTGTTCACATATTTCATCCTGGTCCTTTCATTCTATTGGAGGAGTAAAAATTCCATAAATGTATCAAGTACCATTGATTCTATATAGAACTGATAAATTAGAATAACTCTAAATTCCTTCCACTCAGAAAACCTCATGCTTCTTTCCCATTAACATTGAATCCCATTTTCTCATATTAGTCCCATCTATCTTGAAGTTTTAACATTTTAACTTAAAATACTCATATGTTTCGAGGAAATCAAATAGATGATATAAAATTATCAACCAATCCTTAGTCTCTTGAGGGTCATTAGAACCCTGGAATGCTAGTTTCATCTAGTGAAGAAACTCTTGAGAATAATTATGAGATAAATCCCAATGAGGTTCAACATCTGGAGCCTGAAAGGGGGTGGGTGAAGGTTCCTATCCCAATTATTGTACACATGGAACAACTATCTTAATAGTATTCAATTCCATGGGAGTATTTTCTTGTTGTTTCTCACCTACAACATCTTACTAGGGACAACTCAAATGTATTCGTAGAGGAAAGATGCTACACAACATCAGAAATATTAATAGGGTGTTGATTATTAAGCATAACCTAGATAGAAATTTAGGGTCAGCAGGAGTTCCTTTTTCTCTTTGTGGTAATTCTATGAGTTCCTTTTAGGAAAATAGGAAATGTGATGAGTCTCATGGTGGTTCTCAATAGTATCCATCATCTTAAACACCTAAAGTTTCTAGAAGATGACTTTTTTAATTTCTTCTAATATGGAATGGTTATGAATTAAAGATGGGTTTTTACTGAGGTTCCAAATATTTATGGTTCTTGTGGACGCTTTCGATACATATAAAAATTATACCATTTATTTTATGTTCCTCACAGTGACACATGATCATCAGTTCCAAAAGGTACCATGGTTTAATCATATGTTTCTCAAACAAATAGGTTCTATCCACTATTGTCCAGAATGAAACATTTTCATGTTGTGGAAGAGTCTCTAGAGGTATCCGATATTGGTCCATCAACTCTGATAGGTACCATCACTATAGATTCATCTTTGGTGACAACTTTGTTTGATATTGGTGCATCTCACTCATTTATATTGTCTCATATTATAGACTTCCTAAATATTCATATGAATATTTTCTCTTATTTGATGGATATTACTATACCCCTCAGAAAGAAGAGAGTGTAGGGTCTCTATTGTCCGACTAGTTCATTCCATTTATCATAGATTAAGTTTACCTAAAATTTTCTTATTCATGACATGAAAAATCTTGATGACATTATCATGATGAATTGTATAATTTATAATAAGGCCCCAATTGAATGTTATCTATAACAGGTCTCCTTCAAAATAATTGATAGGGGTGTTCTAGGGGTTTTTGGGAGAATTGGTCCCACGTTTGAGTAGATTTGGGACATATTATCAGGAATTGGGCTGGGTAATATTAGTTTTTTCTTTTGAAATAGAGTCGGAATCCTTTAGTGATGTTCTCCCTCCAATCATTGTGATGTTTTCCGATGTGTTTCCAAATAATGTATTCAGTCTATAATTGTTAAGAGATGTAGAGTTATCCATTGATTTGGTACCTGGTAATCATCCAGTGTCTATCCCTTCTTACCATATGGCACCATCTGAAATGAATGAATTGAAGATTTAGTTGAATGATCTATTAGACCAAGGCTTTATTCACCCATGAGTTCCACATTGGGGGATCCTATTCTATTTACAAATAAATATGGTGGAATACATGAGTATTATGTTGATAACCGAAAACTCAACTAAGACATGACAAAGAAAAATTATTTGTTTCCATGAATTGATAATCTATTTGACCAGTTGAGAGGGGAAATGTGGTTATTAATGGTTGATCTTTGATCAGGTTATCACCATTTGAGAATAAAATAACATGAGATTTAGAAGACAATATTTCAGAAAAGGTATATACATTATGAGTATCTTGTTATTCCCTTTGTCCTAACCAATGCTCATCTAATCTTTATGGTTCTAATGAAAAAGATCTTCCACAAGTATCATGATACATTCATGGTAGTCTTTGTGGATTCAATTCTTGTATACTATATGTATGAATAGGATCATTCACATAATTTGAGAGAGGTTTTGGAAATATTTAGAAGTCAACATCTCGATTCCATGCTATCGAAATGTTATTTCTAGATTTTGGAAGTGATGTTCTTAGGACACATAGTGTCAGAATAGAGAAATTTAGTTGATCCTGAGAAGGTGAAGACTGTTAAGACATTAAATTAACCATGTAATGTTTTCTAGATTAGAATATTCTTTGTTCTAGTAGGGAATTATCATTAGTTGGTAAATATTGTTTGAATATGGATTTTCCAATGACTAATCTCACTCAGATGGAAGTGAATATTTCTCAGGATGATAAATGGAAGAGTTTTTTTGTTTATTTGAAGCATATAATAAATTTGTGCTAGTGTTGACCCTTCTAGTAGAAAGGTATGGATATATAGTCTTTTGTGATGCATCAGGTTTGGGTTTGGACTGTGTTCTTATAAAGGGTGATTATGTGGTATACTCATTCTTTTGAAATCATAGGCCACATGGGAAGAACTATCTGACGCATGAACATGAACTCACAGCTTTGATTCGTGCTCTTAAAAGTTTTTTTAATTTATTTTTTAGAGAAAGGATTAACATTTATTCTAACCTCAAAATATTGAGTTATATATCTTCATAGAAATATTTGAATCAACATTATGGGCATAGGGTGGAGTACCTATAGTCATCCTATTTCAACATTGATTATACCATTGGTAAGGGAAATGGTTTTTCGAATGATTTGAGCCAAAAACTTCCAAACTAGGTACTAAAACTATCATTATAAGAGTTTAAAATGATTTCTATCTTTTCAAATTTTAATTTGGGAATCTAGGAGAATGATTTTAATTCTCTTTTTACTACCGTTTAGTTGAAATACTTTGTTCTTGAGATGATCCTTTGGGATCAATGACATGTTTATGAATTCCATGGCATTATGAACTCTGTTTATGGTGGGGAGAACATTGGTAAGTTATTATTCTCCATGGTGGGTATTTTATGTTTCTAGAATCATTACATTGTTCATTTATCCATGAGGAAAGATGTGATGAGATATTTTCATAGTACTTAGTGGAAGGTGAACTTGGTTTCCATGAAGATATTCTATGATATACAGTAATGATTATGGTGGCCAAGTATGAGACGATGCATCATTGAGTTTGTTTTACATTAGTATACTTTCCAAAACGTCAAGGCTGAGAACCAAAAAAAATCAGGTTTTTACTAGGACCTTACAATGCCGACTTGGAAGTGGGATGATATTTCTATGGACTTTATGGTTGTTTTTTCATAAAACCCTTAGAATAAGAACATGATATGGGTTTTGATATATCGACTTAACAAATCAAATCACTTTATACCCATCTGGGATACAACCAATGTTGAGGACATGTGAAGCCTGTATGTACATGATATTATAAGGTTATATGGTGTTTCATCTGTGATTGTATCTGATAGATATCTATAGTCCACCTCTCATTTTTTGAGAGTCCTCTAAGAGGCAATGGGATCACAATTGATATTGTGAACGATGTATAATCCACATATGGATAGCCAGACATAACAGACTATATAGGTTTGGAAAAACATGATATGTGATTGTTTCCTCAATGTTGGTGGGGATTGGGACATCCATTTGGGGTTGGAAGACTTTTACTCTAACAAAAGTTACCCGTATACAATTGGGATGGATCCTTTTAACTTAATGTGTGGTCAGCATTAGAAATCTCCATTATGTTGGTCGAATATTGATGAAAGCTCCATGGGTGGACCAAGATTGGTCCCAAAGACAACAAATAAAATTCGTATGATTACTCATAGAATGATTATGGTACATATATTATAGAAATATTATTCTGACCAACATAGGCGACCATTGGAGTTTTTAGACGGTGATCGGGTGTTTTTTAAAGTTTTACCTCCTTTGGGTCATTGATGGATTGGGATGAAAGGGAGGATTTATCCTCATTTTATGGGGCCCTTTGAGGTTGTTGAGTAGGAAGGGAAAGTTTCTTAACATTTATTACTTCCACCAAAGTTGATGTTGATAGATATTTCATACCATGTATCACAACTTTTGAAGTATCTTTTTAACCCATCTCATGTCTTTTGCTGATAGGATATTGATGTTGATCTTGATTTATCCATAAATGATAATCTAGTGAGGTTTTTTTTATTATGAGACAAAGGCTCTTTGTGGGAGGAAAATAAATTCGGTTCATGTTATATGGAATCATGGTTTTTATTCTCATCATACTTGGGATCATGAGGCACTGATAAGGGAATAGTGACCTCATCTTTTTGATATGGAAACTTCTTGAGAGGATTTCTGGGGATACAATTTTTTTATTGTGGGGTGGTCTCAACATAAAATTACTTTTTTCGAGGTAACAATCAACCATTTTTATAATTATTTTTATAGGGATTGTTATAGTTTTTTAAGGAGAAATTTGGAGAATTTCTAAGGTCTTTAGGACTGTGCACAGTTGGTGCATGCTTGGGGTAAACCATAACGATTATCCCAGTTAACAATGTACCATTTTTATGATGCTCTAAGGGGGAACATGGTTTCTAAAAACCATGTGGATAGAACCTTCAAACATTGTGTCCTTTGGTAGTTGGTATTTGGATGACTGGCATGCGGTTAAACAAATCCTGTTCCAACCAAGGTGAAAATGTGCACCCTAGAGAGTATGGGTTCATGGTTAGGGTGAACATTTTGTTTAACCACACAAAAATTACTAGAAAATCGTGTCCAAGGTAATTAAATCCTCTAAAAATATTTTTAAAAATCTACCCCCCCCCCCGGTTTAACACATAGTCAACCCCCGCTTGACCCTAAAATATTTTCTTATGGGTGAAGGCTCTATAAAATCCATTTTGGCTCCTCCACCCACTTTTCATTGTGGATCAAAGCAGCATTGATCTCAACTGATCTCCTATAGGTATGTCAAGAAACCCTTGTATATTTTATTCAATTATTCTCTTCTCTCAATATTAGAGATTTATGGATCATCACATTGTTTATGGATCTAATCTCTCCTTTTATGGATCGTGATTCCTGATCTGATTCATTGAACTTTTTCACGTTTGACCATTATCGGTGTTCCCATTGTAGGTTTTTTCCATTACGTTTTCATGATTTAAGGTAGGTTTTTCCATAATTATTTTATAGATAAATGAAAAATTGAATTTATTTTTAATTGATTTATAAATATAGAGTTATGATGATTTGATCCTCGATTTGAAATGGGTATGAAAATTTAAAAACCCCCAATTCCAATGGAATTGAAACTGTAGGATAGATTTATGTAATATGATATATTTAGTTCTGAAATAATTTTGATTAAAATGATTTTATTTTAATCTTATGTAAAATGATAAAATTTAAATGTGTTTTGCAATGGAATTAAAAGATGAAAACCTACAAGTTGGTTTTGAAATGAGAAGGCATGTTAAAAACAGAAATTGGGAAATTATATTTTAAAATGTTTTAAAATGATTGACTTCCAATTTTTTGACCGATTGATTAAAACACATGGGACCGTGGGTAGTTAATAGGTGGTTGGGAAAAGAACAATATAATCTTGATTCCCTTACACTAAATTTACTATCAAAACCTTAACTAAACCAAGCCTAGATAATTATTTTTCCTTAAGTGGGAGTGGATGTAATTTTACCTCATGTGGGAGAGGATGTAATTTTCCATTAAGTAGGAGTTGGTGAAAAGTAGTTTCCCTTAAGTGGGAGTTCATATTGACACATGATCACTAATGAGATGTTTGAGGATCCTATATCTAGTAACTAACATGCCTCCTGGCATTTGACCATGGTGTTATGATTAGTTTGATTTGATATAGATTTCGTTGATTTATGGAATGATTTTATTCAAGATAGATGATTTATATAAATTTTTTTATAAAAAAATATTCTTAATCCTATATTTTATTTGATATACCTTCCATCTTATTGAATGAAAGCATATTTTGGTTTAAAATATGAAAATGTAATTCCATGGATTCATTTATTAAAATTGATAGAATTTATGGTAAATTTTTATGGAATTGACTGTGGAAAACATGGAGAGACCCTACCGGCCTGTATAAATCACACCCTACCATTTCCTCCATACATTTATAGACATTATTATGCCAGGTCTGAGAAAAGGGAAAGCACCACTTAGAGGTGTTTTATGTTCTTGTTCCTTTGTACTATAGAGTGGTGATGGTGGTGACCATTGGAGATGTTATCCACCTATCACTTGGGATGTTTTAGTTTCTTTCTTATTTTATAACAAGTACATTGATGATGAACTTATTGGGTTATTGTTATACCTGCTGTTTATGGTACATTCTCCCTTTTGAACAATGAGAATATTGACTTGAATCATGTTTATCTTCTTCTATTTTTGGAAAAAATAATTCCCCCTTTAGTCCTGTATGATGCTAGGTTCTCTTCACCAACCTATAGGTGTTGGGAAATACCTTTTGGGCATGAGAGAGCCATTCTGGGTATCAAAGTACCAGGGTATTCAAGCGGGTTTGGGACCCTCGATCTTCATCATCAATGGTCACATTTATGATTGCTTGATCTAACATTACAATATTATGTTCATCTAAATGGGATTTAATTGAAATACTAGGTTTCATTTTAAATGTCAACATTTAGTGATTCTTATAAATCTGACCAACAATAGAAGCTATCACATATAATTTCTCTAATTTAAGTCACATACTAGCTACAGTAGTTTCAAAAAAAACATCCTTAAAGACCCTATCACCTAAATACAGAATCAAAAAATGTGTGCCTTTACAAAAACATTTGGTGATACATCTTGATAAACAATATAGGACTATCCAATTTTAGAAATAGTAATAATAGGTTTCTTAGACCAAAAAGGGAATCAAATAATCATTGCTAAAATTGAGATCGCTAAAACCAAAAATGATGGACCATAAGCGACAATAATTTTTGGGCTTCTAGGAGGAAACTATTTATAAAATTGATTGAGGAAAAATGAATATAGTTTTCCACTATTAAATGTTTTATAGTGAATTATATTTTTTTTTCATTTATGAATTCTTGAAACACATTTTGTTACACTTTTTTGGAACTTGAGGGAACATGGAGTACATATTGAAGACCATTTTTCTTGTTGGGACAATTCAAAAATGATGGTTTCAAGACAACCCATATTGGAATATTCAACCGTTCATGAGTTGAAACACAAAATGAAACCCCATTCATTTCATGAGTTCCCCATAATGTGAACGAAAATCGGGATACCTCTTAAAAATTACATTCTCAAATCATACCAATTGATTTCAATTAAGGACGTGATTTGGGTGAAAGGATACATTTGTTTTTTTCATGGTTTTCATCATGGTTATTCATGTTATAGTAGAGGATTCAAGGACACTATGGCTGTGATGGGTGAATTTAGAGAGAGAAAACACTCATAAAAAATGATTTATTTTCATTTGTGGGAAAGGGAGATCAATTTCAGTGGTTTCTAATGGTGAGTATGATTGACCGCCAATGATGGTCACTAACTAAATTTTTTTTAAAATCCTTGACCTTTCCCCCAACCCTAACCCTCCTCACACACCCAATATCACCCATTGTTGTTGTCCTCTCCCTCACTTACCCTCCCATCACCTCCATTACCACTGCATCAGCTACTCCCTCACCTTTCCCATCACTTTCACCACCCGTACTCCCTAATCTCCCCCACATCCCATTTTATCCTTCCCCCTCAGGAACCATATCCTCGCCATACCTAGATCCATTTTCACTACTACCCATTCTGCCCTCACCGCACCACTCCCCTAACCATCATCACACCCCCAACTGGGGCCACCATTTCCACCGAAACACCCTGTATATCCTCTTCCTTACCCTCACCACACCTCCTTCCAGTTCTACCTCCACAACCACCTCTGATCTTGGCCATCACTTCTTCCCCCTCTCTATCACTATCTGCAATCCGTATATTACCGTCGTCTTCTCTATATGTTATTCCAAATTCATCCCACTATTATGGGTAAACCCTATGATTCAAGATTAGTTTGAAACACCATCTATTTTTGGGTTTTTAGTTGGACAATAATCATATTTTTTCTATAATTGAGTAGAGGAAACCTATTGGGGGATGGTGGGGCGTAATTCAATGAGGTCAATCACAACATGGTTACATGTTTATTACATTAAAGTGTTAATGAAGTATCTTATATCCATTTTAAATAATAATTTTTAGGATATTTTATAGTGATAGCAGAAAAATGTGTCATGAATACTTAAAGTAACATTGAAATGTTTTAAGAAATATAATTTGTTCCCTATGTGTTCTGACACACATGAATTAACTACAACACATTGATTTTTTTTTCTAACAAGACAATATTTAAACATTGAAAAAAGAAATTGATTCTGATCAAATATTTTTTTTTTGAATTTTTAAGGATTATGGAATATAAATATTGTGAAGACTAATTTTTAATGTTAACATACATTAAAACTTTCATCACAACAAATTCAATGTGGCTATTTGATAATTTAAAAATGACAGTATTGACATACAATAGATAATCATTATTTTATAAATACCCACTAAAAATATGGCCTTATAAATAATAATCCATACCAAATATTTGAGTTAAAAAATAAATATTTAATTCAATTAGATAAGTAGTGAAATATATCAATCCATAACTAATATCCATTATAAAAAAACATATTATAAAATATATAACTTGATCCTTTCCATCAAAATTCCATTCATCTACTTCCAAAATATTTTTAAATTATTTTCAATATGTAAGGAGTTTGGGATCTGGATATCTATTTCATCTCAATTTCTCACTCACCATTAAGGTATATTTCCAAAAATTTAAATGTATATATTAGGTTATTTGTGTTACAATTACATAAAACACACACACACACACACACACACACCTCACACATAGGATAGAAAGGCAGACCATAGCCTCCAAAGTGGATAGCCTACCCATAAAAAATTATTCATTTTATATGAATTGAATGAATAACCAGTGGACATGAAGCCCCTTACCTAAGCCAAAGGCCCAAATACTGGACCTAAGGCCCATTGTGGAATCATGCATGCATCATCCTACCTATATCAATAGGATTTTATCATGCCTACATCTCCTACTCGTGCATCATGCCTTCATCATCGTGTGCCAATGTAATGCACGTGTCACTACCTACCTGCATCATCCATGCATCACCTCTTACATCATAAACCCCCCATGGGGCTTACCGCTATTTGAACTTTGGTCACTTGGATGTAGTATTATGAAGTTTACCACTCAGGAACCACCCCAACAACATTCTTAACATTTAACAAAGATGATTTATATGGTTTTTTATTTATCAAATTTTTATATACTATTTTTTTATTAAATGATATAAATACTTATTTTTTATAATATAATTTATGTAATAGTTATGTTTTTATATATTATATGTAAAAAGTATTATTAAACAACTTTAATTTCTATATAATCATTAATATATATATATATATATATTAAATTAGGTATTTGTTCAACATTTTATACATAATTTACTACTCTTGTAAATTAAATATTCATCAATCATTTGACAGTAACATATCAATGATAGTCGAATAAAGTAATTTTATATTGTCTACTGTTTTGATAACTATTTTTATATAATAACCATTGGTCGTATTTTAATATATATGCCTAATTCTTTTTTTTATCATTTTAAATTTTATTGTCATCCATTTCTTTATATGTTACTCTATTAAAAATATATAGTAATGTACAATAGAATACTTTAAAAAGATAAAAGGTATAAATGATTTAATATAACATATATTTTTAGATTGTATCATTTGAAAAATGTTTTTTTTTGTTTTGGATGAGTATGAATTAAAGTCCATATGCTATTGGTTCGTCTATATTTTAATTTTTTTTATATCTAAAATTCAAAAAATGAATTCAATATGAATCCATCATAAAATGTTTCGTTTTTCTGTATAGATACAAATATGGATAAGAGTTGTATTAATCTGTCAAAAAAATTTCTATATAATATTTTTAGGGATTTATGTAGTTTATTGATTTAACTAGATGATTTAAAAGTGGATATATCTATTGTTCATGTAGAAAATGTTCAAATATATACTAATTCACATGAGATATGGAGACGATGCACCTATTCTTGAATGATTTTCTGATAAATTATAAGAGTTTGACTCATCATGGGGAATGATATACTTTCCTTTATAATAAATAAATGGTTTGTATGGATATTTATCTGAGGGAAACAGATTTAATTCACGAAACTATTAGTGAAATGAAATGTGGGTATGCTCCTAAAAGATTAACTTTTATAATGTTTAGACTAGAGAGATCAATATGCACTCTACTGAAGATCATGATTCATTGAGGTTTTATGAAATAAATGATGATGTGAAAACTAAATTATATTTTGGATGTACTGATATCAACAAATTTTCATTTATCGTTGTGTTGTAACACTTGGACACATCAAATCAGTGGTGGGACACATCTATTGGAATGATGTTGGTGTTATGGGAAAAAGTACTTCCTATTGAAGCTTTGATTCCTAAATCATATTACCATGTTCATATAATGAAAAATAACTTAGGTTTCACCAATGAGACCACAGATTCATGTGAAAATAACTGTATGTCGAATAGAAAGGATACTATCTATTTGGATAATTGTTTGGTCTGTGACTCTTCTAGGTGGAAAGATAACAGGGAAAACCAGACTCATCAACATCAGAATATGAAACATGGGACCCCAATTGCCATAAAGAAAATGCCTAACTTTTTTTGTAGTAGAGGACAAAAAGGTTATTTATATAATCTAAAGAGACTAAATTAAATAGAAGGAATGTGGAAAAAATAAGGAATGTGATTTGCTAACCCACCCGAATGACTCTCTTTCATGGATGGATTTTGATTAGAGATGCCCCGACTTTTCTTAATATAGTCAAAATTTCTAATTGGGGTTAGAATTAGATTATATCAATCCATTTAGGTATATGTTTTCTGAAACTATTATCACATGGCATGCGGTATTAATGTTGTATAATCTCTCTCCCTGGATTTTAATGAAACAATAATTTCAATTACATTCCACTCTTATTGATGAACCTATGATTTTGGGGTATAAGATTGATGATTACACTCAACCATTTATTGATGAGTTTAATGAATTTAGGATGATGATGTGATGAATTAGGACTGTGAAATGAATGAAATGTTCAAACTAAAAGATGCTTTATTGTGGAAAATCAATGACTTCACGTATTTTAAAAATACATTTGGTTTGAGTATGAAAGGGTATTTTTATTTCCATTGATGCAATAAAATTAAAAATTATACATGGATTAAACATTGTAAAATGGGAATACATGGGTCATAGACGTTTTATTCCCCCTTAACACACATTCAAAAAGGATAAAGTGAAACTTATTAGTTCTGGATAATTTAACCCAGAACTGAAGAAAATTATATGTGTATAAATATTATCATATATTGATGAAGACAAAATCCATGCAATATATCAATTTCAGGATTTAGTGGCTCATCCATTACCCAATATCCAGGGTGTGGGTAAACTATGCAATCACAATTGGAAAAAGACATGTATTTTTTTAATCTCCATTACTAGAGAACTAACAAGATAAAACATAATATGGATTTATTAAACATTGAAAATAAATTATTTTGATAATATTTTGTGGACTATTTTAGGTATTAGTGAAAAATAAAAGGACAATGTCAACGCATTAGGTAATTTTTAAGAAATGGGTTTAAGGAAACAATTTCATTTATACTTGGGTGAGAGAAATAGGTCATACATTCTGGATGTAGAATATTCGATTAGAAAATGATATAGAGATTAATTTATTTCAAGTTTTATGATTCTCAAGGTTATTTATGGTTACTCTTCTAATATTTCCATGTGCGTGAATGTGATGAGTACGAAATTGCAAGCGTTAAAAGTTCATGTAAATCAAATACTAATTAACATGTTGAGTCCAATCATAATTCTTGATTGTTTATCACCTAATGTTTGCAAACATTTATTGAGATGAGTAATGTTTTAGATAATTTTTTTAAGAAATAAAAAACTGAGTGATTTAAAAAAAGTTTATGACAAAATTGTTCTTATGATTTGCCACTAGGAGAAACTATTTACAACCTCATTTTTTGATGTTATGGTTCAAATGATAGCTCGCATAACTAATGAATTAATGGTTATTATTTTAGTGAAATTCAGGGGGACGTATCCTATTGAGAAGTTTTTGAATACATTGAAACAATCTATACATAATCGTGCTCATACAAAGGCATCAATATACAATGCTTATTTGATGGATGAGTGTTCTAATTTTTGGGAAGAATATCTTATAGATGTTGAAAGAAAATTTGATAATCCCTCTCAAATTAATGATGGTCTTGTTGGAGAAGGAACTATGTTTGATATAGGAAACATTGAGTGGTTACAATATCATCAATATATCTTACTCAAAACTCAATTAGTCAAACCATTTATGTAGTAAGTGTCTTATCACTTTTATTGTTTAACTTTTACAAGTTCTAATGGTATATATAAATTTGATAGTTTAAACAGAGATTTATATTTTATAGGAAACACATTAAAGTGATAAACGAAGAGATGTATTGTGTGAGTGACTATAAAATTCAACATTTCCATTATGAACCATTTCATTTTTAGTTCAGGGTCTTTGTACGTATTAATGGATATTAATTATGATTTAAGTATAGTATAATTTTTTTTCATAATTTTTTATTGAATTCTCTAAAATATATTGGTCCATAACATAAAAGAGTTATTTGATCCTACACTAACTATAGAATTTAACGAACTAGATGAGGTATATCCATAATGGATCATCATTACTAAGATCTACTTGCTAAGGGATTTTGATTTCATACTAAATATGTCAATGAAAAATGTTCCAAAAAAAACAATGGCATTGGTTGTCCATCAATCGATTCTGGTTATTACTATGGTCAATTGAAAGACATCATTGAAGTTTTATATGTGCATGGGATAAAATTCAAATTGTTAAAGGATAATTTGGGGGATCCAGTTTGTGGGAGAAAATTCATTAAATATAAGTTTACATTGGTGAAATTTAACAATATTTTATATAGTTATGAACAATTTCATAATGAACCATTCATTTTGTTATCAAAATAAGAGTAGTTTTTCTTCATTACCTTGCCATATAATCCAAATTGGAAAGTTTATATGAAACTGTTAAAGTGATTAGTGTTTTTATTTGAAATATATGAACTTGAGACTATGAAATTTGTTGTTCAAAAACATGATCAACATATCGTTGTTCAATGTGAAAGAAGATATTCATTTTTTTGAAATATATTTTTGAAAGAGATATTTTTGATTTTCATGTTTAATGAAAGGTAGGATTATTTTCCTACTCTTCAACTTGAAACCATTTTTTAATTGTTGAACTTTTTATAAACTGTTTAACTATTTTGGGGGTGTTTATTGTATCTATCATTGATATATACATGCATGAAAAAAAAGAAACAAATTAGAGTAAAGAAAATAAAGGAATTATTGTTCATAAAAATATAGAAAAAAAATTTATATTATATTTATCTAATAAAACAAAAAAACCATAAAATATATGTAAAATGTCATAAGAAAAGGAAAAAAATATGTTAACTGTATCCCAAGACAATTGATAGACTACTTCACATTAATAATTTCATTCAATAAAATGTTTCAGTAAGAACTCATTTTATAAAAATTTATGTGGATCAGATCATCAAGTGTTAATTAGAAAGAATTATTTGATTCCTAATGTTATTATAATAACATTTTTTCAATTTATTCTCATTCAAGGTTCCCACAAACAACCCAATTACCCCTAATTAATGTTTCATCACTAAAATATAATCTGATACATTCATTTTCTTATTAGACATAATATATTAATATTCCCCTTCTTTAACATAAACATTATTAACAAGGAAAACTTTCAACATGAAAGAATTTATTTTTATTAATCAATTTATTATGCATAAAAATTATTCATGTAATGATTATATTAAAATATTGAACTAAACTATTCCAAATAGAAAGCATCATATGATGTTAATTGTGGTAAATTAAGAATGATTATTTAGTCGAATCTTACATGTATTTTATCTTCACAATATAATATTTTAGTTACAGTTTCTACAGTGTTATATCTATAGGATGTTTGATATCTGAAAACACTTTCATCATGATTTATTAAACATTTCCAATTAAATATTTTTCTCATGAATTTATATTGTATTTTTTATATTCATTATTCCCTCAATAAGAAGAAATTATTTTTTTATTGTTTTTATTAGATGATAAATAATCACAGAGACACCTTGGCCCATGAAATATAAAGGGTCTAATTGGAATGATAGGATATACTAGAATGATTCCACTAATAGTTATTAGCAACTCATGTCCAAGGATTCCCAACTAATCATAATTATCTAATAGGGATATCAATACTTGGATCCCAACTCAATCCTTTTTTAATTATATTTTTTTTTTAGTTGACAGAAATCATCAACATAAATTTCAATTCCATTAATTGTTTAGAGGATGAGCCTACTTGTTCGTGGTACTAATTATTTTTTTACTATTTTATCATTTATCATGCATTAAGAAAAATTGTTGTGAAGGTAATCCATATTTTTCTCGATCAAATAGAATTTTATAAATTTTTTATTTTTAAGTTTCTTTTATTCGATAAATTTTTTCTTTTCATAAGAAAACAATCACTTCACATTTTCATGCAATAACTTCTCCTCAATTCCATTGTGATTGAAAGGGTAAAGTTGATCGATACCACAAAATTACATGATTATGGTGGAGATAACTAGCTTATATTTGGTGGGATAAGGAAATGATTTTGAAATAGTATATACAAAATACAGTTATCATAAATAGTAATTTTTATCTAAATTTTTAAATAAGTGTTGTTAAATAATGGTTGAAGAAACCTCTGATGTTGATATATGTATGTGTTTAGTATTATTAGTGTTGATCAGTTTCAAAATTTAAAGCCTAAGTCTAAAACTATTATTGGAAATTTCTCAAAATGAAATGGGATATAGGGGTTTTCATGTTGATAATTCAGTCCTTTCAACTGTCTGAATGTTTTTAGATAGACATAATTTGATGAATTTTACTAGATTTTTGTGAGGTTTTATAGATACGTGTTTCTATAAATTTCATTCTTGTGAGTGAAAAAATATTCCAAGAAAAATAATATAAAAACTTTCACAATAAAATTGTTATAGGGTTTGATGAAGGAGCTTTCCTTAATGCATGACCTAGAGAGGTTACACCAAAGTCTTAGCCACCAGTTTTTTTCTCATGTCGGAAAATTTTCAGTTTTTTAGATGTGTTAGTTCATCTCATTTTTTCACACTGATATATATTTGATAAAAAAATTATTTCTTGGAAGTACCATGGTTAAGAGGCTATCATTTTATTTTCTATTTTCTATTTTTATTCATTAATTATTATTTTTTAAATGTTGCTAATTGTTTCATTATGTTTCTCATTATTTATCTGAAATTTAATCTTATTTTATAATAAATATTCACGAAATATTATTTTCTAAAATATCTGTTAGATTTTATTTAAATTTATTTTAAATAGATGTTGAGTTCTATTATATTTCTAAAAGTTTGTTTTTTCTAAATTCAAATGTATGATTCATTAAAATAAATTCTTACATTATATTTTTTTTAAATTCTTATGATATTTTTTAAATTCTTTTTAAATTTTTAAAGTCTAATGAATCTATTTTTTTAATCATTTATGAAATCCTTTTTCAAGATTTTATGATATTATATCTTCTATTTTTATATATAATCTTATAAATTTTACTATATAATGTCTTATGCGCCAAATATCTTTCCTCGTGATGTCTAAAACTGTAGAACATTTTCACATGAATGTTGTATAAAACATTGAGTACCTCTTGTAGTGAGGATCAAATGTAAAATATATGATTATAGTATTTCCGTATTCATGAACACATTATGAAACATACTATTTATAAAGAATAAGTTTTACGAACTAATAAACTAGAGGCACGTATGTGACATACGAAACATAGCACACTATTATGTGTATGACAAAAATTTAACATGTCTCAATACCAATCAAAGTAAGGTTGTGGTATTCAAGGAAAGTCAATACACATAGAACACAATTAAAATATTATGTGTTTTTTATATTCCATTTTTCAGATGCATTGTTATAGATCATTTCCACCTAAAGCATGAGTATTGTGGAATTTTGACATGGATGACTAATGAAATTTTAATATTAATTATTATGAATGAATATTTTGGGATATGGATTATTATATATAAAATATATTGGAAACACCTTGTAGTTTATCACAAGCTGTTTTTGGAATGAAGAATGTGATCATCGCGTGTGAAGTTCAAATGATGGTTGATACAATATATGATTTTCTTATATTGTTTTGGGAGAAATATAATTTTTTTCATTTCCATATTTTCTCTATGGAATTTATGTTCAATCCATGGATAGTGAAAAATTGTGAGAAAAGTTTCATTACAATTTGGATGATACCGTAGTGGTTTATGAATCCCTATTTTGTTATGAATCCCTATTTTAACATTGTATTCAAATTTTATTTTAATATAATTAAAAAAAATTATTTTAATTATTAAATACATTTTAAAAATATATTTTAAATCTAAAAAATCTACAATAAGTGGTTTCAAATTTTTTGATACATGAATAACACTAGGATTAGTTTTTGAATACACTAATAACATATAATGAAAGAAATGAGAATATTTTCATTATATTATATTATAAAAAAATATTACATGCTCTGGTGAGAAATTTGGAAACACCTGCATGATGAGAATATCCGGGATATAAAGTTTAATCTATTATCCATTATAGAGTTTTATTATAAATACAGGTCATGGAAAAGAAGATTAATATAGGAGAGTGACACAATTAAATTACTTATAAAGTTCTTAAAATTTCCACTGCTAGTCAGAACTATATGTGTGTGGTATTGAATTATGTAAAAATGAATAAATGTATTAGGAAGGTGAGATATAATGGTCGGGTAGAATAGGTGAATTCTATTATATTCTTTCCATGTGTTGTTTATCTTTCTTCCTTGTTTCCTTTGTTTATTTTTAGTCAGCTTCCTTTATAAACAATTAGACACACACAGTGGTATGAACTATCCTTTTATATAGAAAAACAATTAAAATAATAAACTAAAAGTCAAATGATTGGTTTTCCACCAGAGGGTTCTTGTTTTAAATTTTTTCAGACTGAATTATTCACACATATGTTTATCCATAGTCCATGGGTAGTTGGAACGTCATTAATGGGATCCCAATTGGATCTTCGAAAAATGATTTTCCTTATACTACTTTCAATCCAAATCAATCACATTTTTTTGAGATTTTTTCTTATAATATCCCCCCATTTATGTAATTTTCTACTTATTTTGTTTTCTTTCAATGTCAATATCTTCTTTTAATAACAAATCCATGTATAATTTGGTAACTTGTTGACACATTTCTCCTGGATTATGATTTCAACCTTGAGTTATTCCAATATTTTCTATTCATTTTTACCTCTTGAAAATAATATATCTTCTTTCTATCTTCTCATATTTTAAATTTAAATTTCCAATTTTCGATATGAAATTGATATTGTTTCATAATAATGTTGTTCCCTTATTAGTTTATTTTCATTTTTCTTTTTCTTAATGTTTTTGGATATCTATATTTTTCTATCCCCTCCTCAATTAATGTTTCCAAATTCATTTATATTTTTTTTCATTTACTACATGACTAGTTCTCCTTCTTATATTCTCTACCCACTAAATCATGGGACATTTCATAAATATTAGTATATTTTTCTCTCACTCATTAACTCATTATTTAAATATTTGGGACCATATTCTCTCATATCAATTTTTTTAAATATAGTAATTTCCAAAACGCACTACATTGGATTAAATTTATCACTAATTATCAATCTTAATTTATCCCTCACACTATTTTATCTATTCATATTCTCTACATGGATTTCAATATCTGGGATACATGAATGGGTATTTGGAAAAAAATAGTTCAATCCATTTATCTATTTATGCATATTTTCATTGAGTAAATTGGATATAGGTTTGATTTGTTTGAATGAATACTTATATTCTCTCTTCATCACATTGTAATTTATATTATATATTATGAAAAATACTAAAAACATAATCATAGTTATTTTATTCCATTGGGTGAAAGGAAGTTTTATCCAGATGAATACGATTTTATAATACACTTTTATATCATTATTAAAATTTCCCATGAAATCCCAAAATTATAGCTCAATTCAAGTTTATGTGCTTCTTCCAAGATGAGTTGTAATGATCCCTATAAAAAAATTATATACACAAAATAATGGATAACTTCTATAAGGATATTTATCATAACTCCCCATGCATTTCTTCTATTTTACATCATAATATAAAGGTTATTATATAATATAAAGTTTTATGGAATGATTTAATCTATGACCAATGATACCATAGTAAAAACACTACATATTATTCCATTGTTTCATTAATATATTTATTTGCACCTATTTGTTACCCCTCATATCCCTACATATAGTGACAATGTTTTATTGATGTATTTATGTAATTGTAAACTAAAAAACTCATACAGGCGCATAATGTATTAGTAGAATAATAACATGTAAGGAAAAAACCATCTCCATTAGCATACGATATTTTTTAGATCATTTATCTACGTATGTACATAGAATTAAAAGTAAGAATGAATGGAGTTATAGAAGTATTTTACCTCTCTTTACAATATATGAAATCGTATTTTATTTTCATGCATATAGATGCCTCTTGTCTAGTATATGATATTGATGATATTTAATTGTTGGTAGTGGAAATATCCTTTGACCACCTTTTATTTCATAGTTTTGGGAAACTAGTTCTTTATGAATTTCTTATTTTTTATGAATAAAGGGAATAAGTATTGGATCATTGGACTTTTTATTGGATTTCATGGTTATACAATAATACAATATCATATCTTGTCATAGAAATGTGTTTTGATCCAGTCACTACATTTTATTTAATAAAATATATTTTCAATAAATAAAATTTTCATGATTCCTTTATAGTACACAATATATGGAACTATAATAGTCAATTAATATTCTCCTTAGTATTGATTTCTATGACTGCAAACTTGTTAGGGGAACATGCATCGAATCCACATCATTCCGAAGACCAATTTGTGTCTACGGGGTGAGATATGTATGAATTTAAATGTGTTTTTATTTTTTCAATTAATAATTAAAAATATATATATGTGCACATAATTATAATTATTTATGTAATTGTTTTCAATAGGATCATACTCGACCACTTATTCATCTCATAGGAGAGGTCTAGATCGTGGTATTTCATCCTAGAATTCAGAAACGACCCTTATATTTATGTGTCTGAATTCTAGGATGAAATACCATTATCAAGACATGTTAGGGGAAATCCTCCCAGAGAACACAACATGTTCACTTATGTGTCAATTTTTTATGAAATCCTCCTAGAGAACCCAACATCCCATTAAAATCACCACACTCTTAGTGTAAACTTCACTATAATTTGAATCACTATTTTTTTGGAGGTTCCAATTCATGTAGACATGGAGAATAAATTATAAATGTTTGGACATTATAATTGTATATTAGTGGAGGATGATCTCATCCCTAATCTTATTGATATGAAGATATTATACCTATATGATGTAGACATAAATTATATAATTGATTGTGAGAAACTACCATTATTATTTTGGGAGTGTTGTGTTTTTGGTCATTGAAAGAGTAACTATCATAGAATTATCATCTGTTGGAAATGTGGTCTTAGAGGACATCTTTATAAGGACTATGATTAGAAGGGGAATAATTATGAAAATGTATCTTCTAAGGCAATTGAATTGATTTTCAGTAATGGTTTCAGCCAATGGATATGTGAGAAGAATCTTTCTATTAAATTAGATATTGGTCTTCAAGAGAAAGTTTCCTAGCTTGATTGTACTCAACCTAATATCGGTCCTACTATTGGCTAGATTGAAGTGGAAAATCAAATGTTTGATGTAGACAAGTAGGGAATTGGTGTTTCCTCTTAGAAAATGAGTCGGGGTATGAATTAATAATGTCTTCAAAAAATTAATGCAATTATTAATGTTTCAGGGTTGTAATAACCTATAATTAATATTGATAAGGATACAAATATTCTTGTATAGAAGAACCTATTAGTTTTAGGGACTAGTTGTGGTCATCTTTTGGTGAAAGATTAGAGGGTTTCCGGTTTCCATGTGAAGATTCATCTAGGATGGTAGTAGTATAATATTCCTATTCAGTCTAGAAATCAATGATCATATTTTATTAACTGACCTTAATAGGGTAAGAACTACTATTTTGGAGTAGGTGATAGGTTAAGTGAATGATTTTGGGGCCTTCTTTTACAAGAAATATACTCAAGGATTGTCATATACTGTTGGTAAGGATAAAAGGAAGTCTAATGTTTTGAGAGGTAATAAAATTAAGGATGGTTAGTTGTCAATGAAACCAAATTTTATTTAGGATGAAGCCCAAGAATATATTATTTATAATAATACAGTTAACCTTCAAGTACATCTTGGGGTTGATCATCCTACTACTCTAAAAAACAAGATCCCTCGGATGATGATAATGTTAACCCACGGATCATTATTACCTAGATACACATTCACTATCAAATAGGAAGAAATTTAATAACTATGATCCTTATCATATATGTGTACATGGTCAAAATTTGATGCAATTTGAAAACATAATTGGACAGAATAATTTTCTTTCTTTGGATTCTGCTTTTTTTGTGACTAATTTTTCCTCAATATTTTTCTTTCCAGTTTACTATAATTGGTTGGGTTTTTATTTACCTATTTGTGGCACACCATTTTTATAGGAATCATTCTAGTTTGGATATTGGTAAATTGGTGTCACTACTAGTTTTATATATTATAATATTTGTATCTTGAATAATCTAATTTATTTGGACTCTTTTCAAAATGAATGAGATTTGTTTTCAGAACATATAATATCTTCTACATGTGGATTCTATTTTTGATTCTCTTGGAGAATATTCTAGGGGTGAATATAGATATACAGACTAGATTCATTAAAATCATGATGTTATTATGGTCATTTCTTGTTTGGTGTATTGGGGTCAGGAATAGACTTAAAATTTTTGAAACTGGATTCTTCTCATGACTATTATAATCATGTGCATGTATAAAAGATTTTTATGGGATAATCCATAGGTTTTAGGTGGGTTTAATTTTCTATAATGATGTTTATTGTTGTACGGGTTTAAGATTGAGTAATTTGTTGGATTTAGTGATTACTATGGCGGATTTCAACCTAAAACAAGGGTGTTTGTTTCTTACAGTAGAGGAATTGCCAGTCCTATCAGTGGTACAACTCTGAGATGTGATCTGTATACTTCTAATATACTGTAGTTAAAAGATTTTAGTTATTTAAATTAGATCATTTTGTATAATGGAATGGAAATTATTTCTATAGTTTTGATATTTTAGCCATGCATTATTAATTCTAATAGGGAAGATCATTATTATTTTATCTTTTAGAAATGTTGTATGAAATATATGGTCATAAAAATTTATTTTCAAAGACTAAGAATATAAAAATAATCAATAGATTCTTCTCTAAAACTCTAACGTGTCAATGTGAATTAAAAAAACTAACACATAAATAAATTGAGTAAATAATTTAAAACAATTATAGAAAAAAAATCACCCAAAATCTAATAATTGAACCTCTTTCTTTTCATACGACATTAAAATCCCATTTTTTAATAAGAAATCTATCTAGACATTTATAATTCTATAAATACCATTACATAACAACCATCATTCAAATCTATCTAAAAACTAATAAATTTTAGACTCTTAAGGCACATGAGCCTCATCCTAGTTGGTGAGGACTCTTTAAGTGCATCCTGGCGACCCAGGATCAAATCCAGGCCGAGGCTAATTTCCAGGTACTATAGCAGTAATGTAGAAGGTACTGTAGCAGGTACTATAGAAGAAACTGTTTGGAACTGTAGCTGCCGGGAATATTCCCCCATTTGGGCCTTTGGGCCACTGATTTAGTCCCCGAGTCCTTTAAGGCCTTCGATCCACCCATGCCTTCAGGTTACTAAGAACTTCGGGCCACCTCAAGGACTTCGGGCCACCTTTAGTTCTTATACAAACCTGACAACCTACAAGGAACAAGCTTCAGAAGGAGGATGATGATAAAGATTACACCATAGAAGAAGCTAAAAAATTGCTAGAATTAGAGGGTATGGCACCTTCCATTAGGGCTAGCCTGTGCATGCATGGGAAAGCCTAGCCAAACAACCATGCAAAGGTGGAGAGATGATTTCACGATGAAGATGTTGGGGTGGAGCAGTTCCAAGTTGTTTGTCTAGGTTGTATGTAATGTTCGAAGCCTACGGGCAATGAATTCCTCTAAGTCCTATGGTCTATATAATACTTAAGCCTACAGGCCTTGTAAGGGTTCTACCTCATCCCTTGAAAGGTGGATTATCAAAAATAAATAAAAAATGATGTCCTTCAGGCCGTTGGTGGTACACTCTTAAGAATTACACTATATTATACATGTATGGTTTCCCCCCAAAAAACACCATATAAAGTTTTACTACCCATAAGAATATATACACAAATAAGGAACTCTTTGTATACATCACCATTATTGAGTAGTTATTAATTCATAGGTATGATGATAAGTAAATTTCCATAAATAAGCAGTCATGCTTATAAAGGAAAATCCCCAAATTAATCAAATTATATGAACACTTACCATCATAATAAACCACTAATATAATAGTACAAGTGAATATAACAATAGCATGACGTATATCATGCTTCTATCAAGGTCTTCAAAGATTCAGATCCTTTAATGTAATTCAACACATCAAACAATTCCCAAATTCTTAAGAACATAGATGACACCTCCTCATCATCAAACAAATAAAACATGAAAACCCAATTATCAACTAAGAAACATTATAAGCCCAGTATGATGAAAAATAAGGGGTTATGTTTTCTAGTGTTTAAAATGACACATCTCTTGTATGTGGGTCTAAAATGGGAAAAAGGCTTCTAATTAACATGAAAATATAGGAGAAAAATCCTTGAATCCTATTTTATCTATTTAAATGAACCATTCATCAATCTGATTCTCGTGTTTTTAAATAAAATTAAAATTTTATTTTCATATTTATTACCATTTTTGTAATAATGTGTATCTCATGAATGTAAGTGTTAAAACCAACCAAATGATCTCCGATTGACAGGAAATTTTTGGATAATGATTTATAATTATTTTAAAATCTATATAAATCATTGACACATAGATGGAATACCAAAATTCCTCAGCCTGATAAACAATGACATTCGTCAATTAGATTTGGGGTGATGTGAAAAATCAAATAAAATATGTTATATTCCATGAAAACACACATGGATTGGAATAAATTCATTAGAGAACAATCATTGATCCGTTTTTGATCTATTGGAATCAACACTACCTACATTAGATGCTTGTGTCACTCGATAGGATAAAAAATGATGGGTATCATTTTTATGTGTTATTAAAATGACATATCATTCATCAGGGGGTTAAAAATGAGAAAATGACTTCTAATTGATGTGAAAAGGTATGATAAAATTCCTAGAATCAAATGTGATCTATTTGAATCAATAATATGTCAATATTATGCATGTATTAGTTGAAAGAATTAAAATATATTTTCCCTATTTATTACATTTTTTAATAATGGGAAAATCATGTTTCTAGGGTTCAAAACTGGCCAAATGAGATCTAATTGACAAGAAATATTAATAAAATGATATTTAATTCATTTAAAATATATATGAATCATCAACAAATAGATCAAATACATGAATTGTTTTGTATGATTGAAAATATAGTGTATAGGGGTCGCAAACAACCAAATGAGTTTTGAATAAAATGAAATATTAGAAATATAATATTTAAGACATTTAAAATTTAAAGTAAGCATTAGAACAGGGATTGGATATTAGAATTTATTGATATGATTAAAAGTGGTGTTTGTCTCGAAGATTTTTAGTTAAGTAAAAATACCATAAAAGGGGTTATTAATAATAAAACATACTTATACTGACATGAAATAATGGGAGAATAATCACTAATACAGTTTTGATATTTAATAATCAAAACTACATCCATCAAATGATCATGTTTTCTGATATGATAGAAATAATGGGTGACATTGCCTTTATTATTAAAATGTCATTAGTCATGTTAGGGGTAAAAAATGAGAAAACTACATCAAATTGTACCTTGGTCTGAGGTTTCATCTTAGATCTCTTCAACCAATGTGAATCCAACTATTATACTTCGAATTGAGGGTAACATGTTGGGAAGTGTTCATTAACGTTTTGTAGTTATGTGGTCTAATTGATAATTACCAATGTCTTGATTATGATTGTGTGCATGTAATTTTACCATTGCATTGAAATAGTGTATAATTGAATTTAATTTGGTTTTAATGATGTGATTCCTTTTTATTGTGAGACCCTTCACGGAATCTATGGGACCCATTAGAGAATTGATACCGGGTATAACGGAAACCCAAATGGTGTTCCAATACACATTAAATTAAAATTTATGAATTGTGAAAAGGGGAATAATAGGTTAATATAAATAAACTAAATCCTTATTACATGGTTGATAATGTTATTTAAAAGGATGATTTTCTTATCCTTGAAAAGTTAATGATATTTGAATAATTGTTGATAAATGGGTTAATGGTGAATTGTTTATATAATTCTTTGTGAATAAATCAAGCAATCAATGTTAATTTTGATAAATGTAATGGATCATCATGATGTTAATGTTTGATAATAAGGTTAATGTTGTTGAACCAGGATTTATATATTGTGATATGTGTGATTATTCAATGAGGTGTGGGCTATGGACCAATTCTCCCAATACCCATGAGGTTCTAGACTGATTCTCTCGGCCCCCGATGTATTCTTGTAAACAATGAGGTGTGGCATAGGGATTGATGAAAAAAATACCAATGGGTTCTCAGAATGAATATCTAAGCCCCCAATATATATATATATATATATATATATATATATATGAATATGAAAAATGAGTGGTCGGTCAGGGAATGATGCTCAAAATACCAATGGAATCACAAACTACTGCTCTAGGCCTCCAATACTTGATTATGATTCTGTATCTAGACTGATTATCCATGGTAACTAAGATGAAATAATAATTAAATGATTTTTTAAATCCCATTAAATAATTAATTGTGTTATTCCTATGGTATATGGATCAGACTTCGTCATAGGCCAAAGTGAGTATGAAGTTGTTGATTAAAGAATAATAAATGTGTCACCAGTTTACTTTTTATTTTGATCTTTATTATTTATAAAACAATGTGAAGTTTTATATAATGGATTTTTACATAGATTATGTTGGTGGTGTCCTACTAATTTGTACCCACACCTTACTTGGGATGCCTGATATGTACCCAAATAGTCTTCATGTTTGTTGGACAAGATAAGAAAAATATCTGTATTTCAGATGGATGAGTTGGGATATGGGATGGAGGATGGATGATGGAACTGAATATGGGGTTGGGACCATCTTGGGAGATATAATTGTGTCTTTATTTTGCCTTTTCATTTTACACTTGATAGTGACATGGAATGACATACCTATTTCGTTTGTTTATACTCATTTTCATGGTATTATGATTTATTCATCAAGATATTTTGGACCTGATTTTTTATTTTCATTATAATTTAAATATTTTTTATTTATCTCAAGATTTATCTATCTTTTTGAAATAGGGTATTGTGTCCCCATGTTTAATATTAAACCCTCACTATTAGTCAGAAGCCTCTGGTGTATGGGGAGGCACGCCTAAGGTCATGTAATGAACCAGCTCGAGGCACTGGTATATGGCACTGGGTTCAGGGATCCACAATAAGATATATTTATCCATGAAAAAAATATATATCCCACTAGGTTCCATGCTATTTCATAAAACTGAGAAAGTATCGAGTATCATAAATAAATAACCTTCTACACTATTTCACACTCTTTCAATAATGAAAAAATAAATATATTTCAATATATGGAATTAATTGTATACATTTTTTTTGGTTAGGGTTAGATTACATGTGAGTAGATGAAATGTTTTTTCAAAATTAAAAAATAATCCCTTTTTAATGATTTAAAAAAATTGAACGTGAAAGAATAATGAATATAAAGGCAGATTAATTCCAATAAAATTGATAAGTATAATGGGATATAAACATATAAGACTGGAATAAATTATGTATATTAAATAAATTAGATATTTGTTTATATAAGTTAAAATATAAAGTGATTGACATGAGATTAAAAAGTAAAATATACAAAAAGTAATTATAATACAAGGCATTCAATTTATTATGGGAGTTCAACAGTAGGTTGGCCACCAATTACCTGGTGAAGGCTATTTATTTTCCCTTATTCTTACCACCTCAATTTATTAATGGTATAAGAATTAATAGACCATAAAAATAGTATTTTTCTAGAAACCCAAAATTAAAAGAACCCTTTAATTTAGCGGTAGTAAAAAAACTTGAAAAAGTCTTTGGTTTTAGCTTTTATCAGTAACTTGAAAATTGAGAAAGTTGAGGTTTTAATAGGAACAAACCCTTTAATGAAATGATATCAATCCTATATAATGATATATAATATAAAATGGACAAAATGAGAGAGTTTTAGATAAAAGTGTTTGAATAAATAAGTACAAAGATATCTTAAGAGGAGGAAAAAGGAAATACTTTTTGTCACCAATGCTCACTGGATTGACTGTCATTAAATATAGAACAAAAAAATAATTGAAGTTCACTGAAGATGATGCTTCTTTCTAAGATTCATCATGGTTCAATTTATATCCTCTAAATGTTACTCCATAGTCCTCAGTGTGTAAATGAGTCATAGGAGTCATTAGAGTTCGAGTCAAGGAAAGATGAACCATATTCCAAGAAAGGTTTGACGAACTATTCTGCACCACCAAATGGATAGTATCCTCTATTGAGTAGCTGGTGGTAGACCTATATATTTCTAGGATAATACATACCCCATCGAGTAGCCACTATTGAATCTAGTCATCTAGAACCATATTTCATATACTTTATGATTACCTGTATTTATTATTTTGAATATTAATAGGTTTATTGTCACATCATGATTATTCTTCTGTGTGATATAGTATGTGATAATGTCCTAAGATTAACTATACCACTAAAAAGTCACAACGGTTCCCATCTAGGATGAGAACCTTGAATTTCCATAATAGAATTCTTAAATAAATTTTCTATAATCAGATTATGTCATTTTATATGATGCAAATGAAATTGGTTATTAGGAGTGGAGACTCATATGAGTTTTTAGAACTTTTTCTTAGTGTATTCCAATGTTAACTTCAAGTGAAGGAGATTATGGGAAAATGAACCAACAGTTGAAAATCCACATTTATATGTTTTAATGGATATTTTTATTTTCATATATATGTAATTTTAATTAGACACTAATATTATTTGTAATAAATATTATGAATCATGTACTTCAATGTATTGACAAAAATTGTGATGACATGTCCTTGCAATGAAGTAGGACACATTGAATTCTCTATGAATAAAATTTCATTAAATAATAATGTGAGAAATGGTTCATCAGTTATAATATTAAAAATAATTCGATATATCAAGCCCTCTGACGAGAATACAATAGTCCAATTTAATCAATGTCTATGATAATTAAAGACATGTTCATTTCCGGAATGTTTAAGAAAGAGAAATCAAGTGCATAGGTTAATGATAACATCTTGTAATCTATTTGATTATAGATATGGGGAGAAGGGGATTATATTACATAGTAGGTATTCATAAGAGGTTTCATTACATTGAATCTTTTAACTTATTTGTTTATGGAAGGGTTGACATATTACACAAAGCAATCCTAGATCATTAGGTGATTCTACCTAATTCAACTGAGAAAGGGGCCTAGAGGGTCACACAATAAGTGTATCCAGATCCTTAATTAAATATTATTATTACAATTAACAAGTTGATTAAAAATTATTATTGTACACATTTTAATAATTTTTTAGTATTTTATTGATCACACATATTCAATCACCAATTATTTGAGAGAATATGCCTGAATAGAATATTTAATAAATATTTATTTTCTATTTGGTTAATGAAAAATATATTTATTTATTAAATAATAAAAAAATGATATTAATTTTTTAAATAAATAGTTATTATTCAATGACAGATAAATATTATGGAGCAATATATTACTGAGTTGTAAGGTCTAGAGATAAATATTACACATCAATTACTATTTGAATAAATTTAAAACAATTTATTCGAAAAATAATATCTAATTAATTTTATTTATTTTCAAATTCCAATAAAAAATTATAATATTATTATTATATACATGTGTATTCTCAAGGATTATGTAAAGAATAATGGTTCTTGTGCAATTATGTTTTTCTAACCCTAGCACCATGTAGATCCAATTATATTATTTCCAACTAATTTTTAGCCATTTGTTTTGTTGTGCACAAAAATATTTGGAGAATAATCTCAAGGGATAGTGGGTTCCCATTGAATAATTTTCTCAAGAATAGTGTGTGATCCTTCTCTACCACCCCTTCTAATTTTATAGTGATCAATGAGAGTTTTTCAATGTGATTATCATGGCAATCAAAGATGAACGATGAAACCATTAAGAACCCCTATGAAAGCACCTAGAGATTTCTATGATGATGATTAGGGGTTCATGGTGCGTGTTTGGATCATCGCTAGAGGGAATCTATAATTTTTTCCTATAATTAAATGACGGTATGACGTAACGACATTTTCATATTCATCAGTGAATAAATAACTCATCATAATGTAATTCAAATTCAAATATTAATTATAAATCATTATGTGACGATATTTTGTTTTGGTTTTGAGGATATTTTATCAATTAATCCTTGAATTAATTTTATTGTCCATATCATTCTACATCATGTACAAATCAAAATAATCATCGATTAGAAAAATATCTGAGTTGAACATAGCCAATTATATGCTTCTACTATGCTCGAAACCATCGTGTGGTATTTGAGGGGTCACATAATAATTTATAATTTTTTTTAAATGTGATTGATTGATTACCATGAAAATTTTTCTAGCTCATTATCCTCCATCAAATTAAATAATAGGGAATAGTTCATCTATTTTCTCATATCCTCTATGTCATCCACATGTTCCACATGTGAATGTTCCTTCAAGGGTTCACATAATAGAACAACCTAAGTATTACTTCTTGTGAGTGGTCAAAGATATATATCCAAGTGGTTGTTCATGTAGTTTATAGACCCTAAGTGACTTGTGTAAAAAAATAAAAATTATTAGTAAACAACAAATTATAATAGTGTGTTGATGTTTGATGTTTTTTATTGATTGAATTTTGTTTAGCGACAACATCACATGATATTTTAGCACATGATGATAGTTTCCATTCATGTTGTATTTTATTACTTACTTTTTTCTAAATGGTCATTTTTTACATCAAATATTTATTTATTTTATTTAAATTTATTAATATTAAAATAATACCTCCATGTGAAACCTATGCAGATTTTTATAATTCCTATTTATTTTTTTATTCTGATGAAATTTGTCTAGAGACTTAGTTTCCATGGTTTTATATATTCAATTTAATATTTTTTTATACGAGTTTTCCTTTATTTCTGTAGCATCTAATAGTTAATGTGTAATTTTATTATCTCTAAATTTATGGAATAAAATTTAATATTTATATCCATTGAGATAAGAATTAATATATTTCCATAATTAAATATCAAAAAAAATTTACTAATTTGGATTTTGAAACATTTGGATTCAATTCTCTGGTCACTTTGCATTCATAGAAAATTGACTAATGTTATTTTCTATATATTTTTGAAAACTGATTCCCATTAATATTTTTCAACTTTTAATTACCTTATCCCCTCCTTTAAAATTTAAATTTAATATATTTTATTCCACACATATGTATCGTAATTTTTTAAAATTTATTATAACATATTTTATTTTACTTAATACTCAACTCATCCCATGTAATATTTTTTTCAAAATTTTAATTATAATTAGTTTCCATGGATTTCACATGTGATAATTCTATTATGTTAAATTTAAGGTAATAGATTTGGTCTTGACTTAAATTTTTGAGGCTGGTACATGGGGGAAACATTTTGGATTAAATTTTATTATACTATATAACTATTTTATCCATCCAAATCATATAGAGAGTATTACATTTTTCATCCCCTGAATCACGAGATGTCACTTTTTATTTTATTAATAAATTATACTACTATTTTAATGGATGATGGTTTTTATATTCTATTGTTTTTATATGATTTTATCTCTATACTTTTATCAAATTAATTTTTTCCATTATGTGTTTTTGAGACAAAAAATTCTAGTCGCCTGAGACAATGAAGCAATGAATATTTTATTTAGGATTCCAGGTACTGATGATAATTATTTACTTTGTGATTTTAAAAGAGATTAAAATTATTTTGTAGTATATCTATAATGTTTTAAGTGTTATATGTAATCATTATGATAGATTTAACTTATCTTCTCATTTTATACATTGATTAGTTTAAAATATTATACTATCTAATTTAAATTTCAACCATTGATTTGTTTCTATTTTTAAATGATAGGGAAATAAATTGAACTATAGTAAATAATTGATTTTTTATGTTTTCCTTGCCTGGATATCCTCACAAAAAAATTATATATTTTAATACTAAACGCCTACTTGGAAGTTAACATGAATGAGGTAATTCTCCATTTACACAAGGTTGTTATATATAATAATTTTTTTTAGGTTCTTATTTTTTTATACTCAATAACTTTGTATAAATAATGATATCGTAGTTTCTTAAATGAATATAATATAAATAAAATTAATGAAATTTTAAGATAAGTTTACATTATTTCATGGTGTGTGAGTTCCATAATAGATTATATTCTCGTATGACTGATATAATTAAAGAACTACCTAAAGACTCATCTTAATTTTCCTTAATAGACTTAAAATTTTAATGTTCCATCCAATTTTGGTTTTTAATTGAAATAAAATATACACACCTATTTTTTGAGTAAATAAATGAACAATTTTGTATATAGATTAATGTATAATGTTTAGATTAATTTTTATTACCAGAATTATGAGTAAATGGTTTTTTGTGGATCTATTTTATCATGTATATTTAATATTCATTTTTATTGCATCCCTCCACTCGAAAATCCAATTCCACATTTCTAGTAACCCTTATCAAATTTTACCAAAAAAAGATATCCATTTTCTCTTCTTTTTTGAAAATTTAATGTTCCATTCTAGAAGGTGTTTTTATTACAATAAATGTGTTTTTGGTGTAGTAGACTTAAATCTACTAACTCATGTATTTGATCCATATCTTCATCCAATCTCTTTTTTATCATGATTTCAATAGATTTTATTCTTATGAACATGTGAATCAATTTCACTTTTAATAGATAAGGTGTTTTTCTACATTCATTCAGGTTGTTTGGTTCTTCAAATTTGGGTATAACTTGTATTACTATGGGTGATTTCAATTAGACTCATGCCAAAGTTTGGATAATTTTGGAACTTTCCTATTTTACAATGATCATATATATTAGTTTACTATATAATATGTGTTTATTGTATCTACCTTCTACTCAATAACTACATGAGTTTATATTTTCTCTTAGCATTATATTGATTATAGTATAGTTTTTTGTTTAGTTATATTAATGAACAATATAATTGTTATTTTTTATATTATTAAAATAAGATAAATCTATTGGCACGAATTAAAAACATACTACCACAATAGTCATATTTGGGTAAACGAAAACCACCCATCGACTCAACAGAACATTCTAGGAATTCGAAGGAAGGTGGACACAAGTTTTGAGGTGTGCGTACTTGATTAAAATCTGCATGCAAATACCTTTTCGGGTGAGGCTCCTGATGTAAGATTCCACTCTGCTTCCCATAAGACCGATATTATATTACATCACTAAAGAATAAAAACCTCAAGGTATAAGATCTTGCACGATAAGTTCCCTTTGGGTCTATCTTCAAGTGGCCCTATAGTTGTGAAATTTTTACCAAGCCTATTTTTAGCCTAAGGTAGGTGTGCTCAAGATCGTCCTTACATGCTCCCCTTGGCCTTTCATGCTAGAATCCAATCTTGTGTACATCAATACCAGAGCTTCCTATTCTCGTAAAGAGTAGGGATAAGCCTCTAATCTTTCATACACCAATGTAGCACTACTAAACCTTACGTGCAATAATTTTTTGGTATGCACCCACTATTCCATACCATGTGAGTTGTTCCCATGCACCCCCACTTAAGATCTTTGATAGGATGTGGTCACATGCCTCTGACCTGGTCCCTTTAATACCATCACTGACCAATATCAAAAAAGAGAGTCAAACCATGATCATTTTGGGCCAGGTCAAGGACATTTTGGGTTCCACCCTTATGCGGCCCCAACATCTACTCCTAGAATACCATGATTCGATATAATCCTTACCCCACCTGAAACACCATGAGTCGACCTACTCTACTTGGTCCCTTTACCAAATCATGTGTTGAGATTCTCATCTTTAATTCCCCAAGTACCTTTATTGGAAACATTCTTTAACAAACTCCACAAACCCCCCATCACCTGACTACTATTCCAAGTTTAACTAGAAATGTTCACCCTCATGTAAGTCTTATGCCATCTATTACTAGTTGAATTTCACAAAAAAATCATACTACATGACATTAATCTATAGAATACACTATCATTCATAAATAGTATGCCTTATGTTTGAAGCATAAGATTCCTCATGTCCTGATTGTGATACGACCAACAAACATTTCCCTTGGGCCTCCTCATCTTTTGTAAGCCAATATCATATATATTGAGCCATCATCAAGTCTATATTCCCCCATGACTCGACAAGAGGAAGGTGAATGGGCCAACATAGATTGTAGGCCCCACATGCATAGGTATTTCTCCCAAGAATCCCCCATGGGACTCCTCATTAGGTGTGAGTCCCAATATATACCTTGAAATACCAGAAAGTCAATATTCTCTCACAGAATAACTTGAGTAAGAGAGAATGAGAAACTTAATGAATAATCCCAATGCATCTCATCCTTTCACATGACATTAAATTATAATTTTACCCCATAAAATGAATATGGGATGCACTAATTACCTGACATGTAGAATATTTAATGGAAAAAATACATGTATAAGCCCCATTTACATCATTTCCACTCTATATTGGAACCGAGGAAGCTTCCATGTGTAAGATCCAATCACATCATTGCCACTCCATAGCGGCACCCGATAAGCTTCCATGCTTAATCCCCAGTCATATCATTTCCACTTCATATCAACACTCATGGAACTTCCATTTTTAATTCCCATAGAATATCTAATTGGCGCATCATTCACGGCACGAACCTCATGCATACTACTTCCTCTTGTTTCTCACACTGAGCATAACTCATGTATACTTAGAGGTTAGTAGTGAATATGGCATCCATCCTACTTCACATAATCCCCAACCATACATTCTCCATGGGCCAAACCTATGTATAAACCAAAATCATTTCCCCCAAATGTTAAGACCTTATGTGTAATCCCTAGACATATGTTCCACTTCTATTGAGCTGATCATTAGTTATAATCCCAATGCCATTCCAGAAATATGTGGACTTTGATTCCAAAACAAATGGGATATCTAGGAAGACTCAATGTGGTTCAAGACTAAGCCGCATAACTATACTGGTATTTACTCAAGAATAAACTTTCCGATAAGATCATTCCACCCACTTGGGCAGTTCATACACATAATCGCCAACCACATCATCGCTACTCCGAGAAGCACCAGGGTAGCTCCCACATGTAAGCCGTAACGATCCAGAAATTCGTTAATGGAAATCTCTCTTGATCTAATTAAATGCATATTTATGTAAAAATTTTATAAAAAATGTCAACTTCTTTGGTTTTATGTTAAGAATTGTCACCATTGCTAATATAGTCATTGAATAGTGATCACATGATTAGTATAAATAAAGGGCTTTAACAAATCCAATTTACTCAGACAAAGGAAGCGATGACCTCATCCAGTAGATGTGCCCCATATGAAGCCCATTTGTCAGTGCTCGGAAAGGAGGTTGTGTATTTGGGCTTCGATCTTGACCAATCCAAAGCTGAGCTTGAATATGTTAAGCTCGAGTAGGACTGCCTACGAGAGAAATAAAAGTTGATAGAGATTACCACCCGAGAAATGTTATGTGAGCCACCCCAAGAGTCTGTCACCATCGCACACATTACTCTTTGGTCTTATGTGGGTGTTATAAGGGGTTATGTAACAAGACCCTAGTACGGTCACGAGCCGTCCTCAGGGCCCGTGCCGTGACTACCCCAAGCCCGCCTTCCATAGGCCAGGGGCTGGCGACTAGCACCAAGGCGTAAATCCCGTTAAAAGGGAAGGCATTTCCTTTGTAAAGTAATCCACAAACACCACAGAGCAAGCAGGCAGAAGAAGTAAACACTAAGTAAAGCTGAGTACAACAGTAAGTGCGGAAAGTAAGTGGGCCAGTATACAAGCCCAAACTGAAAGTAAAGTACAACTGGAAGGGAAAACAGCAACTGAAAAGTAAAGCCGCAACGTCGAGCTGTCCACTATAAATCCCACCTAAAGGGTGGGTACAGGTAGCCTCCACTGCTCCTCGGGTCCAGCCGACCGCTCCGAGTACGTCCCGCCCAGTGGTCCACCTCCAGGTACCGTCCTGCTTCGCAAGCCTCAACCACGATCAGCGTTGTCCGTCGTCTGCAACCAACACAACGTAGTGCGGGAATAGCCCGTGCAGGGGTGAGTATAAGCTACTCAGTAGGGACCCCGATACCCCCGAAGGTCTCCCAGAATCCACAAAGGATAATCCACAAAGGAAAGATACAATCACAAAGTAACATCCGACACTGCTTAGGTATATGCCCATACATATACCTAAGTCATCAATTCTCGTACGCTCCAACTTCCGAGCCCAAGTACAACCCAGTCCACACAGGAAAGAAAAACATAAATCCACACAGGATAGCACAACACAATCCACAAAGGAAAGAAAAACAGGATTCAGCTCACACAGGTATATTTCTTTGTATGACGATAGAGATGACCAGATATTGCCACTAATTCATCTAAGCCGTTGGACCCACAAAGGATCGATAGGTACTAACCCCCACAATGACCCACAAAGGATCTGACCCACAAAGGATCGATAGGTAACTAACCCCCGCAATGACCCACACAGGATCGGACCCACACAAGATCGATAGGTAACTAACCCCCACAATGACCCACACAGGATCGGACCCACACAGGATCTGTAGGCGCTGGCTCACACAGAACCGTTGAGCGCTGACCCACACAGGATCAGACCCACACAAGATTGGTAGCACTGATCCACATAGGATCACTGAGTGCTATAGTTATCATCGTCGAATCCACTGAGGATCTCTGTACAGTCGTCGTAGTAGTAGTAGTCGCAGCCAGCTCTAGGGTTCCCGCACACAGCAAGCTCGTTCGGGAGGGTCCCCTCCACGAGCCGAGAGGCTGATACATCAACTAACACATAGTCCAGAGTTTATGTATCCAAAATTTCAGTATCGTTAATAGGAACTCAACGTCGCAGACGGCGCGTCAATCGGACGCCCGGTCTGAGAGATATTGGCTTTTTCGTCCTAGGGGCCTGGTTGGTTTTTAAGGAAAAACTAACCTGACCGTACTCCACCTGTGTCCAAACCTCGGGCGGAGTAAGCCAAAAGATCCGCCTCACTAAGTGGAATCCAACAAAGTCGACGACACGTCAATCGGACGTTCATAGCTCAAGATATGAGTGTTTCCGCTCCGAGGGCCCGGTTGGTTTCGTGTACGAACCAACCCGGCCAAACCCAAAGTATTCCGAAACCTTGAGTGCGATATACCAAAACGACCGTCTCGATCCAAGGATTGCATCTCAACTGACGGTGCGTCGATCAGAGGCCCGTAGCACAAGTTATGGGCGTCCGACCGGAAAATGTTCGGTATTAAGGGGTTCGGGCCCGGTCCGACCCGACCCGATACCCCCGGGGGTCGACCCGAACCAGGTCCGGGTCCGGCCCGCTTCGGCGCGGCCTAGCCCGGTCGGCGTGGCGTGGCCCGGCCGGTGTGGCCCGGCCTGGCGGACCGGCCAGGCAGCCGGCCCAGCCTGGGCACAGCGCGCCCAGCGCGCTGGCCAGGCGCTCGGCCAAACGGTCGAGCCGTTTGGCGTGGGGGGCGCCTGCCCCCTGTTTGTAACAACGACCCCCTTTTAATGGGGGCCATTTTGCTGGCCGTCCGAGGGTTTGAACTCCTGGCTGTCCTCCTGTCCGGTCGGCCCGCCCCGGCCGGCCGGTTTCTTCCACCATGGGACCGGCGGAGGCCGGTCCCCCTGCTCCGATGCTGGCGGCCCGGAACCGGCCGCTGGTCTCCTTGCTCTACCGCGTCCCGGAACCGGCCACAACCTTGTTTCGTCCGGTGCAGTGCAACGGCGCCGCACCTCTCCGCCGCGGCCCCGCTCCGGCTGCGGTGTTTTTATGGTTCTCCAGCGCGGCGCGACGGCACCGCGACTTAGTTCAATTTCACGGCGCGGCGCGACGGCGCCGCGCATTCCTTGCCGCATGATTCCATGTGGTGCGACGACACCACACCATTTCGTTCCAATCCGGAATAAAAACATCATCAATAAAGAAGGAGGGTCGGTCGTGTTTGTGCGGTCCGACCCCCTCTCGTTAGTCGATAGCAAAGGTCGTATTTCATGAATAACAACAAGGTAGGGTTCACGAACAAAATAAATAAATAAATTTAAACCCCTACCTTGAGCGTAGCTAGAACGGGGATTCGTCGCGGAAAACGACGTCGCGAGGTGAAGCTCTGTATGTTGACGGAGAATGCCCGAGGAGGAAGTGGCGTCTCCTTTTCTTTGACATGGGAAGAAGATCAAAAGAGGGTGCATCGTCGATCTTTGGAAAAAGGGGTCACACACTGGCTGCGTAGAGGAGAAGAGATGGCACGTCGATCTCTTCTTACGGTGACGGCATTCTTCGTTGAAGTCTTGGTGTTCTTCGTGATGAAGATGAAAACACCCAAGAGCTCTCTCCTCAATTGTCCACACACAACATCCAACCAAAATAAAATAAGGCTCATCCTTATTTTATTAACTCATGCCACAATTCAAAAATTCAAAACATAAATTAATTAATTGAATTGTTGTGTTGGCATACTTAATGAGAGGAGAGGAAAAGTCACCCAAATAAAGGGAAGTTTAAAATTTAAAAGTGTTACACAACTTAAGTGGGGGTTAAGAGGAGTTAGGGAGTTAAGGGAATTGAAAAGGTGGGGGATCGTGTGGGCCCCACCTCACCTTTAATCCACTCAAGAGAAACTAACAATCAGTGGGTCCCACCCTAACTCCTACACTTAGGTTCTAACTCATGGAGAAGAGAAATAAAATTCTTAACGAAATTTTATTTCACTCACACTTAATCCACAAAAATTAAACAACTCATATCGAGAAAACGCAACTCTAGAAAAGGACTTCCTAAGCAATTACCGGTGCTGCGGTTCCATCGGTGACCTCGGAATTCTATTACAAGCACCAATTCGAAAGATAGGAATTCCCGCTCGTTCGTTCACTGAACGTACCCGAGCTAATCTTCGGATAGAAATTTCGGGCACACCAGGCCTCGGAATCAAGTGCCGTCAGAAATTGCGTTCTTGTAAAATCCAAAAGAAAATTAATAAAAAATTTCCCTTGAATTTTATGGGTCTTTACATTACTCCCACATCAGGGCTTTACGTCCCCGTAAAGCTACATCATAAGCTAGGGAAACAAATGTGGGTACTGAGCACGCATCTGAGCCTCCCGCTCCCAAGTGCTCTCCTGAAGATTCCCGTGCTTCCATCTGATGCGAACTAGAGGAATCAACCGTCCACGTAGGACCCGCTCCTGTCGATCCTCGATCTCCACTGGGACCTCCGTAAAAGTCTCCCCATCATCAACGTCTAGCTCCCCATGGTCGATGATATGTGTCGGGTCGTGCACGTATCTCCTCAAGTGAGATACATGGAAGATGTCGTGCACCCTGTGCAACTGAGGTGGTAGAGCCAGGCGATAAGCCACCTCGCCAATCCTACTGAGGACCTAGAATGGTCCGATGAAGTGTGGAGACAACTTGGCACCTCGGCCAAATCTCCGTAATACACGTCGAGGTGAGACACACAAGAAGACATGTTCGCTATCCTCGAACTCTAGTGGCCTCCGCCTCCTGTCAACATAAGACTTCTTCTGGCTCTAAGCTGTGCTCATCTGCTCCTGGATGACCTGGACCTTCTCTATCGTGGAATGTACCATCTCCGGTCCCACAAGTGTTGACTCCCCAGGGTCTGTACAGCACAAAGGAGATCTACAAGGTCGGCCGTAAAACGCCCCGTATGGTGCCATCCCGATGGTGGAGTGGTAGCTTTTGTTGTACGCGAACTCCACCAAGGGTAGGTGGTCCTCCCAGCTGCGACCAAAGTCAAGGATACATGCGCGGAGCATGTCCTCGAGAGTCTAAATGGTCCTCTCCGTATGTCCATCCGTTTGAGGGTGAAAGGTTGTGCTTAGACGTAGCTGTGTCCCGAATGCCTCCTGAAACCCCTTCCAAAGTCGGGAAGTAAAGTGAGCATCTCGATCGGAGACGATAGATGATGGAACACCATGAAGCCATACAATCTCCTAAACATAAAGTCATCCCAAGCTTTCCACTGATCCCTGCTCTCAGATGGGTAAGAAGTGTGCCGACTTGGTGAGTCGGTCAACAATCACCCAAATGGAGTCGTGACCTCTGGAAGTGCGTGGAATTCCAGTCACGAAGTCTATAGATATCCCGTCCCACTTCCACTCTGGGACCTCTAAGGGCTGTACCAAGCCTGCTGGTACCTGGTACTCTGCCTTCACCTGCTGGCAGGTGAGACATCGAGAAACGAACTCTGTCACAACCTTCTTCATGCCCAGCCACCAGTGATGTCTTCTGAGATCCTGGTACATATTCGCCACTCCAGGATTTACCGCCAAAGGAGAAGTGTGAAACTCTCTTAGCACCTCATCCCATAAAGAAACTGGTACCAAGGTACGTCCTCTGAAAAGGACGTCATGCTCTGCTCCAAAGGAGAAACCATCAGGTTCTTGTCCTGAGGATATCTGTGCATGCCACATCTCACAGTCAGCATCCCCATGTTGTGCCTCTCTGACCCTCTGTAGTAGTGGAGGGGTGACTGTGAGAGACTAAAGGAAGGCTGCTCCATCTCTATCCACGAAGGATATCTGCAAAGAGGCTAGCTGCTTTGTCGCCTCATCAAGTAGCTGAATGCCTGTCCTCCTGCTGAGAGCATCGGCTACCACGTTCCCCTTCCCAGGAGTATAGACTATCTCAAAGTCATAGTCCTGGAGGAACTCAAGCCATTGCTGCTGTCTCAGATTCAGGTCCTTCTGAGAGAAGATGTATCTAAGACTCTGATGGTCAGAAAAGACTGTAAAGCGCTCACCCATTAGGTAGTGTCGACATGTCTTCAGAGCGAATACCACTGCTGCTTACTCTAGGTCGGGGTAGCGTAGTTCTGCTCTTGCAGCCTCAACTGACATGATCCATAGGCGATCAGGGCCCGCTCCTGCATCAGGACACATCCAAGTCCGTTCCCTAATGCATCGCAGTAGACTACGTACCCAACTCCTTCCTCAGGTAACCTCCAGATAGTTGCACTAGTCAATCTCTGTCTCAGCTCTTGGAAGCTCTACTGACATCTATCTGACCACACAAAGGGTTACCCCTTCTTTTTCAAATCTGAGAGTGGTGCCGCAACTCTGGATAAGTCTGGCACAAATCTTTGATAGTATCCAGCTAGTCCCAAGAAACTCTGCACCTCCATCACGCTCCTGGGTGGCTCCCAAGCTAGCACTGCCTAGATCTTCGCAGGATCCACTACAACTCCCACCTCAGAGATGATGTGTCCTAAGAAGTGGACCTTGTGTATCCATAACGGACACTTAGAGAGCTTTCCATAAAGCTGGTGCTCTCGGAGTGTGTCTAGTACAACCCGCAAGTGGTAGGTGTGCTCCTCCTCAGTCGTCAAGTAGATCAAAATGTCGTCGATGAAGACCACGACAAATCGATCGAGGTATGGCTAAAAGATCCTATTCATGAGGGCCATGAACACTATTGGAGAATTGGTTACGCCGAATGGCATAACCAAGAACTCATAGTGGCCATACCGACACCTGAAGGCCGTCTTCTGCACGTCCTCGTCTCGAACTCTGAGCTTATGATAGCCTGACCTAAGGTATATCTTCGAGAACCACTGTGCTCTCCTGAGCTGATAGAAGAGGTCATCAATACTCGGTAGCGGATACTTGTTCCTCCCTGTCACCTGGTTCAGGCAACGATAGTCGACACAAAGTCGCAAGATCCCGTCTGCCTTCTCGGCGAACAATATCGGGGAAGCCCAGGGTGAAACACTGGGTCGGATGAATCCCTTGCCCTGCAAGTCCCCCAACTGCACCCGTAGCTCTTGAAGATCGGAGGGGGCCATCCGATATGCTGGAGTCGATATCGGGGCTATCCCGGGGTACAGGTCAATATAAAAGTCTACCTCTCTGCGAGGAGGTAGCCTTGGAACGTCGTCGGGAAAAACGTCTGCATACTAATCCACCACTGCAGGAAAACTAGGACTCTGCACGTCAACTGCTCCTAGGATGAGACTAGACAACTGGTGAGTGATGGGATGTCCTCTCCTCCACGGAAGTCCATCCTGTGCTGCAAAGGCTCCCTTCTCTCCGGTGAAGGTGAACCTGATCCCGTCAGTGCGTACACATCGAACCTTGAGCCTAATACAGTCAATCTGTGCATGGAATGTAGTCAACCAATCCATACCCAAGATGACGTCGTAAGGCCTTGACGCTGCTACAAGAAGATCCCAGCCGAAGCTCTCTCCCCCTAGAGTAATCTCACACTGCCGGCACCAGTGCTTAATCGTCGAGTCTACTCCCGTAGGAGTCTCTAGCCGTAAGGATTGAGCCAATGGCTCTGTCAGAATCTCTGAGCTCCGAACAAGGGCAGCGGCTATGAAAGAGTGACTCTCTCTTGTGTCTATAAGAATTGAAGCAAGGGTGGAATAGACACAGATAGTACCTAGAATCATCTCGGGCGCGCCGTGGTCATAGGCCTCCGCTGCCTGGAGCTGTGCCTGTCTCTGCACGCCAGCTCCCTGTGGTCGGGGTGGACCTCCTAGTGGTGGTGGTGGTAGAGCCTCAAAGCGTCGCCCACCACCTGATGCTCAGCCAGCTCCTCTGCCTCATCCGCCTACTCCCTGTGGACCACCACGGTCAACCCTCTGTCTATGCCTTGGTGGCCCCTCAACCGACTGCTGCTCCTCGGCACGACGGGTCGGGCAGTCACGAGCCATGTGGCCCTGCCCGCTGCACGAGTAGCACTTCCTACCTCTCGAAAGACTGGCTCCATGCTGTGTACCCCGCACTGCTGAGCCAGTGTCCTGAGGTTATCTACCTGAGGGTCTGGTCTTCCTGGACCCATGTGTCATCCATCGACTGCCTGCTGCAGAAGACTCTGCTACATGCCGCCCTGCGGTGGGTCTCGGAGCTGGTGTAGACTCAGTAAGGAAGCTCTCGGTCAAAAGGGCTCGCTCCAGTACTCCTGTCTGATTCGGAATGCTGAGGGAGATCATCGATGCCCTGATATCGTGTCTCAATCCCTGCTCAAAGTTCAGGTCTCGGAAGAATGGGTCTCGTACCATGTCTGTCGAGTAGCGCGAGAGATCGGTAAATCTCGCCAAGTACTGGGCGACCGTCATGCTGCCCTGTCACAGCTGTAGAAGCTCCTGGATGCGCACCGCACGGAGGGTGGCTGGGACGAACTCCGAGTGGAAGAGGCTCTCAAAGTCCATCCAAAGGAGAGATGCCTCATCGTGAACCTAGAGCATCAGGCTCCACCATCTGCCTACTGTTGCATGCAGTAGGCTCGCTGCGAGGATCACCATGAGCTCTGCTTATGTCCTCACTAACCTAAAAACTCTCCCCACTGCCTCCAGCCAGTCCTCTGCTGCCTGGGGCCGTCTCCCCGCAGAACCTGGGCGGTCGCTGGCGCTGGAACTCATGCAGTGCACTAAGGCGACGTGCATCGTCAGCGACTGGGGCTGGAAGCATCGGTGGCTCAGCGGGTAAAGGTACTGCCGGTGCCTCAGCTGTCAATGGGCCTTGTACCGAGGCCTCGTCACTCTGTGGGCTATCGTCACGCTCAACTCTCGGAACCCTAGCTGGCTGCCATCGTGGGGCCATCCTGAAAAGGAAACAGGTGCGCCACGGTCATAACAATATACCTGGTGAGCTGACACAATGTAATCACAAAGAAAACTTGAATCACACATGCAATCAATGTTTTCATGCATTAAGTCGGAAATCAGAAGTCAGGGTCCTGGTGTACGGATACGTCGGCCGCCGCACCAACACTGGGCTCCCTGGACTGATAACCACACTCAATACGCTTAACACTATTGCTTCACATAGAAGAAAGATCAGAGTCCAAAGTTCTGCGATAGAACCGAACTCCTCTGATACCAATTTGTCACGACCCGTCCTCAGGGCTCGTGCCGTGACTACACCAAGACCACCTTCCATAGGCCAAGGGATGGCGACTAGCACCAAGGCATAAATCCCAGTAAAAGGGAAGGAATTGCCTTTGTAAAGTAATCCACAAACACCACCGAGAAAGCATGCAGAAGAAGTAAACACTAAGTAAAACTGAGTACAACAGTAAGTGCGGAAAGTAAGTGGGCCAGTATACAAGCCCAAACTGAAAGTAAAGTACAACTAGAAGAGAAAACAGCAACTGAAAAGTAAAGCCGCAACGTCGAGCTGTCCACTGGAAATCCCACCTGAAGGGTGGGTACAGGTAGCCTCCACTACTCCTCGGGTCCAGCCGACCGCTCCGAGTACGTCCCGCCCAGTGGTCCACCTCCAGGTACCGTCCGGCTCCGCAAGCCTCAACCACGATCAGCGTTGTCCGTCGTCTGCAACCAACACAACGTAGTGCGGGCATAGTCTGTGCAGGGGTGAGTATAAGCTACTCAGTAGGGACCCCGACAACCCCAAAGGTCTCCCAGAATCCACAAAGGATAATCCACAAAGGAAAGATACAATCACGAAGTAACATCCGACACTACTTAGGTATATGCCCATACATATACCTAAGTCATCAATTCTTGTACGCTCCAACTCCCGAGCCCAAGTACAACCCAGTCAACACATGACAGAAAAACGTAAATCCACACAGGATAGCACAACACAATCCACAAAGGAAAGCAAAACAGGATTCAGCTCACACGGGTATACTTCTTCGTATGACGATAGAGATGACCATATATTTCCACTGATTCATCTAAGCCGTCGGACACACAAAGGATCGATAGGTACTAACCCCCGCAATGACCCACAAAGGATCTGACCCACAAAGGATCGATAGGTAACAAACCCCCACAATTACCCACACAGGATCGGACCCACACAGGATCGATAGGTAACTAACCCCCGCAATGACCCACACATGATCGAACCCACACAGGATCTGTAGGCGCTGGCTCACACAGAAACGCTGAGCGCTGACCCACACAGGATCGGACCCAAATAGGATCGGTAGCACTGATCCACATAGGATCACTGAGTGTTGTAGTCTTCACCGTCGAATCCACTGAGGATCTCTGTACAATCATCGTAGTAGTAGTAGTCGCAGCCAGCTCTAGAGTTCCCGCAAACAGCAAGCTCGTTCGGGAGGGTCCGCTCCATGAGCCGAGAGTCTGATACATCAACTAACACATAGTCCAGAGTTGAGGTATCCAAAAGTTCTGTATCGTCAATAGGAACTCAACATCGCAGACGGCGCGTCAATCGGACGCCCGGTCTGAGATATATTGGCTTTTTTGTCCCAGGGGCCCGGTTGGGTTTTAAGGAAAAACTAACTCGACCGTACTCCACCTGCGTCCTAACCTCAGGCGGAGTAGGCCAAAAAGATGCTCCTCACTAAGAGGAATCCAACAAAGTCGACGGCATGTCAATCGGACGTCCGTAGCTCAAGATATAAGCGTTTCTGCTCCGAGGCCCCGGTTGGTTTCGTGTACGAACCAACCCGGCCAAACCCAAAGTATTCCAAAACCTTGAGTGCGATATACTGAAACGACCGTCTCGATCCAAGGATCGCATTTCAACTGACGGTGCGTCGATCGGAGGTCCGTAGCACAAGTTATGGGCGTCCGACCGGAAAAGGTTCGGTATTAAGGGGTTCGGGCTCAGTCCGACCCGACCCGATACCCCCGGGGGTCGACCCGAACTGGGTCGACCCGAACGGGGTCCAGGTCTGGCCCGCTTGGGCATGGCCTGGCCCGGTCGGCGCGGCCCGACCCGGCCTGCGCGACCCGGCCTGGGCGCGGCCCGGCCTGGCGGACCGGACAGGCAGCCGGCCCGGCCTGGGCACGGCGCGCCCAGCGCGCTGGCCAGGCGCTCGACCAAACGGCCGAGCCGCTTGGCGTGGGGGGCGCCTGCCCCCTGGTTGTAACCGCGCCCCCCTTTAATGGGGCCCGTTTTTCTGGCCGGTCGGGGGTTTGAACCCCCGGCTGTCCTCCTGTCCGGTCGGCCCGCCCCGGCCGGCCGGTTTCTGCCACCACGGGACCGGCGATGGCCGGTCCCCCTGCTCCGACGCCGGCAGGCTGGAACCGGCCGCCGGTCTCCTTGCTCCGCCGCGGCCCGAAACCGGCCGCGGCCTTGTTTCGTCCGGTGCTGTGCGACGGCGCCGCACCTCTCCACTGCGGCCCCGATCCGGCCGCGGTGTTTTTACGGTTCTCCGGCATGGCGCGACGGCACCGCAACTTGGTTCAATTTCACGGCGCGGCGCAACGGCGCCGCACATTCCTTCATGCACGATTCCGTGTGGTGCGACAACACCACACCATTTCGTTCCAATCCGCAATAAAAACATCATCAATAAAGGAGGAGGGTCGGTCGTGTTTGTGCGGTCCGACCCCCTCTCGTTAGTCGATAGAAAAGGTCGTATTTCACGAAGAATGAAAAGGTAGGGTTCACGAACAAAATAAATAAATAAATTTAAACCCCTACCTTGAGCGTAGCTAGAACGAGGATTCACCGCGGGAAACAACGTCGCGGGGTGAAGCTCCGTATGTTGACGGAGTACGCCCTAGGAGGAAGTGGCGTCTCCTTTTCTTTGACACGGGAAGAAGATCGAAAGAGGGTGCATCGTAGATCTTCAGAAAAAGGGTTCACACACCGACTGCGGAGAGGACAAGAGATGGCATGTCAATCTCTTCTTACGGTGACAGCGTTCTTCTTCGAAGTCTTGGTGTTCTTCGTGATGAAGATGAAAACACCCAAGAGCTCTCTCCTCAATTGTCCACACACAACATCCAACCAAAATAAAACAAGGCTCATCCATATTTTATTAACTCATGCTACAATTCAAAAATTCAAAACTTAAATTAATTAATTGAATTGTTGTGTTGGCATACTTAATGAGAGGAGAGGAAAAGTCACCCAAATAAAGGGAAGTTTAAAAGTTAAAAGTGTTACACAACTTAAGTGGGGGTTAAGAGGAGTTAGGGAGTTAAGGGAATTGAATAGGTGGGGGCTCGTGTGGGCCCCACCTCACCTTTAATCTACTCAAGAGAAACTAACAATCAGTGGGTCCCACCCTAACTCTTACACTTAGGTTCTTACTCATGGAGAAGAGAAATAAAATTCTTAACGAAATTTTATTTCAGTCACACTTAATCCACAAAAATTAAACAACTCATATCGAGCAAACACAACTACAGAAAAGGCGTTCCTAAGCAATTACCGGTGTTGCGGTTCCATCGGTGACCTCAGAATTCGATTCCGAGCACCGGTTCAAAAGATAGGAATTCCCGCTCATTCGTTCATTGAACGTACCCGAGCAAAACTTCGGATAGAAATTCCGGGCACAACGGGCCTCAGAATCAAGTGCCTTCAGAAACTGTGTTCTTGTAAAATCCCAAAGAAAATTAAGAAAAAATTTCCCTTGAATTTTACGGGTCTTTACAAGTAATATGGTTATGTGTATTATTTTTTTATATAACAATGATTATACTTTCATTTTATTATTGTTACCTTATAAATAGTTTTAAAGCACAAATAGTATTTTTAGTTAATGTTCAACTAAGAAATATATTTTGATGAATTAATGGATTTTCGAATTAAATAAAATTTTAATAAATTATTATTATTATTATTAAATTAATTTTTATTAAATATAAATGATCATATAATTTTATGATTGCAATTGTAATTTTTATTAAGATTTTAAAGCCATTTTTTCCAAAACCCATGAATTTTAGATAAATGTCGGTTTTTATTTTAAAAGTGAAAATTAAAATATTTAGAAAATTATTTAGATAAAATGAATATTATTTCTGGAATCAGGACGTCGAAATTTTCCAACTATGAATTTTTCATACTTTTCTGAGAGTCAAATTTTTGGGTAAATATTAAATACCGTTTAAATATATAATGTGTTTTACGACATCATAATGACCCAATAGTGATATAATAAAATACTATAAGCTTTATTTTAGGACATTATATGTTTTAAAAATAAAATAATGTGGTTTTGGGATTGTTTTACTTATTTTAAAAATCATTAATGGACCCTTCAAGACTTATTAAACATCTAGTCTTTTTAAATTGTTTTCCTTGTGAGCGTGACTCACCTCCACATAAGCAACCCCATTATATAAAAAGTTAGGACTTTGAAATTATAAAATATTTTTTTACACTTCCCGTTTCCAAAAACCATGGGAAAAAACCATGGGCTGGTCTGTGGTTTGGATTAGTTTAATGTGAGGTGTCCCAAAACAAAAAAATAAAGAATTCCATCACTTTTCCTATATAAACCCACCCAAGATCCCACTTCCTCCTCACTCAAAGACATTTTAGTTCTTTCAAACTCTAAAATACTCTCTATATAATCATCTTAAGGTTCCCCAAGCTCCCAAGAATCCTCTCTCAAGCCTCTCTCAAGCCTTTGGAATCACACATCCAAGTAAGGTTTTTTCTTCCTTTCTCATTTTGGTCCAATATTCTTTAAGTTGTTATACCCTTTTAATTTCAATTATAAATGTTTGTGTATGGTTTTAAACCTTCCCCATACTTCCCTCTCTATGTTTTAATGATGTGAGACCCCTTTATCTCTCATTAAATTCCTCCCATGTACGCCCGTTACTATGCCGTAATTCTGAAAGGAATTTCTCTCTTCTCTTTTACATTCAAGAAATTATTTTATATCATGACTCTAAATTACAGTAAAATTGTTGGGACATGTATCTATATGACCCAACTTACTATCCATTTCATGTAAATATAATGATACATCACTTTCTCTCTCATTAACCATTTTTATTAATTCTTACGTCACACTGTTACACTGCCAAAATGGCACCGATTTTCAAAGCCAATGTCATTGTGTAGTGAATACCATGCCAATTTCTCTATCAAGGGTATTCAAATTTATGAACATTTACTTATTGATTATAAAGTTTCATGTATGAATTCCATATTCCTTGATCATGGAATAAATTATTATGTTTTATCAATCCCTGTAATATGATCCATGGGGAACACTTATGCATGAAATGAAATGTTTAAGAAGGGTGCGCCCTTATAGCACTCCAATGCACTGGGTAAAGTATAGTATCACGATACATCATGTGAAATGGGTTCATACTCTTGATAATTCAAGTGCAATGAGGTTTTACTCGTGCTTTATATGCAATGAGGATTTACTCGTGCTCCATGTGGAATGAGCCTTGGCTCATACTAATTCCATGTTAAGTGTTGTTGCCACATTTCCATGTTATGATTATCTTGATTTATCATGCTTTTATGTTTATGATTATCTTGTGATATATTGATATGCCTATTTTATAACATGTATTGTATTCCTCATGTTATTCTATGCTTATTCCCTTACTGGGATTTATAGCTAACCCATTTCTTATGCATGTCATCAGGTTATCTCATGCAATGCTAAGTACGAGGGAATGTAGTGGTTATGTAAAGGAAGTTTTCAATAAAGAAGTTGTGTTTCATGTTTTATGTTGTTATGTGTTGATCCTTATCCCCAAATACACTAGACCTCTTGATCTTCTATGTTATATCAAATGAATTTTATGTAATAATTTATGATTAATTGTGTAATAAAAGATCAGGGTTTTCATATAAGCCCCACACCATCCAACAAACTACATGTGTTTTGAGCCATATCTCCCAAAAAAGTTAATGTAGGAAACCTATTTCAGGACCAATAAAAACCAATAGTAAACCTAGGTTCCCCCTCCTAGGGGTGAACCTCCTTGTTCAACCTCCAAGGGTTTCTAGATCATCTTTCATGGTGTGTCACCTTCCCTTTATGGGACACACCACCAAGGATCCACATCCACAAGTGTTGTGATCCATCTATATGGTAAATATTATTGGGTGCACTATCATAGGTATACGACTCTCTAATCCTCATATGTGGGGTGTTTTGATCAACTTCTTTCCATCTCCACAATATTTTATACTTGCAACTTGTCTCATGATGTTACCTCATGCTTAACAATGGATACCTTGGGTTTTATGCCAAATATTCCTCCAAGATATTTCCTATTATGTGGTAGAATATAGATTCCCAACACACCCAATTTCCAGTGATTCCTAGACATGATTCACTTTACAATCTACTCTGAAAAACGTTTTATGCCCTTTCGAGATCCCATGGAATGTTCAGAGAGATGCAGCGTAACTAACCGGTGTCCACAAAGATATGGAATTAGGAGTGAGATTCACAAACCCAAATCAAATATACGAAGGTGACCCAGAATAGGAAACAATATTTAATGAGGAATACATGTAAGGAAGAATTGAAATTCCATCATCTTGTTTCAATAAAATTGTTAACATCGTTGTCCATGGTGGCATAGGTTACCCGCCTTTTGAAACAGGGAATGCGACGCAAAAAACATGCGTCACCATGATGTTGTGTGCCCAAGATGCAAAAGGTTTAGAAACAATCACAATGTTATCATATTGTTCTATATTATCTTTGGATGACTACAAGAGTTCATATAGATAAAAATAACCTTTGAATGATAATTGAAAGGTTAAATTCAGTTTCAATGACCAGTAAAGTATATTTTAAAAAATTTTGATCTATAATGAGAAGCATTATAGAAACAGTTACTTGGATTTCTAGGAAATCATAGGACTACAAGCATAAATTTATTTTTGAAATGAATTAATTAAAATACATTCAATCTGATTATACATTCTCTCAAGATGACTCAAGATGCCTTTTTAGAGTTTTAAAACACTATAAAATGTGAATAACTATTAAAAACATAGAAAACGACCTCATTTTGATTTGAAATAAAGGGAAAACTATCTTGGAATTATCAGTGACATGCATGAGCAGGCGAAAAATCATTACGATGTGTGATCTGCTCAAACTAACTGAATATGTCATTAATAAAGAATTAAAAATATGTGAAAACATGTGTTAAGAGGTCAAAACTAAACAAATTACCTACAAGTATCATGAAATCATTAGAAAACAACCATAATTTTTTTTGAAATGTAGGTACTTATGGACCATTAATAAGATGAAATAAAAAACATTTTTGTGTTTTAAAACAAAAAAATAGGCATATAGCATTCAAAACTATAGAAAATGACCATAGATTGACATGAAATCGTAGAAGAAGCATCTTTCATTTTTTAAGGATGCATAAATGAAGATGGTACATAAATTCAACATGTGGTGTACTTGAACAGACTGAATAAGTAGTTTTTAATGATTTGAAAGTTATTAAAAACATGCACTAGAGGTCATAACATTGAAAATACCACAGAATATAGATTGATTTTGGAAATATATGAATAGATAGTGCACCAATCTGAGTAATTGTTTATCTAGGATGACCAAATATGCATTTTTATTATTTTAAAACTCTAAAAATGTTTCTAATAGTAAAAAACATAGAAAAAAACATCATATTGACATGAAACAATAGAAAACAATGTATTTTAATTATTTATGATATTTAAGAAAAGATGAAACGTCAATCTAGAATGTGGTTTACTTATATTGACTAAATAAGAAATTATTAAATAATTGAATATATTTAAAAACATGTTTCATGGGGTCAAAACCAAGAAAACATCATCTAATAATTTTGAAATAATAGGAAAACAACAGTATGTTAATTTCTAAAAAGCATCAACTAATGGAAATTCAATCCATGTTATCAATTTTCTGAGATGTATAAATACTCCTTTTAGATTTTTAAATAGTAATATGTTCATCTTATGTAAAAAAAATGACATAGGATTAACATGAAATAATAGGAATGATGTTTTTAAAATATTTGTGACATGTACGAGTAGATGAAATGTGAGTATGACATGTGGTGTTCTCATAATGTCTGAATAATTCATTATTAAAAAAATTATTTTCATTAATTTTTAGGGGGGTCACAACCAAGAAAACAACATTTGATTATCATAAATTCTTAGGAAAATAACTAAAAATTGATTTCTGAAAATTTATGAACTTATGGTTCAACCATATGAGTTTTATTCTCCTAGGATTACCAAATAATCTTCTTAGTGTTGTAAAATTATAAAATGTTCATGTAATAATCAATATCATAGAAAATGAGATCATCTTGTTATGTAATCATCAGAAAATTATATCTAAGTTATTTTTTATGAGTACCTATGAATGGAATTCAAATACAATGTGTAGTGTGCTGGAACTGATTGAATAAGCGGTTCTAAAATAATTTAAAGTCTTTGAAAACAAGCATTAGTGGGTTAAGACAATGAAAATGACCTATGGTTGTCCAAAAATCATATGAAAACTAATTTTTTTTAAATGATTAACTGATGGTGCATCAATCCAAGTTTTTGTTTACTAATAGTGACTAAAAATGTATAATTAGTGTTTAAAAACACTATGATGTGTCTGTAATGGTCAAAACCACAGTAAATGGAATCATATGGATGATTAATCATAGGAAAACTGTCTTAGATTTTTTTTATGTGTTTGAGAAGAAATTATAGCAATATGACTTGTTATGTGCACATACTGACTGAATAACTAGTGATTGATGAATTAACAATATTTAAATACTTGTCTTGGGGGGGAAATAAAATGACCACTAATTTTCATGAAATAATATTAAAAATACCATTGAATTATTTGTGAAATATTAGGACTATAGACCTAAAAATTTGAGTTTTCACTTGTCTAGGATGACAAAAATGACCTTTTTTGTTTTTTAGATGACTAAATCTGCATGTAAAAATAAAAACAATCTAAAATGACCTCAAAATGACATGAAATCATAGAAAAATTTTCATTAAATTATTTATAATGTGCATTCTTAGAAAACACATCAATATACATATAATGAGCTCGATAAGGTTGTATAAGTTGTTCTTAATAAATTTATAACCATTAAAAACGTGTGTTAGGGAGGTTAAAATTATGAAAATTAACTCTAATTACTGTGAAATCAATGTAAAATATTATTTTAATGATTTGGGAAATATTGGAATGGATGATGGGTCAATCTGAGTTTCCGGTTCCTTTAGATTACTAAAAAGGAATTTTTAGTGTTTTGAAATACTAAAACATAAGTGTGACTATGAAATCCATGGAGAAAGAACTAAAATATACATAAAATCATTGGTGTATAGTGTTGAAATTAATTTTTTAATGTACAAGTAGATCCGACATTAGTTAGATATACAACGTCCTCATACATACAAAATAATATGTACTTTAAGAATTAATTGTCTTTAAAAACATTAATCAAGGGTTCTGAAAAAATAAATGCACCAATGATTACCATAAAATCAGTAAAAACAACTATATATTAATTTTTGAAATATAGCAAATAACGGTCCATAAATTCAAGTTTTTATTTTCCCAAGATGAATAAAAAGGAAATTTTACTATTTCAATACACTAAAACATACATTTAACCATAAAAAACAATTTAAATGAACTTGGGTATATCTAAATCATATTACATATATCATGGAGTTATTTTTTGTATATGAGAAAACCACATGTCAATATAACGTGAGGTTTGATAATATTGAATGGATAAGTAGTTGACAACATTTTAAAACATTTACCCGGGATGAAAACCTTAAAAATGACATCTGATTGTTTTTAAATCAAATGATAAAAACTAATGAAATATCTGTGAAATGTAGTAACAAACTATTTTCCAATACAAGTTTTCATTTTTCCAAGATGACCAAAAATACCTCTTCAATGTTTTAAAACACTAAAATGTGTCTATTTATAAAAACTATAGAAAATGACCCGATGATAACATGATATCATGGAAAAACTATGCTTGAATTATGTGTAATATGTCTATGTACGTGATGTGTTAATTTGAAATGTGGTTTATTCATACTGACTGAATAATTAGTTCTCAAATAATGAAAAGACTTTTAAAATTTTGTTCTGAGGTTTCAAAACAAAGAAAAAAACTTCTTTTGTTTTTAAATCACAATAAAATAATAGTGAAATGATATTTTTAAAAAATTTAACTAAAGGCATGAAAATCTAAGTTAATATTCTCCTTATATGACCAAAAACAAATTTTTAGTGTTTTAAAACACAAAAACATGTGTTTAATGGTGAAAAACATAACAACTGATCTAGGGTTGATTTTAAATTAGAGGAAAACTATCTATGAGTTATTTGGGATGTATTTAAGAAGATGACATGAAAATATGACATGCGGTGTTCTCAATTTGATTGAATAAGACGTTCTATGTGAATTAGTTTTCCATGAAAATGTTTGTGATAGGGTGAAAACCAAGAAAATAATGACCAACTACCAATAAATATTAATATAAAAAGTGTATATTTATTTGAGAAATGAATGAATTTATAGTTCACCAATATGAGTTTTATTTTTCCCATAAGGAAAAAATGACTTTTTACTAATTTAAAACATTAATACATATATGTAGTGGTCAGAACCATAACAAAAAATATTTTAATTACATGAAATCATAGGAAAATTTTCTTCAAATTATTTTGGATGTGGAGAAATGGAAAAAATAGTAATCTTACTTGGGGTGTGCCCGGATTGACTGAATAATAAGTTCATAATGAATTGAATGTATTTCACCACATGAGAAATGGGGTTAAGACCAAAAAAATGTTCTTTATTTTCCATTAATTCATAATATAATAGTTTTTGATTTATTTATAAATTTTAAGAACTAATGGCACATCCATATGTGATATTATTTTCTCAGGATGGCTAAAAATTCCATTTTAGTGTTTTAAAACACTAAAACATGAATAAAATTGTAAAAACAAAAAAATGACATCATATTGATGTGAAATCATAGAAAAAATATTCTATAATTATTTTTTATCATGTATAATAAGATATCACATGAATTTGACATGTGGGGTGTTCAAAATGATAGAATAAATAGTTACTTAAGAACTGATAGATTTTAAACATGTGTGTTAGAGGTTCAAAACCAAGAAAAACCGTCATTTTTTCTAGAAATTTAGGAAAATGACATTATAATGATTTTTTATATTCTGGAACCGATGTATCATCAATCTTATTTATCATTTTCTAGGATGATGAAAAATATATTTCTAGTATTTAAAACCACTTAAATTTACATGTAATGGTGAATACCATAAAAAATTACCTTAGATTGATGTGAAATAATATTAAATATATATTTCAATTATTTTTTATGAGTATGAGTAGATGAAACCTCAATCAAATGGGTTATGTGCTGAAAATTGACAAATAAGTTGTTCTTAAAGAATTCATAATCCTTAAAAATGTGTTCCAAAGGGTCAAAACTAAGAAAATGACCTATTATTTCAATGAAATCATATGCTAGACATATATTAAAATTTTAAATTTAGGAAAATATGACGATTAAATTTGAGATTTATTTTTCATGGGATGACCTAAAATGTTGGGTTATTATTTAAAAACATTAAGGAATACGTGAAATGGTCATAACCATAGAAAATGACCACGACTTGTTGTGAAATTTTAAGATAAATATCTCAGAAATATGTTTGACATGTACGATTAGGTGAGGCATCAATTAAAATTTCAATGTCCTTGGATTGATTGAATAAGTTGTTTTTAAAGAAATAAAAACCATTAAAAATATGTGATAAGTGGTTATAAATAAGAAAACAACATCATGTTACCATCAAATCATAGTACGACAACCGTCAAATGATTTTTGAAATTTTTTAACTAACTTCATGTCAATCCAAGTTAATATTTTAATGGGATAATCAAAAAATACTTTTCACTATTTTAAATCATTAAAACCTATTTTTAACGATGAAAGATATAGAAAATTTCCTCGAATTATAATGAAATCATGTAGACATACTAAATTTTAGAATAATGGTTGTTTTTGTTATTTTAAATATCTATCACATATTTTAATAAATGAATATGATTTTATATTATATAATTATTTATTTTCAATTATATGATTTAATTTTTTTTTCCAATTATGAAATCCTAACATGCACATTGTTTCACTTTTTTGGTGTATGACTAAATGTGGAGTGCATAGTGAAGACCATTTTACTTGTTTGACCTATTAAAATTTGATGGTGTGAAGCCTACTACAGTTATATAAATCAACCATACGTGAGTAGAAACAAAAGATAAATCTACATGCATCTAGCCAGTGCCCCCTTTGATTCTATCTTACCTCATGTGAGTTTTGTGCACATCTAATGCACATTAACACTCATTTTTTATTCTCTCTACCAAGATATCACTCGACATTCAGCAAATCCTTTTATCAATTCTCAAACAAAAACACCGATGAAGGGAGAAGTTGAATTAGTATTAATAATGGCAACTTATATCAATGATGATAGAAGGGTTCCCTTTTTCATCACTTTTTCATTTACTGATAACAGCACCACTTTATTAGCACTTTTCTTAGCAGTAATAAAATCATTATCTTCAATAGTGAGAAAAAGTAATGATTAGGGGCATGATAAATAATTTTTTTATATGTAAATATTTCTATATTTTTATATATGATTTATAATACAATAATTTTTTATATATGTGTAAATATAATATGTAAATATTATTTATATAACATTGAATAAAAATTTATTATCACTTTAATATTCATATTTTTATAAAAAAATTATCAAATGTATATTATTGAATAAAAATGTTTAATAATATATTTATATACATTGATTAGAAAATGTAGGTAAAATTAATATAATATGATATATTAATATTTTATTTAGAAAATTATATAAATATATAAATGAAAATATCCATTTAAATGTGTGATTCATATTTTAATTTATATGTTTACATTCCAATTAAATTATTTTAAATATACATACATGTATTTTTAAGTATTTGTATGCATGTGTATATATGTGGATGCTGGTGTATGTATGTATGTACGTATGTGTGTGTGTGTTTGTATAAGTTGTAGGCATATGCTTGTGTTCTGTTGTGTGTGTGTGTGTTTTATTTTGTATAGGTATATTTATGTGTATATGTGCATGTATTTGTGTGTGTGTGAACGTATATATGAATATGTACATGTATGTGTGTGTGTGTGGATGTATATGCGTGTGTTTATGTATGCATGTAATGACTTTTCTATTTCTACATGTATATGTACATATGTTTTATGTGAAATGTGTATGTTTATATATTCTATGTATGTTTCCATATGCATGTGTATATATGCAGACATGTATTTAATTTTATGTATGTGTATGTGTATACATGTGTATAAGTGTATGTGTATGTGTATGTATATATATATATGTGTGTGTGTGTGTGTGTGTGTGTGTGTGTGTGAATGTATGTGCATGTATGTGTACATGTGTATGTGTATGTTCATATGTATGTGTATGTGAATGTGTATGTGTTTGTGTATGTGTATGTGTATGTGTATGTGTATGTGTATGTGTATGCGTATGTGTATGCCTATGTGTATGTGTCTGTGTATGTGTATGTGTATGTGTATGTGTGTGTGTATGTGAATGTGTATGTGTATGTGTATGTATATGCGTATGTGTATGGGTATGTGTATGTGTATGTGTATGTTTATGTGTATATGTATGTGTATGTGTATGTGTTTGTGTATGTGTATGTGTATGTGTATGCGTAGGTGTATGTGTATGTGTATGTGTATGTGTACATGTCTGTGTATGAGTATGTGTATATCTAAATAAGTAGGTGTATGTGTATGTATGTGTACATGTATGCCTATATGTATGTATTTATATATTTTTATGTATGTACATTCACATGTATGTAATTTTCATTATGTGTATGTGTATACATCTGTGTATGTGTATGTATGTGCATCTTCATGTGTATGTGTATTTGTATGTATATGTGAATATGTGTATGATTATGTGTATGTATATATTTTCATATATATAAATGGGAATGTATGTGTACATATGCATGTCTGTGTGTAAGTTTGTGTGTGTGTGTGTGTGTGTGTATGTGTATGTGTATGTGTATGTGTATGTGTATGTGTATGTTTATGTGTTGGAGTATGTGTATGTGTATGTGTATATGTGTATGTGTATGTGTATGTATGTGTACATGTTTGTTTACATATATGCTTGTGTGTATGTGTATTTCTATGTGTAGGTACATTTATGCAGTATGTGTATGTATGCCTATGTATGTATATGTATGTGCATGCAAGTTTATGTAACTATATATATGTGTATATGTATACACATGCGGATGTGCATGTGTATGCATATGCATATTCATATGTATGTGTATGTGTATGTGTATGTGTATGTGTGTATATATGTGTTTGTGTATTTTCACATGTACGTGTATGTGTGTATATGTGTATATGTGCATGTACGTATCTACACATGTATGTTTTGGTGCCCGTATGTATATACATGTATGTCTGTTTATTGATTTATTATTATTTATTCATTTTTTGTATTTATCCATTTTTAGTATTTTTTGTAATTTATTCGTTTTTAATATTTATTGATTTTTAATATATATTCATTTAATTATATTGTAATATATTCAATATATATATTAAAACATTTTTTTTATATTTCTACATTGAATTAAATAAAAAAAATTAATTATTATTATTTATTTCCCCATTGGGAGGATGGGGAAGCTTCTCTCAGTTGAATCTGAGGGCGCTCATGATTCAAATTGAGGTTCAGGGAATCTGATGGCTCTGGTTGCTAATCATTTTAAATTGAAGGGGTCAGGGATGGAAGATTTCTTCATGTATGCTAATCCCAAACATGCTACTTTGGATACAAAAGCCCTGAGTAATTTGCTCTTATCGGATGACCAACTCTCCTATGGGGTTAAAATGAATGAGGATTCCTATGTGCAAGCGGTATTGGGAACCTCTATCACAAAGCAAGTAGAATTGGTCGGGTTCATGAATGTTTAACATTATGCAGTAGTCCATAATCTTAATCGAGGGAACCTTTGCAACCTTAGAGACTCGTCCAGTATAGCTATTGGTGGAATATGAATGGATTGAAACCTTCCAACCTAGAAGTTCTTGAGAAAAGGGGATAGAGATTTCATGGAAGAAACACTTGGATTTCTCTCCAAACAAATGGATTAATATAATAACTCTATCATTAATCACCTTTCCATACCTAGGATGGATTCCTACAGGAATATGAATGATCTTTGGAAGCATCTTATTTTGTAATGGGGTTTTGATGGATGGAGAACAACCTCCCTAGGTTGAGGTAATTTTTACATTGTCTTTTTGTTAGAGTCTATGAAGGATAAATCCTAGGTGTAAGATTTTATTAACCTTAAACACAACATTCTTCAAATCAATGATATGGATCTGAATTTTGATCATCTAAATGTCAAGAATTCGATAATCCAAATTTGGATTCATGCCCGTGGATTTTGTTGGTTCCTTTAGAATTAAAAAAAATATTGGAGATCCTATAGTTTTTTAATGTTCCCATTAAAATGGAAAAAGAAACTGAGAAAACAAGGTATGATCACTTTCTTAGACTATAAGTTGATATTGATCTAAGTTTCACCGTGGATGGACATATATTTGGTAGTGGATGGATGTATATTTGGTTTAATGGTTTAATATGAAAAATCCTCTAAATTGTTTAAAGGTTGAAACAATATAGGAAACACCTATGATAAATGTCTAGAAGGATAGATTGTATTACTTTTGGGATGAAAGGTCACTCCACTGATCTTTATAAGAAGAAGAAGAACACTAAGGGCAATGTGGGAAATTCAGTTCCCCAAGGATCACTAGTCCACAATAGAAAAATAACCACTGATAAAGAACCCTTCACCACAGGATGGAAACTAATTTTAATGGTTTTGAGGATGGTAATTCAACTAGATTATCTAACATGGACCCTATTCCTAAATACCATGAGCACAAAACATACTAGGAGGGGATGAACACCCAAACTGAGGAGCTAGAAAACTGGGTTCCCAATAACCATGGTGAATGTGAGGAATAGTATCTACCAGACATGTATCTAGATTAGGACAATATTTACCTTCATGGGTCTATAAAAAAGGAATTAAATATATTTATATTAACTCCCTCTCCTCAAAAAAACTTATGCCAAGAGAGAGAGGGTGGAGAAAGGTATACAGCTTGCCTCTAATGAGATACATGTGCCGGTCTACAATGGAGATTGTCCTAGTAGACTGCCTGAGTTCTGTTCAATACCAAGGGGAAACCTAGATAAGAGATATATGGGTGACGATTTTTCTATTAATTATATTAAACCCAAAACAAAGGTAGGTGATGTATCCAGTTTTGGGAGTGCTGGTAAAACAATTCATCAACCATCAAGCTTTCATTTGATCCTGATGTAGGGAAGCTTGGCACACCACATTCACAAATTTGGCGATTCTCTAATCAGGCTAGGGTATGTACTTCCTAGACCTTTTCTATAATAGAGGAAGTCATTGGGGCCAACGCAAGATCACCTTGATAGTAATGAAATGATGGTTTTTATTTTGAGAAGCACACATGGACCTTGTTTTATATTGGGATGTAGACAAAGAAATTAGATAGGGTAGTGAGACCAAGAAAGTTTCACCTCATGTCCTATCCATAGGAGAAGCTGGTCCTCATTCAGAAGGGATGAATGGGATGAGAAATTAAAAGTGTTTCCAGACAAGTATGAATTGGACATGGGATAAAAGGCGAGGGATGATGAGGTTTTCAATTGGTTATATCACTGAAAACTAGATCAAATGAGCTTGTTCTAAGCACTCAACATGTTGTTTAGACATCAATGAGTTCTCGTGGATAGAACAAGGTTAGCTTTTTGTACCTATTATTAGCAGGTTTATTTAATAAGGATGTCGAAGTCTATCTCTCTAGATCCAAGAACAATTGTGGGGTCTAAAATATTAAAGATCCACCACGAACCTCGTCTTCAGCTGGAGGCTTCACCATGCTAACCATCAAGGAGGGTAATGGAGACATTGTATATGAGGTAATGTCTAACACCCCTTTCTTCTCAGATTTCATGAAATCATCTTATGATATTTTTTGCATGGATACATATGAGGAATGTATCGAGGAAAGGATAAAAAATTGAAACACCACAATCTCACCGAGGGAGTATGAGAAAGAGAGATTGCCTAAGGATCTCAATGATGATATTACTCATTAGTTTTACTCACAATTTGATCAATTTTATATGAAGATAGATCCTACCCCCTTCAATATAAATACTACCTTGAAGTACTGATATTCGTATCATTCCACTTTGAAGCTAACATGTGATCCAACTCGATGATGGACATTAGGGACCTATCATGGAAACATGGTGCTCCACAAAACATGGAAGACATCACCTTCACATCATCATATGGTGACTAGGTAGTTTGTCAGAATCTAAAATCTTGGACGAGAGATCGACAGTTGTGTGGAAGTGGTCAACATCCTTGGAACATGGGTGCCAGGGTAATATCCAAATAGTGACATGTTTTTTCTTTGTTTGTGGAAGGACAATTTCAAAATTGTATTTTACTTTTGTTTGACAGAATAAATTCAATGCTTAACCTCATCCTCATTCGTCATGCTATATTTTTTCAATCCAATAGGGTGTGGTAGACCCCAACTGGGTCTAACTAATTAAAATTTTAAATTTTAATAATTAATTGTATTTTTTATATATAGTCAATAAAATGCATACATCAATAATTAGCATTATTATTATTATTTATTAATTAAATTTGAATCATATTTATGTGTTTTAAATATATATAATTAATGTTATGAATTTTATATTCTTAAATTTCGATTTTAATTTATTTAATTTTATTTATTCATATTTTATATTATTTCATTTAATATTTTTTATTCTTTGATATTTATTAATTGTTTTTATTTTTTTAGAATTTATTCAATTTTTAATATTTAAACATTTTTATTTACTAAGTTTTAATATTTTCAACATGTTTTTTAATTAATATGATTAATATTTTATCTTTTTTATTTATTTTATTTTAAATTTTTTAATATGTTTGAAATTTATTCAACTGATTCCAATAAATGAATTTAAATTTTAATATTTTTTCACAATTAATATTTTTATTTTTAAATAATTTTTTTATTACATTATTATTATTATTTATTCATTAGTATTCATTTTTTATGTGTGAGTAATTTATGTAATTAATGTTAGAGATTCATATTTTTAATTTTTTTGCAAATTATTGAATTTTATTTATTCATTTGTAAGATTATTTCAGTTAATCTAATTTATTAATTTTTTATATTTATTAATTTTTAATATTTATGGAAATTATTCATTTTAAATATTTTTTAGACATAATTAATTTATAAGTATTATTATTTTAAATATGGTTTTAATTTATATGGTTATATTTACTCAATTGTATTAATTAAGTTGTAATATTTTTAAAATGATTGAAATTTATATAATTATTATATTTAAATTCATTTTTAATTTTTTATGAATTTTTTAATGTGTTTAAAATTCATGTAATAAATCATAGAAATTCATTTTTTCAAATAGTTTTATCGTATATGAAATTTTACTTATTCATTTTTAATATTCTTTTATTTAATATTATATATTCATTTTCAATATTAATTTTTTTTTTTTTTTGAAAATTAATCATTTTCTAATATTTATATATACATATTTATTTGAGATGCTTTAATATTTTAATTAAAATTTTAAATTTATATGAATAATATTAATTAATTTTTTATGTTTAAACATTTTTAATATGTTTGATAATTATAAAATTAATTTAATTAAATTCATTTTTAATGATGTTTTAGTTTGAGTAGATAATTTCTTTCAATTTTCATTTTTTATATAATTAATATTACTTGTTTGTTATTTTTTATTCTTTTTTATGTTATGTAATAACTGTTATAAAATCAATTTTTAAATATTTGACTAATTTTTAGAAATATATTCAAATTTATTTACTCATTTTTAATATTCATTCATTCAAAATTATTTATTATTTCTTTCAAAATTTATTAATTTTTAATATTTATTTATAAATATTTTATAATTGTGTTTTAATATGATAGAATGGAGATGGGAACTTTTCAAGAGTATTTCTATGTAAAACCCCATGTAGATTAGATTTCTTATAGATTTTATGGTCCTACTACGGTTGAGATCATCTTGTATCATGGGCGTTTTGACTCATATAAGCACTATCGCTTGGGTTGGAATTCCATAGGGTGGTTTGTTGTGGATCTCATATGGCGGCTTCGCTTCCAACAACACTGGCGGAAGCTCCTTCTCTCTCTAAAAGGACTTAGCTACTGGAGTGATTCATTTCAATGGAATTGTTTCCCATGACAAACATAACTCTAATGCAGTTTCAAAAAGACTAAAAATTGTTAAGAACTCCATCATTAGTCTTATTATTTTACCATGGCGGACTATACCATGAAAGGTTGGGTAATTAGTTTCTCGAGTTTCAGAGGTTTGGGTGTTTCGTAACTGAAATGTGTATCGATGGGTAGAGGCATTTTTCATTTCCTTTTCCCCTTGAAGATATGAATATGACCTCATGGGGTTTTGAATCGATCTCCCTCAATTTTTGCCTCATACATATCTTTGAGTGGGATCATAATTTTAATCCAATAAAGGTAAAAAACTAATTTGTGCAATTGTTGGTCAAAGTGTTCAGATTAAATTGGGTTTTATGGTACCCAAGGATCCTATATCATATTACATTATCAATTGTGGTTCCCATTAAACTATAACTAGTGACTGAACAGGCTAGATTTAGGCACAATGACCATTTCTAGGTGGAGGTGGATTTATTCTCTACTCTTGTTTATATAGTTTTTTCCTCCATTGAATTTGATGAGTTCGCTCTAAAAATTAAATATGAAAGGGTGGCACATTTTTTATGGATTGCAGACTGATTGATCGTGATCTATCAAACTATAAAAGGGCTTGTGTCTATGACTTGTTCTCTATATGTGGGCATGAGGAACAATCATGCATTAAGGAATCTTGGTATATGAAATTCGGCGATGATATGAATCCTGAAAAAATACAATAGAAGGAAGAACACTTGATTCCACAAGTTCTGGAGTGGTTGTCGATGGAAAATGGGTCCAGCAGTTCTTTTCAAGCAGATATGTAGCATGGGGATAACATGAAAGAAGAATATCCACCCTTGGTTGATCCTTTAGGGGACAGGGGAGCCATTGATGGATTTCCCAACATGGTATTTCAATATCTTCCTAAGATAAATGAAGTGGAACTTCCCTCTGTGAGCAATTAAAATGATCATCCTTTAGTGAGAACTATTTATGAAGATGAGTTCTTGTATGATGTTGGTAAAAAATATGTCATGTCGCTTTCATTGGGGATTTTTCTATGTGTGGATAGGCTGACTGAGAGGATGTTGGACGCAGGTAATCCACAGATTTGTGTGGAGATGAATCTGTCGTCTAAGTTTCCTTCTCGTATCCTGATTCGATCCTCAAAGGGGTTTTCGTGGTGGCAACAACTTGTGGTTTTAGCTCCCTCGAGGTTTTGTTCAGCTTGTGGTTTCCAAGGCCATGCAGTGGATTTTTGTAGGAGGAAGAGGAAGTCCTTGCCGCCCCGGGATGCTCCAGTTCCCTAAAGGCCTCTTAAGTCAGTATCCTCTTCAGGCTCGGGGGATGCCTCAGGTGCGAAGTTGGGTTTGCATTTCTGAAGGGTTACGCCGACGCCATCCATGGATTCTTTCTCCATCGTCGTCCTTGGTGCAGGCTTGGGTCCTTGACGAGTTTTTTTTATACATTTTTTCAAAAAAATAATTTTGAAAATACCACCAGGTTAAAAAAAATTATTTTTTTACCCCCCAAAGGCGGCACCTGGTGTGCCGCCTTTGGGGGTTTTTCCGCCCAGGGCAAGGCGGAACACGGTGTGCCGCCTTTGCCCAAAAACTAACCGCAAAGGCGGCACACCAGATGCCGCCTTTGGATAAATATTTTTTTAAATATTTTTTATTTTTATTTTTATTTTTTTGTTTTGTTTTGTTTTATATATATATATATATATATAACAAAACTTTTCAGCAGAATTTTTCTGCTATTTAATATCCAGCGGTTCTGCCATTACAGCAGTCTGGATTCTGACTGATACCCTCACCCAGGACTCCCTTTTATAAGGGGGTTTGCCCTGAAAATCAAACTGCATTTCCGATGTGGGATTCTGGTTATTCTTTTCCTGCGCAGTACATTCTGCGTTTCCGATGTGTGATTCTGTTTCAAGTACGCGACTTTGAAAGACTATAAAACATAAATTATAAGACCAATATAAATGAAACTTTAAAAACTGATTAAACATATAAGAAATAGTTGAAAACAAAAATAATTTCATAAAAAATGTTGATACAAATTAATTTATAAGCTTTCAAAACCACCTACTTGAAACTTAAACATATTTCAGGTACGTGACTTTGAAAGCTTATAAAAGATAAACTATAAGACCAATACATATGAAACTTTAAACATTGATTAAACATATAAGAAATAGTTGAAAACAAAAATAATTTCATAAAAAATGTTGACCAAAAACAATTTATAAGCTTTCAAAACCATCAACATGAAACTTAAAAATGTTTCAAGTTCCCGACTTGGAAAAACTATAAAACATAAACTGTAAGACCAATAGAAATGAAACATTAAACATTGATTAAACATATAATAAATATATCACTTAGGGATCAAATTTTTATTCAAATGTTGTAAATAAGTATATTTAGAAATATTTCCAGAGGAGTGGTGGATCTTCGAGCTGCCAATGGCGCGGGGCTAGCTGTGTTGGCCATTGGCGATTACCATCTCTCATTGCCAACTAGAATGCTTCTGGTTTTACATAACTGTTATTATGTACCTAGTGTTACCAAGAACATAATTTATGTATCATGTTTCGATATGGATGGATTTATTTTCAAGTTTGGAAATAAGGGTTGTTTCTTCTATAAGAACAACGTATGTTATGATATGACACATTTAAATAACAGTTTGTATGTATTAAATTATGAAAACCAAGTGTTGAAAATCGATAAAGAAACAAACTCAACTGACTCATACAACACCCAATTGTGGAATCACCATCTCAGTCATGTAAATGGGAAGCATTTGACAAAGCTATCACTACTACAAAAAACGGGCAAGGGAAGCACCACTTTATATCACCGCTAAGAAAAAACTGATGATAAAGAAGCCATGTATCAGTGCTAAAATTTTAGCACTGATGCAGGGTAATATTTATCATCACTGAAAAAGAGCTCATAAAAATACCCATTATCAATGAAAAAAAGTGATGATAAAGAAGGCATGTATCAATGCTAAAATGTTAGCGCTGATACATGAAGGATTTATGAGCGATTTTTTAGCGCTGATAAAACCGTAGTTCCATATTTTTAATAAATGGTTAATGATAGAATAAATCTTATTAATGATTAATGAATGGATTATAGTGGGTAGTGATTTAATGATTGTTTTTACATTAAAATGGTTAACAATTGAAATGCATATGGTAATAAAAATCCAAGAAATTATAATGTTAAATGCAATAAGAAGTTGGTAATGTTGATATGGATGCTTATGTGATTTGTTGGGGATTATTTGTGTCATTATAATGGAATTGGTTATAAGAGGGTGGTAGTAACAAGTCAATGGTTGACGAGGGTGTTTGGAGTGTTAGTTTGGTGTAAACCCTTAGGAAAGATTTATGTGTGACTATATACTTATTATATTTTCTTATTATTTCTTACACACCACCACTTGAGTCGAGAAACCTGATTGAAATCCATATGGGTACTTTTGTTCTAAGTGTTTTTCTCAATATCTAGATTATAGAGGGAACACATATAGAACCACTCCCTATTCCCTTCCCCCCTTCACACTTAATATGCATTGTAATGGATCACAGTGGGTGTATATATACAACCTATAATGATTTTAGGTTTTGGTGTATATATATTCTTTTTTACATGATTATGTGTATTTGGTGTGGATACAAAGTGGGGGTTGTGCATTGTAGGAGGAGAGTATGATTTTTATGTCCTTCATGTTCACGATATCATACTGTGATTTGGATGTGATGTGTGGTTGTTATGTGGATATGGGTTTTTATGTGTTTGTGACATGTGTATGTGTGGATATATGGTTATGGGATTATATAGAAGGGGTTTAAGTATAATAAATATTCCATTAGATTGTGAGAATGACCATATTAGTGGGGAAGTGGATGTAGGGTAATTTATTAATATATACTCATTTGATATTACACGTAAGATGGAGTTTGGAATTAGACACTAATGGGGATAGAATTGGATGATAGGTAAATAATATTTGTTAAAATTTTCATATGGAATAACATGGGAGACCATCTATGACACAAGTGATTACCCCCCCCCTGTGATTTAAAGTAAGTAACTTGAGCTTACCAAAAATATTAGGCATGGTTATATTGAATGTAGGGCAGAGACCTAGGAGTGGTAGATTTATCATTCTTGATTATTCTTGTGTTTGGACTAGGGTGATTTGAGGAAACTATAATGAATCTAAAGTAATTATATTTTCTGAATTCCATATTATAGAGATTATGATAATCCTTTCTTTACAAATAGAGTTGGCTACTGGTTTTCATCCATATGTATTTTAGGTTTGGGAGGTATAAAAGGATGGACTAGTTGACCATAGAAGGGTTGACCCAATAGAGGAGGATGAGTCATAGAGGATGATGACTGTGAGTTTTACCATCTATGACACAAGTGATTATCCCCACGAACCACTTTGTGTTTGGAAACTGTGTTGATTTTGATGGGGGGTCTATCCTGGTTCTGTTGATTTCCAAATCATTATTAGAAATGGTTAGGCTCAATTAATCTCTATTTTTGTAAGGAAGTGGTTCTCTTCTACTATATTTGGAAGTCTTGTTTTGTGTATTTGAACCATAAATACTAATATTTGAGATTCAAATAGGATGGAGATGAATAATGATTTGATGGATTCTAATCGTTTGACAATAGTGTATGAGAACGGAGTGAAAGAGTTCATAATGTTTTCAAAGGATCCCGCAAAGGATCCTTCTCAAATCCATTTTCCATGTTTACATTGTTTTTATTCTAGACTACTTACTCTATAGGAGTTGGAAGAACATTTTATATGTCATGGAATAGATCGGAGTTATAAATGTTGGAATAAACATGGAGAAAAAGAGAATATAGTTATTGGCTGGGATAAAACTACGTTTTATGTATCATCAGATATGAATACAAATATGGATAATGAAGAAGACCGTATAGAGGATGTGATTATAGATATCAATGATGATGACGATCGTATTGAGGAAATGACAAAGAAAATTGAAGATAAACTCCGTGATTTCCAAAAATTGTTTGAGAAGTTAAAGAGTTGTGAAAAGACGTCATTGTATGCTGGTTGCACTAAATATTCAGCATTGTCAACTATACTGATGTTGTATAAATTGAAAGTATGCAACGGATGGAGTGATATCAGTTTTACGGAACTACTTGCTCTCTTGAATAACATGCTCCCAGAAGAAAATAAGCTCCCAAGCTAGGTATATGAAGCTAAAAGAAATAAAGATGGGAAATTATATCATCTGGATGACTCTCCAGCACTCATAGTACATGGTCTGTTATGTTGGTAAATTATAACTTTCCACCCTGGTTATGCATGAAGCGGAAATTCATCATGTTATCTATGCTTATATCAGGACCAAAATAACCAGGTAATGATATTGATGTTTATCTGGCTCTTTTGATTGTGGATTTGATGTTATTTTGGGATTCAGGTGTTATGATGTATGATGCTTATAAAAGTGAATACTTCATGTTAAGAGTGATGTTGTATGAGATAATAAATGATTTCCCTTCTTATAAAAATTTGTCGGGCTATAGCATTAAAAGAACTCAAGGGTGTCCCATGTGTGAAGAAAATAAAGAATCAATTAGGTCGAAACATTCATCTAAATCTGTGATTCTAGGACATCGTAGATTTCTACCTCATCAGCATAAGTACCGATCTTGGAAAACACCATTCAATGGATGTTCAGAACAACTTGCAACACCGTCTCCACTAACAGGTGATCAGCTGTTTGAGAAAGTAAAAGATTTGAACACTCTTTTTGGTAAACCATTTTCGAAAAACCTTACAAAAATCGGTTGAAAAAAGAGACCTATTTTTTTTTTGAATTACCACACTGGAATTGTTTTGTATGTCAGACATTTTCTTGATGTGATTCATGTGTAAAAAAATGTATGTGACAATGTTATAGGAACATTGCTAAATGCCCCTAAAAAAACAAAGGATAGAATTGAGGCAATGTTAGACATGGTTGACATGAGAATACGAGAAGAGTTGGCTCCTGTGAAGGGTGAAAATCCAATGTTTCTTCCTCATGCTGTTTATACTCTTTCTAGGGAGGAGAGATATATTTGTTTTTCAACTTGTTCAATGATGTAAAGGTTCTAGAGAGGTATTCATCAAATATCAATAACATTGTGTCAATGAATTATATGAATTTAAAAGGATTCAATTCACATGACTGCCATGTTTTGATAAAAAATCTAATTCCTACAGATTTACGTTGCATTTTTCCCAAGAATTTTCATCATATGTTAACCAAACATTGTTTCTTTTTCAAAGATATATGTAGAAATGTTTCTTTTTCAAAGCTATATGTAGTAATGTTTTAATCAATGTTTAATGTTTCATTTATGTTGTTCTTATATTGTATGTTTTATAGTCTTTCAAATTTGCGTACTTGAAACATTTTTAAGTTTCAAGTTGACGGTTTTGAAAGATTATAAATTAATTTTTATGGACATTTTTTAGGAAGTTTTTTTTTGTTTTGAACTATTTCTTATATGTTTAATCAATGTTTAATGTTTCATTTCTATTGGTCTTACAGTTTATGTTTTATAGTCTTTCAAAGTCGGGAACTTGAAACATTTTTAAGTTTCATGTTGATGGTTTTGAAAGCTTATAAATTGTTTTTTGTCAACATTTTTTATGAAATTATTTTTGTTTTCAACTATTTCTTATATGTTTAATCAATGCTTAAAGTTTCATTTGTATTTGTCTTATAGTTTATCTTTTATAAGCTTTCAAAGTCACGTACTTGAAATATGTTTAAGTTTCAAGTAGGTGGTTTTGAAAGCTTATAAATTAATTTGTATCAACATTTTTTATGAAATTATTTTTGTTTTCAACTATTTCTTATAAGTTTAATCAGTGTTTAAAGTTTCATTTATATTGGTCTTATAATTTATGTTTTATAATATTTCAAAGTCGCGTACTTGAAACAGAATCACACATCGGAAACGCAGAATGTACTGCGCAGGAAAAGAAGAACCAGAATCCCACATTGGAAATGCAGTTTGATTTTCAGGGCAAACCCCCTTATAAAAGGGAGTCATGGGTGAGAGTATCAGTCAGAATCCAGACTGCTGTAATGGCAGAACCGCTGGATATTAAATAGCAGAAAAATTCTGCTGAAAAGTTTATATATATATATATATATATATAACAAAAAAAAAAATGAAAATAAAAAAATTTTAAAAAAAATATTTATCCAAAGGCGGCACTTGGTGTGCCGCCTTTGCGTTTAGATTTTGGGCAAAGGCGGCACACCGTGTGCCGCCTTGCGCTGGCCGGAAAAACCCCCAAAGGCGGCACATCAGGTGATTCCTTTGGGGGTAAAAAAATAATTTTTTTAAACCTGGTTGTTTTTTCAAAATTATTTTTTAGAAAAAATGTATAAAAAAAACTCGTCCTTGACCCGAGTGCGGTGGGGTTCCCGAGAGATGTCGGATTTGGGTCGGTAAAGGCGGGTCATTTTTCTGAAAAAGGAAAAGCAGTCTGCTCCGTGTCACCAGATGTCGTGTCTTCTGGTTTGTTACCATTGGAGCCTAGAGAGTGCACCCCGGGGTTTTTGAATCTGGAACCTTCCTGGGTTGCTTCTTTCGTCGTCTTCTGCATTGGTCGAAAATAGAATCCTCAAGGTGAGCTTGGTGTTAAACTCTATCCTCCCTAAAAGGCTTTCTTCTCCCTGGTAACAGGCGTGTTTTTCTTCTATGGTTCTGACGATCGCGATGAAGATGTCTTTTTTGGCGACGATAAATAGTTCTGACAGGTTTCACCCGGCTTGTCTGAGGGACGGATTTCCTGAGGGGGTGGCAAAAGAGATTGAGTTGGCCTGTAGGTCGCCGTAGAGGTTGATATTGTTGTCTGGGTTCCAGGATGAAGGACCTCCTTCTGCACCTTCTGAGCAGATGGGGAGCCGTTTCTCACTGATATAGGAGAATGATAGCCCGTTTAAGAAAAGAATTCTTCTTCCTAAAAAGGGTTACTCGTCGGAAGGTTCCTCTCGACCGGTGACTCGTTCGATGGCTAAGGGGGACTGTTGCAAGGAGTTGTTTGTGCTGCGTCCAAGTAACCTTGCCCAGAGGGCAAAAGATGTTTCCCTATAATGTCGTCTGTTATTATATGGAATGAACGAGGTCTTGGGGGGTGTGCAAAGTGTTCTTGGCTGGCTTCTGAATCAAGGAAGGCAAGTTCTGTGATGGTGGTGGTGCGGGAACCGTAACAGGATCCCAGTAAGTTTAGTGTTTTTGCAATGAAGTCCGGGTTTACATGTCACTTACATGGTCATCCGGTTAATAGGAACATCTGAATCTTTGGGAATAAATCTATTCAGTTGGAGGTTGTTGATATAATGGAGCAGTGCATTTCTGTTAAAGTTCAGTTTAGAGGGTTGGATGTTCTCTTTTCCTTTGTTTATGCTAGCAGCGATTCTCTGGAAAGAAGGACCCTATGGGAATATCTCAGCTCGTTGGAGGCAGTTGGTTTATCCTGGTTTGTCGGAGGAGACTTCAATACCATCGCTGATATCTCAGAGAATAAGGGTGGTTCAATATTGTCTAATAATGGTATGGTGTATTTTAATAACTGCATTTCTAGTAAGGGACTCTAGGATCTAGGATTCTAGGGGAACCAATACACATGGTGTAATAACCGTAGAGGCGGTAGTAGAATCTGGTGCAGACTGGATAAGTTTCTATCTAATTTAGAGGGTTTGATCTCTTTTCCCAGAAGCTCGGTAGTGCATCTACCTCGTGCGATCTCAAATCACTCACCTCTACTAGTGGAGTTGAAAGCTGGAAATGCATACAATCATATTTTCAAGTACATGGAGAATTGGCATAATAGAGAGGGTTTCATGCAGATGATGAAGGAGTCCTAGGAGTAGGAGATGAACGAGAGAGATTGGCTGGGAATTTTTAGATGACTCAGACGACTCAAGAATGATATTATCAGGTGGCTCTGGATTAAAACTATTTCTGATGATTCAGTGGAGGCTTTATAGGAGGAAATAGACCATTTCGAAGAGGTGCTTCAGCAAAACTCGGATGAGTTAATCTTCATTCAGCTATGTGATAGTCGGGCCTTGCTTGCACAAAAATTATTGGAGGTGGAGAAGGATCTCAGATAGAGAGCCAGGGTCAGGTGGCTTAAAGAAGGAGATCGAACATCGAGTTCTTCCATGCGTGATTGAAGGAGCGAAAAAGTTCAGAGGTTAATATTTGGTTAGAGGATTGTTTTTTCTCCCCGGATGTTGATGTTGCTGGCAGGATGGCTCTGGCACACTTTGAACGGTTGTTGGTGGATGACCAGATAAGGCCTCGGGGAGAGGATTCTGATGTTTTTATTGAGAGTATCCACAGGAAAGTTGAGGGGGAGGATAATGAGTCTCTGGTAGCTGTTTCTTCTGGCGAGGAGGTTTGGGAGGTGGTTAACAGTTTACCTCCGGGGAGTGCTCCTGGACCCGACGGTTTCCCATGTGCCTTCTGTGTTGCTGCATGGAGCTTTGTGGGCCTGATGGTTTCTGAGGCAGTGTAAGAATTCTTTCGAGGAGGCCCTCTCAACAGGGGGACGTGTGCCTCTAGGGTGGTGCTTACTCAAAAAGTGAAAAATCCAACTAAAGTGGATCAATATCGTCCAATTTTCCTAGGTAATGTATCATATAGGATCCTTTCCAATCTCATGGCGAGGAGGCTGGACAAGATGATTCCGAAGATTATCTCTCAGGAGCATCATGGTTTCATGCAAGGCAGAGGTATTCAAGGGGTGATGGGATAGCTCCGGAGTTGTTAGAGGATGCGAACAAGAACATGGTTGGTTCAAATGTTATTATTCAGGTGGATATCGAAAAATCGTATGATAAACTAGACTGGAATTTCATTCTTAGGGTGATGAGGATGCTCGGGGTTTTTGAGTGGGTTTGTGATCTATGTTTCCGATGCTTCTCCTCCCCTTGGATTACAATTTCTTTATTAGGGAAGGGGTTTGGTTTCTTCAAGAATGTAAGGGGGTGAGGCAAGGGGACCCTCTGTCACCCACCTTATTTATCATTGCTTAAGAGGCCTTATCTGCGAATCTTCATGGGAAAATTGTGGATAATAAGATGATACCATATGATTCGAAGGCTTCAGATGGTTACTCTTCTCATATCACGTTTGCTGATGACATTCTGGTTTTTCTCAATGGCAGGAGGTCTTCCTTGGTCTCTTTCATGCGGCTCATGAGGGTTTATGATAGACTAAGTGGTCAAAGGATCAATTCAAGGAAGTGTTATGTCTTTATCTCTAATAAATGTTCCATAAGAAGGGGGAGGAACATCCAAGACATCCTTGGGATCCGTCAGAGCTAGTTTCCCATGGTTTATCTTGGGGTGCCTATCTCTCCTGGTCGGGTGAAAATAGTCTTATTTTAGGATCTTATTATCAAAATGGTTGGAAGGATTTACAACTGGAAGAATAGGTTCATTTCTTTTGGGGGTCGGGTGGTGCTGCTAAATAGTATTTTGTCCTCGATCCCCTTGCATATTCTGTCTATTATTTCTCCTACGAAGAGGGTTATATCTTATATGGAGGTGATTATGAATAAGTTTCTATGGGACGCTAATGACGAAATAAGGGCGCATTGGGCCTCGTGGACTCGAATGGAGAAGCCGGTTGAGGTAGGGGTGGGCCTTAGAGACTTATATACAACCACACAATCAATGTAGGCTCGGCTGGCTTGGGATTTCCTTATCGGGAACTCGATGTGGGCGAATACTTTAATAGAAAAATATGGTGTTCACTAGGAAGACTGGAATAGAACCAAATTGTGCAGACTGGGATGGACAATTGTAGAACATCTTGATGTGCTGTAGGGCTCCACTCGATGGGTGTTGGGGCGTGGGGATATTAATTTAAGGAGGGAAAACTGTCTTGGTGAAAAATTATTCTTTCCGTGGTGTTCTGGTTTGGAGATGTCTGTCAGATAGGCTTGGTGGCACCCCAAGTTTCTGGAGGCTATTCTCAACGATTATCAGAAGGAAATCTCCCCCGGAAGTGTTTTCTCTGAGGAGGATGACTGGTTATGCTTTACTGAATCTAGCACAGGGCTGTTCAAAGGCTGGGATTACCGTGACCTCATTCGACAGAGTGGGAGACGGGGTGAGTGGAACATTATTCTGTGGTGCAAGGAGATTCTTACAAAGATGAGTTTCCTGGTATGGAGAGGATGAATCCAGGCACTTCTAACAGAGGATAATATTCAGAGGAAAGGGGTCCGGCTAGCGTCGAGATGCTACTACTGTACCTCTCCTCATGTGGAATCACAGATGCACCTATTTATTAAGAGCGATTGGGCAGTCTTCCTCTAGAAGTCAGTTAAGAGATGGGGTAATTTCCCTACGGCTTGCACTTCCATGGAGGAGTTTGTTGAGTCCTGGTTTGCAGGTGAGGAACAACAGAGTATGGGGAGCAAGGTCCACTGTATTATTGTCACATCAATTTTCAGGTCTCTGTTGGAGGCTCGGAATAGATCTAGATTAGAAGGAAGGATCTCAGTTCCTCTTCTTTGGATGAGAATGAGAGGGATACTGCTAGAGTTAGGGTCTCTAGATAAGGGTGGGTTGAATTCTAATATTATTTGTAGTCTTCTCAACAGGCATATATCTCGTCGTGATATCTAGGGAAGTTGGGTGCGTTGGCAACCTCCAAGTACCGGGATGAAGCTTAATGTGGGTGGATCCTTTTTGAATGGGAAAATGTGTGGGGGGAGGGGGGGTCTCGTGTGGAACAAGAATGGCTCTATTTTGGTGGATTTTAGTCCCTTTTATGGTATGGGGAATTCACTAGGTGCAGAGGTGCAAGCTTTGTACTCTAGCCTGATGCTTTGTAAGAGGGTCGGTTGGATGGCTTTGGAGGTGGAGTCAGATTCTAAGATTTTGGTTCGGGCATTACGAGGGTCAGGTGTGATTCTTTGTGCTTTAACCTATTTCGTTCATGGATGTGCTTTCAAAATTGCTTGTGGAGGTGTGGTTCGTCATATACCTAGAGATGCCAACTTTGCTGCCGATTCTCTTTCTCGCGGTAGTTTTCCTGGAGATCCCTTGATGATTTTTGATACTATGGGATTCTTACCTCAGGAATGTGTTGGTATTGTTCTGGGGGACGCTCTTGGGCTTCACCATTATAGACTGTCGTGATTTATTGTTTTATGTAATGTTTTAAAATGAATAAAAAAAAGTAAATTCTAGTAATAGATCTGCTCAATGAAGGTAAATTCCTTTGTCAAGATGAAGAGAACTAAGTTGTCTCTTAGCAAAGGGTGGATGATGGGTGTCTCTACTTCATAGTAAATTTCATGCCTATGCCTATGACTCAAAACCTAATTTGATAACCTCACAAAAAGAACCAATGCAATAATATAAAGTTAAAGTAAATGTGGCCCAGACCTCTATTGATAAAGGCACATTGGTGGATGCCCCTTCTTACAGGGAGGTAGATCAATCAGATGACGAGAAAGGGGACTCAGAGAGAACTAACATTAAGGGTCTCTTAAAAAAGGAAAAGACATGGAGATGTGGATTCTGCCTCCGAGGTCTAGGCCATGGATGTGCGTGAATTAATTGGAATTCAATGTGAGATGATGAGTAAAGGATCGGTTCCATGACCAGAGAGAATCATTTTCTTTGATTTTTTTGAGTGAATGTTACTACCATATCATACCCCATCTCTCTCCTTCCATGTTTATCTATATTTTAATATAGGTGTGTTGTCCCTACCTTTTCAAAAAATTTTTTTAATATTTTCAATATGATTTAATTTATATATTTAATTCATTTAAATTATTTTTTAATTTTTTTGGAAATTTAAACAGTTAGTATATTTCATTTTTAAGAATTTTATTATTTAAATAATTAATATTGTTTATTTATTAATTATTATTATTAGTAGTGCTATTTTAGGAACTGATAAAAGTGTATTTTGTCAGTGATAAAACATAAGCACTGAAAAATACTACTTTTGTTATTATTTTTTTGTCACTGGTAAAAGTTATGATTTTCTCGCACTATAAAAGTGCTAACAAAAGTAGTATTTATCAATGCTTATATTTTTAGGGATGATAAAATACACATTTATCAATGATTTTTAGTAAGTGCTAATGAAAAACATTTTCACTATTTATAAAATAACCCTTGCATCACTTCTTCCTTGCAGCACACTCAAGCTCGCAACGAACCTGAGGTCTAATTTATGAAAAGTAGATCATTTTGGAAAAAAACCACAAAATCAAGGTTATTATATTCAGAACAAGTTTTTTAGAAATCTCATTTAGTCTTTATCCTTATCTACTTTTGAAATAATATTTTTTCACACGATATGAGAAGATTTTGTAGAGTGCCTCATGTATGTTAGAGAGATGAAGATCCCTAAGAAGAATAAATGGAAATTTCCTAAGTTGTCCTGCACCAACACCATTATGCATCAGATGGCTCATGCATCCCCCCTGCATGGAACTAAAAGATTGGGAACCCTTCATGGAGTACCTACACCAAAAGCAAGTGCATTAATCCTGAGTAGATATCCTCCTTTGATCAGGGTCCCCTTTTGGCATATAAATATGACCCCAGGTATCCTCTTGTGCACAGCTAAAAAATCATAATATTCCTCCAAGCTCTGGTCACATATCCCCTTTGCCATGATCCTCAAAAACAACTTAGGTAGCTCTCAACAATCCTATAGAAGTAGAAATTTAGGTGGATAATGCGATCAAAGTCCTTCTAGGGTAGGAAACACAATATACCTACGTGAGGACACCTCCCCCCTCACTGACCACAACTAGTGTGAAAATACCTTCCCTAATCTGGGACCAGTGTGAGGCCATTATAGGGGAACATGATAATACCCTTAGTTACCAGAGAAAGGCCACACACAAGTGTTGTTTCCCAGGTGAACCATCACCTAAGGCACCTCCAGCTCGCACAGTCCTACCCCCTATTTGAAAAACTTCCAACTCCTCCCTTGTCTTGCACAAAGCACCTCATGCATACCTATCACAAACCAAATCAGGACACCATCAAATCGATGCTTGAACCAGTCTATAGTAAGGCCTGAAGGTTTTTACTGATCCCCATGGGTTGTGACACGTTCTCGGGTATCAAGAAGTATTTTTGGGAATGATTTACTTGAGGATGTATAAATATGAAACAACCAAAAGAGTAAACCAAACCAAAACTAGTAGTCACAACCAGAAAAATCATAAACCAAAACCAATATTTGAGTTACATTTAAAACCAAAACCCAAACAACAACTATAATGTGTGGTGACCCAAAAAAAGACTCAAAAATCGCCACTTCGTAGGAGGACACCTCCCTCAAGCCATCTCCACAACACTGCACTAAAATGACAACTTGAAACCAGAAACACACCTTTCAAAAACAATACCCTTACCCGTATCAGACATAAACAAATATACATAAACCCAAAACATAAAGTAGGGTGTTAGATAAATCCCAATAGGATGACACTGAGAAAATATTCCATTCAAAAATATTAAATGAAAAATACAGTTTCAATTTTATCAAAGAAAAATAAATAAATGGTTTAAATTTTATAATGAAAACTATTTTAAGGATAACAATTTCATAGAAGGAAATTTAAATTAAAACCGACACAAAAACATAATTTTTATATAACACAACATTTACAACATATTCTTATGGTGTGTGTAAAGTAAATAAGGAGAACTAACTATGAGAGAGGCCCTATTAGTAATAGTGAAAAGTGCATCCCTAGAACCTCGGGTTTTAGTGAAATTTGTATAAAAACCACAACAACATGCATTATCGTGCACGAGCCACTGGTAGGGGACTTCCCCATAACCCTTGTGGTTTCCCATAACCATCCAAAAGTTTATTTAGTATTGTATTCATATATCTAGCTATGTGAAACCAAGACAATGCAACTTCTGTGTCACCAGCACACTAGTCATAGTCCACCCACCTAGTCCCCAAGCTTCCCATTTGTGCTCAAGTGGTTCAAAGTTCATGTCACATGTTATGTAAAATATCCAAAGTAAACAAGAAAACAGCTATACCCAATATCACAATTGCACACAAAAATTCAATTTTGAAAAATTAAGCACATTAAAAACCTTTGAAAACCCCATCTACCTCACTCACACAATTAAATAACCCAACTACATAGTTAAAAAAAGAATTTTTTTATGATTATGTAGACCACCAAAATAATATTTATCAAACAATTTCTCAGACTATTCCACATGACCAAAATCCAAAACATTCACTCAAAAATTCTCTTATGACTCAATGCACATTCGTGCTACACTAATACACAACCTTCATAGTTTATCAAATGCTAAAAAATAGTTTAACATTGTTTTTCAAAGAAAAACACACCAATATAGGATAACAATGATACTAACAATACAGTTGAACACTAAATCCCAAAAAAAAATAGTATTTTCACCACAAAAACAAATTATTAAACATGTTAAATTGACTAATCATGTAACTCAACTCATCAATTAATAATTATATGTGGAACCACCTACCTCGGTGAAGAAACACTTTGAAAATTTGGTGTGTGAGGACCACTGCATGTCAAACGAAACTTAGACAACATGGAAAAACCCTAAATAACAAGATATAAAACCCATTTCATCAAAATAAAAACCAACCGCAACCTAAAACCATCACCCGACAAACTCCCAAATGGAGAAAACAAAAAATTGAGGTAGAACACACCTGCAATGAGGGATCAGGGGGAAACAGAGAAATATGGGTGTGATGATGGTGAGTTGCACCTGAAAAATAAAACATGAAAGGGAAGGCTGGCATGAGGGGAGGTTGTGCACACGAGAGGGGGGGGGGGTTGCTAGGTAGTGCGCGACCGGCTCATTAGGAGGAGGCATGCTTGTCAACGGTGTTTCCAGAGAAGAATGAGGGAGGACGTTGGAAGGGATGCCAAGGGGATGAGAGTTTGGCATGCTCAGGGTTAGGGGATAGGTGGCATGTTCATGACATATAGAGTGGGGAGGAATAGAGAGTGAGGGAGATAAAAAAAAATGAAATGAAAAATTAAAATGAAATAAACCTAAAAAATTCTTAACCACTTACAAATAATTATAATGACAATGTTAATAAATTTATAATTATGAATATAATTTAATAATATCATCCTAAATAAAATATTAACTTAAATAATATCAATAATAATAATAATATTAACAATCCCAATAGTATTATTATTATTATTAAGACAACTCTTAAATGATTTTAATCCTTTTTCTCATATTATTTTCGCTCACTTAATTTCTCATTTTGATAACTAACAAACCAAACACTGTACATGCCTCACATTGATCTGTAGTAGCCATATGGATTTGCTCGTGCCCTGCCCGTGCACCAAGAACTACCAACCCAAAAAGATCATTTATCAGCAAAAGCAAAAAACTCAAGTCGTGCCCGACCCACATCTCAAAAAAACAATTTTAAACCCATATAAAACTATGATATAAAATAATTAAAATTAAAATTAAAATCATACCATTTTATTATGTCTAGGTGTGACAATTATCCCCACCATGAAAACTTTCCGCACTTAAAAAGTCAACATGAAGCCTGATTAGAGAATAAAAATAGGTACTCCTGATCAACCCATGACTTCCACTCCCAAGTCTCAAGCTCATATTTCTCGTGATACCAAAGGATATAGACCATTAGAATGGATTTCTCATGAAGCACTTTCTCTTAGAAATCCAGTATTCGCACTGGCCTCTCAAACACTGATTGGTCGAGCTCTATTTCCAACTCTTCCTAATTCAACATGTGAGACAGATCCAGATGATACTTTTTCAATGGGGAGATTTGAAATATGTCATGAATAACTATCAAATGAGAAGGTGAAGTTAACCTGTATGCCACCTTTCCAATCCACCCAGTGATCTCGAAAGGCCTGACATACATTAGTGTCAGCTTGCCCCTCTTCCCTAAGTAGCGGTGACACAAACGAGGGACCACCTTCAAGAACGCCTGAACACCCACATAAAACTCAAGATCCTAATTCATATGATCAGAATAATACTTATAGTGACTTAGGGATGTCAATTACCATTTCCTAATGAACTTGTCTTTCCCAAAAGACTCTTGTATAAGGCTCGGTCCCAAAAGTTAAGACTCACCTAACTCATCCCAACATAAAGAAGACCAACCTGGTCGTCCATAGAGGGCCTCAAAGGGCGCCATTCAAATAAAGTATAGGTAACTATTTTTAAAATCCAATTCTGAAAATCCCAAATGAAAATCCAATGAACCTCAAAATTCCAAGACATGTGCATGGAGTATGTCTTCTAGAATCTGATTTTCTCAATCTGTTTGACCATCTGTTTGATGATGGTATGTCGTGCTCATCTAAATATGTGACCCCAAATACTTTTGAAGGCCCTTCCAAAACTGATAGGTAAAACACGTGTCTCTATTCGATACAACTATTGATGACACACCATTGAGTGTCACCACCTCCGGAATATAAAATCGACCCTACTCATCCACTTCAGTTTTTTCTCAGATCAGAATGAAGTGGGTTGTTTTGGTTAGAAAATCAATCACTAACCAAATGAAAATATTACCCCAAGGTGTATGGGGAAAGCTAAAAATTAAGTCCATAGAAACTGTGTACCACTTCTAAGTAGGAATAGGTTATGGATGAAGCAACCCACAAGGTCTCCAGTGCGCTTCTTTCACCTGCTGACAAGTACAACTTCTCGATATGAAGTCAGCTATGTCCCATCTTTTACTTGCCAACTAAAACTGGTGACAAACATCATAATACATCTTGGTGGTACCAGGATGGGCCACCCATTGAGAATGGTGGCTGTCCTACACCACCACCTTCCCTAGAGACAAGGACAACACTACATGGCCCATGAAGTGAAAAATATTCTCTATAGATAGAGACCAATCAGATGGAGTCTCCCCACCATGAAGAAACTACATGGGCCACCGACACATCTCATCACTAGGTTTCTCCCACTGAATTAACTCCAAAAGAGAAGGATTCAACTAGATTATTTCCAAGAATGTACCTTTGTTGTGATCCTTGGTGTCCAAGTGCATTAGTGAAAAGATCCCCATCGAAGTCCACTCATCGCTGGACTTCCTCAATGCCTGCACTAGTACTTTGGTACTAAACGAATTAGCCACCACATTACCCTTTAATAAGGTATAGATGATATAAAAGTGAATCCACTAAAGATACTTGATCCAATGGTGTTATCTTAGATTATGATCATTCTATGAGAAGATATAGGATATGCTCTTATGGTCCGAGGAGACCAAAAATTTATCCCAAATATGTAGTAATGATAAGTCTTTAGGGAATATATTACCACCTCTAACTATAAGTCATGTGTTGGATAGTTCTTCTCATGTGGTCGGAGTTGGAGAAGACCATAAGCTACTACATGATTATCCTGCATGAGTACACACCCAAGTCCCATACCTGAAGCATCAAAATAAACCACGTATCCCTTCCCATACTCTTGTAAGATCAAAATAGGTGTGGTATTCAACTTCTTATTTTGTTCTTCAAAGTATGCCTAGAACTATGGGCTACACTCAAACTTCACCCCTTTTTAGGTCAGTACGATCATAGAAGAGGCAAGCCACGATAAATCCTGAAAACCCCGCCTGTAGAAACCTTCAAATCCAAGAAAAATTATGATCTCAAACACATTCTTCATCTGCTCCCATGAAATAATAGTACTGATCTTCTTTAGGTTCACTGAAACCCCTTGCCTTGAAATTACATGGCCCATAAACTTCACTTCTATGATCTAGAAAGTGAACTTGGACAACATAGAATAAAGGAGATCATCTCGTAGAGTTCCCAACACAATCTGAAAGTGATGCTCATGCTCCTACTCAAATCTAAAGTATATTAGGATATCATCAAAAAATACCACAATAAAGGAGTTGAGATACTAGTGGAACACCCTATTCATGAGTACCATGAAAACCGCCAGGGGATTCGTCAATCCGAAAGGGATGACCAAGTAAAAAAAGTGGACATACCTACGTCAGAAAGCTGTCTTCGGGATGTCCACCTCTCTCACCATAACATGGTGGTAACCCCAGTGGAATTTGATTTTAGAGAACCATTTCCCCCTTCATCTGGTCGAACAAATCATCAATTTGGGAAAAAAATATTTATTTTTGATGGTTACCTTATTCAATTTATGATAATCAATACACAATAGGAGGGTTCCATCAACATTCTTCAATAATACGACTGGGGTAGCCCAAGAGGAGACACTCAGGTGAATGAACCCTTTAGAGTCCAAATATTCAAGCTGTATCATTAATTCCCTCAATTGTTTTTGGGGCCATACGATATGAGGGAAGAGATATAGGTTGTGTTTCCAAGGTTCATTCAATCGAAAACTCCATGTCCCGCTCTGGGGGAAAGATCAAATAATTGTATGGAAATACATTTGGAAACTCATCCACCACATGAGGTAATACACCCCAAGAAACACCATCATCATCCTCCAGCGTGAGCTACAATAACTAATAAACATGATTCCCCAACTCTAGAAGTGGAGGACCTGTGCGACCCAACCGACGATCCCATTTTCCAAGAAATACATGAGGACTCCCATTAGGTTCCACAAAACTAACTCACCACCGATAGCAAACAATATGAGCTTCAAAGTGTACCAACCATTCCATGTTGAGGATCACATATAATAGGTCCATATATATGACCAGGAAATCCCATTCCATCTCAACTCCTAACATGGAAAGCACACATGATGGACACCAAAGTCCCTGCTCCTTCTTTTTACCCAAATGTTTTTCCAACTCCATTGAAAAAGATAATATCTTGGTTAGTAGGCTCAACAAGTTCACAAGGTGGGTAGATATAAAAGAAACTGAAGCACCTGTATCAAATAAAATTCCAACTATTGAAGATGCAATCAAGATGGTACCTTAGATAGTGGAAGGTCCTGCATCAAATCTCGTTGGTGCCTGATCAACATCATACAGATGCCTAGTCCCTGACTGAGACGACCACGCACCATTGGATTTTCCCTAATCTGGATCTTCCCATAAGAAAATCCAGTTGTATTACCACAAAACTAGGATCCCATAGTCCTAGTTGGCTCCGACTGAGACGAAAATCCCTTAGAATATACAAATCTTGCACCACTCTGATATGGGTGTGTCGTACTGCAGAACTACTGTAGGTTCCCCATAATTCCACATGGATGGAATGTCCTGGGGGTTGAAGGCATACCATATTAAGGTGTTGTGCCTTCCCAAACTGGTGGAACACAACAAACCCTACACCAGAAGATACATATGAAGTCTTCCTGGAATTATGGCATGTGATTCTGCCACCCTTATTCCCTTACTAATCATGCATCCACTTTTTATCAGATGTACATATATAACCCACAGTAGACACTACTCTGGAAAACCCCAAATTTTCTTTCTAATCAATCTCAACCATGAAAGCATGATCAACCACATAAGTATAAGTTCCCATCTTGAACAAGAAGCCTTGAGAGTATATTATTGGAAGAATCCACTTCTCGAGCTTCTGAGATTTCCAAGATTAATTTGAAACAATCTTAGGTGTGTATCACACTAGCTCAAGAAATAATTTTCCATATTCCATCACACTCTGATCACCCTTGTAAAGTTCCATGAACTACCGATATTTGGCATAGGCCAATAAATTAGGAAATTACTACTCATTGAAGATGTCCTTGAAATCATTCCAACTCATCTGATCAAGATTCCCAACATGAAGCATTGATTCCCAGAACCTATGACTGGGACCCTCTAGTTTAAATGTGGCACATTTAACCCTAAAATAATTTGGTGTTTAGGGGAATTAGCACATACACTTGATCTTCTCGAGAAATTCCTCTTCCTCATGAGGTTCTAATCTACCTCAGAATGAAGGAGCTTTATTCTTTAGGAACTCATCAGATATATTCTTCTTGGAAAAAGACCCATCTCCTCTATATAGAGTAGGATCTGAAGCATGAGTTTCTCCTTGTCCTAAAGCCTAATCAACCCAGACCACAACTTCTATGAACCTCTGATCAAACAGTGTAGGATAACTCCCCATGGATTCCTCCCTTGTATGAAAGGGATCTCTTCGGTAGGAATTCTACAACAAGAAGAAACCATCACATAGGAACATCATTAATGCATAAAACATGAACAAAATTCTAGCACAAACAATAAACATCAGTAAACAAAAAATGAAGGATCAACATAATGATCATACCAATTCTCCCTCGCATGATGTCCTGGTAACGTCTGTAACCTGCAAGTTCCCCCAAGAGGAGAAGTAAAACAAGGATACCAACATCCCATAGTGACTCAAGGTCTATCACAAGGTGTTCTATCTAGGAACCCTACTCGCCACTATAACATCAAGTCCTAATAGTCTTAGCTCCTGTCTAACCAGGCTCATACGAAATAAAATATCCTAAAGAGCTTAACCTACTCTGAAATCATCTTGTCAAGAACCAAAATGGGTCACCATAAAATTGATACCCAACACAGTCTTTAGTAAGGCCTGAAGGGAATTCCCAATCCCCATGGGCTGGAACAAGTTCCTGAGAGTTAAAAACTATAATTGGGAATGATTTACCCAAGGATTTATAAATATGAAACAACCAACAAATTAATCAAAACCCAAAATAGTAGTCACAACCCAAAAAATCTTTAACCAAAACCAAGGTTTGAGTTACATGTAAAACCAAAACCCAAACAACAAATATAATGTGTGGTGACCCAAAAACCAACTCCAAAACCTCCACCTTACAGGAGGACACTACCCTCAAGCCATATCCAAAACGTTGCGCCAAGAGGACAACTAGTAATCCGAACCACCACTTCAAAAAACATTACCCTTACCTGTATCGAAAATAAAAAAATATACTTACATCCAAAGGTGAAAGTAGGGTGTGAGATAACGACCAATAGGATTCCACTAATAAAAGATTCGACATATAAAAATGGAATGGAAAATACAGTTTCATGTTTAACAAAAGAAAAGAAATAAATGTTTTAACAATTTTAATGAAAATATTCTTAAGGAAAAAAATTTCAAGGAAGGAAATTTCAATTAAAAACCACACACAAACTTACTTTTAAGATACCTAACTGTTATACTGTGTGCCGATAGTGTGAATAATGTAAACAAGGAGCACCAAATATGGGAGAGGCCATATCAGTACTAGAGAAAAATGGGAACCCAAAACCTCGCATCTTAGTGACAGTGGTATAGAAACCATGAAAACATATGTTCTCATGCATGAGCCACTAAAATGGGTCTTCCCCATTACCCTAGTGGTCTCCCATCATCATCCATATGTTTTGCAAGTGTTGTAGTCATAAATCAAGCTAAGTGAAATCGGGCCAATGCCATTTCCATATCACGAGAACATTCATCGTAGTCTTCCCACCTTATGCCCCAGCTTCCCATCAGTAATCAAGAGGTTCAATGTTCATGCCACATTGTTATGTCAAATATCCTCAATAAAAAATACACCAACTATACCAAATACCAAACTTGTATACACAAATTTCTTTTTGAAAAATTACGCTCACTAAAAACATTTGAAAACACCATCTTCATCACTTCCACAATTAAATAACCCAACTACACAGTTAACAAGAATACCATTTTTTACGATTATACAATCCACCGAAAAAAAATATTTATAAAATTTTTTTTTTGAATGTGCCGCATGACTCAAATCCCAAAAAATTACCTCAAAAACTCTCTTATGACTCAATGCACATTTTTGATACACCGAAACAAAACATGAGCATTTTATCAAATGCTTACAAATAGTTTAACATGGTTTTTCATAAAAAAACACACCAATATAGGATAACTATGATACTAATAATACAATTGAACAATAAATCTAAAAAAATTATTCTCACCATGAAAACCAACTATTAAACATGATAAATTTATTAAACACGAAAATCAGTTCATCTATTAATAATTATATATGGAACCACTTACCTCGATGTAGGAACACTCTAGAAATTTGGGGTGAAAGTACCACCACATGTCAAAGTCATCCCAAACAACACAAATATCAAACCCTATGAATCAAAATCAACCTGACTGAAACCTAAAAACCTAACCTGACAAACTCACAAGTGGAAGAATCAATTAATTGAGGTAAAATGCACATGCAGCAAGGAAGAGGGGGGAGGGGGAGCGAGCAATATGGGAGTGCATGAGGAGATTCTCACTAGAAAAATACAACAAGAAAGGGAAGTCCAATATGAGGGGAAGCCATGAGGCCAAGAGGGTGAGTGGGGGGTGCATGGGTTATCGGGTAGCGCACAACTAGCTCTTTGGAAAAAGATGCGTTGGTCGGTGGTGTCACCAGAGAAGACCTTGGGAGGGTGTTGGATGGGACACCAAGGGGAGGAGAGTTTATAATGCTTAAGGTTAAGGGACAGGGGGCCCGCACATGAAAGACAGAGGGGGAGGAAGAAGGAATGAGGGATAGAAAAAAATAAAAAAAATAAAAAATAAAAAAAGAAATAGAAATGAAAAAAATTAAATAATCCGAAAAATGTCTTACCTGATTAAAAATTATTATAATGATAATGCTAATAATTTTATAATAATGAAAATAAATTCATAATACAAACCAAATTGAAGTATTAAATTAAATAATAATAATAATAATACCATTATTATTATTATTATTATGAAAAATATTAAATGATTTTAATCCTTTTTTTGATTTTATTTTGCACTCGGTTAGTTTCTCATTTGGTTAACTAATGAACTACTCACCGACCATGACACATCTTGATTTGGAAAAACCATACTGATTCGCTTGTTTCCTACCCATGAACCAGACACTTTCAAGACAAAATGCTCATTTATAATCAAAATGTAAAACTCAAGTTGAGATCAGTCTATATCTCAAAAAAAGAGTTTTTTAAGGTAGATAAAATAATGAGATAAAATAAAAAAATAAAATTAAAATCATATTGTAGTGTGAATTCTAGGTCTGACGTTGCCAACCTCAACCTACGAAAGACACCATCAATCCCTCTTTCAAAAAAATTGCAGGGATCCCTTCTTTGGGATCCCTTATCTATGTGGGACTATATTCAAACCTACACTAAAGACACCAGACATGAAATCCCATGATAAGATTCACACAATCATGTATCCCATCAAAATATACATTCCACTGATCATATGTGTCCCACGCTTATCATCCCTCATGGGTAGGGTTCTCAGGGTGCATAAAAGAATGCATTCCAACTATCATAAGGAACCAGACCCTGGGGGTGATGTCATGGATTTCCATGTCTCAAATACGAGGGATATGACTATATCCTTCCCTCATTATCTTTAACACTAGGGATGTCTAGTTTTAGTGGGGAGGATGAGGATCATGCTTTCCATTCCCTTTGAGGTGTAGTTCATTATCCTCCTATCATACCCTAGAACAAGTTCTGTGGAATCCCTCATAGAGTAATACACTAGCCTTTCTTACAAGACCTTTCCTACTTCATTTTTTCCTCCTCCACACCCTTAGGATGCATCTTTATGGGTAGTTATAGATGACTATCCAAGATACAATGATGGGAGGGGATGGTAATGTCAAAGACCCATATCATTCCCTCCACCTTTGGGTCTTGGCATCATCCACCAACATACATTGTAGATTGTGTGGTCTTCAGTATCTACCACTTCCTATTGTCTCTCACACCGAGAAAGACTCACTTGGTCATAGAGGTTGTCGATGATCATGATATTCTCATGATCCCAAACCCAGGTTCATCATATTATCAATTGTAATCCGTAAATACCCATCATTTGGGAACCATTCCATGTGTAAGACCCAACCAAAACAGGTCTCCTACTTGGTATAATCCCCAAGCACGTCTTCATCCAAATCGGGCCTCTTATTCAGTATAACCCCCCAAATCAATCCTTTTAAAGGGTCATATTTCCATATGAGGAAAACCTTTAGAGGACCTCCATAGGCATGAGTCATCCCAACCTGAATATGTGGGAATTGATTCTCATTCATATGGGATTCATATGAAGACTCCTTGAGGTCCAAACCCAACACCCAAATCAACTATAATTCTATATGCGCCACATTCCTGGTAGAGTATTATCCCAAATCAGAGACCATATCCCTTCCAGGTTCCCTGGGCTTCCTCAACATAAGTCCCACACCAATATTTGACTAGGAAAATTTATCCTAGGTGACCTTCTCACATGAAATTGAACTACATGATTTGGTCCTTATCACATGACCTTAAAAGGTTTTATGTGTCCCATTAAGAGGCACAAAACTACGTTGGTTCTAATCTCTTACACAAGGGTAGATAGGAAGCCCATATCATTGGTCTGATCCTATAATTAAATAAAATCCCTGCTCCATAAATGATGATACACCCTATAGCACCACACTATGTGTCTCAAAACCAGTATTGTAATAATAACAACAAAATAATCTATAATCAGTATATAAGAGGGTACCATTGATGGAGAAACTCATACACATATAGATATATCCATTGTCGAAGAACCTAAAATACATACAGATGAGTCTAAATTCCATGTATAACAATAATTTATTGTTATTTCAAGGATGATCAACATTGTACATGGGAATAAATGAAGGATTCACAAACATATCATATATATATAATTGATTCCCAATGTAGGAAATAATTTCCCCCATAAGGGTATGATCATATTGACCTTTTATCCTCTTGAACAATTTTAGTTCTTATGCATAGTTATCTAAAGTTCTCAATCAACACCGTCATATAAAATGTATGTCCATGAGTCATCATAGAAATGGGAACCGTTGGGTGTTTCTGGTTCTATGAATATACCCTGATTGAAATAAGCAGGAAGGGATGTTGGTGTGTGTGTCTATTGTGATGTTTGTTCCATCAACAAAAAAATCCATTCAAACACCACATAGAATTTGAGGAAAAAACAAAAAATGGTTAAGCCAATGTGAATCCTTAAGAAAGATAATGGTGTCACCATCATGTTAGGACCATTTGACTCTCAAAATTAAAGAGGAAAAAAAGACAGTAACTTGTGCATGTGTTCATTTATCAAGATGTTGTTTTGACAAAGTTTTATTCTTTGTATTTGTCACCTATGTTTCAGGATCATTAAACAAGATCTCCCATCAATCCTTATGACATGACACAAACTCTAATTAATGTATTCCCTAACTACCATTTATTCATGGTCTACATCCATGAAGATTATATCGTCACAAATTATGCATCTCTAATTCTAGGTCTCAAATGTACTAGTCCCGAAGTACTACCAAAATAGTACCATCACAACCCTGCATGCTCACCGATAGGCCCTATGTCTTGTAATTCCCTGCTAGTCATCCAATCAGTGAAAACCAATGGTCCAGAAGGTGATAGAAACAATTACCATATTGAACATTTTGGGAGATTATTCGTATAACAGAACAATCTGTTCCTCCCTTTTCTCAGTGAGATGGATTAATATGAAACAAAAAGAATCACCCAAAGAGACTAGGTTACATTCAAAGGGATCCTACTAGTAATAACCATTGAAAACCCCATTCCATAGTGAACCATAAAAATGATTATGGTGCATTCCTTAGGAGTCTTGCCCATGTCATCCAGACACAGGCATGCAAGACATATCTCTAAGTGTCACGACCAACCTTTAGGGAACATGGCCACACCTCTGTTCCCTTTGGATAAAACCAAAAATAAAATATTCTGGAATACTAAAAACATGTAAAAATACCAACCCACACTAATCATGGTGGCCAACAGACTCATATTTCCAGATCTAGAGAATCCCACAATCAAAATATGATGACATGCAGTGACCAGGAACAAAAACCTACCCACATCAACCAAACCTGCTAGTAGCCTCATATTGCAGTGTCCAAGGAATACTTCCTATAAAATTAGGCGGAAAATGAGAGAATTTTCATACACCTATTTGCATTCAACAAAACTTCCAGTAGTCTCGTCTACTAGCAGCTAGAGAAGTCAACTGAAAAGTCCCAATGAAAAATAGGGGCATACCCAAATCTCTATCCCCACACATGAGTACTGATAGTATCCACTAAAAGGAAGTGGAGGAAAAGATTAGTCACATACCCCTTTTGGAGCAACAAAATGATCATATATACCTAATCCATCCACTTAAGTCACCATGCTCCTCCTGAAAATGGTGAAAGGGTATGTGGAAATTCCTTCCCACATCCTATAGACCTATAGGATATCATAATGAAAAATAAGGGAAGAGGGGTAGATACACAACTATATACCCACAATTTTGGTGACTTATCAATATGTCATGCTGTATAAGACACAAAACACTTATCCCATCCTCGGGGGGTCCTGGGGAAAAATCCACCATTATTTACAGAAAATTGGATCATGTTCATACCCCCTTTCCAACCTGAGTAAATCAACCTATTCTAATGGACACTCTAATGTAGGTACAAACCCCTGCCAAAATTCCAAAATCATGTTGTAAAATTTTGGTAGTGAAACGAGAGCTAGTCGAATTACATTTCATGCATGAAAACCAATTTTCCTAGCCAGTGTCCATATCCACTCATAAGAATATATCCAAAAAAATACGAATTAGAGATGATTGGAAAATGAAGAGTTGAACTACGATCCTTATCTGCTTACTTTTTGAGTTCTTGAGGCCTTCAGAAGTTTATCAATGAATGATTAGGATCCTACTATCCCATTACCAAATTATAAGAACAATAGTAGTAATTCCAAAGGTCTTTCCAAGACACATCACCATAAAGTCATACGTCATGTTCATAATCTGATCAATCTTGAGAGCCCAACTTTTGATGAGAGTCACTACAACCCTCTATGTGGATATAGGATGAAACAGAAAGAAGGAATTACACTTTTTTTAATCCACCCTAAAGGTCATCCACCTATTATATGTTGTAAGGATTATCCTTATATTCGGCCACCAAACCATAATGGTATTCTTTCCTATAATGGAATTGAATGAAAAATTTATCTCCATAGTAGTGTTTCACAACATCAAAAGGGTCACCCTTGGTGATTTAATGATGTTAAATCCCTCATACCATGTGGAACATGGTAAAATGAGGAATGTCATGCCTAATGGTTTGATAATGACAATTGAAATCCTTTATCAGTTGAAATATTTCTCAAGGAAACAATCATTCTACGAAGCACCATTGGATTGCCTACCTTCCAATGTGTTAGAGGAATTCCCAACCATTCTTATTATTTATAATAAGGAAGCAGGGAAGCATCCACATTAGTTAGACCAATATGAGGAAGCATTGGAAATAGATGAATAATACTTGCTAAATATCATGAAATAGTTTTCTAAACATGAAGTACCTATCATGTTTTGGTCTTTATCCACTCCTCAATAATGCATTCCAAAGGTGTTGTTAGAAGATTGTGTGCATGACATCTGCCTCAATATATGGAACAATAATCATCACTGAAGAGAAAGTGTATTAAATAAGACGAGTATCAAAGACAGGTTAATTTAATGGAAGGTATACAATGCCAAATTGACTTGGTGGATCTCCTCTCTACATGACATCTACTATTGGGGAAACATAAAGGATACCTTTATCATTCAAGCCTTAGTGCATTAAAAGAACCATGTTAGATAATACCAGATACCCCATTTAGTGTTTATATCAGAGGATGGGGTGAACACAGAGCATTTCGTTTTACCACACTTCCTAGTCAGCAAGGCCTTTTAAGGATGAAATCAAGAGATGTCATAGATTTAGGCTGACTTCAATGAACATACTTTGTTCAAAACTGATGAAATGATCAATCAAAACAGGCCTCAACTAACTCCCACCAATGTTGATCCTGAAGAGAGTAACCCATCGATAGAAATTTGCATCATGCATATGTGAATATCGAAAATTCCTCCCTCTTAAAGGGATGTTCGTCATCAAATAGTGAAAATGTCACAAATAATTTAAATGGATTCCAAAGATTTTGGTTTATGTGAAAACCAAATGATGCACCCAATCCATGTTCGGACATAACTCAGGGATGGGGGATTTTTTTATCTCAACAACCTACTCCTCATTGGAAGCCAGCCTTATCTTGATTAGAAAGAATAGAATAGAATAAATAATCCTAATTTATCCCATATTCTGATTATGTATCCTCATTAGGGATGTGCATGACTGAACTATCTGGGGATTACATTCATATTACCATCTACCAAACAGATCCACAAGAATCTGCAAAGGGGAGGAAAAGGCCTCATGGAGGGTGCATAAAAAGGAAGTCTCACAAAGATGTAGATAAAATACTAGAAATGCCTTACTCATTAGTGAATATAATTAACACCACCCAAGTAAACCCTATATAAAATGAAAACCATAGAGAGGAACTGGAGGAAGAAGTTTCATTAACAAATATGGTACACATAGAAATGATTTAAGGAGCTGTGCTTGACTAGAACAATAGGTTGTACCTAAATTTGGTTATTCCATCAATCACTCTATTATTACCTCCTCAAAAAAATTAAACAAAGAAAATGGTAAAGTTAACATTGTACCTCTTCTACCTAATGAAGAGGTTTAATCTATTACAAATGGGGAAAGGATTTCCTAGTCATATGAAGAGTTGAAATAATTGAGAAGAATTAGTGGAGAACTACTCTGAGGAATCATAACTACTGGATACCTCCTATAAGAATATCCTTAACTCAAACTTCCAACTAGAATACATCAATAAATATGGTTCACCGAAAAAACCAAAATGGAAGAATAACATCAACTCGATACAGGATACCAACAAACAATATACTTGGATCCCACAGTAGTAGATCAGGATTTTCCTCCACTAGGAACACAACTAGAATAAGGCCAGATACATCCTTACCGACCTTCCCCTATAAGTTACCAACGAAATATACCAATAGGTCCACCACAGTTGGCCCTACCTACTACCCCTTAATTCTAGTTCCTACTAATCTATACTTTACTCAATGGATTATGAATACTATTGAGTCTCTAACGGCTCAATTGGAAGCTATTAAGGAGTTTAATTTTCCAATATAGCCATAGATGAAGACTTACCATGAATTGGTTGATTTGACTCTTCCCCTACCGAAATTTTGGAACCCTACATTTCCAATTTTAATTTTTTTATGGGACCCCAAGAAGAATTTTAAACATTTAGTGTCCTACTGTGATCCCATGATGGGGACCCCTTCACAACAAGAAGTATTGAAACTTAGGTTCTTTGTGCCGATATTACTGAAGGCCAAGCTTTGTAGGGACACTATCTTTCCAGCTCAAAAAATACAGGGTGGGAAGATCTTATCAGAATATTCTATTACAATTCAGCTCGATGATGTAGAAAAAAACACTCCATGACCTATCAAACTTAAAATAATGAGAGAATGAGAGGGTCTCATAATTTATTACTCAGTAGAATGGTTTTACATACTATTTAAACCTACAACTTCATTAAGAGGACTTGGTGTCCATATTTATAGAGAATCTTCATGAGGAATTGTGAACTTCACTCATCCCTTTTAAAAATAAAGGACGGTTTTGGGATATTAATGCAATTTCTATAATAATGGAAGACTCCATCACATAAACCAATGCAAAGTCCTAAGTAATTCCATAAAATCAACGAAATTGAATAGGGAAAATAGAGGCTTCCACTATTATAATTGAATTAGACCCCACACCTACTCTAGCTCGAAATACCATGCCATATTGTGTGGTTCCCCATCCTAAGAATAAGTAAAAAGTACCACCTCATCCATATGATAAAAGGGAGTAGAGGAAAAAATATTTTGAAGTGATTAAGAACAAATTTTATTCTTTTTTATGTGCAAAGAACCTAGGCACTTCATATTAGCTTTGGATAACAAATTCATATTGTTGCCAATGGCTGCTAAGACCAACAAGGATGGTGAAAAAGATATCCTAATATATTTACCCTTCCATAAATAATTGGGGAACAATATGTAGGAATGTTTTTTAGTGGAACCCTATTGAAGATGGAAAACTCCGAGAAAGTGAAGCTAGGGAAGCCACATGCCTAAGTTGCATGTGTTTTTTCTACTGATCCAAAGGAGGTTAATGAATGGAAGAAATTTATAAGAAAGGATAAATATATGTTCAATGATTTTATGGTTAAAATGAAAATAATACAGACTCCTGATATCTTCCAACATATTTCAAATAGTAAATTTTTCCTCTGGCCACTTTTCCTATGACACAACTGACTGCCCGAGCGCCATTGTCTGCTGATATCTAGTCTTCCAAGAAACAATGTGGATAGAAAAGTAGGAATAAAAAAAATAAAATGGACAAGTAATAAAGAAAATGTTGGATTTGAAGTTAGAGGACTTCATACCTACAGTACCAAAAGCACATGCACTACCTCTCAAAACTGTACAGCAAGAGTTGACCTGCCAAATGGAGTCCACATCATATGAGGATTTTATCTTATGTGATATTATTGTTATTAATTTAGTGGACCCATTCTTTGATGATGAGTTTTCCTATGAACTTGATTCCTATGCATCATATTTTGGATTTTGGGAAATGATTTCTATATCCAAGGACATCGGGGAAGACGATGTTGCACTATAAGTCAATACTCTGGATACATCACCACTTAGACCATAATAAATATCCAAAACTCATGGGAAATCTATCTAGAAAGCATAAGAAGGATCATTAAAGATACCCTACACAAGATTTAGTTTTACTTAAGTCAATCATTCTGGAATATAGACTAGAGGTGATATCTTCACGTAGATAACCTTGGTGCACCGACAGACCTATATAACCCAATCTATCAAGTACTAAAGTACCTTTATCTCTTATTCCATGGGTTGATCCACTTATATCCAGTACTTCTATACCTAATGTGGCTGGAAAATTGTATCCCCATGCTGGTCAGTGTAAACCTTTTGGCCAAATTTATAGAATTTCGAATCATTTATCCCTAGTGCCAACTAGGTTTTCAATCCTTTATGCTCTGAGTCAATAAAAAGTCCTTCAGAAAGAACTCAGAGGTTTTTTAAATCCATCTAGAATTTGAGGTTCAAGTTCAAACTTTAGAAGTATATCATGTAGAGAAAGGTCATGAATAATTACACATGATCATCTCTTCCATAGAAAATGAAAAAGTTGTTATTTCTAAATGAAACATGACATGTTTTTATATTTTTGGAAAGACAAATGACACCGATATCTGATGATACTTCATTTACAATGGCTCTTGAATACACCTCATTCCAGTATGAACACTTCATAAAATGGGATTCAACAAGTCCCTTTCCCCCCTATTCTCTAAAATTATAGGGTTATGAAGAGAGAGAGAGAAGAATCCTCTTGGAGAAATATATCACAAGACATAGTTTGGGGATATCATGTCTAACTCAGAATTATTAGTTGTTCGGAAAGACACAATATTACTCCATTGGCTGGGAAGGCCTTAGGTGCATTAATATGTAGCTATTGTCTCATAATACCACTAGTGCCTCTAATATTTCATCAATGGAAAAATAATACATTTCATGGTGAAAAGGAACAATTTAAGTCATATGAATTGTAACTCCCCAAGATTTCATAGTACATTATTTTTCAAAATAATTCAATAACTTGCACTACACACAACACTGAGTTCAAGCGCACTACAACTTACCAAACTAGTCGTTCAAAAGTAGTTATGAATAGTTTTAATTTAATTATGAACATTATATGGTCCTTATAATTTTAGAATACATATTATGAATTTCTTAGAAATAATTTAAGAACAAATACATTTTTTCAGATAAAAGATGTTTTTTTCAAAAAAATGCAATTTTACCGCCTTTTAAAGGAGAACCCTTTTTAAATCCAATATTTGAAAAATTTATATATTAAATTCGAAAAAATTAACTTTTTCTTTAGAATCGGGACATAATAATTTAGTTTCAATAAATTTTTGGTGTTTTTCTGATAACTTTCATATTTGGGTGAATAGTGAAAAATACTATATTTTAACTGAAAACAAATTTTTTAATCATAATAATTTATAGTGTTAAATTATAAATTTTAATGATTTTAAAGTATAAATAGATTATATTTTTACCATTTAATCCAATTCTGGTCATTGTAATAATTTTACTTTGAAATTGGATATAAACAAGTGTCAATCTTTTGATAGTTATTATTTCATAAAAATACGCCTTTTGGTTTTGACAATGGGAATTAATTTTAAATTAATAAATGAAACTTATATGTTTTGAATTTGGTAAAATATAAATAATTTCTGGATTCATAATATCTAAATCATCCTAGGGTTAGTTTTTGGTATTTTTCTAAAAACTTTCAATTTTTGATGAATAGTGAAAAACACCGAGTTATTGTTTAAAACCGACGTTTTATTTAAATAATTATTTATTTTTATTAATTTTATTTTAGGTAAAAATATATGTATAATACCTATATAAATTCAATTTAATTCATTGGAGTCAGTTTATAATAATTTAATATATTTAAAAAGTTTATCGAACTTTTTACCGTCTTTTACCCACCTCCTAGGAGCATTTGCAAATTTACATAAAACATAATTTTACCACTTCTGTGAGTTGAATTTAGAAAATATAAGAGATGTGGTTAATATCAAGGAGATAAATGTGGTTTAATAAGATAAAATTAATTTTTGGTGAATAATAACTTTTTACTTTTATTTTCCACGGTTAAAAGTAAATAGGGTAATTAAGGGGGAAAATGATATTATAATTACCCTAAAACATGTCCTAATTCTATTGGATAAGTGTAATTAGAAAAAAAACCATAGGAAAAAAATATGATCTTTTAGTTCCATTTGGATTAGATTACGACATTTATTATTATTTAATTTAAAGAAGAGTTAAAAGTATTAAATTCCAAGTTTATTAACTAAGCTATTTTTAATATAGGGTTATAAATAAGATAAATTCGACTATAAATATTAATTAGAAATATAAAATAATTTCCTAAATTATGGTATTTTATTTATAATTTTTAGACATTAAATAATTAAATTTATTTATGACACAATGATGATACAGTAATTACCTTATTAATGAAAGAATCAACTAAATGGTATTATAAATAATAAAATAAATATAATTTCAAAGTTTTTGTGACATACACTAATTTTCTAGGTGAATATGACATGTTAGGGCATATTGAATGTATATTGTTCAAAGTAATAAAGTTGTGATAACTGTCACAAAAACAAAATACCAAATAGTGTCAAAATTGACATAAATTAATATTTAAAACAAATACTATATTATTGGTTGATATAATATTCCTAAAAATGTATGGTTTTGGCCAAAGGTCTTAAATAATATTATATATGTCATTAATTAGCCACTTTAGGTTCTCTATGAAGTTTATAGTAAGTTTATTAACCATATAGTATAAGAATACAAGAAGACACTGTAAAAGTTAAACTATTTAACTAAGAGTTAAATATAAAAGATAAGGTTAAAATGGTAACCTAAAATTATATAAAACCTATTGGTTGAGATTATTTCGACCCATAACCACATGAGGATCAAAATAAATTCATTTGACACCATTATAAACTGAATATGATTGTATAATAAATTAATACTTTAATCTTTTCCTAATGTGACCCTCACCCCTCTTATAAAAGGGCACTTCCCCTTCTCTCAAATTTACACCTACAAATCCATTTGGATCAGCCAAAACCTACCCAAAAATCCTCCCAACTTTCCAAAATTTAACCTAGAGGCCTTAGTTTGATCAGAAAGCCAACTTATGGAGCCCTTTTGATTAAATCAAAAGGAAGAACCCGAAGAAGAGGTAATGATTTCACCAACCTCTTTCAAGTTTCTTTCTTCATCCACTTCTTGTTTCCATTTTATTTCCATTCTAAAATAATAAATCCATTATATTCTATATACTATGATGTTATTATAAATATTTCACAACTATATTTATTATTCTATCCATGTTATGATTGATAATGTCACCATGCGTGCGTACGTACGACTTACCGTCTCCACGCCGTGGTGTAATTTTTTATTCAACACAATGTTATTTGGATGGATATAATGATGAGTAATATGTATATAAATAATGAAAATAACATTATAATGTCTTTGTAAAATTTATATACCATCCAATTCCACACCTTTAAGGAAATGATATTGTCGCTCGTGCGTACGTACGGATTACCGTCTCCACGACGCGATGGGATTCATTTCCACATTCACCATTCATCAACGATTATAAAAATATATATTACTAATATGTTTTTAATATATGACATAATAATGCTACTGGAGATATATATATTTATATATATGTGTACTTACATATATTTTATTCACTTAGTTCCGTTCAATACGTTATGAAAATGGAAATGGTGTTTATGCGTACATACGGACTACCGTCTCCATAAATGGTGTTTTCCATTTCATATATATGTCTGTTATACATATTTATATTCTAAATATATATGATATATAAATCATATTTTATATTCTGGAAGTATTTAAATCATGATCTAAGTGATACAATCAAGAGTAACAAGTTAAAACACATACGATAAAGAAAGCGATTATTACCTGAAATGTTAATTTAAAATGGAAATTATTATTATTGGGTAGTATAAAGTCATAAATGAATAATGTATGATATCATAAATATTAATATGGTTTTGGTATAATTTAATAACATACTACGGTCTTCATACAGGATGTTAAACGTACCCTCGACTAAAGGATAGTGCAAGGTAAGGGGTTTTCATCTCAATCCTTATTCCCGTGAGATTCGTGCCATATTGCCACTATTACCTTTTGTGTGGTGTATGTACTGCCCATAATTGTATTATTTGTGTAATACACTTTAATTTATGTGTATTTACATATCCATTGTATGATACCTATTTCATGGGGTGTATGTTTCGTAAGTTACCAAATTGGTAAGGGTTAATTTTACAATCTGTTTATTATCCGAGGTTGTTTTTACGTAAGTATCTAATGGGACATATTTAATATCCATATCCATGTTTCATGAAATATTTTTCAAAGGTATTATTTTAAAGAACTTTTTTTTACAAAAACATCATTTCAAATGTTTTAAATATTTATTATTTTAAATCTTTCTCATTAATGTTCAGGTCTTCAAAATGGTTTTTAAGGATCTATTTATATAGAAATGAATGTTTTTAAATTGTTAATTCCTTTAAAAACTTTAAAAGTGGTATGGGACACTTTTATTCAAAAATTTCATTAAATTTCTTCCTTTCTAAATTGTGTGACTTTTAAATGTTTTTATGAAAAATGGATATTTCTCTCAAAGAGTTTTAAAAATCATTTTCATCTATGTCAACATCATTTGATGGATTTAAAACATGTTTGATGAAGATTTATTATGATACAAATCTTCCATATTTTATTGAAGGTTTTGTGATATGTTTGACTTTGGATGTGTTATTTTTATACCATTCATGGTTTAGGGATAAAGTATTGACATTTTTATGCCAGTTTTAATATGAATGTTTATGTTATGTTTAAACCTTTTCATATGAGTAATGCATTGGACTTAGTAAGTGACGGGTGGAGCCCTCTATATCTCCTAGATGCATCGGTAGCTCTCCAGAGACAAACTAGTGTCTTGGAACGAGGCCTTGACAGAATCTTATATGTAGTCTTGGAATAAGGCCTTGACTATATGGTTATGATAGTCTGGCATTATGAATTCCATCATCATGAAAGTGGTTAGTGATATTTCATGTGATTATTCAACTAGTATAATATCCATGTGAATAAGTAAATGGAATTACTTCATTTTATTTTTCCCATATTATGCTGAAGTTCATGTTTAGAAGGATTTTGTTTTAGTTATAAATTACCTTAAATGTTTAGGCTTATTTATGAATGTTTCTGCTGTATTTTTATCCTTACTGAGCATCTGAGCTCCCCCCTTTCTATGTTTTATTTTTCCCAGGATTCCAAGAAGTGTATTTTGATTGATATGTAGGGTTAATCCAAGGGAATAATGAATTTCACAAATGATTATTTATGTTGTTTTGTATGTTATAAAGTGTAATGTAACATTCATGTATGTAATCTATTTTCCAAGACTGCTAAACTGATCGGTCCTTCGGGACTTGATTCCTTGTAATCATGCCAATGTATTAAAATAATGCACCAACTCTGGGTAACTGGGGTCAGGGCGTCACAGTTTGTATCAGAAGAAGTTTAGCAATAACATTGGAAGCTATATTTAGATATACTCTGATTAGATCACATAGAACTAAGATAGACTTTGAAGATTAGTATAGAATAAATTCCTAGAATTTTGGTAATGTAGAGATTTTTTTGAATTTTCCAAGCAAATACATCTCTGTCTGGATACGAGCAAGTAGAGGCAGATCTGGCACAGATGTACCTAGGGGTAAAACCCAAAAACACCTCCTTGAGCTAGACTCTAATGGGAACTGGTGCACAACAACTGGCCTTGATTCACTCTTGGTTACGACACTTCCGGGGTATATTCTTAGGATAATTCTTATTTTCTTCACAAATCATTATGATGGGTTTATGAGTATATACTTCCTCAATGAAAACATATTTATGATTATGGATTATATTCGTAAACCATTCAATTTATGTTAGGTATTTTACAAGTTTGGAATTATTCATTACAATTCATAAACTGACCTAGTTTATTCCATTGTATAGAAATGGCGCCCAGTAGAAGGAATGTGAAATCCAGCAATACGTATGATCCAAAGAGTAAGAAGGATCATATCTTTCATAATATTAAGCCAAAATTTAGAAGGTAAATAGTCTCCCATGTATTCTTAACATATGAAGAAATAATATCCTGTGTTAATAACATAAGTAATGAATTTTCTTAGTCCTATGGCTTTGAAGGGAAGCAAGAGAAGAAAATGATGAAAGAGAGAAATGTGGATAAAGGGAAGAGGGGAAAGAAGAATTTTCCCATATGTGATAACTGTGGGAAGAAACACCCTGAAACTTTCCTGAAGGGAATGGGAGTTTGTTATATGTGTGGAGAAAAAGAACACCATGTACGTGACTGCAAGGGTAAGAAAAAGGTTTCAAATGTATAATGATTTATCTATAAGGAGTTGGGAAACTACGCAAACCAATGTCCAAATCATCAGAGTATGCCCCAAATGATGCTATTGGATAAAAATAATGTTATGATACTACCAAATATGAGTAGGAATGATTAGAGTTATTATGTTGTTCTCAGAGAATTATGACATTTGATTGTTGTATCAACAATGTACTGGTTATAATAATTATGGAGTATATAAGTATTGAACTACAGTACTATTTCATTAAGGACTTGAGATTGTGTGGAACCAAGAAAAGTGACTCAATAGTGGGTTAAATTTTTTTAAAATATATGGTAGAGAGAAAGATAAACCATAATATGGTTCTGATACCGAGGTAGTGATTTTGGAATAATGCATGATTGATTTGGATAAATTATATTGGATATTCTTGACTACCTTGAAACTGATTAATGATTTCTATAATCCATAATTGTTGGAGTTTACAACATTTTTGGATAGAAAGAGTATATCTAGTATTTTATAATGAATAAGGGTGCAATGTGGAGGAAGCGATGGTCACACGGAAGACCCTAACCCTGGGGTCAGGAAACCACAAACTGAAACATGCCAATCGGGGAGGAATCCCACCAAAAGATGGAAAATGACAAGTGAAAAAATGAATTTGAAGGAACCAAAGGTGGCGGCGGGTGATACCCAACCCCACCTAGAGCAATGATTGTGTTATGCTGGAACTGTCATGGGCTTGGTAACCCATGAACGGTTTGCATGCTTCAGTGCAATTATGCTCAAAGTTGCCCCGATATGGTTTTCTTATCCAAAACCATACTGGAAAACAAGGACACCAATGGTATTTCTCTGAAGTTTGGCTTCCAAGGCTACTTTTCGGTGCCCAGACAAGGCCATTCTGGGGGCCTCTATCTCATCTGTAAGGACAATATTGACGTTAAAATTTTGTCATTCTCCATGCACCATGTGGATGCGACTATTCAAAAGAACTTCCACCCACCCTAGACCTCTGTGGGATTCTATGGTTGGCCATCCCATTCTAATAAGGGGAAGTCATGGGACCTTCTCTGTGAGCTGCGATATGATTTACCTTGCCCTATTTTTTTCGGATGTGATTTCAATGAGATCATGTTCTATAAGGAAAAGAGAGGAGGACATTTTCGACACTCATCCTCTATGTATAACTTCAAAGACACTGTCACTAAGGAAAACCTGGTTGATCTGGGGTTCACAGGTAATCCTTTTACATGGTTATGTGGCAATACTGAAGGTACTCACATCGCTGAGCATCTTGATAGATTTCTAGGTTCTACTGATTGGATCAATCTGTTCAACATGTTTCATGTTGAACACATGGCCCTTAACTGTTCGGATCACTACCCAATTCTCATTGACTGTTTTCAAGGACAACGAAATCGAAAACTCAGTAGACCCTTCAGGTTTGATAGATTCTGGGGAAAAGACCAGGAATGCGAAGAGGTGGTCCGATCAAGTTGGAAGAGTTCCCAGGAAGATGTTGGACTCAATCTCCAACAGGTTGCTTCCGGTCTGAGATATTGGAGCAACAAGAAATTCCACCAACCTGATAGGCATTGTGATTCCCTTGAAAAGAAGTTTCACAACTTACTCAGGCAACCCCCATCCAATGGAAACATCTCCAGGTTTGGTGTCACTCAAAGAGAGCTGGACGGGGCCCTTCGTGTTAAGGAATGATTTTGGGCCATGTTGGCGCATGAAATCCATATTAAAGAGGGTGACGCTAATACATGATATTTCCACCTGAAAGCGTCAGCTAGGTGCCAAAAAAACTCTATCAGGATCCTTTAACAACCTGATGGAAGCAAAGTTTTTGATACTTGTGGCATTCACGAAGATTTGGTAGGCTATTTCGAGAACCTATTCTCCATAGGGACTCCTTTCATGTCTGCTGAAGTGGAAGAATGTATCAGACCCATGATCACCGAGGAGATCAAACAACATCTTACAAAAGATGTGATGAATGATGAGATACACTAGGCCTTGAATCATATCCACCCCACTAAGGCCCCGGGACCGGATGGTTTTCACGCACTATTTTTTAAACAATACTGGCACATTATCAGTCCCGACATCTTCAAAATGATAACAAACATCTGGGCGGGGAATACATGCATTTACTCCATCAATGAAATGGACCTCTTCCTCATCCCCAAAATCAAGAAACCTCGGGCGATCCTTAATTTCAGACCTATTAATCTATGCAATGTCTCTTATAAGATCTTCTAAAAAATCCTTGTCAATCGGCTGCAACCTTGGCTTCCTGATATTATTACTGAAAACTAGAGCGCCTTTTTTACCAAGAGGATGATTACTGATAATGAAATTGTGGCCCATGAAATCTTCCACTCTATGAAGACATGATCCACTGCGAAAAGAGGAACCATGGCCTGGAAACTGGATATGACCAAAGCCTATCATAAAGTGGAATGATAGTTCCTTAGAGCTGTGATGCTGAGAATGGGCTTCTACACTAAATGGAAATAAATTGGTATGCATTGCATCTTGACTGTTTCCTTTAGAATCAAGGTTGATGGGGAGCTCACCAGAAGATTCACCCCAACTCGTGGCCTGTGCTAGGGAGATCATCTCTCCCCTTTTCTCTTCATTTTGGTGGCTGATGTTTTCTCTAACCTTATTTCCAGGGCTGCATCCTCTAAATCTATTCATGGTGAAAAGGTCTGTTGTGAGAGCCCACAAGTGTCACATATCTTCTTCGCGGACGACTGCCTTCTTTTCTACAGAGCCACTGTTAATGAATGTCAGGTGATCATCCAAAAAATCCAGGAATATGAACAGGTGACTGGACAGTCTGTTAATCACGGAAAATCGGAAATCTTCTTCAGCTCAGGTGTACCTCCTGACAAGAGATATGAGCTTTGCACATCTACAGGCATCCATTTGGTCGATAAACACCATAAGTATCTCGGACTTCTTACCGTTACTAGCCAGTCCAAAAAAGAAATATTTACAGCTCTAGTGGACAGGATTGAGAAAAAAATTCAAGGCTGGACCCCAAAAAGAATCTCCAAAGCTGGTAAAGGAACTCTCATTAAAGCTGTAATTCAGTATATCCCCAGCTACTTTATATCGATTTTTAAGCCCCCGCTGTCCATCATCAACCTGATCCAATCACATACTTACAACTTCGGGTGGGGGAAAAATGATGGAAGAAATCGACCCCACTGGTTGGCCTGGGAGAAACTCTGCAAACCCAAGTCGGAGGGAGGGATGAAATTCTGGAATCTTATTCAGTTCAATGACGCACTGTTGTCCAAGCAAGGATGGTGCCTTCTTAACCGTCCATCAACTTTATGTGCACGGATACTCCATGCCAAGTACTTTCCCCACACGGACTTCCGTGGTTCCTTTCTTTGCCCCCGCCCTAGCTTCCTCTGGAGAAGTATTTGGGGGGCCCGAAATCTCATGGAAAAAGGACTGGGCTGGAGGATTGGAAATGGATCATCTGTCAACATCTGGACCGATCCCTGGCTTTTCGATAAGGATGGTTTGCGGGCCACATCCCCCGCCCAACCAGGTCTTGAAGACGCCACTATCAACTGCCTCTTTTCAGACCAGATCCCGGGATGGGGTGTGGAAAAGATCTTGGAATGGTTTAATGAAAGAGACCAAAGAATTATTCTAATCATCCCCTGGGTCCCTAATGCAGGCCCCTACCATCTTTTCTAGGCCAATGATTCTTCAGGCGAGTACACAGTGAGATCCGGCTACAGACTGGCTCTTGGAATTCACTCTCGTGACCGTGATGAGGGACCATGGAAAGTGATCTAGAAGCTCAACGTCCCCCAAAAAATACACCAATTTTTGTGGCAGGTGTGCACAGGAACCCTCCCTACCATGATCCTCCTTGTTTACCGACATATGGCCAGAACTGAATCATGCCCTTTCTACCCGAATATTTTTGAATCTTCTTGGCATGCCATCATTCACTGCCCGGGAGCCAAGGAAATTTGGAATAAATGGGGCTCGGTTTCAGATTCTTCCCTGGACATTGCCTCTAACCTCCCTGATCTTCTGATGCGCTGGTGTTCCTCTCTTTCATCGACTAATGCAAGCTCTCGTTGCACCCTGGCCTGGATCATTTGGGTTCAGCGTAACGATTCAGTTTTCCACCATGTTCATCAGCCTCCCGAGTTCTGGATTGAACGAGCCACTTCATGGATTGAGGGATAGAAGGACCGCAAAGGACACTTTTTTTCAGGAGTTACCCCCTCCTGTACCCCTCATTGGATCCCCCCAAAGGAAGGGAGTCTTAAGCTTAACGTAGATTCTTCTCTCCCCACGGATGGGCCTGTTGCTCTCGGCCTCCTGGCTTGAAATCATCTGGGGATGATCATTGCAGAAAAATATGAACCACATCATGCCTTCTGGGAACAAGCAGTTGCTGAGGCCTATTCCATTCTTGCAGGGATGATGCTCTCTGTGGAACGTGGATGGGCTGATATCATCATCAAGTTTGACTGCCTTTCTATTATCAATGCTATTAACCACAATGACGGCGGACTTCAGGCCTTTGGCTTCATCATCATGAGAATCTGCTCGCTGCGCCAAAGCTTCTCTTGTAGCACCTTCTCCTTTACCAAAAGGGAAGGAATCAATGTGGCCCATTAGCTGGAGGCCTCAGGCCCCTTCTATGTCAACCAGCAATGGCTAGACAATTTCCATTCTTGGCTCTTCTAATGTACTACTGCTGATATTCGTCATTAATTTTATCCTTCCTTTTTTTCAAAAAGGGGATCATGAATTTAATCAATAAGGTTTTATGGTAATTCAGGATGTTGCAGTGTTTTAAAAGAATACATTATGAAGGTGTTCACAAGTTATTACACGGAAAAATGGATCTTCATTGTGTTTACCTTCCTTATAAATTTTGGACTGTGAGTTTGGACAACAGTATTTCCGATAATTCTAGTTTGAGATTATTTTTGTATTTCCATACAAGGACAACCCGGTGGTCGGGCGACAACCCATCACGTACGGCAAGGCCGTGAGACTTGAACCAACAACCGAAGGGTGTATCACCAACCACTGGCCCACGTGATGTCCTGGATTGAATAATGTAGTCTTTTTTAAAAATTTCTGGAAGATGAATTAGAAATTCATTTTTTTAACCCAATACGAATAGGATATATAGAATATTATTTTTAAGTTATATTATCTTTTATAGTGAAGATGAGTTTGTGGTAGAAATTAGTTAAAGGATGGGACTCTACTTGTCAAGTATATATTTTTATTATTCTCTTATTCTATGAAAAAATAAATTCTTATAATTTAGTGAAGGTATCTAAAAACAGAAAATGTGTTATCCTAATACCATGTGTTTTGTTGAATCGATGGTATTTTAAATCAACATAGATTGATGAATTTAAGGCCTTCAATTTTACACTTGTTTGTGATTGATGACCTCAATCACTACCTATAAATATTTATGTTTTCCCTCCAATTATATGTCTGTAATTTCCACCAATGTTCTCCTAATCGAGATCATAATTTTGTGGTGACCCTTTAATTTCTCTTTTCCTCATATTAAGACTAAATTTTATTAACCTAATTTCCGATGTGGGTTTTCCCAAAGGTATTTTCTATTTTCAACCATTTATTTTAGAAAAATAATTTCAAATTGCGAGGATTCAATTTATTGAAGGAGGAAAGAATGTAACACCCCAAGATTTCATAGTACATTATTTCTTCAAAGTAATTCAATAACTTTCACTACACGCAACACTGAGTTCAAGCACACCGCAACTTACCAAACTCGTTGTTCAAAAGCAGTTATGAATAGTATTAACTAAATTTTGATCTTTATATAATCCTTATAATTTTAGAATACATATTATGAGTTTCTTATACATAATGTAAGAACAAATACATTTTTTCAGATAAAAGATGTATTTTTCAAAAAATGAAATTTTACCGCCTTTTAAAGGAAAACCTTTTTTAAATACAATATTTGAAACTTTTATATATTCAATTTGAAAAAATAAACTTCTTCTTTAGAATCAGGACATAATAATTTAGTTTTAATAAATTTTTGGTGTTTTTCTGATAACTTTCATATTTGGGTGAATAGTGAAAAATACTATATTTTAACTGAAAACAACTTTTTTAATCAAAATAATTTATAGTTTTAAATTATAAAGTTTAATGGTTTGTAAGTATAAATATATTATATTTTTACCATTTAATCCAATCCTGGTCATTGTAAGTAATTTTACTTTGAAATTGAGCATAAACAAGTGTCAATCTTTTGATAGTTATTATTTCATATAAATAGGCCTTTTAGTTTTGACAATGGGAATTAATTTTAAATTAATAAATGAAACATATATGTTTTAAATTTGGTAAAATAGAAATAATTTTTGGATTCAGAATATTGAAATTATCCTAGGGTAAAATTTTGGTATTTTTCTACAAACATTCAATTTTTGATGAATAATGAAAAACACTGAGTTATTGTTTAAAACCGGATTTTTATTTAAATAATTATTTATTTTATTTAAATTTATTTTAGGTCAAAATAGATTCATAATACCTATATAAATTCAATGTAATTCATTGGAGTTAGTTTATAATAATTTTAGATATATAAAATGTTTATCGAACTTTTTACTGTCTTTTACCCAGCTCCTAGGAGAATTTGCAAATTTACATAAAACATAATTTTACCGCTTCTGTGAGTTGAATTTAAAAAATCCAAGAGACGTGGTTAATATCAAGGAGAAAAATGTGGTTCAATAAGATAAAAATAATTTTGGGTGAATAGTAACGTTTTACTTTTATTTACCACGGTTAAAAGTAAATAGGGTAATTAAGAGTGAAAATGATATTATTATTATCCTAACACATGTCCTAATTCTATTGGATAAGTTTAATTATACCAAAAACAACCTTAGGAAACAATATGATCCTTTAGGTCTATTTGGATAAGATTAGGACATTTATTATTATTTAATTTAAAGAAGGGTTAAAAGTGTTAAATTCAAAGTTTATTAACTAAACAATTTTTAATATAGGGTTATAAATAAGATAAATTAAACTATAAATATTAATTAGAAATATATAAATATTTTCTACATCATGGTATTTTATTTATAATTTTTATACATTAAATAATTAAATTTATTTATGACACAATGATGATGCAGTAATTACCTTATCAATGAAAGAATCAAATAAATGGTATTATAAATAATAAAATAAATATAATTTAAAAGTTTTTATGACATTAACGAATTTTATAGGTGATTATGATATGTTAGAGATTATTCAATGTATCTTGTTCGAATTAATCAAGATGTTATCACTTTCAAAAAAACAAAATACCAAATAGTGTCAAAATTGACATAAATTAATATTTAAATCAAATACTATATTATTCGTTGATATAATATTACTAAAAATTTAAGGTTTTTAAAAAGGGATTAAATAATATTATAAATGTCATTAATGAGACACTTGAGGTTCTCATGGTAGTTTAGAGTAAGTTTATTAACCATATAGTGTAAGAATACAAGAAGACACGGTAAAAGTTAAACTATTTAACTAAGAGTTAAATATAAAAGATAAGGTTAAAATGGTAACCTAAACTTGTATAAAACCTATTGGTTGAGATGATTTAGACCCATAACCACCTTATTCACTAAATAATTTTTTTAACTGTTATAAACCGAATACGATTGTATAATAAATTAATACTTTAATCTTTTCCTAAAGTGACCCTCACCCCTCTTATAAAAGGGCACTTACCATTCTCTCAAATTCACACCTCCAAAGCCATTTGACTCGGCCAAAACCTGAAAAAATATCCTCCCAACTTCCCTCAATCCAACATAGAGAACTTAGTTTGATCATAAATCCAACTTAAGGAGCCCTTTTGATGAAATCAAAAGGAAGAACCCGAAGAAGAGGTAATGATTTCACCACCCTCTTTCAAGTTCCTTTCTTCTTCCACTTTTTATTTCATAGTTATTTCCATTCTAAAATAATCACTTCAGTATATTCTATATACTGTGATTTTATTATAAATATTTTACAACTATATTCATTATTCTATCCATCTTATGAATGATAATGTCACCATGCGTGCGTACGTACAACTTACCGTCTCCACGTTGTGGTGTAATTTGTTATTCAACACTATGTTATTTGGATGGATATAATGATGAGTAATATGTATATAAATAATGAATATAACATGATAATGTATCAATAAAATTAATATACCATCCAATTCCACACCTTTAAGGAAATGATATTGTCGCTCGTGCGTACGTACGGATTACCGTCTCCACGACGCGATGAGATTCATTTCCACATTCACCATTCATCGACGATTATAAAAATATATATTACTAATAAGTTTGTAATATATGAAATAATAATGATACTATATATATATATATACTTACATATATTTTATTCACTTAATTCCATTCAATACGTTATGAAAATGTGAACGGTGTTTATGCGTACGTACGGACTACCGTCTCCATAAACGGTGTTTTCCATTTCATATATATGTCTATTATACATATTTATATTCTAAATATATATGATATATAAATAATATTTTATATTCTGTAAGTATTTAAATCATGATCTAAGTGATACAATCAAGAGTAACAAGTTAAAACACGTACGATAAAGAAAGCGATTATTACCCAAAATGTTAATTTAACATGGAAATTATTATTAAATGGGTAGCATAAAGTCGTACATGAATAATGTATGATATCATAAATATTAATATGGTTCTGGTATAAATTAATAATATACTTCGGTCTTCATACAAGATGTTAAATGTACCCTTGACTAAAGTAAAGTGCAAGGTAAGGGGTTTTCATCTCACTCCTTATTCCCGTGAGATTCGTGCCATATTGCCACTATTACCTTTTGAGTGGTGTATGTACTTCCCATAATTGTATTATTTGTGTAATACACTTTAATTTATGTGTATTTACATATTCATTGTATGATACCTTTTTCATGGGGTTTATGTTTCGTAAGTTACCAAATTGGTAAGGGTTAATTATACAATCTCTTTATTATCCGAGGTTGTTTTTATTTAAGTATCTAATGGGACATATTTATTATCCATATCCATGTTTCATGAAAGAGTTTTAAAAGAGATTTTAAGTAACGTTTTTTACAAAAACAGCATGTCAAATGTTTTAAATATTTATTCTTCTAAATCTTTCTCATTAATTTCCATGACTTAAAAATGGTTTTTAAGAATTTATTAATATGGACATAAATGTATTTATAATCTTTATTCCTTTAAAAAGTTTCAAAGGGGTATGGGAAACTTTGAATAAAAAATGTCTTTCAATGTCTTCCTTTCTAAATTTTCTAACTTTTAAATGTTTTCATGAAAAAGGGATATTTCTCTCAAAGATTTTTACTAATCATTTTTATCTATGTCAACATCCTTTGATGGATTTTAAACTTGTTTGAATATGATTTATTATGATACAAATCTTCCATATTGTATTGATGGTTTTGTGATATGTTTGACTATGGATGTGTTATTTTTAACCATTCATGGTTTAGGAATAAATTATTGACATTTTGTATGCTAGTTTTTAAACGAATGTTTATGTTATGTTAAAATATTTTCATATGAGGAATGCATTGGACTTAGTAAGTGACGGGTAGAGCCCGCTATAGCTCCTCGATGAATCGGTAGGTCTCATGAGAAAAACTAGTGTCTTGGAATAAGGCCTTGACAAAATTTTATTTTTAGTCTTGGTACAAGGCCTTGACTATGTGGTTATGATAGTCCGAAATTATGCATTCCATCATTATGAAAGTGGTTAGTGATATTGCATGTGATTATTCGACTAGTAAATATCCATGTGAATAAGTAAATGGAATTACTTAATTCTATTTTTCCCATATTATGCTGAAGATAAAGTTTAAAAAGCTTTTGTTTTAGTTATACATTGCCTTAAATGTTTATGCTTATTTATAAAAGTTTCCTCTGTATTGTTATCCTTACTGAGCATCTGAGCTCACCCCTTTCTATGTTTTGTTTTTCCTAGGATTCCAAGAAGTGTATTGTGATTGATATTCATGGGTAATCCAAGAGAATAATGGAATTCCTAAATGATTATTTGTGTTTTTTTGTATGTTATAAAGTTTAATGTAACATTCATGTATGTAATCTATTTTCCAAGACTGCTAAACTGATCGGTCCTTTGGGACTTGATTCCTTGTAGTCATGACAATGTGTTAAAATAATGAACCGAATCTGGGTAACTAGGGTCGAGGCATTACAAGAATAATAATATATTATTGTGGAATTCTATTAGAGGGAAGTATTTAAGCCTTTGATTGAAAATTATGCTTGAATAAATTCCCCAAATGGTCTGGACATAACATCGGCTAATCCATTAAAATAGCTCGACACAGAGTACATTCTTACCATCAATTAGATCAAAGATATTGGTCTAAATTTAATAATATATTCAGAGAATTCCATGCCCTCAGTCTTGACTGTTGAACTCGACCTCACTGGAGAATTTACTAACACTCAAGGTAGTAACAAAAATATGGGTGAAAATACCTTCACTCCACCACTGAAACAATAACATGTCCCTGCCTCATCTGCATGGTCAAAATTCATTTCTTCAAATTCAGAAATTCAAAATGTTGACTCCTCTCTAAAATTGGAGACATTTTCTTCACCACCCACTTCCCCTTATAATAAAGAGAATCAAAAGGAAGAAGAAGAGAATTATGACAATAGAGATGCCCCTCCACTATTTTAGGAAGGTGTATCTACCACCTTTGATGAACTCAGAGAAATAAACCATGTTATAGAAGAAGATTAAAAGGCCACTATGATTACTGCATCCATGAGTTATCAAGATCAAGCGGTATACACCCCCTTCCTAAAGCAACATCTAGATGAGTTTTCTTGGAATTAAATAGATATTCAATACCTTAACCAAGATGTGGACACTCACCACATGAGTTTTCCTAAAACCACTTGGGATATAAGAAGGAATCTTGGAGGGAACACTAGAATCATTTCTAAAAAATTGAGGCTAATTTGGACAATCATATCAAATATAAATTCATCTAGGAAATTTAGTGTATGATGTGGATTGTCAAAATCATCCCGAGAAATAAGAATAATGGGGAAATCGGGGCATTCATCTACATTAAAGATCTCAACTACCATGGTCTGAAATAACATTTCCTAGTCACAATCACATATCTAATGATTTATTCAACAAATGGTTCTCAAGACCTCTCTTTCATAGAATCCTATTTAGGGTACAACCAAATTTATATTGCTCTTGAAGATGAAGAATCCACCACCTTTAGGGAACCTCAAGGAGTATTTTTCTTTCAGGAAATTTACTTTTTCTTGAAAAATGTTGGTGATACGTACCAACTTGTCATGCATCGCATTTTCAATCCCTTCCTAGGAAAATTTATTTAATTATACCTTGGTAATGTTGTACTTATGTCTTAATAATGAAAAATTGGATGATCATGAGACCATTTTCAACAAACTATGAAAACATATCCTAAAGATAAACTCCTTTAAAATTTCTTCCAGAATAACCTTATTAAAATGTATTGGCTTCATCACATGCCATCACAACATCTATGTCAATCATGAGAAATAAAAGGATATAATTAGAATGCCACCTCCTTGAAACCTTAAAGAGTTGATAGTGCTTTAAGGAAACTTTTCCAACAAATTATTCTTTATATCCAACCTTACTGGGAAGTATTTTCCTTTAACTAAATTGATGAATAAGGGGGTCACATATCCATATACCGGTGATTGTTAGGAATCATTTAAAACCTTAAGAAAAAACTCTTGATCCCACCAGTGATAATGTCACCTATTAAGGAGAATAAACTCATTCTATATGTGACAATCTTGGAGTGATCACTGGGTGCTTTACTCATACAAAAGAGCAATTTTGGGAATGAAAACAACCATTATTATCTTAGTCAAATCATGCTCAGAACTGAGACTCATTTTTCAGTAATTGAGAAAGGATGCCTTGCGTTAATCTTTGTGATTCAGAAACTAAGGCACTACTTGCAGCACTAGGAGGTCCATTTGGTCATTAAAAATAACCCACTAAATTAAATTCCCATCCATCCCATGTTGAATGGATTTTTGTAATGGTGGGTGTTTATCCTACAGTAGTTCGATATATAATTCCTGCTTTAGAAATTATTGAAAGTATAGGATTTGGTATATTTTTGTATTAAAAACCATTTTCATAAAAAACATCATCAAATATTGAATTTCTAGATGAATATATCTTTTATATTTCATACGTCTCCCAAAAATGGGAAATGTATTTTTTTGGTGCAACCAGGGGCCCAATATGAAGGATAATGGAAAACCCCAATTTCAAAAAATTAAGGTTGGGGTCATTCTCATTTCCCCAGGAAAATAAGTTTTACCTTAATCATTATTGTTTTGAGAAGGTTGTAAAAACAATGAGATAGGATATCAGGCCCTCATTAAAGGCCTTGAACTAGTGCTCAAAATACAAGTGGGATGCCTAAATGTGAAAGGTGGTTCAGAGTTTTTAAACTAATAGATCAATAATGACTATGATATCAGAAAATAAGAGATAATACCACTGCTTGAAAATGTATAATGGTTAATGGATGAATTCCCCTTAGAGAAAAAAATGACGCATATCCCACGATCACAACATTCCCTAGAAGATGCATTGACGAATGCATCTATGACCATAGAAGGTTCAAACTGGGAGGAAACAATCATCATCATTACACATCATTAAATGGTGTTTCCTTACATTTATAGTATCATGGAAGATATAAATGAAGTCAGTATCACCCCTGAACCATACAATCCTACCACTGGATGGATAATAGCTATCATGGACTACCTAAAAAATTAATTAATCCCATAAAAAAACTAGGAAATAACTAATCCGATGTTTATAAACCAACTTTAATCTTAAAGATGGTCCAGATCACCAAATATAACTATATAAATGAGGCATTGATGGGGTTCTTCTTTGATGTCTTAATGGAGAAGAGACTACTATTATCATGAAATAATTACAGTATAGAGCATGTGGTTCCAAATAGTCAGAGTTCATTCTTTCTCATAAAATATAGATTATTGGGTACAAATATCTCACAATGGCATATGATTGAAAAAAATTCACTATAGAAATGTCATTCCTTCAAGGTGAATTCCAACTTCATCCATTAAACCCCATGTTTTTTACACACTACCAAATACTATTGGATATTTTCGATATGGGGAAAGAATGTTGTGAGGACATAACTTCCACCAACATCAAAGTAATTAAAATACATCCAAACCACCACCGACTTCTTCCCCAAATGGGACAATGAAATACACTTCAAATAAGTTTAAAAAATCATCGTATTCTTCCTTAAATTAAACATTATAACCAGATTTGGTGACACTAATACAATATAGATGAATACTGACACTCATTGTTTTTTCTAAGTTGGAACATTTGTATTATGTTTTTAATATCAAATTCATCCTCTCATCACACTAGTGACCAATGGAAGGATAAAGTACTTTAAAAAAACCCTATCAAATATACTCTAAAATATCATGGGTAAGTACAAGAATTATTTGCCATATAATCTCTTGAATGACCAGTGGGATTACTAGAATGCCACCTGTACTGCCACACGAGCGACCCTATATTCACTTGTATATATAATAGAAGAAGCCATGTCCATTGATGTCCAATTTCTATAACTCTAGGTTTTCATATGTGACTAGTTATCTATATATTATTAATCTCAATAATTAATGGTTGAATTAGAGAAACTTAATGAGAAAATATTGCCTATATTTCATTATTTTGTGGTCTGTCAAAATATAAGATCACTAGATTTTTAAAATAAGGTTTGACTCCAATCATTCTTTCAAGGAGAACATGTATTGGTCCTTAGGACTCTAGTGATACTAGGTAAAAAGCCTCCAAATCTTGATCCAACGTTGGAGGGACCTTATTATATACACAAGGAATACTCTAATGTAACTCATTCACTAATATTGATTGATGGAGAGATCATTATGGATCTAACCTATGGTAGGTTTATCAAAAAGTTGTTCATATGAAAAAATCTATGTCTTAGAAGTGCAATAATAAACTACATTATCGGTCATTGTCACATGTCCTCAAAAAGTATGACATATCATCCATGTTGAAGGATGATAAACAACATCACACTAATATAAAAGCCACAATACATTAAAATGTGTCAAAATTTCATTCTCGTATGATGTAAAAAACATGGTTCATATACATGATTCGCGACATAAAACCACGTAGTATTTCAAACCATTCTTGATCATGTCACAAGTCTTAGTGTTGGTTTCCTTCCAAACCTTTATTCTAGAATTACAAATGGCTTGATTCTCTTATACAGAGATATTTAGTGACACCATGACCTTATGTCATGGGCCCAACCATTATTCAAGAAAATAACAATAATCTAAATCCCCACATCAAAACATGATTGATGTGGGCCACTACTTCCAAGAAATATGTGTTAGTTGATTCTCATTCTAATGAGATACATAGTGATGACTAGATCTCTAATCTTGGGTTTTTTCATCATATAAAAAATAACCCTCCCTATGTATGGGCCAGACTAGAGATCCATTCAAGTACTATGCATCGCTTGATATTCATTCTAATAAGATAGATAGCGAATCTAGGGATCATACATCCTAGTCCAGCCATCACATAATCTAAATGACCATATACTTTACATAAATTTCCATTGTATGGTGGAAGATACATTTTCCACTCGTTATTTCCCACAATGAGAATAACTCCATGGGGATTAGGAGCTTTGGTAAAAAAAATCCCTGATTGAGCAAGGAATATTAATTCACATCGGGGTTATCATTGTTCTGGTTACAATACCATAAAAGTAACACCATATTTCTTTGACCGAATAACATTAAACTGCATAGTCCTTTAAAAAATACATATTGATTGATTCTCATTCACATGAGATACATAGTGATAACTAGATTCTATATCCTGGTCCTTCCAAAATATAGTAAATTCCCCCACTCTATTATATTTGAGTAAGATCTACATAAAAGGATTAAAATATGGGTTCTCACCCCATGCATGAACCCATATTAAAGAAACCCTTCCTCCACACATGAATTCAATCAGTATCGGAAATCCTATGCATAATTATGTGTATCTTGATTCTTGTTCCCATGATATATGTAGTGATGCCTAAGTCATGATCCCTAGTCCACCCACAATAGTTTTTGTTCAAATAAAGGAAATTTCATCCTTACATTATGATGATAAACTAAATGGATGATATCTTTACCGCATGAATTTAAATTGAACTTTTCTCTAAGAATTACCTATGTCTTGATTGCTATTGAAATGAGATTTATAGTTATTCCTATACATCATGTCCTTGTCCCAAACATGAGGTAAAGTATAATTCCACCTCTCTTATATACAAACAAATATCTATGCATGAGATCTTAATTTGGGTTCATTTATTTAGGGGTCCACCAAGTAAATAGGGATATGTCCCTAGAACATATGAGTTAGATCTATATAGGGGACTCAAAAATTAATTTCAAATATTGGTCCAAGTTATTCCCTTGGGCTTGGAAATATCCCTTACACATGTCATACTTCTAATATTGGACCCTTTTTTGTCTTCATAATCTTTCTCCAGCTACTGTAAATTGAATGTATGATACCTAATAAATCCTTTGTTTGAATTTGTAGTAACCCACCCCGGTTGGCTTTGCATAAAGTCACCAAAAAATGGGGTTTTCAACCAGTGAAAAATGTCATCTTCCAGATAAGACTCTTATTTATTTGTATGTCTCGATGAAATTATGTTGGAACCGGTGATTAAAATTTTCTCCATGTTCATCCCTCTTTTATTTTTCACATACCATTTCTCCAGATACGAGAACCCCTAATATCTCGGTTTATAATTTCCTCCCTCTTGTTTGAAGTATGATGAAACTTCATTGGTTCGAAAGGCCTCATATTATCAACCTTTACAATAATTTCATGGTCTAAGTCATATGAACTTAAACTACATACATCATATTTCCCTTGTAATTGATGTTAAAATTCACGATAATACCTAAAATAAATCCTTTAAAATACATGGTTTTTCAGAACTATGTATGGATTTATTTTCATACCAATGAGATATTTAGTGACTCTAGAACCCTAGGTTCTTGGTATAATGTCAAACACCCAATACCTTCTTACCTTTGGGTCTGTACTATGTAATAATCCTTTTCCAACATTATTGGGATATTTTAACTTGAAATGCTCCTCCAATATTCAAGTTGTTTCTTTACAAAAACCAAACTCTATGTCTAAGGAAATCTAGACATCCTTAAGATCCCTTTATCAATCAAAAATAGAATGTTGGAATACCCGAGAACTTCTTTTTTGACTATGTAGTAACATGACCCAATTTTCTATTCATAATTTTCATACATAAAGGGCCTGTTTTCAAGAGGATTCCATTATTTTACTATACAATAATATGCCTTAGTTGGCTAGGCATAATGCATCCCACAAAATAATTTTATAAACTAATGGTAAATTCTTACTAATGATATACATACTATATATCCATGATCCATTTACCCCATATAAATTTTTGGATTTGGAGGCCCCTGGATTATAGGTTAAAATATTTACCCCATACCTAAAAATGATAACACATTCCCAAATAGATTACCATGAATGGGTGAATCATTATTATTTTTGTTTGAGCATAAATACAATAAATTGTATCCCATAATGGACATGATGTGTGAAATTCTACTACATTGTTGAATTTCATAGTCACAAGATGTTAAACTATACAAATATATCCTCACTATAATACATTAAAATATACAATCCATGTCCTGATCACATGATATAAAATTACACAATGCTTAAACCCTTATCAGAAAGTGGCCTTCTCCCCGACATCAGTCACATAAAAAAGTACCTTCTTTCCCCCAATAAAAATTTTTATAGGAGAGGTATCTCGTTCATAGAAAATGCTAAAAAAATTCTCCCTTCTTTCACAAACAACACCGCTTGTAAAAACCACCTTTCTTGGTCTTGAGAAATCACAATCTTTACAAAATCCCCATGCATTGGTAGTATAATGTAGTAATTATTGAAGATACCTTTTCTGACTATGAAGTAACATTCAACAGTTGTATTTTCATAAGTCACCCACAAAAGGGAAGATCATCTAGAGGATACCACTCTTTTTCTATGAAATAAAATGCCCTAGCTGGCTTTGCACAATGTCACCCACAAAAGGGGTTTTCAACCAACAACATTTCTATCTTAAGAGAGACTTTATTTATTCCCCTAATTCCTAAAAATATATTTCTAGTAACCACTTTTAGAACTCGATATAAGGGCATTCCTCACATAGTTTTCTCTTATTGTGTTTTAGATTTCGAAATCATGAAGTTGAGACTCAAAATCCCCCTTTGGGTGTCAAATGATTGTGAATACATTTATGGTTAAAGAACTTGGTGTGGGTCATCATTGAAAAAATCATGGCTGAATTCGTTCAACCTAAAATACCATCCTTTTAGGTCTATATTTCATCACTTTAAACTTCAAATAGAAATAGAAATAGTACTATCCGGGTTGAAAACTCATAAAGGGAACTCTGGATAAAATTCAAGTATCATTTCACTATAACTATGCTCTTTATGGTTTTGGCATGAATTTTGAAATGAAAAGATATAAAGAAAAAATCGTGTTAGGATGAAAAACTATAGAGGGTGGACTAATAAAAAGTTATCTCTCTCCCACTTAGTCTTCTCATGACATACATAATAAAGAAATTAGGGTGATGACACAAAATACACAATTTTTTTAGGGTTTTCCATATAACCCAAAAAACATCATACTACACAGTCTAGGCCCCATGTCTTAGGAAAAAAAATATCACACCCTGACCATTATCAATGTAATTATAATGTGATTATGTTAAATAAAAATAGACATTTCAGTGGTTATTTTGAAATTACAGTGAGGAAAATAATTCAAGAACATGTGATTGGAAACAGAAATTATTTTTCATTTATATTCTAATATGTAGAGAAACATCCACATTCTAGATCATATCTACGAAATTTAATTGTTGTTCCTTGGAATAATATTTGATTAGTTTAATCATGGATAATGAATCTTCCACATATTATTAGAACCTAGTTAGTTTTGTGGTGATAGATTCTTCAATGTGATAACGTTTCTATTTCTTCACAGCCACAAATCTTCACCTTTTGTTAAGTACCTCTTCAATGAATGTTGGATTTTGAAAATCTCTTCTTCTAAGACCATGATTTATTATTGAATATGTCAAATTTGGGTATATTTATAATCTAAAAAATGTTGATGTTCCTCAATATCCTTGGTATTTTTCTGATCCGCCTAGAACACAAAAATTTGTAGATCATAAAAACGACCTATTAACTTGGCCTCAAACCACTGTGACCTTTTCTATTATTCCCTTTTCCAGATGATTGAAATCACATCTTGGTGGATCATGCAGTAATCAAACCTATATTTCACTAAAAATGTAAAATATTTGTTAGTCGGTGAAATCACAATGGAATATCTTCAAGAATCATCTCCAAAACTATCTTTGAGATGTATCACCTAAGGATACAACATATGTTTGAAGATATTACTATTCCTACAAGATAGAATCATATATTCCCTCAATGGTAGATATGTATTCTAGGATTAGTATTCTCAAAGAGTATCCTTATTCTGCTCCCTCAAAGATAACCTCAGTTTCACCTACCAGTATTGGATGAACTAGAATATAAGGCCCCCCATCAGACCCAGCAGCTGAAGTCAATGGCACTAAATAACACATTTCAAAACTCATAAACAAAGTGATATTAACAAAAATAAAATTTAGTGATGTGAAAAAAATAATTAATAACACTCACATATTTTTGGGTAGACTTTTTGGATTTATACCTCCCCAATACTCTTGACTTCAATTCTCCATGTAACGACCTCTTGACAAGGAGGATCCTCCAATGTTATCTCAGAAACTAGGATTTGGGGTTCTCAAGAATGTCCCACTTTATAATTCCTAGTTTTTAATTCCTCAATACTAGGAGAAGGATGGACTCTAATCCTCAATAGTGAATTTTATTGGAAACATTCTATTAATACAAATCTGTAAAGATCGAGCTCTGATGTGAGACATAAAATACGATTTTCCATCTATATTTTAAAAAATATGAGAACGATAGAATCCATGTCCATCTAATAAACTAATAAACTCCACAATATCCTCTTGAGAGGAGGGAATGTGAATTATTTTTATCCTATCCAAAATTTCCATTAGTTCACCCATTATTTCATTATGTAATCCTTCACATCTTACAGCATCCTCACTAGTAGGGGTATCTGTGATGTGTTTATTAGGACCCAAATTTGCACTCTCATCAATTATATCTACCAAATTCTCAGTAGGAACAACATCATAAATCCCTAAAAATTCAGGGTCATCACAAAAAATGTCATCAAATTATTTCGGATCCATGACATCCCCTTTTGAGGTGATATTGGGGCCGACATTGACAGCTGCAAGGTCCTTGTGTGTAGGTAACATATCTAAAATATCATGTGGATAGAAAAGTTAGAAACAAAACATGAAACCTTAGGGTGTACTTGTGAAATTATCATATCACTTTCCCCTATCTACAAGAACAAGGGTGGGAATGACTACATATCTTAATTCTCCATTAATAAAGATGAAAGATTCATCATTATGGGTTTTCACCTATTTTAAGGTGTCCTCCTTAACCCTTGATTTACCAGTGCTAGATCCATTTAGGAAGGAAAAAATATGTTGATTTTATTAAAGTTCACCATGGTCAGATGTGTATGTTGATAAATTCATGAGATATAATTAAAGAAAAAATACTTACTGTAGTGCATATGCATGACAAAAAATATTACCATATTTTTCTTCCTCTCTCGAGATGGTGAGGGACTTGTAACAATAAACATGGAAATAGAAACTTGAGATGCTGTTAAAGGAGTTCCACACACCATTTCATCCACCATCATCCTCATGCCGAAGGATAATTCTTAGGATTCAGGAGACTCATCCACTACCCCAATGGTGGTTGATGTGAGCCCATATTCTGGGACTCGAGTTCCTTCTCTTCTTCTTCTAATTCATCATCTTCTCCTCCTCCTCTTCCAAACTGTGATGTAGATCCCCTAAAAATTAGTTATGGTGTATTAAAGACCAAAAAGAGAAGGAATAAGAGAGAGTTACTTCATCAAAGTCAATATAATCATCCTCTTATTCTTCAGTGTGACCAGTTACTCCCTCAAAGTTTCCTCAATCCAGCAAGTCAAATGACCACTTTTTTTAGGAATCCAATCATCAGTTGAAATTATCAAAATATTCAATTACTAAATATATTTTCCCCCCTTAGAAAATTTCCATTGGGGTAGATATTAGATATATATCAGATATCTCCCCACTATGGGATGTGTATTCCATCCTAGAGAAATAACCACTTCTCTTAGATATGATTAACTATTCCCTTCCAAGAATGGATCAGATGGGGATTCACATAATCTAGTTTTAATTCAGCTAGATAGGAGTAATAATCAACACTTTTGGTCCTGGAATCCTATTAAAGCATCTCTTCTCTCATAGAATACCTCACGATTAGATCTTTAGTCTCTTTCTAGAAATTATGACTGCACTTCCATGGTTCAGAATCATGATTTACTAAAACCTAGCATGCTCGGTGGAGTTTTTCCAACATCTAATCTACCACTTTGGATATTATACATGAAGAATATGTGAACTTGTACAATTAATACCACTTGAGTGTAAAAATAAATCCACGAACATCCCTACATAGTCTCCAGCTCGATCGGTGCACCCGATAAAGGTGGTTTAATTGAAATTTTAGACATCTCCATAGCCACCAAGATCTAGAACTGTCAGGCCACCATCAGGTGTTTCTCAATATTAATGTTCATCGGAGAATGAAACTTAACTATTTAATAAATTTGAACATGTGGGTAAATAAATATGGATATTATGCATCATAGATGATCGTGCTATCAATATGTTCCGCCAGTATACAATCTATGAATACCATAATATACACCCTCACATCATCTATAGACTTTCCATCATCAGTTAATGTCATAGTGGGGGGATAAAAATGAAGGGATAAGTTTAAATATCTCATTATGTTTAGCATCCTATGTACTTTGGAGTACTTTTGGGATAAAGGAAGAATCCTCAAAATAGCCTGAAAAAAAAGAATAATCCACCTTTAGGGACTTGAAATCCCCTCAAAATAGTATAAGAACTAAAGTTTAATGCAATCAAGCCCCACAAAACATAAAAAACCAATAAATTATGACTGGATCCTTCTCATTATACGCATATAAAAAATACTATTATATCATTTATAGAATAGGGGTAGCAGAACCTATATAGAGAGCCTCAACTAGTTTGGATGCTATAGCAACAAGTCCCCAATATCACAACTCCATCAGATTCATGGATTAGATGTAGGTAGATAGTCATCCAAATTTCTATGAATACATCCATATAGTTCTTCTCACAAAAATCATGTTTGACCTTGTAACCCCAGTGGGTATAATGGCCCTACTCTAGCATTGGCCATAATTTTTAGGAGCACAATGAATTTCTATAGTGGGGCATCCTATAGGGTGATATCAAGTTGGAACTTATCTTTATGGACTGTAGAAATATTTCATTCACATTCTATTATATATTTCACCCCTAGGGAGAGGGTCTATGTCTTACAGTTTTTGATCCACCATAAAAATCTTGTGCACAAAGGGAGGCATCCTTTCAGCATCTTCATGTGTTGTATTTAGCGGGATAAACTCACCATACATTTACCAAAGGATATGGTCTATATGAATTCTATTGTTGTCCCACATGATTATTCCAACATCACCAAGAATCATATGGTAAGAATTTGTCTAAGGACTCTACCAAATCAACATCTCGAGTATGATATTTGAGTTCTTTTAAACATAAGTTTTCCCAATAAAAATAGACTTGTAAATGAATACATATTACATTTCCTTGATTAATTAGAAAAACCTATACCACGCCCAGTTTTCCAACACTCATTCAGTCCGGACTCCCCCTCCAGAGAAGAAATCGTAGTCCACATTCCAGCTTTTTGTCTGATCAGTCTGTGAGATATGGAAGGTTGACTCACAAATTTTTGTCTATGACTCGGGGGTATGAGGCTTTATGTCTGGGGTAAAATAGCTATGGTGCATGAAATAGGTAGTAGGAATCATATCGATACGTTCCAAGAAACTAGAAATCATAAAATAACTCAGAGACTCTAGGATAAGAGAGTCTCCCATAATTCCATGATTGTACAAGGTTAGATAGTCACTACATGGAAAATCACATTGACATTGTGTCAAGTTCATCACAAAATATGAGAGAGTATATTCAACCATTTCATAGTAATATGTCTCAACATCATTGATCATCACTAAAGATCATGCTAAATCCTTTTTATTAAAACCTATTAGAGTATCCATTCAAAAACATGATGGAATACATCGATATATTACATTTATTCAAAATCTTGATTATGAAAATTTCAAAAAAAATTAAAAGTGAGGCCCTTCACATAGGTCTCTCAATCAGGTCCTTCATGCAGACCCCTCGATCAGATCCTTCACATAGGGACCACAACCATGTGGTTGTTCACATGATCTTAAACAAGATGGTTCAATTAAAAATGTTCACTCAAGTTGTTGTACCGTGTTTTTACAATACGATGCTCTTTTAAAGACCTACTTGAAGATACAAACATGGGAAGGTTGGTTCGATGATGTGTGGGACAAGAGAAAATGGAATAAATGTAGAAGGGAGAATTCAATGAAGGTTAAAAAGTTCTTATAGATACCACTGGGCTACACATTGAACCCATACATCAGACCTGCACCATAATATTACTCACCCAACATGAGAACCGACCTTATATAGCTCACATATGTGGGTAACCTATGTAGCTTACATACACTACCTTTATAATATTTTCCACCCTCTACCTCAAGACTATACCCTATTTTTTTCGTTCAAATCCAATACTCGGGGGGAGGGTTTGACACTCATTTTTTTCACATAGATAGAAAATATTATGAACAATACCTCAAGTATGTTTGAAAGATGAAGAGCCCAAAAAATAATCAAAGGAAATTACATAGGTTGGCCAATGTACACACGCCTGCACATCAGATGGCCCACACAACCCCCTAGAAGGCACTAAAAGACTAGCGACCCCACATAATTTACTGGTGTTGAGTACCTATACGTTGGATATGTGCGGATAGCCTCCCTTGACTAGGGTCCCCTATTTTCCTATAAATATAACCCTAGGGCACCTCATTTTCAGGATTGGTAAATAGAAAGATTCACCAATCTTGAGTCGCGCGGTCCCTTCACCAAGGTCCTCAAAACTCCATCAGGTATCTCTCAAAACCATAAGAGAAGTGATAATTAAGTTGGATAGTGGGATCAAAGTCCATACTAGATCTAAAACACATGAAAAATTTGTGGGGATACATCCCCCCTTGTTGAACAACCTTAGCACGAAGGTCCTTCACTAACCCGTGACCTACATGAGACCCTTCCAAGGGAACATGAGGAGTCCTTTAGTTCATGGTTGAAGGCCTCATCTAGGTGATGTCACCCATGTGATCCATCACTAAAGTATCCTCCATCTCATTCTAGCCTACCCCCATACAAATCAATTACAACTCCTCCAATGTCTATCACAAAGCACCTCCTTCTTTCCAAACCAGACCCATGTAAGACACTTTTAAGACATCTTTTTAAGCCAAAAAAGGAAGAGATTCCATTATTTTGGATTCCTAATCTTGGGGGGGGGGGGGACAGAATTAAAACCTCCACCAAAGGCTCTATACTTGAAATAACATGATAATTGGTATATGATAATGTTTCCTTTTTCAAATATGCATTCCTTCTTTCAGATGTGCCTTTCACTTGTCCTCCTAGACAGGTAGGGTTTTCTAGGTGCATAAATATATGAATTCGTATAGTCATGAGGACCTCGATCCTAGGGTTTGTTTCAAGGATTCTTATTCTTAGATACGAGGGATAAAAACATGAACATTCCTCATTATCTCTAATTCTAGGGACCTACATTTCCATTGGTGGGGGGGTTCATGATTTCCTTTCCATTTGAGTTGTAGTTCAATATCCTGCTCTCTACCCCTGGATGCAATTTTACTGAATAAAACATGTAGTATTCCCCTAGTATTTCATTCAAGACCATTTTTACTTCATTTATTTTTCCTCATGAATACCCTTGGGATGTAAATTAATGGGTAATAAGACATGACTATCTTAGATATAAGGATGGGAGGGGATGGGAAATTAAAATCCCTCTCTCTTTCCCTCTCAGTTTGGGTTTTGGTCACATACACAAGTGGACAATATAGATTGCGTGGTTTCCTAGATCTACCACATGTTTCTCACACCGATCATGACTCATGTGGGCTTAGAGGTTAACAGTGATCATGATATCCACATGATCCCAAACCCAAGGGCATCCTCCAATACAATGTAAGACTTGAATACACATTATTTTAACATCACTTCAAGTCTAAGACACAACCAAAATGGGCCTCATACTTGTTATAATCCCCAAACATGTCTTTATCCAAATCAGGCCTCCTATTGGTTATAATCCTTGACTCAGTCCACTCAAAGGGTCATATTTCACTGTGAGAAAAACCTTTAGAGGACCTCTACAGGTGTGGTTCCTCAAAACAAAACTTCTTGGTCTTTGATTCCCATCTCTATGGGATACATAGGAGCCCTTTCAAAGGTCCAAAACCAACACCTAAAATCAACCCTAATTCATTTTAGGACACATTATCAACATACTCTTATAAAAAATGGGATCTCATGTCCCTTACAAGTTCCATGGGATGCCTCAATATATGTCATACACTAAATATTGACAAGGGACATTTCTACTAGACATCATAATATCATGATGTTAAATTTCATGGTTTAGTCCTTATCACATGACCCAAAAAGTTATTATGTGTCCTATTATATGGAACCAAACTACATGGGTTCTAATTACATTTACAAGGATACGTAGCAATCCTATCTCATAGTTCTGATCTCGATATCAAAACATCTCCCCTATACCTGGATGGTGATACATTCAAGAGTTCCCCAATGTGAGACTCAAAACCTATATCACAGTAATAAACACAAAATAATATCTAATTAGTACATAAGAGTGTACCATTAATGGAGAAACATGGATGGAAATAGATATATCCATTTCTGAAGAACCTCAAATACATATAAATGATTCTAAATTTTTCATGTATCAATAATTTATTGTTATTTAATGGGTGATCCATGTCATACTTGGGAATCAAGGAAGGATTCACAAATAAATCTTAAATCAATAAGAGTATCCTGGAATAGGAAAACATTCCAAAAAAGTGGGTGATGAGTTCAACCTACCATCCTTTGGACCAATGTGAGTTCTTAAGTATCGTTGGCTGAGTTTCCCAATAAGAACCTGCCTTTAGAAAGTAGGTCCACCAGTCATCAGATATATGAGAACCACTGGGTGTTTCTATTTCAGAGAATAAACTTCATTAGAAACCACCCAAAAGGGATGTGGGTGTATGTGTATGATGTGAAGGTTATCCCACCAACACTAAAAAATGATATTCAAACCCCATGTGGAATTTGTGGATAAAATAGGGATGATCCTAGGAGAGAATATTATTAGTGGGTCATGGGAAATTTGGTTCCTCATAGGATGTATTCTAAACAAGTGGGGTTGGGTTACATATTAGAAATAATGTTTTGGATGGTGTGATTTAGATTATTAAACAAGATATTTCTCCAGTAAAACCATATGTTGGATCGGTCTAATACTACAGTCCATGGGGTGATTAAAAAATAAAATTAGTGATAATTACAATTTCAATATTACCAAATCTTATTTTACCAAGTAAAGAATTCAAATTTAATATATTTAATCAATTTAAAAATTTTATAACCATAATTGATGTTATTACTTTTTTTCAAACACTAAATAAACATCATGAAAAAAATAATGAATATATTTTTATATTTGTTTTGACAGTGAAATTTTGTTATATAGACCCCAATACTTATCATGTTATTGAAATCCATTGGTTTTTTATGATCATTGATAGTGATAGGGAGTGAATTATCTCCTTTGGTGAATCCATTTCATAAAAGGAATTATTTATTAAATGTGACTTTTTAAAACAAAAATATTAGTTTTATAATACATTAAATTCATATAATTGTTGATATTTATATGTGATAAAATGTTGTTAGCTCAATGAAAATCTAATATGATGACTATTTTTGTGTGTATAGAAAGAATACCCTTTTATAGTTCTATGCTCCTAATTTATAAGTAATTTATTTTAAAAATGAATATTATAGAATAATATAGGATGTACCATAATAAAAAAATAGGTGGAAGCCAATATTATGACAAAAGTTTATGAGGATGAGGTGAAATATTTAATCAATCATGTACAAAACTATGCATTTGAACCTTCTCAAATCCTTTTTTTAGGTTTACACTATTTTTGTTCAATATTGTTTAGTCTGTATGAAATAGAAGAATAGTTGATATATTATAGAATAGATATAAGTTATAAATGTTGGAATAAACAAAAAGAATACCTAAATACAACAAGTGACTGGGATAATATTACATTTTATGGATCATCTCATATGATAACAAATGTCAAAAATGATTAATACTATATCAAAGATACGATTACATGTGTAAATAATGATAAATACCATTTTGAGGAAATTAAAAATATTGGTGAAGATGAAATATTTTATTTCCCAGAACTATTTAATGATTTAAAGAGTTGTGATAAGATTAAATTATATAGAGGATATACAATATATACATCATTTTCAATCATAATTAGGCATTATAACCCAAAATATGGAAGTGACACCAGGTTTGTTGAACTACTTATTTTCTTTAATGATATGATTACAAAAGTTAATAAGATTTATTTACAAACATATGATGCCGAATAAATGTTATGTTCAATGGATATGATCTCAAAATGAATTCATGCCTCTCCAAATGAATGTATTTTATTAACCAAGTACCAAAAAACACTCAAAAAATTCCAAGTGTTGTGTGTCTCGATACCAAAATGATGAATCATGTCATTTGAATGTTTTATTGAACTTTCCAATCATTACAAGGTTTAGGTGCTGATATAGAATTGAGGGGAAAAATGAAAATTGATGTGTTCTATGGATATAAGAAATTATGACAGGAAACTTCATTACCCACCAGATTCTCCTTAGTAAAAGAAAATTGGTCATGAGTTTTATGAATTTGAAAGTTATCTGATAAACCTTTATCTTGTGCTATCTATAGATGGAGTGAACCCCTGTTATATATAATAAGTCACTCATAGTATATGGACATTTATGTTGGTAAATTATTACCTTCCATTATGGGTATGCAAGAAGTGAAAATACATGTTTTTGTCTCTACTAATATAAGGACCCAAAAAACATGGTAATGATGTTGTTATTTATTTGGATCTATTGAAAAGTGATTTTAAATTAATTCAATATAAATGTTTTATGTTGTATGATTATTATTTAAATGAAGATTCTAAATTAAAATCCATATATTATGGGGGTGATGAATGGCTTTCCATCTTGTGAAAGTTTATCTAGAAATAACATTAATGGAACTCAAGGGTGTCCCATTTATGAAAAATGTACACACATTAATCCGAAACTCAGTATTCCCTGTATAACTCAAAGTGTTTATTAATAGTTTAAGGTGATATTTTATCAATTTATTAGATCATATTTATGTTTAAATTATTAATTTATATTATTACCAAAATAAGAATTGTCTTTTTATACAGTTACACTCTTTTTCATGAGATGGGGTGGTTTATTTGGTAACTGGTCGCATGATCATGCTCTTCTGAGAGGTAGTGAGGGTCCAAATCTAATGAAATATTAATTTTTTTTAATTTATTAGTGTTTGTGATAAATTTTAAATACCAATTTAATTGTAGAAAAAATGTTAGAAATTTTTGTAATATAGTTTTTTTTGAGTATTTATGATGAAAATATAATTGAAATTAAAATTTTTATTTATTGATATAGTGTGCTATAATTTTATTAGTACACTAAAAACACAATGAATTTATCAAAATTAAGAATTGAACTGATAAAATGTAACCTTATCAGTTATAAAAATGTGTTCATAATGTGTACCAATTAACATATTTACAAGAAGAGTTGATAAAGAGATCCCATTATCAGTGCTAAACTAGCACTAAAATGGCCCCCCTAAATTATTGAATTTTTTGCACTGATGAAGAGATATTTTATCAATGTTTTTTAGCACTGATAAAAGTCATCGGTTTTTAAATATTCCTACAATATCATTGAATTTCAAGTTCTAATGAAGGTTATTTCTAGTGATGTTAATGTCCATATATCTAGTAGGTAATCTGTTTTATCTACCCCAAAATAAATTTTCTAGACCTATAAGATATATTTATCATTGGAAAAAATATTTTCCACTAAGTGAAGTGGTCTTTAATAGCACATAAAAATGTGTTGACTATCATAGGGAAATAACCATCTCAACTATAAAAACCAGTTATAATACCAAAAATTAATAAATAAATTTCATTATATGAAATCAATTATCTGTGTTATGTTGGTCAAAGTATGATTAAAAGTGATTAGATGAATTGGATTTCTAAAATTTAAAAAAAAATATCTTTTTTAAGATTAAATAAAATTAAAAGTGGATTAAAAATGAATTTAAATATGGATTAAATGGAATAGAATTAGTAAGAATAATGGAATAATAAAGGTAAACATTGGAAAATGAGTTATATTAAATAAAAAAGAGACTAAATTATATAAGATAAAATATTAGGTTATTTATATGAGATTAAAAAGTAACTGATATAATATCTAAATATAAGAGAAGATATAAAATTTAATAAGGGAGTTTGATAATAGGTTGGTCACCGACTACTTGGTGGGGGCTATATATGAGTTGTAACATCTCCCACATCAATTTTATAATTGGTTATTAATTAATATACATTAACATTAGTTGTATCCAAGAAACCCTAACTAAATTCAAACCCTTATCTTTAGTAGTGGTAATGAAACCTGTATTTTTTTTGTTTTATTGGTGATTGATAACATGAAAATAGATAAAATGAGGTTCAATTAGAAAAAAAACCCTTTGAAAAAGAACTATCAATTATCTAGAATGATAGAGAAAATATAATTTATAGAATAAAAGAGTGAGAGGTAATTTTTTTGGAAAAAATACATACAAGGAGATATCATGTGGAGGAACAAAGGAATCAATTTTGTCAAAAAGCTCATTAGATTGACTGTAATTCACTACAGAATAATGATGCTCATTTAAGTTTTCTGATGTTTATGTTACCTACCAAACCTCATTGGGAGCCCATTTATATCCCTTGAATATCTTGCCATGGTCCTCAAGTTGTAAATGTGTCATCCTATTCATCATAGGTCTTGTCTATGCAAGCAAGACCATATTCAATGAAATATTTGGCCACTTGTCTTGACATCATTGGATGGATAGCATCCTCCATTGGGTAGCCAGTGGAATATGTTTAACTTTCCAGGAATCTACAGACCTTATCTGTTATCCACTAATATATTTAATACCCTAGAATCAACTTTTATGTAATTTATTGTTACCTATATTTATAATTTTTAATATTACTGACTTATTACCACACCATGATTGTTCTTCTACATAATGTAATATATAATAATGTTTTAAGAGTAATTTTCACTCTAAAAGGTCACAAAATGTTCCCATCTAGGATGATAATCTAGAAGTTCCATGAAAGTATTCTTATATAAATTTTCTATAATAATATGATATCATTTAATAGGGTGAAATTTCAATTTCTTATAAGGGGTGGAGACTTATAGGGCTTTAAGGAAATTTCTCTTAGTTTACTCCCTTGATAATTTCCTTTGAATGAGATTATAAAAAAACAATGCTCAAGTAGGAAATCTATATTTACATGTTCTATTGGCTGTTTCTATTTATGGACATGTGTAATGGTTGATAGACTATAAAAGTTTTAGTAATGAATATTATGAGTCTAGTATTTTTATGTATTCATGAAAACCGTGATGATATATGCTTATGGAAAAGTATGATATGTTGAATGCGCTAATAATAATAATAAAGTAATTAATAATGTGGGAAAGAAATGTTCCCTTTTTATTATAAATGTATGTTTATATCTTAGAAGATTTTATGAGAATGAAATAACCTAATTAAATCCATGTCCCTGATGAAGAAAGAAAAGTTCATTTCATGAAACTTAGTGAAGAATACATAAAAAACATTTGATTATGACAACAATATACAATCTACCAGATTAAAGATATGGAGTGAAAAGTATTATATAACACAATATGTGTTCATTTGAGTTTTTATGTCATTTCATCATTTATCTTCTTTCTTTATGGGATGTTTTTCATGTTACACAACACTAACCTTGACCATTAGGATATTCTTTCTAATACCATCAAGAAAGGGGCCTTGGTGGTTTCATCCTAAGTGTATCTACAACCTCAATAAATAATTATAATATTATATAAAAAATTGAATAAATATTATTCTCATACATAGTTTCCTAAATATTTATATTTTCTTGATCCCACATATTTAATCGGTAGTTATTTGATGTAATATTTGTGTGGAAAATATTTAATAAATAGTTATGTTATTTGTAGTGAATATACTATTTATTTATTGATTGGTGAATAATAAAATGATATTAATTAATTGAATAAATATTTTTTATCAAAGTAATGATAAATATTGTGGAGGAATATTAGAAAGAGTTTAAAGATCTTTTGGGAAATATGATATATTAAATTATTTTTGAATATATTTTAAATAATTAATTCCAAAAATGTTATTTAATTCATTCACTGGTATTTCAGATGATAAGAATCAATGATAATATTATTTTTACAAACAATAGGCTTAATAGGGATTAGGGAAATAATAGGGGTTCATTGGAAATTATTATTTTCTAACTCTATCACTATGTAAACCCAATTATCTTATTTCAAACTGATGTTTTTGCAATTCGTTATATTGCACCCAACAACTTTCAGAGAATCCTCTCAATCTCTAGAGAGATCCAATCCATAAACACTCTTAATAAAATATTTTGATTATCCTCCTCCACCCCTCTCAATTCTAGAGAGGTTAATGATATTCCCTTTAAGTTAGTCTTGTGGCAATTAAAGTTGAATGATGCATGCGTTGGGATCCCCCTTGCAAGAACTGAAGGATTTCTACAAAGTCACTATGATGTTCATAGTGCACATGTGGATCACAAATATAGGGATTGTACACTTGTTTCTTATAATACAATGATGGTATTATGTAAATACATTTTGATATTAAATAATAAATAAAAGTTTATCATAATGTTATTTAGATGTTTAAATTAATTATAAATCATAATTTGATGATCCTGTTTTTTCATTTCAACTTTTTTTTCATCAATTAATATGTGGATTAATTTTTCTATGAACAATATTAAATGGTTTGTATAACTCCTAATAATTATTAATTATGAAAAAAATCTGAGTTGGCTAGGGATAATCACATGGTTTCGATGTGCCTGAAATATTCATGTGGTATCAGCGAGGTCACAAAATATTTTATAATTATTTAAATATCATTGATTGATTTACATGACTATTTTCTATCCGATTTACCTCCATTTGATTCCATAGTAAGACACAATTCAATATTTTTCTCATATTCTCCATTTCATACACATGTACCACCTTGGATAGTTCCTTTAAGGCAAATAATTAGAAAACTGACAATGTATTACTTTATGTTAGCTATCTAAGATAAATTTCTAGGTGGTTGTTCAAGTAGTTTCTAAATCCAAAGTGTGGCTTGGGTTAACAAAATAAATTTTCTTAGTAACTAACCTATTATGCTAGTATGTTGACGTTCAACGTTTTTTTCATGATTGAATGAAGTTTAGTGGACCCTACACATTCTATATAACCACATGACAATATTTCCCATTCATGTTATATCTTTCATATTATTTTTATTTAAATGGTTTTTTTCATCATGAATATGTAATATTTTTTAAATATTTTTATATGAAAATAATTTGTTCGTGTGAAAAAAAGGAGTCATCATAGAATTCCAATTAATTTTTTTGTTTTTGAAATTATTTTAGAATCATAGATTTAATTGTTTTATGAATTCAATTTAATGTTTTTTACTATAATTTAATTTTATTTTAGTAGAATCAATCATTTTTTGTGTTCTTTTATTCTATACAAATTTATGAAATTCTATTTAAGATTAATATCCGTTGAGATAACCATTAATGTGTTTTTTGTAATTAACGATAAATTTTTTATATTAATAATTTGGATTATGAAGTATTGGGATTCAATAGCTTTTTCACATTGAATGAATAAAAAATTATCAAAAATTATTATTTATTTTTTTCAAACATATTCCCAATGTTTTTTCTCAAATTTCAATTAATTTAATCTATCCATACAAATTTAAATTTAATATATTTTATTTAACACATTCTTATATTTATTTTTTAAAACTTACCCGAACATATTTTAGTTTAGATAATACTTAGATCATCCCATGTGTGATTTACGTAAAATGTTGAATTTTAATTAATTTCACATGGATTACATTAGTGACTATTCACTTATATTAAATTTAAGGGAATAATTATATAATCGAGTTAAATTTCTAAGTCTATTATATAAGGGAAATTTTTTAGCTTAACTATTATAATACATTATATTTATTTTATTCATCCAAAAAATATATAATTTACTCTATTATTTTAACCCTTGAATCATGTAACATCATTTCTTATTTTGTTTTTAAAATCAACTATTTTTTATGGATAGTTATTTGTATCTCTGATTTTTTATTTTATAAAACTGGATCTCCATGGTTTTATTAAATTAATTTTTTCTCTTATTAGGGACTTTGGAGACAAGATATTTTAGTTTCTATGTTATTGAAGCTATAGATATTGGATTTAGGATTCTAACTATAGATGTTAATCATTTACATTATGGTTTTTAAAGGGGTGAATGTTTCTAGGCTATCCATAATGTTTAAGAGAGATGTATATTCATTTTCAGAGCATTGACTTATCATCCTATTTTATACATTGATGAATTTAAAATGTTATGTAAACTAATTAAAATTTCTACCTTTGATTTTTTTATATTTATAATTGATAATGGAATAACTATAATTATAAGAAATCATTGATTTTGTATGTTTTATTAAGTAGTTAACATCACCAAAAAAGTTAGAGATTTTAATAGTAAATTATTACTTGAAAGTTACCCAGAATGAATTTATTCACCATTTACCATGTTATATATATATATATTCATTGATTTTTCTTGTTATTATCTTATATACTATATAATTATGTAAAGATATTTATCTAGTGTACTATTAAAATCATATAATAAAAATCTACGTTAGTAAATTTCAAGGTAAATTTAGATTAGTTCAAGGCATTCCAGTTCCATACTAGAGGATCCTTTGGTATTATCGAAACAATTAAATAAAAACCTGAAGACTCGTGAAAAATTTCTTTAAGGGTCTTACTATTTTAAAATTAAATAAAATTATGGCTGTAAATTTTATAGAAATATTTTTACCTATTTATTGATGATACAAATGAGCATTTATTTTATAGAGATTAATAGATAATGTTCAGACCACTTTCAATTATGAGAATTACAAGTACAAGGTGTGTTTTTCTGGATATCTTTTATCACATATATTGACTATTCATTTTTAAGGTATCAATAAACTACGTAAAATGATACCAAATTTCCATGAAACCCTTCTCCAATTTTTTATTAAAAAATATATTCATTTTTTCACCTCGTTTTGGAAAATTTGAGGTTACTTTCCCCAAGGGTATTTCATATTAATAAATGTGTTTTTTTTGTAGTGAACATACATATTATAACTCAATTAATTAATCCATATCATCATCCACTTTATTTTTAATTAATTTTATAATAAATTATCCTCTCCTCACCATGTGAATTTATTTCAAGAAAAATATGTATGGTGTTTTTCAAAATTCATTCATATTTGTGGGTTCTTTTGATTTGGGTTTGACATGTCCAACAATGAGTTCCTTCAGTTAGATCAATGCTGAAGTTTGGTTAATTAAAAAAAATTATACTTTACAATATATATATATATATATATATATATATATATTTCATATCTCTTCCTACTACTTGATCAAATCAAGAGTTTAAATTTTTTTTTCTTATCATTTTCTTAATTACAATATCTTTTTCTGTGTAGCTATTTTAATGTAAGTTATATTTGGTCTTTTTTGTAACTCATTAAAAAATGTTACCCACACAATTTAGTATAGTTATAAATCACATTCATTTACTACAATATTTCATATTCATGAATAAAATCATTGAAATATAATGGAGATATTAGACTTATCATCAATAATTGGAAGATATTTTTTACTAATTTTCTTTTATAATGACAAGCTTTCTAGAAAAGGTTCATTTGATTTCATAGAATTCATAAGGAAAATGAAAATTTATTTATAAATTAAAAGAAATAAAATTTCATCTATCTAAGTTGAAAATTATCCTATAATGAGTAGATATGTATTTTTAGTGTTTTAAAACACTAAATTGTTTGTATTACAATAAAAACCCAAGAACATGACCTCAAATTGATTTAAAATAAAATGAAAAATATATTTAAATTATATGGGACATGTATGAGAAAAAACACAATTATACTGTATGGTGTGATTAGACTGATTGAATAAGAAGTTCTTCAAAAATTCAAAATCATTAAAAACATGCTTCTTGGGATCACCACAAAAGATTACCTCTAATTGACATTAAATATTTATAAAACGGCCATAAAATTATTTTTCAAATATATGTACTAAAGAGACATCAATATTTGTTTTCTTTTTCTCAAGATGACTGATTATTAATTTTTAGTTTTTTAAAAATAATAAAACATGCCTATAATAGTCAAAACTATAAAAAATGACCTTAAACTGATATTAAATCATTGAAAATCGTTGGTGAGTTATTTGTGATGCATATGTGTTGATGGTACATTAATATGACATGTGGCTTCTTGAAAAACTAAATAAGCATTATTTAATGATTTTACTGTCTTAAAAAACATGAAAAAATTGTCAAAACTAAGAAAACATCCACTGATTATAGATTTATTTGTTAAATATAAGAGCAAATGGTGCATTAGACCATGTTATTATTCATCTAGGATTACCAGATACAACTTTTCAATGTTTTGAAACACTAAAACATGTGTGTAATGGTCAAAACCATACAAAACAACATCATATTGGTGTGAGATCTTAAAAAAATATTTTAATTATTTCTGACATGTATGAAAAGATGTAACATCAATCCATCATCTTGTGTGCTCAAACTGACTTAACATGTAATTTTCAAAGAATTGATAGTATTTTAAAACACATGTCATGGGGTCCAAACCAGTAAAAAAACCTCTCTAATTCCAATTAAATCATAGGAAAATAATTGTATATTATTTTTTGAAATGTTTTAATCAAAGGATTAACCAACTAAATTTTCATTTTCCACGGATGTCCAGATATGCCTTTTATTATTCTAATACTCTTGAATATAAATGTAATGGTCAAAACAAAACAATATTACCCAATATTGACATGAAATAATTATAAAACTTTCATTAAATTATTTTTGATGTGTTAATGTGACATGTGGTGTGCTCTAAAATATTGAATAAGTATTTCTTAGTGAATTTATAGTCATTAAAAACATGTGATATGGGGTTAAAAATAAAAAAAGACCAATGATCATAATGAAATCATATATCAACAACTCAAAATTGATTTATGAGATGTATCAAATTATGGTGCCTCCTTCTGAGTTATTATTTTCTTGAGAAGTCCAAATAATATTTTTAGTGTTTTGAAATACTAAAACATGCATGTAGCAGCCAGTTTAATAGAAACTGGCCTTGTATTGTTATAAAAACAAAGGAAAACTATATATAAATTATTTTTAAGAGTAACTAAAAATGGAATGCCAATCCAATTTGCAATATGATTGAACTGATTGAATAAGAAGTTATTAATTAATTGACAGTATTTAAAAACAAGTTTTAGTGGGTCAAAACCAAGAAAATGGCCCATGATTATCTTGAAATCATTGGAAGACATTGAATTTATTTCTGAAATGTTTGAAATTATGGCATGTTAATCAGAATTTCAATTTACTTTGGGTGATAGAAAATGTCATTTTAATATTTTAAAACATGAATACATGCATATAATGGTTAAAACCCCCTAAAACAACCCCATATTAATGATTCATAATAGGATAAATACCTTAGGAATTTTATTTATTTGTAATAGTATAAAATACATCAATTTGATGCGTGATGTGGTCAGACAGACTGAATAACCAGTTTATAAATAATTATCAATTTTTTAAAAATGTTCTTGGGTGGGGGGGGGGTGAAAACAAAGAAAAATTTCCCTAAGATCCTATAAAAAAACCATAGATTGTTTCTGACATATAGGGACTAAATATACTTCAATTCGAGTTGTTTCTTTCCCGAGATGACTGAAAATGTCCTTTTGTGTATTAAAAGACTAAATCATGCATGTAATTATGAAAACCCTATAAAATACCGCATATTGATGTGAAATCAAAGGAAGTTTGTTTTTAAATTATTTATAATTTTTAAAAGTAGATGAAGAAATAATATGATGTATGTTGTCCTCGAAAATAAAAATTAAGTAGTTTTAAATGAACTATCAGTCTTTAAAAATATGTGTTGGGGAGGTCAAAATCATGAAAATGACATCTGATTGTGATGAAATCATAAGAAAATAAAAATAGAATGATTTGAAAAATATTTGAATGGATGACATGTCAATATGAGTTTTCATTTCCTTGGGATAACTGAAAATACGATTTTATTTTTGTAAAACACTAAAATGTAAGTGTGGTAATGAATGCAATTGTGAATAACCTTAGATTAACATAAATTCATTATATGAATGTATTTAAATTATTTTTGACTTTAATGAATAAGAAAAATGTCAATATTATGTATGATGTGCAAAAATGATAGAATAAGAAGTTTTAAAAGAATTAACACCCATTAAAAACCACTATTCGGGGGTAAAAAATTAGAAATGTCCCTCTCATTACCATAAAATCAGTAAACACGAAATATATTTTATTATGTTGAATATATGAAGTGGAAATGCCTTGATTTGATTTTATGTTTTCCCAGGATTAATGCAAATGAATTTTTAGTTTTTCAAAACACTGAAACATTCATGTAACCATTAAAACCAACACAAATGATCTCAAATTTATGTAAGTCATATGAGATCTATAATATAATTATTGTTTATGTATACTATAAAAACTAAATATCATTTTCTTGTGAATTGTGATAATATTTAATGAATAATAAATTCTTAAGGAATTTACAGTATTTAAAATAATTCCTTAAGAAGGAGAACTACGAAACAATCTCTAATTGTTTTGAAATCAAAATAATCTACTGAAGAAGTATTTTCGAAATATAGGAGCTAAAGGTGAATCCATATGAGTTTTCATTTTTCTAGGATGGATCAAACAACAATTTTATTGTTTTATAACTCTAAAACATGCATGTAATCATCAAAACAATTAAAAATGAATTCATATTGACATGAAACCATTAGAAAACTATCATGGAATTATTTTAAATTTTTCATAGCATATGAATTGTAAATTTTCTGTGTGGTGTGTTCATAATGTCTGAATAATCATTTCATAAAAAATGAACTGTCTTTTAATTTGTTTGATAGGATGGTCAAGGGGAAGGAAAAAATATCAGTTACCTTTACATCATGTAAAAAATATTGTAAAATTATTTTCTACATTTTTTGAATTAAGACATGTAAATCTGAGATGTAAATTTCCATGGATGACCGAAAACTAATTTTTAGTTTTTTAAAGAAAAATCCTATTATTAATGATTAATTATATAAAAAATGATCTATGATTTATGTGAAATAATTAGAATACTATATTAAAATTATCTTTCATGTGTATGAGTAGAAAAATGATAATTTAATACATGCTATTCTCATACTAACTGAATAAATAGTTCTTAGAGAATTAGTTGTCATTGGAAACATTTGTGAGGTGATCCAAACCAAGAAAATGACTAGAAACTAACATGAAATCATAAAAAAAATGTATATTTATTTGTGAAATTTAAGAAATGACGGTGTGTGAATCCAAAATTTCTTTTTCCTATAAGGATAGAGAAATATATTTTAGTACTTTATAATATGAATTAGTATATGTAGAGGTCAAAAATATAGAAAACAACATCTTATTGACATTAATGCATATAAAAATTATATTTAAATTATTTTTATGTGTACAAATAGATGATCTGATAATCTGATGTGTGGTGTGCTCAAACAGAGTGAATAAATAGTTCATAGAGAATTAACATTGTTTAAAAACAAGATCCATGGGGTTAAAACAAAATATATGAGCTTAAATATCCATTAATACACCTCATAAAAATTGTAGATTGATTTTTAAAATGTAATAAGTAATGAAGCTTCATTATAATGTGTTGTTTTCCCAAATGAATGAAAAATCCTTTTAGTGTTTTAAAACAGTAATAGATGTATGTAATGGTTAGAAGTACTAAAAATTACCATAGATTGATGTGATAGCATAAAAAAAAGTATCTCAGAATTATTTTTTATCTTGTATGAGTAGATGATACATCAATTTGACATGTGGTGTGCTCAGAATGAATGAATAAGTAGTTAAAATAGAATTGATAGTATTTAAAAAGAAGTTTCAGAGGTTTACAACCAAGAAAAAATATCGTATTTCTAGAAATTATAGAAAAAAATAATTAAAATTATTTTTGTAATATTGGAACTAACAATGCATTAATCCAAGATTTCATTTTATGGGGATGATGAAAATTTTGTTTTTATTGTTTTAAACCACTTAAATATGAATCCATGGGTGAATACCATATAAAACAACCTCAAATTAATTTGGAATCATAGGAAGAATTTTTTTTAAATTAATTTTCATTTGTATGAGTATACTAAACCTCAATCCAAAATAATGTATTCTCTTAATGACTGAATATTTAGTTATTAAATAATTAACATTCCTAAAAAATGTGAACTAAGGGGAAAATCCAAGAAAAGACCTTTTATTTCCATAAAATAATATTAAAATAACCATATATGAATTTTAGAAATCTATAAAATACCATTGCATCAATCTGAGTTGTATTTTACTAAGATGATAAAAAATTTTGTTTAGTGTTTCAAATCACCAAGGCTCACATGCAATGGTAAAAACCATAGGGTCTGACCTAGGCTTATGGTGATGAAGCGAACCAACCCAAGACATCCATTCATCGAATTCCTAAGAAGGATTGCAAAATACATGAGGATAATCCTTGAACCCCCCCTCCATCAGGCTAAGGAAACATATCAATGGTATCATACATAACTCTTGGGGATGGTTTGAGTCTCTAGAAACCAAATATAAACTTCTAAAAAAGTTGTAATAGTAAAAAGTCAAGACAGATACCAAGATATAACTAATTTAAATAAAAACCTAACCAGAGATACAATACTAAAAAAAAGTCTAAAAAAAGTGAGAATATGTTAAAAATCATAAGCTAACTGGTTCCATGAAAATGGAACTCCAATCACTAATGCTGTGTGACCCTCTGGTCACCACTAACATTTTTACGTCACCAGCTTTCTAAGAATGATGCAAACACACTAAACCTAAAATATAAAACATGAAGAAACCTGAAAAGGAAATGAATAATACATACCCACTAACATGAGTATGCAGGGTGTAATCCAATGTTATTAAGATGACACCATGAGTCTAATGCATCCCCTTTTTCAAAATAAAAAAACTGCTAGTTTGGTAACAAGGTAAAACAAAATTCACATTTATTTACATAATACAAGGGTAAAGATACAAAGAAAATGTACTTTATTAAAGAAAAACTTTTTAAAACACTCATTAAAGATGTTTTAACAAAATTATACCATTTCAAAGATCGATCCATTTCTCTTAAAAACACACTATTGAAAATAAATCCACAAAAGATTTAAACATTTGGATAATTTTTCCAGTAATATTTCTCACTAGAAAACCCTTGAATCATTTTCCTTTAAAATTATATACAAACCGAGTATAATGGGAAATTAGGAAACTAGGGAAAATAAAAATTAAAAAAATGAAAAGGTTGGAAGCAATTCCAACAAGTGTATGGAGTAAAACTAGACAACATCATTACTAAATAAACGTGATCAAAACTTCAACAATGTATATCTAAGAAATAAACATCACACAAGACAATATAGATATATAAAAATGAATAATATATGACACATAGTAATATAAAACACCACAAGGTATTCTAAGATATAAAACTACACAAAAAAGTGGACCTAACTGCTAGTAACTTAATAGTCACACACCCATCAACAAAATCACTATAAGCAGTCTCCTTGGTAAAAAATCCCAATTCTAGGTGTTATGTAAAACTAAGGGGGTCTATAAAGTGAAAAAATATCAACCATTCAATAAATTTCCCACGCCATCCCACTTAAAAACCTTTGTCTCCTCATGGAATAATAATAGAGGTGGGACATGAACAATAACATCATCACATGGCAATGAAAAACCCATAGGGATAACACTACAATAATGTCTTTCCCAACTCCCACACTAACCATAAAGTAATCCTATGCAAATATTCAATTTATGATCCTCAACATAATTAATCCATAATATTGATAAGAACACACATCCACAATAACCAAGGGGCTCAATAAGTGTATAATTAACATCACATTACCATGTTCAAATTTGGCCTTCACTTCTCATATATAATACATATACTTTTGGAAATACCTTTTAAAACATTTTTTAATTCAAAATTAATTTCAAAAGGAATCATAAATACTTCCAACCATAACAAAATAAGACATGGGAAAATCTATTTTCTTTTTATAAAACAATAACACCACTTTAAAATAAGGAAACTATTTAAACACCAAAAATGATACTCAATTTAAAAACCCCATTTTTTCTAAATATTAATGAATAAGGTCATTTCATTATAAAAACCCTATTTTTAATTCTATCAATAACAATTAATGCACAAGACACCATTTCCCAAATCAAATTATATTTCACTGAATCACCAAATTTTTCCAACTAAAAAAACAACCAAGAATGGAAAAAATATTAGAAACTCTAAACTAGATATCATATAAATTAATAATTTAAATTAAAAAAGCATATTTAAAGTGCCAAAATATCATAGAACGATTAAATAAAAGTCAAAGAATCATAAACACCTACATCAAGTGTTGGAATCATGTTACATTCAATTAAAACAACTAGAAAGTGACCCCTACAATAGCACACTTCCATTACCAACAACCTCAATCCATTTTTTTATTTTAATGAAAATCCACTTTGAGGGTAAGTGGAAACCAACATAATCCTTCAAAATCTAGTCACACCATCAAAAATCATAGACTAAATAATTCAAATATCAAAATAATAAAACAGAACCAAAATATCGCTCTAATATAATCAACATGCACCTATTTCATAATTCAAACCATCATCACCGCAAATCTCGCAAATCTTGTAAGCTGACAGAGGAACTGTGTCGACTACATTGAAGAAAGTCCCATCCTATTTACCATTACCAACCAAAATATTAAATTTAGAATAAAAATTGGTATAATAATCATCTAAACTTGTCCACTGTGGTTATATTATAAGTGTATAATGAGTGAAAACCAATTTTAGAGAATAGATAAGATTTTAACTTTTGATCCATGTAAATATTCACTAAGAAACCACTAAAATATCATCATGTAGTAGATTTTGGGGATCTAAAAAGGGAAAGGAAGGAATCTGAGGAATGGGGTTTGAATTGTAAAGGTTAAGTGGAGGAAGAATAATTATAATGAAGGAAAAAATAAAAAATACCCTCATCTAATGGGTGTCATAGTTTACTTTCATAGTTAGAAAAACCATACAAGAACCATGCATATCCCCACTCTTTTTAGCTTCATGGGATACATACATTGGATTCATAGGTAGTTTAATAGTGCACTAACCATTTTACATGGAGAAAGACACTATAAGAGGCTGAACACTTTGGTTTCATGTTTAAAATAACCATGCACTTGAACCACGAGTCTTGTAAAGAGTCATCAAAATTCACCTTTTTTTCCCAAAACACCTTGGTTTGAATGGGACGGACCTTCCAAAAAATACCACCACATAAAAGTGACATTAGGGGTTTCCAAAACTCCCCCCATGCCACTTTCTATGCCGATAAAGTTCCATGTAAAGACAATATAAAGAATAAAAATCCTCAACACACCTTCTAGAAAGTGATTTGAGTTGGAGAATGAACCACTAAAGAGGTCCCTAGGAAGAAACATCAGGGAAACCACAATTACTCAAAACCAAACCACTAAATCCAAAATGAAACCAGATGTATCCAAAAAAATATAACAAAAATAGCTGGTACATTACTCCAAAATGAAATGGAGTCTTGGAACGAGTCTCCCTTCCATTTAGAAATATCCTAAATGGTGTTTCTAAGAACAAAAATAAAAAATACCTTCACTATGGAGAAATATCTTTGAAAAGAATCCAAATAACACTTAGAAAAAAACTCTCACTTCCTCAATGGAGAAAACCAAAATAACTCAACACCCACATGGTCGAGTCATCAGTAAGCTTAAAAATATCCTCCAGATGGGATAACTTCAAGGAATTCCACAATAAGGTATGACATAGGTCGTTGGCCCGGGTCACCGTACTCTAGGGTTAAATAATGAACCCAAAATGGAACACCATCTGATGAAAATCCACAAAAAACTTGCACCATTGAGTGCTGAAAGGCCCAAAGGAAACACCTACCCTAATTACCCAAGTACCAAACCCAAAGGTCTCTTAATAATATATCAACATGAAACTAAACATAAAATCACTCATGGAACAATAAAACACCAAAGGTTTCAGAATAATACAACCAAACAACAAGGAACAAGCATAATCTCTAAAACCAATGAAATCACATGATCTAGAAGGTATGAACACAAACATCAAGAATTCAAAAGCCGAATAAAAACAAACATTTTAAAAAACCCTCCCACTATGAATTAAATAAAAAAAGGTTAAATACACCTTTCTAGGAGTCAACCCCTTTTGAAAACCCAAAAAAAACATTTCCATGAAAAACATGTAACCGACCAAAATTTATTTTGCACTATTTAAAACATTTTCCAAAAAAATTCAATAAATAACACCTTTATTATCCAGAATCACCAATAAAATCATTTAAAAACCCATTTTTAAGTGAATTAAAATGATACTGACCTATTAAATTTAGTATAATTCAAAAAGTGACACTTTTCAATGGATGAAGTCCCACTTTTGACCATTCTTTCAAAACCAAAATCTAGATATCCATTTTGAAATACATCTTTCAAATGATTTTTCACTAACCAAATGAATAAATTTTTTTATTACAAAAAAATTTTACCTTAAAAAACCTCAACATGTTTAAAACACCCAATTAAAATTTCAAAACATGACCCAATATAGGTCAATTTTTTTAAAACATCACTCTCTATTTAATATAATTTTCCAAAAAAGTCCCAAAGCACTTGTAAATTTAAATCAGAACATGTATCACCCAAGAATAAATTTTTGATATTGAAAAAGTCACCTCCCATTTAATTTTATGACCTAAATGAGGTTGAAACCCATTTAAAGTTCCATATACAATTTAAAATCAACATAGAGGTTTAACACTACTTTTCATTCCATGTCTCACTCAAAATTAAGAGTGAAAACTATATTTCATGAAAAAATAAACCATGAACACACCATAAAAACCAAAAAAAAAATCTTATAATCAAAGGTTAAACATTAACAGTAGGTGATTCTAAAACTATTGAGTACCCATGTTATGGAATATATATTTGATGATAACTAATACTAATGAACAAATCCATTATAAGATAACCCATAAGAGTAACACTATATCTTCCATCAATACATTTCTAATAGGAAATTTTCAAATAACACAAGACATGATCCCAACCACCCATGATCCTAAAACAATACACAAAGTATCATATCCAAGGGAATCAAAGAATAACCCTTTTAAAAGATCCTTGAAAACAAATTTCAAACTAGTTTTGAAATTATAATTACAAATATTTACCATTTCCACCTCTTTTCTCAAAAACTCAACCCAATATTGAGATCCATTGTCCTCAAAATTATTTTTTACCAAGGGGTAAACCATTTATTTCAATTAATTATAAACCCTTCCATAAAATTTTAATGTCACGCTACTTTCCTTTTTTTTCAAAATTAATCTTTGAAATAAACCATCAGAATAAAAACATTTTCACAGATCAATTCTTAAAACACCCACATTATAAATTAATGTATTTAACAAAATTACACATTTTATCTAAAATCCTTTTCAACTCAATTTTTTCCTCAACTCTTTTTTTAACTAAAAAAGAATATGGATTAGAAACTACTATAAAATTTTTTTTTTCAAAAATAACACTTATCTTCCATTTAGATAACCAAATTTAATTTTATAAAAAAATTCTCTCATGTGAGAAAAAACAACACAAAGAATACAACTAAAACCAAACCACACTCACCAAAAAATGTTCTATAAAAATTCCAATTATAATTCTCTTATATGGAACTAAAGAAATAGTATACTCTATTAGAGTTAATTTGGGAAGAACGGTAGGGGAAAAATTAGAGGGGAAATGAACTGTGCATGGTTTGGACACATGGGTCTGTAAAATGTGTTCCAACCAATAAACATGGAATTTAATGGTTTTTAGAACCATGCTTTATGTGACCTACATTGTTTTCTAGACCGTGTGTGATAACCATGCTACCCTGGTTTATTCACTATTTTATCTTCAAAAACTCAAACTAAACCTTGAAATAACTAGTATACTCATTAGGGATCAATGAATCATCTCAACACATTACATATCCATCCAAACATCTAAATCCTCACTCAATATCAAGAATCAAACCCAATTCACTCATTAAAAATCGAGCTTCAATGCGACAATGAGCCGGCGAGACCCTCTCCAACACACACCAAGTGATCCCTGATAAAAAACATAATCTACAGACTACCAAAAAACTTAATAAATAAAAAATAGATCATCTAAAGACCTTATTAATCTTTTCAAGAAACTTATATTCCTATGATACCATTTTGTAATGAGCCAACCCAGAACATCTACCCATTAGATTCCCGAGTTATCCCTCCATATACCAGATGAGAATCCCTGACCCCCCTGGATGTTGAAAATAATTGAGGGTAATGTATATAAACATTAGGTATGATTTAACCATCATGAAACAAAATAAAAAAAAATTAATAATAGTAAAAAGAAAATATATAGGCTAAGAGATATCTCATTTAAATAAACAACCAATCATAGATATAAAACTACAATGAAATATAAAACGAAATAATGAATGAGTATCTGATAAAAATCATGACGAAATAGGTTCCATGAAATTGAATTTTCAATCACCAAATCTATGTGACTCTCTGGTCACCACTAATATCCTTATGAAACCCACTTCCCAATGATGAATGAAAAATATCCAACATGAAATCTAGACCATGGAAAAACTTGAAAAAGTGAAAACTACATACCTCTGAATTTGATCATGTAGGGTGTGAACCGAAGTGAGTAATATACCCCCATGATTCCAATTCACCCCCCTTTACAAAATAAAATAAAATATCTAGTTTGAAAATAAGGAAAATAAATAGGTTTTCACATTTATTTATATAATGTAAGGGAGAAAAAAACTAGGAATATGCACTTTATCAAAGAACAAATTTTATAAAAAATTCTATAAATAGGTTTTAATAACTCCATACCATATCAATTTTTTAAGCATTTATATTAAAAATTAACCACACTTTTTAAAATAAATCTATATAAGTTTTAAACAATTGAAAATAATTTCTAATCAATAATTTTGTCAGAATTATTTTCCCAATTTTCAAATAAAATTCTTTAAACACTGAAAAAATATAGAAACAAGGAATCAAAGGAAACTAAAAATTAACCCAATGAAAAGGTTGAAAAAAATACCAATTAGTGTATGGTGTGAAACTAGCGAAATCATGGCTAAATACAAGTTGATAAAAACATAAAACAAGTCCATCAATGAAATATTAATCACACTTGACAATATAAATATTAAAAAGAATGACATATGATACATAGCATGAGTCAAAACCAAGAGGAATAATATGACATAAAAATACACAAAAATGTGGACCTAACTACCGATATTTTATAGTTACACATCCATCAACTGAATCACTCTAAATAGTCCCCTTAGTGAAAAACCCTAAATTTAGGTGTTTTGTAAAACTATGTGGGATCTATCTTGTTCAAAAACTACACTACCCAATATATTTCCCACAACATCCCATACTGAATCCTTAGTATCCTCATGAAATAATAACATAGTTATGCCATAAAAAATAATTTCATTACATGAAAAAAAACTAGACCCTTGGGATAAAAGCACAAGAATGTCCATCCCACATCCCAAACTAACCTTAATGTGATCTCCCACACATGATAAAATTATAAAAATTATCATAAATCATCCAACTCATGTTTAAGAATACTCAACAATAACAAAAAAGGATCTAAACAACGTTTTAATCAACATCACATCACAAAAATGACCAACTATGACATCAATTATCATATATAATGCAAATAATTTTGGAAATCCAATTTATAAAGCTTTTAAATTCACAAAAAATTGCAAATGAAAAAAAATATACTTACTATCACAACCAAATAAACAATATAAACTCCATTTCCACTTTATAAAATGATTCCACCACTATTAAAAAAGAGGAAAAACGTTAAAAATAAGGTAAAATCCCTTTGAAAACTCCATGTGGACTAAAGAATAAATAATAAGTTCATTTAATGTTGAAAACCCTCTTCGGGTTTTTATCAAACATAAGGAATTCATAAGACACCATTTTAAAAACCAGTTTCCCTTGTACTAAGAAAATCACCAAATTTTTCTAATAGAAAATCCCACCCATGCATGAAAATGCTTTATAAAATCCAAAATAGATATCATATATATAACAATACTTTTAATTGAAAACACATGTAAATCACTAATTAATACGGTAAATCCAAAATTAAATTCATGGAATCAAAAACTTCTACCTCATGCTGTGGAATCATGATGCCTTCAATGAAAACAACCGAAAATATATCCATAATATGACATACAACCATTACAAATAAAAATCTATAATTTATCACAACCCTAGGCATGAAAGTCTTCCAAAACTTTCCACTAGGGTTATAGGATAAGAGAAAAAGAGATAAAATTAACATAATATAATATAAGAGCTCTTACCTCTTGAACCTGATGAAGATTCAGTACTAAATCACATAAAATCACCTTATACAAGGTTTATAGGAAGAAAAGTAAAAGGGAATGTTTCGAAAGTATGGGGTTTGAATAGGGGAATATAAGGAGAGAAAAAACAATTAATAATAAAGAGAAAAGATAAAAGTACACCCTATAGATTGTGCATCATGGTTAAACAAACCATGTACAAACCATGTAGATCTTCACTATTTTTTTGCAACATGAACTGCACACAAAGGATGCAGAGTTAGTATAACAGTGCACTAACCATGAAACCTAGATAAAAACACTATAATAGGTTGTAAACATAGACAAAATGGTTAAACTAAAATGCATTACTTAACCATATGATGAGAAAGAAATCCACAAACTTCACCCTTTTGGTTAAAAACACCTCTAACTCAATGGGCTAAACTTTCCAAAAAATATCCCCACATAAAAGTGACACTAGGGGTGTCATAAGTGAAATTTTTTGAGAACTACCTTGGAATTATTTTTGAATTGTACGAGTATATGGCACAAAAATTCGTCTTTCAGTTTTCTCTGATTAAATGAATAATTTGTTCTTAAAGAATTAGAATCCTTTAAAAACATGTTACAAGCGGTCACAACCATGTAAATGACCACATATTTCCATCAAATCTCATGGAAATAACCATATAATTATTTTTTAAATGTATTAAATATCAAAATTTCAATCCTTGTTATTATTCTCAGGTGATTATTCAAAAAATCATGTCTAGCATTCTAAATCATTAATTTGTGTGTGTAATAGTGAGAACTATAGAAAATATTCTCAAATTGGCATGAAATCATTTAAAAATTTTATTTTAATTTTTTTTCATATACACGTGGAAAAAAATCAATTCTTACATGTGATGTTCTTAAATTTATTGAATAAAAAGTTTTAAAATAATTGATAATCTTTTATAATATGTGTTTGGGGGTATAAGACATTAAAACAACCTTTGATTTCCATGAATTGAAATAAAAAACAACATTTTATTGATTTTTGGAACATAACACCTAATGAATCATTGATCTAATTGTTTGTTTTCCAAGGATGGAAATAAAAAAAAATTGCTTTAAAATATAAATAATTGTGGGTATCAGTAAAAACCATTGAAAATTACCTTGAGTTGTCATGAAATTATAGGTGATCTTTTATTGAATTATTTTTGAGATTTATAAGTAGAAATATTTCAATTTGACGTGTGGTATTCTCAAACAAAATTAATGAACATTTCTTAATAAATTGAGAGTCTTTAAAAATGTGGATTTGGGGTCAAAATTAATCAAATAATCATGGATTATCATGAAGCCATATGAAATAAAATATATACAAAATTTTAAAATATATGAACTAATAATGTGTCAATCTGAGTATTTGTTTCCTTAGATGATTGAAAATATATTTATAGTGTTTTAAAACAATAAAAAATATGTTTAACCATTAAAACCATGGTAAAATATCTCATATTGATGTGATATATAGGACACTATGGATACCATAGTTGAATTTTATTAGAGACAGTCAACCTTCATCGTTTCCATCATAGTCCTCGATCCTTTTACATTAAGCCTCCAACATGTACTGGATTTAGCAATTTCTTTTCCGGACTAAGGCCTCATGGTCCAGGGTACTATCCTCACTCCAAGAAATCCATATATTCATTTTTTCAAGCTCATGGTGTATTCAAAACCATGAAATATTTTTTTAATTTTTTTCATTTGGTTTTTTATAATTCATGATTTTCATTTGTAGTTATCATTAACACGAAACTTTTTACAATTAAATGGTGTATATTTCAACATTGTTCCCCTTAGAATTTAGTATAAGGACTAACTCACAAAAACCTTCCTTTTATATTCTCTTTCTTTATGAGGTTTTTGTTCATATCAATTACATGGCACTTTTCATAGCACTGATAAAATCCTCTTCTTAAACTTCTTGAACAAAGAGAATATTAAGGGTAAAATGAATAATTTATTTTTATATAAATTTTTATATATTTTTAAACAAGATTTACATCACAATAAATACATATATATAAATATAATATATGAGTATTATTTATATAACTATTAATAAACAATTAATATCAATCTTATTTTTCTTAATTATATATATATATATAATATTTTCAAAATTATATTAATAAATAAAAATTATTAATAGTATATTTATATACATTGATTATAAAGTCTCTATATAATTAATATTAAAATGATATTTTAAAATTTTATTTAAACCAATATATAAATATATAAATGAATTTATTTATTTAAATATGCGATTCATATTTGAATTTATATATTTATATTCATGTTAAAAAATTTAAAATATATGTACATGTATTTATATGTATATGTATGCATGTGTATGTATCTATGTGCATGTATATATGTGTTGTAAATGCATGTATGTGTTGTATGTGTGTGTGTGTGTTTATGTGTGTACATGTATGTATCTATGTGTGTGTAAGAATATTTATGTGTATTTATTTGTGTGTGCGTGGATGTACATGTATGTGCATGTGCGTGTGTTTGTATGTGTATTTTTATGCGTATACGTATGTGTATATATGTATATGACAAGTGTATAAGTATATATTTGTGTAAATATGTTTTTTTCTTATGTGTACTTATATAGTATGTGTATGTATGCATTGTATCTGTATGTATGCACAAATATAAGTAATTGTATGTTTGTGTGCATGTATACATGTGTGTACATGTACATTTATGTGTATGTATACGTATGTATGTGTATGAATGTGTATGTATGTGTTTGTGTACATATGTGTATATGTAATTATGTATATATGTATGTATATGTCTGTGTGTGTGTGCATTTATGTGTACATATGTTTTTAAGTGTGTATCTATATGTGTATGTGTATGTGTATGTGTATGTGTATGTGTATGTCTATATAAGTATTCGTATGTGTTTGTATTTGTACATGTATTTCTATATAAGTACATCTATGTCTATGCATATGTCTGTGTGTATGTGTCTGTGTGTGTGTATGTTTGTTTATGTAGTATGTGTATTTATGCTTATGTGTGTGTATGTATTTCCATGCATGTGTATGTAATTGTATATATGTGTATGTGTATACATACTTGTTGGTGTATGAATATAAATATTCATGTGTAAGTTTATGGGTATCCGTAAATGTGTTCATGTATGTGTACGTATGCATGTACATGTGTATGTATGTGTGTATGTGTATGTGTATGTGTATGTGTTTGTGTATGTGTATGTGTATGTGTATGTGTATGTGTATGTGTATGTGTATGTGTATGTGTATGTGTATGTGTATGTGTATGTGTATGTGTTGGTGTATGTGTATGTGTATGATAATATGTGTATGATAATATGTGTATGTGTATCAGTATGTTTATGTATGTGTACATGTATGTCTATGTGTATGTATGTGTGTATGTGTATGTGTATGTGTATGTGTATGTGTCTCGAGAAGCATGTTTATATATTTTGTGTATGTATTCATATGTATGTAAATGTATGTTCGCATACATGTATGTAGTTGTATGTATGTGTATGTTTATGTGTATGTGTATACATACATGTATCTCTCTATATATGCATATGCAAGAGTATGTTTATGTGTATTAGTGTATGTGTATGTGTATATTTGTATGCATATGTGTGTTTGTGTGTATCTGTACATGTATGTGTATGAGTATGTGTATATGTGTCTATGTATTTGTATGTATATATACTCGTATGTTTATTTTTATGTATGTATGTATGTGTACGTCTTTTTGTTGATTTGAAATTATTTATACATTTTTAAAAATTCCCATTTTTTAGTATTCTCTATAATTTATTTTGTTTTACTTGTTTTTCATTATATATATATATATATATTCATATAATATTACTGTAATATACCCAATTTTGAATATTATTTACACATTTTTAAATATTAATACAATTAATTAAAAAATAATATTTATAATTATTATTACCAATTCTAAATGTTAATATTTAATTTTAACTTTTATATACAATCAATACAATGCATACATATGTAAATATAAATAATAATAATATTTATTTATTTATTTTTATTTTGTTTTAAATCATTTAATAAATGTTATGAATTTAATTTTTTAATATATTTGTGTAATTTATATAATTTTTTTATTTGTATTTTATATTAATTATATTAATATTTTTTTAAATTTTGATATTTATTAATTTTTAATATTCTTGGAATTTATTCATTTTTCAAAATTTATACATATAATGGAGAAAGTGCAAGAGGATCCAAGGTGTATCCAAGGAATCCTATAATAATGAAAATAGTAATAGGATCCATGATAATAACCAAGGAATGCTATGATGATGATAATAGTAAAATAGTATCCATAGTAATAACCAATGGATCTTTGACCTCATGGGTCAAGCCAACTCAATAATAACATACAACCTAGCTATAAGGGGTCTCAGTGTAATTCGAGGGGCACCGCCCAAGACATTCCACTGTAAATGATTATAATTGTGTCCAAGGATCTCATCCAATGTAAACACGGAAAAATCCAGATTGGTCCCAGTGTGGTGAATCCATGGTGTAATGTGTTTGAAGACATTAAGCTAGATCCATTGAGTTTATCAAAGGCATAGTAATTTTCAAAAGAAAATGAAGGGATCTCATGTCATCATTTCAAGAATCAGATTGTAGACAAGGACCGTGTTACAGGGTTGGTATCTCCCTTTGGAACCGTATCCTTGAATTATAATGGCGTTCTTGGAGTGGTCAAGGAATTCCCTTAGGAATCGAAGGCTGGCTAAATTCTAACCACTTCTTATAAATAATAAAACATCCCTATGAAATAGTCAGATTATACATATTTCTTTATTTAATTTAAGAACTTGTAATATTCATTCCATTTGATAATTCATACGGTTCATTCCATTTCCTTTAATGCTAGGTGAGAATGCAAAATAGGATGTGGAACCATTTGTTACTTCACTACTTAATCAATAATTAGCTTTATTCATTTAACTTTCATAAGCAAGAAAATGCAGGATAATGACATCCAACCATATGCAAATCAATTTTAATTAACTACGCCAAGTGATATACATAAATATACATTCCATTTAACAATTCATAGTTTCATTGATTAATTGAGACACTATCCTTAGAAGGGTCAAGTGATACATACATATACATGTGCTATCCATTTACAATTCATTCATTTAATTAAAAAACTACATTGTCAAGGTCAAGTCCTAGCACATCTGAATGATGGTGAAGATATCCATACCAAGCTACGAAAGGCATGAATTAGGGGGCATAATACTTGGGGTGGACAGAGTTGTGGTCATAACCACCAACGATGTGAATATATTATATAGAAGGGGATCTAGAATATGAGTACAATGACTATAATCAAGGTATATGAATTTAATATGAATTTCCCAATGAAATCGACATGCACACAACAATGACAATTTATAAAATGATGATACTTGAGGGATGAGTCATAGTTTAGCTACCTCAATCCCAAAACACTCTCCCCATTCAGTATCAAACTTCTATTTTGCAAGTATTTGAATAAATCATAAGAACATATCAATGCCTTGAAAATAGTTCATATGAGACTACTTTTAAATAGTATTTTCAAGAGGGAGACAAACAATTGACTGAGCTAAAGGAACGAATCACTTACCGATGACTAAGCAATATGATCAAAGGAGGTCGAATTTGAGATAAAATGATGAATCGAGATCAAAATCTTGGAAGAGGTACTTGGGAGCTCTAATGGGAGGAAAATAGGGTGGTTGTATGCTGGAATGATCAAAAGAGAAGAGGGTTGAGTTTAAATTTAACTTAAGAGAAAATTGAAAAATTTCCCAAAATATCAGGGTTAAATAGTTTTTCTACACGGTTGGCCAAACCGTGTGCCAACCATGTGCATCCCATTCCCTAAGGAGGTACCCCATAAGATTTCATGCACATGTTTTCACTAACCATGTGAAAACAATGTTGCATGTTCTTCTAAAAACTATATATACACCCATATAGGCACTCACCTTAGGAGACATGGGTTCCTTAAACCATGTGACCTCCTTCACCCCACATTCCATCCCTCGCACAGTTAGGGAAACAATGAATATTTGGTTGCGTGGTTTCTACTAACCATGAAACCCAGTTCTTTTCTTCATCAGTCAGGGTTTTGAAATCCAAACATGCCCTCGACACCCATGAGACAACTGTTCACTCACCAGACATTCATGTTAGTACCAAAAAAGAATAATACAAAAATTTAAATGATATATAACTTATAGAAAAATAGGGTTCTTGAATTCTTCCCCCCATAAATGATCTTTTCCTTGAGTTCACATTCCATGGATGGAAGGACACCATCTAAGAACAACTTTGACCACTGGGCATGTACGTCGGACTCCCACTCAAAAGTATCATTCTATACATGGACGTGCTATCATCACACCCATACTAAAGGAAAATATGATCCACAAAGACCCTTTATTCTTCATTAAATGATTTGTATAGGATACTTGTAACACCCCGAGATTTTAAGAAAAAATATTCTTTTCATTAATGTCTTGTGTTGTACACTACACCAAAAGGATCTTTCTCAACACGCATCCTTGACTTGCCTTGCATTACACGCATTCACGACCTTCCTCGATAGCGTGTGTAGTATGCAGTACCGAGTTTCACTAAACAACGATATGCTATTAAAATATTATTAAAACAAGCCGTTATGAATAGTAATAACCACCTTTTAAAATTTTAGAAATTTTACCTCTCAAAATGGACTTCATTTTTGGATTCGGAGTATTGAATTTAGCCTAAGGTGAAATTTTCGTACATTTCGGATAACTTTCATATTCTGATGAATAGTGAAAATTACTAAATTTTAATTAAAAAGAACTTTTTTAATATAAATAATTAATAGTGATAAATTATTAATTTGAGTGGTTTTAAAGTATATTTAGAATAGATTTTTACAATTTAATACAATGTTGGTCATTGGGTGTAATTCTACATTTAAACCAGACATAAACAAGTGTCAATCTTTTGATGGTTATTATCTCTTAAAAACACGCTATTTGTTTTGACAACGGGAATTAATTTTTAAATTAATTAATGCAACTAATATGTTTTGAATTTTGTAAAATAGACATCATTTTTGAGTTCATAATATCAAATATAGCTTAGGCCTAATTTTTGGTATTTTTCTGGAAACTTTCATTTTTTGATGAATAGTGAAACCACTAAGTGGTAGTTAAAAAAATGAATTTTTCATAAAACTTAATTTTAACGCTTTTGTGAGTGGAATTTCAAAAATCTGAGAGACACGGTTGATGTTAGTAAGTAAAATGTGGTTGAATGAGATGAAAACAATTTTTGGTGAATAGTAACTTTTTACTTTTTTTTTCCACGGTTAAAAGTAAATAGGGTAATTAAGGGTAAAAATGATATTACTATTACCCTAACACATGTCCTAATTCTATTGGACAAGTGTAATTCGACCAAAAACAACCTTAGGAATAAAATATGACCATTTAGGCCAACTTGGATTAGATTAGGACATTTATTATTATTTAATTCAAAGAAGAGTTAAAAGAGTTAAAATCAAAGTTTATTTACTAAAACATTTTTAATATAGGGTTATACATAAGATAAATTTGACTATAAATATTCATTAGAAATATAAAACGTTTTAATACATAAAGGTATTTTATTTGTAATTTTTAGACATTAAATAATTTAATATATTTATGACAGAACGATGATGCAGTAATTATCTTATTAATGGAATATTGACATAATTGATGTTATAAATACCCAAATAAATGTAATTTGAGACTTTTTATGAATTACACTAATTTTATAGGTTAATATGAGATGTTAGTATTTATTTAATTAACTTGGTTCGAGCTAATCATTCTGTTATGATTTTCACAAAAATCAATTACTAAATAGTGTCAAAATTGACATAAAATAGTTTTTAAAACAAATATTATATTATTAATCCTTATTTTATTCCTAAAAATCTAAGTTTCGGCCAAATAACTTAGATAAGGTTATATATATTAATAAAACACAACTTTGGGGTCTCTTGGATGTATATGGTAGGTTTATTAACTATATAATATTAAAATACAAAGTGACATGGTAAATGTCAATCTAATTAACTAAGAGTTAAAACTAAAAGATAAGGTTAATATAGGAACCTAAACTTGTCTAAATTCTATTGGATGAGGGTATTTAGACCCAGCCCCACCTTAGCTTAGAAATAAATCAATTTGGAGCTATTTAAAACCGAATTTGACTTTATAATAAAATAATTGGTTTAGTTATTCCAAAGGTACCCCTCTCCTCCCTTATAAAAGGACACCTCCTCCCTCTCTTCCTCACACAACTTTGAGCCTTCAAGCTCGGCCAACCCCTACCAAATTCTCTTATCCACTTCCCTAGAAACATCCTAGAGGTTCTGGTATTCCTCAAAGACTAATGTTAGTGCCCTAAGAGGAGGTCTCAAAGAGGCTCTTCAAAGAAGAGGTAATTTTCGTTACCAATTCTTTCACCTTTATATCTTCTTCCACTTCTTCTTCTTAGGTTGTTTCATTATGAAGTAATAAAATCAGTATCACTCATATACAGATATGTTATTATAAGTATGAAACTATCCTATTTCCCCATCTATCCATCCTATAGAAAACGAAATCACCGCGCGTGCGTACGTACAGAATACAGTCTCCACACCGTGGTGAAATCTATTTTCCACCACCACCTTACTTGGATGGGTATAATTGTTTAAATAATAACTATATATTATTATTTTAAAGTGATATTGATTCTGAAATAGTATACATACACTCCAATACAGTCCCACGATCATGAGAACGATATCATCGCTCGTGCGTACGTACGGACTACCGTCTCCACGACGCGATGAGATTCATTCTCCACTTTAACCATTCATGAATGATTATAAAGTATATATAATAAGTAATCATGAAATATATGACATAATAATGATACTGTATTTATGTGTATATATATGTATGTCATCTACTTAATTCCATTCAACTCAATAAGGAAAAGAAAACAGCGTTCATGCGTATGAACGGTCTACCGTCTCCATGAACGGTGTATTTCTTTCCATTTACTGATTTATTATATATATGTATATTCTGAATATATATATATATAAATTATGTTTTATATTCTGGAATTAAGTAATCATGATCTAAGTAATCATATGAATAATTACAAGTCAAAACACGGACGACAAATGAAACAATTGTACCCAAAACGCTATTTAACATGGAATTTACAAAAGAACGGGTAATATAAAGTCATAAGTGAACCATATATGATATCATAACAATGAATAGGATTCTTTAATAAGTAAATGACATTATTTAAATCATTATACAGGAGGTTCGGACACTTACGAAGCAAATCGGACCTAAGGTAAGGGAAATATCACAATCTCATTTTTATCCGAGATTGTTTATACTTTGGTATTTACTGGGGTGTATTTTATCATCCACATCCATGTTTTCTCAATATTTAATATTATTTCCATCCACCTACAATTTTTTAAATCCATTTTTACCCTTTGGTGAGTTTATATTAAAATATATAAAATGAATATTTTGTCGTTTTTCATACGAGGTACTTTTTTGACTTTTCTGACAAAATTATGAGAAGAATGTTTTTTTAACTTATACGGAATGAATGGATTTTTAAAAAATTATTTCCAAGAAGCTTACTTTACAAGTTTTCAAGTTTATTTTTAATCAACTTCTTTTAGTTTAGAATTGTATGACATGTTATGAAAGGAAAAGTGTTTTTGAAGTAGAAATGATATTTTCCTCAAGAATGGAGTTCAAGTGTTTTATCAAAATTATTTTCCATCTATGATAATAAAGGGTTCTGTTTTTATCCCTATTATTAAATTTATTTGATAATGTTGTGATGGAATTTTGTTTTTATGAATTCCTTTATCTTATATGAATTGTTTAATGATGTCACGATGTTTAAGATTCCCATTTTTATTACATGTGTTATACTATGATGTATGGTTTATGATTTTGTGGCACACATAAGAATGGTATCATTATGAGATGGGTGGGACCTATATCTCCCTCCAATGCATTGAGTAAAGATTTTATATCTCATGAGATAGACATGGCTGGAATGGTAGGTTATACCGGTTCAGTGAAACAAGACTGAAACGAGGGTGACTCGGTTCAGAAATGGACTTTGTCCACTACGATAGTCTTGGCAATGAGTCTTGACTAATAAGATATGATTCTCTATGATTATGTGTGTATGCCACAAAGTTTCAGGTTTTATGTTATGATTATTGGTATTACATTTCACTTCTATGATTTATCCCATGTTATGAAATTATGATCTCTTTTGCAGGTTAAGATTTCCAAAATGTTATGTTCTTATAAAAATTATGTGATTTATATTTCTTTTGTTTACCCTTACTGAGAATTTGAGCTCACCATTTTATGTTTTCTTTTCTCCAGGATATAAAGAAAGGTTTTAGGTAGAAAAAAAAGGAAGATCTTTATGGGAGATGTTGCAGATCTTTCACCACGATTAGAAGATTATATTCCGAGTTTCCAAAGACACTAAACTATTACGGTCCTTGTGTATGTGTTTTTGTTATGTACTAAATATTCCAAAAAAGTAATGTAATGTCCATGTACTTCAAGATTTGGGTCTCTACAGTTGGTATCAGAGGAAAAGTTTAGTCAACCTTTGGAAACTAGGATGCGAAAACGTTAGTGAGATCCCTAGAGATATTTCTAAGGTATGTATGGGGATGTCCCTAAGGATAAGTATACGTATAGGATATAGTCCTAGAACTATGGTAACGATATTAGATTAAACCAAAGATGTTAGATATTGATGTTACTCCCCCTTTATTATGATTTTTGCCTCTCACACTATTCTTTTTGGGTTTTAGAAAATGTCTGGAAACAAGATGATTCACGATAATGGAGGATATGATGGACAATGGAATGATATTCTTCATGAGCAACCAAATGAAATGGGATTTGGAAGTCCAAACATCATTATTATGTCGAATCATCAATCTCATAATATGATCAATAAAGTAAAATTTGGTAAGTTTCCTGACTCGACTAATAAGAGAAAGATGGAGTTTCATGATGATCATAGAGGAAAGAAAGTTCAATTTCCCCTATGTAAATCATGTGGGAAGAGGCTTCAAGGAGAATGTTTCAAAGGAACTGGAAGATGCTTTGGGTGTGTAAAATAAGGACACAAAGCCAATAAGTGCAAAGGAAAAGGTTTAGTTAACACCAGGGATGAGGATGATGGTATTGCTACGACATCAACAATGGTTAAATGTTTTAAATGTGGAATGTACGGGCATTATTCAAACCAATTCCCTAAGGGAAAGTCTCATGAAGAGAATCAGTATGGTCTTATGGGTAGTATTTATGTGGATGATAATGAAGAGACTACAAATGATATGTGAGATGAAAGAATTGTTGAAGCTCAGTCAATGGTTTAAGAATGTAGTGGAATGATTACATGTTTATCATGTGTAATGTTGTATAAGTAATATCATGGTACTATGGAATAAAGAGACATCTAAGGATTGTTACACTGTTGTCTTTCCTTGAGTTTTGAAAGTGTATGATTAATGTTACCAGTATCCATGAAAGGTTATTCAGATATTTTTGGAATGTAGATGATATGTGCATAATGAAGGGATAAGGAGAAAATGAAATGTTTGACAGTATTCATGAGCTCATGATTTATATAAGGACTGAGTGATATCATGGTTTGAGTATATAGAATTTTGAGGATTTTGGTATGTGAAAAGTGTTAACTTTTAACTGCATTCAAGTTTTCACTATGGTTCAATGGGTATTCAATAGAATACATGATTAAGGCCTTTTAATGTTTGGAATGTGACCAACAAGACATATCTTATGATATATGGGGATCAACGATGGTATTAAATCTCTGGTAATCGTTTTCACTATATTATGAGAATGGACTGCAGTATTATGGATAAGCCTAAAGACTAGAATGGATTATGTTGGACATAAGTTAGTAATGTTTAAGGATAGAAGTTTTTTTTCGATATTATTGATGGGATGTTATAGTAATACAGTTTTAGAAAAAGGACAACCTGCAGGACGGGCGACAACCCATCGCGTCGGACAAGGTCGTAGGAATCGAACCCACAACCGAAGTGCGACTGGCCTTTATTGCCTACAACTGGCCTACAAGAAGTCCCTGGTTAGTGGAAACTAGTTTTATTTTATTAAGCGGTATGATATATGAAGTATAAGTTCATTTTAGGAACTATATAGGATTAATCTCACTATAAATGGACTTATGTATTTTTTGATAACTTTTCTAACCTTTTGTTTGAGACAGATGGAATGACCCATCATTCTATCCCATGATCTACTAACACATCATGAATGATAAATTAAACTTCATTTCTTTAAGATATGAAGTGGAAATTGTCCAAAGAATGACAAACGGTGAGACTATACAAAAATCACGAAAGTATTTCTTCTAATTCCAATTTCATCAACTTTAGGGAAATGATCTTGAAAACCAAAAATATTGTCCTAGTGCTCTTATATCTGATGAATCAGATGGTACCTTAGATCGTCACAAATTTATGGCTTTGTGATTACTGTCTTTTCCATAGCCATGTTCTCTACCACTATCCATCAGAACATGATGATTAGATTTCTCTTCCATATCCATATTTTCACCTATGTGGAAACCCAGTGATTAGTTTATTTGGGTAATCGTTACATTTCATACTTTAGTTTTTAAAGCCACGTTTTGGTATTCCTTTTTACGATGTGGGTTTCTATTAAAGAAACTTTAGAGTAGTAAACCATTTATAACCCCGACGAATTTCGAGGGCGAAATTCATTTTAAGGGGGGTAGAATGTAACACCCCGAGATTTTATGAAAAAATATTCTTTTCATTAATGTATTGTGTTGTACGCTACACCAAAAGGATCTTGCTCAACACGCATCCTTGACTTGCCTTGCATTACACGCATTCGCAACCTTCCTCGATAGCGTGTGTAGTACGCAATACCGAGTTTCACTAAACAACGATATGCTATTAAAATATTATTAAAACTAGCCGTTATGAATAGTAATAACCACCTTTTAAAATTTTAGAAATTTTACCTCTCAAAATGGACTTCATTTTTGGATTCGGAGTATCGAATTTAGCCTAAGGTGAAATTTTGGTACTTTTCGGATAACTTTCATATTCTGATGAATAGTGAAAATTACTAAATTTTAATTAAAAATAACTTTTTTAATATAAATAATTAATAGTGATAAATTATTAATTTGAGTGGTTTTAAAGTATATTTAGAATATATTTTTACAATTTAATACAATGTTGGTCATTGGGTGTAATTCTACATTTAAACCAGACATAAACAAGTGTCAATCTTTTGATGGTTATTATCTCTTAAAAACACGCTATTTGTTTTGACAACGGGAATTAATTTTTAAATTAATAAATGCAACTAATATGTTTTGAATTTTGTAAAATAGACATCATTTGTGAGTTCATAATATCAAATATAGCTTAGGCCTAATTTTTGGTATTTTTCTGGAAACTTTCATTTTTTGATGAATAGTGAAACCACTAAGCGGTAGTTAAAAAAATGAATTTTTCATAAAACTTAATTTTAACGCTTCTGTGAGTGGAATTTAAAAAATCTGAGAGACACGGTTGATGTTAGTAAGTAAAATGTGGTTCAATGAGATGAAAATAATTTTTTGTGAATAGTAACTTTTTACTTTTTTTTACCGCGGTTAAAAGTAAATAGGGTAATTAAGGGTAAAAATGATATTACTATTACCCTAAAACATGTCCTAATTCTATTGGACAAGTGTAATTCGACCAAAAACAACCTTAGGAATAAAATATGACCATTTAGGCCAACTTGGATTAGATTAGGACATTTATTATTATTTAATTCAAAGAAGAGTTAAAAGAGTTAAAATCAAAGTTTATTTACTAAAACATTTTTAATATAGGGTTATACATAAGCTAAATTTGACTATAAATATTCATTATAAATATAAAACGTTTTACTACATAAAGGTATTTTATTTGTAATTTTTAGACATTAAATAATTTAATATATTTATGACAGAACGATGATGCAGTAATTATCTTATTAATGGAATATTGACATAATTGATGTTATAAATACCCAAATAAATGTAATTTGAGACTTTTTATGAATTACACTAATTTTATAGGTTAATATGAGATGTTAGTATTGATTTAATTAACTTGGTTCGAGCTAATCATTCTGTTATGATTTTCACAAAAATCAATTACTAAATAGTGTCAAAATTGACATAAAATAGTTTTTAAAACAAATATTATATTATTAATCCTTATTTTATTCCTAAAAATCTAAGTTTCGGCCAAATAACTTAGATAAGGTTATATATATTAATAAAACAGAACTTTGGGGTCTCTTGGATGTATATGGTAAGTTTATTAACTATATAATATTAAAATACAAAGTGACATGGTAAATGTCAATCTAATTAACTAAGAGTTAAAACTAAAAGATAAGGTTAATATAGGAACCAAAACTTGTCTAAATTCTATTGGATGAGAGTATTTAGACCCAGACCCACCTTATCTTAGAAATAAATCAATTTTGAGCTATTTAAAACCGAATTTGACTTTATAATAAAATAATTGTTTTAGTTATTCCAAAGGTACCCCTCTCCTCCCTTATAAAAGGGAACCTCCTCCCTCTCTTCCTCACACAACTTTGAGCCTTCAAGCTCGGCCAACCCCTACCAAATTCTCTTATCCACTTCCCTAGAAACATCCTATAGGTTCTGGTCTTCCTCAAAGACCAATTTTTGTGCCCTAAGAGGAGGTCTCAAAGAGGCTCTTCAAAGAAGAGGTAATTTTCGTTACCGATTCTTTCACCTTTATATCTTCTTCCACTTCTTCTTATTAGGTTGTTTCATTATGAAGTAATAAAATCAGTATCACTCATATACATATATGTTATTATAAGTATGAAACTATCCTATTTCCCCATCTATCCATCCTACAGAAAACGAAATCACCGCGCGTGCGTACGTACAGAATACCGTCTCCACGCCGTGGTGAAATCTATTTTCCACCACCACCTTACTTGGATGGGTATAATGGTGTAAATAATAACTATATATTATTATTTTAAAGTGATATTGATTCTGAAATAGTATGCATACACTCCAATACAGTCCCACGATCATGAGAACGATATCATCGCTCGTGCGTACGTACGGACTACCGTCTCCACGACGCGATGAGATTCATTCTCCACTTTAACCATTCATGAATGATTATAAAGTATATATAATAAGTAATCATGAAATATATGACATAATAATGATACTGTATTTATGTGTATATATATGTATGTCATCTACTTAATTCCATTCAACTCAATAAGGAAAAGAAAACAGCGTTCATGCGTATGAACGGTCTACCGTCTCCATGAACGGTGTATTTCTTTCCATTTACCGATTTATTATATATATGTATATTCTGAATATATATATATATATATATAAATTATGTTTTATATTCTGGAATTAAGTAATCATGATCTATGTAATCATATGAATAATTACAAGTCAAAACACGGACGACAAATGAAACAATTGTACCCAAAACGCTCTTTAACATGGAATTTACAAAAGAACGGGTAATATAAAGTCATAAGTGAACCATATATGATATCATAACAATGAATAGGATTCTTTAATAAGTAAATGACATTATTTAAAACATTATACAGGAGGTTCGGACACTTACGAAGCAAATCGGACCTAAGGTAAGGGAAATATCACAATCTCATTTTTATCCGAGATTGTTTATACTTTGGTATTTAAGGGGGTGTATTTTATCATCCACATCCATGTTTTCTAAATATGTAATATTATTTCCATCCACCTACAATTTTTTAAATCCATTTTTAACCTTTGGTGAGTTTATATTAAAATATATAAAAGGAATATTTTGTCGTTTTTCATACGAGGTACTTTTTTGACTTTTCTGACAAAATTATGAGAAGAATGTTTTTTTTAACTTATACAGCATGAATGGATTTTTAAAACATTATTTCCAAGAAGCTTACTTTACAAGTTTTCAAGTTTATTTTTAATCAACTTCTTTTAGTTTAGAATTGTATGACATGTTATGAAAGGAAAAGTGTTTTTGAAGTAGAAATGATATTTTCCTCAAGAATGGAGTTCAAGTGTTTTATCAAAATTATTTTCCATCTATGATAATAAAGGGTTCTGTTTTTATCCCTATTATTAAATTTATTTGATAATGTTGTGATGGAATTATGTTTTTATGAATTCCTTTATCTTATATGAATTGTTTAATGATGTCACGATGTTTAAGATTCCCATTTTTATTACATGTGTTATACTATGATGTATGGTTTATGATTTTGTGGCACACATAAGAATGGTATCATTATGAGATGGGTGGGACCTATATCTCCCTCCAATTCATTGAGTAAAGATTTTATATCTCATGAGATAGACATGGCTGGAATGGTAGGTTGTACCGGTTCAGTGAAACAGGACTGAAACGAGGGTGACTCGGTTCAGAAATGGACTTTGTCCACTACGATAGTCTTGGCAATGAGTCTTGACTAATAAGATATGATTCTCTATGATTATGTGTGTATGCCACAAAGTTTCAGGTTTTATGTTATGATTATTGGGATTACATTTCACTTCTATGATTTATCCCATGTTATGAAATTATGATCTCTTTTGCAGGTTAAGATTTCCAAAATGTTATGTTCTTATGAAAATTATGTGATTTATATTTCTTTTGTTTACCCTTACTGAGAATTTGAGCTCACCCTTTTATGTTTTCTTTTCCCCAGAATATAAAGAAAGGTTTTAGGTATAAAAAAAGGAAGATCTTTATGGGAGATGTTGGAGACCTTTCACCACGATTAGAAGATTATATTCCGAGTTTCCAAAGACACTAAACTATTATGGTCCTTGTGTATGTGTTTTTGTTATGTACTAAATATTCCACAAAAGTAATGTAATGTCCATGTACGTCAAGCTTCGGGTCTCTACAATACTCCTCAAAAGAAGAATCAACATCCAATTCAACCTCCCTAGGATCAAATGTATGATATGGATCGACATGATAATGGAGATGATGTTAAAGGTGGAAGATATCATGCATGGAATAATAAATATGATGTAGTACTAACTGATAGTCTACAAACCTGACTTAGTGCATAATCTCGAACAACAAGACACAATGAAACTAACCTTCACTTTCTTTTGTATCTATTGGGGCCCATGTCTGGGCGATACCCGTAAGAAGATAAGATCCCCAACCTCAAACACTAGATATCATCACATGTGCTCATCATAAGATTTATGTGTAGACAGAGTAGTATACATACACTTCTTAATCAACCAAACATGCACCGTAGTCTCCTAAACGAGAAAATGACCTAGTTGCACTAATTCTCATTCCTCTAACCAGCATAGAGTTGAACGTCATGACCTACCATACAAGAAATGATTAGGATCCATCTGAATCATTTCCTAAAATATATTATCATTGGTGAACTCATTGAGAGGGATATGATTCTCCAAAAAACATCTAAAATAAAGGTTTCTTTCTCAGTTCATGTCCTGTAACACAAGTATCATCTATTCCAACTATCTATTAGTCTAAGGGTGAAATTTTGTGATCAAGATCCCCTATTTACCCATAGCTCTTTATTTCCCCTACCAAAATCATGATGTGAAATGGGAATACCTTTTGGAAATGATAGTATAAGGGAACCCGTGTAGCTGTAAGATATACCAAACTTGAAATCTTCCTATATATTCAACTGATAGAGTTTTTTAGATGGGAATAAAGTGAGCTACCATTGTTTGTTAATACAAGACTACCCAAATTGTATTTCTACCTCAAGGAGGCCTTGGTGAGATGACTAGAAAATCAACAAAATCATATTCCCATTTCCATTCAAGGAATGGAAATAGATGTAACAGGCTATAAGTTCATTGGTTGTAACATCCATGCCTAGGTTCCATGCAACTGTACACCGGGCTAGTTGGTTACATGACCTCATTCATGCCTCCTAGTATGCCCGAGGCTTCCAAAAAGTAGTGATAGTCCGGTAAGTCATTAATTAGTATAATATACACTCTATTATCATAGAAAAACACCATCGAAAGTAAACAAGAAATAAAAGAATAATTTATAATTGTAAAAGTGTCACAAGTATTACCAAGATAGGAAATATAATACCCAACTGAAAAGTAAACATGCGATTACTATATATGTATCAAGTTTCTAAAAATGAAACTTGAAGAAAAGATGCTAGTGACTTCTAAACCGGTCTTGAACCACATTCGGTTCCCTAAAACAAGCTCCATCCCCAATTAACAATTTAATCCAGGGAAGTTTCCCTTAACCTATCCTATGACAACAAAGTCTATTCAATTTCAAATCAAGAAGCCCAAATAGGTTGTTAGTACAACTTAGTAGGCCACCACCAACAGTTTCTAAAACAAATAAATCCAACAACAAGTGCATATATCTGTATAAATAAAATAATTACAATGCATAATTTAACAGTTATGACATTATCAATTAATATTTATTAAGAACATAGACAAATCATGTTTGAATCATGTCACACATTCAATTCACAATTTTCTATACATATTTATCCTTAGTGTAGAATTCCATGTCTAACACTCCAAATCCCATTAGTTCAGAACACCATGTATAACACACAAAACCTCATTTATTATTATTTACCAATGTTGTATAACTCCATATCTAATAAACAAATTCTCAAAAATATGGATAGATCTATCAACAATAAAGAATTTCATGCCTAACACCCAAAATCCCACTGGTGAAGAACTTCATGTCTAACACCCCAACCCCCATTCATTAATTTATATTATTATTGTAGAAATCCAGGTACAAAAACCCAAATCCAATCCACTAATTAAATCATAAATTAATTAATCAACTCTATTAATTAATTCAATAATTAATTAAAAACATCAATTTTTTGTTAATTAATTCTACAATCAATTAACCCTTCAAAATTTCACCATTCAATACATAATTAACCAATTAATTATAATTGATCACAAAATGACAACTTTATAATTAACTCAACATTTAATTATCCCAATTTCTTGATCATTTATATTAATAATTAATTTACTAGTTAATTATCCTTATTTTTCATTCAAATACACAACTCGATAAACATAATTCATCCGCACAGTTAATTATCTTATTCTTCATACCTTGAATCCCAAAATTTCACAACATTCACAATTAATTAATTTATCACATTAATAAATTCAAAAATAGGTATTAATTTCAAAACAAGTCTAGAAATCCTACAAATTTCATATATGAGAACAAATAATGAATGGGATATAGAAACTAGACCACCTATCTCAATAGCGGTGATGAATAATTCTCTTCAACGAATATCCCAAACATCAAAACTCGACAACACAAGAGAATACCCTAGAACCCAATAAAAATCAATATTGATTAAATTTAGAATACAAGGGTCGATAGAAGAGAGGAAACATACATACCTCAAAGGCGAACACCCATCATACCACGACCAATGATGAAAAAGGCCTCTGGGATGAGATCACATAACTGATCTAAGAAGAAATACAGAAAAAAATAGACTAATGGATATGATAAGAAACCTTAAGGGTGCTACTATGATCAAAGGCTGTGAATAAGAGGAAAGAGCACTTACTCGGAGAGATGCACCGTAATCACAACAAATATGGAGTGTCAAACGGATCAATCTAGGAGGGATTGAGTGTCTCAAAAATTCCATTGGATTGCCTTAGTTCGAGATCCATGAGAACCAGTGGGGGAACTAAAAAATAGTTAAAACCTGTATTAAATAAGTATACTCATGTTGTTACACAACATGTAACCTAGTTACATGATCTGTGACCCCCACAATCCACATACATTAAAAAACATATCAACATGGATTAATAACTAGCCTTTTAATAACGTACTTCATGTAAGTCATAGTCACAATGTGTAACCATTCACCATGTCAATTCACCCTTCATGACTTACATCCAAAAAACATTAAACCTTATATGACATTGTTATACAACATGTAATTACTCTACATCCTTGGAAAATATAGTATCTTAAAATCTCCCCATATTATAATGGCTCGTTCTCGAACTTCACTCCCAAGCCTCTCTACGATTATGCATACACAATATTGAGCGAATGGGCCTACATGCCTTCCTCCCTTTCCTACATCTCCTCTTGCACATGTCGATGTTTCCACAATATATAATCTATCGACACGATCTTTCCCCAAAACAATTTATCACTATGATCTAACACACGTATTGGATGCTCCTCAAAGGATGCGTCTATCTCAAGATCTACATCATCCATATAGATGAAACGAGAAGGTTCACGGTGATACCACCATAGTTGTGATACATGGAAAATATCATTCATAGCACTCTATTTTTGTAGAAGATCAAATTAGTATACTACTGGCCTGATTATCTCCATGATCTAAAAAGGTCCAAAAAATTTGGGTGCCAACATTTTATGTCCCAATATCTTGTGATGACCCAACCTAGGAAAAACCTAATGGAATACAATATCACCCTCTATAAACTATACGTATCATCATTGTCTGTTAGCATATAAAAGTTTCCTACTATAAGGCTTATCCGCATGTTTCTGAATCAACTAAAACTACTCTATTATCTCATGTAAGATACTTGGTCCCAACAACTTTGACTCACCTTCTTCCATCAATAATAGTGGTGATCTTAATGGACTACCATAAAGATCCATGTATAGTGCCGAATGAATAATTTCTTGGTAAGTATTGTTATAGGAAATCATCAATAAATACAAGTGATTTTCCCATGATCCAAAAAATCCAAGAACGCATTCCCTCAGTATATCCTCAATAACTTGTATATTATGCTCTAACTGTCCATCTATTTGTGGGTGAAATGCTATAATAAATAAAACTTCTGTAACAAATGAATTTTTCTAGCCTTGTCAGAAGTGTGATGTAAATCATGAATCACGGTCTGAAACTATAGGCTATAGAACCTCATTAAAATGAACAATCTCCTGTACATATAGCTATCCCAACTGCTTTACTATAAAGATTTATAATATACGCAAAAAATTCTCTACCTTTTTCCATCGATCCAAAATTACCCAAATAGCATCAATCTTTATAGGTGTCTTCCGAATACCTTCAAAAAATTCCATGGTCACATCATTCCACTTAAATTCAAGAATAAAAAAATGTTTCTATAAACCTCCAGGTTGTTGATTCTCTACCTTCACATATTTACAGGTGTATCATCAAGTCACAAATCCTTCAAACCCCTTTTTCATAGCAGGTGAGAAAAACTGTCTTCATAGGTCACCGTAAATTTTGGTCACACGTGGATGAACCACCCACATTGAGGAATGAAATTCCCACACGATCTTCTCTTTCTTGATCATAGGCACAAAAAAATGATTCTTCAAATAGATTATCTCATACTTATCTATCTTATTGTCCAAAGGTGTCTCCCAAACTTCAACGATTTCCCTCAAGGATAATTACTCTGGGTTGTCTTACATCCTATCCCTGATCCATCTCAAAAGTGTATATTCCACTACAATTGACAAAAGTTTCATCTGCTCCCGACTCTCCTAAACCACAGCGTTCATATCAGCAAGAAAATTCATAATGTTACACTCATATCTAGATTTTTGAAATGTCTATGTATGAGTTTTCATACTCATAGAATCATCCACATAGTTTCTTTTTTCAGGTGTATATGCCAGCTCAAAATCAAAAGACTGCATATACTCAACCCGCCTCTACAGCTGAATATTATAATCACACTGTGAAAAGATATACCTCAAGAACTTATGGACTGTTTTAACTACAAACTTTTTGAAAAAGTGGTAGTATCACAAACACTTCAAACCATAAACCACTATGGAAAACCCAAGGTCACGTGTTGGGAAATTCTGTTCATGTGACCTCAATTTTCAAGACCCGTACATCATGAATTTATCCCCTTACATCAACAAAACTCCAAGTCATATCTCAAAAGAGTCACAACACACCATGTAATATTCACCTGACATAGGTAGGACATAAATTGGTGTTAAAATAAAAGGCATATTCAACCCCTAAAAAGATTTCTTTCCAGCATACTATCAAGAAACCATTAATGAATTTTTGGTCAAGACAGAAAGCGATGGTTCCAAATGGGAAAATTCTTGGATGAATCTCCTGTAATATCCAACTAACCCCAAAATTATTTATATATCAAAAACATTATTGGTCTGCCCCTATGAAACGACTACCTAAACCTTCTCTATGTCCACTAACACACCTTCCTCCTAGATGAAGTGTCCCAATAAGTTTACCTAGTCAATACAAAACTAACAATTAGATAGAATAGAATATAAATGATTCTCTCTGAGTATACTCTAAATGACATCAATATATTGGTAATGATCATCTTGAGTTCTGGAGTACACCAATATGTAATCCAAAAAAAACCACTATAAACTAGCCCACATATATATGGGAGATTATATTCATCAAGGCCATAAACATTACCAGTGTGTTTGTTATCCCAAAAGACATTACGAAAAACACATATAGGTCATACCTACTACTGAAATAAGTCTTCAGTATATCAGAAGTTTGAAATCTCAAATGATGATGACCTGATATCAAGTGGACCTTTGAGAACATGAAATATTCTTTCAACTGGTCAAATAGATTGTTGATACACTGAAAAGGATACTGGTTCTTCACAGTCATTTTGTTCAAATTTTGGTAATCTATGCACAAGCACAAGCTCCTGTCATAATTCATTTTGAAAAATACATGTGATCCCCAAGGTGATGTACTCGGATGGATAAATACATATTCCTCCAACTCCTCCATCTGATTTTTGAGTTCTTGAAGTTTATATTATTCCATTATATATGGTGGAATTAATATTGTCTCGGCCCCTGACATGATATCAATAGTGAATTCCAAATCTTCTTTGGTGAAATCCATAATAATTCATCTGGAAAGATATCATATAAAAGTGTTACTATTTGTGGAAGTACATATTTCCCAAAACCCCTATCATCATGAAAAATACTAGAAATACGGGTTGTGATCTCTCCTAGTAGCTGATCAATTGGCCCCGGTCAACCTGCTGGGATATCCCACTCTCCCTATTGAATGTAAAGGTCACCCTTAGGATATGTAAATGTAACTCTCCTACAATAATATTCTATGTGGGCTCGTTACGTGGCAAGACAGCCTATACTCATAATTAGGTCTAAGCCAGCCATATCATGAATATAGAGAAACCATATAAAATGATACTCATCAATCTCAATACAAAATCCTAGGCATAAGCAATGACTGTAAACTATACTCCCAATGGTGTATCTATCGTTATAACCCCACTCACAAACTCCACCACCATGCTCAAAAGATTAAAATGTTTATAAGATATAAATGAATGAGAGGCACCAGTATCAAATAAAGCACTAGATAAAGTAGAATCCAGAATAATCGTACCTCTCACTGTAGATGGCCCAACCTCTCTATCCAAAAGTTTAGGATACACCACATGAAACTGTCCTACATCTCTTCCTTGCGATGTTGTCTAACTCTCCTGAGTTTCAATACTCTTCTGATGCGATCACTCTTTCCTAGAAGCACTGCCTCCACTTTCTCCACCACCTCAGCCGGTAGAACTCCAACTTCTAGACAGAAATGGTATGGAAATTCCTCTTATCGCACTCAGGCTCTGTCTAGATCCTCCATCACTACCTAGCTACCTTGGGTTCCTATAGAACCTTGGTAGATTTCCCATCATTACGTAGGCTCGACACTCTACTTTAGGATAATAAAAATGTTTCCAAAAGTGTCCCTACTGACCACATTGGTGGAAAATCACATGGGTAAGATCATGTGCAAGTGATCCCCCAGACTGGCCACTCTTTTTACCACATATCTGGATGATATTATCATAATGTCACTTCATATTTTGGATAGTCATACCACATGACCTTCCAATAAGAATATCGTTTCTTCGACTGGAAGCCTCCCTCTGCTTCCCCTCAGAAATGAGATCCTAATTTACCAAATCTATAAACTTATTCACTATGAAAATATTCTCCTGATACTTAATATCATATTTAATTAAATCCTGAAATCATCATACTGACATAGCCTCATATACATCCAATGATAGAACAAGTAATTGCAGTTCTATGAAGCTTAAATCATAGTCCATTATAGACATATTCCCTGGAGTCGGCCTTATGAACACAACTGCACTCTCCTTCCTGAGAGTCTCTTGAAAAAAGTTCTTAAAGAACATCTCCTAGAAGTCCTTCCACTCTGCAGTATCCAATTGTCCATCCCGAGTCCAAATGTCCCACCAATTATTCACTTGTCCATATAACATGAAATCATCTAGCTTGACCCTCTTATCAATAAGATTCTCTAAATGGTCAAGTATAGTCTTGACAGAATCCATCCAAAATATAGCTCCCTCAGTTCCACCCTCTCCAATAAAATTTGGCAGGTAATATAACTGAAACTCCCTAATCTGATTAGACATGATTTTTAAAACCCTCCTTGGATATATTTCAATAGATTTCATAAAATGAGAAAATTTCTCTTAGAAATGGTATTCTACTTCCTCACCCGATACTATCAGTGCCTCAAGATCCAACACTAGGGGAATTTCCACAACCATGTCCTCCCACCATCCTCTCAACAAGAATCGTCATGGAGGCATATATATATAATTGAAAACACATATCTTAGGAATCATTACAAAACTTTACCAAATTTATGTTAGAGGAAAATCACCAGAAGAAACAACATGTCTTTCCCCCTAACCCTCGCCACATAGTCAAAACGGATACCCTATTACCACCCTTAACCACCCTACACCCAGGTCTTGTTAAAAAGGGAAACACATTCACAATAATCATGTTTCTCATTTATACACACATTTATTCACATTTTTTTACCACATTCAATTTCATATTAGGAGCCTTTCTCAATTTAAATTCACATCAAGGAAAAAAATAGTCTAAGTTCAACTACATACCCAAAACCCATTTTCTCGTGCATAGATAAAATGATGCATGTCACAATAATCCTAAGGGAATAGAATGAAACATTTATACTCAAAACTTATTCCATTATAGGCCCTGGAACAATACTCAAGAAATTCAATAAATGATAATAACATCACACAAAAAGTGTGTCACCTAAGGTGAAATGACATTCAACTATATCAAAAAAACATCAATTACAATAATCCCACCCTAAGTACTTGGGTTTTCTCCCATACATAGGTCTGAAACTCCAATTTATGAGCTTATAACCAAGAAATAACTCTTCCTAGTCTCCTAGATACCTTTCCCAAAGTAGTAAGACAAAGAAGATGAAAGGAAATTAGACCTCTGATACCACTTTGTAACATCCACACATGGATTCCATGAAATGATGTAATGAGATAGTGGGTTAAATGACATTTGGAATGCCTCCCAATTTTAAGAGGCTATCGACTAGCAATGAGGGTCTGTTAAATCATTCATGGGGAGACTATACCCTCTTTTATCTGAGTAAAACACCAGTTTAAGTAAATGATCAATAACAGAAGTATATGTAATAATACAAATGTCACAAGAATAACTATGAAAATAAATACATTATTAAACTATGAAGGAAACATTAAATTATAATATATGTATCAAGTGTCTAAAAATGAAACTAGAAAAAAGGATTCTAGGGACTCCCAAGCGCATCCCAAACCATGTAAGGTTCCCTCAACCATGATCGTTCCCCAATCAACAATATAATATAGGGCCCTTTCCCTTAACCCATCCTACAATAATAATGTCTATTACGGTACCAAATAGTAATCCCAAATAGGATATGAGTAAAATCATTAGGCCACCACAAATAGTGTCTAAAAAAATCCAATCAAATACAAGTGTATGCATCTATATAAAGAAAATAATTACAATGTATAATTTAGCAGTGATTGTATTAACAATTAATATTCATTAACCACATAGAAAAATTAGGTTTCAATCATTTCCCAAATTCAATTCACAATTCTCTATAAATATTTATCCTTAGTGTATAATGCCTTGTCTAACACTCCAAATCCCATCAGCAAAGAGCTCCATGCTTAAAACCCAAAATCCTATTTCTTTTTATTTATCATTAGTGTAGAATTCCATGTCTAACACCCCATTTCCCAGTAATATAGATAGATCTATCTATGGTTTAGAACTCCATTTGAAACACCCAAAATCTCATTGGTGAAGAACTCCATGTCTAACACCCAAAATCCTTTTCATTTATTTATATTATTGGTGCAGAATGCATTGTCTAACACCCCAAATACCATCCATCGATTAATTCATAATTTAATTAATCTATTCTGTTAATTAATTAGATATGTAATTAATTATATCAATTTCCTATTAATAAAATATACAATCAATTCAACCTTCAAAATCTCAACATTCAATAATTAATGAACCAATTAATTATTATTGATCAAAAATGAAAACATGATAATTAACTCAACATTTAATTATACTAATTTCTTGATATTTTACATTGATAATTAATTTACCAGTTAATTATCCTTATTTATTATTCAAATACACAAGTCAACAAACATAATTAATCTTCAGAATTAATCATCTTATTCCTCCAACTATAAATCCCACAATTTCACAAATTTTACAATTAATTAATGCACCACATTTACTAATTCAATAAGTGGTCTCAATTTCTAAATAAATCTAGAAATCCTACAACTTATATATATGAGAACAATGTATGACTATAGGATTTGGAAATTAGATCACCTAACTCAGGAATGGTGATGAGTAATGATGGTCAACAAATATCCCCAATAATGAAACTCAACAACACCAATGGAGACCCTAGAATCCAATCCAAATCAAGATTGATTCAATTTAGGAGAAAAGGGCCAGTGAAACAGAGGAAACATACATAAGTATAATACGAATGCCTACTGCATAATGACCAACAAATAAAAAGTCCTTCAAAATGAGGCCACATAAAAAATCATGGAAGAAACCAAGATGAAACCCCAACAAGACTAACGTACCTGATAACACACCTTAAGGGTGATACCACTATCAAAGGCCATGAATTAGAAGAAATATTCCTTACTCAGAGAGATTCACAATAATAAAAATGAAGATTAAGTGCTGAATAGATTGATCTAGGAGGGGTTGAGTCACTAAAAAATTCCCTTGTACTACCTTAGGTCGAGATCTAAGAGAACCGGCAAATGAACTAAAATGAAACAACTGACACATGTCTTTAAAAACTGTATGCAGACCGTTATATGGTGTGTAGCCTAGTTACATGATGTGTAACCCCCATCATCAACATACAATGAAAAAACCATCATCTTGGATTAAAACTGACCTTTTAATAACTCATATCATATAAGTAAAAGTCACTACATGTAACCATTCGCAACATGAATTCATCCTTCACGAATTTCATCCAGCAACCATTACACACCATGTAACATAGATACATAGTGTGTAACTGCTCTATAGAATGGGACATGATGGGAGGTTACATTGGTGGTCTGCCTTCACCTTCTAATAGGAGAACCACTTAGTGAAATAATTCAATAATCCGCACTTTCATCCCATGACACCAATATTGGAGTCACATATCTTGATATATTTTAGAGATTCAAAGAAGAACTACCCACTAAGAAGCATAGAACTGTCACATAAGTTACTCAATCATATCTATTGGATCCCAGACACTTCTATGTATACATAAGATGTCGTATCCATCACCTGATGAATATGGAGGTAGGTCCCCTCAAGAAATTCTCTCCTAGAGAACCAAGAACTTGGGATATGAAAAATTCCTTCTCTTCACCCTGTAAAGGATGGAATACATAACTACCAATGCTATAATAGAAGAATAATTGGGACTCTCATGAAACCCCATACACAGATTAGAAAAGAGGACCATCAATATCTATTCATCACTAGCTTAATGTATGACCTATGACTGAGTTTTCCAATTCTTCACATCCACTTCCACATTGCCCTTTGTAGGCATATAGGAAAGATAAAAATCAAAATTCTAAAGGTATTCGAACCATATTAACTGTATGAGATTCAATTCATGCTATGTAAATATATATTAGGCTCTTTTAGTCTTTATACCACACAAAGTTCTCTCTCCACTGATCGTGTCCCTATTAATGTAAGGCATCAATAGCTGTTGTAACCTTGAGATTGTGCGTCATGTATTTTCTCTCATGTGGCCTCAACTTCAAAGATCTATACATAAGGACTCCATCTGGCTACATCTGTACTGCACGCAACCTGATTCTTGATGCATCATAGAAAAATGTATATGATTTTCTAGGCTCTTGAATAATCGGAATATATGTCAAATTAATCCTTCCTTTTAACTCTAAAAAGGATTTCCCTCATGCTTTTGACCATAGTAACTTGAAAACCTTATTTTTAAGATGAGTAAGAGGTGAACTAATGTGTGATAATTCTTATTTGAAATTATTGTAAAATGAAACTTTCCCCAACAAACATTTTATATGAAAAATTTTCCATATAGATGTGGTACTTATAAATATTGGAATAAATCTAATGATATCTCAATTTAATCAAAATGATCTCTTGGTGTTTATCAGGGTTTATACGAGTATGATAATGCACTAGGATTCAACCCAAAAATACCATAAAAAAGGAATCCATATATGTGTGGAAAACATTGTTCATCAAATACTTGAAAAGTAGGGAATGTTTGTAAAACCAAAAAACATAATGAGATACTCATATGTGTCGTATCAAATTCATAAATCCATACGTGGTATTTTGGAGGGCTTGAATCACACTGAATGATAGCCTGATCTCTAATGGATCTTATAAATAACCCTAACTCCTAAGATCTAGTAAAGAGATCATCTATCCAAGGTAGTGGATACTAGTTCGCAACCATAATCTAGTTCAACAACAAATAATCAATGCATAAATGAATGTTCGTACACTACTTCCTCATGAAAATCATGGGTGATCCCTAATAGGAAGTACTAGTCTGTATAAAAACTTCAAACTCTGGATCCTTCAATTGTCGCTTGAGCTCATGGGGCTTAGTAGGTTTCATCTTACATGGAGAAATGGGAACTGTTTCAGCTCCTAGAAAAAGATTTATTGTAAAATCTACCTCTCTCCCTAGTGTTAATCCAAAATATAATCAGGAAAAACACCCCTAAAACATTCTTATATAGAATTAAAATAGGTTAAATGTAAACCATGACCCTTCATTATAATAATAAAATTCTGGTCAGTCACACCACCAAGACAATGGTTCTCTGGACCACCTATACTAACATTGATATTCCACTCAGCCTTTTGTAGATAATTGCTACCCTCTAGTGATGTAAATGACACCCTACAATGATAGAATTCCTCATAGACATGATATGGAGCCAACAAATCCATCTTGAGAATGACATAAATGCCCACTATCTCGAGGACAATGTGGCCTCATATGAAAGGATAATTTCTTACCTCAGGGTTCAATTCCAATATTGGCATTTTCCCTCAGACTGTACACCCAACTATGTATCTAGGGTCATCACCCCAAAAAGTACTAAATTTCAATCCCCATACTTTCAATAGTTGATAAAGAGATAAAAGAGTGTAAATCACATGTATTGAATAAATAAGATAACATAGTGGAGGATACTATAAGAGTATCACATATTGTAGATGTTCCTACATTCTGGTCCTTAGGTAGCGGCTTTAAATCAAGCATCTTACATAATCCATGGTCGTGTGCTACATCTTGACTACCATAATATTTCATGCTCTACTTGTGTTGATCATCAGAAGTCTAGCTACCCTGGATATGACCTCCTCCTTGTCCTACCATTCTCATCTTATTACGAAACTATTCTCAAAATGGAACAATTGACCTCAATCCTAATAGTGGAGCTCGTGCAGACCCTCTTCCATTGAAATAAGATGGAAAGGTCTGAAATAATTTTTGAAGATTCCCCATACAGGAACAAGATTGGCACTCAAGAGGTCTCTATCACAATGAGGCTTCATACACCCCTAACGTTCACACTGTTGTAATATTATAGAGCTTCCAGTGAAGACACTATTTACTCCACTGAACTGAGGAGAAACCTAGAGGATACAATTCCTCATATTGGATGAAATACTACCCTAACTCAGAACTAAACCTATAGGCCCAAAAATATCACCTTCACTCTGGTTGTTCATTATGATAAGGGCATGGATCATAATACCGTAAAAGGTAGGTAGGTAGAATACATTAAACTAACTTTGTGTGACATACTTGATCCCATCCTTGAAGTATCTAGAATGAGCTATCTTATCACCCGCTAGAAGTGGTGCAAAGTACAATAACAAAATAGAATCCATTGAATAATACATAACTTACATAGCACACTAATCTAGGTGTGTGAACTCTCTCGGTCAGTTTTCTATCAGTATATAATTAAATAATTACACCTAGCATATAGTTTTGAAGTAATACCAGACCAGTACCTAATGATGACCATCCTAGGAAATCATATCCCATAAGTTCTTGGTAGACTCACACATCATATAAGGGGAAATCTTGACCCTCAACTCTAGAGGTTTCTAATTATTCTTAATGATAGAAAAGGTTTCCTCTCTCCAAGACTCAACAAACTGATGACCTCCATCCACTAAAAATATTGGAGGATTATTCTGTGGTAACTCAAGAGTCAGATCAACCATATTAGGGATGGGTCATGGAGAACCCTGTATGGATTGCATTAGACAGAAAAAAGCCTCTCGATTTAGAGCTTCAGATCCCAATTCAGGTATAATATGATGTGACTCACTAATATTTGGTAGACTCTAGAGCATGGTCGTCACCAACTTCATGTCTCATGACACGAGGATATAATGGAATCATAACTCTAAAAATTCATAGTACATGCATCCAAAAAAGATCTAAAGTAGGTAGAATCAATAATGGAAGAATATCACAATTATAATGAAAGAATGTCACAATTTTAATGGATCACTACCCAAGGTACTACCCCAATTATCCACTTAGAAGGTTGGGGTATTGGTAAGTGTTTGAATTTTATTTACAGGGGTTCCATTAGATAAAGGGTCAACTAAACTTTGCATATTCATTCACTGGAAACCATTTAATTTTGTAATTCATGATTTACATTTTTTCATTCTATTATATAGATATATCTTGGATTGATTGAAATAGATTTATATTCCCAGTGAAGACGGGCCCTGACACCTTTTCCCTGAAATCAACACCCATTTAATATCAATTTTAACCCATTAAAATCTGGCCTCAGTATTTGACAAGTGATATACAATGGATTGACATGGTAAATTACTCATCATAATGTATGAGGGACCATACACCTCATGAATTTAAACTGGAAGTCACTCAATCATACCCAAAAAGATTCTCATGTAACCAGAGGTACATAACTGATACGTGTATAAACATTCATTTTAAGATTCTAATATCAACCTGTATTGGAAATAAATATTTAAATTGACGCTAATACTTTAAACAACCAATTAACATACCCTATAAAATTTAATTGTAGCACAAGAAAATATAATAACCATAGATCACTCAATAATAACATGCAACACAAGAAATAAAAGGAGTTAAATTCACATATATGGCATGGAATGTGCATGGACTGTTGTTTCCAGGTGCCTATAAAAATGAATGATTGATTCTTCCATGCACTGATATCATCAGACCAATAATAAAATATTATCCCCAATAATAATAATAATAATAATAATAATAATAATAATATTAACCATGAAATATCATGCGTGTCACCCAATGGTGAAAGGATATAAAATGTAATAATAAAAATAGATATCAATAATTCCCAATTCTAGAAACTCGGTAATTACCCAAAACGTGGGTTATTTACTCTCATGAATGACTTACAACCATGTTCCAAAGTGTTACTAATATCCATTCTACTGTCTCAAAATACTAAGGCAAGAAAACAAACCTCTGATATAGTCTTCTGACTTATCGACCCATGTGCTGCTCAAAGATGCGCTATGCTAGTGTCCACATGTCCTCGATCACAGCTACCAATGTGCTAGAGGCTACCAAAAATTAGTGAGGTCCTAGGGAGTTTCCAATGGGAGACTTGTTTTATTAGGTCGGGATAGAGATAATGAAGAAAAAGATATAAGAGGGGTGGGGGTTAATTGTGTACTTGTAAAATGTTGATATATTCAGAACACCACTCTTATTTTTCAATGAAAATTTCCTTCTTTATTAAATATGAGTGAGAAAAATATATAAATTAAGTGAAATAAAATAGTGATTTATTATTTTTAGGGAAAAATGATATCATATTCCATTCCACTAACATCTTCTATGAATGTTTCTCTATTTCACTAGACATACCCTCTCATCACAAGACCATAAAAAGAGAATGTAGGATACTGGAACCATTAATACTCTATTATAGGGAATTATAATTCTTTTACAAGGAACCTCAAATAAACATATTTGTACATAAAGTTTATAATCCACCATGACTAAGCTAGAGAAATCAAAACTCCTCCATAAATTAGTTTGATTAGCTGATACTGTTATAAATAAAAATATGTTTATTTAATTGAGAATATAGGTCAAGGTTCAAAGAAATATAAAAAATGTATAGATGTTATTAATCATCAATAATACATAGTTGTAAATAGATCATCAATAATACACATGATTCCTTCAAAATAATAGCAAATAAAACACCAGACAATTGTGTAAATATGTATGTCTCCAATGTGAATCTTTGGAAAATACTCCGTCGATCTTGTAGAAGAAGATATAACAATAAGATGAAATATTAGTGGTAAACATAGCAGGGAGTTGATCAAATAGATCAAAAAATGTGGTTCTCCAAAGTATAGCTATGAAGGAAACAAAACACAACTATTTCTTATGTATATATCTATTGAATCTATCATCTTTTTTTCTATGAAGAACATATTGATATTTACACTAAAAGTGGCACATCTCCATGTCAAACCATCTCCCGAAATATCACACAATAAATCACGAATATTGGAATTCAAAATCATTCAAGAGAGTCATAAATTTTGGTATGAGTATAAATGAATTAATTTTTCAAATATGATTTTTTAAATCAATCATAATGAGCCATTGAATCACCCATAAAATATTTTTAGTATATCTATACTTCTATAAAGACTATTTCATAAATCTTAGATAATATTGTAGATTTAAAACTCCAGCATTGAATATTAAACATAGGGTTCCTTTAGGAAATGATAAAACTCCAAACGTAGGGTTTACAATGTATAATTGATTACAAATGTAGTATTGATGTACCATATGTTTGTTTCCTAAAATATAGGGATCCTTACTATCATAGGGTTTTTATCCATACATTTCCAACAATGTAGGTTAAATGATCCATACATGCAATTTCAAATGTAGGGTTTCTGAACCGTATGTTATGCATACAAATATAGGGTATGAATAATGTTTCCAGAATAACACATCCATAATTATTCAATAAATATTTGGTGTGGATCAATGACTTGAATATATTTCCAGAACAATTTTTTCAATAATTATTATTTTCTTGAAATTCATGTAAATGAAACTTCATTGGTAACATAAAAATTATAAGTTTTGATAATTAATACAAGCAATAAATTAATATTTTTTTTGAAAAAACACATGCTCAACAATCTCCCCCTTTTTGAGAATCACAGAACCCTTAACAAAAATACATAAAATTTATAAACAAATTTTTATGGTCACATATATTTCTCCTATAAATATTTTATAAATTAAAAATGTCTCATTTATTAATGAATTTCTCCTTATTTATCAATTTATAATATATCTCATAAAAAAAATTATTCCCCATGATAAAGTTTGAAACTTCTACCCCATGTCAAGGTTGTTAAGGATATAAAATTCATCATCTTCTATAAAATGATGATAAACATGTAAGCTAAAACTTTAAACTTATCCCCATGATGTGACATAAGAAATAATTAAGTAAAAGTACCTATAAATTTAAGTTCACTTAGAAATATATAAAATCGAGGAGTATATAAACTATTACTTTTAATGAATAAAATTATCATTTTCTAATAACTCCACTTAAGTCAAATAATGTAGGATATTCATTGAATTAACATATGTACAGGGAATAAAATAATTTTAAATAATTTTTTAGAAGTAATATTTGGAACAAAATTATTTATTACTTACAAAAACAGACTAATTTATGTAATGACGTAATCGAATATTATGTTTATAATTATGTAATATAAAAAATAAAAATATAAATTAAATTCCAAAAAAAACATATAGCATATATTTTAAATATATATATATATAATTGATATAAAATATTCTATTGAAAATAAAATCCTATTGTTTATAAAGGAATAAAAGGTTCTTTCAAATATTCCAAACTTCAATATTTTTACATAAAGCAGCTAAAACTATTGAAATTTCTTCTAATTTTTTTTGAACATATGTTGTTCTTTGATATAAAGAAGGCGATCAATGTTTAGCCAAGAATAGTTTCAGATTATCAAGATCCATATTAGTAACGACTTCTCTTCTGAGTAACTCAATCTGACTTAGCGTTTCTATTTGAAAATCATGAAAGGTGTCAATTGAGATCTAACTGTATTTCACATTTTGGTATTCTATTTTTAATGAATCAAAATATATTTTCAATAAAAATGATTTCTATAGTTCTTTATAAATATTTTTAGGAAAACTTATATTAGCTTGTAGCTTCATGTTTTCAACATTCTAGGTGTTGAATTTGAGAAGAATCTTTTCATTAGACATTTGAGACAAAGAGACATCAAACTCACCATTAATGAGAAATTCCTTCTTTCCTTCATAGGTATTTTCAAACAAATCTTCTACATAAAAAACATAATATTATTTTAACAATGCAGATGGATTACCTTATTTCCTTTTGTGATTAATATTTACTTCTGAACTTGAAGTACTTGAATGATTTATCTTTTTATGACTGGTTTTCAAAAGCATTTGAACAAGATATTTTGAAGAAGAAGGAAAAAAGAAGATAAAATGTATTAAAAAGATGATGATATGTTTTATTCTAATAGTTTTAAGATGATGCATTATATTCTTTATCTGAAAATAAAGAATAATTATCAAAGGATTGGTTTTGTAAAAAAATAAATATTTCATAAGTGTGATTTTTTTGTTAAATAAATAGAAGAAAAAAATTAAAATATGAAATATATATATGTCAATATATTTAAAGAAGATAATTATAAACTCTTCCATAATTTAAACAATTATTTTATTGAATAAAGATTAAAACAATGTTTAATGATACTTTGGAACTTTTAGAAAATCTATCAAAATAGATTAATACTTGATTCAAAGTGTAATGAAGTGTCTTTATCAAATAATAAAATATGTCTCTCTCCCCTGTATAAAATAGTTAATACACTAGATAGATATAAAAAATTACATACTTCTTGGATCATTTATTTGAGTAGGGAGTATTTTTTGATGATGAAGTACTTCAGAGTTGATCACTCCATTGGTATCGATTTTCTTTTATCACTAAATTGAAAAATTACAGATTTAATGATACACATTAGTTATGTATTTCTAAAAAACATAAAATACATTTCTTTTTGTTACCCATATTATTTTGGGTCTAGAAGTATTAGAAATTGAATTTTTAGGTAACCAAACATGTTTATTTTGAGTATGTATTTTACTATTCACATGAAATAATTAATTTGATAAATAAACATTTTTAACACTATAAATTTTATGTTTTATAAAGAATAATTCATCAAAATAATTTCCATTAACACTGTAATAAAAAAAATTACATTATACATATTTTTTCTATTTATACCATGAACAAAATAATTTTTATATAATTCTGGTCTTTCACCAGTACTTCATATTCCATGTTTTCTTTTCTGAATTTTAATTTTACTAGTGATTTGATTTATGTATTTTATCCTTTTATCACAATAAAAGAATATTGTTTTAAAGTATTAATTCCAAGTAATAAGTCATTGATCATAGTTTCATGTAGATCATAAGAGATTTTAGAAGAATTAGATTTTAAATCTATAATCCTTTTTGACGAATTTTATTTATCTAATAAAAAGGTATCATAATATTTTATAACTCTTATATTTTATTTCATTATGGATTGATAATTATCTTGTAGAATAATGAAATACATATTTTATTCATCGTAATAATGATTTATACAACAAAATATTTGAGGGTAAGAAGATTTTACCTCATCAGTATGATCTATAAACATATAACAATTATTTATTAGTATCATAATATGTAGAAGATTCATCTTGTGAATATAAGAATTAATCTAGTTAGCCTTCATAATTTTTAAAAATTATTTATAAATAGATTTACATTGATCTTTTAGTAGAGGTTAATTATCCTTTGTATGAAATTTTTCCTTTCATTCACAACATCTATTTTCTTCACTCCCTTTCTTTTTATTTACGTAAATATTTACAAATATTTTAGTTATATTTGAAAATTCCTTATCAAAATATCAATGGATTGAATTAGATGATTCATACATAGTGTTTTTGAGATCTTATTCTTTATATTTTATATGATTATTAGCTTCAGTCTGTTTCTCAAAATCATACATCATCTATGTTCCAATAAATTCTTTCATGGATAAATTATTTACTGGTGTAGATTGTCTTATAGATATAGATATTACATTCCCCATATATATTATTACTCTGAGTACTTTTAACTCTTGATCTTATTTTAAAATTGGATCTCCCAAAGAAGAAACATTATTAACAATTTTTTTCAATCCATCATTCATTTGAGTGATAGTTTTATCCTCATGCATTCTGAAAGTATCAAACTATTGTTATATTGTAGTGTACATTAATTTCCTGATATTTTTAGTTCAATCATAGGAAACTAAAATAGTCTTTCACATATCATATGCAGTACCATATTAAGAAAATTCATTAATCCCGTCATTTTCTAAGCCATAGAAAATAGCATTAATTGATTTTGAATTGAGATCATATTCTTTTTCTTAATCATCATCCAATTTTTTAAAATCATCCATAAAAATATTATAAGGATTAAAAATCATTAAATAAACCCTTATTCTAGGATTTTAAAAATAAATAATCATAATTTATTTCTATCATCCATAATTATCACCATTAAAGTAAGGAGCATGAATCATCGACATACCTTCTAAAGATTCATTCATTTCAAGAGGTCTTCCTCTAAAATTTTCACTTATGATTGTAAAGGCAAGTAAATATTAATGACTTTTCATAGGATAAAAACCTTTGATACTTCTTTTTAATACCCATGATATCACCAATAGAGCCTTACCTCTGACACCACTTGTTAGGTTTTATCAAAAAACAAAATAATTTTCAAGGATTATCAAAATGGGAAATATCTCAAATGGTGTCCAACTTATGATAGAACTTTGTTAGGTATAAAATATAAATATAATTTAATAATGAATAATATCTATAAAAGATTCCAATTTTGATAATACTTGTTAGGTTGGGATAGTGATGATTAAGAAAAAGACATGACGTTGGTGAATTAGGTACTTCAAAAACATTAATTGATTCAGAACACCTCCCTTTTTTTATAGTGAAACCTTCCTTCTCTCTTATAGAAGAGTGAGAAATCAAAATAAATAATGGAAAATAACATAGTGATTTGTGGTGGTTTATGGAAAAAAAGTTCCCTTTATCCATTTCACCAACACTCTCTCATAGAGTTTAGTGATTTCACAACTCAGGTCCTCTTATCACATGATCTTAAAAACTATGTGTGGGATGTTGGAACCTTTAAAAAGATTTTATATGTCCCTCTGAAGTTTCATAAGGAACCATAAATCTACTACTTAGAATAAGAAGCTAACACATCCCCACGAGTGAGTCTAAGTAGTTGAAACCCCACCATGATTGATTTTGAGAAGCTGATACTCCACCAAATCAAAATATATTCATTTGAGTGGGAATATAGGTTAAAAATAATAGTTATAGAAACAATTTATAGATGTAATTGATCTTTATGAACACAAAATAAAATATATACATTGACCAATGCACAAGATTTCTTCAAATAACAACAACAAAAACAACAGATATATGAGTAATCGTGTATTTATCCAATGTTTATCTTCAAGAAATGCTTAGTTGATCATGAAAAAGAATATATAGAAATAAGATGCAATAGTAGTGATAACGAAAATAGTGGGTCGATTAGTAACATAAAAACATGTATGTCTTAGAATATTAGCTCTGAATGAAACAACACACAACTTTTATTTATATATATATATGATATATATATACTCTTTTTTTTCTGATGAATAATATCTTGATATATATATTGAAGGTCAAACTTCTCTAGGTCTAACCATCTCTGTAAATATTGAAAAATAAATCGTGAATATTTAATTTCTAAATCATTCAAGAAATTAGTAACTTCGCATTAAATAATCATTTACATAGATGAATACGAATTTATAAATCAATCATAATTAGCCTTTGAATTGGTTATAAAATAGCTTTGAATAGATCTTCACCTCTATAAAGACCATTGTATAAATCCTGGATAATATCATAGATTTAAAACTCCATCATTGAATAGTCAAATTTAGGGTTCCTTCATGTGATGAAAAAACTTCAAATGTAGGGTTGGAAATGTACGGTTGATTACAAAATTTGGGTTGATGTGCCATGCAGGTTTTTCCTCAAACATAGGGATCCTTATAAATGTAGGGTTGGTTATCTATATTTTTCACACAATGTAGGGTACATGATACCTAAATTCCATTTCAAATGTAGCTTTTCTGAAACATAAATTATTCTTAAAAATGTAGGGTATGAAAAATGTTTAAAAAATAACACATCCAAATTACAAGAAAACATAGTTCACATGGATCGATGACTTCAATATATTTCTGGAATACTTTTTTTGAAAATAATTATTTTCCTAGGATTCACTTAAAATAAACAATATTAGTAACATAAATGTAGGTGTTTGTGAAAATCAAAGCCAAAAATAAATTAATAAATTTTTTGAATCAACACATGATCAACAATTACCTCATGTAAGATTAGAGTACAAAGGATATAATAAGTATATAAAGTTGTTTAACCATGATAATAAAGTAAAATTAGGAATACTATATTAGGATTAACATAAAAGAAACAATAATCAACTAATATATTGGAACTAAATCATATACAAAAAGATGATAATGTATGTCATTTATCCAAGAAACAAAAAAAAATATATACATGGAATCATATAGTGCATGTTATATAAAATATACAAAATTTTGGAAAAAACTATCCATCATCCCAAGAACAATCCTAGTCATATACTAATAATATCCATCCTAAGAAATCAAAAAAGGTTTCCAATGAAGGAGTCTTCCACTTATCAATACATGCTTACATATAATCTACCTAGGTAAGGATAGGTTGTTAGATAAATATTAGTAGGCCACCACCGAAAACATCTAGAAAATATATTTGGTTAAATATAAACTTTAATATTGTGTAGGTATATGTATCTAGACATCAAAAATACTGAATATAATGGATATAATGCAAGAGGATCAATGGTGTAACCATGTAATCCTATAATAATGGTAATAGTAAAAGGATCCAAGGTAATAACCAAGGAATCACAATATGATGATAATATTAAAAGAGGATTGAAGGTGACTATGAAGGAATCCTTATCCTAATAGCTTAATCCAATTCATTAATAACATGCAGCCTGGCTATAAGGGGTCTGAGTGTAAGGCAAGGGAATCACCCAATCCATTCCACTTTAAATGATTCTAAATTATTCCAATAATATTGTCTTGGGTAGACATATTATAATCATTATTGGTACCAATGGGGTGAATCCATGGCACCATGAGTCTGAAGACATCAATATGGATCTGAGGATTATATCCAAGGCATTGTAATATCTCGAAGAGAGTGAAGGGATCCTAAGAAATCATGTTAGGAATTTTCTAGTAGATAATGACCATATTCTACGGTGGGTATCACCTCGAGAAACATAATCCTTGAATCAAAATGGAACCCTTTGAGTGATCAAGGAATTACATCATTAATCTAAGTCTAGATCATGTCTGACCACTCCTATAATGAATAAAATGTCCATATTCAATAGGAACCTTACACATATTTCATTTTTTAATTTTACAGTCATGTAATAGTCATGCCATTCGATAATTCTGAAGGTTTATTCCATTACCGTTCAATGAAGGTTACAAATATAAAGAGGAAGTTAAATAATTGACAACTATATTGATTAATAATTAATTAGTTTCATTACTTTACCTTTCATAAGCATAATATTTCTGGCTGAAGACATGCAACCATATGAAATTTGACTGTAATTAACTAGGATAAGTGAAATATATAAATATACTTTCCATTTAAAAACTCAAATATTCATTTATTAATTCAGTCACATAACTTATAATGGTCATGTGATACATACATATACAAGTACTATTCATTTACAATTCATCCAATTAATTAAAACACATATCATATAAGGTTTTTGTTGTAACACACCTAAACAATGGCACAAATAGTCATAATAAGCTACTAAAGGCATGAGTAAGAGAGAAAAATACTTGGGGTGGATGTATTTGAGGCCATAAACTCCAATGATTTGAATATCATATACATAAGGGGATCTAGAATAAGAGAATAGTGAATATAAGGATGAAATATGAATTTAATAGGCAATTCTTAATAAAATCGGTGTGCGCACAATAACGACTATTTATAAAATGATGAGACTTGAGGGATGAGTCACAAACCAACTATCTCATGCCTATAACACACTCATACTATTTTATCAACCATTAGTTTTTCATGGGTCAGAAAAAGTATGAGGAATGGGTAAATTACCTCAAAATAGGGAATATGATCCCAAATCAAAGTAATCTTGTCATGAGGAAGACAAACAATGAACTGGGTGAAAGGATCTAAGCACTTACTGATTTTCATCCAACATTACAAACATAGATTGAATCTATGCCCAGATGATGAATCATGAAAAAAAATCTAGGAATATATATTGGGGAGATCCAAAATGAAGAAAATGGATTTTTTGTCCCCAAAAATTAAAAAAGGAGAATTGGGGTGAGTTCAAATTAGATTCAAGGAAAAAATCATAAATTTAAACAAAATATCTGGGGTGCATGGTTTGTTCACATGGTTGGCCAAACCATGTGCCTCACAATACCCAAGAAGGGACCCCACAAAATTTCATGCCCAAGGGTTTACTAATCATGTTGAAACCCATACTCAACCGTCACCATTGTCACTAAAGAGAAATATCAGGGGTCAAAAAATCCTACTAAGGGAGATTGAGAATCCCTATAACACCAGATAAAGACCTCCTCACCGATCCACTTTTAATAATGTGTCCACCCTAGAGAATAGACATGCCTTGATTCCCCACCACTGATGACCTATTCACAACCACTATGCTCGATGACATGCCACCCTAATGATTCTGAATCCAAAGATACAATACCTTGGAATACGATGATTTGATAACTAGATCTATGTTCTTTTTATATATGAGTTTGTGAATGAATATTCATTGTATCCAATTTAATTGATGTGAGTTGACACCATGATCTACATCCTATTAAATCCCAACATCATGGGCCTATCTTCTATAGGACGCGAGACTGTCTAATAAGGATTGAAAATGGATGTGAGAAGAAGACACAAGCCACCCTCTTGAAATGAAGAACTGCTGACTCCCATTCCCAACATAAAAATGATAAAAATTACAATAATAAAAAAGAAGAGAAAATAAAAATATGATATAAGAAATATATTAATGACAAAGTTAAAATAAATAAATAAGATACCCAATCAAAGGAGGTAAAATTTATGATATTTTTAGTTGATATTTTTTTCCTATTTCAGGTTTAAATATATATCCCAATTTGAATGTTCCAATTGTAGTACCATCTAATCCAACTTTACAAGTCCCAATATCCAAATAAATGTCTAATATTTTCATCAAATTCTTCCTTAAAGACACAAAATTATCTATTATATAGCTACTTCACCTGCAAAAAATGTATTGAGTATGATCATGTGAGGATCAAAAATCTATTGGGGAAGCTTCTCGATTCTAAGAAAAAACCATCAAATCCCTCAACCGTACATATATTGAGAATGAAAATTCATATATCCACACTAAAAATGAAGAAAATTACTAATGTTAAGGACTCCATGTGCTTATAACATGGAGTATTTCATCACACACCAAGGATTACCAAAAATTATTTTGAATATAATGCGATGTTTCACTATATTGGGAGGATGACTCTCTAACTCAAACTCACTCATTCTTGGAGGATCACTCATTTATACTACTTTCTCACTTTAATTAAATTATTTTGGTAATAACTTTAGATACGGAAAACAAATATCTTACTAGTTTCCCCAAATATATTCCACCAATCCACTCTTAATGAATTTAGCACTATACCATTTTTATATTTATTATTTTTTTCTAGATTTATTCAAAGTTCATATACATTAGAAGATTTTTTATTTATTTCACTTTGAATTTATATTCAATTCATAATTTTATTATACACAGAGGACACTTAGGTCTTCTACATGGCTCGATATTGTGATAAGTGGGTTGATTTAAGGTTAATCAAAGATATACAAATAGTGTGATAGGGGAGATTAAATGTTTAAGTGATCATTTAATCCCTCTAGTTAGACTCAGAATACTAAGAAATGGTAATTGGTTGATATTTCATTTTACTAAGAGAGAAGACATGATAGTAAAAAATGGAATAATGATTTAATAGGGTAGGTATGAGGATCTATGAGGTAAATTAAATTATTTAAAATTTATTTCAAAACTAATATTCTATTACTATTTTCAAAATTTGATCCCAAAATGTGACACTAAAACTCACTCATATATTTATTCTTTCTAGAGACAAACTCAAGTCCAACAAATACAACATTTTAATCTGGTTAGTTTTTTTTCAGAACCCCGTGATAGGAACCTCATAAAACATAGTTCTATATCAAATGAGGCTAGTGTATTCATTTTATTTCTCCAAATTAATTCAATAAATTAAAAATCAAATATATCTCACCCTATTGGTTTTTAACCCAATATAGAGTGAACTCTTTTGGTAAGACTAATAATATTATGGATCACATAGGAATTGCAAAGGAAATTTTTCAATATCCCAATAACTAACTCCTTATACTATTATTTTGATTCCACCATAGGCACTTTAACAAACGAAAACGATGATGATAATAAGGAATAATTGAATATAATAATAAAAGACATGTATGAATCAAATTTCAAAAATAATAATGAATTATTTCAAATTAATAATCAACAAGACTATGATATTAAAAATGGATTGTTAACACACATTCCTATTTTTAACGGTCTATCTAGAGAAGACCCCAATAGAAATTTACAAGAATTGGGATAAATTTGAATGGATTCAAACATAGAGGATAAAACAAGGCTCATATTAGTTGGAAGGAATTTCCCTTCTCTCTTGAAGGGTATACCAAGGAGTGGTTTTATAACCCAAAAAAGATATGTCAATACCTAGGATTAATTTTTCAAAGAATTACTATAAAATTATTTCCCAATATTAAAGAGTGTCTATATAAGGAAGGAGAATTATGAAATCAAAATAGAATGTGGGAAGTGATTTTATGGGTACTAGTAGATATTCAAACGATTAACCAAATCCCATCCACACCAAGACTATAAATACCATCATTTCTTTATATTAGTTTACTAAGGATTGATGGATAGCGATAAAAAGATTTTGGATGCCTCCATGGGAGGATCACTGATCAAAAATCACCTACTTATATTGAAGACATCATCAAAATAATCTCTTAGAATTCCCAACAATTTAGTATAAGAACTACCACAAGGGGAGTACATGAATTGAACAATTTTAACACTATTTTTTAATAAAATTTATGCACTACCCTATATTTTGAAAAATATTATCAAAAAGTGAAATAGACATTAACGACCATACCCACAAGAGTTTCATTGCTCTTTTTCTCTCAGAAACAATTCATGAATGATTATCCTTAAGTTTAACAAAACTAAGAATCCTTGTAATAATGACAATACTGTAAGTTTCCAAACTAAAATCAGTGAGGTAGAGAGTACTTTATCTTTTAGAATATAGTTGGAATCCTACAATATAAGATACCACCCTTACAATAAGGATTTCATTGAAACTTCTTTCAAAATCATTCCAAATATAGAATTCCCAACCATCTATAAAATATCAACAAAGGAAAGATCAAGAACCATAACTATAGTAGCTGTTAAAAGAAGTTGTGAAGACTAACGACTAGATCCTTAATTCCATCAACAAATTGAAAAAATCAAAATTTTTAGTAATATTCATGCACAATAAATCCCCAACCCCATAAGAAAAGATAACACTATTACACTAATGAGTGTAAAGTTACTTGGAAGCAGTGAATAATCACCATCCCCTGAAGAAGCTATAAGTAAAAAGCAACATGAACATGAATAATTTGTCACTAAAAAAGAAAATGAAGAAGTTTTGTTATGGGAATCAACCCATGTGAAGAAGGATAAATGGAAATAGAATATGGAAGACCCAATTCAACCCCAACCACCCTTCAATACAATAATACAAGAGCCCAAGAAAACTGGTGAAGATCCATTTAAATAAGAGATGTTGGAAGTGTTTAAAAAAGTGGAAATAAACATCTCTCTATTGGATGAAAATCCTAAAATACAAATTTCTGTAAAAATCATAAAAGACATGTGCCCTAGAAGGATAAGATTTTTTGGTAATGAAAATGTTACTTTAAGTAAAAATGTTTCTTCCCAGGTATCCACACAAGTACCCTAGAACATCCAAGATATAGAAATGTTCTCTATCACTAGAACCATATGAGAACTCATATTTCTAGATACATTATGCAACTTAAGAGAATTTATAAGTTTTAGGACTTATTAAGAATATCCATATCTAGAGATTTGAGAACATAAACTCACCTGAGTGTATTTATAATGTGCTAATAGATCCATTGAATACCTAGTAGGTTTTTCATATGAATTTCTTGTAATTTTTAAGGTTATCCATTCCCTAATGATTTATACATCTCGAACATGTTTGAAGTAAATTTTAAGATTATTTTACATATCATTTTAGGTGGCCCATTTCTAAAACCTACCAAAATAGAAATCAATTTAAATAAAAGAAAACTTTAATTATGTTTTTTGAGAAAATAATGGGTTTAAATATACTAGATATAATGAAATAATCACACAATGAATATAATACGTTCACTATAAACCATTTTGAGGTGTCTTTATTTTATAAAGAAGATACTAAAATTTTGTATGATTGGAATATTTAAAAAAATATCTTTGGATCCTTATGATTTTTCTACTAAAATTGTTTTGAAAATAAATTTAATCTAAAAACTATTTTAAACACAACAAATTTTGAAGTAACTAATGAAAAATATTTGTGTAAATTTCCCAAATTTTATACTAACTTCTCTAACATTCATGTGTAGAATACATGGAATAATGACCATTATTTTGATATCTAGATAATGCATGTTAGTATTCCAATGGATTAACCCCAAAGTTTGATAATGCTAAAAAACTGAATTAGTTGTACAATATAAATATGGATAAAAAATTACTAGAAGAATATGAGAACAATCTATTTTAAAAGGAAAATGAGAATTTAATCCATAAAAAAATCAACTAGAAGATATTGTTTTGAAATTAGGGACAAAGTTATTCTACACACTTCAAAGAAAAATTCAATGTTCGGTTAGATTCATTTGAAGTTTATCAGACCATATATAATGGCTCATATTTTTTATCATTAATAGTAGAAATAAAGGAAGAATATTCACAAAGAAACTTCTAGGTGAAGGGAAATAAGATAAATATTTTCTATAAAGATCTATGGAAGGTTCCCATATAGGAGTCCAAAATCCTACTTGATGCCATCAAATGAAGAAATCTAGGTTGTCTCATTCATCTACATTTTTTTGGATATTCTTTTTTTTTATTTTATATTTCTTGAAAATATACATGATTAAATTAACTGGAATGGTGTTTGAGATATGTTTGTGGGAGGGAAGTCAGTCAGTTTAAGAGTAGTTTTTAAATAATTTTTAGTTAAGGTTCTAAAATCATTAATGTAACCAATTACTCTATTTTATGTAATATTTTATTGAATCTCAATGTATATAAAATAAAAACCATATAAAACAAAAAAAACAAAAAAATGTTCTATTTATAAATAATTTCAATATCCATTGTCTATTTTAAATTATGTTTCTATAATTATTAAATAAAATAAAAACGAAAACCAAAAAATCTCAAACCAATTTTTGGATATCAAAAAATATGGTTTCCTTATATTCAAAAATTCTTTTAGATGAATTGGAAAAATCAATGAAATATTTGAAAATCTAAGTGATTTTAAGGTGCTTGGTCATATTTTGAATCTCAAAAGATCAAATTTTTTATGAAATATATTTTTTTAGGTTTTTATTTTAAAAAATTAGCATAATTGTTTACTAGAGATTGATATCCAGAAACACTAGTGACTACCTCAAATATTTATTCCAGTATTTAGTGGGTTTTAATCCATTTTGACATCATTTTTTCATTACCCTCGGTTTGTTAGAGATTCTATGTATTTGTTTTATTAACTAGAAGTTGTGTTTATTAAATATAAAATATTAGGAACACTTGTGGTACTTTCAATATGATTGAGGAAATTTATTGATAGGCCCATAATTCTTCCTTAAAAACAATTGTGAACAATTATCCTATTTAATTTCTTAGATAACCATGATTAGAAAAATAGGATTAAGTAGAATTAAAATACAAGTTATCCCTTACCCACCCTTGTTTTAGAAAAAATGTGCATTATTAATTCTAGTCTATTTGTTTTCGTAATGGGGCCCCCATGTGTTTTCATCTGGTAAGCATTGTATTCTTGGTCTGTGAGAGGGGTGGATCACCATTTAGGGCATCTAAAAGAAAAAAAATAAGAATAATTCACCTTTTATACGTTCATTTTTTATTATCCTCTTCTCTTGTAAGATAATAATAACAATAATAATAAATGGGATGTGTTTGAAACATTCATTTTGATCGTCTCATAGATTAATGACCCTAGTCAATGAAAATGGCACAATTACTATTCAATATTCCCAAACTAACAACTCATTTACCCCAACAAAAGAAAAAAATGTACATATCAAAAAAATTCAGAAAATTAGATTTGGATGATTCATTATTTGGGTTTATTTAATGACTCACACCCAATATAGAGAAATGTACATTTTGGGAGTGTCTATCGCATATTATATAAAGGATAATGAGTGGGGAATAATTTCATGGTTTACATGGCAAATCATGCACAATATTTAAAGTGTAAAACCTTATTCTTTCTTCTTATGTGTTTTTGACCATGTTCCCACCAAACTCAAAGCCATTGAACAAAATTTTCAAAAACCTCATGATTAATTGTATTTTTCATAATTCAAATTGTAAAGAGATGAGAATTTTCTTAAGACTATGGTAAATAATAAACTCCCAAGTATAATTATAAATATAATAAAAAATTTCTATTCAATGGAGTGTTTCATTGTACTACATTTTAGGTAGGTCAAAATATGGTTATTGGACAAATTTTTAATATCATATTTGTTGTGAATATGAGAATTTCATACCCATGATATTAAAAACATGTATAAAGCGTGATGCAAGTTTTTGTTGAATGAAATAAAAATGTTTCTCACACATTATTCATGATATTTTGAATTATTTTGTGAGAATATACTTTCACTTCATTGACTTGATTTTCTTTAAATTTATCTCTCGTTGAAAAATAATGTTTTGAATTGTGAGAAAATATAAAAACTTGAATTAATGGATTCAATGTTAAAATTGATGATAGGATGAAATTGTATATACATTTTATAATCATTTAATTAATTATTATTCATATTTTAATCAATAATGTTCCATGTATGTGTTGATTGTAAAAGGGAATATGTTTTCCAGAAGCTAATGGAAAATATGAGGAAACTAGAAAAAAGTATTATTACATGTCATGAAATTCACTTACATGATATGTAATAATCTTTCACAGAATTTGAAAAGTCATGAATATATTCTTGAAGGAATTTCAATCCATGAATTTCTTGCACAATGTGAATCTCTAATACACATCTTATAATGTTTAAATTTCAATTCCCACTTAATAAATCCAGCCAAAGGAAGTCACACATCATGAAGTGTAGTTACATGTCGCGAGATGAGTCCAACTACCAAATCTAAAATATTTAGGTCGTGATTTGTATCAGATCCAAAATTCCAGTTAAAAATCATGGTTCAATGTCACATTATGTAAAAAGTTTACATGTTCTATAATATTCGATTATTTACTTCCAACAGGAATACACTGAAGATAACACGGCTCCTCTTGGTTTTCCTCTAGTTTTCCACTGATTATATCTCAATTTTTCTTTCTTACCTTCTCTCAAAACACATATATAGATATTTTTTGAAAAATTTGGAATTGAATTCAAGAATCATTGATTGCTCTACATCCTATTCATCCTCATCTATGATTTCGACACCATTTACCATTTTTTATCCCTATGGTGGTAGTTTCACCATATTTTCTTTATTGATTATTTTTCAAAGTTAGTGATTGATTGATTGATTATTTTAATTTGATTGTGAACTTATTGATTCTTATAACCCTTTTTAGAAACTATCGTATTTTAATTTTTTTCTTAATCGTCTAAGAATTTTCATTAGTGTTCCTTCAATCATGATTATTACCATCATTAGTGGCTAAACTACTAAGAGTAAGGGTTGAGAGTGGGGTTGTTCTATACGTAATGAATCTATATAATCATAACTTGGTATCCCTATGGCTAGTAATTAGGTTATATAAATTTTTTATTCAATAATTTTAATAAAACTAGACCTTGGGATGTATGAATGAACGAACTTGTCCAGGTTGGAATATAGTAGGCTGTAATCAATAGCTTGTGATGTTTTTTACAATAGAATATTGTATTAATGCATCTGGGTTGTTAGATATATTCATACCAAGGAATATTTTCCTCTTGGATAGATCTAGTTGGTTTGACCATATTAAACTAGTGACCTTTTCTTTATTTATAGCATAAGATTAAGAACATACCAAGTTAAGATTAAGAATATCCTTTTACCTGACTCTCAATAATTTATCTTTATTCCTACCTTCTCCCAGAAATATACAACAACCCCAAAAGATTTAATAAATCCCAAAACCATCACAATTTGTGAGGACTATAATAAAACACATTCAATATCAAGGTTCCTTGCCTTCTAGAAGTTTTCCTAATGGGATTGACCTTATAATATCACGATACTATATAATTGTAGAAAGAGTAGTTTAGGATAAATATAAATTCTAATTTGACAGATGCTCATGTGAATTAAATGATATGTGAAGGCACATAAAATTTAGGCACCATTGTCTAGGAAATCATTTTTTCTATGTCTAGACACATGATCCCTCATCATGAACAACATATTACCTCACCCATTCCCCCATTCTATTTTCAATATTTCTTATTTATTTTTGGATTCCACTATGTCATTCTCTTTGTAGACTAGTACATTCATCTAATCCCTCATAACTATTCAAATATCCTTGATACATAGGAATAACATACCTTCAAACCAGAAATCAAATTATACATTTCCTCACACATCCATTCAAAAATGGATGATTGTATCAATCTCAAAAGCATCAATCAAGACAACATGAAAAATATGTAACCCGCACTACTTGAAGAACCACTAGTGAATCCATAATGCACCATTATGTATTATAGATTTCCATCAATCAGTGGTGTTATGCATAGTAGTTTACAATATCAGGTTCCAGAGAACACCATCATGATTATGCATGGACTCATTCATTTGATCCAAAATATGGGTCTGTTTAGTGAGATTCAAAGTCATTATACCCACGAACAAATCTCCAACATCCTAGAAGCTTGTAATGCCCTCTCAACCAGGGAATATATTCTCAAGCCATAATACTATGTTTCTTTCCCTTCTCTATACAAGTCTGAGCCTATGATTGGATCAAAATTCAATCCCCCCAAGTCCATCATGACATGGGATAATTTAGGCAAGAAAATCCTAAAAAAATACTTCCCACCTATTAGTACATAGAAACTATAGAATCATATCAAATATTTCTCCCAAATTTATAGATTTTTGACATTAGAATCATGGGATCACTTCAAAGAACTCACATGGAGGTTCCCATATCACAGGCTTGATATGTGGATACAACTCCAAATGTTCTATTAAGGCCTCCAACCACCTGCTCTGCCATTTTTTTATGTATCCATTAAGGGAGGGATGATGTTCAAAACACCTGAGGCTGGCTGAGAAATTTTGGATGAAGTCTCTCATAATTTTAATCTATGGAATAGAGGACACAAACTTCCATAGTGTGGAACCCACCCATTTGAATAAAATAATCGACTAAATATATAAGTGGATGCATTAACCAAGAACATGTAATCCTTTAAGTTACTCTTTGCACCCCCTCACCCTCTACTCGTGTAATGGAGATAGAAACCTGGTAAATTTGTAGTGGTTTGAAACTATAATAAGACTACATGGAAGGTGTTGATGAAAAAAATTGAATATTGTAATTATATTAATTAGAATCAAAAAAATAATCAAATTTTATAAATTATACTATAGTTATCTATAAATGTCATTTCAACCTTCATAACAAAATAATGAAGGTTAATACCAGTTAAGAAGTGGTCAAAAAGCATTCAGGAGCCAAAACTACTAGTATATCCTCCAATAAATCGTATTCCTAGACCACTGAAATAAGTAACACAACAATCCTTCCCTCTTTGATAACAAAAAATGTTTCAACCATCTCCACCAACACCTCAACAACCGGTCTTTCCTCACTAATTTTTTTTTGGAAAATATACTCTCAATTCTTGTTCAAATGTAAGATCATAATATGACCATGCCAGAGACAGAAATGTAGAATAAAAGAGATGTTCTTCATAACCTCGAGCATCAAATGGTTCAGATCTAAAAAACATTTTAGATATATTTCAAGGTATGCTGATAGGTAGTGATGAGACATACCTAATGAAAGAGGAAAAGGAAGTGGTTATAAGGAGTGGGAAAGTGTTGAATTTTAGAAACCATTGGGAGGAGAAAAAACAATATTAGGAACCCAAAAATCATTCAACAATAATAGAATAATTATATTATGTAATTGAAAATGAAACTGCTCAAGACATACCTCAAGAAGTACCACTTTCTAGAAAAGCTCGGAAAAACGAGAAAACCAATGAAGAAATATACATTATTCCACCATATTATAAACCACCTATCCTTTTTTTGAATGAATGAGGAAAGTATTGATCAATTAGAATTACAAGAAGTTTTAGGAGATTTTCAAATAATTTCACATCAACATTTCATTTGATGAGGCAACATCTTAATTGCCTACCTATGAAGAATTTATCAAGGAATATAAATCCAATAAATAAAAAATGTAATACCTAGGAGTCATATCACTAAATAAAGAATTATTTTATATTTTTCAGTAGAATATTCCACAAAAAATGAGATACCATGGCAGTTTCACAATCCCATGCACCATAGGGGAATATTTTTCCAAAAACAAAAACCATGTGTAATTTAGGATCCATAATTAAACTCTTGCTGATGAGTGTATTATATATACAAGGGCATGAGAAACTGAAACAAACTAGAGTGGAACTCCAATTATCTGACTAATCAGTAAAGTATCCTCAATGACTTCTTGTGGATTTCTTATTCAAAGTTGGAAAGTTTATTTTTCAAGCATACTTCTTCATTTTGACATTGAAGAGGAAGGAGATGTTCCAATCATCATAGTCCAACCATTCCTATCCACTAGGATGTAAATGATTTATGCGAGTCAAGGGAGACACATATTTTGGGTAGGTGACAAACAAGTTTTGTTCAACCTGGTTAAAGCATAAAAACAAATAGATGATTCTTTTGACTACCAATCTATCATTCTGATAAATTAAAGTTATTAATCCTTAAGCATAGAAGATGATAGTGTTGAGATTACCCATAATAAGTTGGAGGCATATGACTTTGATGAAGTAAACTACATAGAACCACTTACAAGGGACAATATCCCACCATTCACACCCTCAGTCATTCATTCATCAAAACTAGAACTGAAACCCCTTCCAAGAACACTCAAGTAATTTTTTATGGAGACTACTATTACACTACCAGTCATCATCAACTCATAACTCACACAGTCCTAAGAGGAAAAATTTATTGAAATCCTACAAAGACATAATAATTCAATTTCATAGGGGGTGGATGACATCAAAGAGATCAATACTACTTTATACATCCATAAGATTTTACTAGAAGAAGGTGAAAACCCCAAATGCCAATCATAGAGGTGAATAACCCATAAAATAAAAGAGGTAGTTAAAAAATAATTAATAAAACTTCTAGATACTAGAATAATTTTTTCAATCTATGATAGTGAGTGGGAGATTCTTCTACATGTCGTTCCAAAAACTATTGGCCTCATAGTTTAGGAAAATGTTGAAGATGAAATAATATCGTATCCACCATCATTGGATGGAGAGTATGAGTAGACTACAAAACCCTAAATATGGAAACCTATAAATATCATTTCCACCTACCCTTAATGGATAAAATGATGGATAGACTTACTAGACATGAATTATACTGTTTACTTGATGGATATTTAGGATACAATTATTTTGCAATCAACCTAGACAATTAAACTAAAATAACATTCACATGTCCATTTTGTACCTTCGTCTATAGACACATGCCATTAGGTATGTATCATGCAATCATTACCTTTCAATGGTTCATGACACATATATTCCATGATATGATGGTGGAATTACTAGAAATTTAAATTGATGAATTTTATATTAATGGAAGATCTTTTGAGGTTTGCCAAAGCAATCTTGAGTTAGTCCTACAACATTATGATGAGAAGAACCTCATTTTAAATTTGGAAAATTCAATTTTATTATCCAAGAATGTATAGTAAATGGACATTAAATATCAATGGAAGGTATGGAATTTGACCCTGCTAAGATTGAGAGGATCAAATACTTACCCAAGCCTTCCATGGATAAAGGCACTCGAAGTTTTTTGGGGATGTGGGTTTTTACCATCACTTCATATAGAATTTACTGAAATTTACCCACCCACTGACAGAAATTTTATTAAAATAAAATCCTTTTGATATCATTGAATAATTCTGGAGGGAATTAAACACTTTAAATAAAATTATAGTATTTTCACCTATTATAATTTCACTAGATTGGGAAAAATTGTTTTAGTTGATGTGAGATACCATAGATTTCTCTATTGGTGTTGTTTTAGGACAAAAAGTTGGTCACATATCCTTCCCCGTATACTATTCCAGTCACACACTGAATGAAGCTTAGGTAAACTATATAACTACATAGAAGGATCTCTTAGTAATTTCCATTTCTTTTGATAAATTTCACTCTTATCTAGTTTTTTCAAAAGTAATTTTGTACGCTGACCATGTGGCCCTAAGATATTTGATGAATAAAAAGGATTAAAAACCATGTCTGATATGGTGGATAATATTTATGAGTGAATTTTATATCATCATTAAGGATTCCAAAGGAATAGATTTTTTTTAGTTGACCGTCTTTCCCAACATCCATTGCACCATATAAAGGGAGATGATGTTCTTGACATTGAAGTTGAATTCCATGAAGAAACTATCTCTAGCATCAATATTAAGGCACACCCATGGTTTTAAAACATTGAAAATTACCTCCCTATGGGATCCCTCATACCACACCTCAATTATCAATAATGAATGAGATTTATAGTTGAATTTTCACATTACTACTGGGATGATCGATTCCTTTCTATGCATTGAGATGATTGATTATTGCAGTGCTGCAACCTAGAGGATGAGATCCAATGTGTGTTAGACATGTTTCACATGTGAAAAATTAGAGGCAATGAACTACTAAAATTAACAATAGAAAAAACTATATAGATTGCAATTTTCAATCCCACACTCCACGAAGATGCAAGGAATTTTTATCAAAGTTGTGATCGGTGACAACGTACAGGCACCATTGGAAAAATAAATGAAATGCCCCAAAACCTGTTAATGGAAGTTGAAATATTCAAAGTATGTAGAATATATTTCATGGGATCATTTTCTATCTCACATGGAAAATTGTATGTATTTTTTGGCTTTGACTATGTCTCAAAATAGGCAGAAGTTGAAGGAACTTCTCATGACACCGCAAATGTGGTCTGGAATTTTATAAAGAAAAAAGTTTTTTAAAGATTCGTATTTCCCATAATACTCAGTAGTGGTCAAGGAACACATTTTACCAATCAATCTATTAAAGAACTAGTGGTGAAATTTGTAATCTGATATAACATAGGCACTCCATACCACTTGAAAACAACCATAAATGTAGAATTGTCAAGCAAGGGAATTAAAAAATCTTTGAAAAGATGGTAAAAAAATATATAAATGATTGGAGTTTGAATTTAGATAATTCAATATGGGCATAAATCACTGCATATAGAACATCCATTGGTACCACACCCTTTTGATTGATATATGGGAAGACATTTCATTTTCCTGTAGAACTACAACATCATTCTTATTGGGAAATTAAGTTGCTCAATCACTGCATATAGAACATCCATTGGTACCACACCCTTTTGATTGATATATGGGAAGACATTTCATTTTCCTGTAGAACTACAACATCATTCTTATTGGGAAATTAAGATGCTCAATCTGGATTCATCAAAAGATATGAAATCTATGATGATATATTTGGATGAATTAGAAGAAATAGGTAATGATTTTTATGAAAATATCAAGAACAATAATGATAAAACCATGAAATGAAACAATTAAAGCATCGTGAGACACACTTTTTTTCCTATGGAATAATGTTTTGTTATTCAACTCCAATTTAAAATTTTTCCCTATGAAATTGAAATATATATGGTCCCAATAATTTGTGTTTGTACAAGAATTACCTTATGGGACCATCAATATTTATAAATATAGAGGAAAACCATTCAAATTCAATGGTAAAATGTTGAAAATCTATCAAGAACCCTTCGATGAGGGGTGTGTCATCACCTTGAGATTCATCTGAGCACTAAAGATTCAATACATATACATTAAAATAAGATTTGACTAGGAGAAAAACCAGGTTAGGTCACCTTAGGATATATTTGGTTAGAAAAAACTTCCATATTTCTTGAATCATACTGAGAGAAAAGGACCAAACTTTGGTTCTATATTGTTTGATAACAACCAATTATACTTCATGTATTCAAATGAATGACATATACTTTTCATTTCCTAAATTTATTTAATTCCTAAAATTTAAGGCATGTATCATATTACACATTGTATAATTTCATTATCTATTTAGGTCATTAATCTAGCATTCACAATGCACTCGTCTCCCATCTCTCATTGTACTCTACTTGCACATGAACCCCACCTACTAGCTTCACCTCATGCCTCATCCTTTCTCACTCTCCTTCATTTGAACCACTTTGCATATAAACCTACACCTAGCATGGAAAAAATAAATATTGTGTGAACACATCCTATGGATATCGTGCATGAGCTATGTGATCCACCACTGGTCAAACACTGAAGAGGTATCACACCTCCAACACCTTGTGTATCTTCATATTCCACCTCTAGTATGTCGTATGAGTGAGATCAACCCCAAATGCACCCCATACTACATTTTTTATACCCATGACACCATTTTTCACTCAATCATATTTTGGAAAACCCAATAATGAACAACAAAATTCTAGAAATGGTCATCCTTGCATGTTTACAAATCAGTCAGTATGACCTCCAACTCCTCGAACACCAACAGATCAACTCAATTTTAGATGTGAATTAGGAAAGCTACCAAGAAATGTTCCTAAAGTTTCTATCCACTTTTGAGGTTTTAATGGATGGCCTTCATTTTTGAATAGGCAGACGACCTCACAAGATATCTTTCTTGGAGTTCAACATAGGGCTCGAGAATTATACTGGTAGCTTCACCACATCAAAGGTATTACCCACATTACATTTTGACCCATGAATGTACGATGACATATAGCTATAGAGGATAATTTGTAAAGATGATCACACTAATAATGATCCCAAAATTTCAATTTCCACGCAACTACAAGGTGCAATGCTATGCATTCTTCATAGGGAATTGATGAAATCTTGGTTTTCTCATATCGATTCTCACAGAATCATTAGATATCTAGATGTCATCATCCTTTATACTTCCATGGGTAGACCTAAAATCAACATGGTGTCACATTTATCATTATACTATAGAAAAATTGAATAGTGTATGCTTGATATGCTTATGGGTGGAACCTTTATCACCCATTTAGCTCGTCATCTCGTAATTTTTGACACTTCCATTCCACTCACCTCCTTTGGTCCCAGGGAGTCCAGCGACATACTTTTTCTACAAAACATGTAGCTGCATACCAATGAAGGTGACATCTACTAGTGGTTGCAATATTTTTTAGGCTGTTGATGAGGCAAATGAAGATCATGAATCAAACACTATAACATCTCCTACCACATCAACTCCAGTAACCACCTCCATCCCAACCCCTGTAGCTTCCATACCCACCACTAACCCCACCCATATTACTTCCCCTACCACCACCACCTACCCTACTGCTCCACACACCCCTCATATCCATCATATCTATTAGATATTAACCATTTCATCCCAGATAATCTTCATTGTATCTCACAACATCTATACATCCCCTTCACAGAGCTCGATCATTTTACTAAACCTCCTCCACTGTCATCTTATGAATCTTATCAACCTCTATTGGATTCTTTTATACCTTCATCATCCACAACTCATGAACTAAACACCAACCTGAATAACATTCCATCCAAGATGATATACCCTATTGGTTATCAACAGTTTCAGGTAGAGTAGGCCTACCGGGGGAAAGGCCAAGTAGCCACCCCATCCACTGAGGTGCCTTTCATTAATCTAGATTATAGATCCATGAACTAAATCCATATTAGTACCTCACCAACACTAAAAACTGAGATAGATACAAGCACCATGGAACCACATTCACTAGTTGATATGCCATCCCCTTCTTCCATTGATGTTAGAGACATAGTGGGTCAGCTGCAGCCAACCTCTGTTCCGTAGCATACTGTATATGTGATACTTGATGATTTTGATTTCTCTTAGTATACCCCAATCTAATACACTATTTTTTAAAATATCATGGGTGATCATATTTTTACTATATGTATTCTCTTTCATTTTTGTACAATTTCACTTATTATATATTTGTGATACTGCCTTTTTTTTATTTTATCGAGTTTATTTTTCAATTCATCACATTGTTATAATAACCATGTATTTCTCTTCTACTTGTTGTATAGTCATGAAAGAACTTATTCCTTCACCCTCTTCCCTTTTCTGGGGATTACATAGCATCTGGATGATTTTAATCTCCATCTTGAGGACCTATCATTAGATATTCATGATTAGTAGACATTAGCACCATGAAGATCATGAATACATTTCATATCACACCAGATTAATTTATGGTACGTGTCTAAGGTGGTTAATCCCTCCAAGATTCCAAGAGAACTCGATTACATGGATACGAATTCATGAAAGAGATAAAAAACATATGAGAAGAGGGACTACCTTTGAAAAAAAATTCTTTTTTCAATTCATCTAGTTAACAAGGACTTTGTTAGTTCTTTATGAGAGGGAAACCATATTTTAATTGTTTTCCTCATTATTTGTACTTATGATTTTTCAATTTTACCGTTTTATATTTCTCTTTTTAGTAAAATTAATCTTTGAAATTTGATTTACAACACATATAAGAATTTATATAAGATGTCATTCATTACTATTCACTGTGTTCACCTTCCCATATTATTGCTTTCAAAAAATTTAAACCCTATGTATAATTTTTATCCAGTTTAGGATCTCTTTTTCTAACCCATTATATAGATAGCCCAATTCAAAAATAATATTGACCAATTTTTTCCATGTAATGCCACTCCATACAAGGATCTCTCAATTTCATAGAATCACTTTTGAAAATGTCCATTTCATTTTTCTACACTTTATCTATCGCATCTTTCCCATGATATATTCTTAGACGCTGCAGACACTGTCTCATTTTAATTATGGGGGAATATTTCATTATCTTCAATATCAATATAGTATTATTATTCATTATTCTCATTTGTCTATGAGAAATATTCCATTAGAATCTTTCTTTAAACTAGAAAACAAATTTAACCCATTTAAATAAAAGAAAAAGTTAACTTGTAAATTATTATAAATCAACGTTTTTGTTCTATATAAATTTTTAGAATGATTTCTGAGTTTAGTAATTTAATTCCAATTCAGAATTTTAAAAATTTATATTGATTGACATATTACTTTACTTTATACCTCAATTGATGACCATTTTTTCTTATTTACTTTCATCACCGAGAGGATTTTGAGCCTATATTTTCATATTCTCTTATGATCATATTTATTTAGTGACACTTATGACACGTAAAACTATTAGAACATGCATTGAGATATTTTTGAGTGTATGACTAAACAAATTCAATTTATTATGACTGGGGAAATATTTTTTGAAATAGTTTTTCTTAAGAAACACCTTACATTCTTCTTCATAAATCCCTTAGTTTCCATGAATGACCTATTTGGGATATAGCAATTCTATGTCTATTTTTCCTTCCTACCATGTGCTTAGTTTTATGCATGGTTGTACTTCAAAAAATCGTTGCAAAATTTTCATCCAATAGACACAAGTTGTTTTGATTGAGGTGATATGTTTTGGTTCATACTGGAATAAATTGTTATAATCCATGTGTAATTCTTGGAATTTTACACCTATCGTGTTACTTTTAAAAATACAAAAAAGAATAAATATGACGATTGTGTTATGTATTAGGAAGGTAAAAAATCACTATATCCAGACAAATAAATCCCCTGAAGGATCTTATGTGGTTAGGGGATGGATGTGAGATATTTCCTAAATATGAATTTTGAAAAATAAATTGAAGGAAAAGAAAAATAATGAAACATGGTACATTTTCAACACATACATGATACACTTATAGATATAGTTTGAGCTATTTGGAAGGTGGAAATTCTTTCATCTTGAAGGAACAACATAACTGAACTATTTCTACTTATCATGCATTAAAATTTGGTGCACAACCAACTTTTAAGATTTATTTTAAATTCATAACCACCTTCCCTCACCCTCAAAGTCATTTTAACCCTTTTTATTGAAGCCTTCATGATTTATTTTTTATTTGCCTTTATGAAGTTGAGATGGTAGAACCAACTCAATCCTATGGTTAGGAAAATGTATTCAACAAATGAACATAAATACACATTCATTTTATTCTTATTTATGGGATAAAATTAATTTTGAGGTATCTTGTAATGTAGGTGTAGAATTTCAAAAATAGTACTGAGATTGTAATTAAAAGGTTGAGAAATTGAATAAAGAACTCAACTAGGATGCATGAATGATTTTATTTACAGGATCGATTTCAGAAGACTGACTTGTTTTGAATACACATAGTTTTATTTTATTAGTTGTAATAAATGTTTATTATTTTAAAAAATATGTTCCTTTTAGAATCTTTGTAAAGATGTTTTTTATCAATAGGATAAGAAATTTTTCAAGAGTGGGGGAATTTGACAATATAAAATAGTATTGAAATTTCAAATCATTATATTAAGAAATATTCATTCTTTACTCGATAATTCACTAGATATGTGTTCATTATTTAAGGGAATAGGTTTTCAAGATGCTAGGATGAGGAAACATTCCAAAAAGGATTATTAGAAGTCATGAAATTCACATATCGGGTGTCTAGTTATCTTTACTAGCATATGTAATGTCATGAAACAAGTGACGAAGAAATTCCAAGCCATGAATTAGTTACACAACATGAATCTCCAATACAAGTCCTATAATATTCAAATTTCAATTCCCACATAATAGATACATCTGAATGAAGTCACACATTGTGAAGGCCCGTTCCACATCGTAAGCTGATTCTTACTACCGAATCATGAATATATTGGATGAGATTTGTACTAGATTTGAAATACCTGGATAAAATCATGGATCAAGGTTACATTACATTAAAATTTTAAACTTAATGTAATATCTCGATTATTTACATACAACAGGCTTATGATGGAAAAAACATTGGCTCCTCAGGATTTTTATTTTATTTTCCTCTTGTTCCCATTAAAATTTTCTTCCATATCTTTTCTTGAAATTAATCTCTAAATATTGTTTTCTACCTTTTAAATTAATTATAAGTGTTGTTTATTGTTCTACTTCCCGTTCATCACTATCTATCTATTTTGGATTCATTAACCATTATCATTTCCCTACGATAGTAGTTAAGCCATAATTTATTTCTTGTGTATTGTTCTATGTAAGTGATTGATTGATTTATTATTTTAATTTTATTATGAACATATTTATTCTTTAAATCCTTCTTGAAAATAATCATATTTCAATTGGTTTCTAAGTCTTAAAATAATACTCATGTGTGTTCCTTCAATCCTAATTATTACCATCATGTGCGGATAAACTGCTTAGGGTGAGGGTCAAGAGTAGGGGTTTCTATTCTTAATGAATCTCTAGAATCCTAACTTGGTATCCCTAAAGAAATAAATCATTTTTCATAAAAAAAATATTTAATTCTTTTAAGAAATCCTAACCATGGGACGTTTGAATGAAAAAACCTGACCAAATTGGAATAGAGTAGGTTATGATGATTAACATGTGATATTTTCTACTATAGAAGCTAGAAAAAATGTATCTGGGTTGTTAGATATATCCTAAACAAAGAATAATTTCCTCTTTGATAGATCTCATAAGTTTTACCATAGTAAACTAGTGAAATTTTCTTTCTTCATAGAGAGCACCACTGTAGGTAGTCGAAGCCTACCGTGGGAAATGGAGAATATACGTGCCGCTAGATTTGGACCACCTTGCCGATAAACATTTGATTATGGTTCCATTCTAAAGAATAGTCGATATTTAATGTCATTCCACCCACACCTTATAAAAAACACCCATGCTTAGTGAGGCACCAACCATATGAATTTAAAGCCCTATCTTCTCTTCCGTGGAATTCCACGAGCTATGATATACATTTATATTCTTTCCACGAATGAATTTGAGGAATAAGATATGTTGTTACCAGTTGAAGTGTAATGATTCACCATTGTGAGACACCTAATGTTAAAATACCAAACTCTCATTCCTATCTTACATAATAATCCATGATACCTAGTTGGAATTGAAACTAGATGAATGAAGAAGTAGTGAACCACCCTATAGAAATGAAGAACCCCTAGCTCCCACTGTCAACATAAAACATATAATAAGTAAATGAATGAAAAAAAGGAAAAGATGAAATTAAAAATTTATTAATGATAATATTAAAATTATAATAATATGAAATCAAGTCAAAGGAGGTAATTTTTTAGATATTATTAATTTCTATTTTTTCCCTATTTGTAGGTTGGAAGATATATCCCAATTCAAAAATGGAAATTATATCAACTTCTAGGACCACTTTACAAGGCCCAATATCAATATCCAAGTCCTATATTTTTAGCATCATCTTCCTTTGAGATGACAGCTATGATGTGAATGAACAACTTCACCTCCAAAAATATGTATAAATCTTGATCATGAGAGGGGATTAAATTAGTTGGGGAAGTATCTTGGTGCCAATGAAAATCCATCATAACCCTCTTATGGACACATTTGGTGAATCCAAATTCACAGCTTGAGAATAAAATTATAGAACATTCTTGAAGATTGTAAAGACTTCATGTGATGATCCCCGGGGTAATTTTAACTCATCATAAGGACACCTAAGAATTATTATATAAATACCTGACTATTTCAATATGCTAGATGCCTGACTCACTTTCTCACACTTGATCATTCATAGAGGATAACTCATTGATATTTTTTATCAAATTTTTAAAATTATTATTATAATAACTCCCAAGATGGAACACTATTCCTATAGAGGATACACTGAGGAGATCCCCTAACCCTCTTAATGAATTAAGCATTATAAAAATTTAATATTTCATCTAATTAAGTCTCTAGATTTTTTTATGTTCTTCAATATTAAGGTACTTCTTATTTTTTTTAGTATGAATTTATCCTCTATAATTCATTAGATTTCAAATAGAGTCCACATAGATCTTCTCTATTATATGAGATCATGAGTAGTGGATTAATTCAAGGGTAATATGAGATCTTTGATTACTAGTATAGAGGTGATTGGAGATTACAGTGATCATTGTACCCCTCTAGTTTAACTAAAACTTCCAAGGGAAAGTAATTGTGCTTTATTTCTGTTTATTAAGAGATAAAACAAGAGCATAAAAATGGAATGAATATTTAATAGGATAGGTAAGGGGAAATTTAAAGTAAATCCACTTCTTTTAAATTTATTTCTAATCCAATATTCCATCATTTTTTTCAAAAATAGAACCCACAAAATGAATGTAAAACTCACCCATAACTCTTTACTCTCTTGAGAAGAAATTGAGTCCCCCTATTACTATTTTTTAATCAGGTAAAAAAAATTATTAGTTCCCCATGATAAGAACCTCATCCCCTAACAACCATAGATTTATTTTTAAAATGTAGCAATTAACAACTTGTCATTCTGAAAGGTTGTTTTCCTAGGATGATTGAAAATGCATTTTTTTTGAAACACTAAAACAAGTATGTAACATTAAAAACCATTTAAAGTGACCTCAAAATGATTTGAAATCATAGAAAATATATATTGGAATTAGTTTTTAAATTGTATATGGAGATAACCCATAAATCTAACTTGTGGTGCACTCATTATGACTAGATAATAAATTAATAAAGAATTTATGGTATTCAAAAAAAATGTTTTGGAGGTTTAAAACCAAGGAAAAATCCCAAATTTCATGAAATTAAAGAAAACAACATTATAAGTATTTGTAAAGTATTGTAATGATGGATCATCAATCTGAGTTGTTGTTTTCCTAGGATGAACAGAAATATATTTATAGTATTTTAAACCACTTAATTTTGAATATAATGGTGAATAACATATAAAATGACTTTGTAATGATGCGACACCATAGGAAAACTATATTTCAATTGTATTTTATATGTATGGGTAGGTGAAACATCAATCAAATTTGTATCATTCTCAGACTGACTGAATAATAAATTCTTAAAGAATGAAAAATATTTATAAATGTTCTCCAAGGGGTTAAAACTAAGAAAACGAACTACTATTGTTGTAGAATCATAGTACCCAACTATATATTATTTTTTTAAAATTTTAGAACTTATGGAACATCAATATGTGTTATATTTTTATCAGGATAACTGCAAATTCTTTTTTAGTGTTTCAAAACACTAAGGCACACATGTAATGGTCAAAACCATAAAAATGACATCGAATTATTGTGAGATATTATTAAAAATGTGTGGGAGTTATTTTTGAAATGTATTATAAGATTAAAAATCAGTTTGACATGTGGTGTGATTGGAATGAATAAATAAGTGAATCATAAAGAATTGGAATCCTTTGAAAATGCGTGACAAGGTGTAAAACCTACAAAATGACATCAAATTATCGTAAAATAAGGAAAACCATAAAATTATATTTGAAATTTATTGGGTAATGGTATTTCCATATAATTTATTATTTTCATGATATTATCAAAAACACCATTTTTGAATTTTAAATCATTATAAAGAGTGTGTTCTATATAAACTATCCTTGAATGAGGGTGAAATCATAATAAAATTTTATTTCATTTATTTTGGACATATAAGAGAATACATAATTTCAATTCGATGTGTGGTGCTCTCAGATTGACTAATGTTGTAGTTTTTAATGATTTGGAAATTTTTATTAATGTGTGTATAATAGTCAAAACCAATCAAAAAACCTTCTAATTTTCATGAAATCATAGGAAAAAAACATTCTAATGAATTTTGAAATATATAAACTGGTGGAGAATCTATATGAGTTAATGTTTTTTAATTATTATCAGAAACACATTATTAGTTTTTTAAAACATCAATACATGATTTTGTCAGCTAAAACTATCACGATTGATCTCGTGTTGTCATGAAATCATATGTGGAATATTTTGGAATCATTTTTGAAGTGTAATAGTATAGGAAATTTCAGTTTGGTGTGCAGTGTTATAGGAAAAACAAAATAAATCCATCTTAAAGAATTGAGAGTCTTTAAAAATGTGTGTTTGGGGGGTCAACATGAAACAAAAACAGTAGAATTTTCCAAAACCCATATAATAAATTGTTGAAACATTTTTTAAAAATAGGAACAGAAGGGGTGTTAATCCATGTTATTGTTTTCCCAAGATGAGTGAAAAAATATTTTTAGTGTTTAAAATAACAAAAACATATATGCAACAATAAAAAACATAAAAAAGATCATAAATTGATTTTAAGTTATAGTAAATATTTTTTATATTAATTTATACATTTTATGAGAAGATGAAACATTGATATGATGTGTGGACTATTGGGATTTATGGAAAAATTAGTTGTTTAAAAAATGATTATAATCTAGTAATATGTTGAAAATAAATTGAGCACAGATTTTTATTGTACTGACATTTATTTTAACTTATTTATGGTGTTTGAATTATTATTTTCTGTTATTTATTACTATAATAATAATTATTTTTAAGTTATATGATTTTTAATAATATGAAATGATGAGTGAAGAGATATGAACATTATAGGTTGAGATTATTTTGGATCTTATAAAAGTATATATAATGTATATATACTAAATTTTATGAATTATGGTTGTTTATTTTTGTTTTTTAAAATATAACTCACAAAGAGTAGTTTCTATTATTTTTAAAAATAAATTGTCAAATAGTGATCACTAATACCAATTGTGATAGACCAAAAGAAAATGTGGGAGGAAACTATTTATAGAAGTAATATATGAACGATTAATATAATTTTCTATTATATAATTATTTATTTTAAATTATTTGATTATATTTTTTTCTATTTTTTAAATCCTACCACACTCTTTATTCAATTTTGTTGGTGCATTACTGAATGTGGAGTGCATAATGAATCACATTTGGCTTTTGCGCCTATTGAATTATGATGGCATCAAACCTACCCTGATTGGAAAATTAAATTGAATGGCAGTTGAAACACATGTTGGAACCCCGCGAATTTGTATAACGACCCATACTTTACATACATTGTTATTACTTCAGAATTGAATTATATTTATTATAACATATAACAAAACCATGTTTGTACCATGTTGGCATAATGTCTTTAGAAACTGGGAAACATAAACAACCTGTTCATAAAACATCTACATTATCTCTTGATTATTTCGTCATAACTAGACTCCTTTTTGTAATATCATATTTAATACGTTGCTTCCTGAACTAGGGAAAATAAACATAGAAAAGGGTGACCCCAAATGCTCAGTAAGGGTAAACAAAGGAAATATGAATCATATCATATTCATAAGAACAAAAAATTTGAAAATCTTATCTTGTATAATAGATCATAATATAATGTCATGGGATAAATCATAGAAGTGAAATATAATCCCAATAATCATTACATAAGACATGAAACTTTGTGTCATACACACATAAGAATATAAAATCATTTCATATTATTCAAGGCTTCTTTCCAATTCCATCATAGCGTACAAAGTCTATTACTGAACTGAGTTCTCTCCTAGTTTCAGCTCTGTTTCACGGAACCATGTTAACATTCCATTTAATCCATGTCTATATAATGAGATATAAATCTTTACCCAATTCATTGGAGGGAGATATAGGTCCCACCCAACCCACAATGAAACCATTATTATGTGTTTCACAAAAACATAAATCATACATCATAACATAACCCCTATAATAAAATGGAATTATTAAACATTATTCCATCATATCCTAATCCATATAAGAAAAAGGACTTCATAAAAATAATTCATCCATAATTTAATCTAATAAAAGTAATAATATGTATATAAACATAACCCTATATCATCTTATATTCAAACCAATTTTGACAAAACACTTGAACTTAGTTCTTGAGGAAAATATCATTTCTTCTTCACAAAAATTTCCTTTTCTCAATATGTCGTGCAATTTTAATAGAAAAGAAGTCAATTGAAAATAAAATTGAAAACATGTAAAGGAAGATTCATGGAATTATTTCTCTATGAAATCATAAAAATCTGTTCATGTCGTATAAGTTACAAAAACATTCTCCTCATACTTTTCCAGAAAAGTCCAAAAGTACCTCCTGTGATAAACAAATGAAAGATTCCTTCCACACCATGTGGTAGAAGTAAAAAAAAGGTAAAAATTAATTTAAACATACATGGAAGAATTTTAGACATTTTAGGAAATTTTTTTTAGTAATCATGGACATGGATGATAAATATAACACCATCAAATACTTACGAGTAAATAATCTCAGATAAAAATGATATTGGAAAAGTTATCCATTACCTTGGGTATGATATGATTCATTTGTATGCAAAACTCCTATATAATTATTTAAATAATGTTATAGATTTACTACAAAATCATAAAATTTTTTATGATAACATTTATGATCATATTTTCATCAGTGTTTTAGTAACATTTCATTTTAACTCGTTATTCAGGTATTAATTACTTTACATTCTTACGTATGATTTTTCGGATAAGTTCTTCTTCTGTTTTTTAGGTTATAGTTATATCATTTATAGCATGGTATTAGTATAATATATATCATATTTATTAATTCAATTCAATTATGTAATCATGGTTTAATGAAGATATTGTAGAACAAATCAAATCACACCATGGAGACGGTAAATCGTACGTACGCACGAGCGATGATATCGTTCCCATAATTATTGAATGGTATTGAAGTGGATGGTGTATAGTATATCATAATTAGTATAATGTTATATTATTCACATATAGGTATTATTTACACCATTATACCCATCCAAGTAAGGTGGTGGTGAAAAAAATATTACACCCCAGCGTGGAGACGGTAAGCCGTACGTACGTATGCGCGATGATTTCATTTTTTCGTAGGATGGATTGAAGGTAAAATATGATTGTTTTATATTTATAATAACATATATGTATATTAGTGACACTTAAATTATTATTTTATAATGAAACAACTAAATAATAACAATTATAAGAGGAAAGAATCTTGAATGAATAAGTAGAAGATATTAACTCTTCCTTGATGTGCCTCCATTAAATTTCCACACAGGGCACTAGAGTAGGACTTTTGAGAAGAACAGAATGTGTAGAAATTTAATTGGGAAGTATATAAGAGTAATGGTTATGGGTTGGCCGATAATGAAGGCTCAAAAGAGAGTTAATAGGAGAGGGAGGAGGTGATCTTTTATAAGAGAGGAGAGGGGCACCTTAGGAAACTCTCAAAAATATTAATTTATAATAAAATAAAACCCTACCCAAAAACTGCCAAAGTGTCCCTAATTCAAATAATAGATGATATAGGGTTGTAATATAATCAACCAATAAATTTTAGACAACTTATTGTTTCAATTTAAACCATATATTTTAAATTGACCCATAGTTATTCTATTAAAGTTGAATTTTTGTAATAGAATTCTAAATATTTAATGTCTATGAATATTTACTTATTTGGTGTAAATTGACCAAAAATGGACACTTTATGATATTTTAGACCTTATAATTATCACTTTTTAATTTAAAAATAATTTTAATAATTTTAAATAATTTAATTAAATGATATGTTTATAAAATATTAATAGTGTCAATTTTGACGCTATTCATTTATTAGACTTTAAAATAAAATTCACTCAGAATATAAATTCTAACAAATATATTAAATACACTAATAACATGTCATAGTTACCTATAAAATTGATGGATAACATTAATTAGGTCATATGATATTTCTTTTATCATTTTATAAAACATTTATTTGATATTTCTATTAATAATATAATTTCTACATCACTGTTGTGTCATCATTAATGATAATTATTTAATCTCTAAAAATTAAAAAAAAATTATTATGTGCGTAATAATTTTATATTTTTATAGACTATCTATAGTATATATTATCTTTTATTTATCCATAAATTAAAATCAATACACTTATATAAAAAGAGATTGTGACACTTCATCCATTTCATTAGTTTTTTTTTACATTCAAGTCATTTTCATAGGTAAGTGGACATAAAGTGAATCCATTTCAAATAATAGATGATAATGTTCAAATTTAATCATCCAATAGGATTTTTACAGATGTTATGTTAATTTTATAATATTATTTTTACCCTTAATTATCTGATTCACCTTTAACCATGATATTAAGAATAATTACCAAAGTGACTATTCATAATGCCAAAAAATAAAAGTAACCTATTAACATAATTTAGATCTAATTCTTCCAAATATGGAATCTATTTTTCAAAATTAAAAACAATAACGTTTCGATAATTAATTTAAAATTAATCTCATTGTAGAGAAAATGAGTTTTAAATGTTAAAACATTGTAAAAGATTGAAATGTTTTTACCTATGAATTCTATGTAAAATTAATGATAATTACATACATTATATTTAATGGTAAAAATATATTATATTTATACTTTAAAACCATTCAATATTATAATTTAACCATAAAAATTATCTCAATGAAAAAATTTGTTTTTAATTAAAATTCAGTGTATTTTTACTATTCATCAAAATATTAAAGTTCTTAGAAAAATATCACAAATTTGTACAAAGTAAATTTTTATACCCCGCATCAAAATAAAATGTTTATGTTGTCTTATAAAAATCATTATTGTTTCAAAGTCTTAATTTAAAATAGTTTCTCCATTCAAAGGTGTAAAATTAAGCTTTTTTTAAAAAACATCAATAGTGTTTTATTCATATCCTATGACTAAAATATCCATTGAATGAATATAATAACTATTTTATAAATTATATAACACATATAAATCTTATTAATTTCGTAACCAAAAGTAGTTCACTCTAAAAAACAAATATCTAATTGATTTATATTTTTCATTATGAATTTTCATAAGTTAGTGATAATTATTCTTGCAAACATAACAGCTAGGCTATAATGGTAATTTTATATTAAGGAAATCTCACAGTTTGTTTAAACTAAAAATTTTGTGTAATGAATGATACAGAAGGATAAAAATTATATAAAGAAAATATTTCATAAAAACATCCGAATTTTATCTTCTACCCCCCTTATACTGAATGTTTCCCTCAAAATTTTCCACATAGAAACAAATAGGTGAGGATACATATCCAGCATAATATCTTCAACTTCCCATGTAGATTCTTAAAATTAAAGGTTTCTCCATAAAACATTAACCATGAAAGTGGTCCTATTTTGAAGAACTTTTTCACTAAGATGCAGAATCTCTATCGGTTGTTCTTCACAAGAATGATCTTTCTTCAGCAGTATGACTTCTGAGCTTAGTACTTGTGAATGATTGGGTATGTACTTTCTCAGGAGGGATACATGGAACACATCATGAACTTGAGAGAGATTTAGTATAAGTTCCAATCAGTATGCTACTTTTCCAACACGATCCATAATTTCTAAAGGACGGATATACCTAGGGCTCAACTTTCCTTCTATACAAATATCATTACTCTCTTCTAAGGAGATATTCGTAACAACACCTTATCACCCACTTCAAACTCTAGGTATTTTATTAGGTTGTTAGCATAAATTTTTTGTCGACTCTCAGCTACTCTTATGCATTGTTGAATAGAGCTAACCTTTTCTACCATTTCATAAACACAATCTGGTCTTAATAGCTTTCCTTCTCCAACTTTATCCTAGAAAGTAGGAGTTCATAAATTCTTTCCATAGAGGGCTTCATAAAGAGCCATCTGAATACTAGAGTGAAAGGAATTATTGTATGAAAATTCCACGAATGGTAGATATTGATCCCAACCACCTTTTAAATCCCTAGATCATGCTCTCAACATGTCTTCTAGAGTTTGAATTGTCCTCTCAGACAGACCATCTGTTTGAGGATGATAAGTAGTGATGAAACATAACTCTATATATAGAGCATGATGGAGACTTCGACAGAACATTGAGGTAAACCTCATATCCTAATCATATGTAATGGAAAGTGGTACTCCAGGAAATATTATCACTTTATTTACATATATCCAGGAAATATGATCAAGATAGAAATCCTCTCTAATAGTAATGATGTGTGCCGACTTCGTAAGGTGATCAACTATAAACTAGATAAAATTATTTCTTTTGGATGTTTTGGGAAGTCCGATGACAAAGTGCATAGGAAGGATCATAATATTTTCAGGAATAACTTTCCCATAAAATTCAATTGAAGAAAAATTGTAAACTTTTCATGTGACTGTTGTTCCATTAGAAGTTTTCATAGATAAATCAATATCTAATTGTTAAGAAAATACAACAATACCATTCGAAAATTCTTTATAAATAAAAGAGTGGGTGGATTTAGAATCAAATAAAACATTTTCTACTTTAGAGTGGATGGTAAGTGTACCTTTCACCACTTCATTATCGTAATCCACATCGCCGATAGAAATTGCATGGGACCATCCTTTTTTATTTACATTAAGAGTTTTTTGAAGTCAATAATTATCAATAACCCTTGGACTAGGTCATTGATTGAAAAAATTCCCCATTTCCTTGCACTTGTAACATTTAAGTATAGGAGGTTCATTCTTTGTATCATTTTCTTGGTTCACATCATTAGATATATTTTTCCCTCTCACTTCAGTATTCAATTTCCCGATGACCTTATTTTCAACACATTAAACTTTTACTTATCACATTAAGACAATACCCACTATATTTGTTTCCACACTTTGATCATAAGGGAAAAATCATATTATTTTAAGTGTGGTCTTTAGATTTTACTTTGAATTCCATTTTCCTCTTTTTATCAAACCCATATGGCAGATAGGTTACTCCAATCTCCATCTCAACCATGAGAGCACGTCAAAAAATTTCCCCATAGCTATTGAAGACCCTTATGGATAATTACCTTCAGATACTTCGTTTCAATCCACTAAATAATCGATCGGCCTTACTCTCAGGTTGGATAACAATTATAGAAGCAAACCTTGCAAGTCTTGTAAAAGTTTCTTCATAGGTACCAAAAAATTCATCCTCCTTTTGATTTAGTTCATAAAACTCCTTCTCCATCTTTATTCGAAGAATATGAGGGAAGTACTTACTGAAAAATAAGCTCTTGAACTCGTTCCATTCCATGGACTCAATTTCATCACTATTCCTTATATTCTTGATAAGATTCCACCACTGGTCAATTTCACCTTCCAAATGAGATACTACTAAGATGACTTTATCATGTTCATAATTTTTTAGAAATGAAAATATATTTTCAGGGGTATTGATCCATTTTTCGGCCACTAATGGATCAAAAGACCCACTAAATAAAGTTGTATGCTACCTCATGAAGGATTAAACAGAATGTTTTTCCTTATTTTTCTCATTTGTACCTCATGCATGATTCATAGCTTAAGAATTTTTTGTGATCATGGATACAAGATTTTGCATTCTATTTCCCATAACATTTCATTTCTTAGGGGAAAAATCATTTCATCGCCGGTTGCATTCAGCATTAATGTGGTTCCTTAGGGTTCCAGACACGGATTAAAAGAAGAATTATAGTGTGAGAAAAACTAATAATAATAGGAAAACCACATAATCAAGAATAAAATTTCAATTTAGCACACTTTTTGTTTTATCATTGGTTATTCAGGGTCATTTCTAAAACACTAGGATTGTATCATATATTTAGACATATCCTTGTGGTTCTTATTAAGGCTTTCTCATCCTAGTTTCTAAAGGTTAACTATACCTTTCCTCTAATACCAACTATAATGACCCATACTTTACATACATAGTTATTACTACATAATTGAATTGTATTTATTACAACATATAAAAAAACCATGATAGGACTACATAGTCCTAGTGTCTTTAGAAACTGAGAAACATAAACAACTAGTTCATAAAATATCTACATTGTCTCACATTTATTTCATCATAACTGGACTTGTTTTTGGAATATCATATTTAATGGCATTCTTCCTGACCTGGGAAAAAGAAATATACAAAAGGGTGAGCTAAAATTCTTAGTAAGGATAAGCAAAGAAAATATAAATTATATAATATTCATAAGAACATAAAATTTGAAAATCTTATCCTACATAAGAGATAATAATATCATGTCATGGGATAAATTATATAAGTGCAATGTAATCCTAATAAACATAACATAAGACATGAAACTTTTTTTATATACACACATAAGCATACAAAATCATTTCATATTAGTCTTGGATCATTTCCAAGACCATCATAGCGGACAAATTCCATTACTGAACCAAGTTCTCTCTTCATTCCATCCCTATATCACTAAACCAGATTAACTTGTTGTTTTGTCCATGTAAATCTCATGAGATATAAATATTTACCCAATGAATTGGTGGTAGATATAGGTCTCACCCATCTCATAATGAAACCATTATTTTGTTTTCCAAAAAAACATAAATCATACATCATAACATAACCCATGTAATAAAATGGGATTCTTAAACATCATGCCAGCATAACATAATATATATAAGATAAAATGACTTCATAAAAATAATGTCATGATAACATAATAAAAAAAAATAAAAATAAAAATAGAAACATAACCTTATATCATTTTAGATGGAAAATAATTTTGATAAAAAACTTGAAAACATATGAAGGAAGATTCATGGAAATAATTCCCTATAAAAGTGTAAAAATCTGTTCAAGTTGTATAAGTTCAAAAAAACATTCTCCTCGTACTTTTCCCAGAAAAGTCAAAAAGTACCTCGTGAGGTAAACAAAAGAAATATTCCTTCCATACGATGTGGTAAAGTAAAAAAAGGTTAAAAATTAATTTAAACATACATGGAAGAATATTAAACATTTTTTGAATTTTTTTTTATTAAACATGGACATGGATGATAAATATAACCCCTGTAAGTACTTACGAGTAATCAATCACGGATAAAAATGAGAATGGAAAAGATATCCCTTACCTTAGGTCTGATATGATTCTTATGTATCCAAACCTATTTTATAATTATTTAAATAATGTTATGTAATTATTAAAAAATCATAATAATTTTTATTATAACATTTATGATCATATTTTTATTCGTTTGTTAGTAACATTTCATTGTCACTCGTTATTCAGGTATTAAAATCTTTATGATCATACATATGATTTGTCAGATAAGTTCCGGTTCCTTTTTTTAGTTTATAGGTATATAATTTACATCATGGTATTAGTATAATATATATCATATTTATTCATTAAATCCATTTATATAATAATGGTTTAATGAAGATCATTTAGAATGAATCAAATAGCACCGTTGAGATGGTAAGTCGTACGTACACACGAGGGACGATATTGTTCCCATAATTTTTAAATGGTACTAAATTGGATGTTTTATAGTTTATAAAAATGATTATAATGTTATATTATTCATATATAGGTATTTTTACATCATTATAACCATCCAAGTAAGGTGGTGATGAAAAACAGATTACACCACAGTGTGGAGACAGTAAGTCGTACATACGCATGCATAATGATTTAATTTTTTTGAAGGATGGATTGAAGGTGAAATAGGGTTGTTTTATATTTATAATTACATATAAGAATATGAGTTTTACTTAAATAATTATTTTATAATGAAACAACTATAGAAGAGGAAGTAGAAGAAGAATGAAACATGAAAGAATCGGTTGAAGAGATTACCTCTTCCTCGACGTGCCTCCTTTGAATTTCCACCTAGGGAACTAGATTTTTCCTTTTGATAAGACCATAAATTCTATAATTTTACTAGTAAATCTGATTATAGTAATGGGAAGGGGTTGGCTGAGAATGAAGGCTCAAAATTAAGTGAAGAGGAGAGGGATGAGGTTCCCATTTATAAGAGAGGAGGGAGGCACCTTAGGAAACTCTCAAAAATATTAACTTATAATAAAATAAAAACCTACGTAAAAGAATAAAAATTGTCCCCAATTAGTAGATGAGATGATATAGGGTTCTAATCACATGAAAAAAAAATTGGACAACTTATTTTTTCAATTTAAACCTTAATTTTTTAATTCACCCTTAGTTATTCTATTAATGTATAATTTTGGTAATAACATTCTACATATTTAATGGTAATGAATATTTACCTATGTGGTGTTAATTAACCAAAAATGGATAATTTATGATATTTTAGACCTTATAATTATCACATTTTAATTTTTATATAATTTTGTGATTTTTAAATAATTTAATAAAAGGTTATGTTTATAAAATATCAATAGTGTCCATTTTGATACTATTCATTTGTTAGACTTTAAATAAAATTAAATCAAAAGATAAATTATAAAATAAATATTAAATACACTCATAACATGTCATAGTCACATATAAAATTTATTTATAACTTTAATTAGTTCATATGATATTTATTTTATCATTTTTAAAACCATTTATTTGATATTTCTATTAATAAAATAATTTCTACATCACTATTGTGTCATCATTAATGGTAATTATTTAATCTCTAAAAATTATAAATAAATTTTTATGGTGGGTTTAATTAGTTTATATTTCTAGAGACTATATAATGTCTATTTTATCACCTAGATATCCATCTATTAAAATTAATACACTTATATAAAAAGAGATTGTGACACTTTGTCCATTTCATTAGTTTTTATTACATTCATTTCATTTCCATAGGTAAGTGGCACTAAACTGATTCCATTTAGACAAATAGATAATGAGGGTTGAAGTTAATCATATAATAGTATTTTTAAATGTGTTATGGTAATTTTATAATATTATTCTTACCCTTAATTAACTTATTCACCTTAAACTATGGTAATAAAAATAATTACCAATGTTACTATTCTTAATGACCAAAAATAAAATTATCCAATTAACATAATTTTGAAAATAATGATTCTAAATATGGAATCCATTTTTCAAAATTATAAACATATAACTTGAAGTAATTAATTTAAAATTAATCCCCTTGTTGAGAAAATGGGTTTTAAAAGTTAAAACATTTCAAAAGATTGAAATGTTTTTACCTATGAATTCAATGTAAAATTAATGAAAATGACATACATTATATTAAATGGTAATAATATATTATATTTATAATATAAAACCAATAAATATTATAATTTAACCATATAAATTATCTCAATGAAAAATGTTTTTTTAATTAAAATTTAGCGTATTTTTACAATTCATAAAAATATGAAAGTATCAAAAAATATCAAAAATTTATCCAATGTAAATTTTTATACCCAACATCAAAAAAACATGATTATTTTGTCATATAAAAATAATTAATGTGTCAAATTATTAATTTAAAATGGGTTGTTCATTTAAAGGTGTAAAATTAACCTTTTAAAAAAATACATCAAATATGGTTTTATTCATAACCTATGACTAAAATATCCCTTGAATGAATTTATGAAATGTTTTATTTAGTAAATAACAATTAAATATATTATTAATTTCATTACCAACATTAATTAACTCTAAAATAAAAATACATAATTTATTTATATTTTTCATAATGCATTCACATAAGTTAGTTATAATTATTCCTGCTAACCTAACGGCTAGGCTATAACGATAATTTTATATTAAAGGCATATCACAGTTCGTTTAAACTCACAATTTAATTCAAATAATGGTACTGAAGGATAAAAATTATTTGAATAAATAATTTCATAAAAACATTTGGGTGTTACAATTTGACTTGTTCCCCATGCTACCCACCAATTATAAATTATATGACAAATTCATACCATTTGATTTCATTGAAGGATTGGATTTGTGAAAAGTGGTGGGATTGTTTTTATAATGGGTTTAATCATTTTTTCATCATGATAGAGTGGAGTATTATAGGAAATTTTGGATGTTGGATTTAAATATAGTGGGAGATAATCACCCCTCATCACTACAATCATGGTTGTAACACCCCGGAATTTTAGGAATTTTTTTTCAATTAAATTTAATGTCATTGATATATTCATCACATGAAAACCCTTGCTTCAATTAAAAAATATCTAATATATATATATATATATATATTTGTTTCATTGAATACTTCTTATCAAATAACCACACTATTTTCAGTAAATACCATTATATACTTTGAAAATATGTTTATTTCATACCTGATTTTTATTAAATTTGTGCATGGATAAAATTATTAGTTTCTACCACTATTGTAATTTTATTTTAAAAAATTGAACAATTTTTTAAAATATTATATCAAATTTATCTTATGCTAAAATATTCATAATATTTTTGAAAAGATAGGGTTTGAAGTGAAAATATTGTTTAATTAAATACTATATTTCCATTTCATCAAGTAAAGTAATTTAATGTATGATTATATTTTTTCTTTTTTAATAATATCACATATTATCTATTTGATTTATTATTATCTAATTATTATTTTTTGGATCAGTAATATTTATTATTTTGGTATAAATTTATTTTTATACCTAAAACACATTTTTTTAAAGACTGGTTTCAAGTGGATAATGTTTTCCATTTTAATTAACTAAAATAACCCCTAATACAAAATGATATAAATGGTATTTATATATTATATATCTATATTTTTTAATTTCAATTCATATAATGAATATTACTAGTAATATAATTAATATAAAACCATATTTCCGTTGAAACAATCTATTTTTTCTGAAAACAATTTGTTCATCGCTTTTTTCACACTTATTTAATTATTCATTTTTGAAAAATTTAGAATATTTATTTATAAAAACAAACTTAATTTTTAAAATCCTCCTGAAAAAATTATCTAATGGTTAATTTTTGATAATTTTCCAAAAAGATTAATTTTATGATAAATATTGAAAAATATTAGTGTTTACTAAAAACATCCCTTTCACTTAAAATAATATTTAGGATAAATTTTATTTGAGAATTATTTTAAAAGTATAATTACATGAATTATATTATAATTGGACCAATTTATATCATTTTAATCAATTTTTTATTTATGAATGATGTAAAAAAGTCTTAAAATTTTCATTTTTTCTTTGTGTCTGTGGGTTTAATTTTAAATTAGAATTTTCCCATTATGGGAATTAAATTTAGAAAAATGGATTACACATTTGGAATAATCATAATTAATATTATATAATAATTTCAAGTTAATTTTTTACCGTAATGAATATGAAACATAATAAAAAATAATTACCACGGTAAAAGATAAAATGGGTTTATTGGGTGTCGTACTAAATAGATGATGGGTAAAATGACATAGAAACGTTTCTAGAACAAATTATATAGAAATATTTAAACCTTAAACCTACTAAGTTTTTATAATTTCTAATTTTTAAACCTTTTTCATGTTATCATTGTGGGTACACTATTATTTTCAAAAATTCTAAATGTGTCCTCTCCCCCACTTTTAAAAAGCCACCACTATCCTCTCTTATTAACACTTACATAAACCAATGGTTTAGACACATACAACCAAAATAATTTATTTAAATCTATCCCCACATACAAGAGTTCCTATTTTTATGATAAATTACACCTATGAATTCTTTAGGTATAAACCTAAATAGGTTCTTCGAAGAAGAGGTAAAATTATTGAACTTGTGTTTTTATTTTATTTATTCATAAAAATACCTAAAATTTTCTTAAAATATGATAATAAGATAATATAAATATCTCCCATATAATGATATGTTATTATGATAATTTCATTACCTAAATATATCTCCTCATCCGTCAAATGGGAAACGAAATCATCAATCGTGTGTACGGCAGACTACCACCTAACATACCGATTTTATATGTTTTCTATCACCACCTCTTAAGGTTTGATTTAATTACGAATTTAATGTTCATATATGATATATATGTTAATATTATAATTTTCAACTATTATATCACATATTTCTTCTTACATCATATTCTTTGGGAATACGATAACGCCTCTCGTGTGTATGGTGAACTACTGCCTCATGAAGTGATGTGATTCATTTTTGACTTCTAATTTACGTGGAATATAATAAGGGTAGATTTAATAAATATATGTGATATATATAAGGATCAAAAACTATTATATATGGCTAATATATTATTTACCATCATTTTTTTTATCTGTCGAGAAAATGGAAACAACGTCCATGCATACATACGCCCTACCTTCCTATTAATAGTGTCATTCATTTTCTATCTCTAACATTAATAGATTTATCAAAATAAATATTAAATGAATATATATGACTTTTATATATTTTTTAAAATTATTTATATGATGTAAAAATGGTCAAAATTAAATTATTGATGATACTAAACGAAAATATACATGAAAAATGAATGAGTTATTACCCGAAACATGATTTCAACATGGAATTATTAATCAAAGGGTAATAAAAGATCATAAGTAAATAATATATGATATGATACACATTAGTATGTTTTGGTAATATATGTGTAATAAAACTATATTTATTATATATAAGGTTTATATTTGTATGAAGTAATTTGATTCTTAAGGTAAGGGATTTTCATCTCACTTTTATTTCATTGGGAGACATGCCATATTCCCCACTCATTTATTTTCAGTGGTGTATATAATAAAAATGTATATATTTTATGATGATTATTATTAATTCATATTATATTCATATCCATATAATTTTATTTCTCTCATTGGTATTATGATTAAAATTATACCAAATATGTAATGATTTTATGTTACAATATCATTTTTTATCAGGGTTGTTTATGACTATGTTTATGATGATTATATCAAAAGATCTATCTATATAGATACTCAGGAATTTTACTCCCCTATATTAATGTATTGATAGTAATTATTTTCCATTCATTTTTCTCTCTTTATGTACTCAATATTCCAAAATAATATTTTTAGTGAAAACATACTTTATTTATCTCATCATTCAGAAACCCTTTTTCTTCCATATCCTTATTTTATAAAAATGTTCAATAATTTTTTGATGTTCCTATATGATTTTTTAAAATTATTTTATATCATTTTTTTGAGTTTTAACCAAATGTTTTAAAAGTAATATTTATGGAATTTTTCAAACTAGGCTAGTTTTTCTGCTAACAAAAATGTGAATTGAATCATTCTTTTAACATGTAAGACATGAATGAAAGTTTCCATAATCATATCCAATAAATTTTTTAAGATTAATTTATATGTTTAAAATGTTATCTTCAAATAAAAATTTCTTATATCATTCTTCAAGGTAACATTAACAACTCTCCATGGCCTTTCTCTCCATTCCCCCATAGAAATTTCCTATCCCTGATGACGACATCCCCTATCATCAGAGGGGGGGGGGGATTTGTCTGTTCCATATTCAGAGGACTGGATGCCTCATTTCTCCCCTTTATCTAATCCCATTTCCTTCTGATCTTTTATATCAATCTCACTTTTCCCGAAGGTTCCAGTCTTTTTTTTGGGCTCGCCTCAAATCTCAATTTTGTATTTAGAGTTCACAGAAGCTTTGAGCCTTCTAGATATGAATCTAGTGGCTTGATTTAGGTATAAAAATCATTTTTTATTACTTCTGTTAGGGTTTTTCTCTAGTTCCTGGGTTTTTGGTCATTTGATTGTGGGTCTTCTTGATTAGTTTAATTTTATTATTTTTTTTCTCACTAGAGGAATTGATTCAAACTTCGTATAGTTCTCCATAAAAATATAATGAAAATAATTTCTATATTTTCTAGTGGTCATATGATTTCTATATGAAATCAGACACTCCTTCTATAGTACTATGGGAACATTTCCTTAAAAATCTATTACCAATTTGAAAATACCTATATTATTCATTTTCATAGAAACTTGGTTGGCCAGTTTTTGTGTTTACATAGTTTAATGAACTCGATTTTTCATCCCATATATCCCCATATATGTGTTGAATTCAATGACATTTAGCCATTGGTGGAGTGGATTTGTATCGATGTTGGGGAAGAGTTTTATTTTAAACAACTTGTTCTGTTTGAATCATGGTTGAATAATTATGTATCATGCAATTGTATGGGTCACCTTACTATGAATACTCATCGAGGTTGTAAATAGGTGTTCGGGGTTTATTGATTTTATGAATTATTAGTTTCGTGGAATGGAGAAGGCCATTGAATTAGTAATAGAAAAGGTGGGTAATAGATGTCCAATTCTGGATAAATATATTCAGGAATATCCAAGATCCATGAATATTGATTCGAATATTGCTTACATCATTAAGAATCTAAGGAATGATCTAGTCGATACTAAGACAATTGTGCAAACCCATTTGTGATCATTGTGATCCAAGGAGTTGAAAATTATTTATTCAATGGAACCATACCCCATCACATTTAATTTTATATCCTATTATGTGGTTATACAGTCTGTAAGTGGAAATAATCCTGATGTGGTGGGAAAAGTAACAAGAGAGGGTGGTTCATTGATCTATAAGGGACTAGAGAACTCAATGAAATGTATTGATGGTAGGATGGATGTTGTGAAAGGGTCCTGTCCAAGTAGGGTATTTTCTAGATTATATATAAGTATCTAATTTGAAGGTCTGGGAAATAAAGAGTTGGTTTTGGACTATAGATCTCAAGATGATCCTGTTAGAAAAGGGAATGAACTCCCTAGACTATAGTCAAGTGATAATGATTTTTTCCATTTTTCTGGAGATATTGTAAATAGATGCATCAATATAGGTCTTCACAGCTCAGGAAAGAAGGGTCTTAAGGGAATCAAAAACTCAGGGATCTGTATTCTAGCCATGGGGAATAAATCTAAAGGGAGGAAGGATTATTCATACCTTCCCAAAACCATAGAGAGAATATCTTCTTTGAAGTTGTGGCCCAATCAAATAGACTGTGTATTTACCTTTAATGAGTAGGAACCTAAAGTTGGAGTTTCTATGTAATAAGATAATGTATGTGGTGTGTTGTAAAATAAAAACTAGATACAGTGTGCCAATATGGTGGAGGATATTTCTAATAGTGAGGCTTTGATTGGGCTGTCTAATCATCAACGATAGGTATACAATGAGGATTCACATAATGAGACAAATTAGAAGCTTATCAATCATTCAGAGGAAAAAATGTTGGAGAATTCCATCTTGATTAAGTCCACTATTGAGGTTACAAACTAAATATCTAAGAGATTAATTCTAGTAGAAAAAAATAAGGAGTAGTGAGAATGGATCAACAAGAATTACCTTATTCCAATAAGAGGATTCAATGAAATGAAGATAAATAAGGAGGAGTTCATTCAATCATGGGATACGACATCTTATTGGTGCTAATACCTGATCAAGGGTATCCTGGATACAAAAGTAAATAAACATTAATGGAAATTATATATGGATTATGCTACTAATAGGATCATACTTTATTTTAGCATTTTGTGTATATCTTATGGTTCATGATGTTTTGTGATTTTCCATTTATAGGACTCAAACAATTTTCCTAAAAGCGTATAAAAATACTGAAAAGGAACTTTCAAGTCAAAGAAAAAATATCAACAAAATATCATGTTTTATTTTTGTAAATGTGAAATTAAAATTGAAAATTTTAGTTTATTTATGAAATATTTTAAATTATCTTTAAATTCTCCTTTTATGATTCCCTAATTATTTTCACAGAAAATGATTTTGAATTGTTTTATATTTTAGATTTTTTTTCAAATTGGAAATGATATTTACCTCAAGAATTGTTTGAAATTATCTTTAAAGAATCATTTATTTGTTTGTGAGTTTTTTTCCCAATAAAAGGATTTTGAAAATTTTCTGTAACACCCCGAGCTTCCACGGTACGCTTCTCTTTGAATAATACAGTAGCGTGTGTTGTACGCAACTTCGAGTTCTAACACACACCACGACCAATCAAAGCAGCCGCCATGAATAGTAATACCTACGTTTTAAATTGTTATAAATTTTATCTCTCAAAATGGACTTCATTTTTGGATTTGGAGTATCGAATTTAGCATAAGGTGAAATTTTGGTACTTTTCGAATAACTTTATTATTTTGATAAATAGTGAAAAATACTAAATTTTAATTAAAAACAACTATTTTAATCAAAATAATTAATAGTGATAAATTATAAATTTGAGTGGTTTTAAAGTATAATTAGAATATATTTTTAACATTTTATCCAATGGTGTTCATTAGAATTAATTTCACTTTGAAATTGGACATAAACAATTGTCAATCTTTTGATATATATTGTTTCTTAAAAACACGCTATTTGTTGTGACAGCGGGAATTAATTATAAAATTAATTAATTCAACTTATATGTTTGGAATTTTGTGAAATAGACATCATTTTTGAATTCAGAATATAAATTATATATTAGGGTGAAATTTTGGCATTGTTTTGAAAAACTTCAATTTTTGATGAATAGTGATACTACTAAGTGGTAGTTAAAAAACTGAATTTTTCCTAAAACTTAATTTTACCACTTCTGTGATTGAAATTACAAAAATCCGAGAGACACGGTTAATATCAAGGAGTAAAATTTGGTTCAATGAGATGAAAATAATTTTTGGTGAATAATAACTTTTTACTTTTATTTACCACAGTTAAAAGTAAATAGGGTAATTAAGGGTAAAAATGACATTAATATTACCCTAACACATGTCATAATTCTATTGGACAAGTGTATCTCGACCAAAAACATCCTTAGGAATAAAATATTATCATTTAGGTCCACTTGGATTAGATTATGACATTTATTATTATTTAATTCAAAGAAGAGTTAAAAGAGTTAAAATCAATATTTATTTACTAAAACATTTTTAATATAGGGCTATACATAAGATAAATTCGATTTTAAATATTCATTAGAAATAAAAAATGATTTCCTACATAATAATATTTTATTTATATTTTTTAGAAATTAAATAATTTAATTTATTTATGACACAATGATGATGTAGTAATTACCATAATAGAGAAAAAATTAAAATAATTGATATTATAAATATCCAAATAAATATAATTTGAGACTTTTTATGAATTAAAGTAATTTTTTAGGTTAATATGACATGTTAGTATTGACTTAATTAACTTCTTTTGAAGTAATAATTCTTTTATAAGTTTTACAAAAATCAATTATTGAATAGTGTCAAAATTGACATAAACGAGGTTTTAAAAACATATTATATTATTAATTGATATTAAATTCCTAAAAATCTAAGGTTCGTCCAAGAGACTTATATCATTATAGGTGAATCATTAATGGACCACTTGGGGGTATCTTGTATGTATATAGTTAGTTTATTAACCATATAATTAAAAAATACAAAGAGACATTGTAAAAGTGAAACTAATTAACTAAGAGTTAATACTTAAAGATAAGGTTAATATAATGACCCAAACCTATCTAAATTATATTGGTTGAGTGGTTTTCGACCCATCCCCACCTTAAACTTTAAATAATCCACTTTTTATCCATTAGAAACCGAATATGAATTTATTATAAAATAATATTTCTAGCTTTTCCAAAGGTGCCCCTCACCCCTCTTATAAAAGGGAACTCTCCCTTATCATTAACTCACACCATCAAAGCCTTTTGGATCATCCAACTTCTGCCCAAATACTCTCTCAACTTCCCTCACTTCATCCTAGAGGCCTTACTTTAGTCAGAAATCCAACTTAAGGAGCTTTTTTGATCAAATCAAAAGGAATAACCAGAAGCAGAGGTAATGATTTCACCAGCCTTTTTCAAGTTTCTTTCTTCTTCCACTTCTTCTTTCTTTGTTATTACCATTATAAAATAATCAATCCAGTATCTCTTATATACTGTAATATTTTTATAAATATTGTACAACCATATTCAGTATTCTATCCATCCTTTGAATGACATGTTACCATACGTGTGTACGTACGACTTACCGTCTCCACGTCGTGGTGTAATTGTTATTAAATATATTATTATTTGGATGGGTATAATAATGATCTGTAATTCATGTAAATAATAAATATAACATGATAATGATTCTGTATATATGATATACCATCCAATTATATATTATTTTAATATCAAACGAATGATATTTTCACTCGTGCGTACGTACGGATTACCGTCTCCACGACACGATGAGATTCATTTCCAAGTTCACCATTCATCGACGATTATAAAAATATTTATTAATAATAAGTATGTAATATATGAAATAATAATGCTACTTGAGATATATATATATATATAAGGATTTATGTACTTAAATATATCTTATTCATTTACTTCTGTTCAATACTATATGAAAACAGAAACAACATTTATGCATACGTACGGGCTACCGTCTCCATAAACGGTGTTTTCCATTTCATATATATGTCTATAATACATATTTATATTCTAAATATATATTATATATTTATCATGTTTTATATTCTGGAAGTATTTAAATCGTGATCTGAGTGATACAACCAAGAGTGACAAGTTAAAACACGTACGATAAAGAAAGTGATTATTACCCAAAATGTTAACATAACATGGAAATTATTATTAAATGGGTAATATAAATTCATAAATTAATCAGGTATGATATCATAAATATTAATATGGTTCTGGTATAATTTAAAAACATACTACGATCTTCATACAAGATGTTAAATGTACCATCGACTAAAGGAAAGTGCAAGGTAAGGGGTTTTCATCTCTCTCCTTATTCCCATGAGATTCATTCCATATTGCCACTATTACCTTTTGTGTGGTGTTTGTACTGCCCATAATTGTATTCTTTGTGTAATACACTTTAATTTATGTGTATTTACATATTCATTGTATGATACCTCTTTCATGGGTTGTATGTTTCGTAAGTTACCAAATTGGTAAGGGTTAATTCCTCAATCTCAGCATTATCCGAGATTGTTTATGTGTAAGTATTTACTGGGACATTTTTATCATCCATGTCCATTTTTCATAAAAATGTTTTCAAAATTAATATTTTAAGGATTTTGAAAGGTATTCTTTATCAAGATAAAGATTTCAAATGTTTTAAATATTTATCTTTCTAAATATTTTCAATTAATGTCCATGTTTTCAAAATGATTTTAAGGATCTATTTATATGGACATGAATGTTTTGAATTGATAATTATTTTTCAAAAGATTCAAAGTGGTATGGGACACTTTGATTCAAAAATCTCTTTTAAAATTACTTCCTTTATAAATGTGTGACTTTTAAACGATTTTACAAAAAGGATATTTCTTTCAAAAATCTTTACTCATCATTTGAGGGATTTTATGCTCATTTGAAGTTTATTTATTATAAAAAACTTCTATTTAAGGTTTTGTGATATGTTTGACTGTGGATGTGTTATTTTTATACCATTCATGGTTTATGGAGAAAGTATTGACATTTCGTATGATAGTTTTAATACGAATGTTTATGTTATGTTTAAACCTTTTCATATGGGAATGCATTGGACTTAATATGTGACGGGTGGAGCCTGCTTTAGCTGCTCTATGCATCGTTAGGTATCATGAGACAAACTATTGTCTTGGCACAAGGCCTTGACAAAATCTTATTCGTAGTCTTGGCACGAGGCCTTGGCTATGTGGTTATGATAGTCTGGCATTATGGATTCCATCATTATGAAAGTGGTTAGTGATATTGCATGTGATTATTCGATTAGTAGAATATCAATGTGAATAAGTAAATGGAATTATTTAAGTTTATTTCTGCCATATTATGCTGAAGTTCAAGTTTAAAAGGCTTTTGTTTTAGTTTTATACATTGCCTTAAATGTTTATGCTTATTTTTGAAATTTTCTGCTGTATTGCTTACCCTTACTGGGCATTTGAGCTCTCCCCTTTCTATGTTTTATTTTTAAAAGGATTCCAAGAAGTATAATGTGATTGATATGTAGGGTTAATCCAAGGTAATAATGGCATTTATAAATATTATTTATGTTGTTTTTTTACATCATAAAGTGCAAATGTAACATTCATGTATGTGGTCTATTTTTCCATGACTGCTAAAATGATCGGTCCTTCGGGACATGATTACTTGTAATCATGCCAATGTATTAAAATAATGCACCGACTCTGGGTAACTGGGTTTGGGGTGTTACAGTTGGTATCAGAGAAAGTTTATCAATAACCTTGGAAACTAGATTTAGATAAACTCTGATTAGAGCACATAGCCCTAAGATAGACTTTGAGGATTAGTATAGAAGAACATCCTAGAATTTTGGTATTATAGATATTTTGTGAGTTTTCCAAGCAATACATCTCTGTCTTGATACAAGCAGGTAGAGGCAGCTTTGGCACAGATGTACCTAGGGGTAAAACCCAAAAACACCGCTTTGAGCTAGACTCGAATGAGAACTGGTGCACGACAATGGGACTTGCTGCACTCTTGGTTACGACACTCCCAGGGGATATGCTTAGGGTAATTCTCATTTTCATTACAAACCATTATGAAGGGATCATGAGTATATACTTACTCAAAGAAAACATTTTTATGATTATGGATTATATCCATAAACTATTCAATTTGTGTTAGGTATTTTACTAGTTTGGAATTATTCATTGCAATTCATAAACTGACCTAGTTTATGCTGTTGTATAGAAATGGCACCTAGTAGAAGGAATTTGAACTCCAGTAATACGTATGATCCAAAGAGTAAGAAGGATCGTATCTTTCATGGTATTAAGCCATCATTTATAAGGGAAATAGTCTCCCACGTATTATCATCATATGAAGAAATAGTATCAAGTGTGGATAAGATAACTAAAGAGTTTACTGAGTCCTATGGCTTTGAAGGGAAGCAAGAGAAGAAAAGGATGGAAGAGAGAAATATGGATAAAGGAAAGAGGGAAAAGAAAAATTTCCCCATATGTGATAACTGTGGGAAGAAACACCCTGGAACTTGCCTGAAAGGAATGTGAGATTGTTATAAGTGTGTAGGAAAAAGGGAACAAAGTACATGACTGCAAGGGTAATAAAATGGTTTCAAATGTACAATGCTTCATTTACAAGGAGTTTGGACACTACGCAAACCAATGTCCCAGTCATCAGACTATGCCGCAAATGATGCTATTGGATAATACTCAAGTTATGATACTACCACAGATCAAGAGGAATGACTAGTGTTCCTATGTTGTTATTTTAGAATTATTTCATTTAAGTGTTGTATCAATGATGTTCTGTAAATAAATAAGGATTGTACTGCAGTACTATTTAATTAAGGATTTGAGATTTTATGGTACTAAGAAAAGTGATTCTACAGTGAGTTATTTTTTTTTTGGAAATTACATGGTTGAAGGAAAGATAAACCTTAATATGAACATAATATTGAGGTAGTGATTTTGGAATAAGAGATGGTTGATTTTGGTAATTCAGGATGTTGCGGTGTTGTAAAAGAATATATGAGGAAGGCGTTCACATGTTATTACCTGGAAAAAAGGATCCTCATTATGTTTAACTTCCTTATAAATTTCAGACTGTGAGTTTGGATAATAGTATTTTGGATAAGTCTAATGGTTGGAATGGATTAAGTTTTAATGGTTATTTTTTTGGATTTTTATAAAAGGACAACACACAGACCATGTGACGACCCGTCGTGTCGGACAAAGCTGCGGGAATCGAACCCACAACCATAGTGCAATTGGGATTTATCACCTACCATTATGCTACATGAATTTCCTGGATGGTATAATGTAGTTTCTTTACATAAAGGGTCTGATATGTGAATTATAAATTCATTATATTTGGAACCCTATACGATTAGAATAAATAGAGTATTTTTGAGTTATATTATGTTTTGGGGTGAAAGATGAGTTTGTGGTAGAAATTTATTAATGGATAAAACTCTAATTATAAAGTGAGTATATGTCCTTATGATATTATCCAATCTCATAAATAAATTTCTCAACATTAAGAAAAGGAACTTAGAACAAAAATGTTGTCCTAGATGGTACCTTAGATCATCACTAATTTATGGCTTTGGGATTATTGGCCTTTTCATAGCCATGTTCTCTACCACTATCCATCAGATAATTGATGGTTAGATTTCTCTTCCATATCCATATTTTCCTACATAGAACCCTAGTATGTGTTATTTTTGGTAATATTCATACTTTCCACACATTATTTTAAATAGAGGCCTCATTAATTCATTTTTTGATGGGGGATTTCAACTAATATATTTTGAAACATAATAAATGTGTTATCCTAATACCTTATGTTTTGTTGAACCGATGGTATTTTAAATCATCATAGATAGATGAATTTAGGGACCTCAATTTTAAACTTGTTTGTGATTGATGACCTCAATCACTACCTATAAATATTTACGTTTTCCTCCAATTATATGTATATAATTTCCACCAATGTCCTCCTAATCGAGATCATAATTTTGTGGTGACCCTTTCATTTGTCTCTTCATCTTGTTAATTATAAATTTTATTAACCAAATTTCCGATGTGGGTTTTTCCACAAAGATATTTTCTATTTTCAACCTTTATTTTCAAAGAACAATATCAAATTGCGAGGATGAAATTTATTGAAGGAGGGGATAATGTAACATCCCGAGCTTCCATGGTACGCTTCTCTTTGAATAATACAGTAGCGTGTGTTGTACGCAACTTCGAGTTCTAACACACACCATGACCAATCAAAGTAGTCGTCATGAATAGTAATACCTACTTTTTAAATTTTTAGAAATCTTATCTCTGAAAATGGACTTCATTTTTGGATTTGGAGTATCGAATTTAGCCTAAGGTGAAATTTTAGTACTTTTCAGAAAACTTTTTTATTTTGATGAATAGTGAAAATTACTAAATTTTAATTAAAAACAAGTTTTTTAATAAAAATAATTAATAGTGATAAATTATGAATTTGAGTATTTTTAAAGTATAATTGGAATATATTTTTAACATTTTATCCAACGGTGTTCATTAGAATTAATTTCACTTTGAAATTGGACATAAACAATTGTCAATCTTTTGATATATATTGTTTCTTAAAAACACGCTATTTGTTGTGACAGCGGGAATTAATTATAAAATTAATTAATTAAATTTATATTTTTAGACTTTTTGAAAATAGCCATAATTTTTTAATTTGGAATATCAATTATATCTTAGGGTGAAATTTTGGAATTGTTCTGAAAAACATCAATTTTTGATGAATAGTGAAACTACTAAGTGGTAGTTAAAAAACTGAATTTTTCATAAAACTTAATTTTACCGCTTCTGTGATTGAAATTTCAAAAATCCGAGAGACACGGTTAATATTAAGGAGTAAAATGTGGTTCAATGAGATGAAAATAATTTTTGTTGAATAGTAACTTTTTACTTTTATTTACCACGGTTAAAAGTAAATAGGGTAATTAAGGGTAAAAATGATGTTAATATTACCCTAACACATGTCCTAATTCTATTGGAAAAGTGTATCTCGTCCAAAAAAAAAACCTTAGGAATAAAATATTATCATTTAGGTCCACTTGGATTAGATTAGGACATTTATTATTATTTAATTCAAAGAAGAGTTAAAAGAGTTAAAATCAATGTTTATTTACTAAAACATTATTAATATAGGTCTATACATAAGATAAATTCGATTGTAAATATTCATTAGAAAGATAAAAGGATTTACTACATAATAATATTTTATTTATAATTTTTAGAAATTAAATAATTTAATTTATTTATGACATAATGATGATGCAGTAATTACCATAATAATAAAAGAATTAAAATAATTGATATTATAAATACCCAAATAAATATAATTTGAGACTTATTATGAATTACAATAATTTTCTAGGTTAATATGACATATTAGGATTGACTTAAATAACTTTTTTCTAAGTAATAATTTTGTTATGAGTTTTAAAAAAATCAATTATTGAATAGTGTCAAAATTGACATAAAAGAGTTTTTAAAACAACTATTATATTATTAATTGATATTGAATTCCTAAAAATCTAAGGTTCGGCCAAGAGACTTATATCATGATAGGTTTATCATTAATGGACCACTTGGGGGTCTCTTGGATATATATAGTTAGTTTATTAACCATATAATTAAAAAATACAAAGAGACATTATAAAAGTGAAACTAATTAACTAAGAGTTAATACTTAAAGATAAGGTTAATATAATGGCCCAAACCTGTCTAAATTCTATTGGTTGAGTGTTGTTCGACCCATAACCACCATGCCCTTTAAATAATCCACTTTGGAGCCATTATAAACCGAATATTAATTTATTATAATATAATATTTCTAGCTTTTCCAAAGGTACCCCTCACCCCTCTTATAAAAGGGCACTCTCTATTCTCTTTAACTCACACCTTCAAAGCCTTTTGGATCATCCAAACTCTGCCCCAATACTCTCTCAACTTCCCTCACTTCATCCTAGTGTCCTTCCTTTAGTCAGAAAACCAAATTAAGAAGCCCTTTTGATCAAATCAAAAGGAAGAACCCGAAGAAGAGGTAATGATTTCACCACCCTTTTTCAAGTTCCTTTCTTCTTCCACTTCTTCTTTCTTTGTTATTACCATTCTAAAATAATCAATCCAGTATCTACTATATACTGTAATATTATTATAAATATGATGAAACCATATTCAGTATTCTATCCATCCTTTGAATGACATGTCACCATACGTGCGTACGTACGATTTACCGTCTCCACGTCGTGGTGTAATTGTTATTCAATATATTATTATTTGGATGGGTATAATAATGATCTGTAATTAATGTAAATAATAAATATAACATGATAATGATTCTGTATATATGATATACCATCCAATTATATATTATTTTAATATCAAAAGAATGATATTTTCGCTCGTGCGTACGTACGGATTACCGTCTCCACGACGCGATGAGATTCGTTTCCAAGTTCACCATTCATCGACGATTATAAAAATATATATTACTAATAAGTATGTAATATATGACATAATAATGCTACTGGATATATATATATATAAGTATTTTTGTACTTACATATATCTTATTCATTTACTTCTGTTCAATACTATATGAAAACACAAACAACGTTTATGCGTACGTACGGACTACCGTCTCCATAAACGGTGTTTTCCATTTCATATATATGTATATTATACATGATTATATTCTAAATATATATGATATATTTATCATGTTTTATATTCTGGAAGTATTTAAATCATGATCTAAGTGATACAACCAAGATTGACAAGTTAAAACACGTACGATAAAGAAAGTGATTATTACCCAAAATGTTAACATAACATGGAAATTATTATTAAATGGGTAATATAAAGACATAAATGAATCAGGTATGATATCATAAATATTAATATGGTTCTGGTATAATTTAATAACATACTATGATCTTCGTACAGGAGGATAAACGTACCCTCAACTAAAGGAAAGTGCAGGATAAGGGGTTTTCATCTCACTCCTTATTCCCATGAGATTAATTCCATATTGCCACTATTACCTTTTGTGTGATGTATTTACTGACCATAATTGTATTATTTGTGTAATACACTTTAATTTATGTGTATTTACATATTCATTGTATGATGCCTCTTTCATGGGTTGTATGTTTCATAAGTTACCAAATTGGTAAGGGTTAATTACTCAATCTCATCATTATCCGAGATTGTTTATGTGTAAGTATTTACTGTGACATTTTTATCATCCATGTCCATTTTTCATAAAAATGATTTCAAAATGAATATTTTAAGGATTTTGAAAGGTATTCTTTATCAAGATCAAAATTTCAAATGTTTTAAAGATTTATCTTTCTAAATCTTTTCAATTAATGTTCATATTTTCAAAATTATTTTAAGGATCTATTTATATGGACATGAATGTTTTGAAATGATAATTCGTTTCAAAAGTTTCAAAGTGGTATGGGACACTTTGATTCAAAAATCTCTTTTAAAATTACTTCCTTTATAAATGTGTGACTTTTAAATGATTTTACAAAAAGGATATTTCTCTCAAAAATCATTACTCATCATTTGATGGATTTGAAGCTCATTTGAAGTTGATTTATTATAAAAAACTTCTATTAAAGGTTTTGTGATATGTTTGAATGTGGATGTGTTATTTTTATACCATTCATGGTTTATGGAGAAAGTATTGACATTTCGTATTCTAGTTTTAATACGAATGTTTATGTTATGTTTAAACCCTTTCATATGGGAATGCATTGGACATAATATGTGACGGGTGGAGACCACTACAGCTCCTCGATGCATCGGTAGGTCTCATGAGACAAACTAGTGTCTTGGCACAAGGACTTAAAAAATCTTATTTGTAGTCCTGGCACGAGGCCTTGGCTATGTGGTTATGATAGTCTGGCATTATGCATTCTATCATTATGAAAGTGGTTAGTGATATTGCATGTGATTATTCGATTAGTAGAATATCCATGTGAATAAGTAAATGGAATTATTTCATTTTATTTCTTCCATATTATGTTGAAGTTCATGTTTAAAAGGCTTTTGTTTTATTTTTATACATTGCCTTAAATGTTTATGCTTATTTTTGAAAGTTTCCGCTGTATTGCTTACCCTTACTGAGCATTTGATCTCACCCCTTTCTATGTTTTCTTTTTCCCAGGATTACAAGAAGTGTAATGTGATTGATATACAGGGTTAAGCCAGGGGAATAATGGCGTTCATAAATATTATTTATGTTGTTTTTTTACGTCTTAAAGTGAAAATGTAACATTCGTGCGTGTGGTCTATTTTTTCAAGAATGCTAAACTGACCCGTCCTTCGGGACTTGATTACTTGTAATCATTCCAATGTATTAAAATAATGCACCGACTCTGGGTAACTGGGGTTGGGGCGTTACATTTTCAATGTTTTAATTTTTTTCGTAAAATTTAAAATTATATTTCTCCGGATAAATTTTCCAGATGATCTTTAAAATAATTTTCTATCTTAGATAAGATAATTTGATGTGAATTATAATTTACTAGGGATTTGATCCATGGATAACATTATTATTATTTTTATAAATGGTTTATGTTTATGATGAAAATATTTTTATGGAATTACTTACTTTTTGACTAGTTAGGTTATGATGAAATGATGAAATATTTATGAAACCTTTTTGTTTTCCATAGGATATGATATGATCTATTTTTTATGAGACCCATTTATTTTCACGGCTTCCTATATGACGAATGTTTTATGATCTTAAGGTTCTAATATATATAATTTTCATTATGTGATGGGTGATACCTATATATACCTCCAATGCTTTAGGTAATGTTTAATATCTCATGAGATAAACAAGACTACAATGGGGAGTGAACCCAGTTTTGTAATGTAATTTTTTCACTATGGTAGTCTTTTAGTAAACATTAACTACTTTGATTGTTTGGGGATTGAAACCATTCCACTCTGATAGCCTTGAAAATGAGCCTTGACATATGTGGATGTGATTTTATATGCATAGGTGTGTGACACAATTCCATGTCTTATATAAATTTTATTATCTCATGGTTCATGGTCATTGATTCCCATATGATTCATGTCTTATGAACTACCAGTAATTTTTCCATGACTCATGATTATGATCTTTAATGTGCATGGTATAGATTTAAAGTGTTACGATCATGTTATCATACACCTATTCCCATGTTATGTTTATGTATATCCTTTTTTACCATTACTAAGCATATGATATCTCCATTTCTTATGTTTCCTTTCCCTATGTTTTGAAGAAATTTATTATGTATGATATGTCTATGAAGGGTTCTAGTTATGAATAGCATTTTGGGATACTGTGTAGTAAACTTATGAACATGTTTTTTAGGTTTTCATGTTTCCAAAGGCACTATAAATGTATGATCATCCAACATGAGTTTGTGTAATGTAATGACTGTTCATCTAAACATATGTAATATCTATGTATGAAAATCCTAGGTCGTTATAGTAGGTATTTGAGGATAGGTATTGTTAATGTTTTGAAACAATGATGATAAAACATTAGTGATAACCATTATGATGATTCTATGTATAGGATAACATCATAAGGTTTTGGTAATGAATATATTATGTTGACTACCTTACAATACATCCTTTTTTAGATATTACATGTAGGTTTAGTTATGGAACATATATACATAGGGGTAATAAGTCTAAAAAAGGAGCGTCAATATTGACTTGATCATTGGCACACAACAATAGGCCATAATGTGCACCTGGTTTGAAACTCCTGGGGGATATTCTTTGGGAATTAGAATCATGAAGGATTTAAATAATGGTCATAAGTGACCTAGGTTAAACCAAAAAAGACATAGATTAAAAATAAGGATTCAGGATTTAGATATCCTATAAATTATTTTTCATTATTACTTGGTTTCCCAATATTATTAGTGTTTCTTATATTATGCCTTTGGTTTTTAGTAAATAGTGGGAACAATAAAGAATTGGGTTAACAATAAATGTGATATAAAATGTGTTTATGAGAAACTAAATGGCGTGATTACTAAAGTGAATGATATTTTGATTCTGACTAATCATTTTTTCATGAGATATGATTAAAAACATTCATCTTAACCATTCTTAGACTCAAAAAAAAAAAAGGATAGTGTTCAATTAGATTTGGGTTGGTGGAGACCATGAATGTCACACAAAAACCATATTTTCTCTTTGAATTTATTCTTTTAATGGTGATGGATCTTTTGGTTGAGGTTCAGGTGGAGATTCTAGATATTTTTTTTAGAGATTTGGGGTGACTTTTGGCCCTTTACACAGTTTGTGTGTGTGGTTTGTAGGTTAACTATGTGGTCTGTTGAGGCTAAGGGGGTTTTCAATTATTTTTATTCTGGAACAGTTTTCATTGCATAGTTTGAGCCCATTTTGGACCAAACAATGTGAGGCCTTGGAGGATCTGAACTACATGTCATTGGTGTTTGGAAAAAAGTGCAATACTTTTACAAAATTAGAGGAAAATGTGTGAAATGTGTGCAGAGAGACTTTTCAATTTTATATATACATTTTTAATGGTTAAAACATGGTTTCCTAAACCGTAAGGCCTACCAAGATTTCATAAAACATGAGTTTCCAGGATTTCCACATCCCTTTTTAATATATTTTGGATTTCTTCTCCTCCTTGGTCAGTTTTAGCACATGAGATAGCTCCCAATCTCCACCCTCTTGGTTCCTCCTCTATGGTTGATTCTTCTCCAAGCTCCTGAGGTGATTTTCATTTAGTTGATTGGTCAATATCATTATCTTCTCTTATCCCTCTCTTGTTTCCTAGAGTTTTCTTATCTTGGTTCCCTCTTTGAGTTACCATAGAATCTAGAAATTATGTGTGTATTGTGTTTGCTTAATGTTAGGGTGTGTTGATTGTCTCTTGATTCCATTTCATCCTTCTCCAAGGGTTTTTCTATATCTTCACATCGTTGAGGTTGGTGTTTCTATCCATTTCCATTATGAAGAAATCCTTTGAATACTAGAGATTTTATAAATGAATTATAAATGTGATATTCTTCCTTTTTGTGTGCTAGAATGAATTTATTTAGTGTTTTCACAATGTAAATTTGATGAAATTTGTGTTTTAAAGGGTTTTCTTAAATATGACTAAATATTTTTTCATGTAATGTGATTTGTAAAAGATAAATTTTCATTTGAATAAAAAATTGGGTATTCTAGGTGGTGTTTGGCCTAGATTGGATTTTGGTAATTTGTATTTTATTATGAATTGAGCCATATCTATTGTTGTAATGCCTCCTTGTATATTATCACTCATGTGTGGGTTGTTGTGGTTGGTGGAAATGCAAGTGGTGACTCTATAAATTTGTCTTTGGGTATTTTCATGGTTTTCAAAAAGCATTTGACCTAATGTGGGAGTATACCCTATGCACATAGGTATATGCACACAAATGATAATGGTTGTAAATGATGTTCACCTTAAACCTCAGATTACAAAACACCTTTACCTCTTCCCTTTTCTCTTCCTTCCACCCCATCTTTTGAATGGTTCTTCAAAAACCTTATGGTTTGAAAATGGTTACATGGAATTAAATTGAAATAAAAGTTGGATTTAAAGGTGTTTTCTAAGGCTTGTCCCATTTGTCCCTTTGAGGTGTTGTTTGGTAAATAAATGAAAAAAAGTCTCATTTGGAACCTTTTGATCATATTGTATATTTTCTCTCAATTTGGGAAATGGGTTTGGAAATATATTTGGATTTGTAAATTCTAAGGACCATTTGGTATCTTATGGTGGTTCATAACATGGTTTTGAAACTCATGTGATATATAGGCATGGTTGGAAGCTTTGAGTGGATCCATATGTGATTGTAACCTCTATAGATGTCCCGATTAGGAGAGAGTTTCCACAGAGTTGTTGTAAAATTATAGGGAAGGCATGAAAATTTGAATATATGGGTCATTTTCTTTATGCCACAAGTGTGGTAAAACCATATGCCCCCTATGCTACTGTCATGGGATTTCTAGATGTTATATAGAGGGTCATGTGATTATTTCTTACTTGTCCGATTAGACGGATTGATACCCCCTAGAAAATTTGAGAGGATATGTGGGTTTTCCATTGGTGAGGCTAGTTTAGAGTAGCCATATTGGCTATAGACTATAGAGATTCACCATACACCAAAAGGTGAGACAGAACTGAGTATGTCTAAGGATTTATCCTAGAGATTTTTATGAACCTGACATGATTAAAATCTCCATCTTTAGTTTTTTTATATTTCCCATGATGGTTTTCTCTACAACTTTATTCATGCATGTTAGTTTACTTTATGTTCTCTATAGAATTTTTATCACATTATTGGACTTTTCTTTTATCATTGGGTTTTAGAAAACACTGTTAGAAAGTAAAGTTTTGAATTTTTTTCGAAAGTGATTATTTATAGAAACATGTTATTGGTTCTTAAAATTTTAAATAACCTATTTTCTAAATGTATTTCAAACCATATTATTTGGAATATTCTGGGAAAGTAAATGTTCGGACTCTATAATGAAAACCTACTGAGTTGTTTATGCTTACACCCAACATGTTCCACTCGACGTCAGTAGACCTGAGTAGTTTTATATGTTCATGTTTTTGGTTTGGTTTTTCATTTGGAGTGGTTTTATCTTAAAATTGGTGGTGACCAAGAGGTCATATGGAGAACCTATCATTTCCAGCTTGGTTTTAGTTTCCTTTTTTATTTTTAGTTTTGTTTATTCGTATTGTATTTTGATCATGTCGATGTATTTATTGAATTCAGTGTTTATAGATCCTCCTAGTTTTATCATGTGATTTATATAGTTTATTTATTTTAGATGTTTATTGAGAAAAATAAATCCCAACTATATTATCTTTGATTCTCAGTGCTAGTCTCTATCTCAGGAGGATCAAGAATGCCACTTGGACCTTCTCACATGTTGGGTCAGGTGTCGAGTCGGATGGGAGATTGTATTGGTTCAGGAAAAAATGGTATCAGAGGATCCCTTTATTTTTTGGGGTGTCAGGAAGTTTGATATAATACTATTAGGGCTTGGGAGGTATGTATGGGAAGAGCATTGCAAACCCTTACTCATCCTGAGCCTAGAGTTTCCAGGGTTAGTATGAGATTAGAGTATACTATTTTCATTTTTGGGTGAGTGGATGGGGGGATGATAATAGAGGAGAATCGGTGTTCAGTAATGGGATTATATGGGGTACTAACCGATGTGGATCCTCATATCATGGTTGAAGGTCCTCCAAGTGGTTTGTTCTTTCCTAGGGCATCGTCCACTAAACCATGTGGCTATGTTATGCATGTATACTAGTTCTCTATTCTAGAAGATTCAATCTTATTTGTGTATTTGTATGATTTTGGTAAGTGTGAGTGGATTTCAAAATTAAAATGGTTTTGGGGAAAATTTAAAAGGAATTTTATTTCAAGGCATTTGTTTTGGTTATTGATCATACCACGATTCACTATAATATTTCACCCTTATACCATTGTATTAAAATGATATTGTATTGAAAATTACATGTATAATAACAAATTTCACTCAATTTTTTATTCAGTTATTTTGTGTTTAACTAGGTTAAAAAGGGAAATGTTACATGTTTTGATAATTGTATTGTAGGTGGAGGTGATTTTGAGGACCCATGATAAAGTCCAAGAAAGATGGGCCAATCTGCACATGATCCAAGAACAACAGTGGACTAAAACGCATGTTTCTAATAAATGGTGAATTCAAATGGGATGAACCTTTGTCGTCAGGTCTGAAATATTTCCATCTTCATTTCATATGAAAGACCCTAAGCCCAATTTGTTCATTAATAGGCCCATACAAACTGATCTGTCCAATAAAGTGGATCTGCACGGGGTAGAAACGTTTTCTCTGTATTTAGACAATATATCTTATTATATTCTATATCCGGCTACCAAATTTGACATGGAGGAATAAAAGGTGTATTCCAAAACTTTTTAGTTTTCTCCAAAGTGATTTATGACTGTCTCACTGGCCAAAACCATATACCGAGGGAATTATCAAAATTAGGGTTCCCAAAACCACCACTTTGCCTATAAATTGGCACCTTGGGAACCCCATTTACGAGTTCGGTGAGGAGGAATGGTTCTGCAACTTTGGATTCCCCATGGATTCTTCTCAACATCCCTATAAGTTCTTGAGGCTTTGTGAAGTTCTACTTCAACATCTTCTCCTTCCTCCTCTCCCATGGATTTCTAAACCCCTTGGGATCACCCGGGGAGAAACGTGATGTAAATCCCAAGATTCATGTTTCTAATATTTGAATGAAATTTTTAATTCCAGGTTTTTTTGTTGTTTTTCATCATCCTCTATTCTTATTTTATTGATTTATGTACTAGTATGTCATGATCAACTCATATGATCATGATTGGGGGTACCTATTCATGTGATGTTTCACACACCGTTCACCACTTTCTTTTTCCCCTTCTAATTGCAGTGTTTGTGTAGTTCATATTGGTCAATTTAACTCAAAAAATCACTATGATGGTCATGTTAATTTATGTCAGGGTTTCACAATGAAATAACATATAAAACTGGATAGCACATTGAGTTCTTCGTGTGTTTCCTTGGTGAGTTTTGGTTATGATGTCGAACACAAATCACCCAATCATCGGTGGTGTCCGGTGGATCATTTTGTGTTCTCAACTGAACCCTAGGAGGTATCCTAGTATAAACTCAGTTGTATTCTATTAATAGGTGTTACAAAATAGGGATTAAAAGATCATAAACCAATCTCTTGAAGCGAAGAAGGATGAGCATCACAAGAATTCCCTGGGTTGATCATGTTTTATTAATCTTGTTTACTTCTACTTTGTTTTATCACTTTCATTTTCTATTTTCATCTTTAATCATCAAACCAAAGTATTATAATACCCGATTTACCTTTTTACCTTTATAATTAAAACCAAATTTTGGAATTAACGATCTAAGGCTCTGTCGAGAGACAGCCCAGGGTTGCTGTTATACTGCAGAAATTATAGTTAAAAATAAACATCTAATTTGACGCGCTCAACAACGCGATCAAATTTTGGCACTGCTGATGGGGATACAAGATCATTTATTCTCTTTATTTAATTTTCTTTATTTATTTTGGTTCTTAATTAGTACTCCTTTCAATACCCCCCCCCCATTTGACTGTTTTGTTTTGGGTTTTTGTCATTTTTTTTGTTTATTTTTGTGTGTTTTCTCTCTCTCTCAAATTATGTAGTATAACATTCTATTATTATTTCACCCTTATTAAGTTCATTTTTTTATCCATCTCAAATAAAAAAAACACAAAAAACAATCAAGAAATCAAACTGGACATCATTGTTGCATGACAAGATCTGGTAAAGAAACACTACTTGAATTTGATCCTAAAATTGAAAAATCACTCCACTCACAAATCAAGGCTTCTAGAGAAGGTAAATCAAGTAACACTGAGGAAACCCTTGTGGAACCTCAAGTGGTCTTTAACCAATCGTAAATTGAACCCACTCAAACCCAAGAAAACATGGCTACAAATAATCGAATCTTAAAAGAACTGACCACCCCGGATGTTGAGTACCAACCTGCGTACATCCAATATCCCGAGGAAGCAGCCAACATTGAGCTAATATCAGGCCTCATCCACCTTCTTTTTTAATTCCATGGTCTTATTGGTGAGGACCCTCATAAACACCTTAAAGAGTTTCACATAGTGTGCTCCACAATGAAACCCCAAAATGTGTTTGAGGACTTAATCAAGTTTAGGGCATTACCTTTCTCCCTTGATGATGAAGCCAAAGATTGGATATACTATTTGCCTACCACAATTGGGGGCTGGAATGATCTTAAAATACTCTTTTTAGATTATTTATTCCCTACCACCCGAATGACATCAATTAGGAATGAAATATGTGGAATTAAAAAATCACAAGGAGAGACCCATCATGAAAACTGGGAGAGATTCAAAAGACTTTGTTCAAGCTGCCTCCACCACCAGATTAGTGAACAACTATTAATCCAATACTTCTATGAGGTACTTATCCCCATGTATCATGGAATGATTGATGCTGCGGCTAGTGGTTCACTAGTTGATAGAACTCCTTCCGCCGCTTGTGACTTAATAGCCAACATGGCTCAAAATGCACAACAATTTGGTACACGAGCAATTTCATCAACTCGAGGAGTTCATGAGGTAAGTCATTCAGCCCTATAACAAAAGGTAGATGATAAAATTGATGAGATTCATACCCTTATAAGGCAATTATCTCAAGCACAAGGTAACTCACAAACTTTTTTTGTTCCATTACATTATGGTATTTGTTCTGACTATACTCATTTTTCTGACCAGTTCCCAAAACATCATGATTCACCTGAGTCTTGTGCAGCCATGTTATCAGGGCGTCCATTCCAAAAAGCACCTCCTTTCATGTAGGAACAATTCAAGAAAAATCCGAACCATGGGTGGAAATCACAACCCCAGTACCGACAAGGAGGAAACTCAAGCTACCCAAAGCAGAATTTGTTATCAACAAGGCCAAGGTATACAACCTTCTTATCCATAAATATCTCAAAAAAATCCTCCTCCTCCCAAATCTTAACCAAGCCTTGAGGATATGGTGAAGAAAATGGAAACACAAAACCTCCAGTTCCAATAGACTACACAATCAGCAATTCAAGACCTGTGAACTCAAGTGGGATAATTGGAGAACACCATCGGTGAGCTTATGATGCAAGGTTATAAACAACTAACATCCCAACCCATTGCCAATCCAAAGGAGAAAGGTAACGTATGTGAAGTTACACTTTGTAGTGGTAAATAAGTTTCTCATTCTACTGATTCTATTCCACAGGTATGTACCCCTCTTGAAAACTCTCTTCTCCAACCCTCAAATGTTTCAAGAAAAGAACAACAAGAAAAAAGAGTAATCAAATAATCATTAAAGATTCCCATGAACAATCCATTCCTCTTCCTTTCCCTCAAAGACTCACTAAATCTAAGAAAAACTTTGATAATGATATTGACAATGAAATAATGGATACATTTAAAAACGTTCAAGTTAAAATTCCTCTGTTGGATGCAGTTAAGGAAATCCCTCTATATGATAATTTTTTTAAATAGCTTTGCACCCATAGAATGAGACTAAAGTGGAATGAGAGAGTAAACTTGGGAAGGAATGTCTCATCCTTGATTCAACCAGCAATACAAACTAAATTAAAGGATCCAGGAACATTCATGATACCGTGTACCATAGGGGAGACCTTTTTCTAAAGATATGCTAGATTTAGGTTCTTCCATTAATGTAATGCCTCAATCAGTGTATACTTATCTACAGGTTGGAGAGCTTAAACCAATGAGAATTGTTGTACAACTTTCCAACCGAAGTACTATGAATCCAACAGGAGTGATCATGGGTGTCCTTGAAATAGTGAAGAATCTCATCTTCCCCACTGATTTATACATTCTTGTGATGGAAGATACCCAAACCCAAGGAAATGATCTTCTCATACATGGGAGGCCATTCCTCAAAACAACAAAGATAATCATCAACGTACACAATGGTACGCTATCTCTGGAATTTGGAGGAGTAAAGATATGTTTTAACATCCTTGAGGCTATGAAACACCCCATTGAAGAGCACTCCACTCTTCCTGTCTATTCAATGGAAGTGCTCTCAAACGATGCACATGCACACAATTCTCTCCTCAACTCACTTTCTAATTCATTTTTCTTTTCGTCACCCTTGGATGATTTTATTTTTGCGTCATGTTTTGAGTGTTGTGTGGGTTCTGAAAAGTTTAAATTTTGTGATTTAATTGATGAGTCTGTTCATTTTGAGGTACCCATGACCGTTGATGATTTTGAAAATCTCATTTCAATATATTCTCTATCTTTAGAGAATAAAAGTGAAAAGATAGATAGTTTAATGGACCTCACTCCCCCTAAATCCCCTCCCTCAGCCAAAAAAACCCCGGTGTTGGAATTAAAACCACTTCCTTCTAATTTAAAATATGCTTATCTTGAGGGTATTGACCAATTTCCCGTCTTTATTGCCAATAACCTCTCTCCAAAGCAAGAATTAGAACTGCTCAACCTTTTGAGCGAGTGTAAAATAGAAATAGGATGGACATTGGATGATATTCTTGGGATTGGCCCATCTATTTGTATGTACCATATACTTTTGGATGATGAGGCTAAACCTATAAGACAATCTTAACACCGGTTGAATCCCACTCTCCTTGAAGTGGTAAAATTGGAAGTCAGTAAATTACTTTCTTAGGGGGTCATTTATCCTATATCTGATAGTAAATGGGTTAGCCCAGTGCAAATTGGGACTAAAAAAATAGGAATAACAGTTGTGTCAAATTAAAGGAATGAATTGGTTCCAATATGTGTGCAAAACAGTTGGCGAGTCTGTATTGACTACCGTCAACTAAATCAAGCCACGCTGAAGGACCACTTTTCTCTACCTTTCATTGAACAAATGTTAGAACAATTGGATGGTAAGTCCCATTATTGATTCCTTCATGGCTATTCGTTTTATTTTCAAATCCATATAGCCCATGAGGATCATGAAAAGAAGAAATTTACCTGTCCATTTGGCACATTTTCATACATAAGGATGCCTTTTGGTCTTTATAATGATCCTGGTACTTTCTCAGCGTTGTATGTTGAGTTTACTTTCAGAGTACCTTGATAATTGCATGGAAGTTTTTATGGATGATTTCACAGTTTATAGAACATATTTTGATGATTGTTTGTCACACCTAGATTCTATCCTCTATCATTACATATAAAAAGATATTGTATTAAATTACGAGAAATTCCATTTCATGGTTGAACGAGGGATAGTTCTTGGGCATGTTATTTCAAAATAGGGAATTCATGTGGATAAATCGCAAATTGAATTAATTTCCACCCTTTAATATCCAAAATGTGTTTTTGAGGTGTGATCTTTCTTGGGTCATGCTGGTTTTTACAGAAGATTCATTAAAGTCTTCAGTAAGATTGCACTTCCCTTATCTCGGTTCTTACAAAAGGATTCTGAATTTGTTTTTGATAAAAAATATGAGGATTCTTTAAATTCACTAAAAAAGTGTCTCACATCACCTCCCATTATCCAACCACCAAGGTGGGATCTCCCCTTCGAACTTTTGTGTGATGCCTCTAACTTTGCATTTGGGGCAGTTTTATCAGAAAGGGTTGAGAAGACTCCTCATGCCATTGAATATGCCTCACATACCCTTGACCCGACCCAGGTTAACTAGAAAACCACTAAAAATGAACATCTTTCTATTGTTTTTTTCCTTGGAAAAATTCCATTCATATATTATTGGGTCAAAAATCATTGTCTTTTCTGATCATGATGCCCTTCGTTTTCTCCTAAAGAAACCTGAAGCTAAACCCCGCCTCATTCGGTGGATGATCCTCTTCTAAGAGTTTGAACTTGAGATTAGAAATAAGAGATGAGTGGAAAATGTGGTAGCTGACCACATCAGTAGGATTTCCTGACCATTGAACCATCATGTTTATTCACCCCTCCCCATTAAGGAATTCATCTCGCATGATAGCCTTTGTGATTTTGTGAACCTTACCCCCTGGTATGCGAACATTGTGAATTTTCTAGCAACATCCAGGGTCCCCGCTGATTTCAGCCCTTAACAATCCCAGAGACTTAAGCATGATTCTCAGTGGTACATTTGGGATGACCCATATTTGTGGAGAATTTTTGGTGACCAATTAGTCCGTCGGTGTGTCCCTGACCATGAGTTAACCTCTGTTTTGACCCTCTTCCACACCTTGGAATGTGGGGGACACTTTGGCTCTCAATGTACAGCTCGAAAGGTCCTTGACTCGGGTATTTATTGTCCAACATTGTATAGGGATTCCCATATATTTGGTAAGTCATGCAGTTGTTTTCAATTCATAGGTAATATCGCCAAGAGGAATGAAATTCCCCAACAACACATATTATTCTGTGAAATTTTTGATGCATGGGTCATTGACTTCATGGGGCCTTTTCCAAATTCGTTTGGATTTGTGTACATATTATTAGAGGTTGAATACGTATCTAAATGTGTGGAAGAAAATTCCACTAGGACCGATGACTCTCTAGTGGTTGTTAATTTTGTGAGGTCCAAAATTTTCAGTAGGTTTGGTTTAACTAGATTCATCATTAGTGATCAGGGTTTACATTTTTGTAATCACAACATGAAAAATTTTCTTCGTAAGTATGGGGTTGTTCATAAAGTATCTACAACTTATCACCCCCAAACTAACGGACAAGCAAAAATCTCAAATTGGGAAGTTAAGCGAATCTTGAAAAAAATGGTACAACCCAATAGGAAAGATTTGAGTTTGCGCTTGGATGAATCACTTTGGGCGTACCGTATAGATTTTAAAACCCCAATCAGAATGTCACCATATAGAATTGTGTTTGGAAAGGCTTTTCACCACCCAGTGGATGTATAACACCTGGATATGGGGCTGTTATGCAATGTAATATGAATCTTTCAGATGCAGGTGAGCATAGAAATCTGCAGATTCAAGAGTTAAAAGAAATTCAACGTGATACATATGAGAACTCTCAAATATATAAAGAAAATACAAAAGCTATCCATGATAGCATGATTCATCAACAGAAGTTACATATTGGTGATAAGGTTCTCATGTATAATTCCAAGCTAAACCTCCACCCAGGTAAACTTCATTCTTGATGGATCAGTCCTTATACCGTTACTGATGTGTACCTTTTTGGTGATATATAGGTTTTTCATGAGAATAGTGGATAAAGGATTACTATCAATGGGCAGAGGCTGAAACACTTCTATGAGTATTTTTCAAAACATGTCATGGACGAAATCCAATTGATAGATGCCACATACGACACGACTTAGCAGGTTGTCCCTTCTCCCTACCTATTATTTACTTGTCTTTTTATTTAAAATAATTTCACTGAGGACAATGTAACTTTTAGGTGTGGGGGAGGGTGACATGTTAAAGTTAGGATTAAAGAAAAACAAAAAAAATGAGTGTTTTCATTTTTGATTTATTTTTCCTTATTATGAATTTTAAGATAAAAACATTATCTTAAAAAGAATGTCCAAAATCATTTTTCATGCTTGAGTTGATTATGTTAAAAATCCCACTATTTTTGAAAAATGTTTTTCAAATGAATGATGATATGAAATCTTTTTCTATAATTTTTATTTTCAAATCATTCTTATGTGTTTAATGGATTTTTGAAACCCATGCCTCATTAGCACTGACTGAAATTTTGATCCCTCACCTGAGAGACATTCTAAGCCCTTTATTGCATATTCTTCCATTTATTCACTTTCTTGAGAGTCTCGGGTCATGTAAATAAACTAGAACTTTCCTTGATTCAATTTCAAGCCATAATATTCAAGTATGCCACATTCATGATAGAGGCAATCATTCATTAAAAATCCCTTTGTACAATATCCTCTATTTTTTCCACCTTTACATTTTATCCTTATTTTTCCTTAGATACCATGATATGCCTATTAGGTATCCACGTTACAAGATAATTTATCCCTACCTACCCATATCTTGTGTATATTCTTGTTTATTTTCAGCAACTGTGGGTGAGAGGGTGTTTCTATGGGAATTCTGGGGAGAGAATCATTGTTATGGGTTGATATAAACGGTGCCTACATTTTCCTTGGGCAATGGGTTCACAAGCCATATTTCATCATTGTTTTATACATGTTTCTCTAATTATCTCCAAAAAAACTACAAAAAATATAGTTCTGCAATTTGAAAAAAAAAGAGAAACAGAACAAAAGAAAAAAAATAGAGAAAGAGGATGTTTACTCATTAATATTCATTGTTTGGTTGTGACCCACAAAATGGACAATGGGGAGAGTGAGTTGGAGGTGATAAACTTTGTGAGGTGTTTAGGGTGTATATTCATTGTGAACACTTGCTGAATTTTGACATGTTTTGTACACAAGAGATTAAAGACTCCTCTTCATCTTCATATTTTTAAACATTAAATCCTACCAACCATTGAACCTCAGAACAACCTGTTGAAAGTCCTCTTGAGTAGCTCATTAATTTCTACCGGTAGAGAACATAGAATCATTACATGCATATGGTAAGATCATAAGAACTCTGAGAGAAGAGAATAACTACACTTTCCTATGATCTAGGAGTGAAGAGGGAAAATATTTTGGTGAGGTAGGTTTCGACATGTTGCATGGGTTAACAAATGGAGTTGAACAAATTTGAATGTGAGATAAGAAAAATGATAGGAAAATTGATTCCATAAACGAGACATGATGAATTTCATTTCCAAAGAATATTTGATGTTTTCAAAACTTTTATTTAGGAATGTTAAAATGATTAGGATATTATATATTTCCCAAGAGTACAAATGTTTAGGTGTGGGGGTGTGATCGTACCACGATTCACTATTTTATTTCACCCTTATACCAATGTATTAAACTGGTATTGTATTGAAAATTAAAAGTCTAATAACAAATTTCACTCCATTTTTGATTCAATTATTATATGTTTAGAACTATTAAAAAGGTAAATGTTACTATTTTGATAATTATATTGTAGTTGGAGGTGATTTGGAGGACCCATGATGAAGTCCTAGAAAGATGGGTCAATCTGCACATGATCCAAGAACATGGGTGGACAAAAACGCATTTTTCTACTTAACGGTGCATTAAAATGGTCTTATACAACGTGGGAAGATCCGAAATTTCATTATCTTCATTTCATTTGAAGGAATCGAAGCTCAATTAGTTCATTAAGAGGCCCATACAAACTAATCTATCAAAAAAAAGTGGATCGACATGGGGTCAAAACATTGCCTCTGTATTTAGACAATTTCCCTTATTATATTTTATATCTGGCTGCCAAATTTGATATAGAGGTAGAAACTTTATCATCTAATGACTTTTTAGTTATTTACAAAGTGATTTATGACTCTCTTACAGGCTAAAACCATGGACCAAGAGGATTATCAAATCAGGGTGCCCAAAACCACCTCCGACTTTGCCTATAAATTGGAACCTTGGGCACCCCATTTGGGAGTTCGGCCAGGAGGAAAGGTTCTTCCATTTTGGAGTCCCCAAGGAGTCTTCTCAACATCCCTAGAGGTTCTGGAGGCTATGAGAAGTTCTACTTCAACATCTTCTCTTTCCTCCCCTCCCATGGATTTCTAAACCCCTTGGGATCACCCAGGGAGGAATGTGATGTAAATCCCAAGATTCATGTTTGTAATATTTGAATGATATTTTTAATTCCAGGTTTTTTGTTGTTTCTAATAATCCTCTATTATTATTTTATTGAGTTATGTACTGGTACGTCATTATCAACTCATATGATCATGATTGGGGGTACCCATTCATGTGATGTTTCACACACCATTCACTAGTTTCTTTTTCCCCTTCCAATTGCAGTGTTTGTGTGGTTCATATTGGTGAATTGAACTCACACAAGCACTATCAAGGTCATGTTAATTTATGTCATGGTATCAAAATTAAATAACATATAAACCTTTACAACACATCGAGTTCTTTGTGTGTTGCCTTGGTGAGTTTTAGTTATGATGTTGAACACAAATCACCCAATCATCGGCGGTGTCCGGTGAATCATTGTGTGTTTTCGACTGAACCCTAAGAGTTATCCTAGTATAAAATGAGTAAAATAATGTTAAAAGGTGTTACAAACTAGGGATTAAAATATCATAAACCTATCTCTTGAAGCGATGAAGGATGAGCATCATGAGACTTCCCTGGGTTGATCACATTTAATTAATATTGTTTACTTCTACTTTGTTTTATCGCTTTCATTTTTTATTGTAATATTTAATCATCAAATAAAAGTATTATAAAACCCCATTTACATTTTCACCTTAATAATCAAAAGCAAATTTTGTAATTAATGATCTAAGGCTCCATCGAGAGACAACCTAGGGTTGCTACTATAATGCAGAAATTCTAGTTAAAAATAAACATCTAATTTGACGCACTCGACAACGCGATCAAATTTTGGCTCCGTTGCTGGTGAGGCAAGATCATTTTTTATCTTTTATTACTTTTATTTATTTATTTTATTTTTTAATTAGTACTCCTTTCAATACCCCTCCCCCATTTGATTGTTTTGTTTTGGGTTTTTATCGCTGTTTTTGTATATTTTTTGTGTTTTTTCTCGCTCACTCTATAATTCTATAGTATAACATTATATTATTCCTTCACCCTTATTAAGTTCGTTTTTTCCATCTCAAATAAAAAAACACAAAAAACAATCATTCAATAAAACTTGAAATCATTGTTTCATGACAAGATCTAGTAAAGAAACACTACATAAATTTGATCCTAAAATTGACAAATCACTCCACTCACAAATCAAGGATTATAGGGAAGGTCAATCAAGTAACACTAAGGAACCCCTTGTAGAACCTCAAGTGGTCTTCAACCAATAAAAAAATTAACCCAATCAAACCCAAGAAACCATGGCTGCAAATAATCAAACCTTAAAAGAACCGACCACCCAGGATGTTGGGTACCAACCTGCGTACATCCAATATCCTGAGGAAGCAGCCAAATTTGAGCTGAGATCAGGCCTCATCCACCTTATTCCTAAATTCCATGGTCTTCCTAGTGAGTACCCTCGTAAACACCTTAAGGGGTTTCACATAGTGTGTTCCACCATGAAACCCCAAAATGTGTCTGAGGACTTAGTCAAGTTTAGGGCCTTCCCTTTCTCCCTTGATGGTGTAGCCAATGATTGGCTATACTATTTGCCTACCATGATTGGGGGATTGAATGACCTTAAAAGACTCTTTTTAGAGAAATTCTTCCCAGCCTCTTGAACGACATCAATTAGGGAATAAATCTATGGAATTATTCAATCACAAGGAGAGACCCTTCAGGAATACTAGGAGAGATTTAAAAGACTTTTCTCAAGCTGCCTCCACCACCAGATTAGTGAACAACTACTAATCTAATACTTCATATGAGGGACTTATCCTCATGGATCGTTGAATGATTGATGCTGGATCTGGTGGTTCCCTAGTTGATAAAACTCCTTTCACCGCTCGTGACTTAATAGCCTAAATGGCTCAAAATGTACAACAACTTGGTACATGAGCAATTGCACCAACCCGATGAGTTCATGAGGCCAGTCATTCAGACTTAGAACAAAAGGTAGATAACAAACATGATGAGATTCATACCCTTCTAAGGAAATTATCTCAAGCACAAGGTAACTCACAATCTCCTCCCACTCCATTACATTGTGGTATTTTTTTTAACTATACTCATTTTTCTGACCAGTGCCCACAACATCAAGATTCACCTAAGTCTTGTGCAGCCGTGTTCCCAGGGTATCCATTCCAATAAGCACCTCCCTTCAAGAAGGAACAATTCAGGCTAAATCCATACCATGGGTGGCAAGAAAGACCCCAGTACTGACAAGGAGGAAACTCAAGCTAACCCAAGTAGAATTTGTATCAACAAGGCCATGGTATGCAACCTTCTTATCCATCAAAATCTCAAAACAATCCTCCTACTCCAAAATATGAACCAAGCCTCAAGGATATGGTGAAGCAAATGGCAACCCAGAACCTCCAGTCCCAACATATTATACAATCGGCAATTCAATACCTACGAACTCAAGAGGGACAATTGGAAAACACCATCAGTGAGCTTAAGATGAAAGGTTTTGGACAATTACCATCCCCACCCATTGCCAATCCAAAGGACAAAGGTAACATATGTGCAGTTACACATCTTAGTGGTAAATAAGTTTCTCATTCTACTGATTCTATGTCATAGGTATGTCCCCCTCTTGAAAAATCTCTTGTCAAACCCTCAAAATTTTCAAGCAAAGAAAAACTAGAAAAAAAGAGTAATCAAATTATCATTAAGGATTCCAATGAACAATCCATTCCTCTTACTTTCCCCAAAAGACTCACTAAAGCTAAGAAAAACTTTTATAATGATATTGACAATAAAATAATGGATACATTAAAAGAGTTAAAGTTAACATTCCTCTATTGGATGTAGATAAGAAAATCCCTCAATATGCCAAATTTCTTTAAGAGCATTGCACCCATAGAAGGATACTAAAGTGGAATGAGAGAGTTAACTTGGGAAGGAATGTCTCAGCCTTGATTCAACCAGAAATTCCAACCAAATGCAAGGATCCAGGCACATTTGCAATACCATGTACCATAGGGGCGACCTTTTTTTTTGATGATATGCTAGATTTAGGTGCTTCCATTAATGTAATTCCTCACTCTATGTATACTTATCTGTAGGTTTGAGAGCGTCAACCAACGGGAATTGTCATACAACTTGCCAACCTAAGTACTATGCATCTAGCAGGAGTGATCGAGGATGTCCTTGTAAGAGTGAAGAATCTCATCTTCCCCACCGATTTCTACATTCTTGAGATGGGAGATACCTGAACCCAAGGACATTCTTCTCTCATACATGGGAGGAAATTCTTCAAAACAGCAGATACAATCATCAACATTCACAATGGTACACTGTCTATGGAATTTGGAGGAGAAAAGGTAAGTTTTAATATCCTTGAGGCTATGAAACACCCCGTTGAAGAGCACTCCACTCTTCCTATCTATTCGATGGAAGTGCTCTCAAATGATGCACACACACACAATTCTCTCATCATCCCACATTCTGATTCATTTTTCTTTTCTTCACCTTTGGATGATTTTAGTTTTGAGTCATATTTTGAGTGTTTTGTGGGTTCTGAAAATTTTAAATTTTTTGCTTCAATTGATGACTGTGTTCATTCTGAGGTACCCATGATCGTTGATGATTCTGATGATCTCATTTCAATAGATTCTCAATCTTTAGAGAATAAACATGAGAATATAGAAAGTTTAATGGACCTCACTCCCCCTAAATCCCCTCCCTCAGTCAAAATAACCCCCAGTTTTTGAATTAAAACCACTTCCTTCTAATTTAAAATATGCTTATCTTGAGGTTACTGACCAATTTCCCGTCATTATTTCTAATAACCCTCTACATAGAAAGAATCAAAATTGCTCAACCTTTTGAGCGAGTGTAAAAAGGCAATAGGATGGACATTTGCTGATATTCCTCGGATTATCCCATCTATTTTTATGCACATTATACTTTTGGATGATGAGACTAAACTCGTAATACAATCTCAACGCATGTTGAATCCCACTCTCCTTGAAGTGGTAAAATTGGAATTCAGTAATTTACTTGCTGCGGGGATCATTTATCCTATACTTAATAGTAAATGGGTTAGCCCAATGCAAATTGTGCCTGAAAAAATGAATAACAGTTGTGTTAAATGAAAGGAATGAATTGGTTCCAACACGTTTGCAAAACAGTTGGCGAGTCTGTATTGAATACCGTCGACTAGATCAAGCCATGCAGAAGGACCACTTTCTTCTACATTTCATTGACCAAATGTTAGAATGATTGGATGGTAAGTCCCATTATTTCTTCCTTGATGGATATTCGGGTTATTTTCAAATCCATATAGCCATTGAGGATCATGAAAAGACAAAATTTACATGCCCATTTGGAACATTTTCATACAGAAGGATGCCTTTTGGTCTTTGTAATGCTCCTGGTACTTTTCAGCATTGTATGTTGAGTATATTTTCAGAGTACCTTGAGAATTGCATGGAAGTTTTTATGGATGATTTCACAGTCTATAGAATTTCTTTTGATGATTTTTTGTCACACCTAGGTTCTATCCTCTGTCGTTGTGTAGAAAAAGATCTTGCATTAAATTACGAGAAATGTCATTTCATGGTTGAACGAGGGATTGTTCTTGGGAATGCTATTTAAAAAAAGGGAATTCAAGTGGATAAATCAAAAATTTAATTAAATTCAACCCTTCCATATCCAAAATGTGTTCATGAGGTGCAATATTTCTTGGGTCATGCTGGTTTTTACTGCTGATTCATTAAAGACTTCAGTAAGATCACACTTCCCTTATCCCGATTATTACAAAAGGATTCCGATTTTTTTTTACAAAAAAAAATGTGAGGATGCTTTCAATTCACTAAAAAAGAGTCTCACATCACCTCCCACCATCCAACCACCTAGGTGGTATCTCCCATTGAAACGTATGTGTGATGCCTCTAACTTTGCAGTTGGGGCAGTTTTGTCACAAAGGGTTGAGAAGGCTCCTCATGTCTTTGCATATGCCTCACGTACCCTTGACCTAGCCCAGGAGAACTACACAACCACTGAAAAAGAACTTATTTCTATTATTTTTTTCTTGGAAAATTCAGTTCATATCTTATTGGGTCAAAAATCATTGTCTTTTCTAATCATGTTGCCCTTCGTTTTCACCTAAAGAAACCTGAAGCTAATCCCAGCCTAATTCGGTGGATGCTCCTCCTCCTGGAGTTTGACCTTGAGATTAGAGATAAGATAGGAGTGGAAAATATGGTAGCTAACCACTTTAGTAGGATTTACCCACCATTGGACCATCATGTTGACTCACCCCTCCCCATTGGAGAATTCTTCCCTCATGAGGACCTTCATGATGTTGTGGATCATACCCCCTAGTATGCAGACATTGTGAATTTTCTAGCAACATCTAGGGTCCCCGCTGATTTCATCACTTCACAATACTAGATACTTAAGCATGATTCTTGGTGGTACATTTGGGATGACCCATATTTGTGGATAATTTGTGGTGACCAAGTAGTCTATCGGTGTGTCCCTGACCATGAGTTCACCTCTGTTTTGACCTTCTGTCACACCATGGCATATGGGGGCCACTTTGGTGCTCAATGTATAGTTCTAAAGGTCCATGACTCAGAAATTTATTGGCCAACATTGTATAGGGATTCCCATAGATTTTGTATGTCATGTAGCCATTGTCAATTCACAGGCACTACTGGAAATGGAGTCATTCCCAATGGTTCTGAACCGTTGGGAAAGCCTGCAGAACCGTTGGTATATGTTATACCAACGGTTTTGAAAACCATAGGGAAGTAAGACGTTGGGAAATGTTATCCCAATGGTTTACAAAGAACCATTGGTATATGTTAGTAAAATTAACCTATGCCAATGGTTTGGCCAACCGTTGGCATATGTTTTACCAACGGTTCCCCTTGAACCATTGGAAAAAAATTCCCTAGGTATTTCCCAACAGTTTGAGTAAACCGTTGGGAAAGTTAAATATATAAAAATGATTTCCTATAGTGGTTTGAACCCACAACCTCCATGTTATAAATCAATGACTTTACCACTATCCTAGAGTATCCTTTGTGAATATATTAGGATAAATATATATATATATATAATTATATATAATTTATATATTGATGTATTCGATGATATTCCAAAACAGCAGATACAATCATCAACATTCACAATGGTACACTGTCTATGGAATTTGGAGGAGAAAAGGTAAGTTTTAATATCCTTGAGGCTATGAAACACCCCGTTGAAGAGCACTCCACTCTTCCTATCTATTCGATGGAAGTGCTCTCAAATGATGCACACACACACAATTCTCTCATCATCCCACATTCTGATTCATTTTTCTTTTCTTCACCTTTGGATGATTTTAGTTTTGAGTCATATTTTGAGTGTTTTGTGGGTTCTGAAAATTTTAAATTTTTTGCTTCAATTGATGACTGTGTTCATTCTGAGGTACCCATGATCGTTGATGATTCTGATGATCTCATTTCAATAGATTCTCAATCTTTAGAGAATAAACATGAGAATATAGAAAGTTTAATGGACCTCACTCCCCCTAAATCCCCTCCCTCAGTCAAAATAACCCCCAGTTTTTGAATTAAAACCACTTCCTTCTAATTTAAAATATGCTTATCTTGAGGTTACTGACCAATTTCCCGTCATTATTTCTAATAACCCTCTACATAGAAAGAATCAAAATTGCTCAACCTTTTGAGCGAGTGTAAAAAGGCAATAGGATGGACATTTGCTGATATTCCTCGGATTATCCCATCTATTTTTATGCACATTATACTTTTGGATGATGAGACTAAACTCGTAATACAATCTCAACGCATGTTGAATCCCACTCTCCTTGAAGTGGTAAAATTGGAATTCAGTAATTTACTTGCTGCGGGGATCATTTATCCTATACTTAATAGTAAATGGGTTAGCCCAATGCAAATTGTGCCTGAAAAAATGAATAACAGTTGTGTTAAATGAAAGGAATGAATTGGTTCCAACACGTTTGCAAAACAGTTGGCGAGTCTGTATTGAATACCGTCGACTAGATCAAGCCATGCAGAAGGACCACTTTCTTCTACATTTCATTGACCAAATGTTAGAATGATTGGATGGTAAGTCCCATTATTTCTTCCTTGATGGATATTCGGGTTATTTTCAAATCCATATAGCCATTGAGGATCATGAAAAGACAAAATTTACATGCCCATTTGGAACATTTTCATACAGAAGGATGCCTTTTGGTCTTTGTAATGCTCCTGGTACTTTTCAGCATTGTATGTTGAGTATATTTTCAGAGTACCTTGAGAATTGCATGGAAGTTTTTATGGATGATTTCACAGTCTATAGAATTTCTTTTGATGATTTTTTGTCACACCTAGGTTCTATCCTCTGTCGTTGTGTAGAAAAAGATCTTGCATTAAATTACGAGAAATGTCATTTCATGGTTGAACGAGGGATTGTTCTTGGGAATGCTATTTAAAAAAAGGGAATTCAAGTGGATAAATCAAAAATTTAATTAAATTCAACCCTTCCATATCCAAAATGTGTTCATGAGGTGCAATATTTCTTGGGTCATGCTGGTTTTTACTGCTGATTCATTAAAGACTTCAGTAAGATCACACTTCCCTTATCCCGATTATTACAAAAGGATTCCGATTTTTTTTTACAAAAAAAAATGTGAGGATGCTTTCAATTCACTAAAAAAGAGTCTCACATCACCTCCCACCATCCAACCACCTAGGTGGTATCTCCCATTGAAACGTATGTGTGATGCCTCTAACTTTGCAGTTGGGGCAGTTTTGTCACAAAGGGTTGAGAAGGCTCCTCATGTCTTTGCATATGCCTCACGTACCCTTGACCTAGCCCAGGAGAACTACACAACCACTGAAAAAGAACTTATTTCTATTATTTTTTTCTTGGAAAATTCAGTTCATATCTTATTGGGTCAAAAATCATTGTCTTTTCTAATCATGTTGCCCTTCGTTTTCACCTAAAGAAACCTGAAGCTAATCCCAGCCTAATTCGGTGGATGCTCCTCCTCCTGGAGTTTGACCTTGAGATTAGAGATAAGATAGGAGTGGAAAATATGGTAGCTAACCACTTTAGTAGGATTTACCCACCATTGGACCATCATGTTGACTCACCCCTCCCCATTGGAGAATTCTTCCCTCATGAGGACCTTCATGATGTTGTGGATCATACCCCCTAGTATGCAGACATTGTGAATTTTCTAGCAACATCTAGGGTCCCCGCTGATTTCATCACTTCACAATACTAGATACTTAAGCATGATTCTTGGTGGTACATTTGGGATGACCCATATTTGTGGATAATTTGTGGTGACCAAGTAGTCTATCGGTGTGTCCCTGACCATGAGTTCACCTCTGTTTTGACCTTCTGTCACACCATGGCATATGGGGGCCACTTTGGTGCTCAATGTATAGTTCTAAAGGTCCATGACTCAGAAATTTATTGGCCAACATTGTATAGGGATTCCCATAGATTTTGTATGTCATGTAGCCATTGTCAATTCACAGGCACTACTGGAAATGGAGTCATTCCCAATGGTTCTGAACCGTTGGGAAAGCCTGCAGAACCGTTGGTATATGTTATACCAACGGTTTTGAAAACCATAGGGAAGTAAGACGTTGGGAAATGTTATCCCAATGGTTTACAAAGAACCATTGGTATATGTTAGTAAAATTAACCTATGCCAATGGTTTGGCCAACCGTTGGCATATGTTTTACCAACGGTTCCCCTTGAACCATTGGAAAAAAATTCCCTAGGTATTTCCCAACAGTTTGAGTAAACCGTTGGGAAAGTTAAATATATAAAAATGATTTCCTATAGTGGTTTGAACCCACAACCTCCATGTTATAAATCAATGACTTTACCACTATCCTAGAGTATCCTTTGTGAATATATTAGGATAAATATATATATATATATAATTATATATAATTTATATATTGATGTATTCGATGATATTCGGACAATATACTCATAAAACTTATCCCAACGGTTCTCAAAACCGTTGGGAAAGATAGGTGCCCACCCTTTCCCAATGGTTTGGAAAAACCGTGGGAAAAAGTGGTGGACTTTTAACAATGGTTTGCCCAAACCGTTGGGAAAGCTATACCCAAGGGACTTTTCCCAACGGTTTGGCCAAACCGTTGGGAAATCCATGGAATTTGCCCAACGGTTTGGCCAAACCGTTGGGAAAGCCATAGACTTTTCCCAATGGTTTGGCGAAACTGTTGGGAAAAGTGGCCACAAAAGGATTTTTTCCAACGGTTTGGCCAAACCGTTGGGAAAGCCATCCCATTAGTGGGCTTTCCCAACGGTTTGGCCAAACTGTTGGGAAAGGGGGAATATACCAACGGTTTTTACAACCGTTGGTATAGAAGCATTGGGAAAGGTCAGGATTCCAGTAGTGAGGGAATATCTCCAAGAGGAATGAAATGCCCCAACAACCCATGCTATTCTGTGAACTTTCTGAGGCATGGGGCATTGTCTTCATGGGGACTTTTCCAATTCATTTGGCTTTGTGTACATATTATTGGCTGTTGACTATGTATCTAAATGGGTGTTAGAAAGGCCCACTAGGACTGATGAATATCGAGTGGTTGTTGATTTTGTCAGGTCCCAAATTTTTAGTAGGTTTGGTTTACCAAATTTATCATTAGTGATCAGGGTTCAAATTTTTGTAATCACAACATGAAACATTTTCTTCGTAATTATGAGGTTGTTCATAAAGTATCTACATCATATCACCCCCAAACTAACATACAAGTAGAAATATCAAATCAAGAAGTTAAGCGAATCTTTGAAAAGATGGTACAACCCAATAGGAATTATTGGAGTTTGTGCTTGGATGATGCACTTTGGGAATACCATAAAACTTTTAAAACCCCAATAGGAATGTCACCATATAGAATTGTGATTGGAAAGGCTTGTCACCTCCCAATGGAGGTATAAGACTGTGCATATTGGGCTATTAAACAATGTAATATGAATCTTTCAGATGCAGGTGAGCATAGAAAGCTGCAGATTCAAGAGTTAGAAGAAATTTGACAAGATACATATGATAACTCCTGATTATATAAAAAAAGAAAAAATTATCCATGATAGAATGATTCATCTGCAGAAGTTCCATATTGGTGAGAAGGTTCTCATGTATACTGACTGAAAATTAACTTTTTTTTATTAAGAAACACTTTTAAGGAAAAAGTGAGAAACCAATGAAAGTGACACCCAAAAATAATCCTCATCCATACCATCAAAAACATCTTGCTCCCTCTCAGAGTTGATATTTGAATCCTCAGGCATGAGAATAGATTGGTGGAAATAGGAGCGAGTGCGCATCCTACCTGCCACCTCCTGCTTACCGAATACCTTCGAGGAAACACCAAGATTGGACAACTCACTTGCTTGTCCTCACATTTTTGGTGCTATACAGGTTTTTCATGAGAAGAGTGGAAAAAGTATTACTGTCAATGGGAAGAGGCTGAAACACTTCTATGAGGATTTTCCAAAACATGTCTTGGAGTAAATACAACTGATAGATGCCACATATGACACCACTTAGCAGGTTGTCCCTTCTCCCTACCTATTATTTACTTGTCTTCTTATTTCAAATAATTTCATTGAGGACAATATAAATTTTAGGTGAGGGGGAGGGTGACATGTCATAGTTAGGATTGAAGAAAAACTAAACAAAAAAAAGAATGTTTTCATGTTTTATTTATTTTTCGTTATTTTGTGTCTTTAGATAAAAATGATCTTAAAAATAATATCCAAAATCAATTTTCATGCTTGAGTCGATTGTGTTGAAAATTCCACTGTTTTAAAAAAAAATCAAATGAATATTGATATGAAATCTTTTTTTCTAATTTTTATTTTCAAATCATTCTTATGTGTTTAATGGTTTTTCGAAACCCATGCCTCATTAGCACTGACCAATATTATAATCCCTTACCTAAGAGACATTCTAAGCCCTTTATTGCATATTCTACCTTTTAATCACTTTCTTGAGAGTCTCGGGTCATGTAGAGAAACTGGAACTTTCCTTGATTCTTTTTGACGCCATAAGATTCAAGTATGCTACATTCATGATAGGGGAAATCATTCATTGAAAATACCTTTGTACAATATCCTCTATTTTTTGCCACATTTACATTTTATCTTTCTTAAGCCTTAGAGGCCATGAAATGCCTGTTAGGTGGCCACATTACAAGCTATTTTATCCCTACCTACCCATCTCTTGTGTATATTCTTGTTTATTTTCAACAAGTATGGGTGAGAGGGTGTTTCTATGTGAATTTTGGGGAGAGAATCATTGTCATGGGTTTATAAAAAGGGTGCCTTCATTTTCCTTGGTCAATGGGTTCATAAGCCATATTACATCATTGTTTTATACATGTTTCCCTCTTTATCTCAAAAAAAAAACTAAAAAAAGATGGTTCTGTACATTAAAAAAAATAAACAGAATAAAAGAAAAAAATGGAGAAAGAGGATGTTTACTCATTATTATTCATTGTCTGGTTGTGACCCACAAAATGGACAACGGGGAGAGTGAGTTGGAGGTGATACACTTTGTCAGGTGTTGAGTGTGTATATTCATTGTGAACACTTGGTGAATTTTGACATGTTTTGTTCACAAGAGATTAAAAACTCCTCTTCATCCTCATATTTTTAAACATTAAATCCTACTAACCCTTGAACCTTAGAACAAAATGTTGAATGTCCACTTGATTAGCGCACTAGTTTCTACCAGTAGAGAAGATAGAATATTTTCAAGCATATGGTAAGATCGCATGAACTCTGAGAAAAGAGCATAACTCCACTTTCTTATGTTCCTTGAGTGAAGAGGGAAATGTTTTAGGTGAGGCGGTTTACGACATTTTGCATGGGTTAACAAAGGAATTTGAACAAATTTGAATGTGAGAAAAGAAAATTGATAGGAAAATTGATTCCATAAACGAGACATGATGAATTTCATTTCCAAAGAATATTTGATGTTTTCACACCTTTGATTAAGGAATGGTACATGATTAGGATATTATATATTTCCCCGAAGTGAAAATGTTTAGGTGTGGGGGTGTGATCATACCATGATTCACTATTTTATTTCACCCTTATACCAATTTATTAAAATTGTATTGTTTTGAAAATTAAAAGTATAATAACAAATTTCACTCCATGTATGATTCAATTATTTTGTGTTTAAAACTGTTAAAAAGGGAAATGTTAATTGTTTTGATAATTATATTGTATTTGGAGGTGATTTGGAGGACCCATGATGAATTCTATAAAAAATGGGTCAATCTGCACATGATCCAAGAACACTAGTGGACTAAAACGCATGTTTCTACTTAAAGGTGCCATCAAATGCGATGAAAATTTGTGGGCTGGTCTGAAATTTTATTAGATTCATTTCATATGAAGGAACTGAAGCCCAGTATATAACTCAATTAAATAAAAATAGAGGATGAGTAAAAACAACATACAACCTGGAATTAAAAAGATCATTCAAAATAATACAACTTTGAAGCTCGGGATTATATCACATTCCTCTCCGGGTGATCACAAGGAGTTTAGAAACCCATGGGAGATAAAGAAGAAGACGATTTTGAAGTATCACTTCTCATAGCCTCCATAACTACTAGGGATGTTTAGAAGACTCCTTGGGGACTCCAAAATGGAAGCACCTTGCCTCCTGGCCAAAAATGCAAATGGGGAGCCCAAGGTGTCATTTTATAGGAAAATTGGAAGGTAGTTTTTGGCACACATATTTATCAATCCAATTATACCATGTGTATCAGCATTCAGATAGAATTATCTCTCTTTGGAGAAAATATAAACGTTGTAGCCCCACCTCTTTAATGTCTCCACCGAAATTTTGGCACCATTTGGACAAATACAGCTCAAGATATTGATAAAATATAGAACACCACATTTGACTTGGTCCATATTTGGTGGCTTGGACAGATCAGTTCGGATGGTCCGCATATAAGCCGAATCAAGATTGGGTTCCTTAATAAGAAATTTATCCTATTAAAATTTGGACAGGCCTACAAAATTTCAGCACATTTAGATGCACGGATTGTGTTTACTATGCAAAAACAGTGGACAGATGTCCATGGATCCATGCAATTTTGGCCCATTTTTCTTCCACTTCATCAAGGGCCCTCCAAATCACCCCCACCTACATTGAAATAATAAAAACAAGTAACATTTCCCATTATAATTTTGATTAAACTTAATTAAATGATTCAAACATAAAGTGAAATTTATTTTTATATTTTTAATATTAATTACAAAACTAGTTTAAAACAGCGGTGTAAGGGTGGAATGAAACAGTGAATCGTGGTACGATCACACCCCCACACCTAAACATTTGCACTCCTGGGGAAAGTCACATATCTGAATAAAATGATGCACATATATATATTTCCAACATTTGAGGAAATTTTATTTAATATAAAGTGATGAATGCAGAAACCACACCAATGAGTTCTTCTTAATGAAAATAGAAAAAGATGTCTCATAAATCATATCATAGTGAAATTCAAAAAGATTCATGATACCCAATTGAGCGAGGAATTCAGAAGTAAACCATGACACTAACTCTCCATGTGTGTGTTTGAAAACCATTCCATGCTATTCTTTCCACTTTCTATCCAATAAATATAGGTTATTTTAACAATATTCAGCTTTAAATGATTTTTCACCGAACCTGTCCTACATCCTTTGCAATCATTTTTCAAGACCCACTCATTTAAGCATTCCCTGAAGTCAAACCATAAGCTCCCGACCTAGATATCCCCATATGTTTCAAATTTCATCAGTCCCCTCATTTATTATATTTTTTTGAAGTTTCATTTGGAACAAATATCACACTGATCTCTCAACCCTTGTTTGATCTCCTCACAATACTAATTGTAATAGTTATAACAAGATCAAAGGTTGAGTAGGAGTGGTTTTTGACCTGCCCAAGAAACAACCAATTTTTTTGTTTTTTTAGGGTGTACAATAGTCGGACATTAGGTAAACACGCATAGGTCAATCTAGTACAGTAATGAAATAGATCGGATAAGGAACGAACATATGAAAATATCATTTGAAGCTGAAAAATATTAACCCAACATATATTTACCTTATATTAAGTAAGAAATATTCACACATTGTGGTTTGGTGCAAAAATTTGTAGAGATATTAGTGACATAGTTTTACCAAAAACTACTCACACAATGGGAATCAATCATCTCAAAGGTTTCACATAGATACGACCATTTATATCATTGACAAAAAAAATTCACTAAAAATCACCCCCTGATGTAAAATTCATAAAAAAATTCTTTTTAGCCTTCGTTATGGTATTTCTACTTTCCCCATTTATGGTCACCAAATCATTGAACTTCAAAATTGTTGATGGGGAAAAATAAAAATACCATGGAAAAGGCTAAAAAGAGAAGAAAGGAGAAAATGATGAAAATTCCTATCTAACCCAGGAATATATCCACCCCCCACACCTAGAATGTGCAGTGTCCTCACTGAAATAATTGAGAATGTGAGAAGGAAGGATAAAACCTGGTGTGTTTTATTGGTATGATGAATCGAGAAGGTGGATTTCCTCCACCAGATTCTTCAGAAAATCCTCATAGAAGTGTTTAAGTTGCTGCCCATTGACGGTAAGACTTCGTCCACTCTGCTCTTGCAAAACCTATATTGCACCAAAAGGGTAAACATTAGTAACAGTATAAGGACTGATCCATTGGGAACTAAGCTTACCTGGGTGGAGCTTAAGCCTGGAATTGTACATGAGGACCTTCTCACCAATATGGAACTTCCACTGGTGAATCATGTTATCATGAATAGCCTTTGTATTCTCTATATAGATTTGGGAGTATTCATATGCATCACGTCAAATGTCTTCCAACTCTTGAATCTGCAGCTTTCTTTGCTCACCTGCATCTGAAAGGTTCATATTACATTGTTTAAAAACCCAATATGCACGGTGTTCTACCTCCACTGGGAGCTAACAAGCCTTTCCAAACACAATTCTGTATGGTGACATTCCGATTGGGGTTTTAAAAGCTATACGGTATGCCCAAAGTGCAGCATCCAAGCGCAAACTCCAATCTTTCCTATTAGGTTGTACCATTTTTTCCATGATTTGTTTAACTTCCCGATTTGATATTTCGGCTTGTCCATTAGTTTGGAGGTGATATGCAGTGGAGAGTTTATGATCAACCCCATACTTATGAATCAAATTTTTCAAGTTGCGATTGAAAAAATGTGAACCATGATAACTAATGATGGATCTTGGTAAACAAAACATGCTGAAAATTTGGGACCCCACAAAATCAACTACCACTCGAGAGTCATCGGTCCTGGTGGCCTTTTCTTCCACCCATTTAGATACATAGTCAATATCCAATAAGATGTATAAAAAGCCAAATGACTTTGGAAAAAGCCCCATGAAGTCAATGCCCCATGCATCGAAGATCTCACAAAATAACATCGGCCGTTGGGGCATTTCATTCCTCTTGGAGATATTCCCTATGAATTGAAAACGAATACATGACTTGAAAAATCTATGTCCATCCTTATACAATGTTGTCCAATAAAGTCCTGAGTCAAGGACCTTTCGAGATGTACGTTGAGAGCCAAAGTGTCCCCCACATGCCAAGGTGTAGCAGAAGGTCAAAACAGATGTGAACTCATGGTCAGGGACACACTAACGAACAAATTGGTCACTACAAATTCTCCACAAATATGGTTCATCCCAAATGTACCATCGATAATCATGTTGAAGTCTCTGGGATTGTGAAGTGCTAAAATCAGTGGGGACCCTAGATATTACTAGAAATTTCACAATGTCCGCATACCAGGGGGTAAGGTCCACAACATCACAAAGGTTCTCATGAGGGAAGAATTCTCCAATGGGTAGGGGTGAGTCAACATGATGATCCAATGGTGGAGAAATCCTACTAATGTGGTTAGGTACCGCATTCTCCACCCCTCTCTTATCCCTAATCTCAAGGTCATACTCTTGGAGGAGGAGCATTCACCGAATGAGATGGGGATTGGCTTCAGGTTTCTTTAAGAGAAAACTAAGGGCAGCATGATCCGAAAAGACAATGATTTTTGACCCAATGAGATAGGAACGGAACTTTTCCAAGGCAAACACAGTAGGAAGAAGTTATTTTTCAGTAGTTGTGTAGTTTACCTGGGTAGGGTCAAGGGTACGCGAGGCATACACAATGACATGAGGAGCCTTCTGAACCCTTTGTGATAAAACTGCCCCAACTTCAAAGTTAGAGGCATCACACATAAGTTCGAAGGGTATATCCCACCTTGGTGGTTGGATTATGGGAGGTGATGTGAGACTCAGTTTTAGTGAATTTAAAGCATCCTCACAATTTTTATCAAAAACAAATTCAGAATCCTTTTGTAATAACCGAGATAAGGGACGTGAAATCTTACTAAAGTATTTAATGAATCAGCGGTAAAAACTAGAATGACCCAAGAAATACCACACCTCACGAACACATTTTGGAAATGGAAGGGTTGAAATTAATTCAATTTTAGATTTATCAACTTGAATTCCATTATTTGAAATGACATGCCCAAGAACTATCCCCCAGTCAACCATAAAATGGCATTTCTCATAATTTAAAACAAGACCTTTTTCAATGCAGCAGCAGAGGACTGAACCTAGGTGTTCCAAACAATCATAAAAATAAGATCCATATACCATGAAATCATCCATAAATACTTCCATAAAACTCTCAAGGTACTCAAAAAAATACTAAATATACATCACGGAAAATTACTAGGAGCATTACAAATACTGAATGGCATCATTCTGTATGAAAATGTGCCAAATGGAAAGGTAAATGTGGTCTTTTGTTGATCCTCAGGGGCTATATGGATTTGTAATTAACCCTAATAGCCATCAAGGAAACAATAATCGGACATACCGGCCAATCGTTCTGATATTTTTTCAATGAAAGGTCTTGGAAAGTGGTCCTTCTGTGTGGCTTGATTCAGTTGATGGTAGTCAATACAGACTCGACAACTATTTTGCACACGTGTTGGAACCAACTCATTCCTTTCATTTGACACAACTATTATTCCTGTTTTTTAGGCACAATTTTCACTGGGATAACCCATTTACTATCAGATATAGGATAAATGATCCACGCAGCATGTAATTTACTGACTACCAATTTTACCACTTCAAGGAGAGTGGGATTCAACCAGTATTGAGATTGTCTTACGGTCTTAGCCTCATCATCCAAAATTATATGGTGCATAAAAATAGATGGTATAATCCTAGGAATATCAGCCAATGTCCATCCTATTGCCTTTTTACACTCTCTATAAAGTTTGAGAAGTTTCGATTCCTGTTGTGGAGAGAGGTTGTTGGAAATAATGACGGAAAATTGGTCAATACCCTCAAGATATGCATATTTTAAATTAGAAGGAAGTTGTTTAAGATCCAAAACTGGTGGTTTCTAGATTGAGGGAGGGGATTTAGGGGGAGTGAGGTCCATTAAACTGTCTATCTGCTCATGTTTATTCTCTAAAGATAGAGAATCTATAGAAATGAGATTTTTAGAATCATTGATGGTCATGGGTACCTCAGAATTAACACACTCATCAATTAAAGAACAAAATTTACAGTTTCAAGAACCCACACAACACTCAAAACATGAATCAAAACTCAAATCATTCAAGGGTGAAGAAAAAAATGAATCAGTGTTTGGGTTGACGAGAGAATTGTGTGTGTGTGCATAGTTTGAGATCACTTCCATCGAATAGACAGGACGAGTGGAGTGCTCTTCAATAGGGTGTTTCATAGCCTCAAAGATGTTAAAACTTACATTTTATCTACCAAATTCCATGGACAATGTACCATTGTGAACATTGATGATCGTCTTTTTGGTTTTTTAGGAATGGCCTCCCAAGTATGAGAGGAGTGTGTCCTTGGGTTCGGGTATCTTCCATCTGAAGAATGTAAAAATCAGCGGGGAATATGAGATTCTTCACTCTGACAAGGACATCCTTAATCACTCCTTTTGGATGCGTTGTACTCTGGTTGGCAACTTTCATGACAATGCCTGTTGGTTGAAGCTCTCCAACCTATAGAGAAGTATACACGGAGTGAGGCATTACATTAATGGAAGCACCTAAATCTAGAATAACATCAGAAAAGAAGGTCTCCCCTATGGTACATGGTATCGTGAATGTGCCCGAATCCTTGCATATGGTTGGCATTGATGGTTGAATCAAGGCCGAGACATTCCGACCCAAGTTGACTCTCTCATTCCCCGTCATCCTTCATCTATGGGTGCGAAGTTCTTTAAGAAATTTGGCATAATAGGGAATTTTCTTGACTGCATCCAATAAAGGAATATTAACCTGAAATTTATTAAATGTATCCATTATCTCATTATCAATATCATTATCATAATTTTTCATAGATTTAGATTGTCTTTGTGGGAAAGGAAGAGGAATGGATTGTTCATTTGAATCATCAACGATGATTTTATTACCCTTTTATTTTTTTTAATTACATGGAATTTTTGACGGTTAGGATATAGTGTTTTCAAGAGGGGGACATACCTGTTTCATCGAATCAGTAGAAGGAGAGGCTTCTTTACCACTATGAAGTGTAAGTGCACATACATGACCTTTTTCCTTCGTATTGGCAATGGGTTGGGATGGTATTTGTCTAGACCCTTGCATATTAAGCTCACCGATGGTGTTTTCCAATTGTCCCACTTGAGTTCGTAGGTCTTGAATTGCTGATTGTGTGGTCTGTTGGAACTGGAGGATCTGGGTTGCCATTTGTTTCACCATGCCCTCGAGGCTTGGTTTATCTTGATTTTCCTCCTTGTCGGTATTGGGGTTGTGCTTTCCACCCTGGATTTAGATTTGGCCTGAATTGTTCTTACTTGAAGGGAGGTGCTTGTTAGAATGGACACCCTGGGAACACAGCTGCACAAGACTCAGATGAATCTTAAAGTTGTGGGCACTGGTCAGAAAAATGAGTGTTATTAGAACAAATCCTAGAAGTAGAGTGTGAGTTACCTTGTGATTGAGATAATTTCCTTATAAGGTTATGCATATCATCAAGTTTAACATCTACCTTTTGTTCTTGGGATGAATGACTTACCTCATGAACTCCTCGGGTTGGTGCAATAGCTCGTGTACCAAATTGTTGTGCATTTTGAGACATGTTGGCTATTAAGTCGCGAGCGGCGGAAGAAGTTTTATCAACTAGGGAACCACTAGCTGCAGCATAAATCATTCCACGATCCATGGGAATGAGTCCCTCATAGAAGTATTGGATTAATAGTTGTTCACTAATCTGGTGGTGGGGGCAACTTGAGAAAAGTCTTTTGAATCTCTCCATGTATTCATGAAGGGTATCTCCTTGTGATTGCCTAATTCCACAGATTTATTTCCTAAATTATGCAGTTCGGGAGGTAGGGAAGAAATTCTCTAGAAAGAGTCTTTTACGTTCATTCCAGCCCCCAATCGTGGTAGGAAAATAGTATAACCAATCTTTGGCTACACCATCAAGGGAGAAAGGGAAGGTCCTAAACTTGATTAAGTCCTCAGAAACATTTTGGGGTTTCATGGTAGAGCACACTATGTGAAATTCTTTGAGATATTTGTGAGGGTCCTCACCGAGAAGACCATGGAATTTTGGAAGAAGGTGGATGAGACCTGATCTTAGCTCAATTATGGCTACTTCCTCGGGGTATTGGATGTACGCAGGTTGGTACTCCACATCAGGGGTGGTCAGTTCTTTTAAAGTTCGGTTATTTGCAGCCATGTTTTCTTGGTTTTGATTGGGTTCAATTTTAGATTGGTTTAGGAAAACTTGAGCTTCCAATAGGGGTTCCTCAATGTTACTTGATTGACCTTATCTAGATGCCTTGATTTGTGTGTGAAGTGAGTATTCAATTTCAGGATCAAATTCAAGTAGTGTTTCTTTACGAGATCTTGTCTTGCAACAATGATGTCCAGTTTGATTGATTGCTTTTTTTTGTTGTTTTTTTTATTTGGGAAGGATAATAAAAATTAAGAAGTGTTAAATAATAATAGAATGTTATACTATAGAATTAGAGAGGGAGATGGAGAAGAAGAGAGAGATAGAGATAAAGAACACACCAAAAAAACCAAAAATAAAGACAAAATCCAAAACAAAAACAATAAAATGGGGGTGGGGTATTTAAAGGAGTAATAATTAAGAATTAAAATAAATAAATAAATGGAAATAAAGAAAACAATTATCTTGGATCCCCCTAAATGGCGCCAAAATTTGATCGCGTTGTCGAGCACGTCATGTTAGTTGTTTAATTTTGACTAGAATTTCTGCAGTATAGCAGCATCCCTAGGTCATCTCTCAACAGAGCCTTAGACCATTAATTTAATAAGAGGGTTTTTATTGTGGAAGTAGAAGGTGAATTAGGTTTTGGAAAACATGGGGGTTTTAGGATTAATGATGAAAATAGGAAATGAAAGAGATAAAACAAAGTAGAAATGAACATGATTGATTAAACGTGATCAACCCGGGGAAGTATCGTGATGGTCATCCTTCATCGCTTCAAGGGATGGGGTTATGATATTTTAATACCTGGTTTTTAATACATATTAAAATATTTTTTCTGAGTTTATTCTAGGATACATCCTAGGGTTCAGTAAAAAACACAGAATGTTTCACCTGAGACCGCTGATGATTGGGTGATTTGTGTTCGACATCATAACGGTAACTCACCGAGGCAACACACGAAGAACTTGATGTGTTGTCCAGGTTTGTATGTTACTTCTTTGTGATACCATGACATAAATTTTCATGATATTGATAGTGCTTATGTGAGTTTAATTGACCAATATGAACTACACAAACACCGCAATTGAATGAGGGAAGAAAAGGGGATGAATGGTGTGTGAAACATCACATGAAATGGTACCGCCAAACATGATCATTATAGTTGAGTATAACATAATAGTATATAAATCAATTAAATAAAAGTATAGGATGATGAAAAACAATATACAACCTGGAATTAAAAAGATCATTCAAAATAATACAACTTTGATGCTCGGGATTACATCACATTCCTCCCCGGGTGATCACAAGGGGTTTAGAAACCCATGGGAGAGGAAGAAGAATAAGACGTTGAAGTAGCACTTCCAATAGCCTCCAGAACTACTATGGAGGTTTAGAAGACTCCTTGGGGACTCCAAAATGGCAGCACCTTTCCTCCTGACCGAACTTGCAAATGGGGAGCCCAAGGTGTCATTTTATAGTAAAATTGGAAGGTGGTTTTTGGCACACAGATTTCATCAATACACTTGTACCACACGTTTTGGCCTTCAGATATCCTTATATCGCTTTGGAGAAAATATAAAAGCCGTATCCCCACATCTTGACTACCTCCACCGAATGTTTGGCACCATTTGGACAACTACAGCTCAATATATTGATAAAATACAGAACACCACATTTGACTTGGTCCATATTCGGTGGCTTGGACAGATGAGTTCGGATGGGCCCCATAGAAGCCGAATCAGGATTGGGTTACTTAATAATAAATTTATCCTATTAAAGTTTGGACAGGACCACAAAATTCTGCCAATTTGGATGCACGAATTTCGTTTACTTTGCAAAACAATGGACAGATGTCCACGGATCCATGCAATTTTTGCCCATTTTTTTCCACTTCATCAAGGGCCCTCCAAATCACCTCCACCAACATTGAAATAATAATAAGAAGTAACATTGCCCATTATAATGTTTATTAACATTAATTAAATGATTCAAACATAAAGTGACATTTATTTTTATATTTGGTATATTCATTACAAAACTAGTTTAAAACAGCGGTGTAAGGGTAAAATAAAACAGTGAATCGTGGTACGATCAACATCCAAACGCGTAAAGGAAGGAGAAAAATTCTGTTGAATCCTTCATGAGGAAGTGTCCACCTTCATTCTGGGGGTCTACTGATCCATTAGTTGCTGAAAAATGGATCAGTACTACTGAAAAGATATTTTCAGTTATTCAATGTTCTGTACATGATGAAGTCATCTTAGAAGTGTATCGTTTGGAAGGTGATGATGATAAATGGTTGAATCTTATCAAGAATACGAGGAAAAGAGATGAAATTGAGTCCATGGAATGGGAAGAGTTCAAGAACATATTTTTCAATAAGCACTTACCTCGTATTCTTCGAACCATGATGGAGAAGGAGTTTCTTGAACTGAACCAAAAGGATGATGAATCTGTTGGTACCTACGAAGAAAATTTTACAAGACTTGCAAGGTACGCTTCTGGGATTATTATCCAACCTGAGAGTAAGATTGATCGATTCTTTAGTGGCATAAAACCAAGTCTTCGAAGGGAGTTATCCATAAGGGACTTCAACAACTACGAGGAAATCGTTCGATGTGCTCTCAAGGTTGAGATGGTGATTGGAGTAACCCATCAGTCATATGGGTTTGATAAGAAGAGGAAAATGGAATTCAAAAGAAAATATAAAGACCATACTGCAAAGAAGATGAGTTTTCCCTTATGCTCAAAGTGTGGAAAGAAACCTGGAGGCAGTTTTCTTAAAGGGACAAGTAAATGTTTCAAATTTGGAAAAGAAGGTCATCGGGCATTTGAATGCCGTAATGATGGGAAGAAGATGTCTAGTGACGCGAACAAAGAAAAGGCTACACAGATTGCACCTCCTACACTTCAATGTTACAAGTGCAAGGAAATGGGTCATTATGCTAATAAATTCCCTAATCCATTGGTTGTTGATGATGATCGACTTCAACAAACTCTTAAGGCTAAAGACAAAGGAAATTCACATGCAATTTCTATCAGTGATGTGGAGTATGATAACGAAGTGGTGAAAGGTACACTTACCATCCACTCTAAAGTAGAAAATGTTTCATTTGATTCTGGATCCATCCACTCTTTTATTTATGAAGAAGTTTCTAAGGGTATTTCCGTATTACCTCAACAATTAGATGTTGAGTTAGCTGTGACAACACCTAATGGCAGAACAGTCGCATCAAAAGTTTATAATTCTTCTCTGATTGATGTTTGTGGGAAAGTGCTTCCTGCAAATCTTATGATCCTTCCTATAGTGGAATTTGATGTGATTCTTTGCATGGATTGGATTTCTTTATATGGAGCTCATATCAATTTCCAAAGAAGGGAAGTCACATTTCATATTCCAAATCAATCTATGATCATCTATCGATGCAAGGATGGACATAACCTTCTAGTGGAAATTTCTTCCATCTTATGGGTCTTGATTCCGCTAAATGAAGGTTATTTATCTCAAATGGTTGTAGAGAAACTCACTATTAAGAATATTTCCATTGTTCGGTAGTTTGATGATGTCTTTCTAGAGGAATTACTGGGCATTCCACCAAATCGTGAAGTTGAGTTTTCAATTGAACTCATACCTGGTGCTATGCCCATTTCGAAGACACCTTATAGAATGGCCCCAATTGAGTTGTAGGAATTGAAGAAGCAACTCCAAGCGAATCTTGATAAAGGATTCATATTCCCTAGTGCATCACCTTGAGGAGTACCTGTTCTGTTTGTTAAGAAGAAAGATGGATCAACGAGACTCTGCATTGATTATCGAGAACTTAACAAGATCACTATCAAGAAAAAATATCCTCTCCCATGCATTGTTGACTTATTTGACCAACTACGCGGAGATCAATACTTTTCCATGATTGATCTTCATTCAGGGTATCATCAATTAAGGGTCAAAAGGGAGGATATAGCAAAGACGGATTTCCGTACAAGGTATGGACACTATGAATTTATAGTGATGTCAGTTGGTCTTACTAATGCCCCTGCTATCTTCATGGATCTAATGAATAGAGTCTTTAGAGACTACTTTGATCAGTTTGTGGTAGTATTTATAGACGATATTCTTGTCTATTCAAAGAGAAAGGAAGAACATGAAGATGACTTGAGAATTGTATTGAAGTCCCTGAGAAAGGAGAATCTTTATACCAAATTTGCCAAGTGTGAATTTTGGATTCAAAGAGTTTCATTTTTGGGTCACATAATCTCAAAAGAGGGGATATCTGTGGATCCAGCAAAAACAGAGGTTATTGAAAGATGGTCGAGACCAACAACAGTAATTGAGATCCGAAGATTTCTTGGTTTAGCTGGATATTATCGACGTTTTGTGAAAGATTTTTCAGGATTATCTAACCCACTCACCAAATTGACTCGGAAAGGAGTTATGTTTTTTTTTGGACAGAGGAATGTGAAGAGAATTTCAAGGATTTAAAAAGACAGTTATCCAGTGCACCTGTGCTCACACTGCCTTGTAGTGTAGAAAGGTTTGTGATCTACAGTGATGCATCCAAGAAGGGATTGGGGTGTGTTCTCATGCAAAACGATATGGTGATAGCTTATTCTTCACGACAGTTAAAAATCCATGAGCAAAATTACCCAACTCATTATTTGGAGTTAGCTGCGGTAATATTTTCATTAAATATTTGGAGGCATTATCTTTATGGAGAAAGGTTTGATATTTATACTGATCATAAAAGTTTAAAGTATATTTTCTCACAAAAGGACCTGAATATGCGCCAAAGAAGATGGTTGGAGCTGATTAAGGATTACGACTGCTCAATTCATTACCACCCTGGGAAAGCAAACAAGGTGGAAGATACATTATGTCGACAAGACCATGCTAGCTTATCCATGATGAGGATCACAAAAGATACAATATTTATGGATTTACAAAGGATGGATCTTGGAATTATAATGGAAGGGGAAAAATATTATCTTTCTAAAATGAATCGTCAACCATCTATACATTTGAAGATTAAAGAGGCACATAAAGAAGATGTAGAGTTACAAAAGAAGGTGAGAAATGTTCCTGAATTCAACCTTGATTGTGATGGGATAATAAGGTTCAGGAATCGGGTTTGCGTTCCTCCCATCCCAGAATTAAAGAAGGAGCTACTGGATGAGACTCATAGTTCTTCATTATCTATTCATATTGGAAGCACGAAGATGTATAGGGACCTGAAAGAGTACTTATGGTGGGATTTAATGAAAAGATATGTTGCTGAATATGTCTCACGATGCTTGGTTTTTCAGCAATTTAAAGCTGAGAGACAGAAGTCTAAGGGGATGTTACAACCATTACCCATACCAGAATGGAAATGTGAAAACATCACTATGTACTTTGTCACTGGACATCCTAAAACATCCAAAGGCAATAATGCTATCTGGGTCATAGTTGATCGTCTTACAAAGTTGGCACATTTTATTACTGTTAGAGAAGATTTCTCTCTGGATCAGCTTGACAAGATATATGTAACGGAAGTGGTAAGATTGCATGGAGTACCACTTTCCATTATATCTGATCAGGATCCGAGGTTTACCTCAATGTTTTGGTGAAGTATTCAGCATACTCTGGATATAGAGTTGATTTTCAGCACTGCTTATCATCCTCAGATAGATGTCAGTCTGAGAGGAAAATTCAAACTCTAGAAGATATGTTGAGAGCTTTCTCTATGGATTTTAATGGATGTTGGGATCAACACCTACCTTTGGTGGAATTTTCATATAATAATAGCTCTCACTCCAGTATTCAGATGGCTCCTTATGAAGCTCTCTATGGAAAGAAATACTGGACTCCAACTTGCTGGGATAAAGTTGGGGAAAGAAAGCTATTAGGACCTGGTCTTGTTGATGAGATGGCAGAAAAGGTCCGATCTATTCAACAACACATAAGAGTAGCTTAGAGTCGAAAAAAAAGTTATGTCGATAACCGAAGAAAATACCTAGAGTTTGAAGTGGGTGAGAAAGTGTTCTTATGAATATCTCCTTGGAAGAGAGTAATGAGATTTGGAAAAAAGGGAAAGCTCAGCCCTAGGTATATCAATCCTTTAGAAATACTGAATCGTGTTGGGAAGGTATCTTACTGATTGGAGCTTCCACCGAATCTCTCTCAAGTTCATGATGTGTTCCATGTATCACTCTTGAGAAAGTATATACCAGATCCTTCACATGTACTCAGCTCAGAAGTGGTACCACTGGAGCAAGATCTTTCTTATAAAGAATAACTGATAGAGATTCTGGATCGTAGCAAAAATGTTCTACGGAACAAGACCACTCGCTTGGTGAAAGTTTTATAGAGGAACCACCAATTAGAATAAGCTACATGGGATCTTGAGGATATTATGAAGGAGAGTTATCCTCATCTGTTTGTTACAAAGTGACAAATTTCGAGGGCGAAATTCATTTTAAGTGGGGTAGAATGTAACACCTGAGATTTTTATGAGAAATATTTTGTTTTTATGTTATATACATAATCAAAGTAATATTTCACTACACACAATAGTAGCTTGGCTTGCTTTACACACAATCACAACCTTCCTCGATAGCTTGCGTTGTATGCAATACCGAGTTTCAGTAAACAATGATATGCTATTAAAATATTATTAAAACTAGCAGTTAGAAATAGTAATACCCACTTTTTGAAATTACATAAATTTTATCTTTCAAAATGGACTTCATTTTTGGATTCGGAATATCGAAATTAGCCTAGGGTGAAATTTTGGTATTTTTCTAAAAACTTTCAATTTTTGATGAATAGTGAAAACACTAGGTTACTATTTAAAAACCAAATTTTCATTTAAATAATTATTTATTTGAATTAAATTTATTTTAGGTCAAAATTGATACATAATACCTATATAATTTCAATGTAATTCATTGGAGTCATTTTATAATAATTTTAGATATATAAAAATGTTATTGAATTTTTCACCGTGTTTTACCTCCTATGAGAATTTGAAAATTTACATAAAACATAATTTCACCTCTACTGTGAGTGGAATTTCAAAAATCCTAGAGACATGGTTAACATCAAGGAGTAAAATTTTTTTCAATAAGATAAAAGTAATTTTTGGTGAATAGTAACTTTTTACTTTTTTTACCACTGTTAAAAATAAATAGGCTAATTAAGGGTAAAAATGATATTATTATTACCCTAACACGTGTTCTAATTCTATTGGATAAGTTTAATTAGACCAATAATACCCTTAGGAATAAAATATGACCATTTAGGTCCACTTGGAATAGATTAAGACATTTATTATTATTTTACTTAAAGAAGAGTTAAAATAGTTAAAATCAATGTTTAATAACTAAAACATTTTTAATACAGGGTTATACATATGATAATTTCGATTATAAATATTACTTAAAAAGATAAAACTATATCCTACATAATGGTATTTTATTTATAATTTTTAGACTTTAAATAATTTAATTTATATATGACACAATTATGATGCAGTAATTACCTTAATAAGAAAATACTAACATAATTGATATTATAAATACCCAAAAAATGTAATTTGAAAATTTTTAAGAATTAAACTAATTTTATAGGTTAATATGACATATTAGTATTGATATAATTAACTTTTTTAGAACTAAAAATGCTTTTATGATTTTCAAAAAAATCAATTACCAAATAGTGTCAAAATTGACATAAAATAGTTTCTAAATAAATATTATATTATTAATTTTTATTTTATTCATACAAATCTAAGGTTAAGAACAATGACTTATATAAGGTTATATATATTAATAATGAACAACTTGGGGTTCTTTTGTCTTGTTATAGTAAGTTTCTTAACCTTATAGTGTATTAAAACAAGAAGACACAGTAAAAGTAAAATTATTTAACTTAATGTTAAATCTAAATGATAAGGTTAAAATAGAAAGCTAAACTGGTCTAAATTCTATTTTATGAGAGTATTTAGACCGATCCCCACCTTAGATTATAAATAAATCAATTTGGAGCTATTAAAAACCGAATATGACTTTATAATAAAATAATATTTTTAGTTTTTCCAAAGGTGCCCCTCTCCTCCCTTATAAAGGGGAACCTCCTCCCTCTCCTCCTCACACCACTTCGAGCCATAAAGATCGGCCAACCCCTATAAATTTCTCTTATCAACTTCCATAGAAACATACTAGAGGTCCTGGTATTCTTCAAAGACCATATTTATTGCCCTAAGAGGAGTTTAAGAAGAGGCGCTTCAAAGAAGAGGTAATGTTCGTTACCGATTCTTTCAACTTTATTTCTTCTTCTACTTCTACTTATTTAGTTGTTTCATTATGAAGTAATAACATAAGTATAAATCATATACTGATATATTATTATAAATATTAAACAATCCTATTTCTCCTTCTATCCATCCTACGGAAAATGAAATCATCGCGCGTGCGTACGTACGGAATACCGTCTCCACGCCGTGGTGTAATCTGTTTTCCACCACCACCTTACTTGGATGGGTATAATGGTGTAAATAATAACTATATATGATTATTGTAAAGCTATATTGATTCTTAAATAGTATACATACACTCCAATACAATTCCAAGATCATGGTAACGATATCATCGCTCGTGCGTACGTATGGAATACCGTCTCCACGATGTGATGCGACTCGTTCTACATGATCTTCATTGCATAATTATTATATAAATGAATTGAATGAATAAATTTGATATATATTACACTAATACCATTCTGGAAATTAGGCATCTATAACCTAAAAATAACAATAAGAATGTATTCTACAAAACACTCATAAGAACAAAAAGCAATAAACACCTGAATAACAAGTAGCAATGAAATATTACTAATAAGAAGATAATAATCTAAGAATATGACCATATATGATATCATAAGAATGGGTATGATTCTGGAATAAGTCAATGACATTATTTAAATCATTATACAGGTGGTTCGGACATGTATGAAGCATATCGGACCTAAGGTAAGGAAAAATCTCGCAATCTCATTTTTATCCGAGATTGTTTGTACTTCCGAATTTAATGGGGAATATTTATCATCCACATCCATGTTTCGTTAATATGAAATATTATTTCTATACTATTACAATTTTTTAAATCCAATTTTACCCATTGGTGAGTTTTTATTAAAAGATATTAAAGGAATCTTTTGTCATTTTTTGTACGAGGTACTTTTTGATTTTTTCGGCCAAAGTACGAGAAGAATGTTTTTTTAAATTATACGGATTGAATGGATTTTAATGAATTCATAGAACATTATTTCCATGAAGATTACTTTAAAAGTTTTCATGTTTATTTTTAATCAACTTCATTTAGTTTAAAATTTTATGACATGTTAAGAAATGAAAAATGTTTTTGAAGTAGAAAGGATATTTTCCTCAAGAATGGAGTTCAAGCATTTTATCAAAATTATTTTCCATCTAAGATAATATAGGGTTCTGTTTCTATCCCTATTTTTACATTTATTTGATTATGTTATGATGGAATTATTTTTATAAGGTCCTTTTATCTTATATGATTTATGTTATGATGGTCTGATGTTTACGAATCCCATTTTTATTACATGGGTTATGCTATGAGGTATAATTTATGATATTGTGGCACACATAAGAATGGTATAATTATGAGATGGGTGGGACCTATATATCCCTCTAATTCATTGGGTAAAGATTTATATCTCATGAGATAGACATGGCTAGAATGGCAGGTTAATCTGGTTCAGTGAAACAAGACAGAAACGAGGAGTGAACTTGGTTCAGAAATGGACTTTGTCCGCTATGATAGTCTTGGAAATGAGTCTTGACTAATAAGAAATGATTCTCTATGATTATGTGTGTATGCCACAAAGTTTCATGTTTTATGTTATGATTATTTGGATTACATCTCACTATTATGATTGATCCCAGGTCATGATATTATGATCTCTTTTTCAAGATAAGATTTTCAAAATGTTATGTCCTTAAGAATACAATATGATTGATATTTCTTTTGTTTTCCCTTACTGAGCATTTGAGCTCAACCTTTTGTATGTTTTCTTTTCCCCAGGTCTAGAATAAGGGTATTAAGTATAATATTCCAAAAGGGACTCTAGATATGATGAAATAAATGGGAGACAACGTAGATGATTTATGAACCAGTTGTTTATATTTTCCAGTTTCTAAAGACACTATACCTTTAGAGTCCTTTCATGGTTTTGTTATATGTTTTAATAAGTATGCTTCAATTCAGAAGTAATAACAATGTATGAAAAGTATGGGTCTCTATAAGTTCTCTCATAAGGGGAAGTTATTTTTGGGAAGTTGTTGGATGATTCATTTCTCATCGAGTTACCTGAGATTATTCTATAATAGATGGCTCTCAGGTTTCCCATGGCACCTGTGAAGGTCCCCTATCCATCAAGAGGTTTATCCTAGATGAACCCATTCTTGAGGAGTGTACATTTTAAATTATAGATTCTCATTCATTAGACCATTCACTCATATGCTTCTAGTGTGGATGGTGTGGGAATCCAAAATCATATTGTCCTAATCCTCCTAAGGTCTTTTAATTGTGTGTCCATCTGGGTCACTCAGAGTAGTTCTGAAAGCATGGTTTCTAGAGGAAGAATTACCAAATAGAGGTTTATAACATTTAACTATGGGGTAGAAGATGCTTTAATACGTAATGGCTCAAACCATAGGCCCCAGAGTGAAGCTCTTGATGCAGTCATGAATATTTTTTATGGTGTTCCCTGACCTATATTTGTTCCCACTATTTTACTAGGAATTGTTAAAGATTCCCATTTGTAGTTTAACATTTTTATGTAAGTTCCCCACTTGTTTTATAAGAGTTGGTGGTATATATTCTTGTTTGTTTTGTGGTTGTGCATCATTGTGATAATCTTTTATAGTTATCCATATTGATTGGTTTTGGTTTCCATTTTTGTTCACTTTGGATATGCTCATATCTTCAGGAAATAATGAATTATGTTTTCAATTTCCATATGGTTTAGACTTTCTTTAGTCGGATCCCCTTTTAGTAAGGGTTGGTCTATGTTGTGAATTCATGGTGTTTTTTGTTTATTTTTTGTTAGTTGTTATAAGGTTTGTTGGAGATTTCCAATTATTAAATGGTGGGTGGACACATCATGGATCTTATTTTGGTTTCTTCCCATGATGGTTCAATTGGGAGTTACAGTGTTTGTCATGCAAGATGAATTCATATTGTGGAGAGACCTTTCTATTATATCTATAGATTTTATCATTGTTTCCATCTCACGGGTTGTTCAAGTTAGACTTTTGGAGTGAATGGTCACCCGAGGTTCGTGATCTCATTCTATTTTGTTTACTTTCGAGCTCAAGTCTTGTTCCCCATTCAACTGAGGGAATTTATGGGGGCAGAATGTTATTGTGGTGGGGATAATTGTCACTCCTAAATCAAATTTTTGTATAATTTTATTCTTTTGATGGTGTTGGGTATTTATATTGTGGTTTTGGTCAAGCTTTTGGTGATTTTTTTCATGTTTTGGAGATTTTGTGGGACTTTTGACCCTACGCGTCTTTTGTGTGCATAGTTTTGGGGTTAACTGTGTAGCCTGTTGAGGCTGAGGGTGTCTCCAATTCCTATTATTATCACATGGTTTGATTTTCATAGTCCAAGCATGGTTTTTTCTAAACTTTATGTGGCCTAGGAGGAACTTTATGAAATTTTGTTGGTGACTAGGATACAACTCATGGATTGCACATGGTTAGAGGAAACCATGTAGAAATCATGTGGGGGATCTACAATTTGATAGAGATTTTTTTCCTGATTGATTTTTGGTTTCCCAAAACACATTTTAATCTCACATGAGTGTCCTCCCATTCCATTAGGGTGTTCGTGGTTGTTTCATGGTTTCGAAAACCATTCGGCCAAACCCTGTGGCCACCCTCAATTTCTTAAAACATGAATTTCCATGTTCTCTCCTCATTATTTTTAACCCATTTCAGGTTTTTCATCCACCTTGGTTGATTTTGGTGCATGAGAGGGATCCCAAGATCCACCACCAATATAAAAACCTATAAATTACACACATTTTTATTACTTCAGAATTTAATTATACTTATTACAACATATAACAAAACCATGATAGGACCGTGCAAGCATAGTGTCTATAGAAATAGGAAAACATAAAAAAATGGTTCATAAAACCTCTAGATTTTCTCCCATTTATTTCATCATAACTAGACTCATTTTAGGCATATCATATTTATTACCCTTGTTCTTGACCTAGGAAAAACAAACATACAAAAGAGTGATATCAAATGCTCAGTAAAGGGTAAACGAATGAAATATAAATCACATCATATTCATAAGAACATAACATTTGAAAATCATATCATGCATAAGATATCATAATATCGGGTCATGAGATAAATCATAGAAGTGCGATGTAATCCCAATAATCATAAAATAAGACATGAAACTCTGTGTCATACAAACATAATCTTAGAAAATCAATTCATATTAGTCGAGGAATTTTTCCAAGTCCATCATAGCAGACAAAGTCCATTACTAAACTGAGTTCTCTCCTCATTCCATCCCTGTATCACTAAACCATATTAACTTGACGTTCTATCCATGTCCGTCACATGAGATATAAATCTTTAAGAAATTAATTGGAAGGAGATATATGTACCACCCATATCATAATGAAACCAATATTATTTGTTCCATAAAAACATAAATCATACATCATAACATAACCCATGTAATAAAATGGGATTCTTAAACATCATGCCATCATAATATAATCCATATAAGATAAAAGGACTTCCTAAAAATAATTCCTTCATAAATTAATCATATCAAACTAATAATAGGGATAGAAACATAAACCAATATAATCTTTGATGGAAAATAATTTTGATAAAACATATGAACATAGATCTTGAAGAAAATATCATTTCTGCTTCAAAAAAAATTCTTTTCTAAATATGTCCTACAATTTAAAAAAAAGAAGTTAATTTAAAATAAACTTGAAAACTTGTAATGTAAGATTCATGGAAATAATGATCTGTGATAGCGTAAAAATTTGTTCATTCCATATTAGTTAAAAAAACATTCTCCTTATACTTTTGCCGAAAAAGTCAAAAGGTATAGCGTATGGTAAACAAAAGAAAGATTTCTTCCATACCATGTGTGAAAAGTCAAAAAAGGGTACAAATGACTTTAAACAAACATGTAATGATATTAAACAGTTTATAAAAACATTTTTGGTAAACCAATACATGGATGATAAATATAACCCAATAAATACTTAAGTGTAAATAATCTCAGATAAAAATGAGATTGGAATTGGTATCCCTTACCTTAGGCATGATATGATTTGTATGTATACGAAACTAATGTATAATAATTTAAATAATTTTAAATATTTATTCCAGAATCATAATCATTTTTATGATATAATTTATGATCATATTTTCATCTTTTTGTTAGTAACATTTCATTGTTACTCTTTATTCGGGTATTAACTGCTTTATGTTCTTACGTAGGTTTTGTCGGACAAGTTATTGTTTCTTTTTTTAGGTTATAGTTATATCATTTATAGAATTATATAAGTATAATATATATCATATTTATTCATTAAATTCATTTATATAATCATGTTTTAATGAAGATCGTGTAGAACGAATCAAATCGCATCGTGGAGATGGTAATTCATACGTACACACGAGCGACGATATCGTTCCAATAATTTTTTAATGGTATTAAATTGAATGGTGTATAGTATCTCATAATTAGTATAATGTTATATTATTAATATATAAGTATTATTTACCCCATTATACCCACCCAAGTAAGGTGATGATGAAAACAGATTACACCACAGTGTGGACACAGTAAGTTGTACGTGCGCATGCATGGTGATTTCATTTTTTTGTAGGATGGATAGAAGGTGAAATATGGTTGTTTCATATTTATAATTAAATTTAATTATATGAGTGATAATGAAATTATTATTTTATAATGAAACAACTATAGAAGAATATGTAGAAAAAGAAATAAACTTCAAAGAGCCGGTAGAAGAGATTTTCTTTTCCTCGACGTGCCTCCTTTGAATTTCCACTTAGGGCACTAGAGTTGGTCTTTTGATAAGACCAGAACCACAATAAAGTTTATAGTGACCTTAGAAGTGTAATGGGCAGGGTTTGGAAAAGCATGAACACTCAAAATGGAGTGGAGAGGATAGGAAGGAGGTTCCCATTTATATGAGAGGAGAGGGGTAATTTAGGAAACTCTCAAAAATATTAATTTATAATAAAATCAAATCCTACCCAAAATCATTAAAAGTTTAAATAATTAGAAGAATAGATGAAATAGGTTTGTAATATAATCAACCAATAAATTTTGGACAAATTATGTTTTCAATTTAAACCTTGTCTTTTTAATTGACCCTTAGTTGTTATATTAAAGTTTAATTTTTGTAATAAAATTCTAAATATTTAATGGTAATGAATATTTAATTATATGGTGTTAATTGACCATAAATGGATAATTTATGGTATTTTAGACCTTATAAGTATCACTTTGTAATTTTTCAATAATTTTATGATTTTTAAATAACATATTAAAATGTTATGTTTATAAAATATCAATAGTGTCAATTTTGACACTAATCAATTATTAGACTTTAAATAAAATTAATTCTGATAATAAATTATAAATAAAATATAAAATACACTCATAACATGTCATATTAACCTATAAAATTCATGGATAACATTAATTAGTTCATATTATTTTTCTTTTATCATTTTTAAAACAATTTATCTGATATTTTTATTAATAAAATAATTTCTACCTCACTAGTGTGTCGTCATTAATGGTAATTATTTAATCTCTAAAAAATATAAATAATTTTTTATGATGTGTGTAATTATTTTATCTTTCCAGATAGAATCTATAGTCAATTTTATCAACTAGTTATCAATATATTATAATTAATACACTTATATAAAAAGAGATTGTGACACTTTGTCCATTTTGTTAGTTTTTGTTACATTCATGTCATTTTCATAGGTAAGTGGAAATAAAGTGATCCATTTCAAATAATAGATGATAAGGGTCGAATTTAATTATCAAATAGTATTTTTTACAATTTTAGGGTAATTTTATAATATTATTTTTACCCTTAATTATAGATTCACCTTTAACCATGGTATTAAAAATAATTACCAAAGTTACTATTCATAATGCCCAAAAATAAAAGTAGTCTATTAAATTAATTTGGAACTAATGATTCCAAATATTTAATCCATTTTTCAAAATTACAAACACAAAAGTTCCAATAATTAATTTAAAATTAATCCCATTATTGATAAAATGGGTTTTAAAAGTTAAAACATTGCAAAAGATTGAAATGTTTTTACCTATACTTCAATGTAAAATTAATGATAATTACATAAAATATATTAAATAATAAAAATCTATTATATTTATACTTTCAAACCATAAAATATTATAATTTAACCATATAAATTATCTCAATTAAAAAATTGGTTTTTAATTAAAATTTATCGCATTTTTACTATTCATCAAAATATGAAAGTTATGAGAAAAATATCAAAAATTTATCCAAAGTAAATTTAAATACCCTACATAAATATAACATGTTTATGTTGTCATATAAAAATCATTAATGTGTAAATTTATTAATTTAATATGGGTTCTCCATCCAAAGGTGTAAAATCATCATTTTAAAAAAAATACATCGAATAGTGTTTTATTCATAACAGATAAATAAAATATTCATTGAATTAATATCAAAAATATTTTATTAAGTATATAACAGATATATATCTTATTAATTTCCTTATCAAAAGTAATTCACTCTAAAATAAAAATATCTAATTGATTTATATTTTTCATAATGCATTTTCATAAGTTGGTTATAATTATTCCTGCTAACCTAACAGCTAGGATATAATGGTAATTTTATATTAAAGGCATCTCACAGTTATTTTAAACTCATTATTGCATGAATAGAAATATATTTAAGGATAAAAATTATTTAAAGAAAATATTTCATAAAAACATTCAGGTGTTACATTCTACCCCCCTTAAACTGAATTTCCCCCTCGAAATTAGTCACAAGGAAACAAACAGAGAAGGATACCTATCCTACATCATATCCTAAAGTTACCATGTAGCTTCATAAAATTGGTGGTTCCTCCATAAAACATTAACCAAGTGAGTTGTCTTGTTTTGCAGAACTTTTTTTCAATAATCTAGAATCTCTATTGGTTGTTATTTATAAAAAAGATTGTGCTCTAGTTGTATGACTTATGAGATTAGTACATGTGTTGGATTAGGTATGTAATTTATATATAATGATACATGTAACACATCATGAACATGATAGAGATTTGGTGGAATCCATAATCGGTATGCTACCTTCCCAACACAATCCAGAATTTCAAAAGGACTGATATACCTAGGGCTCATCTTTCCCTTATTTCCAAATATCATTACTCTCTTCTAGGGAGGTATTCATAAGAAAACCTTATCACCCACTTCAAATATTAGTTCTTTTATTCAGTTTTTAGCATAACATTTTTTCAACTCTGAGATACTCTTATGTGTTGTTGAATAGATTTGACCTTTTCTTCCATTTCATCAATAAGATATGGTCCTAATAGCTTTATTTCCCCAACTTCATCCCAGAAATTTGGAATTCTTCACATATTTCTATAGAGGGATTCATTAAGAGACATATGAATACTAGTGTGAAAGACATTATTTTAAGAAAATTCCACCAATGGTTGTTGTTGATCCCAACCACCTTTTAAATACATATAGAAAGCTCTCAACATGTCTTTCAGAGTTTTAATTTTCCCCCCATACTGACTGTCTATCTAAGGATGATAAGAAGTGATGAAACATATCTTGGTATATAGAGCATGCTGAATACTTCACCAGAACTTCGAGGTAAACCTCTGATCCTGATCAGATTTAATGGAAAGTGGTACCCCATAATGCCTTACCACTTCCATTACATATATCTAGGCAGGATGATCAAGAGAGAAACCCTCTCTAATAACAATGAAGTGTGCTGACTTCATAAGGTGATCAACAATAACCCAAATAGCATTATTTCCTTCAAATGTTTTGGGAAGTCATATGACAAAGTCCATAGTGATGTTTTCTCATTTTCATTCTGGTATTGGTAATGTTTTTAACATCTCATTATACTTCGTTCTTTCAGTCTTAACTTTCTAAAAAACCAAGCATCGAGAGACATATTCAATGAAAAATATTTTCATTCCATCCCACTATAAGTACTCTTTTAGGGTCCAATACATATTCTTGTTTCTAGGGTGAACAGGTAATGTAGAACTATGAGCCTCATCCAATAGATACTTCTCTAATTATTATATCGGAGGAACACAAACCCGATTCTTGAACCTTATTATTTCATCACAATCAAGGTTGAATTCAAGAAAAATTTTCACCTTCTTTTATAACTCTATATCTTCCTTCTGTGCCACTTTAATCATGAAATGTAATGATGGTTGAACATTCATTTGAGAAAAATAATATTTATCCTTTTATGTTATAATTTTAAGATCCATAATTTGTAAATCCATAAATATTGGATCTTTTTTTTCCTCATCATGGATAAGATGGCATGGTCTTGTCAACTTAATACATTTGCCGCCTTGTTTTCTTTACCAGGGTGGTATTGTATTGAGCAGTCAAAATCTTTAATCAAATTAAAACATCTTCTTTGGATCAAATTCATATCCTTTTGTGTGAAAATATAATTTAAGATTTTATGATCAGTATAAATATCACACCTTTCACCATAAAGATAATGTCTCCATATCATTAATGCAATGATTTCTGCAGCTAATTCCAAATCATGAGTTGGATAATTTTTCTCATGGGTTTTCAATTTTCATGAGGAATAAACTATCACCATGTCATATTTCATGAGAACAAACCCTAACCCCATCTTAGATTCATTGTTGTATATCAGAAACCTTTCTCCACTACATGGCAGTGTGAGCACAGGTGCACTGGATAAAATTCTGTTTAGCGCTTTGAAATTCTCATCACATTCATCCACCCAAACGAACTTAACTCCTTTCCAAGTCAAAATGGTGAGTGGATTAGATAATAGTGAAAAATTCTTCACAAATCATCGATAATATCTAGCCAAACAAAGAAAACTTCATAACTCAGTTACTGTTATCGGTCTTGACCATATTTCAATAACCTCTGTTTTTTCTAGATCCAAAGATATCTTCTCTATTGATATTATATGGCCCAAAAAAGAAAATTTTTGAATAAAAAATTCACACTTGGTTAATATGGTATAAATCTTCTCCTTTATTAGTGTCTTCAGTACAATTTTCAAGTGATCTTCATATTATTCCTTGATCTTTGAATATACAAGAATATAATATATAAAGACTACTAAAAACTGATCAAAATAGTCTCTAAAGACTCTATTCATTAGATCCATAAAAATAAAAAGGGAATTAGTAAGACAAAAAAACATCACTATAAATTCATATTGTCCATACCTTGTATGAAATTTCTTCTTTGTTATATCCTCATTTTTGACCCTTAATTCATGATATCCTGAATGAAGAACAATCTAGGAAAAGTATTGACCTCTGCGTAGTTGGTCAAATATGTCAACAATACATGGGAGATGATATTTTTTCTTGATAGTGATCTTATTAAGTTCTCTATAATTAATGTACAGTCTCATTGATCCTTATATATTCTTAATAAACAGAACATTTTCTTCCCAAGGTGACACACTAGGACATATGAATCCCTTATCAAGATTTTCTTGGAGGTGCTTCCTCAATTCCTACAACCCAATTGGGTCCATTCTATAAGGTGTCTTTGATATAGGGATATAACCCTATATGAGTTCTATTGAAAACTCAACTTCACAATTTGGTGGAAGAACTAAAAATTACTTCAAAAAAACATCATAAAACCCTTATATACTGGGCGTATTCTTAATAATGAGTTTGTCCCCAAACATTTGAGATAAATAACCTTCATTTATTGGAATAAAGATCCATAAGATGGAATACATTTCCACTAGAAGGTTGTATTCATCCTTGCACCGATAGATGATTATAGGTAGATCTGGAATATGAATTGTGACTTACTTTCTTTGGAAATTTATATGATCTCCATATAAATAAATCTAATCCATGCCAAGAATCACATAAAATTCCACTATAAGAAGGATCACAAGATTTTCAGTAAGAACATTCCCAAAAACTTCAATTAGAGAAAAATAGTAAACTTTTGATGCAACCATTGTTCCATTAGGACTTGTCACAGCTGACTCAATATCTAATTTTTGAGGTAATATGGAAATAACCTTAGATAATTTGTCATAAATAAATGCGTTGTGGATCCAAAATCAAATAAAACTTTTTTTACTTTAGATTAGATGGTAAGTGTACCTTTCACCACTTCATTATTGTAGTCCACATCGCCAATAAAAATTGCATGTTACTTTCCTTTTTCATTGGACTTAAGAGTTTGTTGACATCGATCATCATCAATAACCCTTGAATTAGGTCATTTATTGGAATAATGCCCCATTTTTTGCACCTGTAAGATTAAAGTTTACGAGGTGTATTCTTTGTAGCCTTTTATTTGTTCAAATCATTAGATATCTTTTTCCCATCACTTCGCCATTCAATTTCCCAATGACATTATTTTCCACACTTAAAACGTTTACTTTTCCCTTCAAGACGATTCCCACCATGTTTCTTTCCACAATTTGAGCATAAGGGAAAACTCATATTCTATTCAATGTGGCCTTTAGATTTTCCTTTGAATTCCATTTTCCTCTTCTTATCAAACCCATATGACTGATGGGTTACTCCAATATCCATCTCAACCTTGAGAGCACATTGAACAATTTCCTCATATCTATTGAATTCCATTATGGCTAATTCCCTTCGAAGACTTGGTTTTAAGCCAGTAATGAATTGATCAATCTTACTCTCAAGTTGGATAATAATTCTGAAAGGGTATTGTGCAAGTCTTGTAGAATTTTCTTTGTAGGTATTGACGGATTAATCATCCTTTTTCTTTAGTTCAAGAAACTCCTTCTCCATCAATGTTCGAATGATACAAGGGAATTAATTATTGAAAAATAAGTTCTTGAACTCATCCTATTCCATGGACCAAATTTCATCTCTTTGTATTGTATTCTTAATAAGATTTCACCATTGATCAGTTTCACCTTCCAAACAATATACTGCTAAGATGGCTTTATCATGTTCATAACGTTTTAGAATTGAAAATATATTTTCAGTGGTACTTATCCATTATTCTTCCACTAATGGATCAGAAGACCTGCGGAATGAAGTTGAACACTACCACATGAAGGATTCAATAGCATGTTGTTATTTCCTTTGATCGTTTGGAAGTCCTGCATGATGTATAGCTTTAGAAAGTTTTGTGAGCATGGGTAAAATATTTTTAATTCCAACTCCCATAACATGTGGTTGCTCAGGGGGAAAATCATTGCATTTCTTGTCACATTTAGCATTAATTTGGTTCTATTCATTGACTAAAACCAAAATCACAGTGTGAGAAACACTAATAATAATAGGAAAAACACATAATCAAGAATAAAATTTCAATTTAGCACACGTAGGTTTAATAATAAATTATTCATGGTTGTTTCTAAAACACTAGGATTGTATCCTATACTTAGACATGTCCTTATGGTTCTGAAAGAGCACTGTCGTGGGCTCCCTCAAATGATTAGTGTGATTTGGGGTACTTAAGTGCAGCAGAGTGGCTGACCAAGGTCGTCTCTCAAAGGAGGAAGTGAATTTAACAACTTATTAGAGGTATTCTAAAAAATAAAATAAAATAGAATAGAATAAAAACACTACTTTAAAGGATTGGGGTTTGTTGTAGTTTATGAATCTAGAAGAAGTTTGCTAGAAGAAGATTGTATAATTTTTTTTTTTTTGAAATGAATTTCAATTTAAATGACACAACAAGAAGATGTTTTTTTTAGAAATCTATTTAAAAAGCGTAATCGATCTAACTCTACCTCTTCACTTTATTATTAATCATTATCATTTAAATTAACATTCACTTAATTATGATCCCTTAATTTGTTAAATCCCGAACCCTACGAGAATTAACTTTACCACAAAGATGATGTGAATTTAAACCTAGGCTAACTTTGGAACGTGCAATCGCAGCACCCTGCTTTGATTGATGTTCTAAGATTAGCTTATGATCAGTGGTAAATTAAGGCACATATCCATTCTGGAAATGAGGATGAATTGTGTTTAGGGATTATATTTGAACTCTACAAATTTATCCCGTGTGGTCTTGTATTACCGATTAAGATCGCGCTCTCACAATTTACACAAAATCCCGACCTCGCGTGTTTTTGTGTTAATTGTTCAATTGCTTGCTTAGTTTCTTACAATTTAAAAACACAATTCATGGATCATATTAAGTGAATTACAGTAGCTCATTGATTCAAAATAATTAAATGAAGAGGGTAGAAGATAGATCGATTATTAAAAGACTACTCTTCCATGGGTGGCGTAATCATCGTAGAAGCGTTTTGCATGTGCAAAGGTTTAAAATGGGTATAACCCAATAACGCTTCTACTCAAGAATTCCAGCCCAATTAGGAAGATTAAGAGAAGAAGAAATTTAAACAAAACAGAAGAAAAGAGAAGAAATATAAGAAGAGCAATGAAGTTTATTACACAAATGAAAACATTACAAAATGAAGAAGAGAAGGAGGCTTCGATGAGGGGATCCTTGCTTCAAGAGCTACCCCTCTTACAATGGTTGGAGAATTTGGGTGAAACAAATTCTCCTCTGCCTCCAATCTCCCAATTCACGTCCCAACCCCTCCAAATGAGAAAAACTCCAATTTATAGAGGGGAGGGGAGGAGAGGTTACAAGTGGTTTCAAGTGTGAATGTGGAAATTCGGCCAAATATTTTATGCCAAATTGCACCGCCCATTTTACCACCAAAACGCGTGAATTGGCCGGCCTTCCAGAAGGATGATTTGTGCCACATCATGTCCCCGAGCTTTCATCAACATTTGGGCTCAATACAAGCCCGTATGTAGAATATACGGCCCAAATACAGAACCTTCTCCATTCTGGAGAGCCCAGCCCAACTTTGACTTCATGGCCCAATTTCAACAAACAAATGAACTCTTTAGCTTTAGTGTCCTGAATAAAAGTTGTATATAATTAAGTCAGAAACACTGTTACAAACTTTCAAATTCAAATAATAAATATAAAAATATTTATCTTCGAAATACTACAGTGCACTATTAAGGGTAAAACTGAAATTTTCACCAAATTTTCAAATGAATGATCAAATCCCAAATATTTTATAAATAAACATGTTTAACACAATGTGAGGAAATTATATCATTTATTATCAATAAAATATTCAATAAAATAGTGTTTTATCAACTCCCCCACACTTACCCTTTTGCACACCTGGGCAAAACCTCATATCAAGTAAACATCAATATCAAATCAGAACCAATTTTAAAACACATATATTTAAGATCAATCAATTTCACACCAAGAATAAAAAAGATATCATGCCTCATAAAAAACCTTATTTTAAGTTCTCCATTTATATCATTCAATATATTTCCACTTCATTTATCCTCCCATGCACAAAACACTTACCTCGCTTGAATTTTCTCTCATCACTCAAATATCAATTTTTTTTGCAATGTCTTTCTCATCCAAACTCATACAAGGGTCACCATAGGCTTGATAGATTCCTACATCGCTACCCGATGTGAGTCAAGGACATATGTTTATCATGAGGACTTTTCAGGGTTGTTCTGTGGCTTTCGGTTGGTAGGATTAAGATGTGAAAAACTCTGAGGCTGAATGAGGAGGGCTTGACTCTTTTAAAGCAAAATTGCATTAATCTAATTTTCACTTAAATATGGTCTTCTCTTCAATACCCATAGTATCAATTCAGCTCCATCATAATGAAAAGTCATGAAAGGTTTACACCATTCATCATTTCAGCATAAAAAATGTCAATCTTCTCAAACATGATTTTCTTGAAAGCTCCAGATGGGCACAGCTTTCCACCTCAATTAGAAGCTCCAGAAAAGGCACAGCTTCACTTGTCATGAAAGCTCCAGAAAAGGCACAGCTTTCAATATAATGACTTTCTTTAGCAGCAAACACATCTCTTCAGAATTTCATTTTCCACCCAAAGTATCACATAATGTGGTGGCACAACACAAGACAACTTCCCCCACACTTAAGCTCAACTAGATTATGCAATTTCACTTCAAGAGTTGGTTGGATAGGGAAAATTGGCGTGTAATGTGGCTTAACCTAACAGGCTGTGCATGGCTTCTAAGGGCTACAAGGATTAAATATTCAAGGTAGGCCATTATAAAAAAGGATTCTTTGAAATAGGGGCTTTAATACCAAACAAATGCCTCAATCATTTAAACACAAGTACCTCAAACCCTCATGTTTTGACAGGAATAGATCAAATTCTGGTTAAATCAAGTATGGTTTGGTTCTCTCAAGAAGTGAGGTGAATGTAAAGAATATGAAAATAATGGTTTAGAAGCCTCACAGGAAAGTGATTTCAAATATAAAGACAGTGAGATTGGCATGGGATTCAAAATTCAGCGTACTTTGCATGAAATTATTAAATATTTGAACTTGAAACAAAGTCATTTCAGTATTCATTTAAGCTTAGTTTCAAGGGGTAAATTGTTTCACTTATTGATATGGATTTAAAAATGGTGATGAGAATCATTTCAGCTCAAAAGTTTCAAAAACACACAGAAAATTGTAAAATAAACACACAAAATTTAAAAAACACACATTTTTTTTGGGTTTTTTTTAAACAGGAAAACAATTGAAATTACTAAACTAAAAGGTTCCCTCCCCCACACTTAAAATATTGCATTGTCCTCAATGTGAACCCGTGAGATGATATATGCACATGAAATTCAGAATTTTTAAATAGGACAAATAATATAAAAGTGAAAGGGTTAGGAACAGCCTGATGTGATCAAGTGATGATGGGGTCATGCAGTGTGATAAAATCCACTGCATCAGTAGGATGTCCCTCAATGTATCTCTTCAAATGTTGCCCATTGACTGTAAAGCTCCTTCCAGTGTCCTCTTGTTTGATCTCCACTGCACCATAAGGAAAAACATTAGACACAATATAAGGACCTAACCATCTGGAACGCAACTTACCAGGCATCAACTTCAGTCGTGAACTATAGAGAAGGACTTTCTCTCCAACATGAAACTCCCTTTGTTGGATCATTTTGTCATGAGCTGCTTTTGATCTTTCCTTGTAGAGCCTTGAGTTCTCATATGATGACAATCGAATCTCCTCAAGCTCTTGAATTTGCAACTTCCTTTGAATTCCAGCTTGGGCCAAATCCATGTTACATTTCTTTATAGCCCAATATGCCCGATGCTCGACTTCCACGGGGAGATGACACGCTTTCCCAAAAACAATCCGAAATGGGGACATACCAATGGGGGTCTTGTATGCTGTCCTATAAGCCCACAATGCATCATCCAAGCTCTTGCTCCAATCCTTCCTATTTGGCTGCACGGTTTTCTCCAAGATTTGTTTCAACTCACGATTTGAAACCTCAGCCTGGCCATTTGTTTGGGGGTGGTATGGTGTTGATGTTTTGTATGTCACCCCATACTTTCGAAGGAGGGAAGCAAAATTCCTATTGCAAAAGTGTGTCCCTTGGTCACTGATGATGGCCTTTGGTACTCCAAACCTGCAAAAAATTTGTGCTTTGACAAAGTCCACAACAACATGAGAATCGTCAGTCCTGGTGGCCTTGGCCTCCACCCATTTACTCACATAATCAACAGCAACCAAAATGTACAAAAAACCAAATGAACTAGGAAAAGGACCCATAAAGTAGATGCCCCATACATCAAAAATCTCACAAAATAGTATGGGTTTTTGGGGCATCTCATGTCTCCTAGAAATGTTCCCAGTGTGTTGGCAACGAGAGCATGACTTACAAAACAAATGGGCATCATGGAACAAGCTAGGCCAATATAATCCAGAGTCTAAAACCTTCCTACCTGTCCGTTGGGGTCCAAAGTGTCCACCACATGCAAGTGTATGACAGAATTGCAAAACAGACTCAAACTCATGATCAGGAATACACCTCCTAATGACTTGGTCACTACACATGCGCCAGAGGTACGGATCATCCCACACATAATACCTAGACTCACTTTTTAATTTTTGGACTTGATGCTTATTCAAATTTACTGGGATTTCAGAGCCAACAATGTAATTAACTAAATCAGCATACCAAGGATGCTTACCTGAGATGGTATAGAGATGCTCATCGGGGAAAGTGTCCCGAAGTGGTACCTGGTCCAAGGTGTCACCCTCTAGTGTGTGAGTAAGCCTACTCATGTGGTCTGCCACCAAATTCCTTGACCCCTTCTTGTCCTTTATCTCAAGGTCAAACTCTTGAAGAAGGAGCATCCAACGGATAAGTCGTGGCTTTGCATCTGGCTTCTTTAGGAGGTACCTCAAAGCTGCATGGTCAGAAAAAACAACTACTTTAGAGCCCAATAAATATGAACGGAATTTATCTAAAGCAAATATGACAGCAAGAAACTCCTTTTCTGTGGTAGTGTCGTTTTATTGGGCTGAATCTAGTGTCCTTGATGCATAGGCGATCACATGTGAACGTCCTTCCACCCTCTGAGATAAGACAGCTCCAACCGCGAAGTTGGAGGCGTCACACATAAGCTCAAATGGAAGGTCCCACCGTGGGGGCTGTATGATAGGTGGAGTGGTAAGACACTTCTTTAGCTCATCAAAGGAAGTCCTACAAGAATCATCAAACACAAAATCAGAATCTTTTTGAAGTAATCGTGACATAGGAAGAGCGATCTTACTAAAATCTTTGATGAAGCGCCGATAAAATCCTGCATGCCCTAGGAAAGATCTAACATCACACACACATGAAGGATAGGGTAAGGATGAAATAATTTATACCTTAGATCTATCAACCTCTATCCCATGTTTTGACACCACATTCCCTAAGACAATTCTATGCTCTACCATAAAATGAAACTTTTCAAAGTTCAGGACCAGATTATTCTCAATACAACGATTCAACACATTTCCCAAACTACTTAGACATTCATCAAATGAAGACCCATACACTATAAAATCATCCATAAATACCTCCATGCAGGTCTCAATAAAATCAGAAAAAATACTCACCATACATCTCTGGAAGGTACCTGGGGCGTTGCAAAGTCCAAATGGCATCCTCCGGTAGGCAAATGTGCCAAAGGGACAGGTGAATGTAGTCTTCTCCTGATCCTCTGGAGCTATAGGAACCTGAAAATATCCAGAAAATCCATCCAAGAAACAATAGTGTGTTTTCCCAACTAGTCTCTCGATCATTTGATCAATAAATGGGAGGGGGAAATGGTCCTTGCGAGTGGTCTGATTTAGTTTCCTATAATCAATACACACACGCCAACTGTTTTGCACCCTCATTGGAACTAAATCATCTTTCTCATTTTTAACAACAGTAAAACCAGTTTTCTTAGGCACAACCTGAATTGGACTTACCCACTGTGAATCTGAAATGGGAAAGATTATACCTGCCTCGAGCAATTTCTCAACTTCCTTTTTAACAACTTCCAGGAGGGTGGGATTGAGTCTCCTTTGTGGTTGTCTCACCGGTTTAGCCCCATCCTCCAAGAGAATCCTATGCATGCAAATGGAGGGGCTAATACCTGATATGTCAGCCAAGGTCCAACCAATTGCCCTAATGTTATCTCTCAAAAGATTCAAAAGTTTTTCTTCATGTTCAAAAGAGAGGTTGTTAGCAATTATGACAGGTAATCTATCACCACTGAGCAAGTATGCATATTTGAGATTTGGGGGCAATGACTTGAGTTCCAATGTAGGTGGGTGATGTATGGATGGAGAAATTGATGCAACAAACATATCTGCACAATGAACATCAATATCAGAATAAAAATCATCACAATCAGAGAATAAAGCACCAAATCCATCAGCATACTCAATAGCCATGTCATAATAAGAGTTCACATGATCAAAATCAGAATATGATTCCATTTCAAAATCAAATCTTAGAGAGTCTTGTTCCTTAAAAATGGGTGTAGAAGTATTCTTAGACATCAAACTAGAACCAATACTCATAATCTCCCTAAGCATAGGACAATCAAATTCTATGGAGTTTTTATTTGGTGGTTCAAAATGGGAGATAACAAAAGAAGAATGGTCCTCTGAGGGGTACTTCATGGAATCCATAACATTAAATATCACAACTTCATCTCCAAACTCCATGGAAAGTGTACCCTCATTTACATTTATGATAGTTTTTGCAGTTTTGAGGAAGGGCCTACCTAAGATAATGGGGGCATGAGAACTTACCTGATCATCCTCCATGTTAAGAACATAGAAATCCGCTGGAAAGATCATGTCTCTTACCCGGACAAGTACATACTCAAGAACTCCCGCTGGATATGTCGTAGCTCTATTCGCCAATTGCACCACTACTCTTGTTGGATTCAACTCACCAACCTGCAAGGAAGAGAATACAGAGTGAGGCATCACATTTATGGAAGCTCCCAAATCAAAAAGAGCATCAGAGAAGTGCAACTCCCCTATGGTACATGGGATGGTGAATGTCCCGGGATCCTTGCACTTTGTTGGCATTGCTAGAGTTGGTGTAATGAGTGCCGAGACATTCCTTCCAAGGTTGATCCGCTCATTTCCCTTGAGCCCTCTTCGATTGGTGCAGAGTTCTTTTAAGAATTTGGCATACCTTGGGATTTGCTTAATGGCTTCAAGTAGAGTAATGTTGATCTCCACACGCTTGAATGTGTCCAAAACCTCCTTTTGCATTTCTTCTTCAGCCATCTTCTTGGTTTGAACAACCCTGTTTGGAAAAGGAAGGGGTTTAGGAGGAACATCATCAATCTTTTTCTTACCTTTATCTTTCTCCTTGGATTGCTCATCAGTTGGTATGGAATGCGGCTTCTCTGAAGTTGAGGTGAATCCCGGTGGAATGGTAGGTGCAGATGTATCGTTCATTTGCTTCCCGCTTCTCAATGTGATGGCACTAACATTCCCCTTTGGATTTGGAGTGGGTTGGGAAGGTAGATTTCCAGAATTCTTACTCACAAGTTCATGGAGGGCGGTGGCAATCTGACTCATTTGAGTCTTCAACTCTCTCAGCTCCGAACCTTGACTCTTCAGCTAATTCTGTTGATTAAGAACAATTTGTTTCAAAAGATCATCAGTGTTAGAGTCTACCTTGTGTTGGATATTCCCTTGTTGCTGACTCGTTGATGTTTGAGCTTCGAATCTCCTTTGGGGTTGTTGGAAACCCTGTTGGTAAGGTGGAGGCTGCTGGAAGTTTGGTTGAAAAGGGGGCCTTTGTTGTTGTCCCGAGCCATACCTCATGTCCGCTAGATCTTTCCACCCTTGGTTGTATGTTGGATCAAACTTCTTTTGGGGATATGGTTGTTTTTGTTGCTGCTGAAATGGTCTCCCAGGGAACACTGCTGCACAATCTTCTGTTTCTTGGAGTTGTGGGCAATAGTCAGTTGGGTGGCTTGTCTCAGTGCAAATACCACAAGGCCTTGAAAGAGGGGGTTTGGATGTCTTTTGAGCCAATGCAATCTGCCTCACCATAGTTGTCAATTCTTCTAACTTAGTATCAATCAAATGACTTTCAAGAGAAGAAGGACTTACTTGATGTACTCCTCGAACATGTGGTGTACCTCTATCACCGAATTGTTGGGAGTTTTGGGCCATCTTGTCGATCAACGCACGCGCAGCTACTGGTGTATTTTCCACCAATGCTCCTCCAGCCGCAGCATCTACCATGCTCCTCTCCATGGGTGTGAGTCCTTCGTAGAAGTATTGGATGAGGAGTTGCTCACTGATTTGGTGATGTGGGAAGCTTGCACACAACTTCTTGAATCGCTCCCAGTACTCATACATTGACTCCCCTTGGGCTTGCTTGATCCCCGATATCTCCTTTCTAATGGATGTTGTCCTTGATGCTGGAAAAAATCTCTGCAAGAAAAGACGTTTCAAATCGTTCCAACAAGTTACATCTTCGAGTTGTAAATAATACATCCAATCTTTCGCAGCTCCATCAAGTGAGAATGGGAATGCTCTTAGTTTGATTTGATCTTCAGAGACATTTCTAGGTTTTAGGGTTGAGCAAACCACATTAAATTCTTTCAACTTTTTATTGGGATCCTCACCAGAGAGGCCATGAAACTTTGGAAGTAAGTGAATTAACCCAGATTTCAGTTCGAAGTCCGATTCGAGATTTGGGTATGCAATACAATTTGGTTGATAGTTAATATCAGGTGCAGCCAATTCTCGAATGGTTCTATTAAGTTCATTTCCATTGTTTCCAGCCATTGGTTCTTGTTTTATGGTTGAATTTGAATTGCTTCCAATTTCAATGTTCTGATATTGGAGTAATTCTCCAACTGGTTGAATGTTGAAACTTCCCGTAGACTGAGAATGTCTGATTCGTGCCCTAAGGTTACGTTCAATCTTAGGGTCAAGATCTAAGAGATCTTCAGGATTAGTTCGTGTCATCAATCAATGAAAGATGAAAAGAAGGAATGTGGACCATAGTAAAATAAAAATTTGAAGTTTGAGTTGATGGTCCAAAAAGAAGTAGAAAGAGATAAAAGAAGAAGAAAAAAAAAATCAGATTGGGTAAAGACGGAAGAAAGAAGAGAGGAAGAGAATTAAAATGTAAAATAAAATAAATACCACTAATTGGTTGAAATAATTACTTGCCTCCCCGACAACGGCGCCAATTTTAAAGAGCGCTGTCGTGGGCGCCCTCAAATGATTAGTGTGATTTGGGTTACTTAAGTGCAGCAGAGTGGCTGACCAAGGTCGTCTCTCAAAGGAGGAAGTGAATTTAACAACTTATTAGAGGTATTCTAAAAAATAAAATAAAATAGAATAGAATAAAAACACTACTTTAAAGGATTGGGGTTTGTTGTAGTTTATGAATCTAGAAGAAGTTTGCTGGAAGAAGATTGTATAATTTTTTTTTCTTTTTAGTTTTGAAATGAATTTCAATTTAAATGACACAACAAGAAGATGTTTTTTTTAGAAATCTATTTAAAAAGCGTAATCGATCTAACTCTACCTATTCACTTTATTATTAATCATTATAATTTAAATTAATATTCACTTAATTATGATCCCTTAATTTGTTAAATCCCGAACCCTACGAGAATTAACTTTACCACAAAGATGATGTGAATTTAAACCTAGGCTAACTTTGGAACGTGCAATCGCAGCACCCTGATTTGATTGATGTTCTAAGATTAGCTTATGATCAGTGGTAAATTAAGGCACATATCCATCCTGGAAATGATGATGAATTGTGTTTAGGGATTATATTTGAACTCTACAAATTTATCCCGTGTGGTCTTGTATTACCGATTAAGATCGCGCTCTCACAATTTTCACAAAATCCCGACCTCGCGTGTTTTTGTGTTAATTGTTCAATTGCTTGCTTAGTTTCTTACAATTGAAAAACACAATTCATGGATCATATTAAGTGAATTACAGTAGCTCATTGATTCAAAATAATTAAATGAATAGGGTAGAAGATAGATCGATTACTAAAAGACTACTCTTCCATGGGTGGCGTAATCATCGTAGAAGCGTTTTGCATGTGCAAAGGTTTAAAATGGGTATAACCCAATAACGCTTCTACTCAAGAATTCCAGCCCAATTAGGAAGATTAAGAGAATAAGAAATTTAAACAAAACAGAAGAAAATAGAAGAAATATAAGAAGAGCAATGAAGTTTATTACACAAATGAAAACATTACAAAATGAAGAAGAGAAGGAGGCTTCGATGAGGGGATCCTTGCTTCAAGAGCTACCCCTCTTACAATGGTTGGAGAATTTGGGTGAAACGAATTCTCCTCTGCCTCCAATATCCCAATGCACGTCCCAACCCCTCCAAATGAGAAAAACTCCAATTTATAGAGGGGAGGGGAGGAGAGGTTACAAGTGGTTTCAAGTGTGAATGTGGAAATTCGGCCAAATATTTTATGCCAACTTGCACCGCCCATTTGACCACCAAAACGCGTGAATTGGCCGGACTTCCAGAAGGATGATTTCTACCACATCATGTCCCCGAGCTTTCATAAAAATTTGGGCTCAATCCAATCCCTTATATAGAATATATGGCCCAAATACAGAACCTTCTCCATTCTGGAGAGCCCAGCCCAACTTTGACTTCATGGCCCAATTTCAACAAACAAATGAACTCTTTAGCTTTAGTGTCCTGAATAAAAGTTGTAGATAATTAAGTTAGGAACACTGTTACAAAATGTCAAATTCAAATAATAAATATAAAAATATTTATCTTCGAAATACTACAGTGCACTATTAAGGGTAAAACTGGAATTTTCACCAAATTTTCAAATGAATGATCAAATCCCAAATATTTTATAAATAAACATGTTTAACACAATGTGAGGAAATTATATCATTTATTATCAATAAAATATTTAATAAAATAGTGTTTTATCAGGTTCTTACTAAGGGTTTCTCATCCTAGTTTCTAAAGTTTACTATAAATTTCCTCTGATACCAACTATAATGACCCATACATTACATACATTGTTATTAATTTAGAATTTAATTATATTTATTACAACATTTAACAAAACCATGATCGGACTGTGTAAGAATAATGTCTTTAGAAACTGGTAAACATAAACAATGGGTTCATAAAACATCTACATTGTCTCCCATTTATATCATCAAAACCATACTCCTTTTTGAAATATCATATTTAATACCCTTATTCATGACTTGGGAAAAGAAACATACAAAAGGGTGAGCTCAAATTTTCAGTAAGGGTAAACAATGGAAATATCAATCATATCATATTCATAAGAACCTAACATTTGAAAATCGTATCCTACATAAGAGATCATAATATCATGTCATGGGATAAATCATGTAAGTGAAATGTAATCACAATAATCATAACATAATACATTAAACTTTTTGGAATACACACATAAGCATAGATAATAATTTCATATTAGTCAAGGCTTTTTTTCCAAGACCATCATAGCGGAAAAATTCCATTACTGAACCGAGTTCTCTCGTCGTTCCAGCCCTGTATCACTGAACCAGATTAACTAGTCGTTCTAACCATGTCTATCTCATGAGACATCAATTTTTACCCAATGAATTGGAGGAAGATATATCTCCCACCCCTCTCATAATGAAAACATTCTTATATGTTCCAAAAAAACATAAATCATACATCATAATATAACCCATGTAATAAAATGGGATTCTTAAACATCATTCCAACATAAAATAATCTATATAAGATAAAAGAACTTAATAAAAATAATTCCATCATAATTTAATCAAATAAAATTAATAATAGGGATATAAACATAACCCTATATCATCTTATATGGAAAATAATTTTGATAAAACAGTTGATCATTGTTCTTGAGTTAAATATACTTTCTTCTTTAAAAACATTTTCTTTACCCAATATGTTGTGCAATTTTAAAAGAAAAGAAGTTAATTGAAAATAAACATGAAAACATTTAAAGGAAGGTTCATGGAAATAATTCCCTCTAAAAATGTAAAAAATAAATTCATTCCGTATAAGTTAAAAAAACAGTTTCCTCGTATATTTTCTAGAAAAGTAAAAAAAGTGCCTCGTATGGTCAACATAGGTATGATTCTTTCCATACCATGTGGTAAAAGTCAAAAAAGGGTAAAAATGAATTTAAATACACATGGAAGAATAAAAAATATTTTATGAAAATATTTTTAATAAACATGGACATGGTTGATTAATATAACCCCAGTAAATACTTATGGGTAAACAATCTCGGATAAAAACGAGATTGGAAAAGTTATCCCTTATCGTTGGTATGATATATTTCATATGTATCCTAACATATTGTATAATGATTTAAATAATTTGATATATTTATTCCAAAATAATAATCATTTTTATGATAAAATATAGGATCATCATTTTATCTTTTTCTTAGTAACATTTCAATTTTTCTCGTTATTCGGGTATTAACTGCTTTATGTTCTTACATATGTTTTGTCGGATAAGTTCTTGTTAATTTTTTTAAGTTATAGTTGTAGAATTTAAATAATTTTATTAGTATAATATATATCATATTTATTAATTAAATGCATTTAAATAATCATGGTTTAATGAAGATCATGTAGAACGAATCACTTTGCACTGTGGAGATGGTAAGTCGTACCTACGCACGAGTGACGATATTGTTCCCATAATTATTGAATGGTATTGAAGTGGATTGGGTATAGTTTCTCCGAATTAGTATAATGTTATATTATAGAAATATTGGTATTATTTACACCATTATACCCATCAATGTATGGTGGTGGTGAAAAACATATTACACCACGGTGTGGAGATGGTAAGCCGTACGTATTCACGCGTGGTGATTTTGTTTATTCGTAGGATGTATAGAAGGTAAAATATGTTTGGTGATTATTTATAATAACATATAATTATATTATTGATACTGAAATTAATATTTTATAATGAAACAACTACAGAAGAAGAAGTACAAGAAGAAGGAAACTTGAAAGAGTCGGCAGAAGAGATTACCTCTTCCTCAACGTGCCTCTTTTGAATTTCCGATTAGGGCACTAGAGTTAGTGTTTTGAGAAGACCATAACCTTTATAAAGTTGCTAGGGAAGTTTATAAGAGTAATGGTCATGGGTTTTCCAACATTGAAATCTTCAAATGGAGTAAAGAGGAGAGGGATGTTTAGGAAACTCTCAAATATATTAATTTATAATAAAATCAAACCCTACCCAAAAACCTCCAAAGTGACCCTAACTCGAAGATGAGATGATATAAGTTTTTAATATCATTAACCAATAAATTTTGGTCAAATTATTTTTTTCAATTTAAACCTTATCTTTTTAATTGATCCTTAGTTATTCTATTAAAGTTTAATTTTGTTAATAATATTCTAAATATTTAATGGTAACGAATATTTAATTATGTGGTGTTAATCGACCATAAATGGATAATTTATGATATTTTATACCTTATAATTACCTATTTGTAATTTTTAAATAATAATATTAGTTTTAAATAATTTAATAAAATCTTATGTTTACAAAACATTAATAGTGTCAATTTTGGCACTTTTCATTTATTATACTTTAAATAAAATTCACCCAGATGAAAAATTTGAAATAAAATATTAAATACACTCCTAAAATTTCATATTCACCTATATTATTAATGGGGAATTTTTATTAGTTAATATGATATTTCTTTTATCATTTTTAAAACCATATATTTTATATTTCTATTAATAAAATAATTTTGACATCATTATTGTGTCATCATTAATGGTAATCATTTAATATCTAAAAAATATAAATAAATTTTTATTAGTTGGGGAAATATTTTAGATTTATAGAGACTATCTACAGTCCATTTATCTCATAGTTATCCATAATTTAACATTAATACAGTTATAGAAAAAGAGATTGTGACACTTTTTTCATTTCATTAGTTTTTATTACATCCATGTCATTTTCAAAGGTAAATGGCAATAAAGTGATTCCATTTCTAAAAATAGATTATAAGGGTCTAATTTAACCAACCTATAGGATTTTTATAGGTTTGAAGATAATTTTATAATATTAGTTTTACCCTTAATTAGAAGATTCACCTATAACCATGGTAATAAAAATATTTACGAAAGTTACTATTCCTAATGTTCAAAAATAAAAGTATCCTATTAACATTATTTGGACCTAATGATTCAAAATATGGAATACATTTTTTGAAATTAAAAACACATAAGTTGCAGTAATTAATTTAAAATTAATCATGTTGTTGAGAAAATGGGTTTTAAAATCTAAAACATTGCAAAAGATTGAAATGTTTTTACCGATGAATTCTATATAAAATTAATGATAATGACATAAATTATATTAAATGGTAAAAATATATTATATTTATACTTTAAAACCATTAAATATTATAATTTAACCGTATAAATTATCTCAATGAAAAAAGTTGGTTTTAATTAAAATTTAGCATATTTTTACTATTCGTCAAAATATGTACATTATCAACAAAATATCAAGAAATTATCCAAAGTAAATTTTTATACCCCTATTTAAAATAAAATTTTTATTTTTTAATATAAAAATCATTAATTTTTCAAAGCCATAATTTAAAATGGGTTCGCCATCCAAAGGTGTAAAATTAACAATTTTTTAAAAAAATACATCAAATTGGGTTTTATTCATAACCTATGACTAAAATATCCTTTGAATGAATATCAAAAATATTTTATTAAGTATATAACACACATATAACTTATTAATTTAATTACGGAAAGTAATTCACTCTAAAATATAAATATCTAATTGATTCATATTTTTCATAATGCATTTTCCTAAGTTAGTTATAATTTTTCCCGCTAACCTAATAGTTATGCTATAATAGTTATTTTATATTAAGTGAGTCTCATAGTTCATTTATTCCCATTATTTTTTGGAAATAAATCTAATCAATGATAAAATTTATTTAACAAATATATTTCATAAAAATATCTAGGTGTTATATCCTTGGTTCAACCTCCTTTGTTGATGCTCCACCATACTTCTGAGGTGAGTTTCTTTGGGTTTTTTGTCAATTTCCTTCACTTCCCTTCTCACTATCTTGGTTCCTTAAGTTTTCCTGGATTGAAACCCCCTTATAAGAAACCTATAAAATAGATATTATGTGTTTCTTGTGTTTCCTTAATGTTAGGGAGTGTTTATTTTTTTATTAAGGATTTTTCTTCCATCTCTGAGGGTTTCATCGTGTATGCACGTCGTTCGTGTATGTGTTTATGTCCATTTAATTTATGAATCATGCACTTCAATTCTCGATCTTTCATAAATTATTTTTAAATTTGATATTTTTTCATGAGGTGTGTTTGAATGATTTGTTTATTGTTATCACAATGCTAATTTAATGAAATTGGGGTTTTAAAGGGGTTTCTTTGATATTCCAAAATATATATGCTTGTAATGTGTTTGGTAAAATGTAATTTGGGATTTAAAGAAAAAATTGGGTGTTTTGGTTTTGTTTACCCTAGTTTGGATATTGGTAATTTGGCTTTCCTTGTGAATTGGTCATTTTGTGTGGTTGTAATGCCTTCTAATGATTTAGTGCTCATATATGGGTGATTTTTGTTGGTGGTAATACAAGTGGTGACTTTTTAAATTTATAGTAGAGTATTTACATGGTTTTCAACAAGTGTTCCATTATATGTGGAAATATACCTATCTTAATTTGGTGCACATAGGGATATGCACAAAAATTATAATGTCTCTTAATTATATTCACCTTAAGCCAATATTTCAAAAAAAAATTCATCTTCCATTTTATTTTTCTTCCACCCCATATTATGAATTTTTCTTATAAAAATTTAATGTTTCAAAATGATTAATGAGTTTTCAATTGAATTAAAAGGGGGTTTTAAATTTTTTTCCTACGTCATGTACTATTTTGAAATTTGAGGTTTGTTTGGGTAATTAAATAACATAAAGGCTCATTTGGAAACTTTTGTGCTTATTGTATATGCCCTCACAGTTCTAAAAATGGACTTGGATTTGAGAATTTTATGGATCAGTTGGTCTCTTTTGTGGGTTTGAAACATGTTCTTAAATCTTATGTGACATTTAGGACCATTTGGAAGCTTTTATTGGCTGAATATGTGATGGTAGTCTTTATAGTTGTCGCTCCAAGGAGAGAGTATCTGCATAGTAGGTTTTGTAATTTTGGAAAGGCATGGACATTGGAATTTGTTGGTTATTGGTTTATGCCACACATGTTAGGAACTCCCCATTATCCATTTGATATTATCATGGTATTCATATACACCTTATATAGGTTCGAGTGATGGATTATTGCTGGTCCGGATTAGACGGACCGATACCCTATCGATGTTTTTAGATGATGGGTGTGTTATGCTACTAGTGCGGCTAGTTTAGTGTAGAAAGGTTGGTTATAGACTATAGAGTTGCACCATACACAATAATTTTATTTTGAATCAATTACATCCATTTATTTCTTCAAGATATGTTTAGTAAAATCCTATGATTTCAATCTATATGATTTTTTCTCTTTTTTGTAACATTTGATGATCTATTCTTCATGTTTCACGCTGATTGTTTTGATTTATTTATTTTTATCTGAGCCTTTTTACCACCTAGTTGTAATTTTAAATTGGTATTGGGTTTCCAAAAAATTATTTATAAAATAATTATTTTAATAGTTTTTGAAATACAATTTTTACAAAAATTTATGATCTATTATTTAATATGATAAAACCCTATTTTATAAATCTATTTCAAACTAATGTTTTTATATTGTTTCTGGGAAAGAAATGTTTGGACTCTGGGGTTATTACCTATATATATGTTTATTCTCACACCCTAAATGTTCGACTCAATATCAATATACCTATGTTGTTTTGAATGTTCATATTTAGGGTTCGGGATTTCATTTGAAATAGGATGTTGTTAAGGTTAGTGGTGACCAAGAGGTCATGTGGAGATCCAGTCATTTCTAGGTAGGTTTTAGTTACATTTTTATAGTTTCTGTATTTTATCCATGATGTATTTGGATACTGTTGATTTATTTGTTGTATTTTTTGTTTATGAATCATCCTTGTTTGCCACGTGATATGTCTAGTTTATTTATTTCTGTTTTTTATTAGGAAAACTCATTCCCAACTAGATTATCTTTTATTCCTAGCACTAGTCTCCAGACCAGGATGATTGAGAAAAACTCTTAGGCCTTTTTTTGGGTTGGTTTGGGTGTCGGGTCAGATGGTAACCTTTCCTAGTTTACGAAAATTGAAGAATTAAGACTCATTTTCCTATATGTCGAGAATGTGTGAAGAAGAACTCAATGGAATGTCTGAATTCAGGAGGAAGATGTTTTGAGATTCGAAAACATAGATACAATAAAGTTAATTATAGAGGAAAATGAATTGTTTTTTAATGTAATGGATGAAAATAATGGTCTCCCTAAGGTATAATCAATTTTTTAATGTTTTAAATGTGTAAGTTATGGGAATTATGAAAATTTATTCCCTAGGGGAAAATATTGTGATGAGAATCGTGAAGGTTGTACGAGTAGGGGTTATATTGGTAATGACTATGAGAAAAATAGTGACATGTAAAAGTAAACAACTATAATGGAATTGTATGAAAAATATTGGTTAATTATGTATGAATAATGTGTAATGTTTGATGTGATTTTGTATTTGGATTCAAATAATTTTATTTTATAAGTGTTTTTTCTTTTTTTCTTTTTTTAATCATGAAACATCAATGGATTATTCCAATCTAGTTTTTAATTTTTTGTTTTCTAGAATATGATAAATGGTACTGATGACATAGAAAATTGATTTAATAGAAATATGATATTTTATGGAAAACACATGATTAAGGGAAGATAACCCATAACAAATTCCTTATGTTAAGAGAATAGTTTATAGTTTGGATATAGAGATTATTATTATGGATAAAATTAATTAGATAGTATTAATGACCTCCGAATAGATTAATAATTTGTAGAAAAATTGGTTTATGTTATCATTGATCAAGTTTACAACATTATGGGGATTATGGGATACATTTAATAATCTATTTTTTTATTTAACTATTGAGTAATAATGTATGTTTTTGTTGAGATTTTATTGTAATTAAATCTATCACTATGTTTTAGGTGAATATATGATGGTGGTATTCACATATTTAGTATGTCACTACTTAGTACTTCTTTATGATAGTTGGTGGATTAATTTTAAACTAGTTTTTGGAATTTTAGAGACATTTATATATATATATTGATTTTTTAAAAATTATTAAGAATATTTATTTAAATAATGGGTAAATCTTAACTTTAGATGACATTTTAGAGATAAATGTATAATTCCACCATATAATTATTTATAAAAATAGGATAAACAATTATAACAATTATATGTTTTATAATAATAGGAGATAGAATGAATAACATATCAATGTTTTATAGATCTTATGATCCAATAGTGTTTCATGTAAGAAAATATCAACTACATATGTTAGAGTAAGATATAAAGTGAAAATTTATAAAATCATAACTAATTAATGAGATTGTTCCTATAAAATTGAATTAAATCAATTTAGTATATCTTATAATTAAAATCACTCATCAATAGCAAAGGGATCTCGAAATAAAAATGTTTCCCATTTACTTTTATTTATAATGGATGAATGGAATTTTAAATAATAATAGATTTTTGATTTTATGGTCATTAACTTTCTCATTATTATAAAATTTCTTGCGATCAATGATCTATGAGAATTAATTTTCTTTATTATTCATATCTTCACATCCTACTAATTTTTTATTATTTAAAAACCTCGTTATGTGTCATTCTCAATGACCATTATATTTATATTTACCTCTATCTATAGGAGGAATTTTTATCAACCCTTTTATGATGATTGTTTCAAGAAAAGTAATTTTCAAATGAAAAATCATGTATTAATGAGATCATGGTCAAATTGCAAGGGTGTAATTTTTTTAAGGGGATATAAGGTAACACCCTATGATATTATGAATTTTTTTGGTTAAATTTAATTTTTTTTTGATCACATGAATTTCACATAATGAAGTGCTTTAACTAACCACATTATGAACTAAATAAATATATATATATATGTACAAATCAATACCTATGTATTGATTAATTCTTATGAAAAAACAAACCCATGTTATATTTCAAAAATAACATAATTTCAAAATTTGTTTTTCATACATTTGTGTGTAGATAAAAATTTAATTTTCTTATAATTTTATTAATTTAATTGTATATACATTATAAAATTCTTTAAAAGTTTCAATCAAAATTAATTTATAGTGAAATTTTCATAACTTTTTAAAGTATTGTTTTATAAGTTATAATATATTTTTTGTAAATATTGTCATTTACTTTAAATAAATAAATTAATTTAATGTATAATTGTATTTTGGACATTAGAAAAATGTTAAATATGATCCCTTTGATAAATAATAATATTTTCAATATCATTTGGATAAACAAATTTCATTATTTCTGTATAAATCTATTTTTATACCAAAAACACCTTTTTTAAGATTGTTTTTATGTGCATAAAGTTTTTAAATTTTAATTAAATAAAATAAACCTAATAAGGAATTATATAAATAAAATTTATATATTATATATCTATCCTTATTTATTAAAATTCACATAATGTGGAGTAGTAGTCGTAGAGTTAGTATAAAATCAACTTTTTCTTGAAATAAATGTGTTTTCCTAAAAATACCTTTCCCATCACTTCATGCACGATTATTTAATAACTTGTTTTTAAAATTTTATTAAAAAAAACTATTTTTTATAATTATCATTTCAAAATTTTTTATGGTCAATTTTTTTAATTTTTCTAAAATAATAAATTTTCGATTAATAGTGAGAAAAACACGTTTTTATTGAAATATTTCATTTCATGTAAAACATATATATGGTTCAATATTGTTTTAAATGGTTTTAAAAATATAATTTACCCAATAATATTATATTTAATCCATTTTAGGTCATTTTAATCAATTTAATTTTGTTTTTTATTGAAACACCTTTAAAACTTTTGAAGGTTTTCTCTTTGGAAAACAGTTTTTCATCGCCCCTGTGAGTTTAATTTTAAATTAAAATTTACCAATAATTTGAATTGAATTTTTAAAAATGGATTACATATTTAGAATAATAATAATAATTATAATTATATAATATATTCAACTTAATTTTTAATTCTAATGAGTTATCAAAGTAGTAAGATGTTGTTATCATTATTACGGTTAAAATGGGTTTACCGAGGGTTAATCTAAAACGATAGGGGGTTAATGACATATAAATGTGTCAATAACCCATATTGTGTCCATATTTAGAACCTATAACATTTAATTATGGATATTGAACCATTTCTTATCCTTTTTCATGTGAATAACATCATTACACATTATTATTTTCAAAATTTTCAAGTGCTTCTTATCCTCAACATATAAAAGGTCACCTCATATCCTCTTCTATTAAAATTAAAAAAATTATTTGTTCATAAAATATATGAAATTATAATTTCTATAATAAAATACCCACATCCTATATTCTTTTTTTAGTAAACCCTCCAAATAAGAATTCAGTTATAAACCTAAAAAGGTTCTCTAGATAAGAGGTAAATTGTTAAACTTGTTTTATAATTTTATTTCTTCCTCAAAATCATTAAAATATTCTTAAAATATGATAATATAAAAACAACAGTATATCCCATATACTTATAATTTATTACTTTAATGTAATATAAAACTTCTATGTCCTCTTCCTTTAAATGGGAAACAAAATTGTCGCTTGAGTGTATGTCAAACTATCAACTCGCGAACCGATGTTATTCATTTTCTATCACCACCTCTCATAGCTGGATATAATGAGGTATTTAATGATTATAAAGGATATTTATTATATTATTATACATATTTAATTATAATATTACATATACCTTCTTACATTCCATTTCATGGGAATATGATAGTGTGGCTCATGTGTACAGTGGACTACCGCCTCATGAAGCTATGTGATTTGTTTTTTCACATACACTTTACATGGAAATTAATAATTTGAAATTTAATACATATATGTGATACATATGACATAAAAATGAATCTATATGGTGAATATATTATTTACCTTTAATCTTTTCTTTCGTTAAGAAATTGGAAAAAATGTACATGCGTTTGTACAACCTACCATCTCCATGAACGTGGTAATTAATTTTCTATATCTAACTTTAATGGATTAATCTAAATAAATATTTAATGAATTTATATAGATTTAATATAAATTAATGAATTTTTTATATGATGAAACCTTGATCAAAATGAATTTAATTAACATACCGAACATAAACATACATGAATAATGAAGAAGTTATTAAGAGAAACTTGATTTTAACTACGAATTGTTAATAAATGGGTAGTAAAAGGTCAGAATTAAATCATATATTAAATAATAAATATGATTATTATTATGTAATATATTTATTAATATTATATTATTCATTATTATTGAATATGTATAAAGGAATTCGAGAGTTAAGGCAAGGGATTTTTTTTAATTCTATTCTTATGAGACACATTCCATATTCACCACTAATTTATTTTGTGACATTTATATACATAACATAAATGTATTTTATGATTATTTTAATGAATTTATGGGGTATATATATCCAATTAATTTAATTTATTTCATGGATATTATGATTGAAATTATTCCAAAGTGGTAATTATTTTATGTTCAAATCTAATCGTTTACAGGGATGTTTATAAATATGTTTATTATGATGATATCTTATGATATATATCTCAAGAAACTAATGAATTTTATTATATTAAGGTTATTTCTAGAGAATACATGTATTTACATCATTTTATTCTCCTTATGTAATCAATATTCAAAATTATTTTTTGAAATAAATATAACATTGTGTCTCATATTCGTCAGAAACCCTTTTCATTCTACATCCATTATTATTATAAAAATGTTTTTCATGAACTTTTTAATGTTCCTATATTATTTTGAATTCTTTTTTTATAGTTTTTTTTCTTTTTTAAAAATATTTTAAAAGGAATTTTCATTTTATTTTCCAAAGAAGTCATGTTTGGATTTTATTGATAATCTGAAAGGAATATTTGATTAAACATATATGGTATGAATGGAATTTTTCAATGTCATGACCACATAATATTTTAATGATTAAATTATATGTTTCTAATTCTATTTTAAAATAAAATTAATTCCAAAATATTTTGAGAAATTTAAGTTTTAAATAGGTAAATTTCAAAATTAAAAGTTTATTTTCCTCATGAAAATGTTTAAAATTATCTTGAAAAATATCACTATAATTTTCCTAGGTTATTTTCTCAGATAAATATTTTGAAAATGAGTTATAATTTTGAATTTGTTTCAATTTTGAAATGAAATTTTCATCAGGAAATGTTTTAAATGATTATTAAATCATACCTTATAAGTTTCCCATGTTATTTTCATTGAAAATAATATTAAAAAAATTATGTTTTAAAAGGTTTTTTCAAAATGTAAAGGAATATTTCATGAAGAAATGCTCCACATGATCACTCCTCCAATCAAATATTTTTATAATCAATAAAACTCACTTTTATAGGTAATGTGAGAACCCTTGAATAAATCACATTTGATTCTGAAATAAATATACCAACACTAAATTCCACTACCATAGCAACACAAACAGAAAACAACTGAAACAAAAGATTCAAAAACTAGAAAAACATACTAAATAGTAAAAAATAAAATTTTAGAAGTCATTAAAAATATACGTCCACATCCAATGTGAACCACTGTTGATTCTCATGCCTCCAGACCTATCATATGCAGGACAGACCTTCTGAAAAGTTGTTGAACAACACATCCCAAAGCCCCTTTTGAGCCATCACACCAAATCGGATGAGAGTGGAGCAATGGAAAATGATTCCATAATAGAGTTGGAGTGGATACAAGCCACAACAGTGAGCCACATGGATCAAAAAAAACTACCACCAACTAATGAAACTGACACCTTAAAGTAAATGTTAAGGTAAATCCAATGTCGGAAAGAAAAATCATGATATTTACCTCATGGGACACCAATGAAGCCTCATCCAGCACATCCCCAACTATCCTAACATACCAGAACTCTAGAACAACAAGTTCAGAATGTATAAGCAGGTGGTAAGGTCGTATTAATAGCCACTAAAGAATTAATTAGGGAGAAACTCCCACACAAGAAAGGCCAATAAGGGATTGAAAAAGTTGAAAATCCACCAAAACGAGATGAATATCAGACAATCGATGAGTTGAGATGTGATTAAACCATGGGATAAGAGACAAAGTGCGAAGATGGATAATCTAGAAGGACCATGATATGGGGAAGCCTGAACCAAGATGGATCCAAAGAAGAGGACCGTAATTGAAAATAGAAGTCGACTGAGTCTAGTTGTATGAATCACGACAAATAGACCCTAGGGGAGGAATTGCAAAGAATAAAATCCAATAGACTATCATTAAAAGAAATAAATGAAGAAAAACAATGGATGTTCCTATAGCATACAGAAATTGAATGGGGACTGAGCCCTATTCAGTAATGTACATCATTCACTATGATATTATTGGGAGTGATCCTCGACTACAATGATTCTTTAGGGAGTGAACCCATTCCAATAGGATTTCCTTTCCAATGATCCTTGAATACCATGGAAAATATTTTCTATGTTTAGGTTTATTCCATGATTTCCATATCTTATGGAAATTTTATTTCCTCAGGGATCATATTCTTTGATTTCCTTAGGATTCAAGTCTTATGAACTACCAATATTTATGTAATGATTCAATATTATAATCTTTGATATGCACTCTATGGATTTTAAATGTAATACTCATTTTCCCATACCCTTATGATCATGTTATGTTTATTTATATCCCTTGTTTAACCTTACTGGGAATCTAATCTCACCATTTCCTATGATTTCATACCCTAGTTTATGAAGAAATGAAGTATGTATTATATGTCTTAGAAGGGTTCCAATTATGAATAATTTAGTGTGCGATGAAGTCGTTCACATATTTACTAGTTGTTTATGTTTATAAGCTTCTGAATTCACTCTACCTATATGATCCTCAAGTGCGTGTTTGTGTAATGTAATGAATATTCATATAAAAAGATGCAATATCTTCTTTATGAAACTCATAGGTCGCTATAGTGTTCCTTGATCCTTTACCATAAAGGTTTCACTTTATCAGCTCTATTCTTAGCACAAATAAAATATTCTTTTTTTAACTATATGAGAAATCAACTAATAAAGGGAATAGTGAATAATTTAATTTTTATATACATATTTATATATTTTTAAATAATATTTATATTAAAATTAATTTATAAATATAAATATAATATATAAATTTGATTTATATAAATTTTAATAAAAACATATTATCAATCTTATTTTATTAATTTTATATAAAAATATTAACTAAAATATATAAATAATTGAAAATTATAGTATCATATTTATGACATTAATTAAAAAAATTATACTTAATTAATATAAATAAGATATTTTAATATTCTATTGAAATAATTATATAAATATATAAAGAAGTTATTTATTTAAATATGCTATTCCAATTTGAATTTATATATTTATATTCATATTCAATACTTTAAAATATACATACATGTATTTGAATGTATATATATGCATGTGTATGTATGTGGATGTATGATTTTATTGGTATGTGCATGTATGTATGTGTTTTATCTATTTTCCTTTGTTGTGTTGTGTTGTGTTGTGTGTTGTAAGTGTTTTGCGTGTCTGAATGTTTATGTCTATACATGTATGTGTGTGTGTGTAATATCCCAACCTAGGTGCCACGGACTGGTGCCCCAAGTTGGTCAGTCACATGACCTCAGGTGCACCTCCCCATTTTCTAGAGGATGTTGACTAGCAATGAGGGTCTGGTAAGTAATTCAAGGGGAGACTATAAAATCATTTATCATAGTAAAAAAGAATGAAAAATAAATAGGCAATTGCGGAAAGCATATATAATCATAAAGAACACCAATGTAACATGGAAACCAAAAGAAGAAAATGTAGTACTCAACTGAAAGGGAAACATTCCAGGAAAAAGTGACAAATTGTCTAAAATGAAACTAAATTTAAGGACAATAATGACTCCCAACTGGATCCCAAACCATGTATGGTTCCATTATCCAAGCTCTATCCCCAATTAGTAATCTATTTTAGGTCCATTTCCCATAACTTTTCCTGGAACAATAATGTCTATTCGAGTAATATTTAGACAGCCTAAATAGGAAGTGAGTATGACATAGTAGGCCACCACCACCAACGTCTAAAATAAATCCAATCAATAACAAGAGTATGCAATTGTATAAATAGAATAATTACACAACATAATTGAATACTTATAACATTATCAATTAATATTTATTAACAAAATAGACTATAGAGTTTGAATCATGTCACACATTCAATTCAAAAGTTTTATACATATTTATGCTTAGTATTGAACACAATGAATAACACTCGAAATCCCTCCATTGTAGGACTCCATGTCTAACACCCAAAATCTCAATAGTACAGAGTGCCTTGTCTGACACAAAAAATACCATTTTTTATTCATCCTTAGTGTAAGATGAAATTTCTAACATCCCAGTTCTCAACAATATAGATAGATATATCACTAGTGTAGAACACTATATCTAGCACCCCTAAATCCCATCATTGTAGAATACCATGTCTATCACCCAAAATCACACTCATTTAATTATGTTAATACTGCAAAACACCATGTCTAACACACCAAATCCCATTAGTTTAGAACTCCATGTCTAACACCCAAATCCAATTGGTTTAGAATTCCATGTCTAACACCAAAAATCTTGTCCATTAATTAATCAATTCCATTAATTAATTTAAAAACTAATTAACAACATCAGATTCCTGTAATTTAATTCTACAATCAATTAACCACTTAAAATATCTACATTAAATAAATAATTAACCAATTAATTAGTATATATCAAAAAATGAAAACGTTATAATTAAATTAACATTTAATTATCCTTTTTTTAGGATCATTTATACTGATAATTAATTCAGCAATTAATTATCCTTATTTCTCATTCAAATAAAATAATCGACTATCTCAATCCCATCATAATTAATTCTCAAAATTAATTATCTTTTTCAAACATAAAAAAATCCCACAATTTCAAAACATTTAAAATTAATTAATTTAGCACACTAATTAATTCAATAAGGGGTCTTAATTTCTAAATAAATCTAATAATCCTACAACTTTCATATATGATAAAAAATCATTACTATGGGATTTAGGAATCAGACCATCAACCTTAACAACATTGATGAATAATGCTCACCAATGAATATCCGCAAATAGAGCGTGATCAATCAAGAATGTGTCAATGAATAGGATTTAGATCTGACTCCTTGAATACATAGGAAGTGGAGACAAAGGCCCTAAGTTTCCCATAGAAATCGGTTATTGGATTCCTCTCAAAAAGAACCAGATAATCTGTTAGTAATGGATGTAGAAGCAGATTAATAACCAGAAGACATACCTTAAAAATCTTGGTCTGGATATCCAAAATCTGATACAATATCACTACCAGATCAAAGAAGACTCCTGAAAATAAATGGTAGAAGACGTTCATTAAAGAGGGAGGTGTTTGGATGGTCTTCGGTCAAAGACTGTTATGCACAAATGTGTTTTGGTCCAAGGCATAGCTGTGTGAGATGTATTTTTTCAAAAAATGTTTTGAAAAAGAGATTCTAATACTAAGAAAATCAGGAGTGGAGGGTTTAGACAATGTTTTAAATGTGTTTTTAAAATGATGGGAACAAAAATTACAAGTCGTGAATTCTCATTTCACATCGTCTAATGATTTGTTACAGATATCCCATTTTTCCAAAGTATATCCCTTCAAACCATTAAAAATACATTAATCAAATATTATATGTGTTGAAATCCCATTACATGTTGTGGAATATTACATGTGGTGAAATCCAATTACATGTGGAGAAATTATATTTCATGAAATGTTGACACATGGTGAGAAATAGTTACAGGGGGTGTAATCTACATTCATGAAATTTTGACACGTGGTGAAAAATACTTATCGGGGGTGTAAATTATCAAGGTTTTGAATTAATTTAATCTATAAAATAAATTCAATACATCCCATCCTCACAAAAAAAATTAAAAAGTTTCATACCAACAAAAATACGGGATCTTATAATCTCCCCTCCTAATAATAGCTCTTCCTTGAGCTGCACTCCCAATACTCTCCAAGATTCTGAGTCAAATGATTTGTCCACCAGGCCCACATATCTACCTGTTGTTCCTATGTCTCATCTTATACACATCTATGTTTCCATAATACATGAACTATCGACATGGTCTTTCCCCTCAACACTTTCTCACCATGATCTATCACACATAACAGATGCTCCTTCAAGGATACACCTATCTCTAGATCAACATCATCCACATCAATCATATGATAAGGTTCATGGTGATAATTTTGAAGTTTTGATACATGGAAAACATCATGAATAGAACTGTATTTCTTTGGAAGAAAAAAACGGTGTGCAACTAGCCTGATTATCCCTATAATCTCGAACAGTCCAACAAAAATGGCACCAACATTCCCTATCTCTGTATCCAACAGTGACCCAACATAGGGGACACTCGAAGGAAAACTTGAACACCCTCTATAAATTATAGGGGTCATCTCCATCTGTCAATATTTGACTACTTCCGACTCTGATCCATAAGAATACATTTTTGAATCAACTGAACCTGCTCTATCATCTCTTTCTCAAGACTTCGTCCCAATAACTATGACTCACCAGCCTCCATCCATCATAGAGGTGATCTAAATTTCCTTCCATAAAAATCCTTGTATGGTTCCATCTATATAGTTTCCTAATAACTGTTGTTACAGGAAAACTCCACTAAATCCAAGTGTTTCTCTCAAAACCCTCCAATGTTGAGAATACATGCATGAAGCATATCCTCAAGCACCTTTATAGTATTCTCTTACTACCCATCTATCTGTGGGTTCAAATATGTACTCAATAATACATGTGTGCCAAGCACCTTTTGTAAGCCCTACCAGAAGCATGAAGAAAAGTGAAAATCATGGTATGAAACTATAGTCCATGTAACCCCATCTATATGGACGATATATCAAACATATAGTTATCACAAATTCTATTCTATGATGGATTCTTATATTTGAAATAAATTTTCAACTTTGGTCAATCAATCCACAACAATCTAGATAACATCATTATTCTTATGCATATTTGGAAGAACTACCAGAAAAACAATAGTCACGTCATCCCACTTCCATTCCAGAATGGGAAACAGATGTAGAAAACCTCTAGGTCATTGATTCTCTACCTTCACTTCCTAAAAAATGTAGTATCATGTTATGAATCATAGTATCTTCTTTTTAATGTATGTCCACCAAAACTGTTATTGTAGGTTGTGGTAAATTTTTTTCACGCTAGGATGGGATTCCCACCTCAAGGCATGAAATTCCTACATGATCTCATCGTGCATGATCTTAAGCACAATAACTCAATTCCTCATGTAAATGATCTCGTCCTCAACAATCAGTTAGTCAAAAGGTGTCTCCCAACCATCAATGATTTCCCTCAAGTCCAAGCACTTTGGATCCTCATACTTTATGTCACTGATCCATCTTAGAAGTGTATACTCCACTAAAATATATATGAGATTCATCCTCTCCCGACTCTTCTGAACAAGAAAATGAATCTCTACTAGTAATGTGAATATTTTTTAATCAACACTATATTCCTGAACTACTTGAGTCTGTTTTTTCTAGCTCAAAGCATCTGCCACTTTGTTTCCCTTCCCGGTCATAAATTCCAGCACAAAATCAAAAAATGTTATATAATATACCAATCTCTGTTACCAAATATTCAAACCTCTATAGTAAAATATATTCTGAAATATCTTATGATATGTATAAATTTTAAACTATTTCCCAAAAAGGTAGTGTCTCTATCACATAAGAGCATAAACTACTACTGTCAACTCGAGATTGTGCGTAGGGTAGTTCTATTCATGTGGCCTAAACTATCGAGACACATGCTCTACAAATATATCCCCTTGAATAAGAACATATCTAAGTTCCATCCCATATGAATAAAAATGCATTGTGTACTCCTCATTTAACCCAGGGAGGATCAAAATTGGTGAAGATGTCAATGGATTCATTAATTCTTGGAAGGCCTTGTCACTTGCTTCTGGTCATTAAAACTTTATTAGCTATTTTTTTCAATCCATAAAGTGGTGTTTCTATTTGTGAAAATTCCTAGATGAACCTCCTATAATATCCAGCTATTCCTAGAAATATTTATATATCAAAATAATTCTTTGGTTACTCCCCATAATCCACTATCTAAACCTTACATGGGGCCACTAACACACCTTCCTCTAAAATCATGTTCCCCACGAAGTGTACCTGGTTAATCCAAAATTGAAACACAGATAGGTTTGCATATAACCAATACTATATTAGTGTACTCAAGATGATGTCAAGATGTTGTGCATGATATTCATGAGTCTTGGAGTACACTGAGATCTCATGCAGAAATACCATCACAAATTGATCTAGGTATGGTTGGAAGATTCTTTTCATCGACTACATAAACATTGTTGGTGATTTTTGCATCCCAAAAGGCATTTTAAAGAACTCATATAGTTCATACCTGCTACTGAAAGCAGTCCTCAGTATATTAGAAGTTCGAACTCTTAGCTGATGACACCCTAATATTAATTCAATCTTTGAGAACACATAAGCTTTTTTCAACTAGTCAACAATATCATCAATACACGAAATAGGATATTAGTTATTCACATTAATCTTATTCAACATTTTGTGATCAACACGCAAACATAAAATCATAATAGAGCTCATTGTGAACAATAGAGGTGAGCCCCAAGATGATGTACTTGGATGGATAAATCTATTATCCTCTACCTCACACATCTGAGTCTTGATCTCTTGATTCTATCATGGTTACATTCAATATGGTTGAATTTATACGGTCTCTATAGCATCCTTCCTTTTTATCACATAAACTTTCATTACATTTTACAAAACTGAGGATCTTTAAGGTTTAGTTTCTTGGAAACTAGGAACTTAAAACATGAAAACATAAAACATTCTTCTTAAACACTTGAAAGGCTTCTCCTCATGTTCACCCTAGGCTCATTACTGCATCTCATAACCTGGGGACATACATCAAAAGAAAGGGTGAGCAGAAGGCCCAGTAAGGGAAACAAGTGAAACATTTTACATATGAACTTGAGATACATCAATAAAGTCATGAAAAGAACTTTAAGGCATGAAAATGAAATCATGAGGCATATCATAATAAAAATAAAACTTTTTCATAACTTGAAGATGTGGCTACATCATTTAACATAGACAATCATGAACATATCACCAAGGTCCATCCTCAAGGTGTCATTTGAAAATTGCCAAGGTTATTCACCAAGGTATCGTGAAAATTGTAATCTCTAGTGGTTACATCATTACCCAATGCATTGGAGCGCTATCAGGGCGCACCCTTAAATTTGCCTTTATTATCATGTGAGAAACATATATCGTCATCAAACATTTCATAAATAACCCATATAGCATAAAATAAATGGGTTTCATTTCATAATCATAACGTTTTAAAAACTGCATTAAAGACATGATCTTTACGTCACTTTAAAACCCACAGAAAAGGAAGGTGGGTCTCATGTATGTAAATACCAGAATTTAAAATAGAACATTTTGGTATATATGTGAATACCCCTTTAGAAGAAAGAGCTTTGAGTATTCACTTAATAATATAAAAGAACTTTAGAAAAAGAGAGATACATTTTGAGATGGAAATTCTACAACATAACGGCTATGTTACGAGGTTTTAGAAGACATTAAAAAGAGAGGGAAAATGGTTCAAACATTCATAAATGACCCATAAAACAGTAGATGGGCAGAATAAGAAGGATAAATGATCATGGTAATGAAATTTCAATGACATACCATTTGAAATGAAAAACATGGAAGGAAGACAAAAATTAGATTTCTCTTATGAAAGTTCGGCAGCCTAACGACGTTACTTAAACTTCAACAAAAATGATTTGAAAAGATCAAGTAGGGTATCTCATAATGTGAACATAAGAGTTCAGTATGATATATATAGATATCATACCCCAACATAACAAAAAGGAACTTGAAAGAATTGACATGAAAGTAGAACTTCAAAACGAGAAGGGTGAAGAACCACTTAAAAATTCAGCAGCCTAACGGCGCCACTTAAAACTTCAAAATACTGAATTTGAAGAGATAAAATGGGGTCTCTCATCATATGAACATAAGAGTCCAGTATGATAGATATAGAGATCATACCCCAACATAACAAAAAGGAACTTGAAAGAATTGACATGAAAGTAGAACTTCAAAACGAGAAGGGTGAAGAACCACTTAAAAATTCGGCAGCCTAACGGCGCCACTTAAAACTTCAAAATACTGAATTTGAAGAGATCAAATGGGGTCTCTCATAATATGATCATAAAATATCAGTATGATAAATTTAGAGATCATACCCCAACATAATAAAAAGGAACTTGAAATACTTTACATGAAAATAGATCTTGAAAAATGAGAAGGGAGAAAGAATCCGTTACAAAAATTTCGGCAGCCTAACGGCGCCACTTAAAACTTCATAAAACGAAATAATGAGAGTAAGAGGGGATATCTCATTATATGAACATGAAAAGGGCAGTAAGAGGAGTATAAAAGAACATCCTCCAACATAAGAACATGGATCATAAAAGGAATTACATAAAAGAGATTACTTGAAATGAAAGAGAGAGGTCGGATCCCTTACCTTAAAATGTAACTCTTAAAACTCAAAGGTTGGGACCTTGAGGGCTTGGGGGCACCTTGGGAGGACTCCTTTGGAGGTAAGGAGACCAGAACATCGTTGAGGATGGTTTTGGAGTCGAAAAGATGAGAGGAGGGCTTGGTATTTATAGGGAAAGTGAGGGGACAAGGCATTAATGGCCAAGGGACACCTCAAAAGTGGTTTTCTCAAAAGCATGGGCCCTCCCATGGTACTTCTCATAAAGTTAGGCCACATGAGGACCCCCAAACAATAATTCATCCTCTTTAGTCGAACATCCTTTAAAATATCTCATGACATCATTATGACACAGTTATGATGTCATTAAACATACCGAAACCCTAAAACTGTATTTTTACTATTCACTGAAAATTCAACTTTCTCAGAAAAATCCCAAAATTTCACCTTAACCAAATATCAATGCTCTGATTTCAAAAATGAACTCCATTTTATAAAAATAATTTTCTAAATATTTTTAATTTATTTTTTTAAATAAATACACTATTCACCGAAAATTCATTATTTTTAGAAAAAACCCCAAAAATTACCTTAACATAATATCGATGCTCTGAGTTCAAAAATGAAATCCATTTTATAAAAATAATTTTCTAAATATTTTTAATTTAAATTTTAATTAAAAAATACTATTCACCCGAAAAAACTAATACTTGAATAATAATTTACGAAACCGTTTTTTAACCATTTTATTGAATCACATTACTTAAATCAAGGTGCCTAGATTATATTAATACTTTATTTAAGTGAGATTACTAATCCAATTGGTCACATTACTAATCCTAAGCATAAAATCACTATTCATAATTTACTATTCATCAAAAATTAAGTTGATCTTATTAGACTCTAAATTCTGTACTGAACATATTTGTAGAAGACCATTTTTTCAAAATCATTACAAATTTTTATTTATTTAAGGTTTACATAAACATTTTTATAATATCCTTTCTCTAAAATTCATCAAAAATATGCATACTATATTTATCTGGTCATTTGAAAATTCATAAACTTCATCATAAGAAGAAATTCCAATTTTTATTTAAAACAAAGGATAACACAAGGCAGTTATGGTCTCCTTACATAGCCCCTTATCACACCAGCATAGGACCTAAGTGTAAGGTGTGCTAAGGTTAGAGAATCTGAGGGAGGCTCGGCCAACATCACACAAGTAGTAATTTCTATCAGTTTGAACTTCTCGCGAAGGCGATCCCGTTCTAGCTTCACACGATGAAGTTCAGCTTGGGTTTGGTCCAGAGCAAAGCCCAGTGGTGCTACCTCCTTCCCAAGTTCTGTTAGATGGGCTTCGATCGGTCCAAGACTACTGGGTGAGGCCATCGAATCTTCTTTCTATATTAATTAACCAAGATTACTTGTATTTAGAGACAATAATCAAAACGTTTAGTTTCCAGCGGTCATATTGACCAATGGTCATATAACAGTCAAAAACCAATGGTATCATTTTAATTATACTCATGTTATCAAATGAAACATTTTTGTTGAGTATAAAAATAAAATAAAAAATAACACATAAAATTAGGAAACAAGATTTATTCAAAATTTCGGGTCGTTACAATCTTCCCCCCTTAAGAAATTGCATCCTAGAAATTTTTAAAATTAGGTTTTGAAATTTCATTGAAAGTCCCACATCGAAAACGGATTCAGTAAAACTATTACATTAAAAGAAAGAAAGTGAAGTATGAAGGTCACCCGAGTTAGCCCACACTAGGATTCCATGTAGGAAAACATGGACATGGAAGAAAAACAAAGGGTCAAGTTCTAAGGGAGAGTGATAGAGAACATGATTAGGAGAAATTTAACCATAAGAAAATCCCAAACTTATGATGTGTGTAAACGGTCATTGATTACCTAGTAGGAAACGTAAACCAACAACGTTTTTGTTTTACGTTCCTTTTCATAATTTTGAGGAATTCATTTACTACATAGAACAAAAACATAAGAAAATATACCTACCTTCATGTAGAGTTTCATCCTTTAATAAGTTTCTACCAAAACTAATATTTTCTCCCAATGATGAGCATTCAAAACTACTTGGTCTCATCAAAACACAAGAATCATCTTCTAGGGAATCACATAATCCACAAAAGATTAACTATCTATTTCTTATATCTTTAAACATTATCCCAAAACAGAAAGGGTAAGGTAAAACAACTCTTCAAAAAGAAAGAATCCCATAGGAAGGGAAACTATTTTTAAATCTTCAAAGTTCCATGGTACTACCCAAAGTTCATCATAGACCATCCCATAAATAACGGTTCTTAAAATTCCTCAAAATAAACCAAACTAAGATTGAAACCCAAATACAAGAAGTATTTTATAACATAGTCTTCCAAAATAAACTTCATTGTTCATCTCCAAACAACATAAACCACACCTAACATCTTATAAAAAATGTATCTAACCTAAACATAATTTACCCAAGATAGGTTAATCATTCCCATAAGTAACCTAAATTACTATAAGTCCACCTTAAGTTCATTTATTCTTCAAAATATAAGTCAACATTACTCCTCAATGAAAATACCGTAGTAATCTATTTACCTCGATCATATAGGGTCCTCAAAATAGTGAACGTGTTCCAAAATAATAATCATCTTTTAATCCCCTAATCATCTCTGTCGTATTAATACAGCAATCATAGCATTTCCTATCACATTGGTTGTTGGGACATGTTCTTCCATTTCCCGCCATTAACTAAGAAAAGAAACTATAAATAGGGGCTTAAATACTTAGCCAATAATCATGAAAAGAAACTTAAAGCATATAAGGATAACTTGTAGTTGAAAAGAATACCCTAACTTGTGATCCCCTAGGTTCCCATCTAGGTTATCCATGATCATATATTCTTATGTGAACCTTTATTTTATTTTATCTTTATTCCTTTAACAATGGTTCATACTAAGCTTATGAATTTACCAAAGCATATCCCCCGGGAGTGTCGTAACCAAGAGTGCAGCAAGGCCCGTTGTCGTGTACCAGTTCCCGTTCGAGTCTAGCTCAAAGCGGTGTTTTCAGGTTTTACCCCTATGTACATCTGTGCCAGAGCCACCTCTACCTGCTCGTATCCAGACAGGGATGTATTTGCTTGGAAACCCCTTACTCAATACTCACCAAAATACAAGGAAGATTTCCTATATTTAAACTTTTCTATAGGGTTCTTACTAGAGTTTTCATATCCTAATTTCCACAAATAACTAAACCATCCTTTGATACCAACTATAGCATCCTTCCTTTTTATCACATAAACTTTCATTACATTTTACAAAACTGAGGATCTTTAAGGTTTAGTGTCTTGGAAACTAGGAACTTAAAACATGAAAACATAAAACATTCTTCTTAAACACTTGAAAGGCTTCTCCTCATGTTCACCCTAGGCTCATTACTGCATCTCATAACCTGGGTACATACATCAAAAGAAAGGGTGAGAAGAAGGCCCGGCAAGGGAAACAAGTGAATCATTTTACATATGAACTTGAGATACATCAATAAAGTCATGAAAAGAACTTTAAGGCATGAAAATGAAATCATGAGGCATATCATAATAAAAATAAAACTTTTTCATAACTTGAAGATGTGGCTACATCATTTAACATATACAATCATGAACATATCACCAAGGTCTATCCCCAAGGTGTCATTTGAAAATTACCAAGGTTATTCACCAAGGTATCGTGAAAATTGTAATCTCTAGTGGTTACATCATTACCCAATGCATTGGAGCGCTATCAGGGCGCACCCTTAAATTTGCCTTTATTATCATGTGAGCCAAATATATCATCATCAAACATTTCATAAATAACCCATATAGCATAAAATAAATGGGTTTCATTTCATAATCATAACGTTTTAAAAACTGCTTTAAAGACATGATCTTTACGTCACTTTAAAACCCACAGAAAAGGAAGGTGGGTCTCATGTATGTAAATCCCAGAATTTAAAATAGAACATTTTGGTATATATGTGAATACCCCTTTAGAAGAAATAGCTTTGAGTATTCACTTAATAAAATAAAAGAACTTTAGAAAAATAGAGAGACATTTTGAGACGGAAATTCTGCAGCATAACGGCTATGTTACGAGGTTTTAGAAGACATTAAAAAGAGAGGGAAAATGGGTCAAACATTCATAAATGACCCATAAAACAGTAGATGGACAGAATAAGAAGGATAAATGATCATGGTAATGAAATTTCAATGACATACCATTTGAAATGAAAAACATGGAAGGAAGACAAAAATTAGATTTCTCTTATGAAAGTTCGGCAGCCTAACGACGTAACTTAAACTTCAACAAAAATGATTTGAAAAGATCAAGTAGGGTATCTCATCATGTGAACATAAGAGTTCAGTATGATAGATATAGAGATCATACCCCAACATAACAAAAAGGAACTTGAAAGAATTGACATGAAAGTAGAACTTCAAAACGAGAAGGGTGAAGAACCACTTAAAAATTCAGCAGCCGAACGGCGCCACTTAAAACATCAAAATACTGAATTTGAAGAGATCAAATGGGGTCTCTCATCATATGAACATAAGAGTCCAGTATGATATATATATAGATGATACCCCAACATAACAAAAAGGAACTTGAAAGAATTGACATGAAAGTAGAACTTCAAAATGAGAAGGGTGAAGAACCACTTAAAAATTCGGCAGCCTAACGGCGCCACTTAAAACTTCAAAATACTGAATTTGAAGAGATAAAATGGGGTCTCTCATCATATGATCATAAAAAATCAGTATGATAAATTTATAGATCATACCCCAACATAATAAAAAGGAACTTGAAATACTTTACATGAAAATAGATCTTGAAAAATGAGAAGGGAGAAAGAATCCGTTACAAAAATTTCGGCAGCCTAACGGCGCCACTTAAAACTTCATAAAACGAAATAATGAGAGTAAGAGGGGATCTCTCATTATATGAACATGAAAAGGGCAGTAAGAGGAGTATAAAATAACATCCTCCAACATAAGAACATGGAGCATAAAAGGAATGACATAAAAGAGATTACTTGAAATGAAAGAGAGAGGTCGGATCCCTTACCTTAAAATGTAACTCTTAAAACTCAAAGGTTGGGACCTTGAGGGCTTGGGGGCACCTTGGGAGGACTCCTTGGGAGGTAAGGATACCAGAACTTCGTTGAGGATGGTTTTGGAGTCGAAAAGATGAGAGGAGGGCTTGGTATTTATAGGGAAAGTGAGGGGACAAGGCATTAATGGCCAAAGGACACCTCAAAAGTGGTTTTCTCAAAAGCATGGGCCCTCCCATGGTACTTCTCATAAAGTTAGGCCACATGGGGACCCCCACACAATAATTCATCCTCTTTAGTCGAACATCCTTTAAAATATCTCATGACATCATCATGACACAGTTATGATGTCATTAAACATACCGAAACCCTAAAACTGTATTTTTACTATTCACTGAAAATTCAACTTTCTCAGAAAAATCCCAAAATTTCACCTTAACCAAATATCAATTCTCTGATTTCAAAAATGAACTCCATTTTATAAAAATAATTTTATAAATATTTTTAATTTATTTTTTTAAATAAATACACTATTCACCGAAAATTCATTATTTTTAGAAAAAACCCCAAAAATTACCTTAACATAATATCGATGCTCTGAGTTCAAAAATGAAATCCATTTTATAAAAATAATTTTCTAAATATTTTTAATTTAAATTTTAATTAAAAAACACTATTCACCCGAAAAAAACTAATACTTGAATAATAATTTATGAAACCGTTTTTTATCCATTTTATTGAATCACATTACTTAAATCAAGGTGCCTAGATTATATTAATACTTTCTTTAAGTAAGATTACTAATCCATTTGGTCACATTACTAATCCTAAGCATAAAATCACTATTCATAATTTACTATTCATCAAAAATTAAGTTGATCTTATTAGACTCTAAATTCCGTACTGAACATATTTGTAGAAGACCATTTTTGGAAAATCATTACACATTTTTATTTATTTAAGGTTTAAATAAACATTTTTATAATATCCTTTCTCTAAAATTCATCAAAAATATGCATACTATATTTATCTGGTCATTTGAAAATTCATAAACTTCATCATAAGAAGAAATTACAATTTTTATTTAAAACAAAGGATTACACAAGGAAGTTATGGTCTCCTTACATAGCCCCTTATCACATCAGCATAGGACCTAAGTGTAAGGTGTGCTAAGGTTAGAGAATCTGAAGGAGGCTCGGCCAACATCGCACGAGTAGTAATTTCTATCAGTTTGAACTTCTCGCGAAGGCGATCCCGTTCTAGCTTTACACGATGAAGTTCAGCTTGGGTTTGGTCCAGAGAAAAACCCAGTGGTGCTACCTCCTTCCCAAGTTCTGTTAGATGGGCTTCGATCGGTCCAAGACTACTGGGTGAGGCCATCGAATCTTCATTCTATATTAATTAACCAAGATTACTTGTATTTAGAGACAATAATCAAAATGTTTAGTTTCCAGCGGTCATATTGACCAATGGTCATATAACAGTCAAAAACCAATGGTATCATTTTAATTATACTCATGTTATCAAATGAAACATTTTTGTTGAGTATAAAAATAAAATAAAAAATAACACATAAAATTAGGAAACAAGATTTATTCAAAATTTCGGGTCGTTACAGTCTCAGTCCCTGGAATTAGCTCAATAGTGAATTCCACATCACTCTTATGTGGGAACCTTGAGAATCCTTTTGGAAATACAACCTTAAACTATTCAACCACTTGTGGAATGATGTAGTGTTTCACACCTTCGTCATCCTGCAAAATACTACCATCCTAAGTTGTAAACTCACCAAATTGTTGAGTGATTGGACTCGCTCACCCCACCTGGATATCCCACTCCCCCTACGAATGTAACTATCACACTTAGGAGACATAAATGTCACCCTCATATGGTAACAATCGATGCAGGATAGGTATTCAACTAGTCATTCCATACCCATAATTAGGTCTAAGCCTAACAAGTCAAGGATATAATGATCCCATAAAAAGTGATACTCCCCAATCTCAAGATAACTCCCATTTCGAAAGTAGGTGTCTCTAGACCACACTCCCAACAGTGTATATATAGTCATTAACTCACTCAAAAAATCCAATTCCAGGCTTAAAACATTAATTATTTTATAAATAAAAAGGAATGAGAGGAACCAATATCAAATAAGGTACTAGATAATATAGAATCTACAAGAATATTACCTCTCACTATTGATGGTTCTACCTCGCTATCCCAAAGTGTAAGCTACATCACATGCAACTGTCATGTACCTCTTTCCTATGATGTTGTCTGACTCCACAGAGTTTCACCACTCTACTGATATGGGTACTCTTTTCTATAAGAAATATGTACATTGCCTCTTTCTCCTCATCAAGTAGATCTCCAACTTCCATATTGATATGGTGAATAATACCCCCTTCCCACACTCTAGTTCTTTCTATCTCCTCCATCACTACATGACTACCTTGGGTTCCTACAGTACCTATGTAGATGTACCATCTTTTTATGGGCTCGACACTCTACTGGAGGTCAGTAATAATGTTTCCGAATATTTCTTGGCTTATCATATTTGGGGAAAATCACATGGGTAAGATAATGTATAATTGATTCCCATGAATGGAAACTCTATTTCCCACTGCTCTGGATGACATTCTGATAATGTAGATTCTTTCTCTCAAAACGCATACCACTTAACCATACAACAAGAATTTCCTGTTCAGAACTAGAAGCCTCATTTAGGTTTCAGTCATATATGAGATCCAGAGTTACCACTTTCATAAACTTCTTTAGAATAAAAAATTTCACCTAAGAATTTATTTTACATTTAATTCCATCATGAAATTTTCTTTCTAACATAGCCTCATCTACTGCCAATGTTGGAGAAAAACTTCATAATTTGATAAAGCACCTAGTATAGTCCATCACAGATATATTCCCTTGGTTTAACCTCATGAACTCAGTTTCAATTTCATGCCTCAGTGTCTATGGGTATTAGTGTTCAAAGAACTTATCCTAAAAATCCATTCATTCCATATCATCAGCTTAACCAGTTCGCACATGAATATCCCACCAACACCTTACTTATCCTTGTATCATATAAGTTTCCATCTTGAGCTCCTTTTCATAAGGATTCTACAAATGTTGAAATATCAATTGATGGACTCAACCAAATACTCCACTCTTTTAGGTCCACACTCTATAGTAAAAGTTTGAGGGTGATGTAACTGAAACTCCCTCATTAGATAAAACATGTTTTTTTACAACCCACCCTGCGTCTCATTCCGTAAATCTCATGAAACATGTAATGTTCTCTAAAAAATTCTCTCATACTTCCTCCCCCAACACTATCAGTTGCTCAGGTTTCACCAATAAAGGATCATCCAAAACATTTTCCTTCAGTTATTCTCTATATAATAACCTTTACAAAGTCATATCATCAATGTAGAATTCCATCTCTATTTCCACCAAATACCATCGGTGTAGAGCACTATGTCCAACACCCAAAATCCCTTTCCTTTTTTATATTATTCGTGAAGAACGCAATGATTAGAAATCCAAATCCCATTGGAAAAAAATTCATGTCTAACACCAGTATTCCATTAATGTGTAATGCCATGTCTCACACCCAAAATCACATCCATTAATTAATTCATAAATTCATTAATAAAGTCTGTTAATTAATTCAACAACTAATTAACAATATAAATTTCATATTAATTAATTCTAAAATCAATTAACCATTCAAAATCTCTACATTCTGTCATCAATTAACCAATTAATTATTCTCGATCAAAAAAATGAAATCTTGGTAATTAAATTAACATTTAATTATCCCCATTTCTCAATCATTAACGTTGATAATTAATTCAATAATTAATTATCCTTGTTTCACATTCAAATAAATAAATTGAATATCTAAATCCAATCATAATTAATTATCACAAATAATTATCTTATTCAAAAATCCATATATCATATAATTTTACAATGTTCCAGACTAATTAATTTAAAAAATTAATTAATTCAATTGGGGGTATCAATTGATAAAAAAAATTCAATTATACAACTTGCATATACGAGAACCAATCACGACTATGGGAATTAGAAATTGGACCACCCACCTCAAGAACGGTGATAAATAACATTCACTAAATAAAATCCCCAAATTTATTGTAATCAATCAAGAATATCTTTATAAACAAGATTTAGATATAACTCCTCAAAAGTAGAGGAAGCAGTGAAAAAATACCAGTGTATGGGGTAGAAATCATCTACTGGATTCCTCTTAACAGAAAACATATAATCCATTAGCAACAGATATAGAAGAATATTATTAAACGGAAGGAATACATTAAAAATATAGGTCTGGATATCCAAAATCTGATGTGAGATCACTTTTTGATCAAAGAAGGCACCCAAAAATTAAGGGTAGAAGACCCAAAACAAGATGGGAGGTGTGTAGAGGGTCTTTGGTCAAATAATTAAATGCTCTAGGGATTTTCGTTTTTCAAAGTAAGAGGTGTGTGGGACGTCATTGGTCAAAAAGGTATTGCGCATATCTTCAATATCCAAAAAATCAATTAAAAAGTGCTTATAGGACACTGGAAATGTTTTTTAAAAAAATATGGGCTTCAAAATTACATGATGAGAATCCTCATTTCACGTCATTTAATGATTTGAAAATGATTTCCCCTTTTCCCTAAGGAAATCTCATCAATCCCTTAAAAACATTAATTAAAGATTATACATGGTGAAATCCAATTACATATGGTGAAATATTTCACGTTGTGAAATCTTATTTTATGACATGTTGACACGTGGTGAAATAAAGTTACATGGGGTTTAATCTACTTTCATGACATGTTTACACATTACAAAAACTACGTACAAAGGGTGTAAATTTTCAAGGTTTTGAATTAATTTAAACTGTATGTTAAATTCAAAACAACCCATCTTGACCAAAAATATAAAAGGATTCATACCTGAAAAAAGACAGAATCTTACAATATTTATATGTGCATATGTATGTATGTATATATATATATATAAATGTGTATTTATGTGTCTTTGTGTCTTTGGATGTACAATCACGTGTATGTGTATGTGTATGTGTATGTGTATGTGTATGTGTATGTGTATGTGTATGTGTATGTGTGTGTGTATGTGTATGTGTATGTGTATTTGTATATTCATGTGTCTGTGTATGTGTATGTGTATGTGTATGTGTATGTGTATGTGTATGTGTATGTGTATGTGTATGTGTATGTGTATGTGTATGTGTATGTGTATGTGTATGTGTATGTGTATGTGTATGTGTATGTGTATGTGTATGTGTATGTGTATGTGTATGTGTATGTGTATGTGTATTTGTATGTGTATTTGTGTGTGTATGTGTATTTGTATGTGTATGTGTATGTGTATGTGTATGTGTATGTGTATGTGTATTTGTGTGTGTATGTGTATTTGTATGTGTATGTTTATGTGTATGTGTATGTGTATGTGACTGTGTGTGTATGTGTATGTGTATGTGTATGGGTCTATGTGTAGAGACCCGAAGCTTGACGTACATAGATATTACATTACTTTTGAGAAATACTTAATACATAACAAAAACAGACACACAAGGACTGTAATAGTTTAGTGTCTTTGGAAACATGGAACGTAATCTTCTAATCATGGTGAAAGATCTTCAACATATCCCATAAAGATCTTCCTCTTTTTGTTTCCTTACCTAAAGCCCTTCTTTTAATACTGGGGGAAAATAAAACATAAAAAGGGTGAGCTCAAATGCTCAGTAATGGTATGCATGGATAAAATAGAACATACCATATACATTTGAACATTAAAAACATGAACATAATGTTTAAACATCAAAATCTTGAGCAACAACATAAAACATGTAAGTACATAAGTCATAGATCATACTTGAACATAAATCATGATAAAATATCATGGGAATAAAACATGTAACTGTGGAATCCATTAAGCACATGTAATGATTTCCATAGTAGCCAAGGCATTTCTGCCAAGACCATCTTAGTGGACAAAGTCCCTTTCTGAATCGAGTTCACTCCTCGTTCCAGTCCTGTAATACTGAACTGGATTAACTTATTGTTCCAGCCATGTCTATCTCATGAGATATAAATCCTTACCCAATGCATTGGAGGGAGATATATGTCCCACCCATCTCATAATGAAATCATTCTTACTTATTCCACAAAATAAAATTACATCATTCATAAAAACCCAATAAATAAAATGGGTTTCATAAACATCATCCCATCATCACATAATCCATATAAAAAATGGATATCATTTCATAATAATAAAAGTGAAACCATGTAAATCATAGAGACATTATACTTGAAACAAAAAAAATATGAAATAATGTCATCCTAGATGAAAAATGGTTTTGATAAAACACTTGAAATGAATTCTTGAGGAAAATATCCTTTTTTCTTTAAAATCATTTTCCTTTCACAAAATGTCGTGCAATTTTAAAAGAAAAGGATTTTGTTGAAAATAGTCATGAAATCTTTTGGAGGAAGCCTCATGAAAATAAGGCTTTATAAAACCGTAAAAATCCTTTCATGCAGTATACTTCAAAAAAACATTCTTCTCGTACTTTGGTCGGAAAAGTCAAAAAGTACCTTATGGGGTAAATAAAAGAAAGATTCCTTCCATACAATTGGGTAAAAGTAAAAGTGGTTAAAAAGGACTTTAAAAATACATGAAACCATTTTTAGGAAACATAGACATGGATGATAAAAATAACCCCAGTAAATACTTACGAATAAACAATCTCAGATAAGAACGAGATTGGAATAGTTATCCCTTACCTTAGGCCGATATGATTCGTATGGATCTGAACCTCCTGTATAATGATTTAAATAATGTAATTGACTTATTACATTATCATATTCATTGTTATGATATCATATATGTTTCACTTATGACTTTATATTACCCGTTCATTTGTAAATTCAATGTTAAAGTAGCGTTTTGGGTAAAATCATTTCATTTATCGTATGTGTTTCGACTTGTTGTTCTTGATATTATTACTTATATCCTGATTTACATAATTCCAGAGGGTAAAACATGATTTATATATAATATATATTCATCATATACATATATATTATAGATCAATAAAAATAAAGGAAACACACCGTTCATGGAGACGGTAGGCCGTACGTACGCATGAACGCTGCTTTCGTTTCCTTATTGAATTGAATGAAATTAAATAGATGAAATAAATATATATATATACATAAATCCAGCAGCATTATTATGTCATATATTTTATTATTATTCATTATATATACTTTATAATCATTCTTGAATGGTTAATCATGGAAAATGAATCTCATCGCGTTCGTGGAGACGGTAGTCCGTACGTACGCATGAGCGATGATATCATTCCCATATTCGTGGAATTGTATTAAAGTGTATGTATAATATTAAAGAATAAATATCACTAAAAAATAATCATATATATTCATTTATTTCACCATTATACCAATCCAAGTAAGGTGGTTGTGGAAAATAGATTACACCACGGCGTGGAGACGGTATTCTGTACGTACGCACGCGCAGTGATTTCGTTTTCCGTAGGATGGATAGATAGTGAAATATGGTTTCTTCATAATTATAATAAAATATCAGTATATGAGTGATACTGATGTTATTACTTAATAATGAAACAACTAAAGAAGAATAAGTGGAAGAAGAAATTAAGTTGAAATAATCGGTAATGGACATTACCTCTTCTTTGAAGCGCCTCTTTGAGACCTCCTCTTAGGGCACTAAAAGTAGTCTTTGAAGAAGACCAGAACCTCTAAGATGTTTCTATGGAAGTGGAGAAGATAATTTTTCAGGTTTTGTACAAGATTGAAGGCTCAATGTGGTGTGAGGAAGAGAGGGAGGAGGTTCCCTTTTATAAGGGAGGAGAGGGGCACCTTTGGAAAAACTAAAAATATTATTTTATTATAAAGTCATATTCTTTTTTTAAAAGCTAAAAATTGATTTATTTATAAGATAATGTGGGTATGGGTCTAAATTCTTTCATCCAATATAATTTATACAAGTTTAGGATTCTATTTTAACCTTATCCTTTAGATTTAACCTTAAATTAAATAATTTTACTTTTACCGTGTCCTCTTGTTTTCTTACACTATAAGGTTAATAAACTTACTATAATAAGCCAAACGAACACCAAGTTGTTTATTATTAATATATATAATCTTATCTAAGTCATTTGGTAGAACCATAGATTTTTAAGAATAAAATAAAAGTTAATAATATAATATTTGTTTTAAAAACTATTTTATGTCAATTTTGACACTATTTGGTAATTGATTTTTGTGAAACTCGTAACAGAATTATTAGTTCGAAAAAATTTAATTAAATCCAAAATAACATGACATATTAGCCTATAAAATTAGTGAAATTCATAAAAAGTCTCAAATTACATTTATTTGGGTATTTATAACATCAATTATGTCAATATTTCATTAATAAGATAATTACTGCATCATCTTTGTGTCATAAATAAATTACATTATTTAATGTCTAAAAATTATAAATAAAATACAATTATGTAGGAAATCTGTTTAGATTTATAATTAATATTTATAGTCGAATTTATCTTATGTATAACCATATATTAAAAATCATTTACTTATTAAACATTGATTTTAAATATTTTAGCCCTTCTTTAAATAAATTAATATTAAATGTCCTAATCTAATCCAAGTGGGCCTAACTAGTCATGTTTTATTCCTAATGTTGTTTTTGGTCGAATTAAACTTATACAATAGAATTAGGAATTGTGTTAGGGTAATAATAATATCATTTTTACCCTTAATTATCCTATTTACTTTTAACCGTGGTAAATAAAAGTAAAAAGTTACTATTCACCAAAAATTATTTTCATCTCATTGAACCATATTTTAGTCCTTGATATTAACCGTGTCCCTCAGATTTTTGAAATTAAATTCGCAGAAGTGGTAAGATTTAATTTAAATTAAAAAAGTCAGTTTTTTACCTACCACTAAGTGGTTTCACTATTCATCAAAAATTGATGATTTTTAGAAAAATAACAAAAAATCATCCTAAGAATTATTTGGTATTCCGAATTCAAAATTGATGTCTATTTTTCCAAATTCATAACATATAAGTGGCATTAATTAATTTTAAATTTAATTCCCATTATCAAAACAAATAGCGTGTTTTTAAGAAACAAAAACAATCAAAAGATTGATACTTGTTTATATCCAATTTCAAAGTGAAATTAATTACAATGAACAACATTAGATTAAATGGTAAAAATATATTCTAATTACCATTTAAAACCAATTAAAAATATAATCTAACGATATAAATTATTGCGATGAAAAAAGTTGTTTTTAATTAAAATATAGCGTGTTTTTACTATTCATTAAAATATGAAAGTTATCAGAATAATATGAAAATTTTATCTAAAGTAAATTATTATATCCTGATTCCAAAGAAGAATTTTATTTTGTCAAATTGAAATTATAGACATGTCAAAAACAAGATTTAATGTGGGTGCGCCATCAAAAGGCGGCAAAACTACATTTTTTAAAAAATACTTATTTTACTCGAAAAATTGATTTTGTTCTCATACCATGTTCTAGAAAATGTGTAAGATGAATAATAATGTTACAAAATTCAAAATTTAGTTGATACTATTCATAACGGCTAGTTCATAATAATATTATAACTATATATCGTTGTTTAGTGAAACCTGGTATTGCGTACAACACACGCTATCGAGGCAGGTCGTGATTGCGTGTAATGCAAGCCAAGTCAGAGTTGTGTGTTGTGAAATACTCCTCTGTTGTTTCGTATAGCAAAATACTACCAAATTTCATTTATAAATTTAATATATATATATATATATATATATATATATACACTCAATGTTTAGTAGAATAACTACTATCAAAATTGTGTGTAACATGATCCAAGAATAGTGTTGTGTATACTGAAAGCTCATACGGTGTTGCGTATAACGCAAGGTTATCTTGTTGTAGCTTACAACATAAGACATCAAAGAAATTAAAAGAATACTTTTCATAAAATCTTGGGGTGTTATATTCTACCCCCCTTAAAATGAATTTCTCCCTCGAAATTCGTCGGGGTTATAAATCATTTACTATTTATAGAAACCCACATCGTAAAAAAGAATACTAAAACATAATTTTAAAAACTAAAGTTTGAAATGTAACGATTACCCAAAGTAACTCATCACTGGGTTTCCCTATAGGAGAACATAGGTGAAAATATGGATATGGAAGAAAAATCTGACCATCAAGTTATGATGGAGAGTGGTAGAGAACATGGCTATAAAAAACCCATCAATCACAAAGCCATAGATTTGTAATGATCTAAGTTACCATCTGATTCATCGGATATAAGGGCACTAGGAAAATTTTTTTGGTTTTCAAGATCATTTCCCTAAAGTTTATTAAATTGGAATTAGAAGAAATACTTTCGTGATTTTGGTTTAGTCTCACCATTGGTCGTTCATTGGACAATTTCCACTTCATCTCTTAAAGAAATGAAGTTTAATTTGTCATTCGTGAAGTGTTAACAGATCATGTGATAGAATGATGGGACATTCCATCTGTCTCAAACAAAAGGTTATAAAAGTTATCAAAAATACATAAGTTTATCTATAGTGAGATTAATCATATATGGTTCATAAAATGGACTTATACTTCATATATCATACTGTTTAATATAATAAAACAAGTTTCTACTAAACAGGGACTTCATGTAGGCCAGTGGTAGGCGATAAAGGCCAGTCGCACTTTGGTTGTGGGTTCGATTCCCATAGCCTTGTCCAACGCGATGGGCTGTCACCCGTCCTGCAGGTTGTCCTTTTTCTAAAACTACATTACTATAACATCCCATCAATAATATCAAAAAAAATTCTATCCTTTAACAATACTAACTTATGTCCAACATAATCCATTCCAATCTTTAGGCTTATCCATAATACTGCAGTCCACTCTCCTATTATAGTGAAAATGATTACCAGAGATTTCATATAACAAGCATGTTAATACCATCGTTGATCCCCATATATCATAAGATATGTCTTGTTGGTCACATTCTAAACATTCTAAGGCCTTAATCATGCATTCTCTTGAAAAATTAATACCCATTGAATCTTAGTGAAAACATGAGTGCTGTCAAAAGTTAACTCTTTCCACATACCAAAACCCCAAAATTCTATATACTCAAACCATGATATAACTATTTCCTTATATCAGTCATGAGCTCATGAATACTGTCAAACATTTCATTTTCTCCTTATCCCTTCATTAGGCAAATATCATCTTTTTTCTAAAAATATCTCAATGACTTTCCAGGGTTACCGGTACCATAAAATTATTGAAAACCACAATAGGCCAATACAAAAATATTCCAATATTCCACGATACTATATACAACATTATTTTAAAATCCCATTACATAAACACTTAATCATTCCAACACATCGTTGTCATATTCAACATCACCAATAGTGATCGCATGTGACTTCCCTTTGTCCTTTGCCTTAAGTGGTTGCTCATGTCGATCATCACGAACCCTTGGATTATGGCATTTATTAGCATAATGACCCATTTCCTTGCACTTAAAGCATTGAAGTTTTTGTGGTGTGTTGATGTTATTAATATTTTCATGACTTATTATATTCCCTATTTAATGATTTTATATGAAATGTGCATAATTTCTATGAAATATTAATGTTTTAATAATAAGTATAATTTTTGAGAATTTTTAGAAGTAGTCCAATTGAGTCAGTTTACTGTTTTAATAATAAATATCACTATACTGATCCAAATTGTGTGGTTCTTCTTTTTTAGGATTCTCCTTTCTATATAAAACATTTCATTAGAAGGTACCATGATCCAATTTTTCCATTTGAAGGGTCATATGGTCCTCACAAACAAGACCAAAGAATCTATGAACAAACTGGACTAGCCTTGAAGATTGATTTATTGGGCTCCATACAGAAGTCCAAAAACATTAAATCTCCCAATAATTCTGGGGACACTACATTTCATCTTCGATAAAAATTTCAAGACCCAAATCTAAGTAAAAGGGGCCCAAATAAAGCTTTGATGTCCAGCCCACCATTCTGGACGAGAATTAAAATTAGTATAGTATACATGACATATCTCATGATTTAAGCATCAAATCGAGCTGAGAGTTTTCAGTGTAAAAGAGGAGATATATTCGGCCGACTTTGGTGAATAACCCATTCAGATTTGAAGGCATCCTCATATTCAAAAACCATTTCACATTCTGGACTTCAAAAAGACTCGATTGAAATAGACAGTTTTAAATTGTTTAATCAACCGGCCATAACTTTTGATCCGTAGATCCAACTGACTCCACGTTTTGAGTGTAGTCGACCAACGTTATTATCTACAACTCTGAAGAAGAAGATTTCTCGAGATTTGGCTGTTCTGATGTCCATATCTACGAGCCAAATGGAGTTGTATTTCTGGAATGTAAACAGTCCACCACCTTGGGCTATAAATACATCCTGTCCTCTCCTTTCAAAAGGGTTGGAATTTCAGAAGAGATGATAACATATTGGCACAGAAAAATCCTTTTCAAAGTCTTCGGAGGACCTTCCATACTCATGTTTTCACTTGAGAGACCTTTCCTCCTCTCTTTGTTTTCACTTACTTTCATGTTCTTCGTTTTTGTAATTTTGTAAGTCCTTTCTTTTGTAATTCTGTTTTAATGCAAGTTTCTTCTTCAATATCTCTTATTCTCATCCACCTTCTGTAATTTAATATTTATGTTCTTAAAATAGTTTAAATTCAGTTTAATCCCCTTCCCTTCTTTTGCTTCCTCATTCAATCGAAAATCCGTTTTTAATTTTCTTCATCGTTTGTGTGTGTGTTCGGCACACTACTCTTATCTTGTCCCTTTCTTTTTCTTCTCTTTATAATTCATCACCATAATCATTATAACCAGATTAGTAATCATTTTAATGGTTGGGTAAATCTTTAATTGGGGTGAGTTATAATTTAGGTATGTTACGTGATTGAGAGCTTTTTCTCGACGAATGTTCTTTAAATTCATATTGTGTATGTTGAACTTTATATGTCATGGATTAATGACATGTTTTGTTTAATATGTGGATTCCATGGATTATTGGAATCACAAATACACTACCATAAACAAGTAATGGTAATGATTAGAAACCTAATTTAAGTTATGGCTTGGATTAAAGCTTAAAATCTTAGGAATTCTAATCGATGTCAACTTGTGAAGTGGGTGTTAATTTAAATGCAATATAAAGAAAAGATCAAGGATATCACAAGCTTAACTCACTAATAATGAACTCAACCCAATATTTATAAATTTGTTAAATCAATTATAGTCAATCAATAATTTCAATTAATATCTACAAACAAACCCCCCTAATCAAAATACAATCAACTAAAAACAAACAACTATTTCAAAGTATCATCGTTGAGGATTCGACCCGAGTGTTGCGATACACATTAGCAGAGCACCAGAACTTTGACAGGTCGATAGGCGAAAATCGGTTGTGCGTTTCAAATGGAACCATTTCCAGGGATAGTGCTTTAATTATTCATTAGTTTCTAGTTATTGTAATAAAAAACAAAAAAAACAAAATTTAAAAAAATTGAAATTGAAAAAAACACAAAGAAAACCCCGTCTTCTCATAAAAATCATAAACTGCAAAAAAATACAAAGAAAACCCGTCTTCTTCTTTCTTCCAAAATCTCTCTGAATGCCCCGTAGCCTTCCAAAAAATCCCTCGGATTTGTTTGACCCGGAAATTGAGCCAACACTTCGCCAACTTAGGAGGAACATAAAAGATAATCAAATAATTCAAGAACCAGTCCTTGTCCAACCAGTTGAATTAGAAATGGCCAATCCTAGGGAAAAACCCTTTAAGAACTTGCATCCCCTGATATGAATTACCAACCTCTTGGTATTCAATATCCAAACATAGAGGCTGACTTTGAACTTAAATCGGGTTTGATTCATCTTCTTCCTCATTTCCACGGGCTAGCCGGTGAGGATCCACATCTCCACCTTAAATAGTTTCAAGTGGTGTGCTCTACCATGAAGCCTCAAGGTGTTTCTGAGGAACAAATAAAACTATGAGCATTCCCTTTCTCCCTAGATGACACTAATAAGTCATGGATCTACTACCTTCCTCCTAGTTCCATAACCACATGGAATGACATGAAGCAACTCTTCTTAGAGAAACTCTTTCCTGCTTCTCGTACTGCTTCTATCCGAATAGAAATAAGTGGTATTCGTCAGTTCCCAAGTGAATCACTCCATGAGTACTGGGATAGGTTCAAAAAGCATGTTACAACCTACCCACATCATCAAATCCTTGACCAACTCTTGATCCAATACTTCTATGAGGGGTTATTGTCTATGGAGATAACTCTCATTGATGCTGCAAGTGGTGGTGCCCTGGTTGATAAAACTCCTGCAGCAGCAAGATATCTTATAAGTAACATGGCTGCAAACACACAACAATTCCATACTCGAGCACATGATCAAGTCAAACAAGCCCAAGATAATCAATCAATTGAGCCGAACAAAATGACCGAGTGGATGAGTGAACTTACAGGTCTTGTGCGACAACTAGTTGTGGCTACCAAATCCCCAACCTCATCTTCTCCGCAATCAATGTTTCCTGGACCTGTCAAAAACTGTGGAATATGCAACTCTCCATCTTATCCAACTGACACATGTCCACAACTTTAATAGGATCAATCCGATTCATCTGGACCAATGGAGCTCAATGCAACATATGCTCAGTGGAACACCAAACCTCAACTATTAGGTTAGTTTGTTAGAAACTTCAACCAACCTCACTCTGATCCCTTCTCTTCTTCATACAACCAAGGCCTTAGGTATGGTAATACCATATCTCACCCCCCTCAATTCCCTGCTCAAAACCCAAACAAATTCCAATATGTTCAAGGTGGTGGTAACTTCCATCAACCTTATCCTTTTGTTCCTCAACCTCAAAGGAACAATCCTCCTCCTGGATTCCATTATCCTAGTGAGCCTTTCCAATTCCAAAACCAATACAATCGATTTCCCAAGAACCAAAATCAAGGCAATCCCAATCCGGGACAAGACTCTTCTTCCAAGAAACCATGGGAAAGTGCAGTGGAAGATCTTGCCTCCTTCACCCATTCTAGCCTTAAAAACACTGAAACTCAAATAGGTCAACTTGCATCCAAACTGAGCCAGCAGCAACAATCAAATTCTTCCCATCTCCCAGATCAACCATTACCCAAACCCAAGGGTAATATAAGTGAAATTGCACTTAGATCGGGAAAGCACATTATTATGCCTCAAGATAAGTCCTCTAGCCCTCCTTTGAATGTTGAACTAGAAAATTAGAAGAAAAATAAACTTGAAAAGGAACCTGAAACCATTCCCTAACCTACTTCAATTCCACTTAAGAACCCAATTCCTTTTCCTCAATCCATTTCTAAACCAATAAAGTCCTTTGAACCTGATCCTGAAATGCTCGACATGTTTAGACGTGTTGAAGTCAACATTCCCCTCATAGATTTCATAAAAAAAATTCCTAAGTATGCCAAGTTTCTCAAGGAGTTGTGTACCCACAAGAGGCAACTTAGGACCTTCGAAAATGTTTCCACCCAGGAGTCTATTCCCAAAAAGTGAAAAGATCTAGGGACCTTTACGATTCCATGCCAAATTGGATGTTCAAACTTTAATGATGCACTCATAGACCTTGGAGCCTCAATTAATGTCATGTCCAAATCCATATTCTCCAACCTTGTTATAGGTCCCTTACATCCAATAGGTGTTGTCATTCAATTAGCCAATCGAACCACAGCCAGTCCTGAGGGAATAATTGAGGATGTCCTTGTCCGAGTCAATGATCTTATCTTCCCTGTTGATTTCTATGTCCTTGACATGGAAGGCGAGACAAACTCTTCTCGATCTCCCCTAATTCTAGGAAGACCATTCCTCATGACTGCGAGAACCAATATTGATGTCCATTCAGGCATCTTATCCATGGAATTCGGTGACCAACTGGTCAATTTCAACATTTTCAGCCCATGAGATACCCATCTGAGGATCACTCTGCATTCTCAATCCATGCTTCTGAGGACAATTCTAAGAGTCAATTGAACCTCAATCTACCATGTTCTTCATTTTCTAATGATAAAGGATCTTGTGAAATCTTCACCATGATTAACAAAGTTATAAATGGTGAAACTGATGTGGACCTTTCATTCGTAGACTCCATTAATCTAGAAGAACTTGAAAACTCTCTTGAATCCCACATCAACTCTGATATCTACTGCTCCACCTTGGACAGTATTAAGGAGAATGAATCTAAAGCAACTGAACTCCCTCCATACATTCATGAGATGTCTACCCCACAAATAAAATATGAGACTAATCTGAAACCTCTTCCTACACACCAGAAATATGCATTCCTCTTCCATGATCACTCATATCCTGTCATTATCTCTGCCACACTTACTGAAACCGAGGAGTCCAAACTTTTTCAAGTATTTGAGGAAAACAAAAAGGCCTTAGGTTGGACCCTAGATGACATACCAGGAATCAACCCTACCCTTTCCATGCATCACATCCATCTTGAGGAGTCATCCAAACCAATTAGACAACCATAAAGAAGACTCAATCAACTAATCCTTGAGGTAGTTAGGGAAGAGATCTCCAAGCTTCTTCAAGCTAGTATTATCTACCCAATTTCTGATAGTGAATGGGTTAGTCCAATTCAAGTTGTACCTAAGAAGGGTGGGATAACTGTTGTCAAAAATGAACATGGAGAGGTAGTCACAACTCGAGTGAAGAACAAATGGAGTGTGTGCATCGACTATAGGAAATTGAATGTTGAAACCCGAAAAGATCACTACCCTCTTCCATTCCTTGATCAAATTCTAGAAAGATTGGCCGGAAAGTCACACTATTGCTTTCTTGATGGATACACCGGCTATTTTCAAATCCCAATATCACCTCAGGACCAAGAAAAGACTACTTTCACATGCCCCTTTAGAACATATGCATATAGAAGAATGCCTTTTGGACTTTACAATGCTCTTAAAAAATTCCAGAGGTGTATGTTGAGTATCTTTTCTGAATTCATTGAGCACTGCATGGATGTCTTCATGGATGACTTCACCATTTATGGTGAGTCATTTGGATCCTGTTTTCATTCACTCTCTCTAGTCCATCAAAAGTGTGTCAAGTGTAACCTTGTATTAAATTTTGAAAAATGTCACTTCATGGTTGAAAATGGGATTTTTCTAGGGCTCATAGTTTCAAAAGATGGTATTGAAGTCGATCCTGCCAAAATTGAAGTGATCCAATCACTTCCGGAACCCAACTCTGTTCGAGACATCCGTTCATTTCTCGGTCATGCTGGTTTCTATCGGAGATTCATCCATAAATTCAGTAAAATTTTCCTCCCACTCACTCGTTTTCTCCAAAATGATGTCACTTTCCATTTCGATGAGGTTTTCAAGAGAGCCTTTGTTGAAATCAAAACTGCTCTAACATTTTCCCCAATAATCCAACCCCCAGATTGGTCATTACCCTTTGAGTTGATGTGTGATGCTTCTGATAGAGCTGTTGGGGCTGTTCTTGGTCAAAGAAGAGAAAAGATTCCTCATGTCATCTATTATGCCTCAAAAACATTGGATGAAACTCAATCTCACTACACTGTGACTGAAAAGGAACTTCTAGTAGTTTTTTTTGCCCTAGATAAATTTCGGCCCTATCTCTTAGGTTCTAAAATCATAATCTTCATAGAACATTCTGTTATAAATTTCTTACTCAAGAAAAGTGATTCTAAACCGATGCTAATAATATGGATCCTAATGCTCCAAGAGTTTGACCTTGAAATCAAAGATAGACCTAGAAAAGAAAACCCTGTGGCTGATCACTTGAGTAGAATTTCTAATTCTTCTCATTCAGAAATAATTGATCTTGAATTATCCATTGAGAACCTTTCGTCTCTCACTCCAAAGTTACCATGGTATGCCCCAATTGTAAATTATTTGGTTTCTGGTGTTTTTCCGGAAAAGTTTTGAAAAGAACAAAAAATGAAGTTGAAAAGTGATTCAAAAAACTATTTTCGGGAAGAAAATAAACTTTGGAAAAATGGGGCTGACATGGTAATAAGGAGATGTGTCGATGAAAATGAACATTCTTCCACATTAGAATTCTGCCACTCACTTCCCGGAGGTGGCCACTTTGGACCACAAAGGACCTCCCGAAAGGTCCTAGACTCTGGATTCTTCTGGCCTTCACTCTTAAAGGACTCACATGAGTTCTTCCAATCATGTCCCACTTTCCAAATGTTTGGCACAATCTCCAAAAGAAATGAAATTCCCCAAAAGCCTTTAATCTTTTGTGAAATCTTCAATGTTTGGGCCATCGATTTCATGGGACCATTTCCCCCTTACAATGGATTCTCATATATCATTATTGCGGTTGATTATGTTTCTAGGTGGGTTGAGTCCAAGCCCACTTGGAAGGATGATTCTCATACTGTTAGAGAGTTCCTAAAGACCCACATCTTCCAAAGATTTGGCACACCACGTGCCTTAATCAGTGACTTAAGAACCCATTCTTGTAATAGAACCATGGAAGATCTTATGAAAAAGAATGGGGTTGCACATAAAACTTCAACTGCATATCACCCAAAAAAAATGGCATGGCTGAACTTTCTAATAGAGAAGTGAAAAGAGTGCTTGAGAGAATTGTAAAACCCACCAGAAAATACTGTCCTGAAAGACTTGAGGAAGACCTTTGGGCTTATCGAACTGCCTATAAAACACCCATTGGGATGTCTCCTTTTAGGCTTGTTTTTGGTAAAGCAGGTCACTTACCAGTTGAAATCCAACATAAGCCATTTTGGGCAGTGAAAACATGTAATTTTGATCATGAAAAATCTGGTGAAGAAATATTGTTGCAATTGGATGAACTAGAGGAGCTTTGACTTGAATCCTATGAGAATTCCAATCTATACAAAGAGAAGGCTAAGTTACTCCATGAAAGACACATCCTGAGAAAGGTATTTCATGAAGGTGAAAAGGTAATGCTCTTCAATTCTTGATTTCGACTTCACCCAGGTAAGCTTAATTCTCGTTGGGAAGGTCCTTTTGTTATTACTAATGTTTACCCATTTGGTGCAGTGCAAGTCCAAGACCCCTCCTCCAAAAGGACATTCACGGTTAATGGACAATGGTTAAATCATCATTATGAGAGGAAACACAATCCTGGATCATCATCGACTTCCCCTAGATCTACAACTTCTCCAATTGACCAACCACTAGATGGATATGGTGTCCCACCAAATCCAAACCAGGGGGCACCTCTTTACCTTTAACTCTCTCTCTATCTCTTCATCTCTCTACCTCTTTATTCTTCTTCTTCCCTCCTTCATTTTTTACCATTTTTTTTGAAACCCTTTTTTTTCTTTCTTGTGAGGGTGTGTATTTTAAAAAAAAACTAAAAAACTAAAAAACCAAAAAACACAATCACTTAAAAAAATAAAAAAATAGTTATGCTTACTCACCATCCAGTTTTGAAATTTTTTACAAACATTTTGGCGAGTTAACAGACATGTTTTCATCTCAAAAATTTAGTATTTTCATTATGACTTTGGATAAATAATTTTGTGTCAAAATTAACAAATTTTGAATGCTCAATTTTTTATTTGGAAAATGATTTTCCCACACCGTGAGAACAAAAAATTGCTTTCATGCCACGACCAACTATGGCCATCTTTTCAAAATGTGTGTTTTCACCCACATTTGTGATTCTTGAGTTTGTGGACCTTCGAGCTGAATTTCCTACCTTAGTGTGTATTAATATGATAGAGGAATTTTCTGAACCACATGAAACTCACAATAGCCAAATAGCCTCCCATTTTCCTTACATTAATCCTCCTTTTGAAAGCCCCTTTGAGCCTATGAAAACCTTTTCTTTGATATCCACATTACAATCCAAATACCTCATCCCACCCAATATCAACATGGATTTTCATTGCATAAGTTTTTGAAATTTAAGTGTGGGGGGGGGGATGGATTTCATTTTTGGGTATCATTTCCTTACTTTCTGGTGTCTTATCATATGCTTGAGGGAAAGCATCAATTTTAGTGTGGGGGGGAGGTTGTCAATCAGTGGGATTTGGGAATGTATTGTACAAATGATATTGAAAAGTGTTAAAAAAATCAAAAAAAATCAAAAAAAAGCAAAAAAAATGAAAAAATTGGTTATGTCTTGGGTAGGTCAAAAATCACTCTTCCTAAACCTTTGATCTTGTTATAACTATTACAATTAGTGTCATGAGGAGATCAAATATCGGTTGGGATATGAGTGTGAGATCTATTTCAAGGTCAACTTTCGAAAAAAACAAAGAAAAAAAAGAACACTTGCATTATATTCTTATTGGGAGAAGTTTTTTTTGTAAATATTCCATCTTCTCATTACCTTCATATTTTCTTCCTCTATTGTGTCTTTCTTTACACAATAATTCCCTTGTAAATATGTGTTTTCATTTCCTTCCATGTTTCATTTCAAAAAAATGTGCATTGCTTTTTCTATGTTGGTATTTTAACCCTCTTCTTCTCTCTCTTGGAAATTATATTCCTACCGTCCCATAGCCACAGAAAAACACATTAAAAAGACCTCTTGATTCTTGTTCACTTTGTTTAGGGATTGGAAGCTGAGAGATCTTTTCAAACTCTAAGATTTTCACTTTTGGTTGGTGAAAGAGTGAACCTCCACAAATGAATTTTATCATCTTGAGAGGTGTGAGTTATGAGTGTCCACATTTTCCATTTCGAAATTTGAGCATGAAAAAATGAATTAGTTTTGGGACATTGTTTCTGTAACAACTTGTGGTGGAATTCAAAATGGATGAGTGAAATATTCTAAACCTCCCCTGATTGGGGAAAACAAGATTTTAAAATCTGTTGGTGAGTAAAAATGATTTTGTCATGTTTTTATATTTGTTGCACATGAGGACATTCACAAAACTAAGTGTGGGGGATTTGAGGTTATTAATATTTTAAGGACTTATTATATTCCCTCTTTACTGATTTTATATGAAATGTGCATAATTTTTGTGACATATTAATGTTTTAATAATAAGTATAATTTTTGAGAATTTTTACAAGTAGTCCAATTGATTCAGTTTAATGTTTTAATAATAACTACCACTATACTGATCAAAATTGTGTGGTTCTTCTTTTTTAGGATTCTCCATTCAATATAAAACATTTCATTAGAAGATACCATGATCCAATTCTTCTATTTGAAGGGTCATATGGTCCTCACAAACAAGACCAAAGAATCTTTGAACAAACTGGACTAGCCTTGAAGATTGATTTACTGGGCTCAATCCATAAGTCCAAAAACATTAAATCTCCACAATAATTCTGGAGACACTATATTTCATATTGGATAAAAATTTCAAGGCCCAGATCTAAGTACAAGGGGCCCAAATGAATCTTTTATGTCCAGCCCACCATTCTATCTGAGACATAAAATCTGTATAGTATGCATGACATATATCATGATGTAAGCATCCAATAGAGCTGAGCTTTTTCAGTGTGAAAGATGAGTTATAGAAGGCCGGCTTTGTTGAATAACCCATTCGTATTTGAAGGCATCTTCATATTCAAAAACCCTTTCACATTCTGGACATCAAAAAGACTGGATTGAAATGGATATTTTTAATTTGTTTAATTAACCAACCATAACGTTTGATCCTTAAGTCCCAATGACTCCAAATTTTGATAGTAGTAGGAAAACTGTATTATCTACAACTTTTAAGAAGGATATTTCTCGAGATTCGGCTGTCTTTATGTCCATATCTGCGAGCCATGTGGAGGGGTATTTCTGGAATGTAAACAGTCCACCACCATGGGCTATAAATACAACCCCTCCTCTCCTTTCAAAAGGGTTGGAATTTCAGAAGAAAGGATAACATATTGGAACGACCAAAGCCTTTTCAAATGATTGGGAGGACCTTCCATACTCATTTTTTCACTTGAGATACCTTTCCTCCTCTCTTTGTTTTCACTTACTTTCATGTTCTTCGTTTTTTTAATTTTGTAAGTCCTTTGTTTTGTAATTCTGTTTTAATGCAAATTTCTTCTTCAATATATCTTATTCTCATCCACCTTATGTAATTTAATATTTATTTTCTTAAAATCGTTTAAATTTAGTTGAATCCCCTTCCCTTCTTTTGCTTCCTCATTCAATCGAAAATCCGTTTTTAATTCTCTGCATCGTTTGTGTGTGTGTTCGGCGCACTACTCTTATCTTGTCCCTTTCTTTTTCTTCTCTTTATAATTAATCACCATAATCATTATAACTAGACTAGTAATCATTTTAATGGATGGGTAAATCTTTAATTGGGGTGAGTTATAATTTAGGTATGTTACGTGATTGAGAGCTTTTGCTCGACAAATGTTCTTTAAATTAATATTGTGTATGTTGAACATTATATGTCATGGATTAATGACTTGTTTTGTTTAATTTGTGGATTCCATGGATTATTGGAACCAAAAATACACTACCATAAACAAGTAATGGTAATGATTAGAAACCTAAGTTAAGTTAAGGCTTGGATTAAAGCTTAAACACTTAGGAATTCTAATCGATGTCAACTTGTGAAGTGTGTGTTAATTTAAATGCAATATAAAGCAAAGCTCAAGGATATCACAAGCTTAACTCCCTAATAATGAACTCACACCAATATTTATCAATTTTTTAAATCAATTATAGTCAATAAATCATTTCAATTAAGCTCTGCAAACAAACCCCCCTAATCAAAATACAATCAACTAAAAACAACAACTATTTCAAAGTATTATCGCCGAGGATTCGACCCGAGTGCTGCTATACACATTAGCAGAGCACCGGAACTTTGACCGGTCGATAGGCAACAATCGGTTGTGCGTTTCAAATGGAAACATTTCTAGGGATGGTGCTTTAATTATTCATTAGTTTCTAGTTATTGTAATAAAAAACAAAAAAACAAAATTAAAAAAAACGAAATTGAAAAAAACACAAAGAAAAACCCGTCTTCTCATAAAAATCATAAACTGAAAAAAAATACAAAGAAAAACCCTTCTTCCTCTTTCTTCCAAAATCTCTCTGAATGCCCCGTAGCCTTCCAAATAATCCCTCGGATTTGTTTGACCCTGAAATTGAGCCAACACTTCGCCAACTTAGGAGGAACATAAGAGATAATCAAATAATTCAAGAACCAGTCCATGTCCAACCAGTTGAATTAGAAATGGCCAATCCTAGGGAAAACCCCTTAAAGAACTTGATTCCCCTAATATGAATTACCAACCTCTTGGTATTCAATATCCAAACATAGAGGCTGACTTCGAACATAAATCGGGTTTGATTCATCTTCTTCCTCATTTCCATGGGCTAGCCGGTGAGGATCCACATCTCCACCTTAAATAGTTTCAAGTGGTGTGCTCTACCATGAAGCCTCAAGGGGTTTATGAGGAACAAATAAAACTATGAGCATTCCCTTTATCCCTAGATGACACTTCTAAGTCATGGATCTACTACCTTCCTCCTAGTTCCATAACCACATGGAATGACATGAAGCAACACTTCTTAGAGAAACTCTTTCCTGCTTCTCGTACTGCTTCTATCCGAATAGAAATAAGTGGTATTCTTCAGTTCCCAAGTGAATCACTCCATGAGTACTAGGATAGGTTCAAAAATCATGTTGCAACCTACCCACATCATCAAATCCTTTACCAACTCTTGATCAAATACTTCTATGAGGGGTTATTGGCTATGGAGAGAACTCTCATTGATGCTGCAAGTGGTGGTGCCCTGGTTGATAAAACTCCTGCAGCAGCAAGATATCTTATAAGTAACATGGCTACAAACACACAACAATTCCATACTCGAGCACATGATCAAGTCAAACAAGCCCAAGATAATCAATAAATTGAGCCGAACAAAATGACCGAGTGGATGAGTGAACTTACAGGTCTTGTGCGACAACTAGCTGTGGCTACCAAATCCCCAACCTCATCTTCTCCGCAATCAATGTTTCATGGACCTGTCAAAAACTGTGGAATATGCAACTCTCCATCTCATCCAACTGACACATGTCCACAACTTCAATAGGATCAATCCGATTCATCTGGACCAATGGAGCTCAATGCAACATATGCTCAGCGGAACACCAACCCTCAACTATTAGGTCAGTTTGTTAGAAACTTCAACCAACCTCACTCTGAGCCCTTCTCTTCTTCCTACAACCAAGGCCTTAGGTATGGTAATACCATATCTCACCCCCCTCAATTCCCTGCTCAAAACCCAAAAAAATTCCAATATGGTCAAGGTGGTGGTAACTTCCATCAACCTTATCCTTTTGTTCCTCAACCTCAAAGGAACAATCCTCCTCCTGGATTCCATTATCCTAGTGAGCCTTCCCAATTCCAAAACCAATACAATCGATTTCCCTAGAACCAAAATCAAGGCAATAAACATCCGGGACAAGCCTCTTCTTCCAAGAAACCATGGGAAAGTGCAGTGGAAGATCTTTCCTCCTTCACCCGTTCTAGCCTTAAAAACATTGAAACTCAAATAGGTCAACTTGCATCCCACCTGAGCCAGCAACAACAATCAAATTCTTCCCATCTCCCAGCTCAACCATTACCCAAACCCAAGGGTAATATAAGTGAAATTGCACTTAGATCGGGAAAGCACATTATTATGCCTCAAGATAAGTCCTCTAGCCCTCCTTTGAAAGTTGAACTAGAAAATGAAAAGAAAAATAAACTTGAAAAGGAACCTGAAACCATTCCCTCACCTACTTCAATTCCTCTTAAGAACCCAATTCATTTTCCTCAATCCATTTCTAAACCAATAAAGTCCTTTGATCCTGATCCTGAAATGCTCGACATGTTTAGACGTGTTGAAGTCAACATTCCCCTCTTAGATGTCATAAAACAAATTCCTAAGTATGCCAAGTTTCTCAAGGAGTTGTGTAACCACCAGAGGCAACTTAGGACCTTCAAAAATGTTTCCACCCAGGAGTCTATTCCCATAAATTGAAAAGATCTAGGGACCTTTATGATTCCATGCCAAATTGGATATTCAAACTTTGATGATGCACTCATAGACCTTGGAGACTCAATTAATGTCATGCCCAAATCCATATTCTCCAACCTTGGTATAGGTCCCCTACATCCAATAGGTGTTGTCATTCAATTAGCCAATCGAACCACAGCCAGTCCTGAGGGAATAATTGAGGATGTCCTTGTCTGAGTCAATGATCTTATCTTCCCTGTTGATTTCTATGTCCTTGACATGGAAGGTGAGACAAACTCTTCTCGATATCCCCTAATTCTAGGAAGACCATTCCTCATGACTGCGAGAACCAAGATTGATGTCCATTCAGGCATCTTATCCATGGAATTCAGTGACCAAATGGTCAATTTCAACATTTTCAGCCCATGCGATACCCATCTGAGGATCACTATGCATTCTCAATCCATGCTTCTGAGGACAATTCTAAGAGTCAATTGAACCTCAATCCACCATGTTCTTCATTTTCTAATGACAAAGGATCTTGTGAAATCTACACCATGATTAACAAAGTCATAAATGGTGAAACTGATGTGGACCTTTCATTCGTAGACTCCATTAATCTAGAAGAACTTGAAAACTCTCTTGAATCCCACATCAACTCTGATATCTACTGCTCCACCTTGGACAGTATTAAGGAGAATGAATCTGAAGAAACTGAACTCCCTCCATCCATTCATGAGATGTCTACCCCACAAATAAAATATGAGACTAATCTGAAACCTCTTCCTGCACACCTGAAATACGCATTCCTCTTCCATGATCACTCATATCCTGTCATTATCTCTGCCACACTTACTGAAACTGAGGAGTCCAAACTTGTTCAAGTATTAGAGGAAAACAAAAAGGCCTTAGGTTGGACCCTAGATGACATACCAGGAATCAACCCTACCCTTTCCATGCATCACATCCATCTTGAGGAGTTATCCAAACCAATTATACAACCACAAAGAAGACTCAATCCACTCATCCTTGAGGTAGTTAGGGAAGAGATCACCAAGATTCTTCAAGCTAGTATTATCTACCCAATTTCTGATAGTGAATGGGTTAGTCCAATTCAAGTTTTACCTAAGAAGGGTGGGATAACTGTTGTCACAAATGAACATGGAGAGGTAGTCACAACTCGAGTGAAGAACAAATGGTGTGTGTGCATCGACTATAGGAAATTGAATGTTGAAACCCGAAAAGATCACTACCCTCTTCCATTCCTTGATCAAATGCTAGAAAGATTGGTCTGAAAGTCACACTATTGCTTTCCTGATGGATACACCGGCTATTTTCAAATCCCAATATCAACTCAGGACCAAGAAAAGACTACTTTCACATGCCCCTTTGGAACATATGCATATAGAAGAATGCCTTTTGGACTTTACAATGCTCTTAAAAAATTCCAGAGGTGTATGTTGAGTATCTTTTCAGAATTCATTGAGCACTGCATGGATGTCTTCATGGATGACTTCACCATTTATGGTGATTCATTTGGATCTTTTCTGCATTCACTCTCTCTAGTCCATCAAATGTGTGTCAAGTGTAACCTTGTGTTAAATTTTGAAAAATGTCACTTCATGGTTGAAAATGGGATTTTTCTAGGGCACATAGTTTCAAAAGATGGTATTGAAGTCGATCCTGCCAAAATTGAAGTGATCCAATCGCTTCCGGAACCCAACTCTGTTCGAGAAATCCGTTCATTTCTCGGTCATGCTGGTTTCTATCGGAGATTCATCCATAAATTCAGTAAAATTTCCCTCCCACTCACTCGTTTTCTCCAAAATGATGTCACTTTCCATTTCGATGAGGTTTTCAAGAGAGCCTTTGTTGAACTCAAAACTTCTCTAACATCTGCCCCAATAATCCAACCCCCAGATTGGTCATTACCCTTTGAGTTGATGTGTGATGCTTCTGATAGAGCTGTTGGGGCTATTCTTGGTCAAAGAAGAGAAAATATTCCTCATGTCATCTATTATGTCTCAAAAACGTTGGTTGAAACTCAATCTCACTACACTGTGACTGAAAAGGAACTTCTAGAAGTATTTTTTGCCTTAGATAAATTTTGGCCCTATCTCTTAGGTTCCAAAATCATAATCTTCACAGACCACTCTGCTATAAAGTTCTTACTCAAGAAAAGTGACTCCAAACCGATGATAATAAGATGGATCCTAATGCTCCAAGAGTTTGACCTTGAAATCAAAGATAGAGCTGGAAAAGAAAACCCTTTGGCTGATCACTTGAGTAGAATTTCTAATTCTTCTCATTCAGAAATAATTGATCTTGAATTCCCCATTGAGAACCTTTCGTCTCTCACTCCAAAGTTACCATGGTATGCCCCAATTGTAAATTATTTGGTTTCTGGTGTTTTTCCTGAATATTTTTCAAAAGTTCAAAAAATGAAGTTGAAAAGTGATTCAAAAAACTATTTTTGGGAAGAAAATAAACTTTGGAAAAATGGGGCTGACATGGTAATAAAGAGATGTGTCGATGAAAATGAACATTCTTCCACATTAGAATTCTGTCACTCACTTCCCGGAGGTGGCCACTTTGGACCACAAAGGACCTCCCGAAAGGTCCTAGACTCTGGATTCTTCTGGCCTTCACTCTTCAAGGACTCACATGAGTTCTTTAAATTATGTCCCACTTTCCAAAAGTTTGGCACAATCTCCAAAAGAAATGAAATGCCCCCAAAGCCTTTAATCTTTTGTGAAATCTTCGATGTTTGGGGCATCGATTTCATGGGACCATTTCCCGCTTACAATGGATTCTCATATATCATTCTTGCGGTTGATTATGTTTCTAGGTGGGTTGAGGACAAACCCACTTCGAAGGATGATGCTCATACTATTAGAGAGTTCCTAAAGACCCACATCTTCCAAAGATTTGGCACACCACGTGCCTTAATCAGTGAATTAAGAACCCATTCTTGTAATAGAACCATGGAAGCTCTTCTAAAAAAGAATGGGGTTGTACATAAAACATCAACTGCATATCACCCACAAAAAAATGGCATGGCTGAACTTTCTAATAGAGAAGTGAAAAGAGTGCTTGAGAGAATTGTAAAACCCACCAGAAAATACTGTCCTGAAAGACTTGGGGAAGCCCTTTGGGCTTATCGAACTGCCTATAAAACACCCATTGGGATGTCTCCTTTTAGGATTGTTTTTTGGTAAAGCATGTCACTTACCAGTTGAAATCCAACATAAGCCATTTTGGGCAGTGAAAACATGTAATTTTGATCTTGAAAAATCTGGTGAAGAAATATTGTTGCAATTGGATGAACTGGAGGAGCTTTGACTTGAATCCTATGAGAATTCCAATCTGTACAAAGAGAAGGCTACGTTACTCCATGAAAGACACATCCTGAAAAAGGTATTTCATGAAGGTGAAAAGGTAATGCTCTTCAATTCTCGATTCCGACTTCACCCAGGTAAGCTTAATTCTGGTTGGGAAGGTCCTTTTGTTATTACTAATGTTTACCCATTTGGTGGAGTGTAAGTCCAAGACCCCTCCTCCAAAAGACATTCACGGTTAATGGACAATGGTTAAAGCATCACTATGAGAGGAAACACAATCCCAGATCATCGTCTACTTCCCCTAGATCTACAACTTCTCCAATCGACCAACCACTAGATGGATATGGTGTCCCACCAAATCCAAACCAGGGGGCACCTCTTTACCTTTAACTCTCTCTCTATCTCTTCATCTCTCTACCTCTTTCTTCTTCTTCTTCTTCTCTCCTTCATTTTTTTCCATTTTTTTTCAAACCCTTTTTTTCTCTCTTGTGAGGGTGTGTATTTTAAAAAAAACCTTAAAAACTAAAAAAAACCAAAAAACACAATCACTTAAAAAATTAAAAAAAAGAGTCATGCTTACTCACCATCGAGTTTTGAAATTTTGTAAAAACATTTTGGCGAGTTAACAGACATGTTTTCATCTCAAAAATTTATTATTTTCATTATGTCTTTGGATAAATAATTTTGTGTCAAAATTAACAAATTTTGAATGCTCAATTTTTGATTTGGAAAATGATTTTCCCACACTGTGAGAACAAACAATTGCTTTCATTCCACGGCCACCTATGGCCATCTTTTCAAAATGTGTGTTTTCACCCTCATTTGTGAGTCTTGAGTTTGTGTACCTTCGAGCTGAATTTCCTACCTTAGTGTGTATTAATATGATAGAGGAATTTTCTGAACCACATGAAAATCATAATAGCCAAATAGACTCCCATTTCCCTTACATTAATCCTCCTTTTGAAAGCCCCTTCGAGCCTATGAAAACCTTTTCTTTGATAGCCAAATTATAATCCCAATACCTTATCCCACCCAATATGAACATGGATTTTCATTGCATAAGTTTTTGAAATTTAAGTGTGGGGGATGGATTTCATTTTTGTGTATCATTTCCTTACTTTCTAGTGTCTTATCATATGCTTGAGGGAAAGCATCAATTTTAGTGTGGGGGGGGGAGGTTGTCAATCAGTGGGATTAGGGAATGTATTGTACAAATGATATTGAAAAGTGTTAAAAAAATCAAAAAAAAGCAAAAAAAATGAAAAAATGGGTTATGTCTTGGGTAGGTCAAAAATCACTCTTCCTAAACCTTTGATATTGTTATAACTATTACAATTAGTGTCATGAGGAGATCAAACATCGGTTGGGATATGAGTGTGAGATCTATTTCAAGGTCAACTTTCGAAAAAAACAAAGAAAAAAAAGGAAAAGAAAAAAAAGAACACTTGCATTATATTCTTATTGGGAGAAGTTTTTTTGTTGTTGTAAATATTCCATCTTCTCATTACCTTCATATTTTCTTCCTCTATTGTGTCTTTCTTTACACAATCATTCCCTTGTAAATATGTGTTTTCATTTCCTTCCATGTTTCATTTCAAAAAAATGTGCATTGCTTTTTCTATGTTGGTATATTAACCCTCTTCTTCTCTCTCTTGTAAATTATGTTCCTACCATCCCATAGCCACAGAAAAACACATTAAAAAGACCTCTTGATTCTTGTTCACTTTTTTTAGGGATTGGAAACTGAGAGCTCTTTTCAAACTCTAAGATTTTCACTTTTGGTTGGTGAAAGAGTGAACCTCCACAAATGAATTTTATCATCTTGAGAGGTGTGAGTTTTGAGTGTCCACATTTTCCATTTCTAAATTTTAGCATGAAAAAATGAATTAGTTTTGGGACATTGTTTCTGTAACAACTTGTGGTGGAATTCAAAATGGATGAGTGAAATAGTCTAAACCTCCCCTGATTGGAGAAAACAAGATTTTAAAATCTGTTGGTGAGTAAAAATGATTTTGTCATGTTTTTATATTTGTTGCACATGAGGACATTCACAAAACTAAGTGTGGGGGATTTGAGGTTATTAATATTTTAAGGACTTATTATATTCCCTCTTTACTGATTTTATATGAAATGTGCATAATTTTTGTGAAATATTAATGTTTTAATAATAAGTATAATTTTTGAGAATGTTTACAAGTAGTCCAATTGATTCAGTTTAATTTTTTAATAATAACTACCACTATACTGATACAAATTGTGTGGATCTTCTTTTTAAGGATTCTCCATTAAATATAAAACATTTCATTAGAAGATACCATGAGCCAATTCTTCCATTTGAAGGGTCATATTGTCCTCACAAACAAGACCAAAGAATCTGTGAACAAACTGAACTAGCCTTGGAGATTGATTTACTGGGCTCACTCCATAAGTCCAAAAACATTAAATCTCCACAATAATTCTGGGGACACTATATTTCATATTGGATAAAAATTTCAAGGCCCAGATCTAAGTACAAGGGGCCCAAATAAATCTTTTATGTCCAGCCCACCATTCTATCTGAGACATAAAATCCGTATATTATGCATGGAATATATCATGATGTAAGCGTCCAATAGAGCTGATATTTTTCAGTGTGAAAGAAGAGTTATAGGCGGCAGGCTTTGTTGAATAACCCATTCATATTTGAAGGCATATTCATATTCAAAAACCCTTTCACATTCTGGACTTCAAAAAGACTGGATTGAAATGGATAGTTTCAATTTTTTTAATTAACCAACCATAACGTTTGATCCTTAAGTCCCAATGACTCCAAATTTTGATAGTAGTAGGAAAACTGTATTATCTACAACTTTTAAGAAGGATATTGCTCGAGATTCAGCTGTATTTATGTCCATATCTGCGAGCCATGTGGAGGGGTATTTTTGGAATGTAAACAATCCACCACCTTGGGCTATAAATAAATCCCATCCTCTCATTTCAAAAGGGTTGGAATTTCAGAAGAGAGGATAATATATTGGCATGACCAAAGACTTGTCAAATGCTTGGGAGGACCTGCCATACTCATGTTTTCACTTGAGAGACCTTTCCTCCTCTCTTTGTTTTCACTTACTTCCATGTTCTTCGTTTTTGTAATTTTGTAAGTCCTTTCTTTTGTAATTCTGTTTTAATGCAAGTTTATTCTTCAATATATATTATTATCATCCACCTTATGTAATTTAATATTTATGTTCTTAAAATCGTTTAAATTCAGTTGAATCACATTCCCTTCTTTTGCTTCCTCATTCAATCGAAAATCCGTTTTTAATTCTCTGCATCGTTTGTGTGTATGTTCGGTGCACTACTCTTATCTTGTCCCTTTCTTTTTCTTCTCTTTATAATTAATCACCATAATCATTATAACCAGACTAGTAATCATTTTAATGGCTGGGTAAATCTTTAATTGGGGTGAGTTATAATTTAGGTATGTTAAGTGATTGAGAGATTTTTCTCGATGAATGTTCTTTAAATTAATATTGTGTATGTTGAACATTATATGTCATGGATTAATGACATGTTTTGTTTAATATGTGGATTCCATGGATTATTGGAACCACAAATACACTACCATAAACAAGTTATGGTAATGATTAGAAACCTAAGTTGAGTTAAGGCTTGGATTAAATCTTAAACACTTAGGAATTCTAATCGATGTCAACTTGTGAAGTGTGTGTTAATTTAAATGCAATATAAAGCAAATCTCAAGGATATAACAAGATTAACTCCCTAATAATGAAATCACCCCAATATTTATAAATTTGTTAAATCAATTATAGTCAATCAATCATTTCAATTAAGCTCTGAAAATAAACCCCCCTAATCAAAATACAATCAACTAAAAACAACAACTATTTCAAAGTATTATCGCTGAGGATTCGACCCGAGTGCTGCTATACACATTAGCAGAGCACCGAAACTTTGATTGGTCGATAGACGACAATCGGCCATGTGTTTCGTGTGTTCTCTGTAGTCTTTTCTTTATTCACATCATTAGCAACCCTTTTTCCATTACTTCGACACTCAGCTGCTCGATGACCTTCTTTTCCATACTTAAAACATTTTCTAGTCCCTTTAAGACAATCTCCACCATGATTCTTTCCACACATTGAGCATAAGGAAACATTGATCTTCTTTTCACCATTATTCTGAGATTTCTCCTTGAAATCCATCTTTCGTTTCTTGTCAAAACCATGAGATAGATAAGTAACACCAACTTCTATTTCTACCTTGATATCACAACGCATAATTTCTTCATAGCTACTGAAGTCTCTTATAGCTAATTCCCTTCAAAGATTTGGTTTTAAGCCACTGAAGAATCGATCAACTTTAATTTCAGGTTGGATGATAAAGCCTGATGCAAACCTTGCAAGCCTTGCAAAATTCACTTCGTATACACCAACAGATTCATCATCCCTTTGCTTTAGTTCAAGAAACTCCTTCTCAATCTTTGTTCGAAGAATACGGGGGAAGTACTTATTGAAAAATAAGTTCTTGAACTCATCCCATTCCATGGACTCAATTTCATCTCATGGCCTGATATTCTTGATAAGATTCCACCATTGATCAGCTTCACCTTCCAAACAATATACTACTAAGATGACTTTATCATGTTCATAACATTGAAGAACTGAAAATATCTTTTCAGTGGTACTGATCCATTGTTCAGAAACAAGTGGATCAGAAGACCCACTGAAAGAAGGTGGACATTGCCTCATGAAGGACTCAATAGAATATTGTTCCCTTCTCTGCTAATTTGTAAGTCCTGAATGATTCATAGCTTGTGTAAGTATAACAATAAGATTTTTCACTCCATCTCCCATAAAATTTGTTTGTTCAGGAGGAGAATCATTGCATTTTCCATTGCATTGATCAACATGGTTCCTTCGGGTTCCATCCATCGTCTAAAACCCACAAAGAATAGTGTGAGAGGCAAAAATCATGCAAGGGAAAACAACATAATAAAGGGGCAGTACCTTCAATATCTAACATCTTAGGTTTAATTCTAAGATTGTAACAGTAATTCTAGGACTATAACCTATACTTATACTTAACCTTAGGGACATCCCTAGACATACCTTAGAAATATCTCTAGGGATCTCACTAAAGTTATCGCATCCTAGTTTCCAAAGTTTGACTAAACCTTTCCTCTGATACCAATTGTAGAGACCAGAAGCTTGACGTACATAGATATTACATTACTTTTTCAAAATACTTAATACATAACAAAAAAATTCACACAAGGACCTTAATAGTTTAGAGTCTTTGGAAACTTGGAACGTAATCTTCTAATCGTGGTGAAAGATCTTCAACATCTCCATTAAAGATCTTCCTCTTTTTGTTTCCTTACATAAAACCTTTCTTTTAATCCTGGGGGAAAATAAAACATAAAAAGGGTGAGCTCAAATGCTCAGTAAGGGTAAGCATGGATAATATAAAACATACCATATACATTTGAACTTTAAAAACATGAACATAATGTTCAAACATAAAAATCTTGAGCAACGACATAAAACATGGAAGTACATAAGGAATAGATCATAATGGAACATAAATCATGATAAAATATCATGGGAATAAAACATGTAATTGTGGCATCCATTATGCACATGTAATGATTTCCATAGTATCCAAGGCATTTCTGCCAAGACCATCTTAGTGGACAAAGTCCCTTTCTGAATGGATTTCACTCCTCGTTCCAGTCCGGTAATACTGAACTAGATTAACATACTATTCCAGCCATGTCTATCTCATGAGATATAAATCTTTACCCAATGCGTTGGAGGGAGATATAGGTCCCACCCATCTCATAATGAAATCATTCTTACTTTTGCCACAAAATAAAAATACATCATTCATAAAAAACCCAATAAATAAAATTGGTTTCATAAACATCATCCCATCATCACATAATCCATATAAAAGAAATGGATATCATTTCATAATAAGAAAAGTGAAACCTTTTAAATCATAGAGACATTATACGTGAAACATACAAATATGAAATAATGTCATCTTAGATGAAAAATGGTTTTGATAAAACACTTGAAATGAATTCTTAAGGAAAATATCCTTTTTTATTCAAAATCATTATCTTTTCACAGAATGTCATGCAATTTTAAAAGAAAAGGATTTTTTTGAAAATATTCATGAAATATTTTGGATGAAGCTTCATGAAAATAAGGCTTTATAAAACTGTAAAAACCCTTTCATGCAGTATACGTCAAAAAAAACATTCTTCTCGTACTTTTTTCAGAAAAGTAAAAAAATACCTTGTAGGGTAAATAAAAGAAAGATTCCTTCCATACAATTGGGTAAAAGTCAAAATGGGTAAAAAGGACTTTAAACATACATTAAACCATTTTTAGGAAACATGGAAATGGATGATATCAATAACCCTAGTAAATACTTACGAATAAACAATCTCGGATAAGAACGATATTGGAATAGTTATCCCTTACCTTAAGTCCGATATGCTTAGTATGGATCCAAAACTCCTATATAATGATTTGAATAATGTCATTCACTTATTAAATAATAATATTCTTTGTTATGATATCATATATGTTTCACTTATGACTTTATATTACCCGTTCTTTTGTAAATTCAATGTTAACGTAGCATTTTGGGTAAAATCATTTCATTTATCGTATGTGTTTCGACTTGTCGTTCTTGATATTATTACTTATATCCTGATTTACATAATTCCATAGTTTAAAACATGATTTATATATAATATATATTCATCATATACATATATATTATAGATCTATAAAAATAAAGGAAATACACCGTTCATGGAGACGGTAGGTCGTACGTACGCATGAACGTTGTTTTCGCTTCCTTATTGAATTGAATGAAATTAAATAGATGACATATATATATATATATACATAAATCCAGTAGCATTATTATGTCATATATTTCATTATTATTCATTATATATAATTTATAATCATTCTTGAATGGTTAATCATGGAAAATGAATCTCATCGCGTTCGTGGAGACGGTAGTCCATACGTACACACGAGTGATGACATCATTACAATATTCATGGAATTATATTAAAGTGTATGTATAATATCAAATAATAAATATCACTTTACAATAATAATATGTATTCATTACTTTCACCATTATACCCATCCAAGTAAGGTGGTGGTCGAAAATAGATTACACCATGGCATGGAGACGGTATTCCGTACGTACGCACGCGCGGTGATTTCATTTTCTGTAGGATGGATAGATGGTGAGATATGGTTGATTCATACTTATAATAAAATATCATTATATGAGTGATAATGATGTTATTAATTAATAATTAAACAACTAAATAAGAAGAAGTGGAAGAAGAAATAAAGTTGAATGAATCGGTAACGGACATTACCTCTTCTTTGAAGCGCCTCTTTGAGACCTCCTCTTAGGGCACTAAAATTGGTATTTTAAGAAGACCAGAACCTCTAGGATGTTTATATGGAAGTGGAGAAGAGAATTTGGCAGGTTTTTTCCAAGCTTTAAGGCTCAATGTGGTGTGAGGAAGAGAGGGAGGAGGTGCCCTTTTATAATTGAGGAGAGGGGCACCTTTGGAAAAACTAAAAATATTATTTTATTATAAAGTCATATTCGGTTTTTAATAGCTCCAAATTGATTTATTTCGAAGATAATGTGGATATGGGTCTAAATAATCTCATCCAATCGAATTTAGACAAGTTTAGGTTTCTATTTTAACCTTATCATTTAGATTTAACCTTAAGTTAAATAATTTTACTTTTATCGTGTCTTCTTTTTGTCTTACACTATAAGGCTAATAAACTTACTATAACAAGCCAAACAAACCCCAAGTTGTTTATTATTAATATATATAATCTTATCTAAGTCATTTTGTCGAACCTTAGATTTTTAGGAATAAGATAAAAAATAATAATGTAATATATGTTTTAAAAACAATTTTATGTCTTTTTTGACACTATTTGGTAATTGATTTTTGTGAAAATCATAAAAGAATTATTAGTTCAAACAAAGTTAATTAAATAAAAACCAACATGTCATATTAACCTATAAAATTATTGAAATTCATAAAAAGTCTCAAATTACATTTATTTGGGTATTTATAACATCAATTATGTCAATATTTCATTAATAAGATAATTACTGCATCATCATTGTGTCATAAATAAATTATATTATTTAATGTCTAAAAATTAACAATAAAATACCATTATGTAGGAAATATTTTTATCTTTCTATTTAATATTTATAGTCGAATTTATCTTATGTATAACCCTATATTAAAAATGATTTACTTATTAAACATTGATTTTAACTATTTTAACCCTTCTTTAAATAAATTAATATTAAATGTCCTAATGTAATCCAAGTGGGCATAAATGGTCATATTTTATTCCTAAGGTTGTTTTTGGTCGAATTAAAATTATCCAATATAATTAGGACATGTGTTAAGGTAATAATAATATCATTTTTACCCTTAATTGTCCTATTTACTTTTAACCGTGGTAAATAAAAGTAAAAAGTTACTATTCACCAAAAATTATTTTCATCTCATTGAACAAAATTTTAGTCCTTGATATTATCCGTGTCTCTCGGATTTTTGAAATTCAATTCACAGAAGTGGTAAAATTTAATTTAAATTAAAAAAAGTTAGTTTTTTAACTACCACTAAGTGGTTTCACTATTCATCGAAAATTGATGTTTTTCAGAAAAATAACAAAAAATCAGCCTACTAATTATTTGATATTCCGAATTCAAAATTGATGTCTATTTTTCCAAATTCATAACATATAAGTAGTATTAATTAATTTTAAATTTAATTACCGTTATCAAAACAAATAGTGTGTTTTTAAGAAACCAAAACAATCAAAAGATTGATACTTGTTTATATCCAATTTCAAAGTGAAATTAATTCCAATGAACAACATTGGATTAAATGGTAAAATATATATTCTAATTAAACTTTAAAACCAATTAAAAAGATAATCTAACCACATCAATTATTGCGATGAAAAAAGTTGTTTTTTATTAAAATATAGCATGTTTTTACTATTCATTAAAATATGATATTTATCAGAATAATATGAAGAATTTATAAAAAGTAATTTTTTATATCCCGATTCCAAATAAGAATTTTATTTTGTCAAATTGAACTTATAGACATGTCAAAAACAAGATTTAAAGTGGTTGTGCCATCAAAAGGCGACAAAACTACATTTTTTGAAAAATACTTATTTTACTCAAAAAATTGATTTTGTTCTCATACCATGTTCTAGAAAATGTGTAAGATGAATAATAATGTTATAAAATTCAAAATGTAGTTCATACTATTCAAAACGGCTAGTTCATAATAATATTATAACCATATATCGTAGTTTAGTGAAACCTGGTATTGCGTAAAACACACACTATCGAGGAAGTTCATGATTGCGTGTAATGCAAGCCAAGTTAGGGTTGAGTGTTTTGCAAGACTCCTCTGTTGTTTCGTATAACATAATCCAACAACATTTCATTTATACATTGAATATATATATATATATATATATATATATATTTATATATATACACTCAATGTTTAGTAGAATAACTACTATCAAAATTGTGTGTAACATGATCCAAGAATAGTGTTGTGTATACTCCATGCTCATACGGTGTTGCGTATAGCGCAAGGTAATCTTGTTGTAGCTTAAAACACAAGACATCAATAAAATTAAAAGAATATTTTTCATAAAATCTCGTGGTGTTACACTGTGCATGGGTATTTGTATGTGTATTTGTATGTGTATTTGTATGTGTATGTGTATGTGTATGTGTATGCATATGTGTATATGTATGTTCATGTGTATATGTATGTGTATTTGTATGTGTATGTGTATGTGTAAATGTGTGTGTGTTTGTGTGTCTGCGTATGTGTATGTGTTTGAATGTGTATATATTTACATAACATGTGTATATGTACATGTATGTGTACATATGTTCATGTGGCATTCGAATGTTTATATACTATGTTTGTATGCATATGAATGTGTATGTATGCACACATGTATGTAATTTTATGTATGTGTATGTGTATACATGTGTGTACATGTACATTTATGTTTATGTGTATGCATTTATGTGTAATTTTATATGTATGTAAGTGTATTTGTGTGTGTGTGTGTACGTATATATAATTATGTGTATGTATATATATGTGTACATGTATGTCTTCGAGTATGTGCGTGTGTATGTGTATGTATTTTTATGTAATATGTGTATGGATGCATATGTATATGTATGTATGTGCATGCTCGTGTATGTAATTGTATGTATTTGTCTCTGTATACATATATGTATGTGTATGTATGTGTATATGCATGTGTATGTCTATGTGTATATGTAATTTTTTGTATATTTGTATAAGTGTATGTACAGGTATGCGTACATATGCATGTCAATGCATATGTATTTTTGTATGTGTATGTGTATGTGTATGTGTATGTGTATGTGAATGTGTAGGGAGCGCTCTCCATACTCTCCGCGGAGGGTGCTCTCCACGATCGCCTCCTCCATTCCTCTCGGGTTTTAGTTTTCACCCACGACATCTCTCCTTCTCTCTCGCATTCGTCCGCTCTTAGCCTCCCCTCTCCTCGGGTGCTTGTCATGGTGGGATTTCTCCGTGGTTCCCTTGTTTCTTCCGTCGAAGTTATGTGTTTTAGACGCCCTCTATTGCATTAACCTGCTCTGGCCATAAGTTCCTTCATGCCTCTCCGGGTCTGGGATTGTTGGAGTTGTCCAGAAGCATTAGAATTGTGGTCTGGGGGACGTTGGGTTTCACAATGCTTCCCAAGTCGGTCTTCTCCTCGACCGCCCAAACCAGCTCTGATTTAGGGTTCCACCGCTTCTCTCCAGGTCGGAGTTGGAGTGATGGGTATACAAGGTTTTGGGCATACGGTTTGTTGACATCGAGGTTCCTTATTTTTGGGTTTCTTTCCCGGGCTTCTTTAGGGTTCATTCCCACCCTTTTTCAGGGTTTTCCATGGTTTCATGTTTGTCTTCTTTCTCATTGGCAGTTTTTCTTTTCATCGGCGGTCTCCTTTTATGGTGGTGGTTGTTTGTGGTGAAACTTCGTGTTTCTAGTTTCTGTTGATTTCTCCATTCTGGTGGGTTATGTGTTTGACGTTGATGGTGTTTTGCAGTGTTGTGGTTGTCTTTGAGGACTACAAGTTTGTGATGTCATCGAAGGTCCAGTCGATGTTGGGTGCATGCGGTTGACGTAGGAGTAGAGATTGGTGGTGTTGAGGCGTGGAGGAAGAAGACCTCATTAATGTGTTAATGTGAAACGGTGAATGGTTATGTTGTTCAGTGCGGTTTCTATACTAGTTTGCAGAAAATGGTTATCAGTGATGGAGGTTATGGTGATCAGAGTTCTTTGTTCCTCCGGTGGGTCATGTTTCCAAAGGGAGCGGTGTGTTGTGGATTAGTTGCAGGAAGGGGACATCGATGGGATAGGGATGCATGGATCGAGCTTCAGCATGACGATGACAGTAGTTGGTGTTGCTGCGATTGAGCCAGCGATGTGATGATGGTGGTGAAATGTTCAAGGGATTGGTTTCTCGGGCGGCACAGTGGCACGTTGTTCGTTTGACATCTTTTTTAATTTGAATTTGAATTTTGAAAATCTTGGGTGCGATTCTTGAATGTATTTTAGGCGGTGATGTTTTGTTTTGTGGATGGAATGAATCTGGTGGGCATATGTTAGGTTCACACTTTTCTTAAAAGTGTCATTAGAAAATACAAAAAAAAAATGGATTCTAGTGAATGTGTATGTATATATATATGTGTATGTTTATGTTTATGTGTATGTATTTGTATATATGTCTATATGTATGTCTATGTGTATGAATGTGTGTATGTGTATCTGTATGTGTATGTTTATGTTTATATATGAAAATGTAGTTTGTGTATATTTGAATATGTATTTATATGTTTGTGCAAGCACGTGTAAGTAATTGTATATATGTGTATGTGTATACACACATGTATGTGTATGTATAGGCATATCCATGTGTGTGTGTGTGTGTGTGTATGTGTATATATGTATGTGTTTGTGTATGTGTTTATGTGTATGTGTGTATGTACATGTATGTGTATGTTTATCTGTATGTGTATATGTATGTGTATGTATCTATACATGTATGATTAAGTGTATGTGTGTATGTTCATGTATGTTAGTTTATTGATTTAATATTATTTATTCATTTTAAAAATTTCACTATTTTTAGTATTTTCTATAATTTTTCTTTTTTAATATTTATTCATTTTTAATATATATTCATTTAATATTTTTGTAATACATGCAATTTTGATAGTTATTTACACATTTTTAAATATTTATACATTTAATTAAATAATATTATTTTTAATTATTAGTAAACAATTTAAATGATAATAATTCATTTTTTATATACATTCAATATGATAATATTATTATTTATTTGTTCATTTTTATTAACTTTTTAGGTGTTTTCAATTCATGTAATTGATGTTATGAATTCGCTTTTATTATTTTTTTTTGTAATTTATTTAATTTTATTTATTCATATTTTATATTATTTTATTTAATATTTTTTTCATTTTTGATATTTATTAATTTTTCATATTTTTTGAATTTATTCCTTTTTTTAATTTATACATATTTATTTACTAAGTTTTATTATTTTCATTATGTTTCTAATTTATATGATTAATGTTTATTCATTTTAACTTATAAAGATTCAATATTTTCAATATGTTTTAAATTTATATAATTTATTCTTGTAAATGTATTTTAATATTAATATTTTTGTACAGACAATATAATACATTTTAATGAATTTTTTTATTTATATAATTAACATTATCAATTTATTCATTTTTTAATTGTCATTAATTCATGTAATTAATGTAACGAATTACCTTTTTAAAATATTTTTTTTAATTTATTCAAATTTATTGGTTAATTTTTAATATTCCTTCATTTAATATTATTTATTCATTGTTAATATTTATTAATCTTTAATATTTTTTGAATTTATTCATTTTTAATATTTATTTATACATAATTGTTTACTAGGTTTAAATATTTTCAATATGTTTTAATTTCTCGTACTAATATTTATTCAATTTTATTTGTTATGTTGTAATATTTTTTAAATGATTGATATTTATATAGATAATTTATATAAATGTATTTTTTTAATATTTTCTTCAATTTTATATGTCTTTACAAATCATGAAATTAATCCTAAAGATTCATTTTTTTAAAATTTTTGTTTGTCTAGTAAATTTTAATTATTGATTTTATTTATTATTTCATTTCATATTATATATTCATTTTAATTTTTATTATTTTTCATATTTTTTGAATTTAATCATTTCCTAATATTTATTTATACACATTTATTTATAATGTTTTAATATTTTCAATATGATTAAAATTTATATGGTTTATATTTATTCATTTTTATTTATTAAGTTTTAACATTTTTAATATTTGATATTTATATAATTAATTTACATAAATTCATTTTTTAATAATTTTGTAAATTAAATAGTTAATTTGATTCTTTTTTAGTAATTTATCATTTATTTAATTAATATTATTCGTTTAATTATTTTTTTCATTCTTTATGTGTTTCTATGTTGTATAAGTGATGTTAAGAATTCAATTTTTTTAATTTTTTTTTAATTTATTAAAATTTATTTATTCCTTTTTAGTATTCAATCATTCAATATTGTTTATTGATTTTTTATATTTAATAATTTTTATTATTTTTATAATTTATTAATTTCTTATTCTTATTTTTTTATATTTATTTATTATCTGTTAATATTTTCGATATGATTTTAATTTATATATTTAATTCATTTAAATGTATTTTTTAAAATTATTATAATTTAAATTGTTAGTAAATTTCATTTAAAATAGTTTAATTATTTATCTAATTAATATTAATTATTTATTCATTTTTACACATTTCATTAAATTCTTTCTAGTACTAAATTAGACACATATAAAAGTGCATTTTATTAATACTAAAATAGAAGTGCTCATAGATACTTCTTTTTTCAGCGCTTTTTTAGTGCTGATAAAAGTTATGATTTATCAACCCTTAAAAAGCACTGACCGAAGTAGTATTTATCGGCACTAATTTTTATAGCATTGATAAAATAGTATTTTATTAGTGATTTTCATTAAGCATTGATAAAACTATTTTATCTCTTTATAAAAAAACCCTATAATCATTTCTTTCATGCACCACACTCAAACACTCACATAATTGGAGGTCTATTGTAGGTTAAGTCGATCGTTTTGAAAAAATCAAACCACAAAAATGAAGGTATGATATTCCAAAATTGATTTTAAGGAATCTCACTATGTCTTTCACCTTAGGGACAGGCCAGGGAGAGCATATTATTTGCGGGTTGCAGGAAGTAGGGTGCTGCTCTGTATGTATTTTCAAGTGGTGCCACTGGGTGCCATATTTTCCATCATGTTTTGGTTGGTGTTCTTTAGATTATTAAACATGATCCTTATCTAGTGAAAACACTATGTAGGATCAGTCTAATACTCTAGTGTGTGGGTTGATTATATTTAAAATATTGGATAAGTAAAATTTGACTATTTTCTAATATTTCTTTTTCCAATTAAAGAAATCAAAAATGATATCTTTCATTAATTTACAAATGTAATAACCATAATCGATGTGATTATTTTCTTTCTAACATTGCAGAAAAAATTGTGAAAGATATGAAATTTATTTAGATATAAGTTTTGATAGTGAAATATTATAATATATACCCTTATACCTGTCTAAATGTATAAATCCATATGTTTCTTGTGAACATTGATAGTGATAGTGATTGAATTATCTCCCTTGGTGAAACCATTTCAAAAAAAAGAATGATTGTGAATTGTGACTTCTTGTAATAAAAAAACAAGATTTATAATACATTAAATTAAAATAATTCTTGGTCTTCGTATGTTCTAATGAGTTGTTGATGCAATGAAAATTTATATCAAATATGATGACGATATGTGTGTGTATATGAAGAATATATTATGAGGGTTCTAATCACATACTTCTTGTGTACTTATTTATTTATTTTTAAAATATTAATATTATTGAATCAAATGGGAAGGATATGAATAAAAAATGGATAAATTCCAATCATATGACAAAAGATTATTAGTTTGAGGTGAAAGAATACATAAAGTTTGCAAAAGTTCATTCATATGACCCTTCTCAAATACTTTGCGTGTGTTTATAATTTTGTTATTCAAGACTAATTGGTTTCAAGTATTTGGAAGAACACTTGATCTATCACATAATAGATCGAATATATAACTATTGGACTAAATACATGGAAAAACTAAATGTAGTTATTGAATGATATAACACCATGATTTATGTATTATATGATATTATTACCAGAGTGAGCATTCATAATTACTGTATCATATATATGATTATAGGTGTGAATTATTTTGACTGATGCCTTTTACAAATATTTTTACATGATTTTAGGCATTAACATCCATTAAATACAAACCAATCGTCTAAAAGACATCTATATTTGGAAGATTAGGTACATAATTAAAAAAACAAGAATAAAACATCTGTTTATTAGTATCTATTATGATCTCTTAACTCCCATTGAGATCCTTTAACTATATAGGATAACCTGGGGAATAAATAAACAAATGGAGGGGCTAAAAATCTCATTAAGGTATTAAACATGGTGACAAAGAATATCATACGAGTTAGAAGACATATAATGATAACATAAAATTAATGGCTAATGAATAAACCTATGGAGGCATAACATATAGAACATGGGATCATATTATCATGAAGAAATATGAATGTGTAAGCAACACATGAAATGAAATAAACACGAGTCAATACTAACTGACAAGATGATGTCACATGGCCCCATAATGGATTAGGTTTACTCCCTAATCCCATATATTAAATATAATGAGAAAAAACATTACCCAATGCATTGGAGTTTTATCAAGGCTCACCCATCATAATATGTACATGCATATGTGTTCCACATGAAAAAATCAAGCATAAGAAAAAAAAAAGGGTTACCCATGTTAAGAAATGGGTTTCGTAATCATGTCATAAGGCATCACCAATGGGGGTATCATAATTATATCCTTGAAAGAAGGGATTTAAATCATTATTTTAAATCTTTAATGGTATTATAATAATAGTTAATGAATAAAAAATACCAACTGGATTGAAAAATTTAAAAAGAGTGGTTAGGTGAATTTAGAAATGTGCCATTTAAGCATCGTTTCAAGAAAATAATGAAGAGTATTTAAAAAGGACAAATAGAATAATTATTTCCATAAAACAAAAAATTAAATAAACTGATTTTCCAGGATAAAATGAGTGAATTTTTAAATATCATTGGCTTATAAAAATTTATGGATTGTACTTGAAAATCGGTAAGAAGCAAAGTAGTTCTATTTAATCAGGTTTTCTTATCGAGGGGATATGAGACAAGAACCTTTTAAAACATCTATTTACCCATTAAATAAATATTAATTAAGGTTGATTTATATTTTTGGATAATTATATATTAATAAATAAGAGAAAAATTGTGGAAAATAGAGATAAAGAGTTACTTAAAAGAAATATAGAGGTTCATAGAGACCCCTTCCCTTATGTCTGAATGCATTCTACACTAGCACTTGATGTACAAGATAATTAAATAAAATTTAGTAATTTAATTCATAAAATTGTGCACATTTTTTTATTTATTAAAATTTATTTAATTTAATTTATGGTCATTTAAATAAGATATAATGTAAAATTTTATTGTTCCGGAAGCGTTCATTTCATAGTTTCATAGTCCCTTACCTATTGTATAATTATGAAAATCCTTTCAAATGGGAATACCCATCAAAACTAAAATTTAAAGGTATTAATACACTTTTAGATGTTTTAATAGTCTAATATTTTATTTTATTTATGACATGAGAATTAGTCATTTGATAAAGCATTAATGAAAAATGTAATGTTTATTGTGGTTGTGTTTCTGAACATCCCAAAACAGTATCATTTAATTAATGTTTTTTAATGTAATCATTAAATTATTTGAAACCACATATAATATACATAATAATATAATTCTGAAAAATTATAAGTGAATTTTAACATTCCATGAAGGCATTAGTGGAAAAGGAAAACTCATCTTTCATGATGGCGGTTAACCGACATAAAATGGAAAATAGTTTCATTTTTTTGAATAATAGGAGATTAGAAAAGGGATGGATAGATGATCTAAAATTTTCAAAAAAAATTGTAGCATATACATGACAATGGATTTATTATGATTTGATGGATGAATAAGGTGAGGATAAGGTAAAATAATAATAGAAACCAAAACAAGAAGCTTGAGAATGCTACATCTTGAGTATCAGCTCCATAAAGGAACCCTAAAGGAACATGGAATTGGTTTTTTGGTGAGAATTGTATTAATTTGAGATGTAGTGAGTGGATAGGATAGATTATGGTAAAGATTTGTAATTCTAAAATGCATAGATGTTGTGAGGAGAAGGGTTGGTTAGGGTGGTATGTATAAGAGGACGAGAGGTGAATTTTGTTATTATATAAATTAGTTTATTATTTTTGAATAATACCATCAATAATATTGATTATTGTTACTATATTTTTAAACGGTGAAATTTATTTCGAATTAATGGTATCTTACATCATCTATGAGTCAAAAAGTCATGTATTTGGATTATAATGTAAAATGCCATAAATTACAGTATTTTATTATTCAAAAAAAATTATACTATGTTAGAAAAATACAAAAATCACAACCTAATCATTTATATATGTGTACATTTCAAAAATAAAATCCATTTTATGAAAATAATTTTCTTAATATATGAAATTTATTTATTAAACTAAATCCTTATTTTTTTGAAAAAATCAATCTTAATATTTGAATTGATTTTATGACCATTTTAAAAATTACTTATGGGCTCATAAAATTATCTCATAATTTTATTAAAACAAAATATTAATTTATAAATCCACTTTATGAAAATGAAATTTCATTTAAATAAATATATTCAATATAAAATGTCAAATAAAAAATGTTCTTTTTACAAAAATACCAACACTTAATTTATCATTTGCAAAACCATTTATTTACTTATACCATGATATAAATATATCATATTTTCATTTTATAATACAACTAAATATTACATTAAATATCTACAGATGTGGTTACTATTCTAATGGTTAGATTACTATTCTGAACGGTCAGATTACTATTGCAACTGTCATGTTACATTTCAAATGTTAGAATTACTATTCTAATGATCAGATTTATAATGGTCATATATATTTTTTTCTATAAATGTATTCTTATTTCATTAACTATAATTTCAATTATATATTATTTTCAAGGTTATAGATACATTCATATTCAAAATGATTATTGTATTATTAACATTATGTTTTATTTCTACATCATTGTTCGTGAGGGCAGTCATTCTGGTGGATTGGGGGGGGTCCAAATTATCCTATTCTTGGTCCATTATTTTCTATTTATTATCTTGTTATATTATTAATAATTATTATTAGTTTTGTTTTCGACTAATGTATCATTCTTAATTTATGATAATAATGTTTTGGTTGATTTCCCTATGTGATGTGTGTGATTTATACTAAATGAAACAATTATAAAAAGTAAATTTCTATTGATAGAACTCCATGTCATTATATTCATCCCCCCTTAAGAAATGTTTCTCTTGAAATTTTATTTTAAATATTATCTTGAACTTTTTGGGAGGTAATTCTCTTTCATTGCTTTCTATGGTTCTTATGTTTCTTCATCATATTTATGGTTTTTCCATAGTACTTTATCTAAGATAGTGGTTTTGTGGCGTAGAACATTATCTATAGGGTTGAATATCATCACCAATTTTTACCCTTAATAGAGATCATTTTACAGTTTTACCACATCATAATTCATTACATGTGATGTATCTGGTATGTACTTGTTTAAAAGGGATATTTGGAATACACAATGTACTTGATCTGTGGTTAGTGGAAGTTCAAGTTGATTTGTTATAGCTCATATTCGATTAAGAATCTCAAAGGGGTTGATGTACCAAGGAAATAGATTTTCCTTCTTAGAAAATCTCATGATTCCATTCCGTAGAGATATATAGAAGAATAACTTGTTTCCGTCCTCAATATCTAGGTCCCATCATTGATTTTCTTGAAAGCTCTTCCATGAACATTGTGCGACCATGATGTGCTGCTGAACGGTCTCTACCTTTTCTACCATTTACTCAAGCATTTCAGGTCCCAAAATCTTACTCTCACCAAATACATCTCAAGATGTAGGTGTTCTATATCTCTTACCATAAAAGTATTTATATATATCCTTTTGAATGATTGAGTGTAGACTATTATTGTTTGAGAATTTGACCAGAGGAGGTTTTTGATCCCATACTCTATTGAAGTCCATCAAAAATTCTCTCAACATATCTTATACTATCGGGATATTCCACTTAGACTATGAATCAATTTGAGGGTGATAAGCTATACTAATATTCAGCTCTGTGTTTATATCATATTGAAGAATTTCCAAAACATGGAGTTAAATCTCATATCTCGGTCAGATAAAGTTGATAATGTTACTCCATCCAACCTCACCACTTCTATAATGTATATAAATTCAAGTTAATCATGTGAGATATAATACTGAATTTGAATAATGTGATATGTCTTTATAAGATGATCCACAAAAATCTATATAGAATTATTTCCTCTGGATTCCTTCGGGATTCCAGTGAAAAATTCCATGGTTTTGTTTTACCACATACATGTAGGTTTGGATGGCTACATCATACCCTTATAGATTTTTCTTTTATCCATAAATTTATAATATATTAGGCACCATGTTGTATATTTATTAATCTCCTTCATCATATTTTCCCACAAATTGTTCTCTCAGATATCTCGATACATAATTATGGTCCTTGGGTGGATAGAGAAGGTTGAGATATCTGAATAATTAAAAATATACCTCTTTATCTCAATAATTTATGGTATACATAGTTGTGACCCATATATTATGACTCCTTCCTCATCATTTTTAACTATGATTATTCCCACTTCTGATATCTTACTCCTTCTTTTGAATTTCCACATCACACCTTTAGTCGTATTTTATCTTCTATAAAAGGGACGTTCTATCAATCATTTGAGAATGAAATGACAATTTTTATTCTTTATGATTCCCTTTTTTATACATTTCAAGTCATAAATAATGGATCCTTATCAGTTCTTATCATTGATAAATTTGCAAGATCCTTTCTAATTATTGTAACCGCCACTTTGTTTTCTTTTCAATGATGGTAGTCGATTGAGTATTCATATTCTATGATGAGATATAACCATATTCACTAGAGGATATTGATCTCATTTGATTTGAATATATATTTTAAGATTTTTTGATGAATATATATCTCATAATTTCCCCTATAAATTTAAAGTCATCTTATATTCAACATGAAGATCCCAATAGCCAACACTAGATCATGCATGGGATAATTTTCCTCTTAAAAAATTATATTACATGAGGTGTATTCAATCAATTTATAATTTTTCATTAGTACACATCCTAATACTTTCATTTAAACATATTGTTATACCAAAAATAGTTCCCATTTGTGGGTATAGTAAATATTAGTTCAGTGATAAGCCAGTTTTTCAATTATTTGAAGAAGTATTCACATTCACTGGTCCAAAAATACTTTACTCCATTTCAAGTCAACTTTTTTAGTGGTATTGAAAATCATAATAATTTCCACATAAATCATTTGTAATACCCATATAAAAAAGTATACTATGGATATTTGTAACATAAATAGGCATGGGCCACTCCTAAATTGTCATTGTCATATAAGGTTTTACAGATACCCCTTATCTAGTGATAAAATGCCCCAAAAGAATGATACTTCCTCCATATAGAACTAAAATTTAATATATGTATCATATAGTTTTACTATTCTTAAATTCATCAGCATAGAATTGAAATTCTCTTCATTTTCCTCCTCTATCTCAGAGTATATCTGATTACTATCCAAATAGTCAACCACATATTTTTTGAGGTAATATATAAAGAGTCTATTCATTTTTTCCATAATGATTTATAGATTTAGTGAGTCAGAATTTCATAAATATTAACTCAAAGTATCCATACCTGGTTTAAAAGGATGTTTCAGGAATATATTCCTTTTTCACCTTTATTTAGGGATATCTTTAGTGAAGTCCCACTTAGAAAAATACATGGCCCTATGTAGTTTTTTTAATAAGTAATCATTATAAGGAAGGGTATACTTTTTATTTATCATGATATTGTTGACATAACTTCAATTAACATAGAGTAACATTGATCTATCCAACTTCTAGATGATGATAACTGACACACCCCATGCGGAAGCACTCGGGCATTAAAAATGATTTGCCAAATTTTCATGTAATTGATACTTCATTTATTCAAACATAATAGTGAAAATTCTATAAGGAGTATTTAATATGGGTAGATATCCATGTATGAGTTTAATTGATAACTAAACATATCATTATATAGGGAGGTCATGAAATTTTTCAAGTTACACATTAGTGTATTCCCTCACAATGGGCATGTATTCAAGCATGATCATATCCTTTGTCTCAATCATTTGGTCTAAATATTCTTGCACCTAGGAACTAATATCCATACCTATGAATAGTTTTCCAATGGTTTTTCATACCCCTTACATTTTTATGTAATTTGAGGATTCCATGGGATGTGTAGAGTGATAACCCTCAAATAACAATTGATTTTGGCTATATATAAAGAATGTCAATCCATTATCAATAGATAATTAAACTCTAGAAAAGTAAGTAAGACAATATTTAATGGGAGGTTTAGTCCAAAAGCATTGAACATGGATGTTTTATGTAATTTAGATGTAATAATTTTAACTTTTTCTAATATAAGAGATATATTATCCTCCTTATTTTAATATGGTGTTTAAATAGTTTTACAAATCTTTCAGGATATAGAAGAATGTTTTAAACCAAAATAAAATATTACATTTTCTACACATGAATGAATGTACAACATACCTATCACCACTCATTGTCAGGATCCACCTTAGTAATAGTGATAACATATTCCCTTACTTGATCCCTTGGAGGTTTTTGTCATTAATTATCTCTAAAAACCTTTGGATTAGGGAATTGGATAACATAATGTAAGTGTTCCTTACAATTTAAACACTATAATTTAGGTTGATAGTTGATATAATCCTTCCTTTCTTCTTCCACATTAGTGGTCTTATTTATATCCCTTCCAAAATAAATAGAATGGTTCCTTTAGTTTCCAAATCTAAAATATCTCCTTGTTCCCTTTAGACAGTTCCCAATATGCTTATTCCCACACTTTTGACATGTGGGGTGTTTGCCTTTATTTCCTCCATGGGATTTGACTATTGATCCTACCATATTAAACTATATTTCTTTTTTTTATCTCTCATCCCATGAAAACACTATGAGTTACCAATATCCATATCCACCTTATGGTCACAATAGGCAATTTCACCAATGTTGTCAAATTCTATAATCATCAAGTAATTTCATAGACTCGTCATTAATCCACTAAAGATGTGGCCCACATTTCATTAAGTTTTCATGAAAATTATAAAGGATTATCTTGAAATCCTTGTAATGTTTTTCTCATACACCCTTATAGAATCATCTTTTCTTTTCCCCAGTCTATGGGACACCCTCACCATCTTAATACGGAGTGTTTTGGGAAAATATTTATTTAAAATTATTTTCTTGGATCCTTCCAATTCCATGGAAACAATTTCCTCTTTAGACTTCAGTTTTTTACCAGTTTCCACCACTAAGCAGCTTCCCCATCAAGTTGATAGACAAATAGTATGACTTTATTTTATTCTAATCATTAGCGGAAAGGTAATATCTTCTCAATGTAGTTAATCCATTTTTCTGTGATAAGGGGATTAAAATATCCACTAATGTTAAGAGATCCTTGTTGATTGAATGATTTAACTATAAATTGACCATCATTAGGATAATGAGGGTGTTTCACATGATTTATGTTATTATTCATAACAAGAACCATTTGATCTAGTATTATTATGAAGTTATGATCTCTCGTTCCTATTAGTTTTAGCATCTCATTAGAGAAATCATCACATTTCCTATCACATTGTTTGTTTTCATCAGTTTTCTCATTTCCCACCATTATCTAAAAAATAAAACGTGGGGGATAGATTACATAATTAAATATATTTATATTAGAACTATAACCATAGAATAAATAACATATAAATAAGAAATATATCCTAACTTATGATACCCTATGTTTCAATCTAAATCATCCATCGTGATAGAATTTTCCATAGGGTTCTTTAATAAATCATTCTACTCATAATCCCCAAAAATAAATAGACCTTCCTAGGATACAATCTATTACTACCCAAGCCTTCTACACATATTATTACATGATTTTAAGCATAAAATCTATTAAATACAATACAATGATCGAAAATCCTATTGTATTTGAAGGAATTGGTACAAAATTAGAATGAATGAAACTAGAATAAGACATCTTTTTATTAATCTATATAATGAGATCCTAACTCACTTTGAGATCCTATAACTTCATATGATAACCTGAGGAATTCATAAACAAAATGGGAGAGCAAAAATTAATATTAATAGACTAAACATGGAAACAAATATAAACATATGAATTGGAATGCATAGAATGATAACATAAAAGGAATGGATCATGAATAAACATATGGAGGAATAAAAATATGAACATGGAATCACAAGATCATAGAAATATAGTAATGTTATATCAACACATATCATGACATAATAATGATCCATGGTTAACTTCCAAGATTATATCACATAGTAGACAAAGTCCCGTAATATATTAGGTCTACATTCAAATCACATACATAATGTATCATGAGAAAAAACATCACACAATGAATTGGAGAACTATATGGGAACACCCATACAAACATATAAATACATATGTGTTCCACATAAAAAAATAAATCATGTGTAATAAACATAAGGGTTACCCATAGAAAGAAATGGGTTTCATAATTAGGTCATAAGGCATAACCAAAGAGTGTATCATAATGGTACCCATGAATGAATGGATTTAAATCATTATTAAACATTAATAAAGGAAATATAATAATATATCATAAATAATTAATCCCAAATTATGTTAAAACTTTTAAAATATTTGTTAGGTAACTTTAAAAACTTTACATTTAACCATAGTTCTAAGAAAAATATTGAAGAGTCTATAAAGAGGATAAACGAATAATTATTTACGTAAAACAAGAAATGAACTATAATGGTTTTTCTTGGAATTTTTTTTTATTTTATAAAATATTGGTGGTGTAAAATAGTTTATGTAGAGTAATTTAAAATTAGTAATAAATAGAGAAGTTCCCATTAATCAGGTTTCATTAGTGAGAGAAGTGAGAATGGAACCTTTTAAAACATGACTTTCACCATTGAATAAATATGAATACACACACATAGATATATATATATATATATATGGAAAATATATAAGTAATATATTATAATTATAAAATATTAAATAAGAGAAAAATTAAATCAACGGGATATAAAGCATTACCCAAAGGAAATATGGAGGTTTAGAGAGATCCATTACCTAATGACTGAATGCATTCTACACTTGCACTTGATGTTCTGGATAATAAAATTAAATTAATTAAATACATAAATTAAAACCTATTACATATATTTATTATTTATTATAATTTTATTATTTTCATTTATGTACATTTCAAAAAGTTATAATGTTAAATTTCGTTGCATCGGTAGCGTTAGTTTAATGGTTTCCTGGTCGGTTAAATTATGCATAATTATGAATGTTCATTTATAATAAGAATAATACACCATAAGTGAAATTAAATATTATTCAGGAACTTTTAAAAGTTTAAATGGTCCCATATATAATTTTTTTCTTATAGTCTAATGATTCAATTGAAAAATGTTAATGATAAATGTTCAGTTTATTTGGGTTGTTTTTTCGATAATCCCAAACTAGTTTTGTTTTATTTCATTGTATGGGCATAAAATCTTAATAAAATTTAAAAAAAATATTATATAAATAATTAGTTCATTTTGAAAAATTATATGTGAATTTAAACATTCCAAGAATGAATTAGTTGAAAATGAGAACTCATCGCCAATGAAGGCGGTTAACCGACATAACATGGACAATAGTTTCATTTTTCTATGAATCAGAGGAGATGATAAAGAGGTGGAGATAAGATAATCCATTACAAATATAAAATTATAGTATATTTGTGATACTATATTTATTATACTTTATGGATGAAGGAGGTGAGGATAATGTAGAAGAAGAAAATAAATCAAAATAGGTAGTTTGAGAATGTTACTTCTTGAATATCACCTACTTGAAGGACTATATAAGGAACCTGGATTTGGTATTTTAGTGAGACCATATTAACTTTTAAGTGGGAATAGTGGGATGTAGATGGGTTTTTATAGATTTTTAAAGCTTCAAGTCAATGAACGTGTGAGAATAATAGGTGGTGAGGTTGGTATTTATAAGGGGATGAGAGGGGTGTTTTTTATTACTATATTCATTAGTTTATTATTTTGGAACAAGAATATGAATATTATTGATTATTATGACTATATATAAGAAACGCTTCATTTTATTTATAAATAATGGGTTCTTACAGCATCCATGACTCAAGAATTCATGAATTTGTCTTATAATATTAAATACTGTAAATTATTGTATTTCACTATTCTCCAAAAAAATAACTATTGTAGGAAAATCCAAAAAACAATTAACCCTAATTATTTCTAAAAATATATATTTAAAAATTGGAATCCATTTTATAAAATTAATTTTATAAATATTGGAAATTTAATTTTTACATAAAATCTTCATTTATTTTAAAAATATTATTTTTAATAGTATAATAGATTTTATAGCCCTTTGAAAATAAGATATGATCCCATAGAATTAGCTTATAATTATTATAAAAATTAATATTAATTTATGAATTCATTTTATATGAATAAATTTCCTTTTAAATATTTATAATCATTATAAAATTGAAAATAAAACAATTACGTTTAAAAAAATTCTAACTATAATCTTTAAAATATTTATTTACTTGTACCATGATTTAAATATATCATATTTTAATTTTATAAGTTACCTAAATATTATTTTAAACATTCATATGTGATTTTACAATTTTAATGGTCAGATTACTATTCTTAATGATCATATTACTATTCCAATGACCAGGTAACTATTCTAATGGTCAGATTGCTATACCAACATTCACATTTATAATGGTCATATAGGTTCCTTAATTTCTGCAAATACATCTTATTTCACTCACACTTCATTCCCTTCTGTTTTTTATTCAAGGTTATATACACGTTCATTTACCAAATTAATATTGTATTATTAAAATCATGTTATGTTTCTATTTATTTGTTCATGAGTGAAATCATTATAGTGGATCGAGAAGATCCAAATTATCATATTTTTTCAATATTTTAAATTATTATCCTGTTGTATTATTTGGATTGTCTATTGGTTTAGTTTTTGAAAAATGTATCATTCTTCCTTTATGAGAATACTTTTTTCTGGTTTTCTAAATCTGATGTGTGTGGTTTATAGTACATGACATAAATATAATAAGGTAATTTCCCTTGATAGAATTATGGGTCATTATATGAAATATGATGAAGTTCATATTGAATAAATGATGATGAAAGTTGAATATAAATGTTATGATCTTAGAAAATTATTTTAGAAGACAAAGAGTTGTACAAAGGCATTATTATATGTTTAATGTACTAAATATACAACATTCTCAGTCATACCGAAGCAATATAATGTAAAGGCTGGAAATAATTAGAGTGAAACCATCTTTACAAAACCACTTGATTTCATTAATGATATACTACCAGAAGATAATGAGCTACCATTATGAATATATGATGTTAAATGATTTCAATGTTTAATGGTTAAGTTATATAAAAGAATACATTCATATCCAAAATATTTTATATAGTTTCTCAAGGACCTTGAATAACATAAAAAATGCCAAAAGTGTGGTGTGTATCAAGACAAGAATGTTGAATCATGCCCTTCAAAATTTGTATGGTACCTTCAAATAATTCTATGGATGAGGTACCAATATGGAAGTGAGGATACACCAAGGTAATTGACATGAGATGAAAATATAATAAATTATAATTTTAAACTTATTCACCCAAAAGACTTTCCTCAGAGGAAGAAAATTGATCGTGAGTATCCTGAATTTGGAAACAAGCTAATAAACCTTCATCATGAGTCTCCAGGCCGTTATCCTTGATTAAAAATGGTGATCAATGTTTGTACAACTAAAAAGCTATTTTTTACCTCGTGGTTTCATACTATAAGTATATCTTTAATGTCTCATCTATTATCTTTAATCCTATGGATGGCATCATTCCAAAAATTTTCAATCAGGAGGATAATTCTAGGCTCATCCCATTACCCCTATAATCTAAAATTAAGGGGGCAGTCTTTAGTCTCAATTCAAAATTTTCCCCAGGACCAGATGGATTTGGTAACCTTTTCTTTCAAATATACTGGGATATTATTCAACACTATGTTTGTAGTCTTTTGGTTCATTTCATGAAAGGGTGTTCCTTCCTTATGTATTGAATGCTTAGTTTCTTGTCATTATTCCCAAAGTGGTGAATTCCAATGTAATTTAGCTCTTCAGGCTGGTTGCCTTGGTTAACAACATTTTTAAAATTATTACCTTGGTTCTTCCTAACAGGTTTCCTTCTGTTGCAGGTAAAATTATTTCTTCTAATCTGTTTGGTTTTATCAAGGGTAGGACTAGTCAAGATTTTCATAAAAACTACATCATAATGCATTAACCATATTAAGGATCCCATTTTTGGGTGAAACATTTCGTTGAAACTTGATACCATGGATTGGAGCATTATCTGCAAGATTATTTCTTGTTTTGGATTTAATGGTGCTTTCTTTAATAGGGTTAAAATCATTTTAGGATCTCCTCGTATTTCTGTTATGATTAATGGCTCCTCGGAAGGTTATTTTTCTTTCTCTAGAGGTGTCAGACATGGTGATCCCCTCTCTTCAATTATTTTTTCCATTACAGAGGATTATCAAAGCAGAATGATTTCCATTATCTCTAGTAATGGGAAATTAAAATCCATCAGTGCTGGTAGGGGACTTTTGACCCTTCTCATCTCCTTTATGCATATGATATTATCCTATTTATTCATGGGGACAAAGAAAATATTAGAATTCTCAAGAAATACATTCTTCCTTATGAAGAGGTATATAGACAAGCTGTTATTTGGAACAAATCATTTTTTTACTTTTCCAAAGGTGTTTCAGAAATCAGGAAGATTAATATTACCATATATTTGGGGATTAGGGGGAGGACTCTTCCTTTTATATACCTCGTTGTTTCTATGTTTTGGTGAAGACCAAAAGCATGTTATTTTGATTTCATTGTTATTCAGATTAAAAGGAAACTTTCTTCATGGAATGGTAAATCTCTCTTTATAGTCGGTTGTATTTATTTGATGAAATCTGTTATTACCACCAAGTTTCTGTATTCATGTATGATAAATTCTTTGACCATTAATATCATCAAGAATGTTAGTACTTATATTCAGAATATCATTTGAAGTGGGAGTATTCTAGAAAGAAAATTAGCAACCGTGTATTGGTCTACTTGTTGCACACCTTATGATTCTAGAGAACTAATCATAAAAAACTACTGACTTTTTAATTAATCATTTAAATAACATTTTATATAGAAACTTGTTAATGGAATTTTAAAATACCATGACTTCTTTTATGCAATATTTCTTCCCAAACTAAAAAATTGTAATATGATGCATATGAACTCTTCAGTTTGGCCTAATTTTAAATACATATACTGTTCTATTGATCTCCACTCAAGATGGTTGGTCTCTAAAGGATCCTCTATAAACTTTTGGATTTCTAAGTGGACTGGTACACCAGTGATGGAATCCCTCTTTCATGAAGATCTCAATTAATATTTCTCAATCTCGATTTCTGAGCAACTGAACAGCATGGATACATTGCCTACGAATATTAGAGCCTAATTGAATAGTCACTGCTTATCTCTATGTTTGGACATTTGGGTGTGGGAACCTGCAGTTGATAGAGTTATGGCATCAAAAAATTATTACTCTCAACTTTTTGGAACTAACCTTGACATGGAATGTCTTGGTAAAATGCACATAAACATCATCTTCTCATCTCGCTCAGTACTTGTTTGGCGTTTGTCTCATGGAAAACTTCTAATAGGTCTTTATTTGTTGAAATGTGGGATATCACTTTTCTATTCATGTGTGTTATGTCATCAGTATAGGGATGATATTGAACATCTCTTTCTGAGATGCGCTAAATCTTTTTCAATGTGGTTCACCTTGTTTGATCTCTTTTAAATTTATATGCCTCAAATTTCCTCCATTAGATAATTTATCATGGGTTGGTTGAGTTTGTCTCTCTCTCCTCAGGTTCTTAATCTCTTCCTAGTTGTTTTATGTGAACTGATTTTAATTATTTGGTATTCTCGTAACAAGTGGATTCTTGAACAAATCGCGTTTTTACCCTCAAACTGCTTTGACTCAAATGCTAGTTGTTATTAGAGGAGAAAACTCTCTTAAAAAGGGGTTCTTTCAGAATTATGTTCAAGGCCTTTTGTTTCATAGATGACTTCGATTTTTTGGTAACTTTCATCCTCTTTATGGAACATTTCATGTTTTCTTTTATTCTCCTTTTTTTGGTTGGATGAAAATCAAAATATATGGCTCATCAAGAGGTAATCTGGGTCCTTTGGTCTATGGTGTGATCTTTAGAGACCATCATGGTGATGCCTTGGGTTGTCTATATCTCTTCTGTGACTTTTCCTCTTTTCTTGAGGTATAAATATTGGGTTTTATCTGTTCCATTGAGAACACTAGAATCTTTGGTTGGAACAATAATTGGCTGGATTCTTCTATCATTGTACAAGCCATTAGAGTAGGATCTATGCATATATTAGGGAGGTTAACTTCTTGATGGATTATTTATTTGGATTATCTCTCATCTATTTATAACATTCTTACTCATGTTTATATAGAGGCAAACTCGCTTGAAGATGGTCTTGCCAACAAGGGTGGTAACAATGATGATCTTGTATGGTCTAATCAGTTCCTGATGATCTTATTCCTCTTCTTCAGAAAGATATGTGTAAATTTCCACTCTTTAGATTTCTGGAAGCTGGATGTTTTTTGGATAATATAATGTCTCTCCCTTCTGAGCAAGATCTCATTTTATTTAAAAAAAATCGCTCAAATTACATTGCTAGTAATTTTAGTAAATTATAACTTTCCACCACGGTTATGCATGAAACAAAAATACAATATGTTGTCTCTTCATATACCTTGACAAAATTAATTGGGTATTGGTATTGATGTTTATTTGGATCCATTGATGAAATATTTGAAATTAATTTGGGATTCAGGTGTTATGTTGTATGATTTTTATAGAACTGAAAATTTAATGTTGAAGGCCAAGTTGCAAAAGATGAAAAATGACTTTCTTGCAGGTGAAATTTTTTCTGGATATAAAATTCCATGAAATCATTGGTGTCCCATTTTGGAACAATATACCCACATTAATCTAAAACATGGTGTTCCTTACATGACTCGAATTGCATGTTTTAAATTTAAAATGGTAAATTTTATTAATTAATTTTTTAATATTTATGTTTAATACCTTTATTTATAGTATTACTAATATAGGAATAACTTTTTTGTACAGGTTTACTATATCTCTCATACTAGGGTGGTTTATAAATTTATTAGTATCATCATCATTATCTTATGAGAGGGGTTTGGGGTCCAAAGAAAACAAAAAAATAATTTTTTTAAAATTTATGGACGTTTTTATTATGTTTTATATATTATTGTAATTGAAGAACCAATGTCTGAAATTTTTTTAATATAGTTTTTTTTCGTAAATTTGTGATATAAATGTCATTGAAATTAAATATGGTAATTTCTTCTATAGTGTGGAGTAATTTTTGTATCATGATAAAGCATCCTAGATTTTATTAGTTTTGGGAATAACACTGATAAAAATTCACTTTATCAGCTCTAAAAATTTGATGATAAAGTTTCCCTTTTATCAGATTTACAAAATGAACTAACAAAGTGAACCCTTTATCAACATTAAACTATCACTAATAATGGACCCCCCTTCTTAATCAATTATTTTTTTAGTGTCAATGAAGGTTACTTTTATCTGTGATATTTTAACACAAATACAAATTTGTTTCTTTTAAATATTCTTACAACATTAGCTTTGTTTTAGAGTAGATGAAGGCTATAAGTTTTTCTGTTAAATCCCATATGAACTAGTGAATTGATTTTTTCTAACCCCAAAGAACTTTTCTACTACTACAATATATCTTTATCATTGAAAAAACCCCCTATATTACATGGTCTTTCATAGTGCTAAAATAAGTATTTATTGGCACAAAAAATAACCATCTCAACTACTAAATTCACTTTCTAATACAACAATAATATTAAATGTATTTTATTATATGAAATAAATTTTCCACATTATGTTGCTTGAAGTAAGATGAAAGGAGATTAAATTAATTGGATTTTATAAACTGAAATAGAAACAACACCTTTTTAAAGATTAAATAAAAATTTAAAGTGGAATAATAATAAATATAATGATATATTAAATAAAATAGAATTGATGAGATGAAAGGAATATAAAAGTATAAGCATAGAAAAAACGATTTCTATTGAATAAAGTAGATATTTATTTATATAAGATAATAAGTTAAGTTATTGATATGAAATTAAGAAGTAAAAATGATGTATAAAGTAAATATAAGATTAGACACACAATTTGGTGTGGGAGTTTAACAATAGATATACCTATGACTAGCTTTTGGAGGCTATTTATGATCCATTACATCTCCCACCTCAATTTTTGAGGATTTAAGAATTTATAGACATTAAAATTTATGGTTTCCAAGAAACCGTATTTGAACACAAACCCAAAAAAAATCAGTATCCAAGGACCTCATAAAAATTCCTTGGTTTTATTGGTTGCAAATAACATGAATATAAAAAAAAGAAGGTTTAATGAGGCACAAACTCTTTCTTGAATGGATAAAAAATATCTATAAATATCGATAATATAAAATTGAGAGGAGGGTGTGGGGGATAAATTTTTTTGAAAAAAAAGTATAAATAGATCTCTAGAGTAGGAACTGATGAAACAGTTTTACCTCCAATTCTTGTTGGATCGACTATCATTAACTCTAGAACAATAATGTTCATTAAATTTTTCAAAATTTGGTGTTACATAAAAATATTCCTAAATGGTCTATATATATCCTTCAAATGTCCATCCATGGTCCTTAGGGTGTCAATGGTTCATAGGAGTCATCAAATGTCAATTCAAGGCTTGTGGGACCATATTCAATAGATGCTTTGATCACATACCTCAACATCATCGAATGGCAAGTAGCCTCCACCAAATAATTAGTTTCCTACCAATATATTTACAGGCTAATGTAGATCTCATCTGGAATCCTCTATTGGAGTTAGTACCCTATAATAAAATTTTAGGTACTTTATGATTACCTAAATTTATTTTTTTAATATTATTATACTTATATCAAATCATAACTGTTTTTATTCTTGATGAAGTATGTGATAGTGTGCTAAGAGTAAATTTTACACTAAAAGGTCATAGTAGTTCCCCACTAGGATAAGAGCATATAAATTTCTTTGAAATATTCTTAAATAAATTTCTTATAATAATATGATATCATTTTATGGGACGCAAATGAAATTAAATGTCTAGGGAGGATACTTTTGGAAATTGAGGCACTTATTGCAATCCCCTGATAATTTAGAGTGAATGTGATTATGAGAACATGACCCTCTAGTAGATATCCACATTTATATGTTTCATTGGATGGTTCTATTTATGGATTTCTATAATGGTCCTTATACATTAATACTATTATTAGTGAATTTTATGAGTTAGGTGATTTGATGTACATATGAAAATTGTGATGAAATATGCTCAGGATAAAGTGTCATACATTGAGTGTGCTATAAATAACATTAAATTAATGAATAATTCAAGAAATTATTTATCCCCTATCATTTTAAATTCATGTTTATATCTTAGCCTCATTGATTAGAATGAAATATTTTAATTAAATTCATGGATTTGATGATAATGGACATGGTCATTTTCATAATGTCAAAGGAAGATACATCAAGAACATAGTTTGATGAGAATAGCCTAAAATCTATTTGATTAGAGATATTAGGATATAAGAATTATATTACACACTGATATTTCTTATCTGGTTTTATTTTATTGTAATATTTAACTTTCTTTCTTTATGAGAGCATTGGCGCGTCACATGACACAAACGTTGATCTTTAGGCAATTCTTCCTAATTCCCCCAGGAAAGAAGCCAAGAGGGAAACATACTAAGTGTATCCATAATTTCAATTAAATATTTTTATTATTATCATCTAAAAATTTGAATACATATTTTTCTTTTACATTTTTTAATAATTATTTTTATGTTATTGACCTCACATATCTAATGAATAGTTATTTGAGAGAATATTTTCAAGCGAAATATATAATAAATATTTATTTTCCATTTTTTTGATATAATATCTATTTATTCATTTGAATATAATTATTTGATATTAATTTATAAAATAAATATATTTTATTCAAGGATCGATAAATTTAGTGGAGGGATATTTGACCGAGTTTGAAGGACTGATGATAAATATTATATATTAAAAATATTATTTGAATAAATTTTGAAAGATTTATTTAAGAAATAATATTTAATTATATATTTTTTTATTCACTGTTCAATAAATAATCATAATATTATTATATATATATATAGGGTTTCATAGGGTTTAAGTAAATAATAAGGGGGAATATGCAGTTTATATTTTTTAACACTAGAATAATGTAAACCAAATTATATTATTTCCAACAGATAGTCTATCCATTTTTTTTGGGTGTCCAAAATGATATACAAAGAAATTTAATAATCCCTAGAGATATTATATCCAATAACTTTCTAAAAAAATAATGAGAGATCCTCCTCCACCACCCCTCTTGATTTTAGAGCGATGAACGAGAGTCCTTTGAAGTGATCCTCATGGAGATCAAAGATGAACGCCATGAGAAATTGGACCCCCATGATAGAACTATGGGATTTCTATGAATATTATTAGTGGATTGTGGTACACATGTAGATAACCACAAGATGGAATCTAAATTTTTTTCTTGCCACATAATGTCAATATGATTTAGATAAGTTATCATACTCAACAACAAAGAAAAAAATTCATCATAATGTACTTCAACTACAAAAAGTAATTATTAATAATTATTTTATGCTTGTATTAGTTGGGTGTGACAGATTTAATATTTAAATTATTTTCAATAATTTTTCAATGATTTAATCCCTAAAAATTAATCAATGTGAGCTTATTTTAATCATTTTATTTTTTTTGATGAATTTGGGGCTTAATTTTGAAAAAAATTTAATTCTAGAAATTTAATAGTTTTATGGATCTCATATATTTCGGGAATATCTTTCAAAATTTTGATACAAATTATGTGATAACTTTTTTAGGCTTTAATTTTTCATTAGATTCATGTATGTCTTTTGTAACTTGATCCAATTTGGCACATAATGGCCCATAAAAATATATCAAGTGGAAGACGTTTCCCGGCCGACAGAATGGATCCCACTTCATTTATTGAAGCATATAATAGAATACATAACTCCAAATGAAGTTATTATATATGGATTTAAAATCATACTTATAGATTCATATTCCCAGTAAATTTGATGAATAAATTTGGTCATTAAGGAATCCATTAAATGTGCCAAAGTGGATATAGTTGAGTATTTTTCTCAGGGAAAAAAATATTTATCACTAATTTAGCCATAACATTTGTGAAACCTATGAAAACCAGATTGGATTTTGTAGAAGCATAAGAAATAATGAGAGGAATGACTTTTATGAATAAAAATTCCCTATATTCTGCCATTTACTATTTTAATTGAACTAAAATGTTTTGGGGAATGAATTTGAAGGGGAAATTTTCCACCTATCTACCCTATATATATGAGTTCCACATCCATTAAAGGTTTTTGAAGAAGGTGTAAGAGCAGATGTGCTGGAGGATTGGAATCTTTAAGTTCTTTTTATTTTCTCTTTTATTTTTTCTTACTTTCCTTACACTCTCTTCTTACCCGTTCAATTCTCTTACCCCTCCCATGGTGGGGTAAACCCTTTACGTGATCGTGGAAGGGGAATTTTCACTTTTTTATGGTCTAAGTATTAAAATTTAATATAAAAGCCTTTTTTTCTATTTAATGATTTCTATTTTCTATGGTTACAAAATTTCTTAATGTGATCATGTTATGGTTTTTTTCTGTATTCGTTGTTAATATATATTGTTTGAAGATGTGTGAATTGCCTCCACCTAATGCAATTTGTCTTGATCTAGTATATAGTTTTAGGTTGTTAGTGTCAAGAGATCATTAGAACATGTTTGAAATAAGTGAATTGTTTCTAGAAATATAATTATAAAAAAATCCCGATCAGGGCCTTCCATTGTTTTTAATAATTTTCCATGAACATTCATGCATATAGGACTAGTTTTCATTACTTCCTTCAACCATGGGTGATTGACAACTTGATCAAGGAATAGTACATTTATCATTCAATAGGAAGAGAGGGGAAATGATTTTCAAGACCTTGATAACAATGAAAAATGTGATCTAACCCTAACCCCATTAATATTTTAATCAACTTGTTTTCAACCTTTATTTCAATTCTTTTATTTATTTTTGAAAACAAATAATTTTAAAAACAATATCACATGTTTCTCTTATTTGAAGAGAAAACGTGGTTTTTGTGGACTCCTCTCTAGAGACATTATAGGTCAACCTCTTTACTAAAATTTTAGCGTAGAAAATATTCGTTTTTGTCACAGCCCATGATAGTTATGTGTCATCTTCTAATGTTCTTACATAAATTAATTCTTGAATTATGTTTTTTGGTCATGACATTCTATGTCATGTAAAACCTAGAAGAATCATAGATATTACATCAAAATTTAAGTTTTCGACGGCCAATCACATTATTCCACTATCCCAATAAATTTCATTTGGCTTCAAAGTGGTCACATAATAACTTATAATTATTTAAATATAATTTATTAATTTACATGCCTATTATCTAGCTCATTATCCTCTATCTGATTCCATAATAGGATATCCTTAATATTTTTTCTCATATCCTCTATGTCATCCACATGTACCACCTGGGACATCTCTTGCAAGGGATCAAATTAAAAAAAGACTATGTATTACAACATGTGATCTATCTGAGATAAATCTCTATGTGTTTGTTCAAGTAGTTTCTAGAACCACAATGAAGTTGAATTGTGTAAAAAACAACATTTATCTTTAAAGAATACTTTATGTAAGTATATTGGTGTTCAATTGTTTTTCTTTATTGAATGATGTTTAGTGGCGACTATGAATTCTATTTGACTATAATATGAGACATTCCATTAAAGTTATATTTTATATCTTTTTTTAATTTAAATGATCCATTTCAATATTAAATACATAATATTTTTTTATTTTTAATATAAATATAATAGGCCCATGTGAAACCCATGAGGCTTCATAGAAATCCTATTTAATTGTCTGTATTGTTTAATTTATTTAATAATATTAGTTTACATTGTTTTATAAATTCAGTGTACCACTTTTGTATTTCAATTTTCCTTTATTTTATTTGAATCTAATAGTTTTTGTGTCCTTTTATTAAATCTAATTTTATGAAATACAGTGGAATATTAATACCCATTGATATGGCACATAAAATATTCCCTATCATTAATTATTAAAAAATTTATCTTACTAATTTATATTTTGAAACATTATGATTCAATTTTCCTATCCCTTTATAGGAATAGAAAATTAAGTAATATTATTGTTTATATTTTTAGATAAATTCATTCCCATTAATATTTTTCATTTTTCAATTACATTAACCATTCCATGAAAATTTAAATGTTATATATTTTATTCTACACATTTATATCCTTATTTTTCAAAATTTAATATATCAATTTTTATTTTATGTAATACCCCACACATCTCTTTGATATTTCTATCAAATGTTGAATTCCAATTAATTTCACATGGGTTTCATTAAAAACAATTCTCATACATTAATTACGGAAATATTTTTGTCCGAGAGATAAATATTTTAGGCCAGTACATTGGGGAAACATTTCACTTTATGTATTTTAATTAATTATATCTATTTTATCCATAGAAATCATATATAATGTATTACATTCATTTAACCCTTTAATTATGCAACATAACTTCTTATATTTTTTATAAAATCAATTGGGTTTTTCATGTATTGTTATTTGTATAATTAAATGTTTGATTTTAAAAATTAGAACTCCCTGATTTTATCAAATTTTTTTCTCATTATGTATTTTTAAGATAATGAATTTCGGTTTTCTAAGATAAAGAAGCTATAAATATTGGATTTGGGAATCCAACTACTGATATTAATTATTTAAATTATTATTTTTAAAGGGATGAAAATTATTTTATTGGATCTCTATATTTTTTAATATTATTGTATATTTTTTGTGAGTGATTTGACATATCTTCTCCTTTTATAACTTGCATAATATAAAATGATATGTTAACTAATTAAAATTTCAAACAATGATTTGTTTTTATTTATATCTGATAGGTAAAAAATTTAACTATTTAAAATCATTGATTTTTTATGTTTTTATGACATGGTTATCCTCCCAATAAGAGATAGATATTTCAAGAGTAAATTTATACATGAAATTTTACTCGAATAAGGTTCTTGACTATTTACATAAGGTTTTTATATATACTAATTTATTTTTTAGGTACTTACTTTTTTCCAATTAATGATTTTTTATAAATCATGATCCATTTTATCTATAAATGCCTACAATTCAAATCCATTCCATGAAATATAAAGATAAATTTATATTATTTTTTGTAGTGTGAGTTCCATAATAGGGGATCTTTTTATATGATTGATAAAATGAAGGAAAAACCTAACGAATCATGTTAAATTTCCTTAAAGACGTAACTATTTAAAATTATAATTCTATTGTGGTTGTAAATTACACTAAAATCTCTATAGCTATATCATGATGAAATAAATGCACAATTTTGTAAATATATTAATATATAATGTTCATATCACTTTATTTCACCAGAATTGTGCGTACATGGTTTTTTCTATAGATATTTTTTACCATGAATATTGACTATGAATTTTTAATGAATGAGTACACTTAATAAACCAATTCCACATTTCCAAGAAACTCTTATCCAATTTTCAACAAAAAAGTTTAGTTTTTTCTTCTCTAATTTTAAAAAATTTGAGGTATTTTACTCGGGATTTTCATTACCATTAATATGTGTTCTGGTTACTAAAAATACATCTATTGGATCAATTATTTGATATATAATCTCAACTACTCCAATTATATTTATGTTTCGGGTAGATTTTATTCTTCTTATCATGTAAATAAATTTCACTATTAAAAGGTATGGTGTTTTCCTATATTCTTTCATATTTTTGGGTTCTTCAAATTTAGTTACGAAAATTATAACCATGAGTGATTTTAATTAAACTCATTCCAATGTTTAGATAATTTAGTAATTTTTCTATTTTAAAATGTTCACATAAATAAATTTACTATATATTATTTCTTTCTTGTCTCTTCCTACGACTTTATCACTAAAAGAGTTCAAATTTTTTATTTTCTATCGTTATCAGAATTACCATACCTTTTTTAGTTATTTTGATTTTCATTATATTTTTTTCCTTTTATATCATTGTTTTTTAGTTTTTTGAAATGTGTGTTCTAGTTTTATGAATCACTGTTTCTAGGTTGTTTCCATTGGATTTATTCATGGAACTGGAAACTTCTAATAGTTCTTTATCCAAAGAGGACCTTCCTCCAAAAGGTAGGTGTCCATTAAGTTTGAACTTTATGGTACTTAAGAACATGCATTGGTCTAGAGGATGGGAGGTCAAACTCATCACACCCTTTTGGGGGGAAATATTGTCTACTATGGGTCTCTCTTTGTAAGTTTAAGATATTTTCATGAATTCTTATTAATTTTCCAAGTATATCATAGGTATCCCATGGAATTCACAATCACTTATTAACATGTGTAAAAATTAGAAACATCAGTATGCATTCAAGGTTATTCATTAATAGAAATATCTATTTCAATTTGTGGTTTTCCATAAATGGTATCCTCTAATATATGGTTTAGATATTATTTGACTCATCATTCAGGATGATACTAGTTTTTAAGCCACTCTGTGGGGAACTATGGAATTTTATTGTCACCTAGGGAGACGAAGATTTGGTTTTGATTTTGGGATCATTCCTATAAAATTGGATACCTACATATCCTTGGGAAAGGAATTAGAACCCTTGTAGTTTCATTCCACTGAATGGGAAACATCATACCTTTTAAGGTCATGTGATAAGGACCTCTATGTAGAAGGTGCTTAGGTGAAACATAGTTTGGGATATATGCTGAAGCAGCCTGAGGAACTTGGAAAGGATATGGGTTTCCAAGTAAAATTAGACCCTATGAGGAATATAGCCCAAAGAGAACATGGTTGATTTGAAGTGTTTGGTTTGAACCTCAAGGAGGCTTCCTACGTATCCCATATGGATGGGAATCAAAACCCACATAGTTTGATAAGTCTCATTGGAGAGTATGGTCCTTTGAGAGAAAATGAGTTTGGTATAACTTCTTGAAAAGGATGCCTTGATGACTTGGTGGGTTTAATTTGGGGATTATTCCTAAAGAGGATGCCTGGATTAAGGTAATTAGGGTTAGATTCCTGAGGAGTATGTCCAATGAGCTTGGTCCCTAAATAGGATTCATATGTATCCCAATTATGATGGGAATCAGAGTTCTCATAGTTCTTTTTAATGATTGTTTGTGCACATGTTGTAACCATCATGTATCTCTAATCCCACACTATTCATGCACTGTGTACGAAATAAGATAATGTGAAATATTCAACAATTACACTTCACACTTTTCCTCCTACACTAATGGAAGAGGGAAAGGCAACGAGCCTTCCCTCTATTCTATTTACATTGGACAAGGGTCCAATGTGAGGAGGAAGGTATGAAGGTGATGGGATTATACCAGGATGGATTCCCATGGTAAAAAAACACATCATGAGAGGGAAAGGGTAACAACAATCCTTGTGCCCATCCCCCTTTAGTCTTTGGCACTGAAGAAGAGAGGAGGAGTAATAATTCCACCTCCTACAAGAAAAGCTAGGGGCTTACGCCAAGCAGGTTTCCTTGAAATTGATCCTGGTAGGGGAAGGGAGACCTATCCTTTATTCTTTAAAAGGAATAGTAGGCATGAACTGTACATTCCCTACCGGATACTCAAGGTTCTAGGTCACCTCTTTGAGAAGGGAGAGGCCAGGACCCAACCCTCCTCCAAACTAGGAACTTCCCAACACTATTTCTGGGAGAAAGGTCTATGTGACTATGGAAATACAAACCCACAGAGACTCCCAAAATTCTAACCCCATTGCGAAAAAATATGGGAAACCTCTGACTGTGGAAATACCAACCCAAATAGGAGACACGCTAATTTGTCTTTCCCAAAGGTTTGACAAGTCATGAGGTTTTGGTGGAGGCTTCAACTTAGTCCCTTTTAGATAAGGGAACCAATGAAGAAGATACCCTTCCATGAATAGCATTTAAAAAGGGTACTTGAGTGGGTCATGTAGGTCCCTCGCGTATGTATGCCACGTAGGTACCCCGCATTGATGTATCGTGTTAGTATACCGCGCAGGTATGGCGCACATGTATGAATGATGACTGAAAAATATGTTTTACAAAGGAGGATCAACCTTATGTAAAATGTGTAAAAAGACTTACAAAACATGATTATCCCAATTAATTATCTCTTCTCTCATGGTTTAAAGATCTACCTGATACAATTTGAGGGATATAAGTAAAAGAGCTACGCAAAGGGATATTTAGAGAGTCTCCTCAATTTTTTCAGTCCTGAAATGGGGAGCCCAGGTGCTCTATTTATAGGAACAGATGGGGATTGTTGAAAGAAATGTTGCTGGTATAGATTTATCACGCAGCTACATTACGCAGGTACTCCATGTAGGTGTACAAACATATTCCGTCGCACAGCTCTGCCACGTAGGTCAGTTGCGCAGCTTCGACACATAGTTTAGTGGCGCAGTTCTTTGGGAGTGTTTTTATTTTCCTTTTGAACTTTTTCAACATTTCCTTGAGATCTGAAATATCTGGAGTTATCTTTATATTCGTTTAGTTTTCTTATGTGGTATCAACAAAAGTCCCCCCCCCCCTCAGTATTGGATCGGAAAATAAAAACAGGGTAGAGTCCTGAGGTGAATTTGTGGGGGAAAAGACTATGGATCAATTGCTGAATAGTGCAGACTTATTGCGTAGGTACCCCAAGCAGATATCCCACATAGATGTTACCCATAGTCTTGGTGTGTAGGTCTTCATTTATCTATAAATAGGTCACTTCCTTTGCGATTTTCTTCACATGTGATTTTCATATTTTGACGGCTCTCGTTGTGTATTTCGTTCACTCAGCCACATCGCATTTTTCCCTCATGTAATTTCCTTGAAATTTATTCAATGTAAAATTATTTAGGAAATGGAGCTAATCTAATGGAGTTCGTTGAAAGAGTTACGTTGGAATCTTTATCGAGGGACCTACGTGATTGACTTCATCGAAGGACCTACGTGATGGACCTCATCGAAGGACCTATGCGAACAGTGTCCTTTGCCATTTTTTTATTAAACTATTTTAAATTCCAACCTAATAGTTGAAGTTTTGTAATTCTTTTTCAGGAAATAATGACTCATTTGATGACCCATACTGAAAAATCTAAGGCATTTTAAAATGAAATGATGAAGATCGTCAGACCAAACTACTATAATGTTGTTGAAAGTACTCTTCTGGGGTTATAGAAAGGTTTAATTCCATACCAGCATGATTATCCATAGCCCTTACATACCCTTATATGGGCATGGGATTTTTCAAGATTCCCATGTTTTATCTATTAAGAAGTACTTTCCAAATAATTGGTTTCTTTAATACTCAAACTATAACTACATGAATATTAGTGCATGGGGGGTTACAGTAAAAGAAGGAACTGTCCCTATTAGTTGCATCCTTCAACATAGTGGTTTCACTCCCAATATAAAGGATCTTGTTATATAGACAATACCACATTACTATGATTCCACTTTTCAGGCTTCTCAAATAGATCAATCTAATGGTTGGATGGAAGATTGGGATCTTCTTTTGGGAGGAGGTGTCAAACACAAGAGGATGTGGGCATTCTGGGTACGTTGGACTTGTGTAGAATTCAAGAAAGAGTTATTAGATGTTCACATCTATGAAGCTATCTGGATTGGGAAAACATATGTTTATAAAAATGATTTCATTTCTGAATTACTGATCCATTGGAGTCCACAAATGAATTCCTTTCATTTGACACATGGTGAAGTTGGTATTAGTCTCTGGGATATTTACCAAAGAGTCGAGATTCCCATTCTTGGGGAAATGTATGATGAATTCATTCCACCAACTACAACATGGGGTGATGATACTAGAACACCACTGATGGCCCATGAATTGTTTAAGATAGTGAATAATTTACCCAAAGACAAGAAAGATATTCATGACAGAGTGTGGATGGAAGCCTTCTTATAACCAACAACAGAGAAAGGTACAACTTGTGGACATCCTACTATTTTTCCTTCTATAACCGGGGCAGTTCAGGCACATATTGGCCTACACTGGAAAGGGGTGACTACAAGAATGGGGGATATAAAGTGAAACCCGATATAGATGAAAAAGTACGCTTAACGGCCTTCCTTGCTATGTGGCTAAGCATTTATTTTCTTCTAGTCCCTGAATCAGGGGGTGGTGTAAGATCAGACACTTTTACCATTGCAGCTAAATTGGTAAAAAGGAAGTATATTGGGTCAGAAACCCCTATATTGGGAAGAATTTACCATCTTCTACTACATTTATATAATGGGATGGCTCTATTTAGAATTGATGGGCCATTCCAAGTGTTGTGGGTCTGGATTACAGTACATTATTCTTCTTAATTATTTTTGAATTGAGTTAGAGTTCCCAATGTTCGATTCACCCCATTTTTACATAAAGTTTCATTTATTCAGCCTCTAAACATGAGACCTGATGAGGGGATAAAGGTATTGAATTTATTAGGAGAAATCAGGTTCTTTCCTTTTGGTAACCCACCAGTTGGAGAATTTATTGATGATGGTAATGAAAATAATTATGAGCTGAGATCTTATATGATGGAATTTTGGGATAGAGTATTGTCAACTAGGATTGATGATGAAATTATCTGTAACACATATGTCCCTTATAGGTTTTCTCATCAGTTCAGATGCCTTCAACAATCAAACAATTTCTCACCCACCTATGTCAGACAGAAGAAACACCCAATGGTAGCGTGAAAATTATGGATCCAAACGGCTTTAATGGTATCCAAACTGTCAATTACAATACCTCTACTAGATTCATCGATTGGATTGGAAGCTGGGTATAACAAAGCTTGGTCCTCTTCATATCCTCAAGGGGCATTGACATGATGGAATATATCGAGTGGCATCTACAACAACTGTTGCACGAGGAAATCATGGTATGATGTCCAAGGCCAGGGATGATACAGAAGTTTCAGAGGTTTTAGAGCCCTCAAAAAGTCTTCATAAGAGGTATACTAGGATGAACAGGGCTAGAGAAGCAATACCTGTAACGCCAAGGTGATCCAGTCACCACCATTAAACAGAGATTCCTATTCTATCTGTTGAACTTTCTAAAGAAAGGAGGCCTGAAGAAGCTCATTGTTCAAAAGGCATTGAATCTCCTCCAAAATCAACCATACCAAGATTGAATTATGTGCAACCTTTATCCATTAATCATTGGGAGGGTGTAACTCATGATCATAGGGATTCATCGGCATTTCTCCAGCATGGCATTAGAATACCAGATATTGGTGACATCAAAGCAACTTCTGATTGCAATCCAGACAATAACTTGGCTGAAGTATAGAAGTATATTATGGAGCTGTAGGGTTTTATATATGCAACTAATGAAAAAAATCCCAGCCTCTAAATGAGTATCTCATATGTTGGACTAAGTAGTACATGAAGCGGTAATTATTGACTTTGAGGAAGAGTGGGATATTTATGTTAATACTGAGAGTGTATTTCCCTTTTTCTTTTGTCTCTACTATTCTTTACCATTTATCATCATTAATCTTCATGAATATATATTTGTGAAGCTTCAATGTAGAGAATGAAGTTCTGGACCAATTTTCAAATCACTTAAGTATGGTCCTGCATGCTCTCCTGTTGACGCAAAAAATGATCCTTCCAGGTCACCATAACTTTCTCCAGGAGAAATAATAATTATTGGGGTAAGGGTGAGGGATAATCCCTAACCATTACCTCCAGTTTCTATTAATAAAAAAAGTGTTTCAATCTCTCCCCATGCTTTGGAACAAAAATGCAAGAGAGAAATGAGATTGATCAGAAGTGTTCGCTGAAGGAGTAAGTATTTAAACTAACCTTGGGGAATATAATTTCCTCAATACACTCTGGTATCCATGTTTTATCCTCTTGTAGGATCAATGTCTCTCTCCTCTCTTAAGGAATTAATATCTGATTCTTCGAGGCTAGAAAAAGAAACCCCAGGGGAAACCCAAGTTCATGTTGATGAATCTGAAATTTCAGTAGATAAATCATCAAAAGATTCATCTATACCTTCTCATGGATCTACTAAGATAGAGGAAATTCATGGTAAGAGTAAATACATTCATCATTTTCTTTTCTCAAAGGATCCTAAAATAATAAAAACTGATATTTCTATTGCTTTGGAAGAATGGAATAAAGACCCAGGGAAATCTGAGACAAATACTGATGTTGACCAGCACTTGTAAAGACAAGATGCTTCTATATCAATTGAAGAGTCGATGGAACAAAATATCAGTGGAGCCAATTTAGGATTTAGCCAACATTTTTTGGATACCTTATATGGTGAGGATGCTATAACATTCCAAGATGCATGTATTGAAATGATGAAAGCCCTTAATCCAAATAATGATATTCCAAGTTCCATCATGTAATTTAAGGATTTTATTAATGAATTTCAAGGATGTAAGTCTTTATTATTTCATTTTACATACGTATTTATTCTTCCTTATTTGATTCTTTACATCATAGTTCACCTTACACAGCTTAATCAGTAGAAAGTATCGCAAAGGCTCTTCAGGAACGGGGTATCCCACTTTATCCTTCTGTTGGAGATGGAAAATAATTCTAGAGGATCCTCCATCAAGGGATTCTCTAGAGCTTTCGAGTATAACAAATCAGCAAACTCGGGGGAATTTCCCTTCTTAAGAAACATGTTTTCAAATCACTGAAGCTGAGAATACAGGAGATTAATCCAATCAAGTATCTGAATTATTATTGGGTAAATATAATCAACTATCTGAATCATATTTGTTTCTTCCATTTGAAACTAAAAATGAACTCTATTTATCATTTAGGGTTTTCAGCTTATATATCTAAAGGTGAAGCATCTAATTTTCCAATAGATGTACAACAAGGCAACTCTTTAACTGACCTATTTCCAGAGTACATTTTACATCATGGTAGGGACTTAGATTCATACATAGAGATGCAATAATCTATTGGCATGGAATGTAAGAAGACATAGCGGCATATCTGGAGCATAATTGATGAGAAGCCTTTAGATGAATTGATGTCCCATTTTTTCAAACTCTCATAATTGTTTTGTGTATTGGGATATGGTGGATTTAACTATCGACCAATCCATGATGTATAAAAGAGGTCATTCACCGGCAAGAGAAGGATCATAAGTTGCGACAAAATTTTGAAGAGGCTAAACAACTTATCAATATTGAGGGATTTCAAGCAGCAATAGTTGAGGAGGATGGAAATAATAACATTTAATCAATTGAAATTATCCATCAAATTATAGAATCCCAGAAAGAATTATTATATCTTCAAAAGTAACTAGATTTTGTTCATAACAAACTTGAGTAGTTGAATCCAACATTGGGAGAAACCCAACTAGAGGGGATAACTTCCCTTTCAACTGCTAAGGAAGAAATTCATCAGGTAAAGGCGGTTGGAGTTTCTCAGCTGTCTCAACTTCAACAAGCAACTGATAAAGCTTATGAAGCGGTCCAGCAAATGAAAATTCATCTTGAGAATTTATTCTAAAACATGATAGAAAGGCTCTAGTTTTTGGATGGACCTCTGATTTTATATGAATAAGAGAACTTTTGTCTGAAATAATATACATATTCATCCCTATTTTCCATGATTTTAATATTAAAGGTAAATGATTATAGTGACTCCTTTATGTTAGACAATCATTATTATAATCGCAAGAATGGGGTGCTGAATTTTTTTTGGTTAAGTGGATGGCTCTAATGATCATAATTTGATTGTTTCTAGGGTTATATAGATAACCCCACAAATTTCATATCTTTTGACCCATTTACTGCACAATATTATCTAAATCATACAAAGATGCATGTTTAGTGAGATGGGACTTGACTTCTGTTCAGAGTTACCTTTGCAGGTTCTTAATCTAATGAGTAACAAGCCTTTTGTTGTTATTTAGATTAGATTCATGCATGTTGGACTATAATGGGGTAATATTTTGGGTCGAATAGATTTGACCATAAACTTTGAATCAGATTCCAAATAAAATATTGCGGCTAGAAATTTTTTTAAAATCTTTAAATATTTCCAAGGGAAATCTTGAGCCATGAATTTTATGGTCACCAAATTTAAAACCTGTATCAATATTAGGGGTGAATTTTCCATGAATGAAGTTACCATTATTTGAAAAACTCGTTATTAGAGTTGTATTATGCAGGACCAACTAAGACATATGTTGTATACCCAAATAGTAGCATCTTTTGACTGATAGGCTTGTTATATAAACAACTTATGCAAGGACACCTAAGTGCACATACTGCATAGTTCGGAAGAAATATTTCTTTGAAGTTTAACATTTTTTTTGATATATAGGGTAATATATGATTTGGGTAACTCAAGACACTAGTGAGTAGTTTTTTCAAGAAATAAATTTTAAGAATGAAAAGGTGCTATTTAGACCGACATAAGTCAGAAATAGGAAAACCCTTTATTTACACATTTTTTGTATGACTAATGGTTAATATTTGACCGAAAGGGAGAATTTTTTATATCATATTGTGCAGTTTTAAGTCATGCAGTGAGGACGTTGTACTATGCAGTTTTAAGTCATGTAGTAAGGACATTATACTATGCAGTTTTAAGTCATGTAGTGAGGACGTTGGATGGATTTAATATTAGGTCTTTAGATCTGACCAAAGGTATGAGAAAACTCTTAGAATTTCTTGATAATTTGTTTAGAAACATACTATCATATTCAGGTATGGAAGGGAAAATTGTAAATTGTGGTTTGGGATGTTCTGAAACCGAGGAATGATATGGGAAAAGGGCTAAAAGAATTTAGAGGAAGCCTTTTCCCAGAACAAAGTTACCATTATTTGACAAACCTGCTATAGGGGTTGTCTTATGCAGGGCCAACTGGGGAGTATGATGCATAGCCAAATAGTTTCATCTTTTGACTGATAGGCCTATTATGTAGGAAACTTATTCAAGGCCACCTAAGGGCACGTACTGTATAGTCAAACAAAAGAGCTCTTAGAAGTTTAATGTTCTATTACTAAAAGCCGAAGAAAGATTATGGAGATTCATATTTTCTGAAGTATAGAGTTTGATTTATGGAGAAAGGTACCTAAATATGGAAATGGTATTTCCAACCAAGTGTGTCCAAAGAATCATAGGAATAATACTTTTACAAAGGTTTGACCCAAACGTAAGAGATATAGTGTCTGTAGTTTTAGGTCATACAGTTAGGACCAGAAATGGAAACAATATATAATATGTGGCCAAGTGATTTCAAGGTTATTTCATATTGTATTGCACACATGGATAGGGAAATGTGTAAACCATGGTCTTGAAGTCCTTCAGATTTTGAGAAAGATAATGGGGAAAGTATACTTGAATGATGATTTTAAAATATAGATTCTCGTATATTATCATCAAAGATTAAAGGGGAAAAAGATACTATAACCAAGAACGAATTTACCATTACTTGAAAAAAAAAATTTATGTTGGTTTTATTATACAGGTCCAACTATGGAATATGCTGTATAGCCAAATAGTGGCATCTTTTGATTGACAGGCCTGTTATGTAGGCAACTTATGCAAGGCCGCTTAAGGGCACATGCTACATAGTCTGGAAAAAGATCTCTCTGGTATTAGAAACTATATCACCAAAAAACCATAAGAAATATTATGAAGATCTAAAAAGTATTCAAAATTAAGAGTATGAAATATGGAAAGGGTTTATTTTTAATTCATATGAGAAATATTTAAACCAATATTTCCCATGAGTTTGACATACATTACAAAGATCTGACTCATATGTAAAATTGAGACATTCTTTATTTCCTCTGAATAATTATTATGATGTGTAGTTTAAAGTCATGTAATGAGGAAATTTGCACCCCCATATATAATTTAAACACCTTACTTATATAAAGAACAAACTTATCCAATTCCTAGGCTCACTTGAGCTATGCTTGGCATGAGAAAGAAGGAGTAGTACGGGTCTCTTTTACAACACATAGGTGACACTGATGAAGAATTGGGGTCTTAGATTTCTATACACTTTAACAACATGAGATAAGGATGAAAATGAACTGATATGAAAGGAAAAGTCATATTGTAACTAGGTTAAGGGATAACACCTAAGTGTCACTATATGTCTTGCTGGGGAAAGGATCAAGTCATACATAATTCTTAAAACATTTCATATGCAGATTTGATTATTTTACAAGAAATATAGGGATTTTTTATCGTGGTTCAGCCCAAGATTGGAGATCTATGTGTCTTTATGTATCTAAAAATAGATGATAATAACGTTGTACATTGTTCTTTAAACAATCATTCCTCATGCTAATCGAGTTTGACATGAAGAATGGGGGATTTTGACACATTCTAATAGAACGGTAAATATTAAGAAATAAAATGGTATAAGGACAAAATAATATACCTTAAGGAAACACTGTGTATAGATCATATTCATACACAAGAGGAGAAAAGAAAATAATGGGATTTTGTGATTGTGGCTGGGCCCAAAATTAAAGATTTAGGCATCTCTACGTATCTAATTGAAAATGAGAATCAAGCCATACGTAGTTCTTGAAACATGGTCTCTATGAAGATCTGACTCAGACATAGGAAAGAGAGGGACTCATGTACCAATAAGTTGTGGTGGTGATGTCAATGATATTTTCTTATGGAATCTCTTAACATCAAATAGAGAGAATGTTAGTTGTACAAATGATTTCATGCATTTTAACATCATGCGACAAGGACGAAGATGATACCCATTTTAACATCATGCAGCATGGATACTTATAGTTGTTATGCAGTTTAATGTCTTACAACTAGGATGTGGGGGATATGTATTTTTATGTCTTGATGCAAGGACATTGCACTGTGTAGTTTAAAAGTCTTTCTGTGAGGACAAATGGGTACAACTACACAATGTATTTCTTCAAGAATCTCGCATTTGTTGGAGTTGTAATAATCTCCCCATCCATTGAGATTAATTCATAAGCTCCATTTTAATAGACCTTATGTATGGAATAAGGTCCTTCCCACTTTGGCTCATGTTTTGGAGTTTTATTCCATGGTATCATTGGAGTCCTAAGAACAAACACCAATTCTCCTTGAAGAAATTAACAGAGGCCAACTTTCTTGTTAAAAGCTCACGCTATTCTGTTCGGATAGACTTATAAATGATGAGTAGTATGCAATATTTTTTCATCTAATACTTTAAAATCATTGAACCATTTTTGAGACATCCCATCTGTAGACAACCGATCATAGATTGCAACTCTATGTGAAAGCAATTGCATTTCAATTGAAAAAACTGCTTTAGTTCCATATACTAATGAATAAAGAGTTTCTTGGGTAGCAGTATGGGTAGTTGTCCGATAAGACCATAAAGAACTAAAAAGTTTATTAGGTCATCATTTAATATCTTTATACACCATCTTCTGGATTATATTCGATGCAGTCTTTTTGAAGTCCTCTATTTTTCCATTTGTTGTCGCATGATAGCGAGATGAATAGTTGGACTTGATATTATGTTCCTGATACAACTTCTTACATCAGCAGAAGAAAAATTGGTGCCAATTTCCATCAAAATAGTATGAGGGACACCAAATCTAGTAATGATATTAGTTTTGAAAAAACCTAAAAATGCTTTTGGATCCGAATTCCTTGATAGTTATTTCCTCATCCCATTTAGAGAAGAAGTCGGTAGTAGTGAGAATATAATTGAACTGTTTAGTCATGGTAGGAGGATAAGGCCCTAATACATCCATTACCCATATGGAAATTGGCCATGAGTATTTATCTTTATGTAGCAACTTTTGGGTTTGATGAATGAAGTTGGAATGCACTTGGCAGGGATGACATTTTTTAGCAAAATCTGTACAATCCTACATCATTGAAGGCCAAAAATATCCAAGCCTTCGGATCTGATCAGAATGTATGTTTCCAGATTGGTGGGAACCACAAGATCCTAAATGTACTTCTTTCTTGATAGTTGTGGTCTCTTATCCTTCAATACATCTGATGATAGTTCCATCAAAGCCTCACTTGTAGAGGATCTTTTGGTGATCTAGACTATCACAATGTGTAAAATTAGTTGCTCATCTCCGGATCTGTTCCTTCTCATCACTATATGGTAGAAGTACCCCATTTTGATGATATTCCATGATGGATGTTCTCCATCCTATGGTATGACCATATGGTTCAGAAATAGGGAAAATTTCATTAATTTCCTCTATTCTGGTTTGAACAAAAAAGTGATACCACATGGCAATGTGTTACGCTTATAACTATCTTATCCAGATTTGGATCTGCTAAGGTTGTAGTTGCGTTAGCTAGTGCATCTACTTGAACATTTTGTTATCACGGGACATAAGAAAATGTCGGATCTAACTAAAATTTATACATTAACCCTCTTACATAATCACAAAAAGGAATTAATTCATCTTTTCTAATAGAATATTCCCCATAAATTTTCTTGATTACCAATTATGAATCACCTTTTACCTTTAAATGATCCATTTTCACCTGAAGGGACAATTGAAAACCATTGATGAGAGCTTTATATTCGGCTTCATTGTTGGTACCACCTTCTGATAATAAGAAAGAATAAGGAAATACTACCATTTGTAGGGGAATAACAACAATTCCTAATCCAACCTTGTTGAATTTAGAGTTTTCCAATATCTTTCCTATAGGACTTCTGGAAACACCCTCAAAATATATTTCCCATGTTTGGGATTTATCTTGATTAGATAAGACCTCTTCATCAAGAAGTTCAGTGTTAAATGAAGTACCTTCCGCAGATGGATGCTCGACAAAGAAATCTGTCAGATCTCGGTCTTTTATTTTCTTTTGAGGTACAAAATGGATATCAAATTGTCTCAAAATAACCTCCCACCATGATAGAAATCTTGTAAGCATAGGATGACTGAGGATAAATTCGAATGGATTACTACAAGACACCAATTGAACCTCATGATGTTGCAGGTAGTGACTCAGTTTCTGAACTGTAAAGATTAATGTCAGGCAGCACTTTTCAATACTTTAATTCTGAGTTTCTGCATCAAGCACAGTTAGACTAAGATAGTAAAGGTTGTTTTCATTCCCAGCATCATTATTTTGGGAAATGAAGGTATCTAGTGATCAATCTAAAGCTGTCATGTAGAGAATAAGTGGACTTCCTTCAATAGATGACATTAATACTGGTGGAATCAAGAGGTATTTTTTGAGGATATCAAATGCTTCTTGGAAATATTCAGTCCATTGGTAGGTAACTACCATCTTCATTAATCTAGTGAAGGGAAAACACTTTCTTGACAAATTGGTGATGAAGCACCAAATATAGGCCAAGTGTCCTTTGATTCCTCTTTATTCCTTCAAGTTTCTAGGAGTTGACATACCAAGGATTTATTTTTTTTCTCAAGATCAACTTCAATACCATGATGGCATACAATTAAGCCAATTAATTTTCATGAGGTAACCCCGAAAGCACATTTCAATGAGTCCATATTCATATTGTGTTGCCGAATTTTATTGAATATGGTTTCCAAATTTTCCAAGTGATTAGAGAGTTATCAGGATTATACCACCAAATAATCCACATAACATTCAAAAAAGTTCTCTAATAAGGGTTTGAAGATATGGTTCATGTAATTTTGGTATGTTGCACATGCATTATTTAAGATAAAAGGCATTACCTGATAGCAAAACACACCTTGAGGGGATATAAATGTTGAGTAAATAAGGTTCTCCTTATGAATTTTCCATTCTTTCATGTAAGGGGGAGATTGTTGATTCAATAAGGTTTACCTTATGAATTTTCCATTCCACTTTTTTTGAAAATCACAAGCACCTTATTTCAAGGAAAAACTCATTTTACCCCTTGTTTTACTCTCTTAAGGAAAATTTCCTTACCCAAGGAAATTTACCCTTACCTAGAATTCATTATTCATATCATGAATTTTATAAGTGTAAAAATTAGATTGAAACCCAAACCGCAGAATCATATAATACTTTGATATGAAGCATTCTGTTTAAGATTCTGAATTCTGGATACGAACTCTCATGAAGATCAACTCTGAATTCTAGATACGAACTCTCATGAATTCCAACTCCGAATTCTAGTTAAGAACTCTCATGAAGTTTAACTCCGAATTCTGGATACGAACTCTCATGAAGTTTAACTCTGAATTCTGGTTACGAACTCTCATGAAGTTCAAATCCAAATTCTAGATATGAACATTTATGAAGTTCGACTCCGAATTCTAATTACAAATTCTGAATAAAAACTTCTCTGAGTTCTGACTCCGGAGTACTCTGAATTCAGACTCCGAACTCCTATGAGTTTTGACTCCAAATTCTCATGAACTCTGACTTCGAACATTGTAAGTTCAGGTTCCGAATTCTTGTGAATCCAGAATCATAATTTCTTTGAAATTCCGACTCTATAATTCTATATAATTCAGGTTCCAAATTCCTAAAAAATATAATCCGAATATCCTTGTATTATAGAATCTGAATTCAATTTTTGGTTAGACTCCGAAGTCTCATTATGAATATTATATTTTAGTTTTACTTACACTCATTTAGTTATAAAATTATGTCGTTCTTTCAGTTATCAAATAACCATTGTTTGAGTGACACGTGTACAGGTACCTCTAAAATTCAAGGAAAAATATGACCGTTGGAGGAGGGAGATGACCATTGGAGTTGTGCCTATAAATAGGATCTCATTTGAACGTGCTCGAAACTTTGCTTTTTCGAGACTTTTGACAATGTGCTGATGAAGTGATTTATAGAGAGAGGCTCTTATAAACTCTCAGGATTTGTGTAGAAATTTTTGAACTACTTGTACAAACATTTCTTCTTGCAGATTTTCTTAGTGTGGAGGTTCTATTGCCTTAAAAATCAGAGACTTCAAGTTTTGAAGTTAGATGTGCTGATTTCCGTACAAATCGAGGGCTTACTGGGATATCAAGACAAATACTGATCTTTGGATTGAGGGATTACCTGGGTTTGGGTAAGACAGACTTTCTTGAAAGTATAAATCAAGGGACCTCTTATCTAGGGTTGTTAGATACCCTCCTATTTGGGTTAAAAGAGTTTCTACTTGTCACTTTTAGTGTTATTACTTTGTTTTCTGCTGTGTATTTTAGTTGTTGAGGAAAGTATAACTTTCTTATACTTCCTTACATTTATACTCTAATTTTATTGGATTCTATACGCTTTAAGGTTGAATCATATTTAGTTTAAACTTTTGTTAAGTTTCATTTTAGGAATCACTTTTCCGGAATCAAGAAAGATAATATATCATATAGGTTTTGTGAATTTTGGTAACGCAAAATTTCTAAAATAATTTTTAAAGTATACAATTCACCCCCCTCTTGTTTTTGAGAATCTCTTACATATTTGATCCTACATTTTGTATTTTAGAGTATATGATACTCAGACATTCCATTCTAACAATAAAGGATGTAGATTCTTCATCCTCTAGGGCCATATGAATTTGATTATACCTATAGTATCCATCCATAAAGGAAAGAGCTTCGTAGCCAGCTGGTGCATCAATTTTAATTTTTGTAATCCGGATTGGAAAATCATCTTTAGGAAAATGCCAGTTAGGATCTCTGAAATCAATACAGAATCCAATTTGACCATTATTCTTTTTTACTAGGACAATATTGGCTAGACATTTGGGATACTAAACTTCCATAACAAAGTTAGCCTTTATAATCTTATCAACTTCAGATTCAATTTTAGATGCATGAGTTGGGTGTGTTCTTCTTGCTAATTGCTTAAATCCATGATGTTCTTCTAGAAAACCCAAATGATGAGTGGCTACATTAGGATTAAAACCTAGAATTTCTATATAATTTCAAGAAAATATATCTCGATGTTGCTTTAGAAAAGAAGTATACACCTGTTGTTCTTCAGAGGTCATCGCCGCACTAATTAGAGTGGGGTGTGGATCTTCTTTGGTACACATATTTATTTCTCTAAGTTCATCCACTGTGGTAGAGACACCTTCTTTAAATGCTGGAGGATAATCCCTGATATCTTCATCTTCTTATTCATTATTTATTACCTCTTCTGTTTCCACTTGCATTGTAGATGATGAGGCAAAACTACCTATGTTAGGGGGGAAATCCGTATTTGATCATCTTGAAGAAAAGGCCACCATATCTGATCCTACTAATGATGAAGGGTATTCTTGTGGTAATAAAGAGGGATTGATTGATTGAGAACCAACATATTTGTCTTCCTCTATAATTTCCACTATCTCTTCTACTCTGTTTGAAGAAGCAAAGGCTTGTTGTAGTTCAGAAGATGAGATGAAAACATCTCCATTTAGGATTCCATCATTTCATGGTGTATCAATAATTTCTCCCATGTTATCAGGCTCGGTTTCTACAGTTGACATTATGGATGTTACTAGACAAGTCTTTAGATTTGGTTTTACCCTTTAAAATTAATTAATGGGTAACACATAATCGGTACTCAAATGTATGAATGGATTTTCTTGGATCTTTTCCAGTCAATTTGGAGAATTAAATCTGGTTATTTCCTTTATCATGGGTTTCATTCCTTTTGTGAGATAAAACGATGACTCAATTTATTGAGATTCACATGTTTTTAATGGAGACATGTAACTATACAATGTTTTTATTTGACCATTGAAACATTATTTTAGACATTGGTGGTATGACGAAGGTATGCCTACATATTGATGTAACCAAGACCTTCCAAGCAGGATATTGAAGGCTATGTCCTAAAAAATAACCATGAAATTTGAATTAGACACAAGATCTCAAAACTGAGTTTTGAGTGTAATCTCACCCAGAGGTTCTTATTCATTCTTTTCATATCCTTGAAACATTAATTTCAAAGATGATAAGTCAGATTCAGTCAGGACCAATTGAAAAAGTGTATGAACGGGAATGAGGTTAACCCCGAAGCCATTATCAATGAAGGATCGTCAGATGTCTATGTAATTGACCTTTCCAGACTAATACAAAGGTCTGATATTCCCATGAAAAACATCATCTTCATCTTCATCTATAAATGATATGACTGCATGACATTCTATAGGATCATTCTCTATACAGTAAACCTCAGCAGCAGCTACTTCGGTTTCAAACTCTTGAGGACTTCACAAAGCCTCAATGAGTTCCTCTCAAAGACCTTTGGACATATTCAAAGCATCCAGAATTAACAACATGGCTGGTACATGGGCCAATTGTTTCAATCCATCATACTTTTGGTCCAAAGTTCTGTGTTTCCTAGCATGGAGATGTGATTTTTCAAGTACATTGGAAGTTTATGCTTATGTTGTAGACGTACTCCCTGTCGGAGTAGAAGCTGGAAATACTGCTGGCTTTGGTAAATTAGACTGACTAGGTCTATTTATTTTATAAGAAGAATATGGAGTGTCTTCTAATAACTATTCGAAAATAATTGTGTCAGAACTAAACCTATATTTCATGGAAGAAACTCCTTGTTCAAGTTGAGCCCACTGAAGGGATCTTCTATGAGTTTCTACTACACATATGGTTCTAGAATGGGTAGAGTTGAAATGGTGGTTTCTAGAATTCCCAAATATTTCCCATGTATCCTCGACCTTGGCCCCTTCCTCTTGTTCCCCAATTAGGTACAAAGAATTATGGATCACTATAATCAAAATCAATATTGGCATAAGGATCCATTATATGGATAACATTAATAGAACCAAAGATAAATTATTCATCTGATGATGGTTATTCTTGATAGGTTAATTCTGTTTGTATTGTTTGGTGGGGCGGTGACCGTGCTTTTGAAATAGAAGGTATAAAATCTTCCAGGGTCAAGGACAACTTTGTCCTTGACATGAGCTTGTCTTCTTTAGACTGCACTTTGTTTTTATGATCACTTCTCTTCTTTGAGGAATGACCTTTTGATGAAGATGGTTTTTCTATGGAAAGAGTGGTAGAAGACACAATTGGTTGTTTCAAATGTTTTCGTAAAATGGTATGAGTCCAGTTGATCATTTTCCTGATCATCCAATCATCATATTTCTGCACATTTTTACTTTTGACCTCTTTCCATTCACTCTCTTCCTCTGGATCGGTAGTAGTAACACATGCTACCTGAGCTGATGAACTTTTCAATTTCACCTATCAAGAGTCTACCATATTTTTTAGAAGGACTTTGAAAACAAAGCACTCAAAAGGGGTGTCCCAACATTTTATGAAAGGTAAAATAATTCTAACGATCTTCATCTCTATATTTATTTGGATTTTTCGGTCTTGGGAACTGAACCAAATTGTTTTCTAAGGCTGAGATGAAACAACCAAGAACTTGTTCGTTCCTGAATGAATAAAAATTATTCTTTAATTCCTAAAACTATTTAAGCCATTGATCTCTTTGATCATATTTATTAGGCAGTCGTTGATGTTGATTATTATTAGGTGGTGCCCTTTGGTATGATGAGGATCTTGAAGTAGAAGCAGGTACAAGTGCCTATTTGAGGGTGACTGTAGCAGCTTCTACCTTTCCTATCCTCCTCCTCAGAGATAATGGAATTACATGGGTTTTATCCTTAGTTTCTATAATAGAGTCTTCTATCAGTTGAGTGATTGAATTAAATTCTTCAAACCCACCTGTGTATTTCACAGGGATCAATGGTGTGCGTAATTAATCATGTAGATTTTCCACACAGACTGGCAGTGATTCTTATTGAGGGAGTGCTAGAATTAATGAATATGTTAATCCTTTCCATTGTTCAATGAAATCTAAAACTCTTTTATTATCCATTTTTTTACAATTGGTTAGATCAAAAACTTTTATCTTTGCTTGTGTTGAGCAAAATTGGAGAAGGAATTTTTGACACAGATCTACCCATCTAGTAATTGACTGAGATTTCAAACTTGTATACCAGACAAAAGCTAATCCTTTTAATGACTGCACAAAACACCTAATCTTAACTGCTTCTTGTTGTTGATAAGTTCCATCATGGGATCACAATGAGAAACAAAATGTGTTAAATGTTGTTCTGGATCTCCCAAACCATTAAAAATTGAGAATGTGGTATTCACAAAATTTGGTGGGGGAGGAATTTCATCCACCCATTTAGGGTAAGCTCTCTTTTCCAGTTGAATGGGTGCACATAATTCCTCCATAGCATCCAATTGATCCATTAATGCCTTAATTGTGTTCATAAGAATTTGAAGAACATTCGAATGAGCTGGAACCTATGCAGGTATAGCAACTGGAGCTTGTACTGGTGCAGCAACCGGTAAAAATACTAATGGTGGTGCTAATATCTGCCTTGTATAACCTATAGAAATAGGCTCATCATGTTTTATATGGTCCTTCCTTTATTGTGTACCCCATGAAGGGAATTAATTATCTGCATCTATAGTTACTACAAATCCTCTTTTCTAAGGATCTCCTATAGGATTTCCAGGTTAAGGACTTTCCTGGGGTGTATATCTAGCAGAAATGTTGTATCGAAGTAACTCCATATTGAGTTTTTTCAACTCCTTTATTTCCACTTATTCCTGTGAAAATATCTCTTCAAGTGAAAGATATTGACCTTATCCAGTGTAAAAGTGAGATTCAGTCTAACCTTTTCCTTTCTCTTTGTTAGATGCCTTTCAGAGAGGGGGGAGTTGGTTATTTGAAGGCATGCCTAGATTCTGGGTTAGCCTCTGATTTCTGGTATGCACACCTTCTTCATTTGCCACAGTATGTACCATATTATAGACAAGTAATTCATCTTCTAATTCCTCTAAACTGGAATTATTTTTTGGAGGATCTTCTGCAATGGTTTTAATAACATTCACTGACGCATAATGAATTGATGGAATTCTATTAGTGTTTCTTTTAGATCACCTCCCTTCCTGTATTCCACGAGACTCGGTTCTCCTATATGAAGAATTCCCTAGAACCATTTGGCGGATAGTAACTTGAATGGAATCCTTTGATAGTTCAGTCATACGCTTTCCTTGTGGCTTCTTCCCTAATCATGAGAAAACTGACATTCATCGAGGAGGGGATTGCAGATGTGAAAAATTCCCCAGCCCTGTAGGTTGGGGTTGTTCTTGTTCTTCTTCTTCAAATCTTTGAACATTTTTACATGAATTTGAAGGTTGAATTAAATGATCCCACATCCTGGCAAGCTGGGGTGATTCTTGAACTACTATGGCTGAAATTCGTGCAACTGCTCTTTTGATTTTTTAGATTTTGGTTTGAACATTATATGGGTGTGTCATCTGAAAGTCACTTAAATAACCTATTTCAAAATATTGCTATGAAATTTAAGACATTTTCATCCTCTCATGTCAGAAATCCTCTAAGTGGGATGTGTGTTCAAGATTCTCAGATACTTGATGTAAAAGTAGCTCAATAGCTTCTTTTCTTTGGGTCTGATTCTGATGAGAACTGGTTGAGGCATGTTCTTGAGCGTACATTTGATTACATAAAAAAACTATTGATTGTGGTTGACCGTGGTAAATAGCATTGCATCAGACCACTTTTGGTGTACTTTGCTGGTTTTGGAGTGCAGTGAAATGAAATGCTTCATATGCACCCCATCCTCTGATACTAACACTAGATGGGGAATCAGAAATTAACCGGTGTAGCATCTTTAGAGCATTTATACAAGTGTACTAAAGGGTTCTCTACTATTTTTTAACTTTTAGATTTTGGGAAACTGAGAGAAATGTGAAGTCAATTTTGTGTTGTAACCCTTATATCACCTTTATATGATTTTGATATTCATCATATGGTAATACTTTGGTTTTCAAATGATGAATAGTTTTACATAAGTTGAGTTGAATGTCATGAATGCAATCTTCTTTCATGAATTCTATAATGTTATACTGAGAATTTTCCAAAGGCCAAAACATGACTGGTATTTATCCTTTAGATAATTTTTTCTCATGTTTAACACATCTTCATCATCTATTACTAGATATTTCTCTACTTGATCTAACCAGAGTGGATACTCTATATTAGAAGACAAATGACCTAAAGGAGTTTTAGAGAATGATCATTCCATTAAGATGTCTTCTTATTGAGAAAGTGTTTCACCCATAAATAACAAAGCATCAGACATGACTGGCTTTGTATTTTCAAGTTCCTCAAGATAGGAGGGATTTCTCATCGCTACATTGTCAATTATGGAATTGTCTTGACAATGTGAAATACTACTGCAGAGAGGACTTTCGTAGATAATTCCATTATGGGGAGTATCACCATAATGGATTATAGCTGGGGATAAATCTTCTTGCTCCTTGGTCTTCTGGCCACACTGAGGGATTCCATGGCTCTCATCCGGAGATAGGCACTCTGGATTGACCGAATTTTCATGAAGCAAGCCTTCATAATGAAGTGTCTGACAAGGAACATAATAATTGCAACTACCACTCCCATAATTTGGTAATTATAGGATATGATCTTGAGCAGCAATAGATAAATTTATGAGGACTTCAAGAACTCCAACATTAAGATGAGCCACGTCGTATCTTGATTTTACAACAATGTTTGGTGAGACGTTTTCTTGGATGTTCTCTTATACTTAGTTGGGGCCACTTGCTGGGAAAAGTGATTATCATGGGCAACTATATGTGCCTACCCTGGAGTGATTACCAGAACAGACCGATTACCTCTAATTTGAAAGGGTGTATGTTCCCAATCTTGTTGTCCATATGACATGGGGGAGTATGCCCCGTGACCCTCTTGGACTGGAGCAGAGGTGTGAATCTGCTCCGGGATGGAATTTTTATGTGTCATCCCATGTGTGGGGACAAATTTATGTGTCTATTCCCATGATACTACTGAAGTAGTTAAAATATCCTTGCATGTTTCCAGAAGATGGGCAGGGATTTGTGTCTGTCGTTTCACCATTGATGTAATATGTTTGGTGAATTCAGCATTCGGAATGAGAATATAAATCCATTTCGTATCAGGAGTAGGTGTATGTGCTTGCTCCTATCCTCGTTTTCATATCAATGGGTATTGACAGTACTCATGTATGGGGGCAGAGAGTTGGGTTTGCCCCAAATTTTTCATCAGAGCTTTCCAACTGACTTCTCCGGGTGCTACCAAATGATAATGTTGGTAGGCGTGATGAACATTGGCAGGTGTATGTGCCTATTTTCTATTTCCTATCAATTATGGTTAAAAACATCCTTCAGTACTGGAAGATGAGACTGCTGACAAAATTGGTGATTGTAAATAGGTGAATGTTCCTATTTACCAGTTGTCGCTACATTAGATTGGAAAACCTCTTTAAATACAGTCAAACAAGCATGTTGACTAGATGATAACTTGTAAACAGGTGTATGTGCCTATTCATGGTACTTTGACGGGTTTATCTGGTGGGATTGGTGGGTTTCTCTCAGATTAATCTTCTGAATATAAAAATTAAGACGGACGGGGGTATGTGCTCTTTCATTGTTTTCCATCAAGTTAAATTGATGGACTTCTCCGGAGTAGGTAGAGGTGAGAACCTACTCCTTGTCAACTAGATGTTGTCCCTGGCGGTTTTTCATGCGTGCCCGATTCTGAAAGACCTATGCCAAACATCTAGAGGCAACACCCCATCATGTTGGGGGTTTACTACCACATGATTCTGGCAACAACTGCTAGTGGGATCCCTCAGGAAGAACTCCTGCATTCTTGAATTGAGGCCTTGAGTGACCTCTTGATCCACCTACCTATAGTATGGGAGGGAATGATTGATGTGTTTTGGGGATAAAGACCTGAAACGGTTTGAGACGATGGTTGGCACCGTTTTCTTCTTGATCATTTATCATCGTTGGATAGATTATTGAGGATTTTTGTTAACCTGGAGGTCCTATTGAGCAGCCTCCAAAGATGGGATTGTACCATGCTGGTGATATTCTGTTACCACCACATTAGAGACCTGGCATTGAAGACACTGGTTTGGTGATAACATCCTTCTCGTAGATTGAGATCCAGCTTAAGCATCGGTCGGGAAGTTCACAGATGTTGTCTTGGAGAAATCCATTCTTTTTATTGAAGGGAGTTCTGTGGAAAACTAAATACAACAATAAGATATATTAAAACAACATCTTTTTTAGATGGATACATGCATGATTAATTTCTTTGTCTGGCCTTCCTTTATCAATTGATAAGGTCCTAACACTTGGGAGACATTATTAACTTGGTTAAGTATTTACATCGGGTTCACCATTTTTGTTTCGTAGTTCCTTGGAAGATGTGTTCTAGGTTTAAGAATCATTGTTTCCAGGCAGTTTCCATTGGTTTTATTCATGGAACCAGAAACATAAAACAGTTATTTATCCAAAGGGGACCTTCTTTCCAAAGTCAGACATCCATTATGTTTGAACTTTACGATACTTAAGAACATGCATTGGTTGAGAGGATGGGAGGTCAGACTCATCACACCCTTTTGGGGGAATTATTTTCTACTCTGGGACCCTCTTTGTAAATTTAAGATATTTTCATGAATCCTTATTAATTTACCAAGTATGTCATAAGTATCCCTTGGAATTCTCAATAACTTATTAACATGTGTCAAATTTAGAATTATCAATATGAATTCAAGTTTCTTCATTAAAGGAAATATCCATATGAATTTGAGGTTTTCCATCAATGGTATCCTCTAATATACTATATAGATATTCTTTTACCCATTGTTTGTGATGATACTAGTTTTTAAGCCACTCAATGGGGCACTATAGAATTTTATTGTCACCCAGGGAGATGAAGGTTTGGTTTTGATTTTGGGATCATGCCTATAAGATAGGCTACCTACATATCCTTGTGAAAGGAATCATAACCCTCGTAGTTTGGTTCCACTGAATGGGACACATCATACTTTTTATGGTCATGTGATAATAACCTCTAAGAGAAAGGTGCTTAGTTAAAACTTAGTGTGGGAATTATGCTGAAGCAGCCCGAGGAAACTTGGAAAGGATATGGAATTCCATGTAAAATCAGACCCTATTGGGAATATGGCTCAAGGAGAACAAGTTTGATTTTATGTTTTGGGTTTGAACCTCAAGGAGGCTTCCTACGTATCACATATGGATGCGAATCAAATACCACGTAGTTTGATAAGTCTCATAGGAGAGTATGGTTCTTTGGGAGAGAATGATTATGGTATTAATTCTTGAAAAGGATGCATGTATGACTTGGGGGGTTTAATTTGGGGATTATTGTTAAGGAGGATGCTCAGATTAAGGGAATTAGGGTTGGATTTCTAATGAGGATGTCCAATGAGCTCAAGCCCTGAGAAGGCTTCCTATGTATGCTGATTATGATGGGAATTAGAGTTCTCATAGTTCATTCCAATGCGTGTTTGTGCACATGTTGTAATCATCACATATCTCTAAGCCCACGTGAGTCATGCTCGGTGTGAGAAACAATAGAATGTGAAATATTCAATAATGACACTTCACTCTATTCCTTCTCCACTATTGGAAGAGGGCGAGGTGACGAGCATTCCCTATGTTCTATTTACATTGGACCAGGGTATAATGTAAGGAGGAAGGGATGAATGTGAGGGGATTATACTAGGATGGATTCCCATGGTAACAAAGCACAACGGGAGAGCGAAAGGGTAACAAAAGCCCCTATGCCCATCCCCCTTTGGTCTTTGGCACTGAAGAAGAGAGGAAGAGCAATGATGCCACCTCATGCAAGAAAATATAGGGGATTAAGCCAAGATAGTTTCCCTAAAATTGATCCTGGTATGGGAAGGGAGACCTCTACTTTATTTTTAAAAGGCAAATTAGGCATGAACTATACCTTCCCTACCAGTGACCTAATGTTCTGGGTCACCTCTTTGAGAAGGGAGAGGCTAGGACCCAACCCTCCTCCAAACCGGGAACTTCCAAACACTATTTCAGGAGAAAGGTCCATGTGGTTATGGATATACAAACCCAAAAACACTCCATGAATCCTAACCCTATTGTGAAACAAATTTGGGAAACCTCTGACTGTGGAAATACAAACCCAAATAGGAGACACGCAATATATCAACCCAACTTTTATTACAAACATAAACATGATTTATTGCATAAACTCTTCACTGGATACAACCTGGAAGATTGATAAGTCTAGTGTATTTAGGGATTAGTATCATTAAATAACAACATAAAACATGAAATAAAACATCTTTATTGAAAACTTCCTTTACATGACCACTACATTCCCTCGTACATAGCATTGCATGGGATAACCTGGGGAGATGCATAAAAAAGGGCGAGCTATAAATCCTAGTAAGGGAATAAACATGGAATAACATGGGGAATTCAATACATGTTATACAATAGTCATATCAATGGAGAAAAAGAGAAACATGAACATAAAGGCATGATAAAGCACGATAATCATAACATGGAAATGTGGAAAGAACACTTAACATGGAATTAACATGAGCTAAGGCTCATTGTACATGGAGCATGAGTAAACCCTCATTGCACATGAAACATGAGTAAAACATCATTGCACTTGAATTATCATGAGTCAAAAATCATTACACAAGAAGTATCATGATACTATACTTTACTCAACGCATTAGAGCGCTATTTGGGCACACCCTTCTTAAACATTTCACTTCATGCATAAGTGTGCCACATGGATCATATAACATGGAATCAATCAAAATCATATGTTATTCCATGATTAAGTAATGTGGAATAAATACATGAAAGTACCATTCAATATGTATATGTTTATAAATTTTAATACCAATGATAGATACATGGGTATGGTATTCACTACACAATGATCTTTTCTTGAAAAAACGTTGTGCAATTTCGGTAGCATAATGGAATGACATAAGGATTCATGAAAATGGTTGATGAGAGAGAAAAGGGTGTCTCATAATATGTACATGAAATGGAAAGTAAGGGGGTCATATAGATACATTTCCCAACAAACATAATTGAATATAGATGCATAATACAAAATAATTAATTGGATGTAAAAGAGTAGAGAGAAATCTCTCACAGAATTTTGGCATGGTAATGGGTATACATGAGAGGAATTAATGAGAGATAAAGGGGTCTAAAATCATCCAAACATAAAGAGGAATGTATGGGGGGAGGTTATAAATCATACAAAAACATTTTTAATTGAAAAAAAAGGTCATAACAACTTAAAAAAAATTGGACAAAAATAAGAAAGGAAGAAATCCCTTACTTGGAAGTGTGATACCAAATGCTTGGGAGAGGCTTGAGAGAGGCTTCTTGAAAGATTGGGGAACCTTGGGAGGATTCAGGAGAGAAGAGGGTAGGAGTTGGATGAACTAAAACAGCTTTAATTGAATATGAATTGGGAGCTTGGATGGGTTTATATAGGAAAAAAGAGGGAATTCTGTATTATTTAAGTTTGGAACATCTCACATTAAACTAAACAAAACCACAAACAAGACTATGGTTTTTGCACATGGTTTTTTAAAAATTGGAGTGGAAAACAATATTTTATAAGGCCAATTTCCTAACTTCTTAAAATAATATATTTGATTATGTGGAGGTGAGTCACACTCTCAAGGAAAACAATTTAAAAAGATAAAATGTTTTATAAGCCTTGAAGGGTCCACAAAAGCTTTGAAAAATAAATAAAGAAAACCCAATATCACATTATTTTAATGGTAAAACATATATTGGCCGAAAATAATGTTTATAGTATTTTATTACATCATTATTGGGTCATTATGATGTCATAAAACACATTATATATTTAAATGGTATTTAATTTTTACCCAAAAATACGACTGCCTCAGAAAATTATGTAAAATTCACTATTGGATAATTTCGACATCCTGATTCCAAAACTAATATTCATTTTATTTAAATAATTTTCTAAATATGTTAATTTTTACTTTTAAAATAAAAACTGACATTTATCGAAAATTCATGGGTTTTGATAAAAACAGCTTTCAAACCATAATAAAAATTACAATTGTATTAATAAAATTATACGATAATTTATATTTAATAAATATTAATTTAATAATAATAATAATAATATTTTATTAAAATATTATTTAATTCAAAAATCCATTAATTCATCAAAATTGATTTCTTAGTCGAATATTAACTAAAAAAATACTTTTTAAGCTTTAAAAACTATTTACAAAGTAACAATAATAAAATGAAGGCACATTATTTATAAAAAATTTATGTACATAGTCATAGTTCTAGTGTCTCGTTACATAACCCCTTATAACACCCACATAAGACTGAAGGGTAAGGTGTGTGATGGTGACAGACTCTTGGGGTGGCTCGGATAACATCACTCGGGTGGTAATCTTTATTAACTTCTACTTCTCCTGTAGTCGGTTTCGCTCAAGATTAACACGTTCAAGAATGACTTGGGATTGATCAAGAGTGAACACCAATGATGAAACCTCCTTTCCAAACTCTGAAAAATGGGCTTTATACAAGGAAAGTCTACTAGATGAGGTCATCGCTTCCTTTTTCTATTTAAATTGGATTTGTTAAATCCCTATATTTATACTAATCATGTGATCAGTGTTCAATGACTATATTAGAAACGATCGCAATTCTTAACAGTATTTTAAAATCCAAACCAAATAAGTGCATACGTTTTACATAACCATAATTAGACATTTAAATAGACCAAGAGATATTCCTTAATGAATTTTTGGTTTGTTACAATCTTCACCCCTTAAGAAATTTCTCCCTTGAAATTTCCTTTTCACACACTAAAAAAAATGCGGGTAACTCTTCTTCATCACTTCCTCTTATTCCCATGTCACCTATTCAAACTTTTTGGTTTTTCCACAACACCTTGACGAGGGACATTGTCTTATTTCGTAGAACTTTTTCTCTACGATCTAAGATCTTCACTGGTTTCCCCTTATAAGAAAGATCATCCTCTAGTTGTACTAACTCTGAAGAGAGTATATGTGAAGGGTCTTGTATATAATTTCTTAAGAGGGATACATGAAATACATAATATACTTTGGCCATGGTAGGTGGAAGTGATAGTCGATATGCCACAGTCCCAACACGATCAAGAATCTCGAAGGGGCCGATGTACCTAGGACTTAACTTCCCTTTATTTCCAAACCTCATGAATATATTCCATGGATATATGCATATTAATATCATGTCTCCAACTTTAAACTCAAGCTCTTCTTGACAGTTATCTACATAACTCTTCTGTCGACTTTGGGATTCCTTGATATACTGTTGAATGGTTTTCACCTTCTCCACCATTTCTTCGACCATTTCTAGTCCTATAAGCTTATTCTCACTGACTTCACCACAACATGCCAGTGTTTTTCACCTTTTCTCATATAAGGCTTCATAAGGTGCCATTCGGATGCTTGAGTGGAAACTGTTATTGTAGGAGAATTCAACCATAGGAAGATAATGATCCCAACCTCCTTTAAATTCCATTAAACATGATCTTAACATATCCTCCAGTTTTTGAATAGTTTGGTAAGATTGTCCATCAGTTTAAGGATAATAGGCCGTACTTAAGATTATTTCAGTATCCAGATCATGTTGAAGAATATTCTAAAATATAGAGGTGAATCTTGGATCTCAATCGGATACAATAGATAGTGGTACTCCATGAAGACTTACCACTCCCCTGATGTATATTTGTTTGTAGTTGATCTAATGAGAAATTCTCTAGAATTACAATGAAGTGTGCAGACTTTGTAAGACGATCCACAACAACCCATACTGTATTTTTTCCTTTGGATGTCTTCGGAAGTCCGGTGAAAAATTCCATGGTGATGTTCTCCCATTTCCATGCTGGTATGGGAAATGGTTGCATCATCCCCTTAGACTTCTACCTCTTTTCCTTCACTTGCTGACACACCAGGAACTTTGATGTACAATTATAAATATCCTTCTTCATATTATCCCACCAATAATTCTCTCAGAGATCTTGATACATCTTTGTATTTCCTGGATGAATAGGGAAATTTGAACTATGTGCATCATCCAAAAGTTCCTTCTTCAGCTCTGAACATGATGGAACACATATTATTTTCTCAAATCTAAAAATTCCTTCTTTATTATAATTGAACTCTGAGGATTTCCCTCATTTGATATCTTCCACTTTCTTATGAATTCCCACATCATCCTTTTGAGCATCCTTGAACCTTTCCAAAATAGATGGTTGAGAAATCATTTGTGAAAGGATTGATGTTGTTCTATTCTTTATGATTACCATGTCCACCTTCATCAAATCTATGAATATTATATCCTTCTCAATTCTCATCAGTGATAGAATCGATGGGTCCTTTATACTTAGAGAATCTGCCACCTTGTTCACTTTCCCAGGGTGGTAATAGATTGATCTGTCATAGTATTTGATCAGCTATAACCATCTTTGTTGATGCATGTTCAACTCTTTCTGTGTGAATATATAATTGAGGCTTTTTTGGTCGTATATATTTCATATTTCTCCCCAAAGAGATAATGCAACCAAATTTTTAAAGACAAGATCACCACAGCCAACTCTAGATCATGTGTTGGATAATTCTGCTCATGAACATTCAATTTCCTTGAAGCATAGGCAATGACATTGTCATTTTTCATCAACACACAGCCCAAGCCCTTCTTCGAAGCATCACAGAATACCACAAAAATTTCTCCACTTATGGGTAAAGTGATCACGGGCATAGTGATAAGCCTCATTTTCAACTCCTTGAAGTGTTCTTCATATTAATCCCTCTAAGAAAACATTACTTCCTTCTGATTTATCTTGGTAAGAGGGTTGGACAATCATGAGAAATTTCTCACGAATCGTCGATAATATCCAGCTAACCCCAAGAATCTATGAATATCCATTACTGATGTTGGCCGCATCCATCCCTCAATTGCATCTATTTTCGATGGATCCAAAGATATCCCATTGCTTGTGATGATATGGCCCAAGAATTATACCTTCTTCAACCAAAAATCACACTTGATATACTTTTCATAGAGCTTATCCTTTCGCAAAGTCTCTACTACTATTCTTAAATTCTTCTCAAGATCCTACGTGGTTTTGGAGTATATTTTAACATCATCTATAAAGACTACCACAAATTTGTTGAGTTAATCTCTAATGACTATATTTCTCAAGTCCATGAAGATTGTTTGAGCATTAGTGAGTCTGAAAGGAATTACAATGAATTCATAGTGCTCATATCTTATATGAAAAGCATTCTTAGGGATATCTTCTTTCTTCACCCTTACTTGATAATATCTAGACTGCAAATCTACCTTGGAGAAGTATTGTGCTCTACGCAGTTGATCGAACAAGTCATCAATTTGTGGGAGAGGATACTTTTTTATCATTATTTTTTTAAGATCACATTAATCGATGCAAGGCACATTGACCCATCCTTTTTCTGGACAAAGAGGGCTGCTGCACCCCATGGTGAAGCACTTGGGTGTATAAACCCTTTATCCATATTCTCCTATAGTTGTTTCTTCAAATCCTCAAGATCCACAATATCCATTCAATAAGGAGTCTTGGATATTGGAAATTCCCCAGGTATAAGATCAATTGAGAATTCAACATCTCTTCTATGAGGAAGACCAGGAAATTATTTGGAAAACACTTCAGCGAATTCCCTCACAATAGGCATGTCTTCAAGGATGGTTTCCTCCTTAGACTCAATTATATGAGCTAGATACGTGTGCTCATAGGGCAGTAATATCCATGATTGAGATGATGGAGCTAAAGGAGATTCATCTATCTCCTTGAACTTGTATAGAATTGGTGGTCAATTCTCCACATGGATAGTGATTTCCCTCTCACGGCAATTTAAGTTGGATCTATGTAAGGAAATCCAATCCATGCCAAGAATTACATAAAATTACACCAGAGGGAGTATTACAAGGTTTTCCAGAAAATTCAATCCACAGATTATGATAGGGGAGGAGTTATATTTATGGGATGCATTGATTTCCCCATTTTTCATACTCCCCGACATGTTCACTTCCATGATTTTTGGTGGTGCTGGGATTGTTCTACTAAACATTATGGATATAAAAGAATGTGTAGAACCAGAATCAAGAAGTATGTTCCCTATTATTGAATAAATAAATAGCATACTTGTCACCACTTCGTGGTTTAGGTTCACTTTGGTAGTAGTGATGGAAAAAGCTCTCCCTTGCTACCTTGGAGGTTGTTGGTTGCCTCTGAAAACTCATGGCTTAGGCCACTGATTAGCAAGATGCCTTGGTTATTTTTATTTTTATAAATGAACAATGTGTTGATGTTCAAATGGAGTGTTCCCCTTATCTGTTGAAGTTGTAGGTTTTTCTTTTTGGTAGTTAACAACAAGGTTCCCTTCTCTTCCACACCTAAAGCATTTCCTTGTCCCCTTCGGGAAATTTTTGGGGTGCTTCTTTATGCACCTTTGGAAAGTGGGGTGATGGATCTTCATTGAATGGTTTTATTTATCCATCGGACCTCCAGAATTGAATTCCACCTTACACTTCTTATCACCATGATACCCCTGAGATTCTATAATCTTCATTTTTACCTTGAGGGAACATCAGACAATTTCCACATATCTATAGAAGTCATAGATCATCAGTGCTTCGTGTAGGCTAGGTTTAAACCCACCAAAGAAGCAGTAAACCTTGCATCTAGGGTTAACAACGAAGCTAAAGGCATATCGTGAAAGCATCGGGATGTTTTCATTGTATGCTCTGATAGATTCATCATCTTTTTTCTTGAGGGAAAGTAAGTTCCTTTCCATCTTATGTCGGAGGGTGCATGGAAAATATTTATCGAAAGACATCTTCTTGAAATCCTTCCATTCCAACCCCTCGATCTCCTCCTCAGGCTTCGTATTTTTTATCAACGTCCACCATTGATCAGCTTCACCCTCCAAATGATAATCATCTACGAAAACCCTCTCTTGTTAATAACATTGAAGGATGAAGAAGATATTTTTAATGGATTTTATCCATTGTTCGGCGATTGAGGGATCAGATGATCCATTAAAAGTAGGAGGCCTTTGTCTCGTAAATCTCTTGATAGAAACATGTTCTTTATTAGGGAGTGGGGGGGTTGAACGTTCCTCTGGACCCATGTTTCTATTCTAATATGGAGTTAACTAAGAGTGAATCATGAAAAAGTTCACGATTCCCGCTCCCATCAGATTGGGCATCTCATTAGCATAGTTATCACATTGATCTTCACATCGTTTGTTAGCTTGAGTCCTCCTATTACCAGCCATTGGCTGGAATAAAAGGAAAGTTAGGGGTAACACATAAAGGATAATCTAAAGACAAAATTGATGACTTATAAATAACTTTTACTTCCTTAACTTATGAATTCATATACTTCAATCTATGTTATTCATGATCTACTTTCTAACATATATTCTTAGGGGTATTTTTTTAATTCGCTTAATAAGGGTTCATAATAAGATTGTGAATTTACCAAAGCATATCCCTTGGGAGTGTCGTGACCAAGAGTGTAGCAAGGCCCATTGTTATGCACCAGTTTCCATTCGATTCTAGCTCAAAGCGGTGTTTTTGGGTTTTACCCCTAGGATACATCTGTGGCAGAGTCACCTCTACCTGCTCGTATCCAGACAAGGATGTATTTTCTTGATAAACCACTTACTCAATACTCACCAAAACATAGGGATGTATTTATTATACTTATTATTGTCTCTAAGGCTTCACTACAGTTTTCTAATCTGAATCCCCAAAATAACTAAACCTATCCTCTGATACCAACTATAACAACCATGCTTTTGTTACAAACTTAAACATGATTTATTACATAAACACTTCACTTGATATAAAATAAAATATCGAGAGGTCTAGCATCTTTGGGCATTAGTATCATAACATAACATCTTAAAACATGAAATATGACGTCTTTGTTAAAAACTTCCATTACATGACCACTACATTCCCTCGTACTTAGCATTGCATGGGATAACCTGAAGACTTACATAAGAAAAGGGTGATCTATAAATCCTAGTAAGTTAATAAAAATGGAATAACATGAGGAATATAATACATGTTAGTCAATAAGCATATTAATGGAGCACAAGAGAAACATGAACATAAAGGCATGATAAATCATGATAATCATAACATGGAAATGTGGCAACAACACTTGACATTGAATTAGCATGAGCCAAGACTCTTTGCACATGAAGCATGAGTAAACCCTAATTGCACATGAAGCATGAGTAAACCCTTGTTGGAATTGAATTATCATGAGTCAACACTCATTGCACATGACATATCATTATATTATACTTTACCCAATGCATTGGAGCGCTATTAGGGATCACCCTTCTTAAACATTTCATTTCATGCATAAGGGTGCCACATGGATCATATAACATAAAATCAATCAACTTCATAAGTTATTCCATGATTAAGTAATGTGGAATGAATAACTTAATTTACCATTCAATATATATATGTTCATAAATATGAATACCCTTGATTTATACATGGGTATGGTTTTCACTACACAATGATCTTGGCTAGGAAAAATGTGGTGTAATTTCGTCAGCATCATGGCATGACATAAGGATTCATGAAAATGGTTGGTGAGAGAGAAAAGGGTGTCTCATCATATGTACATGAAATGGATAGTAAGGGGGGTCATATATATACATATACCAATAAACTTAATAGAATTTAAATGCAGAATACAAAATAATTACATGGATGTAATAGAGAAGAGATAAATCCCTCGCGGAATTTTGGAATGGAAACAGGTGTACATGGGAGGCATTAATGGGAGAGAAAGGGGTCTCCCAACTTCCAAACATAAATAGGAAAGTATGGGGGGGTTATAAATCATACCCCAACATTTTTAATTGAAAAACAAATGGCATAACAACTTAAAGAAAATTGGACAAAAATGATAAAGGAAGAAATCCCTTACCTGGAAGTGTGATCCCAAATGCTTTAGAGAGGCTTTAGAGAGGCTTCTTGATAGCATGGGGCACACTAGGATGATTCAAGAGAGAGGAGGGATAGGTTTGGACGAACTCTAAAGGCTTTGAGTGAAGAGGAAGTGTTAGCTTGGGTGGGTTTATATAGGAAAGGAGAGGGAACTCTATTATTTAGGTTTGGTACACCTCACATTTAACTAAACAAAACCACAAAACAACCCATGTTTTTAACCCATGGTTTTTGAAAATGGTATTGGAAAATTATATTTTATAAGGAAAATGGCCGAACTTCTTAGAATAATTGATTTGCTTATGTGGACGTGAGTCACACTCTCATGGAAGACAATTTAAAAAGACAAAATGTTTTATAAGCATTGAAGGGTCCACTAAATCTTTGAAAAATAATTCAAACAAACCCAAAATCACATTATTTTAATGTTAAAACATATATTTTCCGAAAATAATGTTTATAGTATTTTATTACATCATTATTAGGTCATTATGATGTCATAAAACACATTTTATATTTAAACGGTATTTAATTTTTACCCAAAAATTTGATTGTCCCAGAAAATTATGAAAAATTAACCATTAGATAATTTAGATGTCCTAATTCCAAAAATAATATTAATTTTATCTAAATAATTTTCTAAAAATTTAAATTTTTACTTTTAATATAAAAACCTACATTTATCGAAAATTCATGGGTTTTGACAAAATCAGTTTTCAAACCTTAATAGAAATTACAATTGAATTCATAAAATTATATGATAATTTATATCTAATAAAAATTAATTTAATAATAAAAATAATATTTTAAAAAAATTTATTTAATTCAAAAATCCATTAATTGAAAAAAATACATTTCTTAGTCAAATATTAACTAAAAAATAATATTTGTACTTAAATAACTATTTACAAAGTAACAATTATTAAATGAATGCACATTATTTATAAAAAAATAATGTACATAGTCATAGTTCTAGGGTCTCATTACATATACCCTTATAACACTCGCATAAGACCGAAGGGTAAGGTGTGCGATGGTGATAGACTCTTGGGGTGGCTGAGATAACATCGCTCGGGTGGTAATCTCTTATAACTTCCACTTCTCCCGTAGTCGGTTCCCTCGTGTAAGTATGTCGTGTAGGTACCCCACGTTGATGTACCGCATAGGTATACTGCACAGGTATGGCGTGCATGTATGAATGATGATTGAAAAATATGTTTTACATAGGAGGATCAAAGAAATGTAAAATTTGTAGAAATACTTTCAAAACATGATTATCCCGTTAAATTATCTCTTCTCTTGTGGTTTAGAGAGGTACCTGACACAATTTGAGGGATATTAGCGAAAGATCTATCAAATGGGAGCTTTAGAGAGTCTCTTCAATTTTTTCTATCCTGAAATGGGGATCCTAAGGGCTCTATTTATAGGCACCAATGTGGCCTGGTCAAAGAAATGTTTCTCGCACAGATCCGTTGTGTAGGTACTCCACCTAGGTGCACAAACATATTCTGTCGTGTAGCGCTGCCGCGTAGGTCAGCCACGCAGCTCTGCCACCTAGTTCAGTCATGTAGTTCTATGGGAGTGTTTTGATTTTTCTTTGGAACTTTTGTAACCTTTCCTTGACATTTGAAATATCTGGAGTTCTCTTTATAGTCTTTTTTCCTTATGTGGTATCAACAATCACATTAAAATAAGTTATCATAAAGTTATATTGTTATTTTGAATTATCATTGGATGACTAAAAACTTATAAATATATGAAATTTTTTAAAGATAATGGAAATGTTTAACTAAGTATCAATAGTTGGTAGATATTTTTTTACATAATTTATTTAATAATGAGAAGCATGCTAGAAAATGTTCCTTTGATTTCCAGAAAATCCTAAGACAATAATCATAAATCAATTTATGAAATGAAAGAACTATAATTTCATAATTCTAGGTTGAAATTCAATTAATATGGACAAAGACATTATTAGTTTTTTAAAACACTAAAACACATGTGTAACGGCTGAAACCATATTAAATGACCTCAGATTATTTGGAAATCAAATGAAAATTTTCCTTGAATTAAGTGTGATATGTTTAAGTCAAAAAAATCATTATGTGATAACCCAGACCTAGATTCCACTTAATAGGTACCCCAAGCACGGTGGGGCACATGGACTCATACGCATCTCCCCAAACACCAGAGGTTCCCAAATAGTAGTGAGGGCATAAGGTGTGTCCATAGGGAGACTATTCCCTCATTAGTAGAGTGTAACACAACAGAAGGATATAAATAGTTGTAAAATCAGAAGAAAAACTAATAATATAAATAAAATGTAGAAGAAAACTGATGCGATAGATAAATGAGAATGATAATAACTATATCAACTAGAACAATGATGATTTAATGTCATGTATCTAGAAAACTGTAAATCAAGGATTCAAGATAGAAGGCGTAACATGTTACACAAAGTAAAAGAAAACAAAAGGATACTCCAAGCATCCTGAGATCCAACTCGGTCATATGCTACCAAGCTCCATCCTCTCAGTAAGTAATGAAGTGTTCGTAGATATATACTTCCCATTGTCAACACTTGAAGTCATGTAATATACTCCATGTACCAGAAATCTCCTGTAGAGTATGTGGGATAAATATTAGTGGGCCACCACCAACAGTTTCCCTAACATCTGGTCCATGTAATGGAATTTAATAGTTTGTAGGAAAACATATATAAAGTAAAGTAAGCAATAAAATATAACTAAATACCCAAGTACCTGCTTCAGCCCTCACCTGGTGTCTGAACATGTAAACAGTTCAATAGTTATGTAATCACCATTTAATATTAATAGGTCACGTGAGCCATAGCCAGCACTAACATCACCTCATGATAGTATAAGTAGTGAAGGTCCCAAGACGTAACAAGGCAACATGGAAATGTTATCCGGTGAGGGAGTTCTAAGGTAATAACCAAGGTAACGTAAATATCATGAAATGCTAAATCAATAGTAAATGAGTCTACCTAAGGTTTAAGAGTGTAATCCAAGGAGAGTACTCTAATTAATTCTATAATAAGGCGCCTATCGTTTTCATGGTGATCAACCAAGGTAAAACATGGCTAAGAAAAGATAGGTCCCTATGGGCTTTCACCATGCCACCTACAGGTTAATTCTAAATCCAAGGAGTATATCAAAGGTATCCTATAATAATGAAAGGGACCCTATGGTAGTATACTAGGCATCTAAAGAATAGACAAGAGCTAGATTCTATGTCTGTATCAACCTAACCAAACCACATTCTTTAATCAGAATGGGGTTCCTAAGACCCAAGGTATTCTCCTCTCAGAATCCAAGGTGAGATTGAGTCAGTCCATTCCCTTTCTGATATTTTATGCATGTATTAATTCATTTGGATCAATTCTTTCCTTCCATTAGTGTGTATAGGTCAAGTATAGTAGCAACCATTTATGTATTTGTCCAAGCCTTGTCTTCAATTAGTGTGGATAGGCCAAGTAGCATTGAAACCATTTAACCAAGTCTAAATTAAACATTAAGGAAGATTCAATTATAGAGGTTCACTCTGCTACCTTCCATCAATATGGAAAGGGGTTCTATGGAAATGTAACCTTTATTCAATGTCATTTGATAAGGCCAAGTTATATACATAGTATACTTATTATTCCACATTTCACATTTCACATTTAATAATCATTTGAAAGAACTTACATTAGGTGGGTCAAGTGGTGAGAATAGATGGTACATGCCATTAATCAATTCTCAATAATAACAATCCAATTATTTTATGAATACAGACCTATAGAAATTTCAATAATAGGAACACCTGAAAAGTGGCTCAAATGTGCCAAAGCACTAGAACCCACTTATGGAATAACCTTTGACATGAGGCGGATTGAGTTGTGGGAGTAACCACTTACAAATAATCATATATTTGTAAATAGAATTACCATATTATTTTAAGAAGTATAATCAAGGCACATAAATTTATGAAATAACTTCCAATGAAACCGGTGGTTCCCACACAAACATTCCAAAAACAACGAACTTTAGGGATGGGTTATAGACCACCCACCTTAGGGTTGTACGACTCTTCTCCTCCGGTATTGTCCCTAGATTTTCCTCGAATTAGAGAATATCTATGAAAAGGAGAAAACTTTCACATGAAGATATATTGTTTGAGATCGAAATATAATTATAACGGCTAAATAGGACTCAATTACTTACCATTGCACATCCAATGTGATGAACAGATGGTTTGGTCTACACGGTTTGTCAAATGGTGCACAAACCATGTGGGGCAGATCTGCCCGAATGGTTTGGTCTACACGGTTTGTCAAACCATGAGAAAACCATGCATGGGTACCTGGGTATAAATGGGGCATTCACACGGTTAGGACGCATAGTAGTTAACCAACCATGAAAGGTGGAATTCTCCAAAAATACACCATCCACACAGTTTTCCAAAACCTTACAGAATTATGTACGGTTTACTCTAGACTCTACGCAAGGTCTGTTCTCTCAAAAATGATGGATTCGAGGTGCCAAACAGGCCTCATATGCCCTCATAACATTTACTAACTCATTAGTAATCCATTTTAGGTCCGAAGTAAAGATTTAGACCTAATATTAAAGGATCCATACCTTAGTGAAAAAACCGAGTTCTTACAATATTCCCCCCTTAAAAGAACTCACCCCTGAGTTCTCCTTCTAAAGGTAAAGAAACACTATCTGAGAAGAACTCTGGACACTGAACATGTACATTGGATTCCCTCTCCCATGTATTGTCCTATATTCATTCATGCTTCCATATCACCCATATGAGAGGGATAGACTTTCTTTGGAGAGACTTCGCGCTTTGTCCAACGATGTGTACTGGATGCTCCTCTAAGGTAGTATTAACATATAACTCAACTTCCTCAAGATCAAATGTATGAGATGGGTGGTAATGATATTGGTGAAGCTATGAGACATAAAATAATTAATTCATGTTATGTTACCTCTGAGTTAGTAGAATCTAATAGTAATTAGGCTAGACTCTCTCTAAAATTTAAAACGAAACAATGTAACAGGGAAATAGCTTTCCCAACTTCCTTAACCATATATAACCTATCCTGGTCGACACCCGAATGAAAACATGATCCTCATTGTTGAACTCAAGAGGTTGTCGATGACGATCGACATAATATTTTTATCTAGACTGAGTGGTAGTCATATGATTCTGGATCAGATGAACCTGTTTTGAAGTCTCTTGAATGAGATGAGGACCTAATAGGGTGACCTCACCTACCTCTAGATAGCACAATGGTGAACGGTATGGCCTACCATATAAGGCCTCAAAAGGAGCCATCTGAATCGTATCCTGAAAACTATTATAACAAGAGAACTCAATGAGGGGGATATGCTTCTCCGAAGAACTTCTAAAATCAAGGAAACATGCTCGAAAAATATACCCTAGAACCTATATCATCTGTTCTTATTTTCCATCGGTCTGAGGGTGAAAAGTTTTGCTTAGAATCACCTGAGTTCCCATAGCTTTTTGTAAACATTGGAAAAACCGTGAAGTGAAACTAGAGTCCTTATCTGAAATTATAGTACGTGGAACCCCGTGTAGTCATATTACCTTACATACATACAGTTTTCCCAACTCATCAACTAATAAAGTATCCCATATAGGAATAAAGTTGGATGATTTTGTTAGTTGTTCAAGAACTACTCTGATAGCATCGCTACCCCTTAGAAACCTTGATAAGATGACTACAAAATCCATAGAAACATCTTATCATTTCGATTCTGGGAATGGAAGTGGTTGTAACAATACTACTGGTCTCTGGTGCTCCGCATTCACCTGCTGATAGGTGGAATACCTAGTGACAAAACTTGCAATATGACATTTCATTCCTGTCCACCAATAATGGAATCACATATCTTGATACATCTTCGAGATTCCTAGACAAACTTCCCACTGAGAAGCGTGGGAATCTTTCATCAACTCCTCTATCATATCTATAGGGACACAAATATGTCCATGTTGATGTAGGACACCATCCCTATCCATAAACTAATCTAGGGGTGTGTTATCTATTGATATACTCTCCTAGAGAACCACACCTTTAGGATTTGAAAACTGCAAACTCTTCACCTTCACAAGGAGGGAAGAGGTAAATGTTAAGGCTGAGAGGTAAGAATTTTTTTGAATGTCATGAAACTCTTGATGATGTTCAGAAAAGAGTTCCATTAACTTCCATTCATTATTTTATTCTTGTATGACCAATGTTTTAGTTTTCCGACTCAATGTATCAGTGACCACATTTCTGTTTATAGTCATATAGGTAAGCTCAAAATCAATATATTGGAGATATTCGACCCATGTCCACTATCTAAGGTTAAAGTCATGCTAAGAAAAGATATAATTGAGGATCCTGTGATCTTTATACACCGCAAAGTGCTCACCTAACAGATACTATCTTCAGTAATGTAAGGCATGGAAAACTGCTGCTAGATCGAGGTCGAGCATCAGGTAATTTCTCTCGTGAGGCCTCAAATACTGAGATTGATATGCAATGAATTTTTTTATATCTTCAAAAATTATCCTAGTCCAACTCCTGATTCATCTCATAAGATTATATAACCATTACCTTGTGCTGGAATAATCAGAATAAGTGCTGAAAAAATTCTCCCTTTCAACTCCTAAAAGGATTTATCGCATGCTTCTGAACATGTTAACTTGACACCCTTCTTTATAATACTAGTAAGAGGTGAAGACATGTGAGAAAAGTCTTATATGAAACACCTGTAATTTAAAGAGAGTCCTAAGAAACTCTTGATATCATATGTGTTATTGGGATTCTTCTAGGAAACTACCGCAAAAACCTTTTTAGGGTAAACATATACCCCTTATTGTAAAATGATATGACAAAATAAATAGACCTTGTCAATCCAGAAGTCACACTTAGAAATCTTTGAATAAAGATGATTCCATATTAGTGTAATTTGAACAATCTCATGATGTTTGGCATGGTTGTTAGGAGTGTGAGAGTACTCTAAAATTTCGTCCACAAAGACCACTACAATAGAGTCAAAATAGGGGTGGAAAACCCTATTCATGAAATCCATGAAAACGGAAAGTGCGTTCGTAAGACCAAACTGCATAACAAGATACTCATACAGACCATACCTACTAAGGCAAGTTGTACGAGGTATGTCTGATGGTCTGACTTTCTCCTGATGATATCACGATCTCATGTCGATCTTAGAAAAAGTCATTATCACATCAGATCTGGTCAATGCGATCATCTATTCGAGGAAGTGGATACTGATTCTTGACTATAAGTTGGTTCAACATTTTTTCATCCACACATAGACTAAGAGTTCCATCTACCTTCTTAGAAAAAATCATAGGTGAACCCCAAGATTATGTACTAGGTCTTATAAATCCATTGGCCTCTAGATCCTCTATCTGTCGCTTGATCTCCTGAAGCTCAATAAGTGCCATCTTGTATGGAGGAATGGACAATCGAGCTACTCCTAGAACAATCTCAATTGTAAAGTATACCTATCTATTAAGAGGTAAGACAAAAAATTCATCAAGAATGAATTCTCTAAAACAATAAACTGTTGGAGGGAAATGAGTTTTAAGAAATCCCTGATCATCCATGAAAGGATTTTAAATATGGGCGGTCACTTCTTCTAGCCCATGATTCTCCGGTAAAACTATCCTAGTGTGGACATCAAACTCACCTTTAAGAAGATAACTAGTTTCATTTGGTGATGTAAAAGAAACCCTATGATGATTGAGTCAACCAAAGTATGATAGTGGACTAACCAGTCCATCTTATGAATGACATCAAATCTCATCATCTCAAGAACAAAGATATTTCACAAGAAATGGTAACTGCCAACCTCAAGGGGACAGTCCATGTACTGGCATATGCCCTCCTTCCATATTCCCAACAATGTATAGAGGGTCATAACATCATAGTGATATTTTATGTCTAGTCTGAGACTTTCCCCGATAGACATAGAAATAAAAGAGTTTGTAAAACCAGTATTGAACAAAGAAGACACAATTGTAAAGGCTACTAGAATAGTATCTCATACTGTAGATGGTCTCACAGCCTAATCCTTGGGTATCAGCTATAAACAATGAAACTAACCTGATCCATGGTCATGTGAAATAGATGTATTACCATGATCATGAATACTTTTCTAGTGTTGCTGGTGATTAGGGGTCAAACTACCATAACCACGACCTCCTCCTCGGCCAGACCTGCCAGTGCTCCTCCAAATCCCCACATTACATGACCCAAAAGAACTCACTTCTGAAGGTGGAGAGGATGTTGATCCTTTTCCACTAGAATCTGGTGGAAAGGTCTTGTATAAATTCTTATTATGACCCATACATCTGTAAGCCCAACACTCCATAGGGTCTCTATCACATTAGGGATTCTTATTACCGAGCCTTCCACACTAATGACACACCACAGAGCTATCAAACTGGAAACTCTGGCTACCACTACACTAAAAAAAAACCTCAAGGGAACGTTTCTTACCACCTGAAGAAATACTGGCCTAACATGGCACTGATCCTTTAAACCTAGTACAAATTTTTTCTCTCAGTTTACATTCAGTGATAAGGGATTGGTCAACTATTTTTGAAAATGTAAGAGGGAAAAAGATATTCACTTGAGTTCATATAGAGTACTGGAGCCCATCCTAAAAATTTCTAGCATGCAAAACTTCATCACTGGCTAGAATTGGTGAAAAGTGATGAAAATCAGTGAAATGTGGTGAATATTAAAAAACTAACATAGAACCCTACTAGAGATTCATGAACTCTATATCTCTATTAGATCTCTATGCCTGAGGGAAAAAACTGATCATAGAAGGTCGTCGATAAATCAACCCATAACATGCCCTGATGATGACTGGCCTGGGTAACGACATCCCACCAATGATTGGATGAATCTTGAAGCATGTATGTATCAAGAATGAATCTCTACTATGGAGGTATTTCCATATGCTCAAAGATAGATAGCATGGCCTCTATCTAGGACTCATCATCCTGAGAACCGATATCCCCTAAAAAAGTAAGAGGATGCTGTTGTTGGAACTCACGTGTTAGATCATCCATCATAGGTGCAACCCATGGAGAACCATGCAAGTAATACATCAGATTTATAAAAATATCACAGACACAAGAATCAATGCTTGGATCAGGTATAGTAGGTGGATTCTAAAATGGAACTCCTAGAGGTAAGATTGGAAGCATAGGGCCCACCACATCTAGAGCATGGTCGTCACCACCTTCTTGGTGAAAGACACGAGGACGTCATAGAGGCATTAGACTAAAAATTCCAATAACAGGACTTAGAAACAGTCATAGAAGAATAATATAACATCACTAGTGGAAACTGAATGTAAGAAAGCATACTGCTCAAGAAATACTACTGAAACAACCTGCTTAGAAAGCTAGGTATCAGAATGTTCTCAAGTAAAAGATTTATGTCATTTCGCAGTTAATTTCTATGTTCACTCCATTACCATTCATAAACATGACATGGTCAGATAAGGATGTGAAACCAATTCATTTTACATTTCAAGATTCACTTTATAATGGATTTCCATTTCTGATGAATCAGTGCCTAAACACCTATCACCAAAAAGGAAACCCATTTATTTATAGTATAATGGCTTGACTCAGTAAATTACTCATCCTATCCCATGAGGACCCATACACCTCATGAATTGAGAATGGAAATCACTCAATCTAAGATAAAGTAATACATGTACAGGCAACTATCACTGAATCACTCTAAAATTATAGGCATATCAAGCAATCCAACGTAGTGAAATGATCATATATGGAATGGAAATATGTAGGACATGTGAATTTTGGGTGCCCTAAATGATGCATGTAACAATTCTCCTTTCTTTCATATCAATGGGATAAGGATGAAATAAATTCTAAAATAGATTAATTATCAACAACACCACACAACATGTGCATCCCCAAACTATGAAATAATATTAACTATAATAGGAAAAAGCATAATAACAATTGTATTTTGGGTAAGTTGGATTTTACCTAGAACATGGGTTTGCGACACCCAAGAATAGATTATGACAAAGTCCCAAGCATTACTATTATCCAATCCATTTTCTCCCAATAGTAAATCAAGAAAATAACCACCTATGATATCACTTTTTGTTGACCCAGACCTGGATTCCACTTAACGGGTGCCCAGATCTAGGTGGGCCACATGGACTCAAACACATCTTCCAAAATACCAAAGGATGTCGACTAGCAGCGAGGGCCTAGGGTGTGTCTTTACGGAGAATATGTCCTCATTTTCATAGTGTAACATAGCAAAAGGATATAAACAGTACTAAACAGTAGAATCAATAGTAATAATATAAATAAACAGCAAAAGCAAACTGATGCAATAGATAAACAAGAATAATAATAAATGTATCAACTGTAACAATGATTATGTAATGTAATGTCATTAAAAAACTAGAAATCGGGGATACAAGACAACAAGAATAATATGTTACACATTGTAAAAGAAAAAAGAGGCTACTAAAAGCATCCCAAGATCTGACTCGATCATCTGCAACCATACTCCATCCAATAAGAAAGAAATCAAGTGTTCAAAGATGTATGGTTCCCTTTGTCAACATCTGTAGTCAGGCAATATACTTCAGGTACCAGACACTGCCCAGAGAGGGTCTGAGATAAATCGTAGTGGGCCACCACCAACGGTGTCTATAACATCCTGCATGTGTAATGAAATATAACAATGTGTAGGCATGCATATATAATGTAAGGCAAGCAGTAAAATATAACTAAATACCCAAGTACCTTCTTCACCCCTCAGTTGGTTTCTGAACATGTAACATGTTCATTAATTAAGTAATAACCATTTAATGTTAATAGGTCATGTGATTCATAGCCATCACTAACATAACCTCATGATACTATAAGTAGTGAAGGTCCCATGACATAACAAGGTATCCTAAAAATGATATCCAGTGAGGGAGTTCTTGGGTAATAACCAAGGTAATGTAAATCTTATGGAATGATAACTTAGTAGTATTTGAGTCTAGATATGGGGTAAGAGTATAATACAAGGAGGATAATCTCTAGCATTCTACAATAAGGTTCCTACCAATCCGAAGGTGATCTACCATGGTTAAATGGGGCTAAGAAAAGATAGGGCCCAATGGGATTTCACCATGGAACCTACTAGTTAATGTTGGATCCAATGCATGTATCAAAGGTATCCTGTAATAATTAAGGGGTCCCTACAGTATTATACCAGGCATATAGGGAATAGACAATAACTGGTGTCTAGGTGGGTATCAACCTAAGCAAACCACATTCTTGATTCAGAATGGGGTTCCCAAGAACCAAGGTATTCTCCTCACAAAATCCAAGGTGATCTCATTTCATTCTGTTCCCCTTTTGATATTGTAATCATGTAGTAATTCATTTGGTTTAATTCTGGAATTCCATTAGTGAGGATAGGTCAAGTAGAGTTGCAAAATTTTATTTATTGGTCCAATCCTTGTCTTCTATAGTGTGGATTGTCCATGTATCATTGGAACCATTTAATCAAGTCTTAATTAACCATTATGGCATATTCAATTATAGAGGTTCACTCCACTAACTTCCATCAACATGGAAAGGGGTGATACAAACATGTAACCATTATTCAACCTCATTTGATAAGACCATGTTATATACTTAGTATACTTTGCATTCCACATTTCACATTTAATAATCATTTCAAAGCACTTACCTTAGGCGGGTCAAGTGGTAAGAATACATGGTACATACAGTTATGAAATTATCATTAGAAAAAATCCAATTATTATAAGAAGAGTCACCTTTAGAAAGTTTAAACATAGTCACACTTGAACGGTGTATCAAACGTACCAAAACACAAAAACCCAATTGTGGCATAACCTTCGACATGATGAGGATTGAGTTAGGGTGTAACAACTAACAAATAATCACATATTTGGAAAGATCATAACCATATGATTATCACAATTATAATCATGGAATGTAAATTTAATAAATGGAGACCAACGAAATAGGTTTTCCCCACATGAATATTCCAAAAACAAAGAACTTTAGGGATGAGTTATAGACCACCCACCTTTGGATTGTATGAATCTCCTCCCTCGGTATCAATGCTTGATTTTCCTCGGATTAGAGTAGATCTATGAAAAGTTGAAAAAAACTCATAGGACTATATATAGTTCAAGATAAAAAGACAAGAATAATGGCTAATTTGGACTCGAGTACTTAATGTTCTGAATCCAATGTAAGGAACGGAAGATCGATCGAATGCCGGATGAAGGAGATCTCTTGATTCCAAGTTCAGATCTTCAAAAAGACCAAAATTGAGAGATAAAAAGGTCAATCCTATATAAGCATGGATTATGGAGGAATGGGTGGCTTAATTAGATCATTAAGTTCATTTTGGAAATTTTAACCAAAAAATTATCTTATGTACGGTTTGTTTGCAGGATTTTTCAAACCATGCAAAAATCATGCAGGACGGCTATGCTCGAAGAGTTTGGTCTACACAGTTTGTCAAACAGTGTGTAGACCATGAAAGGGTACCTGGGGAAAAAGTGGTGTTTTCACAGTTAGGCTGCACGGTATTTCACCAACCGTGAGAAGTGGCTCTTTAAAAAAAACATCATTCGCATGGTTTTCCAAATTGCATGCAAGGTCTATTTTCTCCAAAAACATGGGTTCTCGGCTCCGAACAATCCAAAAACACCCTTGAAACTTTTACTAACTCATTATGCATTCATATTAGGTCCCATGTAAATATTTAGATCAGAAATTAAAGTATGCATACAAGAGTGAAAAACCGGGTTCTGACACATTTTATTGTTCATTGTGCTTATACTAACTTAATAAGTAGTTCTTAAAGAATTAAAAATCCTTAAAACATGTTTCAAGAGGTTAAAACCCAAAAAATTACCTATGAGTTTCCCAAAATCATTGGAAAAAACTATATAATTATTTTTGAAATATAGGTACTGATGGAACATCAATATGAGTTTTCGTTTTCTTGAGATGATAGAATACTCCTTTTTAGTATTTTAAAACTCTACAACATGTGTTAAATATTTAAAAAAAAAAATAAAAACCTTATATTGACATGAAATCATAAAGAAAAATTCTTTATGTTATTATTTACGCGTAAGTGCAGTCAGTATGTCAATTTGACATGTGGTGTACTCGGACTGATAAATATACAGTTTTTAAGGATTTGATGGTCTTTAAAAACATGCACTAGGGGTCGGAGCCCTAGAAACAATCTTTGACCATCGATTTATTTGTTAAACATAGGAATAGTTTGCAACACTCCAACCCCATTTTCCTGGAGTTGGTGCATTATTTCATTACATTGGAATGCTTATAAGAATGTCGTATACTGAAGGATTGTGTGTTTAATAGTTTTGGAGAACCATATACCAACATAGGTTAAACATTACAACTTTAAATGAAATACATCATATAAGTTTTATTAGGAACATCCACTAATCTATGTTTATCCTGGAGGTCAATAATAATATATCTCTTCATGTATTGGGTGAAAATGAAACATAAGAAGGGGTGAGCTCTGATGCTCAATAATGGTAAGAAATACAAAAAAAGATATCATAACCATATAAATTAGGCACGATGAATAGATTAAAACACATGCCCTAAAAAATAAATTTGTACATACTATGGTAGAAATAAGAGTTGAATAAATAATGCAATAATAAAACATATTCATGGGTATTCTACTTGTCAAGTAACATCAAGAACTTCTAATTAACAACTTCACAATGAGGGAAATGCATATGCCCAACATTTTGAAACATACAATCAAGGCCTCTACCAAGACATTTAAAATTGATTAAGGACTCGGCCAAAACCATATCTAAAAATGGTCAAGGCCTCGACCAAGTCCATATCTATTTGTCTTGTTAGACCTATCGATGCATCGAGGGTCTAGAGCGGGCCCCACCCATCACATACTAAGTCCAATGAATTACTCATATGAAATGGGTGAACATAATCAACATATAAATTCATATTGAAACTAACATATGAAATTTAAATAACTTTACCCAATCTTATAACATAATCACTAAACATTCTGAGTAATGAGATGAATTGTATCAAAATAAAACTTACACAACCAAACTAAGTAGAAACCCTTTGACAACATATTGTTGATTTTATAATTGGAGATAAACCTCAATGAAGTGAAATATTCATCAATATATGTTGACATAATTTAAATACTTTTAAAAGAGGCCATTGAAATATTCTTGATGAAATAATATTTAAACATTCCAAAGTGTACCATACCACCTTAAAATTTTCAAATCATAATCCCTAAGAATATCATGAGAATAAGGAGACTCTTGTTATGATATACCAAAGGGAATTAAATATACCACATAAAAGGAATAAGTGGTGATAAAGGCATATATGTCATAAAATTTAAAGTGAGATGAAAAAAATACATTGTACTTTAGAAAGAAGAGTTCTTTTGGAAAATCATTTGTATTTTCAATGAAATCAGATTGTAAAAAAAATATGATAAAATAAAAGGGAAATACATTGAATTTATTTTTTAGTCGTAAATGATGTCCCACTAAAATGAAAACATGTAAAAATAGTTTTTTAAGAAGCTTTAGAAACAAATCATTTTTTTGTGGTTTAAGGAATTCAATAAAATGATTTTAAATCGAAAAGGAATGTATGCTTTCATAAACCAGAAATGAATCAAAAATATTTTTTCCATGATAAATTTTAGGATTTTAGAAATATATTTATGGATTAAAACATATTATATAGTGAAATTCAAAATAGGTAAGAATTCAAAAACTTCCCTCGAGTTGGGCTTGCATTTCGGGCGAGTTTTTGAAAGATTCTTATAAAAAATATAACTCTACATATATTAAAGAAGGATTTTGATTGGTAAAAATAAATATTAAATTAACACGTTATTTATGATGAGTTCATGAGAATAAATAATAATTTAAATGACATAATTAGAGGATAATAATAACCGGAAACAAAATGGAGGTTCGGGTAGGAAATACATACAATTTTCTAATCAATTGAATTTTATGCCCCAAACTTAATAATCATAAAACGATAAATTTAATATCATAAAAATAAATATATTCATGATATGAAACAACAATTGTTAGTATTAATAATCCATAAAAAAGTAATATTAGTGAATATAGAATATCTCATAAAAATGGAAGTGAGACGAAGAAACGATTACCAATATCATTTCATTAGAGTGGGAATAAATAAATGAAATAATTTATATATGATATATATAATCTAAAAAATATAAGTGGATTTATATTATGAAACAATAAAATTTCATGAACAGATATTCTTGGAAAGACATAACCAATAAAATAGATGTTTAACTCAAATAATGGAAATTGAGTTATGAATTCCCTTACCTTAAGTCTGAAGGTGTTATCCACATGATCTTAATGACCTGAATAATAAAATTTAGGTTCATTAATTAATAATTACAGAACCTAATATTCATGTAAATGATTTATTAAAACCTCATTAAGTTCATTCATGGCCTTTTTGATGGGTAAAGTTCTTCAATTTCATTGATTGAGTATATTTATTTCATGATCAGTATACTTATATATATGAATCGAGAATCATGTAAAATGAAGATGGTTGTCCCCAATTGAAGTTATATGTTATTATTAAACCTGAATAAGGATAAATGTTTGTATATTTAATTTTTTTACTTGGAGTGAAGATGAATCGTTGTATAAATTATTTAATGATAACTATTTGGGTTAATTGGCGTTTTTTGAACACAAAAAACACCTTTTTCTTTATAAAACAAAACCATGTGTAAAAAATGATTCCAGAATCATAGATGAGAGATAATAAATATATTTTATTATGTTTCAACCATAAATTTTTTTTCATGGACATTATTGGTGATGGTAATAGAAATTGAAAACCCATCGTCCTTGAATGGGGTAAATTTTCAAATCACTGATAGTGTTTTACTAGTATAAAAGCTGGAAAAAGAGAGGTGATGATGGAATATTACATTTTGAAAAAACAATTATAGTTCATATAAGTTACTGGAGTTGTCATAGTATTTTCATGATAATAGGTATGAATATAAAAAGATAATAAAGGAACTTGAAAAGAAAACAAAATAATTGAAAATAGGAATTTACCTCTTGAATCTATCTTCCTTTGAGAGCCTCTTTGGGGGAGAGGATCTGGTCTTTTTATGAGACCAAGGGATTCTTGATGTGGGGGAGGATCTTTGGAGGAGATATTTTTTAGACTTTTGACTAGGTAAAAGTCATGAGAGGAGTGAATATAAAAGGGAGTGAGAGGGTGGGGGTTATAGTGGAGGAGAGGAGAGTTTTCCCATTATTTTACTCGTTATTTTATTATTTTTCCAAAGACAACCAATATGATTTATTCTTGTGACTAAGAATATTGATATGTTTATTTTAATTCAAACCATGTGTGATTAAATCATCCATGATACTAGGAATAGTTAATTTATATAATAATTTATATATATGGTAAATTACTGTATTTTACTATTTATCAAAAATTTGAGTATTTCAGAAAAATAAAAAAAATCACCCTCACCATGTTTTGATGTGAAGAACCCAAAAATGAATTCCATTTTAACAAAATAATTTTATAAATATGTGAAATTTAATTTTTAAATAAAATAATTATTTAATTGAAAAATATATATTTTAAATTTAAAACTGATTTTGAAATACTTTCTAAAATTAACCAAGGCCTCATACAATTATTTTAAAATCATAGGACAAAAAAATATTTATTTGGGAACATATTTTATGAAAATTAATTTTATAAATTTGTTAATTTAAAACTAAAATTAAATATTTATTACTATTAAAAATTGAAATATTATTGGGCCCCGCAGCACAAGTTAGTGGGCTGGGGATTATAAAATTTTTCAACGACTGGTCGACGGGACTTACCAATTCTGAAAATCCTTGTCCTGGTAATGTTTGAGGATATTTTTTAAATTATAAATAGCATAAAAATTAAAATGAAAACATATCATTCCAGATCTGAAGGCACGCTCCACTTCAACTCGTCACCGGTGATCACTGGTTAAAGAATCCATAGCAATATCCCTCAAGATCATCCACACGTGCTTCAAGAATCCGTTGGAATATCGATTGTTGAATTTTGGGTGCTAGAACGGTGATCCCACTATGTATTCGATGTCTCGACAATCACTACTTTGAGATCTCTTCGATTCTTGAGGAAGATCTTCATCCATGCTCTTGGATCAACTGCTTCTCTCTCTAGGTAGTGGTAGGAGAGATTGGATCTCATTTTTCATTCCATTAAATGAATGAATAGTTTAAAATCCATACAAGAGAGAGAGCCTCATCCTTTATTTATAATGGTGTTTCTAAATACTCAGTTGGGTTCCCCGACCCTCTTTTATTTCAACGTCCACAAAATAAATAATTTTAACAAACTATATTTCATCAATATTATTTATTATTTTATCACATACTTGTACTATATATAAAATATATTATGTGATAAAGTCTGAACCATTTAACTTGACTCATTTTCCCACTTAATATTAAATGAAACTTGAATATTAAAATAATATTCATTAGATTAATATTATATTGTATTTACTAAACTTGTAAATACATTAAATAAATCCAATCCTAATTATTTATAATTTGAATAATAATGAATTTATTTAAATATTGGTGATCGAATACTTGGACAACACTTGAACCCCGTGGTGGGGTGCACCATGTCAATACACCTATTCAACTGAATAGAGAATATTTTTGAATATGCTATTGTGTGTGACCCTCTAGGACCTTATCTCGATAGTAGTGAATAAAATTTACACACCAAGAGTGGAGTCTAGCAAACCATCATGGCTCCTAATGAGATAAGGATTGTTATGGAAATAAAAAACAACCTACAAACACTGACTATGTACTATAATCTCTCTATTATTAAATATCTCATAAAGCAGGAAGTACACATGTGTCATCTTCAATTTTCTTTATTTATTATTTTTTGATCTATCTGGATTGATTTTCCTCTTTACTGATTTGGCCAAAGATTTATGAAGGCAGCACTATCTCGATCAACTAGGCTTGAGATATACAACTTCTTAAACATGGAATCAACAAATCATTTCTTGACCTTCAACCAATGTCATACCACTAACAACGCACCCACCACTAGCTACCTCAACATGATTTCAATATCATGGTTTTTGTCTTGCATAGAAGTATGCAATCAAATGGTATACATTGGTAATGATCTCATGTCAGGAGACCAATACACATGTCTGTAGATAGGAACAACCAATGACACCCAAAACATGTGGCGTTCCTATTGGTGGGTCTGTCCTCATGATCTCACTACTAGAGATCACCAAGTGTGAACTTCATGATAAGAAGTCTCAATGCATATGAGACCCCATCACCTGATAATAAAACATCTACTATGTTCAGTCACAAAGATGTATCTGGACCATAGAACATATATTTAATATTAATGTCATAGTATCTCGAGGTTATCATTATATCATGGGATCTACTATAACCTCTCAACATGAAAATTAATATTTGGAAATTTCCATTTCAATAGTGGATGCTGAAAAGTGTATACTATAATGGTGAGATGAAATCATGCATAACTAACTACACACAAGATACGGTAATCAAAAGTACAACATAATTGTGTCTATGTCACCTACTATTTCAACAAAAATACCAAAACATAATCAATATTTTATAAAATGTCATATTTCATTTATAATGTGCCTAAATTTTATTTATACGTTTATGGTTGAGGTTATGATTCATAAGGGGTATATTACTATTCATAAGGGTAATATTACTATTCATAAGGGTATATTACTATTTATAAGGTTAGGATAATATTCATATGGGTATATTACTATTCATAAGGGTAATGTTACTATTTATAATGGTATATTACAATTTATAAGGTCAGGTTACTATTAATAAGGTTATATAAAAATTCATAAGGGTAGGTTACTATTCATGAGGGTATGTTACTATTCACCAAAAAATTGTTTGTTCAATCATACTTTAAAAATCACCCTGAACACAACCGTGTATGTCAGATTTTTGAAATTTAAATCCTATAAGGGAAAAAATTGTGTTTATTATCTCAATTATAACAAAGTGTTGTTTTGTAGAGACTCATTGTTTCATGAATTCAATATTAAATTTATATTTAAATCCTTGGGGTGTTAAATTATCCCCTCCTCACAAAAAATTCATCCAAAAAATTTTGAAATTGAATTTCAAAAGATAATGGTTGATATAACCCACATCAAAAATATGGTTAAAATATCCAATTAATAAGAGGGGAAGGGAAATGAATTGGTTACTAAAAAATTAAATATTCTAATTGGATAACATGGTTATGGAAGAATAATCAAACCATCATGTTTTGATGGAAAGTGATATAGAACATGCTCAGATGAAAGATCATTACCACAAAACCATAAACTACAGTTATGAAAAAAATGATAATTGGACAACATTTTTTGTTTAAGAATCTTTTCCTAGAGTTGAGGAATTATTCCACTCCATAAGAGTATAAATATACATTTCAATTTCATAAACACAATCTTATCATTTTTTCCCTTGAACTATCTATACATTATCTCTTAGAACATGATGCATCATGTGGTGACATTAAACTCTAAAACATCATACAATGATCAACATAAACCATTTTGTAAATGGTTTAACTTTTCTAAATATCATGTTACAACACTTTAGAATCATTCCCATATCTATCATTGCTAGATCCATGTAAACAGGGTCCTTGGTAATCCTCATTTTATTTATAACTCCATGATCGATTCTCTTCAATGCATATTCTACCTTATTTGCCTTTAATCAACCTAAAGCATCCCTAATTTTTTACATTCCAAACATGTGAATATCTTCATTATGTATCCTATAAAAATATGTTAATAACTCAAATTACCATAAAACCTTATTGTTATCATGCACTAATCCCTACACATGTTATTGGATATATTCCTTAAATCCATAAAATTTGTAAAATCCATCAATGATAGCACAGACCACTTGTAGACTTGTCAATAATCAGTTTGAGGTAGTGAGTACTTATCCAAATAAATCATTTATTAATCATTATCTTAATCATAAAGAACTTATTTAGGGTTTACTTTCCCTCATCCATATAGTTTCCCAGGATACTATGTTTCTATTAAGTCACTTATCCTTGTTATAATTCATCATACAACCTCAAATTCTTGCAATACAATCCTCATATATTCCATATTTATTATGACTAGTATATTGCTAATTTGTTTTTGAAATTACATGGTTATAGACTAGAAATACTAATCGTTATAATTCATCTATGGAAGCATCGTAACTTGATCATTATCTAGTATCCTCATTTGGGGTATATTCCTTTGACTCTTGAAACATTGATTCACATAGTGTTCCATCTCTTTAAAGTTAAAGAATTATACATTGGAAACTTTTTTATTTCCCTTACAATCATGAAATTGGTGTCCTATTTAGCCATACATATAACAAACTCTCATTTCCTTCGTGAATTTACCAGGGTGATTCTTTCTATAGTTATCACATATGGGAAAACCCTTCTTTCCCTTTTTTCCTTAATCCATATTTTTTCCTATCATTATCTTCTTCTTTTCTTTCCCTTCAAATCCATAGGACTCAGAGAAGTCTTTACATAACTTGTTAACACATGATATTATTTCCTCATATGATGAGGATACATGGGAGACTATCTTCCTTTGAAACAATGTCATAAGACCATGAGAGATATGATCATTATTACTATTTTCATCATGTGGATTAGTGAAGTTCTCATTCCTTCTGATAGGATCCATTTATAATAAATTCCAAACACTATATTAGCTCATAAAATTATAAACTTTCTAAAACTCTAAACATAGAATAAATTAATGCATCATAAATCCTTGAACCATATACTTTCGTTACTTTTGGGGCATAAATCCTTCATAATGGTGGGTAAATAAAATGTGAATTATCTTAATCATATCCCCCAGGAGTGTCAAACAAGGTGCACAGTAAGGCTCATTGTCGTGTACCAAGATTCCCCAGGTCAAGCCCAAAACTCCTTGTCAGAGTTATTACTCCTAGGTACAAATGTTCCAGAACCATATCTACTTATAGTATCCTAAAAGGGTTGTATTTTCAAGAAATATTCACATAATATATTCCTTAAAAATATTATAGGTTTTTCATGAATACTTATCCTAAATGTCTAGATTAGGTTTTTATTCTCTTATCTATTTTTATAAATCTAGTTTCCATTTTTTCTACTAAACATAATTTGATACCAACTGTATAGCCCTAACCCTAGTTTCCTGGAGCAGGGGTATTATTTCATTACATTGGAATCCTTATAATAAATTCTTATCCTAAAGGACTGAGTTTTTTATTATTTTTGGTAAACCAGATACATATATAGGTTCAACATTACAACTTGAAATGAAATACAACATATATGTTTTATTGGGAACATCCACAACTCTAAATTTATGCTTTCAGGTAAATCATAATATACCTCTTCATGTCTTGGAAAAAATAGATACATAAGAAGGGGTGATCTATGATGCACACTAAGGGTATGCAATACAATGGAAGATATCATAACCAGAAACCTTATTCAAGGTGAATAACTAAAAACACATGTCATTAAAAATAAACATGTACATACTATAGTACGAATAAGATTTGAATATATAATACTATAATAAAACATATTCATGGGAATTATAATAGTAGAATAACCACATGAATTTTCAATTACTAGCTTTAAAATAAGGGAAATGCATATGAAAAACATTCTGAAACGTACCGTCAAGTCCTCGACCAAGACATATAAACATGATTAAGGCCTCAGCCAAAACCCTATCTAAAAATGGTAAACGCCTCAGCAAAGTCCATATCTATTTGACTAATGAGTCCTACCGGTGCATACAGGGGATATAGAGGGTCCCACCCATCACATACTAAGTCCAATGAATTCCTAATATGGATGGGGTGAACATAATCAATGTTTAAATTCGTATTGAAACTAACATATGAAATATAAATAACCTTCCGAAATATGTAACATAATCACTAACCATTTTGAATAATGAGATGAATGGTATCAAAATAGAACATACATAGCCAAAAAAATTAAAAAGCCTTAATAAAAATATTTTTGCTGATATCATTGGAGATAAACCTCAATGAAGTACAAGATTAATCAAATGATGTTGACATAATTAAAGATACTTTTAAATTAGGATATTGAGAAATTATTGAGAAAATAATCCTTAAATGTTCCAAAGTGCCCCATACCACATTGAAAAATTCAAATCATAATCACTTAGAATATCATGAGAATAAATATACTCTTTATATGATATACCAAATGGAATTACATATACCAAATGTACGGAATAAGTTGTGAGAAAGGCATATATCTCATAAAAGTTAAAGTGAGATGAGAAAAATACATTTTACTTTGGAAATAATAGTTTGTTTGGAAAATAATTTATATTTTCCATGAAATAATATTGTACAAATGTACATACCATAAAATAAAATCAAAAGGAATTGAATATATTTTTGAGGCATAAATGATGTCCCACTAATGTGGAATCATGTAAAAAGAGTTTTTTAAGGAATCTTTAGAAACAAATCATTTTTTTCTGGTTTAAGGAATTTTTAAATAGATTTTAAATCCAAAAGGCATGTATATTTTGATAAACTAGAAATGAATAAAAAATATATTTTTCATGTTAAAATTTGTGATTTTATAAAGGTAATCGTGGCTTAAAGCATATTATATATTGAACTTCAAAATAGGTAAGAATTTGAGAAGTTCTCTTGAGTTGGGCTTGCATTTTGGATGAGTTTTTGAAAGATTCTTTTAAAACATGTAACTCTCCTAGAATAAATAAAGATTATGATGGGTACACATAAATATAAAATTCACACATAATTTATTATGATTTCATGATAATAACTAAAAATTTCAATGAGGTAATTAGAGGATAATTGTAACCCGAAAGAAAATGGAGGTTCGGGTAGGAAATATATACAATTTTTTAATCAGTTGAATCATATGCCCCATAATTAATAATAATCAATTGATACATTGAATATCATGGAAATAAAGAGATTCATGATATGAAACATAAATGGGCAGTATATATACACCATACACAAGTAATATGATTGAATACGGAATATATCACAAAAATGGAAGTGAGATGAAGAAACCCTTACCAAGATCATATCATTAGATTGAGAATAAATCAATGAAATAATTTATGTATGATAAATAAAATCCACAAAATATAATTGGATATAAATTATGAAACAATCAAAGGTCATTCACACATATTCTTGGAAAAACAAAACCAATGAAATAGATGTTTAACTCAAAGAAATGAAATTGAATTATGAAATCCCTTACCTTATCTCTGAAGTTGTTATCCACATGATCTTAATGACTTGAATAATCAAATTTAGGTTCATTAATTAATAATTCCAGAACCTCCTGTTCCTTTAAATGATTTATTACAATATTATTAAGTTCATTCATGGAATTTTTGATCAGTTATGTTTTTTAATTTCATTGTTCGGTTCTGTTTGTTTCATGATCGATATACATATATATATGAATGGAGAATCGTGTAAAATGAGGATGGTTTCCCAGAATTTAAGTTATATGTTATTATTTAACATGAATAAGGTTACATGTTAGTAAATTTCATTTTTTTACTTGAAGTGAAGATGAATTATTATATAAATTATTTAATTATAACTGTTTGGGTTAATTGGCGGTTTTTGAACACAACGAGCTCCTTTTGTTTATAAATCCAGACTATGTGTAAAAAAAGATTAAAGAACCATAGATGTGACAAAATACATATATTATAGTCTATTTTAACCATAATAAGGGTTTCATGGCCATAATTTAATATGATAATTAAAATTTAAAACCCATCGTCCTTGAATGTTGTAAATTAGCACATCTCAGATGGTGTTTTTACTACTAGTATAAAAGGAGGGAAAAAATAGATAATGATGGAATAACCCATTATCAAAAAAACATTATAGTACATATATGTTAATGGATTTTTCATAACATTTTTCAGAGAATACATGATAATATAAAAATATAACAAAGTAACTTAAAAAGAAAATAATATAATTGAAAAGATGTATTTACCTCTAGAATCTATCTTCTTTTGAGAGCCTCTTTAGGGGAGAGGATATGGTCTTTTTATAAGACCAAGGGTCTCTAGACGTGGTGAAGGATATTAGGAGAGGTTTTTGGCAGAATATAGAAATTGCACAATGCTTGAGAGGAGTTAAGAGAAGAGGGAGTGATGGGGGGGTTTATAGTGGAGGAGATGAGAGTTTTCCCATTATTATACTCATTATTTTATTATTTTTTGAAAGACAATGAATAGTATTGATTTTTGTGAACAAGAATAGTAAAATGTTAATGTGAGTTTTAACCAAGTGTAATTACATCATACATGATGCTAGGAATAGTGAATTTAACTGATAATGTATATATACAGTAAATTACCGTATTTCTCTATTCATCAAAAATTCGAGTATTTCAGAATATTCAAAAAAATTCATCCTAAACATTTTTTAATTTATAGATTCCAAAAGGGAATATAATTTTATCAAAATAATTTCCTAAATATGTGAAATTTAATATAAAATTAAAATAATTATTTAATTAAAAAACAATGATTTTAAATTTAAAACGGATTTTGAAATACATTCAAAAATTAACAAAGGCCTCATAAAAGTATTTTAAAATTATTGGACAAAAAAATATTTATTTGGAAACATATTTTATGAAAATTAATTTTATAAATTTATTAATTTAAAACTATAATTAAATATTTATTACTCAGAAAAAAATGAAAGATTACTGTGGCCCGCGGTAGAAGCCGATGGGCTGGGGATTATAAAATTTTTCATCTACAGGTCGTTGGGACTTATCGATTCGGAAGCTCCTTGCCCTGGTAAGGTCTTAGGATCTTGCATAAATTATAAGGAGAACAAATATTAAAATGAAAACATAACGTTCTTCATCTGAAGGCATGCTCGACTTCAACTCACGGCTGGTGATCGCTGTTTGAAGAATCCATAGTAGGATCTCTCCAGATCGTCCACACACGAATCAAGAATCTTTTAGAACATCCATTATTGAATACCAAGTGCTAGAACGGTGATCCAATGATGTCTTTGGTGTCCCGAATATCACTGCATCAAGATCCATTCAATTCTTGAGGAAGATCTTGATCCATGCTCTTGGATCAACTACTTCTCTCTCTAGGTAGCGGTAGGAGTGAGAGGCTCTCATTTTTTATTTCATGAAATTAATGAATAGTTTAATATCTTGACAAGAGAGAGAGCCTCCCCCTTTATTTATTGTGGTTTTTTTAAATACTCAATTGGGTTCCCCAGTCCCATTTTATTTCAACATCCACTAAATAAATAAATTTGATGAACTAAACTGCATCAATATTATTTATTATTTTATCACATACGTGTAATATATATATAATATATTACACAATAAAAACTGGGCCATTTAACTCAACTCTTTGTCTCGCTTAATATTAAACGAACCTTCAATATTAAAATAATATTCATTCGATTAATATTAACTTGTATTTAGTAAACAAATAATTACATTAAATAAATTCAATCCCAATTATTCATAATTTTAATAATAATTTATTTATTTAATTATTGGTGATCGATAACTTGGACAACACTTGGACCCTGTGGTGGGGCGCACCATGTCCATATACCTATTCAATTGAATAGGGCGTATTATTGAATACGCTATTGTCTGTGACCCTATAGGCCCTTATCCCGATAGTAGTGAATAAAATCCAAAGACCAAGAGCGGAGTCTAGCAACCCATCATGGCACCTAAAGAGATATGGATTCTCATAAAAACGAAAACCAACCTACGAACACTGACAGTGTACTATAATCTCTTTGTAATTAAATATCCCATAAAGCAGGATGCACACATGTGTCATCTTCATTTTTATTGATTTATTATTTGTTGATATATCCCAATGGATTTTCCTCTCGACTACTTTCTCCAAATACATATGAAGGCAACACCATCTCGGTCAACCAGGCTTGAGATATACAACTTCCTAAACATGGAAGCAACAAATCCTTTCTTGACCTTCATCCAATATCATACCACCAATGACGCACCCAAAACTAGCTACCTTAACACGATTTTAATATCATGGTTTTTGTTCTAGAATTAACGTATGAAATCAAATGGTATACATTGGTAATGATCTCAAGTCAGGAGACCAATACACATGTTTGTTGATAGGAACAACCAATGACACCCAAAACATGTGTTGTTCTTATTGGTGGGTATGTCCTCATGATCTCACTATTAGAGATCCCCAAGTGTGAACTTCATGAGAAGATGTCACAATTCTTGTGAGACCCCATCACCTGATAATAAAAAATCTACTATGTCCAATCAGTAATATATATCTGAATAAAAGAACATATATTTAATATTAATGTCATAGTATCTCGAGGTTTTCATTATAGCCTAGAATCTAAAATAACCTATTGACATGACAGTTAATCTTTGGAAATTACCATTTAAATAGTGGATGCTGAAAAGTATACACTATAATAGTAAGATGACATCATGCATAACTATCTGTACACAAGATATGGTAATCAAAAGTACGACATAGTTGTGTTTAGGTCACCCACAATTTCAACAAAAATACCAATACTTAATCAATATTTTATAAAATGTTCTATTTCATTTATAATGTGACTAAATTTTATTTATACTTTTAGGGGCGAGGTTATGATTCATAACGGTCATATTACTATTCATAAGGGTAACATTACTATTTATATGGGTATATTTTTATTCATAAGGGAATGTTAATATTCATATGGGTATATTACTACTCATAAGGGTAACATTACAATTCATAAGGGTATATTACTATTTATAAGGTTCGGTTACAATTCATAAGGATATATTAAAATTCATAAGGGTATGTTATTATTCATGAAGGTAGGTTACTATTCACCAAAAATTATGTTTTTTCTATCAGACTCCAAAAATCACCCTGAACGCAACCGTGTATGTCGGATTTTCGTAATTCAAATCCTAGAAGCCGAAAAATTATGTTTATTGGCTCATTTATAACGATGTTTTGTTTTGTAGAGACTCAGTGTTTCATGAATTCAATATTAAATTTATTTTTAAATCCTTGTGGTGTCAAATTATCCCCTGCTTACAAAAAATTAATCCTTGAAATTTTGAAATTGAATTTATAAAGTTAATGGTTGATATTTGAATATTACTCAATGGGAAACCCACATCAAAAATATGGTAAAATTATAAAATTAATAATAATGAAAGTGAAATGAATTGGTTACTTTAATACTACACATTCTAATTGGATAATATCTTTATGGAAGAATAATAAAACCGTCTTATTATGATGGAAATTGAGATAGAACATGCTCAGATGAAAGATCATTTCTGCAAAACCATAAACTACACTTATGAAAAAAATGATAATAGGACAAAATTTTGTTTAAGAATCTTTTCTTAGAGTTGAGTAATTATTCCACTCCAAAAGAGTATAAATATACATTTCTATTTCATAAACACAATCTTATCCTTTGTTTTTCCTTGAACTATCTATACTTCATCTCTTAGAACATGTTGCATCATGGGGTGACATTAAACTCCAAAACCTCAGACAATGATCAACACAAACCATTTCATAAATGTTTTAAATTTTCTAAATATCATGTTCCAATACATTAGAATCATTCCCATATCTATCCTTTCTAGATCCATGTACACAGGGTCCTTTATAATCCTCATTTTCTTTACAACTCCATGATCCATTTTGGTCAATCCATATGCCAAAAATTCTGAAATGAGTCGAATAATCACATGAATTTTCAATTACTAGCTTCACAATGAGGAAAATTCATATGCAAAAAATTCTGAAACATTCTATCAAGGCCTTGACCAAAATATCTAAACCTGATTAAGGCCTCGGCCACAACCATATATAAAAATGGGCAATGCCTCAGCAAAGTCTATATCTATTTGACTGATTATTCCTACTGATGCATGGAGGGGCTATAGAGGCCCCCACCCATCACATAATATTTCCAATGCATTCCTCATATGAAATGGGTGAACATAATAAACATATGAATTCCTATTGAAACTAACATATGAAATGTAAATAAATTTCCCCAATTTGTAACATAATCACTAACCATTCTGAGTAATGAGATGAATGGTATCAAAATAGAACATACATAGCCAAAATAATTAGAAACCATTAAATAAAATATTTTGGATTATATAATTGACGATAAACCTCAATTAAGTACAATATTCCTCAAAATATTTTTACATAATCGAAGATACTTTTAAATGAGGCTATTGAAAAATTCTTGAGAAAATAATCATTAAACCATCCAAAGTGTCCCATACCACATAGAAACATTCAAATAATAATCCCATAGAATATCATGAGAATAATGAGACTCTTGATATGATATACCAAAGTGAAGTACATAAACCACATGCAAGGAATAGGTGGTGAGTAAGGCATATATCTCATAAAAGTTAAAGTGAGATGAGAAAAATAAATTTTACTTTAGAAGGAAGAGTTCTTTTGTAAAATGATTTGTATTTTCCATGAAATCAAATTGTAAAAATGTATATTGTAGAAAATAAAGGGGAAAGTAATTGAATTTATTTTTTTGGCACAAATGATGTCCCGCTATATTGAAATCATGTAAAAAGAGTTTTTAAGGAATCATTAGAAACATATCATTTTAGTCTGGTTTAAGGAATTTATCAAACAGATTTTAAATCCAAAAGGAATGTATATTTTCATTAAATAAAAATTAATAAAAAATATATTTTCATGTTAAAATTTGTGATTTTAGAATTATAATTATGTATTTTATAAAATTATAGAGTTAACTTAAAAATAAGTAAGAATTAGAGAAGTTATCTTGAGTCGGGCATGCATTTCAAATGATTTTTTGAAAGATTCTTATAAAACATTTCACTCTCCATAGAATAAAGAAGAATTATGATTGGTAAAAATAAATAGAAAATTCAAACATAATTTATGATGATCCCATGATAATAAATAATAATTTCAATGAGGTAATTAGAGGATAAGAGTAACCTGAATGAAAATGGAGGTTTGGGTAAGAAATACTTACAATTTTTTAATCAACAGAATCGTACGCCCAAAAATTAATAATAATAAAATGATACATTTAATATCATGAAAATATATAGATTCATGATATGAAACATAAATTGGAAGTATACATATACCATACATAAGTAATAATAGTTAATACATAATAACTCATAAAAATGGAAGTGAGATGAAGAAACCCTTACCAATATCGTATCATTAGAGTGAGAATAAAGCTATGAAATAATTTATGTATGATAAATAAAATCTGAATGACATAATTTGATATAAAGTATGAAAAAATAAAAGGTAAATCACACATATTATTGGAAATACATAACCAATGAAATAGATGTTTAACTCAATGAATGGAAATTGAATTATGAAATCCCTTACCTTTAGTCTGAAGGTGTTATCCACATGATCTTAATGACTTGAATAATCAAATTTGGGTTTATTAATTAATTATTAAAGAACCTCCTATTCATATAAATGATTTATTACAATATTATTAAGTTCATTCATGGCCTTTTTGATGGGTTAAGTCCTTCAATTTCATTGTTCAGGTCTGTTTGTATCATTATTGGTTTACTTATATATATGAATGGAGAATCACGTAAAATGAGGATGGTTTTTCCGAATTGAAGTTATATTCTATTAGTGAACATGAATAAGTTTACATGGTTGTAAATTTAATTTGGTTAATTTATGTGAAGATGAATCATTATATAAATTATTTAATTATAACTGTTTGGGTTAATTGGCAGTTTTTGAACACAATGAACTCCTTTTGTTTATAAATAAAAAAATGTGTAAAGAAGATTCCAAAACCATAGATGAGAAATAATTCATATATTATAATCTAGTTGAACCATAATAATGGTTTCATGACCATAATTGAATATGGTAATTGAAATTGAAAACCCATCGTCCTTAAATGTAATAAATTAGCACATCCCAGATGGTGTTTTTACTACTAGTATAAAAGGATGGAAAAAGAGAGATGATGATGGAATATCCCATTATCACAATAAAATTACAGTAAATATATGTTATTGTATTTTTCATAACATTTGTATGATAATATGCGAGAATATAAAAATATTACAAAGTAACTTGAAATAAAAACAAAAGAATTGAAAAGAGGTATTTACCTCTTAAATCTATCTTCCTTTGAGAGCCTATTTAGGGGAGAGGATTTGGCCTTTTGATGGGAACAAGGGCTTCTGGACGTGGGGGAGGATATTGGAAGGACATTTGGTCTGAATATAGACAAATAAAAATGCATTAGAGGAGTGAATAGAAGAGGGAGTGATGGGGGGTTTATAGTGGAGGAGAGGAGAGTTTTCCAATTATTTTACTCATTATTTTATTATGTTTCCAAATAAAATGAATATTATTGATTCATGTGAACAAGAATAGTAATATGTTCATGTGATTTCTAACCATGTGTTCTTACATCATCCATGGTGGGAGTAATTGTGAACAAGAATAGTTCAAACCATGTGTTCTTACATCATCCATCATAAAATATTCAACTATTTATGAAAAATCCCAAAAATTCACCCTAAACATTTTTCAATGTGTAGAATCCAAAAAATGAAGATAATTTTATCAAAATAATTTTCTTAATATTTGATGTTTAATTTTTAAATAAAATAATTATTTAATTAAAAAAATGCATATTTTATATTTAAAACTAATTTTGAAATACTTCTAAAAATTTACCAAGGCCTCATAAAATTATTCTAAAATCATTGGACAAAAAAATATTTATTTATGAAAATATTTTTAGAAAATTAATTTTATCAATTTATTAATTTAAAACTGTAATTAAATATTTATCACTTGCAAAAATAACAATACTTAATCAATATTTAATAAAATGTACTATTTCATTTATAATGTGTCTAAATTTAATTTATACTTTCATGGGTTATGTAACGATTCATAAGGGTAGTATTACTATTAATAAGAGTAACATTACTATTCATAAGGGTATATTACTATTCATAAGGGTAGGTTACTATTCATATGTGTATGTTACTATTCATAAGGCTAATGTTACTATTAATAAGGGTATACTACTATTTATAAGGGTAGGTTACTATTCATGAGGTTATATTACATTTCATAAGGGTATGATACTATTCATAAGTGTAGGTTACTATTCACAAAACAAATTATGTTTTTTCTACCAGAATCCAAAAATCTCCCTGGGCGCAACCGTGTATATCAGATTTTTGAAATTCAAATCCTAGAAGCTGTAAAATTAGGTTTATTGGCTTGGTCAAAACAACGTGTAGTTTTGTAGAGACTCAGTGTTTCATGCAATCAATATTAAATTATTTTTTAAATCCTTGGGGTGTTACATATATGGTGAATTAATTTGAGATATCATTCATTTTTTATCACCGAATATGAATTTTAATGTTTCAAAACACTAAAACATGTGGGTAATGGTAAAAAAATATCTAATATCCTTATATCGATATGAAATCTTGGATAAATTCAATTTAATTTTTTTTTGACATGTATGAGAAGATGTAATATCAGTAAAACTTATGGGGTTCTTAGAATAGATGAATAAGCCTTTTTAAATGAATTGATGGTCTTTCAAAACAAGTTCCATGAGGTCAAAACCTAGAAAATACCCACTGGTTATTATGAAGTCATAGTAAATATTTATAGATTAAATTTTTAATTGTTTAAACTGATAGTATGTAAATCGCAGTTGTCATTTTTTTGGGATCACCGAATACACCTTTTAGAGTTTCAAAACACTAAAACATTTGTTTAATAGTAAAAAAATGTCCTAGTATTGATAGGATATCATAGAAAAAAATTCTTTGAATTGTTTTATATATGTACGATTAGATGAAATGTATATTTGAAAAGTGGTGTTCTTAGAATGACTAAAAAATTAGTTCTTAAATATTATATAGTTTTGAAAAACATGTTCAAGGGGGTGAAAAACCAGAAAATTACCTTTGAGTATTTTGAAATCATAGGATTGAAATTGAATATTGATTCGTAAAATTTATAGGCTACTCGTACACCCATATAAGTTATTATTCTTGTAACAAACCAAACTTTAATTAATGGAAATTCCTATTGATCTAATTAAATATTTATTATGGTTATATAAAATGTGAACTTCATTGGTTTTATGTTTTTGGATTTTAAAATACAATTATGAATTTTGATCGTTTCTAATTTAGGCATTGAACAATGATCACGTGATGAGTATAAATATAGGGCTTTAACAAATCCAATTTAATTAAACAAAGTAACTGATGGCCTCATATAGTAGACTTGCCTCGTACGAATCCCATTTGTCGGAACTCATAAATGAGTTGGCGTCATTGGGATTTGCTCTTGACCAAGCCCAAGCTGACCTTGAACACGTTAAGCTCGAGAGGAATCGACTACGAGAGAAGTGGAAGTTAATAGAGATTACCACCCAAGTGATGTCGTCTGAGCTACCCCAAGAGTCTATCACCATCGCACACCTTACCCATCTATCGTATGCAGGTGTTATAAGAGGTTATGTAACAAGACCCTAGAACTATGACTATGTACATTATTTTTTTATAAAGAATGTTCATTCATTTTATTATTGTTACTTTATAAATAGTTTTTAAAGAACAAATAGTATTTTTAGTTAATATTCAACTAAGAAATATATTTTGATGAATTAAGGGATTTTTGAATTAAATAATATTTTAATAAAATATTATTATTATTATTATTATCAAATGAATTTTTATTAAATATAAATTATCGTATAATTTGATAAATGGCATTTGAATTTTTATTAAGGTTTGAAAGAAGTTTTTGTCAAAACCCACGTTTTTTCTATAAATGTCGATTTTATTTTAAAAGAAAAAATTCACATATTTATAAAATTATTTAGATAAAATGAATATTATTTTTGGAATCATGACGTTGAAATTATCCAACAGTGAATTTTTCATAATTTTCCAAGACAATAGAATTTTTTGGGTAAAAATTAAATACCGTTTAAATATATAATGTGTTTTATGACATCATAATGACCCAATAGTGATATAATGAAATAATATAAACATTATTTTCGGCGAATATATGTTTTACCATTAAAATAATTGTATTTTTTAGTTTTTTTATTTATTTTACAAAGCTTTAGTGGACCCTTCAAGGCTTATAAAACATTTTGTCTTTTTAAATTGTTTTCCTTGAGAGTGTGACTCACCTACACATAAGAAACCCTATTATTTTAAGATGTTCGGCCATTGGATTTATAAAATATTTTCTATACTCCCCTTTGGAAAAAAAACAGGGTCAAAAACCATGGGATGGTTTTTGGTTTTGATTAGTTTAATGTGAGGTGTCCCAAAACTAAATAATAAAGAATTCCCTCTCTTTTCCAATATAAACCCACCCAAGCTCCAACTTCCTCTTCACTCAAAGCCTTTGGAGTTCGACCAACCCCTTCCCTCCTCTCTCTATAATCCTACCAAGGTTCCCATGCTCCCATGAAGCCTCTCTCAAGCCTCTCTCAAGCCTTTGGGATTACACTTCCAAGTAAAGGATTTCTTCCTTTCTCATTTTTGTCCAATTTTCTTTAAGTTGTTATACCCTTTTGTTTTCAATTAAAAATTTTGGGGTATGATTTCGAAACTCCCCCGTACTTCCCTCTTTACGTTTGGATGATGGGAGACCCCTTTATCTCTCATTAATGCCACACATTTACACCTGTTACCATGCCAAAATTCCTTTAGGGATTTCTCTCTCCTCTTTTACATCCAAGTAATTCTTTTGTATTATGCATCTAAATTCCATTAAATTTTATGGTAAATGTATCTATATGACCCCATTACTGTCCATTTCATGTATATATGATGAGACACCCTTTTATCTCTCATCAACCATTTTCATGAATCCTTATGTCACGCTGTCATGCTGCAGAAATTGCACCGTGCTTTTCCAAGCCAATATCATTGTGTAGTGAATATCATACACATGTCTCAATCAAGGGTATTCACCTTTATACACATATAAATATCGAGTAGTAATTTCATTTATTTATTCTACATTACTTTATTGTGGAATAACTTATGATGTTGATTTATTCCATGATCCATGGGGCACACTTATGCATGAAATGAAATGATTAAGCAGGGTGTGCCCTAATAGCCCTCAAATGCATTGGGTTAAGTATAATATCTTGATACATCATGTGAAATGGGTGTTTACTCATTCTAATTTAATTTCAACGAGGTTTTACTTGTGATTCATGTGCAATTAGAGTTTACTCATGCTTCATGTGTAATGAGCATTGCTTCATGCTAATTCCATGTTAAGTGTTGTTGCCATATTTCCATGTTATGATTATCATTATTTATCATGATTTTATGTTCATGTTTCTATTGTGTTCCATCGATATGCCTATTTTCTAACATATATTGTATTCCTCATGTTATTCCATGTTTATTCCCTTATTGGGCTTTATAGGTCACCCTTTTTTTATGCATGTCCTCAGGTTATCCCATGCAATGCTAAGTACAAGGTAATTTAGTGGTCATGCAAATAATTTTTTCAATAAATATGTTGTGTGTTTTATGTTCTAATATATTATGTAATGTTCATATGCCCCAAATAAACTATACCTCTTGATCGTCTATGTTGTATCAAGTGAATATTTTATGTAATAAATCAGGTTTAAGTGTGTAACAAAAAGCATGGTTGTTATAATTCTGCGAGGATGAGCAAATAAGATTTTTGGTGTTTTAAGAAACTAAAACATTCTTGTAATTTTAAATATCCTAGAATGAAACCTCATATTATTATGAAATAATAGGATAAATATATTTGAATTATTTTTTATGAGTACCAATAAATGTAATTGTAATCCAATATGTATTTTCCTTGAACTGATTGAATAGTAAGTTCTTAAAGAATTTATAGTCTTTAAAAACATGTCTAAATTAGTCAAAACAATGAAAATTTCCTCTGATTATCATGAAATCAAAGGAAAAATATATATTGATTTTTGAAATATAGGAACTGGTTTCATTTTAATATGTTTTTCAGTTTATATGGGGAAAACAAATTTTTTTAATGTTTTAAAATACTATGATGTGTGTGTAATGGTTAAAACCATAAAAAATGTTCACATATTAACAATAAATCATAATAAAAATGACTTCGAATTATTTTTGATGTGTACGAGAAGGAAACACATCAATCTGATTTGTGATCTACTCAGACTGAATGAAAAAATATGTTTTTAAAAACATAATGGTATATAAAAATTTATGTCAAGGGGTGAAATAAAATGACCAATTATTTACCTGAAATCATAAAAAAGCTCCATAGAATGATTTTTGAAATGTTGGGACTAAATACACATCTATTTTAGTTTTTTCTTTCCCAAGATGACCAAAAATGAACTTGTGGTGTTTTAAAATACTAAATCATGTGTATAATCATCAAAACCATAGAACACCCCATACATATATAGAAAATAATATGAAAAAAGTTTTTTAATTACTTTTAATGTATAAAAGTAAATGAAACATCAATTTGAAATTTGGTGTGCTCAATAAGACTCAATAAACAGTTCTTTATGAATTTTTAGTCATTAAAAACATGCGTTAGGGTGGTAAAAATTAAAAAAATACCTCTAATTTCTATTAAATCCTAGAAAAATATTTTTAGAATGATTTGAGAATATTGGAATGGATGATGTATTAAATTGAGTTGTTATTTCCTTTGGATAAATTAAAATTACTTTTTTAGTGTTTTAAAACCAAAAAACATAAGTGTGTTGGTGAAAACCATATTGAAAAACCATATTTTAACATGAAATAATTGGAAGGTAGTCCAAAAATTATTTTTGGCACGTATAAGTAGACATAACATCAATTTGGCATATGGTGTATAACAACCCTTCTCTTTATAACATATTAATACATGATTTTTTATGTAATAATAGAATTAATATAACTTATAAGATTAAAAAGTCTAGTTTATTTTTTAATTAGGTAAATTTCATAACAATTTAAATATGGGAAATAAAATCTTCATCCAAAAATTCTTTAAAATGCTTGTACTTAAAACTGCACGGGATAACCAAGGTACATACATAAGAAATGGGTAAGTTGTAAAGCCCAGTAAGGGAAATATATATGGAATAACATGAATTAAATAATACATGTTATACTATAGGAATATCAATCAATCATAAAAGGGGTTATAATAGTAAACATGAATAATAATACACGATATAGCAAGATAACATGGAAAATGTGACAATATCTTAAAGCATCGCATCATAATCATAGGTCAAGGCTAACTACCAAGAAGTAATAATGATAAAATACCCATAAATAAATCAGATTCACTCCCTATCCCAACATTATGTCTTATGATACTAAACATTACCCAATGGATTGAAGTACTATATAATTACGGGCACACCTTCCACTTTCATTTCATTCTCACGCTTAAGTGTGCCACGTAGATCATACAACTTGGATCCATTCGTCATAATATTTTATCAAATGATTAAGGAGAGTGGAATAAATACATTAAAGTCCCAATTAAAATATTTATAATAGTATAAAGGTGAAAACCCTTGATAGGAAATTGTTATGGTATTCAATACAAAAATGTTTTGGCTTGGAAAACCGTTGTGAAATTTCAGCAGCATAACAACATTACTATAAAATTCAAAAAATGGGTTGATGAGAGATACATGGGTATATAATATTTTCTATATAAAATTGGAAGTAATAGTGGAATGTAAATACATATCCAAAAATTAATAATTAGATATACAAGGAATAAGATAATTTATAAATATTAATAAATAAGAGAAGGTGGGGATCCCTTACTATATTTCAGCATGGTAACAAGTGTACATAACGGTTCATGGGAATGATTAATGAGAGTTAATGGGGGTATATCATCATATAAAAATAAAATTTACTATAAGGGGGATATATAAAAATATATCCCAACATGAATAAATGGAAATTAAGAAGCATAACAAAATAGAGGTTCTTGAATAAAAAGGAGAGTTATAGATCCCTTACATGAGTGTGTGACTCCAAATGCTTGGGTGGCGCTTATTGAGATCAAAGGGGAACATTGGGTGGATTATATATTGGTTATTTCATATTATGGACGTGATTTGAGGATTTATAGTGAGGAGAAAATGGATCTTGGGTGGGTTTATATAGAAAATGAGTGGGGATTTCATTAATATTTCTCAAACATAGGTTTTGGACTCAATATATTAAAAAAACCAAAAACAAAATCCTTTACATTGTTTTAACCCACAGTTTCTACCAAATGGGAGCATTTTCCATTATTTTATTATTAAAAAGTCCTAACTTAATAAAATAATACTCTCTTTTATGTGGAAGTTAGTCATAATCTTAAAGAAATGATTTTAAATCCATAAAATATATTAATAGGCTAGGAGGATTCACAAATGATTTATAAAACTAAAAAAAATAAAAATAAAATAACATTATTTTTATGATAAAAAATATATTTTGTCGTGGATAACCATTTTTTATTTATTACATCACTTTTTGGGTCATTATAATGTCCCAATACACACCGTATATTTATACGGTTTTTAATTTTTACCCAAAAATTTGATTATCTCATAAAATTATGAAAACTTCACTATTAAATAATTTAGACATTATTATTCCAAAAATAATATTCATTTTATCAAAATAATTTTATAAATAATTTTATTTTATATTTTAAAGTAATAATTTACATTTATTAAGAAATTTTATGTTTTTTTATAAGAACTCTTACCGAACCCTTAGAAAAATTACATTTGAAATCATAATAATTATATGATCATTTACATTTAATAAACATAATTTAATAATAATATTTTATAAATATATTATTTATTTCAAAAATACATTAATTAATCAAAATAATTCTTCTAATATAATTTCAATTAAAAATAAAATTTGTGTTTTATTGTATAAAAATCAAAATCACTTTTAAGTAATAATATACATTATTCTATTGAAAATAAAATATTAATATTAATATAATTATGTTATTGATGCTAATACATTTAATAAACCAAAAAACTCCTTAAAGGTAAGTTGCGTGATGGTGAGACTTTCATGGGGAGGTTCGGAAAACATGGTTTGGTCCGTAATCTTGATGAGGTTGAACTTCAACCATAAATGGTTTCAATAATTATTAAGTTGTTGGATCTCAACTTGGAATTGGTCAATGGTAAATCCTAGAGATTTTATTTTTATTGGAATCTATGGTAAATGGGATTCATATGATACGATCCTACTATTTCTGGCCATCACATCCTTTTTCTATGTCAATTGGATTTCCTAAAACCTTATATTTATAATAATCATAGGATCAAAGTTCAAAGGATATATTTTCAAAGTTAAATTTTCTTAATGGAATTTTAAATATGATATAATATATTAAAACTAAATAATTTCATGTGTTTTCTATAACCATATTATATAATAATATATTTAATTAAATCAAAAGGGAAATTTTATTTATAACTATTCGGGTCATTACAATATTCCCCCTTAAGAAATTTTTCCCTATAAATTTTAATTTCCCACACTATAACAGATGAGGTAAAATCTATATCATCCCTTCCTCTGGATCCCATGTTGCTTCATCAAACATGTGGTTTCTCCAAAATAATTTGACTGGGTGCATTGCCTAATTCTGTATAACTTTGTCTCCATGATGTAAGATCTTCATCAGCTTATGCTCATAGGAAAGGCCATTCTCCAATGGTACTACCTTTGGATTTAGTACATGTGAGGGGTATGTTCTATACATTATCTATTAGGATACACGAAATATATCATGTACTTGAGATCGGTAATGTGGGAGTGCAAGTCAGTAGGTCACCACTCAGATGCAGTCAAAGATCTCAAAGGTGTCGATGTATCTTTGACAAAGATTTCTCTTCTTCCCCAATATCATCACTTTCTTCCATGGAGATATGTGGAGGAATACGATTTCTCTAAGATCAACCTCTATGTATCATCAATGACTATTAACATAGCTCTTCTATCGAATATAAGAATCATTGATGGGTTACTGAAGGGTCTTAACCTTTTCCCGGATTTCCTCAACAATTTCAAGACCTAACATTATTTATTCCACCACTTCATCCCAACATGAAAGTGTTCTACACCACTTCCCATAATGGGATTTATATGAATACATTTGGATACTTGAGTGGAAATTTTTATTGTAAGATAACTTGATGAGAGGCATATGATGGTCCCATATTCCTTTAAATACTATAGAACATGCCCTCAATATGTCTTCTAGTGTTAGAATAGTCTGATGGATTGGCCATTAGTTTAAGAATGATAATCCGTACTAAATTTTATCTGAGTGTTTAGATCATATTGGATACTTTTCCAGAACATGTTTGTGAATATCTGATCTCAATTGGATACAATTTATAGTGGAACTCCATGCATCATCACAACTTATTTTATGTATATCAGTGTAATATGATCCAGTGAGAAGTCCTCTCAAATCTCCAAGAAGCTTTCAGTCATTTTAATATTATCTACCTCAACCCATATAAAATTTATTCCTTTTGATATCTTCAAAAGTCTATTGAAAAATTCCACTGTGATTTTTTCCCATTTCCACTTAGGTATGGGTAATGGTTGAATGATCTCCTTATATTTTTTTTATATCTAGCCTCACTTTCTGGCATATTAGACACCATGATATATATTATATAATCTCTTTCATCATATTTTCCCATCAATAGTTCTCAAAGGGATCCTGATACTTCTTTGTGCTTCCAAGATGGATAGAGAAGGTTGAGCGATGTGCATCATCCAATAGCTCCTTTAACATAGGATTTGACTGTACACATTGTATTGACCCAAATATTACCACACCTTCTTCAATAAAATTGAATTCAAAGGATTTCCCTTTTTATATTTTCCACTTTCTTCTAAATTCCCACATCACCTCTGTGTGAATCCTTTATTTTCTCTATAAGGGATGGTTGAGAAATCATTTTTGAAAGTATGGATGGTGTTCCTTCAATTATGATTCCCATATACATCATTTCAAAATATAATAATATTGGATCCCTCCCAATTCTCATCAATGATAGAATTATCATATCCATTCTACTTAGATCATATACCTGTTTATTCTATTTCCAATGTTGGTAGTGGATTGAGCTGTCATAGTCCTTGATAATATCTAACAATATTAGTTAGGTAAAATTCAACTCTTTATATAAAAATATATACTTGAAGATTTTTGGATCCATATATATTTTTCAATTCCAACCAAAGAGATAAATATGCCATATTTTCAAAGTAAAGAACACTATATCAAAATCTAGATCATGAATTGGTTTGTTTTATTCATGAAATTTCAGCTACCTTGAAGCAAAGGATTTTACTTTTTCATTCTTTGTAAACACATATCCCAATCACTTTTTTAAAGAATCACTAAATAACACCAAAACTTCCCCACTTGTGGGTAGTGTGAGCACAAGGGAAGTGATAAGACTCTTTGTTATCTCCTTCAATCTCTCTTCACATTAATCATTTAAAAAAACTTTACTCCCTTTCGAATTATCTTGTTTATAGGATTTGTAAATCACAATAAATTTTGAAAAAATCGGTGATAATACCCCGCTAATCCAAGGAAACAATAGATATCTATCAAATATATTTTCCTCCACCATCCTTCAATCTATTCTGTTTTTGTACGGTCTAAAGATATACCTTTCTTATAATGATATTTCCCAAGAATGATACTTTATTTAAACATAACTCACATTTTATGTACATGGATTTAAGATTATCATTTTATATAGTATTTAACATAGTTATCAAATTATTCTTATGCTCCTCCTTTCTTTTGGAGTATATTAGAATATCATCTATAATGACTACCAAAAATTTGTTGAGGTAATACACAAAACTCTATTCATCAAGACCATAAATATTTGTGGGTAATTAGTGAGTTTCAATGGAATTACTATGAACTCATAGTGCTCTTACTTTTTACTAAAATAAAAAATGGGGATATACTCCTTCTTCACCCAATCGTGGTAATATATTGATCACAAATCCACCTTAGAGAAGTGTTATTCTCCACATATCTGATTAAACAGGTCATCAATCTATGGTATAGGATACTTGTTCTTTATCATGATCTTATTGTGCTCATTATAATCAATGAAAAGGGGAATTAACCCATATGTATTGTTGATGACGAGGATTAGTGAACCCCATGGTGAAGCACTTTGGAATTCGAACACATTATCTAGATTATCATGTAGTTATTTCTTCATCTCCCCAAGTTCCACAATATCTATTCTTTATAGAGTCTTCGGAAATGGAAACACCCTAGGTATAAGCTCGATTGAAAATTAAACCTCTAAACTGGGAGGAATACTAGGAAATTCATTGGGAAACATATCAGTGTATTCCCACACAATGTGAATGTCTTCAAAGATGATCCATTCCTTAGACTAAATAATTTGAGCTAGATATTTTTCTCATTAGGAAATAATTTCCATTCTTTATATGTTGCATATTAATAATATTCATCCACTTCCTTTCAATTATATAGAATTAGTGGAATTTTAATGATGTAGAGAGTGATTTCCTTCTCATTGATATTTATGGCGGCTCCATATAGTGAAAGCCTATATATGCCAAAAATTGCATAAAACTCAACCAAAGGGAGTATGAAATGGTTTTTTGGAAACCTTAGTCTATAAATTTTAATAGGTGAGGACTTATATACATGGGATGAAATAATTTCAGCATTTTATGTTTTTACCTCCACCTCTAATACCATTCTTTGTGATGGTGTTTGAATAGTTATAATAAACATTCATGATATGTAGGAATCTATATAACTATAATAAAAAACTATGTTTTAAATTATTGAATGAATGACTAGATTACCTATCACCACTACATTTTCAGAACCACCTCATCAGTTGTGGCGGTAAAAGCATTCCCTTACTACCTTGGAATTTTTTGGTTGTGTTTGAAAACCCTTATATTAGTGAATTGGTTTGAATAGTGCCATGGATCCTTGTAGTTGAAGTAATGAAAAATGAGATAAGGGTTACCGAGAGTATTTCTATCTTCAAACACATTAGTGGGTTTCTCCTTTTGTAAATATCAAGGAAGGTTTCATTCATTACCTCACCTAAATCATTTTCTCGTTCCCCTTAGGAAATTTCTGAGGGGATTCTTTCTCCACCTATGATAAGTGGGATATTAAAATTTCTTAGCACAATTAGATTTATCCATCAGACCACTAGAATTAAACTCTACTTTATTCATGTTATCCCCATGATACCTTATATATTCACTGATTTCCAATTCAATTTTGAGGGAAAATATGACAATTTCTTCATAGCTATCGAAGTCACAAATCTCTATGGATTTTCAAAGACTAGGTTTTATCCTGTCAAGGAAGCGGTCAACATTGAATTATAGGGTAATGAAAAAGAAGGAGGAATATCGTGAACATATTGTGAAGTTTTCTTCAAGCACCATAATATATTCGTCATCTTTTTTCTTAAGTACACGAAATCCCATTTTAATTTTAAGTCAAAGGGTCTGAGGAAAATCATTATCAAAAAACATTTTTCTGGAATTCCCTCCACCCCATCACTTCGATCTCTTCTTTAGGCTTCGTATTACTGATCAATGTATGCCACCGATCAGATTCCCCCTTCATATGATAAACATACAGTAGATCATTCTCTTTTACAAAACATTTAAGGATGGAGAATATCCTCTCAATGGATATGACTCATTGTTCAATGATTAAGGGATAGGATGACCCATTGAATGTGGGAGGCCTTTGTCTCATAAAAGACTCAATTATAGACTGTTCTTTTTTAGGGGGATTGGGGTTCTCCTCTAGATCCAGTTTTCTATTCGAAATCTGATTTAGATGAGAGAATATTTTCATGATGTTTTTGATTAATACTTCCATCAGGTTGGTAATCTCATTGAGGTAGTCATCACATTACATGTAATATTGATTGTTTATCTTATTCCTCCTATTTTCGTCCATTGGATATAATGAATGAAAAATTATGAATGGGTATTTTTAAACTATTATACACATAAATGGTAATTTAATGACATTAAAGGGATAACTTATAACTTACATTTATTTCATTAACTTATGAATTTCAAGGATTTAATCTATGTTATCCATGATATATTTCCAGACATACATTTTTATGGGAATTTATTTTATTTCCCTTAATAATGGTTCATAATGAGCTAGTGATTTTACCAAAGAACAACCCTTGATATTTTTAGACCCATTATGTAATAAGGCGACTTTCGTATACCAGGTTACACCGAGTAAGGCCCGACACACAATGTCAGAGTTGTTACCCCTAGGTACAAATGTGCTAGAACCACATCCAATTTTAGTATCAACATAATAATTTATTTTCTTGATAAATCACATAATCAATACATACCTAAATATAAGGATATTTTTATTTTACAAAGTCTTATCCCTATGGATTTCTTAAGATTTTTCTAATCCTAATTCCCAAAAATGACTAAACATTTCCTTTGATATCAACTATAAATATACTAATATTTATTAAACATTAAAACATGAATTATTACATAATATTACATTTAATACACCTCAAAATATCGAGAAGCATAGTGTATTTGGGTATGAGGTACATTGCATAAAAATTTAAAAAGGAAAAAAAACATTGTTATTGAAAACTTCCTTAACATGTTTGCACTTAAACTGCAAGGGATAACCTGGGGACATACATAAAAGAGGGGTGAGCTATAAATCCCATTAAGGGAAATAAACATGGAATAACATGAATATAATAACACATTTTATACAATAGTAATATCAATGGATCATAATAGGGGTGAGAGTCATAAATATGAACAATAAGACATGATATAGCATCATAACAATGAAAATGAGAGGTTATCTTAAAACACAGCATCATAGGAATAGGTCAAAGATAATTTCCAGGACAACATGATGGAAAAAACCCACAAAGGAACCAGGTTCAATACCTATCCTAACATGATGTCTCATGAGGCTAAACATTACCCATTTCATTAGATAATTATATAATTAAGGGTTCACATTTCACATTTATTTCATTCTCATGCTTATGTATACTACATAGATCATACAACATCGATTCATTTATCATTATATATTATTCCACGATTATAAAGAGTGAAATTAATATTGTAAAGTCCCATGTAAAAGTTGTATAAGAGTGTAAAGTAGAACAAAATTGTTAAGAAATGGGTATGTTATTGACTACACAAATGTTTTGGTATGGAAACGCACGGAAAAAATTTAATCAACAAAATGACTTCACTTGAAAATTTATAAATCTATTTGATAGAGAGAAAGGGGTCTCTAATAATTTTTGATATACAATGGGTAGTGATGGGGATCTTTAAATACATATACCAATATTAAGAATTGGAAATGGAATTCATAAGATAATAATGAAACTAGAATAAAGAAGAGAAGGTAAGGATCTCCTGCTAAATTTCATCACGGTAATGAGTGTACATAATGGTTCATCGGAAGAACTCATGATATTGAATGGAGTCCCTAATCTTATAGACATCAAATGGAAATTACAATGTATTTGTAAAAAAACATATCCAAACATGAAAAAATGAAAATTAAGAAGTCTAACATAAAATAAGTTCTTGAATAAAAAGAAGATTGGAATATCACTACAAGAAAACCTCCGTTTAGCAGCAGTTTTTTCGCGGCGGTTTTTAAAACCGCCGCGAAATGCGTTTCGGGCTGCCATTTCGCGGCGGTTTTTAAACCGCCGTGAAAAACCCGCCGCGAAATGCCAAAAAAAAATTATTTTTTTTATTTTTTTTAATTTTATTCGAGGAGTAGCGGCGGTTTTTTAAAAAACCGCCGCGAAATAGCGGCGGTTTTGGTAAAATCGCTGCGAAATGAAATGAAAAAATAAAAAAACACGAGAAACCCTGAAATCACTAAAACGACCATAACTTTTGATTCGGGCGTCCCTTGAAGCGCCACGACCAGTCAAATCAAAGCTCATGAAGAGATCTAGAGGTACATATAATAAAAACCGTGAGACAGTCTAAGGTGCGGAAGATATTAGAGTTATAAGAAAGTTGAAAAAAGTTCTCCAACTTCAAACTGCCATAACTTTCGCTCCGGGTGTCCGTTTGGGCTGTACCACATATCAAATCGAAGCCAGTGAAGAGAGTTACGCACTCGTTTGACAGAAAAAAACTTATGTCATGTTTTTTGACCCCAAAAACCCCTCATAAGGCCTCCAAAACCCCATTTCTGTCACCGGTGTCCCGTCGAACTTGTCTTCAAACGGACTTAACTTTCGATCCGCGTGTCAGTTCGGCCTCCTCCACCTTCCAGATCATAGCTCGTTCCATGAGCTTCAGTTTGACTGGTCGCGGCGCCCACATGCACTCCTAGATCACATGTTATGGCCTTTTTAGTGGGTATCGAGTTTGTTATGTTTTTCAATGCCTCGTTTCTAGCACCCGTTCCCCGTCAGCTTTTTTTTAAATGGTCATAACTTCCTATCCGCCTGTCCATTTGGACTCTTTCACCTTTCAGGTCGAAGATCGTTTTAGGATCTTTGATTTGACAGGTCGCGGATCTAAAACAGACTCTCGGATCATAAGTTATCTCCATTAATGTGAGTCCAATGTTTTTGTCTCTTCATAACCGTTTTGACGGGTTTTAACGGTTGCTCCATTTATTACTGTTTATTTGGGTTTCCATGACTTGTTATCTTTATCAATGGGTTTTTATGGGTTATTATGATGATTATGTTGAATTATTAAAGAGTTTTCCAGAGTTGTCACGAGTTTTCATGCGTTCTCATTCTTTTGAATGTCTCATTCTTCATATGTTTCTCCATCCTTTTTCATGCATTTTCATGATTTTTCATCCCTTATCACATCTTTTCATATTTTTTCATGTGTTTCCTTTATTATTTATTATTTATTATCTATTATTTATAATATACTTTAATTTATTTATTATCTATTATTTGTAACTGGTTATTTATTATTTATTATTTATTATTTATATTTTTTAATTATTTATGTTTATTTATTATTTATTATTTATTATTTATATTTATTAATTATTTATGTTTATTTATTAATTATTATTTATATTTATATTTATTTATTAGTTATTATTTATCAGTTATTATATATTATTTATTATTTATTATTTATTATTTATATTTATTTATAATTTATATTTATTTATTATTTATTATTTATTATTTATTATTTATATTTATTTATTATTTATTAATTATTATTTATATTCATTTATTATTTATTATCTATATTTATTTATTATTTATTATTTATATTTATTTATTATTTATTATTTATTATTTATATTTATTTATTATTTATTATTTATTAATTATTATTTATAATTTATATTTATTTATTATTTATTATTTATTATTTTTATTTATTTATTATTTATATTTATTTATTATTTATATTTATTTATTATTTATTATTTATTATTTATTATTTATATTTATATTTATTTATTTATTATTTATTATTTATTATTCTTTATTCTTTATTTATTATTCATTATTTATTATTTATTATTCATTATTTATTATTTATTATTTATTCTTTATTCTTTATTCTTTATATCTATTATTTATTATTTATTATTTATTATTTATTATTTATTATTTATTATTTATATCTATTATGTATTTATTATTTATTATTTATTATTTATTATTAATATTTATTAATTATTTATGTTTATTTATTATTTATTATTTATTATTTATTATTTATTATTTATTATTTATTATTTATTATTTATATTTATTTATTATTTATTATTTATTATTTATTATTTATTATTTATTATTCATTATTGATTATTTATTATTTATTATTTATTACTTATTATTTATTAATTATTATTTATTAATTATTATTTATTATTTATTATTTATTATTTATTATTTATTATTTATTATTTATTATTTATTATTTATTATTTATTATTTATATTTATTTATTATTTATATTTATATATTATTTATTATTTATATTTATTTATTATTTATTATTTATTATTTATTATTTATTATTTATTTATATTTAATTATTATTTTTTATTTATATTTTTTTATTATTTATTATTTATTATTTATTATTTATTATTATTGAGTTTATATGTATTATTTATGTATTATTATTTTTTTCAATTAATATATATAAGTATATTAAATTCTGTTTATTAAGCACATGGCGAGCTTGCTCGAGTGGTAAAGTCTTTGGAAACTATGCAAGAGGTTAGGGCTTCAAATAGATAAAATAAATATATATAATAAATAGATAAAATAAATAAATAAATAAATAAATAAATACGAAAAATAAATAAATAAAATAAATACGAAAAAAATAAATAAATAAATACGAAAAATAAATAAATAAATAAATAAATAAAATAAAATAAATAAATAAATAAATAAATAAATAAATAAAAATATAAAATATAAAATAAAAAAAAGTAAAAAATAATAACAAATAATAACAAAAATAACAAAAATAAAAAAAATAAAAAAACCGCCGCTAAATCATTTAGAGGTGGTTTAAACCGCCGCTAAAAACCCACCGCGAAACGTTCTGCGACTGTTTTTAAAACTGCCACGAATAGTTTCCCGACGCACGATTTCGCGGCGGTTTAAACTGCCGCTAAATGCCTTTTTTTCCGTAGTGATTCCCTTACATGAGTGAGTGAATCCTATTGATTCAGATGTTCTTATTGAGAGCTTGGATGAACCTTGGGAGGACACTAGAGAGGGTAGGTAAAGGTATAGATATACTACAAGGATTTTGAGAGAGGTTAAATGGGATATTTGTTGGGTTTATATAGGAAATGGGTGAGGATTTCCTTAATATTTCTAAAAATTATGCATTGGACTCTATATAAAAAATAACCAAAACCACGAACAATACCATGGTTTTCCCCATTTTTTCATTAAAATGGGTGTGGATTTAATTATTTTATAATTCCAAGGACCAAAATTAACAAAATAATACCCTTTCTTAGGTGGAATTGAGTCATACTCTTAAGGAAATGATTTTAAAACCATAAAATATATTAATGGTTTTGGAGGATTCACAAAGGATTTAAACAATTATTCAAATAAAAATAAAATCTAATTGTTTTTAAGGTAAAACATATATTTGGTTATGGATATCCTTTATAGTATATATTATATCACTTTTTGTTCATTTTGATGTCATAACATACATCGTATATTTATACGATCTTTAATATTTACCAGAAAATTCAAATTTCATAAAAAAATATGAAAAATTTATCATTGGATAATTTCAACGTTACGATTAAATAAATGATATTAATTTTATCAAAATAATTTTTTAAATGTGTGTATTTTTATTTTTAAAAAAATAATCTGTATTTATTGAGAAATTCTGCATTTTTTCACAATAACTATTTTTGAACCCTTATAAAAATTACATTTGACATCCTAAAAATTATATGTTAGTTTATATATAACAAAAATTATTTAATAATAATTATTTCTTAAAATATAATTTATTATAAAAATAATTTAATTCATCAAAATAAGCATCTAAATTGAAATTTAATTAAAAAAATATTTTATAATTTATTGTATAAAAATAAAAATAATTTATGTAATGACTGACTGATTGAAAAGTTAATTTTTATTTAGGAAAATAATGAAAGAATACAGGAGAATAAAGAAACATAAACTCAAGTTGGATGAAAATAAATAAGAACAAGTTCATCATTTCTGACAATAATCTTACAATCATTAGGTAAAGACCCCAAATTGGTATATAGAATCAGACTCTCTCCTAGCCAACCTTTTCTAGAAAATGCATATGTCATATAATTACCTTAACTCTGAGTATGATTGATGTGAGTATTCTAGTTGATGTAGGAACTATAATTTTTTATAATATAAATCAAAGATTAAGGTTTTCCAACCTTATCCTGTAGACAAATGATTATCACTATAGAATTGGATTCAATTTCTGTAATTTTTATTTTGAAGAGGTGGGAAAAGGAAAGACTTGTAACCGTGGATTTTTTTCTCGAAACTAATATAAGTACCTGCACAAAAGAATATCTAAGACCTAGAATCATAGATCCCCTTAAATCCCTCACTAAAACTCCTCCTCGCATCTCCCCATCAGGAAACCAACCATCAATATTTAGTTTAAACCACACTATAAGAGGTTCCCATATGACCCATATTCCTTATAAACCACCATTTACTTATGTGTTCAAGGGGGAGCCTAGAGTAAAATTCATGAGAAAAATAGAATTAATTCCACCTTTGATAAGGGTCACCAACTTCACCAACAACAACTAAACCTACACCTGGAAGTAAATATTAGAATACCTAATACCTTCTCTCTATTTATTCCTAGCATCCCATGGAATCTAATAAGCCACTAAAAACAACATACCACACAAAATTTTTTCCACCCCCTTCTTTATCAACACTCAAAACCAATCCTCGAGCATACCTTGGAGGGAATCACTATTAATGTTTAGGTTCATCCCTTATCGCACGAAATACTAACCCCCCTTTTCCCATTTCCCTTGGAAGAAAATGTGACATGTTATTATAAGTGTTGGTGTCCTGAGAACCAACTGTTTTGTACTTTGATTACATGAATGTTCACTTATTATATATTGTTCATTGTTCTGCATAACTATAATATAATAATGTCCTGGAATATTTGTTGCATTAATAAGGTCATAGTAGATCCCCGCTATGATGAGAACCTTGAAATGCTATAACAATATTCTTAAATAAAGTTCTGCGGTTGGATGACATACTATGATAGGACACATAGTATACAGACCGTCATGTGTGAGTACTCGTAAGAAGATGAGACTCTCTCTCATGGAGTTCGCACTTGGTAATCTCCAAGATAGGAGATTATGAGAACAGACCTGCCTGTAGTAATTCTGCATGTCTTGGTGTCATCGGATATTGCTATCTGTGAGTGTGTGTAATGGTCCTTAGACTGGAAGATTATCATTAACTCATGTCATGACTCACGCACTTAGATTTACTGACGAAAACCGTCACGCAGACAGTTGGCGGGAAGTAGGGTACGTTGGGTGCGTCACGAGTGACATGTTGTTAATAGATAAGTCAAGGAAGGATTTTCCCCTTCCATTTATGGAATTTGATATCTCGGCCCTTTGATTGAAATAGAACTATCGCATTAAATTCCATGGCCATGGTGTAAATGACGAGTTTATTTCAGGTATTCAAAGAACGACATATCAAGCATATAGGTTTATGACACTACCATGAATCTTTCTTGATGAGATATCGAGACAATGGGATTAAATTACACAGTAAGCATTCGTATGAGGTGATATGTCAATACGGCGTTAACTTCTTTCTCTTGGGTGCCTTGAATCACTGCTAGACAGTAATCTTGGACTTTAGGCAAGCCTTCCTAATGCCAACGAGAAGGAGGCCTAGAGGTTCACACACTAAGTGTATCCAAGTATCTCAAGTTGAAAAAAGATTATTCCCATACGCGGTTTAATAATTATTCAAGGAAGCCTAAGTTGTTTTTAATGATGGAGGAAAAATAAAATAAAACAAGTACACGCCGTGTATTATTATTACATGCCGTGTAATTTTATTTTGGAAAGGAAATGAATAAATGAAAACAAGATATACACGCCGTGTACATTTAATGTACACGCCGTGTAGTTTTCAATGAAAAACAAGTACACGCCGTGTATTTATTATTACACACCGTGTAGTTTTTCCAATCGAGATTTTGAGGATATAATATTTTTTTAAATGATATTTATTATAATCAGTGTGGGTGCATGTCAAGGAATTATTTATTCGACATGGGGGTTTTAAATAAAGATTCAATGAAATAAATAAAATGCATAACGCGTTTATTTATTTTCATAACTCTATAACCCCACACACCCGATTATAAATATCCTCACAACCCCAACTTTTTTCCGACACACAAGAGAATTGTTGTGCACAACATCTCTGGAGAATTATTTCAAGGCCGAAATAACCTCTTCCTCCAAGAACGCTCTCACGACCGAGAGAGATCCTCTTCCATCAGATCAAGATGATCTAAGGCGGACAACGCAAGAAAAGGCTTCTCCACGCTAGCACCCGGAGAATCCTTTGGAGACGTCCAGAGATATGAGGTACACGTGTGGATCACCGCTAGAGGGAGTCTACACTTGGCTTCTGCGACGCAACGACGGATCACATCGACAACGTGATCGAGAACATCAATGAAGAAAGAACAGCCAAAAGGTATTTCTTTATAATTAATTAAATTAATTATAATCAACCTGTAACGATCCTTGTTTGTGGTTCTGGGACAAACCATCTTCTTTGTCCTTTTCCGTGATTCGATCCGTGGAGACTGGCGTTTATCGTCGTATTGATCCTGGATTGATCATTGCTAATGACAAAAAGCCAAGTGGGAACATCCACCCACGCGCTTCCGCTGCGCCCGGAACCTTCAAATGGTATCAAAGGGAGGTTACAATGTTAATTATAGTTATTTAATTTTCATTAATAATTTACATTTTCATATTTGATTCAATTCGAAATAAATCGTTCTATAAATCTGAATTAACGAGATCTATTCTTCCTCCTTCGTTTATCGATTCATATCATAGAAATGACCTTTTAATTTTAATTTTGATTAAAATAAAAACGAGTAACTCGTCCGGAGGAGCCGCTCTTTCTGTCTGTACAACACGGGATTACACGGTGTGTAATTAAAACTACACGCCGTGTACTTAGGTTCAATGAACCGGCACTGGTCTGCCAAACCACGCCGTGTGAATTGATTATGCCTAAGTTTTAATCACGCCGTGTTGACCAGAATTGAATGGCGCGTGGAAACCGGAATACACAGCGTGTATGTTGGAACAACACGTTGTGTAGTCCGTTCCGACCCAGGTGAAACCGTGTACAAAGATAAGCCGCGTACCGCGTACACAGGATTGCCAGGCCGGTTACCGCATAACAAGGAAGTACACGCCGTGTATGATTCATCTACACGTCGTGTACTCTAAAATTTCCAAAGTACAGAAAACACGCCAAAGCCCCGGCGTGTACTTTGGATAAAGGGTGAAAAGAAAAATACATGCCGTGTAATTATAAACTACACGCCGTGTACTTTCCAGAAATGGAAATTCACCAGGTTTCCTCCAATGTACAAAGACCCGTACAAGGAATATGGATGAGAAGAATCTCAAGTAAATTTAGAAAGGAATTTAAGATAAAGAGTTGATTAATTATAAGATCATAATTAATTGAATTCGAGCGTGTTTTATCTTAAATAAAAGAACGATTAAAATAATTTGAATTCTAAATATGCGTAAATGTCGTTGCATACTATGGATGATCATGAGCTAGACCAAAGACCCTTTGTATGTGTATGGTTTCATTTAAATTTATTTAATTTAAATTTGTTGGTCTGCGAGCCTTCTTCCAATAAAATGTAGGGCATGCGTGCCCATGGTTTATTTAATGTAAACCCATGTAATGGAGGATCTCCCAAGCCAGAGGAGATGGTTCAAATCCCGAAGCCGAGGCGAAACTGACGCAAGAAGATACAAAGGTGGACAGGTGGGAGCTGAAAAACACGAACCATCAGGTTCAAGGTGTTTTCCCTAGGTCAGGGTTATCTTATCAAAACTGCTAGATAAGCTAACCAAATAGAATCACATGATCATGCCATCTTATTTTATTTCTGACTGATTTCATGGGGTATTTATTATGTATGTGTTGTCGCGATCACATAATTAATAAAATGAACAAGCATGAAAAGATGGAATAAAATAAAAACCGGACTATGCGTAAACATTATCGGAACATGGTTAATCACTTAAGCAATCATCACTTAATATTAACAAGCATGTGATAATGAAAAAGATATGCATAAAGAATAAAATCCCTCAAATACCATATTAAGTCAGACCAAGCCTTTCGTTACTTGATTAAGGGCAAGACTCAATAGAACTATGTGTTTGACCAACCCTTGTTGGGATATTTACTTTTATAAAGGAAGCCCTTATGAAAGGTTTCGGGTTGACTTAACCATATTACATCAAGAGAAGTATCCCTTGCTAGACTTGGTGTAATATTGGAGGAAAGATTTGAGGAAATCCAATTCAGGATTTCAGGATTGGGGAGTCCACTCAACAGATCAAGGAACTGTAAGCTCACAGTTGGCAAAGACCTGCCTACCTAAATACCTTCAAATAGCTTGACCAACCCTTGTTGGGGTTATGCGAAGGGAAATATGGATCCTTTCCACTAGAATTTCAAAGCAACTGGACATTCCGAGTTCAATGGTGAGGGCCATTGAGACTTGATAAAATAGTGGGAGACTTAATTAATTTATTATTATTTCTTATAAAAATGTAATCAAGAAAGTACTAATAAATCTGCTCTTTTAAAATTGTAGAATCAAGATGACAAACTCGTCAACCACTTTTTCTCTGCAATCAATACTGGATAAAGACAATATCCTCACTGGCAGTAACTTTCAGTAATGGTTTAGGCGCCTTCGGGTTATCCTACGCCATGAACGGAAGTTTTACATGTTGTATTCCTCACTTCCTGATTCCCCTACCCCAGGGGCAAGTGATGATGATTTCCTAGTCTATGATCAACATTTGAATGACGCTCTCGACGTTCAAAGTTTGATGTTGTAATCTATGTCTAGTGAGCTCATGAAGTCTCATGAAGACATGGATGCCTACAGCATGCTCAATCACCTCGGTGGTCTATACCAGGAGAGAGAAAGACAGGAAAGGTTTGAGATATCCAAGGCTCTATTTCAGAGTAAGCTTGGAGAGGGTGCCCCAGCTGGGCCTCATGTAGTCAAGCTCATTGGCTACATTGAGCGCTTGGAGGTTCTAGGGTTTAAACTCCCTAAAGAACTGGGTACCGATCTCATTCTCGCATCACTCCCCCAGGGCTTCTCAAACATTGTTGTTAATTTCAACATGAACAATATTGAGAAGTCTCTATCTGATCTTCTTATCCTTATTCGCCAAGTGGACAATGACATGAAGCATGAAAAGCCTTCTGTCCTTATAGTGAATAAAAGGAAAGGGAAGGTGAAGAGATTTAAGCCCAAAGCTTCTTCAAGGCCTTCCAAGAAAAGTAAGATCAAAGGGGAGGCAAAGGAAAATTATGTTGTTTGTTTCGCATGTGGAAAAAAGGGCCACTGGAAGAAAAACTGCACCCAGCTAAGGAAGCAAGGGGAAGCTTCAGGTGCGTTTGTTATCGAATGCAATCTATCTGTTTCTACTAATTGGGTATTAGATACTGCTTGTGGTGCTTACATCTGTAACCAAATACAAGAACCAATTAGATTCAGGAAGATTGATCGAGGGGAGGTAGATCTATGAGCAGCCAACGGAGCCAGACTCGCTGATGTAGCTGTCGGAGACTACCACCTCACATTGCCTACTAGGATGGTCTTGGTTTTGAAAGGTTGTTATTATGTGCCTTCTGTTACTAAAAACATTATTTCAGTATCCAGATTAGATACTGATGGATTCATATTCATGTTTGGAAATGAATGTTGCTACTTTTATAAAGATAAAATTTGTTTTGGTAGGGCACATTTATATAACGACCTTTATGTGTTAGACTACACAAACCGAGTAATGGCAATCGATAACAAAGTTAATTCACATGACTCATACCACACCCAAATTTGGCATCACCGGCTAGGTCATTTCAATGAGAAATGTTTGACAAAATTACATCAAGATGGGTATTTAGATTCTTTCGAACTAAAACCACTTGGTGTATGTCATGCATGTCTACAAGGAAAAATGACCAAAGCCCCATTTAGTGGGAAAGGTGAAAGAGCTAAAGAGCTTCTAGAATTAGTTCACACAGATGTGTGTGGACCGTTTCCAGTTGAAGCAAGGGGTGGGTTCTCGTACTTCATAACTTTTACTGATGATTTTAGTATATATGGATATATCTATTTAATGAGGTATAAGTCAGATTCTTTTGATCGGTTCAAAGAATACAAGAATCAAGTTGAGAACCATCTTGGTAATAAGATTAAGAAACTCCACTCAGACAGAGGAGTAGAATATCTTAATCAAGAATTCATTGATTTATTACGGGAGTTTGGGATTCTATCTCAACTCACTCCTCCTTACACACCGCAGTGGAATGGTGTAAGTGAAAGGAGGAACCGAACCCTATTGGACATGGTGAGATCAATGATGAGTCAGGCGAGTCTTCCATTATCCTTTTGGGGATATGCATTACAAACAGCAACACACATAATAAACCAAGTACCAACTAAATCAATAAATGGTATTCCATACGAATTATGGAGTGGACTCAAAGCCATGTTGTCGAATTTACATGTGTGGGGTAGTGAAGAATTTGTTAAGGCCTCTTCAGGTAACAAAATTTTACCCCGAGGCACAAAGTGTATCTTTATAGGATATCCCAAGGAAACAAGGGGATATTACCTATACAACCCCTCAGACAAAAAGGTTACAGTGTCAAGACACACCATATTCTTTGAGAGGGAGCACATCTCCAAAAGAGAGAGTGGGAGCGAGATAGACTTCGATGAAGTTGAGGCTCAAGATACACATGAGTTGGCACAAGAACAGATTCCACAAAGCCCCGTGGAAGAACAATCTGTTACAGAGACACAAGAACTGCGTAGGAGCACGAGAAAGGTGAGAGAACCAGAACGATATGGTTTTCTTGTCACCGAGGATGGTGGCTCATTATTGGTTGACAATGATGATCCTCTTACCTACAAGGAAGCAGTTGAAGTCACAGACGTTGCCAAGTGGAAGGAAGCCATGAATTTTGAAATGGATTCCATGTACCAAAACCAAGTCTGGATTTTGGTAGATCCTCTAGTTGATTTAAATCCTATTGGTAATAAATGGGTATTCAAGAAGAAACTAGACATGGAAGGGTAGGTCAGCACCTACAAGGCACGACTGGTTGCAAAAGGTTTTAGACATCGTCAAGGAATTGACTATGATGAAACCTTTTCACCGGTTGTAATGCTGAATTCCATCAGAATCCTATTGCCCATTGCTGCTTACCATGAATATGAAATTTGGCAAATGGATGTCAAAACATCTTTCCTTAACGGGAACCTCCAGGAAGATGTCTACATGACACAACCTGAAGGGTTTGTGACTCCAAAGGATGCCAATAAGGTATGCAAGTTGCAGAAATCCATTTATGGATTAAAGCAAGCATCAAGGTCATGGAACATTCATTTTGATGAAGCTATTATAGAATTTGGATTTTTTAAGAATGAATGTGATCCTTGTGTCTACAAAAAGTTTAGTGGAAGTGCAGTTGTTTTCCTAATAGTATATGTTGATGACATATTGCTAATTGGAGATGAAGTACATGTATTACAGTCAGTTAAGGCATGGTTGAATAAATGATTCTCCATGAAATACTTGGGAAAGGCGGCATATATTCTTGGTAACAAGATCCATCATGATAGATCTAAGAGAATGCTAGGCCTGAGTCAAAGTACATACATTGACAATATACTGAAGAGATTCAGTATGGAACAGTCCAAGAGGGGATTGTTGCCAATGTCACATGGCATTCATCTTTCCAAGAAAATGTGTCCTCAGACACATGAGGAAAGAAAGAGGATGGAAAGGATCCCTTATGCATCCGCGATTGGGTCAGTCATGTATGTTATGCTATGTACGAGGCTAGATGTTGCTTACGCATTAAGTGTGGTAGGCAGATATCAAGCTGATCCAGGAGACCACCATTGGATGGCAGTCAAGACTATCCTTAAGTATCTGAGGCGTACTAAGGATATGTTCCTGGTTTATGGAGGAGATGAGGAACTAGTCATCAGAGGACATGTAGATGCTAGTTTCCAGACTGATCAAGATGACATGAAGTCGCAGACTGGATACATCTTTAGTTTGAATGGAGGTGCAGTGAGCTGGAAGAGCTCAAAACAAAGTGTGGTGGCAGATTCTACAGCAGAGTCGAGTATATCACAGCTTCTGAGGCAGCTAAAGAAGTAGTATGGATGCAAATCTTCATCCAAGAGCTGGATGTTGTATCGAGCAGTAATGATCCTATCACACTCTATTGTGATAATACTGCAGTGGTGGCACTTGCAAAAGAGCCAAGGTCACGTCAGCGGACAAAGCACATACTTCGGAAGTATCATCTCTTGAGGGATTTTTCTCAGAGAGGTGAAGTTGCAGTGAGCAGTATTTCCATGGAAGACAACGTGGTGGACCCATTGACTAAAGCCTTGACTCAGCAGAAACATGATCATCATGTGAGGTATAGCGGACTAAAAGTCATAGGCAGTTGGCTCTAGTCCATGTGGGAGTTTGTAAGGGTTGGTGTCCTGAGAACCAACTGTTTTGTACTTTGATTACATGAATGTTCACTTATTATATATTGTTCATTGTTCTGCATGACTATAATATAATAATGTCCTGGAATATTTGTTGCATTAATAAGGTCATAGCAGATCCCCGCTATGATGAGAACCTTGAAACGCTATAAAAATATTCTTAAATAAGGTTCTGCGGTTGGATGACATACTATGATAGGACACGTAGTATACAGACCGTCATGTGCGAGTACTCGTAAGAAGATGAGACTCTCTATCATGGAGTTCGCACTTGGTAATCTCCAAGATAGGAGATTATGAGAACAGACCCGCCTGTAGTAATTATGCATGTCTTGGTGTCATCAGATATTGCTATCTGCGAGCGTGTGTAAAGGTCCTTATACTGGAAGATTATCATTAACTCATGTCATGACTCACGCACTTAGATTTACTGACGAAAACCATCACACAGATAGTTGGCGGGAAGTAGGGTATGTTGGGTGCGTCACGAGTGACATGTTATTAATGGATAAGTCGAGGAAGGATTTGTCCCTTCCATTTATGGAAGTTGATATCTCGGCCCTTTGATTGAAATAGAACTGTCGCATTAAATTCCATGGCCATGGTGTAAACGACGAGTTTATTTCAGGTAGTCAAAGAACGACATATCAAGCATATAGGTTTATGACACATCCATGAAACCTGCTTGATGAGATATCGAGACAAAGGGATTAAATTACATAGTAATCGTTCGTATGATTTGATACATCAATGTGGCATTAAATTCTTTCTCTTGGGTGCCTTGACCCGTTTCTAGACAGTAATATTGGACTTTAGGCAAGCCTTCCTAATGCCAACGAGAAAAAGTCCTAGAGGGTCACACACTAAGTTTATCCAAGTATCTCAAGTTGAATAAATATTATTCCCGTACGTGGTTTAACAATTATTCAAGGAAGCCTAAGTTGTTTTTAATGATGGAGGAAAAATAAAATAAAACAAGTACACGCCGTGTATTATTATTACACACCGTGTAGTTTTATTTTGGAAAGGAAATGAATAAATGAAAACAAGATATACACGCCGTGTACATTTAATGTACACGCCATGTAGTTTTCAATGAAAAACAAGTACACGCCGTGTATTTATTATTACACACCGTGTAGTTTTTCCAGTCGGGATTTTGATGATATAATATTGTTTTAAATGATATTTATTATAATCAGTGTGGGAACATGTCAAGGAATTATTTATTCGACATGGGGGTTTTAAATAAAGAGTCAATGAAATAAATAAAATGTGCAACGCGTTTATTTATTTTCATAACTCTATAACCCCACACACCCGATTATAAATATCCTCACAACCCCAACTCTTTTCCGACACAGAAGAGAATTGTTGTGCACAACATCTCTGGAGAATTCTTTCAAGGCCAAAAGAACCTCTTCCTCCATGAACGCTCTCAAGACCGAGAGAGATCCTCTTCCATCTGTTCAAGACAATCTAAGGCGGAAAACGCAAGAAAAGGCTTCTCCACGCTAGCACCCGGAGAATCCTTTGGCGACGTCCAATGATACGAGGTACACGTGTGGATCACCGCTAGAGGGAGTCTACACTTGGCTTCTGCGACACAACGATAGATCACATCGACAACGTGATCGAGAACATCAACGAAGAAACAACACCCAAAAGGTATTTCTTTATAATTAATTAAATTAATTATAGTCAACCTGTAACGATCCTTGTTTGTGGTTCCGGGACAAACCATCTTCTTTGTCCATTTCTGTGATTTGATCCGTGGAGACTGGCGTTTATCATCGTATTGATCCCGGATTGATCATTTCTAATGACAAAAATCCAAGTGGTCACATCCACCCACGCGCTTCCACTGCACCCGGAACCTTCAGTTATGCCTTGTTGTTTCTGAGATTATCGTTGACTACATCAATACAAAAAGGGTGCCTCTTTTTTTAACATAATCATCAGTTGAGATTTCCTTTTTTTCCTAATCTCCAGAAAATAAAACTAGATTTACCTAGAATTTTATATCACTTAGGATTTGATTCCCATGAATCCATGCCACTATAGATATGAGTCAAATCCCGGAAGGCACTACCAATGAACCTACTAGAGTTTGAGCTTTAAAAAAAAAATCTATAATCTTTATCAACCAGTCTCATACTTTTGTAAGTGGATAGATGATCATGATTCAGAATAGTTCTCTTAAAAGAAATATAGAAACATGATTCCTTGACCAAAATTATTGGAGTACGAAATCCTGAAAAATCGATCGTTTCAACTATCCAATTAATTTTCCGATATTTTATGTTACCCCTACCAATAATCTTATTAATGGCCCCTTTATTTCTTTCATTCTTTCAATAATGCCTTACACAAGGCTTGGAAGCATCCTAGGTTGAATGGACTATCCCCTCTAGTCATAAATATACCTATAAATCATGAACTTTTCCCAAAAGTATTTCTTTTCCAAGATGTCCCACACCAAATGAGCTTTCATGGAATTCATGGTTTCCTCCACGTTAAGAAGTCCAACACCACCTTCATTGACCAGATTTAGAATTCATCTCCACAAGGCCCAATGACACTGACCAGTCTGATTGAAATCCCATATAAAGGTCACCATGAGCTTTTACAATTTTTTAATGTTCCCCTTCGGTGGTGTTAGAATGGATAAAAAGTGTGTCAGTATTTATGTGAGGACACTGTTAATCAATTTAATTCACGTACAAAATGATAAAAACATATTTTTCTTAATAAGAATTATCCATTTAATATGATTGATGATTTCTTTGAAGAGCACCATTTTTACCCTACCATTGGAGATGGGCACACCATGATAACCCATTGGTAATTGTATCCATTGTATGACAAGCTTGAATTGAATTACATTGCTTCATCTTTCTGAGTATTTGTTAGAGATGGACACACTGATCTATCTCTTACTAATGCTTTGGCCACTCAACTTTTCATAAGATGAAATTATTTTAGTAAACCTAGATATTGATCTTCTCCTTCAATTGATGAAAAGAAATAGGTCATTATAAAACAATAGGTGAGATACATTTCCATTCTAAAACCTATTTTTAAATTGTTGGATCTTTCCATCCACAAGGCCATGATGGGTTTCCCTTGAAGGAGAATCTTAATGCCTGATAAAGGGAGTGTGAAACAAGGGTTTACACTACTTAACACCACATGTTGATTTAATGATCCCAAAGTCATTTCCCAATAAATATATGGTAATCCATGGAGAGGCATAGAACCTGAATATTTACTCACAAAACCTATCCTAGAATATGATTTTCCTCATGACTCTTAGAATAAAATTTCATTCCTTTTTATCGTAGGCATTGTCCATATCAGCCTTTATCATAATGTTAGATCCAAATTTATTTTTTTAGATCATTAATCATTTCATTGGAGAATACAATATCCCCAGGAATGTTTCTCCCTTGAACAAACCCATGATTCTCTTCAAAAATAAGTTTGGGTATGACACTATAATGCCACATTTTGAAGAGAGTTATAAGGATTTTATATGAGAAGTTTCATAAAATGATTGGTCTAAATTGATTTAAAATGGAGGGGTTTTCAATTTAGGAATAATAATAAATTTGGAATCACTAACAACCCAATTAAATGAAAAACCTCTAAAAATTATTGCACTCTCTCCCTCACTTGGACCTTAATAATGTCCCAAGATACAACATTAAAGGCTCTAGGGAATCAATCAGGACTAGGGGAACTCTCCTAATTCATGATGAACACCGATTCCATCACCTATTCTTGCTTGGGGACCTCCATCAAGAAACTATTGTCCATATCCTCCACTAATATTGGAATAGAATTCATGAAGGTCTCATCAACTAGTTGTCTACTTTGTCTTTCTAGATTGAATCTATTTGGTGTATCCATATGACCTTTGAAAATATCCATAGAAAAAATTCAAACCACTTATAGGTCAAAACTAAAATCCCCATTATCAAGTATAATTTTTATCCTCTTGTTAAACTATTTTTCTTTCAATAATTCTTGAAAAAAGGCAGTATTTCTTCCCCCTCCTTTAGCCATATAGCCGTATATTTTTGTAGACAATTTCATTCCCCCTCAAGGAGTTTATATATGAATATGTTCTTATTTATGGATAGTATATTGAATCTAGAGGTATCCCAACCATTGAGGAGGCAATCCATTGAATTTTCAATTTCATTTTTTAACCCCTCTGGACTATTATCACAATTTTTGGCAGTAGGTATCCACTCAAAAATATCTCTTCTCAACTGTTGGATCCACTTTGTAATACGTAACCAAGTTTTAACCCTCTCCGACCACTCCCAAGTAGCTTTAGACATTTTGGATATCCATCCATTTATTCCATCTGGATGTATAAAAGAAACACCTACTCTTAGGGTCTCCCTTCTTAAGGGTCACCACAATAAAATAATGGTCAGACAATGACCTATTTTGATTGGTGACTAAGGACAAAGAAAAAGTATCCATGCCTTGTGAGTTAAAAAAGTATCTATCAAGCCTACTCCATATCTTCCTTTCACCTTGTAAATTATTACACCAGAAAACTTCCAAATAGTAAGGTCTGAAATTGTGAGGCTTTCATGGGGAGGTTCGACGAACATGGTTTGAGACATGATCTCGATGAGATTGAAATTATCTCGTAAACGGTTTCACTTATGCTTAAGTTATTGGATATATACTTGGGCTTGGTCAAGGTAAAATACTGGAGATGTTATCTCCCTAGGAAGATCTGTTGAATGGGCTTTATAGGGTATGATTATATTAGTTGAGGTCATCACATACTTTGTCTATGATAATTGGATTTCTCAAAAATCTATATTTATACTAATCATGGGATCACTGTTCAACAATTATATTATAAATGGTAATGATGCTTAAGGTTATTTTAAATCTGATATAATATAATAAAACCAAATAAGTTCTTGTGTTTTCTATAACCATATTACATAATAATACATTAATTAAATCATAAATGAAATTTTATTTATAACCATTTGGGTTGTTACCTGGTGTGCTCAAACTGACTATATAAGAAGTTCTTAGAGAATAATAAGTCTTTAAAAACAAGATTTAAAGACCCAAAACAAGAAATGTCCCTCTGATTATTTTGAAATATTAGTAAAAAACTAAATATTAATTTTTTAAATATAAAAACTAACGATGCATCAATTTGGATAGTTGTTTTCCTAGGATCTCTAAAAATGCATTTTTAGTGTTTCAAAACAAATAACATGCATGTAACCATAAAAACCAAATTAAAAATTCTCATATTGATTTAAATCATATGAGATCTATCTTGGAATTATTTTTGACTTATATAAGAAAACTAGATGTATATCTGACATGTGGTGTGTTTAAATTGAATGAATACAGAGTTCTTAAATAATTGAGTCTCTAAAAACATGCACTTGGAATGAAAATACAAAAAAATACATTTTATTATTTTGATATAACAAGACACCAATTTTAGAAATATTTGGTGAATTTAGGCACTAAAATCGCATTAATATATGTTATTGTTTGTCCAGGATGATCGAAAATGTCTTTTTAGTGTTTTGAAACACTAAAACAAGAATGTAATCATCAAAAATATATATTACGGCCTCTGATTGACATGAAATAATTAGTAAACTATATTTTAATTATTTCTAATGTATAAGAGCACCTGATGTGTTAATATAACATGCATTTCATTCGGACTGACTGAATAATATGTTCATAAAGAGTGGGCAGTCTTTTAAAATACATGTCAGAGGAATCAAAACCAAGAAATGAAAAATTAATTATAGTGAAATCATAAAAGTATAATTTTAAAGTTATATTTTACATATTGTCAAAAATTAATTTCAATATGATATGTAATTTTCATTGGATTATTGAAGATAACTTTTAGTATTTTGAAACAAATCATCTGTATAATAGAAAAAACCAATGAAAAAAATAATATTCAAGTGAAATTATAAGAAAAATAATTTTAAACAATATTTTATGTGTATCAGTAGATTACATTTTAATCTTTTCGAATGGAAATATCTAACCACTATTTTACATACACATCAATAATAAAATAAATAATTATATATTTGAAATGTGGTTGTTCGGATACGTCATTAAGGTTTTGGAAATAGTGGAATCAACTTATTGGGAATAAAAGAATAAAATTAATTCATTAATTGGATTCGTTAGAATATTTTAAATGATATGAATTCCATGACCAATGACATTTTTCTTTCAAATATTGACATAGAGGAACCTGAAAATGAAATTGGATCTTGGAATGTTTTATGTATAATTAATTTATTTATGATTAATAAAAGAATTGTATCATATTATGAGGTTTCTCTGATATACATGTTTATTATTCAAAAAATTCTATTTGTATTACCTTGATTCTTCTTAGAGGATCAAAGAGTATAATCCATTTTTTCCTTTTTTTGAAGACTACATGGAATGTATCATTATAGGACATCCCAAAGAAACAAGAGGATACTACCTATAAAATCCTTTTGATAAAAAGGATTTGGTTGATAGGAATCCCATATTCATTGAGAATGATCATATATATAGAAGAGATTGTAGGATTGAGATATACTTCAATGAAGTCTAGTATCAAGTTAAACAATATTTGGAATAGGATCAAATTCCAAAAAGATCCATTGAAGAAGTTGTCCCAGAGACCCAAATACTATGTAGGAGAATAAGAAATGTTAGAGAACTAGAAGAGTATGATTTTCTTGTCACCTATTATGGTGACTCATTATTAGTTGATAATAGTGATACTTAAACTTAAAAGAAATAGTAAGTGTCGCATATGTTTCTAAGTTTCAAGAATTCATGAATTTTGAAATTGTTTCCATGTACCAAAACCACATCTGGATTTTGGTAGATCCTATTGTGCATGTAAAAACCTTTTTTATGAAAACAATGATATTGAAAAAGGCCCAATCCAATTTATTAAAAGATAAAAACAAATAATACAAATACCAATTGGAAAAGAAGCCCATAAAAAACAAAAAAAAAAGTCACAATGACTCTAGTAAAACAAACCATAAGAGGAATTACAAATATGGAAGGTCAACTGCATGAGTGAGGTTAATTCTATGCCTAACCCACTAGGAGGGGGTCTTCCATATGGATGTCACCCTCATTTACAAGGCTTCTCTCTCTTCCATGGTCAAAAAAAATCCTCTGAACAGAAACCTGCACCCATAGATTCTTTTATAATAACATCTTCAGTATACGTAGATCAGTCATTGTTATCACCATAGCCCCTTACAACAATAATAGATGACCCAACTCCCAATTAAATCATATCAGTCTTCTTTTTAGAGGCATTAAATGCAGCATCATACTACACACCTAAACAACATCTTTGGAAGTATCCTAAATTTTGATATGAGTAAGAACATCAACCTTATAAGTACAAAAAATAGGAACCTAATGGTTACTAGTGGGTATTAAAGAATAAACTAGACATGTATTGGAAATCCAATACATATAAGGAATTCTTGATTGAAAATTTGTTTAAGGAGAATCAAGTCTTTCACTATGATGAAACCTTTTCCCTAGTGAAAATGCTAAAATACATCATAATTCAACATTCCATCACAGCCTTCTATGACTATGAGATTTCAAAAATAGATTTAAAAATAGAATTACTTAATGGGAACCTTCAGTAATATGTCCATATAACACAACCTAAAGGGTTTGTGACTCCAAGGGATAAAAATAATATATGAAAATTTGATAAAAATAATGTATGGATTAAATTAATTATTTTAGTCTTGGAATATCCAATTTGATAAAGATGGAATGGAATTTAGTTTCATAAAGAATGAATTTGATCCTTGTGTATATAAATAGTTTAGTGGGGGTGAATTTGTTTTCTAAATAGTATACGTTGATGAAATATTATTAATTGGAAATGAAATACCATTATTAAAGTCCATTAAGGATTGTTTGAATATATGATTTTCTATGAAGTACATAGGTGAAAAAACATATATTCTTGGGATAAAGATACATCATGATAGATCCAAGAGGATACTTTAACTATGTCACGGTAGATATATGGACAATATACTAAAGATATTTAGTGAAGAATAATCCAAGAGGAAATATTTTCCAGTTTCCTATTGATGTAGTTTATGCACTAGAACATACTTTTGTATACCTTATGATTACCTTTATTTATAGTTTTGAAAATTAATAAACTAACAAAAACATCATGATTTTTCTTTTACATCACATATTATTTGATAATATCCTAAGAGAAACTATTAAACTGAAATGTAATATCAGTTCCCAACTATGATGAGAACCTAGAAGTGAAAATCCATTATTTGTAAATATATTTCCTATAGACAAATGAAATACGTTTAGGGAAACAAAGGATATATTATATCTATGATGAAGACTTATAATACTTTGAGGCAACTTATCAAGGTGTACACAATTGGAAATTATAATTCTTAGAGATTATCATAACAAGACCCACTAGTAGGAAATTCATATTTGTTTTTATCATTAGATGTTCCTATTTGTGGATGTGAGTATTGGTCCATGTACTTTAATATTATTATTAATGGATATTATGATCTGTGAACTTTGATGTATTGATGAAAACCATGAGGACACATGTTTACAATGAAGTAGTATATATTGGGTGAATCATGAGTAATATTTCATTAATGAGTAATATGGGGAAGTATTTTTCCCTTATTTAATAGAAGTTTATATCTCATATTATTTAATATAAATGATATAGAAAAAATGAATTCATGGTCATGGCTTTCTATATGCATGTTATATTTATGGAAATTGGAAAAAAGAGAAATCGATCACATGGGTTAATTGCACGAGTATTCAACATGATTGATTATAGATATCATGATAAAGAGAATATATTACACAATAAGTGTCCATGTGAGGTTTTATTTCATGGTGAAATTTATTTAATTCTCTATGGGTTCCTTGGGGTGTTGCTATATTCCAACCGTGGACTTTGGGCAGCTTCACCTAATTCGACTAAGAATATGTCTTATAGGGTCACACACTAAGTGTATCCATAACTTTAGTTAAATAATAATATTATTTATTATTTAACATGTGGGTCTCATATATTCCAAAACCATTTATTTGATAGTATATTTTGTGATCAAAATACATAATAAATATTTATTATCAATTTCAATAATACAATATTTATTTATTTATCACTGTATAATATAGTAATATTTATTTATTAAATAAATATTCATTATTCAAGGTTTGATAAATATTGTAGATGATTGGAGGACCGAGTTTAATGTTCTGGCGTGAAATAATATATATATTTATATTTTAAATATTATTTTACTAAATAATAGTTAATTAATTTGTTGGCTTTATACATGTCAAGAAATATTATTATTATTATTATTATTATTATTATAGACACGGTCTTCCGTTGGGAATATATAAATAATAAGGATTCTTGTTCAATTATTATTTTATAACCCTAATAGTATATAAACCCAATTACATTATCTTATCATGGGTTTCTATTTCATGTTTTGTGCACTGTGACATTTAGAGAGAAATATTTTGAATCACTATAGAGATTCCTCTCTAAGAACACTCTAAAGAATATATATTTATCCTCCCTTGCCTCATCTCATAAGTATATAGATATTATATAGAACCCTTCCTTTAGGATATTCTTGGGGAAATAAAAAAATGATATAATAAAGTGTTATGATCTCCCATGCTAGCACCTAAAGATTCCTATGGCAATATTCAGATACTCTTGGAGCATGTATAGATCACCATTATAGTTAATATACTCTTGATACATATAACATAATAATTTTATATTGTAGATAAATTTTTATATTCAACAATTAATGTGAGCCATGTGTTTATAAGAGGTTTATTTAGAATTTGGTTGACATCCTATTAGTATATTTTGATGACATAATACTTATTGGAAACTACATACTAGAATTATAGTCTCTTAAGGACTTTTTAAAATGTTGTTTCTACAGGAAGGACTTAGGTGAACCACCCTATATTCAAGGGATCAAAATAATTTGTGACTGGTCCGAGAGGTTTCTTGGACTATGTCAAGGTACATACATTAACCAAATACCAAACATATTTATTATTAAAAAATTTATGAGGGTATTGGTATTAGTGTCACATGGTATAAATCTGTCCAAGAAATTTATCCTTAAAAAATAGGAGAAATATATAATGAGTAAGATTCATATACTTTAAAGATATGATCAATAATTTATTCTATTCTATGTATTAGGCTCGATGTTTCCTATGTGTTGAGCATGGTAGGAAGATATCAAGATGATCTAGGTGAATAGAGATGGTCTAATATTAAATATTTCCTTAAGAATAAGAAAATAACTTAGGATATGATCTTGGTATATATAGGAGTTGAGGATTTAGTCATTAGGGTTTATAATAATTCTAGTTTTCAAATAGGTTAGAATAATCTAATGTTAAATTCAGAATCTATTATTAGTTTCGATGGATGAGATGTGTGCTGGAAGAGTTCAAATCATATAGATGTCGCTGATTTAATGGTGGATTTTGGGTATATATTATCTTTTTATGTATCCAAATAAGTTCTTTTTGGTTATGAAGCCTTTTCATGGATATTTATGTGGTACCTATATGTAAATATCCTATTACATTATATTTTGATAATACTACAGTGTTGACTCATGAAAAATAAACAACGTCACACTAATTGAAAATGCATAAAGTCTTGAAGTATCAAATCTTGAGTGATTTTTCTATGAAGTGTGAATTTATAGTAATTATAGTTTCTATGTAAGAAAAAAATGTGGATCACTAGAAAAAATCATTATCTCAGTAGAATCATGAGTATCATGTGATATAAAGATGACTAAAGTTGGTTAGTAGTTAGATCTAATGCAAGTTTGTGTCTATCGGAGTTGGTACCCTAGAACCTATTTTTCTATTATTTATGATTACCTATATTCATAGTTTTTAATATTAATTAACTAATTATCACATCATGATTTTTTAATTCATGGTATACTCTGTGGTAATTTCATAAGAGTAACTATCACACTAAAAAGTTATATCAGTTCACTACTATGATGAGAACACAAAAGTACCATTACAGTATTCATAAATATATGTTTTATAACTAGATGAAATCAATTGAGTTATATAAATGATATAGTCTATTAGGTGTATAGACTCATAGGACTTTCATACACCTTCTCATATTGTATTCCCTTGTTAATTTCTAGTATAAGATATTATGAGAATGAGTCCCACTAGTAGGAAATCCAGATTTATATATGTCATTATATTTTCCTATCTATGGGTGTTTTTACTGGCCCTTATACATTTATATTACTGTTAATGGATATTAGAAGTCGTTTAATTTGATGTATTGATGAAAATAATGAATACACGTGTTTGTCGTAATGTAGGATACATTGGGTATGTCATGAGTAATATTTCATTAATGAGTAATGCAAGAAAGGATTTTTCCCTTATCTAATGGAAGTTTATATCTAAGGACCATGATGGAAATAACATATCCTAAATTAATCCATGGCCTTGGTGTTATATTCACAAGTTCTATTTCTATAAATTCAAAGTAAGAGATATGGGCCACATGGGTCGATGGAACCAGTGTTGAACCATCTTGATTAAGGATATCATGATAAAGCAATTATATTACATAATAAGTTTATGTAGTAGAATTTATGTCATTTAGAAATTAGATTCATTCTTTATAGATTCATTGGTGTGTTTCTAGATACTAACCTTGGACTTTAGGATATTTCACCTAATTCCACTGATAAATAGGTCTAGAGGGCCACACACTAAATGTATCCATAATGTTAGTTAAATAATACTATCATTTAATTTTTAACATTCAGAATAAATATTGTAACACCCCAGGTAAATAAAGAATATGAAATTTTAATATTTATCCATATTTTTGAATAAAATATTAATATGAATTTAAAGGGGACGCTATGGTCGATGGCGTACCCAACACGCAACAACGAGTTTCTTGGGAATCTTACGTTGCACTCTAATAATAAAATAATATTATTTAAAATGGTAGTTAACATGTAGCCATTGTATTGGAGGGAATGGATAGAAATAACTAAAATATTATTATATATGTTTTTAAATGTTTTTATATTTATCCAATAAAAGATAAAGGCTTAAAATATGGAAAGAATTCAATTTTAGGCGTATATGCCCTAGTTTTCACTAAAGGTTCACTTATCGCCTTTTGATGGTGAACCGTCATTAAATATAGTTTTTTTACTCTTATACATTCTATTGGACCAAATAAAACTCTTCTTAAGAATTGGGACATCAAAATTTACTTTGTGTAAATTTTTGGTATCTTTCCGATAAAGTTCATTTTTTAATGAATAGTGTAAAATGTTGTATTTTTAATTCAAAACCACTTTTTAATATAATTTATTTATATGATTATATTATCTTTTGAATTGGTTTTAAATTGAAATTAGAATATATTTTCACTATTAAATCCAATAGTGGTCGTTGGAATTAATTTCACTTTGAAATCAGACTTAAACTAGTGTCAATCTTTTGATACTTATTGTTTCCTAAAAACCTGCTATTTGCTCTGACAGTGGGAATTAATTATTAAATTAATTAATGTGACTTATATGTTTTGAATTTTGTAAAATAGACTTCATTTTTGAATTCGGAATATCAAATATAGCTCAGGGTGAATTTTTGGGATTTTTCTGAAAAACTTCAATTTTTGATGAATAGTGAAACCACTAAGTAGTACTTATAAAAACTGATTTTTCCATTTAAATGAAATTTTTCCATATTTGTGTTTTGAATTTCAAAAATCCGACATACATGGTTGTCATTAAGAAGTAAAATGTGGTTCAATGGGATAAAAATAATTTTTTGGTGAATAGTAACTTATTAAGTTTTTAATCACGATTAGGGGTAATTAGTGTAGTTTAAGGTAAAAAAAATGTTTTAATAATATGAAATGAACTTTACACATGTCCTAACCTCATTGTATGTGTCATGGCCGACCAAGAAAACCCATGGGTAAACTTGGGGACCCCATTAAGCCACTTTGGTTGGAAAATGACATTAATATCTTTTTATTTAAAGTTAAAGTAAAAATGAGACAAACATGAAATGTTTTACTAAAACAATTTGTACATGGGGTTATAAAAATCAGATTTTTGACTATAAATATTCATTGGAAATATAAAACGATTTCCTAAATCATAGTATTTTTTTATAATTTTTAGACATTAAATAAATTAAATTATTTATGACATCACGATGATGCAGCGATGACCTCATTATTTAACGATTTAAATAAAATGGAAAGATAATGTAATATCTAAGACCTACACATGTCCAAAACCTATTGGATGAGTGGATTTCTAACCCTTATCACCTTATCCTCTAAACAAATCAATTTGGTACCTCTTAAATCTGAATACCATTTTAAAATAAAGTGACTTTTCTTTACCTTCCAAGAGTGCCCCTCCTCTCCTCTTATAAAAGGCCCCCACCTCTACCACCTTACCCACACTCCCAAAGCCTTTGGCTCGGCCAAACTCTGCCCATTCTGTCTCTCCACTTCCCTATATTACTCCTTGAAGCCTCACTTTGGGCAGAAGTCTTCCCAAGGAAGCCTTTGAGCTCAAACCAAAGGGAGTTACCTGATTTTAAGGTAATGTCTTCACTTGAGTCCTTTTGTTTTATTTTTCTTCTCCAACCCCCTAAACTCTTTTTATTCATTTCTTTTGTAACAACTCTAGTATCATAAATATACTAGGATGTGTTTATAATAAGTATTTGAGCTACACTTTCACACACCTACATCTAATGGTTAAAGAACATACTGTTTCCGTGGATGGTGAATTTCGGCCTCCCGAAACAATGATTGTTCAACATTCATTTAACACCTTAAAATGTGGCCATTAAGATGACACTATATTTATATATGATATATAATATTTTTATTTTTTCCTTAGGCTTCTGTATTTTTCATTTTTGGGCATACCTTTATGGTTTCCATTATGGGTAAACGCGATATCTTCATTTAAGGAAGTGCGGACTACCGCCCCCTCAAAGTGATATGATTCGTTAATGCCATATGTGGGACGTATAAAGGATGGATTTAAAGTTATTATATATGATTTTATACTGGAATTATAATATACCTCTATATCATTATTATTCCATTTCATAAAAATATGAAATAGAAATGAAAGTAGTGTTCATGTGTACGTACGGCTTACCGTCTCCATGAACGGTGCATTTCATTTCTTATCTGCAAATGTAATGTACTATTATAAGTACATGTATATAATGGATATATATGATGAATGATACATCTAAATGATGAATATAATTATGGAATTAAAATATACATACCTCTCATTTAGTTTTAATTCCATTAATATGACATAGAAATGAAAGTAGCGTTCATGCGTACGTACGGCTTACCGTCTCCATGAATGGTGCATTTCATTTCTTAACTCTAAATGATTATGTAATATTATAAATACATGTATATTATGGATATATATGATATATATTATATCCAAATCATTAATATAATTATGGATATAATGAACATTTGACCACACGAACAACATGTAATTGTAAGAAGTCCACTTTCGACTTAAGAACCAAATATCGACAAAACAAACATTATTAACTTAAATGATTAGGTAACATAGAAATAAGTGATCTAAAAGGAATAATGAACTAGAAAAAGGTTCTTAAAAAATTTTAAATTAACTCAAGTTTATTATTCAGGACGTTAAAGAACGGTCGAGTCAAGTCGGACCCGAGGTAAGGGATCTTACTCCTCTCTTTCTTTTTAAGTGCACTCTTTTATGTCATTCCTTCTAAAGCTCATATTTCTTGTTATTGGGATGTTATTTTATATTAATATTACTGTAATTTTTATGTTCATATGATGAGAGACCCTATTCTCTCTCATCAATCCATTTTGGAAGTTTTGAGTGGCGCCGTTAGGCTGCCGAATTTTCATAAGAGATCTAACCTCTCTCTTTCTTTTTAAGTACTCCCCTTTATGTAACTTCTTTTAAGCTCCTCTTTGTTATTATGGGGGATATTTTTTTATATTCATCTTGATTTAAATTTTATTGTAATGTGATGAGATACCCTATTTTATCTCATCAATCCATTTTTGGAAGTTTTAAGTGGCGTCGTTAGGCTGCCGAGTTTTCGTAAGGGATTTTTCATCTCACTTTTATTCCCGTGAGATTTATGCTACATTTGCCACAATTTCCTTTGAGTGGTGTATGTACTAACCATTATTTAACACATTGTGTAATATTCTTTCATTTATGAGTATTTAAATCAATGTTGTATTGTCCTTCTTTCACGAGGCATATGTTTCGAAAGATACCCATGTCGGTAAGGGAACCTTTCACCCTCCTCTTTTTAAAAGACTTCTTTTGTTGGGTCTTTTAATTTACATATTGTTATGTTGGGATATGTTCACATATATCCTTATTGATGTAAATTTTATGTCCAAGTGATGAGATAACCTTTTTTTTATTATCTCTCATCAACTCATTTTGATGTGACGCTGTTAGGCTGTCAAGGGAACTTCTTAACCCAATTTCGATTTCTTTGGGTTCAACATGTAGTTATTGAATATGTCATCCTTTGAATATGTGTGAATGAAATTTGATTATTTTACACTTAATATCCACTTATATTTGGTGTATTCGTTTGTCACACATAATTATGTAATTGATTTATCCTTAAACCAATGATACCGTCTTTGTATGGGACTTCGTCTCAATCTCCTTTCGTTGAACCATGTTTTGTTTTATACACAACCTTATTTTATACGGTGTATAAACCCCTTTGACTTTTATGTTTATTCAAAAGGAATCTTTTTTATACGAAGCGTTTACTAAACGACAAAAGGTAATGTTTTTGTCGTACATATGCGGCGACAATGACTTCTCCACCGTCGTGACCATTATTTGAGTTTCGGCTTTCTCTACAAGCCATACCTTCTTTTTTAAAAGAAAAATAAATACCATGTTTTACTTTTCTTTTATTTTGGTATTGAAAATGGTTTTCATAATGTTTTTATATCACTGTGTTGTATTGATATCTTGTGTTTGAAAGGTGGAAATGTTATGTTTCCTTTATGCATGTTTTATGTGATACGATTATGTTGAGGTTCTTGGGCATTATTATGAATACGGGTGTTTCTGGGATAAACTAAGGGCAGGTGAGCCTGATATAGCTCTCCAATGCATTGGGTAATGCGAAGGAGTGAAACGTTAAGGTTTCTCCGAAGAGATTTAGGGAATATACTGTGATGGGTATTCCAAACGTAACCAAGAGGGTTACTCCCTACGTAAGAATGTTATGAATGCCTCAAGTTACCTTTATGTCTTATGATTTCTATGATTTATTCATGGTTTGATGAGGTATGTTAAAGTGCCTATATTTTATGGGTAAAGTATGATTTCATTCTTATGTATATATGAACTCATGTTTCCTTTCCATATTTTTTATAACCCTTACTGAGCTTTTTATTCTCATCCCAAGTTTTTGAAATGTTTTTCACAGGTCAAGGGAAAGGTACATGATGTGATGATAGTGTCAAGGATGTGTCAAGAAAGAATCCGTGTTTTATTTTAAATATGTTTCTGTTGATGGGAAGAATAAATATTGTCTTCTATGTAACCACTTTGTTTAAATGTGGAATGTAATGCATGTTTCATGATCTAATTCTCTAAAACTCTAAACCTAGAAAGATCCTCAATGTGTAATCTTGTAATAACTCAAGATTAAGTCAGGTTTAAGGCTGGGGCCTTATAGTTGGTATCAAAGGTCGGTTTAGATAACTTTAGAGGTTAGGGTATTCTTTAAGCATAAGTGACATTACCATAATGGTTAGGATTTCAAAAAGAGTCCTAGTTTTAGATAAAGTGAATGAGTAAGTATATCTTAGTGTTTACCTTACTCATTAGTACATGATGGTTTTGTTGATATACTCACACTGACATTTCTGTTTTTAGTGAATGGATGGATCTAGCAGGCACCAAAGAGACAACAGGTTTGAAGGAAACTGTGGTGGTTCTCTGATTAAGATACTAGATAAAATGGAGGATTCAATGAGGAAACTCGTGGTTGTTCTAAACCAAATATCAAGGAGTCATGATCAACCACTTGAACCTTGGTATGTTCAATAATGCATCATGTACGAGATGACCAATCGATGTGGAAGTTCAGGTAATAATTATAAAGGTAACCATTAGGGTTTATATGATCCCTACTTTTGAGGTAATTATGGGTTATTATATGTTATGATGGAAAGTGAAAGGCATGAGATAAAATTGAGGTTAAATTATGTTATGGTTATTTTTGATGATTTTATCTCTTTTGGGGAATGATTTAAGAATTATATAGTTTTGGAAAAAGGACAACACGCAGACCGTGTGACAACCCGTCGCGTTGGACAAAGCTGCGGGAATCGAACCCACAACCAAAGTGCGACTGGTATTTATCTCCTACCACTGGACTACATGAAGTCCCTGATTATTTTGACTGATTCTTTTTAGTTATATGATTTTATGAATTAAGAGTAAGTTGATTTTGGGTTATTTATGAAAATGATTAACCTATCATGGAGGATATGTGATTAGGTTAATTACTTTTCAATACGAGACTTTAGGAGCAACTGAGGTTGTTTGGAGGTAAATGTTACGATTTAACTTGGAAGACTATGTGACCAAATCCTTCAAATATTTGGGTTTCAATCTTAGATTGGTTTACTTTGAATAATTTTATGGACAAATTGTTTATCGGATGGTCCTCGTTGAACTTTGGGTTTTGTTGGACAAATTTTGGAGATTAAGCATAGATTTTCTTTTTAATGGGTTATCCTTTTCTGGATTATCTGACCTTGTACTAACCTTTCTGGTTTTGGTTTTGGTTAAAGCCTAAAGACATGGGATGTATATAGTTCTCTTTGGTGGATTAGGTTATTCTCTAGAAGTTTATTATAGTACTCTTAATGCGAACAAGTCTCCCTAAATACTCATATTTTGGAAAAAAAATATGAGATTGATTAAGGAATCGAGTAAAAGTTGAAAGTCAAAATGATAAGTGATTATGTTTTCTTATGAATAAATTCCTCAATAAAAAGTAACTTAAAACAAAAAATTTTTCTATTAACTTTTCCTACTGGGGAATCGAATACCGTTTAACCCATCACAAGTTTGTGATTTTCTTATGGTTAACTTTCTCCTAGACATGTTTACTATCACTCTCCCTCAAGAACATGACCCTTTGATTTTTCTTCCATGTCCATGTTTTTCTACATATGGGTTAACTCGGGTGACCTCTGTACTTATCTTACTTTATTTTAAAGTTATTGTTTTACCGACTCTTGTTCCGATGTGGGACTTTCAAGGATGTTTCCAAGCTCAATTTTAAAATTTGCGAGGACACAATTCCCAAAAGGGGGGAAGGGTGTAACACCCCAGGTAAATAAAGAATATGAAATTTTCATATTTATCCATATTTGTGAATAAAATATTAATATTACTTTAAAGGGGACGCTATGCTCGATGGCGTACCCAACACGCAACAACGAGTTTCTTGGGAATCTTACGTTGCACTCTAATAATAAAATAATATTATTTAAAATGTTAGTTAACATGTAGCCGTTGTATTGGCGGGAATGGATAGAAATAACTAAAATATGATTATATATGTTTTTAAATGTTTTTACATTTATCCAATAAAAGATAAAGGCTTAAAATACGGAAAGAATTCAATTTTAGGCGTATATGCCCTAGTTTTCACTAAAGGTTCACTTATCGCTTTTTGATGGGGAACCGTCATTAAATATAGTTTTGTTCACTCTTATACATTCTATTGGACCAAATAAAACTCTTCTTAAGAATTGTGACATCAAAATTTACTTTGTGTAAATTTTTGGTATCTTTCAGATAAAGTTCATTTTTTTAATGAATAGTGTAAAATGTTGTATTTTTAATTCAAAACCTCTTTTTAATCTAATTTATTTATATGATTATATTATCTTTTGAATTGGTTTTAAAGTGAAATTAGACTATATTTTTACTATTAAATCCAATAGTGGTCGTTGGAATTAATTTCACTTTGAAATCAGACTTAAACTAGTGTCCATCTTTTGATACTTATTGTTTCATAAAAACACGCTATTTGCTCTGACAGCGGGAATTAATTATTAAATTAATTAATGTTACTTATATGTTTTTAATTTTTTAAAATATACTTCATTTTTTAATTCTTAATATCAAATATATCTTAGGGTGAATTTTTGGGATTTTTCTGAAAAACTTCAATTTTTGATGAATAGTGAAACCACTATGTGGTACTTATAAAAACTGATTTTTCCGTTTAAATGAAAATTTTCCATCTTTGTGTTTTTAATTTCAAAAATCCGACATACATGGTTGTCATTAAGAATTAAAATGTGGTTCAATGGGATAAAAATAATTTTTTGGTGAATAGTAACTTATTAAGTTTTTAATCGCGATTAGGGGTAATTAGTGTAGTTTAAGGTAAAAATAATGTTTTAATAATATTAAATGAACTTGACACATGTCATAACCTCATTTTATGTGTCATGGCTGACTAAGACAACCCATGGGTCAACTTGGGGACCCCATGAAGCCACTTTGGTTGGAAAATGACATTAATATCTTTTTATTTAAAGTTAAAGTAAAAAATGAGACAAACATGAAATGTTTTACTAAAACAATTTTTACATGGGGTTATAAAAATAATATTTTTGACTATAAACATTCAGTGGAAAGCTAAAACGAGTTCCTAAATCATAGTATTTTTTTTATAATTTTTAGACATTAAATAAATTAAATTATGTATGACATCATGATGATGCAGCGATGACCTCATTATTTAACGATTTAAATAAAATGGAAATCTAATGTAATATCTAATACCTACACATGTCAAAAACCTATTGGATGAGTGTATTTCTAACCCCTATCACCTTATCCTCGAAAAAAATCAATTTGGTACCTCTTAAATCCGAATACCAGTTTAAAATAAAGTGACTTTTCTTTAGCTTCCAAGAGTGCCCCTCCTCTCCTCTTATAAAAGGCCCCCACCTATACCTCCTTACCCACACTCCCAAAGCCTTTGGCTTGGCCACAATCTACCCATTCTGTCTCTCCACTTCCCTCTCTTACTCCTTGAAGCCTCAATTTGGGCAGAAGTCTTCCCAAGGAAGCCTTTGAGCTCAAACCAAAGGGAGTTACCCGATTTTAAGGTAATGTCTTCACTTGAGTCCTTTTGTTTTATTTTGATTCTCCAACCCCCTAAACTCTTTTTATTCATTTATTTTGTAACAACTCTAGTATCATCAATATAATATTATGTGTTTATAATAAGGATTCGAGCTACACTTTCACACACCTACATCTAAAGGTTAAAGAACATACTGTTTCCGTGGATGGCGAATTTCGGCCTCCCGAAACAATGATTGTTCAAAATTCATTTAACACCTTCAAATGTGGCCATTAAGATGAAACTATATTTAGATATTATATATAATATGTTTATGTTTTCCTTAATCTTTTGTATTCTTCATTTTTTGGCATACCTTTATGGTTTTCATTATGGGTAAACACGATATCTTCATTTAAGGAAGTGCGGACTACCGCCCCCTAAGAGTGATATGATTCGTTAATGCCATATGTGGGACGTATAAAGGATGGATTTAAAGTTATTATATATGATTTTATACTGTAATTATAATATACCTCTATATCATTATTATTTCATTCCATAAAAATATGAAATAGAAATGAAAGTAGCGTTCATGCGTACATACGGCTTACCGTCTCCATGAACGGTGCATTTCATTTCTTATCCCCAAATGTAATGTACTATTATAAGTACATTTATATAATGGATATATATGATGAATGATACATCTAAATGATGAATATAATTATGGAATTAAAATATACATACCTCTCATTTATTTTTAATTCCATTAATATGACATAGAAATGAAAGTAGCGTTCATGCGTACGTATGGCTTACCGTCTCCATGAACGGTGCATTTCATTTCTTACCTCTAAATGATTATGTAATATTATAAATACATGTATATTCTGGATATATATGATATATATGATATCCAAATCATGAATATAATTCTGGATATAATGAACATTTGACCACACAAATAACATGTAATTGTAAGAAGTCCACTTTCGACTTAAGAACCAAATATCGACAAAACAGACATTATTAACTTAAATGATTACATATCATGGAAATAAGTGATCTAAAAGGAATAATGAACTAGAAAAAGGTTCTTAATAAAGTATAAATTAACTCAAGTGTATTATTCAGGACGTTAAAGAACGATCGAGTCAAGTCGGACCCGAGGTAAGGGATCTTACTCCTCTCTTTCTTTTTAAGTGCATTGTTTTATGTCATTCCTTCTAAAGCTCATCTTTCTTGTTATTGGGATGTTATTTTATATTAATCTTACTGTAAGTTTTATGTTAATATGATGAGAGACCCTATTCTCTCTCATCAATCCATTTTGGATGTTTTGAGTGGCGCCGTTAGGCTGCCGAATTTTCGTAAGAGATCTAACCTCTCTCTTTCTTTTTAAGTACTCTCCTTTATGTCACATCTTTTAAGATCCTATTTGTTATGATGGGGGATGTTATTTTATATTCCTATTTCTTTACATTTTATTGTAATGTGATGAGATACCCTATTTGATCTCATCAATCCATTTTGGAAGTTTTAAGTGGCGTCGTTAGGCTGCCGAGTTTTCGTAAGGGATTTTTCATCTCACTTTTATTCCCGTGATATTTATGCTACATTTGCCACAATTTCCTTTGAGTGGTGTATGTAATGACCATTATTTTACTAATTGTGTAATATTCATTCATTTATGAGTATTTACATCAATGTTGTATTGTCATTCTTTCACGGGACGTATGTTTCGAAAGATACCCATGTCGGTAAGGGAACCTTTCACCCTCCTCTTTTTAAAACACTTCTTTTGTTGGGTCTTTTAATTTACATATTTTTATGTTGGGATATGTTCTCATATATACTTATTGATGTAAATTTTATGTCCAAGTGATGAGATACCATTTTTTTATTATCTCTCATCAACTCATTTTGATGTGATGCCGTTAGGCTGTCAAGGGAACTTCTTAACCCAATTTCGATTTCTTTGGGTTCAACATGTAGTTATTGAATATGTCATCCTTTGAATATGTGTGAATGACCTTTGATTATTTTACACTTAATATCCACTTATATTTGGTGTATTCGTTTGTCACACATAATTATGTAATTGATTTATCCTTAAACCAAGGATACCGTCTTTGTATGGGACTTCGTCTCAATCACCTTTCGTTGAGCCATATTTTGTTTTATACACAACCTTCTTTTATATGGTGTATAAACCCCTTTTACTTTTAAGTTTATTCAAAAGGAATCTTTTTTATACGAAGCGTTTACTAAACGACAAAAGGGAATGTTTTTGTCATACGTATACGGCGGCAATGACTTCTCCGCCGTCGTGACCATTATTTGAGTTTCGGCTTCCTCTACAAGCCATACCTTCTTTTTTAAAAGAAAAATAAATAACATGTTTTACTTTCCTTTTATTTTGGTATTGAAAATGGTTTTCATAATGTTTTTATATCAATATGTTGTATTGATATCTTTTGTTTGAAAGGTGGAAATGTTATGTTTCCTTTATGCATGTTTTATGTGATACGATTATGTTGAGGTTCTTGGTCATTATTATGAATATGGGTGGTTTCGTGATAAACTAAGGGCGGGTGAGCCCGATATAGCTCTCCAATGCATTGGGTAACGCGAAGGAGTGAAACGTTAAGGTTTCTCTGAAGAGATTTAGGGAATATACTGTGATGGGTATTCCAAACGTAACCAAGAGGGTTACTCCCTACGTAAGAATGTTATGAATGCCTCAAGTTACCTTTATGTCTTATAATTTCTTTGATTTATTCATGGTTTGATGATGTATGTTAAAGTGCCTATGTTTTATGGGTAAAGTATGATTTCATTCTTATGTATATATGAACTCATGTTTCCTTTCCATATTTTTTATAACCCTTACTGAGCTTTTTATGCTCATCACAAGTTTTTGAAATATTTTTCACAGGTCAAGGGAAAGGTACATGATGTGATGATAGTGTCAAGGATGTGTCAATAAAAAATCTGTGTTTTATTTTAAATATGTTTCCGTTGATGGGAAGAATGAATATTGTCTTTTATGTAACCACTTTATTTAAATGTGTAATGTAATGCAAGTTTCATGATCTAATTCTCTAAAACTCTAAACCTAAAAAGATCCTCAATGTGTAATCTTGTAATAACTCAAGATTAAGTAAGGTTTAAGGCTGGGGCCTTATAAATATTATCCCCACGCATATTTTAATAATTATTCATGTTTTCTTGATCTTATATATTTCAACACCATTTATTTGAGAAAATATCTTGTCAGTAGAATATTAAATAAATTTTATTCAATTAATGATAATAATATTTATTTATTTATTGGAGAATAATTTAGTGATATTTATTTAAAAATATTACTTATTATTCAAGGTATGATAAATATTTTGAAGGAATGGTCGACGAAGTTTAATTGTCTAGTGAGAAATAACATATATATACAATATGATTTGAATAAATTATATTTAATTAATTTGAAATCATTGTTCATGTAAAAAAATAATAATAATATTTTTATTATTATGATATGGGGTTCTGTTGGGGTTAAACATATAATAAGTTCACATGTAAAATTATTATATTCTAATTGTAGCATTTTATAAACACAGTTTTATTATTTTACTAAGGGTTTCCATTTCAATTTTTTGTACACAGAGGGAGCCCTCTCCATGAATTATCTCATTAATGGATAACTATCCTCCTCTAACATAACTCTTAAGTCTATATAGACCAAAGATATTTGTTCTAGGAATAAATTATTTCGGAGATTAATGACAAATAATAAAAGTGTAGGGATATATCATTCTTACACCCAAATATTCATATAGTGGAATTCCAAAGTTAATTAAGCACATTTTTATCACCATTTAAGGTAATAAAATCTTTATTTCTACAATGAAATGATGATATGATGTAGATACATTGTTAGATTCACCAATGGAGAAAGAATTCATCGAAATGTAATTCGTTAATTGTTTAAATAAATTATAAATAATATTGATGATCTTGTGCTTTGCTTCTCAGATTCCCCATTTAATTAGTATTTTATTCAATTCCATTGGTTTGTGCATTTATCATCGATGCACATATACGATAAATCACAAAATACAACAAAAAATCATAGTTGGTCATTCCCCATTTATTGCTTATACTACGCATAGAACCTTTACACATGATGTTCACATTTACCGGAAAATGTGTACTCAAACACACGAGGAAAGAAAAAGGATGGTATGTATTCCATACACATCAGTTATTATATTGTTAATATGTGATATGTTGTGTACTAGTCTAGTGGTTTCACAGTCCTTGAGTACGAATGATAAATATTAAGTTGACCCAGGTTACAACCATTGGATGGTAGTCAAACTATCCTTAAGTATTTAAGGAATAATAAGGATATGTTCCATATCTATAGAGGGTATTTAAAATGTTTCATCATAGGATATTAATATTATAGTTTTTAAATATATTAGGATGATATGAAATCTCAAATGGGATACATCATCATTTTGAATGGAGGTGTTGGGAACTAGAAGAACTCAAAGTAGACTATGGTCATAGATTCTACAATAGAATCCAATGATATTGTGAATTTTGATGTAGATAATGAATTAGTATGAATATAAAACTTCATCTATGATCATGACGTGGTACTTAGAAATAAATATATAATCAAACTCTATAGTGATAACACTGCAACAGTGGCCCTTTCCAAGGATCCATGGTAACAATGGTGGACAAAGTAAATAAATTAAAATAATCATATCTTGATAATTTTTTATCAAAGTGGTGAGGTTTTGGTGGGTAGTATATATATAGAATAAAACATGTTGTACACCTTATAAAATCCATGAATTAGCAGAAAAATGATTATCATGTGTTGTCTAGTGGAATCTAAGTCATAGGTAGTTAATTTTAGTCCTACAGGGAGTTTTTTTTGGAGTTGGTGTCGTATGACTAACTTTTTTTACTTTGATTAAATTTATATTCAATTATTTAAGTATTAATAAAATTTATTATTACATATTATTAATTTTTTTCTTGACTTTAATGTAATAATTTTATCAAGATTCAATATCATTGATAAGGTCATATAAATTATGTACTATGATGAGAAACTTGGAATTCTATGATTATATACTTAAATATACTTCTACACTCATATAACACTATTTGATGGTAAATATAGAACCTGATTTTCAAGTGTGAGTAATCATAATTGTTTTAGAATTCTTATCATGAAGTTTTCTTATGGTAATATCCATGATGGGAGATTATGGGGAAAGACCCGCCATTAGAAATTCTGCATGTTTTGGTATTATGGGATATTTCTATCTATGAGCATCTGTAATGGTCCTCAGTCATTGATATTATTATTAACTCGTATTTTGACTCATTCACTTAGAGTTATTTCATAAACCATGATGATACAGTTCCTGGTGAAGTTTGATATGTTGGGTGCATCATTAGGGATGTGTTATTAATGAATGAGTCAAGGTATGATTTATCCCTTACATATGTATGGACGTTGATATATCAGACCTTTTATTGGAATATAACTATCAAAATAATTTACATGTCCATGGTGTGAAGATATGTTCTTTTAAAATAATTAATGAAATACATATCAAACTTATAGGTTGATGACATGGATGTAAAATGTGTTTGATGTGATATTGATACAAAGGGATTATGTCACACAATGAGAGTTTATATTTGGTTGTTGACATTTTGAAATTAAGTTCTTTCTCTTGGATTCCCTAGCCCATTACTATATAGTAATAATGGAATTTAGGCAAGCCTTCTTAATGTCATTGATAATGAATCATAGAGCGTCTCACACTATGTGTTTCCGCTGATCTCGATCAAATTCTATACAAATTTAGTTAATAAAAAAAATTATTCTCTAGATCGAGGAATAATTTTATTCTTGTTTTATCGATTGAGAATACTTATTAATGTGTAAAATATTTAATTAAATATTTTTTTGAATATATAATAAATTATGAGAGGTTATAATAGACCAATATCATGTCTGATGATGGATATTTTTTTACAAGTAGGTAAATAATATTTATCTATTTCATTAGTTAGATAATTCAATAAATTATTATTATTATTATTATTATTATTATTATTATTATTATTTGGTTTGAGGTTTGCGAAATATTATTATATTATTTGAAGGTTATTATGAAATTAAATAATATTTCATTTTAAACCATAGCTCTATAAATATATTGTTATTTCAATTGTATAGGGTTATTAGAAAATTGAGAATACAGAATCATTGTGCACAACCAACTTCTCTCTCTATCTCTATCTACATCACTCTCCTGAATTTGTAATCTTATCTTCTCAAGAATGAGAACAACTCCTTCAAGATCAAACAACCTTGATGTGATATATATGAACAACGCAAGATTATTGATATGAAAATCTAGTCCCTAAAATTAATTGGAAACATTCAGATATCAAAGAAGAATGTGGGATTATCTATAGATGGACTCTACACTTGGATTCTCTAAGAACAGTGAAGGTAATTTTATTGTGGTTATTTTGGAAATCTCAAAATATACATTTGAAAAATATCTTAATATGAGGTAATTATTCTATTGTTCATAAATAAATTGATTACAAATTTACCCTAAAAAGTTTCTTTATGGGTTTTAGGTTTCTATATGTCATTATTAAAGGGAAAATTTTCATTGTTCATGGAGTTCACATCATGTACAATAATGTGAACAATCCACAAAATCGATAAATTTAATTTTTTTTGTTCTCATCAAGGCACTTATACTACACCTGGAACCTTCAAACACGATGTTGGGTGTTCTCATATTGAATTAATAAGCAATTCGTAGATAATTAACTATATTTGAAAATATTTTAGAGGGTAAAAAATACAAAAATGGCCATTAATTACCATAGAATCATAAAAAAATTATATTGATTTTACAAATGTAAGAACTAATAGATCGCCAATCTGAGTGTTTTTCAGAGAGGCTAAAAACATTTGTTTTTTGATTTAAACCTTAATACATATGTTTTTCTATTAAAACCATATAAAAAACTTCTAATTGACATTAAATTATAATAAAACTTCCTTCAAATTATTTTTGACTTTTATAAACATATGACATGTAAATTTGATTTATAGTGTGCTCAGAATGACTGAATAATTTGTTCTAAAAGAATTTATCATATTTAAAAAAAATCCATAGGGTTAAAACCAAAAAAAATATGCCTCAATTTCCATGAATACAAATCATAACAGCCGTGTATTTTTTTAAAAAAAATAAACCTAACCACACATCAATTTGTGATGTTGTTTTTCCAATTTAACAAAAAATTCATTTTTATAAATTTAAAAAATTAAAATAGGTATGTGATGGTCAAAACCAAATAAAATTACCTCAAATTTATGTGAAATCATATAAAAACAATCATTGAATTTTTTTAGCATGTATGAGTAGATGACGCATCAATTTGACATGTCGTGCTCTTAGACTGATTGAATAAGAAATTAATAATTATTTATATGTCATTAAAAATGTGTTCATGGTTTTATAAACAAGAAAAAACCTCATATTTTCAAGAAATTATAAGAAAACAACATTATAATGATTTTTAAAATATTGGAAGTAATAGTATATGAATCTGAGTTATCATTTTACTTGGATGACTAAGAATATATTTTTAGTGTTTTAATCCACTGAAATATGAATGTAATGGTAAACCTATGGATAATGAATTTTTTTTCCATTATATAATTTCTTATTTCCAGTTATCTGTTTTAAATTATTTTTTCTATTTATGAAATCCTGATACGCTCTTTATTCCACCTTATTGGTGAATGACTGAATGTGGCGTGTATGTTTAAGACCATTAGAATTGTTTTCCTATTCAAATATAATAGTGTCAAAACTACCCTGGTTGGACAATTTGACCACATATGAGTTAAATAGAAGGCTGAAACCCTATGCATTTGACAGTTTCCCCGTGATTCACACCAAACCCGCTTCACCTCTTATAAATTATATACGGACCTTACACCATTTTATTTAAATTATGGATGGTATTTAGGTAGATAAATGTGACTATTCTGATCATGGCTTTCCTCATGATGATTTATGTGAGAGTGGAGGCATCTCAGACATTGTGGATTCTGAATGTGAATTTATTGAGAGGCAATCACCCATTTTTGTTGTCATCATTGTCATTGTTCCTTAACCATAAATACTCCCTAGAATTGTATCTTTAGTGACTAACTTTTTGTAACAACAGAGACTTTTATGAGAAATATTTTGTTTTTATAAGTCAACAAAGGAATATTTTACTACACACAACACTAGCTTGGCTTTCTTTACACGCAACCATGACCTTCCTCGATAGCTTGCTTCGTACGCAATACCGAGTTTCACTAAACAACGATATGCTATTATTAAAACTAACCGTTATGAATAGTAATAACCACTTTTTGAAATTTTGTAAATTTTATTTTTCAAAATGGACTTCATTTTTGGATTCGGAATATTGAAATTATCCTAGGGTGAAATTTTTTTATTTTTCTAAAAACTTTCAATTTTTGGTGAATAGTGAAAACACTGGGTTACTATTTAAAAACCGACTTTTTATTTAAATAATTATTTATTTTAATAAAATTAATTTTATGTCAAAATTGATACATAATACCTATATAAGTTCAATGCAATTCATTGGAGTCATTTTATAATAATTTCAGATATATAAAAAGTTTATTGAACTTTTCACCGTCTTTTACCCACCTTCTAAGAGAATTTCCAAAATCACATAAAACTTAATTTTAACGCTTCTGTGAGTGGAATTTTGAAAATCCGAGAGACATGGTTAATATTAAGGACTAAAATGTGGTGAAAATAATTTTTGGTAAATAGTAACTTTTTTTTTACCACAGTTAAAAGTGAATAGGGTAATTAAGGGTAAAAGTGTTATTATTATTACCTTAAAACATGCCTCAATTCTATTGGATAAGTGTAATTATACCAAAAACAACCTTAGGAATAAAATATGACCATTTAGGACCACTTGGATTAGATTAGAACATTTATTATTACTTTATTTAAAAAAGGGTTAAAATAGTTAAAATCAATGTTTAATAACTAAATCATTTTTAATATAGAGTTATACATAAGATAAATTAGACTATAAATATTAATTAGAAATATAAAAATCTTTCCTAAATAATGGTATTTTATTTGTAATTTTTAGACTTAAAATAATTTAATTTATTTATGACACAATGATGATGCAGTAATTATATTATTAATGAAATATTGACATAATTGATGTTATAAATACCCAACAAAATGTAATTTGAGACTTTTTATGAATTAAAATAATTTTCTATATTAATATGACATGTTAGTATTGATTTAATTAACTTTTTTGAACTAATCATTCTGTTATTATTTTCACAAAAAACAATTAAAAAATAGTGTCAAAATTGACATAAAATAGTTTTTAAAACAAATATTATATTATTAATTGTTATTATATTACTAAAAATCTAAGGTTAGGCCAAGATACTTATATCAGGATAGTTGTATCATTAATGGACCACTTGGGGGTCTCTTGGATGTATATGGTATGTTTATTAACTATATAATATAAAAATACAAAGTGACATGGTAAATGTAAATCTAATTAACTAAGAGTTAAAACTAAAGGATAAGGTTAATATAATGACCTAAAATTGTATAAATTATATTGGATGAGAGTATTTAGACCCATACCCACCTTATATTCAAAATATATCAATTTGGAGCTATTAAAAACCGAATATGACTTTATAATAAAATAATATGTTTAGTTTTTCCAAAGGTGCCCCTCTCCTCCTTTATAAAAGGGAACCTCCTCCCTCTCTTCCTCACACCACTTTGAGCCTTCAAGCTCGGCCAACCCCTGCCAAACTCTCTTCTCCACTTCACTAGAAACATCCTAGAGTTCCTTGTCTTCTTCAAAGACCAATTTTAGTGCCCTAAGAGGAGGTCTCAAAGAGGCACTTCAAAGAAGAGGTAATGTCTGTTACCGATTCTTTCAACTTTATTTCATCTTCCACTTATTCTTCTTAGGTTGTTTCATTATGAACTAATAACATATGTATCAGTAATATACTGATATGTTATTAAAATTATGAAACAACCCAATTTCAGCATCTATCCATCCTACGGAAAACAAAATCACCGCGCGTGCGTACGTATGGAATACCGTCTCCACGCTGTGGTGTAATCTATTTTCCACCACCACCTTACTTGGATGGGTATAATGGTGTAAATAATAACTATATATGATTATTTAAAAGTGATATTGTTTCTGAAATAGTATACATACACTCCAATACAATTCCACGATCATGGGAATGATATCCTCGCTCGTGCATACGTACGGAATACCGTCTCCATGATGTGATGCGACTCGTTCTACATGATCTTCATTGAATAATAATGAATTTAATTAATGAATATGAAATATATTACACTAATATCATTCTTTAAATGTGGTATCTATAACCTAAAAAATAATAAGAATTTATTCGACAAAACATGCATAAGAACAAAAAGTAATAAACACCCAAATAACAAGTAGCAATGAAATATTACTAATAAGAAGCTAAGAATATGACAATATATGATATCATAACAATGAGTATGATTATGGAATAAGTAAATGACATTATTTAAATTATTATACAGGAGGTTCGGACACTTACAAAGCAAATCGGACCTAAGGTAATGGAAAATCTCGCAAATCTCATTTTTATCTGAGATTGTTTATACTTCAGAATTTACTGGGGAATATTTATCATCCACATCCATGTTTCCTCAATATTTAATATTTATATCCTTATACAATTGTTTAAATCCAATTTTACCCTTCGGTGAGTTTTTAGTAAAAGATATGAAAGGAATCTTTTGTAGTTTTTCGTACGAGGTACTTTTTCACTTTTCCGACATAAGTACGAGAAGAATGTTTTTTTAACTTATACGGAATGAATGGATTTTTAAAACATTATTTCCAAGAAGCTTCCTTTAAAAGTTTTCATGTTTATTTTTAATCAACTTCATTTAGTTTAAAATTGTATGACATGTTAAGAAAGGAAAAATGTTTTTGAAGTAGAAAGGATATTTTCCTCAAACATGGAGTTCAAGTGTTTTATCAAAATTATTTTACATCTAATATAATATAGGGTTCAGTTTATATCCCTATTTTTACATTGATTTGATTATGTTATGATGTAATTATTTTTACGATATCCTTTTATGTATTATGTTATGATGATGTGATGTTTAAGAATCACATTTTTATTACATGGGTTATGCTATGATGTATGGTTTATGACTTTGTGGCACACATAAGAATGGTATCATTATGAGATGGGTGGGACCTATATCTCCCTCCAATGCATTGGGTAATGATTTATATCTCATGAGATAGACATGGCTAGAATGGAAGGTTAAACCGGTTCAGTGAAACAGGACTGAAACGAGGAGTGAACTCGGTTCAGAAATGGACATTGTCCACTAAGATAGTCTTGGAAATGAGTCTTGACTACTAAGAAATGGTTTTATTTGATTATGTGTGTATGACACAAAGATTCATGTTTTATGTTATGATTATTGGAATTACATTTCACTACTATGATTTATCCCATGTTATGAAATTATGATCTCTTTTGCTGGTTAAGATTTCCAAAATGTTATGTTCTTAAGAATATGATGTGATTTATATTTCTTTTGTTTACCCTTACTGAGTATTTGATCTCACCCTTTTGTATGTTTTCTTTCCCCAGGTTAGCAAGAAGGTTATTAATTAAGATATTCCAAAAAGGGACTCTAGATATGATGAAATAAATGGGAGACAATGTAGATGCTTTATGAACCAGTTGTTTATGTTTCCTAGTTTCTAAAGACACTATAACTATACGGTCATTTCATGGTTTTGTTATATGTTGTAATAATTTTACTTCAATTTTCAAGTATTAACAATGTATGTAATGTATGGGTCGCTATACTTTTGATCCATTCCCTCATGGATCTAGTAACTCTCCTCTCTCTAAGAAATTCTTGTACTCATTTTCCCATTCTCACGATGCATACAAAATTAAATTTTATTTTAATCATAGTCATTGTGTTTTTTATATTTTTGTATTTTCTTTTATTGTTATCGTAATCCTAAAAAAATTACTAATGAATGGTGTGTAGTTAAGTGTTGCTCACTTTGGTGGTTAGTTTGAGACCCTACTCACAAGACACCTACCATTGATTCTCTCTTCTTTCTTGTGGTTTTTGTAGAAATATTTTGAACATTAAACACTTGTTATTTTTTAATCTCTTTTCTAATATATCACTTTATATTCAAAAAAATATTTAATTAGTTTTAAAAAAATATTGATAATGTGGTAACTTTTATCAATAAATAATAAGGGTAACATTAATCTTCATTGAAAAAAGGGTACCCTTTTTCAACACTTTTGTTAACATTGTTAAATTTTCCACATTTTCATCGATTTTCTAAGCACTGATAAAGATAACAATGAATAATTTATTATATATAAACATATTTATATATTTTAAAGTAATATTTATATTATAATAAGCATATATATATATATTAATATATTATAAGAATATGTTTTTTATAAATTTTTATAAAAATTTATAATCAATATTATTTAGATAATTATATATATATAACTATAAAATTTATATTAATCAATAAAAATGTATAATATTATTTTAATATACATTCATTTCAATTTTATATATAATTAATATAAATATGCAATATTAAAATCTTCTTTAAACAACTTTATAAATATATAAATGAATATATTTATTTAAATATGTGATTCATATTTGAATTTATATATTTATATTCATATTAAATAATTTAAAATAAATATACAAGTATTAGTATGTGTATGTATGCATGTGTATGTATGTTTATGTCTGTGTACATTTGTATGTGTTTTTATTTCTATGTATGTGTATATATGTATCTGTATATATGTATGTGTTTTATGGGATGCATGTGTTGTGTTGTGTTGTGTGTGTGATTTGCATATATTTATGTGTGTGTGTGTGTATGTATAAGTTCATATCTACGTGTATGTTTGTGTGTGTGAGTCTATGGATGTACATGCATGTGTATATGTATTTGTATATGTATGTGTATGTGTATGTGTTTGTGTACATGTATGTGTATGTGTATCAGTATGTGTATCTGTATGTGTATGTATATGTGTATCTGTGTGTGTGTGTGTGTACGTGTATGCGTATGTGTATGTGTATCTGTATGTGTATGTTTTTGTGTCTGTGTATGTGTATGTTTCTCTATATTTGTATGTGTATGTGTATGTGTCTGAGTGTGTGTATGTGTCTGAGTGTGTGTATGTCTATGTGTATGTGTATGTTTCTGTGGATGTGTATGTGTATGTGTCTGTGTATGTGTATGTGTATGTGTATGTGTATGTGTACGTGTACGTGTATGTGTATGTGTATGTGTATGTGTATGTGTATGTGTATGTGTATGTGTATGTGCATGTGTATGTGTATGTGTATGTGTATGTGTATGTGTATGTGTATGTGTATGTGTATGTGTATGTGTATGTGTATGTGTATGTGTATGTGTATGTGTATGTGTATGTGTATGTGTATGTGTATGTGTATGTGTATGTGTATGTGTTTGTGTATGTGGATGTGTATGTGTATGTGGATGTGTATGTGGATGTGTATGTCAATGTGTGTGTATGTGTATGTGGATGTGTATTTGTATGTGTATGTGTATGGGTATGTGTTTGTGTATGTGTATGTGCATGTGCATGTGTATGTGTATGTGTATGTGTATGTGTATATGTATGTGTATGTGTATGTGTATTCGTATGTGTATGTGTATGTGTATGTGTAGGGTATGGGTATGTGTATGTCTATGCCTATGGCTATGTCTAAGTGTAAGTGTAAGTGTATGTGTATGTGTATGTGTATGTGTATGTGTATGTGTATGTGTATGTGTATGTGTATGTGTATGTGTATGTGTATGTGTATGTGTATGTGTATGTGTATGTGTATGTGTATGTGTATGTGTATGTGTATGTGTATGTGAATGTGTATGGGTATGTGTATGTGTATGTGTATGTGTAGGTGTACATGTATGGGTATGTGTATGTGTATGTGTATGTTTTTGTGTCTGTGTATGTGTATGTTTCTATGTATGTGTATGTGTATGTGTATGTGTATGCGTATGCGTATGTGTATGTGTATGTGTATGCGTATGTGTATGTGTATGTGTATGTGTATGTGTATGTGTATGTGTATGTGTATGTGTATGTGTATGTGTATGTGTATGTGTATGTGTATGCGTATGTGTATGTGTATGTGTATGTGTATGTGTGTGTGTATGTGTATGTGTATTTGTATGTGTCTGTGTCTGTGTGTGTGTGTGTGTGTGTTTGTGTGTGTGTATGTGTATGTGTCTGTGTATGTGTGTATGTGTCTGTGTATGTGTGTGTGTCTGTGTGTGTGTATGTGTATGTGTCTGTGTCTGTGTATGTGTGTGTGTGTGTGTGTGTGTCTGTGTATGTGTCTGTGTATGTGTATGTTTCTGTGTCTGTGTCTGTGTATGTGTGTGTGTCTGTGTGTGTGTATGTGTGTGTGTGTGTGTGTGTGTGTGTGTGTGTGTGTGTGTGTGTGTGTCTCTGTCTCTGTCTCGGTCTCTGTTTATGTGTATATGTATGTGTATGTGTATTTGTATGTGTATTTGTATGTGTATGTGTATGTGTATGTGTTTGTGGATGTGTATGTGTATGTGTATGTGTTTGTGTGTGTGTATGTGTATGTGTATGTGTATGTGTATGTGTCTGAGTGTGTGTGTCTAAGTGTGTGTATGTGTATTTGTATCTGTATGTGTATGTGTATGTGTATGTGTATGTGTCTGTGTCTGTGTATGTGTATCTGTATCTGTATCTGTATGTGTATGTGTATGTGTATGTGTATGGGTATGTGTATGTGTATGTGTATGTGTATGTGTTTGTGTATGTGCATGTGTATGTGTATGTGTATGTGTATGTTGATGTGTATGTGTATGTGTATGTGTATGTGTATGTGTATGTGGATGTGTATGTGGATGTGGATGTGGATGTGGATGTGTATGTGTATGTGGATGTGGATGTGAATGTGGATGTGGATGTGTATGTGTCTGTGTCTGTGTATGTGGATGTGCATGTGTATGTGTATGTGTATGTGTATGCGCATGTGCATGTGTATGTGTGTGTGTGTGTGTGTCTGAGTGTGTGTGTGTGTATGTGTATATGTATGTTTATGTGTACGTGTATGTGTAGGTGTATGTGTATGTGTATGTGTATGTGTATGCGCATGTGCATGTGTATGTGTATGTGTATGTGTCTGAGTGTGTGTATGTGTCTGTGTATGTGTATGTGTATGTGTATGTCTATGTTTATGTGAATGTGTATGTGTCTGTGTATGTGTTAGTGTATTTGTATGTGTATGTGTATGTGTATGTGTATGTGTATGTGTATGTGTATGTGTATGTGTATGTGTATGTGTATGTGTATGTGTATGTGTATGTGTATGTGTATGTGTATGTGTATGTGTATGTGTATGTGTATGTGTATGTGTATGTGTATGTGTATCTGTATGTGCATGTGCATGTGTATGTGTATGTGTATGTGTATGTGTATGTGTATGTGTATGTGTATGTGTATGTGTATGTGTATGTGTATGTGTATGTGTATGCGTATGTGTACATGTATGTGGATGTGTATGTGTATGTGTATGTGGATGTGTATGTGTATGTGTATGTTTATTCGTATGTGTATGTGTATGTGTATGTGTATGTGTATGTGTATGTGTATGTGTATGTGTATGTGTATGTGTATGTGTATGTGGATGTGGATGTGTATGTGGATGTGGATGTGGATGTGGATGTGGATGTGGATGTGGATGTGGATGTGGTTGTGGATGTGGATGTGGATGTGGATGTGGATGTGGATTTGTCTGTGTATGTAGATGTGCATGTGGATGTGTATGTGTCTGTGTATGTGCATGTGCATGTGTATGTGTATGTGTCTGAGTGTGTGTATGTGTATGTGTCTGAGTGTGTGTATGTGTATGTGTATGTGTATGTGTATGTGAATGTGTTTGTGTATGTTTTATGGGTATGTTAAAATAAGTTTGTGTACGAGTATGTACGTGTACATGTATGTCTCTGGGTATGTATGTGTGCATGTGTATGTTTAACAACTCATGTACTTATAAAATAATTTCTTTTCATTTTTTGGAAGTAAGTAGTCAAATTCTTTATAAGGTTATATGAACTAAGTGGTATTTATAGATATTAAAGAATTTATACCGATGGAATAATAACTTGAGCTAAGAAATAGTAACATTTCCTTTAGAAATAGTAATTTCGGAAAAATAAAAGTAACCTCACCTATGAGAGAGTAAAAAAAATTAGTATCTTATAAGTGTAATCATAATATATTTATATCAATGTATAAGTAAATAAATGTTTTTGTAAATGATAAATTAAGTGTTGGAATTTTTGTAAGTAATTAATATTTAATTACAATTTTATAATAAATATAATGATTGAAAAGAAAATCTAATTTCATAAAATAGATTCATAAATTATTATTTTTTGTCTTATGATTATAAGATAATTTTATGAGAATTTAATTAATTTTTCAAATTGTAATAAAAGTAGTTATAGTTTTAAAATTTTTATTTTTCAAATAAATTAAAATTTTATTTAAATAATATATTTTCCATATTTAGATAATTATTTTTATAAAATGGAGGTCATTCATTATTTCTAGACATCGAAAGATGGTTGGGATGAATATTTTGGATTTTTCTAAAATACTTGAATTTTTTATGAATTGTAAAATAGGGTAATTTATGATATAAGCTAAATACAAAATTTATTAATTCATGGATGATGTAAAGGCCGATGTAATCCTAAAATATCTAACTCTCTTTTAATATTTTAATATATTTGATGATTATGCTCAAACTATTCATAGTCTTGATCCAAAATAATAAACTAATGAATAAAAAAAATCAAAAACCCCTTCTCTTCTCCACTATAAATACCTCACCTCACCACCTCTTCTCCTCACAACTCAATGCCTTGTAGAATACTTAATTTCTTCTCAAATCCCTTCACAAGCCTCTTCCCCTCCTCCAAGACCTACTAGTCTCATCGAAAGGCCAAAACCAAAGGCTTTAAGGACGTTCTCAAGGGAGAGAAATCTAGTGGTAAAAATCCTCATTCATTTTCTTTTTTTTCCCTTTTCTATTAGTTTTCTTTTCTTATACTATCTTTACCACCCCTCATCCAAGAGGCATGAAAACTCTTGTGTCTAATATATACTGTTATTTTATCATGTTTATGGAATAATTTATCATCATACTTCTTCTCCTCTCTCATTTATTCTATAAAAATAAAAACATCGTGTGTGATGCGTCGATTTACCGACATCATGAATGGTATATTTTCAATCTCACTTGTTGTATTCATGTCCAGTCATAAAACTATTTTAATAGTTGAAACAGAATTAAAATTGTATGATATAACATCTTTAATGTTCTGTAATTACCATATATTCAAAATATTAAATTATATAATGAAACTAGTTATTAATTATCGAAGAACCGCCAAAATGTTGTTAACGAATATCATTAATGTTTTATATAATGATTGATCATCATTTCTGAAAACAAAATTAATTATTGTATCTTTTAATATTATGTAAACATATAAGTACCATTTAATTCCACTTCTGTAGTATCTCTTCCATTTGATAAGAAAATCCATTACGAACCGACCATGGAAACCATGTAAAGAATGCACCCGAAATAATGTAAATAACAAAATATTATTAATAAATGGGTGGAATGATGTTATAAAATGGTCATATAAGGTGTTATAAAAATAAATATGTTTCTTTAAAATAGTAATTACAATATTTTGACCATCATATATGAGGTTTAAACACATTTTATGTAAGACAAACCCAAGGTAAGGGAATTCTTTACCCAATTTCCATTCTTTGGGTTAACCTTCTACTTCATTAATTATGTGGTATTAATATAATATGGGAAGTGAATTTTGATTATATTATTTTTTTTAATTTCTATTTACAGTTTATACATGTATTCTATTATTTTTATCAACTCTCAAATAAATTATACTTGTAAAGGACTTTTCTTTAAAAACCCTCTTTTGATTTTCTTTTTTTAAGGAATGATTTATATGATGTAGGTATTATTATTTTATGACTATGTTATGGTTCTTGGGAATTATTTATGTTGAATGTTGGAACTTATATCTCCATCCAACGCATTGGGTATGTTTATGTTGGAGGACTTTCATATGGTTACTCCAAGTGTAACTTTGATGGTTTCACTATAAGGTAGTCGTGAGAGTTACATTATAAGGCATCTGTGAGGGTTACAAATCATAAGGTAGTCACGAGGGTTACAACATTAAGTATGTAATTACCCAAGTAAACTATATGGTTTTATTTATGTTTTTCTATGTTTTATGAAAATCTATTGTTTCACAAAGTATGGAAATGATACATTATGGGTGAGAATTATGTCTTTGTGAAAATGATTTCATATGTTTATAAGTATTCATGGACTTATGGTTTCTGTCCTTATTTTTATATCCCTTACTGATATTTTTGTGTCCATACCTAGTTTTAAAAAAAAATTGCAGGGTTTAAGGATGGGTAAGAAAAAAGGAAAAGACAATATTACTATTGTGAAGAATTTTATTGAAAATATTTCATGTCTTTATTATAAATTTTTTTATTATGAAAAAATGGATATTATTTTAGTTCTACCCACTTTGTATCCGTGTGGGTTTATATTTATTAAATATGTCCTAACTTTCTAAAACTCTAAATAAAAAAGATCTTTAGAAATGTAAAAAAGTGAATTCTAATGGAATTTACTAGCTTATGTAATGATTATGGTCGAGTCCTTATAGTTGGTATCATATGATGGATTCGATAACTTTAGGGGTTAAGATTATGTTAATAGAATAACATAAATGATTTTTACCTTGTGTTCATATTGAAATTATATATAATTTGAATATTACCATGTTTCCTCATCAATTATATGTCTATTTAGAATGGTTTTCTATGTAAGAAACTTGGATGTTGAAGTAGGAAGGCGCCAAGAGGCTGATATCATTCCGAATCTGCAACCTGGAATGGTAGGGATTGGAACCACGATGTTTGTGACAGTAATTTATTAGCTTAAATAGGCAATAAATAGTTATGGAATCCATGCAAGAAAACAACTAGAACTACTGAAAAGGAACATGATGATAGCAGACCATTTTATGAGGCAACACCCTCTTCTTTTCATGGGATCTTTTGACCCAGTGGTGGCTGAAGGGATGATTAAAGACCTTTAAAAGATATTTATGTCATGGGATGATCGAATAATCAAAAGGTTAGTATTTACCTTTACTGTTTTTGAAGGTGAATATGACTAGTGGTGGTCAATGTTCAAGAATATCAAGGATAGCGAGTAGATTGATTCCTTTGAATTGGATGATTTTAAAAATCAATTCCTTGAAAAATATTTTTCTATAGTTTTTTAACATAAGATAGAAAAAAATCCTTGAATTTAAGAAAAAGGAGGAGTATTCAATGGTCGTGTGCGTATTAAACTTCACTCGACTAGAAAGGTACTCTCTAAATCTTATTCGATATCTTAATAGAGAAATCAATCATTTTTACTCTGGATTAAAGACAATATATTGAAGGGAATTAAAATCCCATTAATTCAAAAGTTATGAGAAACATGTATGATGTGATTAGAGGGTTGAAATGGATTTTGAAGAGGATCATTTGTACTTTGAAAACAAACAGAAGAAGTGTTATTGATGGAAAATGATTGGTAATAATCAATCAACGAAATATGAAGGTAAGAATTTCTATTTTCTAGTTTGTGAAAGGTGTTGTAAAAAGAACCTGGGGAATGTCTTAACAAAACTTGGAAGTGTTTTTGATGTGGTAATTTTTTGACATATTTCCTAATGTTGTAATGAAAATTATCTTAAGACTAATCTTAATAAGAAAACTATAAAGTGTTTTAAAAGTTCTAATATGGGTCATTCTACAAATACATTCCCAAATATTTGAATGGTGGAAAACAACCAGATTATAAGAAGAAAGTTTCATTGAAATACCTTATGACTACATCAGAAAATGTTTTTCCATCCAATGAAGTGGTATCAGGTACTTTGTTTACTTATATGTTTGTATGGTCTTGTTTGATATGGGGTCTACACATTCCTTTAATTTTGAGAAATTTTCGGGTATATTGGAAATTTCTACTCAAGAAATGAAACTGTAACATATGGTTAAAACACTAGGGGAAATATTACAGCAAAAAGAAATTATAATAATCTTCAAGTTTTTATCTTTATAAGTAAATTACGTAAAATCCTTGTAGTTTTTTTCCTTAGTAGGGTTTGATATTATTATGGGTATGGATTAGATTTTTGTTTATCATGCTATGATTGATTGTAGATATAAAGAAGTGGTTTTTCAAAAATAGGTTTCAGTTTTTATACATGAATGAAACCATAAAATTTATAACATATCAAGAAGACAAGTGTAACACCCCAAGCTTCCACGGTATGTTTCCCTTTGAATAATTCAATAGCTTGCATTGTACGCAACTTCGAGATTCTAACACACTACGACCAATCAAAGTAGAAATTATGAATATTAATACCCACTTTTTGAAATTTTATAAATTTTATCTTTCAAAATGGACTTAATTTTTGGATTCGTAATATCAGAATTAGCTCAGGGTGAATTATTGGCACTTTTCTGAAAACTTTCATATTTTTATAAATAGTGAAATATACTAAATTTTAATTAAAAACAACTTTTTTAATCAAAATAATTTAGTGTTAAATTATAAATTTGAGTGGTTTTAGAGTATAATTAGATTATATTTTTATCATTTAATCTAATTTTGGTCATTGGATATAATTTCACATTTAAACTGTGTATAAACAAGTTTCAATCTTTTGATAGTTATTATTTCTTAAAAACATGCTTTTTGTTTTGACAGCGTGAATTAATTTTAAATTAATTTCTGACACTTATGTTTTTTGAATTGGAAAAATGGATTCAATATTTTGAATCAGTAGTTCCAAATTGTGTAAATAGGTAACTTTTATTTTTAGACATTTTAAATAATTACTTCGTTAAATATTTTATTTACCATGATTAAAGGGTAAATATAATAAACAAGGGTAAAATATAATATTATAATAATATTAAATTACCCTAACATGTGTTCTAATCCTATTAGATGATACATATCCGACCATGGTCATCCTTGTGTTGAATTTGAGACCCCATGGAGCCACATGGGAGTAATAATGACATTTTAAATTAATTAATTTAAAGTGAAGACAAAAATGACATAAAAAAATATCTTTTAGTAAATAATTTTTTACATGGGGTTATATAAGTTATATTTTAGACTATAAATATTATTTGGAAAGATAAAAGGATTTCCCAGATCATGGTATTTTTTTTATAAATTTTGGATATCAAATAAATTAAATTATTTATGACACAATACTGATGCAATATTTACCTCATTAATAAATGATTTAAATAAATAAGATTATAAATATTAAAACAATATCCAAAACCTGTAAAATTATTATTGGATTATTTTATTTATACCATGAGTCATTTTAAATTTTTTATTAATGAACAGTTGAATTTTTTAAACCGAATATGAGGTTATAATAAAATAATTGTCTCAAACTTTCCTAAAGAGACCCTCCTCTCTCTTATAAAAAGCCCACACTTACTACCCATTTCTCACACTTCTCAAGCCTTTGGATAATACAAACCCTACCCAAATATCCTCCCAACATTCCTCAATTCATTCTAGAGGTTTTATTATAGTCAGAAATCCAGCCTAAGGATCCCTTTTGATCAAATCAAAAGGAAGAACCTGAAGAAGAGGTAAATATTTTATCATCTCTTTCAAGTTCTTTTCTTCTTCCACTTCCTATTTATTTGTTGTTTCCATTCTAAAATAATAACCCCAGTATCTTCTATATACTTTGATGTTATTATAAATATGGTACAACCATATTCATTATTCTATCCATCCTTTGAATGACATGTCACCATACGTGTGTACGTACGGCTTATCGTCTCCATGTTGTGGTGTAATTATTCTTCAATACATTATCATTTGGATAGGTATAATAATGATTTTTAATTGATGTAAATATAAATATAACATGATAATGATTCTTTATATATGATATATCATCCAATTATATATTATTTTAATATCAAATGAATGAGATTGTCGCTCGTGCATCCGTACGGATTACCGTCTCCACGAACGCAATGAGATTCATTATCCATCATATCCATTCAAGACTAATTTTAATTAGATGATTAAAAATATTGTTTAAAGACTTAATATCATTCTGAATATTTATAAGATACATCATATCCATAACATACATTTCTTACATAACAAAGTATATAAAGAAAAAAGAATATGTTAACACCCGAAACGACGATAATACTAAAATATTTTTAACAAATAAATGGTAAAAGATCATATATTATATAATATTAATGTTTATGATTCTTTTATAATTTAATAACAATTATTTCACCATTATTCAGAAGGTCAACCTTGTAACAACCCGAGATTTTATAAGATACATTCTTTTTCATTCATATCTTATATTGTACGACACACCAAGATTACCTTGCTCTATACACAACACTGTATTAGCTTGCAGTATACGCAACACTTTTCTTGGCTCTTGTTACACACAATTTCACGTTCGTTTGATAGAAGTTATTCTACGCAATATTCAGTGTATATATATATATATATATATATATATATATTCAATGTATAAATAAAATATGGTTGGATTCTGTTATACGCAACAACAAAGGAGTTGTGCACTACACGCAACCCTGACTTGGCTTGCATTATATGATATCGCGACCTTCCTCGATAGCGTGTGTTGTACGCAATACCGGGTTTTACTAAACAACGATATATTATTATAATATTGTTATAAACTAGCCGTTATGAATAGTGTTAACTAAATTTTTAATTTTATAACATTATTATTCATCTTACTCATTTCTAGAACATGGTATAAGAACAAAATAAATTTTTCGGGTAAAATAAGTATTTTTCAAAAAATGCAGTTTTACCGCCTTTTGATGGCACACCCACTTTAAATATAGTTTTTGAAATGTTTATAAGTTCAATTTGACAAAATAAAATTCTTCTTTTGAATCAGGATATAAAAATTTACATTATATAAAGTTTTGATATTTTTCCGATAACTTTCATATTTTAATGAATAGTAAAAACACGCTATCTTTTAATTAAAAACAACTTTTTTCATCGTAATATCTTATGTGGTTAAATTATAATATTGAAAGGTTTTAAAGTATAAATAGAATATATTTTTACCATTTAATATAATGTATGTCATTAGCATTGATTTTACCTTGAATTCGTAGGTTAAATCAATTCAATCTTTTGCAATGTTTTAAAGAAAAACCCGTTTTCATTCGACAACGGGATTAATTTTAATTTAATTTCTGCATATTTTGTGTATTTAATTTAAAAAAATGGATTCCATATTTTGAATCAGTGGGTCCAAATTATGTTAATAAGCTACTTTTTATTTTTGGGTATTGTGAATAGTAACTACGGTAAATTTTATTTACTATAGTTAAAGGTATATCGGGTAATTAAGGGTAAATATAAGATTATAAAATTACCCTAACACTTGTAAAAATCCTATTGGATGGCTAAAAGTAGACCCATATAACGTAAGGGTCAGATTAGATTCATTTTATGTACTTTTGTCCATGAAAATAATTTAATTATTATTAAAACCAAAGAATGTGACAACATGTCACTTTCTTAAATCTTATAAGTATAATAATTTTAATTTAGTGATAACCTTCATGAAACTTCGAACATGAATATTATCCAGAAAGATAATACAATTATATACATCATATAAATTTATTTATAATTTTTAGGGATTAAATAATTATCATTTATTATGACACAAAGATGATGCAGTAATTGTCTTATTAATGAAATATTGACATAATTGATGTTATAAATGCCCAAATAAATGTAATTTGAGACTTTTTATGACTTACATTAATTTTCTAGGTTAAACTTACATTTTATTGTTGATATAAGTAACTTGGTTCGAACTTATCATTCTGTTATGAATTTCATAAAAATCATGTACCAAATAGTGTCAAAATTGACATAAATTAGTTTTTAAAACAAATATTATATTATTAATTGTTATTTAATTCTGAAAAATCTAATGTTCGGACAAATGACTTAGATAAGGATAGACATATTAATAATAAACAACTTGGGGTTCTTTTGGCTTGTTATGGTAAGTTTATCAACCATATAGTGTAAGAAAACAAAAAGACACGGTAAAAGTTAAATTATTTAACTTAGAGTTAAATCTAATTGATAAGGTTAAATTAATAACCTAAACTTTTCTAAATCCTATTGGATTAGATTATTTCAACCCATAACCACTTTAGCTTCGAAATAAGACCCTTTGGAACCATTATAAACCGAATTTGACCTTAATATAAAATAATATTTTGAGATTTTCCTAAGGTGCCCCTCTCCTCCCTTATAAAAGGGCACCTCCTCCCTCTCCTCCTCACACCAATTTGAGCATTCAAGCTCGTCCAAACCCTGCCAAAATCTCTTCTTCACTTCCCTAGTATCATCCTAGAGGTCCTGGTCTTCTTCAAAGACCATCCTTAGTTCTTTAAGTGGAGGTTAAGTGAAGGCGCGTCAAAAAGAGGTAATATCCATTACCGATCTTTTTCAATTTATTTCTTCTTCAACTTATTCTTCTTTAGTTTTTTAATAATAAAGTAATAACATAATTATTTCTTATATACTTATATGTTATTATAAATATTAAACAACTATAATTAACCTTCTATCTATCCTACGGAAAAAGGAAATCACCGCGCGTGCGTACGTACGGAATACCGTCTCCACGCCGTGGTGTAATCTATTTTCCACCACCACCTTACTTGGATGGGTATAATGGTGTAAATAATGACTATATATGACTATTATAAAGTGATATTTATTCTGAAATAGTATACATACACTCCAATACAATTCCACGATCATAGGAACGATATCATCACTCGTGCGTACATACGGAATACCGTCTCCACGATGTGATGCGACTCGTTCTACATGATCTTAATTTCATAATGATTATATAAATGAATTGAATGAATGAATATGATATATGTTACATTAATACCATTCTGTAAATGAGGTATCTATAACCTAAAGATAAGAATAAGAATTTATTCGACAAACATGCATAAGAACAAAAAGTAATAAACACCTAAATAACAAGTAGTAATGAAATATTACTAATAAAAAGCTAATAATATGACCATATATGATATCATAACAATAATTATGATTCTTTAATAAGTCAATAACATTATTTAAATCATTATAAAGGAGGTTCGGACACTTACGAAGCATATCGAACCTAAGGTAAGGGGAAATATCACAATCTCATTTTTATCTGAGGTTGTTTATACTTTAGTATTTACTGGGGTGTATTTTATCATCCACATCCATGTTTCCTCAATATGTAATATTTATATCCTTTTACAATATTTTATATCCAATTTTACCCATTGGTGATTTTTTAGTAAAAGATATGAAAGTAATCTTTTGTCATTTTTCGTACGAGGTACTTTTTGACTTTTCCGACAAAATTACGAGAAGAATGTTTTTTTTAACTTATACGGCATGAATGGATTTTTAAAACATTTTTTACAAGAAGATTCCTTCACAAATTTTCAAGTTTATTTTTAATCAACTTCTTTTAGTTTAGAATTGTATGACATGTTAAGAAAGGAAAAGTGTTTTTCAAGTAGAAAGGATATTTTCCTCAAGAATGAAGTTCAAGTGTTTTATCAACATTATTTTCCATCTAAGATAATAAAGGGTTCTGTTTATATCCCTATTATTACATGGATTTGATTATGTTGTGATGGAAATATTTTTATGAATTATTTTATCTTATATGAAATTGTTTTATGATGTCACGATGTTTAATGATTCCCATTTTTATTACATGGGTTATGCAATGATGTATGAATTATGATTTTGTGGAACACATAAGAATGGTATCATTATGAGATGGGTGGGACCTATATCTCCCTCCAATGCATTGGGTAAAGATTTTATATCTCATGAGATAGACATGGCTGGAACGGTAGGTTATACTGGTTCAGTGAATCAGGACTGAAACGAGGGTAACTCGGTTCAGAAATGGACTTTGTCCACTAAGATAGTCTTGGAAATGAGTCTTGACTAATAAGAAATGATTCTCTATGATTATGTGTGTATGCCACAAAGTTTCATGTTTTAAGTTATGATTATTGTGATTACATTTCACTACTATGATTTACCCCATGTTATGAAATTATGATCTCTTTTATAGGTGATGATTTCCAAAAGATATGTTCTTATGAATATGATGTGATTGATATTTATTTTGTTTACCCTTACTAAGCATTTGAGCTCACCCTTTTTATGTTTTATTTTCCCCAGGATATAAATAATGGTTTTAGGTAAAAAAAGGAAGATCTTTATGGGAGATGTTGAAGATCTTTCGCCACGATTAGAAGATTATATTCCGAGTTTCCAAAGACACTAAACTATTACGGTCCTTGTGTGTGTGTTTTTGTTATGTACGAAGTATTCCGAAAAAGTAATGTAATGTCTATGTACGTTAAGATTCGGGTCTCTACAGTTGGTATCAGAGGAAAGGTTTAGTCAACCTTTGGAAACTAGGACGCGAAAACGTTAGTGAGATCCCTAGAGATATTTCTAAGGTATGTCTAGGGATGTCCCTATGGATAGGTATACATATAGGATATAGTCCTATCACTATGGTAACAATCTTAGAATTTAACCTAAGATGTTTGATATTGAAGTTACTCCCCCTTTATTATGATTTTTGCATCTCACACTATTCTTTTTGGGTTTTAGAAAATGGTTGGAAACAAGATGATTCACGATAATGGAGGATATGATGGACAATGGAATGATATTCTTCATAAGCAATCCAATGAAATGGGATTTGGAAGTCCAAACATCATTATTATTCCGAATCAGCAATCTCATAATATGATCAATAAAGTAAAATTTGGTAAGTTTCCTGACTCGGCTAATAAGAGAAAGATGGAGTTTCATGATGATCATAGAGGAAAGAAAGTTCAATTTCCCCTATGTAAATCATGTGGGAAGAGGCATCAAGGAGAATGTTTCAAAGGAACTGTAAGATGCTTTGGGTGTGGAAAAGAAGGACACAAAGTCAGTAAGTGCAAAGGAAAAGGTTCAGTTAACACCAGGGATGAGGATAATGGTATTGCTACGACATCAACAATGGTTAAATTTTTTAAATGTGGAATGTACGGGCATTATGCAAACCAATTCCCTAAGGTAAAGTCTCATGAAGAGAATCAGTATGGTCGTATGGGTAGTATTTATGTTGATGATGATGAAGAGACTAAAAATGATATGTGAGATGAAAGAATTGTTGAAGCTCGGTCAATGGTTTAAGAAGGTAGTGGAATGATTACATGTTTATCATGTGTAATGTTGTATAAGTAATCTCATGGTACTATGAAATAAAGAGACATCTAAGGATTGTTACACTGTTGTCTTTCCTTGAGTTTTGAAAGTGTATGATTAATGGTACCAGTATCCATGAAAGATTATTCAGATATTTTTGGAATGTAGATGATATGCGCATAATGAAGGGATAAGGAGAATATTAAATATTAAACAGTATTCATGATCTCATGATTGATATAAGGACTAAGTGATATCATGGTTTGAGTATATCGAATTTTGAGGATTTTGGTATTTGAAAAGTGTTAACTTTTAACTGCATTCATGTTTTCACTAAGGTTTAATGGGTATTTATTTTACAAGAGAATACATGATTAAGGTATTCACATGATTGGAATGTGACCAACAAGATATATGGGGGATAAATGATGGTATTCATAGGCTTGGTTGATGAAATTTCAAGTAATCGTTTTCTTTATACTATGAGCTTGGACCAAAGTATTTTAGATAAGCCTAAATATTGGAATGGATTATGTTGGACATATGCTAAGTATTGTTTAAGGATAGAACTTTTTTCTATATTACTGATGGGATTTTATAGTAATGTAGTTTTAGAAAAAGGACAACCTGCAGGACGAGCGACAACCCATCGCATCGGACAAGGATGTGGGAATCGAACCCACAACTGAAGTGTGACTGGCCTTTTTCGCCTACCACTGGCCTACAGGAAGTCCCTATTTAGTAAAAACTAGTTTTATTATATTAAGCAGTATAAGTCCATTTTAGGAACTATATAAGATTAATCTCACTATAGATGGACTTATGTATTTTCTTGATAACTTTTATAACCTTTTGTTTGAGATAGATGGAATGACCCATCATTCTATCACCTGATCTGCTAACACATCACGAATGACAAATTCAACTTCATTTCTTTAAGAGATGAAGTGGAAATTGTCCAAAGAATGACAAACGGTGAGACTATACCAAAATCATGAAAGTATTTATTCTAATTCCAATTTCATCAACTTTAGGGAAATGATCTTGAAAAACCAAAAATGTTGTCCTACTGCCCTTATATCCGATCAATCAGATGGTACCTTAGATCACCACAAATCAATAGCTTTGTGATTGTTGGCTTTTTCATAGCCATGTTCTCTACCACTCTCCATCAGAACATGACGGTTAGATTTATCTCCCATGTCCATATTTTCTCCTATATGGAAACCTAGTGATGAGTTCTTTTGGGTACCCGTTATATTTCATACTTTAGTTTTTAAAGTTCGGTTTTGTTATTTCTTTTTACGATGTGGGTTTTTATGAATAGTAAACGATTTATAACCCCGATGAATTTCGAGGGCGAAATTCATTTTAAGGGGGGTAGAATGTAACAACCCGAGATTTTATAAGATACATTCTTTTTCATTCATATCTTCTATTGTACGACACACCAAGATTACTTTGCGCTATACACAACACCGTATTAGCTTGCAGTATACGCAACACTTTTCTTGGCTCTTGTTACACACAATTTCACGTTCGTTTGATAGAAGTTATAATACGCAACATTGAGTGTGTATATATATATATATATTAAATGTATAAATAAAATATGGTTGGATTCTGTTATACGCAACAACAAAGGAGTTGTGCACTACACGCAACCCTGACTTGGCTTGCATTACACGATATCACGACCTTCCTCGATAGCGTGTGTTGTACGCAATACTGGGTTTTACTAAACAACGATATATTATTATAATATTGTTATGAACTAGCCGTTATGAATAGTTTTAACTAAATTTTGAATTTTATAACATTATTATTCATCTTACACATTTCTAGAACATGGTATAAGAACAAAATAATTTTTTCGGGTAAAATAAGTATTTTTCAAAAAATGTTGTTTTGCCGCCTTTTGATGGCGCACCCACTTTAAATCTATTTTTTGACATATTTATAAGTTCAATTTGAAAAAATAAAATTCTTCTTTTGAATCAGGATATAAAAATTTACATTATATAAAGATTTGATATTTTTCCGATAACTTTCATATTTTAATGAATAGTAAAAACACGCTATATTTTAATTAAAAACAACCTTTTCATCGTAATATCTTATGTGGTTAAATTATAATATTGAAAGGTTTTAAAGTATAAATAGAATATATTTTTACCATTTAATATAATGTATTTCATTAGCATTGATTTTACCTTGAATTCGTAGGTTAAATCAATTCAATCTTTTGCAATGTTTTAAAGAAAAACCCGTTTTCTTTCGACAACAGGATTAATTTTAATTTAATTTCTGAATCTTTTGTGTATTTAATTTGGAAAAATGGATTCCATATTTGGAATAAGTGGGTCCAAATTATGTTAATAAGCTACTTTTTATTTTTGGGCATTGTGAATAGTAACTACGGTAAATTTTATTTACTATAGTTAAAGGTAAATCGGGTAATTAAGGGTAAATATAAGATTATAAAATTACCCTAACACTTGGAAAAATACTATTGGATGGCTAAAAATAGACCCATATAACCTAAGGGTTGGATTAGATTCATTTTATGGACTTTTTTCCATGAAAATAATTTAATTATTATTAAAACCAAAGAATGTGACAACATGTCACTTTCTTAAATCTTATAAGTATAATAATTTTAATTTAGTGATAACCTTCATGAAACTTCTAACATGAATATTCTCCAGAAAGATAATACAATTATATACATCATATAAATTTATTTAGAATTTTTAGGGATTAAATAATTATCATTTATTATGACATAAAGATGATGCAGTAATTGTCTTATTAATGAAATATTGACATAATTGATGTTATAAATGCCCAAATAAATGTAATTTGAGACTTTTTATGACTTAAATTAATTTTATAGGTTAATATGACATGTTATTGTTGATATAAGTAACTTGGTTTGAACTTATAATTCTTTTATGAATTTCATAAAAATCATGTACCAAATAGTGTCAAAATTGACATAAATTAGTTTTTAAAACAAATATTATATTATTAATTGTTATTTAATTCTGAAAAATATAATGTTCGGCCAAATTACTTAGATAATGATAGATATATTAATAATAAACAAATTGGGGTTCTTTTGGCTTGTTATGGTAAGTTTATCAACCATATAGTGTAAGAAAACAAAAGACACGGTAAAAGTTAAATTATTTAACTTAGAGTTAAATCTAATTGATAAGGTTAAATTAATAACATAAACTTGTATAAATCCTATTGGATGAGAGTATTGAAACCCATACCCACTTTATCTTCTAAATAAGACCCTTTGGAACCATTATAAACTGAATTTGACCTTAATATAAAATAATATTTTGAGATTTTCCTAAGGTGCCCCTCTCCTCCCTTATAAAAGGGCACCTCCTCCCTCTCCTCCTCACACAACTTTGAGCATTCAAGCTCGGCCAAACCCTGCCAAAATCTCTTCTTCACTTCCCTAGTATCATCCTAGAGGTCCTGGTCTTCTTCAAATACCATCCTTAGTTCTTTAAGTGGAGGGTAAGTGAAGGCGCGTCAAAAAGAGGTAATATCCATTACCGATCTTTTTCAATTTCTTTCTTCTTCAACTTATTCTTCTTTAGTTGTTTCAGGATAAAGTAATAACATAAGTATTTCTTAAATACTGATATGTTATTATAAATATTAAAAAACTATAATTAACCTTCTATCCATCCTACGGAAAAAGGAAATCACTGCGCGTGCGTACGTACGGAATACCGTCTCCACGCCGTGGTGTAATCTATTTTCCACCACCACCTTACTTGGATGGGTATAATGGTATAAATAATGACTATATATGACTATTATAAAGTGATATTTATTCTGAAATATTATACATACACTCCAATACTATTCCACGATCATAGGAACGATATCATCACTCGTGCGTACGTACGGAATACCGTCTCCATGATGTGATGCGACTCGTTCTACATGATATTCATTTCATAATGATTATATAAATGAATTGAATGAATTAATATGATATATGTTACATTAATACCATTCTATAAATGAGGTATCTATAACCTAAAGAGAAGAATAATAATTTATTCGACAAACACGCATAAGAACAAAAAGTAATAAACACCTGAATAACAAGTAGTAATGAAATATTACTAATAAGAAGCTAAGAATATGACCATATATGATATCATAACAATAATTATGATTCTGGAATAAGTCAATAACATTATTTAAATCATTATAAAGGAGGTTCGGACACTTACGAAGCATATCGGACCTAAGGTAAGGGGAAATATCTCAATCTCATTTTTATCCGAGGTTGTTTATACTTTAGTATTTACTGGGGTGTATTTTATCATCCACATCCATGTTTCCTCAATATGTAATATTTATATCCTTATAAAATAGTTTATATCCAATTTTACCCATTGGTGAGTTTTTAGTAAATGATATGAAAGTAATCTTTTGTCATTTTTCGTACGAGGTACTTTTTGACTTTTCCGACAAAATTTCGAGAAGAATGTTTTTTTTAACTTATACGGCATGAATGGATTTTTAAAACATTTTTTCCAAGAATCTTACTTTACAAATTTTCAAGTTTATTTTTAATTAACTTCTTTTAGTTTATAATTGTATGACATGTTAATAAAGGAAAAGTGTTTTTGAAGTAGAAAGGATATTTTCCTCAAGAATGAAGTTCAAGTGTTTTATCAAAATTATTTTCCATCTAAGATAATAAAGGGTTCTGTTTCTATCCCTATTATTACATGGATTTGATTATGTTGTGATGGAAATATTTTTATGAATTATTTTATCTTATATGAAATTGTTTTATGATGTCACGATGTTTAAAGATTCCCATTTTTATTACATGGGTTATGCAATGATGTATGAATTATGATTTTGTGGCACACATAAGAATGGTATAATTATGAGATGGGTGGGACCTATATCTCTCTCCAATGCATTGGATAAAGATTTTATATCTCATGAGATAGACATGGCTGGAACGGTAGGTCATACCGGTTCAGTGAAGGAGGACTCAAACGAGGGTAACTCGGTTCAGAAATGGACTTTGTCCACTAAGATAGTATTGGCAATGAGTCTTGACTAATAAGAAATGATTCTCTATGATTATGTGTGTATGCCACAAAGTTTCATGTTTTATGTTATGATTATTGGGATTACATTTCACTACTATGATTTACCCCATGTTATGAAATTATGATCTCTTTTACAGGTTATGATTTCCAAAAGATATGTTCTTATGAATATGATGTGATTGATATTTATTTTTTTTACCCTTACTGAGCATTTGAGCTCACCCTTTTTATGTTTTATTTTCCCCAGGATATAAAGAATGGTTTTAGATAAAAAAAGGAAGATCTTTATGGGAGATGTTGAAGATCTTTCTCCACAATTAGAAGATTATATTCCGAGTTTCCAAAGACACTAAACTATTACGATCCTTGTGTGTGTGTTTTTGTTATGTACTAAGTATTCCGAAAAAGTAATGTAATGTCTATGTACGTTAAGCTTTGGGTCTCTACAAACCTACCCTCGAATAAGGAAAATTACAAGGTAAGGGTTAATTTCACAATCTCTTTATTATCCGAGATTGTTTTTACGTAAGTATCTACTGGGACCTCTCTATCATCCACATCCATGTTTCTTAAAAATCTATTCCAAAACATTTTTAATATTTACTATAATATGGTTGCAAGTCATTTAAACCCTTGATTGACTCTTTATAAAATGGTTTGAAAGGAATATTTCTGTCGTTTTCCAAAAAAGGTACCTTATGACCTTTTCGACAAAATTAATGTAAGAATTTTTTTTAACTTATACGGAGGTGAGGCTAATTTTCGCCATTATAACACCTTCAAAGATTCCCTTACAAGCTTATAATAATATTTACAAAATAAATGTTTTCTTTTAAATGGTTTCAAAATAGAAAGAGGCATTTCTTTCAAATAGTTTCATTTCATCTATGTCAACATCCTTGGATATATTTTCAACTTGTTTGAAGTCAATTCATTATGAATAAATTCTTATATATTTTATTGAAGATTTTTTGATATTCTTAAATGTGGATGTGTTATTTTTATACCATTCATGGTTTATGGATAATGTATTGACATTTTGTATGCTAGTTTTAATATGAATGTTTATGTTATGTTTAAACCTTTTCATATGAGGAATGCATTGGACTTAGTAAGTGATGGGTTGAGACCTCTATAGCTTCTAGATGCATTGGTAGGTATCATGAGACAAACTAGTGTCTTGTCACATAGCCTTGATAAAATCTTATTCGTAGTCTTGGCACAATTCCTTGACTATGTGGTTATAAAAGTCTGGCACTATGCATTCCATCATTTTGAAATTGGCTATTGATATTGCATGTGATTATTCTACTAGTATAATATCCATGTGAATAAGTTAATGGAATTATTTTGATTTTATATTTTCCATATTATTCTTAAGTTCAAGTTTAAAAGGCTTTTGTTTTAGTCTTATACATTTTCTTAAATGTTTATGCTTATATATGAAAGTTTATGATATATTGTTATCCCTACTGAGCATATGAGGTGACCCCTTTCTATGTTTTATTTTTCCCAGGATTCGAAGAAGTATATTATGACTGACCTACAAGGATAGTCTATGGGATCTCAGTGTTTTCTATGGAAACATTTTTGTTGTAGTTTTCCATTTTATGATGTAATTTAAACCATATGAATGTATCTAGTACTTCCAAGGCTAATAAACTAATTGAGCTTTCAAGACTTGATCTTTTGTGATCATTCCAATGATATGTGAAAATGCACTGACTCTAGGCTTCTAGGGTTGAGGCGCAATAGTTGGTATTAGAGGAATTTATTACAAACCTTGAAAACTAGATTTAGATAAAATCTGATTAGAGCACATAGCCCTAAGATAGACTTTGAGGATTAGTATAGAAGAACATCCTAGAATTTTTGGTATTTTAGAGTTTTTGTGAGTTTTACAAGAAATACATCCCTTTCTGGATACGAACAGGTAGAGGCGGCTCTGGCACAGATGTACCTAGTGGTAAAACCTGAAAACACCGCTTTGAGCTAGACTTGAACGGGAACTGGTGCACGACAACGGGCCTTGCTGCACTCTTGGTTACGACACTCCCATGGTATATGCTTAGAATAATTCTCATTATCTTTACAACCCATTATGAAGGGTTTATGAGTATATACTTCTTCAAAGAAAACATTTTTTTTATGATTATGGATTATTTGCATAAACTGTTCAAATTATGTTAAGTGTTTTACAGGTTTGGAATTATTTACTTTGATTCATAAACTAATCTAGTTTATTCCATTGTTTAGAAATGGAACCTAGTGGAAGGAATGGAAACTGTATCAATGCACACACTCCATGTAGGGATTTCCCTCTTACTCAATATAATTATAGTGGAGATGATGATACAACTGGTGCTAATAAGATTATCACCATACTGGGACAACTCACTCAGGTTATGAATAATAACCTTACCCGTATGGATCTCCCTGATCCACAACGCGGAGGATCAATGTTAGATCGCTTCATGAGGCAACAACCACCAACATTAAATGGGAGTAAAAATCCATTATTATCTGAGAAATGGATAAATTCCCCAGAGAAAATATTTCTTGCTTTGGGGAGTAGCGAAAGGGAAAAAGTTTTCTTGGCAGTTTATCGCCTCACAGGAGATGCATATCAATGGTGGTCATTGATTCAAAACACAAAGGAGGATGAATAAGTTTCATATATGGAATGGAGGGAGTTTAAAAATATTTTCTTAGAAAAATACTTTCCTCGTGACCATCGAGCGGATATAGAAAGGAAATTTCTGAGTGTGAGGCAAAAGGTGGATGAGAACGTTGTAATGTATGAATCCAACTTTACAATATTAGAAAGGTATGATTCAGATTATATACATAACCCAAGATGTAATATTAATCATTTATTTGATGGTTTAAAACCATTTCTCCATCGATCATTAGTATCACAATCCTTCTCATCGTACGAAGATATTGTCTCATGTGATATTAAGACAGAAAAAGAAATTCTCTAAGGCTCACAACAATAAAGTAAACCAATAGAAGAAGAGAATGGTGGAGAAAGAGACAGATAAATGGAAAAGTGAAAAGAAGGATTTTCCATTATGTGATAATTGTGGGAAGAAACACCCTGGTACTTTCCTAAAAGTAATGGGAGTCTATTACAAGTGTGGTGAAAAAGGCTACCAAGCTCGTGATTGTTAGGGAAAGAAAGTTGTTGTCAATGTTGAATGCTAAAATTGTAAAGAAATGGGGAATTATGAAAATGAATGTCCTAAGATCCAAGGAAACTTACCTCATTAAAGTACAAGGGATCAAGGATAAGCTTATGCTATTACGACAGTTGAAGTGGAATAATTAATGTATTTCTGTTTTTGGACTAAACAATTTCATCCTAGTTATAAGAATAATGTGATATATATAAGGATTGTACTATAGTAATTTTTGTTTTCATTAAAGTTTTAATATGATGAAGGTAATAATATTTTCATTATTTGAAAATAAGAGAATCTTTACTTTGTCTGAGGAATCTAATGATATAATTGATTTTGGAATTTAGAGGCCTTTTAGAGAGAGTCTAAACAGAGGTATTTTGGATAACTATAAAGGTTGGAAGGGATTAAGTTGAACATTGGATAGTATTGTTTAAGGTTAAAACATTTCTTATGATTATTTTTGGAATATATTATAATGCTATAGTTTTAGTAAAAGGACAACCTGCAGGTCGGGCGATAACCTGTCACGTTGAACAAAGCTGCAGGGATTGAACCCACAACCGTAGTGTGACAGGCCTTTATTACCTACCACTAGCCAACAGGAATTCCCTGGTTATTAAAAAATATTTTCCTTCATTTAAATGGTATTTTTTAATATTTGGAACCTTATACGATTAGGATAAATATAATATTTTTGAGTTCTATTATCTTTTGGAGTAAAAGATGAGTTTGTGGTAGAAATTAGTTGAAGGATGAAACTCTACTTGACATATATATATATATATATATATTTCTCTTATTCTATGAAGAAATTAATTCATAATATTTAGGGAAGGGATATTAAAACCAAAAATGTGTTATCCTAATACTGTATGCTTTGTTGAACTGATGATATTTTAAATCAACATAGATTGATGGCTTTGAGGCCCTCAAGTGTACACTTGTTTGTGATTGATGACCTCAATCAATCCCTATAAATATTTACATTTTTCCTCCAATTATATGTCTGTAATTTCCACAAATTTTCTTCTATTCTAGATCATAATATGGTGGTGGACGTTTTATTTCTCATCTGTCTTATTAAGTGTAAATTTTATTAACCCTATTTCCAATGTGGGTTTTCCACAAAGCTATTTTCTATTTTTCAACATTTTTTTTTCAAAGAACAATTTCAAATTGCAAGGATGAAATTTATTGAAGGAGGGGAGAATTTAACTCCCCAAGCTTCCACGGTATGTTCCCCATTGAATAATTAAATATCTTGCATTGTATGCAACTTCGATATTCTAACACACCGCGACCAATCAAAGAAGTTATTATGAATAGAAATACCCACTTTTTAAAATTTTATAAATTTTATCATTCAAAAAGGACTTCATTTGTGGATTCTGAATATCGAAATTAGATTAGGGTGAATTTTTGGCATTTTCTGATAACTTTCATATTTTTATGAATAGTGAAAGATAATAAATTTTAATTAAAAACAACTTTTTTAATAAAAATAATTTATAGTGTTAAATTATAAATTTCAGTGATTTTAAAGTATAATTAGATTATATTTTTACTATTTAATCTAATTTTGGTCATTGGATATAATTTCACATTTAAACTATACATAAACAAGTGTCAATCTTTTGATAGTTATTATTTCTTTAAAACACCCTTTTTTATTTTGACAGCGGGAATTAATTTTAAATTAGTTTTTGCCACTTATTTATTTTAAATTTGGAAAAATGGATTCCATATTTTGAATCGGTAGTTCCAAATTGTGTAAATAGTTAAATTTTATTTTTAGACATTTTAAATAATTACTTCGGTAAATATTTTATTTACCATGATTAAAGGGTAAATATAATAAATAAGGGTAAAATATAATATTATAATAATATTAAATTACCATTATATGTGTCTTAATCCTATTTTTTGATACATATCCGACCATGTGCATCCTTGGGTTGAATTTGGGACTTCATGGAGCCACATGGGAGTAATAATGACATTTTATATTAATTAATTTAAATTAAAGACAAAAATGACAAAAACAAATATCTTTTAGTAAATAAATTTTTACATGGGGTTATATAAGTTATCTTTTAGATTATAAGTATTCTTTGTAAATATAAAAATATTTCCTACATCATGGTATTTTTTTTATAATTTTTGGACATCAAATAAATAAATTAATTTATAATAAAATAATGATGCAATATTTACCTCATTAATAAATGATTTAAATAAATAATATTATAAATATTAAAAAAAATATCCAAAACCTGTCCAATTTTTATTGGATTATTTTATATAGACCATTAGTCATCTTAACTTTTTTATTAACAAATATTTGACGTTTTGAAACTGAAGATGAGGTTATAATAAAATAATTATTTCAAACTTTCCTAAAGAGCCCCTCCTCTCCCTTATAAAAATCCCTCAATTCCTACCCATTTCTCACACTTATCAAGCCTTTTTCTCGTAAAAACCCTACCCAAATATCATCCCAACATCCCTCACTTCATTCTAGAAGCCTTACCTTAGTCATAAAGCCAACCTAAGGAGACCTTTTGATCATATCAAACGGAAGAACCCGAAGAAGAGGTAAATATTTCATCACCTCCTTCAAGTTCTTTTCTTCTTCCACTTCCTCATTCCTTTTTATTTACATTCTAAAATAATAACTCTGGTATCATCTATATATTGTGATGTTATTATAAATATGGTACAACCATATTCGTTATTTTATCCATCCATTGAATGACATGTCACCATAAGTGCGTACGTACGGCTTACCGTCTCCACGTCGTGATGTAATTTTTATTCAATACATTATTATTTGGATTGGTATAATAATGATATGTAATTAATTTAAATAAAAAATATAACATTATAATTATTATGTATATATGATATATCATCCAAGTATATATTATTTTACTATCAAAAAAATGATATTGTTGCTCGTGCGTACGTACGGATTACCGTCTCCACAAACGCGATGAGATTCATTCCCCATCGTATCCATTCAAGAATAATTTTATTTAGATGATTAAAAATAATGTTTAAAAACTTAATATCATTCATAATATGAATAATATACATCCTATCAATAATAAACATTAGTTATGTAACAAATCATATGAAGGAAAACGAATCAGTTAACACCCGAAACGACAATAATACTAAAATATTATTAACAAAACAATATTAAAAGATCATATATGATATCATATTAATGCATATGATTATTTTATAATTTAATAACTATTATTTAACCATTATACAGAAGTTTAACCTACCATCAACCAAGGAAAAGTACACGGTAAGGGTTAATTTCACAATCTCTTTATTATCCGAGATTGTTTTTATGTAAGTATCTACTAGGACCACTCTATCATCCAAATCCATGTTTCTTAAAAATGTATTCCAAAATAAATTACTATTTACTAGACTATGGGTTAAATTCATTTAAAACCTTGTTTTATTATTTATAAAATGGTTTGAAAGGAATATTTTTGTCATTTTCCAAACAAGGTACCTTATGACCTTTTCGAAAAAAATTAATGTAAGAATGTTTTTTTAACTTATACGGCGGGTACGGCTAATTTTTTCCATTATAAAACCTTAGAAGATTCCCTTAAAATCTTATAAGAATATTTCTAAAATAAATGTTTTCTTTTAAATGGTTTCAAAATAGAAATAGTCATTTCTTTCAAATAGTTTCATTTCATCTATGTCAACATCCTTGGATAGATTTTCTACTTTTTTGAAGTCGATTCATTATAAAACAATTATTCCATATTGTATTGAAGGTTTTGTGATATTTTTTATTATGGAAGTGTTATTTTTATACCATTCTCGATTTATGGATAAATTATTTGCATTTTGTATGCTAGTTTTAATACGAATGTTTATGTTATGTTTAAACCTTTTCATATGAGGAATGAATTGGACTTAGTAAGTGACGGGTGGAGCCTACTATATATCCTCGATGCATCAGTAGGTTTCATGAGACAAATTAGGGCCTTGGCACAAGGCATTGAAAAAATCTTATTTGTAGTCTTAGCACAAGGCCTTGACTATGTGGTTATGAAAGTATGGAATTATGCATTCCATCATTATGAAAGTGGCTATTGATATTTCATGTGATTATTAGACTAGTAGAATATCCATGTGAATAAGTAAATGGCATTATTTTGATTTTACCTTTTCCATATTATGCAGAAGTTCATGTTTAAAAGGCTTTTGTTTTAGTCTTAAACATTTCCTTAAAATTTTATGCTTATTTATGAAAATTTCCGCTATATTGTTATCCTTACTGAGCATCTGAGATCACCCCTTTATATGTTTTATTTTTACCAGGATGCAAAGAAGTATATTATGACTGACCTGCAGGGATAGTCTATGGGATCTCAGGGCTGTCTATGGAAAGAATATTGTCGTAGTTTTCCATTTTATGATGTAATGTAAACCTTATGAATGTATCTAGTACTTCCAAGGATACTAAACTAATCGGTCTTTTGAGACATGATCTTTTGTGATCATGCCAATGATATGTAATAATGCACCGAATCTGGGCTTCTGGGGTCAGGGTGCTAAAAAAATCATCTATTAAAATATTGAAATAAATTTATATTTCTCATATTGTTAAAAACAAGGGAACTATTCAGATTAATGATGTTTCAATGGTAAATATATACCTAGATGTTTTTCTTGATGAGTTTCCTAGTGTTATAACTAATCAGGAAGTTGAATTTACAATTGACTTAGCTCCTAATTCTAATCTAATTTAAAATCCCCCTTATCTAATGGCCCAATTGAAACTTCATGAATTGAAAAATTATTTGTAGGTGTTGATTAATAAAGGCTTCATTCATCCTAGAACATCACCTTGGGGTGATCTTGTTTTTATATTAAATATAAATATAGTTACATGAGACTTTTCATTAATTACATATATTTGAATAAAATTACAATTAAGAATATGTATCCATTATCTCATATCGGTGACGTGTTAGATCTACTCCATGGAGATCAATATTTTTCCCAGATTGAATTGAGATCCGGGTACCATCACCTGAAGGTTAAGGGGTATGACATTTCAGAAACAAATTTTCATAATAGATATGTGAATTATTAGTTTCTTGTTATATCATTTGGTTAGACATATTCCCCTATTTTATTCATAGATCATGTGAATAGAATATTCTGTGAACATTTGGATATTTTTTTTTGTTTTTATTGATGATATTTTTGTCTTTAAAAAATGTTATGATGATCATGAAAAACATTTTAGGATTTACTTATGATCTATCAAAGAAAAGAAGTTATATAGGAAATTTATTAAATTAGATTTTTGGTTGAAACAGATTTATTTTCTTGTTAACATTGTTAATAATTATTGAATAATAGTTGATCCTTCCAAAAAATGGTTGTGGAATGGTAAATACCTACAAATGTTGCAAATATTCATAGTTTTCTTGGATTAGTAGGATATTAATGAGATTTTTTTAAAAACATTACATGGTTATCTATCTCATTAAATTAGTTAACATGAAAATGGTCTTAATTTATTTTCATAGAATAATGTGATTTTTATATTTAAGAGATGAAAAATAGATTAGAAAATGCTCTATTTTTGGGTCTGCATTCAAGAAATGGTGAGTTGTCTATCTACATTGATGCTTTATTGAAGGGACTAGGTTGTGGTATGATGTAAAATGATTAGTTTATTGATTATTATTAAAGAAAATTGAAACCTTAGGAGTTAATATATCCCACACAAGATTTGGAATTATAAGCTAAGGTTTTTTCTTTAACAAATTGGAGGAATCATTTATACAGAGCCAAATGTGAAATATATACTATTCATAAAATTTTTATGTATATATTTACTCTTACGGAATTGAACCTGAGTCAGAGAATATGGAATGAAATGATAAGGGATTATGATTGTATGATCACTTGTCATCCTGGAAGAGAAAAAAAGTGGAATATTCCTTGAGTCAAAACATCATGCTACATTAACCGTGTTACGTTTAAAACATGACCCCTTGATAGATGATTTGATGAATTTTGGAATGGAAGTAGTTGGTTTAGGAAATTCATCTATTTTGTTTCAGGTATCATTTCAGTCATCTCTATTAAACAGAATTAAGATAGTGGAAATGGAAGATTGTGAGTTGCAGAAAAAGCTATAGTTGGTTAAAAATGGTATGTTTCTAGAATATAACCTTGATAAAGATTATTTTTTATGATTTGGAAAAAGATTATATGTGCCTTGTGATTCTATACTAAAGAAAGAATTGTTGTGTGAAGCTCATAGTTATCCATTATATATTTATCCCGAAAGTACTATGATGTACATGGAACTATGGGAATATTACATATAGGATTCAATGGAAAGAGATATAGATTATTTTACCATGAAAGGTTTGACTTTTCAATAGGTTAAAGTAGAGATAAAATTAAAAAAGGGGATACATTATCCTTTTCTAATAACATAGTGGAAATGGGAAAATATAGCCATGAACTTCATGTTAGGACTACCAAAGACATCTTGGGGTAACAATATGATTTGGGTTATTTCTGATCGGCTGACTAAATCTAAACTTTTCGTTTATATTCGAGATACTATGTATTTTGATCATCTTTATTAACTTTACCAAAATGATAATGTTAGGTTACATGGAGTTCCTATTTCTATTTTATTTGACTATGATACGAGGATCACTTCTAAATTTTAGAAAGTCCTTTAGATGTCATTGGGCACAAAATTAAATTTTAGAAATACTTTCCATGCTCTATCTAACGGACAGACCAAGATAACAATCCATACACTGTAGGATATTCTTAGAGCTTGTTTAATGGATGATATGGGATGTTGGGATCAACATATTTCATTAGTTTTTTTCTTATAATAACCATTTTTATTCTAGTATACAGATGAAACCTTTTGAGGCATTATATGGAAAGTGGTGTCAAACTAATTCTTTTGGGGATGAATTTGGGGAAAAGAATTTGATGAGACCAGAATTATTAGTGGAAGTGGATGAGAAAGTAAATATTATTTAGCAACACATAAAGAAAGATAAGAGTGGGAAACAAGGTTATACATATCACAAGAGTAAAGACTTTTCATTCAAGGTAGGTGATCATTTTTTTAGTATATAACCATGCAAAACTGTTATGTGTTTTATTAAGAAATAACTTCTAATTCCATAGTTCATTAGACCAAATTAAATACTAGATAATGTTGGACCAGTCAAATATTAAGTATCTTTGCCTCCCAATTTATCTCTGGTAATCAATGGTTTTCATGTTTTTATGTTAATAAAGTATGTGTTAGATTCATTTCATGTTTTGAGCATAGAAGTAGTTCAGTTTGAAGATAACCTCTCTTATGAAGAGAAAAATATTCCCATTCTTCATATTATAGAGAAATTATTACAGAATAAGGTAATTCACCTGGTTAAGGTTTTGTGGAGAAACCAAATAGTTGAAGAAGATGCATGGGAATCTAAAAATTATATGAAGGAAAGGTACCCACACTTTTTTAATATGTAAATAAAAATTACTAGGATACATTTTCCAGAAGGTGGGGAGAATGTAACAACCCAAGTACTTAGAAAATAATTTATTTTCATTCTATAATTAGGTATTCAAGTTCTTTATAAACTTATAATGAATCAAGTGGTATTTATAGAAATTAAATAATTTATACTTGTTTAGTTGTCACTTGAACTTAAGAATAGTAACATGACTATTAGGAATAAAAATTTGGCCTAAAATAATAGTAACCTAATATATGAGAGCATAAATAAAAAATTTGTAAATTATAAGTGTAACCATGATATATTTCTATCATATAATAAGTAAAAAAATATTTTTGAAATGATAAATTATGTGTTGAAAATTTTGTAAGTAATAAATATGTAATTACAATTTAATAATTAATATAATGATTTAAAAGAAAATATATTTTCATAAAATAGATTAAAAAATTATTATTTTTGTTTTATTATTATTATAAGATAATTTTAAGGTAATTTAATTAGTTTTTCAAAGTTTTATAAATTCAATTATAGTTTTAAAAATTTTATTTTTTAAATAAATTATGATTTTATTTAAAAAATAATTTTCTCATATTTATAATATTATTTTGACAAAATGTAGATTATTTTTGAATACTACATGTCATAAAATCATTCGAGTGAATTTCTGGGATTTTTCTAAAAAATTTGAGTTTTTGATGAATAGTGAAATACGGTAATTTGCGATATAAGCTAAATACATGATTTATTGAGTCATAGATGATATATGAATGATTTAAGGCAAAAATATAAAAAAATATTTAAATAATTAAATATATTTTTTTATAATTTTCAAATTATTCTTAGTATTTAGTCAAAATAATAAACTAATGAAAAAAATAATCAAAAACTCATCCTCTCCTCCACTATAAATACCTACCTCATCACCTATTCTCCTCACAACTCAAAGCCTTATAGGTTTATTAATTTTTTCCCAAATACCTTCTGAAACCTCTTCCTCAAGTACAAAACCTATTGGTCTCACCAAAATTCCAAAACCAAGGGCCTTAAGGAGGTTCCCAATGGAGGGAATTCAAGAGGTAAAAATCCTCTTTCATTTTCTTTAATTTCTTTTTCAATTCCATTTCATTTAGTATTCTCTTTTCACTTACCCTCATCCAAAAGGCATGAAAATTTTGGTATATAATATATACTATAATTTTATCATGGTTATGGAAAAAATTCATCCTCATACTTCTTTCCATATGCCTTTTATTCTAAAAAATAAAAATATCATTGTGATGTGATGATTTACCGACATCATGGATGATATGTTTTCAATTTTAATTACCATTATCATATATGGACATAAATCCATTTTAATTGTTTAAAAATATTTTAAATTTTATGATATAACCTCTATTATGTTTTTAAATTAACATTTATACATAATATTAAATTATACAATGAAACTAACTCGTGATTATCGAAGAACTGCCAAAATTATATAAACGAATTTCACTAATGTCTTATCTAATTATTGATCATAATATCTGAAAATTAAATGATTTAATGTATCATTTAATATTATGAAAACATATTAATACCATTTCATTCCACTTCTAGAGTCTCGCATTCATTCGACATGAAAATCCATTATGAACCAGCCATGAAACCCATGTAAAGAACACACCCAAAATAATGGAAATAATCATAAGAATAAATAACATAACTTAATCAGCATGCCTTAAAAATCAATAACTATTCATATTATATGAACTATAAAACAGTATATAAATACTTTTCCCATTCAAGATAATCATAATAAATAGAGGTAAATATGATGGATGGTATAATTATATTATACCCTCAGTAAATCATAATATTAAAAAAATGATATTTACATAATTAAAAATACACTCAAAAGGTCTCTGGAAATTTTATTGATTAAAATAACATTTTCACATTGAAATAACTTATTTAAAATATCAAAATTTCAAAAATATTAAGGAAAAAATTTTCTTTGAAAATAATATTTTAAAAAATTAAATTCATCTTCAATGTAATGAGCTATCATGAGGATGAGAAATTATATTCATGTCATATAATCTAAAAACATTCCTTATAGAGTTTTGTAAAAAGGTTAAAATGTACCTCATTTATAAAATGAAAAGAAAATTCCTTTAAAAACATTTTTGTAAAAGTAATTTTTAAAAAAATATTTTAAAAATCATAACATAATATAAAAAACATTATTCTTTGAATTTTCTAGAATATTTGTACGTTAATGTGAATGATCTCTGACCAAGTAGAAGAACAAGGTTTATTTTCATTAAAAACATTATATCATTATCATGAGTACATAAAAAGATTAAAAGGAGAGTAAAACATAGAAATTCCATAAATAACTGGAGTAGAATAAAATATATTGGCTTTTATATATACATGTAAAACAATCCCCCCCCCACATAGGGATAAACATAACCAATCCCGATTAATGATGAGATTGTGAAATAAACCCTTACCTCAGGACTAACTTCCTCCATGAGTATGAAACTATTTTATAGTAAGTATATATTTAGTATGAATCTATTTCAGTACCATAAACATATATATCATACCATATATGATTTATTTAGAATACTTTATCACCCATTTATTAACAATTATTTATTAAAATTGTTGTTTTGAGTAATATCTAATTAATTTTTCATGTTTTTTATTATTAACAAATAAGGGGAATGATTTTATAAAATAATCTTATAAGGTTTTATAAAAATAAATATGTTTCTATAAAATATTAATAAAACTTTTTTAACCATTATACATGAGGGTTAAACACATTTGAAGTAAGATGAAATTGAGGTAAGGGAGTTCATAACCCAATTTCTACTATTTGGGTTTACCTTCTACTTCTCTAATTATGTGGTACTATTATTGTTTTTGAAATTAATTTTTAATATATTATGTTGTATTATGTGTATTTACAGTGAATACACATATTCCATTATTTTCATAAACTCTCAAATTTATGATATATGTAAGGGTCTTTTCTTTAAAAATCCTCTTTTAATTTCCTTTATTTTTTTAAAGTAATTATTTATATGATGTAATTATTATTATTTTATGGTTATTTTATGGTTCTTGAGAAATTTTTATGTTGAGTTTTGGGACCTATATCTCCCCCCAATTCATTGGGTATGTTTAAGTTGGATTTTGTCCGTATGGTTACTCCATGTGTAACTGTGTTGGTTGCACCATAAGGTATCCATGAGGGTTATATTATAAGGTAATAACGAGGCTCACAAATAAGAATTTAGTTAAAAGGGTTAAAATATTAAGTAAATAATTCCACTAGTAACCTATATGGTTTTATTTTTGTTTTTCTATTTTTTATGGAAATCTCTCATTTCCCAAAGTAAGTACATGATACTTTATGGTTGAAAAGTATGTTTTTGTGAATATTAATTCATGTGTTTATAAATATTTATGGACTAATGTTTTGTCTCCTTCTTTTTATTTCCCTTACTAAACATTTTGTGCTCATCCCAGGTTTTAAATTTCTTTCACAGGGTTTAAGGATGGGTAATAGAAAAGGAGAATCCAAGAAGAATTTTTGGTAGGCTTTTTATGAAAATATTTCTTGTTTTTATTATAAAATTTTGTATTATGAAAAAATGGATATATTTTTAGTTGTACCAACTTTGTATGATTGTGGGTTGATATGTATGAAATATATCCTACCATTCTAAAACACTAAATTTAAAATATCTTTCGGAATGTAAAGATTTAATTCTAAAAGAATTTACAAGATTACTTAATACTTAAGGTTGAGTCCTTATTGTATGTGTATGTGTATGTGTATGTGTTTTTGGTTGTGTATATTTACGTGTATGTGTATGTGTATGTGTACGTGTATGTGTATGTGTATGTGTATGTGTATGTGTATGTGTATGTGGATGTGTGTGTGTTTGTGTATGTGCATGTGTATGTGTATGCGCATGTGTATGTGTATGTGTATGTGCATGTGTATGTGTATGTGTATGTGTATGTGTATGTGTATGTGTATGTGTATGTGTATGTGTATGTGTATGTGTATGTGTATGTGTATAAGTATGTGTATGTGTATGTGTATGTGTATTTGTATGGGTATGTGTATGTGTATGTGTATGTGTATGTGTATGTGTATGTGTATGTGTATGTGTATGTGTATGTGTATGTGTATGTGTATGTGTATGGGTATGTGTATGTGTATGTGTATGTGTATGTGTATGTGTATGTGTATGTGTATGTGTATGTGTATGTGTATGTGTATGTGTATGTGTATGTGTATGTGTATGTGTATGGGTATGTGTATGTGTATGTGTATGTGTATGGGTATGTGTATGTGTATGGGTATGGGTATGTGTATGTGTATGTGTATGTGTATGTGTATGTGTATGTGTATGTGTCTCTGTATGTGTGTGTGTGTGTGTTTGTTTGTTTGTTTGTGTATGTGTCTGTGTATGTTTAGGTGTATGTGTATGTGTCTGTGTATGTGTATGTGTACGTGTATGTGTATGTGTAAGTGTATGTGTATGTGTATGTGTATGTGTATGTGTATGTGTATGTGTATATGTATGTGTAGGTGTATGTGTATGTGTATTTGTATGTGTATGTGTACGTGTATATGTATGTGTATGTGTACGTATGTGTGTGTGTGTGTGTGTGTGTTGTGTATGGGTATGCATATGTCTTTTTATGTAGTATGTGTGTGCATGCATATGTATGTGTATATATGTGCATGAACATGTATGTAGTTGTATGTATTTATATCTATATACATCCATGTATGTGTATGTATATGTATATGAATTTGAATGTGTAAGTGCATATGTGTATGTGAATTTGTACATTTATATGTGTACATGTTTTTGCATGTATGTGTGCATATGTATGTTTATGTGTATGTATATGTGTATGTGTATGTATATATGTGTACATGTATGTGCATGTATGTGTACATATGTATGTTTATGTGTATTTGTGTGTGTGTGTCTATGTTAGTGAATGTGTATGTGTATGTGTATATGTGTATGTGTATGTGTATGTGTATGTGTATGTATATGTATATGTACATGTATGCCTAGGGGTTTGTATGCATGTATGTGTATGTGTATGTGAATGTATGTTTATGTATGTGTATGTATGCATATGTGTGTAAATGTATGTGCATGCACATGTATGTAATTGTATATATGTGTATGTGTATATGTGTATGTGTATGTGTGTTTGTGTGTTTGTGTGTGTTTGTACGCGTATGTATCTATACATGTATGTTTATGTGTATGTATGTATGTACCTGTATGTTTGTTTATTTTTTAATATTATTTATTCATTTGTAACATTTCTCTATTTTTTTAATTTTCTCTAATTTATTCATTTTTTATATTTATTCTTTTTATATATATATATTCCATTATTATTTTTGTAATATATTTGATTTTGAAATTTATTTATAAATTTCTAAAATTTTATACATTTAATTAAGTAATAGTATTTATAATAATTATTAAAAAATATAAATGTTGATAATTAATTATATTTTTTATACGATCAATTCATCGCATACAGTAATAATTAGAAATAAAATTATTATTTATTAATTCATTTTTATTCATTTTTATATGTTTTTTATTAATGTAATTAGTGATATAAATTCACCTTTTTAAATATTTTGTAATTTATTTAATTTTATTTAATCATATTTCATAATATTTAATTTAATATTTTTTCAGTTTTTTATAATTATAAAATTTTATATTTTTGAATTTATTCATTTTGTTTAAGTTTATTCATATTCATTTACTAGTTTTTAATATTTTCAGTATGCTTGCTATTTATATGACTTACATTTAATCATTTTTATATATTATGTTTTAATATATTTAAAATGTTTGAAATTTATATAATTGATTCCTATATATTCATTTTAATTTTAATATTTATGTACATTCAATATAATTCATTTCTAATTATTTTGATATTTATATGATTAAAAATATCTATTTATTCAGTTCTATTCATTTTTTAGGTGTCATTAAATAAACCTAGCATCCCATCCTCCCTGCACCCCACTAAATCTCTCACAGAATAGGCGGTCTACGGTAGCAGAATTCGATCATTGTGGACAAATCTGCAAAAACATGGATTTTGAATCCTGTTTGAATCCTTTTAAATTCATTCTAATTATTTATTTTTTACCTATACAAATTTTAAATGAGTTCCTGGGTTTCTCAGGGGTGTATGGAGTTGGTTCGAACCCCAAAACCCAGTGTTTAGGGAGAAAAAAGGTTTGTCGCATGGTTAGGAGAAACTGTGTGGGGTAGGCTTCCCAGTTTGTTCTAACTATGTGAGGCTGGAAAGTGGAGTCCTATAGACTTCACAATTAGAAAAACCATGTGATTTGGGGTGCATAGTCATGTCAAAAATTGCAGACATATTTTATAGGTATTTTTCACAGTTGGTGCGCGGTTTCCCTAAAAATGCATCCAAACTATGCGAAATGATATTTTCTACTAGATGGAGGCGCACGGTTCGCACACGGGTTGGTCAACTGTGTGGCCAAACCATGTGATGATCAATTATGGCTTAAATTATGAATTTTTCATTAGTGAAGTGTTTAATCCAATTTCTCCTTCTCCCTTTCTCATTCAAGCAGACACCCACCTCCATTATCCCTTTTTTGAATCACTTTTTCCCTCTTTGATAGGAATTGATCTCGTTCATCCATTCAGAATCTGATCGAATCATCCTTCGTCTCATTGGATTAGTGCCAGTAAGATCTTAATTCCTTTTTAGTCTTTCTTCATTTTTCTTTCTATCGATCATGCTATTTAGATGTTGGATCCTATGCCCCATATTCAGGGAATTTATCTATTTTTTAGATCTTTTCTAATCCAAGGTGAACTAGAGGCTGATACTAGACATGTGGATTCACATGAGTATGAGGTAGGTGGTCTATAACCCAACCCTCAAGTATCATCGTCTTATAAATTTTCATTTGTGTTCCCTGGTTTCATTTGTTGTAACCTGTTTAATTTATATTTCTTGCATATAGTCATTAGAACCATGTTATAAGACCCTTGTTAAATGTGTTATCAATCGTTCGTGGTTATGTCCACAATGCCAACCACTCTATGTATGGTGTTTTCCAAATTTGGGATTTTAGTTATATTACATATTTGTATGTTCCATTTTTTGGGTGTGACTTGGTTTGACCCAAATAATGGAGATCCCTTCTTAATTATATGGCTATTGAATCATAATGGTTATCCTTGAGTTTATCACTTGACCCGCCTAAAGTAAGTGATTTGACTTAATTAATTAAACATAAATGGTAAATTGGAAAGTATAATGTATATAAATGAATTTCCTAATGGTTTATAATTGAATGTATTGGTTTCATGTATGTATCACAACATTTCCATGTATAATGGAAGGTATTGGAGGGAACCATATTAAATGGTTAGGACTTAAATGAAGTAATTGAATGGTTGCATTCCCAATTAACCTTGTCAAACTAATGAAACAAATGGCTTGGACAAATTAAATAATTTAATGGTATGACTATTACTTGGCCTTAATTATAAAATGAATCAATTGTATCATTCCAAATTTTATATGGAACTTAACAACATTATAAGAGTGGTCAAACTCGAGTTAACTTTTCAATTCTAAAGGGAATTCCATAAGAACTCATGGATTCCATTTGGATTCAAGGATTTCGGTTTCCAAGGGTGAGACCCACCTTGGAACCCAATAATCATCTATTAGTGGATTCCTAGTATGACACCATAGGATCCCCCTTTATCATTATAGGATTCATTGGATACAATCCTTGTATCTAGTATGAATTCTACAGATATGAGGTTCCTTAGATACTCCCTTGGTCCTAATCACTGCTTATCCCATTTTATCATGGATGTATTCCATGGACTCGGTTAGAATTACACTATTTTGGAATTCCTTGTATGATTCTACTTGGATTTAACTCTTACCCCCTTAGTCAGGTTATAGCTACTACCTGACCTAGCTCAACCCTTGGGTTCAATGTTTCCTTGGTTATTACCCTGGAACATCTTAATTATTATTATCATTATAAGATGCCATGCTATGACTTGGATCCCTTCACTATATTTACCATGTCAGGATTTTGGTGTTGGTTATACCTCATGTGAATTAATTATATAAACTAGAACTTAATTAATTATTGACTTGGTTACATGTTCAGACACCATTTGAGGGCTAAAGAATGTTCTTTTATAGTTACATTACCATACTAATTTACATATATATATATATGCATGGTTTCACACTATATTAGTTTATATTACACAGACAGGATGTTATATACGTTGTTGGTGGTGTCATACTCAAACTTATATTACTCCCTATCTAAGCTACCATTGGAACCTTGGAAGATTACAAGTATGGAAGTGTTGAAAAAGGGAAGCATATCACTTTAGACACATGATTGTCTGTTTTCTTAGGACGTAGTTGGTAGCAAATGACTGAGTTGGAGATCGATATTCTTGGATATATTTTGGGTTCCTTTTTATACTTTTGTACATCATGTATTTTCTCTTTCTTTATATCCATGTTTTATAGCTTATTTGAAACATGACATGTCATCATCAACTTTTGTATATGACTATAAATTGTTCAGTTGTATATTATCCATGTTTACTTCTATTCTACCATCTATTTATATTATATTTCTTTTGTTATTGACCTTCTATTTCATTTATCTAATATGATACACTCTTGTAATTAGGTCATATTCTCCCAACAGACACACCCTAGGCCATTGCTACTAGTCAGCATCCTCAGGCATTCTGGGAGATGCACTTGAGGCCCAGTGACCCACCAGGCTTGAGACACCTATTGAGTGGTATTCGTGTCTGGTATGTCCCAATGTGGTATCAGAGCAGTTCCATTCTTTCTTTTCTACTTGGATAAAATCTTTATGTGATTAATAATTCTATAAAACTTGGATATGAGTTGTTCTTGGGTGTAGCTAACCCATGTTCAGTGTAAATGATTAGTTTCTTGAATTTTAATGGTTGTTCAATTTTTCCCTATTAAAATTGATATCATTTCACCATTGGGTGATGCAAATGTTTTTTTGGTGGTTTTTATTATTATTCTGATGAGAATTTCATTTGATCCTTGGACAAATGATATTAGGACAACGAGCATTGTTACATGAATCATCATAGGCACCTAGAATTCAAATGCCACGCATATTTCCATGCCATATAGGTTTATTTTACTTCTATAAATTCCTTTATATTCATATTATTGTTGAGTGAGCCTTTTTTATATATATTCTTTTTCTGCTCTTTGGATTTCATTGAGTGATTTTTAGTTTCAGTTAATGTGGTGTATGGGACCTTGTGGATTAGAATTGGTAATTCACTAAGTCAAGAAATTAGATTAAAATTGAATTGGTGTCTATTTCAGTGATAAGGTGTATGGGCCCTGATTCAATGGGAAATAGATCCATTTAAAATGAACTTTAATATATGAAAATCATCAAATGTGAACTGTAAAAGTTATACTTTGATAAAAAAATTGTTTCCATTGAATAATGAGGCAAGGTATAGTTTACCCTTCATCTAATAGAACACCAATAATTTATACCTAAGAACTTACCAATACTTGGCCATATAAGTAGGTAGTTGGGGTAGTATATCATGGTTAGTTATCCCTTTTATTTTTATACATATTCTTATAGTGTTTATATATCTATTTTGATATTATTCTGAGGTGTGTACTTGGAATTTGTAGACTAATACCACAATAACATCCTCGTGTCGTGTACTAGGAGGGCAGTGATAACGATGCTCCAGACACGGTGGGCCCTAAGCTTCCAGTCTTACCACCAGGAGTGCCACTTCAAGAACTACCTATTATACCTAATTTGGGCATTGATTCTCAGCTTTATGATAGTATCCTATATCAAATTTATTTCATTAAAGGTGACCCATGACCTGTGCCAATAATGGATAATCTGACCTGTTAGTTCTAGGATCGTCATTAACCTACCTTATCAGGGGATGGCAGTCCACAAGCATTTGATTCCTGAATGGAGGCCACCCTATCAATCTTTGAGAATCTGTAGATGCCTCTAGATAGGAGGTTCAATCTTGTATCATACATGCTACATGATTTGGTCAATAATTGATGGGATTTCATTACCCAGAATGGTCGCTATCCGAGCATGATATAAGATGATTTTCAAAATACCTTTTATGATCAGTAATTTCTATATATGCTAAGATCTAATCAATATAGAGGTTTCATGAATCTAGATTAGGGTTATATGTCAGTTATGAAGTATTCAGCATGTTTCATGTTTTTATAGCACTTTTCATTGCTTTTAGTTGGAGATGAGATTTTTCATGAAAGACGCTTCAAGTATGGGCTCTAGTATGCCATCAGTACTTAGGTGAATCTTTTTTTCCTACCCACAATCTCTAAAATAGTGAATTATAATAATATCACTGAGTGAAAACTGAGGTATGGTGATAGTACCGAGCATAAAGGATCAGTGTGGAGGCATGCTAGTAGTTCTTCCAGTAGAAGAAATCGATCCCTTGTAGTTTTTTGTTAGAGAATTTGCTAAAAGAGTGCCCATATGGGTATCTCTATAGTCTGTCACTAGTGTGGATGATAGGGGAACCTAAAACAATAGTGTAATAGAGTCTCTTAGAAGTGTCTGGGATGCATTCTTATGGGGAACCTTTAGAAATTTTGTCAGACCTTTCCATCATATTTTACGTCATTTTAGGTAGGGAGTTAGAGTAGCACCGATAGGACTAGCCGACGAGGAGTTTCTGGTCAGGGTAGCCAGACTACTGATCACCTATAGAGCCAGAAAAGTAATCATTATCATTGTATTCTATGTATCAAACTAGGATATGGATCAGGTTAGTTACATGCATTATAGTTGATACCTAGGGATCATAATACCAGACCATCTACAGAATGATGTATTATTATAGAAGCCTCCATTGTCGTATCTTATTTAATTAATACATGTTATTCACAATCCATCATCTCTTTATCTATTTTGGAAATTATAGAGATGAAAAATAGTATTACTTTCATCTGATGACCCTAGATACACCATTGGGAGTATGGTCAGAGGAAAAATGCCAACGTAGGGACTTTCCCCTTGAGGTAGCCAATTAACCTTTCTTATGGGATCCCTTTGTTCTTGATTTTACCAGATTCTATGTCATTATTTGGGTGTATTGGTTTATTTTTTATCACTCCTTTATAGACATATATCATTGAAGGGTATCATTTATGTCACCATTGGGCAGCAGTTATCAACATAAGGGTGAGTAGGATGTCTAGGATGGTAGATTCGGACCAAATAATCATGGTCTAGGAGGATTGATAGACCAAATTTCTGATCTCTTTGAGGAGGATTAGGGTTTTCATCATGATGAATTCTCATTGTTGGTATATCATTTCAAGGATGTATTTTCCAATGATTTTCTCACTTATATTCTAAGAGAGAGGTAGATTTTACGATGGAGCTTGTTTTAGGAGAATCCCCAGTGTCCATTCCTCTGTACATGATGGATTCTACTACGTTCCAGGATCTCAAATTAATGTTGGAGTATTTAGAGGCCAAAGGTTTTATATGGCCCAATACTTACTCTTGGTTTTTTCTCATGATTTTTTCCAAGAAGGTGGATGGAATCTTTCTTCTATTTGTGTATTAAGGATGTTTGAACCAGATTATGTTTAGGAACTGGTATCCATTACCTCAGATATATAATCTATTTAATAAACTCTGAGGATCTAGGGTATACTCTAAGATTGAATAGAGATCAGGCTTTCATCAAGTGTGAGTCAGGCCATCAGACATACCTTGTACAGATTTCTGTAGTAGGTATGGTCTTTATGAGTATCTTGTTAGGTTTTTATATCCCATAAATGTGCCTTCCATTTTCATGGCCTTGATTAATAGGTTATTCCACCCATATCTAGATTCTCTTTTCATTTCCTTTGTGAATTAAATATTGGGGTATTCTCACACTCGTAGAAACACCGATAAACACCTTGATATCATTATGAGTACACTAATATACCATCATCATTGTGCCAATCGTGCAATAGTACACTTCTATAATGACAATGTCCACTTCTTGGGTTACATTACATCAGAATTCTGATTCACTTTTGACCCATAGAAGGTTAATGTTGTGGTTTTCTAGGAGTATCCTAAGAACATGTTTTGTATATAATGTTTATTGGGGATGTCTGGATATTACAAGTGTTTCATAAAGGACTTATAATTCATGTTTTCACCTCTTACTAGTCTTAAAATGAAGGGTGTTAAGTTCTTATGGTCATAAAAGTTTGATAAAATATTTCAGAAGATGAAATTGTGGCTTGTCTCGACAGCTATTCTAATTATTATAAATCCAATAAAATGATATATAGTTTTATGTGATGATTCAACCACTAGGTTAGGTTCAGTTATAATGTTGGAGTATAGAGTTGTTGCATACAGATCTCATCAGTTGGGCCTCATGAGAGATATTACCTGGCGCACAAACTTCGGATAGCAGCAGTTGTCCATACCATACATATCTGGTGACACTATCTAATGGATTGAATATTATTGGTGTATACGTACAAGAATATCTTCAAATATATCTTTACATTGAATGAAATGATTATAATATAGTGTATATTTGTCAAATATCTCCAGTCATTTGATTTTGAGACTGCTTATACACCTAGAAAATGTAATGCAGTAGTAGATAAGCTGAGTCGAAAATCTCTGGCATAGGAAGTATGGGAAGCCAGTGATGAATAGAAATTGATGTACCTATTTTTTGAGTTTCATATGGAGGTTCATGATGTACATGATCATACTTATCTCCCATCCTTTCTATTTACCTCTTATCTCATTAAGAAGGTTAAGTGAATGAAATTTTCATATCTTGAGGGCTTGGTTCTCTATGAGAGTATTGTAGGAGATGACCACCCTATGGATTTTTCTATTGATAGCGATGAAATACTACATATTCATGGATGTTTCTAGGTTACAATAGATATGATATAGGAGTTGATGTGTAATTCTAATGCTTCATACTGGGAATATCATCCTGACATCTCCAAGATGTATCGAGATATGTGATGCCTGTATTGGTGGTCTGGGATGAAATGTTTGATATCAAGATTTATCACTTGGTGTTACACCTATCAGTAGGTGGAGGAAGAGCACTAGATACCTATAGGATTGTTACATATTCTTCCATTATTGGAATAAAAATGGTAATATGTCTCCATGGACTTTGTAGTCGGCTTACCTAGGTCACCTAGAGGTAGCGACACTGTATGTGTATTTATTGAACGATGGAAAAAAGTATCTCACTTACTTTCTATCTAAGAGACCTTATTAGTTGATTGTATGAAAGGATTTTATGTCTATGAGATCATCTGATTACATGGGTTACGTCATAATATCATTTTAGATAGGGATTCTCGTATCATGACACGGTTCTGGTATAGGTTGCAGCATGCTATGGGTACGCAGGTGCTACTAAGCATAGCCTTTCACCCTTAAAATTATTGGCCATCATAAAAGACAATACAAGTTCTAGAGGACATGACCGAAGCATGAATCCTTGATTTCATAGGTTCATGGGGAATCATAACCCTCTGGTTGAGTTTTCCTACAATAATAGCTTCGAGGAGACAATCCAGATGGCTCCTTTTGAGGACTTTTATGGTATTTTGTTTCATTCACCATTGTGATGGCTATAAGTAGTAAAGGTAGAACTATTAGGTCTTATGATCATGAAATAGATTTCAAAGTAGGTTCATTTGATCAAGAAGTGTATGTATACTACTCAGTCTAGATAGAAATCATATGTCAATCACCATCGACGACCTCCATAGTTTGAGGGTGGGGATCATTTTTTCCTACTAGTATCACCCAGGTTAGGGAATATACAAATAGAGAGGCAAGGGAAGCTATAACCTCATTATGTAGGGTAATTTGAGATTCTAGAGAGAGTTGGGATGATAATATATCTGTTGTCACCACCTCATATGTACCGTTCCTTTCACAAAATCTTCAACATTTCATAGCTTCTTAGTTATCATACTAACCCATCTCATACTTTTGATCCCAAGGAAGGTGAGATAGATGTTGATGGTACCCTGGAAGAGAAGACTATATGCATCATTAAGCAGAGAACTAAGGAGCTATGTGTCTGTTATGTCCCACTAGTATGGTTGTTATGGTAGCACGACTGAGTATAGGATGAGACTTGGGAGTGTGAGGTCGACGTATATGCCTGGTGGACAAAGTTGTTCTCAGAAATAATTTCACCACCCATAGAAGGTGAACTCGAGGATGAGTTACTTTAATGGGGGAGATAGTAAGATCCCATTTTTGACTCAAGTATGGATCCTACTAAATTCAATATAATTGTTTTACCTAATATGGATTCCAAAGAGTTCATGGGTGTCTCAAGGGTGTCTAGGGATGGTTCAGAGCCCTAAACCCATCTTTTTGGAGAAAACATCCTATCAAACAGTTAGGAGAAACCATATAGGGTAGGCCACATGGTCATTTCTAACCATGCACGGCTGTAAAGTAGAGTCCTATAGGCCACACTGTTAGCAAAACCATATAATTTGGGGCACATGACCATGCCAAAAACTACAGACATGTTTCAGAGCTTTTTTACATGGTTGAAACATGGTTTCTCTAACCATGAAGACTAACTATGTGAAACTACCCTATCCTATAGTATAAGGCGCATGTTTGGTGGATGGATTGGCCAAAAAAGTGGCCAAACTCTGTGATTCTCAATTTTTGGGTGAAATTATATATTTTACATTAATGAATTTTTAAACCAATTTCTCCTTTCCACTTTCTCTTTCTAGAAGATAGACACCTCCATTAAACCTTTTTGATGAATTTTTTACAATTTTATAGGAATTTATCCCGTTCTTCCATATGGATTTTGATCGAATAACTGTTCATCTCAATGGATCCTCATTGGTTAGATCATAATTTATTTTTTGTCTTTCTTCATTCTTCTTTTTATCAATGAAACTATTTTGATGCAATATTAAATGCCCCATTTTCATGGAATTGATCATTTATTCAAATCTATTCCAATATAGGCTTAATTAGAGTCTATTACTAGAGGAGGGGAGCCATATGAGTATGTTGTAGGTGGTCTATAAGTTGTCCCTCTGTTTTTGTCATTTTATAAATTGTTTTGTGTGCGTGCAGATTTCATTAGGTGTGACCTATTTAATTTATATGACTTTTTTATAGTTTTTATAACCATGTTCTAAGACCCTTGTAAAATTGTAAATCCATCATTGGTGGTTACGTTCCCAATGTGGACCACTCTATGAATGGCGTTTTCCATATTTCATCTTTCAGTGCTTTGGTATGTGTGTTTATTACACCGTTAAAGTGTGACTTGGGTTGACCTAGCTAATGGTAATCCCTCCTTATTTATATGGATATTGAATAATAAAGGTTAGCATTGAGATTATCACTTGAACTACCTAAGGTATGTGCTTCAACTTAATTAATGAATCTTAAATGGTAAATTGGAAAGTGTATTGTATATATGTGACTTTTACTAATGGATTATAATTGAATGTCTTGGTTTCACATCTATTGAACACATTTTCCATGTTTAATGGAAGGTATTGGAGTGAACCTTATTAAATCACTATGAATTAAATTAATTAATTGAATGATTTAAGTCTCAGTTTTCCTTTTCACACTAATGAAATGCCATGGCGTATACCTAATGAATTATTTTATATTATGACTATTACATTTCCATAATTATTAAATGAATCAATTTTAGTGTTCCAAATTTTATATGGAACATGAAATAATTATATGAGTGTTCATACTCATGTTATATTTTGGATTCCCAAGGGATTTCCTTAATCACTCATGGATACCATTCTGATTCAAGTATGTTAGTTTATAAGGGTGAGAACTACCTAGGAACCCGATCCTCGTCTATTAGTGGACGCATAGTATAACACCTTATAATAACTCCTTTCTCATCATAGGATGCCTTAGATACACTCCATGGATCCAACATGAATTTGACAGACATGAGATGCCTGAGATACTCCATTGGACCTAGTCACTACTTATCCCATTTTACCTTAGATATATTCCTTGGACTCGGTTAAAATTACACTATTATTTCATGTATTACATGAGGATCCTTGGATTATTCTCTTAACCCCATTTTTCAGGCTACAGATTCTTCCTAAGTTGGATAGACCATTGAGGTCAAGGTTTCCTTGGTTATTACCTTGTAACTCCATTATTATTATCATTACATGATTCCTTTTTAGGTCTTGGATCCCTTCACTATGCTTTCCAGATTAGTAATTTAGTGATTTTTATACCTCATGAGAATTAATTATAAAAACCTGAACCTAATTAATTAACTAGTTACATTTTAAGACACTAGATGAGGGGTGAAAAAAAAATTAGGTAGTTACATTATCATATTTCTTTACATTTATATATTCATAGTTTCACAATGTATCAGTTTATGTTACATGTAAAGGATGTTATAGAAACCATTGGTGGTGGTATACTAATATTTAGCTCACACCCTATACAAGATAACCATAACACTCAAGAAGATTACATATTTATAGTTTTTAAAAATGGGAATCATATCACATTAGACACGTTATTGTTTTCTTTCTTAGGATGGAGCTAGTAGTAGATGAACGAGCTAGAGATTTTGATGTTTGGAGAGATTTTGGATCCCTTTTTTATAATTTTGTATAGAATTTATTTTCCACTAATTTGTATCCATGTTTTCCAGCTTATTAAATACATGAAATATCATAATTATCTTTTTTTATATGATTATCAGTGGTTTAGTTGTTTATTATTCAAGTATTCTTCCACTGTTGCATCTATTTTTATTATTCTGCTACTATTATTTACCTGCTATTTCATTTATCCATTATGATACACTATGGTAATGAGGTAATAGTCTCCCAGTGGATACACCCAAGTCCCTTGCTACTAGTTCATAATCTCTATTGTTTGGGGAGATGCGCTTGAGACCTCATGACCCACTGGGCTTGGAGAACCTGTTGATTGGCATCCGGGTCTAGGATTCCACAAAATAAAACCTAAAAACCAATTATAAGATATTCCAAACATGATTTTAAGGAATATCAATCAATCATTATCTCTAGGAATGAGCCCGAGAGAGAATATTATTAGTGGGTCTTAGTAAATTTGGTCTATCTTAACTTGTATCTTCATGTACTATGGGTTGTTTCCATATTATTATTCGTGTTTTGGATAGTGCATAATATATTATTAAATTAGATCCTTATCCTGTTAAAAACCATTGTAGGATTGGTCTAATACTATAGTGTATCGTGGTGATTATATTTAAAATGTGGGATAAATAAGAATAGAATGTTTCCTGGTCTCATTATACAAAAATAAGAATTTGAAAATGATATATTTCATCAATTAAAAAAGTAATATAATAATCGATGTGATTTCATTATTTTAAACACTTCGGAAACATTTTTAAAAACATTTTTTTCATATATGTTTTGATAGTGAAATATTATTATATATACTCTAATAGTTATCCAGTTATAGAAATCCATAGGTTTCTCATGAACTTTGATAGTCACAGGGAGTGAATTATATCCCTTTATGAATCCATTTCAAAAAAGGAATGACTTATGATATGTGACTTCATGTAATAATAAAGTAATTTTTATAATACTTTAAATTAAAATAATTCTTGGCCTTTATATGTTCTAACATGTTTTGGACACACTAAAAAAATATATCAAATATGTTGACTATATGTGTGTGTGGGTAAAGAATATCATTTTAGGGTTCTAAGATCATACTTTTTTTATTTATTTATTTTTTAAAATATGAATATTACTTAATCATAAAGGATGGATATTAATTGAAAATGGGTAGATGTGAATTTATTGAAAAAATAGTATGAGGATAAGATGAAATTTTTCATCATGTTTACAAAATATTGTGACTATAACCCTTATATTATGTTTTAAAAAAAATCCAACACTATGTAGTCTAGATGAGTTGGAAGAACTATTGATCTATCATGGAATAGATCAATGTTATACATGTTAGACTAAACTTGGTGAAGAACTAAATGTAGCTAGTGACCTGGATAACACTACATTTAGTGGATCATCTGATATGTTTACAATTGTGAACAATGATGAAGATCATATCAAGGATTTGATTATAGGTTTGAATGATGATGAAGATCGTATTGAGGACATGAAAATTATTGTGGAATCTGAACTCTTTGACTTTCCAAAACTATTTCAGAAGTTATAGTATTTGGAAAAGATTCCATTTTATAGTGGTTTTAAAAAATATACAACATTTTCAGTCATACTAATTCTTTATAATACAAAGTTTTGAAAAAGATAGAGTGATAGTAGTTTTAATGAACTACATTATCCTTTTAATCATATGATATTAGAAGATAATGAGATTCCTTTATGAACATGTGTTGTTAAACTAATGCTACATTCAATGGGAATGATCTATAAAATAATACATGCATATCCTAATGACTTTCAATTATTTCTCAAGAAACATTAATCACTTAATAAATGGCCATTGTTTTGTGTGTCTCTATAATAAAAAGTTGAATTAAGGCCTTAAAATGTCACATGGAACATAAAAATCATTCTACTATTTAGGATTATATATATAGGTAGGGATAAAATAAGTTAATTGATGGGGAATAAAGATACAAGAAATAAATATGGGAGACTTTTTACCCACTAGACTCCCCTTAGTGGAAGAAAATTGATGATGACTATCCTAAATTTGTTAATGAGCTAAGAAAACTTTTTATTATGTTATCTAAAAATAATGTGAATATTTTTGGTTTATAAAGAATCAGTCACAGTACATGGTCGGTTATGTTGTTAAATTATAAAATTCCATTGTGGTTATGCATAAAGAAAAAAAATTATGTTTACTCATCTTATATCAAGACCAAAAAACTGGGTAAGGATATTGATGCTTATTTGGATCCATTTATCATATATTTGAAATTAATGTGGGATTCATATGTTATTTTGTTTTATGCTTACAAAAGTGAAAATTTAACATTGAGAGCCATGTTGTATGAGATCACAAATGAATTTCCTTCTTATGATTTTTTTTTATATGACATTCAAGGAACTCAAAGGGATCCCATTTGTGGACCAGGTACACACATTAATCTGACACACGGTGTGCCCGGTATGACTTAAAGTTTATGTTTTCATTTAAAAAGTGAAATTTTATTAATTAATTGTATCATATTTATGTTAAATTTATTTCTTTATTGTATTAATAATATAAGAATTGTTTTCTATATCGACATACTCCTTTTCTTAGGATGAGGTTATTTATTCGGAAACAAGTAGCTTGATTAGGATCTTTTGAGAGGGGTTCGGTGTGAAAAGGCAATTAAACAATAATGGTTTTGAAATTAATTATGTTTTCGATAAATTTTACATACCAATTTAATTTTATAGACCAAGGATTGAAATTTTTGTAATATAGTGTTTTTTCTTGTATTTGTGATGTAAATTTAATTGAAATTAAATTTTTTATTTGTAGCTTTTGTATACTATGATTTTAAAATCACACTATAGTGGCATGGATTATACCAAAGTTGGTATTAGAACTATTAAAAGGTAGCTTAATCAGTGCTTGAAATGTGCTGATAATGTGTCCCCTTTATCATCTCCACAAAAAGAACTGATAAAGGGAACCAATTATTAGTGTTAAACTATGATTTTTTAGTGTTGATGAAGGGAACATTAAGAATCAATTTTTACCACTAATAAAGGTAATCATATTTTAAATACAATTACAACCTAAAAAATTATTTAGCACTGATGAAGGATATTTCTAGTATTTTTAAAGACCATGTCAACAATAGTGAATCTATTATATCTTCCCCATAATAACTTTTCTTATCCTATAAGAAATATTTATCATAGAAGAAAATATATTCCACTAAGTTTCCTCCTATTTCTCAGCACTTTAAAAAGTGTCGAGTATCATATAGAAATAATTGTCCCACCCACAACACCCATATTATAATAAAAAAACTAAATATATTACATTATATGAAATTAATTTATTATATTATATTGGGGAGAGTAATACCTAAAAATATTAGATGAATTGGATATTAAAAATTATAGAAACACAATCCATTTTTAATTATTAAATAAAAATTTATTGTAGGATCCTAACAAATTTAATGATAGATTAAAGGCAATAGAATTGATAAGAGTAAAGTAAATCAAATCCATAGGCATTATAGTGATGATTTATATTGAATAAATGAAAAATTTATTTATATAAGTTTAAATATTATATGATTGATATGATATTAAAAGTAAAATATTCGAAAATTAAATATAAGATATGGCACATAATTTGAAAAGTGATTTCATTAATAATTAGGACACTAACTACCTAGTGAAGGCTAATTAGGATGCATTACATCTCCCACATCAATTTCTTAAGGTTTTATTAATTAATAGACCATAATTTTACTAGTATAAAAGAAATCAGAAAAGAACAAAAACCCTTGACTTTAGTTGTACCCATGAAACCTGGAAAATTGATACTATTTTAGTGGTTTAAAATAACCTGAAAAAGGGATAAAAAGGAAGTTTTCTTAGGAAAAAAACTTTTAATAAATTCTATCATCTCTATAAAAATATAGAAAATAAAAATTGGATAGAAAAATAGAGTATAAGATCAATGTGTTTGATGAAATAATTATTAAAATATCTCAAGAGGAGGAACCAATGAATCAATTTTATTACCCATGATCTTACAACTGACTGTCATTCACTATAGAACAATGATGTTCATTGAAGTATGATGAAGTTTCTATAATTCATAAGATGACTCAAGGGCCTATTTATATCTTCTAAATGACCCTCCATTTACCCTAGAGTCTAAATGAGCCTTGATAATCATCATGGGATGAGTCATAGAAAGTGGGGCCATATTTAATGCACTCTTTTACCACCTGACTAATGCCACCTACTATCCAGTAGCCTCCATGGGGTAGTCGATTTCCTACCATTATCATCTCAAATAGATTCAAACACCATTACATAGAAACAATTGAAGTTAGTACAATAGAATAAAATTCTATGTAATTTATATTTTCTTGTATTTATTTTTTAAAATATTAATAGACTTATTATCACATGATGATTGTTCTTTTGTGTCATGGTGCATATCATAGTGTCCTAATTGTGAATTTCACAATAAAATTTCATAACAATTCCCTTCAGGTATGAGAAACTAGATATTCTATGACATTATTCATAAATAAAGTTTCTATAATTAGATGGTATAATTTGATGAGAAACAAATAAAATTTTCTCTCTGTGGTGGAGACTCATAAAATATGGAGGCAGTTTCTCATATTGTACACCCTTGATAATATCTAGTGATATAGATTTTAATAACTTAGCCCTATAGTAGGAAATTTATATTTACTTTGACATTGGTTGTTTCTATTTTTGGACATGTGTGATGGTCAATACGATTTAATATTAGTAATGATGAATGTTATGAGTCATGTGCTATAATGTATTGATAAAAAATATTATGACATCTTCTCTAAACAATTTAGGATATGTATATTTCACTATGAATAGTATTACATTAATGAATTAGGTAAAAAAGGATATATCCATTCTGCTTTTAAATAGAATTAAATTTATTTATCCCTTTGATGAGAATGAAACATCCTAATGAAATTTTACGGATATGATTATAAAATACATGTTCATTTCTAAAAAGTTAAACGATGATACATTGAGAACATAGGTTGATGAGAACAACATGAAATATATCAGATTAGAGATATGGGAATAAAAGGATTATACTAAAAAGTAGGTTTTTGTATGATAATTTATGTCATTGAAACATTTAAATTATTTCTTTATGGGATCCTTAGCATATTACATTATGTTAACCTTAATCATTAGGTGATTCTGCCTAATGACACCAAGAAAGGGGCCTTGAATGTAACATAGTAAATGTATCCATAACATCAATTAAATATGATTATTATTATTTAAAAAGGTTAATAAATATTATTCTTGTATGTGGTTTGATAATAATCATTATTTTCTTGATCATAAATATTTAGTCACTAGTTTCTCGAGAGAATATTTTTGAGAAAAATATTTAATAGATATGTATTTTTAGTGAATATAATATTAATTTATTTGTTAATGAATAATGTAGTGATATTAATTCATTAAATAATTTTTTAATATTAAATGATTAATAATTATTGTGTAATAATATTGAATCGAGTTTGAATGTCCAGAAAAAATATTATATATTAAATATTTTTTAAAAAATTTCAAACAATTTATTCAAGAAATAATATTTAATTAATTCACCAATTTTTCTCATTAAAAATATACAGTGATAATATTATTATTATAGACATGGTGTTCTATGGGTATTATGAAAATAATAAGGTTTCACATACAATTATTTTTTTCTAAAATTGGTACTTTGTAAACCAAATTATATAATTCCCAACTAATGGTCGAGCTATTGTTTTTTTGTTGGGCACTACGACATCTGGAGAATCCTCTCAATCCCTAAAGAGGTCTTATCCATGAATTATCTCAAGGACAAAGAACGGTCCTCCTCCACCACCCCTTTCAATTCTAAATAGATCAATAATATTACTTCAATTTGATTCATGTGGAAATTGTGGATGAATGGAACAATCATTAGGATCCCCAATGATACCACTCAAGGATTTCTATGGTGACACTTAGAGGTTCGTGATGCACATGTGGATCACTTATGGAGAGAATCTGAACTTTATTCTTATAATAAAGTGTCATTATGATGTATATAAATTTTCATATTCATCAATGAAGAAAGAATTCATCGTAAATTGATTAAATTAATTATAAATTATTATGTGATGATGTTGTGGTTTGGTTCTAATTTTGTTACATCAATTAATCATGGAATTTTTTTTGTTCATGGATTCTACATGATTTACAACTCATAATAATCATTGATTATAAAAAAATATGAGTTGGACAAGGACAATCGAAGGCTTCCACTCTGCTCGTAACCTTCATGTTTTATTAGAGGGGTCACATAACAATTTATAACTATTTAAATATCATTTATTGATTCACATGCCTATTAACTAACTCATTATCCTCCATATTATTTTATAACATGACATAATTCATCTATTTTATCATATTCTCCAAGTCATACACATGAACTACTTGGGGAGGTTCTTTAATTGGATGGCATAATAAAATAGACTATATATTACTTCATGTGACTAATTTAACAAAAATCACTAAGTGGTGGTTGAAGTTGTTTCTAGATCCACAGTATAGTTGACTTGAGTTAAAAAATAATTTTTATTAGTAAATAACACATTATTACATTATATTGATGTTTAAAGTTATTGTTTTTTATTGAATGATGTTTAGTGTAAGCTTCACATTCTATTTTTCAACATGATGAGAGTTTCCAATAATGTTATATTTTGTATCTTATCCTTATTTAAATGGTCATTTTCATCATCAAATATATAATGATTTTTTAAAAAAAATATATAACAAAAAAAATTTCAATGTGAAACCTGTGAGGCTTCATAGAATTCTTATTCAATTTTTTTTATTGAAATTATTTTTGAATCTTAGTTTCCATTGATTTATGTATTCAATTTATTGTTTTGTTATTACAATTTTTCTTTTATTTTTGTGGAATATAAGAGTTTTTTGGCCTTGTATTATATATAAAATTATAAAATTCAATGTAAAATTTATATCCATTAACAAAACTATTAATATATTTTCTAGAATTAATGATCAATAAATGTTATCTAGAATATTTTTATTTTGAAACATTATGATTCTATTGTCATATCACATTGAATGCATAAAAATGATTAATATTATTGCTTATATTTTTTCCCAATTTGATTCCTAATGATATTATTCAGTTTTTAGTTACTTTGACCAATCCATAGAAATAATTTGTATTATAAAATTTTTAGTTTTACTTGATACACTTCTTGACCCATGTGCAATTTATATCATATGTTGAATTTTAATTAAATACATTTGGATTGCATTATTTATTATTCCGTTATTCTAAATTTAAGATAATAGTTGTGGCCTCGAATAAAATTTAAGGGGATAGTGAATTGGGAAAATATTTATAGATAACTATTATAATAAATTATATTTATTTTATTCATCTATAGAATATAGAAAGTATTACATTCTTTAAACCCTTAAATCATGGAACATCACTTCTTTTTTTTAAATCAACATGTTTTTTTATTGATGGTTACTTGTATATTCTATTATTATGATATAAAACTTTATGTACATTCTTTTATCAAATTAATTTTATTCATATTATTTATTTTTGAGATAATAAATTTTGGTTTTCTGATATAATGAAGCTATGAATACTTGATTTAGGATTCCAACTACTGATGTCAATTTTTAACATTATGATTTTTAAAGGGATGAAAATTGTTTTATAGACTATATATAATGTTTTAAGAGTGATTTTTATTCATTATCAGAGATTTAACTTATCTTCTCATTTTATAATTTTATTAATTGAAAATGATATGTTGTTTGATTAAAATTTCAAACCTGGAATTGTTTCTATTTATAATTGACAGTGTAATAAATTAACCTATAAGAAATCATTAACTTTTTATATTTTATTTACCTAGTTATAATTTAAAAAAATGATAGATATTTAAATATTAAATTCCTACATGAAATTGGACTCAAATTAGGTTCTTCTCTATTTTCCCATGGTTACTATATATACTAATTGATTCTTCAGGTTCCTATTTTTTTCTTGTCAATAATGTTTTATAAATATTGATATAATGGATTATTAAATGCATATAATGAAAATAAAAGTCATCAAATTTCAATAATGATATATAATATTTCATGGAGTCTTTGTTTCATACCAGAGTAGATTCTAGCATGATCAATATAATAGAGGAACAACCTAAAGACTCATGTTAAGATTCTGTAATGGTTTTCTATTTTAAAATTAAATCCTATTGTTGTTTTAAATTGAAATAAAATATTTATACCTATTTAATGATTACATAACTGCAAAAAATTTTGTATATAGGTTAATATAAAATGTATATCTAATTTTTTTACCATAATTACAATTCCATTGTATTTTTTCAGGATCACTTTTTTCACATATATCAAATATTCATTTTTTATTAAATAGTCCACTCAATAATCCAATTTAAAATTACCAAGAAAAATTCTATTTTTTAAGAAAACATATATACATTTTTTCATCTCATTTTCAAAAAATCAAGGTTTTTTTACACTATGATTTTTCATAACAATTAATGTGTATTTTGTGGAGTGAAAATACTTCCACTAATTCAATTATTTTATCTATATCTTCATCTACTCTCTCTATAATTATATTTTCAATATATTTTATACGTCACACCCAGTGAATCAAATTCACTATTAAGTGGTAAGGTGTTTTTCTATATCCCATCAAATTTTGGGTTTCTTCCCATTTAGGATTTACATGTATAAAAATGAGTATTTTCAGATAGACTCATATCAAATTTGGGTTAATTTAGTAATTTTTTAATTTTACAATGTACATATGTAGAAATTTTCTATATTTTATATATTTATTTTCTATTCCTACTACTCAATAACTATAATATTTTAAGTTTTTTCTTTCACATAATTATTTTAATTACAATATCTTTTATCTATTTAGTTATTTTGATGTACATTATATTTTTAGTTTTTGTATCTAATAAAAACAAGAAATCCCAATGTTAGATAATAGTTCTAAATTTTTATTGGACGACTACAAAATTTCATAAAGATGATAATCATATTTAAATGATAATGGAAATGTTTAATTCTATATTAATAATTGGTAGATATTATTTTACTAAATTTTATTTAGTAATTAGAATCATTCTAGAAAAGGTTCTGTGTAATTCTAGGAAATCATAGGACAATAATTATAAATTGATTTATGAAATTAAAGAAATAAATATCCACCCCTCTTAGTTGAAATTCTCTCTAGATAAATGAATATTCCTTTTAGTGTCATAAAACACTAAAACATGTGTGTAATTGTAAAACCCATTGAAAATACACTAGATTTTTTTGAAATCAGTAAAAAAATTATTTGAATTATATTTGACATGTATGAGTAGACGACACATCATTATGATGTGTGATGAACTCAGATTGGTTGAATAAGTAGTACGTAAAGTATTTAAAATCATTAAAAACATGTTTCAAGGGGTATTGTCATTAAAATCATTGCAAAATAACCATAAAATTATTTTTGAAATGATGTAAATGATGGCACATCAACATGAATTGTTTTTCTTAGGTTGATTAAATATAACTTTTTAGTTATCCAAAACACTAAAAAATTAATGTAACAGTATAAACTATAAAAATGGCCTTATATTAACATGAAAACATAGGAAAATTTTCATTGAGTTATTGGGTATGAATACATGTAGACATTATGTCAATTGGACATGTGGTGTGATCGAACTGACTGAATATTTAGTTTTTTTAATATTAAAATATATTTAAAAATGTTCCCCATATGTCAAAAATAAAAAAACAGCATCTTATTGTATATTTATTTGTGAAATTTAGAGACATAAAATGTATCAATATAAGTTATTCTTAATCTAGGAAAACTGAATATGACTTTTTAATGTTTTAAAAGACTAAAACATATGTTTACGGATCTGTAAAATAAAAAATATTAGATTGAGGTTAAATCATAATAAAAATTAATTATAATTAGTTATAAAATGTACAAGAATATGGAACATATAACTATCCTCAATTTTAAATCATTAACTTTACTTATTTTTTTAGGAAAACTTAAAACATTACACAAATATCTGCCCAAATACAATATTAGTTTAGGGCCTTTGAAAACATGGAAATGTAAATGATGATACATGAGTGATCTAAATTATATCCCATTAGGTTCTTCTTGACTAACACCATTCTTATAAATATCAAACATAATACATATATTCATAAAAAGAGGAAGTAAACATAAGAAGGGGTGAGCTCAAATGCTTAGTAACGGTAAAAAAGGGAGACATGTAAACATAAACATGAGAATAGGGTGATGAAAATGTGATTATAAAATTAGAAGATCATACACTACATATCATAATATCAGAAACACTAATCATGGAAAAAATATTGTATGTTCATAGGACATGAATCATATGGAATTAGAGAACATAATCCATGAAATCATATCAAAGGAATAGGACATGGTATTTTGGCATACACATAAGCATATAAAAACCCTATATCAAGGATTCCTACTAATAATTTTATGACATTTTAGCCTTGTAATAATGAACTGGGTACCTTCTTCAGACTTGGGATGACCTCCCATGTACCCTCATATTTTTGGGATTTGGTTGATCTACCATGTAACCTCTTGTTTTATGCTTGGGATTCCCTCCTTTGTACCCTTTTTTTGGGCTGGGGATTCCCCCTTGTGTGCACTCTTGTTTTGGGTTTTTGATTACCTTTCCATTTACCCTCTTGTTTAGGGCTTGGTATTCCCTCCCATATACCATTTGATCTCATAAAACATTTATTATTACCCAATTCCTTGGATGGAGATACAGGTCTCACCTGTCACATAATAAAATCATACATACATGTTCCACAAAACTTTCATCAAATCATGACTTGTGAAAAGAGTTGGGTCTTACAAACATAAACCCATGAATTGAAATGGGTATCATTAACATTTCATTACATCATGGCATATATAGAGTATATAGGTTTCATAACCATTTCATAAAACCATAAATTGTGAAAAGAAGTGGGTTTCATTAGAATATAACTCAAGAAATAGAAATGGGTTTCATATACATCAAGTCATACAAACATAAACCATTCAATGAAAGAATTTGAATAAAACCTTTGAATCATTTCCCAGAAGGGAATGAGTAATATAAATAGATTTAATCATAGATAAAAAATATTTTTGAAATGAATTTTAAAAAGATTCATTTAGGAAAATATCCTTTCTCCTTTGAAGATTATCTTTAAAACATAAAACATTTTGAAAACAATGGTCTTTAAAATAAACATGAAAATTTATAAATAAATATTTAAAAACATTTTGGAAAAGTTTTTTATTTGAAAACATATAAGCAGAGCATAAAATCTTTTTGAGAACCATTTTATATGGAAACTTATAAAAGAATATTGAAAATGTTTTGAAACCCATTTCTTTGAAAATGATCTAAAAACATGTGAATAAGGCCTTAAAACATTAAAAATATTTTTTTTAAACATAAAAAATTTTATGAAACCCTTTTTCCTTAAAAATATCTTTGATATAATTTAAATAAATCATTGATAACCATAAAAAATTGAAAACATTTTTCATTTAAACACACATTCAAATAATGAATGACCACAATATTAATAAATAAAATTCATTAAAAAATAAAATTGTAAACTTCCAATATACTCTTTAAAGAAATGATGGTCATGACGGCGGGTATGTCCGTATATGCTGAATATTCCTTTTTTTACCATAAAATTTTATAAAAGTGTCTTGTTTAAAAAATGAAAAAAATATTCCTTATAAAACAAATTTTAAAAGGTAAAACATGGGTTAAAATTTCCTTTAAAATCATATGATAAAATAAAAAGATCTGAAATAATTTTTATAAATAATTGTTTCAAAAGAACACAAATTTTCGACCGAAATGAGATGTAATGTAGGATTTTTAGAAAACCATTTTATTAATTATCTTAAGTAACAAAAAGTGGAAATAAGTACCATTACTTGTATATAACATGAATATATATAGTTTAAGAAAACTTGTGATATTTCATGATACATGGATCATAATATTTCATCAATGGAAGAATAATCATAAATAATCTTGATAAACGATGATATTGTAGAAATAAACTATTACCGTTTTGGTAACATTAATTCATGATAGAAATAATAAAAATAAATAAAGCTTAAAATATCATTAAATTAAGGTTATTAATGATATTACATGCCAAAATTCAGTATATAAAATTCATAGAAAAATACAGGTGCATGACATGGCATGTGTCTCAAAGAATTAAAATTGAGACAACGTTACTTTATTGATTTTGTAACTTTTGAATCATAAACCCAGTGAAATAAATATCATAAAATGGATATTTAAATACAAATAAAAATATTTATAATAATCAAATAATTCATCCATGTTAATTTTACACACCCCACAAATGAATTCATTGGTGATTAAGGCATGTATCTCACTAAAATAAAAAGTGAGATGAAATCTGCTTACCTTGTGTCTTAAATCTCATCTTACTTGTAAAAAATACATGTAAATAAATATAAGTATATTATAAATATATAACAGAACCATATTCTTACATATAATATAATATATTTTTTGATTATGACATAATATTACCTGGTTGTCAACAATTCTATTTTAATGTTTCACTTCGGGTAATATCCAATTTGTTCTTCGCATGTGTCTTAATTTGTTATATCTATGGTCCTTATACTTATATAATGGTTTTAGGAATTTAAAACAAAATATAAATATCATGTATATTCAGTATATATTTTTTATAATAATCTACATAATATAGAAGTACAAAATGGATTACATTGTTCATGGGGACGGTAGGTCGTACGTACAGAAGAACGTTTTTCCATTTTCTTATTGTATTTAAAGAAATAGGGTAAATAAAAGATTTATATTTACATATATATATATATATATAATTATTATAATATCATGATAATATCATATATATAATATATATTCACTAAACCCATCCTTAATACATTTCATGTTGTTCTGTGAACGAATTACATCGCTTTGAGGGGGTAGTAGTCCACACTTCCTCAAACGAAGTTATCATATTTACATAAAATAGAAAGTATAAGGATATGTGTTGTAAAATAATTAAAATAGATTAAATACATAATATTTATCATATAATGTCTGAATCTAACTGTTTTGAGAGGTTTGTACAAGAGGGAGAGTTGGTGGCCTTTTATAGGGAAGGGTGGGGACACACATGGAAATTTTTTAAACAATTTAGGCGTACCCATGTTTTTATCTAAAAAATACATACCAAATCAACTAAATAAAAAAATTAAGTTTTATGGAAAAATTATGACCATAAAATGGGTTTTGTACAAGTGGATAGGTCATTTAGGCCCATAAGATTAAGGTGTATTCCCTTATTGAGCTTAATTTTACCTTAATAACTATAATTAATTTTAACTGCATTCCCTAATATTTTTTGTCCAAAACTAATTTTACCATACTAGAAAATATAAATTATTCTTATTTAAAATATAGAATCCATTTTTAATAATTAAAAACACTAATTTCACATAAGTTAATTACAAATTAAACATTAAAAATACTAAAATATATTTTATCTATATAAATAAATTAGATAAAAAATAAATTTGAAATTAAAATTCAGTATTATTCAATATTCATTAAAAAATGAAGTTTCTTAGAAAAATACCAAAAAAACAACCTAAGATAATTTCAATAATATAAATTCCAAAATTAATTTTATTTTATCAAATTAAATTTATAAAAGCATCTAAAATTATTTGTATTATTTTTTATAGGACATGAAAAACAATTCCTTTGAGAAAATAGTATTTTTAAACATAAAATGATATTACCAAAAATTATATTTTTCATTAAAAATATTATATATATATATATATATAAATATTGTAAAAAATATTTAATTTTTTTATTAGTATTCATATTACTAAGTTTAATGACTATGTTATGACTATCATATTTAAATAATTATAATAACAAATTGATGTTTCGTAGAAACTCGATCTTTCTTGTAATGTACGCCATATATGTGTTGTGTGTAGCACACGCCAAGACAATGTCATGTGAAAGGAATATCTTAATTAGTGAAATTTAATTCATCAATGGAAATTAATTTATTCAAAAAAAATATTTCACAAAATATCAGGGTGTTACATTCTACCACCCTTAAAATGAATTTCACCCTTGAAATTTGGTTGGGTTATTATATGTTTAATTATTGTAAGTTACTTTTATAGAAACCCACATTGTAAATATTAATATTAAAAATTTATTTAAAAAGGAATAGATGGAAACATAATAATTACCCAACATATCATATAATTAGGTTTCCACTAAGGATAACAGTGGTGGGAAGTGAAAACTTCGACATGGAAGAGAAATATTACCATAATGTTTTGATGGAAAGTGATAGAGAACATGAATTTGAGAAAGTTAAAAATCAAATAAATAACCCAAATAGGATTGAAATAGGTCATTGATATCAACAGAAATGATTATAATAGTATAACCTTTTATTTCATTATCATTTCCTAAAGTTCAATAATTTTTACAAGGAGGTATAATTACTTGATTTGAGCACAATATCATCCTTTTTTTTCATGACAATCATCCACTTTATCTATTATTCCAAGAAATTAATGTTAATTTGTCATTCTAGAAGCATTTACAAATCATGAGATCCATAAATATAATAATAAGACATTCCATCTGTCTTTATGACAACAAAATGTTAGAATATGTTATCTAATATGCATAAATCCACATATGGAGAGGTAATAATTTAATCTCATAAAAATTACCTTATGTTTAATATAAACATTCTATAAGTGGTTAATCTTTTAACCCTTCAAAAATATAATTTTCCATTTATTCTTCAAATAACCTCTTATCTTATATCAAAAAAAATCATTGGTAACATGGGCCCATCCTTGTATATATAGAATATCATATGTGAATTTATTATTCCATAATACATGTAAGGGAAGATAATCAAATAAAATCTCACCAAAAGATGAATAATAGGATTTTAATAGTGATTATTCATACAAAATCAAACATGAAATTTTCAACCAAGGAGGGGAGGATAATAATTTCCTAATTATCATAGCTCAATTCTTTCATTATAATGGAATAATATTTCTTTTTTTTCCTTTTCCATTAGAGGTTTTTGTGTCTTATCATTCACATTCATCAATAAATTGGTGCATTTGTTAGCATAATTTATAAACTCCATAAAAGTGAAACACTAAAGTGTGGGAGGTTCATTCCATAGGTATTTATCATTATTTTCATAATTAGAAAACTTCATGTCATCACTTTTACATTAATCCACTCAATTAACTTCCTTTACACGCTAAAAAAATTTAGTAGTCCTATTAAGACAACTCACTCGCTATTTCTTTCCATAATTCGTGCATAATGGAAGGATCATTTTATTTTCTCCATGGTTGTTAGATTTTCCTTTAAGTTACATCTTCACTTTCTTGTCAAAACCAGGATATTGATACCGAACTCCAACCTATATTTCCACCTTTATTTCACATATAACAAATTCTCAATAGCTTCTAATGTCTCTTATAGCCAATTCATTTCAAAGATTAGGTTTCAGGCCACCAAAGAATCAATCAATTTTTCTTTTAGGTTGGATGGTAATACATGAAGAGTACCTTGAAAGCCTTCTAAAATTTTCTTTATAGGCAGGAACATATTCTTCAATATTCTTATAACACTCTATTAATTTATTTTCCATATTCGTATAAATAATCTGAGAGAAGCAATTATTGAAAAATAAGTTCTTGAACTCCAACTAATCAATTGATTCAATTTCATCTTACTACCTTTTATTCTTGATTAGATCTCAACACCAATCTTCTTAACCTTCTAAAAGATAAATATCTCGGATGAATTTATCATGTTTTGAACATTGGATAATGGAGAATATTTTTTCAGTGGAACTAATCCATTGTTTAGAATGAAGTAGATTAGAATACCCACTAATATAAAGAACATTTTTCCTCATAAAGTAATCAATATAATGGTGTTCCCTCCATTTCTCATTTGGGTGTCCAGCATGGTTCATAGCTTGAGAAATTTGGGTGACCATATAAGTAGATTTTGTATTCTATATCCCATATAATTTGGCTGATCGAGAGTAAAATCAATGAATTTTCCATTGAAATCGCCATTAAAATGGTCCTTATAGTTCCAACCATTGAAAAAAACCAAAATCAAAGAGTAAAAAATAGTTATCACAGTGACGAACCACATAATAAAGAAAAACCCCTTAGATGATGTCTAAATTATGAAATAATATTCAATATATGAAACCTTATGTTTATTCTAGTTTATTAATTTCAAACTTATATTTAAATCCTTTAGTATTTTTTTTTGAACAATTTGTGAATATCCAATGCATATCCCCTGAGTGTGTCAAATAAGATGCACGTTAAGGCTTGTTGTCGTGTACCAGGTTATGCCGAGTTAGGCCTGATGCACCTTTTCAGAGTTGTTACCCCAAGGTACATCTATGCTAGAGCCACATCCACTTGTAGTATCCATGTATGAATATAATTCCAGGTAACCACTCACTCTATCCTTTACTAAAATTCCAGTAAATTATATAAAAAATTTGCTCATCCTTAGTCATATCCGTAGTGATGTCTCTAGATATATCCTTATAAATATCCATATAGATCTCACTAAAGTTTTCTCTTCCAAGATTCCAATGGTTAACTAAACCTTCACTCTAATTCCAACTATAACGACCCTCGGTTTTCATACATTAACATTACTTAACTTTTTTGAAATACTTAAAACATTACACAAAAAGATGCCTAAAGACCATTCAAGTTTAGTTCCATTGAATAAATGGAAACATAAATGATGATACCTGAGTGGCATAAATTATCTCCCACTTGGTTCTCCTTGACTATCACCCTTCTTAGACACATCATACATAACATATATCTTCATAACCTAGGGAGGAAAAATAAAGAGTGGTCATAGATGCATAGTAAGTCTAATCATGGGATACATGTAAGAATAAACATGAGCATAAGGGTATGAAAATGTGATCATAACATTATAAGATCATAACACACATATCATAATATAAAAAACATAAATCTTGTCAGTTCATAAGATATGACTAGTAAGATAATAAATTACATAATCCATGAAATAATATCATACGAATAAGACATGGGATTGTGAGGTACACATAATCATATAAAAACCCTATGTCAATAATGCATACCATGACTTTGTAACATGTTAGGATTGGTAAAATCACCCATGTAAATAATTGTTCTTTGGATTCCCTCCCCTGTACCCTCCTATTTTCGGGATTGGGATTCCCTCTCATGTACCCTCTTATTTTAGGATTGGGATGTCCTCTTGTGTACCCTCTTGTTTCATGACTGGGATGCCCTCCCATGTACCCACTTGTTTTGGTCTTAGGATCCCCCCCCCCCCATTTATCATAATATTTTTGGATTGGGATGCCCTTCTGTGTACCCTTTGATCTCATAAAAAATTTATCATTTACTATGCATTGAATGGATATATAGTTCCCACCCTTCACATAATAAAATCATACATACATGGGAAATAATACATTCATCATATCATGACCTGTGAAAAGAGATAGGTTTTATAAAAATCAACCCATGAAATGAAATGGTATCATTAACATTTCATCACACCATAACCTGTGGAAAATAGATAGGTTTCATAACCATTTCATTAATGCATAGCCCATTAAAATAAGAGGGTTTCATAAGAATATAACATGTGAAAGTGAAATGGGTTTCATAAATATCATTTTATTAAAACATAAACTATTCATAGAAAGAATATGAATGGAAAAATTTGAATCATTTCCCAGAATGGGGTGAGTAACATCAATGGATGTCATCTTAGATGGAAAATAATTTTGAAATGTCATTTAAAATTATTTATTGAGTAATATATACTTTATTCCTTGAAAAAATATCTTTAAAAAAATAAAATCTTTTGAAAAGAATTATCTTGAAAATAAAATTGAAAACATATAAACCAATCTATGAAAAACATTATGGAATCCTATTTCATTGAAAACATATAAAGAGATATTGAAATTTTTTTGAAACCCATTTTCCTTGAAAACTTATAAAAGAATAATGATTTTTTTTTTGAAAATAACATCTTTGAATGTAAATTGAAAAATTATGAGGAAGTATTGAAAACAATTCAGATACGTTTTTAAATAGAAAACATTTTTAAAAAAAGTTATATTTAAAAATAGTTTGGAAATTTTTTAATAAAATCATTGATAACCATAAAAAATTTTAGAAACGTTTTTCATTAAAAACCACTTGAAAAACAATGAATGTCTGGAATATTAAGATAAAAAATTCCCTTAAAATCAATAAACATGTAAACTTACAATGTAATCTTTTAGGAAATGATGGTCATGAAGGTGGGTATGTCCGTACATGCTGAACATTATTTTTTAACCTTACAAGTTCATAAATTTCTCTGGATTGGAAAATGAAGGAAATATTCCCTCTAAACCCATTTTTAATGGTAAAAAATGGATAAAAATACCTTTAACATCATTGGATAAAATTAAAACATTTTCTAAAATATTTTTATAATTAACGGTTTAGAAAGAACATAGATAGCTGTCCAAAAGGAGAGGTAAAGTCATATTTTTATAAAAACATTTTCATAATTATCTTAAATAAAAAATCATGTAAAATGGTACCATTAAATAGATATAAAATTCATATCCATAGAGAAGAAAATTCATTGGATTTCTCGATATAAGTATCATAATATTTAATCAATTGAATCATAAACATAAAATATTTCGATAAATGATGAGATTTTAGCAATAAATTATTTCTATTTTGGTAAAATTAATTCATGATGTAAAGAATAACATTACATGAAGCATAAAATATCATGAAAATAAGTTTATTCATAATACTACATGTCAAAATGAAGTATATACACATCATAGAAAAATATAGATTCATGACATGTCATGTGTCTCAAAGAAGGAAAATTGAGACAAAGTTACTTTACTAATTTTGTAACTTTTAAAACAAAGCCCCCATGATATAAATATCATAAATTGGATATGTAAATACCTATAAAAATAATTATAATAATAGTATAATACATTCATGGTAATTTTACACACCACACAAAATAATTGATTGGTGATTAAGGAACGTATCTCACATAAATAAAAAGTCAGATGAAATCCCATTACCTTGTGCCTTGACTCTCATCGTACTTTTACAAAAAAAATTATAATAAATATAAGGTTTTTATAAATCTTTAAAATAACTATATTATTATATATAATATAATATATTTTTTATTGTGAATTTATATTACCATCTTTTTAACAATCAATGTTAAGGTTTCACTGTGAGTAATATCTGCTTTGTTCGTTGGATGTGTCTTAATTTGTTATATCTATGGTCCTTATACTTATATTAGGATTTCCAGAGTTTAAAAAATGATATAAATATCATGAATACTCATTATATTTTTATTATAATAATCTATAGAATATGGAAGTATGAAATTTAATACACTATTCATGGAGACAGTGGGTCGTATGTATACAAGAACACTGTTTCTGTTTTATTATCATATTGAAAGAAAGAGAGTAAATGACATATATGTATATAAATATATATATATAATTTTATATAATTTTTATACAAGAATTTTTATATCATATATAAAATATAATTTCATTAAACTCATTCTTAATACACTCCATGTAGTGTTTGAATGAATCACATCACATTGAGGGGGCCATAGTCTACACTTCCTCAAACAAAATTATTGTATTTACATAAAATGGAAAGTATAAATATATGTATTTAAAAAAATTAATCAAGCATAAATAAAATATATGTATCATATATATAATTTATAAACAAATTTTCCATCATAATTCCCAACCAGGAAAGGTAATAAAGAAAAAACTAACAATCAACATTTCTTGATGTGATAGTTCACCATATACATAAACAATATGTATGTTACCAATTAGATAAAAGGGTATGTAAGTATAGATATAAAACTTATAATAATAACATATCAGTATATTTAGGATACTGTTTCAATTTTATAAGAAATAAATAAGTATATTTGAGGTGGTGGGGTAATAAAATAATATAAAATATCTTGAAGAAGGATGTTACATCTTCATTGGGTAACTCATTTTGGTTTTCCCCAAAGGGATTCCTTAGATAGATTTATGCTCAAAGGTATGAATAAAGGGGTAAGGCAGGTATATTGGGAAGTGTATTGGGTAGATATTTTCTAATTCTAAGTGGTTTTAATGGTGTGAAAAAGGGATATGTGGTGACCATTTATAGGGAATGAAAGGGACACACTAGGCATTTTTGAAAACCAGTTAGGTGTACAAATGTTTTTATCTATAAAAGTATTAAAAAAACCATAAAAACTCGATAATGGAAGTTTTTTTGAAGAAATGTGTCCAAAAAATAGGTTTTGGGAAAGTGTATAGGTCATTTAGGCACTTATGTTTAATGATTATTCCCTTGTTAAGCTTAATTTTACCTTCATAACTAGATTTAATTTTAACTAAATTCACTAATATTTTTTATAAAAAACTAATTTGACCATATTAGACATTATAAATTATGTTTATTCCAAATATTTAATCCATTTATTTAAATTAAAAACTAAAAAATTGCAAAGTTAATTTAAAATTAATCCCACAGACGGGATGGAACTACAGGTTTTTAAAGTAAAAATGATCAAAGGTTTGCTAAATTTTTAAATCGAATTTCAATGTAAAATTGGTTCCTGTGAAATAAAATGGATTAATTGATAAAAAATTAATCTCATTATACTTTAAAACAATATTAAAATATAACTTAAGTATATAAATAAATTATATAAAAAATAAGTTTTGAATTAAAATTCAGTATTTTTCACTATTCATCCAAAAATTAAGTTTCTATGAAAAATCCAAAAAATACTCCATAGAATAATTTAGATATTATAAATTCAAAAAATAAATTTACTTTATCAAATTATATTTCTAAAAGATTCTAAAATTTATTTTATTATTTTTCACGAAAGGACTTGAAAAGTATTTCATTAGAGAAAATAATATTTTTAAACATATAAAGACATTAAAAAAATATTCTATTTATATAAAACTATTTAAATAATATTTTAAAATTATTCATTACTATTAATATTACTAAGTTTAACTTCTAGTTTATGACTATATCATTTAAATAATTATTCCAATAAAATGATGTTTCATAGAAACTCGGTGTAGTGTGTAACATTTTAAAAGGTCAATGTTTCATGTAGCACATGCCAAGTAGGAGTTGTGTGAAAGGAATATATGAATTATTGAAATGTAATACATCAATTAAAATTAATTTATTTGATAAAAAATATTTCCCAAAATCCTAGGGTGTTACAAAACATCAATCCCACATACGGTGTACTCAAATTGAATGAATAAAAAATGTTTAACGAATTGAATGTCTTTAATAATGAGGTTTACAAAGTAACAAACAAAGAAAAAACCTATGATTATTAGGATATAATAGGAACAAAATCAAAGATTAATTATTGAAATGTATCAAACAATAGTTTTTAAATCCATATTTTCATTTTATAAGGATGGATTAATATTCCTTTTATTGTTTTAAAACACTAAAAATGTAAATTTAATGGTCAACCCCAAATAAAAAACCTACCATTGACATTTAATCATAGAAAAATTATCTTTTTATTGTTTCTGATGTGTATGAGTAGACAACAGGTCAATATGACATGTGGTGTGCTATGATATAATTAATAAGTAGTTCTTAAGGAAATTAAAATCTTTAAAAATGTGTTTTATGGGGTCAAACAAAGAAAATGACATTTTATTTTCATGAAATCATAGTACAAACAGCCATATATTTATTTTTGAAATATATCAACTTATTGTTAGTCCATTGGAGTAATTATTCTCCCAAAATGATCAAATAATCTTTTTTATTTATTTATAACATTTCATACTACCTATAATAGTAAATATCATATAAAATGACCTTATATTATTATGAAATAATAGGAAAATATATTTGAATTAGTTATGATGAGAATTTGTAAATGGAATGACAATCTGATGTGTAGTGTGCTCAAACTGATTGAAAACCCAATTCATAAAGAATTGACGGTCTTTAAAAACAAGTGTTAGTGGGTCAAAAAATGGCCTATTATTTTAATTAAATCATCGGAAAAACCATAGATATATGCAAGAATTGTATGAACTATTGGTGTGTCAATCCAAGGTTTTGTTTACTCAGGGTTATAAAAAATTCTATTTTAGTGTTTTAAAACAATATTATGTGTGTGTAATGGTTAACTCCATAGAAAATGACTTCATATTAACTATTAAAAATATTAAAAAAATATTATAATTATTTTTTATGTGTATGAGTAGAAAACATGTCAATATGATGTGAAATGTTTTCAAACTGATTAAATATCTATTTATTATATAATTATTAGTCTTAAAAACATGCAATGGGGGGAAGATATTTCAATGAAATCATGTGAAGAAAATAATAGAAAGATTTTTGAAATATTGGGTCTAAAGAAATTTCAATTTTGAGTTTTTTCATTCGCAAGATAACTAAAAAATGCCTTTTAGGGTTTTGAAATACTAAATCATGCATGTTATGATCCAAAACATTTCTAACGACCTCATATTGATGTTAAATCATAGAAAATTTTTATTTAAATTATTTTTCATGTGTATGGGGAGAAGAAAAATCAATATAAATATATTGTTCTTGATTATATTGAATAAGATGTTCATAATGAATTATTACTCTTTAAAAAATGTGTTAGGTAGGTAAAAATCTAGAAAAAGCATCTAATTAATGTTTATACATGGAAAAATAACCTTAGAATGTTTTGGAAAATGTTGGAAAGGATGACATGTCGATCTACGTTTTTTTCCTCAGCATAACTAAAAATCCCTTTTTAGTGTTTTAAAACACTAAAATGTAAGTGTGATAGAAAAATACATATTAAATGAACTCATATTAACCTAAAATCATTAGCATACAATCTTGAAATTATTTTTTCCATGTATGAGTATACATAACATCAATTTGACAAACAATGTGCTCAAACATACTGAATAAGAAGTTCATAAAGAATTAAAAGTATTTAAAAATGTGTGTTAGGGGTTTAAAAATAATAATTTTCCCCATTATTACCAAAAAATCATAGGAATATAACTATATATTAATTTTTGAAATATAGAAACTAATGATGTGTCAATTTTGGTTATCAATTTCTTATGATGACATAAAATTCATTTTTTGTGCCACAAAATACAAAAACATGCTAGTAACCATCAAAACAGAATTAAATAATCTTTAATTGAATTAAATCATATGAGATATATCATGGAATTATTTTTGATGTATATGAGAAAACTAATTGTCAATATTACATGTGGTGTGATCCGGTTGAATGAATACAGAGTTCTTAAACAATTGATATTCATTAAAAACATCTGTAATGGAGGAAACCCTTGAAAATGGTGTCATATTTTTTTATAACATAATGAAACAACCATAGATTGTTTTGGAATTATACTAACTAATGGAGCATCAATTTGAGTTATTGTTTTTATGGGATGACTTAAAACTAACTTTTAGTGTTTTAAAACACTAAAACATGTGTGTAATTATCCAAAATATAGAAAAAAACATTGATTGAAATAAAATCATAGGAAAACTACATTTGAATTATTTGTAATGTATACAAGAAAATGACTTGTTAATCTGATTATGTGGTGCATTCAGACTGACTGAAAAAATAGTTCTTAAATAATGAAAAGTCATTTAAAATGTGTGTGAGGGGGAAAAACTAAGCAAACAAAGGCATTTCAATATGAGTTTGAATTTTCCTTTTATGATCACAAAAACCTTTTAGTGTTTTAAAAAAACATGTGTATAATGGTGAAAATTATATCAAACACTATAGAATGTATGTGAAATCATAGGAAAACTATCTTCAAATTATTTTGGATGTGTCTAAGAAAATGAAATTTAAATCCTCTTGAAATGAAATATCTAACGACTATTTCAAATATATATCAAGAATAAAATAAGTAATTTTAAATTTGAGATGTGACCACTACCACTTGAGTGTTTTGGGTGTAGTAAACGTTCCTTAATAGGAAAAATAATAATATTTGTCAATTTTATGGATCATTCACAAAGTTTCATATGACGTGATTGCCAGGAAAAACAAAAAAACCACCAAATATTGACATAGGAAAATCTGAAACCTATATAAGATCTTCTCATGTTAAATTTATACTAAATTTATTCTTGATTGAAAAAATAATTACCACATCTTAAGATATTTCTATGATTTACATGTTGATCATTCCAAAAAAACCCATCTGGATCACATTCATTATGCTTGGGGGATCCAAGTGTATAATCCATTCATTCCATTATTATGCGACTATATGACATGAGCTTACAAGCTACACAATTTAGCATAAAATGGATTCTAAACTTGGATCCTCCAACAAAAACAATGGTATATCTAATATGGTTTCTTGGAATGATCAACATCTACATCAGATAAATATCCTAAGATGAGGTAATTATTAATCTGATCATGAATATATTAATTATAAATTTAACATAAAAATATCCTCAATGGGTTCTATGTTTCCCTATTTAATTATTCTATGGAAAAAATTCATTGGTCATGGTATTCACGATATGTACAATATCATGAATGATCCAGCAAATTGGAAAAAAATATTTGTTTTATGCCCACCGAAGTGCTTTTATTGTACCCAGAACCCTTTAATGGTATCAAAGGGGTACATTTTTAAATTTATAATTATTTATTTTATAATTGACCTTTATATTCAATAGTGATTAGATATATTATTTCAATAATATTCGTTATTTGATCATATTTTAATTGACATGATTTTGACCAATTAATCATCATCATTCAATGTATAATTTTCATAAAGGACTAGGAATATATGAAGAACAACCAAAAATTCCATTGGGATGTGTTGAAGATTATGGTCAGATAGCACTGGATTACATGGAGTGTACTCATACTACATGTCATGTACCCTATTACACTCCACTTAGCCATGTCATGTGATACATGAAGTGCCGCACATTAACTACACATGGTGCTTTTATTTCACACTGCATGTAGAATGGGCCAACCTAGAACACTACATTTATGATTACATGAAGTGAAAATAGTGTAAATGTTTTTTAGTATACATGAATTAGAAGTGATATTTTTGCAATCCATGTGGTCATATACACTGTCAAAACCACGTGTGACTGACAACCTAGAAAAATAATGACATACCCAAAGTGTACCCAGTTCACATGGTATGTAATTTCTTTGTTCCCATATCTGAAGTAAATGTCAAGTAATTATTCAAGATAAGAGTACATGCTCCATGTGAGATAAATGATATGTATCTATATTGTACATGTTATATTGTCTTGTGTATGTTCAACACGTTGAATATTCAGTGGGTTTCATGAACACACAATATTCAGAACACACAACATGTAGCTATTTAGTAAATTCCATGTAATCTATTAAGATATATGTTGAAGACCCAGGTTTGTATATCGGAAACATGAAAACTATAATATATTGTGTGTACCTGGTCATTACATGTTTTGTAGTCCATCTGAGATACATGTCGATTCCCCAGACATGCATCCTGAGTAAATTACTACTGAGGTACACAACATGTTTCTCGTAAGTACACAACATATAGTATACCAAAAAAGGAAAAAAATTAAAATTTACATTAAGTTTCTAATTATATCCATAAAACCTAGTCACTTTTATTATCATGTATTGTGTTTTAAAATTTAATAATGGTTTTAAAAAATTATTAAATAATAAATTAAATTTTTATAATAACATGTTATTATTGGATATGTTTTTTTCATTAAATAATTTAATTAAGGTTACCTATAATAGATTTCGGGTGATCATTATGATAAAAGGGAATTAATTTTATAATTAATGAAAGTGTTTTTATTTTAAAAATAATGATTAAATAGAAATGAATGATAGCCAGTAAACCTTTGTGTAACTATTTCATGTGTATGACTGACAATGATCTTAACCAAGACCTATGTATGTATTGAAATTTTTAATTTAATTTATTTCATGGATTTTTAATTATTAATTATTATATTAAAAGGATTCCATGTATGTAATCCCTCCCTTAATTATTATATAGGTCATGAGTGTCCTTGGGTATTTATGTAATCCCACTTACCAAATCCTTTAGTTCCCTTATGTGTGTGTGAGTTATAAATTCATGTAATGGATGGATTATCCCAATGAATAAAGAGATTTTTAATGATGGAAACAAGATGATGCCAACCCATCTGATACACAAGTGGATAGGTGGACTATGACAACACATGACAACACCGACATAAGGAGTTTTTCCCATAGGTAAAATGTTGATTTATTATCTTCTCAATAAATAAACTATTAGATTATCTCGTTATTGGGTCATTTATTGATCTAGACTATTTCCTCATATGGGATCCCTCTCTAAATGGTATTCTTGACTCAAAAACGTTTCTATAAAAATATACTTCTTGGTGATTACAATTGGATTGGGAACATAAATAAAAAATGGATTCTCCACTCATGATACACCTTGCAATGGAAGATTTCACTCAACAAACATCCTGGGGATACTAATTTATAGTTATTTTGGGTTTCATTTCATTCAATGTGTGTCTTATTTCATCAGCATCTAGAAGATGTGGATCATTTATTCTTGAGCTTCAAAACTGCATCATCTTTATGGAAGGTTGTTCTCAGCATTTTTGAAATTCATGCTCCCCGGATAGACTAGATTATTCACCTTTTTTATTCTATTTGGGATGTTCATATCTCTATGAAAATTACTTCTCCATTATGGGTGGCATGTTATGATCTGGTATAAAACATATGACATGGAAGGAACAAATTGATCCACAACCAGGCTATATTTAAAGTTGGAAGTTTCATTAAAAACATCATTGCTACAGTCCATGATTCCAATAACCTACATACAGAAAAATGAAGTAACTCGGTTCTAGTCATTATAATCCTTAAGAGATTTAAAATTGTAGGAACCTTTCCTCTCCCTCTTGGAACTATTAAAGTTTTTGGGATTACACCCTTCATTGGATGGCTAAAGTGCAACACAGATGGAGTTTTAAGGGGAAATCGAGTTCCATCATGATTTGGAGTTATTTTCAAAGATCACAAGGGGGATTTCATGGAATTTATTCATGGAATTTGTGACCATAGAACTACACTTGAAGTAGAGAAATTGGACTTAATCAGATCAATTGACCTTTCACATCAAAAAAATTGCAGAATAATTTGGTTCTAATGTGATTCCATAGAAATTTTTCAAGATATAAGGGAGGGTCATATTCACTAATCATGGAGGATGATAAAAAAATGGAAAAATTAATTTGGAAAAATTTATTCTATGAGATATTTTAGCACTCACACTTTTAAGGAAGCTAACTATATTGCTAATAGTCTGGCCAATTGGCGGTAAATAAAGAGAGGTTCATTCAATAATGTACTCTCCCTAGTGATATGATTCCCCTATTCATTAGGCATAAATGTAAAATTCCTACTTTTCATATCTTGTAAATTTCCTTTTTTTATATTTATAGATCCTCAGAGCTCATTTTTTCTCAAAAAAACAAAATGAACCCATAGTTTAAGTGTACAATTGGACTCTATCAGGTAACATTTAATTTTTAAGATGTCTTAACTAAGATACTAGATCAACTTAACCAAATACATATTGGGTTTAATGGATTCTATTTGTCTAATTCAAATTTTGTGTAATGTTTTGAGGAAATTTCATTAAGGGTTTATGGATTAGGGAGTCCACTCAATGGATCAAGGAGATGAAATCATATAGTTGACAAGAAAACCTACCTAAATACTTTATATAATTTTCATGGAAACATTATTGATTATAAGAATAGAAAAAATGGATCCTTTACACTATAATATAAATGAAACTAGACATTTCATGTTTAATTGTGATGTATGTTGATACTTGATAAAATAGTGTGAGTTTTAATAAAAATTTAATTATTATTATTTCACACACAATTCATATTCAAGAAAACTACAAATTATTTTATTTTTTAAATTGTGTAATATTGGAAATTATATCATCCTATTTATCCCTGTGATTTATTTTAGAGAAATACCATCTTATCACAAGAATTTACTTCCAAAAGTAGTTTAGATTCCTTTATGTTGTGTTGTTCTATGAAAAGAAATCCTACAATCAAGAATCATCATTACCTTATCCACCTATGAAGGAGGTTGGTGAGGAAGAGTTCATTGTCTATGAAAGAAATTTTATTGATGAATTAAAAGACCAATGTTGGATTATATCATTTATCTCTAGTGAACACGTGATGTCACGTGACAACATGGATTCTTATATAATGATCGAGTGTCTTTGTAGTATTTACCACGAGGGAGATAGATAGGAACGGTTTGAGATATAAAATGGTAATTTTTAGGTAAATCATGCATAGGGTGCACCATCTAGGCCCCAAATATTCAAAATTATTGGCTATGTTGTATTCCAAGAGGTTATAGGGTTTATGCCAGCTGATAAAATTTGCACTGATCTCATTCTCGTGTCACTCCCTCATAGATTAACATGCATTGTTGTTAATTTTAACATGAAAAAACATTGAGAAGTATCTCCTAGATATACTTACTCTTCTATACCAAGTAGATATGGATAAAAATCTTGAATATCATTTTATTCTTATGGTGAATGAATGGAAAGTCCAATCAAAGAGCTCTAAGACCAAATCTTCTTCAAAACACCCTTCCATGAAGATAAAGATCAATGGGAAAGCAAGGTAACGTGATGTTGTTTATATTTTATGTAGATAGAAGGGTCAATGAAAAAAAACTAATCCCAACTAAAGAAGTAAGGTGAGTCTTTAAGTGTGCTTTTAATCGAGTGAAATTTATCTTTTTCTACAAATTTGGTATGACATAAAGTTTGTGGAGATAAAATTTGTATTCAAATATATGAACCAAGTAGATTCAAAATGACTGACTAAAGGGGGTTGATCTAAGATCATAAAATAGAGAGAATAATATTGTTCTATCTATCAGAGACAAACAACTTTTGTTTCCAATGTGAATGATTTATGATTTAAAATGATGTTATTATGTTATATCTGTTACAAAAAACATTATTTTTGTATCCTGACATGATTCAGATGGATTTATTTTCAAATTTGGGAGTAAATTTTTTTCTGTTGTAAAGATATAATTTTTTATTTTAGGACACATTTAAATAATGGTCTTAATGTATTGGACTACACATACCAAGTAATATCAATCAATAATCAAACTAGTTTGTATGACTCACACCACACTCAACTTTTTCATCCTTGGATAGGTCATTAAACAAAAATAAATTGAATAATTTACTTAAATATGGATATTTAAATTCCTTTAAACTAAAACCAATTAGTTAATGTCATGCATATTTAAAAGGGAAAAAATCCACATCCCCATTTAGTGTAAAAGGTGAAAGGTCCAAAGAGCTTCTTAAATTGCTTCAAAAATATGTGGGTAGGCCATTTCTAATTGAAGTAAGGGGTGAGTACTCATACTTCATAACTTTTATTGGTAATTTTAGTAGATATGGTAATTTATACTTGATGAGTTATAGTTTTTATTCCTTTGAGAGATTCAAGGAATATAATAATTAATTTGATAACCATCTTGGTGCAATGATTAAAAAACATCACTTAGATTGTAACTCCCCAAAACATTACAATATTTTTATTTTTGAATAAATTTAATTTTGTTACTATATTGATTTATACACAAAACCATGTTTAGCTTATTCTACTCACAATAATGATTTTTCTTTCATTAAAAGCAAGGCCAAGTTTTACCGAACAATAATATATTATTAAAATATTATAATTTAATATAATAAGATATAACTGAAATGTTAAGTTGGAGGATACGAATAATATTAACTAAATTATGAAAATATATGGTTGAATGCATTGGTTAAAAATTAATTATAAATTAATATATGAACCAACTAAATATATAGGAAAGGTTTTTAAACAGAAATATTTTTAAGCTGATTGAGTCATTTTATCCTAATAAAATATATTAATTACTATTAGTGAATGATTTTAATGAAATATATCTGTTATATATTTAGTAAAATATTTTTTATATTCATCCAATATATTTTATAGGTATAATATAAGAACAAACCCAATATTATGCATAAAACCCTATATTTTTATAAAATCATTTTCACCTCCTTTTAAGGGAGAACCTATTTTAAATCCAATTTTTAACACTATTATAAAATCTAATTCAAAAATAATAATCTTATTATTTTAAATTGGGATATAAAAATTTAATTTCGATGAATTATTTGTATTTTTATGATAAGTTTCATGTTTTAATGAATAGTGACAAATATAAATTTGAATTGAAAACAACTACTTTCATCGAAATAATTTTTATTGTTAAATTATATTTTTGATTGGATTTAATGTATAATTAGTTTTTTTATCATGTAATCAAATTTAGTTCATTGGAAGCAATTTTACAATGATATTGGATATAAAAACCTTTCTCTCTTTTGAACGTTTTCACTTTAAAAATATGTTTTATCGTTTCATCAATGAGATTAATTTTAAATTAATTACTACAAATTAAATGTAATGAATTTTAAAAAAAATGAAATCCATATTTGGAATCATATGATATAAATTTAAAAAATAGGTTTCTTTTATTTTTAAACATTGTGAATAGTAACTTTAGTAATATTTTTTATTACCACGGTTAAAGGTAAGTTGAGTAATTAAAGGAAAAAATAATAATATAAAATTACCATAAAAATTTTACTAATTCAATTTTTTGACTATTTTTCATTACCATGCCTTAGAGGATCAGTTATGTGGAAACTTATGGCCTTTTGGAAGATAATATAACCATTATAATATTATATTCAAAGGAAAGTCAATTTTGGAACACTTTTGTTTTTAATAAGAGAAATATTTTTAAGTGTGGGGTTATATAAGGGATATATTCAACTATAAATAGTACTTTTAATGGTAATATTTTTTATTTGCACAATATAAATTTATATATCATTTTTATAGGTAATATAATTACCTTAAATGGTGACATAATGATGATGCAGTAATTGTTTAATTAAAGTAAATATCAAATAAATGATATTAAAAATAATTAAATAAATATAATTTGATATAATTAATGTAATACATGATTTTTTAGATGAATTATACATTTTATTTATGTTTTAGAAGTATTGGTTTCATTTTATATTGTTATCATGATATTTTTATGAAGTCAAGTAATGAACAATGTCAAAACTGACACAAATGATATTTTAAAATAAATATTATTTTATTAAATGATATAAATTTTATAAAGACATTACATTCAGAAAAATGATTTGGATAAAGTTTAAAATATCATCCATGACCCATTTTATTTTCTTTTGGCACTTTATAGTAACTATATTAACTGGTAAATAGTAAAAAACCAAGTTTTCATGGTAAGAGTTAAAGGGTTTGACTAAGGGTTAAAACCAAAAGATAATTCAAATAATGGGACCTAAACATGTCTTAAAATTATTGTTTGAGAGGATTTTGACTCATAATTATCTTATCTTTGAAATAAATCCTTTTGGAGCCATTTGGAATATAAAATTAATTTATATTAATTTAATATTATGAATATTTCATAGAGTGTGTAAAGACCTGGAATTTTCAAGGGATTTTTTTAAATACTTTGGAATTTTACGAGTATGTGGATTTTGACGGCACTTGATTCCAAGGCCCGGTGTGCCCGAAATCAATTTCCAAGGTTTTTTCAGGTACGTTCATTGAATGAACGAGCAGGTTTTTATAACTTTTGAACCGGTACTCGGGATTAAAATTTGAGGGCACCGATGAACTCGCAACGCCGGTAATTGCTTAACGTGATCCTTACCGTAGTTGTGTTCGCAATGGAGGACAAGATAATTTTGGGAGTTTATTAAAAACTAAATAAAAATTGTCGGAACAATTTTGTTTAATGTGGAGATCATTCCCTCCCATGGGTAGTTAAGGGTGGGGCCCACAACCTAACTACCCAAGTGTGGATGTTAGAGAGGTGGCTCCCACATGAGCCCTAACTATTTAATTTCTTCTAAACTCATTAAAAACCCCCATTAAATGCCAATCTCTCCACCTCACTCCATTAATTATTGTCAGCCCATAATTTTATAAGGATCCTTCCTCTTTCCCCACTTTTTAATTATTTTCCAACATGTTTAATAAGTGGGGACCTTCCCTCTCCCTTCCTTAATTGATTGTCAACACATTTTATTTAATATGGTGAATTAATTTTAGGAGAGTTACTTTGTGTGTATAATTAAATAATAGGAGGAACCTACTATTTTATTAAGGGGGGGAGCTTCGTTGTGTGAGGAAGAACGGGAGAACTCTTGAGGTTTTGGAAGAACGTCGGCCTCTAACGAAGCATGACGAAGAATGTCGGTTCCTCGAAGAGCAATGACGCGCCACTAATCCTATTCTCCATGACAAGAGAGGAGACGTCGGTTCTTCCTCAGCGCACTCCAACGACGCCTATGAACCCTTTCCCCGCGACGTCGTCTACCGCGACGCCCTCTACCGTGACGCCAACATTCATCTTCAATTGTTGAGGTATGAGATTTTGTATATTTATTTATGTAATTTATACCCTCGTTATGGCGTGTAAATGTTGGGTGATGTTTTGAACCACTAACGCGGTGGGTGCGGACTAACAAACAAGTCTTTACCCAACGCTATTTTGTTCTTGATGTGCGGAATATTTGGCGATAACGAAGCGGGACTGAAATGGATATTGGATGCCTTCGCAGTGATGTACGGGTCCCGAGATGGCCACAGGCACAGACGAGAATAAAATCGGACCATCAGAACGACTTCGGTGGCCCATGGAAGCCCCTGGCGGCACGGGTCGACCGCGCAGCGGCGCCAGCGGCCGGAGGCGGCAGCCGGCATCATCCGGCCGCCTGGAGGCGGCGGCGCGCCGCAAAATAAAGCCCGCCACATCTGAAGTCGCGGTGACAAGGGTGGGATTCTATGGCCGCGCGGGATTCAGGGGTAAACCATGGTTCCAGCATGGCGCCGCGTCCGCAGAACAGAGGCTCCCCCCCCCACTCGGCTCACTGGCCGAACAAGCGAGCCCCCCGACTGGGTTGAGGCGGGTCCCGCGGACCAGGCCATGCCGGCCAGGCTGGTCCGCACCCAGCCGGGCCGGACCCGGACCCAGGTGGGTTCAACCCGGTTCGGGCCGACCCAAGGGGGTTGTGCCGGGTCGGACTGGGCCCAGACCCCCACTTCGGACCGTTTTTGATCTTTTTCCCATAACATGAGCTACAGACCTCCGATCGATGAACCATCAGTTGTATAGGAATCTGTGGACAGATACGGTCGTTACGGTATATTACAGTAGAGGTTTTGGAAAAAAAATTTATGGTTGGGTTGGTTCGAACCCGAAACCAACCGGGCCGTTGGAGCGGAAACGCTTATATCTTAAGGACCGGACGTCCGTTAGATGTGTCGTCAAATGCGTTGAAATCCTTTTGTTGAGAAGGTTCTTTTGGCTTACTCCACTTGAGTTTTGGATGCAGTTGGAGTATGGTAGGGTTGGATTTAGCTTAAAAACCAACCGGGCCCCTGGGATGGAAAATCCAATAACTCTCAGATCGGGCGTCCGATTGACGCACCGTCTGTCGCGTTGGGTTTCTTTTGACGAGACAGAACTTTGGGATACATCAACTCTGGACTTCGTGACAGTTGATGTATCTACTCTCTTTCTCGAGGAGCGGACCCTCTCGGAATCGAGCATGCTATGTGCGGGAACCCTAGAACTGGTTGCGACTGCATTGATGATTGTGCTTGGATCCTCCGTGGGTTCGGCAGCGAAGACGATTGTTCTTGGATCCTCTGTGGGTTCGGCAGTGAAGATGATTGTGCTTGGATCCTCCATGGGTTTGGCAGCGAAGACGACTGTCCTTGGATCTTCCATCGGTTTGGCAGTGAAGACGACTATACTTGGATCCTATATGGGTTCGACAGCAAGGATGACTGTACATGGATCCTCCATGGGTTCGGTAGTGATGAAGAATGTACTTGGATCCTTCATGGGTTCGGCAGCGAGGACGACTGTAATTGGATCCTCTGTGAGTTCGGCAGTGATGATGACTATACTGGGATCCTCCGCGGGTCCGACAACGATGACTACTGTTCTTATATCCTATGTGGGTCCAACAGCTTGGTTGGTCTTGTATCCTATGTGGGTCTGACAGCTTAGATGATTCAGTGGCTACATCTGATCATCTCTATCACTATACGAAGTTATATTCCTGTGTGAGCTGAGTCTTGATTCTCAATCATTATCATTGATGTGATTGACTTGCTTTCCTGTGTGAACTGGGTTGTTCTTTCCTGTATGGACTGGGTTGTGTCTTCCTGTGTGGACTGGGTTGTGCTTGGGCTCGAGAGTTGGAGCTGTTTTTTAATTGATGACTTAGTTATATGTATGGTAATATACCTAAGTAAGGTCGGTTGATACTTTGTGATCGTATCTCTCCTTTGTGGTTTATCCTTCATGGATTTTGAGAGACCTTCTGGGGTCTCGGGGTCCCTACTGGGTATCGTATACTCACCCTTGCACAGGCTATGCCCACAATATATTGTGTTGGATGCAGACGATGGACAACACTGATTGAGGTGGAGGCTTGTGGAGCTGGGCGGTACCCTGAGGTGGACCACTTGACGGGACGTACATCGATCGTACGGCCGGATCTGAGGAGCAGAGGAGACTATCTGTACCCACCCTTCTGGTGGGATTTCCGGAGGATGACTCGGTGTTGTTGTTTTACTTACTTCTGTTCTACTTTCCTTTTAGTTGTACTGTACTTTCAGTTGGGTTTGTATACTGGCCCATTTACTTTTCAGCACTTACCTTGTACCCACTTTTACTTAGTGCTTACTCACTTGCGTATTCTGTTGTGTTTTTTTTTACTTTATAGAAGGCAATGCCTTCCCTTTATCGGGATTTACGCCTTTGGTGAAAGTTTCTAGCCCCTGGCCTTTGGAAGGCGGGCTTGGGGTAGTCACGTCACGGGCCCCAAGGATGGGTTGTGAAAAATTGGTATCAGAGGAGTCGGTTCTACCGTAGAACTCAGGGCTCTGATCTTTCCTTTCTGTGAAGCAATAGTGTTAAGATTATTGAGTGTGGTTTTCAGTATAGGGAGTCCGGTGTTGGTGCGGCGGCCGATATATCCATACACCAGGACCCTGACCTCTGATTTCCGACTCAGTGCATGAAAACACTGATTGTGTGTGTGTTTCCTTTCAAAAAGTTTCTTTGTGATTACTTTGTGTCAGCTCACCAGGTATACTGTTTGACCGTGGTGCACCTATTTCTTTTCAGGATGGCCCCACGAAGGCAGCCATCTAGGGTTCCTAGTTACGCGCAGGATGGCAGCCCACCGAGCGATGAGGCTTTGGTGCAGGGCCCCATTAAAACGGAGGCACCAGCGGTACCACTACCCGCTGGGCCATCGCTACCACCAACCCAGCAGCGGAGAGTGCACGCCGCCTGAGTGCGTTTCACGAGTTTCAGTGACAGAGGACGCCCAGGTTTCACTGAGAGACGGATCCTCAGGCATCTGAGGATTGGCTGGAGGCTATCGTCAGAGTCTTTAGATTGGTAGGGACACCAGCAGACCTTATGGTGATCCTTGTCGCGAGTCTCCTGCACGCATCATGGTGGAGCCTGATGTTCCAGGTGCACGATGAGGCATCTCTACTTTGGACGGACTTTGATAGCCTCTTCTGCTCGGAGTTTGTTCCATCCACCCTCTGTGCGGTGCGTATTCAGGAGTTAATACAGCTGCAGTAGGGCAGCATGATAGTAGCCCATTACTCGGCAAGGTATACCGACCTCTCGCGCTACTCCACGAACATGGTAAGGGACCCATTATTCCGGGCCCGGACCTTTGAGCAGGGACTCAGACATGAGATCAGGGCTTCGATGATCTCCTTCAACATCCCGACCTAGGACAGGGTGCTCGAGCAAGCCCTGATAGTGGAGAGATTTCTCGCAGAGCAGCCATCAGCAGCGAGACCCACTACAGGACGGAAATGAGCGGAGTCTTCTGCAGCCGGCAGTCGACAGATGTCACAGGGGTCCAACCGGACCAGACCGTCAGGTGGGTGACCTCATGATACAGGTTCGGCTGTGCGGGGCACATGACATAGAGTCAGCCATACGATGATCAGGCAGTGCTATGCATGTAACGAGCAGGGTCACATGGCTCGAGACTGCCCGACTCGCCCTGCAGATGAGAAGCAGGCGGTAGAGGGACCTCCTGAGCAGAGGCTCGACCGTGGTGGTCCACCGGGAGTAGGCGGACATGGCAGAGGGGCTGGCCAAGTAGTAGGTGGTGGAAGACATTTCGAGGCCCTACCACCACCACCACCAGGAGGACCACCTCGACCACAGGGAACGACTGGATAGGGGAGAGCTCAGCTTCAGGCAGCTGAGGCCTATGACCATAGAGCTCTGGGAGCAGACAGGCAAGAGATGGACTAGCTCCAGAAATGGAGACTTTTGTTCATGTTGCTTCTAGCTTTGTTAATGACGTTGTTTTTGGATGCTTTGTGTCTTTGTACTTTGAGTTGCAGTAATAAAAGAAACTTGTTCTTGTGATGTTTCTTCCTTGTCCTTTTTATGTGGTTGATACTGAGAGGTTCTGGTTAAAATCATTTACTTGACCCTCACTTTCTAGATTCCTACTAGAGGAGACAAAGTGACCACACACTGCTGCCGACAGTGTGACTCAACCCTTGGTAGTAGTGTCGATGCCTTACGACGTCGTCCATGGCATGAAATAGTATCGTTCATGTCAAGATAAACTGTATTAGGAAAAGAACGTGTTTTATCCTGGGGATGAGATCATATTTCTCTTTTCGGAAAAGGAGAAATCCCAGAAGCTCTTGTGGGATGTAAGCAAATAGGGGCGTATTCGAGTTCTATACAATGGCCAGTCACCCCCATGGTTCGTTGAGTGAACAGTTTATGATCTACTCTAATCTCAAAAGTCTCAGGTGTGTCTGATCAAAGAAGGACCAGGACCTGAGACGATGTCGTTGACTTGAGTTTCATGGGGACTATGAATTTGAGATAGTCTATACTCCTGGGAAGGGGAAAACTATAGCAGAGTTTGTTTCACGATGCCCCACTTGTTAGCAAGTGAATGTAGAGCACCAGGTACCAGCAGACATGGTACAGAGAGGGCCCAGAATGGAAGTGGGATGGAATATCTATGGATTTTGTGACGGGGCTTCCACATACATCCAAAGGACACAACTCTATCTGGGTGATCGTAGAACGACTCACCAAGTCAGCCCACTTCCTACCGATCAGAGAGCAGGGATCAGTAGAGAGCTTTGGATGCCTCTACGTTTAGAAGATCGTACGTCTTCATGGTGTGCCATCGTCTATCGTCTCCGATCGAGATGCTCGCTTTACTTCCTGGCTTTGGAAGGGGTTGCAGGAGGCTTTTGGGACGTAGCTACACCTGAGCACTACCTTTCACCCTCAGTCGGATGGCCAGACGGAGAGGACTATTCAGACACTTGAGGACATGCTCCGTGCATGTGTCCTTGACTTTGGTCGCAGCTGGGAGGATCACCTACCCTTGTTGGAGTTTGCGTACAATAATAGCTACCACTCCACCATCGGGATGGCACCATATGAGGCACTGTATGGCCGACCTTGAAGATCACCTATGTTCTGGACAGACCCTGGGGAGTTAGCACTCGTAGGACCAGAGATGGTTCAGGCTACGACGGAGAAGGTGCAGATCATCCAGGAGCGGATGAGGACTGCACAGAGCAGACAGAATTCCTATGCTGATAGGAGGCGGAGATCACTGGAGTTCAAGGATGGACACCACGTTTTCATACAAGTCTCCCCTCGGTGTGGGTTGCAGAGATTTGGCTGGGGTGGCAGGTTATCTCTGCACTTCATCGGGCCTTTTCAGGTCCCCAACATAGTAGGTGAGGTGGCTTACCGCATGTCCCTTCCACCTCAGCTGAACCTGGTGCACAACGTCTTCTACGTATCTCAGCTGAGGAGATATGTGCATGACTCAACGCATATCATCGACTATGGGGAGATGGACATCGATGACGGGGGGAAATTTGCGGATGTCCCGGTGGAGATAGAGGATCAACAGGACCGGGTCCTAAGTGGGTGGTCGATTCCTCTTGTGCATATTCGTTGGCAGCACGGGAACCTCCAGGAGAGCACATGGGAGCGGGAGTCTCAGATGCGTGCTCAGTACTCTCATTTGTTCGCCTAGTTTATGTTGTATCATTACGGGGACGCAAATCCCTGAGCTTGGAGTAATGTAAAGACCAAGAATTTTCAAGGAAAGTTTTTGTTTTTTTCAAATACTTTGGAATTTTACGAGTCTGTGGCTTCTGACAGCACTTGATTCCGATGCCCGGTGTGCCCGAAATCAATTTCCGAAGTTTAGCTTGGGTACGTTCAGTGAACGAACGAGAGAGTTTTTCTAACTTTTGAATCGGTGCTCAAAATTAAAATCCGAGGGCACCGATGAACTCGCAACACCGGTAATTTCTTAACATGATCCTTACCGTAGTTGCGTTCACAATGGAGGACAAGATAATTTTGGGGGTTTATTAAAAAGTAAATAAAAATTGTCGGAACAATTTTTTTTATGAGGAGGTCATTCCCTCCCATCGGTAGTTAAGGGTGGGGCCCATAGCCACCTAACTACACGAGTGTGGGTGTTAGATAGGTGGGTCCCACACGAGCCCTAACTATTTAATTTCCCCTAAACTCATTAAAAACCCCCCATTAAATGCCAGTCTCTCCACCTCACTCCATTAATTATTGTCAATGCATAATTTAATGAGGATCCTTCCTCCTTCCCCCCTTTTTAATTAATTGCCAATACGTTTAATAAGTGGGGACCTTCCCTCTCCTTTCCTTAATTTCTTGTCAACACATTTTAATTAATGTGAAGAATTAATTTTGGGAGAGTTACATTGCGTGTATAATTAAATAATTGGAGGAACCTATTTTTTTATTAAGAGGGAGAGCTTCGTTGTGCGAGGAAGAACGGGAGAACTCTTGAGGTTTTAGAAGAACGTCAGCCTCCGATGAAGAACGACGAAGAACACTGGTTCCTCAAAGAGCAACTACGCACCACCAATCTTCTTCTACGCGACAAGAGAGGAGACGCCACTTCCTCCTCGGCGCACTCCAAAGACGCCTACGAACCCCTTCCCCGCGACACCGTCTACCGCGATGTCGTCTACCGCGATGTCGTCTACCATGACGCCGACGTTCATCTTCAATTTTTGAGGTAGGGGATTTTTTATATTTATTTATGTGATTTATACCCTCGGCATGGCGTGTAATTGTTGGGTGATGTTTTGAACCCCTAACGCGGTGGGTGCGGACTAACGAACAAGTCCGAACCCATCGCTATTTTGTTCATGATGCGCGGAATATTTGGCGACAATGAAGTGGGACGTCAATGGCGATTGGAGGCCTTCGTAGTGATGTACAGTTCCCGAGACAACCGTAGGCACAGATGGGAAAAAAATCGGACCACCGAAAAGACTCTGGTGGCTCGCGGAAGCCCCAGGCGGCGCGGGTCGCCGGCGCGGCGGCGCCGGCGGCCGGCACCGGCTGGCCGCCTAGAGGCGACGGCGCCCCGACGCGCCTCCGGCAGAGGCTCGCCATGAAAGAAGCCGCAGTGGAGAGGTTGGGATCCTGCGGTCACGCGGGATCCAGGGGGAAACTGCGGCGCCAGCCTGGCACCGCGTCCGCGGAACAGAGCCCCCCCGCTCAGCCCGCTGGCCGAGCCCGCACCCCCCAGACGGGCTAGGACAGGTCTCGCGGACCGGGCCGCACTGGTCGGTCCGGACCCGGACCCAGGTCTGGTCGACCCACTTCGGGCAGACCCAGGGGGTTGGGCCGGGTCGGACCGGGCCCAGACCCCCACTTCGGACAGTTTTCGGTCTTTTGCTCATAACTTGAGCTACGGACCTCGGATCGATGCACCGTAAGTTGCGTAGGAATCCTTGGACCGAGACGGTCGTTTAAGTATATTACACTCAAGGTTTTGGAAAAAATTTGGTATGTCCGGGTTGGTTCGAATCCGAAACCAACCGGGCCCTTGGAGCGAAAACGCTTATATCTTAAGGACCGGACGTTCGTTAGACGTGCCTTCAAATGATTTGAAATTCTTTTTTTGATATGGTTATTCTATATTACTCCACTTGAGTTTTGGACGCAGTTGGAGTACAGTCAGGTTGGTTTTAGCTTTAAAACCAATCGGGCCCCTGGGACGGAAAATCCAATAACTCTCAGATCGGGCGTCCGATTGATGCACTGTCTGTCACGTTGGGTTTCTTTTGAGAAGAAGGAACTTCTGGATACATAAACTCTGGACATCGTGATAGTTGATTTATCGACTCTCTTGCTCGAGGAGTGGACCCTCCCAGAATCGAGCATTTTGTGTGCGGGAACCCTAGAGCGCGCTGCGACTGCATCGACGACTGTGCTTGGATCCTCCATGGGTTCGGCAGCGAAGACGACTGTGCTTGGATCCTCCATGGGTTCAGCAACGAATACGAATGTGCTTGGATCCTTCATGGGTTCGGGAGTGAAGACGACTGTTCTTGGATCCTCCGTGGGTTCGGCAGCGAAGACGACTATACTTGGATCCTTCGTGGGTTCGGCAACAAGGACGACTGTACTTGGATCCTCCGTGAGTTTGGCAGCGAGGACGACTATACTTGGATCCTCTATCCGTTCGGTAGCGAGGATGAGTATACTTGGATCCTCCATGGGTTTTGTAGGGATGATGACTGTACTGGGATCCTCTGTGGGTCCGACAGTGATGACTACTGTTCTTGTATCCTATGTGGGTCTGACAGCTTAGCTGGTCTTGTATCCTATGTGGGTCTGAAAGCTTAGATGAATCAGTGGCTACATCTGATCATCTCTATCTCTATACGAATTTATATACCTATTTGAGGTGAGTCTTGATTCTCAATCATTATCATTGATGTGATTGACGTGCTTTCCTGTGTAGACTAGGTTGTGCTTTCCTGTGTGGACTGGGTTGTGTCTTCCTGTGTTGAATGGGTTGTTCTTGGGCTTGAGAGTCGGATTCGTTTTGTAATTTATGACTTAGGTATATGTATCGGCATATACCTAAGTAAGGTCGGTTGATAATTTGTGATTGTATCTCTCCTTTGTGGTTTATCCTTCGTGGATTCTGAGAGACCTTCGGGGGTCTCGGGGTCCCTACTGAGTATCGTATACTCACCCCTGCACGGGCTATGCTCGCACTACGTTGTATTGGATGAATACGACAGAAAACACTGATTGAGGTGGAGGCTTGTGGAGCTGGGCAGTACCCAGAGGTGGACCTCTTGGCGGGACGTACACGGAGCGGACGGCAGGATCCGAGGATCTAAAGAAACTATTTGTACCTACCCTTCAGGTGGGATTTTCGGAGGGCCACTCGGTGTTGCTATTTTACATACTACTATTGTACTTTCCTTTCAGTTGTACTGTACTTTTAGTTGGGTTTGTATACTAGCCCATTTACTTTTTATCACTTACCTTGTACCCAGTTTTACTTAGTTCTTACTCACTTGCGTACTCTATTGTGTTTTTGTTTACTTTATAAAAGTCAATGTCTTCCCTTTATCAGGATTTATGCCTTTGGTTCTAGTCGCCAGCCCCTGGGCTATGGAAGGCGGGCTTGGGGTAGTCACGGCACGGGCCCCGGGGACGGGTCGTTACAGAGTGCCCATCCCCTCTCTTATAAAAGGGCACATCTTCTTCTCTTTTATTCACACTTCATAACCTATTTGGTTTTGTCAAACCCCATCAAAATCAACTCCCGAATTCTATCCTTTTATCTTAAAATCCACCCTTTGGGAAGATATCCAGCCATGTAAGTATTATGGTATAAACTAAAAGGAGTTAAATGAAAATTTTGAGGTTCAAGCACATTCATCTGAAGGAAAGTACGAGGTAAGGGAATTCATCTCAATATCCTTTAATTGAGTAATAGTTTCATGTTATACACCCACCTTCTTTTTAAAGGTGTATATACTTCCCATTTGACTTACCGTGTTATTAATTTATTTATTATATTAATATTTAATGTTTTTTAATTTTATTATTTTATTGGGATTATGATTAAAATATTAAAAGTGGTATAAAACATGTTGAATGTTTAAATATTTAATTATCACATCTTTTTTACACATGCCCATGTTTTCTAAAAATAATTTCAATTTTTTTATTATTATCAAATTATTGTTTATATTCTTTTTAACCCCTTTTTACTTTTTAAAAATTCATTATAATGTATTTTTTTCATTTTCTAAAAAATTTCATTTTAGGTTTTCTAAAAAAAATTTGGAATGAAAGTTTTTTAACTTATATGGTTGAACAGATTTTTTGACCACCATAACACCTTATTGTTTTTAAGGTTCCTTTTAAATTATACAAAGTTGTTTTCAATGAAAATTTTTTCCTTTAAAATGGTGCAACCTTTTAAATAAATGTTTTCAAAGTAAAATGTGGTATTTATTTTTTATGGTTTTATTAGAGTATTTTAATCTATTTCAACATTATTTTTTAAATATTATGCTTCATGAAGTTTTATCTCTTATGAAATCATTTACCATATTTCATAGAATTTTTTATGATTTAGTTTGACTATGGATGTTATATTTTGATAATATTCATAGATTATGGATAAAGTATTCACATTTTGTAAGTTAGTTTTCTAATACGAATATTTATTTTATTTTATTTTCACCCTTTTCATATGAGGAATTCATTGAACTTAGTAAGTGATGTGGGGGCTGCAATAACCCCTCGATGCATCGATAGGTCTCATGAGTTAAACCAGATATGGACATGGATGAGGCCTTTACCATGTATTTTCATATATGGATTTGGATGAGTCCTTAACCATTTATTTTTAGATGCCTTTTTCGAGGGCTTTGCGATATGTTTTCGATGTCCAGTATTATGTATTTCATTGTTATTAGATTAGTTATTGATATTTCATGTGATTATTGGACTAGTATAATATCCTGGATAAGTTTATTTCTTATTTCATTATTTATATGGAATTATTTGATTATATTACCTTCCTACCATATTATTCTTAGGTTATTGATTAAATTGAATGTGTTTCAGTTAATCACCTTTCTATAATCATTCGTGTGTATTTAAGATAGCTTTTGTTTTCAGTATACCCTTACTGAGCATCTAAGCTCACCCCTTTCATATGTTTCATTTTTAACTAGGATTCTAAGAAGTATACTAAAGAAATATATTCCAGGATATACTATATCGAATAAAATTGTCCCCAAAAGAAAAAAATTATGTTGTAATTAGTTTATTAATTTGTAATACATGAATCATTATTTTTATGGTTTACCAAGACTACTAAACCGATTGGTCCTTTGATATGTGATTTACTTGTATGTATGATAATGTAATAAAGTACTAAAATGACTCTGGGATTTTGGGTTTGGGGTATTACGGTTGGTATCAGATTAATTTTAGTAGTAACCATGGAAACCAGATTTATAAAAACATTGATTAGGGAACATAAACCGAAGATAGACACTAAGGATAAGCATTGAATAACTTCCTATAATTTTGGTTAGGTAGATATTTTGTGGGTCTTCCCCATTATGAATCACTTTCTAGATACTACAAGTGGATGTGAATTTGGAATAGATGTACCAAGGGGTAACAACTCTGATAATGTGTATCAGGCCTAACATGAAATAACCTAGTACGTGACAACAAACCTTACTGTGTGCCTGGTTTGATACTGTTTGGGGTATGCATAGGATAAATTTCATTTTTTTAAAACATTATGATGGATTTTAATAGATAATGAAAATAAATATCCTAGGTTAAACCTGAGGTGTCTTAGAATGAAAATAAGGTTTCATTATTTAGCCATCCTAAAAGTTATTATATGGTTTTCTATTATGATAATTGATTCTCACACTATGGTTTTTGGTTTTAGTAAAATCCCTCTTCTAAATGATAAAATCAAGACCAAGGAAGGACCTATGTGGAAAAAATGGATGAAGGTTTTTTGTATTGGGGTTGAATTGAAAACCTTAGCGAAAAGTCTATTTAATGATTAAACTTATGTCAAATATGTCCATCATATTTATTTTAAAAGTTATATTAATATGGCTTCAGAAAAAGGAAAACTCACAGGTTATGTGATAACCCTTCGTATCTGATAAGGCCACGGGTTGGAACCCATAACCTGAGGGCAACAACCACTAGCCTACTTGAATACTTGGTTACCATGAAATGTTTTTTAGTTAAAATATATAATTCCTAATGGATTTTTTATATTAGGGAAATATGATTTATCAAATAAAAAACCTTAGGATTTGAAAATGGTTAAGTAATTAAGTGATTAATGTTATTTAAGAATATGTTCATTATTTTTCAAAATCCTATAAGATTAAGGTAAACATAATGAATTGTATTTTGGGAGTCAAATATTGTTTTTTTTAATTATAGTGATTCAGGTTATTTATGGATATGATTAGAAAACATTGATGATTATGAGATTTAGGCAATTTGTTTTTTCGTATAAGACATTAAGAGTGATTAATGGTGTTGGGAAGACTATAAAATCAAATACTTCTAATTTGTGGGTTTCAATATTATTATAGAATATTTTTTCGTAAATAAATTTATTTTCTGAATAATCTATTTCAAACTTTGGGGTTTCTCTTTTGAATTTTGGAGATTATCTTTGAGGAATTATCTTAATTTACCATTACCATTTGGATATTATTTAATATATAAATAATGGAGAAATATATAGTAATAATTTTTTGGATTTTTTGATCCATATAATTTGTTTTTAAATCATCAAGCGTGACAAAATTCAACTTAAATACTCAAAATTTGTAGAAAAAGATGATTTTGTGGTGGATATTGATTAAAGGATAAAACTCTACCTGTCATGTAAGTATTTTTTCTTATTCTATTTGTCTATGAAGTAAATTAATTATTAAACTCTAGGTAAAATATCATGAAACCAAAAATGTAATCCTAGTACCTTTTTTATAATGAATCAAATGGTCCCTTGAATCATTAAAGATTTATAGTTTTGTGATTGTTAACATTCTCCTGACCATGTTCTCTATCACTATCCATCATAACTTGGTTGTTATATTTCTCTTACATGAACATGTTTTCCTAAATATAACCCTAAAATGTGTTTTACCCAATGACCTTCATACTTCTTTTCTTTTTTTTAAAGTGGAGGACTCATTAATACTTTTTCTGATGTGTTATTTCAACAAAGATATTTGGAAAATTTTAAGCCCTGGTTTTTTAACCAGAGTTTAAATTGTGATGAAGAAATTTAATGAAGGATGTGAGAATGTAACACCCCAAAACAATACAATATTATCATTTTTAAATAAATTTAATTTTTTTACTAGCATGATTTATATGAAACAACATGATAAGTCTAAACTACATAGAACGATGAGTTATCTTACGTCACACGTAAGGCCGAGTTTTACTAAACAAAAATATATTATTAAAATTTTATTATTTAATATAATAATATATAACCTAGAGAATAAGTTGTATTTTATGAATATAATAAACAAAATTGTGAAAATATATGGTTTAATTCCTTAGTTACAAATTAATTATAAATGAAGATAGAAACCAACAAAATATATAAAAAAAGTTTTTATAAAGAACTAATTTTTTCTCGGAATGTCATTTTATCCTAATAAATTAAATAAATTAGTATTAGTGAGTAATATTAATTAAATATATATTTTATATATTCAATAAAATATTTTTATATTCATCCAATAGATTTGATAGTTATAAGATAATAATAAACCCAATATTACACATAAAAACCTATATTTTTATTAATATAGTTTTGCCATTTTTTAATAGATAAAATATTTTAAATATATTTTTTAATACTTTTATATAATTTATTTGACAAGATAAACATATTTTTGTAAATCAGGATATAAAAATTTATTTTCGTTGAATTGTTGGTTTCTTTCTAATAAGTTTCATGTTCTAATAAATAGTGAAAAATACTAAATGTTAATTGAAAAAAAATCATAGAAATAATCTGTAGTGTTAGATTATATTTTTTATTAGTTTTAAAGTATAATTAGATTAGTATTTTATCATTTAATCCAATTTTTTTATGGGAATCATTTTTAAAAAAACATTTCAATCTATTGAACATTTTCAGTTTAAAAACATATTTTCTCATTTCGTAAGTGGGATTGATTTTAAATTAATTACTAATAATTATATACTTTGAATATTAAAAAATGGATTAAATATTTGGAATCATAAGATCAGAATTTATTAAATAGATTTATTTTATTTTTTGATAATATGAATAGTAACTTTAGTAATACATTTATTACCACGGTTAAGGGTAAGTCATGTAATTAAGGGTACAAATTATATTATAAAATTAACCACAAAAATTGTCCTCATTTTATTGGATCTATAATTTCCATCCCTAATACTTAATGGATCGGTTATGAGATCATTTTATGGCCTTTTTGGAAGATAATATAACCTATATAATATTATATTCAAAAGAAAGTCAATTTTGTCACACTTTTTGTTTTTAGTAGGAGACATATTTATAATGTGGGGTTATATAAGGGGTATATTGGAAAATAAATTGTATTTGGAATGCTGAAATTTTTATCTACATCATTGAAATTTATTTATAATTTTTAGTGATAATATAATAACCTTAAATGGTGACACAATGATGATGCAGTAATTGATTAATTAAAGTAAATATCAAATGAATGATTTTAAAAATATTAAAATGATATAATATGACATAATTAATGTCATCCAAGAATTTTTTTAGATGTATTTGACATGGTAGTGATGTTTTAGAATTATTTTCTAGATTTTATCTACTTTTTATGATATTTTTAATAAGTCAAGTAATGAATAGTTTCAAAATTGACACTAATAATATTTTAAAATACAAATTATTTTATTATATGATATAAAACTCATAAAAATATTAAATTTATCCAAACTGTTGGGATAAAGTTAAAATTTTCATCCATATCTCATTTGACATTCTTTTTTCATTTTTTTGTAACTATATTAACACTTAAATAGTAAGTATGAAAGTTGTCATGGTAAAAGTAAAAGAGTTAAATGAAGGTTTAAAACCAAAATATAAGGGTGCTAATGGGACATGAACTTGTCTACAAATTATTGGTTTAGAGGATTTAGATACATAATAATATTATAATCCAAATAACTCACTTTGGAGCCATTTAGATTGTAAAATTAGTTTATATTAATTAATAATTTTTAAGATTTCAAAGAGTTCCCCTCCCCAATATTATAAAAGGAAACATATTATTCTCTTTTGTTCACACTTCAGAACCTAGTTGGTTCTTTCAAAACCTTCCAAAATATCCTCCAAACATCTCTCCATTCATCATATAATCCTCTATTATGTTATAAATCCAACCAAGGAAGTCTGTTTCTATAAACAAAGAGTTACCTGAAAATTATGAGGTTAAAGAATATTCTTCTAAAGAAAAGTATGAGGTAATGGAATTCATCTCAATATAAATTAATTTAGGTGTAGTTTGATGTTATAGCCCCATATTCTGTTATAATGTGTATGTACAACCCCTTTGACTTTCCATGTAATTAATTTATTCATTATCATGATACTTAATGTTTTGTTAAATTTTATTCTTTAATTGGGATTATGATTTAAATATTCAAAGTGGTATGAGACACCTTGAATGTTTAAAGATTTAATTATCACATATTTTCCCCCATGTATATGTTTTCTAAAACTTTTTCTAATATAATACAATTATTTTTTAAATCCATTTTTAACTAATTTTTATTTTTTACAAATTCTTTAAAATGTTTTTTTTTCTGAAACAAGGACATTTGGGGATTTTATAAAAAAACACTACAGGAATGTATTTTTAACTTATATGGTATGAGTGTATTTTTCCACCATCATAATTCCATAATGTTTTGTATCTTCTTTTACATGTTTACAAAATTATTTTTAAGGAAAATATTTTATTTTAATGTTGTGTGTATTTTTCAATAAATTTTTTCGAATTATAATAGTGGTATTTTTTTCAATAAATGTTTCATGATTTTATTAGAGTATTTTTATCTATGTCAACATCCTCTGTGGAATATTATGCCTAATTGAGGTTGATCACTTATGATATCATTTAACATATTCCATTTGATGGTTTATGATTTAGTTTTACTATGGATATTCTATTTTGATACCATTCTTAGTGTATAGATAAATTGTTAAAATGTCATATGTTAGTTTTTCAATACGATTGTTTATGTTTTTATTTTTCATACTTTTTATATGAGGCATTTACTAGACTTAGTAAGTGATGCGAGGGTCCTTCTATATCCCCTTGATTCATCGATAGGTCCCATGAAACAAAAATTTATATGAATATTTATGAGGCATTTCCCATTTATTTTCATATATGGATTTGGATGAGGCTATAACCCTTTATTTTTTGATGTTTAGGGTGATGTCTCAATGGTATGTTTCAGATGTATTGCACTATGAATTAAAATATTTAGAGATTAGTTATTGATATTACATATGATTATTCCACTAGTAGAATATCCATGGTTATGTTTCATTCTCATGTGATTATTTATATGGATTTATTTGATCATCTTCCATTCCTTCCATATTATTATCAGTTTATTGATTAAATGGAATATGTTTCAGTTAATCACCATTCCATAATCATTTATTCTTGTTTATGACATCTTCTTCTACATGTGTACCATTATTAAGTTTCTATATTCACCCCTTCCATACGTTTCCTTTTTTCCCAGTATTCCAAGAAGGTCACTAAGGAAAGATATGAAAGGATACTCTTGATGGAGTAATATTATCCTCAAAAAGAAAAAAAATATTATAATTAGTGTGTTAATTTTTAATACAAGACAGATGTATGTATATGGTTTACCAAGACTACTAAACTAATCAGTCATTAGGGATGTGATTTACTTGTATCTATTTATTTGTAATAATGTAGTGCACCGATGCACTGACTCGAGTCATCTAGGGTCCGGGCGTTACACTAACCATGATGGAGAATATCTTAATCAAGATTTCATTGATTATTTATTGGACTATTATGTATTATCACAACTCAATCCACCTTATACACAGCAATGGAATGGTGTAAGAGAAAAAAGGAACCACAGCTTGTTCGATATTTTGAAATCAATGATGAGTCATGCAAGTATTCCATTATCCTTTTATATATATGCATTATAAAAATAAGCTTACATACTATATTGGGTTCCAACTAAAGTGTTAGATGGTATTCCATAAAAGTCTTATTGAATACCCAATTATAACCAATGAGATTTAAATCCACTATAGGATCTTTAAAAATCCATACATGGTTCTAGTATTTATGTTGGAAAGGTAATAAAGAGATTTAGTATAGAACAATACAATAAAGGATTATTTCTAGTGTAACATTGCTGGAGTTGGTTTTCTCCAACAAAATTCTATATAATTTCTAATTTCATGTATTCATAGTTTTTAATTTTAATAAAATATTAATAACATAATGATTCTTCTTCTATGTGACATAGTTTGTGATAAATTACAAAGATTAACTATCACAATGAAAGTTCATATTAATTATCTACTATGATGAGAACATAGAAGTTCTAAAATAGTATTTTTAAAATATTTTCTATATCTAGCAGAAATCTTTTGAGGGACACAAATGATACAGGCTATTAGAGGTGGACTCTAATAGAACATTGAGGCAACTTCTCAGGGAGAATGCCCTTGGTAATTTCTAGTGTTAGAGATTATGATAATTAGACCTGCCAGTAGTAATTCTACATTTATATGTATTATTTTATGTTTCTATATGTATATTTTTTTATCTGTCCTTAGAATTTAATATTATAATTAATAGATGTTAGTAGTTATGTACTTTGATGTAATAATGAAAACCATTACAACACATATTCACAGAGAATTATGATATGATGGGAGTGTTATAAAAAATATTTCATTAATAAATAATATGCAAAACAATTTGTCTCTATTTTAACATAAGTTGATATCTCAATCCTTTTAAAGAAATGATATAACCTAAATAAATCCATTTCCATGATATTCTATAGGAATTTTTTATTTCTGGAAATTTTAAGAATGATACATCAAGCACATGATTTGATTGAACTATTATGTAAACTACTTGGTTAGAGATATCATGATAATGGTATTATATTATATAGTAAGAATCCATAAGATATTTTATGTAGTTTTGAAATTATCAACATCCCCTATGGTTTCCTTAGTGTGTTTCTAGATTCTAACCTAAGAGAAATCTATACAAAAGTTATCCAAAAAAACTATGGGAATAGGTTTTGTGGGAAAAAAGTTCTAATGGTAAGGACCTATACCCATGGTTTTTTGAGAACCATGGGTATAGGTTTTGCAGGAAAACAATCACGGGAAGGACATATACACACTGTTCTCAAAAAACAGTGGGTATAGGTCACCCCTGTTTTAATGGTTTTTGTAATACATGGTAATACATTTCATGGGAAAAATAAATTTTCAAAAAAACCTATATCCATGATTTGACCAAACCATGGGTATTGGTCACCCCTATACCCTCGGTTTCTTCAAATCGTGGGTTTAGGTTGCGCATGAATTTTTTTTTGGGAAAACCTATACCAATAGTTTGAGAAAACCGAGGGAATAACTTGACCCATTATTTTTCTATAACAATAATAATAATAATAAGTGATTTAATATATATATATATAATTTTATATTTATACGTATATATTATTTTGAATATAAGAATAAATAACATGTCGTAGCAAAGTGGTAAAGATGATGGATTGTAAATGGAAGATACTGGGATCAAATAGATGTGGATTATTATTTTTAAAATAAGCACCTATACCAAAAGTTTGACCAAACAGTGGGTACTAGTGTTTCCAATGAAATTACCAACACTAATGATTTAAAAACTGTGGGTATAGGGAATATACCAACAACTATAAATACCACGGTTTCAAAAACTATAGCTATAAGTTATACCTGTGGTTTTAGGGGATATAACCGTAGTTCTAAACTATGGTTATAGCCCAATTTTCCAGTAGTTTTGGACATTGGGTTGATTATCCCTATTCTACAAAGAATTAGGCGTAGATGGTGACAAACTAAGTATATCCAAAACTTCTATTAAATATTATTATTATTTATTGTTTAACATTTTGAATAAATATTTTCCATGCTTGTGTTTTAAAAATTATGCACATTTTCTTGATCATATATATTTCATCATCAGCTATTCAATATAATATTTTGTATGCATAATATTTCATAAAAGCTATATTATATCCCATTTTAATAACATATCATTGTTTAGTGAAACTCGGTATTGCATACAATGCAAGCTATTGAGGATGGGCTCTCTTGTGTGTAACACAAGACAAGTCATTGTTGCATGTAGTGCAAGCTTCCTTTGGTGTTACGTATAAAATAATACAAACATAGTTATTTTATACATTGAAAAAAATTATATGTTTAGTGTTTCGTGTATCGTACACCAACTTAGTGTTTCGTGTAAAATATGACAAGTCGGTTTAGTGTGAAAGAAATGTTTGACTTAGTGCATTGCATGATATAAATAAAAATTTTCATTTATTTGAAAAAAAATTCCATAAAACTAGGGTGGTTATAGATGATTTTCAGATAATAAAATAAATGATGCTATGAGGGTACGATGATTTGAGTTGAGGTTTTGTGAATGAATGCACATATAAAAATAGTACGTGAGGATATTAATTGAAATGATTTGTGGAGGAGTATTAAAATTATATATGGGTGATATTTCATTTGGTTAGCCGCATAGAAAATGAAATACTATATGGATATGATTTAAAATGTTATGTGGTACATGCAATATGCATTGAAATATTCCTTCGCAGATAAAATTCATCACTGTAGATGGACCACTATAAAAACATCCTACCGCATTCAAAAAAATTATGATGAGATAAAATTGATAATGGTTCTTTATTGCCTATACAAACAATTCTTACTCTCACTAATTAGTGTGATAAGGGAATTTTAGAGAAGAGTGTCATCCCGAGTGGATGATTTTATATTTCTAAAGGTGAGTTCTGCAAATCTCATTCAGATTTTAGTGAAACAGAAAATTCCATGAATATAATTCTTTTCTAAATGATTTTTAGAAGGTATTCTATGATAGTTATGCTTTTTTTGTAATTTCATAAAGCGAGTTTCAAATATTTAAAAAGAACTAACATGATTCTTGAAGCATAAGTACATGACGAAGTGGTCCAATAGTACATGACTAATTAAATATGTTGTACTATTATAAGTTTATGTTTACAAGATCAATTTAACATACTGTTTGAAGTTTACATAGTGGTGAAATAAAACAAGTCCACTTGAAATTATTGATAAGTCCATGCAATAATCATGAATGCATAAAGTATTTGAGTTGAGACTCAGAAGAAGAATTATTATCATATTTTAATGTTTAATCTTTCATAAAATAATATTAAAGAAATTGTGTATGCCACTTGCACACATCAAGTGATGATGGTGCTTCATCATCAAAAGAAATAATCAACCCAATTATTTATTGCACTTAGGCAACTGATCAAATACAGAAGATCAGAGATTTATGATCAAGACCAACAGTATTTATAAAGGTACATGAATAGGAACACAGGAAAGAGTGATCTAAAAATATTTTGGAGGAAGATAAGTATATCAATCTACAATGGATAAAGAATTTAAGAATGGAGGAAGTCACTCATGAGGATTTTGGATCAGAAGCCTATTCTGTGACTTAGGAGCAGAAGTCTTTAGTGCGGATTTCAGAGCAGACCAATGTTGATTCTAGAAACACTATGGGAATAAGTATAATGAAACTCATATTTGTATTTAAGAGAGGTAAAATATGACTCTATATCAACCATTGTAATCACTAAAATAATATTGTATTTGAGAATCTATGTTGGGGGGAATAACCAACACGACAAGGAGTTGGTATTTATTATCAACCCTATAAATATAATGTATAATTCTTTTTGTTATTAATTTTTCATATGAAGTGAGACTATGAGATAGAAATAGGTTAATTGAAAACCTTAACATGTTCAAGAGTTTGAATTAAGAATAATGAATTGGTAAAAACTAAACTATTGAAACATCCCAGTGTTCAATCTGACTTGGGGCACTTCACATGGTAAGGTCGATGATGAGTTATGCAGATATTCCATTATACTTTTGGGGATATGCAATATAAACTAGGACATGTACACTATATTTAGTACCAAATAAAACAAAAATTATAATTCCCTTCAAGTTATGAATTAGAAATAAACCCATTTTATCATTTACACATATATGTGGTTGCAAGGTGTTTTTTAAGACCTTCTCAAGAAAAAAAATTCCCCGAGTGCACATTGTGTATCTTTATATGGAATATTATTGGAACAAAGGGATATTACCTATAAAACCCCTTGGATAAGAAAATCAATGTCATTACACAAGATATATTTATTGAGAGGGGGAACATCCTCATGAAGGATAGTGAGAAAAAGATTTACTTTGATGAAGTTAATGATTGGGATTCACAAGAGTTGGTATATGAAAAGATTAAACTGGTATCTAAGGAAGAGGTTGTTCAAAAAACACATATACTATATAGGAGAACTGTTGAGGTAATAAAAATAGAGAGATATAGGTTTCTAGTTATATAATATGGTGACCTATTATAGGTTGAAAATAAATAACATTTATCCTATAAAGTGGAAGTAAATATCTCTAAAGATGTAAGATGGAAATATTCCATGAATTCTGAAATGGATTCCTTCTATCAGATCTATGTATAGGTTTTGTTCAATCTACCATTTGATGTAAAGTCTATTGGGTGAAAATGGCTATTCAAGAGATAACTAGACATGGAAGGTAATGTATGTACCAATAATGCATGACTAGTGGATAATGTGTTTAAATAGCTTCAAGGAATTGACAATGATGAAATATTTTCACCAGTATCCATGTTTAAACCATCAGAATTGTACTTGTTATAGATGAATACCATTAAGATGAAATTTAGAAGATGGACATCCAAAAATCATTCCATAATTGGAACCTTAAAGAAGATGTATATATGACACAACCAAAAGTTTTTGTGAATCCAAGTGATTCCAAACAGATTTGAAATTTTCCGAGATCCATTTATTGATTAAAGAAAGTATCTAGGTAATGGAACATTCCATTCGATTAAGCTATAAAAAATTATGTTTCATTAAGAAAAAGTGTTAACCCTATGTTTACAATAAGTTTAGTGGGATTTTGGATATTATATTAGTAGTATATTTTTAATTATTATTACTTATTGGAAACAACATTCAAATATTATAGTCTACTAAGGAATAGTTAAAATAGTATTTCTTTGTGATGGGATTTAGTGAAGAAGCCTATATTCTAGGGATCAAAATTATTCATAATAGATCCTAGATTAGTCTTGGACTAATTAAAATTATATACATTAAAAAAATACTAAATATATTTAGTATGGAATAATCAAAGACGAAATTGGTTCAAGAGTCACACGGTATACATCTTTCTAACAAAATATCCTTAGACACAACTAGATAAAGACAGAATCAGTAAGATCCCATGCACACTGTTGATCAGATCAATCATTTATGACATGTTATGTACTAGACTTGAGGTTTCCTAGACATTGAACATGGTAAGAAGATATAAAGCTGATTCAGGAGAACAACATCGATCTATTATTATGGTTATCCTTAAGTATCTAAGAATAACTATGGATATGTTCCTAGTGTATAGAGGATAGGAGGAGCTAGTAATATTGGGTTATGCTGATTTTATTTTCAAAAATACTAGAATGGTTTAAATTTATAGTAATGATACGTTTTAGACTCAATAGTGGAGTTGTGAGTTGGAAGAGTTCAAAGAAATTAGTTTTCCCTGACTATATAGTGGAGTCTAAGTATATAGCGGCTTCTGATGCATCCAAATAAGTCGTTTGGATATGAGACTTCTTCTAGGATCTTGTTGTGGTACCTTTTAGTAAAGACCATATCACATTATATTCTGAAAATACTAAAACAGTGGCTCTTTTAAAAGAGATAAGGTAACACACTACTACAAAATGGACCTTTAATAGCACTAACCTTTATCAGCGCTAACAAAAAACGATGTTAATGGTTCCCTTTATTAGTAATAAAAAAAGTGCTGATAAAGGAGACCTTTGATGAGCTCTTTTTTTAGCATTGATAAATGATAACCTTTATCATCACTTCTTTTAGGTATGATAAAGGGTACCCTTTATTAGAGCTTTATTTCTAGTGCTGATAAAGGTTACCCTTTAGGAGTGCTTTATTTTTAGTGTTGCTAATAGATATCCTTTATCATCACTTTAGTGATGGTAAAGGTCCCGAATAAATGAAATCATTAAACAAAAAAAATAAAAATGAGTAAATTTTAAAAAAGTTTTAAAAATATTATTAATTAAATAATTATTTATACAAATGAATAAATTTAATATACATATATTTAAATTACTAACAGTAATTAATATAGTATATTTTAAATATATAGATATGTAAAATGAATAAAATGAAATAATTAAAAAATAAAAAATGAAAATATATAAATTAAGAAAAATATTAAACATTTTATTAATTAAATTTTTTATACAAATGAATAAATTTAATATATGTATATATATTATAAATATTAATAAAGAGTATATTTTTAATATATATATCAATAATGAATAAATTGTAATAATTAAACAACAAAAATTGAAAATGAATCAACTGTAACAATTAAACAAAAAGATAAAAATTAATAAATTGTAATAAATAATAAAAAATAAAAATGAATAAATTAAAAAATTATTAAAAAAATTAATGAAACAATCTATATACCTACTAAAGGAAGATTTTTACCCCCACGTGTTACCCTACCAGCCTTCCACGCCTCCGACCATCCTAAATCCCTCAACTTTCTTCTCCCTCCTGCCCGATATTCATTCGTGTCCCCCACTCCCACCCCCCCTCCCCCTGCACATTCTAGCATCTACCCTGACTTCTAGGGTTTCAAGCTTCGGACCATCTTCCTCCCAGCCGTCTTGACATCCTTCCTCTAAGATGTCGACCCTCCCGCGATTCGAATCGATCTTTTACCTGTGAGATCTTCACTCTACCATCTGATTTAGGGTCTCGACATTCCGACTATCTTCGACGAAAAACATCAATACAGTCTTCCTCAGCTAAGTCGCACCTCCCGCGAGGTCATTCGGTACCCGACGTGATTTCTACTCTTCCCTCCAGATAAGTGTTTCTTTCTACCAGTTGTTTTCAACGACGGTTAAGGCAACAGTCATCACCCGCTAACCTGTGGAGCCGGTCTTGCATCGTGGAGGTTTGGTTTCTATCTAGGTGAGCTCCCAACGTCGAATATAGGTACAAAATCCTCCATTCTACCATCTAATTTTCGAAGGAGTCAGCTTATAGTAATTTTTATCACTTCTGTGTAGTCTCACTTCGCACAACAGTATGAAACTTCCATCCATATCTGGGTTCCTTTTACTGCATTATGTTACATTCAACTTGCAGATTTGTTTTCATATTTTCTATGTAGACTATATATTTTTCTTTGATGTAGGTATAACTGCGGATCATTTCAATCACAGTACAATGATTATTCAGGTTTACAGAATTTTTAGTTGCGGTCTTCCATCCATCTTCAGTACTAAATATTCTTCGTCTATCTCCATTGAAACTATTTTTTAGATGTGTTCCTGTACTACAGTCTTTTAAAGCAAGTGTCTACCTATTAAAGCAAGTGTCCACACTGTATGTCCTCCTCATTGTCAGAATACCTACATCCAGTTACCCATGTTTTATATTATCGCCTATTTACCATCATTGGATTAAATATAACACAGCTTCTATTAGACTACTTCCAGTGTGAAAATGTCAACTTTTGCGTCCTGACATACAGTCCGGTGACTGTGAATATATGAACATTCTAATGCACAATTGTCTGTGGCATTTATATTGTTAAGCATATCAACACATTCATGGGTTTCCTGTTTTTTTGGTTCTATTAATTTCCTTTACATTCATATAAAATTATACACGATGTTAAGGATGAAATCCCCATCGAAATACAAAGATGCACGACTTCAAAGACGATTGCTACAACAGCAACGACAATCAGGTTGTCTACTGATTTCCCAGTATACCTAATACTGTGTAGTTATTTCTCATCAATCAACTTACAGTTTTATGATGACTACAATTCCCCAGGCAGGTTGTATACTGAAAACAATAATCCAGCTAAACCTGTAACACCAACAGTTGGCAGGAAACATGGACTCCGCTTGCCTTTTTCTCCAATACCAAGTAAATTTCACTCCAGTTATATTCCAAATATACTGTGACCATTGAGGAAAAAGTAACTGGGGGACTATTATTTACAGATGAAGTTTTCACTCCAGTTAATTACACAGAATTACGAAGACACGTTCCATTGTCACCTATATGCAGCAACGGTAAATTCGTTGTACTATCTGCACTTTATATATATTTACTTTGTACTGCAAAAAACACAATATTATCTTGCTAAGACTTCTCATCTCCCTGTTACACAGTCTCCCAAGAATGCTCGGATATGTCATCAATATACAGTGGATCAAACAAAAAAAGCAACGACCAATGTCTGCAGTTACTGTTACGAAATCATCTGATGCCTCCTCATCACGGTAAGGACATTTCATTTCAGTGGATGAAATCCTCTGTGACAGTGCAAAATTATTTACAGCACATCTACCTTTAATAATGAACAGTGCATCGTATACTGATATCGGAAACTGTGTTCCATTTCCATCCACAAGCGAGTACTGCAATCCAACTACCATTTCAGGCATGTGTTCTATATGTATTTGTATAATGGAAATTTATAAGTTACATTAACAATATCACTAATGTTGTTGTTATAACAACGCTAGCATGCAGGTACTACTGAACTCACCAATGAACAAGAATCCATGACTCGGACGACCGCAGAAAATACTACTTCAGCATACTACGACATACCTCCTGTTATAAACTACAGTGGTCTGTCATATATTACATTTTATTTTAAATAAAAAACTCTTCCAAAGTATGTTTTCCATTATTGTTTTGAAATTCATCACAAAGGCATGCAGGTACTTCACATCCACCTGAGGAACTGCAAACATTGAATCAGACTACAACAGAAAGTACCACTTCAATGAACTTGGACACAACTCCTGAAGGAACAGGTTATTTACATTTACGTTATACTCAATTGTATAACTTTTATGTCTAGCCATTTGAATTAGTATGATATTTTGATTCCCATCAATATTAAATATACTTACACTCTGATCCTACAGAATATTCAGACTGTGGAGACCCTTCTAACATTTGTCAGTACTGCGGTTCAGCTTTCTGGTATGAAGAGAAGAGTAAAAAATATAGCCACAGACATATCCCACAATTTACTTTATGTTGCTCCCTAGGGAAAATTTCTTTGCAGCAACTGCCTGCTTGTCCAGAATACCTTAGGAATTTACTTTTCAATACATCCTATACTCATTCCAAAACATTCCAAGATCACATGCATATTTACAATTCAATGTTTGCATTCACATCCTAGGGTGGTAACGTAGATAAATCTGTGAACTGTGGACGGTCTCCGCATGTATTTAGATTAAATGAACAGAACTACCATCGTATTGGAAGTTTATGCCCCTCTGATGGACAACCACCAAAGTTTGCTCAGCTATATGTATATGACACTGCAAATGAATCTCACAACAGATTATGTGCCATCAGGTGACTACTTTATTAACTGGTAAATTCTCATTTTTCATGTCCTCTGATTTTAACTTATAACTACCATATGCAGCTTCGACGATAGAAATCAAAGCTCTGTTATACAGTTAAGTGTTGTTCAGAAAATACAAGAAATGCTCCACGAAATAAATGCTTTAGTACGACACTTCAGAATGGCTAGGGATGTTATTGATAGTACTGGTACTACAAATTTGAAGCTACGACTACTTAGAAAATGAGGAGCCGATGCACAAAGATACAACTTACCAACTACATCTGAGATTGCAATGCTGATTGTTGGCGACATTGAAGATCTAAATCATCAGAGAGATGTCATCATTCAAAGAAAAAGTGGCGAATTTAAGCGCATAGATGAGCTTCATCCTCTATACCTGCCTCTACAATATCCATTGATTTTTACAGGAGGATAGGATGGATATATCGATAACATATCCCATCATGTGACAGCATTCAATCAAAGTGAAAAACGGAGTAAAGTTACAATGAGAGAATATTTCTCTTTTCACCTTCAATTCCGTTACAATGATTCATCTTGTCTACTTCATTCTAGGAGGTTGCTTCAACAATTTATTGTCGACGCATATACAATGATTGAATCTCAAAGACTTAGTTTTATTCGCTTCAATCAGAAACGTTTGAGAGATGAACTATACAATGGTTTGCAAGATGCTTTCCTTAAAGGTGACCAAGATGGATCTATGTGTGGGAAGCGAATCATCTTACCTTCCACATTTACAGGCGGCCCGAGATATATGATTCAGAATTACCAAGATGCTATGTCAATCTGCAATTGGGCGGGCTATCCAGATCTTTTTCTAACATTTACATGCAATCCCATGTGGCCTGAAGTTTTGAGATTTGTAAAATTGCACAATCTACGCCCATCGGACTGTCCTCACATTCTTTCATGAATATTCAATATTAAGGTGGGACAACTCATGAAAGATTTACAAGAAGGATGTTTTTTCGGAAAGTCTCGTGCAGGTATGCATCTTCTTGGCACATAAAATGTACTATTTTAATGACAACGTGTACCATCAGTTTACTAATTTCTTCCACATATAATCTCATATGTCCTTCATTTTCTGATGTAGTTTTCCGTACTGTGGAGTTTCAGAAGAGGGGACTCCCGCATGTGCACATTCTACTATTTCTTAGTCGGGAAAACAAAGTAGCATCTCCAAATGACATTAACAGAATAGTTACCACAGAAATTCCAAATAAAGATACATCCCCAAAACTTCATGAAGTAGTTGAAAAGTTTATGATCCATGGGCCTTATGGTGATGCAAATTGTCGGTCACCTTGTATTCATAATGGAAAATGCTCAAAATATTATCCAAAAACGTTTGTAGAACATACCACAAGGGATGGCGACGGTTATGTTGTATATCAAAGAAGGGATACTGGATCAACAGTCGTAAAAAACGGAATCCCACTAGACAATCGGTTTTTTGTACTATACAATCCTATTCTGCTTTTGAGATATAAAGCTCATCTAAATATTGAAATTTGCAATCAGTCATCCTCTATCAAATACCTATTTAAATATATAAGCAAAGGTCATGATCGTGTCACCGCGACACTCTACAACAACATTAACCATCTCTCTGATAACAGTGTTGATGAAATTAAAATGTACTACGACTGCCGGTACATCTCATCTTCTGAAGCTTCTTGGAGGATCTTTTCTTATGACATCCATTTTAGATATCCTCTGGTTGATAGACTGCAGTTTCATTTACCTGAACAAAACAGCATGACGTATTCGGATTGTGACAATATTGAGGACATCTTAGGTAATAGTGACATTTCTAAAACCATGTTCATAGCTTGGTTTGAAGCAAATATGTTGTACGAAGAAGGCAGATATCTAACATATGCAGAATTCCCAACACGGTTTTTCTACCTCTACCGTGATAAAAAATGGTACCCACGCAAACAGGGATTCAGTATTGGCAGACTGTACTATGTGCCGCCGTCTTCTGGGGAACTTTACTACTTGCAGATTCTACTAACAAAGGTCATAGGAGCGACTTCATACGATTATATTATAACAGTTCACAACATTACTCATAGTACATTCAGACAAACATGTTCAGCAATGGGACTGTTGGCTGATGACAATGAGTTCATTCAAGCACTAAAAGATGTATCCATTTGGGGAATGGCACACTCTTTGCGAAGACTATTTGCTGGAATGTTGTTCTCAAATACCATTTCCCGACCTGACATTGTTTGGCTTGAAACCTGGAGGATTCTAACTGATGATATTTTATATTCCCAGCAACAACTGCTGCAAATAAGAGGTACAAAAAACTTGTCGTCATTGTCAACACATTTTTATTATATTATATTGCTTTCTAATACTAATACCCTCTCTTGTAGACTTGAAAATAACGGATCATCAAAGACAAATGTTAGGTTTGATTGAAATAGACAACATTCTGTGCAGCAATGGTAAATCTCTACAATGTTATCCGCCAATTCCCATTCCAGATTACTCATTAACTACGCAAAGTAATCGACTTATTGCTGAAGAGATCAATTAAAATAGAGAAGAAATACATAAAGAGTACTCTTCATTGCACAATATGCTCATTGTTGAACAGAAACACGTTATTGAGAAAATTCTTTCTGCATTAACTTCTACTTTTGGGGGATTTTTGTTCTTGCATGGATTTGGAGGGACGGGTAAAACTTTCATCTGGAGAGTATTAACATGTTTACTAAGGTCACAAGGAAAAATTGTTCTTGCAGTTGCTTCTAGTGGAATAACATCATTACTCATACCAGGTGGGAGGACAGCCCATTCAAAATTGTGTATTCTGATACCTACACATGATCACTCTGTATGCAACATTCAGCAAGGGAGTGATATTGCCGAACTTATACAATCAACAGAATTGATTATCTGGGATGAGGCTCCAATGATTCATAAAAACTGTTTTGAATCTCTTGATCGTACATTACGAGATATACTTTCAGTAAAGAATGCAAATTCCTATAACTTGACATTTGGTGGTTTACCAGTTTTCCAAGGGGGAGATTTCAGACAAATACTTCCAGTAATCCCTGGAGGTGACAGAAGTGACATTGTATCTGCAAGTATAAAGTCATCATATCTATGGAAACACTGTCAGGTTTTAACATTAACCCAAAACATGAGGTTGCATTCTACAAATTCAGATTTCTGTTTTGATGAGGTACAACGATTTTCACAATGGATTTTGGATATTGGGGAGGGACGTGTTGGTGACCTCAGTAATGGGGATGGGTGTATTCATATCCCATCAACATACCTTATGGTAACAAATAAATCCGCATTGGAAGCATCTGTTGAATTTGCGTACCCAGATTTCAACAATAACTACGGAGATGTATCATATCTGAAAGTTCGTGCTATATTACCACCAACCCGTGATATTGTTCAGGAAGTTAATGACTACATGTTAGCTCTAACTACATCAGAAGGAAAATATTACTTCAGCTCTGATTCTGTTTGCAATGCCAGCTTTGATACAGATCAACCTGAGAACATATATACAACTGATGTGTTGAATGCTATCAATGTCTCTGGACTTCCTGGACACAAAATAACTTTGAAGATCGGAGTGCCTATTATTGTGCTGCGCAATGTAGATTAATCAGTGGGATTATGCAATGGTACTCGTCTTATTGTTACCCACTTGGGTGACCATGTCATCGGAGCTGAAATTTTAACAGGTTGTCATTCCGGGTTTCTGGCGTTCATCCCAAGAATAAATATGACACACAATGATGACAGATGGCCTTTCAAACTACAAAGAAGACAATATCCTTTGACTATTTTTTATGCTATGACTATTAATAAGAGTCAAGGTCAATCTCTGTCATATGTTTTTTTATATCTTCACAATCCTGTGTTCTGTCATGGACAACTATATGTTGATGTATCAAGAGTTACGTCACCAAAAGGATTGAAAATTGTTCTTGATGATAAAGATAATCCAACCTCGGATTGTACAGAAAACATTGTCTACAAAGAAATTTTTTATAACCTCCCTTAGGTATGTTGTCATTCAATATGTTTATAGTTCACTACTTTTATGAACTCAGATATATATAAAAAGGTGACTTGTGATGCTGCTTACTATTTTATATAGTTACACTAATTGAATTCATACAGAAACAAAAACATGTCGCGAAGAAAGAGTATTTTGAAAGAGATTACTATTGATGCTAATGAAACTTTAAAGATACAAGTCCGTGTATTGAATTTTTGGTGCAACTCGTCACCGAACTCAGAAAATACTTCTAGCGATCTGATTATCTGCGATGCTGAAGTGAGTTTATCCTTAAAGAGAACTTACAATTTTTATACAGATTTCATAAAATTAATTATATGTAATTCTATTGCAGCACATTATTTTAAGTATTTTATTTCTGTCATATTGTTTTAAGATGTTCACTTTGTCAATTAATGATGCAGGAGACCAAAATACAGTGTACAATTACAAACCGACAGCTAATTACTAAGTACAAACCCGTACTTAGTGAAGGCCTATGCTACATCATACAGAATTTCCAAATTGCTCTAAATCAAGGAAACTTTTTGGGTGCAAGACATGCTTGCTGACTGTTTTTCACAACAACAACATATGTTCGACCAACCGATCTCCAAATTCCACGGTTCAGCTTTGACTTCACTTCTTTTGCTGAGATTGTTAACAAATTTGTTCCTGAACAACAATTAATAGGTCAGTTTCCGTACTACAGCTGTGACAGAATATACTTTATAATTTCCTAAATCACTATGTTATTCACACACTATTAATATATACTACTATCATTAAAAATGTTACTTTGACATCAGTTATTCTTGTCATAGAAATTATTGGACATCTGCGACATTTATATCCTTTACAGTCCATCAGTACTTCCAACCAGAAGATTCAAATTGTTTTAGAGGATGACAGGTATTCATCTTTTACTACTCACAATCATTAACATGTGATATTGAAATTACCAACAATACTACCATGATTTCTTGTAGAGGCTTGCGAGTGAACTGTAGCTTGTGGGGGAAGTTTGCCAACATAATGTCTGAGTACTTGGAAAACAAGAATGACTCCTCTAAAATAATTATCTTACAGATGGTCAGAGCAAAGCAACTTAGCTGTAAGATATGTAGCTACACATTATAATATCTTAATTTCTACAAACTATAATGTAGAGTATTTCAGTGGGAGTAATGCTTCTGATATTCAACAAGTTCTATCATATTACATTAACAACACTTTAATTTTTATGTTCTAAACTATAACTAAAATGTTGTCAAAATATATATATACAGAAGTTATTACATTCAAACATATGACATTTGTTAATTGTATATGTGAAATTGAAATGTTCGACTAGGTTTAATTCAACTATGCCTTAAAGCAAGCTGTAATGATTGTAAATTAAATATCTGCTCTACTGAAGGTTCCAGAATTTGACTGTTTTGTTTACAACTATATATGTCTACTCCTGCTTATACCGTAGATTGTGTTCTAGCACCTGTTATTGTTACCACTTCAATAAATGCTTCAAAAATACTTATGGACTTGGACATCCCAGTAGTCCACGACTTCATAAGCAGGTAGCTGATTTATTTATATTTCTTATCCAGCAAATCTTTCTAGACAGACCGTCAACATGGTCGACTACTACATAAATTGTTGTCTTTAATGATGCTTTTATTTCATTTAACAGATCTGGAGTAATCAGTCATTTGAAATTAGATAGTACTCCTTCAACAAGTTCAAACACTTCTATTACAACATTGCCTTATTGGAATAACAGAAAAAAAACTGTTGATGTAAAAAATATTCTGGAGGTAAGTACAATATCCTGATTTTTGCCCTTTAATATGTCGTCTGCAATAAAGTTACATGTATAACTTGCTTTCATGAGTATATTAATATGAACTACTGTCTCACAGCCGAAAAAGTGTCTGATTTCTGCTACAGTAGTTAAACTACAAAGCACTCATAACTGGTATTTTCATCCATGTAACTATTGCATGAAAAAAGTTCAAATTGCGGATGGGAATACATGGTGCCATAATTGCAAAAAACAACCATGATTCACTACTCCAAGGTATTCATTAAATTTCTTTCTAATTTGATATATATTACTTGGGTATAGGCTTACTATAATTATTTATTTGTTTACATACAACCTCAGAAATTCTAACCACTATAAATACAATAGGTTCAGAGTTCAACTACTGGTTACAGATGACAAAGATTCACTATCTGTCGTTATCTTTGACAAGCATGTCATGCAGTTCATAAACAAAACAACCTCTCAATTGATAGAATCTCTAATTGGAGTAATATTCTTGAACTATTTTATCTTCTTCATGTATTTGCTATTCTTTTTTAAGTAAGAGTTCTATTTCATTACATAATAGGACCAGGATGAGTATGGGTTTCCCCCAGAGTTAAACGTCTTCAAAAAAAATTATTATTCTGGCGGTAGATGTCACAAATTACAACATTCAGAACCGAAAACGTTCTTCAGAACTGAACAGTTACACATTTCTCTTCATCACTGATAATGACAATTATATCACCAACTATCATCAAAGTTTTGCAGACAGTCAGGTTAGTAGACTGAATCGTCACCATAATTGTACATCTAAGCCTTACAAATTTCATATTATAGCATTGTCATTATCATGACTTCGACGTATTATAGTATTCTTCTATACTTATATTTCATTTTACTATTAAACCAGTCACCACATACCTATAAAATTGATTTCACCCTTCTGTTTTAGGAAAGTCACCGTGTTGTGTCTTCAATATTAAGCTGCAATACTGATGCTGGATTCAATATGGCAAGTACAATTGTATGTTCAACTAAGGTACAGATTCTCTATCTTCGTTTTCTGTTACTGTCAATGTTTACATATTTTACACAATACTGGTTGTCCCTTATTTTTTTTTTTACATTTCATTAGAAATGTACTACAACTTTTTTCCTGATATTCAAGCTATTACAGATTATATTGTTGCTTCATTTGGTAAATCTTATAAGTTATGACTGTTACTCATTAGTTAAGAAGAAATATTCATGTAGAAAAAGTTACTGACAGAGTTTGATGCTGAAGATGCGGTCAAAGGGAAAGAATGTCTGTCTATATACTCCACCCCAAGTAATGCCACTGACGAACATTTGCATATTATGGAGACCAGAAACAAAATAACTGACAAACTAGACTGATTATTTGCCATGCATTTCCAAGGTAATGTGACAAAATAGACATGTTAACACTTATGTCTCCTCATTGTGTTAAGGTTGCGTATGGGAAGGAGGTGTGAATTAAGAAACTTGCTCAATTATTTTTACAGTCCTAGGTTTCTGTTGTTTCTTCATTAAATAACATTATAGATACATGAAGATGTGTTTTATTAGCTAAAAACATGTTATAATACGACATAACCATGCAGATGTGGGGTTGGAAATCAACATATTGTGACCTATTAGGATTTCAGCTGATGTTTTCTCATAGTAAAATGCGTCTTTTACTAAAAGTACTGTATAATTACCTGTTGCAGGGATCATTAAAAATGTCTACCAACTTGGTGAAGTGATGCTGCTCTGCATTGAGGGATCCTTGCAGTACTGGGAGGCTCTTTGATGTTTCTTATTCATATTACATAACTATGAATATTACTATAGTTTTTCTCTCTATATTTACTGAAATATGTACCCGAACAGTTGATCATGTACTTTGATTTAGTGGTTGACGTAGTTTCTATTTTGACTCATCGATTATTGTAATCGTCTGTACTGAAAATTTATGTTTTCATTGTGTTTATTATAATAAATGTTTTTGTAAGGGTTTCTATTCTGGTTACAAGGTGACATGGTGAACAAGCACACGATTTTTGAGTGGACTTTACAGATTTTTCAGCACGTTTCGGTTGAATTATTTTACAGTTTCAGCATGTTAGATGGCTAACAGTTGTGTCCCATTCCATGTCTACATAATTTATGGTGATGGTACACATAGTGGAGCTTCTATGATTTTTGAGGTATTGCGCTTATAGATCATTAACCAGTCAGGTAATACTATTTTCATGTTTTATCTAATATTGTTCTCTATGCTCATTTTCTTTCAACCATTATCATAATATAGGAAATCGGAAAGCGTGGTGTGAAGTTTTCAGCTATTGGGATCCCCAACAACATCCACAAACATATTATGGTACCCTATTACATACTTCATTCCTTGCTTTCCATGTATTCGGTTTATGTTTTTGTTTTTTTAATTTGGTCTCTATGTATTATGTTTCTTTTTTGGTTCCCATGTGTTCTGAATGCTGTTTATGTTTCTGTCCCGAAAATCCGTTTTTTTATTCTTATTATTTATAAAAAATTGTGTTCATATACCAGTGTTAGTGTTTAAATTACTTTGTCTTCCTTTTGTTTCCGGTTTTTGGTTTCCATGTCCACACAATCCGTTTTTTATTTTAGTAATTGCCTTTCCCATGTCTGCATTTTTTTCTTTTTCTTATTTGATCTGAATGGTTCAGTGTTTAATTGATTCAGTGTCCATACAATCCGTTTATCAGAAATCACTTATTTTGCTGGACATTTATAATAATGGATTCCATATAAAAAATTCTGGATTACATATTTAAACTGTCTCTAGGTATCATTCCATCAATTATCTTACTCTCACCTCATCCCTCCACCTCTGCCCTCACCTCCACCTTTAGTTTCATCTATGTTTCTTATCTCTACCTCTTCCATTCCATCATGTCTTATCTCCATCACAATTACTCTTTCCTTTATTTCCTTCAATCAAGGGTATCCAAATAACTTCATTATTGTCGTTTTATTCTAAACATTACATTAATTACAGCGACAACAAACTTTTTTTAATGACACATAACCAGATGATTTGAATGGAAATTGAATTGTCACATGCATTTTCACAGGCAGAGTACTAGTTATTAATAAAAATGAATAAATTTAATATATATATATATATATTAATTTTAAATAGTAATAAATAATATATATTAAATATAAATAAAGAAAATGAATAAAATGAAATAATTAAAAATATATTAATGTTTTATTCATTTTTCATGGGTTTTATACATAATTATTCATTATTAAATTTAATCTAGAAATATATTCCTAGGTATTTCTATATATATTTACAAATGTATGAAATAATTCCTAAAATATGATTTATTTAATACAAAATATTTATTCTTTACATCAATTAAGTCATATATTTAGTGAATAGTTGTTTATAATTAAAAATTAATATTAATTAAAAATGCTGAATAATTTTTTTGAGTAATGAATATAACTGAATGTTGTTTGATTTTTAAAGTTAACATATATCAAAGATGTGTTACATTGATTTTACATACATATATGTAATTAATGCATGCACAAATATTTACAAAATTAATAGAATCTTATGTTGGAACACATACACCTAATATTACTGTAATTTTTTTGAATTTTATTATTCATTTATGAATTTAATTATAATTTGATAAATTTAATAATTTATGTCTTCAATTGATAAATTTTATTTAGTTATTTTTTAATTTAATTATAGTTATGTATTAAATCACTTTTAATTTTTTTTAAATTTAATCATTTTCTATTATATATTTATATTTATATATTTACCTTGTTTTAAAATTTTCAATATTTATTCATCTTTATTTAAATATATATCTTTTTTTATTAATATATATTTTATCAATAAAACTCATTCATTTTTTCAATATTTTTAAAGTGTACTTATTTTAAATTATTCAATTTCACTCAGTTTTAACATGCATGCATTTAAGATTATGTTTTCAAGAATAATGTTTAAAATGTATTTTTAAAAAATATTAAATAAATATATATGAACTATATTTGTAAATTTATATATTTATAATTAAAAATAAATAAATATTATTTTTTTAAAAAAATATTTATATAATAATAAATATATAAGTATATATATTTAAATAATTATAAATTTATAATCCATGCTTTGGTGATATCTCTACTTTATCCGAGACTATTCAAAGCTACAATCAAATGTAAGTTATTTTCTCCTCCTCCAAGCTCATTAATTTCTTGATTCATGATATCATTTTTGTTTTTTATTCATTATCCCTTACTATTCACTATATATTATTGATTTCCCTTCTAGAATGAATTTATAATTAGGGGTTTTAATGATTTTTCATTTTTATTGACCCTCTAATGGATTTTATTACTTCCTTATAGTGTATTAAGACATCCACACACTTATATTATCCATTCAGGTAGGTGGAACTATTCAATTTCATTTAAACATGTAACCATGAATGCTTACATATTTTAAATCCATGTTTTTATCTGAATTAAATTATATTATAATTATCCATGATGGGGTTACAAATTTATAAGTGTTTTTCTTAAGTTTTCATTAACATCAAAGGAGTTTTTCTTAAGTTTAAATGCTTTGAACTTCCTTCCATGGAAATAATGCACACAAAGTGTTTTCTAAAATGCCACCCATGATTTTTATTGAATAAATTAAAATTCATTTCATGTAATGATTTCTTATGAATTATTATGGTTCCATTTTATAATAATTATATCACATATAATTTATAAAATTAATATGCGTAGACTTTACATTATACATGCAACTATAATCTTTCAACATTGTTTCTTCACTACCATAATTAATGGAAATAAGTGGAATTAGAATATTAAATAACTTAAATTCCATTAATAATTTTAGGATTCATTTTTCCATTCTAAATGTTGTTAAAGAATTAATTTCTAACACTATTTTTGAATGTGAATATAGGTTTATTTATTTACCACCCCAAAAATAACACAATATCTAAGAGTAAATATCCATCCAAATTAGGATTCATAATATCCCATGATGGCATTTAAACATGAATATGTGCATGCTTAATGTAGTCAGGTAATCATTATAAAATAAACTCGAATTTTTTAGCCTTCTATAAGCATAAAAAGATTTTAATTATACATTTCCAATGATCCACAATATCATTAATATAAAATAAATGCATTTGACAATCCAAAAATGTGATATTGAGTTTATTATATTATATCACATACATTAAAGAAAAAAATTCACTATAATTTTCATGTTGTGATATAGATATGTCTATTTTAATGAAAAATTAACATTATAGTCAAAAAATTATTTTCATCATTGAATCCAATAAGGTCAAATGTATTCAACGTATTCAAAATATAATGAGACTGACATAAGTAATAACCCCCATAATGTATTATTACTTTAATAATTAGAACACTATCTATTATTCTAATTTTATTAATTTGAAATACTTATTGTCGTCACCAGTACAAGTAATAATGTATTTTTATTTCCACCATTTAATAGAGCATTTAATTAAAATATATTAGAATGAAATAATTCTAACATTCATAAATTCTTCCAACACTGATTTTTTTAATTATTTAGATTCTATTCGTGCTTCTTATTTATTTAATTTTTCTTTAAAATTATTTAAATGTAATTTCTTATTTATTTTCAATGAATTAAAATTGTCCTGTGAAAAATGGTCATGTCATATATCATAACATGTCTCCGTTGAGACTCATTAAATAACATACAAGAACATGTATGCCCCCCAAATCTAACCTTCAATAAGCCACGAGTTAATGAGTAATTCCAATGGTGTAGTTATTGCAAATGGGAAGCATTCTCGCTTTTGAAGAACACAATGAAGTGAACCTTTAAAACTCTTCAGCTTCATCTCCCAAACATTTATTATTGTATTTTGTTGCTTGAGACTTATCCCCCATCTCTTCTATGTTTCTTGAACTGATCTTAGTATTAGTCATCCAAAATGATCATTAGTACCAAATATGTGATGACTACTGCTCGAGTAGTTCAAGGAACATAGGTGCATGTCCACAAGAGATTAGGGATTAATCTCAAGAACCGAAATGCAATAATAACTGTATAAGAGATGAAGATGAAGTGGAAGACAGTTGTCAATAACTTTTACCTTTGGATGAATTTAGAGTATAACACATACCATAATGGATTATTTCTTTTCAAAATCTCAATTACACATTACCTTAAAATTATACTGAAATTGTTTGAAATAATCAAACGTTGGGATCCACTTATTAGAATAATCTATAACTTTGACCTTTGATAATTAATATCTTATGTGTATTTATTTATTTCTTATACAAAATAAATATTTTATGAAACTAATCAGATATATATGAATCGAAAATGGTTGCACTCTAATAATTTTACAAAAGAGTATGGAGATAGAGTTAAAGGGATCATCATGTTTGCAATAGATCATAGATATGACCCTTCTCAAATCCTTTTTCCATGTTTATGTTGTTCATATTGAAAAACAATAGTCTAGAAGAGTTGGAAGAACATTATATTTGTCATGGAATAGATCAAAGCTATAAATGTTAGACTAAAAAAGGGGAAAAATTTAACGTGCTAACGATAGGAATGATATTAAAGTTTATGGAACATTTTATATGAATACCAGTGTAAATGATGATAGAGATTATATGGAAGAAATGTAAATAGAACATGAAGATGAACTTATGATTGTCCAAAGTTTTTTGATATGTTAAAGAGATTCTCTAAGAGTACATTATATATAGGTTGTACTAAATACACAACTTTATCAGCTATATTGAAGTTATATAATTTGAAATCTAACAGTGGATGGAGTGACACCAGCTTTATAGAACTACTCAATCTCTTGAATGCTATTCTACTTGAAGAAAATTTACTTCCATGTCAATAATATAATTTTAAACCAATTCTATGTTAAATTGGAATGATCTCTAAACAATAAATGCTTTTCCAAATGATTTCATAATGTTTTGAAAGGACCATGAATTACTCATAAAATTCCTTGTGTGGTACAAATTGATATGAGAAAAATGAATCAATCCCTTTGAAAACTATACAGTAATTTCCTATCATTCCATGGTTTAGAAGAATGGATGTCTGGAAACCGTGAGACAATTGACATGGAATACAGTTAAAAAATTAAATATGGGAACTTGAGTAATCAAGTATATTCTCTTCATTGGGAGATAATTGATTTCAAGTATCCAAAATTTGGAAATGATCTGAGAAACATTATCCTTTCATTATCTATATAATGGAATAAATCCTTTTGGTGTACATATTAGTACTCATAGTATATATCAATTCATGTTGGTAAATTATAAATGTTCTCCATATTTACACATGAAAAGAAAATACATTATTTTTTCTATTCTTATATCTTTAAAAAATAAACCGGGTAATGATATTAATGTCTATTTTGATCAATTGATCGAAAATATGAAATTGATGTTGGATAAAGGTGTTAAAATTTATTATTCTCATAGAAGTAAAAAATTCACATTGAGGGTCATGATGTATGAGATGATAAATTGCTTCCCTTCTTATGGAAATTTTTCAATCTATATGATTAAAGTAATGTTGGGGTGTCCCATTTGTGAAGAATGACCACACTCAGTTCGGTTAAAAAATTCCTTGAATAATTTGTTTTTATGACATTAGAAATTTTTACCACAATGACATAAATACAAATCCTATATGACAACATTTGATGAGAATACCAAAAATGGTACGACACTGTCTCAACTAACATTGGATCAATACTTCGATAAAGTAAAAGATATTGACAATGTTTTTAGTAAAACATTTTTGTAAAACCTAATGAAATATGGTTGGGAGAATATATAAATTTTATTTTAATTATTGTATTGGAATTTTTTATATTTCATACATTTTCTTGATTTCAAGACAATAGAAAATATTTTACTTGATTTTATTATTATCACGTTACTAAATGTTTGAGTAAAAAAAAGATAGATTCAAGGCTTGGTTGGACATGATTGACCTAGAGATAAGGGAAGAGTTGGAACCAGTGAAGGGTAAAGGGAATACTTATCTTCCTCTAGAATCTTACAATCTATTTAGACAATAAAATTACAATTTTTCCTTTTCTTTAATGTTGTAAAACATCCATAGGAGTATTCATCAAATATCAAGAATGTAGTGTAAATGAATATTTTGAAGTTACTGGGACAAAAATCACACATATGTTGTGTTTTGATTCAATATTTGATGCTTGTTGATTTCCATTTATTTCTACAAAAAAATAAATTGCATATATTAACTAGACCCGGATTATTTTTCAAATCCACATACAGTAAATTTATAGGCCCGATGAAGTTTCTAATCATGAATAAGGTGGTTGTAGTCATATCATGTGAATTATATATGTTCTTCCCACCATAATTATTTGATATAATGGTCCACCTAATGGTTCCCATAATTAAAAATTTTCAACTCTATTGTCATATCCATTACAGTTTGATTTACCCCATTGAATGGTATATGTAAATTTTGAAACAGTATGTCAAGAATCGATGTCAGATAAAATGTTTTATTTCTAAAAACTATATTGTTGAAGAAGTTTTTGAATTCTATAATGATTAACTATCATATGTTTACAAAATCGGTCTCTAAATTCCTCATAAAAATTGATGTCTTATGGTAAAAAGGATTTCCAAAAGATGTGTTGTTACAATTACCATCACATATCGGGAGAAATTGCACCTTCACATTTTACATAATAGTGAAGATGTTTATCCATACATTGAATCCCAAAAACCAATTCCTAGATATTTTAATCCATTAAGGGTTGAAGGATGGATATCATATACAAAAAATCATTAGTTTATAAGATCATTATGAGATTAAATTTATAAGGATATATCTGGAAAAAAAAGTATTCAATTGTTGAACGACATTGATGACAAGCTAGGGGACTGAATGAAAATGTCATGTATTACACTAGTTTGGTAATCAATTGTTATATGTTCTATAAAAAATAATATAATTACTAAAATACTATGAAAAATAGTGGAGTTACACTTGTGGGGGAAGCGATAGACATATATCGTTCCAAGGATAGAAATCCAATTTTTGAGTTGGATTATACAACTTCCAACTGATTATTTTCCATTAAAAATGGATTTAAAATATGAGTGTAGTGGAAGTTGATGAAATGTAATTCATGAAGGTGAATTTCAGTGTGAAAGGTGAAAAAGAAGATCTTTTCATAATGGAATCACAAGCAGTGTAAGTATTTTATTTCACTAATCCAGAAAAATATAAATTACTTGATTTTCTTATTAGAGACTAAAAAACTATAGGGTCATATGAAAATTCTACCGTGGATGGCCCTTTCATTGGGAGATAAAAACCAGTTCATGAATTTCCCAATGTAGATAATTTATTGTACATTATAGGGGACCAAAAAGAGAGAATTTAGATTCTCAATAAAGTATAAAATCTTTAAAATCTTTAAAAATTAAGGAGAGTTCAATAAAGATTTAAAAAAATGATATTCTATGTGATTCCACATAATATTATCTATTCTCTACTATATTAACACAATCTAAAATAAATTTGTGACTAGTCATGTAGAAAATGTCTTCTACACATGGTGATGTTACCAATCCCAAAGAAGAACAAACTATAACAGAGGAACCCATTTGGTAATATGTAAAGGTAATGTTATGATATAATTTATATATTTTACAAAAAAAAATATAATGAACCATTGATTTAATTTTCTTTATTGCTTTAAGTGTTCATTTATTTTGATAATATTTATATATATATTTCATTCCATTCTACACCAAAACTTCCATAGAATTCATCTCCCTCAAAACCTTTTCACCCTTACGGTGTTTTCATTTATTACTTTACTTCATGTTACCTCCACTCCCTTTTTAAGAAGTGAAATGAAGGTGCCTCTAATCAATCATAGACGCAATATTAATGTTTTCACAGTAAAATAATTGTCCATATCAGTAATGTATTGTTTAATATTTATGATTAAATTATTTCCTTTTAGTATTACTCACATAAGAATTGTTTTCTTATATAGGTGGATTTTTTTGTTCAAGTTGGGGTGGTTTGATCAAATCTGATCATGCTCATCAGAGATTGGACTTCAAGGCTTCAACTGAGATATTGAAAACAATAAAATGGGTTTAGAATTCATACAACCATCATGAAAAGATTAATTCATACTACATATTTAATTAATTTTTTCAACATTTTATCTACTATTCGTAAGTTAATTTCCTTATAATTTTTATCTAATAATTATTTATTTTTTATATATATTTTGGGAATTCATATTTTTCTTTCAACTATCTAAAACAAACTAGAAAAGAGATAACATTTAATTTATGATGGAAGAGGGAACACCCTGGCACTTGAAACGTGAATTGTTTTAGGGACCATGGATTATATCTTCCATCAAAATGGAACATGTTCTCTATTTTTTGGATTTTTTAGATAGTTGAAAGAAAAAAAAATATCACATACTCAATCATCTGAACCTCAATCCAATACACAGTGTGTTTGGTATGACTCAGATTATATTTTTTGAGTTTATAATTTACATTTTAGTTCATAACACACATCACATACTCAAAACTAAGAAAACACATTAATATTGGTTTGATACACTAGTAAAAAACACATAATTAATTTCTAATGTGTAGGAATTAGTATCACTTTAATTAGATTCATGTTGTTCCCCGTATGACTACAATTGTGTCTTTTAATTTAAAATTGACTGTAATTTTAGAAAAAAGACAAGTGTTATACTAAAAATTGATAAAATGTTCTCGGATTGTCTTGATAATTTACGAAAAATGATTCATATGTAATTTTTATGTGTAATAATTAGTCTCAAATCAAACCAACACACGATGTGATTGGTATGACACAAAGTAAATGTTTCCAGTTTAAAAAGACATTTTAGTAAAAAAGAAAAGTGACATAGTCCAAAAAAAGAAATCACATTTCAATTGTTTTGAAACATTAGGGAAATGATCCAAAAGTCATTTGGGAAAATTAAGAATCATACACACATCAATATGATGCACAGTGTGGCCAAAATGACTCAAAGTGTGTCTTTTTATTTAAAATTCACATTAATTTTACTAAAAAAGACACCTGACCTACTCGAAACCGAGAAAATACATTTTCACTGTTTTGATGCATTTTGAAAATAATCCATAAGTCATTTTTGACATGTAGGAATTATCCACACCTCAATAAAATACATGATGTTCCCAGTATAACTCAAAATTACCATTATCTTTTTAAAATTTACATTTTAGTTCAAAAAGTATAACTTAATGAAAACTTATAAAACATGCTAGAATTGCCTAGATTTTTAAATAATATGATTCATAATATATTTTTAACATGTAGGAATTAGTCTCATGTCAAACCATAACATGATGTTACTGGTGTTACTTAAAGTGTGTGTTTCTAGTTTAAAATGAAATTTTAGTGAAAAGGCATGTGACAGACCCAAAACTGAAAAAACAAATTATGATTATTTTAATAATTTATAAAAATTATCCATAATTAATTTGGGACAAGTAGGATGTATAACACCTCAATTATATGAATGATGTGGCCAGTATGAATCGAAGTACATCTTTTTACTTAAAAATTGACATTAATTTTAGTAAAAAAGATAAGTGATATACTCAAAACTAATAAAAATCATTCCAATTGTTTTTATAATTTAATAAAACGATCCATAAATAATTTTTTATGTGTATGAATTATCCTCACATCAATATGATGCCCGATGTGGCTGTTATGACTAAAAGTGTATGTTAGCAATTTAAAATTGACATTTTAGTTTAAAAAGCATCACTCACTGAAAACTGAGAAACCCCATCAGATTATCTTAATAATTTAAGAAAATAATTCATAAGTTGATATAGATGTGTAGGAATCAGTATCATGTCAAACTGACATACGATGTGATTGATATGACTCAAAGTGTGTGTTTCCATTTTAAATGAGTTTTTAGTAAAAACAAAAAGTGGTGTACTCGAAACTGAGAAAATAAGTTTTTTTATACTTTGGGAAAATGATCCATATTCCATTTGAGAATTTTTTTTAATCTGAAACACCAAGTTATGACACACTGTGTGATTTATATGACTCCAAGTGAATGTTTTATTAAAAAAATATATCATTAATTTTAGGAAAAAAGACAATCAACCAACTCAAAACAACAACAAAACATTATTATTATTTTTATACAAAAGTATAAAGATCCATAAGACATTTTTGACATTTAGGAATCACGATCAACACCTAAATCTGATACATGATGTTCCCAGTATGGCTTTGAGTGTCTTTTACTAGTTTAAAATTGACAATTTAGATTAAAAACTATCACTCACTGAAAATAAATAAAATGCAATCGCATTGACTTGACAATTTAATAAAATGATTCATAAGTCATTTTTGATGTGTATGAACCTATCTCAAATAAAAAAAACTCACTATGTGACTACTATGACTCAAAGTGCATTTTTTAGTTTAAAATGACATTTTTGTAAAAATGAAAAGCGGCGTACTCAAAACTGAGAAAACACATTAATATTATTTTTATAATTTATAAAAATTATACATAAGTCATTTGGGATTTTTATGAATCATCCACACCACAATATGACACAAGGTGTGATCGGTATGATGTTTAGTGCATATTTTCATTTAAAATTGACATTGATTTTAGTAAAAAAGACAACTAAAATACTAAAAACTAGGAAAACACATTCATATTGTTTATATAATTTAGTAAAATGATACAGATGTCATTTTGAACTATTATTAATTATCCACAACTCAATCTGATACACGATGCTCTCAGTATGACTCAAATTGTCCATTATCAATTTTAAATTGACATTTTAGTTCAAAAAGTTTCACTCACTAAAAACCAATAAAAAATGGCCATATTGACTTTATAATTTATAAAAATTATTAATAATTCATTTTTTATGTGTAGAAATTAGTCTCATGTCAAAATGACAGACGATGTGACTGGTATGACTCAATGTGGGTGTTTCCTATTTAAAATGACATTTTAATAAAAAAGACTTGTGATGTACTCAAAACTAAGAAAAATAATTCAGATTGTTTTGATAATTTAATAAAACAATCCATAATTCATTTGGGATGTGTAGAAATTAGCCTCGCCTCAATCTGACACACAGTGTGACTAGTATGACTCCAAGTGCGTCTTTTTATTTAAAATCTTCAGTAATTTTTGTAAAAAAGTCAACTGACCTACTCAAAACTGAGAAAACACTTTTAGATTGTTTTGATACCCTAAGAAAATGATCAATAATTCATTTTATAATTATAAAAATCATGTTCACCTTAATATGTTACATTATGCGTCTTGTATGACTCAAACTATTTTTTATCAGTTTAAAATTGACATTTTAGTTCAAAAAAGTGACAGTCACTGATAATAGAGAAAATTCAATCAGATTGAATTAATAATTTATAAAAATGAATCATAATTTGTTTCTTATGGATATAAATTATTCTAACATTAAACTGACACATGATGTGACCAATTTTACACAAAGTGTGTGACTCAAGTTTAAAATGAAATTTTAGTAAAAAAGACAAGTGACAAACTCAAACCTAAGAAAATACATTATGGTTATTTTGATACATTATTAAAATTATACATAAGTATTTTTGCGCATTTATTAATCATCCTCACCTCAATCGGATGCATGGTGTGACTGGTATGACTTTAAGTACCCATTTTTATTTAAAATTTACATTAATTTTATTAAAAAAGACAACTTTCATTCTCAAAACAAAGAAAACACAATCAGGCTATTTTGATACTTTATGAAAATGATCCACAGGTAATTTTTTATGTTTAGGAATCTTCCACACCTTAATATAATACACGATATTCCCGATATGATTCAAAAAGTCTGTTATTGGTTTAAAATAGACATTTTACGTCAAAAAAGTGTCACTCACTAAAAAATAAGAAAACATTCTTTGGTTGCCATCATAAATTAGTAAAATGGTTCATAATTAATTTTTAATGTGCACAATTCATTCTCACATCAAAATGATGCACAATGTGACTGGTATGACTGAAAGGGTGTGTTTCTTGTTTAAAATAACATTTTAGTAAAAAAGAAAAGTTGCGTACTCAAAACCAAGAAAATGCAATTAGATTATTTTGATAATTTAATAAATTGATCCATACGTCATTTTGGACATGTAGGAATCATCCTCACCTCAATCTGATGCACGGTGTGACCGGTATAACTCCAACCTCACCTTTTCAATATATAAGTGTCATTTTAGTTTAAAACAGACATCACATCACCAAAACTGAGAAAACAAGCCTAGATTGTTTTATAATCAATCTATCTATTATTACGTAATTAATTTCCTTACCATTTTTACCTTATAATTATTTAAGTAATCTTCATAGAGATAATGTTTGAAGATGAACAAGAAAGTGAGTAATGTGAAAGAATCAACAAAAACTCAATCTGATTAATTTTGTTCCTAGTATGACTGAAAGCTTTGATTTAAAATTAAAAGTTTTTATTTAATTTTTTTTATTATTACTAACATAAGAAATTTTTTCTTATGCAGGTGAATTCTTTTTCTTGATATGGGGTGGTTTGTTCAACAATAGCACGATTCAAGGTGAGGGAATAAAGACAAAGGAACATTGATATTTTTTAATGTATGTAATAATTTTTACTTACTCATGTAATTGTATGAACCAATGTTTTAAATGTATATAATATTTTTTTATTTTATTTGGGTTGTAAATTTTATTTCATTTAATTTATGTATTTATACTTGATTTTGCTGCTTTTTGGAAATTTTTTTGGGGTTGTAGTGTGCAGTTACAACATAGAAAATTGGTTCTACAGTGTGTTGTTACAGGAAAGTTCACTATTCCCCTTTATTAAGGCTACTAAATTTGCTAATAAAGGACCCCTTTATCAGTGATTTTCTAGTACTAATAAAATCCTTGGGATTTTAATCATGATTCGGTAGTTATCGGTTTTATAGGATAGATAAATTACCATTTTAGTTTTATTAAAGGCCTATTTTTTAGTAGTGACACCAACAAACAAAGCACTTACTCCAGAAATATCATCACTTGAGAAATTTTTCTCGAAGAGGTGAAGTTAAAGAAGTAAAAGTTTTTATGAATGAAAACATTGAAGTCCCCTTTACTAAAGAATTATCTCATTATAAGCATGAAAATCATGTGATAGCTAGTGGCCTGAAGGTTGTTAGTTTTTTGCTCTATTTCAAGTTGGATTTCAATGTAGTTGGTTCCCAAGAAACAACTTTTATGTACTTTATGATTACTTATATTCAAAGTTTGTAATATAAATAAACTACATATCACATCATGAATTTTGTTCTGTATGACATTGTCTGAGATAATGTCCTAATAGTAACTCTCACATTGAAAGGTCATATTAGTTTCCCGTTGTAATGGGAACCTAGAAGTTTCATGAATGTATTCTCAAATATACACTACGGAAAAAATGGCCTTTTGCGACGGAGGCATCGACCCGTCGTAAATAATTAGTTATTTGTGACGGGACTTGGGCTCTAATCACAAAAAGTTGGGTGGGGTTTGGCGCAGTTTGCGCGCCAAACCACGGGAAGCGTATTTGCGACGGGGAGGCACCCCCCATAGAAAATACCCAGAGGCAGTAAATACGATTTGCGATGGAGAATTTCCCCGTCGTAAATAGTTCGTCTGTGGGTCACTATTTGCGATGGGACTCATCGCAAATACCTGGCGGCGAAAAATGTTATTTGTGACGGGATGTTGCTCCATCGCAAATAGTGTGTCGGCAGGCCACTATTTGTGATGGGTCCCGTCACAAATACCCTTTCAACCGCCGATATTAATTAATGCAGCTAAAGGTATTTGTGACGGGTCCCGTCGCAAATAATTTAACCTAAATATACCCCTCATCCATTTTTTTCATTCTTCCTCTTAATTCCTAATTTTTCTCTCTCTAAACTCTAATTTTAGAATGAAAATTTTTCTGAGTTCTTTTTTTTATGAAAAGTTGTTGAAGTCGTCTCCACCTATAAGACATCAAGTTTAAAGGTATTTATGTTTTATTTAACTTTATAATTAATTTATTTTTTATATTAATTTTTATTATTGTTATTAAGTTGTTATTTAATTAGATTTAGACTGTTTTGTCATCAGTATTTATTTGTAATAATAAATTCAAATTATTCGTACTAATTATTAATAATTAGTAGTAACTAGGAATTATTAAAAATAATTAGTAATGAATATAAATAATTAACGGTAATAAGTATTTTGTAGAGGTAATTTGCAATAATTAATAATAATTAACGCTAATTAGTAATAATTAGCAGTAATTAGTAATAATTTTAAATAAATAAAAATAATTAGTAAAAAATAGTAATAAATACTAATAAATAGTAATAATTAGTATAAAATAGTAATAAATACAAATAATTACTAATAAATACTAATAAATACTAATAATTAGTAATAAATAATAATAATTAGTAACAAATACTAATAATTAGTAACAATTAGTAATAAATTCTAATAATTAGTAATAATTAGTATTAATTAGTAACAAATAGTAATAAATAGTAATAAATAATAATCAATAGTAGTAAATACTAATAATTAGTAAAAATTAGTTAAAATTAGTAATAATAACTAACAATTACTAACAATTAGTAAGAATTAGTAATAAATACTAATAATTAGTAATAATTAGTATGAAATACTAATAATTAGTAATAAATACTAATAAATTGTAATAATTAGTAATAATTAGTAATAAATAGTAATAAATAGTAATAATTAGTAATAATTAGTAATAATTAGTAATAATTAGTAATAATTAGTAAGAATTAGTAATCATTAGTAATAATTAGTAACAAATAGTAACAAATAGTAAGAAATTGTAATAAATAGTAATAAATAGTAATAAATTGTAATAAATAGTTATAATTAGTTATAATTAGTAATAATTAGTAATAATTAGTAATAATTAGTAATAAATAATAATAATTAGTAATAATGGTTAATAAATACTAATAAATAGTAATAATTGATAATAATTCGTAATAATTAATAATAATTAGTAATAAATACTAATAAATAGTAATAAATACTAATAAATAGTAATAAATATTTATAAATAGTAATAAATACTAATAAATAGTAATAAATACCGATAAATATAAATAAATAGTAATAAATAGTAATAACTTGTAATAATTAGTAATAATTAGTAATAATTAGTAATAATTAGTAATAATTAGAAATAATTAGAAATAATTAGTCATAATTAGACATAATTAGAAATAATTAGTAATAATTAGTAATAATTAGTCATAATTAGTAATAATTAGTCATAATTAGTAATAATTAGTCATAATTATTAATAATTAGTAATAATTATTAATAATTAGTAATAAATAGTTATAATTAGCAATAATTAGTAATAAATAGTAATAATTAGTAATAAATACTAATAAATATTAATAAATAGTAATAAATACTAATAATTAGTAATAATTAGTAACAAATACTAATAAATAGTAATAAATACTAATAAATACCTATAATTAGTAATAAATACTAACAATTACTAATAATTAGTAATAATTAGTAATAATTAGTAATAATTAGTAATAATTAGTTATAATTGGTAGTAATTAGTAATAATTAGTAATAACTAGTAATAATTAGTAATAATTTGTGATAATTAGTCATAATTTGGGATAATTTGGGATAATTAGTGATAACTAGGGATAATTAGGGATAACTAGGGATAATTAGGGATAACTAAGGATAATTAGAGATATGTAGGGATAATTTTGGATAATTTGGGATAATCAGGGGTAATTTGGGAATATTGGGGATAATTATGGATAATTGGGGATAATTAGGGATAATTTGTGATGGGGCATTTTTCGACGGGACCCCATCGCAAATTGCTGATATATATTTTTTAAATAAGTATTTACAACGGCCAAAAGGACTTGTCGCAAATACTTTTTTCTAACGGGCCTAATTCAAAGGATTCTGATATATATAACATATATAAATGGAGAAATATTTGCGATTGGAAAACGGGCCTATCGAAAATATTTTTGGCGATGATCTCATCACAACATGTTTATATATATATATATAATGTATATAATCAGAGAGCAATTTGCGATGAGACGGTTTCCCTCCGCAAATAGTGTTTTTTGGGACGAGCCCATCACAAAAAATACTATTTGCAACGTTATTTTCTGTAACGGGCTATTTGTGATGGGACCTCATCGCAAAAGATCATTTGCACCGGAATCCTGTCGCAAATAGCTTGTCACAAATACCTCAAATTTTAGTAGTGATATATTCTATAATCGTAAGAGAACATTTTAGGGATAGTAATTTTATAGGATATTAGGGGTAGAGAATCATAGGAATTTGAGGTGCTTTGTCATGCTGTACTCCCTAGGTAATTTCTCAAATGAATAGAACAATTTGTTCTTAAGGAATTGATAATCATTAAAAATGTTTGTTTTGGGGTCAAAATGAAGAAAACATGCTCTAAATGTCATAAAGTCATATGAAAACAACCGTAAATTGATTTGTAAAATGTATGCATGTAAATCCAAGTTATTTTTTTCTATGGATGACTAAGAATATATTTTTCATGTTTTAAAATAGTAAAACATATTTTTAACCATCAAAACCATGATAAATTATATCAGATTGATGTGAAATTATAGAAAGATTGTCTTCAAATTATTTGTGACATGTATGAGTGTAGAACACATTAATCTGACCTGAAGTCCCCTCAGATTTACTTAATAAATTTTTTTAAATGAAAAAAATGACTACAAACTAGTAACATGTTGAAAATCAATGAAGGAAAAAATATTTATTGTACTAATTTTTAATTTAAATATTCTAATTGTTTCTAATTATTAGTTTTTTTCTCCGGTAATAAATTTTATTTTTAATTTATTTGATTTTTAGTTATATGAAATGACTGTTGAGGATCTTGTAAAATGATAGGAAGATATTATTTTGGATCTTATAAAAGTATACATTATTTAAACATACTATATTTTTGAATTATGGTTGTTTTAATGTTTTTTTATTTTTTTAATATAAATTGTTAGGTCCACAAGGTTGAATACCTTGAGAGGGGGGTGAATCAGGGTATGACTAATTAAAAATTAACGCCTGTTCTGATCTTGTTTCGCTGTTAAGAAAAACACTCTTCTCTCTCTTTCCTGTTGCACAATGTAAACAGAGAGTAAAGCATGCAGAGGACACAACAATTTTACTTGGTTCACCGCAAAGGGCTACGTCCAAGGAGCATACGCTGAAAAGTTTTCGTTCGTACCAATTCCACTAAACTTCACTAGCTGTGGATTACAATGTTCGGGCTAAATCACTTCTATGCCCAGGCTCACTGCCTTTACAAGGTTTAGGGTCAGCTCACTGCTTTCCCAAGGGTCACTCCCTGTTTCTCTCTCTCTGGCTCACTGTCGATGGAGAGGATCACCTACTTCCTCTTCCTAAGCTCACTGCTCCAGAAGGGAATCCACTCATAGTTTATAGACCTGTAGGTCTCTTCATTCGCATGAAATAATGCATCTTCAACTGTTGATAGATGATCTGTTGAAGTCCAACTTTCATCCACTGATGAATAGCACTTTGCCTCTGACCATTGGGCAACTACCTTTGGAAAGTACCTTCGCAAAGCACCCTACTTCACGAAGCTCCCAATTTCGCGAAGCTCAAACAAGCCTTCTCAAAGCTCTTGGCTTTTCGAGAAGCTCTCTCGCGAAGCACTCTCGTGAAGCACTCTCGCGATGCTCAAGCCGCCACAAAGCAATGGCCCTCACTAAGCTTAGTAAGCCAAAGCGGAGCTCGCAGGTTTTGTGGAGCTACAATAGCCGCCGCGAAGCACCTCTTTCGTGAAGAACACTGGCTCCGCGAACCACCTTCACAAATCGAGAACAAATGATCTTCTCTGAAAATTCTCTCTTCTTCTCTTGAGGGGGTCGGCCTCTATTTATAGGCGATTCCACCGACCCTCGACCTTTCCACGCGAAGTCAACGCCACATCATCTCGAATCGCGAAGCTCCAATGTTTCCACCGGAATTCTATCCAAATCGCGAAGTACCACGGAAATTTTCCATTCGCGGAGCCTGACGTAATCGCGAAGCATCACCATCAACATACCTTTGTGCCTTCGCCGCGAAGCTCCCTCGCAAAGCCCTTCTCCGTCGCGATGCGCTTCAGCCTCTGCCGTTCGCAAAGCTTGACGTAATCGCGAAGCATTACCGTCAACATACCTTTGCGCCTTCGCCGCAAAGCTCCCTAGAAAATCCCTTCAATGTCGCGATGCGCTTCAGCCTCTACCGTTCGCGAAACTTGACATAATCGCAAAGACTCACCACCTCCATTCTTCTGGTGTTCGCGATTTTCAAACCATGAATCCTATCTTCGTGAAATTCATGCCTTTGAAATTTTAAATTATGATCTTTATGGAAATCCTATTTTCGCGATGCTCACCAAATTCCAAATTTTGGACCCCAAAAATTTGGCAAACACTGGGAAATAGCGCCACCTTGTACTGCTCTTTTGTACCGCCTCCAAATCGTCCTTTCCTTTGTCATTGTTCTTTGTCAACAAGGATTGTCAACAAATTCTCGGGAACTCGACAAATATCCATGAAAACCTTCTTTGTCAACAAACACAATCAACCCAAAAATACTGCAATGTTACGTTGAGGGATTTTTGCCCAACAATCTCCCCCTTTGGGTTTGTTGACAACTCTTCACAACTCTGCTCAGAAAGATTTTCTGCACTTTGATACCTCACTGAGTTTTCTTCCAGTCGCTACCACCATTCGCCTCTTGCGATTCTGATAGCGTTCAAGGATTCACTTAACACGTACTCTAAGCCCACATGAGCAATGTTCGGCGTTAGAAACAAGAGTAGTATGAAAAGTTCATCAATGAATCACTTCATGTCAGACCCCAATTGTCGATTCCACCCTGATACCAATTCTTAAATTGATACCAATTATTGAACCACACTGATACCAATTGGTGAATTCTTAAGTTGATACCAATTGTTGATAGATGTACACCATCTCACACCATTCCAACAGCACTGTTCTGCTTTTATCACGATCCTCAGCTGTCGTGATTTCTATTCTTTGATCAATCACTTCTAGCATCGTCAGATTTAAAAATCTCCCCCTTTCTCATTTCTCCCCCTATCTGGATGCTCCACTGGTCAGCTTCTCCCCGTATCTATCATGATTTCTCAAATAGCCACACTGTCTCCCCCTTGAATAATCACTATTTTCTCCCCCTTTGTTAATGAACCCAAAGGTCACTCCTTTGTAGTCTGTAACATAGTAGAGAACACATATCAGCACAGTAGGGAAAAACACATCATACCTCGGGGAGAGGGGGGACCACATCCACACTTTTTCAAGTGTGGGGAATTGACTGAACTCCCAGAGCCAGCCGATTCCTTTCAAATGCTTCCTTGGGTAAGGCCTTTGTCAGAATGTCTGCAACCTGTAGTTCTGTAGGCACATACTCCAACTTCACGATTCCCTGCTCAACTTTCTCCTTGATAAAATGATACTTTATCTCAATGTGCTTCGTCCTTCAGTGATGGATGTGGTTTTTGCTGAGATTTATAGCACTTGAGTTATCACACTGGATTCCGATCAGAGACTTCACTTCAACTCCCATATATTCAAGCTGTTGCTTCATCCACAATAACTGTGTGCATGCTTGAGTGGCCGCAATATACTCAACTTCCGTGGTGCTCAACGAAATGCAATCTTGCTTCTTGCTTATCCAAGAAATACACAATCCAGCAAGATATAAAGCACCACCTGACGTTGATTTCCTATCATCCACTGAACTGGCCCAGTCTGCATCAGTATATCCCAATAACACTGTCTGAGATTTATCAGTATATGTCAAGACGAAATCCACGGTGCCCCGGATATACCGAAGTATTATTTTCACTACAAGCATGTGGCTTTCCTTGGGATTACTCTGATATCTTGCTACTTGGAAAGTGGCGAAAACAATATCAATCCTTGTTGCGGTTAAGTACAACAAACTTCCAATAATTTGCCTGTATTCTGTGATATTAACTGGCTTTCCATCTTCATCTTTCGATAATTTCATCCGGGTGGCAACCGGAGTCTTCATATCCTTGGAATTTTCCATTCCAAACCTTCTCAGGACCTCCTTGGCATATTTAGATTGAGAAATGAATGTACCATTCCTTCTTTGTGTCACCTGTAGTCCAAGGAAAAACGTTATCTCTCCAATCATTGACATTTCAAACTTATTTTTCATTAATTCGGAAAACTGTCTGCACTGAGCTTCATCTGATCCGCCAAATATTATGTCATCGACATAAACCAACACCATCATACTTTGATTACTATCATTACTGAGATAGAGATTGTAATCAACTCCTCCACGCTGAAAACCAAGATTCTTCAAATACTGATCAAGCCTTGAGTATCATGCTCTTGGTGCTTGTTTCAGCCCATACATTGCCTTCTTCAGCCTGCAAACTTTGTTCTCATCCTCATGAATGAGAAAACCATCTGGCTACTCAATGTATACCTCCTCTTCTAGAACCCCATTCAATAATGCGGATTTGACATCCATCTGGAACACTTTGAACTTTCGTTGCACTGTTATGGCCAAAAATAATCTGATTGTCTCCAGCCTTGCAACCAGTGCAAATGTCTCATCTACATCTATTCCCTCGATCTGGGAGTACCCCTTGCACACTAGTCGTGCTTTCTTCTGAATCACTGTGCCATCTTCATTCATCTTGTTGCGATAGACCCATTTAGTCCCAATGATATTCTTGTTTGCTGGCCTCGAAACAATCTCCCATGTCTGGTTCTTCTCAATCTGATCAAGCTCTTCGTTCATAGCCTGAACCCAGTTTTCATCTTCAGCTGCATCGGAAAAACATTTTGGCTCCACTTGAGACAAAAACGATGTTTTCTGTGATGATTTCATTCTCTGAGTCTGAACTAGAGCTGTTTGATCACCAATGATATTCTGCCTATCAATTTCAGCTCGACTCTTTGGCTTCCTCGCAGACACAGACTTGACACTTTCTTCTTCATCATTAGTATCTTCTTCTAAGTCAGCTTCTGCCACTTCTGCTCCCCCTGGGTTGCTTACCTCATCATCACTTTAATCCAGGAACTGTTCACTGGATCGTGGAGTATTCTGTTCATTTTCAACTATAGTGACATCATTGCTCTCAATGATTTTTCCTAGCCTTTTGTTGAAACATTTATACGCTTTGCTTTTCCCGGAGTAGACAAGGAATATCCCCTCATCTCCTCGTGCCTCAAACTTCCTGTGATTTTCTTTGTTGAGAATAAAACACTTACTTCCAAAGATTCGAAAGTACTTCAACATTGGCTTCTTTCCATACCACAGTTCATACGGAGTCTTCCCTTTCTTTGGAATGGTAAATGGATGATTTGGTGGTCAAATATCTCTAGTTCTAGGACCATCTCAAAGATCTCAAGAAAGTGTTTGGATTCCTCTGGTCCCACCATATGGAGACAAACCCCTTAAAGTGTGCCTTCGGGGTCACCTCCGGAATGTTTCTTATATTTTTTGTCAGATATAGAGGCATCAAGATTGATCCGAAGAAGATCAAGGTCATCATCCAAATGTATCCCCTGAGAAAAATTCAGGAGATTTGAGGCTTTCAAGGCCACTTAACCTATATATGTCGATTCATTACAAATATTGATGGAAAGTGTAAGCCATTTTCCATAACCATGAAGAAAAGTGTTAATTATCAATGGGATGAGGAGTGTCGGACTAATTTCTAGTAAATTAAGTAGTACCTCCTATAGCCTCTATTCCTGATGCCACCCATTTCCAAAAAAACCCTAGATCATTTATGTGAACGCCCTGGAATGATCTCTCGGCACCCTTCTCACCCATAAGAACAATGAGGGAATAGAGAATAGTTTATACTATCTCATATGTATGCTCCTCGATACAGAGACCAGATATTCCTCTACAGAGAAAATATACCTTGCGCTGGTATTCGTAGTACATAAATTGAAACACTACTTGCCGCATCATGAGATACAAAAAGTATCTTGAGTGGATCTATTGAAATACATTCTTAGTGTCCCCATGTTGACAGGACATCTAGCTTGGTGGTAAGCGATCCTCCAGCAATTCAACATCAGGTTTGTCCCCCCAGAAGGCCCTTAAGGGATAAGCATTGGCAGAATTCCTTGCCGCCCATCTAGCTCCCACGGACCAGTCACCAGATCTTGATTTTCCCGATGTGGCAATCCTCTCAGTGAAACAAGCCATTATGTGTTGGAAAATGCACGTTTATGGTGCTTCCCAAATCCCTACCAGTAGAAGAATCAATGACCCTAGACTCAATAGAGTGGGCCTTGGTATCATCTTGATCATGCCAATACGAGTTGTTCTTCCATATTCATTCATGTTGTCAGAAGGTTGTACTAAAAATGAGGTAGAGTATCAGGCTCTCATTACTGGACTCAAGTTGGCCCTCAAGATTGATATTCCTCCCTTACATGTGAAAGGGGACTCTGAAATAATCATCAAACAGATCAATGGTGACTATATTATCAAGAAGCTGGATCTCATACCACTGTTGGAACATATCTTCCAGTTGGTGGCTGAATTCCCATCTCGGCAATAATTTACTCTTGTCCCTCATTCGAAAATGGTCAAGTTGACACGTTGTCCAGCTTGGCTACATCTCTAGCAGAACCCAACCAGGATGATTTGATTATTCATGTGGCACACTGAAGAGTCATAACTCTCATTACTCCAAATGTTGATGATAACCCACAGGTAAGCCACCTTACAACTGATGCCTCCACATCAGGACCCACAGGTCCCCCTACCATAGTGATGGAAGTGACACTTGGTTATAGGACCCCCTTTAATCGAGTATCTCTAAAACGGTAATCTCTGAGTGGATCGAGCCGAGTGTGAGTGGATCTGATGCCATGCATTGTTTTTCACCCTCTAGAGTGGTCCCATTCTTGAGAAGATCCTCTACAGACATGGGTTTGATGGGATTATCCTCCACTGCATTCAAGGAGGTGATATTTCTCAGGTCATGCTGGAGTTTCATGCTAGTACATGCAGGGATCATCAAAAAAGGCCAAAACTCTCTCACTAGAGCTGAAGATTAGAGTATTTTTGGCCCACCATGATATGTGACTGTATCGAGTTAGCGAAGAGGTACCATGCATGCCAAATCCATGATAATTTTATGCATCAGACTCCAGAGCATATCCACACTACCAAGTACTCTTGGCCATTTGCGGTCTGGGGACTTGATGTCGTGGGACCCTATCCACTTGCGACAAATATCCAGTGAAGATTCATCATGACCGCTACGTATTTCTTTTCCAAGTGGGAAAAGGAGTTTCCGCTCAAGGAGGTCAAGGCACATTCTATCATTGAATCCATGAGCACCAATATCATCTACCGATTCAGATTACCTCATGCCATCCTCATCAATAACGACACCAAATTCTGGGCAGCCGAACTGAAGAAGTTGAATTCCTAGTATAACATCTATTTTAACCATACCTCTAGCCATTACGCACAGTAAAATGTGAATATCGAGGCATTCAAAAAAACCTCTCCAACATTATATAGAATATGGTTGGTCAGAATAAGAAGAGTTGGCCAGACAAACTCCCCAACGATCTTTGGGCCTATCGGACGACAATGCATAATTCCACAGAGGTGACCCCATATTCCTTGGTGTATGGAACATAGTCAGTCCTGCCGATAAAGATTTAGTTTTCTTTATTACGAACAACTATCTACAAGCAATAGACACCAGATAAGGTAGAAGAAATCTGTTTGGCTGATCTGGAAGTGGTCGATGAGAACATGATTTGTGCCTTGTACAATCTAGAGAGGCCTCAAAACAAGATAGTCAGAGCTTTTAACAAGAAAGTTCACCTCCACTCTTTCTTACAAGGTGATATGATGTTGACTCTAAGAGTGACAATGATGCCTGGTAAGAAACCACCCAAATAATAGCCCAAATGGGAATGACCTTACATCATTCACAAGGTTTACCCCAATGGTGCATACTCCATAGTTACCATGGATGGTGAGAGTATAACTCCTCCCACCAATTCCAAATTCCTCAAGAAATAATTTTCTTGAGTGAACCAGTCCTACATGACCATAAATTGTTACATATTTAATGAAGGATGTTAAAATTCATGATCCGTCCAAGATGAAGGATGTAAAAATTATCGTCACTTGTCCCGCACGACATTAAACTGGATGTTGTCTCACATGACATTAAATTGTATGATGTCCCACATGACGTTAAACATTATATGGTCGCACATGACCTTACACTATTCCATCCTCACCACATGGAATTAAACTACGTGATTTTTCTAGGATAAAGGACATAAAACTACCTAGCACTCATCCTGCATGACGATAAACTACCAAATGGTCTGAGATCTATGTCTTTAAACAAAAATATACCTACCTTCTCATCCCACATAATGTTAAAATGCACAACATCTCAAGAACTAAATATGGATTGATTCCCATCTTCATGGGATATGTAGGAATGCTAGGACATCTTGTCTTAGAGTCTAACCCCCAAACACTTCTTTTTGACTCCCCCCTTCGGTATAGTTCTCTTGGAGGATCACACACAGTGTAGTGTAAACTTATTTGGCCCCACTCATGTCAGGTTTATGATGATTACACCATGTGCCCCTCCCCATTCTTCTATCCTCCCACATCCTTAATGCATGATGTTAAACAGCATAGACCATTCATAACTATGTATGGAATGATTCCCATCCTCATGGGATACATAGAAACTCATGGATATTTCGTATGTAGGTCAAGCCTTGAACTGCAAGATCTCCCCTTGGGTCTGGCCTCTTGGTCCAGATGCTTCTCAAAACACATGGTGTAGTGTAGGCTTTATTTTCCTTCATTCAGGTCAGGTTTATCATAACCTCACAATGTATCCCCGTCCAAGGAGATATCCACCTATTTCACCCTTGCTACCATGACGTTAGACTATGGGAATATTCACTCTTCACATGTCCCCTTTATTTGGGTCTCCATCAACATTCACATCCAAAAGGACCCCCTGAATGGCATGGATGCTCAGTATTATAGATCACCTACCATTTCAGGCCAATGTCCTGGAATATCTTGAACGACACTTTGATACAATTCTTGCATTGCGAATGTGGACAGTGGTTGATGCTCATTTTTTGTTCCCATTTGAGGTCACATAGTATGGATGTTGTGTTTAAAACATGGTCAACAACCATCCTCCATTGTTATCACCACCCCTATATATCCCAAATATTGAATGCAGTGATTCATTTTCCCTTGATATCCCTTTGAACGCCAGCATGCATCGAGCAAGGATGTTGGTCTAGGTTGGATTGACCCTGCCCGATCACTTTCCTTTATTGTCATGCCCTTATATGCTGGGTAGAACCTGATCCCATTCGTTGTTTCCCACATTGAGCACTGATCATGTGGCCTTAGGAGGTTTGGTAGGGCCATAGTGACATAAAGTATCACATAATTATGGTTTGAGATCTATGACCTTAAACTATGATCACCATCGTCCTCATCACACGATGTCAAAATATGTAATCCATCCATCACAGAGGGATGTAAAACCACTCAGCACTCATCCCACTTGACGAGAAATTGAAAACTGGCTGTAACTTTCTTTCAGTGGCCCAGCCTCAGGTCCCTAGAACTTTCTGAGCCCCAGTCCCAAGTTCTCACCTAGGATTGTGCAGTATGGTGTGGAATCTATGTCCTCATTCACATTGGGCTATTTTTTCACGCCACATATATCCCCTTGAGACACCCCTCCATTCGTCATCCTCGCCACAAGACGTTAAACTACACAAGTACCACCACGATTTACGCATCCCATCATTTGGGTTTCCATCGACATTCACATCCAAAAGGACCCCCGAACGGCATGGATTCTAGGCCATAAGGATCTCTTACCATCATAGGAAAATGTTCCCAAGTATTTTGGATGACAATTTGATACAAGTTTCGCATTTTGAATATGGTTAGTGGTCGATGCTCATTTGTTATCCCCATTCTAGGAAATGATACTGATAACATGTTGCTAACATAGTCATCAATTATGCTCAATCATTGTTTCTGTTCTATGGTCTCCCACATGATAGGCACGATGATTCACCCTTTCTACCCATATGTTCCATGTACATGATATTAAACTGGGAATCTACGGTCTGAGATCTATGACCATAAACTAAGATCTACCGCATTCTTTCCACACAATGTTAAACTTCACGGAATTTATAGAACTACATTTGGATTTATTCTCATCCTCATGAGATACGTAGGAAAACCGAGGCATTTTTTCTTTGTGTATAACCTAGGTTCATCTATCCTTTCTCTCTGCCTTTTGGCCAGAGTTCTCTCCGAGAATTATTAATGCTGTGATGTATGTAGGCTTATGTCCTCATTTACATTAGGTTATTCTCCACACCATACACATTCCTCACCAAGATACCCCCACCCATCATCATCTTTACCACATGATGTTAAACTGTTTTCCATCTGTCAGAACTACATGTGGCTTGATTCCTACCTCCGTAGGATATGTAGGAACTCCCAAACATATCATCTTCAGGTCCAACCTTGCTTCTTAGAAACCTCCTCATCTCCCTGGCCCCTTGGGCTGAGTCCTTTAGGTGGAATGTGGTGTGGTATGGGCTTATGTCCTCATTCACATTGGGTTTCTAACATCCACACCATGTACCTCTCCCTCTTTGTCAGTTTACTAGTGTGTCCAAGAGAAATCTGGTTTTGGACCGAGAGTGTTGGATTCTATGTAGACATGTTCTCACGCATTTTCATGTTTCATGTTCCCATTTATTTGGAATTTCGTCATATTTCACATCCGAAAGGACCCCATAATGGCATGGATGCTAGGCCTCAGGGCTCTCTTACCATCTCGGGCCAACGTCCCGAAATATTCTGGGTGCCAATTTGATACAAGTCCCACATTCCGAATATGTCCAGCGGTCTATGCTCATTTTTCATTCCCATTTCAGTTCAAATGATATGGATGTTTTGTTTCAGACATTGTTAACAATCATCCTCCATAATTGATCCACCCACATTAAGCCCTAAATATTGGTTATGTGATTCACATAATTTTCCACTCCTTCATGTACAAGTTAAATTTCAACACTCTTGGTGTTATCCCTTAGTGTGTGTTTGTACATTAAGAGGGTGAAGCCATAGTGGGGTGTCATTTGAAGCTCCCCACCATTTCCCCCTTTCTCTGCATTCCACGTGTTGTAAAGACTTTATCCACCCTTGTTTCCCACACTGATCATGGATCATGTGGACTTAGGGATTTGGTCAAGGTTTACACCCGTTTGGAAGAGTCTCACTTCTTATGGTCCGAGTTCTACGACCTTAAACTAAGATCTCTCTATGTCCTAGCCACAAGATGTTAACCTACATGACATCCTTAATAACAATGTATGGATTGATTCCAATATTTATTGGATACGTAGGAACACCTGGTAATTTCATCTTTGGGTCCAGCTCAGGTTCTACTAATTACCTCTTCTATTCAGCATTTTCGCTCTAACTTTTTTTAGGATTACGTGGTGTTGAGAATATGGGATTATGTAATCATTCACATCAGGTTTGTAATAGATGCACCACATACTCCCCTTGTAGGATCTAGTCTCTCCTGTCTCACATCATGTGACATTCATCTACACTCTTAGAGCTATGTATGGCTTGATTCCCATCTTCATGGGATACGTAGGAACACCAAGAAGTTTTATCTTCGGGTCTAGCCTCATACCCAATGATTTGTTCCGGCCCTTCGACCTATTATTTCTTCTTTAGAGTTGTGTTTGGTAAGTTGTGGACCTGGTCATCATTCATGTCGGGTATGCTTTATCAAACCCAGCACATTCCATCTAAAACCTTTTCTCTTCTGTATAAATCCAAGCCATATGACCTTAAAACTATGATTCCTGGTCCCACATGACTCTAAACTATTACTTCATTGCTACATGACATTAAAATATTTAAGTTGGTCTTATCATATGACCCTAAAATTTGAAATTATCGTCCTGGATGCACGATGAAAAACGAAACCACATTGTGATGTCCTCACTTGATGGGACATCATGTTTGGTATCGGTCATCCACCATACCATTTTTCAAATGCCACATATGGCCTGATTCCTATAGTGATGCCCGGATTCTCCATCCTGGGGTCGTTGCTTCAAAACAAATACATCCATCCTAATGAACAAACAAGATCTATTAAATGTATCTTCTTTTAGGGCATGGTCCAGACCCACATGATAGTATTTTCCCTAGCATTGATACCCTACCATGCCACTTCTAGAACTATATGTGGGTTGATTCCCATCATAATTAATATGTAGGAACACCCGGGAACTTTTCTCTGGGCCCATCCCAACTTCGACTTTTGGTCCCTTGACCTTACAATCTCCCCTGGGATCACATGGTGTCATACAGACTCCTGTTTTCCTCGTTCACATCAACTTTTCCAATAGTTTCACCATGTCTCCCTTGCCCCTTTCCCTAATGGTTTGAGCTCTAAGACCTTAAAACTATGAAGATAATGTCCTTGTTGCATGACATTAAACTGCATGGCACTTTCAAAACAACATATGGATTGATCCCCATCTTCATGGGATACGTAAGAACACCCAGATTTTTCGTCTTCTGGTCTAGCCCCATGTATCTCAAATCATTTCCTCTTTCCTTCCCCTTGTCCCAAAATATGTTGAGAGCTTGTGGTTGTGAGTTTCTCTAGGGTTCTCATTCATGTCAGTTTTTGCATTAATTTCACCATGTGTCTCCCTTTTCCTTAGAAATGGATTCAACTCCCTCTACCTAACATGTCTCATTGGTGTACTCGAAAAATCATGGAAAAAAGACAAAAGTGTGGAGTTTTCACATGGACATTCCCTCATTTCGTGTCCATACATCACAAGCCTTTAATTTGGATCTCCATCCCATTCCATGTCTGAAGGGACCCCCTTTATGTCCTGGTCTCATGCCACATTGTCTCACCTACTGTCTTGTGCCAACACCCAGGAAGACCTTGGATGACATTTGGCGACAGGTCCCATGTTTCGAACAAGGTCAACAGTCGACCCTCACTTGTCTATCCCCATGCCAGGCTAATGAAAAATAAATGTTGTGTTTCGAACATGGTCAACAGTTATCCTTTATCATCAAGCCACCATCATTGCGATCTAGATATTGGGTGCCATGATTCACATTTTTTCACTCCCTTATGTTCAAATAGAATTCCAACACACTCAGTTTTACACCTCCATGCGTCTATGTGACTTGTATAGGTGGGTCAATAATTTTGGGACCTCATTCATCTTATGTTACATAACCCCTAATGTATTCCTCCCTATACCAAGAATGTCCCACCACTACTCCTTGTTTCCCACATCGAGCACGACCCACATGGGCTTAGTAGTTTGGGTAGGATGTTTACTGGTGTAGCCGAATGACGCATACCTCTCGTCTCACGTGATGGTAAACTAAAATATGAGAACTCTTTTTGGATTCATTCCCACCTAATGGGGTACGTAGGAACTCCCCGACACTTTTTCTTGGGCCCAGCCCAAATTTCTCCATGCTTGGTCTCTCGACCTAAGACTTCCCCGAGGATACGTGGTGTGGTGCAGACACATTATGTCCTCATTCACGTCGGGCATATAGCTACCACATCATGTACTCCCCCTTTTTGGATATACCCTTCCACTCTTCATCCTACTGTATGATGTTAAACTACATGGGTCCTCCACAACTATGTATGGCTTTATTCCCATACTCGTGGGATACGTAGGAGCACCCAAGCATATCCCCTCGGGTCTATCCTCATGTCAGGTCACCTCTGGTATATAGGCTAAAGAATCCCATCGGTAACACATGGTGTGGTGTGGAACCCTACAGTACTCATTCACATTAGGATATGCACCGAATCAAGCATTTCCTTTCCGGGTAACCATGTCCTCAATGTAGGACTTTAAACTGTAGCACTACCCTGAACATGTTTAGGATGCCCCATGAAAATCATGGGATGCGTCAGCTTCCTCCCCATAGAGGATTTCCCCTATCATCATCATTCTCTAACCACGATGTGATCAAGAACTATGTTTGGCTTGATTATCATCCTTATGGGGTACGTAGCGACGCCCATTCCATTCACCTTGGGCCCAGCCCAAGGTCATCAAACGTTCTGGACCCTCATCCCCAATCATAGTCCTGTCTCTATGACCTTAAACTAAATCTTATAGTCTGCATGACGTGACTTTAAACTGTTATCCTTGATCCAGGAAGTACGACCATAAAACTATATGGACCTTCCTCACCCTATGATGTTAAACTACATGTCCATCATCCCAATTGGTATGACATAAAATTACAATGCATTCTAGGTCCTCTCCAGAGAGGTCCTGTCTAGAAGTTAATACAATCCCAGATCAAAATGATGCACTCACCTAATGTGTTCTCATCATGGTGGCATAATTTCAAGAGTGTTGGACTCCATTAGAAAAACCCATCACCCTACCCTCCATGCTTTGTGTGCCCTTTATTTGGATCCTCTTCCTCATTCGTGCCTAAATGAACCCCCTAACATTATTTATTCCTGGACTATGGTTCATCTACTTTCTTGGGCTAACATTCTAGAAGAGTAATGGATGACATCTCGAGTCAGTCCCTATTTTTTGAACATGGTTAACGGTAGGCCCTCATTGGTTATCCCAATTTCAGGTTAATGCAATAGGAATACTGTGTTTTGAACATGGTCTACAGTTATCCATCATTTTCATGCCACCCCTACAACATTATGAATTTTGGGTATCATGATTCACAATTTACACTCTTCTCTGTTTGGATGGATTCTAATTCCCCTGGACTTACCCCATCTGTACACTAGAGCACGTTGGGAAAATGACAATTCAACTGTTCTGAGAGCTTCATTCTCCAGTCATGCCTCTCCCTCTTTCTTCTCCAAAATCTGGATCGGTTTTTCAAAACCTGTATTCCCAGACATTGGTTGGAACTCTCATATTCATATGGAATAACAAAGCGGTCATCCCTTTTTCTCATATCAAGCACGACCCACATGATCTTAGGGAATCATCGCTGGATATTTCACGAATGTGATGGAAATGCGAAAAACCAAAAGACAACTAATGTAACTCATGCATGTAGTTAACATAAAAAATACAATCATGAAAGCTCATTTATGAGTTTACACACATAACAATTCCCAAATATTGGCCCCTCCTATAGATGGGTTGACCTCTTAAATAGAGGATTCCGGTTTCGCCACTCTCTAGCTGGTGGCATCCAGGATCTGATTTCGCCTTCTAAGCTCTTGATCCTCCTTGATAGTGATGGGAAGTAGTTCATCAGCTACAATTTGGTCCCCCTCCTCATCAACTCAGGTTATATCCATCTTCTCATAGGCTTGCTTCATCTATTATTTGACCTCTATCAGCTGGGCCTTCAGGTGCGATATGAGCCCTGATTGTGTGTCTAGGAAAGCATAGTACTCATTCGTCCATGCTTACAACCACTGAATATCATTTTTGGCCTCATAAAGCCTCATGATGTGCACCGATTTCCACTACTTCCAGCCCACACCAAGGCCACGATCATGCTCCCAAATCTTCTCTGCCACGAAGTCTCGGATGAGCATATGAGTACGTTGGGCATCCACTCCTACAGAACATAGTTCTCATAGTAGGGAACAAAGCATCTCCATATGGTCTATCCATTTCACTTGAAGGGTCTCCCTAATGAAGCTCTTGATCAACTTCCATGATAGAAAATGGATGATCTTTTTATCCTATTCATCAGAAGTCGTCCCATCCCAGTCTGTGGGGTCGGCGGGTTCATATGCAGGTAATACCTCTAGGAACTCATCAGAAGGATCTTCATCTGATTTCTAGTCAGGTAGGTCCGGACCCATGTCATCCAATTGATCCCCGTCATCAGATTCCACCTCAATGATTTCAGGTTTTGTCCTGCTGACAGTCCCACCTTTGATCGGGAGCACTGCAGTTTTTTCAGTTTGGGAATCCTCTTCCACGATCAACAGCATTCCCCTAGGAAAGGCAGCGCCATGAGCTCTAGTTATCCTCAACAATTCACCTCACTCCATTTGAATAATAGTTAATGTGAAAAACACACAGATGTCAATTGTCTTGATTCAATGTATGATAGTTACAAATTCTGTGAATGATACTTTTAGAGGTCAAATAGTCAGTCTCTCCCCGCATCTATTGATGTCGGGACCCCGAGGCTTGGCCCTCCGTATATGGTTGGTAAATACAAAGATTCTAAGAGAACACCTTGGGTGTCGCGGCCCATCTTGACACGGTAATCAACATCATTGCGGGTGCTGATCCAGAAGTTCCCATAGATGTATCTACTATTACATGGAAGATGGTCCTATGTTTGAGGCCCTTTGATGGTCTTCCTTGTCGCGAGGACAGTCACGTTTACATTTATAAAGACCCAAGATATATCACAGGGGCTAACCTTGGGGTCTCTCTCAAGGAAGCAGTGTCGAGAGCCTAAGTGGTCTGTTCCGAAAATCTTTTTGTATTTTTAAATACATTGAAAAAATAAAAACACACTCCTAAGGAATCATTAATCAGTGCCGAAGAGCATAGTGGATGTGGAACAATGATGAACATAGGAGAAATAGAGATGGAAAAGTGCAAAAAACAAAGAGACATAGGACAAAACCAAGAAAATAAAACATGTGCAGACACAACACAAGAAACAGAACAAACAAAAGACACCAAGACACAGAAGACAAAAGACAGTGAGAACAAGGCTAGACCCAGGTTAATCCACCCCCTACTCACCTTCCTAGATCAACATGAACAATTATCAAATTCTCACAGTGCATGATCGATGTCTCATATCAAACACCAGTCTCGCCTAGAAATTGAACACTCAAACATAGAATTCCTTCCATGCTTAAGCATTCCTCCAAACTACAAGGTGATTCACTCAGAAAAGTCATTCTGGAAAGAAATTATCACAAACCAGAGTGATTCCACTAAGATCATCACATCGCACAACCGATCTTGATTCTCAGTTCGAGAAATCACGACATGAAGGGGAGAATAAATAAAACAAGAAAGTAGCAAATCGTCCTACGCAAGATCTTGATCTCGCTAAATCTAACTTGCAGACGTGATCTACCAAGGTGAATAAAAATTACATGATCGCATTAATGTGCGGATCTCTAGATTGTGGTGGGTTTCTTAAACTGGATCAAGCCCTGCAAATTAGATCTCCATTTTTGGAGATTTGAGATTGCAGCACGAGATGAGAAAGAATGAACAACACAAACAATTAAACATAACTAACATCACAATTCAATTAACTAAACATGCAACACTATGAGTGTATTTACAGACTCAACATAGAACAACAAAAACAGAGTGGCAGGAGGATGGATGAAATGGAGGAGCAGGAACCCATCTCCAGGTCGAAGACGAGTTCTAGTCTGGTGAAAATGGTATGCAATGGTGCGTGAACCGTGATGGAGTGTCCTCCACCACTGCGGAATGATGCCCCCCCCCGGGTACTCTCGTCCTGGCCTCTGGCCTCCCTGGCTTCCTCCCTCATCTAAGAGGAGTAGTACGTCCTCTTATTTGGAGACCAAAAAAAAATAAAACTAAACTAAAAGGCAGCATATCCACGTGGCGCGGTTTCATGTGCATGTCACCACCTCCCGAGTGAACACCATGTAAGTGCAAACCATCCCTTGCAACGAACTCGCGAATCTTCTTGCACCTTTCCTGCTAACTGTTTCTTCTCTTTTTTTTAATATCCCCGCTTCTTTGAGTACCCCTCCATGAAACACACAAAAAACACACGTAAGTCAAATTAAAAAAAAAAATATATGCCATATATTATATCTCAACTTAAAATTAATTAAAACACTTATATATAATTTATACTATATAATATTATTATTACTAATATATGTTATCATAAGTATTTTATTTAATTAATACATATATTACTATGATATATATAATGCTTATATACTATTATTATTAAACCTATTATTGATAGTATATAATATATGATATATATATATATTTTATAATATATTATTTTATATTATATGTTATTGTAAAATAAAATAAAATAAACTAAAAAAGAGAAAATAAAAATGAAAAGAGGGGGGGTCGGGTGGTTCTGCGCAGGGAGAAGGGGGTTAGGGAAGGAGATATCGTTCAGTGCAGGGGAGAAGTGGCGCGATGGGGTTTGGGTGATGTCGGTTGTGCGCGATGAGGTCGACTCAGCAGGGGGCGAGGGCGGATGTGTGGGATGGGTTCAAGGAGAGTGCGGGCATGGTTCGCGGCTGGAAGGGGATGGCTAGGGTTTAGGAGTGGCGAGGGGGTTTGGCCGGACCGGCGGCTCAGCCTGGTTTGCGGTGAGCAAGGGATGCGGAAATGGGGATACGACGCTGCTTTGAGCAGAGGGGCCGAGGCGAGGTCATGGGATTCAGGTTCCTGCCATGGAGCAAACGGCGCGGCGGCGAGGTGGAAGGGAAGGACGTCGTGCGCTGCGGCTTGGGTCGATGGAGGGTGGCACGGGATGTGGCGAATCGGTTTGGAGCGGACTTGGGTTTTGGAAATTAAGTTTTGATTTTGATTTTTTCAGTTGATATGTTCTTGAAATTCCATGATTCTACAAATTTTTTTGTTTTTGTTGCTGTTATGTTTTTGCTTATTGTGAATTTTTGTGCTGCTGTTGGTGACTCGGAATTTTCCGTTGCAAGTGTATTTGGCCGCTGGAGTGTTGTACGAAGTAGGAAGGAGGGATGTTGCTGTTGTAGTGTTGCGCGGATGAGGAAGGCTGGTCGCGCGCTGTGGGAGATGAAGACGAGGGAAGAGGTGTTGAACGGTGGGAGGAATTTAGTATCAGTGAGGAGAAAAAGGTCATGAGAAAGGATTAGGGAAGTGGGCGAGGTGTATCGGTGAGGATAGGAGATGCGTATCGGTGATGCTCTATGGAAGGGGTGTATCGGTGATAAATTTTGTATCGGTGAGGTAGGGGAAAAGCGGCAGAGCAGTAGCAGTGAGGTGAGAAATATCGGTGAGGCGTAATGTAAACTATATCGGTGAGGAAATGAGTCGGTGAAGTAATGAAAGCTACTTTTAGGGGATGAGGAAAAAGGGGAATAAAACAGTGAGAGTATCGGTGAGGATATAATGTGGAGGTGTATCGGTGGGAAAATGTGTATCGGTGAGGATGGTCACCGCTACCGTTACACCTGCGAACAAACAAAACAAAGAAAATTAAATTAATAAAATAATTCAATAAAAATAAAAAATAAATAAATAAATTAATGAATTAAATAAAATTTAATGGAATTATAAACCAAAAACACAAAGTAAAATAATACAATTAATGAAACTTTATTTAAAATAATGAATTAATTTGGGTTTAAAATTTATAAAAGGACATAATTAAAGAACAAATTAAAAAATATTTACAATTACTTGCTTAAATTAATTAACCAATTAATTAAAGAACTAATTAAATTAAAGAATAAACATATTAAACGAATAAAATTAAATTTTTGAAACTAATTAAATTGCTAAAAGACTAAAAACAAAAAGGAGTTATTTATTTCCAATTTAAAGATTAAAGCGTTAATTCATTTAATAAATGAATTAGTAAACTAACTAGAAGGAAAAATTATAAAAAAATAATAAATAAATAAAATTCTAATTGGAAAGACTGTTAATTTAAGACTTATTTAAAATGACACTAAAGCAAATTAAAACACTTTTTTAAAACTAAAAATGATTATTTTACACAGCAAAGTACAAAAACACAACACTTATCAAACATTGACTAAAAACAATCATTTTGGTATAAAAAGTCAACAAAAATGCAAAAAGGATGTGGCAAAGAGTGTTAAAACACTGCCACATCACCCTTCTGCAAAGGTCAAATGTTAATTGAGAAGCCCTAAATGGTCTAGATGAGGAATATGGGGAAATGGTTTAGGGTTTTACCTCAAGAGCCTCTGCAAAATATTCCATCTCTAGGTCTGAATTTCCTACCTCAACCTCCTCCAAAGGGATCCCTCCACCAACCTCCACCCTTGAGTATAACCCTTATGATTATTCTAGTAAAGGGAATCAGTCTCTCAATTTAGCAGTTGACAATTGCAGAGGGGCCTTTTGTTCAAGCAGCACCATCACTCGATCCGTCATAGGATTTAGTGCACCCTGAGAGTGCATGAAGTCCTCCAGCTCGGTGATATACTGCTCCCCCTCTACTTGAGATACTGCAAAACCATCCCTGACACAATTGATTCCTGCCAACTCCATCTCTATGTGGTTTGGATGATGCCAAATCTAGGAAGGGTTGAGAAATTTCATGTCAACATCCTATATTTCCTAGGCCTCTAGTAAGACAACATCCTTAGGAATAACTATATAGCGCAACCGCTTCCCCGGAGCTTGGGTGGGTATCATATGGAAACCCTTGGGTGGCCACCCCTCTGGATGACTTTTCTCCTCTGGGATCGCTAGGTCCACCACTTCCACCTGCCTCTCGGTTGGTGTAAGCCTCCCCACTACTACTGCCCCACCACCACGGGACATTAGTTCCACATTTCAGCCCCAAACTTGAGGTTGAGCAGGCACCCCATCGCTAGCACAGATAGGCTGTTACTTCAGCTTCTCCCCTGGGTAGGCTGCCTCCCAACTCTTGGCGTACTCCTTCACCATCCCATCGACAGCTATGGGAGGAGTCAACTCATTCTGCATCTTCCCATCCTCTCATATGAAAATGATCCACATCATCTGTATCACACACGGATGGTCCTCATGGCGTACTCCCAAGTAGACCCGTGGGGTCAGCCTTTGCATGCACTGGAACTACCTCATGAAATGGTACGGGGTGTACTTCTCATAGAGAGGCTCGCGGTCAACCTGCACCACTAGGACTCCATCACGAAAGGCTAGAAGTTTGGACCAGTACTCCTCTATTCCATATCTGCCATCAGTGAACACACCCATTGGTAATGGTAATGGGTGAAAGCTGAGCCTTTCTGCCTTCCAAACCTGGTTCAGCACCAGCAGCGTGGTCAATTTGGTCGGAAAACTCCCCACCACGTTCAGAATATCTGGTCAGAAGTCTGAACCTAGAGGGGAAATGGGGTTCAGTTATTCATAGATGAACCTAATATGCATAGCTATCCACCCATACAGAATATGGAATGTCCTACATACCTTATGTGTCTTCTTCCCTTCGCTGATATGCCATAACGCCTTATACAGCTTAGAGAGCATCGGGATCCCTAGGTTGACCTACTCCCATATCGCCAACATGGACACCATGATGAATGTGCTTAGCCACACGCTCATGTTTGTGTCACTTACTAGAAGAATATAGCCGCAAACAAGCATCGAGATGAATTCAGTCAACCTAACCATCGGTTGCTGCTCGGTACTAATATGGAATCCCCATGTTTTCCATCGTCTATCCTCCATGAGTCTCCAATAGAAGTGATTTTTCCTGAAATGGACCCCCTTCAAGAAAGTATGAGGCCTCATAGTGAACTTCCCATCTATAGGGGAATTCAGGAACCAACTAAACCACCACTTAAAGTGAAAATCCTTCACTGACTGCTTATCCTCCCCTGGAACCAGGTCCATTAAGTCCCTTTCCAACAACGACATCTACTCTAGGTCTTCCCATGTATTCTCAATAGGGAGGAACTAATCATACATCGACCCGAGTATTGGGATCCCAAAGATTTTTCGCAGGTCCCAGAGGCTAATGTCGACCTCCCCATGATGAAAATGGAAAGTTTTGGTCCTCAACGACCACCTTCTCAACAACTATGGCATCAGCGCCTTCAGCTGGTAGATATGGAATTTGGAGTCCTATGCCACCTCATATAGTCCCACTCTCCTCATCTCTAACCGAAACTCCTTATAGGAGGCACATACCCAGTAGGCCCATGCCTAATCATCTGTGAAGTTGCTACCCTAGTGAAAATCCCACTCATTAGTCTACCCCTTCTCTAGGTTCCCCAATGTTGCCTTCAGAATGGTGGGGTACATCAGGGGAGATACCTATGGTTTCAATGCCTTCCCATCAACATTGTTGACATGGTTATATAAGAAATCAGCATTTACAGGTGTATAATCCTCCCAAGTATGACCATCGGCCGCCCTGAACTGTTGGTGATGGAATGAAGTTCTCCTAAACTAGTTATCTAGATCATCCCTACACACTTCAGGAATATTGAAATCATCCTAAATACCAAATCCATATAGGGGCTTCCTTTTGCATAGAGGGTAGTTCTTCTGACTCTCTAATAGCAGATTCATCGGGGACTCATGGTTTGAATGCCTCCGCACATACTAACAAATGCCCAGATTATCAGTAAACTCAGCCCTATGGGTGGCATCTGCAAGGACCCCCTAGAACATTATTGATGATCTATTCAATCTTAAAATTTTATAATATTTTGTTCTGGTTTGCAGAGATCGTTCGCAGATCTCATTCGCAGAGCTCGTTCGTAGAGCTTGGTCATAAAGGGATATCACATATCCCTACCACACCTAGCAAGCATAGGCCGCAGAGCGCGCACTCATAAAGTCAGAAGACTCTCTATGTTATGTAGAGAATAAAGGACCTGATTCGCAAAGAACGGTTGTGGATCATACTGAGCTTCATGAATTGAGATAAAAATCGCCAAAAACATGTATATCAGTAAGGAAAAAAGAGGGGTCAACCACCCCTATTTATAAGAGAAGAACTTCGAGCTTCATGGTTCCCCTTACCATGACGATCTTTACAGTCTTCTCAACCCACATGTCTCCTCTCTACATCATGACCCTGATTCGTGATATTTATATTCAATTAGCCTAAAATTTTTGGCGATTTACACTTAGACATAGACCATCATTTTCTCCTAGTATCCAAGTCTGAGGGGGGAATTTTTTGGCACCAAAATATGTGAAAAGAAAAATTACGCAAAGATTTAACCACTGCCAAAGGGGGATGCCTCAAAAAGCTCCTTTACAGATCCCTTGAGCACCGCGGCCTTCACGGATCCCCTCAGCACTGTGGCCGGTGTGATTTTGATGCCCCATCTTCGGTCACTGTAGAGTAAAAACATTAGGAGGATATGTGGTTATGACACAATTGACTAGGATCTCCTCTTCGTAGAGAGAACTGGATCACCTTTGTGATCCCTTAGAAATTGATATAAGCATATACAAGAACTATAAAGATAATTCAGGATACCTCTACGCTGAGGAGGGGATAACGGTCAACTCTGCAGTTACGAAAAACTTTACACAATCCAAAACTGATCATAGAGTGCAACATGGCTTCATAAATAGTTTTCATAGCTTGCACTACCCATCGCCTATAAATACCAGGCTTCCATTGGACCCAAAGTACGGATACCCCAACCATTCATGTTCTCAACTCTCAAATCGTGAAGTAACCTATGCTCTGTGAAACATTAAGAAGAATGATCTCTTCAATTTACTTGAGCATTGAGAAGTTCCTTTCCCTTATCTCAAATACAACCCCTCTTCAAGTAGGAATTCCCTTTTTGGAGGCCACGAACCATCACAAATGAATGGGATCTATAAGGAGACTCAGGTATTTGTAGAGCACTCATGCTTCATGAATTACCTTCCATGAACATGTGAACCAGATGATAAGGTAGGGTCACTGTGCTTCACGAATTACATTACTTCGAAGATCTATGATTTTCAAGGAACCCATTCTCCATGAAGTCCTACTCCGCGAAAGCATTTATACTTTACAAATAACCCTTAATATAAATCTATACCATATGCCTAGTATAGGGAACTCTAAATCGTGAAGCATACCCCTTCGCAAAGTCCCTCCACTATGTGGAGCACCAGATCATCACCAAGTCTTTTCCTGTGAACCCATTTTCTTCACAAATCCTTCTCATGCACGACTCTCCAGGTTTATGAGAAGTGATTTCATGGTCCCTTGGGCGGTGCTTCATGTTGTGTTTCTTAGCCTCATGTTTTTTCACATTGGCACAATAACTACTATTACTTCTTCACATAGCCACACTAACGTGATCCCTTCAATGGATAACTCCATAACACCAACTCTCTATGGAATTGATTATGTCTTCCCTTCCCCAAGGGTGGGTGGGTATTAATTATGTAAGTCCTAGGGGTGTGTAGTGAACCCACCTCATCCAAGATGAAAGATGCTAATCTTCAAAGCACGATCTTCCTCAGCACATGATGTTAAATTGTGGCCTTGACCCATGAAATATACATAGGGCGCCCCATCTCATACATTCTTCACGCCCCATGGTCTCCAAAGGAGTGATATCATTCCTTACATGGAATGAGATCCTATTTTCTAGAGCAACATTTGTCCGTAGGGAAGGGAAACCATTTTGGTATAATCCCCTACCTTTTATTGAAGTAGGTAGCATCCCTGATCCTCCTCTATTATTCTATGCCAAATACTAGAGGATAAATGGGTGCAGGGACCTTCGTCGCCCTGTCCTGCTCCCTCTGGGCTTTGTTTCCATCAGGCCTCCATTCTAGAGTAAGTCCCAATCTCTATCTCCCCAGGATACTAATCAAGCGTAAGACCTTGTTTCCTCTTAGGTCCGCTAAACTCACATAAGCCCCATTTTATTCCTCGTGGGTGCACCTTTCAAAATGTGATCGTTGGGTCTTTTCTACCTATTGATTATCACACCAAGTTTGAATCACGTGGGATTTGAATAATCATCGACCATGAAATCCTCCCTGGGCTACCTTAGCGCGTAATCCCCAAACATCAATTTTTAATTTTGTGGACTTTGATCCTTTCGCTTTCCAAGCAAGGTACATAGGAATCCTCCCTGAGGTTCAGGCCCAACACTCTTCCTGACCCCTTCACATCGGTTCACCTTCATCATGCACGATGTTAAACTTTATCCTCCTTCCGAACTACATGGACTTTGATCCTTTCCCTTTCCAAGAAAGGTATGTAGGAAGCCTCCCTAGGGTTCAAGCCTAGCACCCATCAGTCTCAACCACTTCACGTTGGTTCAGTATTGTCCCGCATGACATTAAATTGTATGCCACATTTCATCCCACATGACGTTAAACTGTATGCTTCCAAACTACGTGGGATTTGATCTTTGTATCCTATGCAGGGTACGTAGGAATCCTCCATGTGGTTCAACCCCAAACAACGGTAATCCGTTGTAGAATCCATCCAGTGGTAAGCGGTTGTAGTCCCCCACCAGTGGTAATCCATTGTAGTCTGCGACCAGTGGTAAGCCATTGTAGTCCCCAACTAGCGGTAAGCCATTGTACTCCCCGACTAGTGGTAAACTATTGTTGTACCCCAATCAGTAGTAAGCCATTGTAGACCCCATATAGTAGTAAGATATTGTAGTCCCTGACCAGTGGTAAGCTGTTGTAGTCCCCGACCATGGATAAGACTTTGTAATCCTTAACCATTGGTGAGATGTTGTAGTCCCCAAACCAGTGGTAAGTCATTATATTCCCCTATTCTGGGACCCATATCTCTGGTCCGCCCCCGTGGTTTCAGACCCACTCCCGGGCTTCTAACCATGTGTAAGCCCCTACATGTTATCGGGTTGCTGTCCTCTAAGAACATCTTGATTCCATTCCCCATCCTGAACTATGTGGACTTTGATTCCCTACCACATGGATATGTAGGAAGCCTCCATGAGGTTCAATCCCATCAGCCATGTATCATCCTAGTCTCTCCCATGAGCCTCCATGTTTTGGGAAGGTCATTTCCCAACATGGAGGTTCTCTTTCCTCTGGGTCTCATCCATGCGTCCATCCTCATGGGCCTCCTCCTCAGGTGTCCCACCACCCAGCCGAACTATGTGTACTTTTATTCTTTGCCACAAAGATACGTAGGAATCCTTCATGAGGCTCAAGCCCAGAACTACCATCACCTTCATGACAGTTCCATATCATTCCCCATTCACTTCACCCAACCATTCATCATCCATCTAGATTTTACCCAGGCAGCCACATGTCGGTGAGATCATTTCATCCACCTCCTCACTGCTCCTAGTAGTACTCGGGCCACTAACCACGCGTAAGCCCCAGCATGTCTTCGGGTCTCTATCCTCTATGCACACCCCAATCCATCACCCCTTCGAACTACGTGGGTTTTGATCCTTGTATCTTGGTATATGGTACGTAGGAAATCTCCCTAAGGTTCAATCCCAGCCAATGGTAAACCTTGGTGTCTTATTTATAGGGACCCAAGCATCCTCAGATCCATCTTCATTAGAAGTCTTAATCCGCCCACTAGTATGATTCTCAGGTGATCCCTCTTGGGGATGCACCCATCTGATCCACTCTTATCAGTGCTCTGGTCAGTCTGATTTGTCTTCGCTGGACGTTAAACTTGCGGAATAGACTGTGTTAAACATGGAAAGATGAGGAAACCCTTAGAGACATGCCTAGAGCATATAATTTTATGCACTCGATGTGAGATGCCTTGGGCTTCCACGCCCTTGAGAAACACTATCATAAGGGGAAGAAACCCAAATGCACTAGTTTTTTAGCATCCAGATAGGCTAGCGATGTCCAACGTGGATAATCCCCCGACCGAAGGTTGTTGCCTTTACTTTACCCCTTAGAATGTCCTAACAAATGCATTGTAATTAACTGGTGTCTACAAAGAGATGGCACTAGGAAGATTTTCATGAACAACGTCTTAATTTTTAAGGGAGACCCAGACTAGGTGACGAGTTCTAGGGTGTAATCCATGGAAGGAAGAACCAACATCCATTCATCTCATTTCGATCAAGGGGAAAACGTCCTTGAATAAGCAATGAATGTTTCCTGCCTTTAGAAAGTGGGAATGTGGGGAAACAACGCATCACGTCCTCAAAAGATGGATGTATGCCTCAATGAAAATGTTATAAATAGTATCATCTATGGAACCTACCTCCACATCATCCAATGGGGCAGGAGTTGGATCTACATTCTACCCTCCTGTACTCTATCATAGCTCCATGTATAGTAGCTTCTAGCTATAACTCTCACAAACATGTGAAGAAGATGACTATTGTTCAGTGGATATAGGCGAATCAAATGAAAATAAATTCTGCAATGCAGTCCAGTCAGCCTCTATCTCTACAACGAAATATAACCTGCTAGAAGAAGATGTATGAGATTGTGACTATGGTTGTGGGTGTGGATCATATGCAATAGGAACTCGGGGAGCACCTAGAAAAGCATGATAAACTTGTTGGATCGGGTTATACCAAATATACACAAGAGGAGGGTGAATTGTGTGTATTAAAAATTCTTCACAAGATCGTAATATGTCTTTTTAACTTTATCAGAATGATTAATTAGTGGAAAATAAATAGTAAAGGACACACGATGTATAGTGGTTCGGGGAATATAAGGCCCCTAGTCCACTCATCCAATGCTCTACTCCACGAGCTTGGTGATTTTCACTATCTAGTCCTCGTATCAATAAATTGTTCCACAACTGTGTGCAGGTAGTTGACACCTTCACAAATTTAAGGTAAAATAGAGACTTATGGATCACACACAAAACTGAACACACAACTTAGTACAAGGATTTGGTCACTCAAAGTAAAAAAGTATTTTTTTTCTTTGAAATTCTTTCTGGTTGTTCTTCACAATTTCAATACCATGCAATTGACAGTCGATGGATCATCATCTTCAAAAAGAATAATCTTCAGGTAAAAGAGTTCTAAGTCAATCTGGGTGCATTATATCTTGAAATATAATTCTCAAATTTAACAATAGTTGATTCACAAAAGATATTCGATGTAGAATTGGTTAATCATCAATTTTTTATTCTTCTTCAGAAAATAGAGCTTTGTTGCTCTTCGTAATAGAATATTTGTAAGTCTCGATTGGCTCTGTAAATTATAGCAGTGAAAAACTCAAGAGATTGATATATATTTTTCCCCTTTTTGATGATTCATCTCTATATCTATAATATAAAATATTACAGCTATATAAATAATAAATACTACCATTCTCATTTTAAATTCAGATCCTCAAAATTTTCCTTTAGAATCGTGATATTCAAATATTTGAATAACATAGCTATTGTAACTCCCCTTAAAATTCACCATGAAAGGCTCCACTTAAATTGATCTTTTCATAAATAAACGGCTTCAAATTAGTCAAATACACACTTTAGATTTGAGCTTTTGATCTGGCTTGAAATCATCCTGATAATCCGTATAAAGACCATTGCTTTAATAAAGTCGTAATTTAAATATGCAATGCCAAACGTTGGGTTGAAATACATAGACTACATTCTTTGAACGTAAGGTTCACAACAAAATTTTGATCTCAAATTTAAGTTTGATCACAAATGTATGGTTGATCACAAACGTAAGGTTGATCACAAACTTAAGGTTGATAAAAAATGCTTTTCTCTTCAACTTTCAAACGTACGGTATATAATCCATACTTTTATCAGCTTCTAAATGAAAGGTAAATGATCCAACGTAAGGTTGTCTACAAAATTAAGGTGATGAAACATACTTTTGAGAAACAAACATGACTTTCCCTACTTACATAGGGTTCTTCTTCCATGCTTTTCTGATATTCCAAACATAAGGTTCCTTCCAAACGTAGGGTTCTTCTTCCATACTTTTCTGATAACATATGGTTTCTTAAGCATAATTTACTGATAATGTAAGTAAAAATTCTCATCCTTATGCTACACTCCTCAACGTAGGGTATTAATAGTGTTTCGAAAACACGCTAAAGTGGTTTTTGAACTCATTGATTATGAACAGTGTTTTCAGAACACGCTAAAGTTATTTCTGAACATGTTGTCAAATATTTCATGATGATTAATATGATTAAATATTATTTCATAATAGAGAAATAAATAATATTAATTTCCTGAAATATACTCAAATTAAAATCATTAGAATTACAAATAAGGATATTTTTTAACATCAAAATCATCATAAAAAGACAAAGTATTGTTGAAAAAAACAATTGCTCAACAGAACTTCTTCATCCTATTCCTCATCTGAATCCATAATAAGGTTTTCATCCCCATACACATCTATATTAGTCTCATCACCCTCAGAAATACCTAAAACATCAATAAAAATATTGTGGTAAATCCCATCCATATAAAGAAGTATCTCTATCAGTTTTCTGTAAAAATAGGCCTGGTCAAAGGCACCTCCCTATGCGCAATCAGAGAAGTGAATTAACTAAGTGATACAAGAATCTTTGAAAAAAAAATTATTTACTTAATTGAAGTAAATAAAAAAACTATTGAATAATGTCACAAATAATTATAAATAACTCATTGTATCCCTATCTATGTCATGTAAGATATATCACAAGAAACATGTGCTACCAGGTCCCATAATCTAGCTGATCTGATAAATGAATATGTACTTTCAAACCCCTCATAATTAGGACTCATGTCATCTTTCCCACATCTCAATACATTGTCCATGATATTTCCACCAATCAAAGTCTCACTTACCTAACATCTTTAGGTAATTAAGTAAATGTAAATAACAGGGAAGTGTAGAAATGGGATGATAGAAGCTGAACTGAATCATAACGCTATCATCATGATTCCCCTTCAAAATATGAAAATGAATTGTAGTTACAATGCATGAGCCGAAAATAGCATCACTACATAGTATAGTGGGATACTCTAGATGATAACCACAATATATGTAATCCATGAAACTAGAATTATAAAAAAATTAATAAGAAATTAATAAATGAAGGAATTGACTATAAAAAATAATATTTTGACTATATAATTAATAATAATGTATGTCATCTGGTCGAAGACTATCTAACATATGTTTGTAAGTGTGGAAATCATGTTTAGTTGTATCTGAATATCAATTTTCCTGACTCCACTTAAAGATAACATTTTTATAGTTATATTACATAATAGAAACTTATACAATTTATTTTTACATAATACGGAAAAAAATCATCATCTATATGGGGAGTCCTGTAAAATATAGACTGGAAGTATTACACAAGCATGTAGATCTAAGTGAGTCATCCCCTCCCATATCCACATCTATATAAGAATAACATTACCTATAATATTCACCTTATCAATGTGACAGGAACTACATATAAATCTTTATGTATAAGCAAGTTATGCAGACCCCCAGCTATACCTCCATGTCCAGTCTAAATCCTCTGGTAATAGTAAAAACATCAAATGGAAAAATGTAATTGAATGGTTGTTGAATATCATGTTTCCAATAAATCTCTGGATATATGAATGTTAAAATTTCATCATGGTGATCTTTTCGACATCGTTGACTAGATGGGTGAAGTGACCCTTTATTCAAGGAATACATAATCGCTCCCAACGAAGAACCTTCCATTGTCAAAAAAACACAATTCCTAGTAGCCTATGAACAAAATCAAACTAATCTATGCCAAATAAACCTATCATAGTCACAAAATTGATGGGGTGTCCCAATATAGTGGACACATCCCTGAGTATAATAGTCACTCCCAAATAAATTTAAATGTATGTGTTTTTGGTATCCATATCTTTACTAGGGAAGCAATGAGATGATGATCGATGAATGTGAAGTCACACATTAGTACACCATAGAACCCATCATGGTAAATATAAGAGATGATGGTAGGAGGTGGTGCAACGTGATGGAAATGATGATATCTCTGTACACTAAATATAGGAACTAGATGTCCCTCTATGACCATCCATGATTCTTGTCTATCCTCGAATGTGATTAATAGAGGTCCCTCCATCTATACATTTGATATCATAATCAATTATTATAGTTAATGTAATAAAAATTTTAAAATATATTTTAAAAAACCTAAATAAGAAAAATGAGGTAGACAATTATCATTTATAATTAAGCATTATGATGAAAAATGAGCTGAAAAAATATATGTGACAGATGATTTTGTCTTAGTTTATCAATTTCTTTTTTATAATCTCTAATAAGGATTAATTTATTGGTAAATAATTATATGTATTTTGGATAATATGGAAATCCTACATAACACAAGTTATTGCATGATATATTCAACCAACCATGAGATTTCAAGTGCAAATTTGAAAACAAGTCATTTAGAGGCTGAAACTATTATTATTCATTATTACTGTGTTTTTAATTAATTAATAATTGAAAATAATAAAATTATTTCAGATTGAAACAAGAAATTAAAAAACTAGAGTTGAAATAATCCAGAAATGAGGAAATTCAGATATGAAAGGTTCCATTAATGAAAAGGCATTCATGCAGAAAACAATGCACACATTATTTATAAAATACATGAAATCGATAAATGATTATGTGTGGTAGAGACTCATAATTCCACTTGGGGAAATATTTTATAAGTATTCCCTTTTGTGTGACAAATGTTGCAGCATAGTCTTACTCTTCATTATTGATGCCAATCTATCTCATTTCTTATACAATTAGAATTTTTTTCCATGATAGTGAAACCTAGTAATATTAGGCACCACAGTCGGTTGGTGAGTGGGAAAGGTAAAAGTATTAAATATAAAAAAAATGATTCAAAATATTTATGTAACAATCCATAAATAAAAAATTTAAGAAATGAATGAATTCATAAATGAAACGTCCAAAATACGAAACCTGATAATATCAGGGATCACAATTCGCTGATGAGCAGGAAAGGTAAGAGTAAAAAAGTAACCCACATGCATCCAAGTTTAACTATAATAGTAAACCAGAGTGCTCACATGATACACTGGGTCAACATAGTGCTCCCATGATATATTCACTGATGTATAGGCAGTAATAACATATGCACAAGGATATCTCAACACAAGTAAATAATAGTAATCACAGTACCTTCTTAACAATAAAACCACCATCACTCAACCACTATTTACTATGATCATTTTGTGGTACCCTTTATCTTGAAAGTGGATCCCTACCTAGTAAAAGGTCTGAACATGAAATGTTGATTTATCCTACAGTATTTGACCAATGTTTCTTTGAATATTATGAGCCAAATGTATTCTATTTTTCATCCTCTGATAGGAATGTTAGGACCATTCAACAAAGTAATTCACACATCTATAAAATTTATCTTTTACTAACCCTATGATCAGAAGTTTATGCACACCCTTTAATATATCATTTATGAACTCGACAATATTAGTAGTCATGTGGACCTATCTACTTCCACTGTCAAATGTTGATAACTATTTTTCCTTTGAAATTCACATCATATAATCATACACATCTTGATTAGCCCTTTAAATTTATTCAATCATTTGATTTAACTTTCCTTTTTGGGGATCATATACTAATAATAGAATAAAATAATGTATTTCAAATGATATTTTAATTTTTTCCAAAAAAATATAAGTTTAAGAAAACATACCCAACTTGATGACCACCTTCTTGATTACCTCATCTCTAAAATTCATATACACATTACGTGAAATATATCAAATTAAATATTGATTATAAGCATTCATTTCACTCCATGAAACTCCATCACTATTAATAGACTCTATAATTTCTTGATAGAGATCATATATCAGACAAAATCACTAGATTAGTTTAAAATGAATGCGCATACAGGCTAAAACCCACCTAAAGGATTCAAAATTATACTTTTAAATAATAGAAAATGGGAGTGTTAGAGGATCATGATTACCATATTGTGTATAAGGAGTAATTAGAGAACCTACATACTTTTCATAAAGAAAAGTTACATCAAATTGAATGAATTGTTTACAATACAAGAAAGTAGTGATACATAGCCTAACTACCCAAAACAGCCTAGGGAACATCTTTTTGATCAACTTAGTGATCTAGGGATACATACTCGATATTCTCAAAATAACAAATAACCTGATTATTTAGAGACAACAATATCATTTTTAGTGGAAAATAGATTATGACTCGTCCTAATCACCATAAACATTCACAATTTCCTTTTGTCTTGCATTCCAATATTTTTCATAGGATATCTTATATTTGAAAAGATATTACATCTATTCCTAAAAAATGGACATTGGAACATTCTAACATGTTTGTTTCAACTCTATAATAATAGTCGATATAAATATTACATCATGTGAAAAGTGATCGGGTGATAAGATTAGATTTACACAAGTATGTGGGCCTTCCAATTTGGTTATCTTTCAAAATAAAAAAAATATCTTTTATTTCCTTCATTCAAAATATACATTATAACATTTATTTGTCACACTAAATTAGATATTTATTGTTCATTTTAGAGACCCGAAGCTAGACGTACATGGACAGTACATTTCTTTTGCGGAATACATAGTACATAACAAAAACACACACACAAGGATCGTAATAGTTTAGTGTCTTTGGAAACTCGGAATATAATCTTCTAATCGTGGTGAAAGATCTTCAACATCTCCCATAAAGATCTTCTTTTTTTATACCTAAAACCTTTCTTTATATCCTGGGGAAAAGAAAACATAAAAGGGTGAGATCAAATGCTCAGTAAGGGTAAACAAAAGAAATATCAATCACATCATATACATAAGCACCTAACTTTTGGAAATCTTAACCTGTAAAAGAGATCATAATTTCATAACCTGGGATAACTCATGGTAGTGAAATGTAATCACAATAATCATAACTTAAAACATTAAACTTTTTGGCATACACACATAATCATAGAGAATCATTTCTTATTAGTCAAGACTCATTTCCAAGACTATCTTAGTGGACAAAGTCCCTTTCTGAACCGAGTCACCCTCGTTTCAGTCCTGTTTCACTGAACCGGTATAACATACCATTCCAGCCATGTCTATCTCATGAGATATAAAATCTTTACCCAATGCATTGGAGGGAGATATAGGTCCCACCCATCTCATAATGATACCATTCTTATGTGTGCCACAAAATCTTAAATCATACATCATTGCATAACCCATGTAATAAAAATGGGAATCTTATACATCGTGACATCATAAAACAATTCATATAAGATAAAGTAATTCATAAAAAATATTTCCATCACTACATAATCAAATCAATGTAATAATAGGGATAAAAACAGAACCCTATATTATCTTATATGGAAAATAATTTTGATAAAACACTTGAACTCCATTCTTGAGGAAAATATCCTTTCTACTTCAAAAACATGTTTTCCTTTCTTAACATGTCATAAAATTCTAAACTAAAAGAAGCTGATTAAAAATAAACATGAAAACTTGTAAAGGAATCTTCTTGGAAATAATGTTTTAAAAATCTATTCATGCCGTATAAGTTAAAAAAAATATTCTTCTCGTACTTTTGTCGGAAAAGTCAAAAAGTACCTCGTACGAAAAACGACAAAATATTCCTTTCATATCCTTTACTAAAAACTCATAGAAGGGTAAAATTGGATTTAAACAATTGTAGGTGGATGGAAATAATATTACATATTGAGAAAACATGGATGTGGATGATAAAATACACCCCAGTAAATACCAAAGTATAAACAATCTCGAATAAAAATGAGATTGTGATATTTCCCTTACTTTAGGTCCGATTAGTTTCGTAAGTGTCCGAACCTCCTGTATAATGATTTAAAAAATTTCATTGACTTATTAAAGAATCATATTCATTGTTATTATATCATATATGGTTAACTTATGACTTTATATTACCCGTTCTTTTGTAAATTCATGTTAAAGTAGCGTTTTGGGTAAAATCGTCTCATTTGTCGTTCGTGTTTTAACTTGTAATTATTCATATGATTGGTTAGATCATAATTACTTAATTCCAGAATATAAAACATGATTTATATATAATATATATTCAGAATATACATATATATAATAAATTAGTAAATGGAAAGAAATACACCGTTCATGGAGACAGTAGGCCGTACGTACGCATGAACGCTGTTTTCGTTTGCTTATTGAATTGAGTGGAATTAAGTATATGACATACATATATATACAAATAAATCCAGTAGCTTTATAATGTCATATATTTCATTATTATTTATTATATATACTTTATAATCATTCTTAAATGGTTAACATGGAGAATGAATCTCATCGCGTCGTGGAGACGGTAGTCCGTACGTACGCACGAGCGATGATATCATTTCCATAACTATTGAATTGAATTGGAGTGGATGATACAATATATCAAAATCATTATGATGTTATAATAACTATGTATAGTTATTATTTACACCATAATACCCATCCATGTAAGGTGTTTGTGGAAAAACAGATTACACCACGGCGTGGAGACGGTATTCCGTACGTACGCACGCGCGGTGATTTCGTTTTCCGTAGGATGGATAGATGGTGAATTAGGATTGTTTCATACTTATAATAACATATCATTATATGAGTTATACTGATGTTATTACTTCATAATGAAACAACGTAATAAGAAGAAGTGGAAGAATAAATAAAGGTGAAAGAATCGGTAACGGAAATTACCTCTTCTTTGAAGCGCCTTTTTGAGACCTCCTCTTAGGGCATTAAAATTGGTCTTTGAGGAAGACCAGAACCTCTAGGATGTTTCTAGGGAAGTGTAGAAGAGAATTTGGCAGGGTTTGGCCGAGCTTGAAGGCTCAAAGTTGTGTGAGGAAGAGAGGGAGGAGGTGCCCTTTTATAAGGGAGGAGAGGGGCACCTTTGGAATTCTTAAAAATATTAATTTATAATAAATCTAACCCCACTTAAAAACCTCCGAAAATGACTCATATTCAAAGATTAGATGAGATATGGTTGTAATATAATCAACCAATTAAATTTAGACATGTTTGGATCATATTTTAAACCTTATCATTTTGATTTATCCTTATTTAATCTATTTAAGTTTATTTGTGGTAATAAAATTCTAAATTTTAAATTATAACAAATAATTACTTATTTGTTGTAAATTTTCCATAATTGTTTACTTTATAACATTATAGACCATATAAATTTAAATGTATAATTTTTAAATATTTTTGTGATTTTTAAAAAATTTTATAATATGTTATTTTTATAAAATAACAATAGTGTCAATTTTGACACGATTCATTTATTTGAATTTAAATAAAATATATACAGAAGATATGTTCAAACTAAAAGCTTTAATATATTAATAAAAGGTCATATGTATCTATAAAATTAGTGTATAACATTAAATAGTTCATATAATGTTTATTTTATTATTTTTAAAACCATTTATTTGGTTTATCTCTTAATAAAATAATTACTACATCATTTTTGTATAATTATTTAATATACTTATTTGTTGCATAAAAATTTAAAATAAAATCCTATGATGAAGATAAATATATTACCTTTCACAATAATACTTTTACTCGAATTTATCATCTTAAAATCACAGTATTTAAATTGTTATATTTATTAAATTATGAAGGTGACAACTTTGGCATCATTTAAAATAAAATAATATAAGTGTCATAATTGCTTGTATAAGACTCCAAATGGTCAAATATTCGACCATTGGATGATTATAGTTTCAATTTACATGACCAATAAGTTTTGTTGAGGGTTTTGTGCCTTTTATGGTCACTATTAGTTTAATAAAAACTATATTCTTGATTTTTCACTAGATAAATAATTTCTGCATCACTATTGTGTCACAATTAATGATAACTATTTAATCCCAAAAAAATTCTAAATAAATTCTAATGATGTAGGTAATTTTGTTATATTTCTGGATACTTTTCATGTTCGAAGTTTTATGATGTTTATCACTAAGTTAAAATTATTATACTTATAATATTTAAGAAAGTGACATGTTGTCACTTTCTTTGGTTTTAATAATAATTAAATTATTTTCATGGTCAAAAGACCATAAAATGAATCTAATACTACCCTTAGTTGATATGGGTTTAATTTTAGCCATCAAATAGAATTTTGTCATGTGTTAGGGTAATTTTATAATATTATATTTACCCTTAATTACCCGATTTACCTTTAACTATGGTAAATAAAATTTACCGTAGTTACTATTCATAATTCTGAAAAATAAAAAGTAACCTATTAACATTATTTGGACCCACTGATTCCAAATATGGAATCCATTTTTAAAAATTCAATACACAGAAGTTTTTCAGAAATTAAATTAAAATTAATCCCGTTGTCGAATAAAAACGGGTTTTTGTTTAAAACATTGCAAAAGATTGAATTGATTTGACCTATTAATTCATGGTAAAATCAATGCTAATGACATAAATTATATTAAATGCTAAAAATATATTCTATTTATACTTTAAAACCATTCAATATTATAATTTAACCACATAAGATATTATGATGAAAAAAGTTGTTTTTAATTAAAATATACCATGTTTTTACTATTCATTAAAATATGAAAGTTATCGGAAAAATATCAAAACTTTATCTAATGTAAATTTTTACATCCTGATTCAAAAGAAGAATTTTATTTTTTCAAATTGACCATATAAACATGTCAAAAACTAGATTTAAAGTGGGTGCGCCATCAAAAGGCGGCAAAACTGCATTTTTTTAAAAATACTTATTTTACCGGAAAAATTTATTTTGTTCTTATTCCATGTTCTAGAAAATGTGTAAGATGAATAATAACATTATAAAATTCAAAATTTAGTTAATACTATTCATAACGGCTAGTTCATGACAATATTATAATAATATATCATTGTTTATTAAAACCCGGTATTGCGTACAACACACGCTATCGAGGAAGGTCGCGATTGCATGTAATGCAAGCCAAGTCAGGGTTGCGTGTTGTGAAAGAATCCTTCGTTGTTTCGTATAACAGAATCCAACCATATTTCATTTAATATATATATATATATATATAATCAATGTTGTGTAGAATAACTCTTATCAAAATTGTGTGTAACACGGTCCAAGAATAGTGTTGCGTATACTGCAAGCTAATACGGTGTTCTGTATAGCACAAGGTAATCTTGGTGTAGAATACAACACAAGTCATTAATGAAATTAAAATATTATTTTTCATAAAATCTCGGGGTGTTACATTCTACCCCCTTAAAATGAATTTCACCCTCAAAATTTGTCGGGGTTATAAATGGTTTACTATTTGAAAGTTTCTTTGATGGAAACCCACATCGTAAAAAGGAATACCAAAACTTATCTTTAAAAACTAAAGTATAAAACGTAATGGTTTCCCAAGTTAACTAATCACTGGGTATCCACATAGGAGAACATAGTTGAAAATATGGACATGGAAGAGAAATCTAACCATCATGTTCTGATGGAGAGTGGTAGAGGACATGACTATGAAAAAGCCAAAAATCACAAATCCATAAGTTTGTGCTGATCTAGGGTACCATCTGATTCATCGGATATAAGATCACTAGGAAAACATTTTTGGTTTTCAATATCATTTCCCTAAAGTTGAAAATTTTGAATTAGAAGAAATACTTACTTGATTTTGGTACAATCTCACTGTTGTTCCTGCTTTGAACAGTTTCCACTTCATCTCTTAAAGAAATGAAGTGTTAAAAGATCATGTGATAGAATGATGGGTCATTCCATCTGTTTCAAACAAAAGGTTAGCAATAGTTAACAAATATTCATAAGTCTGTCTTTTGTGAGGTTGAACTTATACTTCATATATCATACTTCTTAATAAAATAAAACTAGTTTCTACTAACCAGAGACTTCCTGTAGGCCAGTGGTAGGCGATAAAGGCCAGTCGCACTTCGGTTGTGGGTTCGATTCCCACAGCCTTGTCTGACGCGATGGGTTGTCTCCCGTCCTGCAGGTTGTCCTTTTTCTAAAACTACATTATGATAACATCCCATCAATAATATAGAAAAACGTTTTATCCTAACTTATGTCCCACATAATCCATTCTAATATTTAGTCTTATCTAAAATACTTCGGTCCAAGCTCATAGTATACAGAAAATGATTACTTGAAATGTCACAGAACAATCACGTGAATTCCATCATTTATCCCCCATATATCATAAGATATATCTTGTTGGTCAAATTACAAACAAGTGAATACCTTAATCATGTATTCTCTTGAAGAATGAAAACCCATTGAACCTTAGTGAAAACATGAATGCAGTTAAAAGTTAACACTTTCCACATACCAAAATCCTCAAAATTCTATATACTCAAACCATGATATAACTATTTCTTTATATCAGTCATGAGCTCATGAATACATTTAATTTTTTTTCTTATCCCTTCATTATGCTCATATCACCTACATTCTGAAAATATCTGAATAACCTTCCATGGATACTGGTAACATTAATCATACACTTTCAAAACTCAAGGAAAGACAACAGTGTAACAATCCTTAGATGTCTCTTTATTCCATAGTACCATGAGATTACTTATACAACATTACACATGATAAACATGTAATCATTCCACTACATTCTTAAACCATTGACCGAGCTTCAACAATTCTTTCATCTCACATATCATTTGTAGTCTCTTCATCATCATCCACATAAATACTACCCATATGACCATACTGATTCTCTTCATGAGGCTTTCCCTTAGGGCATTGGTTTTCATAATGCCCATACATTCCACATTTAAAACATTTAACCATTGTTGATGTCGTAGCAATACCATTATCCTCATCCCTGGTGTTAACTGAACCTTTTCCTTTGCACTTACTGGCTTTGTGTCCTTCTTTTCCACACCCAAAGCATCTTCCAGTTCCTTTGAAACATTCTGCTTGATGCCTCTTCCCACATGATTTACATAGGGTAAATTGAACTTTCTTTCCTCTATGATCATCATGAAACTCCATCTTTCTCTTATTAGCCGAGTCAGGAAACTTACCAAATTTTAGTTTATTGATCATATTATGAGATTTATAATTCGGCATAATAATGATTTTTGGACATTCAAATCCCATTTCATTTGGTTTCTCATGAAGAATATCATTCCATTGTCCCTCATATCCTCTATTATCGCGAATCATCTTGTTTCCAGTCGTTTTCTAAAACCCAAAAAAAAATAGTGTGAGTGACAAAAATCATGATATGTAAAACAACATAATAAAGGGGAATTAACTTCAATATCTAACATCTTAGGTTTAATTCTATGATCGTTACTGTAGTGCTAGGACTATATCCTATATGTATACTTATCCTTAGGGACATCCCTAGACATACCTTAGAAATATCTCTAGGGATCTCACTAACGTTTTCGCGTCCCAGTTTCCAAAGGATGACTAAACCTTTCCTCTGATACCAACTATAGAGACCCAAAGCTAGATGTACATGGACATTACATTTCTTTTGCGGAATACTTAGTACATAACAAAAACACACACACAAGGATCGTAATAGTTTAGTGTCTTTGGAAACTCAGAATATAATCTTCTAATCGTGGTGAAAGATCTTCAACATCTCCCATAATGATCTTTTTTTTACCTAAAACCTTTCTTTATATCCTGGGGAAAAGAAAACATAAAAGGGTGAGCTCAAATGCTCAGTAAGGGTAAACAAAAGAAATATCAATCACATCAAATACATAAGCACATAACTTTTGGAAATCTTAACCTGTAAAAGAGATCATAATTTCATAACCTGGGATAACTCATGGCAGTGAAATGTAATAACAATAATCATAACTTAAAACATTAAACTTTGTGGCATACACACATAATCATAGAGAATCATTTCTTATTAGTCAAGACTCATTTCCAAGATTATCTTAGTGGATAAAGTCCCTTTCTGAACCGAGTCATCCTCGTTTCAGTCCTGTTTCACTGAACCGGTATAACCTACCATTCCAGCCATGTCTATCTCATGAGATATAAAATCTTTACCCAATGCATTGGAGGGAGATATAGGTCCCACCCATCTCATAATGATACCATTCTTATGTGTGCCACAAAATCTTAAATCATACATCATTGCATAACCCATGTAATAAAAATGGGAATCTTATACATCGTGACATCATAAAACAATTCATATAAGATAAAGGAATTCATAAAAAATATTTCCATCACAACATAATCAAATCAATGTAATAATAAGGATAAAAACAGAACCCTTTATTATCTTAGATGGAAAATAATTTTGATAAAACACTTGAACTCCATTCTTGAGGAAAATATCCTTTCTACTTCAAAAACATGTTTTCCTTTCTTAACATGTCATAAAATTCTAAACTAAAAGAAGTTGATTAAAAATAAACATGAAAACTTGTAAAGGATGCTTCTTGGAAATAATGTTTTAAAAATCCATTCATGCCGTATAAGTTAAAAAAAATATTCTTCTCGTACTTTTGTTGGAAAAGTCAAAAAGTAACTCGTACAAAAAACGACAAAAGATTCCATTCATATCCTTTACTAAAAACTCATCGAAGGGTAAAATTGGATTTAAACAATTGTAGTTGGATGGAAATAATATTACATATTGAGAAAACATGGATGTGGATGATAAAATACACCCCAGTAAATACCAAAGTATAAACAATTTCGGATAAAAATGAGATTGTGATATTTCCCTTACCTTAGGTCCGATATGATTCGTAAGTGTCCGAACCTTCTGTATAATGATTTAAATAATGTCATTGACTTATTAAAGAATCATATTCATTGTTATTATATCATATATGGTTCACTTATGACTTTATATTACCCGTTCTTTTGTAAATTCATGTTAAAGTAGCGTTTTGGGTAAAATCGTCTCATTTGCCGTTCGTGTTTTAACATGTAATTATTCATATGATTGGTTAGATCATAATTACTTAATTCCAGAATATAAAACATGATTTATATATAATATATATTCATAATATACATATATATAACAAATTAGTAAAGGGATAGAAATACACCGGTCATGGAGACGGTAGGCTGTACGTACGCATGAACGCTGTTTTCGTTTCCTTATTGAATTGAGTGGAATTAAGTATATGACATACATATATATACAAATAAATCCGGTAGCTTTATAATGTCATATATTTCATTATTATTTCTTATATATACTTTATAATCATTCTTAAATGGTTAACATGGAGAATGAATCTCATCGTGTTGTGGAGACGGTAGTCCGTACGTACGCACGAGCGATGATATCATTTCCATAATTATTGAATTGGAGTGGAGTGGATGATACAATATATCTGAATCATTATGATGTTGTAATAACTATGTATAGTTATTCTTTACACCATGATACCCATCCATGTAAGGTGTTGGTGGAAAAACAGATTACACCACGGCGTAGAGACGGTATTCCGTACGTACGCACGCGCGGTGATTTCATTTTCCGTAGGATGGATAGATGGTGAATTAGGATTGTTTCATACTTATAATAACATATCAGTATATGAGTGATACTGATTTTATTACTTCATAATGAAACAATCTAAGAAGAAGAAGTGGAAGAAGAAATAAAGGTGAATGAATCGGTAACGGAAATTACCTCTTCTTTGAAGCGCCTTTTTGAGACCTCCTCTTAGGGCATTAAAATTGGTCTTTGAGGAAGACCAGAACCTCTAGGATGTTTCTAGGGAAGTGGATAAGAGAATTGGGCTGGGGTTGGACGAGCTTGAAGTCTCAAAGTTGTGTGAGGAAGAGAGGGAGGAGGTGCCCTTGTATAAGGGAGGAGAGGGGCACCTTTGGAATTCTTAAAAATATAAATTTATAATAAATCTATCCCCACTTAAAAACCTCCTAAAATGACTCATATTCGAATATTAGATGCTATAGGGTTGTAATATCATCAACCAATCAAATTTAGACATGTTTGGATCTTATTTTAAACCTTATCATTTTGATTTATCCTTATTTAATCTATTTAAGTTTATTTGTGGTAATAAAATTCTAAATTTTAAATTATAACAAATAATTACTTATTTGTTGTGAATTTTCCATAATTGTTTACTTTATTACATTATAGACCATATAAATTTATATTTATAATTTTTAAATATTTTTTTGATTTTTAAACAATTTTATAATATGTTATTTTTATAAAATAACAATAGTGTCAATTTTGACACGATTCAATTATTTGAATTTAAATAAAATATATACAGAATATATGTTCAAACTAAATGCATTAATATATTAATAAAAGGTCATATGTGTCTATAAAATTAGTGGATCACATTAAATAGTTCATATAATATTTATTTTATTATTTTTAAAACCATTTATTTGGTTTATCTCTTAATAAAATAATTACTACATCATTTTTGTATAATTATTTAATATACTTATTTATTGCATAAAAATTTAAAATAAAATCCTATGATGAAGATAAATATATTTCCTTTCACAATAATACTTTTAATCTAATTTATCATCTTAAAATCACAATATTTAAATTGTTATATTTATTAAATTATGAAGGTGACAACTTTGGCATCATTTAAAATAAAATAATATAAGTGTCATAATTGCTTGTATAAGACTCCAAATGGTCAAATATTCGACCATTGGATTATTATAGTTTCCATTTACATGACCAATAAGTTTTGGTCAGGGTTTTGTGCCTTTAATTGTCACTATTAGTTTAATAAAAACTATATTCTTGATTTTTCACTAGATAAATAATTTCTGCATCACTATTGTGTCACAATTAATGATAACTATTTAATCCCAAAAAAAATTTTAAATAAATTCTCATGATTTAGATAATTTTGTTATCTTTCTGGATACTATTCATGTTCGAATTTTTATGATGTTTATCACTGAGTTAAAATTATTATACTTATAAGATTTAAGAAAATGACATGTTGTCACTTTCTTTGGTTTTAATAATAATTAAATTATTTTCATTGTCAAAAGACCATAAAATGAATCTAATCCGACCATTAGTTGATATGGGTTTAATTTTAGCCATCAAATAGAATTTTGACATGTGTTAGGGTAATTTTATAATATTATATTTACCCTTAATTACCCGATTTACCTTTAACTATGGTAAATAAAATTTACCGTAGTTACTATTCATAATCCCAAAAATAAAAAGTAGCCTATTAACATAATTTGGACCCACTAATTCCAAATATGGAATCCATTTTTTAAAATTCAATACACAGAAGTTGCAGAAATTAAATTAAAATTAATCCCGTTGTCGAATAAAAACGGGTTTTTTTTAAAACATTGCAAAAGATTGAATTGATTTAACCTACGAATTCAAGGTAAAATCAATGATAATGACATACATTATATTAAATGGTAAATATATATTCTATTTATACTTTAAAACCATTTAATATTATAATTTAACCACATAAGATATTATGATGAAAAAAGTTGTTTTTAATTAAAATATAGCGTGTTTTTAATATTCATTAAAATATGAAAGTTATCAGAAAAATATCAAAACTTTATCTAATGTAAATTTTTACATCCTGATTCAAAAGAAGAATTTTATTTTGTCAAATTGAACATATAAACATGTCAAAAACTAGATTTAAAGTGGGTGTGCCATCAAAAGGCGGCAAAACTGCATTTTTTGAAAAATACTTATTTTACCCGAAAAATTTATTTTGTTCTTATACCATGTTCTAGAAAATGTGTAAGATGAATAATAATGTTATAAAATTTAAAATTTAGTTAATACTATTCATAACGGCTAGTTCATGACAATATTATAATAATATATCATTGTTTATTAAAACACGATATTGCGTACAACACACGCTATCGAGGAAGGTCGTGATTGCGTGTAATGCAAGCCAAGTCAGGGTTGCGTGTTGTGAAAGAATCCTTTGTTGTTTCGTATAACAGAATCCAAACATATTTCATTTAATATATATATATATATACTCAATGTTGCGTAGAATAACTCTTATCAAAATTGTGTGTAACACGGTCCAAGAATAGTGTTGCGTATACTGCAATCTAATACGGTGTTGCGTATAGCGCTAGGTAATCTTGGTGTAGAATAAAACACAAGACATTAATGAAATTAAAATATTATTTTTCATAAAATCTCGGGGTGTTACATTCATGGACTCATTAACCACATATGAAAAATACTTCACTATTTGGTACTTTTTTATATCATTCCTTAAAGAACATTTACTTTCAAACTCCTACCCAACATATATGATGTTATCAGCCAATGAAGTTCTATTACATATAATTCCATGGAATTTAGTAGTCGGTGTAATGGAATCCTAATAAAAAAACTTGAATTTGACATTCCTTCAACTAAGGAATTAAATAATGTATGATCATTACAACTAACTAGTTATTTACTATCTATCAAAGGAACTTTTGATGGTTCATTCCCCACATCATCCTCAGCTACACCATCGCTTGATGCATCACCATATACATCCTCATCAGATAATGTAAAATTCATTAAATCAGAAGAATAAATGGGGATATCCCCTTCAGTTCCTTGAAAATTATTATAATATACTTCATAATTTGTTTCTATTACTAGAGTTATATGAGAAAGAAATTAATGATAGTGTTTTAAAGGACCGACATAAAAATATCTCATATAACATGGTTCTGTAGTGACAGTTTTCAACTCATCAATATAAAAAATAACCACATACAATTTCATTTACCATTACTGCATTGTTTCATGAAAAAAAATGATGCATCCACCCCGTCATCATCATCGAGAAGATGATACTCAATGTTCTATAGATGATCATGATATTAAATATGTAGATATATAATTTAAGTAACTGATTGATTAGGCCAAAATTTTAAATAAATATGAATATTCCTATGAACCACATCCAATGGAACACATTATTTATGATTCTCCACTCATGTATGTGGCATACTATATCAAAAACATTGAACCGTATAAATTACTTATCCATTTTATTATATTGAATTTGATATTATTTCCTATAAAAAATAATTAAAAATGTGTTATATACTACATTCTAAAATGTTGAACATGTTTAGGTTGGTTATGATTAAACAACTATGACGTGATCTTGAGAATTTTTCTATGGATTGGATTATCAATATTTGATAAACCAACCAAAATATAGGAAGGGATCCTGGATCCTCTATTATCTCGAATTTCAGCTACCATCATCCCCCTTTCATTCATGTTGTAAAAATCCATCTTCAAATAGAATCACCTCTTATCAAATAGCCTTTATTACAATGTTACTCTCATGTAAGTGGGGAGGACTTGGGGTTTGTGATACATAATAGTTTTACACAAACATATAGGTCCTCACATACTTAGATAGATGGATCACATGCATTTCATCAATGACGAAAGGAAAAAAGAAGTTATTACAAATTATATAATCACATATAATAAAACATGAAATTTCAATTGTAAATTAGACAATAATATCAACATAAATCATAATATAATATTTATAATAGGTTTTTTGGGATAGTTATCATGTTCAACATATTGTAACTTTACTTATACCTACTTTTAATAAACAATATATATATAACTATTTATATTTGTACGTTTATGAATAATTTTCACTCTTTTAAGTGGGAAACTATTATTAAAACCATGATCGATATGAATAACATCACTATTGATGATGAAATGATTTCTTAAAAAGTAAATTTAATAAAAAATTACATATATTTATACTACCTCATCATATGTTTAACATGATTAAATTGGTTATGATTAACTAACTACGAGTTGATCTTGATATTTGTTTTATGAATTGGTGTATCATTATTCAATAAACAAACAAAAACCTGGGGGGCTATAGGAGAAACTATTAACTTAGTTTTTAGTAACCATCAGTCTCTTTTTAGTCATGATGTAAAAATCAAGCTTCAAATAGTAATGCCTCTTGTCGAACACCCTTTTATTACAATGTTACTCAAATGGAAGTGAGGGTGACTTAGGTTTTGGGATACATAACATTTTTACACAGACACATAGGTCCTTACATACATAGAGAGAGGGATGACATGCAGGTCATCAATGAAGAAAATAAAATGAAATTATGATAAATTATATAACTACATACAAAAAATACGTACAATATCAATCATGCATTGGTCAATCATCTCATGATCAATAATCACACAATAATCTTAACATGTTTTTTTTGGATTACTTATTATGTTCTATATATTATAACATTTCCAATACCTGTATCTACTAAATAATAAATATCTATATATATCCATATATTTATATTAATTACTTTTAAATGTCAATATATATATGTCTCCATTTTTAATATTCAATGATTTATTTTAAATAAATGCCTAATATACATTTTCAAATATTATATTCATATAATATGACATATATATATCTACAAAAAATATTTTTATTAGAAATTTTTTTAAAATTTAATTAAAAAAAGTAATATTATTTTATATGCTTTTGGATCTCCTATTTTATCTTGGATGGGGTTTGGTTCGACAATCATGTGGTGTTTTTCTTCCCCTTCTATCCCCCTTGAATGTTTGAACAGTCCACTCTTCCATTGGTGTTTATATGGAAAATGAATTGATGAATATATTTCAAAACCTATCTCTATAGGAAAAGAAAAAATCACCTATTATTTACCAAAGAGATGGTGACCACTTCTTGGTACATTGGATGCACTACAGAAATTTTATATAATTGCGACTTGTTATTTGCAATAGATTCTCATCGAAAAAAGTCTTTTGGGATAGGAGTCCATCCTAAATAACATGTAGTAGAAGGGGGCGTCACAAATGTGATTATTTTTTATGGTCTGTCATAGAAAATATTTTTGTGATGGATATACAATCAGTCATAAAACATTCCTAAAATATTATTTAAAATCCTTTTTTTCGATGATACATTGCAAAAAGTTATTTACAACGAACGAATACTCCATCACAAATAAATTTTTTAAAAAATAAAATTATAAATAATTAAAATTAATTAAATGTAATAAATAAAATAAAATAAGTTAAAATAATTCTATATATATATAATTAAAATATTAAATAAAATAAAATTAATTTACAAAAAGTATAAAATAAATATACTTAAACATAAATAAAATTATTGAAATTAATTAAAAAATTAAATATATAAAAAAAATAAAAAACAGACAGTGGAACATATTTAAGAATAATTAAAAACCTAATATTAATGAAAAAAATTAGAAATATAAAAATAAATTAAAATATTTAAAAATAATTAAAAAATTTAAAAAATTTAAAAATTAAATCACACATAATAATAATATATCATTTCAAACATAATATGTTTATCATACCAAATTACAAAATAGTTATAAAATCTTCAGAAATCATCCACTAGCATCAGGTGGAGGAGGATCGCTTGAAGGACCAGGGGGAAGAAACTCCATTCCAACACCACGTGAAAGTTGTCGCATATACTCCATTAACTCCCCATCTCTCAGAAACTACTGCTCACGCTCCTCCTCCCTCTTCTTTTTCATCTATTGTACCATCTCATCATGAGCTCTTAATCTCTTCTCATAATGTGTAATGGACAAAGGCATCGATGGAGACTCTCCATGAGCTCCATTCTCACTCACTGATGCCATCATAGAAGTACCATAATAACTCATAGGTTTTTTTCAAGAACCCATACCAATCACTCGACCTTTTTCAACACCATGGGAAGTCACCTATATCTAAGCCCCATCATCGAAACTCGAATCATCAGTGACATATTTTTATGTCTTAGCTTGAATCTCCTGTTAATGAGAAGTCACAACCTCATATATTTCCTTTTAAAAATAATGGCAAATTCTAATAATAATAAAATTAATATTCATGAAATTTTTCAAAAAAATCACTAACCGCAATATGGAATTGTCATTCACCTATAACTTCTCTTATACAGGGATCAGTATACATCTTATTATAAAATTCAAACTCTATAATAAATAGGTCAGTAGTAGCCTGTATAATATAAAAACATGTTATAGTTAAAATAAATATACATTAATAAATAATATCACTTACCATATATTGTCGATGTATTCCATATGTACGAATCCTGGACCTATGGGTGACCCTTGCCTCCCCCAGCTCTATCGTCCAGCTTATGATCTCCTATTAAAAGTATCTCCTAGCTAGAAGGAGCACAACCCATCCCATACCTAACCTGATATATAGCCGGGATGATGGGAGATGCAAGGCTGATCAAATATGGTAGCACAAGATTTATCTATAGCTCATTTTCTGATGTTGTGTAGAACCCGATGATAGTGCTCATGTAAACAATTATCGCATGCCTTTCGGATAGGACCTATCTGGCTATCATAAATTGGTGAAAATAAATTATGCAAGATAATTAAAAAAATTAATAATTAAATAAATTGAAAAAATATAATTTTTTTAATAACGTATAATCCGGTGATCAAACATCTGGTCACACACGATGATGGGTACCAAGCCCCATGAAACCCATGGATTGGAAAAATAATTTCTTAGAATTGTACCAGCCTACCCAATGACTAAATATAAAAAACTGTTCAAATTGAAACAAATATATAATCATAAAATTATTATCAAAATTAATACTCTTAGTTAATATAAAATAAATATCTTAAACAATTAAACATACCTCTGTAGACGAGGATCAAAATAGACATATGGTCGTCTCTCTAGAATAGGATCTGGAATCAGTAATCAAGAAAGAGCACACCCCCTCCTAGTAGGCGCACCTACCTGAGGAGGAGTAGCTGAATTGGGCTCATCATATGGAAGTACATCATATGTGAGAGAATGTAATAGATTGTCAGGATCATATCCATCTATCTGAAACAAATATTATCACCAGTAAGATATTTCTAAAATATATATGAAATATAAAAAACTAATAAATGTCTGAATAATATAATGTTACATGTAAATTATTGTTAATACAAACACGAAATTTAAAAAACTAATAAATATCAGAATATGATAATTACTTGTAACTAAAGACATGAATAAAATATATAAATCACCATTTTCATCAACATCAATGTTTTCATCCACATCTTCAACATTGTCAACATCCATATGACTTTTAGTTTCATCATCCTTTATTACTTCATCAACATTATCTATATCATCAACCCTCAATTGGTGGGTTTCATCATCGATGTTTATATCTTGTCAAATAAGATATATATTTAGAAATGTTTATTGAAAAATTTCAATATGTTTCACTTCGATAGAACCATTTTCATTTTCAATAAACTGATTGTCACATGATTTTATTTTTATCACACTACACCAGTCCTTCAAATCTCTCGAAACATCACAGTAATTTCCATAGTAAAATTGATGCACTTTTTATTCCGACCTAAATGGTTCATTTGATGTAAGAAGGCAATTATATTTAATGTCAAAGACTCCATGTTGTTGATGAAATTGCAACCCCTAATCAGTATCAAACCAATGACATTTAAACATTGTATTATAATTTTTTCCCAGATAACATAACTCAATTATTTCATCTAAAATACCATAAAAGTCAACTTCACTTTCCTTATGATGGTATCCTTTCAAATGAACACCACTATTCATTGATTTATTTGAGTCACCATATATGTGTGTATGGAATTGAAATCCATTTACCACATACACATTATAATATTTTACCGATTTTGATGGAGGTTTTTTGAGTGCACATAATCAACAGTCAATTTTATTTTCTTTTTGTGTTGCCTATAGACAATAAAATTATTAATAATAGATAACATTGAAAAATTGATTTATTATTCCATCGAAAGAAACTTAATATACTAGTCTTTGAAACCAATATGAAAAATTTTATTGTCGATGTTCCTTAAGAGAAACAGATGTAATATATATAAATTGATTTTGGATATGGTCATCATTTAGTATACAAAAAAGTTAATGTAAATAAAGATATCTTTTATAAATATTTAACGAAATAATAAAAAATTAGTACTTACTGCACAAATTGTGTCATTTATTCACAATTCAACAGAACATAAGTATGACCTCTGTGCAGTTCTTCATCTGTAAGTCATCGCTCATGATAACCATCAAAACCAAGCTCATTCTGATTAAAAAGTAACAATTGATGGTCTGTGACATCATCAACATTTGTCTCATTGTGACCCATGTGATTATGTTTTGAAGGATATTCCGATTGAAAATAATAAGAGAAGAAATTCTGAATTTCCTCCTATAAGTATGCTTCTGCAGTCGACCCTTCAAATGATGCTTTGTTACGTACATTCTTCTTTAATTTTTGTATATATCTCCCAAACAGATACATTCACTAGAATTGTACTAGCCCTCCACATTTAGATTCATATGGGAAATGTAATATTAAATGTTCCATGGAATTAAAGAAGCTCAATGGTAATATTCTATCCAATTTACATAAAATTAAAACAATATCTTTTTCAAACAAACTCAATGTATTATAATCCAATATTGCTGCACAAGTATCTCAGAAAAAAATGATATTTTGGTCAACATGTCCTAGATTGAAGAATTAAACAACCCTCTAAGACCAATAGGTAGTATTCATTCAATTATTACAGATAATGTTTGACTAATTGCATATTATTATTGTATTTTACCACCTTGAAATATTCTATGGAATATGATCAGAGTGAGGCACTGGGTCAGCACTGGATTACAGGCCCCATAGAGTCTCAGTATAGATAAAATAACAATATTAAATATATTAAATAAGACACATGATATTTTTTGAAAATAATAGATTATCTCTCAAACATTGTCTCATATGAGAAATTTGAGACCACCGTTAGGTATGAGATATGGGTTTTGTCCTACATGTGACATTACATATGTGTACATCGGGTGTTTAATTACACTGCATTCTAGAGTAATTTATTTAATATTTTTATTATAATTTCAAATAAAAATTTAAAATATCTTACAAACTATGTATTGTATAAAAAATTGAAGACCATAATTTGGTCCATTATATGGGGATGTGGGGTGTACCTTAGCCGTGACATAATAATTGAATTTATAATAAATATTGGAAATTTTTAACAATTACTCATATTTTTCCTTTTAAAAATTTTGAAAAAAAATCCTAATTTCCTCATATTTTCAAATTATTAACAATGTTTTGAAATCAACACTAATATATACTATGTATTAATAATATTGAAAAATTAATTATTTGTTAATATAAATTACATAATGATTAGTATTAATGTAATTTTTTATGTATTTATACTTTTTTATGTTTATATATTTTTTATATATTTTTAAAAAAATTTATAATGATTTTATAATCATTAGTAATATTAAAATTTTACTAATAATAATGAATCATTGATTGTTAAATATTATAAATCATTTAAATTAATACCATATTTTTAATATTGAATATTTTTTACAAATTTTGAATAAGTCTTTTAATTGTTATATATTTTTAAAATGTATTACAGAAAATTATCCTAATTATTATTATCTATGTTTTAATATTACATCTTTAAATTTTTTATTTTTTTCATTAAACCAAATTTTTAATGTTTTTTAATATAAAAAAATCTTATAAATAATGTTTAGTTAAAAAAAATTTCGTAAATTTATTTTCTCATCATTCTTAAAAAACAAATATTTATTAAGTAAAAAAAGTACATATATATCGTCAATTTTTCAAATTATTAATAATATTTTGTAATTAAAACTACTATTTAATATATATTATTAATATTAAGTAAATAGTTATTTATATATATTTATATTAAAATATTTATTAATTAATATATATATATATATATTCTAACAATTTTTTTAAACCAATATACATATTAAATTTATTTATACATAAATATAAACATACATAGATATGTAATATTTATTAATAATATTGACTAATTAATTAGTAATTATTATAAATTATGTAATTATTATTAATAAATATTTGAATTATTTTTAAATTTTTAATAGTTATTATATATATATATATCACAATTTCATAATTAAAATAAATATATAAAATTTATTCTGACTCTTTATTAAATAAATATACATATAAAATCTATATATATACATATATATATATAACCTTACATGTATTTTTAAAATATTTGTATATACATATTCAGATTTCAATATATATATATATGTATGTATGTATGTATGTATGTATATATATATATATTACATGATTTCATTATCAAATATATTTTTACATGTTTTTTTAAACACAAACACACACACACACATATATATATATCATATAAATATATACATACTTACATACATACATACATATATATATATATATCAAAAATATTACATGTTTTTTAATGTTTATATATGTTTATGTCTGTATATATATATCGAAAAATACACATTTTTATATAAATTATTTATATATATATATTCACATGTTAATATACATAAATGTGTGTGTGTATATATATATATATGTATATTAATAACCTTACACATTTTTAAAACGTTTATATATGTCTATCTGAAAAAAAAAGAAATAATGTTATTCATCCAAAAATAATAAATACAAATATATTGAGAAAATCATACCAATTCATATAGTATGTAATCAGCCTCAGTCCACTCTAAAGTTTGATGGGCCCTCCACCTCCTATCACAGATCAAAGTTACCTTGTTCACCCTAAAATTCCCAACAATCTCGAAACTAACCCCACACCTAAAAATCATAATATCCCTTATGATCACATGGGGAATATTTCACCAAGGACTACCACACCTCTTACCTGCTCCCTCTCCCCAACAAGCAAAGATTCCCCCATTTCCCCTCCCATCCAAAAACCCATCCATCATGAACCACTGGAACCCCTTAAGAATATTCCCCCTCCTTTACTAGCCTCCATTTTCCCACCCTTATTCTTAAAAAAATATCACTCAAACTTCCCTTACATGGACCTAAAAATCACCAGATATGGAAGATTAAATATGGAGGTCAACATGGCATCGACCTTCCTACGTCGGAATTTGGAGAATCCAAGTGAAACCTTGAGACATCACTCGCTTGGGAACAACTACCTAAGGGATGGAAGATAAAGGAGTATGGTTATTTTTTTCATATACACAGATCCATGGATGAATTGACCCTATCCTTCCTATCCTAATGAATCTACTATGTTGGATCTATTGTGGGATTGGAAACCCATGCATAGTTCAAGTGCTCTAGCATTGGGGCACCAAAAGTTTCCCCAAAATTGTTTTCCTATCTGAAATCATGGTAAAAAAATAAATAGATGTATGGAATCTCTTAAAAGGTTAGTTTTCAAGGTTGTTTCCATATCAATTGCCATGTTAAGGATGATATACATTGTCTCCTATGGAAGGAGGAAGGGGCCATCAGGGTTAAAATATTCTTGTTAAACCATATTTCTACCTTTGTGCACTAGATGAGCATTCTTGATAGGGGTTTTCTAGGTTTCTATGGTTATTCCTCACAAAAAGATAGCTAGAAGCCCTAGGATCTTCTAAAGTTGATTAAGGATGACTTTCTAGGGCCTATTATCATGGGTTGGGACTACAATGAAATTATGTTTTGAAGGGAAAGGATTGGGGGTACCTGTAGACACTCTTCCCATATGAGAAACTTCGTGTAGGTAGTTCCAAGAATGGACCTATCGGACCTGGGACATACTGGTCTCCAATTCACATGGTTTCTTGGGTTCTCATAGATCACTCGGATTGTTTTTAATTTGGACGGATTCATAGCTTCTTCTGAATAGATCAACATTTTCAATCTCTTCGATGTTTCTCATCTTACCTCAGCCATTTCGAACCACTAATCCATCTTAATCAAACTTAATATTTAACACATGAATCCAAGACAATAAATGAATTTTAGATTACAAAGCTACTAGATAATAGAAAGGGATTGCAAAGATGTTATTAAAATAGATTAGAATATGGAAGACCCCAATGTTCTCAATAAAATATACAAGTTTTTTTCAAACCATAAGTAGTGGAGTTGTAGTGAGTTTTGTAGGGGCGTAAGCCTCACCCTATCATAATCGCACAACAAAACAAGAGAAACAAATCAGAAGTAGAAAGAGGGACACACACGAAATTATGTGGTTCGATCAGATAACCAACATCCATAGGGTAGATAGAAAAAATCATATTCTTAGAATGGGGATACATGTATTATAAACTCACATTATATCTCTCTTTTTCTTCTCTCACAAAAATAAACAATATATTTATTGCTAGAGTGTAGGATCCAATTCAAATGGATACTTCAAAATTTCTTTAGGTTGTCACCAACTATTGCAGTGTGTCATCTCCGATGGCACCACCGTCTACAATTCATCAACGTGTAACACCATAAAATTACTACAGGTCTCCTCTAGTGGCTGGTATTCTATGGAGGTGACCCACTATACACTAAAAAGTAGTGGATGTTGATATTTTATTTTCAATACACGACAATCTCCACCTTGAATAAAAATATCACCGCGTTGCTGCTAAAAAACATCATGTAACTGAAACAAATTTTCATGATGTTGCTGAAACAAATATTTCTTCCTATTGATCCCTTCTCAATTCCCATAGCCATATCAAGTTCGAGTCATATTGATCAAGTCCAAAGAATATTGGAACATGATACCTGTATCAGCTTCCTTGTCCTTTAGAGGAGGAACAAGATCATATATCATATTCTGATGTAGTGAATTCATATCTTATTCCATAACATACTTCCACTAGTTTAATTATTTGTTATCCAAAATGTCTCGATATCAATATGTAACACCATCTTTAAATATAGAAAGATCATAGATAATCTATTTTCCATGCCTGGAAGATCTTTGTATAATCCTTTGTGTTCTACCAGTGGTGATACTCTTATTCGATGTCACTGATTCACCTGTAATGGTCTCAGCATTAAAATAATATAGAGTACCTTTTCGAATACCTTTCATCACAAGGATTGAACCACATGTAATTTTCATGAATCCATCTTCAATAGTTATCTGGTAACCAAGCATATCCCAAACTCTAAGTGATATGAGGTTCTTTTCCCATTCTGGTACATATATCACATCTGTAAGGCGTCGAATTCTATAATCATTCATCTACAATTGTATTTAACCAATACCTACCATATGTAAAGGATGGTTATTTCTCATAAACACCACACCTTCATCTGACTCATTGAGGTTTTAAAACCAATCATGATTCCTGCACATATGGAATGAACAACATGAATCAAGAATCCAACCTTCTGAATGGTTGACCATCAAGAAAATGAGGATAGTATCTTCAACATTCTCGGTTCTATGTACAACATTTTCCTTCTATTTCCTCATTTTGGGACAATCCTTATTCCAGTTCTATTTTTCATGACACTAGGCAAACTTGCCTTTCACTAGACTTCTGAAGCTGGACTCACCTTTTGATGTCGATCAAGATTCATCTCTTCTAAATATTCCAGATTTTCTGTTAGATAACCTTCCTCTAATTATCATCAGTATCTCTGATGCGGAATCCCAATGGTCATACTGGTCCTTCCTCCTATAATCATTATTATCTAAGGAATTTGATACATCAACAAATTTTACCTCATCCTTACCATATGAAAATGTTTTAGTAAGGTGATCAAGACTCTTCGGTAGAGAGTTCTACAAAAACATATCCTTATCTTCATCTCTATTTGTTACTTACAAACTTTTCAAATCTTCCAGGATTTTATTAAACAAATCAAGGTGCTCAATCATATACATACCTTGCCTATACTGAAATCTGAACAATTTATTTTTCAGGTACAACCGATTTTTAATGCTTTTGGACATGTATATGTTCTTCAAAATATTCCACAAACTTTTTGCAGAGGTCTATTACATCAAATTGTATTTTTGATCTTTATCCAAACAAAGTCGGATCGTACCACCGGCTTGACAATTGAGTCTCCTCTGGTCTCCATCAAAGATGTTGGAGGGATTTTCTTTCAAGATGATATCTAACTCTTATTGATTTATAATATCCAAAACTTCACATTTCCATATGACTATGTTTTTTTTCGTCAAAATTTTCCATCTCAAATTTGGTACTGGACACTATAATTATATATCTAGAATTATTTACAGTACTGACATGTGTAGTTGGAACAAACTCCCAGGGTGGTACCAAATTAATTTCGGTTTCGTGATTCTCTATCACAAAAACAGACCAGAATTTTAAAAACATACACCACCAATGAATCAATAATAGTTGAAAATGATGAACTTGACTATTTAATTTACCAAATAGGATCCCAAATGAATATCAAATTTTATTCCGAAGTATTTTTTTTAAAAATACACAAATTCCAACTCAATTTTTTTTAACAAAAATCCCCCTTTTTTCTGTGACTGTCAGGTCCAATACATGTGACACCTTCTTTCATAAAAATTATTATATCTTTTTTTCTTTTTTGAATTTCACACTCACAAAAATCTTAAAAAAACATGTCCCCTCACATATTCAAAGTTTTTCTCTCACACCACCCCTTTTTGCTTTATCTTATTTTGTTTCTTCTTTTGTTTCCATGCACCCTTTCTTAAATTATTCCTTCTTTCCAATTTTTATTCTTATTTCTCACCAAATATGAAACCTGAAATAGAGTTTTGAATATAAATCAAACCACACGGATAGCAGTGCCCAAAAACTACATAGTAGTGATCGCGCAGAAGTGTGGTAGAGGCACAGATTGTAGTTGGTTGAATATGTGCGGACAACAGAAGGTTGGTGAGGGGTAGATCCATATTTTTATACTCAACCTTTGAGCAAGAAATACATACATCAGATGATGCATTGTGGAAAGATGCAGATTTGCACAAGAAAACAACAACATATTCACTGGAGTGTGAACAGTAGCTTCCAACAGGATGTACGAACAACATGGGTTAGGTGTGCGGATAGGGAGAAATGGATACTGATATTTCCCAAGTAATCAAACACAACATATGATACCACTTTGTAGGGGTGGAAGTTCCCAACCTCTCGTAATCGCACACCAAAATAGGAGAAACAAATAAGAAGTAAAAAGAGGGACACACACAATTTTACACGGTTCGGTCAGATAACCTACTTCCACGAGGAAGATAGAAAAATTATTATTCTTTAAATGTGGATACACATATTAAAAATTCCCCACATATCTCTCTTTTTCTTCTCCCACAAAAATAGCCCATATATTTATAGACAGAGTGGAGGATAAAATTCAAATGGTCGCTTCAAAATTTCTTCTGGCGGTCATCAACTATTGTAACAAGTCATCTCCGGAGGCACCACCCTCCCCAATTCATCAATGGGTGGCACCAAATAATTGTTTTAGTTATTTTCTAGCAACTAGTATTTTATGGAAGTCACCTACCATCCACTGAAAATTAGTTGATAGTGATATTTTATTGTCAAAACTCAACAATTTCCACATTGACTAAAAATATCTCTATGTTTCTGCTAAGAAAAAGAATAATGTAACAGAAATAAATTTTCATGTTGCTATTGAAACAAATATTTCATCATGTTTCTCCCTTCTTGTTTCCCATAGGCATCTAATGTTTGAGTCATATTGATCACATCCAAAGAATATTGGAACTTGATCCATGTATTGGTATTCTTTTCCTTCAAAGGAGGAACAAGATCCCAAATCACATTTTGATGTAGTGAATTCATATCTTCTTCCATAACATTCTTCTACTAGTATAATTCTTTGTTATCAAAAATGTCTCATTAGAAATATAGTACACCATCTTTAACTATATAAAGAGCACAACTAACTGATTTTCCATACCGGGAAGGTCTTCTTATAATCCATCGTGTTCTATCAGTGGTGATACTCTTATATGATGTCACTGCTTCACCTGTAATAGTCGCATAATTCAGATAATAAAGAGTACCTTTTCAAATACCATTCATCACAATGAGTGAGCCGTATATAATTTTTATAAATCCATTTTCAATAGTTATCCAGTAACTAAGATTATCCAAAACTCCAAGTGATATGAGGTTCTTTTCCAATTCTAGTATATATCTCACATTTGTAAGGCATCAAATTGTACCATCATGAATCTTCAACTGTATTGTTCCAATAACTCTTTTATGGAAAGGGTGGTCATTTACCATTAACACCACACCTTCATCTAACTCATTGAGTTTTGAAAACCATTCTCAATTACTGTACATATTGAATGAAAAACCTGAATCAAGAATCCAACCTTCTAAATGGTTGACCGTCAAGAAAATGAGGATAGCATCATCAACATTCTTGGTTCACTGTACAAAATTTTCATTTGATTTCCCAATTTTGGGACAATCCTTCTTCCATTGCCATTTTTTCATGATAGTAGACACACTCTTCTTTCCTTGGACGTCTAAAGATGGACTCAACTTTTGACATTGATCGTGATTCACCTATTTTGAATCTTCTGGATTTCTTGTCAAATGACATTCCTATAATTTTCATCAGTTCCTCTGATACAGAAACCCAATGATCATACTTTTCCTTCCACCTATACTCATTATTAACTAAGGAATTTGATACATCAATAAATTTTACCTCATCCTTACCATAAAACTACGATGTAGTAAGGTGATAAAAAATATCTGGTATAGAGTTTAACAATAACAAATCCTTATCTTCATCACCAATTTTTACTTCCAAAATTTTCAAATTTTCCATGATTTTATTCAATGAATCAAGGTTCTCAATCATAGAAATACATTTATTATACTTAAATATGAATAATTCATTTTTCAAGTACAGTCAATTTTCAATGATTTTGGTTATATACTTGTTCTCCATAATACTTCACAATATTTTTGCATAGGTCACTCGCATAACACTATATTTATGATATTTAGCTAAACAAATTCGGATCATGTCGTAGGTTTGATGGTTGAGTCTCCTCCAGTCACCATCAGAGATGTTGGTGGCATTTTCTTCTAAGGTAACATCTAACTCTTGTTGAGTTAGAATATCCCAAACTTTACATTGCCACCTTCTGAATTTTTTTGTCCCATTGAACTTATCCAACACAAATTTTGTATTGGACACCATACTTATATATCCATAAGTATTTGCAATACCGGAATGTGTAGCTGGAACAAACTCTTGGGGTGGTCCCGAACTACTTTCAGTTTTGGGATTCTCCATCACAAAAACTGATCAAAATTTCAAAAACAGACACCACCGATGAATCCAAAATATTAGAGAATGCTGAAATCAATTATTTAATTTTCCAAATCAGATCCCAAATGAATATCAACATTTATTCTTGAGTATTTTTTTAAAAAATTACAGAAATTGAAACTCAATATTTTTTAGCCAAAATCACCCTTTTTATGTGAGTGGTGTTTTTAATACATGTTTCACCTTCCTTCTTAAAAAGGATTGTCTCTTTTTTCCCTTTTTGACTTGTACACAAACAAAAATTCAAAAAAATATATCCCCTCACATATTCAATGTTCTTCTCCCATGCCACCCGTTTTTCATTCTCTTATTTTTTTCTTCTTTTGTTTACATGCACCCTTACCTTGATTATTCCTTATTTCCAATTATCTTTCTTATTTCTCACCAAATATAAAACTCAAAAATAGATTGCTGAAGATAAATCAAACTAGATTGACATCAGCACCCAAAAATGCATTGTAGCTGTTGTGAATAGGTATGGAAGAGGCACATATTGTTGTGGGTTGCAAATGTGCGGACAATAATAGGTTGGTGAAGGGAAAATACTGATTTTCATACGCCACCTTCATGAAATAAATACGGATAGAATATGATTCATTGAAGACAGATGCATATTTGCACAGGTGGACAGCAGCAGATTCACTAGAGTGTGAACAACAACTTCCAACATGAATCACGAACTACAGGGGTTAGGTGTGCATACGAGGAGCTATGGATGTAGATCTTTCCCTGGTAATCAAACACACCCTTTAATACCACTTTTTAGCGGCAGAAGAACCCAAACTCTCATAATCACACATCAAAACCGAAGAAACAAAGAAGAAGCAAAAAGAGGGACACACACGAATTTACATGGTTCAGTTAGATGACCTATGTCCATGGGGAAGAAAACAAAATTATTATTCTTCAAATGGGGATACACGTATTAAAAACTCCACCCATATATATATTTTTCTTCTCTCACAACAACAACCCATATATTTATAGCCATAATAGAGGAGAAAATTAAAATATCTGCTTCAAAATTTCATCAGGTGGTCACCAACTACTACAATGAATCATCTTAGGAGACACCACCCTCTGCAATTCATCAATAGGTAGCACCAAAAAATTACTACATGTCTCCTTTGGTGGCTATTCTTTTATTGTGGTCACCCACTATCCACTAAAAATTAGGGGACAATTATATTTTATTATCAAAAATCAACATATTTCTTCAGCCAGATAAAAAATGTGATGTTATCAAAATAATTATTAAGAAGATTCACTCCCTATCTCCCTCATCCACAACCCTTTCTAGAATTGTATCACTAGAATCTAATCTGAATGAATCCCTTGTAAGTAAGGAACATTACTAGTTAATGTGTTCCCCCAACATTCATATTGAAGAGGGTGACTCAAGTACATGTTATTTCAATGAAAAAGAATAAGGGAGGCGACACAAGAACTTCATTTCATGTCTTTCCTCATTAGAAGAAAATACTGTATCGAAGGAGGAGTATATCTAGGGCCTTATCTTATGACTTTTTCCAGGATCTCTACCCGAATAGTTAATCTTACATCCCTAATGAGATCACCTCATGTATTAAGCTAATTGAGATAGACTCTATGAACCACAAGCTCTCCATTGACATCTCAAATGCAGAAATCCATCTTGCACTGAAGAAAATACATTCCACCAAAGATCTAGGATATGATGTCATCCACGCCTAGTTCTCTAAAAAAAATTGGCATATCGTTGGACCTGATGTTTCGGGCCTGATATGAGTCCTTTGGAACAAAAAAGATAACCTCTCATCTATCAATGAAACTCTATTTAATCTCATATCAAAAAATCCAAAATCCCTCTTTGGTGATATATTTTAATCCAATTAGTCATTTAAATGTCACCTATAAAGTCTTCTCAAAGATTCTAGTTAACCGCTTCCTCACATTTCTCCCTTCTATTTTATTAGAAAATCAAGGTACCTTCATCCCTAATAGGCTTATTTCAGACAATGTGATAATTTCCCATGAAACCTTAAAATCCATTAAAATCTGTAATGCTTCCAAAATGGGTTTTATAGGTTGTAAAATAAACAATAAAAATTCCTTTTATAGAGTGGAATAACCCTCCCTCTGGTTTATTTTGTGCAAAATAGGATTTTTCTCCCAAGGGGTTAACATGGTTATGCAATGCATATCTTCTGTCGCCTTTAAAATTCACATCTATGGAGATCCCAAGTAGAGCTTCTCTCCCTATAGGGGCCTTAGCCAAGGAGACCCCTATCACCTTCCCTCTTCATCTTAGTAGATGATTTTATTTTCAGTATAATTTTAGTGTAAATGAAGGGAGTTCTAATCCATGGTGTGAAGGCTTGTTATCAGGGACCTCTAATCTCCCATCTTTTATTCACTAATAATTTTCTCCCCTTATCCAGGTCCACAATGGAAGAATCAAAGCATATTTTTCTTCTTATTCACATATAGGATAAATCCTTAAGGAAATCGGTCAATATTTCTAAATTGGAAATATCCTTCAGTGAAAGCATGCCCTCTTACAGGAAAAGAGACCTAAAATGCACATCCAGTATTCAGATAGTTGAAAGATACCAAAATTACCTTGGGATTCTGATGATATCCAGATTCTAAAAATAAGGTATTCTTCAACATTCTTGACAATGTGGGGAAAAAAAATCCAAATATAGAATTTTAAAAGGTTTTTCAAATAAGGGAAATAAATTATCATTAAGTAATTTTCTCAATCCATCCCTTCCTATTTTATGAAACTCTTAAAAATACCTAGCATCATCATTTATGTAAAGACACGGAAATTTCAAAGAATATTTTTTTTCTTAATACTTTGGAATTTTTCAAGTCTACAGTTTCTGACGACACTTGATTCCGAGGCCCAGTGTGCCCAGAATCAATTTCTGAAGTTTTGTTCGGGTACGTTCAATAAACGTACATGTGGGTTTTCCTATCTTTTGAATCGGTGCATGGAATTAAAATCTGAGGACACCGATGAACTCGCAGCGCCGGTATTCACTTAAGGGGACCTTTACCGTAGTTGGGTTTTATGCGGATTGAAAGTCAATTTTTGGGGTTCAATAAAAAAGTTAAATAAAATTTTTGTGAACAATATTATTTATCATGGGTAGTTAAATACTACATGGCGAAGTTATTGGTGAGGACCACACCCACATAACCTCTCATGAGAGGATATTTGTGAGGTGGGGCCCATACGAGCCCTAACGTTTCATCTCCCCATTACTCCCCTTAACCCCCTTTAATTAATTTGTTAACTCCTCTCTTTTAAATTTAAACTCTCCACCTCCCACTCATTAAATTTTCACACTCAATTAATTAATATCCTTATTAATTAATTGGTAAAACTCTTCATTTTGAATTAATTTGAATTTCTTGGCATTTCTTTAAAAGTTGGAGAAGTCTAATTTAATATTTGCATAGAAAATATTTTTGGTGGGGGAACCTCAGGAGAATTAGAAGAAGCTTCGTTCTTCAACGAAGAACGCCGTCCTTCCAATGAAGAACCACGGAAGAATGATGATCATCTCCTTCGATCTTCAGCCAAGCCTAAGGAGAAGGAGCCACCCACAAGGAATGCCGATCACACGCCATCCTCAACTCCTTCTTCCCCGACATCAATGAATTGACGCCGTTTCCCCGCGACGTCATTTTCCACGACGCCCGATTACCGCGAACCTTATTTCGAGGTGGGGGTTTCATATAATTAATAAGTGAATAAGTTATCTCGATTGTGTTGATTTCTTTGGTATAACATCGGCCAATTGTTACCACCTAACGCGGAGGGTGTGGGCTGAACAAACATGGCCCGACGACCCTCCGAAATTTTCCTGAATTTATTCGTGATTAAGACGCGATGGAAGAGGTGATGACGAGGGAAGGAGGCGGTTGCGCGCCGGCCGCATGCGAAGAACCGCGGCCTGCAACTGCGGGCCGCTCGGCCGACGAAGAACCGTCTGGCTAAAGTCAGCTGGACTAAAGAGACCGCGGTGCCACAAGCGATGCTGCGCTGTGTAGAACCGTGGCACGCACTCTGTGGGCCACTCGGTGGCGAACAGGCCAGCTCGCCAGCCGGCCGGGATGAAGGAGTCGCGGTGCCAGGAGGGAACTGTGCTGAAGGGACTGCGGCTCGCCCATGCGGACCGCTCACGCCAAAAAGGTCAGCCGGCTTCGGCCGGCCGGTTGGGAGGGCGTCGCCGCCAGTTCAGGAATGCCCCCCCCCCTCAGACCGCTCGACCACCCGGGTCGAGCCGCTCGGCCAGCCGGCCGAGCCGCACCCTGCCAGGCCGGGTCGCACGACTCATCGGGCCAGTCCAACCCTCTGTCAGGTCGGACCCTCCAAAACCGGGTTGACCCGACCCGCCATCCCACTGGGGTTAACGGGCTGGGCCCGTTTTTACATAAACATGAATATCTATAAGACCGCGCGTCCGATCGACAATCCGTCTGCGTATTAGGGACCATCGCGATGAAGCGGTTTTTTGCGATACTCTAAGTGAGTTATGGACAACTTTATAAAATGGACAGGTTTGGAATGAGCGTATTTCCAATCGGGCCTCTAGAACGGAAAAGTCAATATCCCTCAGACTGGGCGTCTGATTGACGCACCATCTGTCGCGTTGGGTTCCTTTTGATGAGACAGAACTTCGAGATACATCAACTCTAGACTTCGTGAAAGTTGATGTATCGACCCCCTTTAACTCGAGGAGCGGACCCTCCTGGAATCGAGCATGCTATGTGAGGGAAACCTAGAGTTGGATGCGACTACAACGACAACTGTACTAGAATCCTCCGTGGGTTTGGCAGCAACAACAACTGTACTGGAATCCTCCGTGGGTTCGGCAGCGACGACAACTGTACTGGACTCTTCCGTGGGTTTGACAGCGATGAAAACTGTACTGGAATCTTCTGTGGGTTCGAAACCTTAGATGAATCAGTGACTACATCTGATCATATCTATCTCTACATAAAATATGTATACCTGTGTGATCTGAGTTTTGATTTTCAATCATTATCATCGATGTGATTGACTTCTTTCCTGTGTGGACAGGGTTGTATTTGGGCTCGAGAGTTGGAGTCGTACTGTGGTTGATAACTTAGGTATATGTATGAGAATATACCTAAGTAGGGTTGGTTGATACTTCATGTTTGTATCTCTCTTCTGTGGATTATCCTTTTTGGATTCGGGGAGACCTTCGGGGGTCTCGGGGTCCCTACTGAGTATCGTATACTCACCCCTACAGGAGCTTTGCCCGCACTACGTTGAGTTGGTTGTAGACGATGGACAACACTGATCGAGGTGGAGACTTGTTGAGCTGGACGGTACCCGGAGGTGGACTACTTGGCGAGACGTACACGGAGTGGACGGACGGACTTGAGGTGCTGAGGAGGCCATCTGTACCCACCCTTCAGGTGGGATTTCTGGAGGACGACTCAGTGGTTGTTGTTTTACTATACTACAGTTGTGCTATCCTTCAGTTGTACTGTACTTTTAGTTGGATTTCTCTACTGGATCATTTACCTTTCAACATTTAATTTTGTATTAAGTTTACTTAGTTCTTACTTCAGTTGTGTAAACTATTGTGTTTTTTTACTTTTATAAAGGCAATGCCTTCCCTTTTTATTGGGATTTACGCCTTTGGTGCTAGTCGCCAGCCCCTGGCCTATGGAAGGCGGGCTTGGGGTTGTCACGGCATGGGCCCCGAGGATGGTTCATGACAATTTATCATCCTCACTTGTGTCTCACCAATATTTATGGGGACTCAACAATGGTAAAACAATGTTAATGGGATTTCTTGTGACAAGCTTTGCAAATAAAAACTCTAGGGGGAATGGGGTTCAAGGATTTTCATATCTTCAATGAAACCCTTCTTTCCAAACAGGGATGGTGGTTTATCTAACAACCTGTATCCCTCCATGAAAAGGTCTTCCAAGCTAAATATTTTTTGTTTGATGATTTCTATTGGGGTAACTTAGGCCCCCACCCTATATTTTTATAGTGTGGTCTTTGGGGATCGTGCAAGATCCTTTTGAGTGATAATTGCTATAAAATTACTGATGGATCATCTGTTAGAGTCTGGTGTAACACCCCAATAATTTATAAATAGATTTATTATAGTATGCATAGATCACTAAGTCTCTACAAACACCACTTTGTTATAACCTACCCAAGTAAACATAATTTTGTCACTTCAATTATGTGAATTTCAAAAATCTGACATACATGGTTGCGATCAGTAAGTTATTTGGAGTCCGATAAGAAAAACTCAATTTTCAGTGAATAGTTACCATCCCTTATGAATAGTAACCTACCCTTATGAATAGTAACTTACCCTTATGAATAGTAATATCAATCTTATGAATGGTATCCATACCCTTGAATGTATAAATAAATTTGAGTACCTTAAAAATGAAGATGGATATTTTAAGTGGTTGTACTTTTCGATTAAATAATGATTTTAATTAAAAATAAAATTTATCATATTTAGAAATTTATTTTTGAAAAATGGAGTTCATTTTTGGATTATAAACGTCAAAAAATGGTCTGGGTGAATTTTTTGGGCTTTTCTGAAATACCTGAATTTTTGTGATTAGTAAAATACATTAATTTACCGTATAAATACATTATAATTTAAATTAACTATTCATAGCATCATGAGTGATATAAGAATCCAAATATTGAACTCACATTCATATATTACTATTCTAATTCAATGAATACTCACTATTTATTGTCTTGAGAAGAAATAATAAATTAATTATTATAATATTAAGAAAACTCTCCTCCCCTCCACTATATAAACCACCCCTCACCCCCTCTTCCTCCCACACCACTCAAGCTACAAGAATTTCCTAAATTCTGCTCAAATAGCTCCTTAACCTCCTCCCCCACGTCCAAGACCATCTGGTCTCATCAAAAGGCCAAAAAAAAAAGGCTTTAAGGAGATTCTCAAGGACGAGTACTCAAGAGGTGAACCTCTCTTCCTTTTTCTTTGAATTCCTTTTACAAGTTCCATTATTTTGTTCTCTCTTCTCACCTCACCTAATCCATATGCCATGATAATTCCAGTACCATACATGTACTATATTTTCATTATGTTAATGGAATATTTCATCATAATATCTCTTATCCCCTTCCTTTTATATTATAAATGCAAACACCGTCTGAGATGTGTTAATTTATCACACTCAAGGAAGATTGATTTTTAATTTGAATTACTATATTCAAGAATGGTTATGAAACCTTTTAAATGGTTGAACCAGATAATAATATATGTATTTTATCTTGTTTAATGTTCTGGAATCCTTACACACTCATAATATTTAATAATAATACAAAACAACTTTGTTGTGAACAAAACCTCCATGCCAAATCCAAGCGTTTATTTGTAACTCATCGAATGAGTCATCCTCATGGTTTATAACCAGAATCATTATAAGATCATTTATATCTATTTAATTTCACTAATAATTTATATTAATAATTATGGATGTTTAACCACATTTGAAGCAAACATCCATTCATGAATACAAGTAAACGGATCATGAAACCCAAAGAAGAAAATGCTACAAAAACCATAAAATTGAATCTCTGAAAGCCATCAAAAAGATCATTAATGAACCTAATAAGGGACTAACATATCAATTACATGTTGATGAGGTTCTGGAATTATTAATTAATGAAGCTAAATTTGATTATTATGGTCGTTAATAACAATCAAGAACACCTCCAAGCATAAGGTAAGGGATCCTCTCTCTCACTTTTGTTCAAGAATCTCCCCTATGTTGTGCTATTTTATTTTTAATACCTAATGATGAGGTATGTTTTCAAAACTCCCCCATAATGACCTTATAATATATAAATAATGGTATACCCCTTTAAATCTCATTAATCCCTCGCATGAACACTCATTTCCATGACAAAAATTTTTTGTAAGGGGTTTTCTCATCTCACTTTCAATTATGTTGGATTTCCATTGTTCGCCTCTTATTCCTAATATGGGGTACAAGTGTACGGACATTTGATATATATCATCATGATTCTATTTATATTCATGGTATTCTATGATTCATTTGGTGGTTATTAACTTTTTTTCATATGACTCAATTGATTACAACATGGCAATGAGCTTTGTCTCTATTTTCACTTTGTTATGACTTGCTTAGTATTGTGCACCTACTCTTTCTTATGAAGTGTACCTACTGCCCATTTGATATCAAATTTCAATTAAAATTATATTCAATTTAAATTTATATATTCTCATATCATGGATATGATTATTATTTAAAATATATAATATTTTACATATAGTATTTATTTTGAATGTTGTTTTGACAGTGGAAATATTGATGAATAAGTATCCTCTATTCTATATGGATAATGGAAAGGCATATTTCTCTTGGGTTGAATCTATGTATAAAGAATTATTTGGACATGAAGCAGTGGGTGGGGCCTGCTACATCTCCTCGATGCATCGGTAGGTCTCCTGAGACAAATCAGTTGGCGAAAGACCCTTCGAGTTTATTTCCAAAAATCAGATGGGTTTCTACCCACAGAACTAAACCGTTTTTACAGGTTTATGGTATCATGTTCCAGATACATGACGTCCAATTAATAAGTATTATCTTTATTCATTATCAGTTATTACTATCCATGAAGTTTTTCACTATGAAAAAATCTATGGATGCAGTTTCATTCTCAGTTTATTAATGGTGTGAGTTTTTCATTTGTTCACCATGCCATATTGATTATGTCAAATTGTTTATAATTTAGTTATTATTTATTCATGATTCTTCTATTTGTAACTCTTACTGAGTTTTTGATCTCACCCCTTTTACTTTTTTACCTTCAATTGGTTATGAATAGGAGATCACTTATTGAGTTCTTGTGGATGCAGTTTTAGTTTTCGTTATGTATTGTATTTTGTAACCTTTTTCCAATGTAATTTGAGTTGCATCTATGTATCTAGTTTCTTAAATAATACTAAACTTATCGTTCCTTCAAGATTTTATTTCCTTCTAACCATTACAATATAACAAGTAATTCACCGACTCCAATCTGGAGGGGTCGGGGTGTTATAATTGGTATCAGAGGAAGTATAGTAGAAAACATGGAAGCTAGATTTAGAAGACATAGATTAGAGAAGAGTCCCTAAGATAGTCTTTGAGGATAAACATACAAGAACACCCCAGTATTTTGGTAATGAATTGATTATGTGGATCTTTCTAGCAATACATCTATGTTGGGATATGAGCAGGTAGAGGTGGCTCTGGTACAAATGTACCTAGGAGTGAAAGCTCTGACAAGGAGTTTTGAGATTGACCCAAGGTATCCTTGTACACGCCAATGGGCCTTGTTGTACTCTTAGTTATGACACTCCAGGGGGATATGCTTAAGATAATTCAAATTTTCTTTTCAATCCATTATGAAGGAGTTTAATGTAAAATTTTCCTCTTAGAAACCATGTTTATGAGATTACCTATGAATAGAATTTCAATATATGTTCAGTGCTTTTCTATTTTAGTTTCATAGACTAATCTAGTGTATGCCATTTTTTAGAAATGATTTCTAATGGAAGTAGGGGAATCAATACTCATAGAAAAATTTCAGGATTATGAGTTTTCATTAAACATATGGTTAGTCTTTGTGTCTATTATTTATGTTAAATCCTTGTTTTATAACTTTTCATATCAAGGAAAGTCAGTTACAAATGGAAGGAGGAGGATCTAAAATGACATTTGTATCCCTTCTTAATGACTTTCTTGCAATAATTATTACAAATTCATGTCCCGAAAATTCTGAAACATTTTCTAACATACAACTCACTTGAAAGCAATTTTTTTACATATCAAACACCTCCACTATACCTCGATACCATCGTAGATTATGGGTTGTATTTAATCAAATTATATTTTCGCAATATTCTCATATTTTCAAGAAAGGTAAATATTATCAAGGAATTTTTAAATAATTTACCTTATCAAAATATTTTGAAGCATATTATGATTTTGAAAAAGGTGTTGAAGAAGGAGACCCTTGCGCAACCTATTTATATTTGATTTTAAAATATAATATTTCGGCACATACTTATGTAATTTTAAAAGGACCATTGATTGAATGTTTCAACTCAAACTCAATCAAATTTTTTTATAAGAATAATGTTTTATCTGATGTTTTGAAATTATATGTCATACATGATTATTTTTCGAAACTATTTTTTTGTGAACTCCAATATGACCCAAGTTGTACAAGGTGTGTCTAGATGAAGGAAGCAAATGATTTCGAAGGATCTGTAAATCATTGTTGTAATGCATGGAACTTTTATTTATGTGAGAAGGATGATGATGAAAGCATATGGACACCATGATCAAGGTTCCCTCAATTTTTAATAAGTAAATAAAATTTTGAGGATGAAATTTCCGAAGGTGGGAATAATGTAACCCTCCAAGAATTTACTTTATTATAGAATACATAGATCACTAAGTCTCTACAAACATCACTTTGTTATAACCTACCCAAGTAAACATATCTTTGTCACTTCAATGATGTGAATTTCAAAAATCTGACATACATGGTTGTGATCAGTAATTTATTTGGAGTTTGATAAGAAAACTCATTTTTTGGTGAATTGAAACCTACCCTTATGAATAGTAACCTAACCTTATGAAATGTAACATACCCTTATGAATATTAATATGAATTTTATGAATGGTATCCATACCCTTGAATGTATAAATAAATTTAGGCACCTTAAAAATGAAGATGAATATTTTAAGTGGTTGTACTTTTCGATTAAATGATGATTTTAATTTAAAATTAAATTTATCATATTTATAAAATTATTTTTGAAAAATGGAGTTCTTTTTTGGATTCTACAAGTTGAAAAATGGTTTGGTTTAATATTTGGGATTTTTCTAAAACACTTGAATTTTTTGTAAATAGTAAAATACATTAATTTACCTTATAAATACATTATAGTTTAAATTAACTATTCCTAGCATCATGAGTGATGTAAGAACCCAAATATAGAACTCACATTCATATATTACTATTCTAAGTGATGGAATACTCACTATTTCTTTTCTCGAGAAGAAATAATAAATTAATGATTATAATATTAAGAAAACACTCCTCCCCTCCACTATATAGACCACCCCTCACCCCCTCTTGCTCCCACACCACTCAAGCTTCAAGTATTTCCTATATTCTGTTCAAATAACTCCTTAACCTCCTCCCCCACGTCTAAGACCTGTTGGTCTCACCAAAATCCCAAAAACAAAGGCCTTAAGGAGATTCTGAAGGAGGAATATTCAAGATGTGAACCTCACTTCCTTTTTCTTTCAATTCCTTTTACATGATCCATTATTTTATTCTCTCTTCTCAGCTCAACCTATCCAAATGCCATGATAATTTTGGTACCATAAATGTACAGGATTTTTATTATGCTAATGTAATATTTCATCATGATCTCTCTTCTTCCCTTCCTTTTATAAAATAAATTAAAACACTGTCCGAGATGTGTTAATTTATCACACTCAAGGAAGACGAGTTTTCAATTTGCATTACTATATTCAAGACTGGTCGTGAAATATTTTCAATGTTTGAACCAGATCATAATATATTTATTTTATCTTTTTTAATTTTCTACAATCCTTACACACTCATAATATGGTATAATAATACAAAACAAGTTTATTGTGCACATAACCGCCAAGCCAAATCCAAGCGTTTATTTTTAACTCATCGAATTAGTCATCCTCGTGGTATATAACTAGAATCATTTTAAGATAATTTATATATGTTTAATTTCACTAATAATGTATATTAGAAATTATTGATGTTTAAACACATTTCAAACAAACATTCATTCATGAATACAAGTAAACAGATCATGAAAACCAAAGAAGAAAATGCTACCAAAACAATAAAATTGAATCTATTAAACCCATAAAAAAGGCCATTAATGAACCTAATAAGGTTATAACATATCAATTACATGTTGATGAGGTTATGTACTTATTAATTAATGAAGCTAAATTTTATTATTCAGGTTGTTAAGAACAATCAAGAACACCTTCAGGCATAATGTAAGGGATCATCTCTCTCACTTTTGTTCACGAATCTCCCCTATGTTGTGCTCTTTTATTTTTAATACCTAATGGTGGGGTATGTTTTCACACCTCCCACATACTACCCTTATGATATATAAATAATGGTATACCCATTTACCTCTCATTAATCCCTCGCAAGAACACTTCTTATCATGCCGAAATGTTTGTAAGGGGTTTTCTCATCTCACATTCAATTATGTGGGATTTACATTGTTCGCCACTTATTTCTTATATGTGGTATAGGTGAAATGACATTTGATATATATTATCATGATTCTATTTATATTCATGGTATTATTTGATTAATTTGGTTGTTATTAACGTTTTGTCATACGACTCAATTGATTACAATATGGAAACGAGCTTTGTCTCTTTTTTCACTTTGTTGTGACTTGCTTAGTATTTTGCACCTACTCTTTCTTATGGAGTGTACCTACTACCCATTTGAGATAACTTCTCAATTGAATTATATTCCATTTAAATTTCCATATTCGCATATCATGGATATGATTATTGTCTAAACTGTATACCATTTTACATATGGTATTTATTTTGAATGTTGTTTTGACTGTGGAAATATTGATGAATCTGTATCCTCTATTCTATATGGATAACGTAAAGGAATATTGCACTTTTGTTGAATATATTTATAAATAATGATTTTTAAATGCAGTGGTGGGTGGGGCCCTCTATATCCCCTCGATGAATCGGTAGGTCTCATGAGACAAATCAGTTGGTGAAAAATCCTTTGAGTTTGTTTCCAAAAATCAGATGAGTTTCTACACACAGAACTAAACAGTTTTTATAGTATTGTGGTATCCTGTGTCAGATAAATGACATCCACTTAATAAGAATTCTCTTTATTCATTATCATTTATTACTATCCATGAGGTTTTCACTATGAAAAAATCTATGGATGCAGTTTCATTCTCAGTTTATTAATATCATGAGTATTTCATTTATTCACCATGCCATATTGATTATGTAAATTTTTTTACAATTCAGCTATTATTGATTCATGCTTCCTCTATTCGTAACTCTTAATGAGAATTTGAGCTCACCCCTTTCACTTGTTTACCTTCAACAGGTTATGAAGAGGAGACAACTTATTGGGTTCTTGTGGATGCAGTTTTAGTTTTTGTTATGTATTGTATTTTTTAACATTTTCCAATGTAATTTGAGTTACATTTATGTATCTAGTTTCTTCAAGACTACTAAACTGGTCGTTTATTCAGAATTTTCATTCCTTCCAACCATGCCAATATAACAAGTAATGCACCAGCTCCGTTCTAGAGGGGTCAGGGTAGAAATATAGGTATTTGCGACGGGATCCCGTCGCAAATGGCCTTTTGCGATGGGGCCCCGTCTCAAATGACCCGTTGTGGAAAATGGTGTCGCAACTAATTTTGTTTGCAACGGGCCCATCGCAAAAAAAAATTATTTGTGATGGAAAATGGGCCCGTCGCAAATAGATTTCTGGTTTTTTTTTAAAAAATGCGATGGGCCCGTCGCAACAAAGTATTTGCGACGGGCCCTTTTTTCGTCGCAAATAGTATCTTCGAAAAAACTATTTGTGACGGTCCCGTCGCAAATAATAATATTAACAAAATATTTATTAATATTTAAATATATTAATCTATCTATATTGATATAAATATAATATTTATTTTATAAATATGTTATTGAATGGATCTATGGAAATATAATATTAATTTATAAGATATTTAATAAAAGAGGATTATACAATAAATTAAAAAATATTTTTAATTAGTAATTATGTAATTTTTATCAATTAATAGTCATTTAATAACACTTTTAATATAAAAAAAATAAAAAAAATTAATGAAAGATCCAAAATAATTTGAAAATGAAACCCAAACTTCAAACATCCATAACATTTGATCCGGGACTCCATTTTAGCTCTACAGCATATCAAATCGAAGACTTCGACGAGCTCTATAGCGCTATAAATAGGTAAAACCCGTCCAAGGTTTTCTCAAGGCCAAAAAATGCCCATAAGACCTCCAAAACTGAGTTTTTAATCGGGGTACCCCAGTTTTTTACCATTCAAACAACTATAACTTCTGATCCCGATGTCCGATAAACCTGTACCATATATCATATCGAAGATCGTTTCATGTTATTCGATTTGAATGATTGTAAAGATGAAACAGACTCCTGGATTAGAAGTTTTGGTCGTTTTAACATTAAAATGGCTATAACATCCGATCCGGATGTCCGTTTGGCATGTACTGCATATCATATCGAAGATCATTTCATGTTATTCAATTTTACTAGTTGTGGAGTTGAAATGGACTTACGTATTAGAAGTTATAGTCGTTTTAACATTCTCGATGGATTTTCACCCCCTCATTTCTATGCATTCATTCATAACTATACATGTGTGTGTGTGTGTGTGTGTCTGTATTGTATATATGTATGTATGTATTTATTTATTTATTTATAAATACACATAAAAAAACATATTTTATAAATTTATTTAAAACTATGTTTATAAATATATATTAATATACAAATAAATATACGAATAAAAATATATAACTACATATATATATATAAATAGATATAAATATATATTAATATACGAATAAATATATATATTAATATATGAATAAATAAATATATATATATATATATATTCATATAACCAAATATATTTATATTAATATAAATCTATATTAATATATGAATAAATATAACTACATATATATATAGATCATTAAATGTATAAAAAAATGAAATGACTTAGTTGTAAAGGTTAATGCGTGCATGGGGGAGGTTTATTAATAATTATTAGTAATTATTAGTAATTATTAGCAATTATTAGTAATTATTAGTAATTATTAGTAATTATTCGTATTTATTCTTATTTTTTGTAATTGTTCCTAATTATTTCCTAATTATTCTAAATTATTACTAATTATTACTAATTATTACTAATTATTACTAATTATTACTATTTATTCCTAATTATTAGTATTTATTACTAATTATCAGTATTTATTCTTAATTATGACTAATTATTAATAATTATTCCTGATTATGACTAATTATTATTAATTATTACTATTTATTATTAATTATTTCTAATTATTATTAATTATTCCTAATTACCATTAACTATGAAAAATGAATACTAATAATTTAAATTTATTAAATAATAAAACAATCTAAACATAATTAAATTACAACTAATTAAGAATAATTAAAACTAATAAAAAATTTAAAATAAATATTAAATTAAAATGAACATAAATACCTTTAAAATTGATCTGAGGTTGATCTCTGATAGTTGTTGAAGACTTCAATATCAACTCTGGAAATAAAAATTAAACTTAAGAAACATTGAACTCTAAAAATAGATTTTTGAGAGAAGTAGAAGATAGAGTTTGAGAATGAATGAAAAAAAAACGGTTTGGGGTATTTATAGGCTAGCTTATTTGCGACGGGACTATTTGCGATGGGATACCCGTCGCAAATACTTTAGCCCGCATTTATCACGGTCAACAGTTAAATAGTTATTTGCGATGGGACCCGTCGCAAATAATAACCTGCCGACATACTATTTGCGATGGAGGTATATTCTCGTTGCAACTATTTTTTACCACCGCCGGTTATTTGCGACAGGTGGTAACCCCTGTCGCAAATAACATTCCCACGATTTCGCACGCATTGCGCGCCATACCTTTTGTGACGGGTGACATTTCCCTGTCGCAAATAAGTAGTTATTTGCGACGCGAAAATGCCCCCATCGCAAATAAGATTCTAACTGGACTATTTACGACGGGATTTATCCCCATCGCAAATAACCCGTCGCAAAAACCTCTTTTTCTCGTACTGGTGTTACATCTGGACTGACCTGTGGATGGTCAACAACAATGGGAACAAAGCTACCTCCCCCACCCCCGAAGGCCTCTAAGATGAAACCGTTCCCCATTTACACAATGAGTATAGTAATGGTTGGTGCACTAAGAAAATATTCTATAGGTTCAACAAGAGAGATAAGAATATTATCATGACAATCCTTATTATGAGAGATATGAGTTGAGATCACATTTTTTGCATAAAGGAAATCACAGGCTATTAAAACATACAATCTAGTTATTCTCTGGAAAATAAAACTTTGGTTTCAGAGGATAATGTTATTTGGAAAACCATCTAGAGACTCCTGATCCCACCTAAGGTGTGTTATTTTTAGGGGAAAGCCTGCTCTGGTTCCTTGCTTTTCGACATCTAGTAAAGAACCCAACTAGTTCAATCAGCATTTTTGAGGATGAATCCTCTACGCATGCTATCTTCCACTTTCACTATGTTAGTTCCATCTGAAACACCCAAAATACTAACACCGATCACCTCCTTGACTTGGCCTTTGACTTCACAGACCATCTCACAAGATGGGATTCTCTATTCGCAGTTGATGACTGAGTTCCCTATGCACAATTTCTTGGATTATTTTGGTTAGGAGGAATGCAATTCTCTTTAAACTGTTTTTCAAGTCATGTGCCTCATGGATTGATCATGCAACCCACTGGTTATCCATGTAGATCCATAATAAACATCACCTCGATGGACCTACGGTCAGGCCTAATCCATACACCTGGAGACCTCTCATCATAGGAACCCTAAAATTTTATGTGGACACATCACCCTCGAGCAAAGGCATCACCGGTTTTCGTGTTGTTATTTGTGACACTTCTAGGATGTTAGTCTCTAAAATCCAACATTCTCTTAGTGCATCCTTAACAGGGGCAACAGAAGCTCAATCAATCAATATTGGCATGGAATTTGTTATTGAGAAAGGGTGGGATTCTATCACACTGGAGTCTCACATTGTCATTGTTATTAATGCTATCTCTACTTTGGAAGCTGACCTCTATCCATTTGGTCTATTTGTCTCAAATATCCATTACCATCAGCAATGCTTCGTGGTCTTCTACTCTTCCAAAAGCAAGGGTAATAGTGCAGCTCATCATTTGACTACCAGGAGTCTTTCTGAAAATCCTCATATACGGTTGGATTTTTCCCTCGTTTGCTTCCCTTATTTTACCAGATCTCCAATCTATGAATATATGAGTCCCTTTTTTCACCTAAAAAATTAGATTCAATTTATTTACTTATGTTTGTTGAATATGATAATATAATATATATTAATATATACAAATAAATTTATTCAAATATATGTATTCACAATTTAAATTACAAATATATACATTTTTAAATGTTATATTAAAATAATACTACATATATACAAGCATTAAAATATAATCAACTTTATTTATTAGTATTTTAACATATAATTATATGTATTTTTGTAAACAACTATTTTTTTCCTAAATAAAAATATTATTATTGTATATATAACTTCTAAAAAAATTAATAATAGAATATTTTGTTAAATTTAAAAATGTAATATAATTATATATATATATATATATATATATATCGAATAATATATCAAATATTTAATTAAATTAAAATATGATACATAATATAACTAGTATTTTTTATAAATAAATTTTATTAATAATTTTTTTCTCAAATATTTAGCAAGATTCACCTTATTTACCTATATATATTGAATATTATAATATAAATTTATGTTAATTTAAATATAATATATATTAATATTTACATCTAAATATATTCAAATATAATTATTCACCATTTAAATTAAATACATATATATCTTTTAAACAACAATATCTCCCTAAATATAAATTATATTTTATGGATAAAATTTAAATTACATAAACACCATATTTAAATTTCATAAATCATTCAATTTAAACTAAATGATGCATAAAATTTTTTGTGGACACATCACCGGGTGCATTTGACCAGTTCCTCGTGCTGCACACCAAACCCACCACACCTCTTTCAAAATATATTCCCACATCATACCATTTGATTTCAATTGAGGATGGGGTTTGGGCTAAGGGATGTGACTATTTTGATCGTGCTTCTCCTCACTGTGCTTCATGCGACAATGAAGATTTCTAGGACACTCCCACTGCCAGGTGTAAATTTAGCGAGAGACAATCACTTCTCGTCGCCTCCATTGTGGTCCTCCATCCCTTACCAAAATGCCTCCATGGAGTTCTGGATTCAACGAAAACCTTCCTGACCTAGCCCGCATGGTCCAGGGCACTATCCTCACTCCAAAAAATCCTTGTATTTATTTTCCTGTGCTTATGGTGCATATACGAACCATAAAATGTTCCTTTAATTTTAGTCATCATGTTTTTATATAATTCAGGATTTTCATTTTTAGTTATGGTAAGCACCAAAAAAATTACTAATGAATGGTATATCGATTGGCACTGGTCAGCTTAATGATTTTCCTGAGGCCCAACTCACAAGACATGTGGTTTTGATTCTCTCTCACTTCATGTGGTTTTTATGCAAATCTATTACACATTAAACACACGTTATTTTTTATTATCTCTGCCAACATATCGTGTGATATTTATCACCAACTTTTATCAGCATCCAACAAAAAATAATGATAAAGGGGGGACTTTTATGAGTGCTAATAAATGTAACTTTTATCAGTGCTGATGAAAGGGTAATTTTTTTAGTGTTTTTGTGAGTGATGATAAAATATTCATCTTCAATATCTTGAAAAAAATGATGATAAAGGGTGAAATGAATAATTTGATTAATATATACATATTAAAATATTTTTAAGTAAGATTTATATTACAATAAGTATATATATGCTCCAAAGTGATGGATTTTCAGCCTTTCTCCAAAGTGAATTCCATGCCGAGAACAATTTCTTGAGCTTTAGTGACTGCAGGTAAGAGCAACACCAAGAAGGAAGAGTGAAAAGCTGCAATGATCAGACCATGAGAGTCCAGGGTGATGGCACCGAAACCTGTGATGCCTTTTTTAGAAGGTGATGCATCCACGTTAAAATTATCAGATTTATATTAATCAATAAAAATATTTACTAGTATATTTATATACATTGTTAACAAAATATGTATATAATTAATATAAATATGATATATTCATATTATTTAAAAAATTATATAAATATATAAATGAATATATTTATTTAAATATGTGATTCATATTTTAATTTATAAATTTATATTCATAATAAATAATTTAAAACATACATACATGTTTTTGTATGTATATGTTTGCATCTGTATGTATGTGTATGTCGGTATGTATGTGTATTTATGTGTTGTATAAGTCTGCATGCATTGTGTTTTGTGTGTGTGTGTGTGTTTTGTGTGAATGTATGTTTAAGTCTGTACATGTATGTATGTATATATGAATATGTACGTGTATGTGTGTGTGTGTGGGTGTGTCTATGGATGTACATGCATGTGTATGTGTATTTATGTATATGCGTATATATGTACATAACATGTGTATTTTTATATGTATGTGTATGTATGTTTATGTGGCATGTGTATGTGTAAATAGTATGTGGATGTATGTAGAAGAATGTGTTTGTATGCACACATGCCTGTAATTGTATGTATGTGTATGTGTATCACGTGTGTATGTGCACATGTATGTGTATGTATATGCGTGTATGTGTATGTGTATATTTATGTGTGTGTGTATGTGTATGTGCATGTATGCATACATGTGTATGTATGTGTATGTGTATGTGTATGTGTATAGGTATGTTTATGGGTATGTGTATGGGTATTTGTATGTGTATGCATATGCGTATGCGTATGTGTATGCATATGTGTATGTGTATGTATATACAAGTATGAGTATGTGTATGTTTATGGGTTTTATATGATCTCCACATGACCATGTAGAGCGAAAGATAACCCCAACACAAGCTGATCAATCTTTGAGAATCATTATGTAAATAAGTTGTATAAATAGTGTTCCAGGAAATCACCAACGACAACTGTCTTCTTAATTCTTGGTGAAGTATAATGCTTGAAGAAATCAAAAAGTAGTGAAAAAAAGCACACTACTTCCGAGGGTGAAACACTAAAAATGGATGTGCGGTCGTATCATGAGAATACCTGAATGGCGAAGGGGTTCTAGCGCCCTCATCTTAGGTAATGAACAACGGTGTGGGAGGAAGAGAGAAATGAGAAGGCTTGCTCACAATTGGGCTGTCACAAATGGAGGGATCATATCCCTTTATATATTCATCCATGATACATTTCACTAAATGAAAACGTGTTGTCCATATTAATGTATCCATATACATTTAATCTCATAATTTAATGAGAGGTCAAGCCCATTAATCCATTCAAGTAATGGATTGTAACTTATGAGGGAAAATAAATATATGCCATATATATATATATTATTGAAAATTTTTAAATATAGATTATATATATAAAATCATATTATTCCCTTAGGTTGAAATTTAGTTGTAGGTGCCCTTGTGGGTCTCAATGAGCTCTTGAGTTCAAGTCATATCGAGTTCTCCCTTAAATTTATGGGTTGCATGTTTTTCTTTGTAATGTAGCCCCTTTCCCATGATCGATGAAAATATATATAATATAATAACATATATACATTACAAATATTCAAGGAAGGGAAACTACAAAACTACAAATAAATAATTGAAAAATATATGAATAAAATATTTATTTATTTATTCACCGGTATGTGCATGAAATATTTATTTATGAATAAAATATTTATCCTGGTATTTAAAAAATACCAAAGAGTTTGAAAGGACCAAGAGTTCATCCAGTGATAAAATAATTATTTACAAGCCAGTAAATGTTATTTATCAATTTTCACATTTGGATCACCGCAAAATAATAATAATAATTTTGTGTGGCATGAGGTTTATGAAAGGTTTTAAATGTTATTTAATGGATGTCATGATATTAAATAATATTTTAACCTAAACTATAACTCTATAAATAGATGGTCATGTCTATTGTGTATTGCATCCAAAATTGAGAATAGAGAATTGTTGTGGACAATGAATTCTCTCCCAATTCCTCCTTTTCTCCCTCTAAGGAATGAGCAATGCAAGAGAGATTTTTTTCAGCACTGAAGAACATGTGATAAAAAACCGACAATGCAATACATTCGATTCACCGTGGCATCAGCTGGAGATCGAGTGGTGTTTCTCAGAGATCATTGGATCACGTGTGGATCACCTTTAGTGGGATTCTATCCTTGGATCCTCCCAACACAATGAAGACAACCTGAAAGGGTCTTTTCTGATGATTAGCATTCATCAATGCAGAAATTTCCTAAGCTCGAGTAGTTATTTCTTTAGATATTAAATAAATTAATTATAAATTTGACGTGAAAGGTCATCATTCAATTTTTTGGGAAATAATTATTAAAAACAATTAATATATTACCCACCACCACTTGCTTCCACTACACCTGGAACTAACAAGTGGTATCAAATGGGTCACATTTAAATTTATAATTATTTATTTTATTTTGATCTAAGTGAAATTATTGTTTAAATTTCATTTATAATTATTTGTTTTTTAATTCGATTTTAATTAACACGTTTCAACATATTTATCATTTTCATCCAGGTGTTTTCATTTTTTAAAAGATTAAAAACAAATGAAGAATGACCCAAGAAGCCATTGGAAAACAGATAGTTTTTTGTCGGTAATAAAGGGTTATGCTACAATTTTCAAATTTAATGATATTATTTTTTTCCATTAATTGAATTCTACACAATGTGTACATCAAGATACATTTTTTGTATCTCGGTTGTTTTGTATCCAACATACACGCCTTGGTCAGTGGCGTATACCTCGTCCAGACTACACATCATGTAAATACTAGCTACATGCCATGTGTTTCACTTGCTGTGTGCTTGGGAATCATGCATGGGTCTTCGTTGTGTGACTCGGTAGACTACACAGCAAGTACATTCTAGATACATGTCGTGTATCTTTTTGATTCGTGTATTCGTTTTCTCTTTGAGTTTCTCAACATGTTCTTCGAATGCAAGAATTGATGAACTACACACCTTTGACACCCTAAATGCTCATGGTTTTCAGTCTCATGCTATTTTGATCGTGTATAATGACCACAAAGATTGAAAATTTTATTAATGTAACCCATGTAGACTACATGACATGGATACTGATGCACGACGTGTACTTTATCAACTGTGTTCCAAGTTGGTTAGCCAACACCCGACATGCACCATGTGTAATTACTGTGTGGTGCGTTGTGTATCCCTTGGTGCATCCAGATAAATATGTTATTATTGGGTATTCCCTTCATTTTACATAAATTCCATAAATAATGGGAATCTAAAATTATTTTTGTGCGATCATTAAGATGAAGGGTAATTAATTAATGTAAGCATGTTCATCTTAATAATAACAAATAAATAAAGGATTGAATTCTAGCAATTAATTTTTGTGTATTTGTTTCTTGTATGACTGTTCATGAGATTGAACAAGACCTATGTATTTTTTAGATGTTTTAGTTTAAATTATTTCATGGGGTTTCAATTATTTAATATTAAATTAAATGATGGCTTACGAGTCATCTCTCCCTCCATTATTATACAACACCAGCATGTTGAAGGATATTTATGTAATCCCCTTTAAACTAATCATTTGGTTCCCTTAAACATCATGTGAGTCATAATTACATGTAATTATTGAAGTATCCCAAGGTATATAAAGGAATTTCATGATAGAACCACTATGATTCCAACTCAAGTGATACACGGGTGGATATGTGAAATGTTGTAACTCATACCAAGACTGGAAATATGAGTTATTTCCCCTTGGTAATAGGATGATTTATTGTCCGCCCATTAAGTCAACCACTATAAAAATCTCATGAACGGTTCATTTAATTATTTATTGATTTTTTTATGTTTAATTATTTATTTTATGGATGTAAGGTCACAATCACATATATAAATGAATTAATGTACAAAGATGAAAATTAAATAAATGAATTATACGTAAATATTTTATCCAACATGTTTAATTAATTAACATCCCCTTAATATTACCAAGACTTGTAAAGGATAAAACAAGATCAAATTTATTCATAATAAATTTTAAATCCCTCAATTAAATATTAAGTTAGGATTGGCCTTCCATTACTTGATTAATAATGAAGCATAATAAAACTATGTGTTTGACCAACACTTGTTGGGGCACTTACTATTATTAGGGGAGTTATTATGAATATTTTGGGTTGACTTAACCATTTTAAATAAAGAGGAGTATCCCTTTATAAACTTGGTGTAATTTGAAGGAAAGTGTTGAAAAAATCCAAGTTAGGATTTTAGGATAGGGTAGTATACTCAATCGATCAGAGAGCTACAAGCCCAGGGTTAGAAAAGACCACCCTACCTAAATAACATCAAGTATATTCCCCAACCCTTATTCGAGTTATGAAATGGAGGCTATGGATCATTTCCACAGGAATTTCAGAGAAATTAGACATTATGCGTTCAATGGAGAGGGCTATTGGAACATGGTAAAATAGTGGTAGATTTAATAAAATTAATTAATTTATTATATATCAAGCAATTTTTAATCAAGTAATGAACTAAAAATTTGTTCTTTTAATAGTATATTAAAATGTAAATCACTTCATCCACATTATCCCAATGATAAATGTTGGATAAAGACAAGATCCTAACTGGAAGTAACTTCCAGGAATGGTATAAACACATTTAGATTATTCTATTCCATGAATGTAAATATTATGTTATAGAAACCTCATTTCCTGATCTACATGCTAAGGAGGCAAGTGGTGAAGAGTTCGTAGTCTATGATAAACATATGAATTACATAGTCGATGTTCAATGTTATATTCTTTCATCTATTTATAGTGAACCAAGTAAGTCTAATGAAAATATGGATATGTATAGCATGCTTGAGATACTCTGCAGACTTTATTAGGAGTGAACTAAAAAGGAACAATTTTAGTTTTCTAAGGAACTATTTCAGATAATTCATGGAGAGGGTTCCCAAGTTGAGCCACACATATTCAAACTCATTGGATACATTGAGAACTTATAGGTTATAGGTCTTAAACACCCAAAATAACTAGGCATTGATCTTATTCTTCCATCACTCCCCCAGATCTTCTCCAGTGTTTTCTGTTAATTTTAATGTATAAAACATTGATAAGTCTTTTATAGATATTATAACTCTTCTTCTACAAGTAGATAAGGATATGAATCTTGAAAAAACATCTGTCCTTATAGTGAAAAAATAGAAAGGTAAAGTGAATATATTTAATCCCAAATCATCGTCATTCCCCTTAATGAAGAGAATGATCATGTGGAATGTAAGGGAACATGATGTTGTCTGTTTCACATGTGGCAAAAAGGGACATTGGATGAAAAACTATACTATACAATGAAGCAAGGGTAAGCATCAAGTGTTTTTTTAGGGAGTGAAATTTATTTGTTTCTAAAAATTGAGTATTAGATACATCTTGCGGGGACCACATATGTATTAAAATAAAAGAACTAGGTAGATTCAGAAATATTGAAACAGGGGAGGTAGATCTATGAGCATCCAATGAATCTAAACTTGTAGTTGTATCTATTAGGGACTACCACCTCATTTTTCTGACCAAAATGATCTTGGTTCTGAAATGTTTATACTATTTTTATTTGTTACAAGAAACATTATTTTTGTATCCTGGATTAATAATTATGGAATTATTTTCAAATTTGGGAATAAATGTTTCTTTGTTTATAAAAATATTTTTTTATGGTAAGGCGCATTTAAATAACTTTCTTTCTGTGTTGGATTACATGAACCAAGTAATGGAAATTGATAACAATGTTACTTCACATGACACCTACTGCACCAAACATTGGCTTCATTTACTAGGTCTTATAAATGAAAAGCACTTGACTAAATTACATCAAGACGTATATTTAGAATCTTTTTAACTAAAACCACTTGTTGTTTGTAACACATGTTTACAAGACAAAATGAATAAATACCCAATTGGTGGGAAATTTTAAAGGGACAATGATCTTAAATTAATTCATACCAATGTTTGTGGTTCATTTCATATTGATACAAGGGGAGGGTACCCGTAATTCATAACTTTTACTAATTATTTTATTAGATATGGATATTTATACTTAATGAGGTATAATTAATATTCTTTTGATAAATTTGAGGAATATAATATTGAAGTTGAGAACCATCTTGGTAAGAAGATTACGAAACTCCACTCAGACTATGGTGGAGAATAAGTTAATAAAGACTTCATTGATTAATTATGAGAGTTTTGAATCCTATCTCAACTCACCCCTCTGTATAAGCCATAGTGGAATTGTGTAAGTGAAAGGAGGAACTGAACCTTGTTTGATACGGTGAGATAAATGATGTGTCATGTGATTCTTAAAATGTCCTTTTGGGGATACAAATAATAAACAACAATGCATATACTAAACTAAGTACCAACTAAGTTGATAAATTGTATACCATTCAAATTTTGGAGTGGAAAAAAAAACATGTTATTTAATTTACATGTGTTGGGAAGAAAAGTGTTTGATAAGTCCTATTTAGGTAAAAAACTCTTACCCTTGAGGCGAAATGTGTACCTTTACAGGATACCCCATGAAACAATGGGATATTACCTATACTACACTTCATACACAAAGGTTATAGAGGAAAGATACACAATATTACTTAAGAGGGAGAACATATATATAAGTTATAGTTGGAGTGAGATATAATTTGGGGAGGTCTAGGCTCAAGGTATCCCAGAGTGGGATTAGAAACAATTTACACTAAGTATCATGGAATATGAAACAATTCTAGAGACATAATTACTCTATAGGAGTATAAGAGATGTTAGAGAATTAGAAAATTATAGTTCCCTAGTCACCGAGGAAGGTGACTCGTTATTAGTTAATAATAATGATAAAATAATCTATAGGGAAGTAGTAGTTGACATAGATGTTTCCAAGAGGAAAGAATCCCTAAATTCTGAACTGGATTCCCTGACCCAAATCAATGTCTGGATTTAGGTAGACCCTCCATTTGATGTAAATCCATTTGGTTGAAAATGGGTATTCAAGAAGAAAATGGACATGGGAGGACTAGTTAGTATCTATAAGCCATGATTGGTGTTAAAAAGGTTTAAATAACATCAATGTATTAACTATGATGAAACCTTCCCCCTAGTTTAAATACATAAATCCATCAAAATTGTAATTAACATTATGGACTTCCATGATTATGTGATTTGGAAACTGAATTTCAAAACCTCTTTCCTTAACGGGAAGCTTCAGAAAGATGTTTATATGACACAATATGACGGGTTTGTGACTCCAAATTATTCTAAAAAGGTATGAATGTTGAAAAACCCCATTTATGGATTAAAGTAAGAATCTACGTCATGGAACATTTTTTTATGAGGCCATAATGGAATTTTGTTTAATAAATAATTAATGTGATTTGTGTGTCTATAAATGGTTTAGTGGGAGTGCATTCGTTTTCATGATAGTATATATCAATGACATATTACTTATTATAATTGAAATACTAGTCTTATATTATGTTACAACTTGGTTGGATAAATTATTCTCTATGAAGGAATTAGGTGAGGTAGATTATATTTTTTGGATCAAGATCCATCATGATAGATCAAAGAGGATGCATAGCATAAGACATAGTACATGAATTGAAAAGATACTAAATAGATTCAATATAGAACAATCCAAAATGAGACAGTTTCTAGTGTCACATGGAATTCATTTTTGAGGAAAATGTTTCCTCACACACATGAGGAATGAAATATAATTATTCGGATTCCATATGAATCAATGACTGGGTTGGTTAGGTAAGCTATGCTATGTAATATGCTTGATGTTTTATATACATTGAGTGCAGTAGGTAGATATCAAGTTGATCCAAGTGACCGCCATTGGATGGTAGTCATAAATATCCTTTAGTATCTGAGGTGTATTATGGATATGTTCCTAGACTATGGAGGAGATAATGAAATTGTAATAAGAGGATATGAAAATGTGAGTTTCTAAACTAATTAAGATGACATGAAGCGAGAAACGAGATAAATTATTACCTTGAATGGAGGTGTTGTTAGATGGAAGAGCACCAAGAAGGATGTGGTCATAGATTCTATTGAATCTTCTGAGTATATTACAGATTATGAGGTATCTAAGGAAGTAGTACAGATGCTCAATTTCATCCACGATATTGACATGATACATAGCAGAAAAGATCATATCACACTCTATTTTGATAATACTACATTGGTGGCTCTGGAAAAATTTCCAAGACAACATCAGCGGATAAATAAAATACTTAGTCATTAAAATATCATGAGGGATTTTTCTTAGAGGGGTGTGTTTTTGGTGAGAATAATTTTTGTGGAAGACAATGTGGGGGACCCCATGACTAAAGACTTAACTCAATAGAAACATTATTAACATGTGAGGTCTAGCAGTCTAAAATTCATAGGCAGTTGGCTCTGTTCCAAGTGGGATTTTGTAAGATTTGGCATCCTAGGATCAACTTAATATAATTTTATTACATGTATATTTAATGCATTTAATATTAATTAAACCACTTATTATATATTTTTCATTGTTCTGCATGGCTTTAATGTAATATGTCTCTAGATTATATATCACATTGATAAGCTCATAATAGTTCCCTTCCATAATGAGAACCTTTAAGTGATATAAAAATATTCTAAATATAGATATACTATTGGGTAACATACAATGATGTGACACATAGTATCTAGACCTTTATGTGTGAGTACTCATAAGTGGATGAGGCTTCTTCTAATGAAGTTTGAAATTGGTAATATCTATGATGAGAGATTATGTGAATAGACCCACCAGAAGAAATTATGTATGTTTTTTTGTCATTATATATTCTTATTTAAGAGAACGTGTAATGGTGTTTTGACTTAAATTTTATAAATAATACATGTCATGAATCACACACTTAGATTTACGAAAAAAACCATGAGCCCATATGTTCATGGGATGTAGGGTACGTTAGGGTTGTAACAACTGACATGTCTTTAATGGATAATTCGAGGAAGGATTTTTACCTTCCATATATGTGAGAGTTTATATCTCATCCCTTTTATTGGAATATAACAATTCCCTAAATTCACTGGGCATGGCGCAATGATGTGTTTATTTTAGATAGTCCAAGAAAAATATATAATAAGTGGCGATTGTCGTACCATACGCCACTACACCGCCACAGTCTATCGGCCACGGGTTACTCCCCCGGTGGCACGGTTGCGCCACTGCCATCTATGTGGTGGCGATTGCCATACCATTCACCGAAAACTTTCCGTGGGTAACTAGACGTGTTCTGGTTCCTGATTCTCGTTTCAGAAGAAGTCATGCACTCCTCGGGTCGTCACCTTCGATCCACAAACAATGTTGATGAGAGACGCTCAACCCGGACTCATGCCGCATTGGGTTTCAAAATCCATAAGAAAGTTGGAGGGGTCAGTCCGTGTTTGTTCGGCCTGTACCCTCTGCGTTAGGGTGATATCAAGTGGCTTCGAATTCTAAACCACAACGGAAAAGGACGAACACGCCACAATTAACAAGCTTGAACCCCAACCTCGGATTTGTTGTTCGTTGACGATGTCGCAGAAAGGCAGATGTCAATTTGTTGACGTCGAGAAAGAAGATGAAGAATTTGAGGACGTTGTTTTCGGCGTTCTTCAAGGACAGGGATTCCTCCCTTGTTCCGGTTGAAGATCATTCTTCGTTGGCGGAAGATGTGTTCTTCGTTGGAGAATTCTTTTCCTCCCAAGATCTCATTTCCCCCAAGATCCACTAAATGAAAATTCTAACAAAAAATAATGGATTAATTTAATCCATTATTTAATTGTTGGCCCTAATATTCAAAAATATTCAAATTAATTAATTAATGCTCCATTAATTAATGTGAGTGGATTGGCACCATAAAGTGGGGAGCTCAAGAGGCTCTCCCCACTTAATGGGAAGTTCAAGAGGCTTCCAACTTGGGTGGTCCCCACCAAATTAATCCTCACATGGGAGGTGGAGTTCGGGTGGGTCCCATCACTATAACCTCTCATGGGAGGTTAAGGTGTGGTTGTCCCCACCTCCAACCTCCACATGGTGGTTATAAGAAATAAAATAAAATAAGACATGCACTTATTTTATTTTATTATTCGTCATAAAACCCACAACTATCTTTTATTCCTGACCATCTGCTGTCGAGGTGAAAGTCTTTTTAAGAAAATACCGGCACTGTGAGATCAATGGTGCCCTCAGATTTCAATTCCGAGCACCGGTTCAAAAGTTATAAAATAAAGATAATACGTTTACTGAACGTACCTGAACAAAACTTCCGAAATTGATTTCGGGCACACTGGGCCTCAGAATCACGCACCATCAGTTTTCACGGATTCGTAAAATTCCCATGCATTTAAAAAAAATTACATGGAAATTCCGAGTCTTTATAGATAATTTCATCTGAATACGTTCAGTGATGATCAGGCTTCATGGTGGTTCTATCATGATCTCTTTAAGAGATGTTAGGTGGTTTCTAGATGTCATTGGGGCTAGACTGAGATGAGTTTTCTTAGTCTATAGCGGGTTGTCCTTGGATCATTGGTGTTCTCATAGGCTTAGAGTTTTCCCTTATGACTCTTGGGACTGCATGTGTTTGGCTGTGGTACTCGGTTTTGAGGAACCTCTCTTGTTGGCTTGGTTTAGGCTATGTTTATGTCCAGTGAGCTTTAGTGGGGGCAGAGTTGTGAATTCAACTCTAGATTTTTCTTTTTCATGTCCTATGTGGGTTGGTCTTTTCAGGTAAATAGGTATGGGGACAGCAAGGTGTTGGGAAGTGGTTTGAGAAGCAGATTCATGTGGAGATCTCTAGCTAACCACCAGGCTTCATGAAGATACTTCTAGTATCACATTAATGACATCGGATGGGGGTACCTGGGAAATAAGTGCTTGATTTCATCAGGCTATACTAGGATGGTTTTACCCTAGGTCGGTAGCGAGCTACCCTTTTTTGCTAGGTTTGTTTCCTCATGGTTACGAGTTGATTGTAGGATCGGGGAGATATGGGTTATACAACAGTTGAGGTTAGGAGGTGTCTTCCCATGTTGCTCAGTTCTAGGCAGTGTCTTCTCCTCTGGTGGAGTGTTTTTTGGTTCTGTCTTAGATTCAGGTGGAGTGAGTTTTTTTTCTTTCCTGTGCATTTTTTTCTTGTTTTCTTTCTTTTGCATGAGTTGTTTTCTTTGCTGCTATTTCCATTATTACACTGGTTTTCTGAGTTTGATTTTCCTTGATTTTAGAGGATTGATACTGTTGTGTTTGTTTCCTGTGTGCAGGTACTAGTGAGAAGTTCGGGACTTCCTTATTCACATAGTCTTAGCGGCCGGGTCAGGTAAGTGCAGGTATGTGTTTTTTTTAAGTTTAGAGGTTTTATTTTTAAGCATGTTTAGAGGGTTTATTTCATCGGTCGATGGTGGTGATGAGGAATTTTACTGAGGTGGACAAATCGGTTGCCAATCCCTCTTTTAACAACTTTGATCTTCCTCCCCCTGGAAGAATCATCCACAAGGGAAATATCACCCATGTATCTGCAAACTAGGAGGCTATTGAGGAGAGGGTCCATTTGTGTCAAAATTCCATAGTAGCAAGGGTTTGGTTGCAGAAGGGTGATCAGCCCTAGAAATTCCCAGACATCAAAAGTAGAATTTCTACTCAGTGGGGTTTCAGTGATTAGAATATGACTACTATGGGATGAGGATATTATAACATTTTCTTCCCATTATATGATGTTAAAAGAATGGCTTGGAGCCTTGGGTCTCTATCCTTGCGACCTGGTTTCTTTAGAATCTAGGAATGGGATTTGAAAATTGATCCGGACACAGTCAAAAACACACATGCGCAGGTTTGGATTCATGTTTGAAAATTAAATTGGTTGTATTGGTATCCACGTATATTATGGGACATTGCTTCGGCTGTGGGAAATCATATTTGGATGGACCAGAAAACAGACAATCCAAGGTTTGAACACTATACCCAAATTCTTGTGTAAGTTGACATTTCCATCATGCTTGTGGAAGAGGTAGTTCTAACTACATGGGATGATAGTATTAGGTTGTTGATTCATTATGAGAGAAAACCAAAATTCTACACAAATTGTATGTTTTTTGGTCACCTCTATTAGGAATACAATAGGGAGAAGAAATGTTCCTTCTGTAATATGAAAGGGAAAGAAATCTCCAATTGTCCAAGGAGAAAAGGAAAGAGCACTTTTCTTGACATGAAGAACAATGAGTCTACTGGTTCTGTTGTTATGGCTGGAGAGATTGCAGCGGATAATGAAGAGAACCCTACTCCCATTCCTATTTCTTTGACAACAGAGGGCTTCTCTCAAGGGAATGGTTCAATTGCAGATGCTCCTGCTTATGTGTGTGATGTGCGGCACACCCGACTGGAGGCGCAAGGTCCCCCTGGGGAACCCATCATTGATATGGTTTGCTCTAAGAGTGATCAGGTCCCTACTACATTGAAGGATGGCGCAAGGGACATTTCTCCGGCTATAAATAATGGATAGCAGCTTGATGTGTCTCCCTTGGAAGTTGCAGGTCCTCAAGGGGATGTTTTTGCCTTGGATGGAGGGGATACTTTACCTTACCAGATCACCTCCCCTCTTAAGGAGGTTCTATTTGCAATGGACATCCTGCACAATATAACCTAGGAGGTGCAGGTTTCGAAGGACCCTTCGATGCTGCCCCCCCCCCCCCCCCCCTCATGATGTGGTGGTGCCACACATGAATGAATCCCCCTCTCAAGTGTCTGGTGCTACTAGATAAGAGCAAGCTATGATGGCCACCTCACCTGATCATATGGAAACAGATACACCTGAATCTAAGCAAAAGGACATGAAACAGAATGACCCATCTACTACACATAGTGATCCATATGGATATTTTTCACAGGTTCCTGCCTCCATGATTGCTAGAAATAAAATCTGTCAGAATGCTCAATCTCAACCTGAGCACACTATGAACAAGTTTACACCGTTGAGTTATCTATTATGGTCTGATTATGTCAAGGATTGTGAGTAGGCTCGTTCATCCACCTCAGTGAATGGAGATATTTCTCCAGCATAGAAATATAAGAAGGTGTTATGAATAAGCCCCCCCTAATTTACACCTATCAAAGGAAGGGTAAAAGGGTCCATACCGAATGACGGGAGGCGGTTTGGGTTCATGGCTGTGGGCCCCCTCAGAATTTAGTGGAGGGGAATTCTGTTTTTCTATTAAATAGTTGGCCCCTTGGGGGTGCTGTTAGGCTGTTAGAAAGGTGTGGGACCCTTTAAAAGGAGGAGGGTAGCTCTCAGGAGGGGGCTGACTGAGGGATCAGTCGTGGAATTGGTGCTGAAGCCGGTTCTGCTTCCAGAAGGAAAGGGAATCACACCAGCTCGTTGCAACCAAAGGAATGTGGTACCCCAGATCCTCTTTATTTTCCCCTGTTTTTCTTTGAATTCCTGTAGTCCATAGAACTGTAATAGCTGGTCTGCCTATAGAAATACTGCATTTACAGACTCTCTCTTCGGAATCACACCCCTTCTTCCCTGAAATTCCTAACAATTGGCGACCCCACTGGGGAACTATCGCACAAGAGGGAGGAAAACAATAGGGAATTACATGTTAGAACGAGAAGGAATGGAGAACCGAGTTCTGGCCATCGAGAAGTCTTTGGATGGATTCCGGCAGTCCATGACAGCAGTACAAGATAGTTTAGAGAAGATGATGCGGGGACAAAATGAGAACCAACAAATATCCCAGAACCTGGACCAACAATCGGAGGAGAAGGTAGCATTACGGATGTGGAAAATGGAGGAAAAAACTTTGGAGAGGTTGAAGGAGGTGGAGTTGCAGATGGAAAGGGGCTCGAAAGTAGGAAAACAGAGCAGGGCCGCTGTTGAGAAATCAGGAGGAAGTTGACACGGAAGTGAAGCGGCTGGAGAAAAACCCGAGGGAGAGTCCGCAACCGATGAGATAGTGTACACGGAGGCCATGCGGAATGCAGTTAGGAAGGTAGAATTTCCAACGTTTACAGGAGAAGATCCATTTGGATGGGCTGCCAGGGCAGATATATATTTCCTGATCAATCGCATAACGGAAGACATGAAGTTACATTACGCTCAGATCTGCATGGAGGGAACAACATTATATTGGTTCCTCTCTTGGCATTGTTCCACGCAAGGGCCAACGTGGGATAAGTTTAGAAATGCACTAATGGAAAGGTACGGCAGAACCACTGAAGAAGACCCATTGAGGTACTTAAAAACGCTTTGACAGTCCGGAACAGTAGACGAATACATATAAGAGTTCAAGTAAGTCGCGCTGCGAATTCCGGACTTCCCATAGCCTTGGTACATGAGCATGTTTATGGGGGGATTAAGAAGCGAGGTTGAAAATCGTATTTCCACCCATGAACCAACAAACAAACTCAAAATGCTGGTTTTGGAAAGAAAAATAGAAAGGGAACTAATTAGAGAGGGGATTCTGAAGGGGAGCCGCGGCCGGACAGCACCACTGCCCCTTATGCGAGGAGCAGGGTCTCTTCCAGTAAGTCTTCCCAACCACTGAACCACTGTAGAGAGAAATAGGAGGGAAGATGATTTAAAGAAGATAGTAGGGGAGAATTGATGGAATGGGGTCCGAACTATCAGCCGACAAGAGCATGAAGAGCAAAAACAGAAGGGGCTTTGTTTTCGTTGTGGCCAGCCATACAACCCAATGCCCAGGTGTCCTGATAAACACCTAAGGGTGTTGGTTTGGGAGTACGAGGAACCCGAAGAAGAGCCGGAGGAGGAACCTGACGCACGATAGGAAGACACAGGAAAGAAAAATGGGAAGGAAACAGAAGAAGAACAGTCCGGAGACCAGGTGGAGTTCCGCCGTATGGGTTTGGTAGGAGCAGAGTCAATGACCTTTGCTGGGAAACTTTCAGAAATACCAGTAACAGTACTGGTTGACAGCAGAGCAAGCCACAACTTCATCTCTAAGTCCCTTGCAAAGTTATCTAAAATAGAAGTAAGCCCAACAAGACCTTATGGAATAAGGTTAGGAGACAGGCATTGGGCAATATCCCAAGGCGTGTGTCGACGAATAGAAGTAAGCTTGGGGGAGGTTCCCTTTACTGTCGAGGAATATGTGTTCGACACCGGGGGACCGGATCTGGTGTTCGGAATGAAGTGGTTAAGGAACTTGGGTAATGTCTTAACAAATTGGGGCCACAAAACCATGGAGTTTATTTGGTAAGGAGAAGAGATCAAGTTACAAGGAGCACTCGGGATACATGAACACCCGAAAATTTTGTAGCACGTCCAGGAAAAAACATTATTATTAGAGGGATGGTATTGGCATTTACAACTGCAGACATCAGCAGAGAGGGAGAGCACGGAGGATAACGGACAGCAGCAGCTGAATGGTCTGCTGCAGAAGTTTCAGAACTTGTTTAGGGAACCAAAGGGGCTACCGCCAGTCAGACAAACTGACCATTCCATCACCATGATAGCGGGGACAACGCCTGTTAACATCAGGCCGTACAAACTAGCGCACTATTTAAAGGATGAGGTAGAAAGGAAAATAACAGAAATGCTATTGAGTGGGATGATTCGTCATAGCAATATCCCATACTCCAGTCCCATTATTCTAGTCCGAAAGAAAGATGGAAATTGGCGGATGTGCGTGGATTATAGAGCACTGAACAAACTGACGGTCCCTGACAGATTTCCAATACCGATTATAGAAGAACTGCTGGACGAGTTACACGGGGCTTGTTTTTTTACCAAGTTAGATATGAAGTCTGGATTCCACCAGATCAGGGTGAGGGAAGAGGATGTTTGTAAGACAGCTTTCAAAACACATGAAGGGGATTATGAATTTCTTGTCATGCCCTTCCGAATAATGAATGCCCCTGCCACATTCCAATCCACAATGAACAGAGTTTTTAAGGGGATCCTTAGGAAGTATATACTGGTGTTTTTTGATGATATACTTATTTATAGTAGGACATGGGATGATCACCAATACCATTTAGAATCGGCTTTCCAAATACTGGAAGAAAATCAGCTACTGGTAAACTGGAAGAAATGCTTCTTTTCCCAAAAAACAGTGGAGTACCTCAGGCACATTATCTCTAATGAGGGAGTATGAATGGATCCCAAGAAGGATGAGTGCGTACAAGGCTGGCCACAACCCAAAACCGTGAAGGGAGTCCGAGGGTTCCTAGGGATTACAAGATATTATATGATGTTTGTTGAAGGGTATAGGAAGATTTCCAAACCACTCACTGAACTAACCAAAAAGGACAATTTATTTTGGAATACAGCGGCTGAGCGTGCTTTTATCACCTTGAAAAGGTGCATGACAACTGCCCCATTGTAGGCTTTACCCGATTTTCAGAAAACATTTGTTATTGAGTGCGATGCTTTAGGGAGAGGGGTTGGAGCAGTGTTGATGCAAGCACACCGACCGATTGCATACTACATCAAGGCTTTAGCAGACTCTAACCTTTAAAAATCTATTTATGAAAAGGAAGTGATGGCCCTAGTTCTTACTGTAAACCACTGGAAGCAGTATCTGATGGGAAGGCATTTTGTGATTTATACGGACCATAAGGCTCTCAAACACCTTCTCAGCCAGCATCCACACACGGCTAACCAACAAGATTGGCAAGCCAAACTCCTGGGATTAGACTTTGAGGTGGTGTACAAACCTGGAAGGGAGAATCGGGCAGCAGACTCTCTTTCCCGCATAGCAGAAGAGGAAACGAGCAACAACATTGAAGAAAAGCAACTAGGAACTACCGTATCGGAGCCATTTTTACTGGAGAAGGACGTTGTACAGGCAGAATTATAGCAGGATCAGGAGCTCCAAAAACTCATTTCAAAACTTGAGAAAAAACCAGAACTATACCCCACGTACAGCTTGCTGAATGGGTTGTTATACAAGAAAGGGCGGCTGGCCTTGTCCAGCCAATCCAGCCTCATTCCAAAATATTTTCACTACTATCACTCTTCGGCAGCAGGAGGACACGTGGGTTTTCTCAAAACTTATAAGCAACTGGAAGCAGGGGTTTTTTGTAAGGGAATGTCATAGAGTATCCAGCAGTATGTCCAAGAGTGTGACACGTGCCAGCGACAAAAAAGTCAGGCCATATCTCCGGCTGGTCTCCTTCAACCGATACCCATTCCAGAATTAGTTTGGGAAGAAATTTCAATGGATTCTATCTCCGGATTGCCTAAATCCTAGGGCTTTTCAGTGGTGTTTGTCGTGGTGGATAGACTGTCAAAATACTCACATTTTATACCTTTAATACATCCCTACACCTCAAAATAAGTGGCTGAAGTTTTTGTCAAAGAAATAGTCCGATTACATGGGATACCCAACTCCATTGTTAGCGATCGGGATCCAATCTTCATTAGCAATTTTTGTAAGGAACTATTCCAGATGGAGGGAACCACTCTGAAGATGATCTCCTCCTACCATCCCCAAACAGATGGGCAAACAGAGATAGTCAACAAATATCTAGAGACTTATCTCCGATGTTTTTCTTCGGAACGACCACTATCTTGGGCATGTTGGATACCGTGGGCGGAATTTTGTTATAATACTACTACTCATTCTTCTACAAAGCTGACTCCCTATGAGGTCGTATATGGCAGAAAACCTCCAACAGTACTATGGTTTATTGGCGGAAGTACACCGGTAGACTCAGTTGCTTCATCCCTCAAAGAGCGGGATCAGATTCTCTTCCAACTCAAGCAAAACCTTTCTCGTGCTCAAAAACTAATGACACATTATGCAAACAAACACCGAAGGGATGTGACATATGAGGTGGGAGAATCAGTGTTTGTTAAGCTTCGGCCTAACGTGCAGACTTCCAAACTTACTAAGCTAAATCCTAAGCTGACAGCAAGGTATTATGGTCCGTATCCGATTTAGGCTCGCCTGGGAAGCACAGCTTATAAACTCACTCTACCAACTACTACCCGTATTCACCCCGTGTTCCATGTATCAGAACTCAAAAGAGCGCTAGGAAACTCTATAGTTTATACTGATCTACCAGAAGTACAAGATACCGCTTTCACTTCGGGGGCAGAACCAGAAGAAGTGTTGTCCACCAAGCCCGCAACCAGACTACCACAGGGGTTATGGCTTATTCGGTGGAAGGGAAGGCCGCGGGAAGAGGCAACTTGGGAAGATTAGGAGCTGATCTGTTCACAGTTTCCAGAACATCACCTTGGGGACAAGGTGGATTTTGAGGAGGGGTGAAATGTTTGGAATAAGCCCCCCCTAATTTACACCTATTAAAGGAAGGGTAAAAGGGTCCATACCGAATGAGGGGAGGCGGTTTGGGTTCGTGGCTGTGGGCCCCCTCAGAAGTTAGTGGAGGGGAATTCTGTTTTTCTATTAAAGAGTGGGCCCCTTGGGGGTGCTGTTAGGCTGTTAGAAAGGCGTGGGACCCTTTAAAAGGAGGAGGAAAGCTCTCAGGAGGGGTCTGACTGAGGGATCAGTCGTGGAATTGGTGCTGAAGCCAGTTCTGCTTCTAGAAAGAAAGGGAATCACACCAGATCGCTGCAACCAAAGGAATGTGGTACCCCAGATCCCCTTTATTTTCCCTTGTTTTTCTTTGAATTCCTATAGTCTGTAGAACTTTAATAGCTGGTCTGCCTATAGAAATATTGCATTTACAGACTCTCTCTTCGGAATCACACCCCTTCTTCCATGAAATTCCTAACAGAAGGTGGCAGACCTAGTTAATGCCCCTAAAAGATAAGAAGAATAATGGGGGCAAAGGGAGGGTTCAAGTGACCATGGATAAGAATGTTGGCCCCGAAACAAGGGGTAAGTCTTGTCGTCAATGAGGATTTTTTTTGGAATTTTCAAGGGTAAGGGAATCCCTTAGTGTTCCAAAACCCTTTGACATTTTGTCTTGGCCTACAAACCCATGCTTATTAGCACCATTGAACCTAAACTCCTTTTCTCCAACTAGAAAACATTTAGATAGGATTCACTTGGTTACAAAATTTTCTCTCAAAACTCCAATGATATTAATATGGATCACATGTGGGTCCTTAGGCATGACATGATTAAAGTGAACTCTTTCAATAAGCAACCTCAAAGTGTTCTCGTCTTGTGCAATGTGGCAGGATTTGACATCTCCTTATCATTTGTCTATTTTTCCACTTATTATATTCAAAGGATGGAGTTATGGGGTGAGCTCAAAGTTATCTCTGAAGGTGAGAATAAAAAATGGTTAGTTCTTGGAGATTTTAATATTGGGCTAAGGCCAGATGAGGAAATTTGGGAGAATTTCAACCGCACTACTGCATTGGATTTCTCCTCGTGTATCGATCGTTGTGGATTTGTTGAGGTCCCAGTGGCATGGGCTGATTTTACATGTATTATTCTCATGTTTAATGGTAGAAAAGCAAGTAATCTAGATAGGTGATTTATTCATATGGATGATCAAAGTGCTGCTCATGGAGCTTCAAGATTTACTCTCCCAAAGCATCATTCTTACCACAATCCTAATGTTGTGGATGTGCATTATCACATGGTCAGGTCAGCTCCTCTTCCATTTCGATTTAATAATGGGTTTATTTTTATGCCTGGTTACAGGGAACTCATTCTTAATGCCTGGAAAAATGAGTTTTTTTCATCCCTCTTTGTAATCTTGCTGGAAAACTAAAACACACCAAAGGGCTACTTAAAATCGAGAGTAGAAACCTATCCTCCAGGATGGATCTAGACATCAGAAGTGTTGAGGATCAAATTGCATGTTGCCAGATCATGAATCAACTTCAAAATTCCCTTTCATGGGAGGAAATTGAGGCACATAACAATCTGGAAGGTATTTTAATGATCAAGGAATGACTTGAAAAAAATTAACTAAATGTCAGGTTGCTGAAGGGTGGGGATAGAAACTCAATGATTTTTCACAGATTACTTAAGGAGAAGAGGGAAAGGGTTGGACTTAATGCAATCAGGATAAATATATAGATCCTCACTTCTGATTATGATATTTCTTAGGTAGTTATAGAGAATTTTATGAAACTATACTCTGATGATGGGTTGATACACACCCAGAAAATGGTGGGGAATATAAATCCCAGTACTGATGAACCCCAAAACCTGTATCTCATCAGGACTCCACTAAAAGAGGTCGTCAAGGAGGCTTTATTCTCTCTCAACATGGAGAGAACATCTAGAACTGACGGATTCACAAACAAATTCTTTATGTTTTACTGGGATATTGTGTAGGATGATGTTACTCAGGATGATAAGGATTTTTTTATAATTCTTTCATGCCACATGGGATGAATTCTTGATTCATTGACTTGATAACTAAAAAGAAAAATGAACTTGATATCAAAGAATTCATGCTAATTGCTATTGGGAACACAATCCCCAAGCTCATAAGTATGATTATTATGAACAGAATGGGGTGAATGGTTCAGAGTATCACTACTCCAAATCATTTTGGATTTGTACACGGAATAAATATTCCGTGTTGCCTGTTCACAGACTCAGAGGGTATAAAATTAATGAGGAAGAAGTCAAAGGATGGGAATTTTGCACTCAATATTGACATCTCTAAGGCCTTTGATACTTTCAAATGGAGCTTTCTTCTTCAGGGCCTCAGAAAATATGGACTCTCAAAGAGATTTATCAAACTTATTGAAGAAATTCTAAGATCATCAAGGCTATCTATTCGTGGAAATGGGTCGCCCATAGGCTTCTTTAGATTCTAAAGGGGTGTAAGATAGGTTGATACAATCTTAAGAATTATGTTTTCCAATGCTGAAGATTAATTGAGTATGTGCATTATTGATCTTACTCAAAGTTGCTTTTATAAGAAGATTAAAGCAGGGAAGGCTGGCTTTGTTCCCTTTCACTTGCTTTCCGTAGATGACATCTTATTGTTTGGACAAGCCTCTAGAAGGACCCTCTCCTATGTGAAGGCTCTTTTTGCACATTATGAGGAAGTTTCTAGCTAGGCGATTAGCAGGGATAAATATTTCATGTTCTTTAGAGATGGTATTTCAACTAGAAAGAAACATAGAATAACAAAATGACTTAGGGTTCAGAGGGGTTCTCTTCCGTTCACCTATCTTGGTGTTCCTATTTTTTGGGGAAGGGTGAAAAGGAAATATTTGGAGAGCATATATTCTAGTATAGTCAATCAGATGTCAAGGTGGAGGGGGAAAGAAATGTCCCAGGTTGGATGGGTTTGTCTTGTCAATTATATCATCACATATAAGTTTGTCTATTCATTTTCACTTTATTGATGGCCAAGGGGTCTTGTCAAGGAGATGAAAAATACGATTAGGAACTTTTTATGGACCAGATCAGTTCATGCAAAGAAACTGATTATAGTTTCATGGAAGGACAACATTAAACTGGTAGATTTGGGGGGCCTTTGGATTAAATATTTACAGGTCTTTAATGATGGTCTTATGAAGAAATTTACATGGGTTTTTCTCTAGAATAATGCACATGGTGACTTTCTAGTTAAAAGATTCAAGGGGAGATTGATTGATGGATATTGATATTATCTTTCCTCATTTGTATGGACCTCTATCAAATAGTCTTTTAAGATACTAATGTGTGACTCTAAATGGATTGTGAGCAGGGGGTCGAATCTTAATTGTTGGAACACTAAATGGTTGGATTACCCGATGTCGGTTGACATGTGTCACCAACCTGCTGTGAGACCCATGTCCATAAATGATTTATTACAACATCTCTCAACCCCTAGAAATTTTTTACCATCCCATGCTCAACTTGCAATACACCAATACAGCTTTATGGATTGGGATACTCTCATTTGGAAACCAAATCATGTTGGCCACTTCAAAACCAAGGATTTATACAAAATGGAATGTGGGGCCGCCCTCAACCACCATCCTAGTTACATTGATTTCGCAGTCATTTTATTTCTCCATATCAGTATGTTCTCATATGGAAAATCTGGAAAAACAAGTTTCCCACTCAGGATTAACTCAAACGAGCTGGTCTTTAGCTTGCTTCTACCTGTTGTTTATGTATTGATGCTAAGGAAAATATATAACATGTTTTCCTCTCATGTAGGGTTTCCAAGGAGACATTGGAGTACATTAGTTCACTGTTTAGACTTCATCTTGACATAGGTGTGTTGTTGGATTTTTTTCGTGAGTTCTTTGTACAATGTCGATTACAGTTTGTAGGTTCCTAACCTGCTGTTAGGAGCTGTTACGGATGCTTTTGATGCTATATGGAGAGCCTAGATCCTGCTGCTCTTTGATGAAAAGCACACCACTGTGTAGTAGGGCATGCTTGCTGTTCATCGAGAGTTTTATGCTACTGCTATTGTTCAAATGGGAAGCAAGCATAATACCTTGCTGGACGTAAACATTCTTCACCTGTTGGGTGTGTCAGGTTAGCCAAGAACACCAAAAATAGTAAAATATATCAGATGTATACCACCAATCAGCCCCTGGAGCAAAGTTAACATTAATGGGGCAGCCTCTAGAACACTGGGACCATCTGGTTGTGGAGGTGTCTTTCGAACTTACCGTGGCTTTGTGAAAGGGTGTTTCTACCATTATACTGGTGTTGGGGTTGCTTATGAAGCTGAACTATGGTCAATTATACATGCGGTTGGATATGATGTCCATTATAACTGGACCTTTTTATGGATGGAATCTAACTTTGAAACTGTAGTGCATGCTCTAAAAATAAGAACTTGCAATGTACCTTAGCGCTTATTACCTCATTGGATTGAATGCCTTGATAAAGAAAACAAGCTTAATCTGGTGGTCTCCCATGCTTATAGGGAGGCTAATCATGTGGCTGATGTTCTATCAAAGAGATCCATTATGGACATGACTACGATTTGGTATTTCACTGCACTGGTTTGTTGTGTTCCAATGCTGGAGGCTGACATGTGTGGAAAAATTCATTCACGTATTTGTAACAACCCCTTGAAACACTTGACTCTTATCTCTTTTTATATATATTTTCTTCTTAGGAACAGTTTCCACTAGTTCCTAGATTTTATGATAAGTAGTAGCTTTGATGTAATTGATGAGGGAAAGTGTGTATCACATTGATACACATGTTGGACATAAGCAGTGCATAGTTTGACTAGCATTTTTTATTGTCCGTATTATTTTCCTTAGGTTTCTTAGCATGATTTCCTAATTCTATTGATAGGTTGGGTGTAAGAATATCGCTAAATTTTAAATGAAAATGGCGGAGAATTTTGAAATTGGATATTTTAATTTCACGTTTTTTAATTTCCATATTAACATTTTTCATTTAATTAATTTCCAGTTGTTTCATTTTATTATTTTATCGGATCGATATTTTTTTTTATTGGGCTGCCTATGTGGTCTGCTTGATTCCCACATATTGGTGATCCATGCATTTTCTCCTTAGTTTTGCACAGTTGATGTGTGCACTGCCACTTCAGATCGGGTGATCCATTGAATTACATGTTTTTTGGTTGATCCGTGATTCAGTTCGGGTATGTTGTTTCATGGATCAAGTGGTTAGGCGGTTTCGAGTTCTATCATGGGGGTTTTTGATCACCCCTACGGTGCATTCCTTCGACAATGGACAGATCTGAAATTTGGAGAGGAGCGCACACAGATCTGCATATCAGGGTTTTATCGGAGTTTTTTTTATATGCATTTTTTCAAAAAAAATATTTTGAAAATACATATAGGTTAAAAAAATTTATATTTTTACCCCCCAAAGGCGGCACCTGGTGTGCCGCCTTTGGGGAATTTTCCGCCCAGGGCAAGGCGGAACCTGGTGTGCCGCCTTTGCACAAAAAAAACCGCAAAGGCGGCACACCAGGTGCCGCCTTTGCCTAAATAATTTTTTTTAAAATTTTTATTTTTATTTTTTTTGTTTTGTTTTGTTTTATATATATATATATATATATATATATATATATATATATATATATATAACAAAACTTTTCAGCAGAATTTTTCTGCTATTTAATATCCAGCGATTCTGCCATTACATCAGTCTGGATTCTGACTGATACCCTCACCCAGGACTCCCTTTTATAAGGGGTTTTGCCCTGAAAACAATACTGCATTTCCGATGTGGGATTCTGGTTCTCCTTTTCCTGCACAGTACATTCTGCGTTTCCGATGTGTGATTCTGTTTCAAGTACACGACTTTGAAAGACTATAAAAGTTAAACTATAAGACCAATACAAATGAAACTTTAAACACTGATTAAACATATAAGAAATAGTTGAAAACAAAAATAATTTCATAAAAAATGTTGATACAGATTAATTTATAAGCTTTCAAAACCACCTACTTGAAACTTAAACATATTTTAAGTACGTGACTTTGAAAGCTTATAAAAGATAAATTATAAGACCAATACAAATGAAACTTTAAACATTGATTAAACATATAATAAATAGTTGAAAAAAAAAATAATTTCATAAAAAATGTTCACCAAAAACAATTTATAAGCTTTCAAAACCATCAACATGAAACTTAAAAATGTTTCAAATTCCCAACTTTGAAAGACTATAAAACATAAACTATAAGACCAATATAAATGAAACATTAAACAATGATTAAAAATATAAGAAATAGTTTAAAACAACAAAAAATTCCTAAAAAAATTCCATAAAAATTAATTTATAATATTTCAAAACAATCTACTTGAAACTTAAAAAAATTCAAGTACATGATATGAGTATGATGGGTGGCCTTAGATTATATTCCACTTCATAAAAATGGGTAATGTTTTTACCTCATGAGAAATCACTTACAGTGCATGGGAGGTTATCCTAAGAACTCTATGTTATATTTTTTTAGTGGTTATCCTTGACTTAGAATTGTGATTATATGTTTTATTTTTTATTGCATTCCAATGTTGCTTGATATTATTATATTATATAATAATTTGAGGTTTATTTTTATGAATCACATCAATTTTATATCACCTTGTTATGTCTCTCGACTCACATGTATTAATTTCATAATTTTATTCTTTGATAATTTCTTTACAAGGATTTATAATTCACCCCTTTCTTATGTACATCCCCAGGTTATCCTATGCAGTATTATAAGATCAGTGGATTTTAAGGGCATGTTATGGAGTTTTAAATAATTTTTTTGTATTCTTATTTTAGGTTATTATTCTATGTAACTAATTACCTAAGGACACATGGAATAATTTTATTTTGTGATTATATTAAGTGTATATTTTTTGTACGAAATCATGAAATAGGGGGAATTAAATATATGGGTTGTCATTTTTTCCTTGTTCTCATACCAATGAAAACTATAGTACTCAATTACTATCTTCCATGGATATACAACACATTGAAGGTACCCTCACCACTATATTTTTATGATTAGGGTAATTGCAATTACATGGATGGTAACACAAGTCTTCCAAGTTCAATAAGGGTTTTTCGAGAAGAAATTTACATTATTATAAGGAATGGGAAGTATTTTATGTATACATTTATCAATATATGGATATCCATGATTAATTCAGAAATAGGTTTCATAGAGAACTTTTACAAAGGTCATTATGACTCGTAGAGTGAATTGATTAGTCTTAATTAGGTGATGGGTCTGGCATATAACTATATTTCCCATCAATTCATCAGTAGATATCATATGAAAAAATATGTTGGTATTTGGTGTATTCTTCTTCTAATAATACTAATGTGGCCTAGCGTTAAGCCTTAACAACAATAATTTCATTTCTAGAAATATACATTCCATCAGTATGAGATAATTGATTATTTTATTCCATGTTATCGTTTATAATCATGACCATATAATTCCCTCAATTTTAACATATTATGACTTCATTTTCTAATTTATACTTTACATATCACTTATTCTATGTTTATGTTATGTAAGGTTCCCATATATGCTACTCTGTAATGAGCTTTTGATCACACATGTAATTTGTTCCTTTCTCAGGAATCATTGAAAAGGAATATGTGATATTTTCTGGGATATGATTGAAGGGATTCTCATGATCTCATAATATGTTCATTTTGTATCTTCTATTTTAATATGTATTGTATATCTATATATGGTCTTCCCAGACTACTAAATTGTTCTTTCCATTGGGGACTCTTTTACTTTATACCAATAATGTAATATAACTATTGACTATAGGTTTATGGATTATAAGATGTTATAGTTGGTATTTGAGTAACATTATTAGTAACATTTAGAAATTGATTTAGAAGAACCAATATAGATATAAATATTTCAATGAAAAACACTCAAGATTTCTAGAAAACACTCTATAATTCATAATTAGAATTATATTTTACATTTATATTTTATTAGCTAATAATATATATGTCATTATAAAAATATGGATACCAAGTGGAGGAATGGGAACCATATAAACTTTCTTAGTCAATGTAGGGATATTCCCCATAAACAATTTAACAAATATATTTTGCAGAAAAACCTATTCATAACTATATTAGGGATTTTAACCCTTGTTATGAAAAATAAACCCACCTATATAGAGAGACCTATTGATCTACAACATTGTGTAACTATAATGGATATCTTCATGCAGTAATAACCTCTAACATTCAGTGAAATTTCTAATCCATTTGTAGATGAAAAATGCATAATGTCCCTATAGAAAATAATTTTCAATTTAGGAATTAGTTAATAGTAAAAAGTCATCATGGTGGTTCACCATATGAATGGATATGTGGAACAATGGAAGTCATTAATTCAAAACAATAAGGAATATGATATATAAAGATCCCATTGATATGAATTTTTTTTCCAATAAGGATGAATGACTTGTTAGTAGATTATTTTGATATGTGAGGCATAATTGTGATGACTTTTTATGTGATATTATGTTAAAAAAATTATGGAAATGGTGACACATTGTTTATAATAATAGAAAAGGAAGTGAAGGAAATATAATATTTTATTATTTCATGAGGGATTAAAATATGTTCATGTGAGATGAATTTATATTTTACATAAATAATAATTTAGGAGATGAAATGGATAACTATTTGTTTGATTTTACTCAAAAAAATTATCCTACCACTAGCTATCCAAGGGAAGAGTCTACCACTACTTAGGTGGGAAAGTAATTAAACCTTAGCCAGACAATAAGTGGTAAGATGTGATCCTAGATGAGAAAGGGTGGTTGTGAAAATAGAGACACATGAGAGAATAGTGGATCCATATTTTATGGTGGAGTGCCTGCAAAGAAAGTTTCCATGGTTTAGTGCTATATTGTATTATAGAGAGGTCCCTAATACACACATATTCCAATTCCACAGAATGTGTTCACTTATTAAGCAGTGCCAAGATGGTTCAAAATCTGACATGTGATCCTAAATTTTGTGTAATATTCATCCTCGTTAAAATTTATGGGTAAAAATTTGTATAAAATTTCTGTATGATCAACATAATTCAATCAATCAAGAAGTATATTCTTATTCTTATAAAATAAGTATATGGTTTGTTTCATGTGTTAAAGTTCATTGTGCCTTCATTTCCTTCCTGTTGTGATCGAACTGAGTTTGAGTTGGTGATAGGAAGGATCAAATAATATTATTATATACATGAAATTTTAAATTTGTGAAAGAGATATTTTTAATCTAAGGTAAATATATGTTGGTGAGAAAAGAGAATGATTTGTCATTATATTGTAAATAAAAAAGGTGGTGCGCATAGATGAAAGGTGGTGCACATATTAGTTAAGTCGATGGAGTTATGTAAGTAGATTATTCCCTATAAATACCCTACCCACTTTAACTTTTGGTGAGTTCTTAATCAGAGTTTGAGGGAGAGTTTATTAGAGTGAAATAGAGCTGAGGAGGCCCTCTATTTTCATGAAGAGATTACATATCATCTTGTTGTGAATTTTACTTCATGATTGCATGATGAAGACTATAGTTATGTGAACCTTCACCTGTGGTAAGAAAACATTATGTTGCCACATATAAAAGAAACTATGATTATTTTTCAATAATAAAAGCTTCGTGATGAAAAAATAATGCATATATTGTTATGTCAAGTATTATTATATACATAATATTCTATTATAATAATATGTTTGATATAATTTCATGAGATATTATTCATTGATCAATATCATTGAGTTACGATACATGAAGAAATGTGAAAAGGCCCAATGTATATGAAGTATATGGGCCCAGGTTTTGAAATTATTCCAAAGATATTATGTGAGAGTACCATGAATAGGAAGCACTAAAGTGAGAAGGAAAGAGGCATTGTAGGTGTGCATGAATTATAAAATATTTTCATGAAAATTAAATAACACTTACAAAAAATTATCATGGAATATTTTATATTTGTCTTTTTTAAATAAAATTGAATTGATATTCCATTAATTTTATATACATAAATATTGAGACCGATCTAGGTAGTGTTTTAGAAGATATATACCCATGTTATGAGTTTTTTGAGATTAGTCCAGGAAATTTTATGTTCAATGGATAGTGATAAAGATAAGGTCATTGAAAAACAGTTTCATAATATCATTAATATTGTACATGGGTAGATCAGGTGCTTTGGTTTGTTTTTTGAGAATGACTATATATGAAGGTTGTCAAGAAATATAAAAATTTGATAGATATATTTAGAAAAAAGTTCATATATTGTGTGACTTAGGATTTTTGAAGTCTTTTTTGGGACTCAGATGTAGAAGAGGTCACCAGTGGGACTCTCGAGTAGGCTTATGAGATTTTAGAATCACCATGGATATAGTATAAAGATCCACCTATGGGAGTTAAGAGTTGTTAGTGAAGGTGGGAGCTTGTAATTTCTAGTGGGACTCTAGATATGAAGCACTATTGGACTTATTTTTTTATGGGAATACAACTTTCCCTTGTTGTAACCGACTAAAAAAGTGAATAACCTTTATCAAGGTGTAATAAATGGTTGTAGTAAGGAGTAGGTCTTTGTAATGAACCTAATAGAATCCCTATGTTTTTCATTGATTTTATTTTTTCATTCAGGTGGATTTTCAGAATTTAAGATAAGGGATAGATAGTTTAATCAGTCACAGATTTTAGATTACAGAATAGTGAATTTTTAAAACAATGTACTATGGATTCACCCCCCCCTCATTAGAACCCAAATGATCCTTGGTTAAATCAAATGGTATCATAGAAAGCTCCGATCTCATTATAAGAAAACATTATGAGAAATGAAGGATCGTAATTCAGTGAGAAACCATGGAATACCTAATTTTAGGGAAATAACTACCATACATAGAGGAATATTATACTCTTTTCCTTCAATCGCTTTTCTTATAAATGAAAGACGTATCAAACATTAGATTACCACCTATTATTAAGTATTATTATTGTACTAAATCTAATATGATAAATCTTGAAGTTGATGGAAAATATCAAAATTATACCCTAATGGATTTATAAAAAATGTTATACACTAAAGTGATGGGTGTTGAAACTACCAAGGATATTTCAGACAAACTAGGAAGTACTTATGAAGGAAATATTAATGTTAAGAGAGATAATATGAAAATCCTAAGAAGAAAGTTTGAGAATATTAAAATGTTCGATGATGAAATCATTGATGAATATTTCATTAGGTTCAATGAGATGGTATGTAATATCTATGGATTTGGTTAGAAGATATAAGATTCAAAAATTTTGAAAACAATTTTGATAAATTTCCCTATAGGATTTGATGCCATGGTTTTAGACATGGAAGTTAGGGAATATATTTCATTAGAGGAGTTATATTTTATTCTCATAGATTATGAAATGATAAAGGAAATGAGTTTCAAAAAGAAGATATAGATTATATATCCTTTGAGGCTATAAGAAAAAATAAGTTCAAATAATTGGAAATTGGGGAATCAATTGATTCTGATGATGATGAATTTGATGAATACATTAATGAAATTTATTCACCTATTTAAAGATGGATTATATAGGGTAAATGAATTTAAAACTAAATAAACCACTATGGTGATGAATCTATAATTTCATTGGAATCTTTTCCATGAATTTTATAATGAAAATGGATAATTTATAATTTGATAAAAAAATTGAGAATCCTCTAAAATAGAAAAATGATATGAAGAAGACGTATCATTCTAGTAATAGACATAATAATTTGATAAGAAATTATTTAAAAGATAATTCATCAACTAGTAGTTCTTAAAAATATGAATTTAGTTTCATTAATCAAGTTGAGAAATTTTCAATTTATTCATATAGTAATGATAATGGTAAAGCTAGAAAATAAAATAAATGGATATTAAAAGATGAGTTGGAATATTCTCTTGAGAAAACCACACAATGTTGTATCATTATACCTATAATTTTTATTAGGATCAGAATAATATTATTCTAATAGATAAGTTAAAAGTGGGAATATTTTAGTATTAAAAAATGTAGTTTAAAAGAAATAAACTAAAAAATAAAAAACTCTTACATTTTTTATTGGACATGGTTCTCAGTCCAATCAAATAATCATAAATAGAAACAATTTGATTAAATCAGAATGTAAAAGATCAGAGTCTATATAAATCCGAGTAATCAGAGTACAAGAATCATAATCATGATAGATTTTATTAATTCAAAACTTTTGTTATTATCAAAATCATATTAATATGGATAAAATCATAATAAAAATACTAATATGATGTTTTGCATTCAATTATATGTGTGGTGGAAATATAAAAACTTTTTACAAAAAAGAAATAAAATTTCATACAAAAAAATAATGACTTTTAAAGCCATTAAAAGAATAATGTCTTTTAACCTTAAGAGAATCGTATTCTATAACCAAAAAATAAAGGTGTCCCTTATTTTATAATTATAAGAAATTCTATATTCTATTAAAAAGGAAATACCTCGATATAATGAATGAAATGAATCTATCTTCTTATCCAATAAATCCATAGATACAATGATCAGATTATCTATCTACCTAGCCCCAGTATCCCTCAAACTGATGGATCAGATTCCCTATTCAAGTAGACTGTTTTGAATGATTATAAATTAATTTTTATGAAAATTTTTTAGGAAGTTTTTGTTGTTTTCAACTATTTTTTATATGTTCAATCAATATTTAACGTTTCATTTCTATTGGTATTATAATTTATGTTTTATAGTCTTTCAAAGTCGAGAATTTGAAACATTTTTAAGTTTCATGTTGATGGTTTTGAAATCTTATAAATTGTTTTTGGTGTACATTTTTTATGAAATTATTTTTGTTTTAAACTATTTCTTTTATGTTTAATCAATGTTTAAATTTTTATTTGTATTGGTCTTATAATTTATCTTTTATAAGCTTTCAAAGTCACGTACTTAAAATATGTTTAAGTTTCAAGTAGTTGGTTTTGAAAGCTTATAAATTAATCTTTATCAACAATTTTTATGAAATTATTTTTGTTTTCAACTATTTATTATATGTTTAATCAGTGTTTAAAGTTTCATTTGTATTAGTCTTATAATTTAACTTTTATAGTCTTTCAAAGTCGCGTACTTGAAATAGAATCACCCATCGGAAACGCAGAATGTATTGTGCACGAAAAGGAGAACCAGAATCCCACATCGGAAATGCAGTATTGTTTTCAGGGAAAACCCCTTTATAAAAGGGAGTCCTGGGTGAGGGTATCAGTCAGAATCTAGACTGCTATAATGGCAGAACTGCTGGATATTAAATAGCAGAAAAATTCTGCTGAAAAGTATTGTTTTATATATATATATATATATAAAACAAAACAAAACAAAAATAAAATAAAAATAAAAATAAAAATTTTTAAAAAAATTATTTAGGCAAAGGAGGCACTTGGTGTGCCCCGTTTGCGGTTTTTATTTGGCCAAAGGTGGCACACCCGGTGCCGCTTTGCCCTGGCCGGAAAATTCCCCAAAGGTGGCACACCAGGTGCCGCCTTTAGGATGTAAAAAAAATATATTTTAAACCTCGTTGTATTTTTAAAATTTTTTTTTTGAAAAAATGTAAAAAAAAATAACTCGTTTTATCGTCGCTGGTTTTCCCTTCTGTGGTGACTTCATTCGGAAAAGTAGAGGCACGGCGATCTCCGGCGGATAGAGATGAGACGCCTATGGTGGAGTTTTGATTCTAGATCTAGGCCCCATCGCGATGGATATCTCTTTCTGCTCTAACGTTGCATTCGAAGAGGTGCTACGTCGAAGTAGATCTGGTTCTTGACGTTGAAGGCCTGCTTGCAGTGGTTATTTTTTTGCGTGCTGAGGGTATTTGAGTTTCTTGATGTCGACCTACGGCGACGAGGATACACTGCCAGTCGAAGACATGTGCCTCCCAGTCATATTGCTTGTTGGGGAGTGGCTACTCAGTGTGGATCTGTTTCTTGAAGTGATCTAGACTGTTGGACCCATGCGTCCGAGAGGGACCGAAGCACGTTAAATCCCAGAGGGCCGAGGGTATTTGAGTTTCTTTCGGTGTTCCTGTCACATAGTAGGTCCCAGAGGGACCGAAGCATGTTAAATCCCTATGTTATTTCTATCATTGTCATTTATTTGAATTGTATTCTGCTGTTTGTAATGACTGTAATATATTGGAAATAAATAAAATGATCTTGGCCTTGGTTTTGGGGTTCTGTCACTGCACTATTGTTGTCCAGCACACACATCCTCCATAACAATAATAGTAAAGAAGTCCGACTCTATAATGATAGAGCTCGATCCTCTTACAATAGCAAGCTCCAACCCAAAAATAATGGCTTGGGACTCCACGATTGGTGGCACCCATTTTGGAGTAAATGAATTATTACATGTTGTAAGAACTGATCCACAAGAATTACATGTGACCACTCTAGTGCCGATAATGTCCCCAGTAGAAATAGATGCTTCCACGACAATCTTCAAGACTCTCATGGCAGAAGGAATCTAGAAACTAGGAACAACCAGAACACCTATGATTTCCAATTTTGCATTGTTGTGGTTCAAAGTGACCAACCAAAGAGTGGCCTAATAAATTTATAAGGCATTTTATTTCTCGATTTGATTGAAGAAAAATTATTTCTTCCAACCCAATGCATCGATGCCATCATGCATAAAGAACTCATGGTTTTCGCTGAGAGGGACAAATCCCATTTGCACAGTAAATTCATAAAGATGGTTGCCCCATCTTGGTAGACATCTACATCAGTATTCCATTCGTACCACATGGACATATCCCCAGGGAAAAGAAAGATAGAGTGAATAGAGTATTCAACCCTGAACAAATGAAGTGGACATATCATATCATCACATGGTTGGAGAAAAACAAAAACTTCATTGAAGGGAGTTTCATGGAGGAATCTTGTCACTAAAATAATAGAGCCTTAGGTGGGATCGTGAGTCACCACAGAATTTTCCCAAGCTCCTCCAACCCTGGGGCAGGAAATTCGACTACCAATTTATAACTAAGACTGACTCAGTAAGCACCAGTAGACTCCTTTCTCCAATAGATCTAGTCATTCCAAAGGTTCCTCGCGCTTGGGAGACTATGAATGATATTCCTATCCAATTTATTAAACCAGGACCCCATTTTATCATCACAACAATCATTACCCGCAATATTAAACATGCGAAATATGGTTTTAAAGTATTAAAATAGTGGGTTTATTTCTCAGGAAAAAATTTCTATTTTGGTTTTTTTTCATGAAAATTTTAATTTCTTTGTTTTTTATTATTATGCAATTTTTTTGGGCCTCCGTGTGTGGCTTGCTGTTTCGTTGGGACAATTTTGTGTAATGGCATGTTGTTATTTGGATCTTTTTTTTGGTTGGCCCAGTTTAAATGTCCACTGCCAGCCTGGCGATCATTCTTCCCCAATTCACCCTGACAGTTGATGATTCCTGATCTGGCGGTATTGATTCATTGGTTTATGCTTATTCAGTGATCTGATCTGCCCCACCCATGCATCTGTAGCCGTCCGCGTATCCCAGGCTTTACGGGATTTGTTTGAACTGCCACTACTTTGCGATTCTTATGTTTTTTTGGTTACTGCTACATGGATCCTCCTTTGTTATGCCTATCAGGGTGTTGGTTCGAATTTTCAGTTTCCATTATTATGGGTCAGGGTGATCGTCAGTTGAGACTTGGTCGCCGTCTTCAGCTTCCCGTCCCGAGAGCCAAGTGTGAAGAAGAACCCTTACTGGTTCTGTGACCCGCCGCCTGTACGCCGCCATCTCGATGTCGTTCCAATGGTTTTCCAGTGGAGAATCCTTTAGTAATCAAAGTAGAAACCGTGACATAGACCCATGATTCTTGGGGATTATGTATTTGTGAGCTCGTTCTTTATTTTCTTGATTGATTTTTTGCGTTGTGTGATCCTATTTTCTTTACTGGTCTGATTAGCCGAGTCGGGGTTGCGTGCATGAGTCCATCCAGTTCAGAAGAGATCTCTATTAACTCTAAACCATGATTCATCACTGGCTCTTGGGATGGAGAGATCTTCATTCTCAAATAGCTTTCATGGTCCGTGTGCGTGGTCTTTCTTTGCTACTTCTTTTCTTGTATGTGCTCTGTTGTTTTCATTTTGTATAATAATAAAGAAACTCTAATGGTGTTCTTGCCGTGGAGCTGGACAATAAGATCCAAACCCCATAAATTCTATTGTCCATTTTACTTTCCTGTAATTTTAATTTTATATTCTTCAACACTGTTAATAAAACGTTTCATATTCAGTTGGGTTTACATGGTGTAAAACATTGTAAATCGAAACAATTTTACAATAAGTGGTATTAGAGCATGTTACTCATTTTATTTTACAATGTCTATCATATTTAAAATTGATAAATTTTATGGATAAAATGATTTTAATTTTTGGAGAGTTAAAATGCCTGCTTTATTTGTTCTTAATGGTATTGATGATGCCTTGAACGATAGTAAGAAACCTATTATGACTGCCACTACTGATGGTCAGTCCACCACTACCTTTATCGATGTTGAATATGGTATATTAGAAAAGGCTCACTTCACTCTAGTGCTAACTTTAGGTGATAAGGTTTTGCGTGAAGTAGCACATGAAACCACTGCTAAGTCGATCTTGGTTAAACTCGACCATTAGGGTATGACCAAATCTTTCCATGGGTGCCTGTATAAAAAAAGTGTTTATATAATTTTAATATTTTGCATGGTTCTTCTGTGCATGTTCATATAGAATAGTTTAATAATATTCTGTTAGATTTAGGAAATATAGACATTGAAGTTAAGAATGATAATCAAGATTTAATCTTGTTAACCTCTCTTAAAGATTATTTTAATTCATTAAGAGATTCTATGATGTATAGTTAGGATTCCATTATGCTAGAAGAGATTAATTCAACTGTCCTGTCTCGTGATCTTCAAACACATATTTTCAAGGAAGAGTTGAGTTCTGTTAAGAGTGAACCTCAAATCTTGTATACCAAGCCTCCTATGAAAAATAAGGGTAGGAAGGATAATAATTAGTTTAAATGATTTAGGTGTTTTGAGTGCGGTAATATCAGCCACATTAAGCATTACTATCCTAATCTGAAAGGAAAAGATAGTATAGCACAGTCGCATGTGGTATGTCCCGATTATGAGTCTACTGAAGTTTTATAGTTTAACAACCACTTATTTAGAACATGACATAGGTTCTATGTAGTTTTTTCTTGTGTTCCTAGGACTGGGTCCACTTGTCTTTGTGGAGGAATTGATGTTAAGAAAAAGTTTTTTTGTGGGATGGTCTAAGTCATTCGGGCTTATTTGGAGAAGTTGTTCTCCTAATGGTTTTCTGTAAGGTGATTTCTATGTTTAGTTTTTTTTTGTTTTGATTATTGATGCATTTTTTAAAATTTTGTTTTGATTTCATTTTTTTCATTTAATTTTACCCTTGAGATAAGAAGTTTGACTTTCAAGTTGATGGTGCATATTAGAGCTACTGCTATGGGATGAATTAAACATAGATGTTGGGTAAGTTTGTTAAATGTAGTTGCTTAGTTTAAATTTATGATCATGTTTAATCTGTTTAGTAGTAGAATTGTAGCGTGGGTAGAACATGTGCCACTACTGGAACATTCTAGGTGATATTCATACTGGGTGAATATTTGTAGATATAGGTTTTTCTGTTATAGAAAATCTTCACACACTAGTGATAGTTTTTTAATGGTAGTTTTTTGGTCTGCAATAACACCATTAGTATAGTTATGTTTTAATATTGAAAAATGGATATTTGTGAATTATGGTTTTCAAATATTAAAATCGAGGGTTTATTTCTCATGAAAAAATGTATGTTTTATTTTTTTTCATAAAAAATTTAGTTTCTTTTTTATTATTATGCAATTGTTTTGGGCCTCTATGTGTGGATTTCTGTATCGTTGGTCCTATTTTGTGTCATGGCTTGTTGTTCTTCGGGTCTTTTGTTTCGCTGGAAGAGTTTACTTATCCGCTACCACCCTAGTGATCGTTCCACCCCGCTTCACCCTAGATATTGATGATTCATTATCTGGCGGTCATGATTCGCTAGTTTGTTCTTCTTTGATGATCTGATCTGTGCCGCCCATGCATCAGTAACCATCAGTGTGTACCACCCTTTGAGGGATTTATTTAAACCACCACTACTTCATGATTATTTTGTTCACTTAGTTGCTACCACATGAATCCTCATCTTTTACGCCTGTTAGGGAGTCGCTTCAGGTTTTTAGTTTCCATTATTATGGGGTGGGGTGATCGTTTGTCAAGACTTGGTAGTCGTCTTCAGCTTCCTGTTCCGAGAGCCCCGTGATAAGAATAACCCTTGCTGGTTTTGTGACCTTCCACCTATACACCACCCTCTCGACACTTCTTTGGTGGTTTTCTAGTGGAGGATCCTTTAGTAATCAGTGTATAAACCATGGCCGAGATCTGTGATTCTAGGTGCGTATGTATTTGTGAGCCCATTATTTATTTTCTTATTTAATCTTTGATTTGTATTCTCTTAGTTTCTTTACTAGTATGATTACTTGAGTCGGGGTTGTGTGCATGAATTTGTCATGTTCGGAAGATAACTTTGCTAACTCTATTCTAGGATTCATCACAGGCTATTGGGGTGGAGAGTTTTTCATTCTCGGATTTCTTTTGTGGTCCGCGTGCGTGGTCTGTCTTTGCTGCTTCTCCACTTGTATGTGCTCTGTTGTTTTTTTTTTCATAATAAAAAAGAATTTGTGGTGGTGTTCTTACTATGGAGTAGGACCATAATGTCTGAACCACATAAATTCTGTTGTCCATTTTACTTTCTTACAATTTTCGTTTTCTATGCTTCGACATTGTTAGTAAAATGTTTCATATTCGGTTGTGTTTAATTTGTGTAAATCTTCATAAATCGCAATGATTCCACAAAAGAACAGGGATATGATCAAAGAATCATCCAATCTAGTGACCATATGAGAAGATTCTAGAGATATGCCATTGTATACCACCCATGAGTCCTTATAGATCATAATTGTTTCCCCATCACTAATCCTCAAACAAAGACCATGAAAAATAAAATCACACAATCCTTAAAGACTTATCAATAATAATTTGGGTCCCTCGGCCCAAAGAAGTGCCCTAAAAATTGGCATGCGGGAAATATTTAGTATGAAGAGCTTTTTCACACAAGGAATCTGGGTGTTGAATAATATTGTGACTATTCTTGTAAAAAAGAACATAATTGAAAATGTTAAAATATCAAAATCCCATTCCTAGATTCTTTCTAGTGGTAAATCTTTTTTCAAAAAATATAGCGGATTTTATAAGTCCCATTATTAGTTCCCCACTAGAAATTAGCGATAATGGATTGAAGTTGACCAATAATTAAATGATGTGTTTTAAAGAGGGAAATATCATATGTTGGGATAAATTGATCCATAACTTTACTATGAATGTCCTTTCCCTCCATAGAAATATTTTTAAAGGTCCATCCTAAGATTTGATTCCACCCTATCCAAAAGGTATGAGAAAAATATTTTTTTAAATGTCCCACAATAGTGGGGAGTCCAAGATATTTGTGATTCTTATCAAATACCTGAATACCAGAGGCCCTGTGAAGTCCATCATCCACCTGAATACCGACTTCCTATATGTGATCTCATAACTGTGAATAAAGTTACAAATAGAGATGTATTCTTCCAATGTGGACCTAAAAAATTTTATTTTCTTTCGTAAATAAAAGGTGAGAAATTGGTGGTCCCTACCTTCAATCATTTTCTACATGAACAAGGTTTTACCAAGATATGATAGAAATAATATTTGAGAAAAAATCATCCACCAAAATACAATGGAATAGAGTTGGAGGATCGATCAGGGGGAGTCCCATAGAGGGGAAAAAGCAGTGAGAAATGCCATTATTAATCTGAATCCCAACAAGCCTGTACCTAAGTGGTAAGAAATCCTCCTTGTCATCCAAGAGACCCAGGTTCAAAAAAGGGTGGAGCCAATTTTCTAGGTTACTGTAGTAGTACTATAGCAGTCACTATAGCAGTAATATTGCAGTTACTGTTTGGTACTGTAGCAGCAGGAACTATTCATCTGATTTTGGCCTTCGGGCCACCAGTTTAGGCCTATGGATCTCAAGGGACTTTGGGTTATCAATGGCATTCAAGCTATAAGGCCTTTGGGCCACAGAGACCCTGGAGTAGCCTAGTTCACATAGAACATGCTCCAGAAGAGGATCAAAGAAACAAGAGTAGCAACCACTAGAAGCTAAGTTAACTAGATTGGAAGAATGAGAGGGTATGACAGCCACCATCGGAACCAGAAACCATGCATATTTGTACAGGGAAATGCTATCCGATCAATAATGAAAGGTGGGGATCTAGGTGATCAATGACGTAGAAGCTGGGGAGGGGCAGTTCTAGTGGGTTAGGCCTACGGGCCATGTAATGGGCATAGTATTCCTCTGGGCCTTCAGGTTATGTTTGTGGGTCAGTCATGCCTCGTGCCTTGGGCCTACGGGTCATGTAAAAATTCCCCTTCCACCCTTAAAAGGGGTATTATCCATAATAAAATAAAAAAGAAGGCATTCTAGCCATTTAGGCGTAAAGGAATATTAGGTAATGCATTTCATCACATCCTCAATCCAATTGGGGAAAAGACCAACTTCCAAAAAATTAGAGGAAAGACTATAACACCCAGTCATATGATTTTTTCATGTCATGTTTCCATGCCATGACACCTGTATTGGCTGCAGCTATTGTTTTCTTATAATAAAAAATATATTGAGAAACAATATCATTATCAGAAATAAGTCTCTTGGGAAAACATTACTCTAATTCTCAGAAACAATGGGTGAAATCCAAATACACAAATAGTAGACCATGATCTTTTGAAAAAAATTATATTCCACATTGCAATGAGTTATGATCCTTAAGACTGATACCAAATAAGGTTTTTTAATTTTCTGAATGAGGGTAATAATAGTTTCATTAATAAAATGAATGTTATCTTTACCTTTCTAAATATCTCTCATGGGAATTTAGATTTTAGATCAAATAATGTTCCAATAATTTTTAAATAATAGTTCATGGAAGTCATCATGGTCTAATGCCCTTATAGAATGATTATTTTGAGTGCTAAGAGAAATTATCCACTTGTGATATCAAGAGAAAGCTACTGGTTTTACCTATCAATAACTACATGGTTAATACAAGATGGAATATCTAAAGAGATTGAAGAATCTACGACTACACAATGATCTTGTAAAAAACTCAAAACCATGTCATGGATCTCAATTTCATTTGAGACTAATCTACCATCATCGGCAGCAAGGTAGGAGATAAGGTTATTGAAACATCTCATGGATTCCTTTTGATGAAAGTGTAGGGTATTCGAGTCAGCTTCTTTGATGTGGTTATTACAAAGTCACTTGGATTATAAGGTTTCATTGTTTCCGAGATCAGTATCCAAATTATAGATTAGAGTCTAAATTTTGTACAGAACCACATTCAAAAGGTGTTAATAATAAAGATCATATAACCTCTATACAATAGCATCACACTGATAATTAGGATGGTATAATATCTTATTAATCCAAAGAATCAACTTAGAGGCCACTTGGTAAATATTTTTTTTAACATTGGTGTCCCCAATCATCCATCTATATTGAATCACCTGCTCACATTCCCGATACTTTATCCAAAACCATTCAAATCTATACCTCCTCTCTTTTTTCGATCTTCTTTTGTTGAGGGAAGAATTGATGAGGATGGGGGAGTGGACCGAAATGGCCGGGGAAAAGTGTGACGACTCAAAAATGTTCAATATGTTAACCCATTAATTCGATCCTGGTAACTTGTACAACCACTCTTCAATTCAAGTGATTTCAGATATACCATGAAACCATGTAAATGGGTTTCTTGAAAATCCCATGTCCGAAAGCTCCACTTCCTGGAATACCTGAAAGAATTATCACATTATGTTGTAAGTCTTACTATATCCCCCTATTTTATCATGATGAGACATGATTTCATTAAAGTCCCTCTGATAACAAGGGCCCCCAAAAGACTCTTCTACAAAGGGCTGAGCATTTCATAATATCTCTATTTATAATTTGATGTAGGCCATATGTAGAAACACAAAAAATCCCATATTGATGCATGGGGCTTCTGAATCAAAGCAAAAATGTGATTAAAAGATAAAATATTCACTCTTCCAAATATGTTCTCCTTCTAGATGAGGCAGACCCCACCAATGTTTACTTGTTAGGAAAATAGATGAAAACTATGAAATACCACATTTGTCATGAAAAACACATCTTTGAAATCCAACATGGTTTCAGATAGGAAAAATGTACAATAGAAGCTTTTAGTTCTCTTCCATTGGAGTATCCCAATTGTGTGTGGGTTTCCAAACCCATGACAATTCTAGATTATGATATTAATTGGGATAGTTAGGGATTGTTTATTCTATCCTCAAACTCTAAGTATTTGAGAAATAATCCATCTCCCACAACTTTGGATGTTTTATAGTATTGATTGCTTGCTTGTGGAGGCTCATTATTATCATGTAGCCAATAGGTCTCACAACATAATGATTTGTTACACTATCTCTTATTTCTATCCTTATCCAAGTTCATCATTTTTTGAGTCTGTTATTATAGACTCAAACAATTCCTCATTATCCAGGGGGAGTGCATAGATTGACCATCTCCTGGAAAGAGAACCTGAAAAGGTGGATTAGAGTAGATATGTTTACAACTGGTTAGAAAATGAGGCATGCACTCAGCGGATATATGAGGGAATTCGGGAGATGTTCCATTCACTATAAGAGGTGCGTCCATAACTATATAAGGTGAACCTATCACTATAAGAGGTCTATCCTGGTAAACATCATAATTCCCTAATCCACCAACATTTTCTTTTAAATTTTTCCCCACATACATTTATCACGCATGAGATTCACGGTACGATACAAATAGTGGTGGCCCCAACATGATGAATTTCTTTTGATCAGACATGGATTGCACATTTAGATCCTTATCAATTTTATCTCAATCCATTTTCTTTTTTAACTATGATACAATGGAAACCCCCAGGTTTTTTTCTCACAACCATGGAAAATATTACAGCATAAAATTACCTTCTTCATTTGATGTGCATTCTTTCTCCGTGTATCCAAGGAAACCAAAAAAGAAGGATACGATAAGATGTTTTTGAAATTCAAATGAGAAACAAACCCTCAATACCTACATGGATAGGATGGTTCTCATCATACATGGATGTGTGATGTTAATTAGGACCTTGATATAAACATTTGGTCCCTAGTGGATTGGATCTGAATTCTCCCACTCAACAAAATCCTGGATGCAGACTCTGATACCTTTTATATTTTTTTGATCTTCTGAAAAAATGGATTCCTTTAAGGAAATAAAAAAATGGTGTTTTCTAAAATATAATATTATGAATATCCACACTTCTCATTAGATCCTCCATCAGTATAATGTGTTTATTTAAGGACCAAGGTATCCCAAGCATGAATTTATGTTTATCCTTCTCATTAAATAATATGAAGATCATATTCCTAGATCTAATTTCTCTTATTTCCACTCCATATTTTAGACTCCAAACAGATTGAAAATTATTCTTTAGGGAAATGAGGTTGAAATTTCTATTGGTAATAAAATTTCCTCTAGTGAGAAGTTCTATTAGACACACTGGATGATCATTTTCATTATTCATGGTCATAAAAAGTGATTTATTCTTATCTATAAGAATGAGGTTCTAGTGATATTCATCCTATCAGTCTCCATTGAAACTCACCTTGGGAATGGAAACTTCAGGGAGAATGATTACCATTAGAGGGAAATATTTGAATTGGTATGATTGCTAATAGATCAAAAAACCACTGTCGAGGGGAGAAAATGGATAGATATCGGTATCCCACCATCACCATCGCAACACCATTGATCATAGAACACTCAAGGAACACCAAATCCTAGGTAAACATTGAAAATATCACTCAATGAAGGGTAAAAAAATTTAAATCACTCTTTTAAGAACTGAGGAAAGATAATCTCATTAGTATAGAAAAATAATACTTTTTTAGTGCTCTTTTTTCTCTGATAAAGGTTATGATCTATCATCTCCAACAAAAGTATTATTTTTCAACAGTTGTATTTTTATCACTTATATAATAAAATTTTATCATCCCTATTTAGTAATCACTAATAAAAACCTTCACCCTCTTTAAAAAATAACCCAAGAATCATGTATTCATGACACCACCTTCAAGATATCACAAAACTAAAGGACATATGCAGCTAAAGTCAATCATTTTGGACACATAAAACCTCAAAATAGAATGTATGATATTATAAACATGTTTTTAAGGAATATCAATCGATGTTTTACCCTAGGGATAAGCCTGGGAGAGTATATTATTAGTGGTGTAACACCCCGAGATTTTATGAAAAATATTCTTTTTTTTTCATTAATGTCTTGTGTTGTACGCTACACCAAAAGGAGCTTGCACAACACGCATCCCTAAATTGTCTTGCATTACATGCAATCACGACCTTCCTCGATAGCATGTGTAGTACGCAATACCGAGTTTTACTAAACGAGATATTATTATAATATTATTATGAACTAGTCGTTATGAATAGTAATACCCACTTTTTGAAATTTTAAAAATTTTATCTTTCAAAATGGACTTCATTTTTGGATTCAGAATATCGAAATTAGTTTAGGGTGAAATTTTGGTACTTTTCGAATAACTTTAATATTCTGATGAATAGGGAAAATTACTAAATTTTAATTAAAAACAACTTTTTTAATCAAAATAATTAATAGTGATAAATTATTAATTTGAGTTGTTTTAAAGTGTATTTAGAATATATTTTTTCAATTTAATAAAATGTTGGTCATTGGATGTAATTTCACATTTAAACCAGACATAAACAAGTGTCAATCTTTTGATAGTTATTATCTCTTAAGAACACACTATTTGTTTTGACGACGGGAATTAATTTTTAAATTAATTAATGCAACTGATATGTATTGAATTTGGTAAAATAGACATCATTTTTGAATTCATAATATCAAATATAGCTTAGGCCTAATTTTTGGTATTTTTCTGGAAACTTTCATTTTTTATGAATAGTGAAACCACAAAGTGGTAGTTAAAAAACTGAATTTTTCATAAAACTTAATTTTAACGCTTCTGTGAGTGGAATTTCAAAAATCCAAGAGACACGGTTAATATCAAGGACTAAAATTCGGTTCAATGAGATGAAAATAATTTTTGGTGAATAATAACTTTTTACTTTTTTTACCACGATTAAAAGTAAATAGGGTAATTAAGGGTAAAAATGATATTATTATTACCCTAACACATGTCCTAATTCTATTGAATAAGTGTAATTCGGCCAAAAAAACCTTAGGAATAAAATATGACCATTTAGGCTCACTTGGATTATATTAGGACATTTATTATTAATTTATTTAAAGAAGGGTTAAAATAGTTAAAATCAAACTTTAATAACTAAATTATTTTTAATATAGGGTTATAAATAAGATAAATTCGACTAAAAATATTCATTAGAAATATAAAAATATTTCCTACATAATGGTATTTTATTTGTAAATTTAGACTCAAAATAATGTAATTTATTTATGACACAATGATGATGCAGTAATTATCTTATTAATGAAATATTGACATAATTGATGTTATAAATACCCAAATAAATGTAATTTTAGACTTTTAATGAATTCCAATCATTTTCTATATTAATATGACATGTTATTATTGATTTAATTAACTTTTTTCGAACTAATCATCTGTTATGAGTTTCACAAAAATCAATTACCTAATAGTGTCAAAATTGACATAAAATAGTTTTTAAAATAAATATTATATTATTAATTGTTATTATATTCCTAAAAATCTAAGGTTAGGCCAAGATACTTATATCATGATAGGTGTATCATTAATGGACCACTTGGGGGTCTCTTGGATGTATATGGTATGTTTATTAACTATATAATATAAAAATACAAAGTGACATGATAAATGTCAATCTAATTAACTAAGAGTTAAAACTAAACGTTAAGGTTGATATAATGACCTAAACTTTTCTAAATTATATTGGATGAGAGGATTGCGACCCATCCCCACCTTAGCTTCTAAATAAATCAATTTGGAGCTATTAAAAACCGAATATGACTTTCTAATAAAATAATATTTTAGTTATTCCAAAGGTGCCGCTCTCCTCCCTTATAAAAGGGCACCTCCTCCTTCTCTTCATCACACCACTTTGAGCCTTCAAGCTCGGCCAAAACCTGACAATATATCTTCTACACTTCCATAGAAACATCCTAGATGTCCTGGTCTTCTTCAAAGTCCAATTTTAGTTCCCTAAGAGGAGGTCTCAAAGAGGCGCTTCAAAGAAGAGGTAATGTCCGTTACTGATTCTTTCAACTTTATTTCTTCTTCCACTTCTTATTCTTAGGTTGTTTCATTATGAAGTAATAACATAAGTATCCCTCATATACTGATATGTTATTATAAGTATTAAACAACCCTATTTCACCATCTATCCATCCTACGGAAAATGAAATCACCGCGCGTGCGTACGTACGGAATACCGTCTCCACGCCGTGGTGTAATCTATTTTCCACCACCACCTTACTTGGATTGGTATAATGGTGTAAATAATAACTGTATATGATTATTGTAAAGTGATATTGATTCTGTAATAGTATACATACACTCCAATAAAATTCCACGATCATGGGAACGATATCATCGCTCGTGCGTACGTACGGAATACCGTCTCCACGACACGATGAGATTCATTCTCAATGATTAACCATTCATAAATGATTATAAAGTATATATAATAAGTAATCATGAAATATATTACATAATAATGATACTATATTTATGTATATATATATGTATGTCATCCAATTAATTCCATTCAATTCAATGAGGAAATGAAAACAACGTTCATGCGTACGTACGACCTACCGTCTCCATGATCGGTGTATTTCTTTCCATTTATCGATCTATTATATATATGTATATTCTGAATATATATTATATATAAATCATGTTTTATATTATGGAATTAAGTAATCATGATCTAAGTAATCATATGAATAATTACAAGTCAAAACACGGACGACAAATAAAACGAGTTTACCCAAAACGCTCTTTAACATTGAATTTACAAAAGAACGGGTAATATAAAGTCATAAGTGAACCATTTATGATATCATAACAATGAATATGATTCTATAATAAGTCAATGCCATTATTTAAATAATTATATAGGAGTTTCGGATATGTACGAAGCATATCAGACCTAAGGTAAGGGAAAATCTTGAAATCTCATTTTTATCCGAGATTGTTTATACTTCAGAATTTACTGGGGAATATTTATCATCCACATCCATGTTTCCCCAATATGTAATATTTATATCCTTCTAAAATAGTTTATATACAATTTTTTCCCTTCAGTGAGTTTTTAGTAAAATATATGAAAGGAATCTTTTGTCGTTTTTCATACGAGGTAGTTTTTGACTTTTCCGACAAAAGTAAGAGAAAAATGTTTTTTAACTTATACGGCATGAATAGATTTTTAAAACATTATTTCCAAGAAGAATCCTTTACAAGTTTTCAATTTTATTTTTAATCAACTTCTTTTAGTTTAAAATTATATGACATGTTAAGAAAGGAAATTTTTTTTGAAGTAGAAAGGATATTTTCCTCAAGAATGGAGTTCAAGTGTTTTATCAAAATTATTTTCCATCTAATATAATATAGGGTTCTATTTATATCCCCATTTTTACATTGATTTGATTATGTTATGATGGAATTATTTTTACGATATCATTTTATGGATTATGATATGATGACGTGATGTTTAAGAATCCCATTTTTATTACATGGGTTATGCTATGATGTATGGATTATGATTTTGTGGCACACATAAGAATGGTATCATTATGAGATGGGTGGAACATATATCTCCATCCAATGCATTGGGTAAATATTTATATCTTATGAGATAAACATGGATATAACGATATGTTAATCCGGTTCAGTATTACAGGACTGGAACGAGGAGTGAACTCGATTCAGAAAGGGACTTTGTCCACTAAGATGGTCTTGATAGCAATGCCTTGGCTACTATGGAAATCATTGCATGTGCTTAATGGATGCCACAATTACATGTTTTATTCCCATGCTATGTTATCATGATTTATGTTCCATTATGATCTATGCCTTATGTACTTCCATGTTTTAAGTCGTTGCACAAGATTTTGATGTTTAAACATTATGTTCATGTTTTTAAGTTCAAATGTATATGGTATGTTTTATTTTATCCATGCTTACCCTTATTGATCATTTGAGATCACCCTTTTTTATGTTTTATTTTCCCCCAGGATTAAAAGAAAGGTTTTAGGTAAGGAAACAAAAAATGGAAGATCTTTATGGGAGATGTTGAAGATCTTTCACCACGATTAGAAGATTATGTTCCAAGTTTCCAAAGACACTAAACTATTATGGTCCTTGTGTGTCTGTTTTTGTTATGTATTATGTATTCTGCAAAAGTAATGTAATATCTATGTACGTTAAGCTTCAGGTACCTAAAGTTGGTATTAGAGGAAGGGTTTAGTCAACCTTTGGAAATTAGGATGCGAGAACTTTAGTGAGATCCCTAGAGATATTTCTAAGGTATGTTTAGGGATTTACCTAAGGTTAAGTATAAGTATAGGTTATAGTCCTAGAATTACGGTAACGATATTAGAATTAAACCTAAGATGTTAGATATTGAAGGTACTCCACCTTTATTATGTTGTTTTCCCTAGAAAGATTTTTTCCTCTCACACTATTATTTTTCGGTTTTAGACGATGGTTGGAACCTGAATGAACCATGTTGATCAATGCAATGGACAATGCAATGATTTTCCTTCTGAACAAACAAATGTTATGGGAGATGGAGTGCAAAATCTTATTGCTATACTTACACAAGCTATGAATCATTCTGGACTTCCAAATGAGCAGAGAATGGAACAATATTCTATTGAGTCCTTTATGAGGCAACATCAACCTTCTTTTAGTGGGTTTTCTGATCCATTTGTTCCTGAACAATGGATCAGTACCACTGAAAAGATATTCTCAGTTATTCAATGTTCTGAACATGATAAAGTCATCTTACCAGTATATCGTTTGGAAGGTGAAGCTGATCAAAGGTGGAATCTTATCAAGAATACAATGCCAAGAGATGAAATTGAGTCCATGGAATGGGAAAAGTTCAAGAACTTATTTTTCAATAAGTACTTCCCTCATATTCTTCGAACAAATATGGAGAATGAGTTTCTTGATCTAAATAAAAAGGATGATGAATCTGTTGGTGTATACGAAGAGAATTTTACAAGGCTTGCAAGGTATGCATATGGCTTTATCATCCAACCTGAAAGTAAAGTTGATCGATTCTTCAGTGGATTAAAACCAAATCTTCGAAGGGAATTAGCTATAAGAGACTTCAGTAGCTATGAAGAAATTGTGCGTTGTGCTTTCAAGGTAGAAATGGAAGTTGGTGTTACTTATCCATCTCATAGTTTTGACAAGAAACGAAAGATGGAGTTCAAGGAGAAATCTCAGAATAATGGTGAAAAGAAGATGAATGTTTCCTTATGCTCAAAGTGTGGAAAGAATCATGGTGGAGATTGTCTTAAAGGGACTAGAAAATGTTTTTAAGTGTGGAAAAGAAAGTCATCAAGAATCTGAGAGTAGAAGTAATGGAAAAAGGGTTTCTAATGATGTGAATAAAGAAAAGACTGTAGAGAACGCACCACCAACACTTAAATGCTTCAAGTGCAAGGAAATGGGGCATTATGCTAATAAATTCTCTAATCCAAGGGTTAGTGATGATCTACATGATCAACCACTTAAGGAAAATGAAAAAGGGAAGTCACATGTGATCACTATTGGTGATGTTGAATATGACAATGATGTGGTGGAATGATTAAGTGTTTATGTAATGGGATTCCAAAATAATGTTGTATATATCATCATGGAATATTGGGATATTTATGTATTGGTCTATTGTTTTTTTCAATAATTTTATGGTACCAGTAACCATGGAAAGTGATTGAGATATTTTTGGAAAAAAGATGATATGCGCATATTGAAGGGATAAGGAGAAAATGAAATGTTTGACAGTATTCATGAGCTCATTACTAATATAAGGAAATAGTTATATCATGGTTTGAGGTTTTGGTATGTGAAAAGAGTTAACTTTTGACAGCACTCATGTTTTCACTAAGATTCAATGGGTATTCATTTTTCAAGAGAATAAATGATTAATGCCTTCGAATCTTTGGAATGTGACCAATAAGACATATCTCATGATATATGGGGATCAACGATGGTATTAACATGCTTGTTATATGAACTCTTTGGTAATCATTTTCACTATAATATGAGATTGGACATCAGTATTTTGGATAAGCCTAGAGATTGGAATGGATTATGTTGGACATAAGTTAGTATTGTTTAAGGATAAAAGTTTTTTTGACATTATTTATGGGATGTTATAGTAATGTAGTTTTAGAAAAATGACAACCTGCAGGATGGGCGACAACCCATCGCGTCGGACAAGGCTGTGGGAATCGAACCCACAACCGAAGTGCGACTGGACTTTATCGCCTACCACTAGCCTACATAAAGTCCCTGTTTAGTAGAAACTAGTTTTATTATATTAAGCAGTATGATATATGAAGTATAAGTCCATTTTAGGAACCATATAAGATTAATCTCACTATAGATGGACTTAGGTATTTTTTGATAACTTTCTTAACCTTTTGTTTGAGACAGATGGAATGACCCATCATTCTATCACATGATCTGCTAACAAATCATGAATGAAAAATTCAACTTAATTTCTTTAAGATATGAAGTGGAAATTGTCCAAAGAACGACAGATGGTGAGACTGTACCAAAATCACGAAAGTATTTCTTCTAATTCCAATTTCATCAACTTTAGGGAAATGATCTTGAAAACAAAAAATGTTGTCTTAGTGCTCTTATATCCGATGAATCAGATGGTACCTTAGATCGTCACAAATTTATGGCTTTTTTATTGTTGGATTTTTCATAGCCATTTCCTCTACCACTCTCCATCAGAACTTTATGGTTATATTTTTCATCCATATCCATATTTTCACCTATGTTCTCCTACGTGGAAACCCAATGATGAGTTAATTCGGGTAACCGTTACATTTCATACTTTAGTTTTTAAATCAAAGTTTTGGTATTCCTTTTTACGATGTGGGTTTCTATTAAAGAAACTTTCGAGTAGTAAACCATTTATAACCCCGACGAATTTCAATGGTGAAATTCATTTTAAGGGGGGTAGAATGTAACACCCTGAGATTTTATGAAAAATATTCTTTTTTTCATTAATGTCTTGTGTTGTACACTACACCAAAAGTATCTTGCACAACACGCATCCCTGACTTTCCTTGCATTACACGCAATCACGACCTTCCTCAATAGCGTGTGTAGTACGCAATACTGAGTTTCACTAAATGAGATATTATTATAATATTATTATGAACTAGCCGTTATGAATAGTAATACCCACTTTTTGAAATTTTATAAATTTTATCTTTCAAAATGGACTTCATTTTTGGATTCGGAATATCGAAATTAGCTTAGGGTGAAATTTTGGTAATTTTCGGATAACTTTCATATTCTGATGAATAGTGAAAATTACTAAATTTTAATTAAAAACAACTTTTTTAATTGAAATAATTAATAGTGATAAATTATTAATTTGAGTGGTTTTAAATTATATTTAGAATATATTTTTTACAATTTAATACAATGTTGGTCATTGGATGTAATTTCACATTTAAACCAGACATAAACAAGTGTCAATCGTTTGATAGTTATTATCTCTTAAGAACACGCTATTTGTTTTGACGACGGGAATTAATTTTTAAATTAATTAATGCAACTGATATGTTTTAAATTTGGTAAAATAGACAAAATTTTTGAATTCATAATATCAAATATATCTTAGGCTTAATTTTTGGTATTTTTCTAGAAACTTTCATTTTTTGATGAATAGTGAAACCACTAAGTGGTAGATAAAAAACTGAATTTTTCATAAAACTTAATTTTACCGCTTCTGTGAGTGGAATTTCTAAAATCCAAGAGACATGGTTAATATCAAGGACTAAAATGTGGTTCAATGAGATGAAAATAATTTTTGGTGAATAGTAACTTTTTACTTTTTTTACCACAGTTAAAAGTAAATAGGGTAATTAAGGGTAAAAATGATATTATTATTACCCTAACACATGTACTAATTATATTGGATAAGTTTAATTCAGCCAAACACAACCTTAGGAATAAAATATGACCATTTAGGCCCACTTGGATTAGATTAGGACATTTATTATTAATTTATTTAAAGAAGGGTTAAAATAGTTAAAATCAATGTTTAATAACTAAATCATTTTTAATATAGTGTTATACAAAAGATAAATTAGACTATAATAATTCATTATAAAGATAAAAAGATTTCCCACATAATGGTATTTTATTTGTAATTTTTAGACTCAAAATAATTTAATTTATTTATGACACAATGATGATGCAGTAATTATCTTATTAATGAAATATTGACATAATTGATGTTATCAATACCCAAATAAATGTAATTTGAGACGTTTTATGAATTCAAATAATTTTCTATGTTAATATGACATATTAGTACTGATTTAATTAACTTTTTTCGAACTAATCATTCTGTTATGATTTTCACAAAAATCAATTACCAAATAGTGTCAAAATTGACATAAAATAGTTTTTAAAACAAATATTATATTATTAACTATTATTATATTCCTAAAAATATACGGTTCGTCCAAGATACTTATATCATGATAGGTGTATCATTAATGGACCACTTGGGGGACTCTTGGATGTATATGGTAAGTTCATTAACTATATAATATAAAAATACAAAGTGACATGGTAAATGTCAATCTAATTAACTAAGAGTTAAAACTAAACGTTAAGGTTAATATAATGACCTAAACTTGTCTAAATTCTATTGGATGTGAGTATTTAGACCCATCCCCACCTTATCTTCGAAATAAATCAATTTGGAGCTATTAAAAACCAAATATTACTTTATAATAAAATACTATTTTTAGTTATTCCGAAGGTGCCCCTCTCCTCCCTTATAAAAGGGAACCTCCTCCCTCTCTTCCTCACACCACATTGAGCCTTCATGCTCGGCCAAACTCTGCCAATTTCTCTTATCCACTTCCCTAGAAACATCCTAGAGGTCCTGGTATTCTTCAAAGACCAATTTTAGTGCCGTAAGAGGAGGTCTCAAAAAGGCGCTTCAAAGAAGAGGTAATGTTTGTTACTGATTCTTTCAACTTTATTTCTTCTTCCACTTCGACTTATTAGGTTGTTTCATTATGAATTAATAACATCAGTATCACTCATATACTGATATGTTATTATAAGTATGAAAAAACCCTATTTCACCATCTATCCATCCTACAAAAAATGAAATCACCTCGCGTGCGTACGTACGTAATACCGTCTCCACGCCGTGGTGTAATCTATTTTCCACCACCACCTTACTTGGATGGGTATAATGGTGTAAATAATAACTATATATGATTATTTTAAAGTGATATTGATTCTGTAATAGTATACATACACTCCAATAAAATTCCATGATCATGGGAACGATATCATCGCTTGTGCGTACGTACGGAATACCGTCTCCACGACGCGATGAGATTCATTCTCAATGATTAACCATTCATAAATGATTATAAAGTATTTATAATAAGTAATCATGAAATATATGAAATAATAATGATACTGGATTTATGTATATATATATATGTATGTCATCCAATTAATTCCATTCAATTCAATGAGGAAACGAAAACAACGTTCATGCGTACGTACGACCTACCGTCTCCATGAACGGTGTATTTATTTCCATTTATTGATCTATTATATATATATGTATATTATAAATATATATTATATATAAATCATGTTTTATATTCTGTAATTAAGTAATAATGATCTCAGTAATCATATTAATAATTACAAGTCAAAACACGGACGACAAATGAAACGATTTTACCCAAAACGCTCTTTAACATGGAATTTACAAAAGAACGGGTAATATAAAGTCATAAGTGAACCATATATGATATCATAACAATTAATATGATTCTTTAATAAGTAAATGACATTATTTAAATCATTATATAGGAGGTTTGGATACATACGAAGCATATCGGACCTAAGGTAAGGGAAAATCTCAAAATCTCATTTTTATCCGAGATTGTTTATACTTCAGAATTTACTGGGGAATATTTATCATCCACATCCATGTTTCCTAAATATGTTATATTTATATCCTTATACAATAGTTTATATCCAATTTTACCCTTTGGTGAGTTTTTATTAAAATATATGAAATGAATCTTTTGTCGTTTTTCGTACGAGTTACTTTTTGACTTTTCCGACAAAAGTAAGAGAAGAATGTTTTTTTAACTTATACGAAATGAATGGATTTTTAAAACATTATTTCCAAGAAGCATACTTTACAAGTTTTCAAATTTATTTTTAATCAACTTATTTTAGTTTAAAATTGTATGGCATGTTAAGAAAGTAAAAATGTTTTTGAAGTAGAAAGGATATTTTCCTTAAGAATAGAGTTCAAGTGTTTTATCAAAATTATTTTCCATCTAATATAATATAGGGTTCTGTTTATATACCTATTTTTAAATTTATTTGATTATGTTATGATGGAATTATTTTTACGATATCATTTTATGGATTATGTTATGATGACGTGATGTTTATGAATCCTATTTTTGTTACATGGGTTATGCTATGATTTATGGTTTATGATTTTGTGGCACACATAAGAATGGTATCATTATGAGATGGGTGGGAACTATATCTCCCTCCAATGCATTGGGTAAAGATTTATATCTCATGATATAAACATGGATGGAATGGTAAGTTAATCTGGTTCAGTATTAGAGGACTGGAACGAGGAGTGAACTTGATTCAGAAAGGGAATTTTTCCACTAAGATGGTCTTGGAAGCAATGCCTTGGCTATTATGGAAATCATTACATGTGATTAATGTATGCCACAATTACATGTTTTATTCCCATGCTATGTTATCATGATTTATGTTCCATTATGATATATTCCTTATGTAATTCCATGTTTTAAGTCGTTGCTCAAGATTTTGATGTTTAAACATTATGTTCATGTTTTTAAGTTCAAATGTATATAGTATGTTTTATTTTATCAATGCTTACCCTTACTGAGCATTTTAGCTCACCCTTTTTATGTTTTATTTTCCCCCAGTATTAGAAGAACGGTTTTAGGTAAGGAAACAAAAGGTGGAAGATCATTATGGGAGATGTTGAAGATCTTTCACCACGATTAGAAGATTATGTTCCAAGTTTCCAAAGACACTAAACTATTACGGTCCTTGTGTGTCTGTTTTTGTTTTGTATTATGTATTCCACAAAAGTAATGTAATATCTATGTACGTAAAGCTTCGGGTCTCTACAAGTGGATAGTGAGATCATTAAACTCACGAAAATTTAATTCCTAAAACTACTAGATAGTAGTGAGTAGGGACATCATATCTAAAGGGAAGGGACATGGTGTGTGTGAGTGAAAAAAACTTAAACCAATGAAAAAACAAAAAATCTAATGGGTAATAATGAAATCATTAATATGATGGTGAAGTGGATGTAGTGAAAACTGGGAATAAAATAGAGAGAAGAAAAACAATGGATAAAGTAGGGTCCTTAGGCTATTTTGATCTTATTAAAAGATATTCTGCTATTATACTAAAATTATTTCAATTATATAGTCCTTTAGAAAATATGGAGATTCACTAAGCTCTCACTTTAGTGAACTTCCATCATTTGGTTAACCTTCTTGAGCCATGATTTTTCGATCCAAATCCTTGAATTAATATGTTCATTTTGGAGAACATATGCATTGAACGTTTCCAATTTTTGGTACCTCGGTCAATGATCCAAGGGGAAATGAAATCACTACCCTCACCTATCAGTTATTGAGTAGTGTTAAATGACACTCATAAATGAATGAAAATGAAAACAAAATGTAAAATGAACCAAACAATTAATTTAATAAAAATATAATGGATAAATTTAAATTATTCATTACAAACCACTTCCCCTAAGCAATTTAGATAATTATGAAAGATGAAATACAAAAGTGAGGGAAAATAGATAATGAAACAACTATAGAAATATTGTTTCCTCCCTCAAGATCCAACTCCAGATATTTCTCCCTAATCTATATTATTATCCTATCTGTATTCTCTAGAGAATAGATGGTGATCCTCGATTGGAGAAACATCCACTCTCGAGATGATGGATGCTATCTCTCATGAATTGATTGTTGTCATCGGTCGGATCAATCCTCCCTCTCTCGATGATGGATTGTGTCTCTCAAGATTTTTTTTTGGTTTTATTGTTGAACTCATGAAAACTATATTTTTGTAGAACTGATAACTACTATTTAAAATAACAAAATAGTGAATTTGGGTGTCGATTCCATCGGGAAAGATTAATGGGGTGTGCAAGTTACCCCAAAAAAACAAAAAATGTAACAAAACCTAAAAGGAAATAGTGAAATGGTGAATATGGGGATGAAATGGATGCAATGACAGTTAGGAATACCTTTAGAGAAATAGATAAACAATGGATGAATTAGGGTTCTCAGGATATTTTGAACTGATATAATTATATTATTCTATTATACTAAAATTTATTCAATTATTCAATGATTGAGAAATGGGGGAGATTCGCTAAGTTTTAATTTCATTTAACTTCCACAAATCAATGAACCTTATTAAGCGTTTATCTTTCAATATAAACCATTAAATTAATATATTTATTATGGAGATGACATGAATTGACCTTTTCCATTTTTTGATAAATTTGTCAATGATTCAAGGAAAAAATAAATTACTACCCTCACTAGAAATTTATTAGGTAGTTCTAAATGATTCTCATAATCAAATGGAAAAGAACATCAAACTTAAATGTACACAATAATAGAACTAATAAAATAAGAATGTATAAATGTAAATCATTCATCACCACCCGATTCCCCAAAGATATTTAGTTACTAATGAAATAAAAAATACAAAAATCAAGAGAAAAGAGATGAAATATATTTTCCAAGATTGTTTCCTCCCTAAAGATCCATCTCTAGAACTTACTCATAGCTACATTGTTTTCTCCCATCTATGTGCTTTCGTTGGTGTATGTTGATGGTTTTAAAATTGAAACTGTATTGGCCTAGACCTCTCCGACCCATTCCTTTGTCAAAAGAAGTCCACAAAATGTTCTGGAGGGTAAGATGGACTTTTCCCACACTTTCCAGAATTTTGAAACTACACGCCATGTAGTTTGAGTACACACTGTGTACCCCCTTGCCGGGTATACCCCGTGTTGAAGGTCGTGTCCTTGCCATGTGTGATAAATGGGTACACACCATGTGTCCAATAATACACGTCGTGTAGTCTCTCCCCGCGTACGGGTTACCGTGTGTTGACCAGTCAATGGACGTGTGCCGTGTTGGAGCCGTGTGAAATAAATGAGTACACGCCGTGTGTCCAAACTACACGCCATGTAGTCCTTCCCCGCGTATGCGTTACCCTCAAACCGTGTGTTGACCAGTCAACGGACGCAGAGCCATGTTGGAAGCTGCGTGGAGACCGTGTGAAATAACTGAGTACATTCCATGTACTTTTGCTTTCTCGCTTATAAAAGGAGGGGTCCCCTCATCCTTTTCAACTCACCCCTCTCCTCCCCTTTCCTCTAAGCAGAGTTCTCCCAAGAGACTCTAAGGCTCTTTCTTCCATAACTTCTTCGTCCGAGCTCTGATTTACAATCCGTCAGTGGCCACGGGATCGTAACGACGAGGCAGAACTTCTGAGCTTAGAACCATTGTCTTTCCTTCAGAATTTCCTTTACGACTTCCACCCGAGGAGATTTTTCCGGGACCCGGCAGAAGTGACTGACGCCGACGGACGTCTTCTAAAGTCGATTCGGGGGAGCGTTGTGATCAGAACCTGTTGAGGAAGGGATCTTACCTTCGTCTCTCTAATTTGTGCATCATGCGGGGTGGGTATCCTCTTGTTTTCATGAGAAACAATTGAAACATTAAATAAATCTAATAACTGGTTAAAGAACGAGGATGGGGAAGTTGTTATGTTTATCTTTGTTTATCCTATTGATATGTTGTGAATTGAATAGGCTTATTCCTACTAAAAATCACGGTTTTTTGGGGCCTTTTCTTGCGCAATTAAATGTTTCCCTATCTTTCTAGACCGTTTTTGTGGATGGAAACTTTGTGGAATGTGGAAATTGGTAAATCACATAATTTAGCTATTTAAAATCTGGAACCCTTGTGTGATCACCTCGGTTAAACAAAATGGAATAACGAACATGTGGGTTTTGGATTGGTTACTGGTGCGTGAAATGGAGGGGTGAATCCTGGGTTGTTATGAATAGAACAGGCTGCAGGGATGTGGTAAATGATGTTAATGGGGCGATGATGTGGCACAGACCTTGTTTTGTGGGTTGTTGTGGATCGGGTGGGCATCGGGGCTGCGATAAATGGTATCAAGGGATGATGATGTATGGGTTTCGGTGCAGTTGTGGTTATGGCGGTTGGCATCGGGGCTGTAGGGATGGGTTTGAATGTGAACGGGATATGGGTTGTGAATAATAAATAAAAAGTGGAAGAGTTAATGAATGGTGGGTCATGGTAATGGAACGAGATTAATAATCAATGGGTTAGTTGGTTAATAAGAAGGAATTGTTGTGCTCATTGTGTTTTCCTAACTTTATTTTTGGATTGCAGGGATATGTTTTAAGAATGATCGATGGGGTTGGTTGTGGATAGTTTCCCAGTAGTTAAGGAACTAATAAACTAATTCTGCTGAAACGTGAAAACCTAAATGGGGTTGGGATTGTTTGTTGTATGCATGCTTCGTAGTAGCAGTGTTGAGGCACATGCTCAGTTTCTCTGTTTAGAAGCCATAGGTTGGGATGTGTGTTTGGTATACATATATATATATATATGTATCTTTTTTGTTTTATCGCACCCAACCCATTTTGAGCACTTAGTGCCAAACACTCCCATTTCATGGGAGAGGGTGTTTTCCCCTTAGTTACTAGCTCCTTCCTGCTCCTTCTTCCCTAGGCTATGATGGATTGAGGCTACCTTACACCTAAGACTCTTCAGGTAGGTTTCGATTGGGGTGGTTCTATCCCAAGACTCTTCGGGCAGGTTTTACTATTTCCTAAGAATCTTTGGGATGAGGCCCAGGTGTGTGCGGGCGGGATACGTGGTTGTGAGGCCCATGTGTGTGTGGGCGGGATACGTGGTTGTGAGGCTTAGGTGTGTGCAGGTGGGGAGAGTGTTGCAGAATCAGGACATTCTCCGTTAGGAAGAGCAGCTAACTAAAGGGAAATGGTGCGGGGTACCCAATACTCTTGTTCTTATATACTACTACCCGTTGTGTTTGTGTTTTTGGTGAGTGTGGCTAGTGAGGTTGGGTGGATAGAATTCCTTTCTTGGTTTATTCTGTTGTTCTCACAGGACATTAGGATGTCTCCCCACTTGTGCACGAGAGATTTAGGTTTCCCTACTGAGTATACTTGTATACTCACCCTACGTTTACTTTCAGGTTTCCAGGAGGACTACCAGGGCCATGCGGGACCCTACTAGTTCGACAGTTGGAGTTGTTGCTGTTGTTGTACACTTGTTTCTTTTGGTATTGTACTTTTGAGCTTTCTTGTACTTGTAGCTTGTTTTAGAACTATTTAAACATGCATGTGGGATTGGTTTGGGTTTATTTCTATACACTTGTTCTTTTCCTTTTTGGTGGTTGACTTGTCTTATTTCCCGATCTTAAAATAATAAAAGGTTAATGCCTCACATATTTGTGAAAACTCATACCATTGGTGTTAGTCGCCAACCAGGGGCCTACTGGAGGTGGGACTCGGGGGTCATTATCTCCCTTTCACCATTGCCAACTCAGGAGGGGCATCTTTGTGGGGAGGGGGTTGTGACAGAATGGTATCAGAGCTGATGGCTGAGAGATATGATGCAGTCTGGAGTTAGGCACAGTGAGGATTGCATGGGATGGTAGGGAAATAGTGTTAGTTAATCTTGGTGCGTGACATATTCCAGGGAAGACCGGCTTGGACACAGGATTTTAGGGCCCCCCGTGATCCGATGCAAGGACTCTGAGCCTACCGAACGACCAATTGAGACTACATTGATTGCACTATAGAGACCCTAGGGAAGGTACATGCATCATCATGATTGTTTTTTAATTGATTTGGGTGTTCTGGGAAAGAAATTGAAATAAAAATGATAAAATAAAAACCTTGAAAAATTTCCTTACTACTTGGGCTTAGGCAATCTTTGTTTACCGTACCGCTATGGCACCTAGTCGACATCATAGAGTCAGAGGAACTGGGCGTGGACAGTTGCACGCAATAGAGGTGGAAGCTCCGGTAGGACCAGAGGTGGTGCGAGGTACGATTTGTTGTTCAGCACTCTCGTTTCTACTTTGTTCGATTCGGGATCTTCACACTCCTTTGTTGCACCTGGTCTAGCCCATGCTTTGGGACTAGACGTAGAGAGAGTTTCCGTACCACTGGTTCTGAGTACACCAGTTGGAGGCCAGACCAGCGTATCTTGTGTTTTCTGGGGATGTGGGATGACGTTAGGACCACATCGATCTAGTGGGGACATTCTTCTGTTACAGATGCAGCCATATGATGTCATCCTAGGCATCGACTGGTTGTTTTTTGTTAGTGACGTTATCGAATGCTTCCAGATAAGAGTCATGTTCTCCGAAGTGGATGGGCAGCATGTATCTTTTGTTGGCGAGAGGAGCTATCAGGTGGGTAACCTGCATGTGAAGCCTCTCCTTTCAGACTTCTATCAAGTTGCTGCTCCATTGACATCTTTGACTAAGAAGAACCAAGTCTTCCTATGGAGCGTGAAATGCCAGAAGGATTTAGAATACCTGAAAGAGAATTTGGTCAGTGCTCCCGTACTCAGGTTTCCAGAGGATGGGTTGTTGTATAAAGTGTTTTGTGATGCTTCTGGCCTTGGTCTGGGGTGCGTGCTGATGTAGAAGAAGGGAGTGATCTGTTATGTGTCTAGGTAGTTATGCCCTCCCGAGCGTAGCTATGCAACCCATGACCTAGAGCTTGTAGCAGTAGTGTTCGCACTGAAGTTGTTACGGCATTACCTCTTTGGGGAGTGCTTTGTGGTCTTCTCAGATCACAATAGCCTGCATTATATCTTCTCCCAGCGTGACCTAAACTTACGGCAGCGGAGATGGGTCTAGTTTCTCCAAGACTATGACTTCGAGATCTCTTACACTGAAGGTAAGGGAAACATTTTGGCTGATTCCCTGAGCAGAAAGTCTCATAAGGAAGTGGTTTGGGAATCCACTAATGCTTGGAAAGCGATGGGAGAGTTGGCCTCCTTGCACTTGGATGCCAGGGTAGAAGGTGTTAGAGGTTGTTTGTTTTAGATGATGGTGCAGTTCTCCTTATTGCAGCAAGTGGAAGAATCTCAGTGGGGGGACTCCGAGGCGGAAGTGATGCAGGATCGTGTTGATCAAGGGAATGCTCCAGAAGGATGGTAAGAGGACAACCAACATCATATGCTTTTCCATGGAAGGTTGTTTGTCTCGGAGACAATGCGTGAGGGAGTTCTCTGTGAGTTCCATAGATCAGCCTTGGCGGTACATCCAAGAGTTTCAAAAATGTACCAAGGCCTGAGGGAACAGTTTTGGTGGCCCGGGGTGAAATGGGAAGTGGCGGAGTTTGTGGCTAAATGACTAGTGTGTCATTAAGTGAAGGATGAACACCATGTTCCTAGTGGTTTGTTGCATCCTTTAGATGTCCTCGAGTGGAAGTGGGATGACATCTCAATGGACTTCATCACCGGACTACCCAGAGCTTGGGGTAGTTATGATGCTATCTAGGTAGTGGTGGATCGACTGACGAAATCAGCTCAATTCATAGAAATTAAGGAGTCAGGTCCGATGAATACCTTAGCACAGAGGTGCGTAGACGTGGTTGTGCGGTTACATGGAGTCCTGAAGACTATCGTCTCATATCGGGATACTCGGTTTACCTCACGAGTCTAGAGGGGGTTACAACATGCTTTTGGCTCCCAGCTACGCCTTTGCACTGCTTTCCACCCCCAGACTGAGACCGAGTGGACTATCCAGACACTGGAGGACGTGCTGCGAGCAGGCATTCTGGATTTCAGAGGATCATGGGTACGACACTTGCCTTTAGTAGATTTTTCCTACAACAACAGCTTCCACTCTACTATTTTCATGGCACCGTTTGAGGATTTGTGTGGAAGACCATGTCATTCACCCATTTGCTGGGCAGAGGTTGGTGAGACAGGTGCTCTTGGGCCAAAGGTAGTACAGAGCACCACGGATAATGTTCAGCTTGTACGTGAGAGGATGAAAGTCGCTCAGGACCGACAGGAGTCTTATGCTGATCGTCGGAGGAGGCCCTTGGAGTTCTAGGTGGTAGATCATGTGTTCTTGAAGGTTTCCCCTCGACGGGGGTAGCGGAGGTTTGGGAAAGGGAGAAAGCTCTCACCTAGGTTTATCACACCTTTTGAGGTGCTGAGGCGAGTCGGCGAGGTGGCATATCAGCTGGCCCTGCCACCTCAGTTGGAGAAGTTTCATGACGTCTTCCATGTCTCCCAGCTTCATCGGTACTTACACGACGACTCTCACGTTATCTACTGGGGAGAGTTAGATATGGGAGACGACATGACCTTCGAGGAATGACCAGTCAGAATCGAGGATTGTAAAGAGAATGTGATCCATGGATGAACCATTACCTTGGTTTGTGTGTTGTGGAGGCATGGCGGCCTCGAGGAGAGCACTTGGGAGCGGGAGACCCAGATGCACGCTTAGTACCCAGAGTTGTTTTGACTTGTGTTTTCCCATGTTCTTCTGAGCTTTTTGATGATGTTATACTCTGTAACATTGATATATGGAATGCTTGTCAGTTGTGAGACCTTTTGTTTCCTTGTTCCCTGGTAATGTGTAACATGTCTGGATGTGTGGGGAAAGGGAAAAACCTGATCCTTAATCGAGACGCATTAATGAGGATGTGATTGAACCCATGCGGGTGAGTCAGTGCTACTAAAGCGGATAATATCTTGACATAGGAGAAGGAATTTTTCCCCAAACCACATGTTCGGGCAATGTGTTGGTTGTGTGGTGTTGGGGGTAGTGCAAGTTGGAGAATCCTAATATATGGAAGTGGGAAGGCCCAATCCTTAATCGAGACGCATTAATGAGGATGCTATTAAACCCGTGAAGGTGAGTCAGTGCCGCCTAAAGCGGATAATATCTCGACATAGGAGGGGGAATTCCTAACACCTATGATTAGGGTTGTTGGTTGGGTTCCTGTTATAACGAGAACCCTAAGAGCTATCTTATTGGGTTCCTCTGGGTTGGTTTTTGAATTCTCGGGGGATGAGAATGTTTTAAGAGGTATCTGATGTAATGGCCCGAACCACTCCGACCCATTCCTTTGTCAAAAGAACACCACGAAGTGTTCTGGAGGGTAAGATAGACTTTTCCCACACTTTATAGAATTTTGAAACTACACGCCATGTAGTTTGAGTACACACCGTGTACCCCCTTGCCAGGTATACCCCGTGTTGAAGGCCGTGTCCTTTCCATGTGAGATAAATGGGTACACACAGTGTGTCCAATACTACACGCCGTGTAGTCTCTCCCCACGTACGCGTTACCATGCGTTGACCAGTCAATGGTCGTGTGCCATGTTGGAGCCGTGTGAAATAAATGAGTACATGTCGTTTGTCCAAACTACACGTCGTGTAGTCCTTCCCCGCGTATGTGTTACCCTCAAACCGTGTGTTGACCAGTCAATGACCGCGAAGCCGTATTGGAAGCCGCGTGGAGACCGTGCGAAATAACCGAGTACACACAGTGTACCATAAAGTACACGCCGTGTACTTTTTCTTTTCTCGCCTATAAAAGGAGGGGTCCCCTCCTCCTTTTCAACTCACCCCTCTCCTCCCCTTTCCTCTGAGTAGAGTTCTCCCAAGAGACTCAAAGGCTCTTTATTCCATAACTTCTTTGTACGAGCTCCGATTTACGATCTGTCAGCGGCCACAGGATTGTAACGATGAGGCGGAACTTCTGAGCTTGGAACCATTGTCTTTCCTTAGGCCTTTCCTTTCCGACTTCCACCCGAGGAGGTTTTTCCGGGACCTGACAGAAGTGACGGACGCCAACAGACGTCTTCTAAAGTCGATCCGGGGGAGCGTTGTGATCAGAACCTATTGAGGTAGGGATCTTACCTTATTCTATCTAATTTGTGCATCATGCAGGGTGGGTATCCTCTTGTTTTCATGAGAAACAGTTGAACCATTAAATAAAGATAATAACTGGTTAAAGAACGGGGATGGGGAAGTTATTATATTTATATTTTTTATCCTATTGATATGTTTTGAATTGAATAGGCTTATGCCTACTAAAAATCAGGGTCGTTTGGGGCCTTTGCTTGCGCAATTAAATGTTTCCCTATATTTCTAGACCATTTTTGTGGATGGAAAATTTGTGGAATGTGGAAATTTTTTAATCACGTAAAGATGGATATTTAAAATCTGGAACCCTTGTGTGATTACCCCGGTTAAACAAAATGGAATAATGAACATGTGGGTTTTGGCTTTGTTACTGGTGCGTAAAAGGGAGGGGTGAATCCTGGGTTGTTACGAATAGAACTGGCAGCAGGGCTGCGGTAAATGATGTTAAAGGGGCGATGATGTGGCACGAACCTTGTTTTGTGGGTTTTTGTGGATCGGGTGGGCAGCAGGGCAGCAATAAATGGTACCAAGGGATGATGATGTATGGGTTTCGGTGCGGTTGTGGTTATTGCGGTTTGCAGCGGGGCTGCAGGTATGGGTTTGAATGTGAACGAGCTATGGGTTGTGAATAATAAATAAAAAGTGGAAGAGTTAATGAATTGTGGGTCATGGTAATGGAATGGGATCAATAATCAATTGGTTGGTTGGTTAATACGAAAGAATTGTTGTGCTGCTTGTGTTTTCCTAACTTGATTTGTGGATGGTAGGGAAATGTTTTACAAATGATTGATGGGGTTGGTTGTGGATAGTTTCCCAATAGTTAAGGAACTAATAAATTAATTCTTCTGAAATGTGAAAACCTAAATGGGGTTGGGATTGTTTGTTGTATGCATGTTTCGTAGTAGCAGTGTCGAGGTACATGCTCAGTTTCTCTGTTTAGAATGCATAGGTTGGGCTGTGTGTTAGGTCTACATATATATATCTGTATCTTTTGTGTTTTATTTCACCCCACCCATGTTGAGAACTTAGTGCCGAACACTCCCATTTCATGGGAGAGGGTGTTTTTTCCTTAGTTACTAGCTCCTTCCTGCTCCTTCTTCCCTAGGCTGTGATGGATTGAGGCGACCTTACACCTAAGACTCTTCGGGTAGGTTTTGATTGGGGTGGTTCTAGCCCAAGACTCTTCAGGAAGGTTTTATTGTTTCCCAAGAATCTGCGGGATGAGGCCCAGGTGTGTGCGGGAGGGATACATGGTTGTGAGGCCCAGGTGTGTACGGGCTTGATACGTGGTTGTGAGGCCCAGGTGTGTGCGGGCGGGATACGTGGTTGTGAGGCCCAGGTGTGTGCGGGCGAGATATGTGGTTGTGAGGCCCAGGTGTGTGCGGTACGTGGTTGTGAGGCCTAGGTCTGTGCGGGTGGGATACGTGGTTGTGAGGCCCAGGTGTGTGCGGACGGGGAGAGTGTGGCAGCATCAGGACGTTCGTCGTTAGGAAGAGAAGCTAACTAAAGGGAAATGGTGCGGGGTACCCAATACTCTTGTTCTTATATACTACTACCTGTTGTGTTTGTGTTTTTGGTGAGTGTGGCTGGTGAGGTTGGGTGGATAGAATTCTTTACTAGGTTTCTTCTGTTGTTCTCACGAGACATTAGGATGTCTCCCCACTTGTGCACGAGAGCTTTAGGTTTCCCTGTTGAGTATACTTGTATGCTCACCCTACATTTACTTTCAGGTTTCTAGGAGGACTACCAGGGCCATGTGGGACCCTACTAGTCAGACAGTTGGAGTTGTTGCTATTGCTGTACACTTGTTTCTTTTGGTATTATACTTTTGAGCTTTCTTGTACTTGTACCTTATTTCAGAACTATTTAAACATGCATGTGAGATTGATTTGTGGTTATTTCTATACACTTTTTCTTTTACTTTTTGGTGGTTGACTTGTTCTATTTCCCGATCTTAAAATAATAAAGGGGTAATGCCTCCCATATTTGTGAAAACTCATACCCATGGTGCTAGTTGCCAACTCGGGGCCTACCGGAGGCGGGACTCGGGGGTCATTATCTCCCTTTCACCATTTCCAGCTCAGGAGAGGCATCTTTGGTGGGAGGGGGCCGTGACAGAAACCCACGTAGGATGAATGAATGGTGTGTGACTTTCAGGAACTTGGGGGGTCTTTTCCTCCTAATCATCTTCTTTCCTAGAGGAGTGCACATAGATCTAGTTTTTGGGGGATATTGACATAGTGTAGAGATCTAGTTATCTATTATTCCAAGATTGGGTGGATATAGTAAAGTAGATCTAATTATCCCATCTTACATTTCTTTCAGACCTTAACTATACTATGCAGTGGCTCCCAGTGGTGGATCAGTTATCATCGGTGGGGATTATGACTTTGATATTTTTCTTTGTAATTATATTTCAAAAAGAACTTGGGTATTCAAATATAGTGTAGTAGTGATGCATTTGGCCATATACTCAGTTTCCATTTGGTGACAATGACATTCAAAAGTGGGTGGTAAGGAGGTTCCATGAAGGATAATGATGCTGTTGTGGTATGTTTTAAGTTGATTACTCACGGTATGCTTGCCACTGTGAGGGTGAGGTAGGTTGGGGGGAAGAAAATAGACTTCCATGAGGGATTATAATTGTAGGCTGAATGCTGACACTCACAGTTAGGTATCTTACTATGATATGGGGGCTTCAGTGTCATGATATGTAGTCTGGACGCACACTTAGGTAACTAACTTTGCCCTTTTCATGGACGATCAATAGACTTGTGGTCAATAGACTGATCACACACATAATTTTCCTACAAAAAATAAAATAAAATGAATTAGATAAACTAAAATAACAATAATTTATAAAGAAATAAAATTAAAACAATAAAAATTTAGGTTAATTATAAATAAAAAAACTAATGAATAAATAAATTAATTAAAAACATATATTAAATTAATAAAAAATATTAATAAAAAAAAATTAAATAATTTTAATTAAATGTATAATAGAATGAATGGGTTTTTTATAAAAAGAATAATTTACCAGAATATAAATTATTAATTTTGAAAAAAATAATTGAAATTAAATTAAATGAACAAATGGATGAAATTTAAAAATTTTAAATATTATTTTGAAATACAAAAAAATAATAATGAATTAATATATTAAAATAAATAGAGTAATGGAAAAAAAGATTTTAAAAATTAAATGTGAATAAAATAATAATAATAATAAAATGATTACAAAAGATTGAAAAATACTTTAATTATTTAACTAAAAATTAAGAACATTATTAGAAAAAAAATTGGTAATTTGACATAAAAGAATAGTTTGGATTATAAAATAATAAAGTATCAAAAATTAAAATTAATTCAATTAAAATCATTATTTTGACACTAAAAACAAAGTTAATTGCATTAAAAGATGCAATATCATGTAAATAATTAAATTCCATATCCCACATTATGAGCGGTCTATGGGGAATGAGGTGGCTTATATCTTGTATTTTCAAAAAATTTGGGTGGGTACCTTATTAGTAAGAATGTTTTAGATGGTGTGATTTATATTATCAAGCAGGATCCTTCCCCAATTTAAAACCTATATAAGAGCTGTATAATATTATAGTTCCTGTGGGTGAGTTTGTTAAAATGCAAAATAAATAAAATTTGAATGTTTCCTAATCGTTTTTCCAATTGAAGACTTGAAATATGTTATATTTCATCAATTTACAAATGAAATAACAATAATTAATGGAATTCTTTTCAAACAGCATGGAAACATTGTAAAAACACATTTTTTTTTTATTTTTTTATGTTTTGAAAGTGAAATAATATTATATATACCATAATCTTTACCCTGTTGTAGAAATATATATATTTATTATGAACATTTATAGTGATAGAGTGTAAATTATCTCCCTTGATGAATCCAATTAGAATAAGAATTATGATATGTGACTTCTTGCAATAAAAAAATAAGTGTTATAATACTTTAAATTCATATAATTCATTTTATTTTTTTAACAAGTTACTGATAAAATGATAAATTATATCAAATATGATTTATATATGTGTACATATATAATGAATAGACTTTTAGGGTTCTAATCTCATGCATTCTATTTTTTTAAATAGAAACATTATAGAATCAAATTGGATGGATATGAATCCTAAATGGAGGGATTCAAATCATATGAAAAAAGAATATGAGGACGAGGTTAAAGAGTTCATCATAATTGAAAAATATCTAGCACATTACCCTTCTCAAATCCTTTTTCCATGGTTATTTTGTTGTTATTTGAGATGAATTAGTCTATAGGAGTTGGGAAACCACTTGATCTATCATGGAATAGATCAAAGTTATAAATGATGGATTAAACATAGGGAAGATCTGAATGTAGCTAGTGACTAGGATAAAACTGCATTTTATGGATCATATGATATGATTACAAGTGTGAAAAATGTTGAAGACCATATCATGGATAAGATTATAGGTGTGAATGATGATGAAGATCATATTGAGTAAATGAAAATGATAGTTGAAGATGAAATTTCTGATTTTATAAAACTATTTTATAAGATAAAGTGTTGTGAAAATATGACATTGTATGTTGAATGTACTAAATACACAAAATTTTCAATCATACTAAAGATATATAATGTAAAAATGGGATATAGGTAGAGTGACACTAGCTTTACTGAACTACTTTCTCTCTTTAATGATATAATACCAAAATATAATGAGATTCCTTTTTGAACATTTGATTCTCAATGAATGACACATTCAATGGGTATGATATCTTGAAGAATACATGCCTATCCATGTCAATGAATATTGTTTCTAAAGGACAATGAATCACATGAAAAATTCAAAAAGTGTGGGGCATATTGTTATAAGAATGATGAATGAATTCTTTCTAAAGTTTTATGGAATGTTTAAATCATTTCAAGGTCATGGGATCTATAAAAAATGGAGGAGATACCAATTTAATTTATATTGAATGCCGATACAAGAAAAAAACATGGGAAATTTCATCAACCACTATACTCTCCCCAGTGGAATAATGTTTACCCTGAGTATCTAGAATCTGGAAACTAGATGAGAAACCGTCATATTGTACTATCAATATATGGATTGAATTCTTTTGGTTAACAAAGAATCACTCACAGTACATGGTTGGTTGTGTTGGTAAATTTTAACATAGAACGATGGTTATGTATGAAGTAAAAATATGTAATGTTATCTATTCTTATATCAGGACACAATATAACCGTGTAATTATATTGAGCTTTATTTGGATCCATTGATCATTTATTTTAAATTAATGTGGGATTATAGTGACACATTGTATGATTCTTACAAAAATAAAGATTTCACATTGACATCTAGGTTGTACGAGATGATAATTGAATTTACTTCTTATAAAATTTTTCATGGATATAACATTAAAGGATCTCAAGTGTGCCCCATTTGTGAACCAGGTATACACATTAATCTGACACACGGTATGCTCGATATGAGTCGAAGTGCATATTTTCAGTTTAAAAGTGAAATTTTATTAATTCATTGTTTAATATTTATTATTAATTTATTTTTTATAGTATTATTAACATAAGAAGTATTTTTATACATAGTCACACATTTACTTAATTTGAGGTGGTTTATTTGAAAACCAATAGCATCATCAAGATCTTTTGAGATGGGGTTGGGGTATAAAGACAACAAAACATTAATGTTTTCGAATTTATTAACGTTTTTATAAAGTTTAAATTCAAATGTAATTATAAAAAATAATGTTTGGAATGTTTTTAATATTGTGTTTTTTTCTTATATTAGTGATTTAAATTTAAATGAAAATAATTCTTTTATGTACTGGTGTTGTGTACTATAATTTTAGCATCACACTATAGAAGAATGGATTTTATCAGAACATGGAATAACAATGATAAAAGGTATCTTTATAAATTATAAAACATGGTGATAAAGTTACCCCTTTATAAAATCTATAAAAAGAGCTAATAAAGGGAACCCTAGCACTGAAAAAGGAACCCGTTAATCAGCACTTTTTAGCACTGTTAAAGGGATATCATATTAGTTCTTTTTTAGTGATGATAAAAGTTTTCATCTTTAAAAGACGCTTACAATATCAACACCGTTTTAGCACTGATGAAAGATATATATAGTATTATTAAAGTCCATATCTCCATTAGTGAATATATTTTTTTACCCCAAAACAACCTTTACAATATTATATGATATGTTTATCATTTAGGAAAAATATATTCCACTAAGTTCCATGGTATTTCTTAATGTTTAAAAAAATGTTGAGTATCATTGAGAAATAACTATCTCGATTACTACCGCCACTTTCTAATACAAATAATAATAATAACTATATTTTATTATATGACATCAATTGTGTACATTATTTTGGTCAAAGTAAGATAAAAAGAGATTATATGGATTGTATTTTAAAAAATATATTAAAAGAGGTACTGTTTTAATGATTAAATAAGAATTGAATGCTGTATAAAAATGAATTTAAAGATATATTAGATGGAATATAATTTATAGGAATAAATAAATAAATAAGTATAATAAGGAAATAAATAATTTATACAAAATAAACAAGATATGGATTTATATAAAATAAAATATTTGGTGATTAATGTTAGATTAATTATTAAAATATAGAGCAAGTAAATATAAGAAAAGACACACAATTTGATAGTGGAGTTTCACAAGAGGTAGTTCATCAACTACCTCATGGAGTCTCTTTATGAGCCCTTATATATCCCAAATCAATTTCATGATGGTATATTAATTAATAAACCTTAACAGTAGTGGTATCCAAGATACCTGAAATGAACACAAACACTTGAATTTAGTGGTATCCAAGAAACTATAAAATATGACTTTGTTTTAGCAGTTACCAATAACTTGAAAGGATATAAAAATGCGATTTATTAGGAAAAAACTTTATATAAAGGTAATAAATTTTCTAAAAAGATATATAATATAAAATTCAGAGAATGAGGGAGTGTGATATCAAAGTGTTTTAATAAAGAAGTACAAAGAGATCTCAAGAGGAAGAACAGAGGGAATTTTTCTCCACAAATTCAAATTGGATAGAATATCATTCACTATAGAATAATGAACTTAATTGAATTTATCTAATGTTGATGTTACATACCTACCCCCTAAAGGGTCTATTTATATCCCTTAAATGACCCTATATGTTCTTCAGGGTGTAGACGAGTCATAGGTTTCGTCAGAGGTCATGTCAAGGAAATAAATATGATACTCAATACAAGCTTTGAGCATCTATCTTGACGTCATTGGTTGGGTAGTAGCCTCCACTAGATAGCTGTTGGTTTACCTATAGATTTCTAGGCTGCAACAGACCCCATCAGGTAGTTACTGTGGTAGTTATGTACTTTATGACAACCTATATTTATTTTTTTAATACTAATATATTTCATATCACATCATGATTGTTCTTCAACATGATATAGTTTGTGATAATATACTAAGAGTAACATTCACAGTAAAATGTTATAGAAGTTCCCTTATAAGATGAGAAATAATAATTTCAACCACAAAATTCTTAAATAAATTTTCTTTAATTAGATTATATCATTTTATGTGATGAAAACAAAATTGAATATTAGGGGTGGAGACTCAAAATAAATTTAAGCACTTTTTCATAGTTTATACCATTGATAATCTATAGTGAAGGAGATTATGAGAACACAAACCTTCAGTAAGAAATCCACCTTTATATATTTCATTGGATGTTCCTATTTACAAACACGTGTAATGGTATATAGACATTAAGATTACTGGTAATGAATATTATGAGTCTGGTGAGTTCTTGTATTGATGAAAAATGAGATGACATATTCTCTAGAAGAAGTAGGATACATTTAGTGTGATATGAATAACATTTTATTAATGAATAATGAGAGAAATGATTTATACTTTCTACTTTTAAATGGAATTTGTATCCCATGCCCTTATACTACACCTGAAACATTAAAATTCAGCGTGTGATATTATCAGTCTGACTAAATAATAAGTTATTATATTATTATTTATCTTTTAAAACACGTGTTAGGTTTTAAAAACTATGAAAATGATCACTAATTACCGTGTTAAAAAACAATTTTATGAATATTTTAGAAATGTATGAATTGATGGTGCACCAATCTGAGTTTTATTTTTTCTAGGAGGATAGAAAATGTTGTTTTAGTGCTGTAAAACATTAATACATATGTGAATCTATCAAAATGATAGAAAAATCCTCTAGTAGATATGAAATCTTAGGAAACCCATAATAACATTATTTTTACATGTAAAATCAGAGGACACATTGATTTAACATGTGGTGTGCTCAAACTGACTGAATAAGAAGTTCGTAAACGAATTTAGAGTCTTTAAAAACGTGAACCATGGGGTTAAAACAAAAAAATGAGCTTATAATTCTATAAAGTCATATCATAAAAACTATATATATATATTTAAAATGTTGGAACTAAATTTTCATCAATATGAGATGTTGTTTTTCCAAGATGACCAAAAATTCATTTTTAGCATTCCAAAACACTAAAACATGTATGTAATGGTCAAAACCATATAAAATGACATCATATTGATGTGAAATTATAAAAATAATATATTGGAATTAATTTTTATTGTTTATGATAAGATTAAACTTCAATATGATGTGTTTTGTGATCAGACTGATTGAATAACCAATTACTAAATAATTGATTGTTCGTAAAAACACATGTCAAAGGTTCAAGTCCAATTAGAAAAACTTGTATTTTGAAGAAATTATAGGACAAACACGTTAGAATGATTTCTACAATGTCGGAACTAACAAAACATCAATATGAGTATTAATTTTCTAAGGATGATCCAAAAAATATTTATTGTGTTTTAAACTAATTAAATATGCATGTAATGGTGAATTGATGAACAATGAATATGATTTTATGTTATATAATTTTTTATTTTATTTATATGATATCACTATTTTTTCATTTAGTAATTCCTTACATACACTTTATTCCACGTTTTTGATGCATGACTAAACATGGAGTTCATAGTGAAGACCATTTTACTTTTTGCACATATTCAAATATCTTAGTGTCAATCCAATCTCAGTTAGACAATTCAACCACATGTATGTTGAAATTCATGCTACAACCCTATGCATTTGAAAAGATCCCCATGTTTTTCACCAAACCCAAGAAACCTCTTATAAATTCTATTCCCACTTCATTCCATTTGATTTCAATTAAGGATGGGATTTGGGAAACTGGATGTGAATGTCTTGATCATGGTTTTCATCATTGTCATTCTTGTGAGAGTGGAGTCTTCGAGGACAATGTGTTTGTCCAAGGTGAATATATAATGAGACAATAACCACTCATTATATCTATGGTGGTTATAGATCCTTTTCCATAAAGCCTATATGGTGTACTAGGTTTTGTGTCTCCCTTATGAACCTAGTCCTCATTGTTTGGGTCATTGGTCTCACTCAAAGAAATCCTTATATTCATTTTCCCTTTCATTTGGTGCGTAAAAAACAATAAAATGTTATATTAATTTTTGTTATTGGGTTATACATAATATGGCATATTCATTTGTATTTACCTTTAACCTGAAAAAATTTACTAACGAATGGTCTGTAGTCCGACAATGGTTCCCTTGGCGACTTTTTTAAGTCCCAACTCACAAGACAAATGCCTTTGATGCTCTCTTACTTCATGTGGTTTTTTACACAACTATTTTACATTAAAAATATTTGTTTTAATTTTCTCAACAAATATATTGCATGATATTCAACACATACTTTTATCAGTGCTAAAAAATACTAATTAAGTGGGAACTTTTATTATCTATAATAAAGGAAAAATTTGTCAATGCTGATAAAAGTATACCTTTTTTCAACAATTTTTTCAGTATAGATAATAGTGCCACTTTATCATCTCTTTTCTAAGCACTGATAACATTTAAAATAGAGAATTTTATTTATTCATACATATTTATATATTTTTTAATAATATCTATATTTTTATAATAATATATATGTTTATATATTATAAAAGTATGATTAATATAACTATTAATAATTTTTTTATCAATTTTATTTCCATAATTATATATATATAATTTTTAAATTTATATTATTAATTAATTTTTTGAATAGTAAATTTATATAAATTGATTACCAAATGTATATATAATTAATATAATATGATATATTGGAATTTTATTAAAAAAATTGTATAAATATATAAATGAATATATATATATATTTAAATATGTTATTCATATTTATATTTCAATATTTATATTCATATTAAATAATTAAAAATAAACATACATGTATTTGTATGTGTATTTATGAATTTTTATGTATGAGTATATCTATATGGGCATGTATATATGTGTTGTATGAGATGAATGTGTTGTGTTATCTGTGTGTGTGTATTTTTTGTATGTGTATATTTATGTCTGTATGTGTTTGTATGTATGTGTGTGTATGTATATGCATATATGTACGTGTATGTTCAACACCCCAAGATTTTAAAAGAAGAAAATTAGGTACAATATCATAAAATACATGAAATACTAAGCATAGATGAGAATGTAAAACTTCGAGTCTTTACAACATATTCTTTTAAAAATAAATTTAATATATTTGATAACTTGAGAACACGGATCCCTGAGTCTAAATGAACCATAATATGGAATACTATTATAACCTAAACATTAAATTGGTGTGTATGAATTGTATAAACTAAATTATAAAAATTATTTTTATCTAATAATTAGAAATAAATTAAGAATAAATTAAAATAAAAACAAATTGTTTCTCAAGAAGTGTATTTTTACCAAAAGAAGGTTTTCTTTTTTCTTCACGCATATTACTAAAAATTAGTTTTTACAACTTTATAAATATTATTCGATAAAATAAAATTAATTTTGAAATCACAATATCAAAGTTACCTTAGGGCCATTAATTATTTCATTCTAATATTATGTATGTAATGAAAATTGATTATTTTATGTTGTATTTCCACTTGTTTTATGTGGATTTTTATTTGGTATATATAATAAATTCATTGATTCATCCCCACTTCAATGATATGATCTTTTTAAGGGATTTCTATCTCAATTTTCTTTCTTTGAGACTTATATCATGTTATACACTTATCTTCTTTTATGAGGTATATATATAGACCATTGGAAATTTAATATCATAAATTTAATTATTCTCCCTATATTTTATTTTTAATATAATTTTATCCTATCATGGTGTTTATGATTCAATGTTACCAATGTGGTAACAGTATTATGTTAGAATCTCGTCAAGTATCAAGATTGTTTATGATTACGTCTCCAATGTTAAAATATTACGATCTACCTCTCAGTATGCTCATGAATTTTCATATCCAATGGTTATTCATGATATTTTCATGTAATAATACTATTTTTTCACTCTTTTGTACCTAATATAATTGTGTTTTTTAAAATCACCTTTATTTCTCTCTTCAGTTGAAAACCCATTTTATTTCAAAACCATGTTTTCCAAAAATCATTTCAATTTTTTTTAGAATTCTTCAAGAGATATATTAAATACATTTGTACCAAATCTTGATTTTTTACAATTTTTTTAAAGGAATCATCATGTTATTTTTTTAAAAAATACTTTTTAAATGTTTACCAAAAAAGTGAAAGGAATCACTATTTTAATAAGGGTGACATGAATAAAATTTTCTTCTATTATAACCATTTTTCTATTTGAATATTCCTTTATAAATTTTAAAATTTATTTTAAATTAAAAGGATATCAAAATGTTTTAATTTTTATTTAAAAATGTAAAGGATATTTTATTGAGGAAATATTTTAAATTATTTTCACATATTCCCTTAATGTTTCCAAGGTTGTTTATAAAGAAATGATTTTTTTCAATATTTTGTGAATTATTTGTTTCTAAAAAGTGACTTTTTAAAATGAAATGTTTATTTTCCACCAAATGTAATTAATGATATCTTAATGTTATTCCCATGCATCAATGCGAAAAACCATTGTTGTTAGTTATAGTCTAATTGGGATATTCTATAATGATAACATACTCATTATTTATCTGGATGAATTATGATTGTTTTAAAGAAATGGTTATGGAACCTATTTCTTCCCAAACAGGATAATTACGTTTCAAAGAGATTTTTATGAAACCCATTTCTTTTCCAGGAGGAAATATTATATTAAAGACATTGTTATGGAACCCATTTTTTATCCATGAGTCAACCACATTTCAAATATATTTTTATAGAACTCATTTTTTTTTTCTATGAGTTAACCATGTTATAAAAGGGATAATGGTTGTTTTAGGAGTTTTATGAAGAAATTAAAGCTCTATATAATTTTTTTAATGTTGTGTTTTTTTGATATTTCATATATGATGGGTGCGCCCAAATAGAAAGAGGTGAGCCTGATATAGCTTAAATGATGGGTAAACCTAGATAGCACTCTAATGCATTAGGTAATGATTATGTTCTTCAGTTAAATATAATTGAAGTCTACTATATGGATATTCAATATGGAAGGGTTCTTTAAGGGTTTTTATGTGTTCTGTTAAGTGGATGTCCCAAGATACCAACATGTTTTAACTATGATTTCAATGGGTCTATACTATTTCGTTTAATCAATATTAATATCACATAAATGATTATTATTAATTTCTATGAATATTTATTTTTTAAAATCCTTACGCCAAAATTTGTGATTGATGATTAATGTATTTATGGGTATGAGTTCTTTTATGACTCTCTCATGTACTCAGATTAGGTCACCATACCCTTATTAAATTCTTATTACCATTGATGAAATTCAATTGTTAATGTTTATGTGTATCCTTACTGGGTATTTGAGCTCACCATTATATTTTTCCTTCCATAAGAATCCAAGAAGTATTCTAAGAATTATATGCATGGATATCCTAGAGGGAATAATGATATTCTAAAAAAATTTGTTCTATTTTTTTTCAAATATAATTTAATACTCATGTATGTATCTAGTTTACCGAGACTACTAAACTATTCAGTCCTTTGGGATGAGATTCCTTATCTCTTTTGAAAAATTAATAAAGAAGACACCAATTCCGGGTTACTGGAGTCATGGTTGTTAAAGTTGGAATCATAGGAAGGTTTAGTAGAATCCTTGCGGACTAGATTTAATAAAACATAGATTAGGGATCATAAACCTGTGATATAATTTGAGGACAATTATATACGAACATCCTAATGTTTTGACAAGGTATTGATTATGTGGGTTTTCCAAGAAATTCAACCCTTTATGGATACTATATGTGGACATTTTTTAGGAAAATAAGTATATTTGGGTAATAACTTTGAAAATGGAACATTGGGATTAACATAATAATCACATGGTTCATGAAAATGTTCCCTACTACGAACCTAGTCTGACACTACCAGAGGATATTCTTTGGATAATTCACATTTTATTTACAAACCATTATGACATATATGAATAGATGATTAAAATGACTGAATGAGGTTAAACCTAGGGTATTTTAGATTACAATGAATGTGATAAAATATAGTGGGAAATTTATTTATGTGTAGAATATAATGACATAAGGTGCATAAATTATGAGGAATAATGAAGAGTACAATGGAAGGAAATAAATCTCATCATAAGGATACATTTATAGTTTTTGGTTAAATAATTAGAGAAACTGGGCATAATTTGAGTCGATGCCCTCTTCTAAAGGATAACCCCTAGACAAAGGAAGAAGATCTATTAAAATAAAATAGTTGAATTATTTAATGGGATTCTAGAGTTATATTATAAAATTATTTTTACTGATGTTTTTTTTGTATAAGAATCATGACAAATTTAAGGATTATATTAAATTTTAGAATCATATATGCCATTATTATCATAATATTTTTGGATACAATCATGGGTTAATGTGTTTAAGATTGATCATAATTTCAAAGTCTTAAACATCCCATTTTAGTTTTTATGTTAGGGGATTCTACCAACATTAAGGATATTTTTAGAGAAATTAATGGAATGTATATGTTTTAGTGGAAAATTTATTTGAGGAATAATGCCTCTATATTTCATATACAAATACTTAAAACTATTGATAACAATTGTGGTTAATATTATCATTAACAGCATTCTAATAATAGTTAAATAAGATTAATAGACTTTGTGAAAAAGGGTTATTTATTGATTAATTTTATTTCTAGGATATACATAATATTTTTTAGGAACATTATAGGAATTATATTAATATAGTTTAGATAAATGAAAACCCGCATGATGGGTGAAAAATCATCGCAACTAGAAAAATTGTGGGGATTGAACCCATGACTGATGACATATAGGGTTTTAGCACCTACCACTAGACAACTCAACATACCAGCTAACATTTCATTATTTTTAGTAAAAGTAGTTAAAAAATAAATAATATTGGTTAATCATTGGTATTAATTTTTAGGTTTAGAGATTAATTTATTATATTATATAACTTAATCTGACCATACTGGTTTTAAAAATAGTTAAAGATAGATGGAAATAATTTTCACTCTTTTATAGATCCTATGATATTTTAAATGATAATTTTAGTTCTTATTGAATAACAAATACATTTTTGAATATTAATTTATTATATTAAGTTTTGTAATGTGAAATTATTGAAGCAGAACCACGGGATAAAATTATTCTTATGAAATTGAAATTTATGAAGTAATTATATTTTCTTATATTATTAGATAGTAATAGGATTCCTCAACATCAGGAAAATGATCCCAAAAAAATATTGTTATACTATTACATTCATATAAGATGAATTATATTTCCTTTTAAATAATTATATATTTATAGTTTTTAGACAGTAAACATTCAATTGATCATTTAATTTCTTGTGATGAATGACCTCTATCACTCTGTAATTATTTATGCATTTCTTCCATGTCCAAATATTTAATTCCCACCAATGTTCTAATATTTGGAAACCTATTAATTAGTAATCTAGATGAACATTATACTTCCATTTCACATTTATAAATAGGACGTTTTGTTAACCCTTTTTATGATGTGGGTTTACAAAAAATGTATTCTTAAATGTGAATCCTTTGATTATCGAGATAATGTTCAAATAGTGTGGGAGAAATTTATTAAAGGGGTGGGGGTGGATGCATCACCTTGCGATTTTTGAAGAATAAAATTATGTTCATTTGAGTAATTTAAAAACAAAAATAATCTTATATGAGAATTTAACACCTTGATACATTATGATATATTTATTTTTAAATAAATTTAATCTCTTTGATAGGTTGTAGAACACGCAACCCCGAGTTGAAATAAACCATAATATAGTATAAAATTATAACCTAACTGGTTAAATTAGAGGTTATGAATATTAATAAATAAATTATTAAAATTATGGTTATCTATTTATTATAAATAAAACCAAAATCAATTTAAAAAAAAGAAATGTTTTCTAAAGAAAAATATTTTGTACTGAAAGATGGTTAATCATACTTCCCAAACATAATTTAAATTTTATTTTTACTGATTTTACAATGCTTATTTTATAAAATGAATATAATTTTTTAAATAGTAATATCAAATTTATATTAGTGTGATTTGTTTTTAATTTTTATGAAATATTTCATTTTTTGATAAATAGTGAAAAAATACTAAATTTTAATAGAAAATTATATTTCCATTTAATTTATCATTAATGTTAAATTATATTTCAAATTGGTTTTACAGTAAAATGAGTTCAATAATATTTATATTAATAAAATTTAGGTAATTTTAATCACTTTCATATTGAATTTGTTATAAAAACATTGTAAGTATTTGAACATTTTCTCTTTGGATACCTGCTTTCTCGTCACATCAATGAGACTAATTCTAAATTAAAATTTGAAAATTATATGAATTGAATTAGTTAAAATGGATTAAATATAAATAATCAGAATAATTTATAATTTATAACATCTTCAAATTAATTTTTGACTGAAATTAAATGCAAAATAGTAAAAATTAATTATCACGATTAAGGTTAATGAATTTGTTTGGGGTGGGGGGTTAAACTCAAAATATAATGGTTAAAATGACCTAAAAACTTGTAAAAAATATATTTTTTAGAAATATTTATTCCTTATAACTTATATTACCAATATTTTATCATTATTGGACCCTAGGGATATGAAAAAAACAAGGGTGTAATTCATTTTGTTCAAAATATTACAAATATACAACTCACCTCACTTATAAAAGGCCACCCCTCTAATATCCCTTTCACAACTTCCAACCATTATGGATAAACCAGGAACATCCCAAATCACTTCCAAAATTTCATACTATCATCTTAGAAGCCTTATTTATGGTAGAATGGAAACCTATGAAGGATTTTGGTACAAAGCTAAGGACGATACCCGAAGAAGAGGTAATGTTCTTCAACGAGGGTTTTTATTTTATTTATTCCATCACCTCATTAACTTATTATTAAACCATGATGATATAATAATATAGATATCTTTAATATAATTAGGGTTTTATATAATAAGGGTATTATATATAGCCATCTCCAGTTCCCTCAAATGGGTTATGAAATCATCATTCATGCGAACGACAGACTACCGCCACACGAACCAATGCCATTCGTTATTCCATTACCACCTATCACTATTGAGCATGATGATGGATAAAATGTATATATATAATATTTATTATATAATCATCTCATAATTTTAATTATATAATCTATAATTTTTTCCCATTCTATAGGGGATACGATAACATCCCTCGTGTGTACGACAGAATACAGCCTCACGAAGCGATGTGATTCTCCTTTCCCTATCACTTAAAACAGAATGTAATAAGGATAAATTTAATGATTATATGTGATATAAATGAAATAATTATTATATTATTTACATATTTATCATTATTAATGTTAATATATCATTTTATTTTTTTACACTGAAAAATTATAACATCATTCGTGTAACACCCCTATGTTTTTATGAAATATTTTCTTTAAATAATTTGTACCCTTAAGTAGATTTATTTGCACACAATCATGAGTTTAAATGAACTGTGAGATTCCCTTAATATAAATTTACCATTATAGCCTAGTAGTTAGGTTAGCAGGAATAATTATAACTAACATATGAAAATTCATTATGAAAAATATAAATCAATTAGATATTTCTATTTTAGAGTGAATTACTTTGGGTAATAAAATTAATAAGATATATATGTGTTATATACTCAATAAAATATTTTTTTATATTCATTCAATGGATATTTTAGTCAAAGGTTATGAATAAAACCCTATTTGATGTATTTTTTTTAAAAAGTTTAATTTTACACCTTTGAATGAAGAATCCATTTTAAATTAAGTCTTTGACACATTAATTATTTTTATATGAAAACCTAAACATGTTATTTTGATGTTATGTATAAAAATTTAATTTGGATAAATTTTTTATATTTGACTGAAAACTTTCATTTTTTGATGAATAGTAAAAACATGCTAAATTTTAATTAAAAACAACTCTTTTCATTAAGATAATTTATATGGTTAAATTATAATATTTAATGGTTTTAATGTATAAATATAATATATTATTACCATTTAATATAATTTATTTCATTATCATTAATTTTACATTGAATTCATAGGTGAAAAAATTTCAATCTTTTGCAATGTTTTAACTTTTAAAACCCATTTTCTCAACAATGGGATTAATTTTAAATTAATAACTGAAAATTATATGTTTAGAATTTTAAAAAATGGATTCTATATTTGTAATCATTAGGTCCAAATTATTTTAATAGGCTACTTTTATTTTTGGTCATTATGAATAGTAACTTTGGTAATTATTTTTATTACCATGGTTAAAGGTGAATAGAGTAATTAAGGGTACAAATAATGTTATAAAATTACCTTAAAACCTATAAAAATACTATTTGGTGATCAAATTATACCCATATAATCTATTTTTTGGAAATGGAATCACTTTATGGCCACATACCTATGAAAATAACATGAATGTAATAAAAACTAATGAAATGGACAAAGTGTCACAATCTCTTTTTATACAAGTGTATTAATTTTAATATTTGGATAACTAGGTTATAAAATAGACTATAGATAATATCTGTAAATATAAAATAATTATCTAGATCATAAAAATTTATTTATAATTTTTAGATATTAAATAATTACCATTAATGATGACGTAATAGTGATGTGGAAATTATTTTATTAATAGAAATATCAAATAAATGGTTTTAAAAATGATAAAAGAAATATCATATGAACTAACTAATGTTCTCCATGATTTTTCTAGGTGAATATGACATTTTAGGAGTGTATTTAATATTTTTTTCTAATTTATCTTCTGGGTGAATTTTATTTAAATTCTAATAAATTAATAGAGTCAAAATTGATACTATTGATAATTTATAAACATAACATTTCACTAAATTATTTAAAAATAATAAAATTATTTAAAAATTAGATAGTGATAATTATAAGATCTAATATATCATAATTTATCCATTTATGATCAATTAACACCACATAATTAAATATTCATTACCATTAAATATTTTGAATGTTATTAGAAAAATTAAACATTAATAGAATAAATAAGGATCAATTAAAAAGATAAGGTTTAAATTGAAAAAATAAGCTATAAAAAATTTACAGGTTGATGATATTACAACCCTATTTAATCTCAACTTCCAATTAGGGAATCTTTGGTTGTTTTAGGGTAGAGTTTGAATTTATTATAAATTAATATTTTTGAGAGTTTCCTAAAGTGCCCCTCTCCTCTCTTATAAAAGGGAACCAACACCCTTTTCCTATTAACTCTATTTTGAGACTTTATTCTTGGAGATCCCCTTCCCATTACTCTTATAAAATTCCCCAGTAACTTTAAAGAGGTTCTGATCTTCTCAAAAGACCAACTCCAGTAACCTTAGTGGAAATTCAAAGGAGGCGCGTCGAGGAAGAGTTAATCTCTTCAAAAGATTCTTTCAAGTTTATTTCTTATTATACATCCTCTTATGTAGTTGTTTATTTATAAAATAATAATTTATGTATCACTAATATACTAATATGTTATTATAAATATGAAACAACCCTATTTCACCTTCTATCATCCTACGAAAAATGAAATCACCACGCGTGCGTACGTATGGCTTACCATCTCCACGTCGAAGTGTAATCTGTTTTTCACCACCACATTACATGGATGGGTATATTGAGTAAATAATATATATATATGAATAATATAAAATTATAATAATTATGAGATACTATACACTATTCACTTCAATACCATTCCACAATTATGGGAACGATATCGTCACTCGAGCGTACATACGACTTACCATCTCCACGATGCGATGTGATTCATTCTACAAGATCTTAATTAAACCATGACTATATAAATGAATTGAATGAATAAATATGATATATATTATATGAATACCATGATATAAATGATATAACTATAACCTAAAAAAAGGAATAAGAACTTCCTTGACAAAACATACGTAAGAAGATAAAGCAGTTAATACACGAATAACGAGTAACAATGAAATGTTACTAACAAACGGATAAAAATATGATAAACAATGTTATCATAAAAATTATTATGATTCTAGAATAAATCCGTAACATTATTTAAATCATTATATAGAAGGTTCAGATACATACGAAGCATATCAGACCTTAGGTAAGAGATAACTTTTCCAATCTCTTTTTTATCAGACATTGTATACTTGTAAGTATTAACTGGGGTTATATTTATCATCCACATCCATGTTAACTAAGAAATGTTTTCATAAAATGTTTAATATTCTTCCATGTATGTTTAACATCATTTTTACCCTTTGTTTACTTTTACCACATGGTATGGAAGGAATTTTTCTTTTGTTTACCATATGAGATACTTTTTGACTTTTATGGAAAAAGTATGGGGAGAATGTTTTTTAACTTATAAGGAATGAATGTATTTTTATGATTTCATAGAGAATTATTTCCATGAAGCTTAATTTACATGTTTTCAAGTTTATTTTCAATTAACTTTTCTTTTAAAATTTTAGGACATATTGAGAAAAGAAAATGCTTTTGAATAAGAAAGGATATTTTCCTTAAATACTAAGTTCAAGTGTCTTATCAAAATTATTTTTCATAAAAGATTATATAGGGTAATGTTTATATCCCAATTATTACTTTGATTTGATTATGTTATGATGGAATTCTTTTTATGAAGTCCTTTTATCTTATATGGATTATGTTCTGATGGCATAATGTTTAAGAATCCCATTGTATTATATGGGTTATGTTGTGATGTATGATTTATGTTTCTGTGTCACACATAAGAATGGTTTCATTATGAGATGGGTGGGACCTATATCTCCATTCAATTCATTGGGTACAGATTTATATATCATGAGATAGACATGGATGTATGTACAAGTTAATTCGGTTATGTGATACAGGGCTGGAACGGGGAGAGAACCCGGTTCAGTAATGGACTTTGTCCGGTATGATGGTCTTGGAAAAAGAGACATGACTAATATGAAATTCTTTTATATAATTATGTGTGTATTCCATAAATTCCCAGGTCTTATGTTATAATTGTCGAGATTACATTGAACTTATATGATTTATCCCATGACATGATATTACGAACGCTTATGCAGGATAAGATTTTCAAATGTTTTGTTCTTATGAATATGATATAATTGATATTTCCATTATTTACCCTTACTGATCATTTGATCTATCCCTTTTGCATGTTTCTTTTCCCTAGGTTATGAATAAGGGTATTAAATATTATGTGCCAAAGTAATGATGAAATAAACTAGAGACAATGTAGATGTTTTATGAACCAGTTGTTTATGTTTCCCAGTTTCGAAATACACTATGACTAAACGGTCCTGTCATGGTTTTTCTATATGTTGTAATAAATATAATTCAATTCTAAAGTAATAAAAATGTATTTACTGTATGGGTCATTATAGTTCATGTATGTTTGGACTACCTCCTTCATGAAGTGACGTGATCCTCTTTTCAAAACCAAACTACTTGGAGGATATATATTAGTAAATTTAATGAAATAATATAGAATATATGATATTATTATCATTCTGTAATGATAAAACAAAACCTAAAAACTTTTCATAATGAACATAGAAAAATGGAAACATTACTCATGATTATGTATGACCCATTGTCTCTATGATCGTAAAGTACTTCACTTTTCATAACCTTATTTCATTATTTGTTTTTAAAAGTTTAATTTATCTATAAATATTTTAATTATATCATTATTTTTATTTTGTAGATCATGAAACTATATGATATTCACAATAACCTAAACATTCATGAAAAAATAAGAATGATATACATTTAAATTAACACATGAAACAATAAAAGATTATTAACAAATGTGTGATAAGATGTTATAGAAGGATTAAATATGTTATTATAAATAATAGTATGGTTTTGGAATAAGTTAATAACATGTTTAAAACCTCTATAAAAGTGTTAAAATCATTTTCAACTAAAATGAAGTGTGAGGTGAGGGATTTCAAAACAAAATTTCCATTCATTGGGTTAAACATAAACTTCACTGATTATTCCATGATAAGATTATGCGTATAACGACCGTTGATTATTTAATGTCACATTTACATTTTTTATATGGGGATTTAAATTTTATACACATAATAAATTCATTTATTATTCCCCATATTATTTATATGATATTTGTAATAGTTTTTTGTGTCAATTCGTCTTTTTTTAGACTTATGTCATTTTATGAACCTATAATATTTTATTGGGTGTATATAAATCCTCATTGACATGTGGTATCATAGAATTATTTATTCTCATTATATTTTAATTTTAAATTAATGTTATCCATTTATGGGGCTTATGATTCAAAGTTACCAAAGCATTAAGAGTTTTATGTTAAAATCTCATTGATTATCAGGTTTGTTTATGAAGAAATTTTCCATATTGATATACTATAATCCATATCTTAATTATTCTCAATAATTTTATTCTAATTTATTTGTTCATTATATTTTAAAGTAATAATACCATTTTTCACACTTGTTTTTAACATAATTGAGAATTTTTTTAAGACAAATAATATTTATTTATCTCTTAGCTCAATAACACCTTTTCTTTCAAAACAATACATTCTAAAAAAAATTCAAAAATGTTTTTAAAATTATTAAAATGATTTTCTAAATACATTTTTACACATTTTTTACTTAAAAAAATTAATCTAATATTCATGTCATTTACAAACAATACTTATTTGGATTAAAAATAAAATGTGAAAGGAATCATTTTTAACATGTACGAAATGAATTGAATTTTCCTCCAACATGACCATTAGTCTCTTTAAAGATTAATTTATATGTTTTTAGTGTTGTTTTAAAAGAAAAAGATATTAAAAATATTTTAAAAAGTTTTTTTCAAAATAGAAAGGATATTTTCCCCAAGATGTGTTATAAATGATTTTAAAAGATTCTTTTATATGTTTACATGGTTATATTCAAAGAAAATGTTTTTTGTATTATTTTTGTGATTATTTATTTTTTAAAAATCTATTTAAAAATTTAAATTTTTATTTTCCTTGAAATTTATTTATTTATATCTTAATGGTATTCACATTCATCAACATAAACATCCCCTATTGTAATTTATGCTCTAACATGTATAATTTGTAATGATACTGTCCTCATTCTTTCTCTGAATGGACATGGATTGTTTCAATGTGATTGTTATGGAAACCATTTCTTCCCCACGTGTTAATCATTTATCAAAGATATCATTATAGAACCCATTTCTATTCTACGACGTAATAATTTTTCAAAGAGATTATTAATGAACTGATTTATTTACCATGGGCCTATCATGCTTCAAAGTGATTTTTATGGAACCCATTTATTTCCATGGGTTAATCATGTTATTAAAGGGATAATGGTTATTATATTATTTTTATAATGAAATCAAATCTCTATATACTATATTCTTATTGTGGAACATGGACATTTGTTATATGATTGGTGCACCAAGATAACATCAGGTGATCCTGATATAGATTAAACTATGGGTGTGCCCAGATAGCACTCTAATTAATTTTTTAATGAATTTTTATATGTAGAAGTATATTTTATGTTGTTCATATGGTTATTCCATTTTCAATGGTTTTTTAAGGGTTCTATAAGTGTTCTATGAAGTTGATATCCTAAGATACAAACATATTTTATCTATTCTTTACTGGTGTTTATAATGCCCCCTTTGACCAAGATTGATATCACATGGCTCATGATTATTGACTCCTATGACTCAATAATTTATTAAAACCTTATGCCATGTTTTATGGTTTATTATTCATGTATTGATGGAAATGATTTCTTTTATGATTCACTCATGTACTCTGATTATGTCATCATACCCATGTGAAATTATGATGCTCATTGAAGCCATAAAATTTTAAGTTTTATGTTTATCCTGACTAATAATTTGAGATCACCATTATTTTGTTTCCTTTCCCAAGAATCCATGATGTGTGCTAAGAATTATGTGAAAGGATATACTATTTGGAATAATGATATTCTCAAAAAAGATATTTTATAATTTTTGTTTTCAAATGTAATGTAAGACTTAAGTATGTATCTAGTTTACCAAGACCACTAACCTATTCGTTCCTTTTGGACTTGATTCCTCCTCTCTTATTCCAATGTAATAAAGAATAAAATAGATTCGGGTTACTAGATTCGAGGTTATTATAGTATTTCTCGCTCTCTCTATGTGTGTGTCTATGGATGTATATGCATGTGTACGTGTATGTGTGTGTATGTGTATGGGTATACATGACATGCCTAAATGAACATGTATGTGTATGTATGTTAATGTGACATGTGTATTTTTATACAGTATGTGTTTTTATTCATATGTATGTGTATTTATGCACACATGGATGTAATTATATGCTTGTGGATGTGTATGCATGTGTGTATGTTTACATGCATGTGTATGTATATTCATGCATGTGTATGTATATGGATATGCAAGTGTATGTGTATGTATATATGTTTGTGTGTATATGTATGTGTATGTTTATATGTATGTGTATGTTTATATGTATATGTATGTGTCTGTGTATGTGTCTGTGTATGTGTATGTTTATGTGTATGTGTATGTGTATGTGTATGTGTATGTGTATGTGTATGTGTATGTGTAGGTGTATGTGTAGGTGTATGTGTATGTGTATGTGTATGTGTATGTGTGTGTGTGTGTGTGTGTTTGTGTATGTGTATGTGTATGCGTATTGGTATGTGTTTGTGTATGTGCGTGTGAATGTGTCTGTGTATGTGTATGTGTATGTGTATGTTTATGTGTATGTGCATGTGTATGTGTATCTGTATGTGTATGTGTTTGTGTATATATATAAGGGTGTGTATGTGTATGTATGTGTACATGTATGTCTATCTGTATGCATGTGTGTATGTGTATGTGTATGTTTGTGCATGCATGCATATATAATTGTATGTATGTTTATGTGTATACAACGATGTATGTGTATCTATATGCATATTCATGTGCATGTGTATGTATATATGTGTACATGTATGTGCATGTATGTGTATATATGTATGTTTATGCGTATGTATGTTTGTATGCGTATGTGTTCGCATATGTGTATGTGTATGTGTATGTATGTGTACATGCATGTCTTTGGGTATGTATGTCTGTATGTGTATGTTTCTTTATGCAGTATGTGTATTTATGCATATGTATGTATATGTATGTAAATGCACATGTATGTAATTGTATGTAATTGTATGTATTTGTATGTATATGTATATTCATATTCATGTGTATATGTTTTTTTATATGTGTATGTGTATGTGTGTATGTATGTGTATGTATATGTGTATGTCTATGTGTATATGTATGTGTATGTTTCTATTCATGTATGTTTATGTGTATGTATGTATGTACATGTATGGTTGTTTATTGATTTAATATTATTTATTCATTTGTAATATTTCACTAATTCTTGTATTTTCAACAATGTATTCATTTTTTATATTTATTCATTTTTAATAAATATTTATTTTATAATTTTTGTAATATATTCAATTTTGATAGTTATTTATACATTTTTAAATATTTATATATTTAATTAAAAAATATCTTTAATTATTAATAAAAAATAATATGTTATTAATTAATTACATTTTAATATACAATCAATTCAAAGCATATAGCCATAATTAGTAGTAATATTATAATTTATTTATTGATTTTTATTCATCTTTTATGTCTTTTATATTCATGTAATTAATATTAGGAATTCAATTATTTTTAATTTTTTTGTAATTTATTTTTTCCATATTTTATATTCTTTAATTTAATAGCATTTTTTCCTTTTTTATATTTATTAATTATTAATATTTTTGGAATTTATACTTTTTTTTTAATTTATACATATTCATTTTATTTATTTTCATATTTTAAATATTTTTAATTTATATGATTAATATTTATTCATTTTTATCTATTAAGTTTTAATATTTTTATTATGTTTGAAATGTATATAATTGATTCATATAAATGCATTTTAAATATAGTATTTTTGTATAGTCAATATAATTAAATTTTAATAATTTTTATATTTATAATATTAACATTATCTATTTATTCATTTTATATGTATCATTAATTCATGTAATTGATGATACAAATTCACTTTTCTAATTTTTTTATAATTTATTTAGTTATATTTATTCATTTTTAATATTTTTCATTCAATATTATTTATTCATTTATAATATTTATTAATTTTTAATATTTTTCGAATTTTTTAATTTTTTAATATTTATTTATACATAAATATTTACTAATATTTAATATTTTCAATATGATTTTAATTTAGTGGATTAATATTTATTCAATTTTATTTATTAAGTTGTAATATTTTAAAATGATAGAAATTTATATAATTTATTTATTTAAATGCATTTTTTTGTGTTTACAATTCATGTAAATAATCTAACAAAATCATTTTTTTTATTTTTTTTATTATCTATTAATTTTTATTTATTCATTTTTAATAATCCTTCATTTAATATTATATATTCATTTTTAATATTTTTTTATTATTTATATTTGTTTTGGAATTTTATCATATTTTAATTGTTATTTTAAATGTTTATTTACTATGTTTTTATTTCTTCCATTCGTTTTTAATTTATATGAATAATATTTATTCATTTCATTTTATTAAGTTTTAAAAATTATATAATGTTTAAAATTTATATAATTTGTTTATTTAGATTCATTTATATAATTTTTTTTAAATTTAATATTTAATTTAATTCATTTGTAATGAAATTGTTATTTAAATAATTAATATTATTTATTTATTTATTTTATTCATTTTTATTTGTTCGTATGTTATTGAATAAATGTAGTGGATTCACTTTTTTTAATATTTTTGGTAATTTATGGAAAATTATTTATTCATTTTTAATATTCATTCATTCATTATTATTTATTATTTTTTAATATTTTTTAATTTTTAACACTATCAATTTTTTTTATTCTTGATATTTATTTATACATATTTATTTATAAATATTTAATATTTTCAATATGTTTTTTATTTTTATATTTAAATCATTTAAATGTTTGTTAATATTATTGTAATTTAAAGAGTTAGAATTTTTCATTTTTAATAATTTTAATATTTATATAATTTATATAATTTTTTTAATCATTTTTATTCAATTTTTTACATGTTCCCCAATGCTAGTTTAAGTACTGATAAAAGTGTATTTTGTTTGCACAAAAAAATAAGTTCTGAAAAATACTACTTTTATGAGTGCTTTTTTAACACTGATAAAAGTTATGATTTAGTAGTGCTAAGAAAACACTCACAAAATTAGTATTTATCAGCGCATATGGTTTTATTATTGATAAAATACACCTTTTTTCTGATTTTTAAGAAAGCGGTGATAAATATATTCCTCCTCTTTATAAAAGAACCCTACCATTGCATCCTCCCCACACTGCACCTCATGTTCCCATAGAACCGTAGGTCTGCTGCAGCTAAAGTTGATCATTTTTGGAATAATCGAACCTCAAAACCGAAGGTTTGATATGTCAAACTTGTTTTTAAGGAATCTTAGTTGGTCTTTTGACCCAGGGATGAGCTTGGGAGAACATATTATTAGTAGGTCATGGGTAATGGGGTGCCTCATAGAATGTATTTGCAGATAATGTAGGTGGGTTCCATATTTGCAATCATGTCTTGGCTGGTGCACTTTAAATTATAAAAAGGGATCCTTCCCCAATTAAAAACATATGTAGGATTGGTTTAATACTTTAATGTGGGGGAGTTATTAAATTTAAAATGTAGAATTAAAAAATATAAATCTTTCCAAACCTTCTTTTACCAAGAGAAGAACTCAAAAATGATATCTTTCATCAATTACAAATGTGATGACCATAATCAATGTGATTTTTTTTCAAACACAGTAGAAACATTGTAAAAAATAAGTAATTTGTTTTGATATATATTTTGATAGTGAAATTTTATTATATATACCCTAATACTATCCAGTTTTAGAAATCCATTCGTTTCTTTGAAGATTGATAGTCATAGGGAGTGAATTGTTTCCCTATATGAATCCATTTCAAATAAAATAACGATTAATAATAAGTGAATTCTTTTAATAAAAAATAAGTATTATAATACTTTAATTTCAAATACTTCTTGTTCTTTATATGTTCTAACCTGTTATTGACACAATGAAATTTTTTATCAAAAATGATGACCATATGTGTTTTTATATAAAGAAAATACTTTTAGGGTTATAAGATCATACTTTCAAAGAATGTATTTTTTAATATGAATACTACTAAATCTTATATGATGGATTGAATTGAAAAATGAAGGTTTCCAATCAAATAAAAAAAGAATATGAGGACAGGGTGAAAGAGTTCACCATGTTTTCAAAAGATTGTTCATATTACCCTTCTCAAATCCTTTTTTCTTGTTTACATTGTTGTTATACAAGACTAATTTGTCAAGAGGAGTTGGAAGGAAACTTGATCTATCATGAAATAGATATATGTTATAAATTTTGTACTAAAAATGGGGAATAAATGAACTAAGCTAATCACAGTGATAACACTACATTTTAGGGATCATGTAATTTGATTACCAGTATGAATAATGATGAAGATCATATCAAGGATAAGATTATATAAGTGAAAAATAATGAATATCATATTGATGAAATGAAAATTAGAGTTGAAGACGAGCTTTGTGATTTTTCAAAACTCTTTTGATGTTAAAGTGTTGTGAAAAGATGCTATTGTATGCTGGTTGTAATAAACATAAAATATTGTCATTCACACTGAATCTATATAATATAAAAGATGTAAAAAGATAGAGTGACACTAAATTTTCTGAACTACTTGATATATTTAATGATATGCTACCAAAAGATAATGACATTACTTTCTGAATATATGATGCTAAACAAATTAGATGTTCAATGGGTATGATCTCTGAAAGAATACATGTTTGTCCAAATGAATGTCTATTATTTTTCAAGGACAATGAATCAATTAAAAATGGACACAAATTGGTATGTCTTGATAAAATAAAGATGAATCAAGTCCTTAGAAATTTATATGGTACTTTCTAATCATTCCAAGGATTAGGTGCCTATATGGAATTATGGAGACAATGAGGTAATTAACATGGAACACATATACAAGAAATCAAGATGGGAAACATTGTCACCCACCAGATGCTCCTCAGTGAAAGAAAATTGATCTTGAATATACTGAATTTAGAATTGATATGAGAAACCTTCATCTTGTTCCATATACAAATAGAGTGAATCATTTTGGATTAAAAAGAAGCACTCCCAGTACATGGCCAGTTATGTTGATAAAATATAACATTCCATTGTGTTTATACAAGAATCAAAACTATATTATGTTGTATCTACTTATATCAGGACATAAAAAACTAGGTAATGATATTGATATTTATTTGGATCCATTGATCAAAGATTTTAAATTAATATGGGATTCAGTTGTAATGTTGTATGGCGCTTATAAAAATGAAGATTTCACATTGAGAGACTTGTTGTATGGGATAATAAATGAATTTCCTAATGATGAATTTTTTTCTATATATAACATTAACAGAACTCAAAGATTCCCCATTTATGAAAAAAGTAAACATATTAAACCGACACACGATGTGCTTGGTATGGCTCAAAGTGTTTGTTTTTAGGTTAAAAGTGAAATTTTATGAATTTCTTGTCTCATATTTTTGTTTATTTATTTTTTTAGTATTTATAACATTAGAATTGTTTTTATATAGGTACAATATTTTTCTCTACCTCGGGTGGTTTACCCAACAACATGAAGCATGATTAGGCTTTTTTGATATGTTGTTGGGTTAAAAATAAAAGAAAACATTAATGTTTTTGAATATGTTGATGTTTGTGATAAATTATACAGACCAATGTAATTTTACAAACCAATGTTTGAAATATTTTTAATATAGTGTTTTTCTTGTATTTTTGATTTAAATTAAATTGAAATTAAATTTTGTATTTGTTATGGTAGTAAGCTATAATTTTAGAAGCACTCTATAACAAAAAAGGATTTTATCATTGTGGGTAATAATAGTGATAAAATTTCACTTTATCAGTGTTAAAAACTTGATGATAAAGTATCCCCTTTATCGCCTCTAAAAAAGGCATTGATGAAGGGAAAACTTCACCAATGATCAATTAAAGGGTTGGGGCCGAAGCCTCAATTTATTATTAAAGCAAAGACCTCTTTAGACTGGGTAGAGGGTTACCCATTACATAGCCCAAAGGCCCAAGGCCAAGTGGCCTGCATACATGGATAGAAAGCCCATTTTTTGGCCCAAAGGACCCCTCAGTGAACAGTACTACTACAGTACCCCCAACAGCTATAGTACTTGCTACAATACCGCCGCCGATACAGTACCCTGCTACAGTCCCTCTGCCGCTACAGTGCTGTCGCTGCTATAGTACTGCTACAGTGACCTGCTACAGTACCCTGCTACAATACTCGGGAATTCTCCCCAGCCTGGATTTGATCCTGGCTCTTTTGGATGCCAAGCAGGAGCCTGAACCACTAGGGTACATGCTCGTTGGCCACCAATGATGAATTAGAATCGAAAAAGGACCCCCTTAATCTATGTTTTTTTAATTTCCAATGAAGGGTTCTTTTATTATAACATTTTTAACACTCATAAAAGTCTTAGGCTTTTAAATATTCTTAAAACCTCAATTTTTTTTATCGATAATGAATGCTATTTCTAGTGTTTTTAGAGTCCATATCTATATTAGTGAATCTATTTTTTCTACCCCAAAATAATATTTCTAGTCATTTAAGATGACTTTAAATTGAAAAAAATATATTCCACTAAGTGCCCTAGTGTTTCTCAGCACATAATAATGTTCCATGTATCACATAAAAATAAATGTATCGATTACTACACCCACATTCTAATATAAAATAATTATAAATATATTTCATTTTAAGATATCTATTTTGTACATTATTCTAGTTGGAGTAAAATAAAAACAAGGTGGATAAATTATATTTTAAAAATTAAAACAAAAATAATACATTTTAATGAGTAAATAAAAATTTAAAATAGAAGAATTATGAATATAAATATTGATTAAATGAAATCGAATTGATATGTGAAAGGCAATATAAAATTATAATCATGGTAGTGACAATGTTTATTAAATAAATGAGTGAGTGATTTATATTAATTAAAATATTAAGTGATTTATATGATATTAAAATATAAAAGATGGAGAATGTAAATATAAGACAAGGAATATAACTGGATAAGGGAGTTTGACAATAAGTAGGCCACAAAATACATGGTGGATACTATATAAGAAATCTTACATCCCCACATCCATTTCTTGAGGTTTTATGAATTAATATACCTTATCATTGGTGGTGTCCAATAATCCTTAAATGAACAAAAAACCTTGAATTTAAAGGTATCTAAGAAACTCATAATAAGGCCTTGGTTTTAGTAGTTACCAATAAACTGAAAGGAGAGAGAAAAAAGGGTGTATTAGAGAAAGACCCATTTAAGAAATTATATAAATCCTCTAGAATGATGGAGAAAAAAAAGAGAGAATGAGAGAGTGGGAGATCATTTTTTTGAAAAAATAATTACAAAGAGATCTAAGGATGAGGAACTAATAAAATAAATTTACTGCTAATGTTCATTGGATTTACTCTCTTTCACTATAGAACAATGATGTCAGTTGAATTTTTTTTAGTTGATGTTACTTCCCAACCCCCCTTGGGGGTCTTTTTATATCCTAAAAATTTTCCTATAGTCATCAGGGTGTAAATTATTCATATGATTTGTTGGAGGTCGATTCATGGTTTTCTAGACCATATTCAAATAAAACTTCAACCACCTATATTGACGACACTGGCTTTACAGTAGCATCCACCGAGTAGCCATTGGCCTACCTATATCTTTCCAAGGTTCTACAAAAACCATCTTGTAGCCACTATTATAGTTAGTACCATAGGTTAAACTTTAATGTACTTTCTGATAACCTATATTTATTTTTTGGATAATTAATAGGCTTCTTATCACATCATGATTGTTCTTTTAACTAACGTAGTATGTGATATTTTACTAAGTATAACTTTCAACCTAAATGGTCATATTATTCCCCTTGAATAGGAAATATACATTTAAATGTTTAATTGGATGTTTCTATTTTATGATTTGTGCAATGGGCATTATATTTTATCATTATTTGTTAGGAATATTATGTGTTAGGTTCTATGATGTATTGATGAAAACTGTGATAATATAAGCTCACAAAGAAGTAGGATATATTGAGTGCACTATGAATTATATTATATTAATGAATCATGTGAAACATGATATATCACTTGTTATTTTAAATTAAAGTTATTGTCTCAAGCCCTTTGATGATAATGAAATAGATTAATTATATCCATTTCCTGGTTAATGAAAGAAATGTTCATTTTCAGAAAGTTAAGGAAATATACATCGATCACATATATTAATGACAACAGCAAGAAATCTGATGGATTAGAGATACAAGGATAAAATGGATATATTAAACAATAATAATTCATACAAGGTTAAATTTTATTGCGATATTTAATTTCTTTCTTTATGGGATTCTTGGCATGTTACACGACACTAACCTTAATCATTAGGTGATTCTGCCTAATTCCACTGAGAAAGGGGCCTAAAGGGTCACACATTAAGTATATCCAAAACCTCAATAAGATATTATTAGTATTAGTTAACAGTATGAATAAATATTATTCTTTTATGTGGTTAAATAATTATTTGTATTTTCTAGGTCATGCATATTCGGTCATTAGTTTTTCTAGAGAATATATATGAGTTGAAATTTAATAAATATTTATTATCTATTTATTGAATATATAATTTATTTATTTATTGGTAAATATTTTGTGATATTAATTTATTAAATAAATATTTATTATTCAAGGACAGATAAATATTGTGTAGGAATAGCAGATCGAGTTTAAAGGTCCAATGAGAAATATTTTATATTAAATATTGTCTGAAAAAATTTAAAAAATTTATTCAAGAAATATTATTTAATTAAATTTTTGTTTTTTTGGAATCTAAATATTCATCATAATATTTTTTATATACATGGGGTTCCATGGAGAATAATGAAATAATAAGGGTGCATGCACAAAAATTATTTTCTAACCCTAGAACTATGTGAACCCAATTATATTATTCTCAACAAATGGTCTTGAATTTTTTGTTGTTGTGAAAAATGAAATCTAGACAATTATATCATGCTCTAGAGAGTTCATATACATGAATTATATCAAGAATATATATTGATCCTCCTCTATTACCCCTCTTGATTTTCAATATATCAATGATATCCCTTCACAATGATTCTTATGGTGATCAAACATGAACAACAAAAGCATTAATGTCCCTCATGCTTGAACATAGGGATTTCTATGATGATTCTCAGAGGTTTTGGGTGCTTGTTTTAATCACTAACATTGTTAAGATAATATTTTTTCTTATGAATCAATGATGGAACCATGTAGAGATGTTTTCAGATTCATCTACGAAGAAAAAATTTTATCATAATGTAATTCAACTACTGAAATTAATTATATATTGTTTTGTGATGATCTTGTGTTTTTGTTCTCATGTTCATAAACAAATTAATTATTGAATGGATTTTGTTGGAAAAAATATTCTAAATCCTACACAACTCAAAATAATCATCTATTATGTAATAACCCATGTTTTTTCAGACTTGAAATTTTAGCAAAAAATCGAATTTTTTTACATCGGATACCTATAATGGGTAAAATGGTAATTCCCCCCTAATAGATGATCTTAGATAATTTCTATAACCACTTTTTTGGTTATAGAATTGGATTTTTACCCTAGTACAAGAGTTTTGTGGTATTCAAATGAATTCTAATTTTAGAGGAATAATTATTAATAAATATCTAATAAATTAAATATTTATTTATTTGTATTGGTTATTTGGTCATATATTTTGAAAAGAGAATTATATTGATATTATGTATCTTTTTTTGAGTCCAGATCAATGTTTTTTTCTTAGGAAGGGTTTAAACTCAAGTAGGGTTTCAGGTCCGGAATAGACCCCCTTTTATTTTTTTTCTTTCCCTTTTCTCCTTTCATTTATTTTCTTTTTATTATTTTCCTTTTATGCACTCTCACATAAGCTCCCAGGGCGCTCCTCCTTCATCACATGGCTGAGAGAGAAAGACATAGGAAGATAGATAATTACATATAGGGGAATATAGGCATATTTTTAGTTCTTGGGAAGCGTCAGATCGTCGTGTGGTAGCCGTGGAGCATGGAAACAGGCGAAGCATTGACAGATTCTTCCCAAAAGTAGGTTGTTTTTATGTTTTTCCATAAATACCCATATATTTATTATTTTTATTTTTTAATCCCCCATTACGGTTTCCGGGGAACCCTAGTTCGATGATATATATTATTATGAGAAAACTATGTTTTCGGCATGATTTAGGGGTTTATTGCTCTTGAAAACCCATGTACACGACATGTGGTTTAGGTAAAACACATTATGTGTTCTTCCTGTTCAGGAAAGGTGATATTTTTGGAAGTTCCTGCCATGTATGGGGTATACATGTTGTGTCCTGGTTCTCGTCTATGTAGCCAAGTATTCGGTCAGACAACCCCTGTAGGGGAACATGGACATGTAGATTACATGGCCATACCCCTTGTGGTTGGCACACTATCTAAAAGTACACAACTATGAAATATACATGGTCATTCCATGTGAGGTACATGAGTAAGTACCCTATGTAGTGTAATGTCCCAGTTATAGAATCCACCCAGAGGCGGACCATACCCGGTTGGTTAGATGGCCTCAAGAGTAATTCCCCAAACACCAAAGGCTGCCGACTAGCAGTGAGGGCCTTGAGTGTGATAGTGGGGAAACTATTCCCTCATTGGAAGAGTACACAACGGAAGTAAACAAAACATAAAATAGCGGAAGCAGTAAATATCCAAAAACAATCAACAATGGAAGAATAAAACAAAAAACAACTTGAGCACACATGTATAAATGAAATGATTCATGATACATATGTCTAGGAAAGCAGCCAAACAAGTCACAATGCTGAATACAAAACTAAACCAAAGTACAAAAGAAAACAAATAAGAAACTCCTCAACATCGTAAGCCTTGGCTAGGTCCCATGCTCTCCTGCTCCAAATAAATCAAGTACCAGAAGTCGAAGGTAGCTTGCCCTTGTCTAAACCTACATCAACATAGTCTGCTTGGGCCAAAAAGCATGGCCCAAACAGGGTGTGAGACTAAATCTCAGTAGGCAACCACCCGAAGATCTATGCCTAATAGTCAGTGAGCATATGGCAGGTAATAGTACAGTAAGCAGTAAATAGTAACACTAAACAGCAGGCAGCAAACAGTAAGCAGTATACATGATGATATACAGCAGTAATAAAATCCACAAAACAACAAGTAGCAGAGAAGCAAATAGCTAACCACAACAGGAACCCCTCTGGGAAGTACTCACAGCCAACCCCTCTGGTCCTATCCAAGAAGTACCAACAACCCTCTGGGCAGTGCACTCAGCCTAACCCCTCTGGTTTGGTCATACGAAATTGTAAGACTCTCTGGGGAAGCTCACTCAGTCAATTCCCCTTATAGTCTAGGGTAGTCAGGGACAATCTGAGGAAGATCACGCAGTCTAACCCTCTTATAGCCCCAAGGTCTAGAAACTCTCTGAGGAAGCTCGCTTGGTCAATTCTCCTATAGTCTCAGGTCTCTCGTAGACTCTCTAAGGAAGCGCGCTCAGTCAATTCCTTCTCTGGCCTGGAAAGGTTTTAAAGAAATTCAAACTAAGTAAAGACTCTCTAAGGAAGCTCACTCGGTCTACCCTCATGTAGTCTATAATATCCAAGAATCTCTAGGAAGCTCACTCGGTCTATCCCCTATAGTCTATAATGTCTAAGACTCTTTGAGGAAGCTCACTCGGTCTATCCCTGTATAGCCTATAATATCCAGGACTCTCTGGGAAGCTCACTCAGTCTATCCCTTAAAGTCTATAACACCAGGTTCTCATGGTCCTATTCCAGTCAGTGAATAATAATTCTATAAGGCCAAAGTACACCTATAGAGATACTTGGATAACCAGTCTACAAAAAAAAAGCATGTCCATAATATCATTCCATCCTACAGACAAAAGGCATGGAAAACAGGAATAGTGACCAAAGACTAACAAGACCCAAAGGTTGCAAAAAGAACAAGGCATGGGAAAAACATCCAAGTATAGTAATTATCCTCAAAAATGATCAAATTACCTCTACATAAGCATACAATCAAGGTAATAAACAAATGGGTCAAAAAGGTAGACACGCAATACCCCGTTCACGGGTATTAGTGGAATTTGCAAATAAAACTCAAGGACTTCGAAAGGTAAGGCACAAACCACCTACCTTGATGCTAGGATATCAAAATACTATAACCACAGGGCTTGATTCTCCTTAGAACATCATATATCTACAAAAATGCACAAAACGTTCAACCCACGATAACTTGAGAAAGCGGGGAAATCATGGAATGAAACTCAAGAAGAAGGAAGGGCTCACAACTGCGGTTCCAACGCAATAGACGACGGTTTATTTGGAAAATAGATGGAGGCTCGGGGGCTCGGAGGATGTTCGTAGATGTACGAGTCGCTCTCGGTCGAAGAACCTCGAGAAGAAGATGTTTTCGTCGATTAGGCACGACCCCGATCCGTTTAATGAAAAAAAGAAAGTACGCATCATGTACTTCTCAGGTACACGGCATGTACTTGGCCTTTCCATACTCTGCTTTAAGTGGCCTCCACATCACCCCTACACACCATGTGTGTGGCCCAGACACGGCCAACACATGTCCTGGTGCTGCATCAAAGTACACGGCATGTACTTATAAAGTACACGACGTGTATTTTGAAAATTTCCATATTTTCCTCTTTTTCTCAAAAATGACCAGAAAAGGAAAAACATACCTGAAACAAAGATCTGGGTTCTTACAAACTTCCCCCTTAAAGAAATGTATCCCCAAATTTCTCTATAGAGGCATAGAAGAAGAAACACCGAACAACTCTGGCCACTGTGATTGTACATCGGCCTCCCTCTCCTAGGTCTCGTCCTGTACTCGCCCGTGCTGCCATAACACCCGTACCAGAAGAACAGACTGGCCACAGAGAACCTTCATACTAAAATCGACAATACGGATAGGATGCTCCTCAAATGATGCATCCGCTTCAAGCTCAACCTCCTCGGGTTTAAAGACATGAGAGGTGTCTGAAAAGTATCTTCGGAGCTAAGAGACGTGGAAGATGTCATGCATATCCCGGTACCTCTGAGGTAACTACAACCGATAGGCAACCAGACCAACTCTCTCCAACACCACAAATGGCCCGACGTACCATTGTGAAAGCTTACTTTTCCTTAGAATCCTCTTGTGTCCCAACCTTGGTGCAACACGCAGGAAAACCTGATCCCCGACCTCAAACTCCAGGGGTCATCTCTGCTGATTAGCATAAGAATTCTGTCGAGACTGTGCTGTAGCCATCCTCTTCCAAATCAACTATATCTGCTCTGAGGTCTCCTGAACAAGAATAGGTCCTAGAAAAGCTACCTCTCCTACCTCCATCCAGCATAAAGGTGACCAGCATAGCCTACCGTACAAAGCCTTGTAAGGTGCCATCTGAATAGTCACCTGAAAACTGTTGTTATAGGAAAAATTCACAAGAGGAACATGCTTTTCCAAAGAACCTCCGGAGTCTAGAATGCAAGATCAGAGAATATCCTCAAGTACCTGGATCATACGCTCAGACTGGCCATCTGTCTGGGGTTGGTATGCTATACACAAAAGTACCTGTGTACCCAAAGTCTTCTGAATCCCCTTCCAGAACCGAGAAGTAAAACACGCATCCCTTTCTGAAACAATGGAGTGCAGAACTCCATGAAGACGTACAATATCTCGGATGTACAACCATCCCAGCTCATCAATGTTTAAGGTCTCTTTGATCGGTAAGAAGTGAGAAAACTTCGTAAGCCTGTCGATGACAACCTAAACAACATAACTCCCTTGAGGTGACCTCGGTAACCTGGTCATGAAGTCCATAGCGACATCGTCCCACTTCTACTCAGGAATGGGTAACTGCTGTAAAATCCCTACTGGTCGCTGATGCTCCACTTTCACCTGCTGACAAGTAGAACATCTCATGATGAACCCATCAACATCTCTCTTCATACCTGGCCATAGGTACTGGCGGTGTAGATCATGATACATCTTGGTGATTCCAGGATGAACTGCCCAAACTGAAGAATAAAAATCCCGCATCAGTTCCTCGCGTATGTCTATTGGAACCCATACACATCCCTGGAAATTCAAGATCTCATCCTCGCCCACTATCCACCCAGGAAGAGGATCCTCTCATGACACACTCTCCCACAGGACTAGGCCTTCTGATTCTGATAGCTGCCTCATCCGCACCTGATCAAGAAGGGTAGAGGTAACAGCTATAGAAGATAGGAAAGTCTGCCCCTATTTTTCCTGCACCTCCAAATGATTCTCATAGAACAGATCCATAAGCTACCACTCATTGTTGGCCTCCTGAACTGTTTTAATTTGAGATCTCCTCCTCAATGCATCAGCCACAGATTTTCCCTTTCCTGGCGTATAGGCAAGCTCAAATTCGAAGGACTCATGATACTCGACCCACCTACGCTGTCTCAAATTCAGATCACGCTGAGTGAAGATGTATTTGAGACTCTTGTGGTCAGTGAAAACCACAAAGTTCTCTCTCATAAGGTAATGTATCCAATAACATAAGGAATGAACAACAGCTGCCAACTCCAGATCATGCGTTGGGTAGTTCTTCTCGTGTAGTCTCAACTGCTGAGACCCATACGCAACGACTCCATCTCCCTGCATAAGCAGAACTCCCAATCCAAAACCTACAGCATCACAGTAGAATGTATAGCTCTTGCCCGGCTCTGAAAAAACTAGTATTGGTGCTGATTTCAACCTCCCTTTAATCTCCTAAAAGGATGACTCACAGGAATCTGACCATAAGATCTTCGCCCCTTTCTTGGTTAGACCTGTTACTGGTGCTGTAAGGCGTGAAAAGTCTTAAATGAAACACCTGTAGTATCTAGCCAACCCCATAAAACTCCTCACCTCAAAGACATTCTTCGGATGCTCCCAGGAAACTACAGCTCTCACTTTCTCTGGGCCTACTGATACTCCTCTCTCTGATATAACGTGACCCAAGAAGTGAATCTGATCCATCCAAAAGTGGAATTTCGAGAGATTATCATATAATTGATTCTCTCTTAGTGTACTCAGAATGATCTCCAGATGGGTAGCATGGTCGTGTTGAGTGTGAGAGTACACCATGATGTCGTCCACGAAAACCACCATGAAGGAATCCATGTATGGATGGAACACTCGGTTCAATAGTGCCATAAACACTGTTGGCGCATTCGTGAGATAGAAAGGAATGACCATATACTCGTATAGACCATACCTGATCTTGAAGGCTGTAAGAGGTATATCCGATGGTCTAATGTGAAACTGATGATAACCGGACCTCAAATAGATCTTCCAGAACACCTGGGCTCCTCGGAGCTGATCAAAAAGGTCATCGATCCTCAGAAATGGATATCGGTTCTTGACCGTCAACTGGTTCAGCTTCTGATAATCCACACAAAGCCTAAGGGTTCCGTCTGCCTTTTTTTCAAATAGGGCAGGCGAACCCCAAGGAGAAGTACTGGGTCGGATGAAACCCTTTGCCTGAAACTCCTGCAACTGCTTCTTGAGCTCCTGAAACTCAGGTGTATCCATCCTATAAGGAGGAATGGACACCGGTGCCGCTCCTTGTACGAGCTCAATCGAGAAGTCTACCTCACGCTTCGGAGGAAACCCTGAAAAGTCCTTTTGGAAGACATCCCTGAAACGATCCACCACTGGAGGAAAGTCTAACTGCAAAGTCCCTGGGTCATCCAAATAAAGACTGAAAATATGGGTGGTAACTCCCCCTAGCCCATGATGCTCTGGTCTAGCTCTACCCACCTGGACATCCCACTCACCTCTATGAAGAAAAGACCCACCCTCTGGTGATACGAAACTCACCCTACGACGATAGCAATTGACGACTGCCTGGAAGGGAACTAACCAGTCTATACCGAGAATGACATCATAGCCTGTCAACTCTAGGACATAGAGGTCCCATAAGAAGTGACACCCTGAAACATCAAGAGGGCACACCCTGCACTAATGTATGTTAGACTTCCTCATTCCCAACGGTGTATCAAGAGTCAACATGTCGGCAGAAGAAATGATACAAAGCTTAAGGCTCTCCACAACAGAAATAGAGATAAAACTATGCGAGGCACCAGTATCGAAAAGAGTTGAAGATAAAGATAAGGCTACTAAGATTGTACCTCGAATAGTAGAAGGGTCAGGATCCTACTCCTGATAGGTCTTCTCCATGACAAAAGTATGGCCTGTACCGCAGCCCTGCACCCCTAGCTATCCACTCTGAGCTGATCCACTCTGCTGTCGCTGATAGCTTGGTGACTGACCACCATGACCGCGACCTCCACCTCGGCCCGAACGTCCAGAATAACTCCAGTTCCCAGACTGGTGAGAAACTGGCGGTATATCTCTTGTACGCGGGGTCATAGAATAACCCCTACCACCAGCTGTAGGTGAGAATATCTGACAAAAACGCTGAAGATGACCCATCTTTTCGTAAGATCGGCACTCCATCGGGTCTCTCTAACACTGAGGCCTAGTATGCCCACTCCTACCGCACTGGTAGAATACTACTTGGCTACCCGAAGATACATTCCACCTACCCTGATCTCATCGAGCAGACTCCCTGCGACGCTTCCTGCTATCAGTAGGAGGAACACTGACTCTAGATGTCGAACCGCCCTGGCTCACTGCTCTAGAATCTCATAGATTGCGCACAGTGATCAACGTCTGGTTGACGATAGATGATATCGAAGTCAACCTGAAGATATTTACCTGGGAACAGATCTCCTGCCTGAGACCGTCCTCAAACTTCCTAGAAAGGAACAACTCATCACCTGCTGGAATCGGCGTGAAGCGCTACAGCTCAGTAAAATGAGATGAGTACTCCATAACAGAAAGAGTACCCTGCTCGAGACTCATAAACTCCCGGGCTCGGTCGACCCTCAAGGTCTCTAGATAAAAGTAATCATAGAAGATGTGACAAAACTCATACCAAGTCATACTCGCGGGTGCCCTGACTGTGGGATCACCTCCCACCACCTCTTGGCGGTGTCTCGGTGCATATAAATAGCAATCTTTACCATTTTATCCAGAAGTATTTCTAGGTTCTTGAAGATCGTCAGTGTGGCATCTATCCATGACTCTACAGCCTGGGGTCCTCCATACCCTGAGAAAGTAGGAGGATGCTGCTGCTGGAAAACCCACGTCAACTCTGCAATCGATGGGGAAGGAGGCGGCGCTCCCTAAAAGGTATGCATCATCCTCAAGAGAACTGTGCATCGGTGTCTGCAACGGGTATAACTGATGGTTCCAAAGCTGGAACAATAGGAGGATCTGCTGGAGGATCTACAGAAGTTCCCTGATCGGCCATATCTGGTGTCTGATCACCGTATGGTAGCTGACGTACAACTAGAGGACGTCTCAGAGGCATATCTCTGAAAGATCAAAAGCACACCTTAGATTAGGATTATCAAGGACAGAGAACACAAGAGTACAAAACAGGAACATGGGCAAAGAACAAAAAATTTATACAAAACATGACTACACGATGTGTATAAAACTACACGGCGTGTCCTCTTAAGACAGAAACATGGGTATGTACCTCTGTCACCTCTGGTCGTGTAACATCACCGACTACACGGCGTGTTGTCCCCACAGACAGCGTGTACTTGAACTCCACTCCCCTACCCGAGTCTCTTTACACAGCTAACTCACATGGTCCTCTTAACCCTAAGCTACACGGTGTGTTCGCGAAGGACATGGCGTGCACTTGACGAGGTTTCAACGACCCATGTTGTTAGTTACACTGCTGGCTACATGGCTAACTATTACACAACGTGTTACAAACAAATATGACATTTATAGGAGATATGACACTGTCCCGTGTTGTTCAGGACATGACCGGGTACCTAGATCAAGACTACACAGCGTGTTCATACCAAACACGGTGTGTACTACACGAGTTTCCCCAACCCATGTTGTTAGTGACACAGCTAGGTACACGACTCACTTCTACACGGCGTGTAACTACCGTACACAGCGTGTTCCTAAATTTTTTTTCACCACCCCGTGTTTATGCTCACACAGTCAGTGACATGTTTTAACACTACACAATGTGTAGTCAAGTACACGTCGTGTATTCTGGGTTTTTTGGGCAGTAGCTCAGAAACTGCACTGAAGCCCAGAAAACACTGAAAAAAAACATAGAGGTGCCAAATTCCGATCCGTGGGGGCCCATACTCCCCGCGAATCCAAGCTTGGAATCTCCTACATATCAAATTCAATGGAAAAAAGTCAATGATCCACCAAACTCTGATTCATGAGGGCCCATAACACTTCAAGAATAAAAATTTGGCATTCATTTAATTAAAGGTACAATACGAAAAATTTCTCTATCAAACTGCATGGATTCTATCAAAGCATCTATCACAACAACATGAATAATCTACAAAATATCTATCACAACAACCTGTAATTACTAATGCACCCTAGATGGCATGGAAAGAATTCATGGAATGTGATTTCTAACAAGTGCCTATATGATGCATGAGATGGAATACCCTCATCTCATCAGGTTGAGACAGAAATAGAACTGCAATAGCATAACAATAACAACACAAGGCATGTGAATCACTCAACGTGAAATCATATCAACCGTAAAATCTCAAAACGAAAACTGTAATAAATGAGGTAGATTGGAGTTTCCCTGTACGCAGGTTAGATACTCCCAGGCACAACTTATTACCAAATACCGAATCCATCCTATCCCTAGATAAAGGCTCCAAATAGTAAATCCAGAGAAAAGAATTCCTCTAATACCACTTTGTAATGTCCCGGTTCTGGAAGCCACCCAGAGGTGCCCTGTACCCGGTTGATCACATGGCCTCAAACACATTTCCCCAAATGCCAGAGGCTTCCGACTAGCAGTGAGGGCCTTGTCTGTGATAGTGGGGAAACTATGCCCTCATTGGAAGAGTACACAATGGAAGTAAACAAAAAATACAATAGCGGAAGTAGTAAATATCCAACAATAATCAACTGCGGAAGACTAAAATAATAAATAACTGGAGCACACATGTATATATGAAATGATTCATGATACATATGTCTAGAAAAGAAGCCAAAAAAGTCACAATGCAGAATAAAAAACTAAACCAAAGTACATAAGAAAACAAATAATCAACTCCCCACCATCGAAAGCCTCGGCTTGGTCCCATGCTCTCCTGCTCTAATGAAATCAAGTACCAGAAGTCGAAGGGCAGTTTCCCTTGTCTAAACCCGCAACAACAAAGTCTGCTTGGGCCCAAAAGCATGGACCAAACAAGGTGTGAGACTAAATCCCAGTAGGCAACCACCCGAAGATCTATGCCTAATAGTCAGTAAGCATATGGAAGGTAATAGTAAAGTGAGCAGTAAACAATAACAATAGACAGCAGGTAGAAAACAATAAGTAGTATATAGGATGATATACAATAGTAATCAAATCCACAGAACAACAAGCAGCAGAGAAGCAAACAACTAACCACAACAGGAACCCCTCTGGGAAGTACTCGCAGCCAACCCCTCTAGTCCTATCCAAGAAGTACCAACAACCCTCTAGGCAGTGCACTCAGCCTAACCCCTCTTGTTTGGTCATAAAAAATTATAAGACTCTCTGGGTAATCTCGCTCGGTCAATTCCCCTTATAGTCTAGGGTAGTCAGGGAATCTCTGAGGAAGATCACGCGGTCTAACCCTCTTATATCCCCAAGGTCAAGAAACTCTCTAAGGAAGCTCGCTGGGTTAATTCCTCCTATAGTATCAGGTCTATCACAGACTCTCTAAGGAAGCTCACTCAGTCAATTCATTCTCTAGCCTGGAAAGGTTTTAAATAAATTCAAACAAAGTAAAGACTCCTTGAGGAAGATCACTCGGTCTTCCCTCCTGTAGTCTATAATATCCAAGACTCTCTAGGAAGCTCACTCGGTCTATCCCCTGTAGTATATAATGTCTAAGACTCTCTGAGGAAGCTTACTTGGTCTATCCCCGTATAGCCTATAATATCCAAGACTCTTTGGGAAGCTCACTCGGTATATCCCTTACAGTCTATAGCATCTGATCTCATGGTCTCGTGCCAGTCAGTGCATAATAATGCTATAATGCCAAAGTACACCTATAGAGGTACTTGGCTAACAATTCTACAGCAAAACAAGCATGTCCAGAATATCATTCCATCCTACAATCACAAGGCATGGAAAACCGGAATAGCGGCCAAAGGCTAACAAGACACAAAGGTCATAACAAGAAAAAGGAATGAGAAAAACATCCAATCATATCAATTATTGAAAAAAATGATCAAATTACCTCTACACAAGCATACAATCAAGGAAAGAAACCAAAAAGGACAAAAAGGGAAACACGCTATACCCCATTCATGGGTATTGGTGGAATTTGCACATAAAACTCAAGGACTTCGAAAGGTAAGGCAAAAACCACCAACCTTGATGCTAGGAGATCAAAATACTAGAACCATGAGGCTTTATTATCCTTAGAATGTCGTAGATATACAAAAAAACACAAAACATTCAACCCACGATAACATGAGAAAGAGGGGAAATCATGGAATTAAACTCAAGAGGAAGGAAGATATCACTGTTGCGGTTCCAACGCAATCGACGATGGTCGGTTCGGCGAATAGACGGAGGCTCGGGGGCTCGGAGGATATTTGCGGCCATACAGGTCTCTCCCGGCCGAAGAACCTATAGAAGAAGACATTTTCATCGATTAGGCGTGACCCCGGTCCGTTTAATGAAAAAAAAGAAAGTACATGACATGTACTTCTTGGGTACACAGTGTGTACTTGGCCTTTCTGTACTCCGCTTTAAGCGGCCTCCACATCGCCCCTACACACTGTGTGTATGGCCCGGACACGACTAGCACACGGTCTGGTGCTGCATCAAAGTACATGACTTGTATTTTGAAAATTTCTAGATTTTCCTCATTTTATCTAAAACGACTAGAAAAGGAAAAACATACCTGAAACGATGATCCGAGTTATTACATTAAGGGTAAACTTTGTGTACCTAAATTACACACTTTATACATAGGATTTCACATCCATGTATAGATGGAGTTCATTCCCATGTGGGGCCTTGAGGGAATATGCTGTGTACTAGGGTATACATGCCTTGCACACCTGCCTTGATAAACTTTTGAGGGTTTTTCATATTCTTTGCCCCAAATTCTGGATAGGAAAATATAGGAATCCATTCTGAGTAGTTTTCCACATAGACCTCAATGGTGAAATACTTGGGGTAATTTGAGGACTCCTAGGCAGGTTTTAGGCATTTCTTGAATAGGGAGGTTTTTCTATCGGTAGTAAAATCAAGTTGTATCCTGAGAGTGAGACACTATGATCTATGATGCGCCATGAGATATCTCTCATGATTGATTCCATCGTAGATATTCTTTCGAGGAATTATTTCTTGTGAGATGTTCCATTATGTCCTAGAAGGCCTTATGGTTAGTTGTTTATGAGGATCCCCTATATGATGCCTCTTTTAATATTTCTACCTAGAGGATCTACTATAGGATTCCTCTATCTTTTTATTATTTAATAAGGATCCAATGAGGGATACCTTTTCTTACAAGATGATTTGGGTAATGACTTTTACTATCCATTTACCACTTTAATATACCAAGGATCCCATGTATGATTCCTCCTATTTTAAACATGCTCTTGAGGGTCCTATTAAAGACAACTCTTCCTATGTACCTTTCTGAGGATCCTGAGTAGGATTACTTTTTTTACATACTATCGAGGATCTCATGTAGGTTTCCTCCATATTTCTTTACAGCTAAGGATCCTAAGAAGGATACCTTTCCTTATGTGTTACCTTAAGGATCCCAAATTGGATGGATATCTAGTTTTTTGACCAAAGTGACTCAACAGGTGCCCTAATGTTTTTCTGACCATAGTCTAATATGTCGAGTTTGGGTAGAAATGTTAGTGGGTGTCATATTAGAACCTGTTCCAAACTTGTATAACCAAGTTTCTATGGTAGTAGTGGCGGGATAGGCATTTCACCACCCTTACTCATTAATTTACATATTCAACTATTTAATGATTATGTAGTGATGATTACCAGAGGTTCTTCCTAGTTTTTGGTTTATTATCATGAAAAGATGCATCTTTATTCTCTTTGGGATCCCATACATTATTCATGGGATCCGTATTATTTGTATATTGGAATGTCTGATCATATATCATGTGATCTAGCTTCTGAAACAAGTTTTTCATATTTATTTATATACCCAGAGGTACTAACTGAGATATTTCTGTTGAGATTGTATATTTGAATTATTATATTATTCGTATTTTCAGAGGTGATTCTAGGGATTTTAATTTTGAGCCTATGATAATGATATATGATCATGGAATCCATAGTATTGATTCTTATGGATGATTACACTCCCTCGAGTGAAGAGGATGATGTTGTTCTCCTCTATTTGATATGTGATGAAGATAACTATACTCTCCTTGATAACGACATGGAATTACTGATGATGATACTCATGGATGATTATGCTCTCATGAGCAATATAGATGATTACGATATTCCAAATAGATTACCATATCGTGGTGTTGTACATGAAATTTCACATCATTGGATACCCATGGATGATTATTCTCTCCAAGATGATTGGAATGATTACACTCTCCCTATTTAGATACCTTGAGGGTTGGGAATGATGTATCACACTTGCACTATCCTTTAAGATCACTTAAAGCTCAAACCCTTAGGGATTATCTAAGTTGCAATGTCATGATACCCTATATACAAGGTCCTAGTTTTTAGAAATTGGGATAGATTTAATTTTAATAAGTGGCATTACCTCCATATGTAGGCCATTTATAGGATTTCTAGATGTACTTCCCTATAATATATTATTATAGTGATTGGAGGTGAGTACAGGTGAATCCCATGTTAGGATGAGTATCCCCCTGTTTGGATATAGCTCACTTAGAGACTTTTTTTACATTGGGAAATGTATGTATTTGTCGATTGGGATTACAAACCTAGAGATCAAATGGATTGAGTGGTATGACATTCAACTCAATTCCGTTGCACAGGAATTCCATGTGATTGAGATTACAGAACCAATGACCAAATGATGTTTGTTTTATGTAATTTCATTCACCTTACTATTGTATATTCATATTTTTTTATATTTTTATATATATGGGAATATACACATATACACATATAAATAAAAATATACATGATGAAACATTCCCAGTTGACTGAGATTGTAAAAACAGGGTTTGACTATGGTTCACTTGATGTTATTTTTTTCCTTTTAGTTATGTCTCGGATAGGCTACTCATATAGCATGAGCCTACAATTATAATAACAAATATATAGGATCATCATTGGGGTGGCCTAATAAGATTATATTCACACCACTATACATGCACCTACGTGTGTGTACATAACTTATGTATTTTTTTCAGGATGAGGACAGATGAAAGGTAGATAAGTCTAATTCCTAGAGTGCATAATCAAGTGGAAGTACTCATGTGGATACTCATGATTAGCCTGATTAGGCTTGAAAGTTTCTCGGAGATCTGGTATGTGGTCTGGACATGATTTATTAGTGGAGCCATGTAATTTTATTTTATTTTCTTTTGTGTACTTTTTTATGTTTGGTCGGTTGAGTGGGAGACCAGTGTTGCACGTATAACATGGCTATTCAAGATTTAATAGAATTTAAATTATTATTGAAGCATGCTTATGTTTCATTTTATTTACTATTTCTGCACCATATTTATTTTCAAATTTTGATGATATCTAGTTATTTCCAATATTTTCTACTTTGATATGAGGGAATATTATCTCTATAGACACACCCTAGTCCCTCACTATTGGTCAATAGTCTCTGGAATATGTTTAGGTGCACATGAGTCCTGATAATGAACTGGATTGGCGCATCGGTTTACTAGAATTTAGGGTGTGACTTTTCAAAGATGTATCAGAGGTGTTTCTTTTACACATGTATTACTATTTTTTATATGGTAGAGAGGATTATTATTAATATGTTGGAACCTATGATGGATATCATACTGCTTCATCGAGAACACTTTTTTTGGTAATATGTTTTGGTTTCTAGGGTTATAGGATTACTGTTCTGATCTACAATGTTAGAGTTGTATATTATTTCTTCTTTTAGAGATTCTCATGGTGTGTGAATGTTATGTATTATTATGGATTACATGCTCTTTCCCATTGAAAAGAAGTTATTGATTTATTTTGACTCTTGGATGGAAAATGTAAGTGGTATATCTTGCATCATATTTTGCATGTAGGATTCACATGTTATAGGACTTCTAGTGTGTGATTTTACTAACCATAGAAGATAATTGATTAGAGTGTCAAAAAAACCTAAAATATGTTTTTTCATATAGGTATTCTGTGGAATTATACGTAATTTATTGTAATTTCATATATATTTTATACTGATGGAAGGTGATGTGGGTAAATGTTGAGATGTTTGATGGTGACGATGATGGCTCAGTAATTGTGCACTGGAGGTGCAACGACCCTAGTAGGTCGCTAGGGAAAATGATTCCTATGTGTTATACCCAGTATAGGGTGTTGTTTCTTAGATCTAATTACTCAAAGGGTCAGTAACAATCTATATAGTTTTTTATGACATAGATTGGGAATAATTTCTACTTAACCAACCTTCGTTTGTGCTTATATAGTTGGATAATTGAGTATGATACCGATAGGTAGCAGGACGTTTCTAATTAAATCAACCTCAAGAGGGTATTACCATATATGGATGCCTGATGAGTTTCTGTTCAATATCTCTTCTAGATTGGTATCATGAACTATAGGGAGTAGTTTATTAAGGATAATTGGTGAGGATTGTGACCTTGTAGTCCTTTTTGGAAGTTTTTACCACCCTTGTTTGTTGTGATATTTACTTTCTTTATATAGGTTTTATCTTTTGGGATAGGTGGTTAGAACTTGTATCCCAATCATTAGAAATGATCTGTAGTCCTTGGACGGAAACCCAAAGGCCCTTATTTTTTGACTCAAACCCTTGAAGTCGATGTTCTATTTGCTTCAAAGAAACCTATATTAGATTTTGGACCATGTTTAAGGAACCCTTTTTATCCAGTGATCTATACGCTAATTTTGATTTTGATGCATGATTAATACTCGAGTTTTGTGATGTAGGCGTGTTTAAATTTTTGGGGTTTGATGAAACACCTAAGGTGAACTGGTATTGAGTCTGGTATTGATGGGAATGACTATTCGGGTTCCCAAACTAGTCTACTAGTGTTTCCACTATTACTATTATAGTAATAGCCTGGGTAGATTATCCTGACTGGAATGACATCAGGTGACATGTGATCATGGAAAAAATCATGTAAGGGGAAAGGTGAACTATTTGAAGTAGAGTTTCAAGGGAGAATATGTATTAATGAGACTGATGTTTCATATAGGTTGGTTAACTTATCCTTGTGATGGATGACCCATGTGAGTACGAGTCAGGTGATAAAGGTACATGTCGGTTGTGTGTGGTACTATTTAAATCTAAAATTGGGGTGTGGCTATGTGGAAGCATTGGAATGCTTTTTTCAAGACTTACCATGAGCACAGTCTCCCAGGGGTTATAGTAAAATAATAATGTCCCTCCATGGTAAAACACACATTGAGAATGAATTAGGTTCCAAAAGTCTTTTGACCCATGTTTTAACCTGAACACACATTGTCAAGATATATGGTCCAAGTGTTGGTTAATGGAAAGTGTAGCCTTGTTTGATGTGAGAATGGATCGAAGAGAGTTATACATTCCTTTTGATAGAATTTATGTGTAATACGAGTGATAGATGATCCTGATCTATCTTGATATCATCTTGATTATTCTAAGAGAGCATCAAATCTATGCTAAGATCGTTTTATTTTTAAATGTCTTTCCTCATTTGGTGATGAAACATGTTGCGGTTATGCTCAAGGAACCATATAAGGTGAGACATATGATGGGGAGTCCACTTTCATTTATTTGAGGGTGGTGACCCACATTTTTAGTTGAAATTAGTCTTTTAGTTGATCTTTTGAGCTCAAATTTTTGTTTTGAGATGGCACTGAGGGTATTCCTATGGTGGGGAGTACCAGCACAACTGCATTTGAATGTCTCCATTGAAGGAGATAGTTTTTGACATTATGAGACTATTCATTAGATAGCCTGGATAGCATAGTTATGTAAATACTCAGGTTTAGATCATGTAAACTAGTCTTTCACAAGGATTTTTGTGGATGATAAGGTTTATGTTAGGGATATTGTAATTACCTGTGTCTTTCTGTACTGGATTTTTGAGTAGAAATTCAAAATTTTTCCCATTGGATATTTATAAGGGGTAAAATGATAATTTTCACCTAGTATATGACCTCCTATAATTTTTATGAACACTTAATTAGTCCCAAAAATTTTTCTTTCCCCTAAGATAAGGGTTTTGTGTAATTATGATCTGTTTGAATTTAATCAAAATAATTAATATTTGATATTTCAAAAATTAAATATAAATTTATTAATGTTTGTTTTTTAGTCATTAATTTTGAATTGATCATTAGATTGAGATTCTATATTCACTATTGATTCCAAAATAGGGATTTTTTATAGGGATATGGGTAAGATCACGTTGGGCGCTGGGGCCGAGACATTCCCCCTTTTCTTTTTATTTTATTTTCTTTATTTTTAATATTTTTCTTTTAATTGTCTTATTTTCCTTCAATGAATTATTGTGTATGCACGTAGGGGGATCCTCCTTCCTTGAAAGGTTGAGAGATAGTGATTGTGGGAGAGAGAAAGATAGATAGGGGAAGATATGTACTACCATAGATCTTAGGATGTGCTATAGAGTCGTGCGATAGCCATGGAGAATTGAAATGAGCAAAACTTTGGTGGATTTCACTGAATGGTAGACTGTTTTTAAGTTTTTCCAAAAATCCTCATAGATTTATTGTTTTTATGTTTTAATACCCTATTATGATTTCTTGGGATACCTAGTGGTTTGATCTATAGTCTTTTTTTCTGAGAAAATGATGTTTTCAATGTTATTTTGGATATTTAAATTTAGGAAAACCCATGTACACGACTTGTTGTTAAATGAAAACACATCGTGTGTTCTTCCTGTCCAGATAAAATGATCTTTTTGGAAGTACACATTGTGTATGTGGTATATGTTCAGTGTACTAGGAATTTTCCATGTAGTTGATTACCTATCAAAAGATCCCATGTAAGAACACAAGGCCATGTAGTTTACATGGTCATACCTCGTGTGGGTGATACACTGTGTAAAAGTACACATCTTGGAAATATACCTGGCTAGGCCATGTGAGGTACCCTAGTAGGTACTCTGTGTATGATACATGTCGTGTACCTATCCTACATTCCATTTACATAGGATTTTACAAGCCACGTTTGGCTGGAGTACACACCCATGTGGGGCCTTGAGGGTACACACCATGTGCTAGAATACACATGCCATGTACTCTTTTCTTACTATCCATTTGAGGATTTTTCTTATTCTATGCCCCAAAGTTATAATTGGACATAAGAGGAGTTGATTTTGATTATTTTTCTATACATATTGTGATGATGAAACCCTTGGGGTGATTTGAGGAATCCTATGTGATGTTTCAAGAATTTCTTGAACATGAAGGATCTTCCTCTAGTAATTAATTCTAGTTGTCTACTAAGAGTGAACCCCTTTGATATGATATGAGCGATGATCTATCTCTCATGACTGAAATCTTCATATCTATTACTTTGAGGTTGTATCCCTTGAGAGATGTTCCCTTCTGGTCTCAGAGTCTTTGAGGTTACTTCTATTCATGGATCCATTATAGGATGTATCCTATTACATTTAAACATAGAGGATCCTGTCTAGGATGCCTCTATAATTATACTATTTATTGAGGATACCCCAATGGATTCCATTTATTATAATATTATATAGGGAATCCCTTGTAAGATCCAATTACAATTTTACCACCCTGAGTATCCTATGTAGGATCCCTCAGCTTCTTTTGCTGCTCTTGATGGTCCCATATAGTACGCCTCTTAATATGTACCTCTCCAAGGATCCTAATTAGGATTCCTATGTTTATTTACCACCAAGCATCCCATATAGGATTCCTCCTTTTTTCCTTTATAGCTGAGGATTTAAAGTAGGATGCATTCACTTATGTTTGGTACTTCAGGATCCCAAGTAGGATTCATCAGCTGTGTTATGACTTGAGGGACTCGAAGAGTGACCTAATGTTTGAGTGACACTGAGATAGCATATCCGGTTTGGGTAGAGATTGTTGCGAGTGTCACCTTATAACATGTTCTGAACTTATATTCCCAAGTGGTTTTAGAAGTAGTGGTGGTTTAGGAATTTTTCCACCCTTACTATTTTATTTATGCATTCTCCTTTTTAATGTTGATGCAGCAATAATTACCAGAGGTTCCTCTTGGTTGGTGGCTGATGAGTTTATCAAGATGTGTCTTTCTTCTCTTTTGTATTGCTAGATGTTCATACGGGGATCCATATTGTTCATATATTGGGATACCCGTATGTATTTTCTGGGATTCGGCTTCTGATCCATGTTATTTCCAAATTTAGATGTCTACTCAGAGGTACTATGAGGGATATGGATGTCGAGCATGTATATTTGAATTATTTTATTTCTGGGATGTCAAAAGGTTCTTCCTAGGATTCAAATTTTGAGCCTATGATAATGATATTTGGGCATGGAGTCCCTATTAAGGATACTCATGGATGATTATGCTCTCCCAAGTGATGAGGATAAGTCCTCTCTACTCTCTTTGAAATGCAACGAGGGTGATTTATCTCCCCTTGATATGGGAATCACAACCCTAAGGTTGATACCCGTTGATGATTATACTCTCCCGAGTGATAGGGATGATTATGACCTCCCTGATCAATTAACAAACCATGGTGTGGGACATGAAATTTCACATCATTATTTACCCATGGATGATTATGGTCTCTCCGATGAAAGGGATGATTATGATCTCCTTAATTAGAGACCTCAAGCAGTGGGCATGGAATCTCACAAGTAATCTCTCCTTGATGACCCTTTAAGGGTAAGACCCATACGGATTTTCTGAGTCGCAATGAAATGATTTCATATGTACTCGAACCTAAGGCTAAAACATTGGATTGCATTTACATGGAAGAAAAGTCATGGTGCCTAGCATTAGTCTATTTACAAGATGTCTAGATGCACTTCTCTGGAATTTTTTATTATAGTGATTGGAGGCTAGTATTAGTGAATAGGGTTAGGAAGAGTACCCCAATGTGTATGTAGCTTTCTCAAAGAAATTTCATGAATTTTATGAAGTAGATATTTTTCAATTGGTATTACAAACCCAAAGACCAAATTAATGAAACCTGACTTATGTGGTATTACACCCAACTCAATTCCCTTGCACAAGGTGTCTAGGCGATTGAGAGTACATACCCAAGGATCAACTGTTTTTTCTTTTATGTTATTTAATTCACCTTAATAATGTATATTCATAATTATGTATATATGTATATATATGGTAGTATACATATACACACATATAATTATAAATATACATGACAACACTTTCCTAGCTTACTATATTACAGAACTAGGGTTTGACTGTTGTTCACCTATTGTTAATTTTTTTAATAATATTTCATTTGAGTCGCAGCTAGGATGAGAATATTACACAAGCATGAACATGTGACATTATATTTATAGGTTCATCATTGTGGAGGACTACTCAGATTACTTTCCCACACCTTTACGGGCACCTCGGTGTGTGCAGATCTTATGTGTTATTTTCAGGTTAAGAAGAGATGCGTGGTAGATAAGGCTAAGTCCTAGAGTTGCATGATTGAATATAGCCGCTTGTATGGATTCTATTGATCTTGATAATGAAGCTCAATAGTGTCATAGAGACAGGGTATGTGGTCTTTATTGAAGTAATTATTTGAGCCTTGTATTATTATTTTAGTTTCTTTTATGTACTTATGTATATACAATCAGCCCAGTGGGTGACCAGTGTTGTCTGTATGGCATAGATGTTTGGGATTTTATATGATTTCATTTATTATTTCAACATACATAATTTTTAGTTTATTTAATGCTTCAAAAATATGTTTGTTTACTTATTTGGATGTTATCTAGTTAATTCCTCTATTTTCTACTCTGATATTAGGTCTTAGTCTCTCCACAGACAGACCCTTAGCATGAACTACTAGTTAGAAGAAAATTGTATATGGAGAGGCATTCTTGAGGCCTCATAATGAACTAGATTAGAGCAATAACTTAGTGACATCTAGACCATGATTTTAAGGATTATGAAAAAAATATAAAATTTCCATGGAAAATAACACAATTTCTCTATTATTAGAACATTATTGTGGTATTAGAGGGGTCACATAATAATTTATAACAATTTAATTATTTTTTATTAATTCACATGGATATTTTCTTGATCATTCTCCTCCATATGATTCCATAAGAGGACATAGTTCATATGTTCTCTGATATCACCCATTCCATCCATATATACCACCTAGAAAAATTCCTTAAAGGGATGGAATAATAAAATAGACTAATTATTACTTCATGTGATTCATCTAAGATAAATTTCCAAGTGGGTTTTCATGTACTTTCATGATCTAAAATCTAGTTGACATTTTTTTAGAAAAAATATTTATCAATAAACAACACATTATGCTAGTATATTGATGTTCAAATTTTTTACTGATTGAATGATGTTTAGAGGAAACTGATCTTCCTAAAAATTAAATTTTTATTAATAAAATCCATTTTAAAGAAAAATGGTCAACCATTGTTCATAAAAAAACCACTATGTGATTAAAGAAATAAATAAATGATTAAACACAAGGATTGGATTACTTGACTCTGAAACTCCATAAAGTTCATAGTGCAGCATACTAACCTGGGTTTCCGGGTCCTCTCTAATTAACTCTTCAAAGTGAGTGAGCATCCTTTCCATTGTTTGAATAAATTCCTCTGTGTTGATTTTACTCTGGTTGAATCCGCGAGCCAATATGTGGTCCTGTTTGTCTATCCACACTTCTTACTCCTCATTAGCATCAACTTGTAACCAAAAATCATAAATTCTTTTAATATCCTCTTCTGAGACATTGGGTCGGAGACTAGTTTCAGTCATTTCCTCCTTAGAGTGCAAGATAAGTTTCAAGCACTCCCCGTATTCTTCTTCCCTATTTCTTGAATTTCTTCATAATTATTCAATTTCCCCTTTTTGAACGTCTTTACCTTCCTTTTTTATACCCTTCTTGGATGACCAAGTCTCCATTGGTTTTGGCAAGTTTGAGTAGTCATTGCGTCCCTTTGGTTTTCCCCCTGATCCACAATTCATTTCCCCGAGTCACGCATTACATTTTCCCCCTTCTTCCTTCTAGGGCTATGGGGTCCTCTCCCTTTAATATGGTCCAAGATATCCATTGAGGGGTGACTGAAACTATCATCATCATAAGGCTCCTCCTCTAGAGATACTGGAGGATTATGGTCCTATGGACCATGAAAGTAGTTCCCCAACTCTATTACCTCCCTAGTATTATGGTCCATCTGCATACTCTGAGACACCTTACCTGGTTTATTCCCAAAACCAGATCCCTTCTCCCCATCTACAGCCTTCCCAAGACCTACGAGGTTGGTTCTGATGGTGTTTGGGTCTAGGGGTCTCAAGACATTCTCATCATCCAGCTTCACCTATCCACTTTGATAACTGATTGCATCCGACATGAATGATTTTTCCTGCATCAACTCAAGTCCTGTGGGCTGTTCATATCCTCTTCCCATAAACTGAGGCTTTAGGTTCGTGTCCTCCTAGCCTCGAGCCCCGGGACTTTGAACAATACCCACCGAGAAGCTCACAACTATAGGATCATCCATGGTTGTCTCATGAATTCCCAAGTCCTACTTTAGGTGGGAAAACACATCCACAACCTGTGGGTCAGACTCTAGTGTCTTCACACCTTCCACTATCACTGGAGGGGACAAGGAGTTTTGATCCTCCTTAACACTGGCCTCTACACCTGGGCTAGCGAGAGCTCGTGCCTCTGGAACAGACCCGTGTTCCTCCCCTTGATCGACAATGCTATCAATACCCCGCACTCACTGGTTCGTAACAAGGGAAATCTGCACCACATTCCCCTCAAAACCACTTGGCTAAACTTGTCTAACCCTGTGCCCGTGACTACAAATAGGGGCCAAATGTCCAAATCCGTGGTACCCCAGGCAGAAAGTAGGCCACGATTCAAACATGACCCTTTGTTTCCAGCGGAACTCTTCTCCAACTGAAATCCACTACCACTCTGTGGGATCCTTTGAAACATCATCCTCAACAAATACACGAGTGGAGATAGGATGAAAAACTGTCGACGCCCGGCTATCTGAACACAGGTATCAGTAAACCAAGTTTCCTAGCATTTAGATAATAGATGGAATCTATAAAGGGAGAGGTAGGCCAGGAAAACTTACCCAAACCGCGGAAGAGGGAGCGTCAAAATTCCAGTTGAGATCAAAGGAACATCACAGAAGAAAGAAGATTCATCAGTTGATTGAATGAGGGGCCCGAGACCAGGCGTTATTCAGATCATCCTCTGATGAGAAACAGACTATCATTTGATGCCGATCAAATAGACCCACCACCGCGTGATCTTGCAGATCCCATGAATCAAATACAAAATGATTAGAATCATCAACAGAGGGAAGAAGACCCCTGAAACGGGCTATCAGTGTCAGCCGGTGAAGATCTGAGGCCTCGTTGAACTCCTTTGAAGATAACGCAAGCTGAGGCGCATTGAGGTGAAGATCCTTGATCTTTGGTCAATGCGAGATCGAAGTAAAGGGGGGGGGGAATAAAATCCGTATTTATGAAAGGGATGAAAGGCCACACCGGCAAGGGGAAAAGAAGGACATGACTCCCTCCCCCCACTGGGGAGGAGGGAGCTGGATCTGTGGGCATCACGCTAGTTCATCTTCCCTGCAGGCATCGTGCTAGGTCACTGCCTTCTCAGATGTCTTCTCCCATCATATTAGAGGAAACTACAGTTGATATTTTTTCACATGATGAGAGTTTCCATTCAAGTTATATTTTACATAATCTTTTTCATTAAATGGTCCGTTTAATCATCTAATATGTAATGAACTATTTATTAATTTTATAATATGAAAATAATAGGTCAATGTAAAATCCATCAGGCTTCATTGATTTCCAGTTAATTTGTTTTTTGAAATTCTTTTTGAATATTAGTTTCCACTACTTTATGGATTCAATTTACAATTTTTTATTCAAATTTTCCTTTTATTTTTTGTGGAATCTAATTGTTTTTTGGCCATTTATTCTATTGAAATTTATAAAATGAAATATTATATTTATATCCATTGATATAACCATTAATATAATTTTGAAAATTAAAATCAACCAAAGTTCTCATACATATTTTGATTCTAAAACATTAGTATTAAATTATTATATCACATTAAATGCATAAAAAAAATTCTATTATTATTGTTTATATTTTTTCCCAAACTGATTCCCAATTAATTTTTTCAATTTAAAATTACTTTGAAATGTCCATAAAAAATTAAATACAATATATTTTTATTTTACACATTTATATGTATATTTTTTTAAATTTAATATAATATATTTTATTTTACTTAATAATCAACATGTCATATGTAAAATTTATGTCAAATTTTTAATACAAATTAATTACACATGGATTACATTAGTGATTATTTGGTTATACTAAATTGAAGGCAATAATTGTGTTCTAAAATTAATTGAAGAGGCTAGTACATTTGGGAAATATTTTATATTAACTATTATAATATCATATATTTATTTTATTCATCCAATGAATATAGAATTTTCTTATATTCAAATAACCATTAAATCAAGGATCATTACATCTTATATTTTCTTTAAAATAAAATGGTTTTTTTATTGATGGTTATTTATATCTTCAAACGTTTCATTAGTAAAAAATACTCTCCATGATTTTATCTAATTATATTTTCTCTTGTTATGTATTTTAGAGATAATAAATTATAGTTTTTTGAGATAATTATGCTATTTATATTGGATTTAGGATTCTAAATATTTATTTTAATTAATTAATTTAAAATTTTTAAAGGTATAAAGTTATTTTCTATGCTAATTATAATTTTTTATGTGTTATTTTTATTCATTTTCAATGATTCAACATATTTTCTCCTTTTATATGTTGAGGAATTTAAATTTTTTGTTGACTAATTAAAATTTCAACCTTGTATTTGTTGTTATTTAATACTGACAGGGTAATAACATTACTTATAATAAATCATTTATTTTTTATGTTTTAATTACCATGTCATCATTTCTATAAAATTTATTATTTTCAAAATTAAATTTATACTTGAAATATTACTGTAATGACGTTATTTACATTTTAACCAAGATTTTCATATATAATAAATGATTTTTGACGTTCTTATTTTTTCAATAGTCAATAAATTTGAATAAATATTGATCCAGTGGATTCAAAAATTAATTATTTAAATATATATGGCCAGCAATTTGAAGATATATATATATTATTTTATGGAGTCCAAGTGCCATAATAGAGGAGCTTCTGGTATGATCGATAGAATAAAGGAAAAAACTAAAGTCCCATATAAAGTTTTTTTAAGAATGATACTATTTTAAAATTAAATCCTAATGTGGTTTTTAATTGTACTATAATATATGAACCTATTTTTTGATTATATAAATGCATAATTTTTTATAGAGAATAATATACAATGTTTATATCACTTTCCATCCCCAGAATTATGAGTACATGTTTTGTTTTTTAGATCTCTTTTGTTTAATAAAATGACTATGCATTTTTAAAGCATCAAAACACTTAATAAACCAATTTCACATTAAAAAAAACCCTTCTCCAATTTTTACCACAAAAATATGCATTTTTCATCACATTTTAAAAAATTTGAGGTTTCCTTCCACTAGGGTTTGGCATGACAATAAACGTGTTTTACGTGTAGTAAAAATACATATACTAACTTATTATTTTATCCATATATTAATTTAATATCTATATAATTATGTTTCCAATATATTTTATTCTTATTAACATGTGAATAAATTTCACTTTTAATAGGTAAGGTGTTATTATATATTGCTTTTGATTTGTGGGTTCTACCTATTTTGGTTCGACATGTATAACAATTAGCATTTTTAGATAGACTCATTCAAATGGTTGGGAAATTTAAGATTTTTTATATTAAAATTTTCATATGTATAAGTTCAGTACATATTTTTTTTCTCTTATCTCTTCCTACTACTAGATTACTATATATATTAAAATTATTATTTCATATCATTACTTTAATTACAATATATTTCACATTATATTTGTTTTTATGTACATTTAATTTTTCATTTTTTATCTCATTAAAATAATATATCATAAATTTATCTTAGAGTTTTAAATAATCTCTAGATGACTAAAATATTATATATAGATTAACATCATCTTTGAACGATAATGTAAATGTTCAATACATTATCAATAATTGGTAGATTTTATTTTAAAAAACATTTTTCAATAATGAGAATCTTTCTGGAAAAAATTATTTGGATTTCCAAAAATTATATGATAATAATTGTAAATTTAATTTTAAAATAAAAGAAAAAAAAGTATATCCCTCTATATTGACATTATTCTGAGACAACATAAGATTCATTTTTAGTTTTTTAAGACACCAAAACATGTGTGTGATGGTCAAAACCATATAAAATGACCCCATATTTGTTTGATATCAATGGAAAATATTTTCGAATTATATGTGAAATGAATGAGTAGAAAAAAAATCATTCTGATGTGTTTTATTATCATATTGGATAAATAATAAGTATTTGAATAATTATAAATCTTTAAAAACTTGTATCAAGGGGTCAAAACCAAACTAACAAAATCTGATTTACAAGAAATAATCAAAATACAACCATAGAATTATTTTTGGAATGTTGATACTAATTGTGTTAGAGTTGGTGTCCTAGAACCAACTATTTTTATATTGACTACATGGATATTTAATGTATTTAAATATTAAACATCATATTACATATTTTTTATTTTTCTGCATTATTATGATGTAATAATGTCCTAGAGTATTTGTTGCATTGATAAGGTCATGGTAGTCCACCAATATGATGAGAACCTTGAAATGCGGTAACAATATTCTTAAATATAGTTCTGCAGTTATATGACATACTATGATGGACACATAACACACAAACCTCCTTGTGTGAGTACTTGTAAGTAGACGAGACATCCTCTCATGAATTTCATACTTGGTAATCTCTAAGATTGGAGACTATGAGAATAGACCCACAAGTAGGAATTCTTCATGTTTTTGTGTCATCGTATAATCCTATATGGAAGCGTGTGTAATGATCCTTATAATTTAAGATTATCATTAATACGTGTCATGAATCACACACTTCAATTTACTAATTAAAACCATCACACAAATAGTTGGCGGGATGTATGGTATGTTGGGGGCATCACGAGTGACTTGTTATTAATGGATAAATCGAGGATGGATTTTTACCTTCCATTTATGGAAGTTTATATATTGTCCCTTTGATTGAAATACAACTGCCATGAAAAATTCCATGCCCATGGTGTAACGAAAAGTTTATTTCAGGTACTCAAAGAATGACATATCAAGCACAAAGGTTGATGACACTATCATGAAACCTACATGATGAGATACTTAGACACATGGATTGTATTATATAGTGAGAGTTCCTATGTGGATGTCATTGTTGAAAATTTATGTTCTTTCTCTTGGGTGCCTTAACCCGTTTCTAGATAGTACTCTTGGAATTTAGGCAAGCCCACCCAATTCCAATGAGAAAGAATCATAGAGGGCCACACACTAAGTGTTTTTAGTGGTCTCAGTTATATTCTATTAGAATTTATTTAATGGAATAAATTTAATCTCTTGATAGTGGAATAATTTTATTCAAGATAAAATTATTGCATAAATTAAATAAATATTTATTACCCAGATTTTGGGTAAAATATATTTATTTATTTTAGTGAACATTTAATAAATATTTATTTACTAGTTTGTAAATAAAATATTTATTTATTAGAATAATTTATTTATTTATTTTTCAGGTGTTCATTAAATGGAAGTGGAGTTTGAGCAGACCAAGGCTAGTCTGGTAGTAAAATAATTATTTTCAAGATGGTAATTAATTATTTAACTAGTTAACATAAATTAAAATAATAATAATAACACTGATACTATATTGTGATGCATAATTTTATTTATAATTCCATTTTTTACAATTTGAAACACCATAAATAATGACGCAGTATTATTATTAAATTCATGTGTTTTCTCTAATGTTATGAATGTATTTAATTTCTATTATGAAATTAAATATTGTAACGGAAGCCCCATGTCGATAAATAGACATATACATCTATTATGCCACGTACCAAACTGCACACCCGGTGAATTGAGAATTATTTAGCTAAACAATTTCTCTCTTGAACCCCCTACATGACCATCTCAAGAATGAGAGACATTCATCAATTCCAAGGAACAAGCAATCAAGAACGACCGAAAAAAGACACTCACTTCATCGTGCTAGCACCCAAAGAATGAGTGGTGTCAATTGGAGGTCATCAGAGCATGTGTGGGTCACCGCTAGAGGGATTCTAGTTTTGATCCTCGTAAGCACAACGAGAAAATCTGAAAGGATCATTCTGGATGATCAACATGATCAATGAAGAAAATACCAAAGATCTATGTATGATTTTCTTAATTAAATTAATTAAATTAATTATAAACATGATGTGAAAGATCCTCCCGAAAGGTTTCTTGAATCTTCTCTCTTTATCTAAATCTTTGATTCTATTCCATTTAGATTGGTGTTCATCATCGTATTAATCCGGGAACAATCAATGATCATGGTTAGAATTAATGTTGGTATCCGACACAACTGTACTTCCACTACGCCCGAAACCTTAATGTGGTATCAAAGGGGTGAAAACATAGTTTATAATTATTTAAATATTTCATTGATTATTTACACATTTAATAATTTAGTTGTTTCAATTAAAGTTAATTGTTATGCAAATCTGAATCTCGAGATCTATTCCTCCTCTTTAATTTCTAATTTATCTTACATAAATGATATTTTTGTTCAATTCTGATTAAAATAAAATAGAGTAACACATCTAGAGGTGCCAAATATTCCTAACCACACAACACTAGAACACACGACGTGTATTCGGATGTACACGCTGTTTAGTTATGGTTCAATACATTGGGTTTGGTCCTCCAAACCAAGTTGTGTCATTAGTGTTTGTCTAAGTATTAATGACTATGTGTGTTGATCAGGAACATGTGACACATGGTTTCTAGATTACACAATGTGTGACCAACTATACACGGTGTGCAGCCCATCAGATTAGGGTTGGACTGTGTACCCCATACACAGATTTCTTGGTTGGAGACTGTGTAATGAGGAAATACATGGCATGTGGCCTAATAGACATGTTGTGTACTCCGAAGATTTCCGAAGTACACTCACATGCCATTTCCCCAGGCATGTACATCGGATGGTTGGTGAACAATAGTACACACCGTGTAGTTGTAACTACACACCGTGTCCTCATCCAAATTACATAGATTTATTAAAATTTATTATTATATTATAAAAACCAATGAGAAATGTACTATGGTGTGAGCATAAAGCTGAGTCATAGTTGTGATAGTTGTTATATATATATATATGTGTGTGTGTGTGTTTAATTTAACATCTACGTAATGTTCATTTCTACTCATAGGGTAGTTTTGAACATGAATTCACCAAGTTGCCTCCAAGGTACAAGTTAAGAACAAAGATAATTTTAAATAAATTTATTTGTTTAAAATTATGATGGATGAGGATCTCAAAGAAATTCAAAAAATGGTTTAAGATAAAAGGACTGATTAGTTAAATGTGATAATTAATTGATTCGAGTGTGATTTATCTTAAACAAGAATGATTAGATAATTGAACGCTAGTTTTATTTTTGCATAAGTATCATTGCATGTATGGATGATCATGAGATAGACCAAGACCTTTGTATGTGGATGGTTTCTTTTAATTTATTTATTTAAATTAATTTTTTTGGCATGCGTGCCTTCTCCTCATTAATATGTTGGTCTTACATAACTAAGGATTCTTTTATTTTAAACCACTTTTTTCCCATCACATTCATGTGAGTTAAGAAATGATTATGTAATGGATGGAAATCCCAAGATATTGGATGAGGTTCAAGCTGGAGCTGAGACGAAACCAATCCAAGGAGATACAGAGGTGGATAGGTGGAAAGCTGTAAAAATGAACCTAAAAGGTTCAAGGTGTTTCTCCCCTAGGTTAAGGTTAGTTTAAAAACCTCTAGATAACCTAACCATTATAAAAGCTCATGATAATTCCCTTTAATTTATTTTATTTCTTTCAGATGCATGGTTTATCATTATGGATGTGTTTTCACGACCACATAATTAATGAATTAAACAAGCATGCAAGATGGAACTAATAAAAACCAGGATTATGCATAAATATTATGAAGATATGGTTAATCACATAATTAAGTTCCACTTAATATTAAAAATCATGTGATAATGATAATAAAAAATGCACTCATAAGGTATAAAAATCCATCTAATAAAATATTATGTCAGAAAAATACTTTCGTTACTTGATTAATAGAAAAACCCAATAAAACTTTGTGTTTGACCAACCATTGTTGGGACACTTAATTTAATACAGAAATCCCTTATGAAAGGTTTTCGGTAGGATTAACCATATTACATTAAGAGGAGTATCTCTTTCTAGACTTGGTGTAATATTAGAGGCAAGAGTTGAGGAAATCCAAAGTTAGGATTTTAGGATTGGGGAGTCCACTCAACAGATCAAGGAGTTGCAAGCCCTTAGTTAGAAAATACCTATCCACCTAAATACCTTTAAATATCTTGACCAATAATTTTTTTGGGTTATGTGAATGGGTATATAGATCCTTGGCACTAGAATGTCTTTCCAACTAGATATTCTGAGTTCAATGGTGAGGGCCATTGGGACTTGATAAAATAGTGGGAGAAATAATAAAATTAATTCATTATTTATCATAAAATGTTGTCAAGAAAGTACAAATGATCTTTTATTTTAATTGTAGAAAAAAAATTACAATCCCATTAACCACACTATACATGCGATCAATTCAGGATAAAGACAACATACTCACTAGAAGTAACTTCCTGGAATGGTTTAGATGTCTTTATGTTATCCTACGCCATGAACAGAAGTATTACGTGTTGGAGACAACATTACTTGATTCACCTACCAATGAGGCGAGTGATGGTGATATCATGGTCTATGAGAAACATATGAATGATGAAGTCAATGTTCAATGTTTGATGCTATCATGAATGTCTAGTGGTCACGTGAATTCTAATGGAAATACAGATTCTTATAGCATTATTGAGCACCTCCGTGGTCTTTACTTGGAGAGAGAAAGGAAAAAAAGATTGGACATCTCTAAGGAACTCTTTCAGAGTGAGTTTGGAGAGGGTTCCCCAACTAGGCCTCATGTAATCAAGATCATTGGATATATTGAGCACCTAGAGGTTATAGGGTTTAAAATCCCTGAATATATAGACACCGATCTCATTCTTGAATCAATCCCCCAGAGATTCTCCATCTTTGTTGTTAATTTTAACATGAACATCACTGAGAAGTCTCTATCTGATCTTCTTATCCTCATTTACCATGTGGGAAAAGATATGAAGAACGAAAAGCCTTCAGTACTTATGGTGAATAAAAGGAAATTGAAGGAAAAGATATTTAAGACCAAATATTATTCATGCCCTTCCAAGAAAAAGAAGATGAAAGGGGATGAAAGGGAATAAGACGCTGTTTGTTTCGCATGTGTCAAGAAGGTCCACTAGAAGAAAAATTGCACCCATCCTAAGAAGCATGAGGAAGATTTATGTGCATTTGTTATCAAAGGAAATCTATCTACTTATACAAATTGGGTATTAGATATATATTTTGGTGAGCACATATGTATCCAAATATAATAACCATGTATATTCAGAAATATTGACCGAGGAAAGGTAGATCTACGAGTGGCCAAAGGTGCCAGAATTGCTACTGTAGCTGGTAGGGACTACCATCTCATGTTTCCAACTGGGATTATATTTGTGTTAATGGGTTGTTATTATGTGTCATATATTGCTAAAAACATTATTTATGTATCCATATTAGATACAAATGGATTTTTTTCAATTTTGGAATTGAATGTTTCTTCTTTTACAAAGATTTCATTTTTTTTGGTGGGGAACATTTATACAACAGTCATTACATGTTGGATTAAACAAAAAAATTAATGGAAATCGATAAAAAATATACTTCACATGACTTATACCAACCCCTACATTGGAATCACTATCTAGGTCATGTAAATGATAAACTCTTGATAAAGTTACATCAAGATGGATATTATATTCTTTTGAACTAAAACCAATTGGCGTATGCCCTGCATGTTTACAAGGCAAAATGAAAAAATCCCCATTTATTGGAAAAGGTGAAAGGGATAAAGAGCTTCTTGAATTGGTTCATACCAATGTGTGTGGACCATTTCTAGTTGAATTAATGGGAGGGTACTCATACTTCATTACTTTTACTGTTGATTTTATTAGATATGAATATATCTACTTAATGAGGTATAAATCAGCTTCTTTTGATAAGTTCAAAGAATATAAGAATAATGTTGAGAACCAGTTTGGTTAGAAGATTAAGAAACTATGATCATACCAAGGTGGATAATATCTTAATCAAGACTCCATTGATTACTTATGGGAGTTTTGGGAATCTATCCATACTCACTCCTCATTATACGCCCCAGCGGAATAGTGTGAGGGAAAGGAGGAACCACACCTTATTGGACATAGTGAGATCAATGATGAGTCATGTGAGTCTTACATTATCCTTTTAGAGATATTCATTACAAATAGTGGCGCACATACTAAACCAAGTACCAACTAAATCGATAAATGGTATTCCATATGACTTCTGGAGTGGAAAGAAATCCATTTTATCAAATTTACATTTGTGGGGAAGCGATGCGTCTATTAATGGATATTTAGGTAACAAACTTTCATCTTGAGGCACAAAGTGTACCTTTATAGGATACCCCAAATAAACAAGGTGATATTACCTATACCACCCATCAGAAAAAAAGATATAGTGGAAAGACATACCATATTTCTTGAGAGTGATGACATCTCCAAAAGAGATAGTGGGAGCGAGATAGACTTTGATGAAGTCGAGGACCAAGATGAATAAGAGTTGGTACGTGAACAAATTACACAAAGCCCCATGGAATAATGAACTATTCCAGAGACACAAGAACTACATAGGTGTACAAGAGAGTTTAGAGAACTAGAATGGTATGATTTTCTAGTTACTGAGGAAGGTGGCTCATTATTAGTTGAAAATAATGATCCTTTAACCCATAAGGAAGTAGTAAGTGGCATAGATGTTTCCATGTGACAAGAATCCATGAATTCTGAAATGGATTCCATGTACCAAAATGAAGTCTAGATTTATGAAGATCTTCAAGTTGATGTAAATCCTATTGGCTGAAAATGGGTATTCAAGAAAATAATGTACTTGGAATGAAAATTTATTACCTATAAGGCACGACTGGTTGCAAAAGTGTTCATGCATCATCAAGGCATTGACTATGATGAAACCTTTTAACTTTTTGAAATTCTCAAATCCATCTGAATTATATTAGCCATTGCCACTAACCATGAATAAGAGATTTGGAAAATGGATGTCAAAAAAACCATCCTTAATGGGAACCTTCAAGAAAATGTGTACATGACCCAACCTGAAGGGTTTATGACTCCAAAGGATGACAATAAGGTATGAAAGTGGTTAAAAAATATTAATGTTTTAAATAAATAATCTAGTTCATGGAAGATTCGTTTTGATGATGCCATAACGAAATTTGGTTTTATCCAGAATGAATGTGAGCCTTGTGTCTACAAACAGTTTAGTGGGAGTGCAGTTGTTTTCTTAATAGTATATATTGTTGAAATATTACTTTCTGGAAATGAGATACCAATCTTACAGTCTAGTAAGGAATGGTTGAATCAATGATTCCCCATTTTGGAATTGGGAGAGGAAACATATATTATTGGGATCAAGATCCATAATGATAGATACAAGAGATTGTGGGGCCTATGTCAAAGTACATACCTTGATAATATACCAAAGATATTCAGCATGGAACAATACAAGAGGGGACTATTGCAAGCAACACATGTCATTCATCTTTATAAGAAAATGTTTCCTCAGACACATGAGGAAAGAAAGATAATGGCAAGGTATCCATACAAATCACTGATTGGGCCCATCATGTATGAAATTCTATGTAAAAGGTGGGATTTCACCTACGCATTGAGTGCGGTAGGCAAATATCAAGCTGACCTAGGTGACTTCCATTAGATGGTAGTCAAGACTATCCTAAAGTATCTAAGGTGTAATAATTATATGTTACTGTTTTATAGAGGATATGAGGAACTAGTCATCAGAGGATATACAAATTCTAGTTTCCTTAATGATCAAGATGACATGAAGTTGCAAACAGGATACATCTTCACTTCAAGTGGAGGTCCAGTAAGCTGGAAGAGCTCAAAGCAGAGTGTGGTCGCTGATTCTACAGTAGAGTCCGAATATATCATAGATTCTGAGGTATCTAAAGAAGTATTTTGGATGTGAAGCTTCATCCAGGATCTATATGTGATACTAAGTAGTAAATATCCTATCACATTGTACTGTGATAATACAGTATCAGTGGATCTCAAAAAAGATCCAAGGTCACATCAGTGGATGAAGCCCATACTTTAGAAGTATCATATCTTGAGGGATTTTTATTAGAGAGGTGATGTGGTAGTGATTAGTATTTCCATGGAAGATAATGTGGAAGACCCATTTACTAAAGCCTTGACTTAGTAGAAACATGATCATCATGTGAGGTCTAGCGGACTAAATGTTGTAGGCAGTTGGCTTTAGTCCAAGTGAGAGTTTATTATAGTTGTTGTCCTAGAACCAGCTATTTGTACTTTTAATACATGTATATTTAATGTATTTAAATATTAAACATCATATTACATATTTTCCATTTTCCTTCATGAATATGATGTAATAATGTCATAAAGTATTTGTTGCGTTGATAAGGTCATGGTAGTTCCCCACTATGATGAGAAACTTGAAATGCTATAACAATATTCATAAATATAGTTCTGTGGTTAGATGACATAATATGATGGGGCACATAGAACACAGAACATCTAGTGCAAGTACTCATAAGAAGATGTTACTTCCTCTCAAGAAGTTCGCACTTGGTAATCTCCAAGACAAAAGATTATGAGAACAGACATACCAGTAGGAATTCTCCATTTTTTGGTGTCATTGGATATTCATATCTTCAAGCATGTGTAATGATCCATAGACTTTAACATAATCATTAATACATTTGACAACTTAAACATGTTGATTTACTGATTAGAACCATCACACAGACAATTGGTGGGAAATAGGGTACGTTGGGTGCATCACAAGTGACATGTTATTAATGGATAAGTCGAGGAAGGATTTGTCCCATCCATTTATGGAAGCTGATATCTCAAAACTTTGATTAAAATAAAATCATCGCACAAAATTCCATGGCCATGGTGTAACAATGAGTTTATTTTAGGTATTCAAAGAAAGACATATCAAGAACAAAGGTTGATGACACTATCATGAAACCTGTTTGATGAGATATTGAGACACATCAATTATTTTACATAGTGATAATTCATATGTGGATGTCATTGTTGTAACATTAAGTTTCTTCTCTTGGGTTCCTTGACCCATTTCTAGAAAGTACTCTTGGACTTTAGGCAAACCCTCTTAATTTCAACGAGAAAGAATCCTAGAGGGTCACATACTAGGTGTTTCTGGTGGTCTTAGTTATATTCCATTTGAATTTAATTAATGGAATAAATATTATTCTCATGACAGTGAAATAATTTCATTCAAGTTAAAGTGATTGCATAAATTAAATAAATATTTATTCACTGTATTGTTGGTAAAATATATTTATTTATTTTATTCAACATTTAATAAATATTTAGTTACTATTTTTTAAATAAATTATTTATTTTATAGAATAATTTATTTATTTATTTATTATGTGGTTCAATAAATGGAAGTAGAGTTTGAGCGGACCACAACTAGTCCGATATTAAAATAATTATTTACAAGATGGTAAATAATTATTTAACTAATTGGCTCAAATTAAAATAATAATAATAACTCTTATATTATTTTGTGATGCAGAATTTCATTTATAATTCTATTTAGTGCAAGTTGGAACACAATTAATAGTGACATGCTATTATTATTAATATAATTGGTTTTATCCAAGGATAGGAATGTATTTAATTTATGTTACACAATTAAATATTTTAACTAAAGCCCAATGTTGATAAATAGACACATACGTCTATTGTGCCGCATATTGAACAACACACCTGATTAATTATGAATTATTGAGCTAAAACAATTCTCTGTCGAATCCTCTTCCTACCCCTCTTAGGAATGAGAGATGTTATTCAATATCGAATAACAAACAATCAATAACGATTGACACACGACACTCTCTTTTCTGTGCTAGCACCCGGTTAATGAGTGGTGTCGATTAGAGGCCATCAGAGCATGTTTGGATCACTGCAAGAGGGATTCTAGTTTAGATCCTCACAAGTGCAATGAGATAATCTGGAAGGGTCATTCCGGCTGATCAACATCATCAACAATGAAAATACCGATGATCCAAGTATTCTACTCCTTATTAAATCAATTAAATTAATTATAAACTTGATGTGAAGATCCTCTCTAAAGGTTTCGGTACTATTTCTTCTTTATCTAAAAATTTGATTCTATTCCATGGAGCATGGCATTGATCATCATATTGATCCTAGAATAATCATTGATCATGGTAAAAATTAAAGTTGGGATCCGACCCAACAGTGCTTCCGCTATGTCGGGAACCTTCAAATTACACTTCTATCTAATTTTTCATTTTCTCAAGAAGGTTGAATAAAAAATTTAAGCCTCTTAAAACACTAAAACATGCATGAAATTTTAAAACTATAAAAAGAAAATTATATTAACATGAAATCATAAAAAAATTGTCTTTGAGTTATTAGTGATACATATGTATAGAAGTTATGTCAATTCGACATGTAGTTTTCTTAGACAGACTGAATAATAATTTTTTTAATTTTTTTACAGTCATTAAAAATGTGAATGAGGGGTAAAAACAAAATAAATATTGTCTTGATTATATTGATTTATGAAATATTGGAACATATTATGCATTAATGAAAGTTATCTCTCATTTTGGATGATCTAATATGACATTTAAAACTTTAAAAGACTAAAACATGTCTGTAATAATCAAAATAATAGAAAATGGCATCATATTAATGTGAAATTATAGGAAAAATGAATTTGGATTATTTATGACATGTACAGGAATATGGAAAATTAATACAATATATAATGTGCTTGGTATAGATAAATAAATAATTTTTATAAAATTTAAAGTCTTTAAAAACTTGTATAATGGGGTCAAAACCAAGAAAACAACCTCTGATTTTTGTGAAATCAATAAAAAATGATCATAGATAAATTTTTGAAATGTATCAACCAATGGAATGTCAATCCATGTTTTTATTTTCTCAGGATTTTTGAATACTCTATTTAGTTTTTTAAAACACTAAAAAATATATTAAATGGTTTAAACCAAAGGAAAAAACATTTGATTGAAATAAAATCATTGAAAAAATATATCTAGATCATTTTTTAAATTAATGAGTCGATGACATGCCAATATGACATACAGTATGCTATGAATGGTTGAAAACATAGTTCTTTAAAAATTTACAATAATTATAAATGTGTACCAAGGGTTCAAAACCAAGAAAATGTCCTTTGATTTTCATGAAATTATAAGATAATAACTATAGATTGATTTACAATATATATTAACTTATAGTTCATCCATTTGAGTTATTATTATCTCAGGATGAAAATAATAATCATTTTAGTGTTTTAAAACATTAAAATGTTCCCATAATGGCAAATATCATAAAAAATGACCTTATATTATTATGATATCATAAAAAACTAATTTTTAATTGTTTTTTTAGAGTACCAATAAGTGGAATGCCAGTATGATGTGTAGTGTGCTCGAACTGATTGAATAAGAAGTTCTTAATGAATTGATGATCTTTAAAAACATGTGTTAGTGGGTCAAAACCAAATATTTACCTAGGATTATCCTAAAATAATATGGAAAACTATTTATTGATTTTTGAAAGTTATGAACTAATGCAACACCAGTCGAGGTTTTAATTTACTCTATATGAAAAATAATGTCATTTTAGTGTTTTAAAACAAAAATATGTACGTGTAAGGGTTAAATCCATAAAAAGGTTCTCATATTGACGAGAAGTCATAAAAACTAAGAATTATATGTGATATTTATGAGTAGAAAACATCTTAGTTATATGTGTGATGTGCTTAGACTAGTTGAATAAGATATTCATAATCAATTAATAGTCTTTAAAAATGTGCGTTATGGGTGGGGGAGAAAACAACCAGATATTTTCATGAAATCAAAAGAAAAAAATTCACTTAATTATTTGTAGAATCTTGGAAAAAATGTTATGTCAATTCAATTCTTTTCTTGTCTAGGTTGACCAAAAAAGTCCTTTTAGTTTTTTAAAAGACTAAATGATGCATGTAACGATCAACACCATATAAAATGACCTCATATTGATGTGAAATCATAGGGAAATTATCATAGAATTATTTTTAATGGGTATGTGATTATCCAATTAATTAGTCTAATATTAATTGTTAATATATATAATATTCATGTGCTTTATTATTCATAAACAAAATTTTAGTGAATTTTACACTTTCAACATCATTTCACTTTATGATTGTAATTCCCCCATAAAATGCACTTTTACATGGTGAAATTTTGAACACCTCCTAAAATACAAAATGACCATGATTTTATTTTCATATTTTATTTTTCAGTTCTCTCATTCTACAAGGAAAAATTCATACTTTTTATGTATCTAAATTTTGACATTGGAAGACCACCAAAATGAACTTTCATGGAAACACATTATGGGCAAAGTAAACTGGATAGAAACCCAATAAAGAGATTGTAGAAGCTATGATCCAAGCCCAATGATTTTAAAAATTTAGTTTAAGATGGATGAAATAATGGGGAACATTTAATTCAATAGTTTCCAAAGCTAATTTGGATGCTTTAATGGAGTTCCAAACATCCAAACTTGGAGATAAAATTCTGGGCCAGATTCTGCAACCTAGAAAAACATCCTACCATTTCGATAATATCTTGTAAAATTAAATTCTATTTGGGATGAAATTTTACAGGAGGTTATGAGACATAATTTTATCCATTTTATTCTTCTATTTCATACTCTAATTCATCCTTATTTAATGACATTTAGATGCATCTGTTCGGTGGAGGCAAGCTGCCCTCCACTTTGGGTCATGGGTGGAAAAGTCTATGTTCCACAAGTATTCCACCAACCTAAGCCTCCCATAATCAAGTGGTATGACTTTAACTATTGGAGAATCTTCCCAAGGCTCCAAAAATTATTATTTAAGGATATGGTGTTGTAGGATTTTTTCATCTTGGATGTATTCTTTTATTGTAATGTTATGCTACAATTTTTTTGTTTCAAGTTTTTCTTTCATATGTAAGTTGTTCTAATTCATCATTATTTCTTAATAAAAGTTCCTCTTATCCACTTATTATGTATTATTAATATCATGTTGATACATTTGGATCATGGTGTGAATTTATTCACACCAAACCTTGTGAAATTATCACACGATGGTGGAGTGATTGTTATTTCATTGTTTTCTTTTTTTACTTCTCTATTTCCTCCCTCACAAGTCTACTTCCCACTTCCATTGAAACCATAGAATCAATGGAGGGATAACCCTATTATGTTTTGATCCAAAGTATTAGAAATGGGATGGATTGGATTTTATTTATCACCCCATTATTTTCAAATCACTTTTTTTAAATATGTTTTTTTATGATTTTAAAACCTTTTCGTCCTTGTTTAAATTTAAAGACACATACCTCAAGTGATAATAAAAAACATTACCTTGTATTGCTCATGAATTTGATCCTACAAGTGTATAGGTGATTAGTATTATGGAGTGTTGGTATTAAACCAGTAAGTGATGATGTTTTTTGATCATCTTGAATAAACCCATCTCAAATATAAGAAATTAAAGCTGTTAAAAAAGAATTTCATACAATCCAAATCATGTGATAACCAAGGATCATCCATTATCATTACTTCATTTCACTTAAGTATCTTGGAATTAACTTAAAACCATCTAAAATCAACCCCAAATTTGGCCACTTCATATCAAAAAACAATCCATATAGTGCATGTGTCTATAGGTTACTTCTTAGGTCTCTGAGGATTTGACAATCCATGATAAACTAAAAACGACCACTTATCCCTAAAATCTTTGGTAAATTTTGGAGAGATCATATTTTGGAACCATTTTCAGGGACTTAATTGCATTATCATAGACACTATCACCACTTTCTCAGCCCAAGTTCCCTATTCTCACCCTCATTCCCCTTACCTTTTCACATTTCTATTTGTTTGTGTCCTAAGAATCTCAAATCCTAATTTCAGTCTAATCCAATGGAGTCTCTTCAACATTACCCTATCATAAACCCATGTTGGAATCAAATTGTAAATATTTATTGGGAATCCCCTAACTTAGTTAATTTCATTGATCAATCCATGAATTATCACCCCACACTCAGTGAGATGCATAATAATTTAAATGCTGATTATTTAAAGGATAAATTTCCAGCCCTCTCAAGGATGTTTAAAGATATAAATCTTGGGGAAGTAAATTATATTAAACCTCATACAAATTATATTCCTCAAAATTTTATTGAACAATTGTGTAATCAAATGGTGATAATTAATTCTGAGGTTTTATCTTTGAGATTGGAACAACATTGCATTAATAATTGTGAGGAACTCATCCCTACACCGATTGTCCCTTCCATAATATTATAAGGAATGTATCGTTTCCCACAAACATCTCATGAATTTATTTAAAAACCATCATTTGGATTTGGGATAGTGGAAGTGAATCAATAAATTGTTAAAGGTTCTTTAAATCAGGAGGAAATGGATTTCATGTATTCACAAGAGGGAAATTTAACATCGTGGATTGAGTGTCCCTATTATAGCTCCATTGATGATGTTTCAAAAACACCAATCAATGAAACATTGGGAGAAATAAAAAAAATTAAGAACATACCCATTCCTAAAGTCGATATTTTCAATTTGGTGGTTGAATATTCTATTAAAAAAGAACCATTTTTTGGGAAATTTTGAAAATGAAATTGAGTTTGATATAAAGTCCCAACCAGTGTCTCAAAGTGTTAGTGAACCCAATATCAAATTAAAGGTCCTTACATAATATCTCAATTATTATTTTATAGAGTGTAATAAAAAACATTCTGTCATAATTTCATCCTCTCTTGATGCTAATAAAGATAAAATTATACTTGTGGTCTTAAGAAATATTTGGAAGAAAATTGGATGGACCCTTATCGATATTCATGGGATTATACCATTCATTAGAACCTATATTGTTTCTCTTTAATCAATATCAAAAACATCCTATAAACCATAATGGATACTCAATAAAAATCTAATTGAAGTGGTTAAAAATTTAATCATTAAAATTTTAAAAGTTGGTGTCGGATAAGTTGGGGTGTTCATGTCGAGCTAACAACATGAAACAAAAGCATTGCGTGGGAGGTAACATGTGGTTTTCGTGGTTGCAATAATTTTGAATCATCTATATTTTTAAAATAGGATTAATAAATATATTTTATTTAAAAAAAAAATTAAATGTGAATATGATAGTACTATAGACTCTTTACATGTTCTTCTATTATGAGTATGGAAGGGTATGAAAGGGGAGCACCATATTCATCTGTGTCACGTGGTGTGATCCTTGAGTAATAACTTGCCCATAAATCTAAAAATAATAAAATTTATCATCAATTTAGTTTTATTTTTATGTGTTTTTATTTTAAAATAAAAATACAAAAAATTAAAAGGACACATCGTAGGTCGTGGGGCATACCCCATCACAACCAGCGAAGCCATGGGGACTCAATCGCAGGATTAATGGGATATAGTGGAGCACGCTTAGCACTGAACTACAACTTATAGTGCTACATTATTCTAAAATTTTTATATATATACTTATATTTTATTTTTTTTGTTGTATGAATAAATAAATAAATAAATAAATATATATTGTTTTGTTTTTTTGTTAGTTTTTTTCCTTTTTACACTTGGGAGCTCTGAAAGTGACATGGATATCGAAGGACTAAATTGGAGCTGCAAGAACTTCAACTTCAACCACCAGATGAATTTGTTCCATGTTTATTATATCAAATTACTTTTAGAACTCTTATCATATACCTATACCCCCTTCTAAATTTTATATTCTTCAAACAATCGGGACAATGTTATTCTATATTGGAGGGGGGGGGGGGTGAAAGGAATCAAAAAATAATAATTAATTTTGTGTGCATTAAAAAATGCGTGGATGGAAAATTTTCTTTAACATTGAACATGATAATACGCATTGCACACTTTGAAACTGAATATCAAATAATTTATCATGACCTGATTCTACTTTTAATCCATGTATAATTTCATGAGCATAGATTTTGGAATGTGTGGTTGTCTAATGTGAAATTTCTTCGTTTATATTTTCACTTAAATAAAAAAAAGAGATCACAACGCACATCCTTTGGATAGTGGGTTATTAGATTTAGTTCATGGGGCCACCCAAATAAATAGCATAGGTTTGGTGATCATTTTAGTTTTAATAGGAGTATTCAATAAAAAACAATAAATTTCTGCGTAGAGCGAATAAATGACATAATGCCTGGCTTTAGGCACTTGGGGATCCTAACCCCATAGTTTTCTGGACAAAATTTAGTGTTGTTTTCTCTATTTTTGGTACATTGACTTCATTTTTGACTGAGTTAAGTCGAGATGAAGCTCGAGTATGTGGGACTCTCATGGTGCCTTGAGGTCTTTGAGCCTGGGAGTCATCAGAAAACTCTCGCTACATGGGTTGAATATTTTGAGTGAAATTTCAATTACCATGGAAAATATTGAAAAAAATTATTACTCATTTTAATATTGAAATATGATTCCATATAGTTCTTCCGTCATTTCCCCCATGAAGAAAGATGAACCCCCATGTCTATTGTGATACACAACACATCCTCTTACTTAATTGATATTTGATGAAATATGGTGATGAATTTGAACAAAGGAATAAGATTTGGATTGGGATATGCTTTTGAAACTATCTTGTATTAAAATATTTTGATGGGTTTCATGATTTTTTGGTATAAGGGTTCTTGGTGATCAATGTGTATTAAAATGTTTCTGGAAAAGGGAATTTAAATTTCAGATTATTGATATACATTTTTCTCGGGACTAGAAAAACTCAAGTTGGGGGGTTGTGATTAGCCACTAAATTAGGATAACATTCATTGTTAATATATATACTATTCATTTTCTTTATTATTCATAAACACCATTTTAGTTCATTTTACACTTTGAACATCATTTCATATTATGATTGTAATTCCCCCTTAAAATTCACTATTACATGGTACAATTTTGAACACCTCCTAAAATATAAAATGACCTTGATTTTATTTTATTATTTTATTTTCAGGTCTATAAGCCTACAAGTAACAATTCATACTTTTTATGTATATAATGATTGACATTGGAAGACCACTAAAATGAGCTTTCATGGTAACACGTTCTGGGAAAAGTGAACCGGAAAGAGGCTCAATAAAGAGACTGTAGCAACTAGGATCCAACCTCAACGACTATAAAAATTTATAAGAAGATAGAGGAAATCTTGGGGAAGATTTAATTAAATAGTGGCCAAAGAAAATTCAGATGTTTGAATAATGTTCTAGGCGGCCCATGTTGGAGATAAAATTTTGGGCCAGATTCTGCGGCCCAGAAAAACAGCCCTCCATTTTGATAATATCTCGTAATAAAAAATTCTATTTGATATGAAAATTTACAGGAGTTTAGGATACATCCTGAGATCCATTTTCATTCACTATGGACCACTCTAATTTGGCCATATAGAAGGTCATTTAGATGCATCTGTTCGGTGGATACAAGCTGGCTTCTACTTCGGGTCAAGGGTGGAAAAGTCTATGTTCCACAAGATTTCCACCACCCTAAGCCTACCATACTCAAGTGGGATGACGTTCACTATTGGAGGCTCGACCCAAGGATCCTCAAATTACTATTTAATTTAGTGGTGTTGGAGGATTTATTCATCTTGGATTCTTTTTTCAATGTAATGTTATCTGCAATTTTGTGGCCTCAAGTTTGTCATTCACATGTAAGTTGTTTTAATTCATCTTAGTTTCTTAATAAATATTGTTATTATACTCTTATTCTATCTTATCCATATCATGTTGATACCGTTGGATCAAGGATTGAATTTTCTCATGCCAAACCTTGTGAATTATCACACAATGGTGGAGTGATCGTTATTTCGTTGCTTTCTTTTTTTACTTCTTGATTTCCTCCCTCTTGAGTCTACTTCCCGCTTCCATTGAAACCATAGCATAAATAGAGGGATAAACCACTGATGGGTTGATACAAAGGATTATAAAGGGACTATATTGGATGTTATTTATCACACCATGAATTTCTAATCACTTATTATAATTGATATTTTTATTTGATGATTTTAAAACATCTTCATCATTGTTGAATTTTAAGTCCACATACTTCAAGTTCTAATATAAAACATTAACTTGGAGTGCTTGTGATTTTGATCCTCAAAGTGTATAAGTGATTAGTATTATTGTGTGTTGGTAATAAAACACTATGTGATGAATTTTTTTCATCTTATTGAATAAACCCATCTCAAATATAAGAAATTTAAGTTGTTAAAAAAGAATTTCATACAATCCCCCACTTGTAATAACCTAGTGTCAACCCTTGTCATAATTTGATTTCAATTAAGTCTATTAGAATTCAATTAAAACCATCTAAAATAAACCCTGATGTTGTCCAATTTATAGCCAAAAAAATCCATAGAATTTATGTGTCTATAGGTTACTCTTTAGGTCTCTGAGAATTCGACAACCCAAGCTAAACTACAAGAGACCGCTTAACCCTAAAATATTGGGTAAATTTGGGCGAGACCAGTATGAGTACAAGATACATCAATATGATGTATGTTGTTTATACTAATATTGAACAAGTAGTTAGTAAAGGACTATTAGTCTTTAAAAACATGCATTAGGGTGGTTGAAATCAATAAAAAACCTCTGATTTATATGAAATCATAGAAAAATGACATTATAATGATTTTGTTAATATTGGAATAGATTCCATGTCACTATAAGTTATCATTTCCTCTAGATAATTGGGAATTTAATTTTTATTGTTTCAAAACACTTAAACATAAGAGTGATGATGAAATTCATAGTTAAATACATCATATTAACATGAAGTCAATAAGAAATGTTCTTGAAATTATTCTTGACAAGTATGAGTAGAGATAACATCAATTTGATGTAGAATGTTCTTGGAATGACTTAATAAGAAGTTTAAAAAGAATGAAAAGTGTTTAAAAATGTGTGTCAGGGGGTCAAAAACAAGAAATGTACTTATGATTATCATGAAATCATAAAAGAAAAATTTTATATTAATTTTTCAAATATAGGAACTCACGATGCATCAATTCATATTGTAGTTTTCTCAGGATGACAAAAAAACATTTTTAGTGTTAAAAAATACTAAAACATGCATGAAATCATTAAAACCAATATTAATGATCTCATATTGATTTAAATCATATAATATCAGTTACTAAATTATTTTTTTATTAGAGAAAACTACATGTTACCCCAACATATGGTGTTCTTATATTGAATTAATAAGCAGTTCATAGAGAATTGAAAGTCTTTAAAAATTCCAACATGGGAGGGAAATGATGAAAACAACCTATAGTTTAATTTAATTAAAAGGAAAAAATAGTTGAGAGATTTTATAAATTTAGGAACTAATGACTTGTGAAAATATATTTTCATTTATTAAGGAAGAATTAAAAAACATTTTTAGTGTTTTAAAAGAATAAAAGATGCATGTAATCATAAAAACTCTTTCACGCAACCTTGTATTAGAATGAAATCATATTAAAAATGGATTTGAATTATTCTTTTTACGTGTATGAGAAAATGACTTGATTATATAATGTGTGATGCATTTAGACTGACTAAATAGGAAGTTATTAAATAATGGACTATCTTTTAAAATGTGTTTCGGGTGGTCAAAATAAAGAAACAAAATTCTATTACTATGAAATTGTATGAAAATAATATTAAATGATTTTTTAAATATTGGAATTGAAGGTGTGAAAATATGAGTTTTCATTTTACTTAGATGACTAAAATACATTTTTAGTGCTTTAAAATATGAAAAACATATGTGTAATAATGAAAACCATTAAAAATGATATAGGAAAGATGTGAAATCATAGGAAATATATATTCATTTTAATTTATTTATGTATGAGTAGAAAACATATCAATCCTCTTTAAGTGAAATATCTAATCACTATTACACATATAGATCAACAATAAAATAAATAGTTATAAATTTTAAATATCACATCTTTAATACCTTCAAAAGGTTTTAACCACGGTGGAAGTTCCTCATATGCCATAAAACAAATAAATTTTTTCTATTTTGGGGTTCATTCACAGTATTTTACATGACATGAATTCTATGGCCAACAAAAGTTTTCTACTGAATATTGACATAGATAAACCCAGAACCTAGAGAGGATCTCTGAATGTTATATTTATAATTAATTTCTTTTTGATCAGAAGAATAATTATATCATATTAAGATATTTCTCTGATGTATATGTTGATTCTTCTAAGAAATATATTTGTATTACCATCATTTTTTATGGAGGGTCCAATTATATAATCCATTATTTACATTACTGAGAGACTAAATGGAATGTACTTTTGAGATACATGTTTTAATGGTGAAGGGGATTATAGAAATGGATCCCACAATCAAAAAGCTAATAATACAAATAGGTTTATTTGGAACGATCAACATCTACATTTTAGAAATATCCTAAGATGTGGTAGTTCTTCTTCTAAACAATAATAAATTAATTTAAAATTTAAAATAAAAGATACTATATAGGATCCATGTTTTTCTATGTCAGTATTTAGTGGATAAATTTCATTTGTCATGGAATTCACACAATGTACAATATTGTGAATGATCCACAAAATCTAGATTTTTTTATTGTACAACCACTAAGGCACTTTCTCTATACTCAAAACATTCAAGTGGAATCAAAGGGTTAAAGATTAAAATTAATAATAATTTATTTGACTGTTGATCTATATGACCAATTGTGATTGGTTCTTTTTTTTTCATAAATATTCATTATTTAAAAATATTGCAATTAACATGTTTTCGACAAATTAATCATCATTATTCAATGTTTCATTTTTTAAAAGAGAAATACTAGAGGAATAGTTACTAGAGATTTCATTGGTAAGTGTCATGAATTATGGACGGATAGAATTAGATTACATGGAGTGTAGCTGGAGTACATGACATAAACCCACGTGAACTACACATAGCCTTGTTTCATGATACATGATGCGTTAAAAAGTAACTACATTCGCTGAATTTATTGCACATCATGGGTAGTCTAGGGGAACCTGGGACACGACATATCAGATTACATAATATTTAGTTGGCATAAATTTCATGAAATATACATAGTTTAGAGATAGAATTCATATAAGATATGTGGTCATAAAAATAGTAAAAACTATATGAGATGAACAACCTAGTGCAATAAGGACATAAATTATGTGTAGCTAGCACAACCAGTGTCTACTTCATTATTTCCTGTGTCTAATGTAAATTTTATTCCATTCATAAAGACAAATGGACACATGAAATGTGAGATACATGACATGTAGCTATATTGTACATGTTATATAGTCTATTTTTCTGATGAACATCCCATGTTTTTAGTGACATGCATGGATGCATGACATTCAGAACACACAGTATGTAGCTGGTTAGTACATGCTTTGTAATCGAGTGAGATACATGTTGAATACCCAAGTGTGTATCTTGGGAACTTGGAAATTGGAACACACATTTAGTAATTGGTTAGTATATATCATTTAATCCATCCAAGATGGATTATAAATCCCTTGGCATGTATCTTGAGTACAAAACACCATGGTATATGACTTCTTTCTTGTTAGTATATGCCATGTAGTCTCCCAATTATGGATAGAATCTAAAAATTACATTAATGTACTAATTGAATCATTAAAACATTGTTACATTGATTGGTGTCTGATGTGTGTGACAATTTAATAATGGTTTAAAAGAAATATTAAATTTTCAAAAAAAGTTTATATTAATATGAAATTATTGGTTATAACATTAAATTTCCATGAATATATTTAATGATGAGTATCTCTAAGAGAATTTAGATAGTCATTAAGATAAAAAGGAATTAGTTTATTAATTATTTATCCAATTAATGAAACATTTTTTATCTTAATAATAAAAAAATGAATGTTTTCCAATATACTTTTGTGTAACCATTTTATGTGTATGACTGATCATGAGATTGACCAAGACCTAAGTATATACTGGAATTATTTAATTTAATATATTATATGGGGTTTTTAATAATAAATAATTATATTAAAATGATTTTATATGTGTCATACCTCCCTCCATTACTAAGTATAACCTGCATATATAAGGTTATTTATGTAACCCCCTCTTAACAAATACTTCGGTTCCCATCATGTGTGGGTGAGTTATAAGTACATTTAATAAATAGAGTATCCCGTTGCATGTCGAGATTTTTTTAATATAGAACCAAGATGATTTCAACCTAGGTGATACAAAGGAAGACAGGTGGAATTATATAACTCAGGACAGGAATGGAAGAATGAGTTTTTTTCATGGTCAAATTTTGATTTATTATCTTCTCAAAAACTAAACCATCAGTTAAACTCCTAATCAGGTAATTAATTAAATAATTTTTTTCTTATTCATAATTTTTTCTATGGATATAATATCATAGTAATATAATTAAATGAATTAATGTGAAAATATTGAACATAAATAAATGGATTATACATAAATGTTTTATCCAACCATGGCTAATCAATTAAGTAAAATATACTTAATATTAACAATACATGTAAAAGATAATAAAATAAAAAATTTACACATGAAAAAACAAAATCCCTCAAGATTGATATTAATTCATTAATCCTTCCATAATATTAATTAAGATGAACCCATAGTTCATGTGTCAGTTCGGCCTCCATCGAGGTCACTTTAAATTATCAGGAATTCTTAATTAAGATAACATGTCAACTTAATTGAATGTTAATTAGGTGTAACAATCTCATTATTCCAATATAAATTTAGAGACAACTATTGATGAAATCTGTGTAAGGGTTTCTAGATTGGGGAGTCCACTCAATGGATCAAGGAATTGCAAGACCATAGTTTGCAACGCTGCCTACATAAATACATTATAGTAATTTTCATTTCCTACATATAGATTATTGTAATGAAAAAATTGATCCTTTTGCCTATAATTTCACTACAACTATAAATTCCATGTTAAATGGTGTGAGATAATAAAGCATGATAACATAGGGAAAGATTTAATAAAAATTTAATTATTGTTATGTCACATATAATATGCAATGAAGAAAACTAGTAATATTATTTTCTTCCAAAATGGATAATAATGGTAAGTCCACCATCCTCTTTATCTATATTATTTATATTGGATAAGGACCAACTCCTTGCTAGAATTAACTTTCTAGTGTGGTTTATATGCATTTAGGTTGTGTTTCTCCATGAATAAAAATATTGAATGATAAAATCATCATTACCTTATATGCCTATGAAGTAATTCAGTGAGAAAGAGTTAATTTTATATGAATATAATTTAACTAATTCATTTAATATTCAATTCTTGATGCTAACATCTATGTATATGGAACAATTTAAGTTGCATGAAAACATGGATTCTTATAGGATGATTGGGTATCTACATAGTCTTTACTTGAAGAGAGATAGATAGAAGGGTTTGATATATCCAACACTCTTTTTGAGAGTAATTGTGGATCAGATTCACTAGTTAGGCCTCATGTAATCATGTTCATTGACTGAATTGAGTGCTTAGAAGTTCTAGGGTTTAAACTTCATGATAAAATGAACACTGATATCATTCTTATGTTACTCCCTCAGAGCTTCCATAATTTATTTTATTAATTTTACAATGAAAAACATTGAGAATTATTTCCTAGATTTGTTTACACATATTATCTAAGTAGATAATGATTTGAAGCATGAAAATACCTTCGTCCTTATGGTGAAAAAATAGAAAGGCAAATTGAAGAGGTCTAAGACCAAATCTTCTTCACAAAACACTTCCACGAAGAGAAAGATCATGTGTATAACAAGGGAACATGATTTTTTTTCTAGTTTAAATTTGTAAAAAAGGGACATGGGAATAAAAACTATACCCAAATAATGAAGTAATAGGAAGATTCAGGTTCATTTGTTATCGAGTGCAATTTATCTATTTCTTAAAAATATATATTAGATATAGTTTTTGGTACTCACATATTTCATAAAAAATATGAACCTGGTATATTAAGAAATAGTGAATGAGTGGAGTTTGATCTATGAGTAGCCAACAGATAAAATATTTGTTATAGGTATCGACAACTAACACCTTAAATTTCCATCGAGAATGATCATGATTTTAAAATGTTGTTACTATGTTCCATCAATCAAGAAAAACATTAGTTTTGTATCAATATTTGATAAGAAAAATTTTATTTTCAAATTTTGGAATAAATGTAACTTATTTTATAAATAAACATTTTTTATAGTAAGACACATTTAAATAAATTTCTTTATGTGTTGGACTATATAGACTAAGTAAAATAAATCAATAACAAAACTAGTTCACATGAATCATACCAGAGTCAACATTTGAATCAGAGGCTAAGTCATGTAAATGAAAATAATTTTCCAAAATTACTTCAAGATGGATATTTAGATTCATTTGAGCTAAAACCAATAGGTTTATAACATACATGTTTTCAAGGGAAAAAACTAAATCCCCCTTTAGTGGAAAAGGAGAAAGGGAAAAATAACTTCTTGAGTTAGTTCATATAGATGTGTGTACCATTTCCAATTGAAGCAAGGGCTGATTACTCATACATTATTACATTTATTGTTGATTATAGTTGATATGATTATTTCTATTTAATGAGGTATAATTCTGATTATTTTGAGGGATTTATAGAATTTTTTAATGATGTTGAGAACCAGCTTGGAACAAAGATTAAAAAAACAACTCAAACCATGGTCGATAATATATTAATTAAGATTTCATTAATTATTTATGGAAGTTTTGGATCATATCTCAAATCACTCCTTGTTATATAACACAATGGTGTGTAAGTTAAAGGAGTAACCTCACCTTATTGGAAACCATTGTTTTTATAGTTACATTTGTAGGGATGTGAAGTGTTTGTTAAGGAATGTTCATGTAACAAAATCTCACCCTGAGGAAAAAATTGTATCATTATAGGATAACCCAAGAAAATAAGTTGATACTAACTATAAATTCCATATAATTTTTTTATTTATTGGAATCACATATTCCTTCAAAATGATCGTATATCTAATATTGATTGTAGGAATAATATAGACTTTGATGAATTCTATTCTCATGATATACAAGAGTTGGTATAAGAAAAAAAATTCAGAAATCCCAATGGAGAAAGTAGTTCTAGAGACAAAAATATTGCATGGGAGTAAAATAATGGTTCGAGAACCAGAGTGGGTTAGTTTTCTAGTCACTGAGGATGGTGACTCGTTATTAGTTGATAATAATGATCCTATAACCTATAAGAAAGCAGTAAGTGGAAGATATGTTACTAATTAGAAAGAATCTATGAATAATATAATTGATTCCATATAAAAAAAACATGTATAGATTTTAGTAGATCATATAGTGGATATAAAGCCCATTGGTTTTAAAAGAGTATTCAAGAAGAAACTATACATGGATGGGACATTTAGTACCTATATAACCTGAATAGTTTCAAAAGATATTAAATAACATCATTTTATTAAATATGATGAAATATTTTCACCAGTTATAGTGATGAAATCCATCAAAATTAATCATTCCTTTCTGGACTTTCATGACATTGAGATTTTAAAATGGATGTTAAAAAAATCCTTCCTTAATAGGAACCTTCAGCAAGATGTCTATAGAACATAAACTAAAGGTTTCATGACTCAAATTTTTTCCAATAAGATATGCAAATAGAAAAAATGTTTTATGGATTAATGTAAGCATCGAATTCAATTAATATTAAATTAGATGAATCCAAAATGTAATTACATTTCATAAAGAATGAATGTGGTCCTTGTGTCTATAAAAAAATTAGTGGGATTAAAAACATTTTATAAATAGTCTATTTTGATGACATATTACGTATTAGAAGTAAAATGACAGTATTATAGCCTGTTAAGTCCTAATTGAATAAATTTTTCCCTATGATGGACATATGTGAACTAGAATGTATTCTTGAGAGGGAGATCCATTTTGGTAAATCAAAGATACTTCACGGTCTAAGTCAAGTTACATATATTGAAAATATATTAACGATAATCATCATGAAACAATAAAAATGGGGATTGATTCCATTATCACATTGTTGGAGTTAGTTATGTAGTACCAACTTATGTGTACTTTTTTATTATAAATATTCATAGTTTTAAATATTAATAAAAAACTTATCTCGTCATGATTTCCCTTCTATGTGACATAGTAAGCAATAATTTCCTAAGAGTAACTATCACAGTAAAAGTACATATTAGTTCCAAAAAATTTTGTGAATCTAGATGTTCCATGAAATTATTCCTAAATATTTTTTCTATAGCTAGATGAAAAAATTTGAGGGACAAAAATGATACAAGCTACCAGGGGTGGACACTTATAGGACATTGAGGCAGCTTCCCATGGTGTACTCCTTTAGTATTTTCCACCATTGAATATTATAAGATTGAGACCCACCAATAGGAAACCTAAATTTATATATTTCATTTGATGTTCGTATATACAGATGTGTGTATTGGTTCTTAGATGTTATTATTATTATTAATGGATTTTATGAGCTGAAAAATTTTATGTATTGATAGAAACCAAGGAAACATATGTTCACATAGAAGTAGGATAAATTGGGTTCATCATGAGTAATATTTCATTAATTAATAATGTGATAAATGATTTTTCTGTTTTTAACAGATTTGGATATCACATTCCCTTTGTTAGAAATGATATAGCCTAAATAAATCTGTGGGCATGGTGTTATGTATGAAGTTTCAATTTTCATAACTTCCAATGAAGTGAAATCGATCACATGGGTAGATGTACCAAGTATGTAATATTCTTTATTATAGATATTGTGATAAAGGGATTATATTACATAGTAAAAAAAAGTATGAGATTTGTGTAGTTGTGACATTAAATTATTTATCTATGGGTACCTTGGAATGTTGTTAGATTATAACCATGGAATTTGGGATACTTTGCCTAATTACAATGAAAAAGTGGAATGTATAGTCATATGATTAGTTTATCTAGAGCTTCAGTTAAATAAAAATATTATTTATTATTTAACATGCTAATAAATATTATTCTCGTGTGAGGTTTATAAAATTTTATTCATCCTATATATTTCATTACCAGTTGTTTGGAACATTATTTTGTTTCTATAATATTTTATAAATATTAATTTTCTATTTAGTGAATACAATATTTAGTTATTTATTTTTGAATAATATAGTGATATTTATTTTTAAATAAATTGTCATTATTCAAGATCTAATAAACACTCTAGAGGAATGGAGGACCATGTTTAATGGTCTGATGAGAAATAATATATATTATGAATATTATTTGAACAAATAAAATTTAATTAATTTATGACCTTTGCACATGTCATGAAATAATAATGATATTATTATTATTAATGATATGGGGTTTTGCCGAGATTATCGAAATAAAATGGGCATATGTGAAATTATTATTTTCTAACCCCTTTTGTATATAAACAAAATTATATTATTTTTCTTAAGGGTTTCCATTTCATTTGCTGTGAACAAATACATCTAGAGATAATTCTCTCTAATACTAAGAGAGATCCCTCTCCAATAGTTCTCACATGAATTAAAATAGATCCTCCTCCTCCACCACTCTCAAATCTAGAGAGATCAAAGGGAACCCTTCCTTGAAGAGATTCTCAGGGAAATCAAAGATGAATGATGCAAGCATTAGTATCTACCATTATATCACCCATAGATTCCTAATGTGACATTAATAAGTTCATAGAGCATGCGTGGATCACTACAGGAGGGGATCTACTCTTGATTTCGTCAATGAAACAAAGATACAATGTAGATATGTTTTTAGATTCACCAATAATGAAATAATTTTTTTCAAGGTAATTATTTAATTTTTTGATAAACTAAAAATAAAATGTGATAGTCACATGCTTTGGTTTCGACATTCTCAAATCAATTAATATTTGACTCAATTCTATTTATCATATAATTTAACATCAACGCACATATCAGATTAATCATCAATTACAAAAAAAAAATCTGAGTTGGGCATGCCCCATCTGAACCTGTCATTCTTCCAAGATCCTTTAAGTGGTATCAATGAATTCACAAAATTATTAATTATTAATTGAAATATCATTTATTTACTTAACCACTTATAATCATTTTTCAGTTTCATTTAAATCATTATTTAATATGAATTTTTATATCTTCTCTTCTTCCACTTTGTTCATGAAAATATAATTAAATAGATTAATTTTATGAATAAATAACTTTTAAAAAATAAAAATTCAAAGGTGACAAGGATTATGAATGGCAAGAACAAGAGTTTATTCCATGTAGAATGTTGGTTTAAGTCATATATTCATGTTAAATGCAATAAGAATTAATTTAGAATTAATTTGAGGCATGTGAAATCATTATATATAGTGTGTATTTAAATAAACTACATGTTGGCCTAGACACACTAGTGAATGTTCAGCCAGACTACATGGCTTGTAACATCTGTACACGATATGTAGTCCATTTTCAAAGATACACCATGTATTATCTTACACTACATACATGACTTGTGACTGTGTAACTAATAGACTACACACCGTGTATCGCATGTACATACCATGTACTCCCCTATTTTTATGGCATGATTTCATATCAAGTACCTAGGCATGTGGCATGGATATATGGTAAGAAATATGCACATTGTGTAGCTAGGTTGTACATGCAGTGTATATTACCAAACTATTCATTATTAAAAATTAATTTATTATACTGATTTAACCTTTTCAACATGTATTTTTTGTGGTTATTGAGTTGATAGTACATTCTATATAATGGGTTATATATATATATATATAATAAATGTCTAATTAATTTCTATGTAATGTTCAGAACTATATATCATGTATTATTCATAATACAGTCATTACTCTACATGAATTGAAATATAAAATGCTTCATAAATACCATGTGTTATGTGTGGTCATTCAGTTTACTCATTCAAACCATGGCATTACATGATAATTTATGTATACTAGATGTTTCATAAGTAAACAATATATGAATATAATATACATTGGGTATTTCGGACTGGTAGTCACCTTGTTCCCTCCAAGGTACATATTATGTATATAGTTAATTTTAAATAAATCTATATAATTTTCTTAAAATTATAATGGATGAGAATATATAAAAAATGAGGCGAGAATTAGAATAAATAAATTGATTATTTAAATATGATAATTATTTGATTCAACTATGATTTATCTTAAATAAGGACTAGAATTTAATGATAATACTATTAAATGCACAATTCATTTCATGTATGGAGACAATCATGATCATAGAACATACCTTTTTTGTGCAATTGGTTTTGTTTTAATTAATTAATTATTTAATTTATTTACTATACATCATACCGCTTCTCATTTTGTAAAGGAATTATATCCCATAGTTTATATTATATAAACCCCTTAACCAATATATCAGTTCACATCACTTGAGAGTGTTTAAAAGTGTATATAACAGATAGATATCCAAATATAATTGAGGTGTTCCAAGTTTAAAGTTGAAGAAAAACCAATCTAATAGAGATACATAGGTGGATAGGTGATAATATTCAACATGAACCATAAAATAGTTCGACATGTTTTCCCCAAAGTTCAATGTTCAATTTGTCATCTATTAGATAAAACTAACCATTTTTTAAATATCATGATCATTACATGTTATTATTATATTTCTATCATGTTTCATGGTTATTGCATTGATTTTTTTTTGTCGTGATCATATGAATAAATGAATTAACAAGAATGAAAGTTAGAACTAAAATAAATTGGATTATATGAAAATTTTATCTAATAAATGGTTAATCACTTAAGTAATTCCTCTTAATATTAACAATAATTTAATGAATATAAGAATTTAAAAATTATGAATAAATATAGAAATCCATCAATTATACATATTAAGATAGTATATCCTTCCACTAAATAATTTAAAATAAAACCATAGTTCAAAGTCCATTACCAGCCAAATTCGGGATGCTTTCAATTATGAGGGATTTCAAACATGAAGTATTGATTTGAATTAACTGAGTTTTTATCAAGGTTTTAATACTAAAAAAGGATATGATGTAAGTAAGAGGAATGGTTTAGGAAATCCAATTTAAGGATTTTAGGATTGGGGAGTCCACTCAACAGATCAAGGAACAATGAGTTAATACAGTTGGCATTTGGAATGCCTCTCAAAAACTATTCCAATTTCTTGACCATCCAAATTCAAGGTAATAATATGTGGAATATTGATCCTTTCCAATAGAATGTCCAACCAACATGATATTTTGAATCCAATAGTGAGGGTTATTGGGTTTAAATAATCTAGTGGGATATTAATAATTATTAAATTTATTTATCTACCTTTTATTAGATAAAGTACCAAAATTATTATCATCTTATTTGTAAAAACAATAATAAACCTGACTTCAATAATATCACTTTGATCTATAAATCATAACAATAACCTTATCACATACACTAATTTCAAATAGTGTAAAATATTCTTATGCATTATCCTACTTTATGAAATGTAATTGTATGTATTGGAAGTGCCAATTCTTAAAAAACATGGTTAAGAGGAATGTGAGGAGGATTTGTCTCTCTATGAGGAACATTTGAAAGATGAAAAAAATGTTCAATGTTTCATGCTATCATCTATGACCATTGATCATCTAAAAATAAATGAGGACATTAATGAATATTGTATGATGCCTCACCTTGAAGATATATATCTAGAGAAGGCAAGAATAAAGAGATTTGATATCTCCAATTCTCTATTTACAACCAATCGTGGAGAGTCGGTTCTATCAAGGCCTCATGTTGTCTATATTTTTAGCTACTTTCCTAGGAAACTGATGGATTCAATTACTAAATTATTTTTCAAAAAATACCGTAATTTTCTTACTATCTAATTCCTTATATAGTTTTGTTATTAATAATAACATGATAAATATTGAGAATAGTCGTTCATAACTTCTTAATTTAATTCCCCAAGTTGAAAAGGATATAGGTAATGAGAAACTCATAGTAATTTTGTTGAATAAGAAACAAATTAACGAGGAAAAGTGGGTCCAAGACTCATAACATGTCTAAATAAACTAAGAACCATCCATCCAAGAAGAGGACGATCCAGAGGTAGGGAAACAATATTGAAGAAGTATGTTTTTCATTTAGAAAACATGTCCACCCGATGAGAAAATGCACCATGAATCATTTAATTTCTTGGATTTTACATGTATTATTTTTAAATATTATATTGAATTATTTCAAGACCAAGATTTTTGATGGTGTGTGATTCTGAGGCCCGGAGTGCTAGGAATAAATGATTGAAATAAATTAAACTCTAAATAGCGCATGTGAGCGGATTTCTTGAAAAAGAGGAATAAATTTTAAACTGGTGGATAGATCAGAACTCCAAGGGGACTATTGTGTTCAGAGAAGTGACGTTACATTAGGTGAGGCATGACTTTGTTCGGCGTGGGTTGCCTGCTAAAGTTAATTTTTGGATGTTTAAAAAAAATTATTTTATTTTAATATGTTTAATGACATAATAACTTAGTTTTTACTCATTAAATTCCTAATTATAGAAACTTTGTTGGGTCAACTGCATAACACTATGAATTGACAACTGGAGTTGGAGCTGTGGAGGAGAACCTGTTGGTGGACAACCTCAGAGAAATCAATTAATGCACCTTGGGATTCGACAAATCTCACTGATGATCACTATGTGGCAATATTCCTCCAATCGAATCGAGGTATGGGTTTGTTATTTTGATTTAGTTCTTCCCCATTCTTGTATTAAATGATGAATGTAGATCAACTCCCAAATAGGTTGATCTGTGGATCATTCATTCTCACAGGAGGGTGTTATTTTCCATTCCTTTTGGGGTTTTGATTTGGGAATTGTTATCAATGGTAATTGTTGGAATATCATTTTGATTCACTGTTAAACCTACTAATGGGAACAAATCGATGTTGAGAAAAATGCCAGTGGAGGTGCATTCTTCTGTTTATTATTGTTTCCTTCCTCCCACATCATGTGATATTCGTGTTCTTCATGGGGCTATGAACAATATATTGTTATGAATATGTTTCGTAATGCAACGATACCAAATCAGAGATAAAACATCATAACAGCCTAGAGGAGGTGAAACAATGATGGCAGATGATGAATCGACTTAGATTATTCTTCAAAGCATTCTTCATGAGGGTGGATTGAGATGTGTCTTCAATGATGATCAGAGGACCAAAAATAATGGAGATGGATTTGAGAAGTCAGGGTGACGTCATCCATGGAATTTCGCATCGATCAGACAGTCGGATCAATGAATGGTTGATTCCCCATGGTGCAGAATAATGAAAATAGTGTTCTGGAAAAATCTAAAGAACATGGCGTGTTCTTTGATGAACACGCCGTGTGGGGTTGGCATGGCTGCGACTAGGGTTTGTGCACTGCACCTGAGGAAGAACACAGTGTACCTATGGGGAGACATGGCGTGTGGACCCCACCAAGTAGAATATGGAGTTCAGGGTGGAAGGAAGCACTAACATAGTGTGTGACCATCATAACTTGGTGTGTGGGTCCTTACAAGAACTCAATGTGTGTCTCTTTGATACCATGGACATAGGGTTGAGTACATGACATGTACTCCACCACATTGCCAGACATGGACGGATACATGGGATACCTCATGTACCGGTTCACGTTCTAGGACACATGGGTCGAAGCAGTGTATGGGCACAAGGCCAGCATTCACAGAGTCTTCCCAAGATAGAGGAACATGGTGTTCCGCACTCTTACCAGTCGTGTATACCTTCTTCTACATGGCAATCCTTATGATACGGTCTATTGTACATGGGAAGTACCTGGGGTCAGAGGACATAGTGTGTGACCCTTATACACGTTGTGTACCATTCTACACATGGATTGATATTCTTTTCACCATTTCATGGGCAAGTTTTGTTTGGTTTAGTTCCCCTTTGCTCATTCCCATTAAGGTCAAGTATCGTTTATATCCACATAAGTATGATCCGTTCAGTAAGAATTTCTGAGATAGAGTCAAGTATCCCTCCGCGAGGCCTTGAGAGAGATCCTATATCCATTATTAACCCTAGGTAGAGTCATGTATCAATGTGACTAATCCTATAGGACACTGATCCCCTACTTAGCAGGTGAATCTGGATGCATCGTGCTATCCTCAAAGGCCCTAGAAACGATCCTCATCTGTGTATCGTGATCTTTTCCCACTTATAAGTGTATTATCTTGGAATGAGTCTATATTTTATCTATTCAGATCTATCAGTGCATCTATCTCTATCATGGATTTTCCCGATGAATAGTACTTCTTAGGTGGACGACAACAGAGTTATCAGACTCATGAAGTGAGTTCCCCCAGATGAGTGCTTTGTGGAATCTTTGAACTGAATCCCTAACATTGGTATGTGGTTGTTGTAACTAACATGTAGACTACGGGTCTAGGTTTATTGTATATATAGATGTAGACTACGGGTCTGAGTTCCTTGTAGGATTAGGTGTTCCTACAGCTATGAGTAGTAGTCCTAGTACCTCTTTCTTGCTTACAGGTTGGGATTTGTAGTTTTCAGATTCTTTCTTTTGAGGGTCTTATATTCTCGACCAGTCTACTTTATATACTTTACATCCATTGTACACAATTTTTTGGGTTTAGTTTTTTTCATGCACTTTTCCTCTCAGTGGTTTTTACTTTTCATCTTTTGTGGGATTGGAGATGTGTGCGTGTGTACAGGTTCTTAGGCAATGCCTCTTATGTTAGCGATATGCCTACTGGGTGCTAGTTACCAGCCCCTGGCCTATTGGAGGCAGGCTTGGGGAGTCATGATGATGGACACACTAGGACGGGTCATGAAAGTGTGGTATCAGAGGTGGTAGGTTCTTCCTTAGGAACTAGATTCAGTGAGACTGGTTTGGAGAAACACTTTCAAGTGGTCTGAGTTCAGATTTCAGGTGAGGGACTCTGGTGTTCATGCAAGTGGCCAATGTATCCATACACCATGAATCGGATATCCTTGTTTCAATTAGATATATGAACACACCAGTTTCAAGGAAATAAAATAATGGTACATGAATCATATTGGAATGGGTTGTGTCTTCCATGTCCTATAAATTCAGCTATCTAGATATACTCTTGACCATGGTACACACTGTTTATTTATAGGATGCCTTCACAATGCATATCATCTAGGATTCAGTACCTTGATCGTGAGGATGACCCCCTCAGTTACAAGGATTCTATACATGGAATAGTTTTCTAGGAATTACCCCCAAGTGGTGAACCTTCTATACCACCACCAGTGGGGAAGCACGTGGTACCTGTATTACCGATAGACGAGGAGCGTAGGATGAGCGCAATATATGAGTTTCAGAGACAGAGACCCCACAAGTTATGTGTTGAGCCCAACCCCTAGGCAGTTGAGGACTTTCTTGAGGTGGTGACCAGAGTTTTCTATCTAGTGAGGACCAAGACCGACAAAGAAATACCTTATAACATTTATTTCCCAAGATCAGGAGCATAAATGTTTTCCCTTCCAAGATGCTACATTGCTTGTACAGTACATTTACGGTATAAATCATGCTATTTTACCTAGCCCATAGGATTACAATGTTTTCCCTAAGGTCGACCCTGGTGAGGACACCAGTAGATCAGATGGTGGTCCTAAGAGCGAGCCTTCTTCATGGTTCAGTAGGACGATGGTGGAGTTTGACCATGTAGACTCATGATGATGAGACTCTTTCATGGATATAGTTTGAGCGACTCTTCATGGTGGAGTAATATCTAGTTACACTGAGTGAAGTGCATATCCTAGAGCCCCTTCAATCTAGTAGGGTATTTTGATGATGGATGACTATTCATCTAGGTTCACCATCCTCTCCAGGTACTCAATGAATATGGTCGGGGATTAGTACTTCAGATCTCAGACCTTCGAGCGTGGTATATGAAGGGACATATGAGATAGTCTAGTGCCTCTTTTTATTTTGACTTATGCATGAGTTCTCAAGAGATATTTGGTGGTCAAGATCTTCTTGTCTGACTAGAGATAGCCATTGGCAGTCAACAACATGTACATTGGTGCAGATACTTTAGCAGTAGGGAGTCGACGCTAGAGAAAGGAATCAGGATGTGGGAGACATCACATGAGGACCCATGACCGGGTATCGACAATCCATGGATCTTAGGATGGATCCAGTCAGCCAAGGGAGAGGCGATGCTACTCCTACAACGATAGAGGAAATCATTCTAGAGACAATCCAACCCGTTGCGCTGCTGATAGGGAGGCAGTGGATGGTCCACCAAGGCAGAGGTAGAGAGTTGAGTAGGTAGACCCTTCATGAAAAGGACATTATATTTGATTAGAGAGAGCTACATGTGGTGGAAAATTCTTTGATATACTTCCATCACCACCCTCAGGGGGTCCACACCAATCTTAAGGAGTTGGGGGATTGGTGTAGGGATAACTGCATGCAGTTGATGTGTATGACCCAGGGACTCCTGGAATGATCTGAGGTACGATATCTGTCTTTTATACCTTATATTCCATACTCATAGAAGCATGTTCCTATCATTATTTACTCGCTACATGTCTTGTGCAAAACCTTGAGGTTCTGGTAGAGTTGTTGACTCGACCCTTACTCTTAGAGACACCTACAAGAGGAGATTAGATGATCACACATCTTTGCAGACAGAGTGATCTTTACTTTGGAGGTGAGAGTTTCAGTTAGTACCTCTTGGTGGAAGCGTCGAGTCCTTATGATGTCATTCTTGGTATGTATTAATTATCTTCTGTCCATTCCCAGATTGAATACTTTAGGTGTAGAGTGTGGTGTGTCCATAGTGATGGGTTGAGGTTTTCCTTTTTTGGTGAAAAGGAAACCCAGGAAGCACAAAATGGGCTCATGCATATGAGGGTACAAGAGATCACTCATGAGTTGTTGAGCCTTACCCTCAGAGCAGTAGATTTCATGAGCTTTTAGTTCCCAATAGTAGTGGTGGAGTATGAGGACGTCTTTCCAGAAGATGTTCCAGGATTACCTCCTCATCGATAGAACTACTTCTGCATCAACTTACATCCCAAAAAGGAACTGATATCCTCAATAGCGTATCAGATTTCTTCTACAGAGACATAAGATGAGGGTTTAGTTTGTGGATTTTCAATGTAAGGGCCTCATAAGATCCATTGTTTCAGCCCGGGCAGCACCGATTTTGTTTTCCAAGAAGGAATATGGGAGTTTGAGGTTGTTCATGGATTATCAGCACCTAAATCAGTTAACTATGAAAAATAAGTATCCATTTCCGAGGATCGATGACCAATTCAATCATATGAGAAGGAAAAAATGTTTCTCGAAGGTTGAACTTTGATCGGGTTACCACCAGTTACGAGTATGGTTTGAGGATATACCGAAGACAGCTTTCTGATGCCGCTATGGTCACTAAGAGTACTCGTTGATTCCCTTTAGCATGACGAACACCCCCACAGTGTTCATGGGATTTATGAACTAGATATTCTAGTTGTACCTAGACTGGTTAATATTGTTCTTCATAGAAGACATCCTTGTGTACTCAGGGCCAGAGGAGGAGCATGCAATACACCTGTGGATGGTTCTAGACATACACTGAGAGCACCAAAATTATGGGAATATCTAAAAATGCGAGTTCTGGATACATGAGGTACACATTATAGTACATTTTATATAAATGGATGGAGTAGAATTGGACCCGGTCACGGTTGAGGCAGTTATAGCATGGGAGCCACCCTAGAGTGTGACCGATTTGCGAACATTCCTTAGGCTGGTAGGATACCACCGGAGATTTATCCATGATTTCTTCTAGATATTAGTACTTATAGAAGCCTTGACCCATAAGGGGCATCCTTTTTAAAGATGGAGAAGTTCCAGCTAGATTTCCAGTAGTTGAGGCATAGTTTGACGAGCGCACTGATCTTGAGATTTCCAGAGGAATTTTTCGGGTATGTAGTTTTCTATGATGAATTAGAGACCAGGATTAGAAATTTTCTAATGTAGATATAGGAGGTGATTTCTTATGGTTCATTCCTACATAGTCTCCATGTGAAGAACTATGCAACACATGATCTTAAATTGGCAGTGGTAGTATTCACATTGGAGATGTGCCCACACTACCTGATGGGTGAATGATTTATTGTATACTCTAACCACAAGAGCCTCAAGTAAATATTCTCATATAAGGATCTAAATTTGAGATATTGGCGATGGATAGAGTTCGTAAAGGATTATGAATTCAAGATCATCAATGCTATTTCAAAGGGGGATGTTTTGGCATATGATCTCAGTAGGAGATCGAGTTTTCAGTTACTGAGTGAGGCGTCAGGGTAGTTGGCCTCACTATAGTTATCTTTCATGGATAGAGATGATGAAACTTTTCTACAGTAAATGGTTTTCACCCCTCTACTCTTACAGTGAGTCAGGGAGGCACATCTATGGAACTTCTACTACAAGACTTTACATGCTCAGTTATCCACAGGACATGCTTCTGATGGGTTTTCACAAGGTGGGGAGCACAAATTGATTTTTAGAGGGAGCACATTTGTACTAGTGGAATTGCGAATGGACATCCAGAGGGAGTTTCATACATCCCCCATGGTGGTACATCTTGGAGTATAAAAAATGTACCAGGATTTCGAACATTAGTTTTGGTGGACATGAATTAAGAAGGAAGAAGTAGAGTTCGTTTCTCGATGCCTTATGTGCTAGTAGGTGAAGGCTGAGCACCCAGTTCTAGCTGGGTTAGCTCATCCCTGGAGGTTCCAGTATGGAAGTGGGATTGAATATCGAGGTAATTTGTAATGGGATTACCATGAATGTCCAAGGGACATGATTCTATCTGGTTGATCATTGAACGAATCACCAAGTCATCTCACTTCATAGCTAATAAGGATCAGAGTTCCATAGAGAACATGGGATGCCTCTATGTGCAAGAGATAATTTGTATTCATGGAGTCCCTTCTATAATATTATCTGATCATGATGCGCACATCACATCCTAGTTATGGAAGGTATTGTAGGAGGCTTTTGGGATTCAGCTATTCTTGAGCACGATGTTCCATCCCCAGACCGATGGTTAGATGGAGGGTACCATTCTGGTTTTGGAGGATATATTGTGGGCATGTATCTTGGACTTTGGTTTCAATTAAGGGGACCACCTACCACTGATGGAGTTTTCGTGCAATAAAAACTCCCACTCCACCATTTTCATGGCACCATTTGATTCCTTATACAGGTGACCCTTCTGGTCACCACTCTATTAGACCGACCCTGAAGAGTCAGCACTTAAGGTTCCAGAGTTGGTGCGAGTTGCCACTGAGAAGGTTCATGTCATCCATGAGCAGATGAAGACTGCACAGAGATGGTATAATTCTTAGGCTGGTAGACAGAGGTGACCTTTGAAGTTAGATGAGGGAGACCATATATTTTTTTGGGTCTCACCTCGATGAGGGTTGTGGAGATTTGGTCAGGGCGACAAGTTGTCTCCAATGTTCATCAAACCATTTCAGATACTGCGCAAAGTTCACGATGTGGAATACCACCCAACTCTTCCGCAATAGTTGCACCGAGTACATAGTTTCTTCCATGTCTCACAGTTGAGGTGGTACGTGCATGATCAACTGGACTTCATCGACTGGGGTGAGATGGACATCTATGATAGAGAAAACATCACAGAGTATCCGATGGAGGTTGAGGATCGGAAGGTGTGGATCCTTAATGGGTGAGAAATTCACTTTTTGCATGTTCAGTGGCATCACAAGAATATTCAGGATGGAATGTGGGTGCAGGATGCTCTAATTCTTTACTAATACCCTCATCATTTTTAGTATCCCCCTTTTCTTTGGCCTTCGGGGAAATAAATACCTATTGTGGGGAGAATGTAATGTCTTGGATTTTATATGTATTATTTTTAATTATTATATGGAATTATTTCCAGACCAGGCTTTGTGATGACGTATGATTCCAAGGGGATGCATATTTGTAACCCCACATAGTTATCTCTCTAAAATAAAAAATGTGGAGAAGGGATGTAAGAGGGGAAAATGGTATTGAAATGAGAGTGATTGAAACATGAAGTTCTAAAATATCTATGGAGGGTCTGTTGGATAATGGGAGATACTCCAAAAGATTAAATGATATAGGGGTGTAAAATTTCTTGAAAGTTTAGTGGTAGAGGTTGTACTGATCCATTCTCTCCTACCCCAATGGAAACCTTATGCGAAAACTTATGTGGGATTGGAATTACATGCTTCATTTGAATGCTCCTATTAATTATTTCTAAAAGCTTCCATGACATTATTTTCATGTCTGAAACCATATTATAATGCAGGTACATGGATGGTATTTAGAAAAATCTATATTTTAGTTCCATTTCCCTATCTCCCAACAAGGACACTATGGTGGAATATATATTCTCTAGAGAAAGGAGTTGTATTTAAGGATAAAATCATCTTCCCATAGCCACTTTACTATCACCATTCACCACTGAGTAACATAGGATTAGGTTTTTGTTAGCTTCTATCGGTGGTCCTCACAAAGGGGTAAATAAATGTCAATGACTTTTCATAGGTACCTATGGGAGAGATTACCCATTCCTCTTCTAATATTAGGGTACTTAAAGTAAATTTTATTTCAACATGAGAAGAAAAGGGTATCCAACTGACCTCTTTCATCAATGATGTATTTCTATAAGGCCACCTTGTTTTCAAGCCTGGATGATTTGGGTTATTTTGTAATCCTTCATATATGGTTCTTAGGGAACACTAAAAAGTCTCACATTATATAGATTTTTTAGATACTAAGGGTTTAATTAATAAATTAACATTTTCATCTTCTTCAAGGTTTCTCACATTAAACCTACTTCTTATACCACTTCTCTATCTTCACCATCTTCTATCACAAACTAAGAACGTCAATATATGAAATAATCTTCATATTTTAATGCTTTTAAGAAAAGGATAAGGAATTATAATATGTTATAAATTCTTACTGGAAGGTTGGGGATAATTATATGGTAAATAATATCGAACATGTAGATGATACTTTGATGGGATATAGAAATTCCATGTTATTCCATCCATATTCTCAAAGAAAAAACATGTTCAAAATAATTCCACCATTTTCCCAAATTTCTTTGATGATAACATAATTTTTTCAATGTCCACTATTGAATAATGAAATAATATTTTTCAAATAATTCTCTTTTATGATATAGAATCCATAAAATCAACCAACTTTTCTAAATCAGAAATAGCATTCAGCACTGGAGTCATTATAAGTAGTAATGAATAACTCAATGAAACATATGGTATTTAGGTTTTCAAGTATCATAATTAATAGCTTGGGCTTCCCATGGTCTTTGTGTGTTCTAAAAGGGAGTTTTTCTCATGTATCCATGATATAATTTTTAAAAAATATAGGGGTGGTTCTTTAAAAATATATATAAAGTGGGAAAAGTGTCTCTTATCCTGATGGGGGAACAAGATAACCCAACATATATTATATCCTTATTTAAGATGCCTATTTATTTCATTAACAAAATCCACCCCACATTTTCAACATCTTATGGGGGATTAATGGTGGGTGAAATAAAAATCATTGGTTGGCATGTGACAAGATTTACACCCCTAAATCCTATGGTGGGAATGGGGTTCTAGTATATGTGTATATTTAATGATGTGCTTCTAGAAATATAAGGATGTAGGCTTCTATAATAAACTAATTCTCTGTCCATTCAGATCCTGTAGACTAGATATTCTCCTCATTTGTATTTCTGTGTGTCTGCGATTGGCCCCCATCCAAGAGATTTTTTTGGAAAAGTTTATGGGGATATCATGAGATTATTTGAAGAGAAATATACTAGAGAATTTGATATGGTTCCACATTATATACTTGTAGAGACCCATATCTGGTCGAAGACAAAGGTATGAAGGCTACCTCTCTGTCTGTCCTAGGGTAGGAAGATTCAACAACACAATACTTGTTTGATTGTGTAGTTAATGTTTAGTGTTTGGAAATATTAGAATGTTGGTTCAATGATAGAGACCAAAGAATAATTTTGAGCATATTTTTTTGAAGGATATTCTTTAGGATAGTCTCTGATGGAGTAGATAGAGTACTAGATTTTTTTCTTTTAAATATTCTTAAAAGATGGAACTTGGGATGCGAAGCTTAGAGGGGGATGTTTGTGGAAGACATTGTGTCATATGAAAGTTCCCACAAGATCTATTATTTATTATTATAATTATGTGTCCACATACTCTCCATTAAGGATTCCCTCTTGTTTTTTCACCCTTCCAATAAATCTATTTTTCCCATGTGTGGGTTGATCCAGTGTTTCTAATAGATGCAATCTTTTTTTTCTCTAGTTCTAGGGACATCTAGAACATGTCGTATTACAACACTAATCTCTTGGTGGACATGGAGATTGGTATCGCTTTGGTTCAACTGCACCATTCATCCTCTCTACCCATGGATAAAGTTGATACTCTCTTCTCTATTTCTTGAGTTATCTAAGTTAGTAGAAATTATTTTTCCTTTCACTAGTTATCGAGTCATACTTTCTTATGGATAAAACAATCTGTTCCTTGGCTATAAATAAGGAAACATCATGATTTTTATCTTGATAACCTAAAAGAACATTAATAATGTAGTGTATGGGAACCTCCCCACTAGATATGTTGATGATTTAGGTAGAAGCCTCAGTTTCTAGAGGCATATCCATTGATATTGTGGGTTCCTAGAAAAATGGAAGCATTATTGGGGAGGGATATATGTTAAAATTTATTTTAATAATCATTTACTGAAACCAAGAGTGAGGATCTTTCAGGTCAGATTTATAATTACTTTTTTTAATATCTGAAAAAATAAATACATGGGCTTTGGAACTTTCATCATTGATGATTTTTGACCATCTGAAAAGTCCATTCCAGATCTCCTTCATTTCATTTGTGAGGATCCAAGGGTATAATCCCTCTAGTACTGATCCAAACATTCTCTAATGGTCTCCAAGAAACTCCACTAATTCTCTGGGTGATAGCACAAAAAATCAAATGTCTTTCATTATTCATTATTTTTTACTCATTCTTCGGTCTTGAATAAATTCTCTCTTAGGTTTATTGTTCTTGAGAGGGAAATAGGAGGATGAGTCGAGATAGAATTTTTTGTGGGAAACAATTCTATATTCCCAAACATAGAATTTGTTTTGAATAAATTACACAATACACAGAGTCATCTATTTATAAATATAGGATTTCAGTTAAAAATTTAATTACATAACCGCCATTAAATATAATTATAACCATTAATGAAATCACAAGAAACATAATAATAAAAATAATAAAAATAATATTCTATTGTGTGCCCACTGGTGAAAAATGGATTAAAATTTTTTACTTTCTTATAAATAATTATTTTATCCCCAACACGGTCTTGGTCCATTCGAACTCCTCTTGCAATTATTGAACACCCAAATAAATATTATATTCTCCTAAATAAATATATTTTTTAAAAACTAGTAAAAATGTATTTATTAAATAGTTAATAAAATAAATAAATAATGTTTCTTCATAATTATGTGAATAAATACTTATTTAATTTACGTGATCAATATAACTTGAATAAAATTAATCCTTAGTCTTGAGAGTAATATTTATTCGATTAACTAAATTCATTGAATTTAATCGAGACCAACATAAAAACTTAGTGTGTGACCCTCTAAGATTCTTTCTTGATGGAATTAGGCGGGATTTCCAAAAGTCCAAGATTACTATCTAGAAATGGTTCAAGTCCCCCAAAGAAAAGAACATAAAGTTTGAATTACGGGAACCACATATAAATGCACACTGTGTAATATAATCCCTTTATCACATTATCTAATCAAGATGGTTTCATGATGGTGTCATCAATATATATGATTGATACATAACTCTATGACTTCCTGAAATAAACTTATCATTACACCATATACATGAAATTTAGGGATACTATTCTATTTCAATGAACGGAATGAGATATCAACTTCTATAAAGATGGAATGGAAAAATTCTTCCTTGAATTGGCAATTAATAACATGTCATTCATGACATATCCAACATACCCTACTTCCCACCAACATATGACATGTTGGTTCTCATTAGAAAATCTAATTGTGTGAGTCATGAAATGAAATAATGATAATCTTAAAGTCTAAATACCATTACACAAACCCTCAAATAGGAATATCTAATTACACCAAAACATGCAGAATTCATATTGGCTAGTCATTTCTCATAATCTCCCATATTAGAGATTACCAAGTGTGAACTTCATGAGAAGAAGTCTCATCTTCTTATGAATACTCACACTTGATGGTCTATATACTATGTGTCCCATCATATTATGTTATCCAACCACAAACTATATTAAGAATATTTTCATATCAATTCAAGGTTCTCATAATAGTCGGTAACTAGTACGACCAAATCAATGCAAGAAAATACTCTTGGACATTATTACATTAAATTCATGTAGAATAACGAAAAATATATAATAAGATATTTAATTTAATATTTAATACTTCAAATATTCATGTAATTAAATTAAAAACCATTGGTTCTAGAACACCAACTTTAACAAACATCCACTTATACTTGAGCCAACTTCCAATGACTTTCAGTCCGCTATACCACACATGATAATAATGTTTTTGCTGAGTCAAGGCTTTTGTCAAGGGGTATTCCATGTTTTCATCCACATAAATACAACTCACAACAACTTCACCTATCTGAGAAAAATACCTCAAGAGATGATACAAATTATGTTCTTCATCCACTAATGTGAACTTCTCTCTTTTTCGAGAGCCACCACTGTAGTATTATCACAATAGAGTGTGACGAGATCTTTACTGTTAGGTACCACAACAAGATCTTGGAAGAAATTATGCATCTAAAATGATTCTTTTGCAACCTCAGAAGCTACAATATACTCAAACTCCCCTATATAATCTATGACCACAACATTCTTTGAGCTTTTCCATCTCACAACACCTCCATTAAAAGTGAAGATGTATCCCGTTTGTGACTTCATGTCATTTTGATCAGTTTGGAAATTAGCATCTGTATATCCTCTGATGACTAGTCCCCATCTCCTCTATAAAACAAAAACATATCCTTAGTATGCCTCATATAGTTAAGGATAGTCTTGAATTCTATCCAATGGTGGTCACTTGGGATCTTCTTGATATCTTCCTACCACACTTAATGCGTAGGTGACATCTAGCATAATACAAAGCATGAAATTCATGAATGTACCAATTACAGATTAATATGGAATCCTTGCCATTTTATTTGCTTCCTCATGGGTCTAAGGAAATATTTTATTGGATAGATGAATTCCATGTGACGCTGGAAATAATCCCTTCTTGGATTGTTCCATATTAAATATCTTCAGTATCTTTTCAATGTATTTAATTTAACTTGGGCTGAGAAACCTCTTGGATCTATCACAATGTATCTTAATTTGATAAATATATGATTCCTCACCCATGTATTTCATGGAAAAAATTTATTCAATGATTCATTAACATATTGTAAGACTGGTATTTCATTTCTAATAAGTAATATGTCATCATTATATACTATTATGAAAATGAATGCTCTTTTACTCATCTATTTTTAGACACAAGGAACACATTTATTCTTTAGGAAACCAAATTCCATTATAGATTAATCAAAATGAATGTTCGATGTCCTAGATGGTTTCATTAATCCATAAATGGATTTTTTTAACTTGCATATCTTATTAGAATCATTTAGAGTCAAAAACCCTTCAGGTTGCATCATGTAGACATATTCCTAAATGTTCCTGTTAAATAAGGTTGTTTTGAAATCCATTTTACAAATATCATAGACATGATAAGATGTAATGAAAAGTTTAATTCTGATGGATTTCAACATTGAAAATGGTAAAGAGGTTCATAGTCACTACCTTGATGCTATTTAAACCCTTATCCAACCAGTCACAACTTCTAGGTACTTAACATTCCTTCAATGTCCAGTTTCTTATTAAATACCCATTTGAAACCATTGGGATTTACGTCCTATGAAATATCTACCAAAATAAAGACTTGGTTTTGATGCATGAAATCCTTTTCAGAATTCATGGCGTCCTGGAACTTGGAAACATCTATGCCACATACTGCTTCCTTGTAGGTTAGAGGATCATTATTATCAACTAATAATGAGTCACCATCCTCAGTTACTATAAAACCATACCATTCTGGTCCTCTATCCTCTCATGTACTCCTACGTAGTACTTGTGTATTTGGAACAATTTCTTCTTCCATGAGGCTTTGTGGAATCTGATCATGTACCAACTCTTGTGTGTCTTGAGCCTCAACTACATCAAAATATCTATCTCTACCACTATCTATTTTGGTAATGTGATCCCTCTCAATGAATATGGAATGTATTTCCACTATAACCTTTTTTCTAGGCATTGTATAGGCAATATCCCCTTTTTTCCATAGGGTATCTTGTAAATGTACACTTTGTTCCTCAAGGGGAATGCTTTTTTACGTGAAGAGGCATTACAAAATGTTCCACTTCCCCACACATTTAAATATGATAATATGGTTTTTCTTCAATTCAAAATTCATATGGAATACTATTAATCAATTTAGTTGGCACATGGTTTAGTATTTGTGTTGCTGTTTGTAATTCATATCCCAAAAAGGATAATGCAATACTCACATGACTCATCATTGATATCACTATGTACAACAAGGTGTGGTTCCTCCTTTCACTTACACCATTCCAATGAGGAGTGTAAGGAGGATTGATTTGGGATAGGATCCCAAAATACCATAAGTAATCAATGAATTATTTATTAATATATTCTCCACCACGGTCTAAGAGGAGTTTCTTTATCTTCCTACCATGTTGGTTCTCAACTTCATACTTGCATTCCTTGAATTTATGAAAATAATCTAACTTATAAATCATTATTTAAATATGTCCATATCTACTAAAATAAGCATTAAAAGTTTTGAAGAATGAGTACCCACCCCTTTCTTCAATAGGAAATAGTCCACAAACATCGGTATGTAATAATTCACAAAGCTCTTTATCCCTTTAACAGTTCTCACTAAATGGAGATTTGGTAATTTTTCCTTATAAACATATGTGACATAAAACAAGTTGTTTTAGTTTGAAATAATATATATATCCATATTGATGTAATTTTTTCAATCATTTTTTATTTTCATGACCAAGCTAGTGATGAAAAAGGTGGGTATGGTGTGAGTCATGTGAAGTAACTTCATTATTGATTTCCATTACTTGGTTCATATAATCCAACAAGAACATAATATTATGTAAATGTTTCATACAATAAAAAATTATATATTTATAAAAGAAGAAAATTTTATTTAAAAATTTTAAAATTAATCCAGCTGTATCTAGTCTAGATTCAGAAATAATTTTTTTTGGTAACTGAATTCACATAATAACAATCATTTAAAACAAATATCATTATTGTCGAAAATGTTAGGTCTTAGTCCCTGATATCTATAATTTTTTTATCTCCATTAGCTATTCATAGATCTACCTCCCCTCGGTTGAGTTTTCTTAATATATTTGTTTTTTGTATATGAATACATATGTGAGCACCAGAAGCTATATATAATACCCAATTTTTATGAAATATATAAATTTTATTGAAAATAAAGGAACCTGAATCATCCCATTGCTTCTTTAGCTGGGTGTAGTTTTTATTCCAACAGCCCTTCTTACCACATGAAAAAATAGCTCATATTATTACCTTACTTCCCTTTAGATTTTTTCTTATTGGAAGGGTGTGAAGAAACTTTGGGGTTAAAAATATTTTCATTCCCTTTCTGTTTGTTCACCATAAGCATAGAATGCCTTTAATGATTCATATCTTTTTCTACATGGTAAAGGAGGATAAAAATATATATCAATGAATTTTTAATGTTATTCATATTAAAATTCACTGCAAAACTGGATATGCTCTAAGGGAGTGATTCCAGAATGAGATTGGTGCCCAGTTCATTGGGAATTTTAAACCTTAGAACCTCTAGGAGCACAACATATCCAATGAGCATGACTACATGAGGCCCAAATGGGGAACCCTCTCCAATAATACTATGTAAGAGAAACTTGTAAATATCAAACTATTCCTGTATAACTATCTCCTAGTAATGACCATGAAGGTGCTCAAACGTGCTACATGAATCCATGTTTTCATAAGGCTTCATGAGTTCACTAGATATAGAAGAAATAATCAAACATTGAACATAGACTGAGTCATTCATATGTTTTTCATAGACTATGAACTATTCATCACTCACCTCTTGAGAAAGAGGATCGAGCATTTAGAATTCTATCAAGTAATATTTCCCTTGATGGTTTTGAATAAACCAAAGGCATCTAAACCTCTCCGGGAAGTTACTGGTAGTGATAAAATTTTCTTTATCCAATGTTTATCAAAGGGATAGTTTTGATGTTGAACTTGTAATTTTATTCCATAATTAAAAGAGAATATTATTAGTACTTTTCTTGATTATAATTTATCGAGAAATAATAAATTTACTGATTTTACTAAATCTACCAATATTTTATCAAGCCCTAAAAGCCCTCACCATTGAACTTGGAATTTCTAGTTTCTAGTACATTCTATTGGAAAGGATTCATATTCCACTTCTCATAACCACAAAAATGGATGGTCAAGATATTTTGAAGGTATTTAGGTACACAAGTCTATGCAAACTATGGGATTGCACCTCCTTGATCTGTTGAGTGGACTCCCCAATCCAGAAATACTAACTTGAATTTTCTCAAAAAATGCATCAAAATTACACAATGTCTAGAAAGGGTTACTCATATTGATGTAAAAAGGTTAATTCAACCCTAAACCTTCATAAGAACTCCCTTATAATAGTAAGTTCCCCCAAAAGGGTTGGTCAAACACATAGTTTTGTTTTTTTATTATTATGTAATTGAAGTATTTTTATGACATAATATTAGATTGAAGGATTTTATTTTATTATGCATATATTTTTATCTTTTTTTATCATTTACATGTCTTGTTAATATTTATATTTATTTTTAATTAATTAATTAACCATATTTGGATAAATCATTTAAGCATTATCAATTTTATTTAAATTATGTCTTTGTATATTAATTAATGCATTTATGTGATCATGGCCTTGCATCAATAAATATAATTTTAATTCATTAGATAGAAAATTAAAAAAAATTAATTAAATGACCCCATCATGAGCTTATCTGAAGGTTTGTTTAATGAGAGAACATTAAATCAACATATGACCTAGGGGAAATAAATCCTTATACCGGACTTGGCATGAGCTAAAATATTCCACATGTCCACCTATTTATCACCAAGTTGGCATCATTATGGTTCTATTTTGAACTTTCTCCACGCACCTTGGGATACTCCATTAGTAACAAATATTTATTACTCATATGTAGGTGAGGGGAACCAATGGATTGGTTAAAGGGAATTACATAAATATACATGGACACGAAGGTCCTACATAATAATGGAGGGAGGGATGACTCACAATCCATATTTTAATTTAATATAAAAAAATTTCAAAACGATTCAGTAAATTTAGTTAAATAAATTCCCACACACACATAAGTCTTTGTCAAGATCATGATCAATTGTACACTAAAAAAATATGAAAAAAGTAAATATCTATCATTTACATATTTATCTATTTTTCTATTATGATGAACATACATATAATAATTAATTAATTAATTAATTAATTAATTAATTAATTAACTTACATCTTAATGATCATATGAAATAAGTTGGAGATACCCATCAATTTTTCATTCATGGAAAATAAATAACATAACCATTAATGACATGTTTATTACATTAAATTAATTGAGATTTAAAAATTATTTAAAACCATTGTTACATTTTCAAACACACAACAATGTGCTAATCATTAATATAAGGGTTTAATGCTGTAATTTTTCAAATTTAATGTAATTTTAATTTTCTACATTAATGGGAGACTACATGGTGTGAAAATCCAACTACACCCCGTGAAACACGATTCACATATATCTAAGTCGCATGCTTAGGGATTCAGTATACTAACTCTGCCTCTCTACATGGTGTGTACATGTCAGCTACACACCCGATATCCACTTGCCACATTCCACGTTTTCATAGTCAACACATGGAGTTCAATAGAAGCACCATGTCTTTTAAATTGCTCGGTGAATCTAGATACAATGCACATGGGTATACGACGTGTGCTCCGGCCGTACACCGTGTAACCCATCTTTACCAGTCAATGCCTTGGCACATCCTGATGATATTGACGATCATTATACAATTATTATTAAATATAAAATAAAATTAAACACTGAATAAACCTGATTAATATGTCAATAAATGTTAATTCAAATTAAGTTAAATAAAGAATATCATGAAATGAAAATCTTACCATGATTGCACATAGACCAATAACTAAATAAATAATTATAAATTTAAATGATATCCCTCTAAAACCACTTGTTGGTTCCTAGCATAATGGAAGTGTTGCAGAGGAGGGAGATATATTAAAATTTATTTTAATAATCATTTCCACAAACCTAGACTAGGGATATTGAACATCAAATTTATAATCAATTTATTTAATATATGAAGAAATAAATACCTAGGCTTATGGACATTCTTTGTTGATGATCCTTAATTATCCAAAAATTCCCTTATAAATTTAATTTTTTTCTTTTGTGAGGATCCAAGGGTATAATCCCTCTAGCGATGATCCACACGTGCTCTAATGGTGTCTGAGCAATGTGACACATTATTTGGGTGGTAGCGTAGAAAATCAAATGAATTTAATTGTTCATTCCTGATCTCTTATTCACCGGTCATGAAGAAATTCTCTCTTATGTTTATCATTCTTAAGAGGGAGAGAGTTGGAGGAGTTTTGAGAGATTTTTTTTGTGCCCAAAAATTCTCTATTCCCAAACTTGGAATTGGTTTCGAATGAAATACACAATAGATATAGCTGTCTATTTATAGAGTTGGGGTTTCAGTTAAAAATTTAATTTCATAACATCCATTAAATATAATTCTAACAATTAATTAGATTCCATGAAACATAATAATAATAATATTATTATTATTATTTTCTATGCAACTTGTCAAAAATGGATAGATAATATTCACCGGATCATAAATAATTATTTTATCAGGGACATGGTCTTGGTCCATTCGAACTCCTCTTGTATTTATTGAACACCCGAATAAATATTTTATTCTATTTAATAAATACATTAATAAAAAACTAGTAAATAAATATATATTAAATATTCAATTAAATAAATAAATAAATTTTATTCACTAACTGATCAACAAATATTGATTTAATTTATGCGATCAATATAACATGAATAAATATATTCCTCATTCTTGATTATAATATTAATTACATTAATTAATTTCAGATAGAATTTAATCGAGACCAATAGAATCACTTAGTGTGTGACCCTCTAGGATTCTTTCTCATTAGCATTAGGAGGGATTTCCTAAAGACAAATATTACTATCAAGAAAAAGGTTATGTAACCCAAGAGAAATTACTTAATGTTACAATGACAACAACCAAATATGAACACTCAATATTTAATATAATCCCTTTATCACAATATCTCATCAAGCAGGTTGGATGACAAAGTCATTAACCTATATGCTCGATACATCATACTTTTACTATCTGAAATAAACTCATCATTACACCATAGAAATGATGTTTTGGGTGACAGTTCTATTTCAATAAAAGGGAAGAGATATCAAAAACCATAAATATGGAAGGGAAAATCCTTCCTTTAATTATCCATTAATAACATGTCATTCATGTCGCACCCAATGCACCTTACTTCCCACCAATATATGACATGATGGTTTTTGTCAGCATATCTAAGTGAGTGATTCATCAAATGCATTAGTGATAATCTTAAAGCCTATGTTTCAATACACATGCTCACAAATAAAAATATTCGATGACACCAAGACATGCATAATTCCTATTGGTGAGCTTGTACTCATAATCTACCATATTAGAGATTACCAAATGTGAACATCATGAAAAGAAGTCTTGTCTTATTATGAGAACTTTCACATGATTATCTATGTACTATGTGTCCAATCATAGAATGTTATCTAATTGCAACACTATATTAAGAATATTTTCATAACACTTTAAGGTGCTCATCATAGCAGAGAACTACTATGGTCTTATCAAAGATACAAATACTCTAGAACATTTTTACATTAAAATAATGTAGAAAAATGAACAATATATTATAAACTGTTTAATTTAATATTTAATACATCAAATATTCATGTAATCAAGTAAAAACAATTGTTTCTATGAACCCAAATATAGCAGATATTACTATGGTGCTTCATGAATCCCTAAGAAGAATGGTCATGGAATGCCAAAAATAGGTTCTTACTTACTAGGACCTAATGGTTTATGAATCTTGGTCCATTTATGAGGATTTGAGGTTCTCCATTGAGAGAGTTTAGAACTCAATAATATTAGAATTAGACTACCTCACAATTATTATTGTGATTTACAAACCAAAGAATGGGATATAGTCTTTTGTTTTGTTTGTTCGGAAGATCTTCTCTCTTAGAAACTTGTTCTTTCTATGGAAGTTCTCTTTAATTTAAAGACAAGGGAATAAGGGAGATTATGGTTTGGAAACATGGTGTTATTCTGGTGAATCTCATATTTGGTTGGATGATTTTCCTTCTTGGATGAAGGATCTTGTATTACCTGATCCATGATTGATTTATGAAAAACCCTTGTTTCTTTTTTGAAAAAATATATTAATTTTTCTGAATTGTTCACAAATATTTGTATTAATTTACAATTATATAAATTTGTTTTTATGAAATAAAATATAATTTATAAGCATGTTTTTAAATAATTTACCAGTAATGATTTTAAAAATATATATAATTTCTCAATCTAATCTACTTCAATGTCTCGGGTTCTCCTTCATTCCACAAATAGAAGTATATATAATGTGTCTATACTGTGTCTATCAATGTTTATGATATTGAGTGTGAAACTCATGTGTCTCATCTATGTCACCTGACACCACACTATAATGTATAACAGGTGGTGGATCTATAGACTCCTCTATTATACCTTATTCTGACTCAAAGGATAATGGTTGATTATTATAACTCTCCTCAACATTTATAGAAGATGGATATTGTGAAGTGGATATATATGGAGTAGAATAAAATAAAGTCTGTAATATAGTTCAGTTAGACATTATCTCTGCAGAAAAAGCCTTCATGATAATAGACTTTTCCAATGACTATTCTTAATGATGTAATTGGGGGATCATATGTAATAAGAACAGGAGCAACATCAGGCTGAGTATGATTAAAACCTCCTCCCGTGACACACCTACATCCATAATTGGATTGTAACCCCCTTCACATCTATACATTGAACAAGACCCACATAATCTTCTGAAAAATCAATGAAAACACCATGATAAGTCAAATAATTTGGGAGAAGAATGTTGGTAACTGCTCTTTGAAACTAGTCTTGTTCAATGGTTCCTCCCTATGTGGGATCTAATATGTGAATGAGGAAATCGATATGATCATCCTAGAAAAAATATTACATACTTAACTAAAGTTAAGGAAAACCCGTTGAAGCATGACAAGAATAGTTTTCATTAACTCATGATAGCTCTATAAATTTTGTGTATGATATCTTACTGGGTTCATGTAGTACCTGGACCTATAATCCAATTTATTTGATAAATTCATATATACTATGATCCAACCTCATAATTGGGAGTCATTACATCTGTCCCAATTCTCAATATATCATGCATGATATAACCTCCAATAAATTTCATGCCTCCCTGACATCTTTAGGGAATAATGTGAAGGGGACTAACTGGGTAGTGTAGACAATGGCTGGTAGAACCCAAACTACCTCACAACATGATCATCATGATTCCTCTCTACAACATCTAAATGAATCATAGGCACAAATCATGAGCCAGAAAAAAAAGAATCATTGTACAGTAAGTTGGGATACGTTGGATGATAACATCAATATATGGAATCCATGAAACATAAAATATAAAAAAGGAATTAATAAACGAATACTTGTATAGTAAAAAATTATAATTTGACTTTATAATTAATAATCACGTATATCATCTGGTGAAATAATGTATAGTATAAGTATGTAAGTGTGGATGTCATGTTTGGCTACATCTGAATATGGATGTTCCTGAATGCACATGTATATAAATATTTTATCGTTATATTTTATAATATAAACTAACACATTTGATGAATATGGATGTTCTTGACTAAACTTTTTGAAAAAAATTTATACATATATTTTATAATATAAACTTAAACATTTTATTTTCATATAATAAGGAAAAAAACCACCATCCATGTGGGGACTCCCATAAAATATCGTTTGGTAGTAGCGCATGAGAATGTGGTGCAATATCCAACTTAGAATAAGAATAAAACATCATGTAATATACATCTTGTTGATGAAACATGCACTATATATTTCTATATATGTATATGAATGATATTCTGAAGATCGTGCCACAAATAAGTATAAGAATATATGCACATGTAAATCCCAACATTGTGATCTCATTATAATCATCGATTAGATGCGTGAAGTATTCATATATCTGTAATAATTTGGTTCTTCCTTTAGGTATGGATCTTTTCTTTTAAATTTATACTTAAGAAAATGAGGGAAAAGAAGTCGACGGGTTAGATGCAGTCCTATTACACAACGTGACTGGGAACTACATGCCATGTACTTACTGGTATATGACGTGTATAGAAGGATACATGCCATGTAATCCTAATACATGACTAGATAATGTTTTGGCCATAATTTGTACAGACACGGTATGTAGTCTCATGTAAACACCGTGTACCTTTATTTATTGATTAAATTGGGATGTATTTTTGTTTTTCGTCATATGGAAAGATGGTTTTCCCCATTACATGAACAACAACACCATACATTATTTTACCTCCCAAATATCCATCCAAACTCTGATTCATACACCGTTAAAGGCATTTGAACCCAATTAGTAATCCCTAGAATCCTCTTGAGACTTTCTTCCTAATTTATTCTCTAGATAAAGTTATTTATGGTCAAGATTTTATACTCGTTTTGTAGATCTACTATGTTCTAGGGAGAATTAGATCTCAACACTAGACAAGGAGAGTCATACAAGTAAAAGGTAGGTGGTCATGTTCCTTTTGTTGATTATCATGATGTTATATATAAAGAAGTGTCGTTTTCCAAATTTTATGGTGTCACTTTACTTAACAATGAACATTGTTATTTCCTATTGATGATTATGTAATTAATTAGATAAATCGAAAGCATGTTTAGGGTTGAGAAACATGATTTAGGGACACCCCATGGGTGCATTTCCCTTGGATGGCCATTTGGTTGATATTGCCTATGAGGATTGACTTTAATTCCCATTCAAGGGTTTTTTAAAATTTATCACTCATTATGAATTTATGACATGAGAGAATTGTTATGTTAATTCTGGTAAATATTTAAATTGCACAAAAGTATGGTTATATGTTTTTCCCTTAGGATTTATCCTTGTCTGGATAGGTGATAGTTTATTTTACATGTTTTGTTTATTGTGTAAACTATTCCCATGTGAGTAGATCATGTTAAAGCCATGTGATAGTTTAATTTACATGTTTTTTTTGAGATGGAATGTGTTATTTAATTAAATGGAAAAAAGGGTAATTATTAATGGGAAAACCACATTCTTAGTTAAAAGACATGGTTGGAATTCTGTGACTAATTTCACCTTATATACCATGGGTGAACAATTATATTGGTTAAAAGATAATGTATGGGCACAAGAGGTTAATTATGTAAATTTTTTGAGTGAGCCACATATAGGGTGTTCGGGCTCACTGAGTCTTATTTGAAAATTCTGAGCGAACCAAGGACCCATAGAGGTATATATAGTCCAAGATCTATTAGAAAATGATTAATTTATTAAATGATTAAATTAATATTTTGTCACGTGTTGAAGGTTACTTTTATACGGGGATAATTGGGCTTAGGCCATACCTCAAGACTTTTATATAATCCAATGGAGTCGAATAATGAAATAGAATAACTAATAATGCATCTACCAAGCCAAATCACAATCTTGGATTTAGTATTCACCTATACTTTATTACATTGTCTTTTACGACATCTGTTGTGATTACTTTTGAGTACCTGATGTTTAGTGAATTCACTCTAGTACACTACATGCTATCACTATATATATATATATATATATATTCACTGAAATATTGGCATAGACCATAGGTGGTTTCCAATTCCGATTAATTCACAAACCCTATTTGGGTCATGTTTTTTTGGGCCAAATAGATTATATGATTGTACGTGTTGATCATGGAAAGCGCCTTTCTATAGGTACTTGATGTGCTACTCATGAGTAAGAGAGCATGGGATCGATCGGAGGCCTGCGATGATTCCTAGAACATTTTTTCTCTTTTGTGATTTTGAGACATAGATATGTTATTTCTGTAGTATAATTGTTTGGATACATTATTAGAACATATGAAATGACACATCATCTTTTGTATGAAATGATTCTTGGTTATTTATCATATTAGTCTTCCATTTTTTATTTCAGTTGTATGCTGTTTACTTCTTCTGATATTTTATTATTATTTATTCTGCTATGTTACACTCGGACAATGAAGGAATAGTTTTACCACTATCACAACATAGGCCCTCGATACTAGTTGGTAGCCTTTGGCGTTTGGGGAAATTCACTTGAGGCCATGTGTTCAACCAGGTACGGGGCACCAGTTGAGTGGCATCTAGATCTGGGACATTATAAAGTGGTATCAGAGGGAGGTTTTGATCCTTCATTGTGTGGGTTATGGGCCCACTCAGATCGGAATTTTGTGGATCACATTTCACCCATGGGATATATATTGTTTTGTTATGTGCTATATGTGGATTCCAAGATTTGATTCATAGGGTGCATGGGCCCCCACATATCATAATAAGGCACACCGTTGCTTATTTTTCAAAACAGGGGTTCCAAGGAAGTTTCAAAAGCTTAGTGTTTGGAAACCCAAAAAACACAACATGTGATCCTATGAACAAATGACATGTGTTCTTTTGTTTGACAAGAAAAGAATGTTTTAAATACACACCGTGTACTATGTGTACATATTTTGTGGTTTTTTACTATGTATTTGGCCATGTGAGAGAGAGATAAAGTTTTTAAATTTTGATCAGAACACATTGTGTACCCAATGTACACCCCGTGTAGTTTTACATAGGTAGAATTGAGTGGCTCTGGCCATGGAAAATTACATGGCCATGAGGGAAGACTTGAGTACATTCCGTGTGTCATCCTGACCCGTCATATACCTAGGGCATTTACACAACCATGAAAGGTGGAGTTACATGACCCTGAAAGAGATTAAGTATACAATCCATGTATGGTCCCCACAAACCATGTACCTGGGGTGTTTATATGCCCATTCCGACAAGTGTACACGACCATATAAGGGATTAAGTGTGCATTCCTTATACTGTACCTACATGTTGTGTATTCATCTTTAGTTTACTATTGAGGTTTTTCTTCTCATGTTTAGTTATTTTTCTCTTGAACTGCATCACATGATGAATAAGCATATACTGAGGGGTATGTGTTGGAATTTTCATAGAAATTCCACCACGACGACCTCAAATAGTATGCCAAGTGGGTGGTATTAATCATACCTCAGAGGTGGTAGGCCATGGGCTACCAGTGCACCCTCTAGTCATTCCATTTGAGACACAAGATATTATACTAGACACAGGTTCTGATTTACTTTTCATTGGAGGATTTATGAGGATCATGAAACTATTCAGGGAGCACCATAGCCTGCCACGTCTATGGAAGAACTGACACGAGCGTTCCAGCAGCAGCATCCGCCCATGTTTTCTTAAGAAGGAGGGCCACAAGATTTATAGTCATGGATTGAGGCCATGTTATCGATCATCTAGAATCTTAAGATGACTCCTGAGATGAGGGTCAATCTTAGAAATTATATGCTATGTGATTCCACCAAGAGGTGGTGGGATGTTACCACATAGACAGAGCATCAGTGGGACCTGGCATGGGAAGATTTTCAAAATGTCTTCTATGACTACTTCTACCCCAAGATGTTGAGGGCCAACAATGCCCATGAGTTTATGCATCTGAAGTAGGGTTATCTATAAATTATTGAATACTCTGCCCACTTTTCTAACCTCCAGCGCTTCGAACCTATTCTGATGGGTAACGATCTATAAAAGGATAGGAAAATCAAGGATGGTCTCATGTATGACATCCACTCATATGTGAATATCTTACCGACGAATACTGTATCGAATATAGTAATATAGGCTGTGATTACCAGGTAGAATTAAAGGGAATTTGGAGGTGCGATCCAGTGAGGATCATCACTATGATCTAGTAATGTTTCGATCGGTAGTAGGAAGCATCGACTGGAGCTTGCACACAGAAAATATAGTACTCTGAACATATCTTCCAGTAGATATTTGAGATGATTATAGTGTATAAGAGTAAGTCATACTATATCTAAATTCATGATCAAACCATTAGAGTTCCAAGATTGAAGCTAGACGGTTCATTTACAACGTTTCTGGAGGACGTTTCCACCAGCATCTAGTGAATGAGGGTCTACACCAACTCCATGTTCAGAAGTAGGGTCAACTATTTCTTACCAGTCAGAGAACTTATATACATTAGGATGATCAGGTCGAGGTGGTGGTCAGGGCCATGGTATCTAGACCCAAGAATTTTAGTGACAATTGGGAAGGTTAGCTTAGGTTATCCAGGTAGGGTCTTCGGGTCACGGTATAGGTCTGACTTATGCCAAGAAACATACCCAGAAGGAGCAAGATCCCAGACCTTCTACTGTCAGAGGTACGATTCTAGTCACCTCTATTTTAGCTTCTTCACTCTTTGATACAGGGAATTCACATTTTTTTATATCTCTGCCAATTATAGAGGGCCTAGGGCTCTGTGTTTTCATTTCTAATGATGTTATGAAACTAGAAACTCCATTATGGATTAGAATAGAAGGTGTGAGAAAGTGAAAGGTTTGAACCTTGAAATTGGTGGGTGTCACTTTGTTTGGGATCTCTATGTATTAGATATGACATGATTTTTTGTCATACTTGGAATGGATTGGTTAATTTCCTTTGTTTAATTCTATCGCCACAGGGTGAGTTTCATGTCACCAGAGGGTAGAAAATTTCTACACATGGGTGAATGGGATGTCCAGGAAATCCGAGTAGTACCAAAGCATCGTTGGTTGAGTGGGGTGACAACAGAGATCGGTAGTTTATATATAGATAACTGGGGAACACATCTTATGGTTTTTCCTCTAGTAGTAGATCATTTCAGGGATGTATTCCTAGACAAATTTTTATGTTTACCTATCATGACAGAGGTAGAGTTCCCTATCAAACTAGTTATAGGGTATGAATTGGTATCCATTACTCTTTATAGGATTGATATGATGAAGTTGTAAGAGCTCAAGAAGCTGCTAGAGGATATAGAGGCAAAGGCATTCATCTGACCGGATACTTATCCTTTGGGTTCTCTGGTCCTTTTTGCAAAAAAAGGCGGATGATACCCCCGTCTATATGTGGATTTTCGAATACTAAACCTGTTTACGGTTAAGAACTAGTATCCTTTTACAATGATAGACAGTCGCTTCGACAAACTCTAGGGAGATAATTTTTTCACTAAGATCTGGTTACCATTAAGTGAGTGTTAGATCATCATGCATCCTTCACACAACTTTCCAAAACTGATATGGAATGTACGAGTATTTGGTTTTGTCGTTCAGTCTCATGAACGCTCTAGTAGTCTTCATGTCATTGATGAACTCAGTGTTATATCCATATCTTGATTATTTTTTTGTGGTTTCTATGGATGATATCTTGGTGTATTATCACAATTGACACAACCATGCCACACATCTTGAGATCATTTTGAGTACACTGAGAGAGCATCAGTTATATGCTAAGATATAAAATATCCACATCTGGATGGATTAGATTCATTTTCTAGGTCACGTAATCTTAGAGAGAGGATTATCAGTGGACCTAGAGAAGGTGAGATTTGTAGTTACGTAGGAGCATCCCAAGAACGTCTTTGAGGTACAATGTTTCTTAGGGATGGATTGTTACTATAGGCATTTCATACAGAACTTTTAATGCAAATCAGCACTGATGACGTTTTTGAAAAATAAGGGTGCAAAGTATGTTTGGTCATATTCTTACGAGATGGCCTTTCAGAAGCTGAAAGGGAGATTAGAATCTGTATCAATACATATTTTTTCAGATATGAGTAGGAGTTACATTGTGTACTGTTCTCTGAGATACACTTGGAGGTGCACAATAGTCAGGAATAGAAGTTTCTTACATCCTTAGTTATCACCTCTACATTACTAGACAGGGTGAAGATGAAGAATCTATATGATTCTTAAGGCCTATTTCTATGAGAGAGTATGCCAGGTTAGGAACCACCTCCTCATTCGATGATTGGGTAGGATGAGCTTTTGGGGTTACATGGTCGCGTATGGGTTCCACCAGACATGCAAGAGGAGATGACGTGGGATTTTCATGTTTTAGTTTGGGAAGTGTATCCTTGTTTCACTAAGATATATCATTATTTACATCATCAGTACTGGTGGATAGGTATGATGGGAGATATAGCTAGGTTTTTCATGAGATATTCTACCTATCAATAGGTGAAGGCAGAACACTAATAACCAGAAGGACTTTTTCAAAAGCTACCCATCCCAGAGTGGAAATTGAATGATGTCACGATGGATTCCATAACATATTTACCAAGGTCTCCCCAGATTAATGATGTAGTATGGGTTTTGGTTGACAGACTTACGATGTTTGAAGATTTCTTGTTGATCAAAGAAACCTTCACTGTTGACGATCTTGGGAGGTTGTACATCTAGGAGATTGTACAACTATACGAGGTTCCTCTTTCTATCATTTTAGATATGGATTCAAATTTTAATTATCATTTTTAGAATGGGATATAGAGGGATTTGAGTACACAGGTGGTTCTGAGCACAACTTACCACCCCCAGATAGATAGCCAGTCAGAGCGCACGATTCAGGTATTGGAGGACATGCTTCAAGCATGCATATTGTATTTTGGGGGTTCCTTGGAGACACATATATCCATTTTCAAGTTCTGCTACAACAATAGCTTCCAGTATACTATTTAGATGGTGCCATATGAGGCTTTGTACGGTAGTCCATGTTGATCACCCATGTGTTGGCTAGAGGCATGAGAGGTAGCGATGCAAGGACCTAGTCTTTTCTAGTAGACCACTAAGTAGGTTCAGTTGATTCAAAATAGATGGCTACTACAATGTCTTGTCAAAAATCATAAACTAATCACCATAGGAAACCATTTGTGTTAGAGGTCAGGGATCATGTTTTTCATACATTTTAAGCCGAGGTTGGGATACTAGAGGATTAGGAGATAGGTCAATCTTTCCCTGAGATACGTCGGTTCATTTGAGATTCTATAGAGGGTTGGTCCAGTATTCTATTGATTGTAGTCACCTCATAGGTACTGAGATATGCAAGATGTATTCCAAGTTTCTAAGTTGCAATGTTACTTTTTCGACATATATCACACCTTTCAGCCTTAGGCAGTAAAGTTGTAGGAAGATGTGTCCATTTAGAAGCATCCCATTCATATTTTGGATCATAGAACAGAGATTCTCCATGGCTGGTTGTCACCTTTGGTATGGGTGCTATGGCAGCACAACCGAGTGAAGGAAGAGACATGGGAGAGGGAGGATGATGTATGATAGCAATGTCCAGAGTAATTCTCTGGTGTTCCTTCAACACCCTTGGAAGGTGAAATCGAGGAAAAATTTCTTTAAGGGGGAAATTCGTAAGAACCTGGTTCTTCCTTGATGTATGGATCTTTCCTTTTCAGTTTATACTTATGAAAATGGGGGAAAAGAGGTCGAGTGACTGGCTACAAGCTTGTTACACTACATGATTGGGAACAACACATCGTGTACTTACAGGTACACGCAGTGTATAGAAGGATACATACCATGTAATCCCAGTACATGAACATGTAATGGTTGAGCCAGAATTTGTACAAACACAACGTGTAACCTCAAGTACATACCATGTACGTTTTTTCATTAAATCAGGTAGTTGTGTCATTTTTCATCGGATGGATAGAAGACTTTCCCCATTACATGAAAATAACACCAGACAAGATTTTCCCTCCCAAATCTCTATCTGAAATCCAATTCAATTCACGTCGGAGGTATTTGAACCCAATTAGTAAGTGCTCGATTCTTCTTGATCCTTTCTTCATGATTTCATCTCTCGATATATATATATATATATATATATATATATATATATTTATAACGTCATGAATTTATAATTTTTTTAGATCTACTCCGTTTTAGGTAAAATTATAACGCGATAATGAATGAGGAGTTTTGTACGAGTATGAGGTAGGTGGCCTTGTGCCTTTCATTGATTTCCATGAAGCTTATATATTTTAGAGTTCCATGCACCAACTTTTAGGGTGTCACTTAATTTAATAATAAACCATTTCATTTCCTATTGATGATTTGGTAATTAATTAGATTATTTGATAGCATGATAAGCGTTGTGAACATTGATTTAGGGCCACCCCATGGGTGTGTTTCCCTTGGATGGTTGTTTGCCTGATAATGACTATGAGGCTTTAATTCAATTTCGATTATTGGGTTGTTAAAAATGTATTTCCTATTATTAATTTCCCAGTTTATATAGTCATTATGTTAAGCCTTGTACATATTTAAATTGCACAACGGGCTAGTTATATGTTTTTCCCATGTTAGTTGTCCTTGTTTGGCCATATAATAGTTTATTTTGAATGTGTTGGTTATTGTGTAAACTATTCCAACATGAGCTGACCATTTTAAATCCATGTGATTGTTTTATTCACATGTATTTATTTTGATATGGAATGTGTAATTGAATTAAATTATAAAATGAGGTAATTAGCAATGGGCGAGCCACAATCTTGGTAAAAAGACAAGGTTGGGCTCACGTGAGTAATTTCACCTCTTATACATTGGGTGAACCATTGCCTCAGTTTGAAAATAATGGACAGGCTCAAGAAGTCATTTTTGTAAAGGCCCTGAGTGAGCCATAGATATGATGGTCAAGATCATGGAGTCTTATTTTAAAATGACGAGCGAACCTAGGATCTATATAGGGATACTGAAGCTGTTCCCTCTTGGAAAAATAATTAAATGATTAAATGGTTAACTGACTAAATAATTAAATGATTAAATGATTAAATGATTAAATGATTCACTGATTAAATGATTAAATTATTATTATTTCATGAGTTTCTAGTTACTTTTATACGGGGGGTCATCGGGCCTAGGCCAGACCTCCAAACTTTTATACAATCCAATGAAGTCAAATAATGAAATAGAATGACTAATGATGTGTCTTCCAAGCCATAGAATAGGATTTTATTCAGTCTTCACCTATACTTGATTAAATTATCTTCTGTGACAACTATTGTTCTTACTTTTGAGTACCTATTGATTACTACTTTTAGTATTTTACACTACCTGTTATATATATATATATATATATACTAATATATTGGCATAAACCTTGGGTGGTTTCTTATATGGATATTCTCTCACACCCTATTTGGGACATGTTTTTAGCCTAAACCGGTCATATAATTATAGGTGTTGATTAGGGAAAGCTCCCTACTACTGGTACTAGATGTGATGCTCATTTTTTGGAGAGAATTAGACCGATCTGAGTCTTGCGATGCATCCTAGACCCTTTTTGTTTATTTATTGTGTTTTTAGAAATATATTGTGTACTGCTACAGTGTACTTGTTTTGGATACATTCTTAGATCATATGACATGCTACATCATCCTTTGTTTGTAATGATTCTTTGTTATTTGTCTTCTAATTCTTCTGCTTTTTTATTTCAGTTGTATTCTATTTACTACCTTTGATATTGTATTATTATTTATTCTGATGTGCTACACTCTACTAATGAGGGAATAGTTTCCCCACTATCACACCATAGGCCCTCACTTCTATTCAGCAGCCTCTGGTATTTGGGGAAATGCACTTGAGGCCATGTGGCCAACTGGGTATGGGGCACCATTTGAGTGGAATATGGATCAAGGATGTTACAATATCCATGGAATGCATGATCAACACCAGATTAAAGACCTACCATCATCCCAAATCTCAGTTCCCAGTAGTTTGTGAACAAGATCATACAAATCTCTACAAACTTTTCCTATTATAGCCTAACTGTCGATGGGGAGTCCCAACATAATCGACACATCCACAACCATAATATTCATATCTCCATCTGAAAAATTGAAATGAATGTGTATCTTGTACCTATATCTCTATGATAACAATAATGAGATTATGATAAAATAATTTTAAGTCACACATTGCTACACCATATAACATTTCATAGTGAAGATGCGAGATGGTGAGAGGATATTGAGAAACATTATGGAAATGATGAGATCATTATTCACTCAAAGCAGGAACTAGACATCCCTCTATGATATGTCGTGAAACATGTTTGTCCTAAAATATGAGAAATGGTGGGACTAACCTATCTACATTTGATATCATAATTATTTTTTATAGTTAATTCAATAAAATGTGTAAAATATTTTAAAAAAACTACAAGAAGAAAAATGAGGTAGATAATTAGTATTTATAATTAATCATTATTATGAAAAATATGGTAAACAAGTATCTACGACTAATGATGTTATCTTAGTCTATGAATATTTTTTTTCAATGGTCTCTAATCATGTATAATTTATTTATAAACAATTATATGTATATTGGCTGTGATGAAACTCCTGCATAGTACAACTGACTGCATGATATATTTTACCAACTCTATGTATTCATGGATAGATTTAAAGATAAATCATTTAGAAGATGAAATTATTTTTATTAATTTTTGTTGTTTGTTTAATTTATTAATAGTTATAATATCACAAAAAAATTATAATTGTAACCTGAAATAAAACAAACTATATATGAATAATTCCAGAAATAATTAAAGATAAAAATAAATGGTTTGATTAATAAAAAAGAGTTCGTAAGAAAAACTGTATAGATTCATGATAAAATACATAAACTTGTTTAGGGATGATGTGAAGTGGATCCACATATTACCAAATGTGGACATATTTTTTGAGTATGTGATTTTTTGTGACAAAATATTTATTTTAGTCCCACTCCCCATTGTCGTGGTTAGTCTATCTCATTTCTGATATATGTAGACTTTGGTCATCCTTGTGGGTGTAACTAAGTAATATTAGGCACCACATTTGTCTAATGAGTGGGAAAGGTAAAAGTCTAAAATATCATAAAATTATTTTTGATTAAAAGAATAAATAAAACAATACATAACTGAAAAAATATTGAAATGAAATAATTCATAAATGAAAAATACAAAATATGAAAACTGGTAATATCAGGGACTATAGTCGAATGATTAGTAGGAAAGGTAAAAGTACGTAAGTCACCCAAATGCATCTAAGGAGCACTATAATAGTCAGCTGGGGTTCCCACATGATACATTAGGTAAATATAGGGCTCCCATGATATATTTACCAATGCACTAGCAGCAACATCTTCTACATAAGAATATCTCAATGCCTTAAAATAACTGTAATCACAGTACCAACATTCCAATACATACACCATCACTCAACTAATATTTCTTATGACTAATTCATAGAACTATTTTATCAAAAATTAGTTCCCCACCTTGTTAAAAGATTGAACAAAAAATAATGACACTTCATACAGTATCCAATCAATGTCTCTTTGTGAATTCTACCAAAAAAAGATTCTATTTTTTAATCCTCATGTTGGATAGTTAGGATTGTTCAACAATGTAATTAACAAATATATAAAATGTCTCCTATACTGACCATGTGATCAAAAGTTTATACACACCTATGAAGCCCCCATTTATGTAATAAATAATATTTTTTTCATACAACCCTATCTCCTACCACCATCAAGTTTAAAAGACCAATTTTTCATTGGAATATGCATCATATAATCATACACATCATGATTAGACAATCAAATTTATTTAATTGATCAACCATTCCGTGATGTGTATTAGATGATGAAACTATAGGGGAATAATTTATTTAAAAGTATATTAAAATTTCCCCCTAAAAATATAAGTTTTAAAAAACATAACAAGTTTAATAATCCCTTTCTTTATTTCTTCATCTCTAAAATACATATAAAAATTACTAGAAATGTGGATAATTAAATATCGATGACAAGAATCTTACTCACACCCTGAATCTCCATAACATTTAATAGAGTTTATAATTTTTTATTGAGATCAAACATTAGACACAATACTAGGATTTGTGTCACATCAATGCGTATACATGGTAAAAACATACTCCCCGAAACAAAATTTTCCATTTAAAAAATAGAAAATGTAATTGTTAGAGGACCAACATTACCATATATTCTGGAACCAATATGTATAATACGTGTATAAATTCAATAAATAAATGTTATATCAACAAGATTGAATATTTTAAAATACAGAAAATAAAAAATACATGGACCTGATTCCCAAAATAGCCTATGGAAATTCACCATTATTTGATCAACTTTTTGATCTGGGGAGACATAATAAAACGTATCCCAATGATAAATACCCTATTTTTAGAGGAAAAAATCTCATTAGTTGTGACAACACTAAATATGATTCATCCTAATCACCATAAACATTCACAATTTCATTTTGTTTTTCATTCCATTATTTTCCATTCGATATCTTTTTTTTTGAAAAACTATTATATTTTTTTCCTAAAAATTGGACACAAAAACATCCTAAAACTTTATATCATCTGTATAATAATAGTTGATATAAAATTTGCATCAACTGAAGAGTGATCATATAACAATATTGGATGTACACAAGTGTGTTCTTTCCAATTTGGTTACCTTCCACCATGAAAAATTTTATCTTATATAGGAAACATTTGAAATTTATATTATAGACCACATTTGTCCCACCAAATTAGATATTTATACTTATTATAATCATAAACCACATATAGAAGGTGTTTCTTTCTTTGGTATCATTTTAGATCATTTTTAAGAAACATTTACTTTCAAAATCCTACCCAACATAGATGGTATTATCAATAAATGAAGACCTGTTACATATAATTTTAGGGAATTAAATATCTAATTTAATGGAATCCCAATAATATTTTATGCATGATATATTCCTTCAAATAAAGAAGTTAATAATGTATGATTATTACCACTAACTAGTTGATGACTATCTATCAAAGGAACCTCATAAGGTTCATTCCCCACATCCTCCTCACCTACATTAACTCTTAATACATCAATATATACTTTCTTAAAGGATAATGTGGAATTCATTAAATTATGATTATAAATTGGGATGTAAACTTCAATTATTCCCAAATTAATGTAATCTTCTTTATAATTATTTTATATTACCAGAGTAATATGAGAAGGTAAGTAATGAGTGTATCGTGAAGGAACAAATTCATTGAGATCATATGACATGGTTATGTAGTAATAGGTCACAACATATCAATATCATAAATAACAACATAAATTTCCTTTAAACCAATAATGGATTGTTTCCCGAACAACGATCATGAATCCACCTAATCGTCATCATCAGCAGAGGATACTCAATGTTACATAAACACAATGTTTATTGAAGACTTTGATATGTAATTAAAGTAACTAATTTTTATGGACGTATTATTAAATGAAAATTAAAAATCCTATGAACATCGTCTAATGTCACACATTCGCCTATATTTTCCACACTTGTAGGTAGAAAACTATAGCTAAAACCCTAATTAGTATAAATCATCTCACCACTGTAGTATATTAAAGAAGGCAATAATAACAACCAAAAATTATTAAAAATATGTTATATACTACATCATCAAATGTTGAATATATTTATGTTATTTATTATTAAACAACATAGACATGATCTTGAGATAATTTTATTGATTGGTTTATCATTATTTTATTAACTAACAAAAACTTAAAAGGAACACTTAGACCCTATAGTATCTCTAATTTTAGCAACCAACATTCCCCTTTTATTCATTATGTAAAAATATAGATTAAAAACAATGCCTTTTTAAGAATGAATTTTTATTACAATGTTACTCCCATGCAAGTGAGGGGGTTAGGGGTTTGTAATACATAACATTTTTACATGAAAATATAGTTCCTTACATACTTAGAGAGAAGGATGAAACATAAATCATTAATGAATAAATTAAAATGAAATTAATAAAAAATATATAATGACATAAAAAACAATAAATTTCAATCAAAAAATGGTCGGTCATATCCTAATCAGTTTATTATTAAAAATTTAATAATCAGATGAAAAAACAAGGATTTCAATTATATTCATACATTATACCATCCTCTGAAGATCTGTAATCATATAATATTCATAAAAAGTTTTTTGGGACAGTTTTTATTTTATACATGTTAAAACATTACCTATAACTATATATAATAAGTAATATATATATACATATATATATATATATTCATAATTTCATGATGATTTTTCAATATTTCAAGTGGAAAAAAATTGTTAAAGAAATGATCGATATATATAACATCACTATTGACACTAACATGATTACCATAAACCTAAATTTAATAAAACATTATATATATTTCCACTACATCATAAAACGTGGAACAAGTTTAATGTGGTTATTTTTAAGTAATTATGTAAATATCTTGAGACATTTCTATGAATTGGTTTATCATTAGTTGATAAACCAACCAAAACCTAGGATGGAGCTTATAGTGCCTCTATTATCTTATATTTTTGCAACCATCAGTCTCGGTATAATCATGGTGTAAAAATATATCTATAAACAATAATTTCTATTGTCAGAATATATTTTATTACAATTTTACTCACTTGAAAGTTAGTGGAATTAAGGGTTTGGGATACATATATATATTACATGGACATGCAGGTCTATAAATATATAGAGGGATGGATGACACAAAGGCCATCAATGAGGAAAATAATTTTAAATTATTACAAATTAAAAACCACATATCAAAAATACATACTATATCAATCATACATTGGTCATTCATCTAAAGATCTATCATCAAATAGTACTCTTAACATGTTTTTTGGAATACTTATTAGGTTTTATGAATTATGTACTTTCTAATAATTGTATTTAATAAATTATAAATATATATTTGGATATATTTATATTACATTATTTGAAACATAAATATATATGTATATGTATACATTTTTTGTATTTAATGATGTCTTTTAAAAAATTACTAATACGAATTTTCCAAAATTATATTCAATTAAAACAATTTTTTTGAATGGAATAGAACGAATATACAATAAAACAATCAAATAAGAGTTACAAATAATAACTTGAAAATGATCAATTGAAAAATGGTGGCCTAAATCTTTCCCAAATAGAGAATAATGAAAAGATGCATGATTTCTTTCTCGATTAATGAAAAAACCAAAAATATGAGAATCCTTCCACAAAGGACAAGATATTTTTAAGAATATGATTATTAATCTATTTTTCCTATCCATTAATGGATAATTTGTTAATCATATAAAGATAAAAAGATTCAACTGTCAATTTATCCTATCCTTTATAGGGATTAAAGAGAGTACCATGAAGAATAGCAGAATCATCTACCATTGTGGGGCCTTAGTGGGCCTGAAGAGCTTGACATTAGGAGGCCACAATATGTCCTTCACATTGGTGGGAAAAATACCAATACCCATAATAGAACAAAGGGAGACAACCAAATTCGTATTAAACATGAAAAAACCATCAAGGGGAGGGGTCTAAGAAGAAAACTCTTGATGGATACACATATTAAGGTAAGCATCATCATTAATAGTCCATAAATTCATATATTCCAACACCATTTCATATGATATACAATATTGTGTTTCCATATTTTTGAAAATCCATTCATTATGTCATTTCTAAACCAACCATGAAATAGTGAAAATCCAAAACACCACCCATAGATCAAAGGAGGATTTTTAGTTATACCTTTTATGGGCCAAATCAAGGGAAGTGTCAAAAAATCATGTAAATATTACTTACACTCCTTCCATAAACCCTCCACTTCTCAGTAGAGGAGAACTGCATGTAGCGGTGACTCCACACCTCGAAGAAACAATGGATAGGTATCATCCAAGGAAATGTGGTGAAATAATAGAACTCATGAGAAGGGATAAAACTGAAGTAGGAAAATAACCAATAAAACATCACATTGGGTGGCACCATAAGACACCAAATATCCATCCAACAGTTGGAAAAAAGGAAGTGAGGAATTTTATCCTCCAATATCTTATAACCTGACAAGACTGAAAAACATTACAAAATATTTCCCTTTCCAACATAGTTGAACAATACCCATATCTAGAGTGAGAGGAATAATGAACATGAGTTGACATTCACTCTCATTTAACCACGTAAAACATTTATCACTAAACCATTCCTACAAAGAAACATTAATTAAATCTCCAACCCTCACATTTTCCAAGAAATGAAATAATGTGGAAGGAAGATCTCAAATTTGTGCTACCTTTTAGCCAAATATCACTCTAGAAACATGAATCATTACCATTATTGATCCTATAAAACCACCATTTATCAAAAATTTCATTAGTTCAAAAAATACACCTTTGTAGGTTGTTCATCCTAATCCCCAGTTAGTCATGATAAAAATCAGCATAAGGGAAATATTTGGCTCAAAAGACTATTAAAATGAGTGTGTTCAGATAGAAAATAAGACGCTAACCATTCTTTTCCAAAAAGAGTCGCATTAAAAAACAACAAATTTATAAAACCAATCCCACCATAGAACATAGAAACACACAACTTATATCAATTCACTCAATGAATACTATGCTTCCCATCATGTGATCGGCCCCAAAAATTAGCCAATTGAGAGTGAATTTTATCAATATGGGTTTCATGGAATATATATTAAGGAATTTCATAATAAGGTATCTATTGGGCCACGTATAGAAAAAGATTCTCCATACATGAATTTTAAACCTTCCTTATATACCATAAAAAACATTTTTTACACTCTATCAGAAATGAAGGTGAAAACTATTTCATTGATTTTCCAATAAGTGTCGAAAGACCATAATATTTCTAGTATTTCTCAACCAAAAGAATCCCACATTACTTCTATAACTCTGCCTTAATTTTTGATAAAACAACCTTAATAAAGTACATTTCCAACTTCACTAGATTCATTAGTTATCCAGAATCCATTTCAAATATATTGACAATTTCAAAGAAATAACATCATTCATGGGGATTAGAATGTAAAAGTATGAGACTAACATCTGCAAATAAGTGGTGATAAATAGGGGTTTGTTTCAATGTACCATTCACCATTAATGAACCCATTATCTACCTATTTCAACAAGAGATGATAAAAAATTTCTTCAACCATGATAAATAGGTAAGGAGGGAAAGAATCCCATTTCCATAATCCCCTAGATTGTTCTATGAAATATAAAGCGAACTCATTAATATTGATCCTAAATGACACTAAAGTCACACATCTCATAATGGTTTTCACCAATTTATCTATAAATTCCATTGTAAAAAATAAAAATTTCATGAAATTCCATTCAACCCTATAATAATATTTCATCATATCTAATTTAATATCCACAACATCTTTTTATTAGAAGAGAGAGTTTTTATTGAGTACAAAAATTTTTAAGAAATATATTCAATATCTATAATGGATATTTTTAGGATAAAGGGAATTTTATTTTAACTCATAATATAATGGAATAATTCCCTTAGATGAGACACTAGATCCTTATAAAAAAAATTTAAACAATGTTGAAAATTCTAATATGTTGGAACACCATGATTTTATAGGGTTTGTAGATCTTTAGGGTGAGGGTAAACAAAGTATCATTTAGTGGATTTAAATAGGATCATCCTTCCCAAAAATTTTTAATCATGATGATCAAATTAGTGTTAAAAATACTCCAAAATCATTTAAATAATAGTGCATCAAAATCATCCATACTCGGTGCCATCGTAGAATTAATTTGATAAAGAGAAAAAAAAGAATTTATTTATTAGAAATATCACTTTACACCATTCAATTCATATCATCAGTGACAAAATTTGGGTCTAACAACTAATATACTCTCTTATAGGTTAAAAAATTCCTAGAAAAATTGAGATCATAAAGCGAGTTTAGAATGTGTTAGTCCTGATAAGACACCCTAGCAAAAAAAATTTGAAAACTTCCAACTTCTTTTTTATAATTGAAAATATCTATATGAAAATATCCCCAAATAAGAAGGGGTCAAAATATAGAATTTCATAAGAGCTTAAAAATGTTTTAGGACATGGATTTAGCATAACAACCATGCCATCCATAAAAGGAAACGATTGTCCATGGAGGAGATTTTGATATTACAACCAAAAAAACAATATGAATTCTTGAGATATTAGTAATCTTGGCATCATGGACTACATTATAGAAAAGGATAATTCTTTCATCATTCACTTGTCTTCTGATAGGAAATACATTCTTGAAACTAATATTAAATCCCAAAAGGATAGAATCATTATTTTCCAACATAGTTTCATATAAAAAACTTTATGTATGGAATATTATAATTTAAATATATGTTACTTTAAATATAATATATAACAATATATAAATATAAATATATTCATATCTAATTATTCACAATTTAAAATAAAAATATCTACATTTAAAAAATAATAATATTTCCCTATATATAAATTATATTTTATAAATAAATTTTAAATTATGTAAAAACCATATTAAAATTTCCTAAATCATTAAATTTAAATTAAATCATACAAACAAAAATAATTCAAAGAGAAATTAAATCATACAAACAACAATAATTTATTCATTCATTCATCCATTCATCCATACATCCATACATATTAAATAAATAAATCATAAAAAAAGGAAATTAGATAATTAAAACATTTAAATTAAAACTTTCACTACTTAAAATCCATAAACATATGTTGAAAAAAATCCAGCAGGGCTTCAATGAAAAATATAGATGGGAACATTTGAAAATGGATGGAAGAGGGAACTCTATATATAGTTTTTTATCTAGAGGAGGCATGATCCTCATTCACGCATCCTTTGTAAATATTTCTAAGTGTGAATAGGGTTCACAACACTTCGAACCCAATTTTTCAAATATGTGGAACCCTTTCCCTATATGTGGTTTTTTAAATTTAAAATCACCTTAAAAAACTATCAAATGACTAAAAGTGGAGCGCATAGTGAAGAAAATTTAACCTTTTGCACCTATTAATATATGATGGAATTAATAATACACCGGCTGGATAATTCAACCACATGTTTTGGTCCTCCATCATTTACCATAATGCCTCTATAGTGTACTGGCTTTACGGGATACGTTCCTCACCCATCCCCCATGGTCTGGGGGACTAGAGTCACTCTATGAGATCCTTGTAATCATTTGACCATGCTTTTGGTTCATATATAAACCATAGAATTCACTTTTGATATTAGTCAATAGGGTTTTCTGTAGTTTGGTATTTCAATTTTTAATTATCATAAACCTGAATTTTTTTTACTAATGAGTGGTGTATAGTTCAATGATAAGTTAGAATTTATAAAAGGCACAGTGAAAATTTTAATATATATATACGCACACATATTTATATATTTTTAGGTAATATTAGTATTACAATAAGTATATATATTTAAACATTATATATAAATATTATTTATAAAAATATTAATAATTTTTTATCAATCTTATTTTCATAATATATATTATTTTCAAATTTATATTAATCAATAATTTTTAATAGTATATTTATATACATTTATTATAAAATATATATATAATTAATATAAATATGATATAATATTATTTTACTTATACCATTATACAAATATATAAATGAAACATTTCATTTAAATATACAGTTCGTATTTGATTATATATATCTATATTCATATTAAATATTTTAAAACATATAAATAAGTATTTTTATGTATATGTATGCATGTGTATGTATGTCTATATGTTCACATATATATGTGCTGTATGCATCTGTGTGTGTTATATTGTGTGTGTGTTTTTATGTTTATATGTGTACATGTATATATGCATGTGTGTGTATGTATATGTGCATATATACATGTATGTTTGTTTTTGTGTGTCTATGGATATACATGCATGTGTATGTGTGGGTGTATGTGTATATATGTACATTAAATGTGTATATTTATATGTATGTGTACGTATGTTTATATGGCATTTGTATATTTATATAGTATGTGTATGTGTGCATACGTATGTGTATGTATGCACACATATATGTAATTGTATGTATGTGTATGTGTATACATGTGTGTATGTGTACATGTATGTGTATATATATGAATGTATGTACAAGTGTATCTGTATGTATGAGTATGTGTATGCGTATGTATATATTTGTGCTTGTGTGTACGTGTATGTGTACATGTGTATGTATGTGTCTATGTGTTTGTGTATTTGTATATGTATGTGTATGTGTATATGTATCTGTATGAGTATGCGTATGCGTATGCGTATGTGTATGTGTATGTGTATGTGTATGTGTATGTGTATGTGTATGTGTATGTGTATGTGTATGTGTATGTGTATGTGTATGTGTATGTGTATGTTTATGTGTATCTGTATGTGTATGTGTATGTGTATGTGTATGTGTTTGTATGTGTATGTGTATGTGTATGTGTATGTGTATGTGTATGTGTATGTGTATGTGTATGTGTATGTGTATGTGTATGTGTATGTGTATTAGTATGAGTATGTGTATCTGTATCTGTATGTGTATGTGTATGTCTATATATGTATTTGTATATGTATATATTTGTACATGTATGTTTATGCATATGTATCTGTGTATGTGTATGTGTATGTGTATGTGTATGTGTATGTATGTTTATGTAGTAGGTGTATGTATGCATATGTATGTGCATGCACGTGTGTAATTTTATGTATGTGTATGTGTATACATCTGTAGATGTGTATGTATAAGTATATGCATGTGTATGTGTATGTGTATGTTTATATGTATGGTCATATGTTTTATGTGTATGTGTATGTATATATTTGTACATGTATGTGTCTGTATGTGTACATATGCAGGTTTATGCATATGTATGTGTATGTGCATTTTTTCGTGTATGTGTTTGTGTATGAGCATGTGTAAATGTGTATGTGTTTGGGTATTTATGTGTACATGTATGTCTATGCATATGTCTGTGTGTATGTGTTTTTGTATGTGTATGTGAATGTATGTTTATGCAGTATGTGTTTGTATGCATATTTATGAATGTATGTTTATGCAGTATGTGTTTGTATGCATATTCATGTGGTTGTCTATATGTATGTGTATGTCTCTTTATTGATTTAATATTATTTTTTCATCTTTAGTATTTCTCTATTTTTAGTTTTGTCATTAATTTATATGTTTTTAATATTTATTCCTATTAAATATATATTCATAAAATATTTTTTTATTATATTTAATTTTGATAATTACGCATACAAAAATTAAATATTTATTCATTTAATGAAATTATAATATTTTTAATTATAATTAAAAACTATAAATGATAATAATTAATTATTATTTTTATATACAATAAATACAATAAAAATATTACTTATTTATTCATTTTTAATCATATTTATGCATTTGTTATTCAATTAATTAATGTTATGAATTCAGTTTTTAAAAATATTTTTGTAATATTTGTATTGGCATATATTCATATTCAATATTATTTCATTTTTCTCTTTCAATTTTGATATTTAATAATTTTTTATATTTTGGGAATTTATTCATTTTTTAAAATTTATACAAATTTATATACTATGTTTTAATATTTTTAATATGTTTCTAATTTATATGATTAATATTTATTCGTTTTTATTTATTAGGTTTTAATATTTTTAATATTTTTTTAAATTTATATAATTGATTCCAATAAAATCATTTAATTTTTAATATTTTTTATTGTCAATAAAATTAATTTTTTAATTTTTTTATTTATATAATTTAAATTATCTATTTATTCATGTTCATTAATTTTTATGTGTTAGAAATTGAGTTAATTAATGTCATGAATTATCTTTTTTAAATAATTTTTTAACTCATTGAATTATATTGATTCATTTTTAATATTATTTAATTTATTATTATTTAATCATTTTTAATATTTTTAATATTTTATTCATTTTAGAATTTATTCATTTCTAATATTAATTTAAACATAATTATTTACTAAATTTTAATTATTTTCATATATTTTTAATTTATATAATTAATATTTATTAAAATTTATTTATTAAGTTCTTATATGTTTAAAATGTTTGAAATTTTTATAACTAGTTTATTTAAATTTATTTTTAATATTTTTTTTAATTTTTTATGTGTTTACAATCCATGTAATTAATCTTACAGATTCATTTTTTAAAAATGGTTTTGTTATCTATTAAATTTTACTTATTTATTTATAATAATATTTTTTTATATTTTATATTAATTTTTAGTATTTATTAATTTTTATATTTATTGGAATTTAATCAGTTTCTAATATTTATTTACACTCATTTACCTACAATGTTTTTATATTATCAATTTGTTTGTTATTAATATAAATAATATTTATTCATTTTTCATTATTATGTTTTATCATGTTTTGTATATTTGATATTTATATATTTAATTTATTTAAATTAATTGTTTAGTATATTTTATAATTTAAATACTTAATTTTATTAATTTTTTTGTAATTCTGTTAATTATGTATTTAATATTATTTATTTATAATTTTTTTGTGATTGTAATTTATGTAATAAAAGTTATGAATTGACATATTTTTAATATATTTGTAATTTATTCAAATTTATTTATTCAGTTTTACTATTCATTCATTAGATATTATTTATTTATTTTTTAGTATTTTCAAAATTTATTAATTTTTATTGTTATTTATAAGCATTTATTTATTAATTTTAATATTTTCATATACATTTGTAATTTATATATTTATTTCACTTAAATGCATTAGTTAATATTTTTTAATTTAAATTGTTACTATATTTCATTTCTAATAATTTTATTATTTATATTATTAATATTATTTATTTATTCATTTTTATTCATTTTTTTGAATTTTTTCCAGCACTAGTTTTTTATTTTGAAGGGTAAAGTGTTATTTAATAAAATGATCAAGGATGTGGAAATAAAAGATATTTTAGCCATATAGGAATCTCATACAACCAAAGGTGCAATTCAGCAGAGAGGGAATGGGTCGCCAACCAGTGGGAAAATCCATTCCCCTCCCTTTTGATGAAAGAGAAAGAGCATGTGGAAAACTTGAGGTTAAAAGGGTGAATCTTTATAACAAGAAAACCAATAGTTTGGAGACCCAACTTCAATGAATAAATAACATTGATAGTAGTAAGGCATCCCGACTCCACGATGATAGAGATCCATCAACATTCAATAGTGAGGTGTAACCCATCAATAAAGGCTTGGGCCTCCATGATTAGTGGCATCCAATTTGTAGTAAATTAATTCTTATATGATGCGAGAACTGATCCATAGGAATTACAAGCGATCAATCATGTGTTGATAATGCCACCACCCAAAATAGAGGCATCCAAATTAATCATCAAGACTCCCATGGGAGGAGGAATCCAGAAACCTGGAATAACCAGTGCACCCATGATTTCCTATTACACGTCGCTATAGGTCCAAGTAGCCAGACAAAGTGGGGCTCGATCAATCCAGTTGGCGGTTGCTTTTTCTTCCAGTTGATTGAAGTCAAAGTCATTCCTTCTCACCTAAAGAATTTATGTCATCTGTAATGTCCCGGTTCCGGAATCTACCCAGAGGCACCTCGTACCCGGTTGTCCACATGGCCTCAAGCACATTTCCACAAATTCCAGAGGCTACCGACTAGCAGTGAGAGCCTTGAGTGTGATAGTTGGGAAACTATGCCCTCATTGGCAGAGTAACACAACGGAAGTAAAACACAATGAAATAGGGCAAGCTGTAATATTAGCATACAAAAAGAAATATCGGAAGACTGAAGAAATAAATAGCTGGAGCCCCCATATATATATGAATGATGCATGATACTTATGTCTAGGAAAGCAGCCAAACAAATCACAGTGATGGAATACAAATAGTACTAAACCAAAGTACAAAAAAACATATAAACTCTTCAGCATCCAAAGCCTCAGCTTGGTCTCATGATCTCCAGCTCCAAATCTATCAAGTACCTGAAGTAGAAGGGCACTTGCCCTTATATATACCTACAACAATATAATCTGTTTGGGACCAAAAGCATGACCCAAATATGGTGTGAGACTGAATCCCAATAGGAAACCACCACAAGATCTATGCCTAACAGTTAGTGAATATATGGCAGGTAATAAGTAAATGAATGTTGTAACAAGGAAGTACTAAGAAGTAAAAAATACACTATTCAAAGCATTAAATTTCAATTATCAAGTAAGCATCTAATCAAAGAAGGTAACCCTCTGGGAAGTACTCTGAGCCTAAACCCTCTGGTTCAACCAAACAACACAAGTATCACAAGAAACCCACTGGGAAGTACTCATAGTCTAACCCCTATGGTTTAGCTTAAGCATATACTCTCTGAGGAAGCACTCACCATCAATTACTCTTATAGTCTCATATTAGTAACAAAAGGCACTCTATGTAAGCACTTATGTCACATTCCATCTGTTTCCCGCATCGAGGAACTACATACACTATGAGGAAGAACTTACATCAATTCCCCCTATGGTCTCGCATCATAAGTAAAAACAGTCACTCTGGAAAATCCCTTACGTCCATTCTCCCTATGGTCTACTACACCAGGTTATCACGGACCTGTGTAAGTCAACAAGTATAGAAAATCATATCTGAAAAATTAAACCTCAAGAACTAATTGGATAAACAGTCTACAACACATCAGTATGTTAGAACAACAGTCACACCATCATACAATACTAGGCATGCGAAAAAAAAGGCATCCTAACAGGCTAGGAGAATCAAATGGTCATAAACAAAATATTCATGGGGAATACTTCCAAATCATATAAATTCACCCTATTCACAATCAATTAACCTATACTCATGCATACAAGCATAACAGGAAAACAATAGGGCTAAAGATAATAAACATGCAATACCCCATTCTTGGGTATTGGAAACTTTTGCACATAAAATCAAAGAATTTCTACGAAAAGGCCCAATACACGTACCTCAGTTTTGGGAGATCAGTATATGTGAACCTCAAGTCTTGAATCTACCAAGAAAACCATAGATCTACAAAAATGTCTAAAACATTCAACTAAGGATAAATCTAGAAAGAGGAGGAATCAGGAAATGAAGCTCAAGAAGAAGGAAGAGCTTACCGAGGCGGTCCCAACAAAATTGACGGCGGTTGATTCGGAGAACGGACACTCGCTCGGGGGCTCAGAGAAGATTCGAAACTGTACGAGTTCACTTGGATGAACGAGACCTAGAAGAAGAGCATTCAATCCGTTAGACGTGACCCTGGTACCTTTAATGAAATAAAAATAAAGTACACGGTGTGTACTTTAGACGTACATGGCCTGTACTTTCCATTATTGAACCCCGCATTAGATGGCCTCCAGGTCACCCCCACATTGCTATGTGCATGGCCGCTATACAACCAGCACATGGAAACCCACGTGTTGGTCGGAGTGGATACTCAAAAGGGGGGGGGGGTGAATTGAGTTCCAATTAAAATTTCTGTTTTAAAATCATTTACCAAATTCCCCCAATTTAAAATACTAATTGAATTGTAGTGAATTTTAATTAAAGCAAACTTTCAATTAGGTTCTCAAGGGATTGATTAATTCCCAGTTAATCTAATCAGAAGATCAGATTAGCTTTTGAAACTAACCTACTGATTTACAAAGAATGCAAACACTTTCTAATTCAATTATCAGAGTAAGTTTGATAAACAGTTTAAGTTTTAAACCACTTGGCAGCGGAATAAAAGTTTTTAGATAAAACTAAATAAAGCCCAGCATATATGACCAAGAGGTTCAGTCTCAACCAGAGACTTAGTCCTCTCAACAATTTATAAAAATTGAATCCACAACCTGGACTGGGGTTCACAACAGTTTACAACTGTCTAGGTCCATGACCTCTACCACAGTTCTATGTGGGAAACAAAACAACAACAAATCCAGCTGTCCATGTCACACACGACCTCTACCACTATCCACAATGGGAAATAAAAGATGCAAAGAGTTGGATGAGGATTTACAGATCCTCCAGTTAAATTACAGGAGACAGTGTTTGTGTAAAATACAGCAGATGAAACACACTGCACAAAATGTAAATAATAAATCACTGAGCAAGATATAGAGTTTATAATGGATCTAATGATTGCAGTGTAGCTCTAGAATTCTTCCAATTTGATCAGAAATGGTTCTGAGTCCTCTTCTAGTTTTTTTTCTAAAAACATAGTGTTGTCTGCTTCACATCCAGGTTCATAGATAGAGAAAAATGTAGTCGATGAAGTTCTTGTGTTGATGTTCTCTTTTTCATTCTTGGCTCTTCACAGGTATGCATGAATGTATGTATGTATACTGGTGTGTCCAGTCATCTCTTTTCATGCACATGTTTCAGCACCTTCTTATTTTTGTCACGCTCTTATTTGTTTTTCCAACCTCCTCTTTCAGCAGCAGGAGCATATCTTATTTAAAGCATGAGCTCCGGAAATAGAAATTATTTCCTTTTTGCAGGTACGAGGTACGGTTCTCTGACATCCAACAAAAGACATTAAATAAATGTCATTGTATTAAAATATACCTGATATGAACATTGGTTAGATTAAATTAAGATAAAGAAAATAAAGCAGTGTCGGGTACTATCTCTGGAATGGTAGCTTTTGATATCGGTAGCCTTGTGTATCGGTAGGTCTGAGTATCGGTAGCATCTTGTGTAACGGTAGCCCTTTGTGTAAAGGTAGCCTTTCCATCGGTAACCCTTATATCGGTAGACTTCACATCAGTCGGTAGACTTTGCTAGCGGTAAGCTTTATTGCATCGATAGCGGTAGGCTTGATGTACCGGTGACCTTCCGTGTAACGGTAGCCTTCATGTACCGGTAGGCTTGTTGTATCAGTGAACTTCACGTATCGGTAGACTTGATGTAATGGTGACCTTCACGTATCGGTAACCTTCAGGTATCGGTAGGCCTGTTCTGTAACGGTGACCACTTACCTGTTTAAGCATTCTATTGGAAGAATGGATTAAGTTAGAAAATATATCCTTCCAGTAACCGAATTCTCTGAAGATCATGTAAATATTATAATATATGAATATGTGTATGGTGTACAGAAATACTTAAATAAGTAATTAACCATTAATCAATATAGGGATTATCAAACTATACTTAAACATAATTGAGATTATCAAAATATAATTGATCATAGTTAAAATATGATTGAGCATAGTTGGGATTATCAAAATATAAGTTCAACTAATTCTCCCAGAGGGTTCAACAATATCCCCCTTTTTGATAGTCACAACATATGCCAAAGTATTAAGAAAATTAAACTAATATCAGAGGAAAAATAAATTCCTAAGAAAAACTGCAAATCAAAGTTCTCATTTTTCTCCCCCATTCAATTGCACTCCCAGTTCTCATTTGTTGCATTTTCTCCCAGGTCTCATTTATTGAATTTTTGTTGCATTTATCCCCCTTTCTGATTAACAAAAAGAAGGGTAGAATCAGATAAATATAGAGACAAAAAGAGAACAGATTGCAAGGAAACATAAACACAGTAAAGTGGAAAATGTAAGAGTAAATTTCCATTAAGGTACAAACTGAGAAAGTCATGATGAAAAAAATTACAGGTGAATCCTATCAAAAACATCCAGAATCACTCAATCATCCTCTTGAATAGGATTCTTTCCCTTAGGATCAGAAGAGGATTTAGTTTCAGATTGAGTAGATGGCTTGGGAATAGCTGAAAGAACAACTAGAGGGTCTACCACTGAAACGGTACCAGATATGAAATCTTTGCTCTTCTGTTGGATCATAGGTGTCAAGCCGCGAATATCCTGAACTAGAGTCAATTGAGGTGTACTCCCAGAGGCAGAGGCAGGAAGTGCAGGAGGTATAATCACAGGTCTAGCATCCACATGCAAGAAGGGTAGAAACAGGTTCCTGAAATCCATAATAATACTCCCTCCTCTCTCCATTGCAGACACAAAATCATCTCGATTTTCAATGAATTTATCCAAGGCAGGAGTAAGCTCCCTGAGCTTACTAAACTGTTCTCTGAAATCCTGTGTCACTGGAGGAAACTTTATATTTTCCAGCAAGAGTTTGAAATGGTTGGTCATTTGATGCTTTGTATAGACCTTCTCAGAATAAGCATCCACTTTATTTTTAATTGCCACTTGGGAAGCAGTAGATTCCCGTAGGTGATCACGAACAAAACTACTAACTTCCCTAGTGGTATCATGGATCTGAGTATCCGAGGAGCCACTGGTACTGGCCTTAGCCAACTCTTCCTGGATAACAGTTCCGATCTGGTCAAGGTTCACAGTGGAGCTGGATTAGGGAAGGGGTTTAACTGAGAAAGCTACTGCCTCCTTGAAAGATTGTGTCAGATTACTAACCACCTTCTGGACAAGTTCATATTGACTATTCAAGTGTTCTTTTACTGAAGTCTTAAAAGCCTCAAAAACTTCCACAAATTGCTTGACTACTTCTTTGATATATCTGATATCAGTGTGCACTTGGGTTTGAGAGCTGTTCATGGCATTCAATGAAGCAATAAATTATCTTAGATCCACTACATCTCCCATCCAACTCTCAATTTGAGTATGGCATACTCTAACTTCATCCATCATTCATTTCACTAGACTAGCAACAACACATCTCAGAGATAGCTCCAGGGATTTCTACACAATTCTCATTTCATAAACCAATCTTTTCTTCAAATCGGACACTGATTCTCTCAGTGTCTCTTTAATTTCAGCCTTTAAAGACTCATGGCCCTCCTTGGTTGCCACATTTTCAGCCACAGCAGGTAGGATAACCGATTCTCTTTGGGGATGGTCTTCCTCATCAGAATCTTCATAATTAAGTCTATGAACCATATATCCTGGATCTGATGTCCAAACTTCAATGTTATAAAATACTGATACTGAACCAAGATGCTCCCCCTTACATAGAGAATTCACCAGAGAAATCTCCTCCAACTGTTCTACTCGAGGTAATTCTATAAGTTCCTCTGCAACTACAGCAGATTCAATAGCCATTTTCTCTGATGGCTCAAGGACTCTCTCTTCAACAGATTCTACTTCTAATTTTTGATCAGGCATTATCTTGACTGTATTGTCTATTAGAGGGATCAAATTGAGTTCTAATTCTTCATTTTCCTCATCATCTGCTTCACCAGAAGCCTCCTTCCCTTCATGAGAAATCTGATCAGACTCGGTTGACTCATCCTCTTCAGAGGTGTCTTGGACAACAAACTGATATGATTCTTCTTCTTCTGTGGTCTCAGTGTCATTGTCCTTTAGAATAGTTTCTCTCCTTGGTAGTTCTTTTGGAGGTCTAGCTGCTCCATAAGAAATGTTTTGGGGCATAGGAATAGGAGGTAAATATGGGTCTCCTCCTTCCTCAACTGATGTTTCTTCTTCCTCAACTTTAGCTTCATTATCACGGTAGACTGGTTCTGGCTCATCTGGTCCAAGACCAGGATCCCTCACATCCTTTGGTCTAGAAGAATGATCCACAGGAGTGTACTTGTCATAGATTTTTACATCATCATTAACCCATGATTTCTTCCAAGGGTTCCAGCTGACTTTCATAAACTTACAAACAGTCTTGGTGAGGCAAAAGTTATCCTTAACTACAACAGTTTCATCTTGAGGTCCAGCTACCTCCTTTGCCTTCAACATAATAGAAATAAATTTAGATAAGAAAATTTCATTGAACTTAGACTTCGGTCTAGTCATTTCTTCAATCTGAATCATTAACAGTCTACATAAATTCACCTTTACTCCATGCTTTAACAGATACAACAAATAAATATCCTGAAATCTGAGGGTAGAAAAATCTCCTCTCCTTGGACTAATCACAGGATGAATTAACTTGAAAAGTAGTTTATCTTCCCCTGCATTCTCTACAGCAATGACCTTTCTAGGAGTTCCATCTCCTGTCAATTCTAACAAGGCATCCTCATATTCGAAAACTCACTGGCAGTAGGCATGGATTTTGAATAAAATCCATAGTCACCACTATGAGGAACCTTAAGGTTCTCAGCCCATTCAACTGAAGAAAACGACAACGTTTGACTATTCACAAAGGAAATCATCCTATTTTCCTCCTCCGATGTCTCAAAACAGACAAACTCATAAAACGCTTTTACCAGTGTTGGATAATATGGTCCATTATTGTTCATGAAGCATTCGATCCATCCTTGTTCTTGTAAAACCTTCAGAATCAAGGACTTGCTTTCGAGAAGCCATGTCGCACATAATTCCTTTTCCACTACAATTGATTGCTTTGATAAGTGTGGATTCACGAGATTTCTTCGAACAACATCTCTACTGCTTCCAATGGCACCAGCTTTGGTTACTTTATGCTTCTTAGCTTGCGGCGCATCACTCCCTTCATCCACTGAGGGTCGCTTCACATGGGCCATTTCAGATTCTGAGGCTTAGGGGTTTGCAAGCTTGAGAGGTTTAGGTAGGAGGGATTCGAACAGACGGGTTCACGGTGATTGAGTGATTTCTAGAGACGGGTTTAATATCATTTATGATTCACATATAAAATAAATCTTATATTAGAAAGAAATTCAAAGTCTCGGCCTTAATACGAAAACTTAAAATAGTGCGAGAGATGTACCGGTGAGGTGTCCTTAAATGGTGAGGTCCATCCTAACGGTGAGGTTCATTCTAATGGTGAGGTTTCTACAACGGTGAGGTTTATCTAACGATGAGGTTTATCTAACGGTGAGGTTTATCTAATGGTGAGGTTTATCTAACGGTGAGGTTTATCTAACGGTGAGGTTTATCTAACGGTGAGGTTTATCTAAGGGTGAGGTTTATCTAACGGTGAGGTTTATCTAACGGTGAGGTTTATCTAACGGTGAGGTTTATCTAACGGTGAGGTTTATCTAACGGTGAGGTTTATATAACAGTGAGGTTTATCTAACAGTGAGGTTTATCTTAACAGTTTAAGAGTAAGTTATGATTCCTAATTCGTGTCTAATGAAACTTAATCTTTGTGAATTTAATGGATTAGTGAAAATATCATCTAATTGGAGTTCAGTGCCTATAAATTCAAGAGTTATATCACCTATTTGATAATTATCTCTTAGAAAGTGGTTCCTAACATCAATGTGTTTGGTTCTAGAGTGAGACACAAGGTTCTTTGAGATGTTGATCACACAAGTGTTGTCACAGTTAATTGAAACATGTTTAAACTCAAATACATAGTACAATAAAGTGTGTTTCGTCCACAGAATCTGTGCACAACAACTATCAGCAGCTATATACTCTGCTTCAGTAGTAGATAATGCAACTAAGTTCTGTTTCTTACTAAACCATGATACTAGGGAGTTTCCAATTAAATGACATGTTCCGGTTGTGATCTTTCTATCTAACTTTCATCCCGCAAAGTCAGCATCTGAATAACTTATTAAATCAAATGATTGTTCTTTTGGGTAAAATAGTCCCAAATTGGCAGTGTATTTAAGATGTTTGAAAATCATTTTAACAGAAAGTAAGTGTGACTCTTTAGGGTTAGCTTTAAATCTAGCACACATACATACACTAAACATAATATCAGGCCGACTAGCAGTAAGATAATGTAAACTTCCAATCATACCTCTATAATTAGTTTGATCTACTGGTTTACCAGTTTCATCAATATCCAATTTATAGGTGGTACTCATAGGTGTATCACTTCCCTTAATACTATCCAAACCAAAACATTTTAATAAATCCTTAGTATATTTACTCTGATTCAAAATAATACCATCTTTAGTTTGAAAGATTTGAAATCCAAGAAAGTACTTAAGCTCTCCCATTAAGCTCATTTCAAACTCATTTTGCATAACCTTTGAAAAATCAGTACATAAAGAATTTTTCGAAGATCCAAAAATAATATCATCAACATAGATTTTTACTATTAAAACATCTTTTGAAATTCTTTTTATAAAAATAGTGGGATCAACAATTCCTTTTGTAAATCCTTTTGAAATAATAAAATTTGTAAGACTTTCATACCAAGCTCTTGGAGCTTGTTTTAAACCATATAAAGATTTAGAAAGTTTAAAAACATGATTTTGAAAGTGAGGATTTGAAAAACCAGGTGGTTGTTCCACAAAAACATCTTCAAAAATGAAACCATTTAGAAAATCACTTTTCACTTCCATTTGATATAACTTGAAATTCAGATGTGATGCAAAGGCAAGTAAGATCCTAATTCCCTCTAATTTAGCTACAGGTGCAAAGGTTTCCTCATAGTCAATTCCTTCTTCTTTATTGTAACCTTGTGCAACTAATCTAGCTTTGTTTCTAATGATATTTCCAGATTCATCAACTTTGTTTCTAAACACCCACTTTGTGCCTATGTTCAAAGTGTCTTTAGGTCTTTATATTAATTCCCAGACTTTATTTCTTTCAAATTTATTTAGTTCTTCTTGCATAGTTATTACCCAAAATTCATCATTGATAGCATCATTGATATTTTTAGGTTCTAACTGTGAAAGAATAGCTTGATGTTCAACCTGATTTCTTAGAGAATCTCTAGTATATGTTCCTCTATCCAGATTACCTACAACAAAATCTAAGGGATGGTTCTTCAGAATACTAGTTGGTCTCAAAAATGTGGGGCTAGAGATTTCAGGTTCATCAACAGGTTGGGAGTCAACAGAAGCCGGTTCTGGAAAATTTCCAGAACATGATATTTTAACTATAGGTCAACTGTCTTTATCATTAATGTTCAAAATAGAGAGATCATCTTCAATATTTTCAAGAGAGGTCTTAGGTTCATGTGGACCAGTTTCATCAAATTTGATGTGAACAGATTCCTCCACACATTTGGTTCTTTTATTGAAAACTCTATAGGCTTTACTAGAAATAGAGTAACCTAGGAAAATTCCTTCATCACTCTTGGATGCAAACTTATCAAGATTATCTTTAGTATTATGAATAAAGACTTTGCAACCAAAAACTATGAAGTAGTTAACCTTAGGTTTCCTATGGTTCCACAACTCATAAGGGGTCTTCTTAAGAACAGGCCTGATCAAGACTCTATTGATAATATAACAGGCTGTATTGACAGCTTCAACCCAAAAATAAACAGGTAGGTAATACTCATTGAGCATGGTTCTGGAAATTTCCTGAAGGGTTCTATTCCTCCTTTCCACTACACCATTTTTCTGAGGTGTCCTAGGGGCAGAGAAATTGTGACTATAGCCATTGTGTGAGCAGTAGGATTCAAACTCGTGATTTTCAAACTCACGACCATGATCACTTCTCAATGTTTTAATCTTAAGTCCACTAAGGTTCTCTACAGACTTGGAATATTTAACAAAGTAAGAACAAGCTTCACTTTTTTGAGCTAGAAAATATACCCAAGTATACCTAGAATAGTCATCTGCTAGAACATAGACATAGTGATTCCCATTTAAACTAGAAACTCTAGAAGGTCCAAACAAATCCATGTGAACCAACTCGAGAGGTTGAGAAGTTGACACTTCTTTCTTTGATTTGAAAGAAACATTATGTTGCTTTCCCTTTTGACAGGGATTACAAACTTTATCTACTGGGAATTCATGTTTTGGTAGGTCTCTAACTAAGTTCTTCCTAGAATGTTTTCTAAGTGAATGTACATTACAGTGTTCTAATCTTCTGTTCCAAAGCCAAGACTCTTTATGAAAATCATTTAAACAAGTAATATTTTGCATAGCTAAAGAATTTAAATCAACAACATAGTCATTTTCATTTCGCAAGGCAGATAATACTAAAGCATTTTTAGAAAAAACATTGCAAGAATCATTTTCAAATTTAACATTAAAGCCATCATCACATAACTGAGAAATACTTAGTAAATTATATTTAATTCCATAAAAAAACAGAACTTTAGAAATTAATATTGAGTCAGTGTTACCAATCTGGCCTAAGCCGATGATTTTCCCTTTATAATTATCACAAAAGTGACAAAACCTACATCAACTCTGACTAAGCTTTTAAAGCATGAGAAGTCTCCTGACATATGTCTTGAAAATCCACTGTCCAAGTACCAGGTCTTTCTACACGAGCTCTTTAAGCAGGTTCCCTACAAAACAGATTTAGATAGGAAATGATTTTGGTATACAGATTTTCTTGGGTCCAGACAGGATAGCCAATAAAACTTTAGGTACCCAAATTTGTCTTATGGGTCTCATAAAATTTGTAGAATAAACAAATTTTGAAAGATAAACTTTATTAGATCTGTAACTATGAATATAACTAGTTGAAGCATATAAATGTCCAGAACTAAACCTAGCAGTATTCTGTCCAGATTTAGGAATAAATCTATTTTTGGTTATTTTTCTTTGTCCAGGTTGGTATCCAATGCCAGTAGTATATCTAGGTGAAATCTGCTTACCTATCATTTTTGTAAGAGTATATTTTCTATTTGTGAATTTTTCTAAATCCTTCATATGTTTCTCATTGGACAATTTCAATTCAGTGTTTTCTTTATGTAACCGAGCATTGTTTTCTATTTCTATGTCAAGATCAGATTTATGATTAACAGTTAAAGCATACTGTTTCTTTAAACCTCTTTGTTTGTCTTTCAGCTCATTACAGGTTTCTTCCAACATATCACAGTATTCAAATAGTTCAGATTTTGACATATTTTCAGAATCAGAATTATCTCTAGAATAATAAGAATTTAAAGCATGAGTTTCAGATGTTACCTCAGAGGTGTTTGTCATAAAACACATGTTTTACTTATTTCTGATTTTAGTTTTAGAAGATTCAGATTCACTAGATCTATCCTCAGAATCACTCCAAGTAGCCTTCATGGATTTTGTATACTTATTGTCCTTATACTCATATTTCTTCTTGTATTTCAGTTTTTGATAATATGCTTTTATATGTCCTTTTCTCTTGCACTCATAGCAGACAACTTCATCAAATTTGTCAGATTTCTTCCAGTCCTTTTTCCAGTGTCCCTTGTTGTCTTACTTACCTTTGTAATTTGATTTTATGAAAAACTTCTTTTTCCTATAAAACTTCTTAAATATTCTAGCTATGTGAGCCATTTCTGCATCACAGTCAGATGCACTTTCACTTTCTTCACAGCTTGAGCTATCACTTATAGCTTGGATTTTCTCCTTATCCTTGTTCTTTGAAGTAGAAGTCTTGAAGGCAACTGACTTCCTTTTTGATTCATCTTCTTCTTCTTTGTTTACTTTAATCTCTTCTTCATACATCATCAACTTACCAATAAGTTCCTTAACTAGCAGTTCACTAATATCACATGATTCTCTAATTGAAACAGAAGTTTCCCTCCATCTTTCAGGTAGGCATCTCAAAATTCTCATGATCTGCTCCTTTGATGGAACATCCTTTCCCAGTGAGATCATTGTGTTGAAAATTTTGTTAAACCTGAGATACATATCAGAAATGGGTTCATCAGGCTTCATCTTAAAATTATCATATTTAATAGTATAGGTGTTCAATCTCATTTCCTTAACGTTAGTTGTTCCTTCATGAGAAATACTTAAGGTATCCGAAATTTCATGTGCAGTCTTACAAGAAGATATTCTATTAAATTCCTCATCTCCTAAAGAAAAATGCAGAGCATTCATAGCTTTGAAATTATTATTGTAGGCTGTCTTAGTAGCTTCATTCCAAGTAGATCTAACAGTAGTAGGAATTGTATTTTCTGATTCTATGGCAGTCCACATATCAAAACACATGCTTTCTAAATGAATTTTCATCTTAATATTCCACTGAGCATAGTTGTTTACATTGAAAAATGGTGGTCTATTAGTAGCAAAACCTTCAAGTATGTTATCCATGATAACTAGGTAAAAATAAAAATTTTAAAGAGATAAAAATTTATAAATAACAGAAATTTTAAGAACTTTAAAATACAACTAAAATCACAGTTGAAAAACATTGTACATAAAAAAAATATTTTAAGCACCTATGATACCAAATGTTGGTCGGAGTAGATACTCAAGAGGGGGTGGGGGGGGGGGGTGAATTGAGTTGCAATTAAAATTTTTGTTTTAAAATCATTTACCAAATTCCCCCAATTTAAAATACTAATTGAATTGTAGTGAATTTTAATTAAAGAAAACTTTCAATTAAGTTCTAAAGGGATTGATTAATTCCCAGTTAATCTAATCATAAGATCAGATTAGCTTTTGAAACTAACCTACTGATTTACAAATAATGCAAACACTTACTAATTCAATTATCAGAGTAACTTTGAAAAACAGTTTATGTTTTAAAGCACTTAGCAATGGAATAAAAGGTTTTAGATAAAAATAAATAAATAACAGCAGATATGACCAAGAGGTTCAGTATCAAGAAGAGACTTAGTCCTCTCAACAATTTATAAAAATTGGATCCACACCCAGGATCGGGGTTCACAATAGTTTACAACTGTCCAGGTCAATGACCTCTACCACAATTCTACGTGGGAAACAAAACAATAGAAAATACAGCTATCCAGGTCACACACGACCTCTACCACTATCCATAGTGCGAAATAAAAGATGTAAAGACTTGGATGAGGATTTACAGATCCTCCAGTTAAAGTACAGGAGACAGTGTGTGTGTAAAATATAGTAGATGACACACACTAGTCAAAATGTAAATAATAATTCACTGAGCAAGATATAGAGTTTAGAATGGCACTAGTGATTGCAGTGTAGCTCTAGACTTCTTCCAATTTGATCAGAAATGGTTATGAGTCCTCTTCTGGTTTTTTTCTAAAAACAGAGTGTCGTCTGCTTCACATCCAGGTTCACAGATAGAGAAAAATGTAGTCGATGAAGTTCTTGTGTTGATGTTCTCTTTTTCATTCTTGGATCTTCACAGGTATGTAGGAATGTATGTATGTATACTGGTGTGTCCAGTCATCTCTTTTCATGCACACGTTTCAACACCTTCTTATTTTTGTCACGCTCTTATTTTTTTTTCTAACCTCCTCTTTCAGCAGCAGGAGCATCTCATATTTAAAGCATGAACTCTGGCAACAAAAATGATTTCCTTTTTGCAGGTACGAGGTACGGTTCCATGACATCCAAAAACACACATTAAATAAATTTCAGTGTATTAAAATATACATGATATGACCGTTGGATAGATTAAAATAAAGATAAAGAAATTAAATCAGTGTCGGGTTCTTTCTCTGGAATAGTAGCTTTGGATATCGGTAGCCTTGTGTATCGGTAGGTTTGAGTATCGGTAGCTTCTTGTGTAACGGTATCCCTTTGTGTAACGGTAGCCTTTCCATCGATAACCCTTCTATCGGTAGACTTCATGTCAGTCGGTAGACTTTGGTAGCAGTAAGCTTTATTGCATCGGTAGTGGTAGGCTTGATGTACTGGTGATCTTCCGTGTAACGGTAGACTTCATGTACCATTAGGCTTGTTGTAACAGTGACCTTCACGTATCGGTAAACTTGATGTAACGGTGACCTTCACGAATCGGTAACCTTCACGTATCGGTAGGCTTGTTCTGTAACGGTGACCACTTGCCTGTTTAAGCATTCTATTGGCAGAATGGGTTAAGTTAGAAAATATATCCTTCCAGTAACAGAATTCTCTGAAGGTCATGTAAATATTATAATATATGAATATCTGTATGGTGTATAGAAATACTGAAATAAGTAATTAACCATTAATCAATATAGGGATTATCAAACTATACTTAAACATAATTGAGATTATCAAAATATAATTGAGCATAGTAAAAATATGATTGATCATAGTTGGGATTATCAAAATATAAGTTCAACTAATTATCCTAGAGGGTTAAACACCACGGTAACTAAGTACACGACTTGTACTTAAGAAATATCCAAAAAATATACTTTTTCCTAAAAAAACACCAGAAAAGGTAAAACATACACGAAAAGAAGATCTAGGTTCTTAAAAACTTACCCCCATAATGAAATTCTTTCCTGAATTTCCCTAGTGAGGCGGCGTAGAATAATAATTCCCAAACAGAGCCAACCACTGGGATCATACATCGACCTCCCTCTCTGATGTCTCATTTTGTACTCGTCTGTACTGCTATAACACTCATAACAGAGGAACATACCATCCATGGAGAACCTTCATTCTTCCATCAAAAATCCGGAAAGGATAATCCTCGAATGATGCATTCACCTCAAACTCATCCTCCTAGGGTTGAAATACATGAGACAGTTCTGAGAAGTAACGTCGAAGATGAGAAATGTGTAAGATGTCATTCATATCCTAGTACCTCCGAGGTAAATGATACTGATAGGAAACCAGAACAACTCTATTCAACACCTCAAACAGCCTGAAGTACCTCCGTGAAAGCTTACCCTATCTCCTAATCCTTCTATGCCCCAACCTTGGTGTGACACATAGGAAAACCTGGTCCCCGACCTTGAACTCCAGAGGTCATCTCCATTGATCAGCATAAAACTTCTGTCGAGACTGTGCAGTAGTCATCCTCTTCCAAATCAAATTTATCTTCTCAATGGTCTCCTAAATAAGATGAGGTCCCAGAATAGCTACCTCTCCTACCTCCAGCCAATATAAGGGTGATCAGAATTGAATACCGTACAAAGCCTCATAAGGTTCCATCTGAATAGTTGTCTGGAAACTATTATTGCAGGAAAACTCCCTATGTGGTATGTGCTTCTCCCAAGAACCTCCAAAATCCAGGATTCATTCTCGAAGCATGTTCTCAAGCACCTGAATCGTACACTCGGACAGGCCATATGTTTGGCAATGGTAAGTTGTACTCAAAAGTACCTGTGTACCCAAAGCCTTTTGTAGCCCCTTCTAGACCGGAGAAGTAAAACGGGCATCCCTATCTGAAAAAATGGAGTGTGTAACTCCATGCAGACATACAATCTCACAGATGTACAACTATCCCAACTCATCAACAATGAAGGTCTCCATGATCAACAAGAAGTGATCAACCTTCGTGAGTTTGTCAATGACAACCCATAAAACATCATTCCCTCAAGGCGACCTTGGTAAACCTATCAAGAAATCCATTACGACATCATTCTACTTCAACTTGAGAATGGGTAACTGCTGAAAAATCTCTGCTGGTCATTGATTCTCTTCCTTCACTTACTGATAGGTGAAAAAACTCAGGAAAAACCCAACAATATCTTTCTTCATACCTATCCACCAGTACGGACGGTGTAGATCATGATACATCTTGGTGACCCCAGGATGAAAATCCCAAACTGAGGAATGAAATTCCAGCATCAACTCCTCACGTATGTGTACTAAAACCCATACACGACCCTAGAAACGCAAGATCACATCCTCACCTATTGTCCATATACGAATAGGTTCCTCTTCTAACACACCTTCCCATAGAACTAGGGCTTCAAAATCTGATAGCTGCCTTATTCACAATCGATCACGAAGAGTGGAGGTAATAACTACTGAAGAAATAAATGTCTGCACCTATCTATTGTGAACCTCCAAATGCATCTCAGAGAATAGAGCCATAAGCTACCACTTACTACCGGCCTCCTAAACTACTTGTATTTGAGTCATCCTGCTCAGTTCATCAGCCACAATGTTGTCGTTCCCCGACGTATAGGCAAGATCAATGTAAAAGGAAGGAAGGTACTCGACCCACCTTTACTGTCTCAAATTATGGTCATGCTGGGTGAAGATATAATGGAGACTTTTTTTGGTTGGTGAAAACCACAAAATCCTCTCCCAGAAGATAATGTCTCCCACAGAATAAGGTATGAACAACTGCAGCCGACTCGAGATCGTGTGTCAGGAAATTCCTCTCAGGTGGCCTCAACTGCCTATACCCGTACACAATGACTCTTTCTCCCTACATAAGAATAGCTCCCAGCCCAATACCTGATTCATCACAGTACACATTATAGCTCTTTCCTGGCTCTGGAAATACTAGTATCGGTGTTGAAGTCAACCTTCCTTTCAACTCCTTAAAGGCTGACTCACAAGGATCTGACCTCATGAACTTTTCACCCATCTTAGTTAGGCCCGTTAGTAGCGATGGAAAGCATGAGAAGTCCTGTATGAAATGAATGTATTATCCATATATCCCTAGAAAACTCCATACGTCAAAGACATTCTTTAGCTGCTCCCAGGAAACTACTGCTCTCACTTTCTCGGGGTCTACTAATACTCCTGTCTCTGAGATAACATAACCCAAGAAGTGAATATGGTCCATCCTAAAGTGTCATTTTGAGATCATAATATATAAATAATGCTCTCTCAGTGCACTCAAGAAGATATCAAGATGGGTGGCATGATTGTGTAGAGTGTGAGAGTACACCAATATATCATCCATGAAAACCACCACGAAAGAATCCATGTATGGATGGAACACTCGGTTCATCAGTGCCATGAAAACTGCAAGCGCGTTCATGAGACCAAACGGTATAACCACATACTCGTATAGACCATACATACTCCAAAAGGCAGTAAGGGGTACATCATATGGTCTAACAGGCAACTGATGTTAACTGGACCTCAAGTTAATCTTCAAGAACACCCAGTCTCCTCGAAGATGATCAAAGAGATCATAAATCCTCGGTAAGTTCTATTAGTTCTTGACCATCAACTGGTTCAACTTTCGATAATCCAGACACAGTCTAAGGGTACTGTCTACCCTCTTCGCAAACAGGATAAGAGAACCCTAAGGAGAAGTACTTTCTCGGATGAAACCCTTTTCCTCCAACTCCTCCAACTACGTCTTGAGCTCCTATAACTCTACTGTAGTCATCCTATAAGGAGGAATGGACACCAGTGACACTCCTAGCACAAGCTCAATTGAAAATTCCACCTCTCTCTCCGGAGGAAAACCTAAAAATTCTTTTGGAAAGACATCTCTAAAACGATCCACCACTGGAGGAATGTCCATCTTTGAAGTCCCCTGGTCATCCAGATAATGACTAGAAAACTGGGATGTAACTCCCCCCAACCCATGATGCTCGAGTCCCACTCTACTTGCCTAGAAATCCCATTTGTCCTTATGAAGAAAATATCTACCCTCAAGTGAAGTGAAACTCACCCTACGGTGATAATAGTCGATGACTGCCTGGAAGGGAACTAACCAGTTCCTTCCGAGAATGACATCATAGCCTTCAATATATAGGACATAGAGGATCCATAAGAAGTGACACCCACAAAACTCTAGAGGGAACTCCTTGAACTGACGCACACTAGCTATTATAGTCCCCAATAGAGTGTCTAACGTCAAGATATCAGCATAAGAAAAGATACAGAGCCCAAGGCTCTCAAAAATGGCAACATATATAAATCTATGGGAAGCCTCTGTATCGAAAAGAGAAGAAGATAAAACTTAGGCAACTAAGATCATACCTCAAACTTTAGAGGGTCCAGGATCCTTCTCATACTCTGTATGCTCCACTACAAAAGTATAACCTGTAATGCGGCCCTATGACCATACCTGGCCTCTCTAAGATGATCCACCATGTTTTCACAGAAAGCCTGGTGACTGGATACCATGTCCATGACCTCCACCTTGGCCTGAACGGCCAGAAGAACTCCAATTCCCTAACTAATAAGAAACTGGCGGTGCTTCTCTTGAATGAGGAGTCATAAAAAAACCCCTATCACCAGCTGCTAGTGATAAGATCTAATAGAAACGCTGAAGATGACCCATCTTTCCACAAGATCGGTACTCCATTAGGTCTCTCGGTCAATGTGGACTCAAATTACCACTCTTCCCGAACTGGTAACACACCAACTGGCTACCAAAAGAAGTGTCTCTCTTCCATGGAGCACCATGCAAAGACCCCCTGTGGCGCTTCCTGCTGTCAGTTGGAGGGATACTAACTCTGGATGTCGAACCGCCCTAACTCACAACTCCAGAATCCCTCAGATTTCACTCCGTGCTCAACATCTGGTTATCTATAGAAGTGATGGAAGTCAACCTGAAGATGTTCACCTGAGATTGGATGTCGTGTCTTAAACCATCATCAAACTTCCTTTCCAGGAATAACTCATCACCTCCTGGAATAGGCATGAATCACTGCAGCTCTATGAAGTGATAGGAATACTCCATAACTGAAAGAGTACCCATCTCCAAACTCATGAACTCTCAGGCATGATCGACCCTCAATGTCTCCAGATAGAAGTTTTCATAAAAGGAATGATGGAACTCATTCCATGCCATAACCTACTGGAATCCCTCCTGTGAGATCACATCCCACTATCTCTTGGCAGAATCCCAAAGAATATATGTAGCTTGCTTGACCCTCCTCTCTGGAGGCATCTTCATATGCTCGAAGATAGAAAACATGGATTTTAGCCATGACTCTATAACATGAGGTCCTCATTCCCCTATGAATGTGGGAGGATGTTACTGTTGGAAAACCCACGTCAGTTCTACCATAGAAGGGGAATGATGCGGTACTCCATGGAAGGTCTGCATGAACCTCCTAAAGCCCTCTTGGAACTATGCATCAGCACCTGTGTCAGGAATGATGGTTGCTGCCCGGACTGGCACAACTGGAGGATCTGTTGGAAGTACCTGATCAGCCATGTCTAGTGTCTGATCACCACCATGTAACTAGAGTACAATCGAAGAATGTCTCGGTGGCATGACTCTGCAAGGTCAAATGAACACCATAGATCAAGATTATCAAGGAATAAAAACTAGAAGATTAAGAAGGGAACAAGAGAAAGAAAGAATTCAAGTTATTCAAAACATGGATACACGGCGTGTATAATGACTACATGGTGTGTTCTCTTAATCCATTCACATGGGCGTGTACTCCTACCAAAACTGGTCATGTAACACCCCACACACGGCGTGTTGTCCGGACAAACATCGTGTACTTCTATTTTCTTTCCCTTCCCGAGTTACTCTACACGGATAACCCACACGGTTCTCATATAAAAAGACTGCACGCCGTGTTCGTGCCAGAGACGGTGTGTACTAGACGAGCTTCACCGACCCGTGTTGTTAGTGACAAGGTTGGATACACGACTCACACTACATGGTGTGTTCCAACTGAACACGACATGTATAACTTAATATTTCATCCATCCGTTTCATTAGTCACACGGGTGGACACATGGTCTACCCCACATGGTGTGTACATTTGACACACAACGTGTTCTACCAAGATTTCCCAACCCCGTGTTCCTGCCCACATAATCAGTAACATGGTTAGAGACTACACGGTGTGTACATACAGTACATAACATGTACATAAGAAAAATAGTTTCTTCGTAAACAAAAGAACACATAACATTTATTCATCACTACTTGATGTGTATTTTGGGTTTTTCCAGACAGTAACCCTCATAAACTACTATAGAGACCAAAAAAACACTTAAAGGAAAATTTAGGTTCCAAATTATGACACGTTAGGGCCCATACTCTCCACAAATCAATGCGTAGAATCTTATACTTTTTATAATAATGAAAAAAGGTAATAATCCACCAAATTTGGGTCCGTGAGGGCCCATAACACCTCAAGAACCAAAGTTTGGTGTTCATTCAAACAAAAACTTAAAAAATCAAAACCCTATCAAACAGTAGGTAATTTATCAAGGCATATGTCACAACAACATGCATATCTAGCACAAAATCTATCATAAAAACCTACAATTGCCAATGCTCCCTAAATGGCATGGAAAGAATGCATGAAATGTGATTTATAGCAAGGGCCTATATGATGCATGAGATGGAATACCCTCATCTCATCGGGTTGTAACAGAAATAGAACCTCAATAACATAAAAAATAACTATAAAAAACATGTGAATCACCCAATGGTGAAAATAAAATCAACTATAAAATTTTAAAACCAAATAAATCACAATATTAGAGGTATATTAGATTTTCCCTAAACACGGGTTAGCTACTCCCTAGAAAAACATATTACCAAGTATCTATTCCATCATGTCTTGGACAATAGGATCCAAACAGTATGTCAAGAAGTAAAGAAGCCCTATAATACCACTTTGTAATGTCCCGGTTCCAGAATCTGCCCAGGGACGCCCTGTACCCGGTTGGTCACATAGCCTCAAATGAATTTCTCCAAACGACAAAGGCTTCCGACTAGTAGTGAGGGCCATGGGTGTAATAGGGGGGAAACTATGCCTTCATTGGCAGAGAAACAAAGCATAATTAAAACACAAAGCAATAGCGGAAGCTGTAATATTACCATACAAAAAGAAACTATAGAAGATTGAAGAAATAATCTACTGGAGACCATGTGTATATATTAATGATGGATGATATATATCTATAGGAAATCAGCCAAACAAATCACAATTCTAGAATATGAACAGTACTAAACCAAAGTACAAATGAAAAAAATATAAACTCATCAGCATCACAAGCCTCATCTTGGTTCCATTCACTCCATCTCCAAAGAAATCAAGTACCTGAATTAGAAGGGTGCTTTCCATTATCTATAACTGCATTAATATAATCTGTTTGGGCCCAAAAGCATGACCCAAACAAGGTGTGAGACTAAATACTAGTAGAAAACCACCACAAGATATGTGCCTAATAGTCAGTGAATATATGGTAGGTAATAAGTAATAGAAAGTAGTAGCAAGGAAGTACATTACAGTAAATAATACACAGTTCAAAGCATTCAATTCCATATATCATGTAATCAGCTAATCAAAGCAGGTAACCCTCTAGGAAGTACTCTCAGCCTAACCCCTCAGGTTTAACCAAACAACACAAGTATCACAAGCAACCCTCTGGGAAGTACTCATAGTCTAACCCCTCTGGTTCAGCTTAAGCATACACTCTCTAAGGAAGAACTCGCCATCAATTCCCCCTATAGTGTCATATCGGTAACTAAAGGCACTCTAGAGAAGCACTTACATAACATTCCCTATTTGGCCTACGTCGAAGAACTATAGACACTCTAAGGAAGCACTTACGTCATTTCCTTATATGGTCTCGCAAGGTAAGTAAAAACAGAGACTCTGGAGAAGATTTTACATCCATTATCCCTATGGTCTACTACACCAGGTTCTCACGGACCTGTGTAAGTCAACAAGTACAACAAAGTTTATCTGCCAAAGTAAACGTCAAGAACTACTTGGATAAACAGTTTAAAACATATCAGTATGTCAGAACAACAGTCACACCATCCTATAATACTGGGCATGGGAAAAAAAGGCAGCCTAACAGGCTAAGCGGAACCAAACGGTCAAATACAAAACATGGATGCGAAAAACATCCAAATAATATCAACTCACCCTATTCACAATCAATTAACCTCTACTCAAGAATACATGCATAGCAGGAAAATAATAGGGATAAAAATAGTAAACACGCAATACCCTGTTCATGGGTATTGAGAACTTTTTGTTGGGAAAAATCCATCAAGGTATCATTGAATCATTTTTGAGGCGATTGTGTTTATTGAAAAACTGGACATCTATGTTGTGATGGTTGACAAAGAAAACCATGATGTTCCAATTTGATGAAAAATGGGATTTCATGGTGGAATGTCGAGTTCATGTGCTGTGGTTAACGATCCATGTTTGATTCAAGAACGTCGACAAAGGAATGGATGATCTGGAGGCAGTACAAAAACTGCAGATACAAGGTGGCACCGTCTTCCAGTGTTTGCCAAATTTTTGGGCCCGAAAATCGACAAATAGAGAAAAGTGGTTTTGGAAAAGGGACTTGCGCGCCACTATCTTGAAGGAGAGGAAACATGTGCGCCATGTGTTTTTCAAGATTAGAACATCAAAATATGGAAAAGGGATAAGGGGCGCCCAAGTTTTAGGGTGGGTCGCGCAAGTGACTTTCACGGAAGATACTTGCACGCCGAGACTTGCGCGCCGAGGGGAGACTTGTGCACCATCGCGTAGGGTGTCAAAATGCCTATAAATAGAGGTCAAACCCTCCTTATTCATAGAAGATTTCAACACTTAGAGAAAATTAGAGCTCCCGTCACGCATGTGTGGTGGTCGCGCAAGTGGTGGTGTGGTCACGCAAGTAGATGTTGCATGTCAGTTGTGTGTTGCACACCCAAGGAGGTTTGGGTAAGAAAGGAAGGCAGTCACCCAAGTTTTGAGTTGAAGAAGGAGGCGTCGCACAAGTGGTTTGGTTACACTTTCACGCCAGGTTATGAAGAAGCGCGATAGTTGATGGTTGTGTTCCAATATTGGTTTGGGCGTAAAAGGGTGCGCGTCGTGAAATTTTGGAGTTGTAGAAGCTTGTGTCGTGAAAGTGGTTGAGGTGGACTTGCGCGCTAGTTATAAATTGCGCATCGAGGCTTGCACATCGGCTTGGAGAAGGGAACCAGGTGTGGTTGAAGCACGTCAGTGATTCAGGGATGCGTGGAAGATGGAAGATTTCCCGATACCTTCTGTGCAAAGCGAAATTCATCTACGGGTGAAAGTTGGACTTCAACAGAGAATTCACATACCATAGAGGATGTATTCATTATTGATAATGAAGAGACCTATAGGTCTATAAACTGTGAGTGAATCCTTTCCAGAGTAGTGAGAAAAGGAAGAGAAACAAGGTGATCCTCTCCACCGACAGGGAGCCAGAGAGAGAGAGAGATAGGGAGTGACCCTTGGGAAAGTAGTGAGCTGACCCTAATCTTTGTAAAGGAAGTGATCCTGGGCATAGAAGTGATCTAGCCCGAACATTATTGGCAGTGAGCCTTAGTGTATTTGGTACAGTGGCACATCGTCATTGTATGCTCCTTGGACATAACCTAGTGAGGGTGAACAATGTAAAAATATTTGTGTCTTCCTGCTTGCTTCCCTACATTGCATTCAACGCATCATCATCAGATAAAGAAGAAATGAAGTGGTCATAATAAACACACAAGTGCAAAAAAATTGACCCTTGTAAAAAAGATGTCAAGAACTAGTGGGGCAGGAATAATTTAGAAAAGAATATCCATAACCGGATTCAGCCCCCCCCCCTCTCAGGGTATATAGGCCCCTCTTGGTCCTAACACTTTTGCACAAAAACTAAAATACATTCTACGAAAAGGCACAAACCACCTACTTTGGTGTTGGGAGATCATTATATGTGAAACCCAAGCCTTGAATCGCCCAAGAACACCATAGATCTACAAAAATATCTAAAACACTCAACCGAGGATAACTCTTGAAAGAGGAGGAATCAAGAAATGAAGATCAAGAAGAAGGAGGAGCTTACTAAGGCAGTCCAAACAAAATCAATGGAGGTAAATTCAGATAACAGACGCTTGCTCGAGGGCTTGAAGAAGATTTGCTGTCGAACAGGTTCTCTCGGACAAACTAAACCTAGAAGAAGAGCATTCTTTCTGTCAGACGCGACCCCAATATATTTAATGAAATAAAAAGAAAGTACATAGTGTGTACTTTAGAAGTACATGGCATGTACTTTCTGTTACCGAGCCCCACTTTAGGCTGCCTCCAGGTCACCCCCACATGGTCATGTGCACGGACGCTACACGACCAACACACAGATACCCGTTGTAACTAAGTACATGATATTTACTCATAAAGTACATGGAGTGTACTTTAGAAATTTCCAGAAACTCCCCTTTTTCCTGAAAAACACCAGAAAAGGTAAAACATACATGAAAAGAAGATATGGGTTATTACACCATCATGCAAAACTGTTGATCTTGAGAAAGTTTTCATAAAGGAAAGATACCTTGTATTCAGAAGCTGGAAGTTATAAGTTTGGAACCATTGAATTCAGAAGCTGGAAGTTAGACGTTTCGAACCAATGAATTCGGAAGCAGGAATTTAGAATTTCGGAACCATTGAATTTGGAATCTGGCAGTTAGAAGTTCGGAACCAAGTATATTGAACTTTCGGAGTCTGGAGTTTGAGAAGTTCGGAACCAAGTATATTGACCTTTCAGAGTTTGGAGTTTGAGAAGTTTGGAACCAAGTATATTGAACTTTTGGAGTCTAGATTTTGAGAAGTTTGGAACCAAGTATATTGAACTTTCAGAGTCTAGAGTTTGAGAAGTTAAGAACCAAGAATTTTGAACACTCGGAATCTGGTGTTCGAAAGAATTCGGTGTCTGGGATTTGAAAAGTTCGGAACCTAAGCAGGCTGATAGGGGATGAGGAGACATTCATTGTGATGATGCTTTGCTGTTTTGTAACTCAAAATTGTGAGTATATGCATGTACTCATGATTCAAGAAAAATATGTGTGGAGAAGGTGTTTCAAGAATCGGTGAAGTCGCAACGAGAACCAGATGTGTGGAGTCGATTTTCGGAGTCAGGAGTTCGGAGTCTACCTCCTGAACAGAACTTACGGAGTCGACTTCCTGAATCAGATGTTCGTAGTGAGAAGTCCGGAGTCGACGTCCTAAGTTTAAAGTTCGTAGCCAAAACTGCGGAGTCTACTCTGAGAATTGCTGAAACCGAAAACTAGAAGTCACACCAAGAAGTGATGAAGGGTCACACTGTGAATAGAAGTGGTGTCATGATGGAAAGGTGTTGATGAGTCATTTCAATACTTGAAGTGATGCTGAAGACTCAAGATGGATGGATTCGAGAAGGTGATACCAAGAAATTTGAGTAACAAAGTCAGATCCAGCAAAGGCCAAAGTTCCAAAACAAGAGAAGTAGAAGAATATTCGAGAAGATTTTGGAAGTATTGACTGAGTCTTAATTGCTCTGAGATTTCCGGAGTAATTATGATCTGGGTGAATCTAAGTGAGCGGGAAAATATTTTGGTTTCCCGCCTAAGCACACTTTGGAGCTCCTATAAAAGGAGATCAGAGTACGTGATGAGAAATGATGAAAATTTAGAGAGATAAGCTCGTGTAATCTAGAGAGAGGAGGGAGTGTTTGGCCGACTGAGCTTTCATTGTAGTTCCAATCGTAACGAGAATTTGGAGTGGAGAAATCAGACTGGAGAATTCAGAGTGGAGATTTCGGAGTGGAGATTCGGAATGAGGAACTTGTACTGGCTATCACTGTATTGAGTTTCTCAGACTGAGGAAGACTCAAATTGAAGAATTCAGAGTGAAGAATAAATATCAGAGTGAATACTTCGGAGTGGAGATTTCGGAGTGGAGAATCGGAATGGGAAGTTCGGACTACAATTTATCTATCTAAAGTCCAAGGAATCCTTATCTCTCTTCTAGGTAAGGAAGTGAGGATTTGTGCTAAACCTGCTTACACTTGTATTTGAAAGTAAGTGCTGGTAACATAAGTTGTTACAAGAAAAGAAACTTTTCCCTATTGTGCTAAGAGGGTGCACACACATTGGAGTAATTTTTTCATAGTGCTTCACGAATGTAAGGGTATATCCTACTCATTGTAATCCAAGGATTGTTTTCTTAGTGGATTGTATGGTGCTGGATTGTTTCCAACCATACCAAGGACTTAGCTATTCTTATTGAATAGTGAACATTGTAAATCACTGTGTTCCTTTTTGGATGTGTTCTTGTTTGTTTCTCAGCAGGGAATTATATCTTTAACAGGAGACAAAGGTTGTACTCATTCTTAAGGGAACATAAAAGAAGAAAAAGGGGTACCACTGATTCACCCCCCTCTCAATGGTTCATTACTCAAATCAGATCCTTTCAATTGGTATCAGAGCCAGGTTCCCTTTGTTTTCCTTGCTTATGGAGAATCTGAATTGTGTGAATAGTAAAGGCATTCCGGTATTTTATGGAAAAAACTATCACATCTGGAAGGATAGAATGCTACTGTATCTCATGTCTATTAGTTATGAATTTCTTGAAGCTGCAACAGTTGGGTTTCCCCCCATTGAAGAAAATGTTCCACTTACACCTGTTGACAAGAAGTTTCTTGAGAATGATGGAAGAGCCAAGAATGCTATATTTTCTTCACTTTCTGAAAGTGAATTCTTGAGAGTAAAAGGAGTGGTCACAACCAAAGGTATATGGGACAAACTGAAAAACATATATGAAGGCAATACAAAAGTCAAGAAGGCAAAACTTCAAATTTTCATATTGATGTATGAATACTTGAAGATGGGAGAGAAAGAATCTGTTGAAGATTTTTTCACCAGGGTGAAAGATATTGTTATTACCATCAGATGTCTTGGTGAAGAACTGAAAGACTCTACTGTGGTGGACAATATCTTAAGGATTCTTCTTGATAAATTTGATGCGAAGGTATCTTCATTAGAAGACAGAGACTCAAAGATTCTATCTATTGATGATTTTCATAGCACACTCATTACTTATGAGATGAGAAGGGAGAAGGCTATGAAGACCAAGAAAAAGGTTGACAGAGAATTATATTTCAAAGCCATGAAGAAGGAAAAATCTAAGAAGATCTTCATTGAAGAATATGGTGGTGACTCTGACTCGGAAAGCGAGATATGTAAAAATCTTAACGATATTTTATCTTTGTTTTCAAAAAATGTTAGAAGAGGCACAGGTAAATACAAGGGAAAACTTCCCTTGAAGTGTTTTGAATGTGGAGGCATTGGCCAGTTTGCGGCTAACTGCCCTCGAAGGGAGAATGAAGAAGACAGTGATGAAGAAGAAAGAAATCCAAGAAGGTTATGGAAGAAGTAGGGTGGTAAAGGAAAGTCGGGGAAAGAAAATATGTTCTTCAAATCAAAGATAAAAAGCCTTCTATTTGTAAATGAAGAAGATGAAGAAAGTGATGGTGAATCCAAAAAATAAGTTGAGCATGGTGTTGAAAATACCTTCATTGCAACAGTGAATGATGAATATTTCAGAAGCAGCAGCTCAGAAGAATAAGAAACTCAGCTGGGGATGCATCTGAAAGAAGAATTGAAGGAATGTTTAAGGAAGGTCATAAGGCTGGAGAAGCTTAACAAAAAATTGGAAGATGAATGTTCCTCAGCATTAAATCAAGTTAATGTTAAAGTAGAACTTGAGAAAGAGCTTGAAGACTTGAAAACGTCTCTTGAAGATGAGAAAAATCAAAATGAGCACATGAAAGTTAAGCTGAAGGCAAAAGAGGAAGAATTAGAACTGGTTCAAAATAAATTCTCGAAAGTCGAGTCAAGAAACATTTGTTTTCAAAATTCAACAACTGATGTTGGTGAAAGTTCTCAACAAGCACATTCTGAGAAAATTCAACAAAAGAATAAAGTGATTGATGTGAAAAAGAAATCTGAGAAATCTACTTATGTGGTCAAGACCAACGTTGCTGGGAACTCTGAAGTTTCAAAGAAACCTAAGCCTAAAACTGGTGAAAAACAAGAAAATTCAGAGATGGAATAACTCCAGAAAACAATCTTTCTAACAAAAGAATGGTTGGTGGGGCTGAAGAAAGAGCAACAAAGAAGTATCAGAACAAAATCATTAGAGGAACGTACTCCTTCTATGGGTACTGTTGGTATTGTGGTGGATTCGGGCATACATCGAATATGTGTTGGTTTAGTCAACAATATTATCGCCACCCCACAAGTTATGAAAGGCATAGATTGAGGGGGAGTCAATCTCCTCAAAGGAAGAAGAGTAAGAAGGTTTTCCTGAAGAAAGTTGAGAAGAATGAAGTCAGGATAGGAAATAGGTTCCATCCTCTGGAAACCATTTGTGAATGGTGTGAACAACTTGGACACCTTGAAAAAGGATTTCTTGTGCTGTTACTGGCTCAACAAAAAGTTCTTAATTCTCAGAGCCCAAAAGCGAAGATAGAAGTGAAATAAGAAAAATATCTTGTTATTGAAACCTCTTTAAAAGTTACAGAGGAAGAACAACCTTGGATACTTGATAGTGGTTGTTCTTCACATATGACTGGAGACTTGGAGTTGCTAAAAATTATGAAGAGGTTTAAATAAGGCATTGTGACATTTGGAAATTATGAATCTTTAAAAATCAAAGGAGTTGGATCAGCCATCATTGGGAAAGAAAAATTGAAGTCTAAGAAAACTTTGTATGTTGATGGGATGAAGCACAACTTACTGAGTGTATCACAATTATGTGATGAGGGTAACAAAGTTATCTTCAAGAAAGATGGATTTATTGTGAAAAGTGAAGAAGATGGGAAGATTATTACAAGAGGCCAATGAACCAAAGGAAATCTGTTTGAGGTTGGTAATTCACAAAACTCTTGTTACATGAGTGTAGTGGAAGAAAATCATTTGTGGCACAGAAGACTTGGACACATGTGTCAGAGAAATATGAGCAATATATCTCAAAGGGATAGTGTTCGAGATTTTCCAAATTTTCCAAGAAGAAGAGATTGGTGTTGCACTACCTGTCAGAAAGGAAAGATTACAAGTGTTGTGCATAAGAAGGTTGACATTTGTTCAAAACAACCCCTTGAGCTGATACATTCTGATATATGTGGGCCGATGAGTAAACAATCAAAAAATGGAGACAAGTACTTCAACACCTTCATTTATGACTTTACTCGCATTACATGTGTTATGTTTTTGAAAAACAAGTCAGACACCCTGAAAATGTTTAAGAGTTTCAGAAGGAAAGCTGAGAAATAATGTGAATACTCCGTGAAGAAGTTGACAACAGATAATGGTGGTGAGTATAGAAGTGAAGAATTTGAATACTATCTTGAGAAGCATGGGATTCAGCATGAATAGAGTGCTCCATATACACCTCAACAAAATGGGGTTGCTGAAAGGAAGAACAGAAGCTTGGTGGAAATGGGAAGAACCATGTTTCTTGAACATGGCCTTACTCATTATTTTTGGAGGCAAGCTACAAGTACATCTGTTTATATTCATAATCGATGTTTCTATAGGCCTCAATCAAACAAGACTCCATATGAACTTTTCTATGGCATTACACAAAGTATGAAGCATGCTAAAGTTTTTGGGAGCTCATGCATTATAAAGAAGAAAGGAGGAAGCAGTGGAAAGTTCGAGCAGAAAGGAGAAGGTGGAATTTTTCTTGGTTATGCGCCAGAAGGAAGAGGTTATAGATGTTTTAACAAAGAAACCGGAATAATTGTGGATACAGTTGATGTAAAAGTCATTGAAAATCCTGGGAAAGATAAGCATGTCCAGAAAGACAAGGAAGATAAGGAAGATGAAGTTGATGATTCTGAAAAGGATATAGTGAATTGCAACCCTAATCAAGATGAAGAATCAGATTCAGCCATATCAAGTGATGAGGAAGACACACGAAAAACTTATCCAAGGATGATGAAACAAGTGAAAGATCAAAATATCATTGGTGATCAATGTCATACGGTTAAAACAAGAAGAATGAGTAATTCTTTATCACATGCTTACTTGTATTCCAAAGTGGAACCAAATGACATTAATGAAGCCTTTGAGAATCCGGAATGGGTTCAAGCCATGAATGAATAATTGGATCAGATTGAAAAGAATGATACATGGGAACTTGTACCAAGGCCTAAAAGTAAGAATATTATTGGTACCAAATGGGTATTCCCGAGAAAGTTGAATGAAAAAGGTGAAGTGATTAGAAATAAAGCAAGATTGGTTTGTAAAGGCTACTCTCAGATTGAAGGAATTGACTTTGAAGAAACGTTTTCTCCAGTGGCCAGATTAGAAACTATTCAAATCTTTCATGATATTGCTGCACAACGAGGCTACAAAATCTTTCAAATGGATGTTAAATCCTCATTTCTTAATGGTGATATCAAAGAAGAAGTTTATGTTGAGCAACCATGTGGCTTTATTGTTGGGAAAAATGAAAGTTATGTGTGCAGGTTGAAGAAAGCCTTGTATGGGCTAAAGCAAGCTCCAAGAGCATGGTACTCCAAATTGGATGCTTGCTTAATGAAGATGAACTTCAAGAAAGGAAGAGTTGACCGTAATCTATAAATCAAGGAAAGTCAAGATCTTCTACTCATTGTTATTTTCTATGTTGATGACATTATTTTTGCTGGGAATGATGAAGGAACCTGTGAAAGGTTTGCTAAAGAAATGAAAAATGTATTTGAGATGTCCATGTTGGGTTAGATGAGATACTTCCTTGGGTTACAAATCTTGCAACAGAAAGAATTCATTTTCCTCTCCCAAGAAAAGTATGCCAAGGAACTTCTCAAGAAGTTTGGCATGGAAAACTCAAAACCTGTATTAACTCCTATCTCAATGGGAAAAAATCTAAGCAAAGATGATGAAGGAAATTAAGTTGATCAAAAAGAATATCGAATGCTAATTAGAAGTTTGTTATACCTGACTACATCAAGACCAGATATTGTTTTTGCTGTTACCTTATGTGCAAGATTTCAGAGTGCTCCTAAAGAATCACATCTTATTGCTGGAAAAAGAATTCTCAGATATATAAAAGGCACAACAGAATTCAGAATCAAATATAATGGCTCAAATAACATTGATCTGTTTGTCTATTCAGATGCAGATTGGGCAAGAAATGTTGATGATAGAAGATCCAAATCTGGTGGAGTGTTCTTTATGGGAAAAAGTTGTGTTGGATGGCACTCGAAGACGAAAAATTATGTGACACTTAGCATGGATGAAGCATAATATGTTGTTGCAACCATGGCTGCTTCTCAACTTATCTGGATGAAGACACAGTTGGAAGATTTGTTAGTTGAAGTGAAGTTTCCCTTCCTCTTGGGCTATGATAATCAAAGTACAATTAACCTTACCAAGAATCCAGTCCAACAATCACGCTCAAAGCATATTGATATCAAATATCATTTCACCAAAGAGAATGTGGAAAAGAATGAAATGAAACTTGAATATGTGTCATCTGCAGAACAAGTTGCTGATATTTTCATGAAACCCTTGCCAAAGGAATCATTCTCAAGATTGAGGTTAAACATGGGTCTCCAACCTCTTTCACTTCAAGGATAAGGTGTGTTGTTCTGTCCCCTCTCTCCTCTTACCATTGGATTGTTTTGTCAATGGGGAGAAGTTTCTTGTATCATAAATCTATTGTTTAAAGAGAGTGTTGTGGGTAAGTTGTGAACTCAGCATTGTTTATGTATGTGAACTATTCTAACTGTTTGTTGGAGTGGTTGTAGGAAAGAACTTGAAGTTGTTTACAAGGTGCATTAAGCTAAAGCTGTATGAAGTTGACGATGTCATTTTCACTTCTTATGGACATCATGGTTTTGCTGTCAATGATTCTTGTTTTCTACAATGAGTTAGATCAGGTAGGCTTAGAATTATTGATATGTAATTCATTGCTTGAGGTTACAACATTTAGTGATTGATGAAAACTTGGTTGACAAAAAAATACAAAGGGGGATATTGTTAGGACCAACCTGAAGGGAGAGATGGTATGTATGAATTGTTTTTTTTTGAACTTGAGAATGTTTTCATAAAGGAATGTTACCATGGATTCGGAAGCTGGAAGTTAGAAGTTCGGAACCATTGAATTCAGAAGCTGGAAGTTAGACGTTCGGAACCAATGAATTCGGAAGCTGGAAGTTAGAAGTTCGGAACCATTGAATTCGGAAGCAGGAAGTTAGAAGTTCGGAACCAAGTATATTGAACTTTCAGAGTCTGGAGTTTGAGAAGTTCGGAACCAAGTATATTGAACTTTCGGAGTCTGGAGTTTGAGAAATTCGAAACCAAGAATTTTGAACACTCGGAATCTGGTGTTCGAAAGAATTCGGTGTCTGGGATTTTAAAAGTGCAGAACCTAAGTAGGATGATAGGAGATGAGGATACATTCATTGTGACGATGCTTTGCTATTTTTTAACTCAAAATTGTGAGTATATGAAAGTACTCATGATTCAAGAAAAATATGGGTGGAGAAGGTGTTTCAAGAATCGGTGAAGTCGCAACAAGAACCATATGTGCAGAGTCGATGTTCGGAGTAAGGAGTTTGGAGTCTACCTCCTGAACAGAACTTACGGAGTCGACTTCCTGAATCATAAGTTCGTAGCTAGAATTTCGGAGTCGACTTACTGAGTTTAATGTTCGTATCCAAAAGTGTGGAGTCTACTCTGAGAATTGCTGAAACCAAAAACCAGAAGTCACACCAAGAAGTGATGAAGGGTCACACTGTGAATAGAAGTGGTGTCATGTCGGAAAAGTGTTGATGAGTCAAGCCAAGACTTGAAGTGATGCTGAAGAATCAAGATGGATGGATCTGAGAAGGTGATACCAAGATATTTGAGTGACAAAGTCAGATCCAGAAAAGTCCAAAGTTCCAAAACAAGAGAAGTACAAGAAGATTCGGGAAGATTCTGGAAGCATTGACCGAGTCTTAATTGCTACGAGATTTCAGGAGGAATTATGATTTGGGTGAATCTAAGTGAGCGGGAAAATATTTTGGTTTCCCGCCTAAGCACACTTTGGAGATCCTATAGAAGGAGATCAAAGTACAGGATGAGAAATGATGAAAATTTAGAGAGATAAGCTCTGGTAATCTAGAGAGAGGAGGGAGTGTTTGGCCGACTGAGCTTTCATTGTAGTTCCAATCGTAACGAGAATTCGGAGTGGAGAATTTAGACGAGAGAATTTGGAGTGGAGATTTCGGAGTGGAGATTAGGAATGAGGAACTTTTACTGGCTATCACCGTATTGATTTTCTCAGACTGAGTAAGACTCGAATTGAAGAATTCGGAGTGAAGAAGAAATATCGGAGTGGACACTTCGGAGTGGAGATTTCAGAGTGGAGAATCGGAATGGGAAGTTCGGACTGCAATTGATCTATCTCAATTCCAAGGAATCCTTATCTCTCTTCTGGGTAAGGAATTGAGGATTTGTGCTGAACCTTCTTACACTTGTATTTGAAAGGAAGTGCTGGTAACATAAGTTGTTACAATAAAAGAAACTTTGCCCTATTGTTCTAAGAGGGTGCACACGCACTGGAGTAATTGTTTCACAGTGCTTCACAAGTGTAAGGGTATATCCTACTCGTTGTAATCCAAGGATTGTTTTCTTAGTGGATTGTATGGTTCTGGATTGTTTCCAACCATACCAAGGACGTAGCTATTCTTATTTAATAGTGAACCTTGTAAATAACTTTGTTTCTTTTTGGATGTGTGCTTGTTTGTTTCTCAGTAGGGAATTATATCTTTAACAGGAGACAAATTTTGTTCTCATTCTTAAGGGAACTTAAGAGAAGAAAAAGGGGTACCAATGATTCACCCCCCTCTCAGTGATTCATTACTCAAATCGGGTCCTTTAATAAAGATTTGGGTTATTACACCATCATGCACAAGTAACTCATATTCTCTGTTGAGAGAGATAGATCCTATTAAAAAAGTAATGCTTCAAAGCTGGATTCCACATCCAGGTAGACATTTTTATATGCATTCCATTTACACCACACGACCCTAGTCCTTGGGAAAAGAAAGATTGCATGAATAGAGTATTTACCTATAAAAAACAAAGTGGGCAAATCAAATCATCACATACATGGAGAAAAACAAGAAACTCCATAGAAGGGAGGATCCTAGAGTAATATTTCCAACTGAAGAACTGAGCCTTGGGTGGGATTAAGAGTTTCCATAGAATTTTTAAAATATCATTGACCCATAGGGAAGAAAAGTCAAGTGCCGGTTTATAACTAGACATGACCGTGTAAGCACCAGAAGAATCCTTTCTCCAAGAAAGATGGTCTAGTTGAAGGTTCCTCACACATTCAAAAGATAGAATGATATTATTATACCGCCCATTAAAACAAGACCCCAATTTTTGATCACAACAATCATTACCTAAATAATTAAACAAGGATATAACTATAGAATAATCAAGAGACCATAGGTGAAGTCACCATAGAGCCGCCATAGTTGACCAACCATGAATCATTCAAGATCTTACTTATTTCCCTATCAAAAATACTCCAATAAATACCATTAAAAAGAAACACACATGGTCCCCAAAAACATCTCTAGAAAATCCTTGCAAGGGGGTCCAAAGGAGTTCCCTAGAAATCTACCTGCAATAAATATTTGGCATGACGGATAATTGTGCATAGGGAATCTTGGTGTTGAATAATCTACCATCCATGCCTAGAAAGAAGAGTATCATTGAATAGACACATGTCTCAGAATCCCATTCCCCTAGATTATTTCAGGTGGTAAATCATTTCCCATGCAATTTGGTAGACTATATTCATACAATTATTTGTTACCCACAAGAAATTATCCAGACCGTAGTGAAGCTGATTTATAATGAAACCATGAAATTTAAAGAGGGCCATAACATAAGTTGGGATATATTGTGCCACATATTTAATTATAAATTCCTTTACCAACTTAGAAATATTTTTAATGGTTCATCCCAATATTTTTTTCCACCCTATATAAAATTCAGAAGAAGACCTCTTTTTTTTAAATAGACATATATTGTGAGAAGTCATAAGGATTTGTGATTCTTATCAACCACCAGATAACAGAGGCCATGTGAAGTTCATATTTACTACACGTAGAAAACCCCTTGCTAAAAGTAATTAAAAATTTGGTGAGGTTGACCGATTACCCAAAATCCATCTTATATATACAAATAAGCGTACAAATAGAGAAACATTTTCCAATGTTTCCATCATAAAAATTAAGTTTTATTATGCAATAAAAATGTGAGAATTTGGTTTTCATAGTCTATAAGATTGCGCTCTGTGAAATTGGGTATTTTAATTTCGTTTTTTTTGATATTAAAATTGTCTTCCATTAGAATTATTATAAATAAATACCATATAATTTTTTTAAATTAATTTATAAATTTAATATTTACATGGATGGGGATGTTTATATTATCCTGCTTACGTTTGGCCATCGATTGAGTTGGCCTCACTTATAATATCTGTCATCCACCTATTCGGGTGCTTTCACTCTTCAATGGTTGGATTTTCATGATGTTCTGCATCATGGTGAGTTCTCCTTCAATGGGTAGTTACACGATTATTGATGGTAGGGGGATTCATCAACCCTATAGTTCCTTCCTTTAGCTATATATAGATCTGAATTTCAGACAGTAGAAACATTTTAGTTTGAGGTAGGGTGTCTTCATCATCGATCTTCAGCACAATGAGTGCAGGTGTGGTGACTTTAAATCGTGATGAGTGTAGATCCAGTGATTTTCGAGCGCATGACCACCACCTCTAGTTGAGCCTTGACATCTGATGGTTATATGGGCATGGTATCTCTTGTAAGGCAGTGTCGTTTGACCATGCTGTTCAATAACGGAGGTCGTCGGTCTCTCTGACTATAGATCCGATATTTACTGGACCATACGACACTAGATCCGTGGCTACTGGAATAGTGGTTCAAGATTGGTTATTCTACAGTCCTACACAACTACTGGTCCTATGTTTGAATGGATCTAAAATAATCACACTACAAATCCAGATCTAGAACAAATAATGACCTCAAAACAAGTTCATTAAAAAGGTAGTGTCAGTCACGGTAAGATAACCAACCATTTTCCACCTTCCAAGTTTTTTCATGCTCAGATTGCTTTGTTTCTTGTGTTTCTGCTTTGTGGTTTCATGAGGTTATCCATTTTAATCTGGATTTTTTTAAGAAATTAATAAATGACATGTGTGGGTGGTGTTCTTTCCTTGTATTAGGTTCAAGAGGGACTAAAGAACATAAATCCCTATGTTATTTCTCTCTTTTACGTTTTATTGAATTGTATTCAGTTGTTTGTAGTCCTTGTAAAATATTTGCAATAATTCAATTGATCTTGGAATTGTTTTTGGAGTTTTGTTTCTACACTATTGTTTTCTGGAATACAACCACCATAACATGTGGTATCCGAGCCATTTTTATTTTATTTTTTCATCTATTAGTGATTTATTCCCCTACATTTTAAATTTTTCCAATGATTTTACAATATTCTACCATTAAATAACAGTATGTACAACTGTTTAATTTTTCCTTATTACTGCTCATGTTGTACTATCTTCAACTCCTATTAACACGATTGTTGAACTCGTTTGGGGTACCTTGGTTATAGTTTTATTAAAACTATAATGTTGTGTCATGTTTATAATTTTGTGAAATCATTCGTGTTTCTTTATTTTTTCTACCCCAGTAGAGACCTTAGGTAGAGTGAAATTGTCTGGTTTGTGTATCAGGTTTTGGGGTAGGAGGGGTTTGTGTGAAGCTAGTCTAAGAATTGTGTATCTATAAGAAGTGGGGTGTGTGGAAGTGTCTTTCTATCTATTAGTTTGGTCACTAATTGTGTCCTTTTACCATAGGAGAGTGAGATGGTAATTAGATTGGGTTTGTTCCTCTGGTGTGTCCTGGTTTTGGGCTATTGTCTCTAGGTTTTACCTATTGCGAGTGGTGATTGGGCTTGGTAAGTGTTTAGAGTTGGAGTTTCATGTGAATAGGTTTGGTGATGATGAGGCTTCTTTGAGGTTCTTTCAGGATGTCTTTAGTGATATTAGGTGGTTCCTAGATATCATTTTTGCTAGACTATGATGAGATTTCTTAGTTGGTAGTAGGTTTCCCTTAGATCATTGGTGTTCTCATTGGCTTATAGTTTTCCCTTAGGACTCTTGGGACTACATGTTTGTAGTGGTACCCACTTTTGAGGAACTTCTCTTATTGTTTTGTTTTAGGATGTGATTATATCTAGTGTGCTTCAGTGGGGTAGAGTTTTGAATTCAACTCTTGGTTTTCCTTCTTCATGTCATAGGAGGTATGGTATTCTCAAGAGGTAACAATGTGTTTAGATAGTTAGGTGTTGTTCAGTAGTTCGAGAAGTAGATTTATGTGGAGACGTTTGGGTAACCACCAAACTTCTTGAGGTTGTTGCTGGAATCTCTTTGATGGCATCAGATTGGGGTACCTATGAATTTTGGGTCTTGATGTCATTAGTGGGATAGACTAGGATGGGTTATCCCTAGGTTGGTAGTAGGTTTCCCTTGCTTTCTAGGTTTACTTCCTCTTTTTTTTGAGTTAGCTCTTGGATTGGGCATGTATGGGTTATACAATGGTGTATGTTATGAGGTGGTTTCCCCTGTTTTATTGTTCTAGGTAGTGTCTTCTCCTCAGGTGGAGATTCTTCCAGGTCTTTCTTAGATTCAGGTGGAGTGAGTGTTTTTATTTTTCATAATATTCTGATTGGACACATGAATTTCATGGGGTGTGGAAAAACAAATATTACCTAAGATAAAATGTATTATAGTGGGTTACCTAGGTTCTCTCCAGACAGGATTGCTCAACAATAGTGTTCGTCACGTAAAATAAGAGAAATAAGTGATGCTGTTTTTGAAATTGTTTTATTTGGGAAATACAAGAAATAAACTAAAAAAAGTAATGTAATTAAGTGAATGTTTTACAAAAAATAGAAAAATGATGTGATTTAAATCAATGATATGAAATTTTGATTAGGTTAGGGTCAGTTTTCCAATTGTAATTCTATCACAATTCACTTTCCCCAATTCACTTCTGCTAAGTCATTAAGAGTGAGAATCCAGAATCATTTCTCCTCATGCCCTTGGTCAAATAATAATCTAAGAATAAACCTTAGTAAAACATCAGATTGGTCTAGTATCCTTCCAATGTGTAATAGATTTGTAGCGAATACCCCCAATTATCATAGGCAATTCCAAATAGGGAACATGGTCATCCCAAGAAATCAAGAACATTCAGTACTCCTCACACATGTACCGGTGATCACTATGTACTTCACCACTATGTCCTAGTCTATTCTATCTTATATAAACCAAAGACTAGTGGAGGGAGTTATTGATCCTTGACCAAATAAAAATAAACAACAAAATCTAAAAGTAGATACAATCATACATGATAATAAAAAATGTTATAAGAAATTGAAACCGATTCACAGAAAAGAAAAGAGGATTAAAAAAAATTAAGTGCAACAACTCATGAATTAAAAAAAGGGTAAACCTACCAATCCATAATCACAAATAAGATCTTCCCATTATGGTAAGGGTAACTAATTTGAAGTGGTAACCATAAGTCATTACAAAGATAAGAAGAACAAAATAATGAAAAACAAGAAGAGAAATTTTGATCCTCCAGAATCTATCCACCAGAATATTGCCCTTTTTATCCCCACCATCCATCCAAACCAAGACAAGAAACCTTCTTATAAGATGTGTGAAATTTAGTTTTATGTCTATCCTAAAAATATAAAAGCCTTTAGATAGGTGGAAATGATTATATGGCTTGAATAGTGAGTTTAACTTCTTCTAGCTTCCCAACACGGTTTCACCCACTCTACTTGGAAGTGCCCAAAAGAAACCCTGATAAGCTTATTATTTTCTAAGATTTACTGTGTACTATCCCTTGAAGGTTCTATGTAGAAAACAGCAAGAATTACCTCATTTGAAGGTCAATTGAATGAGATATTATAGGTTTAATGTTGCGGGGTCCATTCTACCAGTTAGACTGATTTTTTCCATTTGATTGATTTTTTGGTACCATTGGGTTTCCAATTTGGTCTTGGTCCAGAAGAAAAAATTGAATCCCACGAGAATATGAAGCCTAAAAAAAGGAATAATCTCAATTTTATCAATAATGTAAATGTTATGACTAAAAAATAGAAGCTCCCAAAAACTGTAAATTTTTCAGAATTACCCCATTTTCCCATTTAAGCCCAAAATACACCAAAAAATATAAATGATGCAAATATAATAAAATTGAATAATTGGGAGGGATTAAATCATTGTAAAACATATTAAAAATAATTAAAATATTAACTATATCAATTCCCCCACACTTATCACTTGGAATCTTAGACAAGCCAAAATCAAAATAAAAACATAGCAAATTCAAAAGACATATCCATGAGATCCACCAATTTGACAACAAGAAAACAAATATATCATGCATCCTAAAAAACTATTATTTTAAGTTCTTAATTTCATATAATTAAATATATTTCCTCTTCATTTATCCTCCCATGTTCAAAAAAATTACTTACTTAACTTTCATTATCTCTCATCACACAAATTTCAATTTTTTAGCAATATCATTATAATCCAAACTCATACAAGGGTCGCTATAGCCTTGATAAATTCCTACATCTGCACCCGATGTGAGTGAAAGAAATATGTTAATCATGATGAATTTTCAAGGATGTTCTGTGGCTTTAGGTTTTTAGGATTTATATGTGAAAATTCTGAGGCTGAATGAATAGGGCTTGGCTCTTTTTGAAGCAAAATTGCATTACTCTAATTTTCACACAAGTATGGTATCATCTTAACTCCAAATAGTATAAAATCAGCTCTTTCACCATGAAATGTCAAGGAATGTTCACACAATTCATTATTTCTGCAGCACACATTTCAATCTTCTCAAACATAATATATCTTGAAAGCTCTAGAAAAGGTACAACTTCCAGCAGAATGATTTTTTTAGCAGCACTAACATCTCCCCAACATTTTATTTTCAACCAATGTATCCCCAAATAAGGTAGACCAATAAAATAAATCTTCCCCTGTAAATAAGTTCAACTAGATCATGCAATTTTACATCAAGAGAAGGTTGGATAGGAAAAATTGGTTTGTAATGTGGCTATCCTAACAGACTGTTCAAGGATTATAAGGGATACAAGGATTAAATATTCAAGGTGGGCCATAGTAAAAAAGATTTTATTAAAAAGGTGGATTTAAAACTAAGGAAATTCCTCAATTATTTGAAACACATGTACCACAAACCCTCAGGTTTTGATAAGAATAAATCAAATTATTGTTAAATCAAACATTGTTTGGTTCTCTCAAGAAGTGAGGTTAATGTAAAGAATATGAAAATAATAGGTTCATAAGCCTCATGAGAATGTTATTTCAAATATAAAGGCAGTGGTATGTGGCATGGGATTCAAAAATTAGTTTACTTTTCATTAAATTCAAAAATAATTGAACTTGGAACAAAGTTATTTTCAGCATTCATTTATGCTCAGTTTCAGGGAATAAACTTTTCTACCATGGACATGGGTTTCAAAAATGTCAAAGATAATAATTTCAGCTAAAAAGTTTCAAAAACACACATAAAGTTAAAAATAAACACACAAAAGTTTTATCACACACACATTTTAACGAAAAAAATCCTAAACTACAAAGGTTCCTTCCCCCACACCAAAATGATGCAGTATCCGCAATGAATGCAAATGGATTTAACATGTAAGAGATTTTGAAATTGATTCAATGAAATCTAGAAAATTTAAAGGAGATGTACGACTTGATGGAGTATATTGATAAAGAGGTTAGAGGAGTGTGATCTCCTCCATTGAATCTGATGCATGGCCCCAAGGAAGTTTTTCAGCCTATGCCCATTGATAGTGAATGGATCCTTCTCTCCATCCTTCATTATCTGCACATCACCAAAAGGATATACATGAGTAACTAAAATGGACCTTCCCATCTAGAATGATGTCTACTAGGCATCATCTTGAGTATTGAATTCAGTAAAAGTACTTTTTCGCTAGTATGTAAGTCTTTTGGTGGGATCATTTTGTCATGCACCACTACTGTTCTCTCTTTTTAAATCCTGAAATTTTCAAATGCTTCTCTTATAATTTCATCCAGCTCCTTTATTTTCAATCTTCTCTCTTTCCCAGCACTTTCATGATCCAGATTCGTCCTCCTCATAACCCAGTATGCCTTGTGTTCCAATTCCACAGGTAGGTGACAAATTTTACAATAAATTAGCATATATGGACTCATTCTAATTAGGATTTTGTAGGATGTCCTATAAAGAAATAATGTGTTCTCTAAACATTGGCTCCAATCCTTCCTATCTAGATTAACAGTCTTTTCTAAAATTCCATTGATTTCCTTATTGTACAATTCAGCTTTCCCATTAGTCTATGGATTATAGGGAGTTGATGTTTTATGATGTACCCCATAATATTTAAACAAATAATTCATTATCCAATTGAAAAAGTGAGTCCCTTGATCAACAATGATGGATTTAGGAACTCCAAACCTATAAAATATGTTAGTTATGAAAAAATCACAAATAACTTTAGCATAGTCAGTCTTGGTGGATTTTTCTTCCACCCATTTAGAAACATAATCAACAACAAGAGGAATATAATAATTTAAAAATGACATTGGTAAAGGGACAATAAAATATATCCCCCAAAATTCAAAAATTTTACAAAAACTATGTGGATTTGGGGGAATTTCTTGTCTCTTTGAAATATTTCCTGTAAACTAACAGTTTTTACACTATTTTCAAAATTCATGAGAATCTTTGAAAAGTGATGGCTAATAAAGTCCAGATTCTAAAACCTTCATTGATATCCTTTGAGGTAAAAAGTGTCCTCCACAAGCTAATGTGTGACAAAACATAAAGACTGACTCAATTTCATTTTTAGTCAAACATCTTCTGATCATATGGTCATTGCAAGTCTTCCAAATAAATGTATCATCCCAAATGTAATATATAGATTCAGATTTAAATTTGGGAATTTGGTGAGAATTTAAATGAGATGGTACCTGAGATGTTACCAGATAATTGACCATGTCAGTATACCAAGGTACTTCTCCAACAATTTTTTACAACTACACTCTTGGAAAGCGACCATTTAGTGGTTCAGTTTTTTGAATTTCAACTTTAGTTGTGTTGGGTAGTCTACTTAAGTGATCAACAACTTGGTTCTCAGATCCATTATTATCTTTTATTTCTATGTTGAAATCCTGTAGAAATAGTTTCCATCTCACAAGCCTTGGTTTTGCTTCAGCCTTCATCATAAAATAGTTAAGAGCTGCATGATCATAAAACACAATGTCTTTAGTTCCAAGAAGATATGATCTAAATATTTCTAAAGCAAAAAAAACTGCTAAAAACATTTTTCTGTTGTTGTGTAGTTTAATTGGTCCACATATAATGTTTTTTAGGCATATGAAATGACTTGTGGCCTGCCCTAAATTTTTTGAGAAAGGACTACTCAAACTGCTTGGCTTGAAGCCTCACAAAGTAGCTCGAATGGTTCATCCCAATTGGGTGGCTTCATTACAGGTGGTGTAATCAATCTCCTTTTCAACTCATCAAAGGATTACCTAAATATAAAATTGAAATTGAAATAATCATCTTTCAAAAGTAATCTATATAGAGGGAGAGAAATCTTACTGAAATCTTTGATAAATCTCCAGTTGAATCCTACATGTCCTAAAAATGATCTAACATGTTCGACACATGTTGGGTAAGCCAAAGAATTTATCACTTCACTTTTTGATTTATCAACATCAATGCCTTTTTGTGAAATTACATTACCAAGGACATTTTATCTCTCAACAATAAAATGAAACTTTTTAAAATTCAAAATAGGGTTCTTTTAAATGCATGTTTTCAAAAGTTTTTCTAGATTTTTCAAAAAATGGTCAAATGAATTTCTAAAAACTATGAAATCATCCAAGAAAACCACAAAGAAATATTCAATGTGATCAAAAAATATACTCACCATACACCTCTGAAATTTACCTAGAGCATTGCACAATCCAAATGGCATTCTTTTGTATAAAAAGTACCGGAAGGACATGTAGGATCGAAATATAATATGAGATGCTCAATATACAAGAGGGGGGGTGAATTGTATACTTTAAAAATTCCTTTGGAACCTTTAAAGTTAGTTAAGAAACTATAGTTTCCTTAAGAAAAGTAAAGGGCTAAGTTTAACAAAGTTAAACTAAGTAAATTCACAACACCTCTAACACCGAACTGAACTTGGAAAGTGATTCCAAAAGTAGGTTCTGGAAAAATGGTTCCGGAATTTGAAACTTAACAAAGGTTACAATATGAGATTCTACCTTAAAGTGTATAGAATCTAAATGAATCAGAGTAAGTAAGGAAGTATAAGAAAGTTATACTTTCCTTAAGATACAAAATGCAGCGGAATAAAGACAAGTAGTAAAACTACTAGTAACAAGATAATAGTCTTTTAACCCAAAGAGAAGGGTATCCAACAACCTTGGCTAAAGGTCCCTTGATTTATACTTTCAAGCAAGTCTGTCTTACCCACACCAGGGTAAGCCCTCGATACGAAGATCGGAGTCTCTGTCTTGCTATCCCCGCAAGCCCTCAACTTCAAGGTAGTTGGCAACCTCTGTCTTTCTCAGCAAGAAAGCCCTCGATCTTTAAGGTAGTCGGCACCTCTGTCTTCCTATCCCCGGAAGCCCTCGAATGTAATCACCAACATTCGGAGTCGCATGAAGCCTTGAGAGTTAATAAGAGACTCTCTCTCTAGAAATCACTTCAACAGCATGTAAGCACTTTTTCAGCAATCAGCATATTAGCCATCAGCATTCATCAGCATCGATCTCTTTCAAATGAGCTCCTATTTATAGGTAAGGTCGGATCCTCTCCAACGGTCATATTTTCCTTAAAGATCGGAGGGACCTGTACACGTGTCACTTAGACAACGGTTAGTTTATAACAAAATGGACGACATCGTTTTATAACAAAGTGAGTGTAACTGAATGTACGACATCGTTTTAAACTCTAACATAAAGGTTCGGAATAGAAACTTCGGAGTGAAGGTTCGGAATGAATAAAATCAGAGTGTATAAAACAATGATAATCAGATTCTGTTTAATAGGTGAATTCGGAATGAGAATTCGGAATAGGAATTCGTCATCAGAAATCGTAATGAGAATTCAACATCAGAATTCGTAATGAGAATTCTTCATCAGAATTCGTAATAGGAATTCTTCATTGGAATTCGTAATGAGAATTCTTCTTCAGAATTCGTAATGAGAATTTTTCTTCTGAATTCGTAATGAGAATTCGGAATGGGATTTCTTCATTAGAATTCGTAATGAGAATTCTTCTTCAGAATTCGTATCCTGAATCTGGAATAGAACTTAGTCAGAGTTCATATCCGGAATTCGGAATGAAACTTCCTTATAGTTCTTGTCCAGAATCCGAACCCTAAAACAGAATGCTTTATATCAAAGTTTCAATGATTCCGAGAAAATGAATCCGAAACTCATACTTCAGAAAAATATGAATAAAAATATGATAAGGATAATTTTTCTTATAAAAGCGATTTTCCTTAAGAAAGCAATTTTCCTTATAAAAGCAATTTTCCTTAAGAAAGCAATTTTCCTTATAAAAGCAATTTTCCTTAAGAAAGCAATTTTCCTTATAAAAGCAATTTTCCTTAAGAAAGCAATTTTCCTTAAAGACAAGGTGTTTGTGATTTTCAAAACAAGAAGGAATGGAAAAGTCATAAGGAAAACCTTATTGACTCAACAATCTCCCCCTTTTTGGAAAGAACAAACATCCTTACGAAAAAGCTATTCCAAGAAGAAAGAAACACATTAAAGCTTATCTCCCTTGGTTTAAGGATATAGATGAATACGACTAACTCCCCCTTAGGATTTGAAACTCTAAGGATCGTATTCATATTTCCGGAGTGATGTTTCATAAGATGGTCTTCTTTAAGAAAAACTCCCCCTTAAACAAACTTTTATTAGAGTTCTTATTCCTTGGGTATTTTTCTTTCTCCCCCTTTGATAAACTCTTATTAGAGTTCCTCTTTTTCTTAAGGATCTTTTCCTTCTCCCCCTTTGTGATTTTCAAAAAGAATTGGAGGGAATGGAAAAAATAACAAAGTACCTGAGATATTAGTAATAATAACAATCGAAACAACAAGCACAATTCTCATTAGATTTGAAATATCAGCAACAAAAGAATTACAACGAAAAGATCAGATTGGTCATTTCGGATCTTTCTCCTTCGACATTAGACCCTTAAGAATCGTCTTGATCTTCTTTAAGTCTTTGTGATCTTCCTCTGCTTGCTTCTCTAAGACGACTATTCTTGTTGACTGAGCTTCAATTATTTCTTCCTGAGCCTTCAACTTTTCTTCCTGAGCTTTCATCTTCTCTTCCTGAGCCTTCATCCTTTCTTCAAACTCGATCCGATAATCCCTTTCATATTTCCAACTTTGATTAACGGAATTGAGCTTTCCATTCAGATCTCTCACTTCCTGAATCCGAAAGTTCTTTTCCTCTGTCAACTTTTCTTCGAATGACGCAGTCAGCTTTTGAAACTTCTTGTCTTCAGTTTCAAAGGCATCCTTAACATTATCTTGAAACTCATCAAGAAACCTCATCTCTTCCACATTCTTCTTCGACCAGCTTGTCATCCTTTTACAAGATCTTTTATGAGCTTCGTAACCAACAAATAATGTTTTGAACTGAGCTTCAATCTCAACACACTTATCCATAACCATCGATACGGAGTCGGTTTTCTGATTCAACGCATGTTGGAGCATCTGACATCGTGAATCAATGCTTGAGAAGGTTGGAATGGTTCCCACCAACTTCTTCAAGGACTGAACAACAAAATCGTGCCCCAACGAGGATGACTCCGAATCTGAAATCTTGCTAGGAGACTTTTCTTCCTCAATAAGCTCCAACTTCCTCTTAGAAGAACTACCAGCTTCCTTCCTCTTTCTTACTACTGAGCTCGGAGTCTCGGTAAGAACTTTCTTTCCCTTATCTTTTTCCGGAATGGAATCCTGTTCCGGAGTTTTCTTTTCACTGTCAGAAACTTGAACAACCAAATCTTCCTCATCAGCAACTTCTTGAACACCAACCTCTACGTTTCCCATCTGAGCAATATCATGTAAAAGTTGTTCTTCTTCTCCATGATAGGCAACTTCTTCTTCTCCTTTCTCTTCTTCCATCGCAGGAGTAAGTAACTTCGAATATTCAGCTTCTGAAGTCTGGAGTGATAAGTGTTCCGAAGGAGTTCCCTTATACTCATCTACTTGTTTTAGCATATCTCATGTCTCACCACTTCCTACAGCAGCCTCTTCAACTTGTTCCACTTGTTCTACTTCCTCAGTATTTGTAGCAACAGGCTCTTCCGGAGCAACAAGATTTCTTCCTGGAGTCTCAGGTAGAGATTTCAGAGAGAAAGATCTCGGAACTGGAATAGTTGCTGAAACCATTTCATTGAACTTCAACAACGCTTGGACTGCCTCAGCTTCTGACATTTTCTTCTTAAGCTTCTTTTCCTTAGCTTGTTTCTCAAGCTCATCAGCAGCTTTCTCCTTCAAAGCTTTAGCTTCCGCAGGGTCCAATCCGAACTGCGGATACCCTTATTTCCTCTTCTCTTTGTCAGCTCTCCATTTTTTAACAACCTCATCAGGATAGGTCTTCTTCTTCTTAGGCTTTGGAGGTGCGGAGTGGACTTCCTTAGACTTGGGTTCCTCGACTTCGACTACCACTTCTTTCAGCTTTCTCTTCCTTACCGGCTTAGATGATTCCGGATCGGCAACTTTCGGAGCCACTTCTTCTTGAGGAGGTAGATCAATAAACATTCCAGACTTCTTGTCGAAAGCTACATTCATTCTCTTAAGAGTGGCATCGCTAACTTGCATGATCTTACACACCCTTGGTTTGGAACTACAAGCTACCTTGAAGGACTCAAGGCACCGAACTATGAGCTTTGATAATATTGCTGGGTACATCACGATCTGTGCTCTGAGATTTTCCTTCTTCAGATTTTCAATATTAAGAAGAATATGCTTCATCAAGTTGAACTTTCTTAGATTTATCAGAAAATCTAAGATATATATCTCACTCTTCTTCAAGCTATCCTTATCTCCTTTTCTCGGTACGATAAGCCCTTGCACCTATAACTCCAGCATCCGGAAGTTTGTAGATAGGCTTGCAATCTTCGGAGCCTTGTCATCATCCAATCCGAGAGTTTCTAAGGCCTTTTCCTTGTTGAAACTACCCTTGGAGTCCGGAAATACGTGAGAAATAAACTCAGCTTCACCTTCATAAGATAACCCTACCAAGCTTGCAGCCTTGGTGTAAGAAAGCTTATATGTCTTGCCACACGATTTGAACGAAAATTTTTCTCTATTATCTTCCTCGAAGAAAGCAACTGACTCATAAAACTCAACAAGCAAATCAGAATAAACTTCATCTTGGTTGCCGGTTTTTGATACCGCAACATCCTTCCAGCCATTCAACTTGATATTCTTTGAAATGATAGAATCATAGTTGCTGAAGAAAGTTGGATGAACTAACCTTTCTCTGTATACTAACCACTGAGAAATATGCTTGGTTGAAGACATTTATTGAGAAGCTAACTCTGCAGACATTCGGATTAGAAGATCTCTGGGAAATTCGGAATGGAGAAGACTGAAGTTCGGAGCGGAGAAAAACTGTGGTTCGGAACGGCCTTAAATCGGAGAGTCAGAGCTTCAGCACGCGAAAGCTTGAAACCGATGTGGGACGAGAAAAAATGGTCCCCTTTATATAGGCAATGGGGTGACGGTTCACCTTCCACGATTGATCTAACGGTTTAGAATGATCTGAGATCAAATCTAACGGTTGAGAGCTTGAATCCGATCTTTTTGAGGTTTTTATTAAAGTAAAGAATTAAGAAATCCAAAAACCGAAAACAAACTATAAGAAATTTCCAGCAAGTAAAATATGATTACGAAAACTTCGGTAAGAAAATCATACCTTTCGGATTAGCTTAGGAAAGTTATTCGTAATGGGTAATATAAAGACTACTACGAAAAACTCAATACAAAAAACTAAATACGAAAAACTCAATACGAAAATGTCAATACGAAAAAGTTAATACCAAAAAGTTAATACGAAAAAGAAAATACGAAAAACAAAACTTGGTACGAAAATCTGGTTATGAAAGTCCCAGTACGAAAGTTGTCCATTCCGGAAATTTTCAATACGAATACTTTCATTCCAGAAGTATTCTGTACGAAAATATCCATTCTGGAAAATGGTAGTTCTGGAAGTTCCATTCCGTAAATATTCGTTCCGAAAAGTTTGAAAACAAATTTTGAAAAACTTTGTAAAACAAACAATCGTATGTACTCCCCCTATAAAAAGGAGTTTATTACTGTAAGGAGATTTTTTCAGCAGAAAGTTAATTAAGAAAGATTACCTTACGGTTATCATTCCTAAATTCTGTTTAATATATTCAAATCTATCAGAAGGCAAGGATTTTGTGAAAATATCAGCAAGTTGATCTTGCGTTCCGATAAACTGAAGAATAATATCTCCTTTAGTTTTGATAATCTTTTCAAAAAAGCTTTTGTTACCAGTCATGTGCCAGGAACATCCACTGTCCATGTACCAAATATTGTTGCTGGAACTTTTTTTATTTTCCTGAAATTAAGAACAAAGTTAGACTTTCGGAATCCAAACTTGTTTGGATCCGAGATTTCCAGACAATAAAATTTTAGGTACCCACATTTTCTTAGAAAAGTAGGCTTTATGAAAACCTAAGGATTGGGTTTTGTTTAAGGAACAATTCTTTGCCCAGTGACCACCACATTGACATTTAGTGAAAAATGGGGCACTTTGAGGAACAAAATAATTGTTACTGAAAATAGGTTTTGCATGGGTATAACCAAATCCGGATTTATTTCTTAATGGTCGTATTTGGGAATACATCTTATCAAAATTTTCCTTACCATGGGTAAAGTTTGATAAACACTTCTTTAAGGAAAAAATTTCAGACTTGAGTTTTACAACCAAGTTTTTATCCTCAAAATCATTAGTTTTGGAACTAGAGTTAGGTTGGAAAACATTTTTCTTAGAAATTACTTTTTCTAATTCTTTAGAAAGTTTGTTCTTCTCAGAACTTACTTCCTCAAGATTTTTTGAAATATTTTCAAAATCAGCATTTTTCTTATCAAGATCTTTAGAAAGATCTGATATCTCTTTAGTAAGAATAGAATTCCTAGAGTTTTCCTTGTCAAGTTTCTTATTGAGTTTGGAATTCTCAATCTCAAGAAGTTCAGCAAACCTAGAGACTTCTTCATAAGTAGGTAAAGTATTTTCCTCATCAGAAGATGATTCTTCATCAGAAGAGTTATAATACTAACTATCATTAGGATTTAAAGAAACATTGGTCAATGATTCAGCATTTCGTACCTTATCCATAAGACAATGATTATCAATAGGTAATCTGGCTATAAGACCAAGATTATTCTGTCCTGAAGATTCATATTCAGAAGATTCATCTGAAGAGTCACCACCACTGGCACTCCAGGTGTCATTAGCTTTCAGAACTTTCTTAGCTTTGGCTTTGTAATACTTCTTCCTGTTTCTGTCTGAATGTCTTTCCTTCCTTTCTTTCTTTCTGAGCATAGGGCAATCTGGTCTAATATGTCCAGCTCTTTTGCATTCATAACAAGTTACTTCTCCATCTTTCTTATCTTTCCTATCCTTCTTCTTATACTTGGATTGAAAATTTCCCTGTCCAGCTATCTTGTTCATCCTTCGAGCAAGATTGGCTAATTCATTTTATGAGACTTCACTTTCACTAGATTCGGATTGGAAAATAACTTTCATAGACTTGGATCTGGTTACTCTCTCAGGAGTCTTAGCTTTCATCTGATTCGACGTTGTAGTAAAAGCAACAGTACCATTTCCATTCTTTTTCTTGATGTTGTCAGCATCTCTCTTCATTCTTGTTTCATGTTGTAGAAGAGTTGAAAATAATTCATCAAGAGTAATTTGAGTTACCTTCCTGTTCTCATCTATAGCTGTTCTCTTGGATTCCCACTCATTGGGCATAATGTCAATTATCTTGTACACAAGAGCTTCATCATCTAAGCCTTTCTCTCCCATAGATTATAGACTGTTGACAATAGTCATAAACCTTTGTTGAACTTTACAGATAAGTTCTCCATAAGGAAAATTGAAGCCATGATATTCTGCTCTAAGCATAGCTCTTCTAGTCTCAATCACCTTAGAAGTCCCAAAGTGTGTAACCTCTAACTTCTTCCATATACAATTAGCTGCTTCACAAGAAGAAATTTGGCTATATATATTTCTAGTCATTGAACATAGTAAAGTGTTGCGTACCTTATAGTTGAGTTGATATTCTTGCTTTTCCTGGTTAGTAAAGGTTCTGACTTCCTTGTCAGGAATTTTATAATCACCAGTAAGCATGACAAAGTTATCTACACCAGTATTGATAACAAATGTCTTCATACGATCTCTCCAGTACTCATAATCATTACCATCAAATATAGGTGGTCTTGTAGGATTCAGATTGTCAATAGATCCAACATTAATTCCTGCCATACTAAAACAAAATAACTTTGCACACAAACTTGTTAGTAGCAAAGATTCGTAATAACAAAGTTCGGAATGAGAAAAATTCGGAATGGATAAAGTGAGCAAGAAAAACTTGTATGTGAGTACAAGTATTTCAGTAACCTGCTCTGATACCAAATGTAAGAATGGTATAGAGTAAGAGGTTTCCAACCTCTGATACCAATTGTAGGATCAAAATATAATATGAGATGCTCAATATACAAGAGGGGGGGTGAATTGTATACTTTAAAAATTCCTTTGGAACCTTTAAAGTTAGTTAAGAAACTATAGTTTCCTTAAGAAAAGGAAAGGGCTAAGTTTAACAAAGTTAAACTAAGTAAATTCACAACACCTCTAACACCGAACTGAACTTGGAAAGTGATTCCAAAAGTAGGTTCCGGAAAAATGGTTCCGGAATTTGAAACTTAACAAAGGTTACAATATGAGATTCTACCTTAAAGCGTATAGAATCTAAATGAATCAGAGTAAGTAAGGAAGTATAAGAAAGTTATACTTTCCTTAAGATACAAAATGCAGCGGAATAAAGACAATTAGTAAAACTACTAGTAACAAGATAATAGTCTTTTAACCCAAAGAGAAGGGTATCCAACAACCTTGGATAAAGGTCCCTTGATTTATACTTTCAAGGAAGTCTGTCTTACCCACACCAGGGTAAGCCCTCGATACGAAGATCGGAGTCTCTGTCTTGCTATCCCCGCAAGCCTTCAACTTCAAGGTAGTTGGCAACCTCTGTCTTTCTCAGCAAGAAAGCCCTCGATCTTTAAGGTAGTCGGCACCTCTGTCTTCCTATCCCCGGAAGCCCTCGAATGTAATCACCAACATTCGGAGTCGCACGAAGCTTTGAGAGTTAATAAGAGACTCTCTCTCTAGAAATCACTTCAACAGCATGTAATCACTTTTTCAGCAATCAGCATATTAGCCATCAGCATTCATCAGCATCGAGCTCTTTCAAATGAGCTCCTATTTATAGGTAAGGTCGGCTCCTCTCCAACGGTCATATTGTCCTTAAAGATCGGAGGGACCTGTACACGTGTCACTTAGACAACGGTTAGTTTATAACAAAATGGACGACATCATTTTATAACAAAGTGAGTGTAACTGAATGTACGACATCGTTTTAAACTCTAACATAAAGGTTCGGAATAGAAACTTCGGAGTGAAGGTTCGGAATGAATAAAATCAGAGTGTATAAAACAATGATAATCAGATTCTGTTTAATAGGTGAATTCGGAATGAGAATTCAGAATAGGAATTCGTCATCAGAAATCGTAATGAGAATTCAATATCAGAATTCGTAATGAGAATTCTTCATCAGAATTCGTAATAGGAATTCTTCATTGGAATTCGTAATGAGAATTCTTCTTCAGAATTCGTAATGAGAATTTTTCTTCTGAATTCGTAATGAGAATTCCGAATGGGATTTCTTCATTAGAATTCGTAATGAGAAGTCTTCTTCAGAATTCGTATCCTGAATCTGGAATAGAACTTAGTCAGAGTTCATATCCGGAATTCGGAATGAAACTTCCTTATAGTTCTTGTCCAGAATCCGAACCCTAAAACAGAATGCTTTATATCAAAGTTTCAATGATTCCGAGAAAATGAATCCGAAACTCATACTTAAGAAAAATATGAATGAAAATATGATAAGGATAATTTTTCTTATAAAAGCGATTTTCCTTAAGAAAGCAATTTTCCTTATAAAAGCAATTTTCCTTAAGAAATCAATTTTCCTTATAAAAGCAATTTTCCTTAAGAAAGCAATTTTCCTTAAAGATAAGGTGTTTGTGATTTTCAAAACAAGAAGGAATGGAAAAGTCATAAGGAAAACCTTATTGACTCAACAGGACAAGTAAGGTAGTCTTCTCTTGATCCTCGGGAGCGATGGGTACCTGAAAATAACCTAAAAATCCCTCCAAAAAACAATAATGATTTCTCCTTACCAATCTCTATAGCATCAGGTTAATGAAAGAGATAGGGAAATGATCTTTTCGAGTGACCTGATTCAACTTCCTAAAATCTATGCCCACTCTCCAACTATTCTGAATTCTCATATGGATTAATTCATTCTTTTCATTCCTCACAATGGTAGGATAGTTTTCTTTGGGACTAAATGGATGGGGATAACCCATTGTGAGTTTGATATGGGATAGATGATCAAAGCTTCTAACAGCTTCTCAATCCCTTTTTTCACAACCTTCATCAGGGTGAGGTTCATCCTCCTTTGGGGTTGTCCGGCAGGTTTGGAATCTCCCTCAAGAAAAATTATACATGAGCAAATTTTTTGGTTTATTCCTGGGATATCTCCTAAGTTACACCGTATTTATTGTACATTCTCTCTCAAAATCCCAATCAATGATTTTTCTTGAGTTTCAGATATATTATTAGAAATTTTTACTTTCAATTTCTCTCCTTCCATAAGGTAAACAAATATCAAATCAGTGGGGAGTAGTTTTAAATCAAGATCAAGAGGATGATGAAGGGATTAAAATAAATTTAGGTTCCCTACATCCAATGGTTTTAAATCCTTCACCCAAGAAATCATATCATCTTCATCATCATTTAAAAAATTAGCAAAGAAATCAGATTTTACCTCTCCTTCCAATAGGATATCAGAATCTCTTGGAGATTGGGAATCCATATGTTTAGTGATATTTTTAAAGAAAAATTATGTCTTAATGATAATAATTAATGAAACAAACATGATTATTCAATTGGTTCGGTACCGTCTTCATGGGATAGTTCAAAGAGTGAATGATCATCTGATGGGTGCCTTAAGGATTCAAAAATATTGAAGTGGACAGTGCTATCTCCAAACTCCATGGTATATGTCCCTTAATGGACATTGACGATGGTTTTGGCAGTATTCAAGAAAGTATCCCCAAAATGATGGGTGAGTGTGATGGGAAACTATCATATTCCATATTCAACACATAGAAGATAGTAGGAAATAAAAGATCTTTGACTTTTACCTGGATATCCTCCAAAACTCATGCTGGGAAAACTATGGATCTGTTTGCAAGCTAGACCACCACTCTTGTGGGATTCAAGTCTCCCATTTTCAAATAATTATATACTGAGTGAGGAAATAGATTAATTTCTGCACCTAAATTACACAAAATAATTAATTAAATTTAATGAACCAATGCTGCATGGAATAGAAAACATCCTTAGATCTTGAAATTTGGTTAGTAATTGTAGTGTTATAAGGGCTGAGACACTTCTTCCCAAATTGATCCTCTCATTCCCTTGAATTATCCTCTTCCTAGTGCAAAGATCCTTAAAAAATTTAGCATATTTGTAATTTGTTTGAGTGCTTCAAGTAGAGGTATGTTCATTTGTACTTTCTAGAAGGTGTCAAGAATGTCTTTTTGTAGTGATTCTTCTCGAAACCTCTTTGATTCAATCATCCTTGATGGAAATGGTGGGGGTATATCATTATTCTCCCTTTTTCATTTGAAATGTTGTTTCTTGTTTCTTGTTCCTTGGATTATCCTTCTTCTCCTCCTCTTTCTTATCTTCTTCCAGATGCATTTTCATATAATTTTCTTCGTTTCAAACTTCATTCTCCCTTAGCACATGTTGTCTTCTATTAGGCCCAATGGTGGATGGTGGTGGGATTTATTTTCCAATTCTTTTAGTTATAATAATAAATTTATCTTTTTGGTTTGGGATTATTTGGGAAGGGAATTTACCTAGTGTTTTGTTCAGAAAGTCCATGAGACTTTCAATCTTGTTAGAGAAATTGTTAATAGTGTCCTTCAACCCCTCAAACTTAGATTTTTTTCATTGGTTTTTAATTGGAGGTTGTGAAATGGGGGATGACTACTCATAGGGTCTTCAGAAAGTGGTTGGTTTTTTAATAATGTTGGTTATAAGACTTATTTTGGTGAAATGGTTGTGGGTTTTAGAATTGATTTTGGAATGGTTGTGGGTTTTAAAACTGGTTTTGGTACGGGGTCTATCTTGATTCTGCTGATTTCTAAACCCATATTTCACATGGTTAGGATCTCTCCATCCATGATTTTTTTTGGAAATATCTTGGAAGAAAGGATTCTGCACATGTTTCTATTCCCGGTATTTCAAAACATTGGTAAGTTATATGATCAGGTGATGAGCATAAACCACATACCTTAGCTGGCGCTTGTTGGTCACTAACTTTCTTCAAGGCCATCTGCCTCACCAAAGTAGTTAGTTCATCAATCCCATTTTCTAGTAATAGTGACGGATGAGAAGTGTGTACCTCATGAATACCTCTTTTTCCAATACCTCTTGTTCCAAACAATTATAATTTCTGGGGAATCTTCTCAATCAAGCCCTTGGCTTCTTCGAGTGACTTGTTAATCAATGCACCACTAGATGATGCATCAAGAAGGTTTATATCATTGTACTGTATTCCTTGATATAAGAAGACAAGAAATTGATATTCCTCAATGAATTGATGTGGTCAGATGACACATAACTTCTTAAATATCTACCAGTACTCATAAAGGGTATCTTCAGATGATTGTCGTATGGCGTAGATTTTCTTCCGAATGGGTGTGCTTCTAGAGGTGGGGAAGAATCTTTGCATAAAACATATTACTAGGTCATTCCATTCATGTACGTCTCCTAGTTGTAGGCTGTACAACCACTCTTTTTCATCCCCATCCAATGAAAATGGAAATACCTTCCACTTTACCTTCTCCTCCGCAACTCCGCAGGGCCTGGAAGACGATCAAACATGTGTGAACTCTTTAATGTGTTTGTTTGGATCTTTACTAGCCAAACCATGAAACATTTGAATTAATGGAATCATGTTAGGTTTCATTTCAAAATCATTTTGTAACACTGGAATGGAAACTTGATTATTTTGATTAATGAAATTGTTGTGAAGAGAGGTCTTTAAGAGTTGGGTTTGGATTTTTAGCCATGATGGCAGGCTTAGAGTGAACACTTAAAGTTTCACTTGATTCTGTAAGGGTAATTTCTTCAAATTCAGATTGAAAATTAGTGTTTCAAATTATATTCAATAAGTTTATTTAAAATTCAGGATCTATGGATAAATTTTCAGTTTTTGAGGTTCAAGTCAGGCAATTTTGAAGAGAAATGATGAAATGGGAATAAAAAGAAAATAAAAGAAATATTGGCGGTAATTCCCTAGAAATAGTGCCATGTTTTGACACTTTCCTGTCATGAAGTGTGGAAAAAAATATATCCTGAGTTAAAATGTATTATAGAGGGTTACCTATGTTGTCTCCAATGAGGAGTGCTCAACAATAGTGTTTTTCACTTAAAATAAGAGAAAGAAGTGATGTTGTTTTTAAAATTGTTTGATTTGGGAAATACAAGAAAGAAACCAAAAAAAGAAATTAATTGAATGATTTACAAAAAATTGGAAAATGATATGATTTAAATAAGTGATATTAAATGGTGATCAGTTTATGATCATTTTTTCAGTTGTAAATCTACCATAGTTTACCTTAACCAATTCTCTTATGCTAAATCGTTAAGAGTGAGAATCCATAATTGTTTCTCCTCACTCCCTTGGTAAAATAATAATGGGAGAATAAACCTTAATAAAACACTAGATAGGTCTACTCTCCTTTCAATGTGTAATAGAGTTGTAGATAATACCCCCAACTATCTTATGCAATTCCCAATCGGGTCTTGTTCATCCCAAGCAATCAAGAACAATCACTACTCCTCCCACACGTATAGGTGATCACCTTGTACTCCACCACTATGTCCCGGTCTATTATATCGTATATAAACAAGAACCCTGTGGAGGGAGATATTTATCCTTGACCAGATAAAAAAAACAAACTCAAAAATAAGATACAATAGTACATGATAATAAAAACTATTATAAGAAATTGAAACTGATTCGTAGAAGAGAAAAGAGGATTTTAAAACATTAAGTTAAAGAACTCAAAAATTAAAAAAAGGTAAACCTACCCCTTCCCAACCACTCAGAAGATATACCCTACCATGGTAAGGGTATATTAGTTAAATTGGGAAGATGATGTCATTAAAAATCTAATAGAAACAAAAGAAAGAAAAGCAAGAATAGAAATTTTGATCATCCAGAATATTTATTCCAAAATTTTGCCTCTATTATTCCCACCAAACTTCCGAACCAAGCCAAATTTCCTTCTTATAAGATGTGGTAAATTTAGTTTTTTTTTCGATCCTGAAAATATCAAAGCCTTTGGATAGGTTGAAATGAATATATTGCTTGATTAGTGAGTTTAAATTCTTGTGTCCACCAAACACTGTTTCACCCACTCCACTTGGAAGAGCCCAAAAGATTCTTTTATAAGCTTATTATTTTAAGAGATTTAATTTGATATATCCCTTGAAAGTTATCTTTAGAAACCAGCTAGAATAACATCATTTGAAGATCGTTTGAATGAGATATTGTAGATTTAATGTAGTGGGGTCCATTCTGCAAGCCAGACTGATTTCTCTATTTGATTGATTTTTCCGTATCATTGGGTTTAGAATTGGGTCTTGGTCAAGAAGACAAAATTGAATCACATGAGAATATAAATCCTAAAAAAAGGATTCAAATCAATTGGATAAATAATGTAAATTTTATGTCTGAAAAAAGAAGCTCCCAAAATTTTTCAATTTTACAGAATTACCTCATTTTCACATTTAAGCCCAAAATACACCAAAAACACAAAAATGATTAAAATATACTCAAATTGAATAATTGGAAGGGATTAAACCCTTTAAAACATATTAATAATTATGAGAATTTTAACTTTATCATGATTTTTTGTGTTTTTTCATTCTTTTGTAAGAGCTATTTTCTTGGCTTCTATTTTCATTATTACACTAGTTTTTCTAATTTTGATTTTCCATTGTTTTAGAGGATTGGTAATTCTATGTTTTCTAGTCGTGTGCATGTTTTAATTAGAGTTATGGGACTTACTCAATGGAATGATCTCAATGGCCAGCTCAGGTAAGTGAAGGTATGCATTCTGTTTATATTTGGAGTTTTTAAATCCTAATCATCTTAGATGTAATTTATGAGAGAAAATTTGTATCACATTGATACACACGTCTGAAATAATTGGTCTGTAGTATGACTAGCATGTTTTTTTGGTTTTTTTTCTTATAGTTTTTAGTATAATCTCCCCATTCAATTGATAGATTAGGTGAAAGAACATTTCCAAATTTTATTAGAGAATGGGGATGATTTGTGAAATTAGGTATTTTAATTTCATATTTTTTAATATTAAAATTGTATTCTATTTGAATTATTACAAATACATTCCATTTAATTTCATTTTAATTAATTTATAAATACAGTATTCACATTGATGGAGATGTTTATATAGGTCTTCATACTTTTGGATATTGATTGAGTTGGTTTCCATTATAATTCATCCCATACACCTATTTCGGTGGTTTCACTCTCTGCTGGCTGGCCATTCCAGCTATTTTGCATTGTAGCGAGTTCTCCTTCGGTGTGTGATTACGCGGTTGGGGATGGAAGGGGGTTTAATTAACCCATGCAGTGCCTTCATTCAGACATAGATTGATCTGAATTTTAGAGAGAATAATCGTTTTAGGGTGAGGTAGGGGGTCTTTATCAACAATATTCAACATTGAGAGTGTAGATACGGTGACTTTCGGTCTTGGTGAGTGTAGATCTGGTGACTTCTTGGAATGTGGTAGCTATCTCTAGTAGAGAATCGACATCTAGTAGTTTTCTAGGTGTGGAATCTCAAGGAAGGTAGTGTCTTCTGACTGAACTCCTCAAGAATGAAGGTCTACGGTCTCCCCGAACCCAGATCCAATATTTTCTAGACCCTACAACTCCAGATCCATGGCTGCTGGCACGGTGGTTCAAGATCATGTATTCTACAGTCCTATGAGACTTTTTATCCAGTACTTGAAAGGGTATGGCATACTCCCACTACAAATCTCGATCCTGAACCAAGAATGACATCTAAACAAGATCAAATAAGAGGCAGTGTCAGTGAGAGTAATCTGACCAACCTTTTTCTATCTTCCATGTTTGTTCATGTTCGGATTTTTTTTGTTTCTTGTGTTTCTGTTGCGTGGATACATGCTATTAGCCCTTGTAATCTATTTTTTGAGCAATTAATAAATGGAATGCGTGGGTGGTGTTCTTTCCATGTATTATGTCCTAGTGGGACTAAAGAACATAAATCCCAGTGTTATTTCTCCCTTTTACTTTTGTTTTCTTTGTATTCCGCCATTTGTAATCACTATAATATATTGGAAATAAATCAATTGATCTTGGAATGGGTTTTGGAGTTTTTTTCCACAATCATTGTCCATAACACAACCCCCATAACACTCTCTATGAACAAGGTTGTCCCTATATTCCATAGAAATAATATTGGAGAAAATTTCTTCCACAAAAATAACAAAGGAACGGTGTGAGGGGATCCCCTAGTAGAGTCCCCAGGAGGGGAAAAGAAGTTGAAAAGAACTGAGAAGACCACCATTAATCTGAATCCTATAGGAAAATGAGGTAAAACATTACATTAAAACCATGACCAATTTTGAGTAAAATCCCATCCTCTCCAATAAAAAATAGTGGAAATATCATACCACCATATTATATGGTTTTTTCACATTCCATGCCATGATACATTTTTTGGATGTCGATCTTGTTTTCATAGAGTAATAAAGTTCGTGAGAAATAATAATAATATCATAAATTAGTCTATTTGAAACAAATCACTATGATTCATTGAAATAATGAAGGGAATAAAAATATGCATACAGTTGTTCAAGATCAATAAAAAAATTATGTCAAATTGTATAGACTTATGGTCCAAAATTCCAAAAATAAAGAAGGTTTTTTAATTTTTGGAATGAGGGATATAAGAGTTACATTAATATAATGGATGTTATCTTCACGCATACAAAAAACTATTATGATAACTAATATGAAATATATAATAATATTCCAATACTTTTTTGAAAAAAAATACATGGAACCATCAGGGGCAGGTGAATTAGTATACTGGTTCTTTCTGAGGGACAAGATAATGTCACCATCATTGAAGTTAGGAGTATGTTATTGGTTCATACAATCTATAACCATAGGGTTAATACAAGATGAAATACTCGAAGAGATGGAAGACACTATAGATACATAAATATCTTTAAAAAAACCAAAATCATATCATGGATCACACTTTCATTTTAATCTAATATTACATTAGTGGTAGTGAGTTTGGAGATAAGTTTTTTGAGACATATCATGGAATCATTTTTATTAACGTATATGTTATTTGATTCAATTTCTTTGATGTTGGAATCATACATGCCCATGGACAAGAATTATTATTTGTTTATGAGAGCAGTATCCAAATAATCTTCTAGAGTTGAGATTTTTGATAGAACCACATTCAATGGGGTGATAATAATGCCCATATAAGCTTATTTAAATAGTTTCACACAGAGCATCTGGATGGAGGAATTTATTATTAAACTAATGCATCAACTTAGGGGCCACTTGGTAAATATTTCGTTCAACATAAGGATCCCCCATCATCCAAGAATATCAAATCATCTTCCCTCAATCCATCTCCCCCACAAAAAATCATTCGAATATAAATCTCTTGTATTGTCTCGGTATTCTACCATCAAGGGAAAAGTTAACATGTATGGGGATTGTTTTGATATGGATGGGTGAATGTGACATACCTGGAAAAGGATAATGATTTTAACCAATTAAGTCAATCTTAGAAACATAACCAACTTCTCTTCAATATGATCTATTTCACATTTCCCATGAAACCATGTTAATGAGTTGCCCAATAATCCTAGGTCTAAAATATCCACCACCTAGAAAACCTTTAATAAGTACTGCATCATTTTATATGGCCAGTTAGATCCCCCTATTCTTGTGATGAAACATGATTTCATTAAATAACCCTATGATAAGTAGGATCCCAAGAAGACTCTCCCATAAAGAATTTACCAGTTACTAGGATATCTATTTATAATTTGATTTAGGCCACCTTTAGAAACCCACAAACTCCCTTGTAGCAGGATCAGGTAGGTTAATAAAAGTAACAATGTGATTTGAAGAAAAAATATTCAAACTTATGTCAAATTTCTTCTAATAGAGGAGGTAGAGACCACCAATGTGACCTTGTTAGGGAACTGGAAGAAAACTCTGAAATCCAAACTTTATCAGGACACCACACAACTCTTTGAAATTCAATATGTTTTTAGAAAATAAAAATATAATAGGTCATATTTTAGTGCTCATGCATTGGGGTATATGAATTGTACATGGGTTATTAAGCCCATGATAGTACCAAATTAATATTTTCATTAGTATAGTTAGGGTTGGTTGATTTGATGCTTAACCTATAAGTATTTGATAAATGATTCATCTCCAACTGATTTCCATCTTTTATAGTACTGTTCATTTTCTTGTGGTGACTGATTACATCTCTTGGAGATGGTAGGTTTTGTAATAGAAAGATCAATACCACTTTGTCTTCTCTTTATCATTCTCCATGTTTGTTTTTTGAGCACTCCATTGCATACTAATACATTTCCTCATCATCAATGGGGAGTGTACATATTGATCATCACATGGGGAGGAAACATAATCCCATGGATTAGAGAAGACTTATTTAAGAATGGTTATAAAAGGATTTCTGTATACAATAGCTACATGAGGGAATTTTTGAGAAGTTTCCATCACCATAAGAGGTGCATTCATCACGATAGGAGCACCCACCACCATAAACAACCATAGATATGGTTTTTAAAAAGCAATAAAAATTGCATTTCTCAGCACTAAAGAAGAATTGATAATCAAAGTACTATTAATAGGGGGTACATTTTATCAATGCTATAAAGGGGCTGATAAAGGGGTATTTTATCAACGCTATAAAGAAACACTGATAAAACATTCATTTATCAGTTCCTTTTTTTGTGTGTTGATAAAAGTCAATTTTTTTAAGTGTTTTTATTTTTTAATAAATCAGATGTCCTTTTAATAGTGCTTGACAATCACTTTAACAATTCTCCCCCACCAACTACAACCCCTCCTATACACACACTCACCCCCTCCCACCCACGCACCCCTACCTCCGCTTGGATTCGATCCCGAGACCTCTCCCTTCCGCACCTACACCTCTACCACATTCCCATTTTTTTGTTTTCCCTTCAATGAGATATATATATAGTTATATTTATTCATATATTAATATATATTTATATTAATATATATATATGGTTATGTTAATATATATTTATAAAATTATGTTTCAATTCATTTAAATTTTTTTAGTGTAAATAAGTAAATAAATAAATAAATACATATATACAACAGACACACACACACAGAGACATATATATATATATGTGTGTGTGTGTGTATATGTAAGTATATTTATACATATTATATATATTTACATATATTATATATTAATATATATATATATACATATGTTAGAATATATTGATAATATATATCGGTTTGTTAATATATACACACTAATTCACACATTCGCATTATATAGATATAAAAATATTCATAAATTTGTATTTTAAATAAAATGGATATTTTTTTTATTTAGACAAGTCCTATATATTTAGAGAAATATATTTTATATGAAAATATGTTTAATTATTTATTTATAAAGGTTAATTTTTATGTGTGAATATATAAAAAATATTTATATATTGTTATATATTTGATTATAAATAATTGTACATTAAAAAAATAGATAAAATTTTGAATAAATAATATGAATATGAATGTAATACCTAGGAATAAATTCATTACTCATTGAAAAAAAACATTTGTAAATGAGGTTGAAAATCAATTGAATGTATAAAAATTGCGGTCCCCAACTAAAAACTCAGTTTTGAAGGACTTCTGGGCCGTTTTTGGCCTAAAATATTGGGATGGAGGGTTTAATCTTGGCCACTAGGGAGTAGGGCTCATCAAAGACTTAGACTTGATATGTGGAAGAGCCCAAATGGACCCCCAAATCAAATTTCATGGCCACTTTAAGTTTAAGATGTATTTTCAACTTATTTTAGATCATTAATTTGTTTTTTTGTTTTTTTTATATTCAAATTGTTCTTAAATGACTATTACTTGATAAAAATTTCAAAATTACTAATTATAAGTATTTTTAAAATTATTTTATAATCTTCTTTACTAAATATCTTTTATATTATGTTTAAATTTATATTTATCAAATTGTAAAACATATTTAAAAATATCTTTTATATTTATGGAATGGTGTAATTTTTTCTAGTGCAGATAAATTTCTAAAAAGATGGGGTATCCTAGAATTTTCAGTTTATATTGTTGTTATTCATGGATAATTTTTCAAAATGAGTTAAAGAACACTTGATTTATCAAAGAATATAACAAATTTATAAATTTTGGACTAAACATGGGGAATATATGAATGTACATAGTTACTGGGATAAAACTACATTTTATGGATCATCTGATATGATTATATGTGTGAATAATGATTAAGAGTGTATCGAGGATATGATTACCAATGTGAATGATGATGAAGATCATATTGAGAAACCCATAAGGACATATGAACATGAAAATTTTAATTCACAAAAATTGTTTCAGACTATAGAGACTTGTGAAAAGACACCATTGTATTTTGGTTGTACAAAAAATACAACATCAGTAGTCATAATAATTCTATATAATTTAAATGATATAAATATGATGAGTGTATAAATCTTTACTAAACTACCTTATCTCATTAAAGATATCAAAAATTAAGATAAGAATTTTATATTTTAAATATATAATGCTAAATTAACATTGTGTTCAATGGGCATGATCTCTAAAAGAATAATTTTTTATATAAATTACTATATATTTTTCCCCGAAGATTGGGAATCACTTTAAAATTCTCAAAGTGTGCTTCGTCTCGATATAAGAATGATGAATCAAGTCCTTCAAAAGTTGTATGGTACATTACAATCATTACAAATATTATAATCCTATATGGAAGTGAGAAAACAACATTGAAATTATCATGGAAATAAATATAAGAAATCAAGATAAGAATCTTCATCATCCACTAGAATCTCCTCAGTGAAGAAAAATTGATCATGAGTATCCTGAATTTGGAAACAAGATGAGAAATCTTTGTCTTCTGTTGTCTATAGTTGGAGTGAGTACATTAATTTTACAAAGAAGAACTCATAGTATATGACATATTATATTGGTTAATTTAAAATCATTATTGTTGTTATGTATAAAGAGAAAATACATTTTTTTCTCTTATAATATTGTGATAAAAACAACTGGGTAAATATATTGATATTTATTTGACCCCATTTATAAAATATTTTTAATTAATGTTGTATTTTAGTGTTACATTGTATGATTCATACATAAATGAAGATTTCACATCAAGATCCATGTTGTACCAGATGATAAATGACATTTTTTCTTATGAAACATTGTCTAGATATAACATTAAAGGATATCAAGGGTGACCCATTTGTGAAAAAGGTAAAAAAATTAATCTGACACACGGTATTCCCGGTATGTCATGAAGTGAATGTTTTTAGTTTAAAAGATACAATTTATTAATTAATAGTTTATTATTTATGTTTAATTTACTTATTAATTGTACTAGTAATATATGATTTTTTTTCATACATGTACACTTTTTTTATTGACCTGGGTTGTTTATTCAGCATCTGGTAGCATCATCAGGCTCATTTTAGAGGGGGAAGGGTCTAAATACAATGAACCATTAACAACTATGAATTTATTGATGTAAGAGATTAATATTACATACTAATAAAATTATAAAAACTAATGTTTTAAATATTTTTAATATACATTTTTTCTAATTTATGTGACATAAATTTAATTTAAATTAAATTTTTTATTCGTTGTTGTAGTGTGCTATAATTTTAGCAGCTCATAGTAGCAGCATGGCTTTTATCAGTGCTGATAAAGGTAACTTTATCAGTGCTAAAAACAAGTTGATAAAGTTCCCTCTTTATAAATTCTTGAAAAAGAACTAACAAAGGGAACCATTTATCATCACTAAACATGTACCAATGAAGGACCCCTTAATTAGTGATTTTTTTATCACCAATAGAGGGTTCTTTTGTCAGTGATTTTCTATTGCTGAGAATAGTTTTCATCATTTAAATATGCTTACAATATCCTCCCTTTTAGCACCAAATAATGATATTTATGGTATAGTTAAATACCATTTCATCTGTAGTGAATCTAATTTTCTACCCTAAAATAAATATTCTGGTCTTACAAGATATTTTTATCATTGAAAAAATTATATTCCACTAAGTACCATGGTCATTCCCAATGCTTAAAAAAGTATCTAGTATCACTGAGAGATAACTGCCTCGACTACTACACCCATATTCTTATACAACAAAAATAATTAATATATTTCATTATAGGACATCAATTTTGAACATTATATTGGAAAATGTAAGATGAAAATAGAGTAGATAAATTTGATTTTAAAAATTAAATCAAAAATAGTTTATTTATAAAGAATAAATAAAAATAGAATGAAGAAGAAAATGAATATAAATATAGATTAAATGTAGTAGAATTGATAAACGTAAAGGAACAAAAAAGTATAAGTGTGGTAGAAATGATGTATAATAAATAAATAATGGATTAATTTATATAAGTTAAAAAATTAGAGGATTTATATGATATTATGATGTATAATATTTTAATGGTAAATATAAGATAAGACGTACAATTTGATAGGGGAGTTCAACAATAGGCAGGCCACCAACTACTTGGTGGAGGATTTTTATTATCCCTCATGTCTCCTACCTCAATTCCTTGAGGCTTTATGATGTGATAGAACTTTACCTTAGCGGTATCCAAGGTACTTGGAATGAAGAAAAAATGTGTAATTTAGTGGTATCCATTAAACCAGGGAAAAGTCCATGGTTTTAGCGATTACCAACATCTTAAACCATGAAAAAAGTTTAGGTTTTCATAGGAAAAAACCATTTAGAGAAACACTATGAATTACCTAGAATGATATAGAGGCAAAAATTGAGATAATGGGTTATTATATGACTGATGTTTTTGATTAAATAATTGAACAATATATCTAAAGAAGAGGAACCAAGAAAATATTGTTTTCACTGATGCTCATTAGATTGACTACCATTCACTGTATAATAATGAATTTCGTTGATTTTATCCCAAGATGATGTTAGTTACCATGACTCATAGGGGTCTATTTATATCCTCCAAATGTCCCTCTATGGTTTTCATGGTGTAAATCTGTCATAGGAGTCGTTAGAGTTCAAGTAAAGGGAAGTAGAACCATATTCAATACAAGCTCTGACCACCTATCTTGATGTTTTTGGCTGGCTAGTAGCCTCTATCGTGTAGTCGATGTCCTACCTATAGCCTTCCAAGCAACTAAAGACTCCATCATGTGTCCACTTATAGAGTTTTTACCCAATAATAAGCTTATATTCACATTATTATTACCTTTATTTGTTTATTTAAATATTAATATAATTCTTACCACAACATGATTGTCCATCATTAGGATGTAATATGTGATAATATTTAAAGGGTAACTATAATAATAAAAGTTCATAACATTTACTTTCTAGGATTAGAAATTATATTTTCCATGACATTATTCTTACATAAATTTTTTATAATAAGATTTAATCATTTTATGGGGTGTAAATGAAATTGGATATCAAGGGTAGAGACATAATTAAACTTTAGGTACTTTCTCATTGTTTATTCCCTTGATAATTTCAAGTGAATTTTATTATGGGAAGACGACCTTCCAGTAGGAAATAAACATTTACATGTTTCATTATCTATTTATGTGTTAAGATTTTTGTAACGGTCCTTAGCCATAATTATTATTATTCATGAATATTATCAGTATGGTTATTTGATTTATTTAAAAAAATGTGACAAGATATTATCATGATAATGTCAGATACATTGAGTGTGTTATGAGTAAGATTTAATTAAGGGAAACTGAAAGAAAATATTTATCAATTGCGCTATTAAACATATGTGTATTTTTAATACCCTCTTTCTACACCTAGAACCATCAAATATGACATTTGTTTTTATTAGATAGATTGAATAATAAAATCTTAAATAATTATAAATATTTGAAAATTTGTTTGAGGGCTTAAAAAAAGAAAATTAAAACTAATTATCATAGATTCATAATAAAACACTATATAATGATTTTATAAATTTATAAACTAATGTTCTTCCAATTTGACTTTTCTTTCTCTTCAGAGGATAAAAAACATTGTTTTTTTATTTAAAACATTAAGACAATTGTGTATCTATCAAAACTATATAAAAAAAACTATAATTTAAATGAAATATTAGGAAAACCGTATTAAAATTATTTTTGATGTGTACATATATATGCCACATTAATCTAATGTGTGGTGTTCTTAGACTAACATAATAACCAATTATTAAATAATTTAAAGTCTTTCAAAACATTCAGCATCGATTTAAAACCAAAAAAAGATATTTAATTTCCATGAATTCCAATCATAACAACCATAGATTTATTTTTAATATTTTGTATATAAGAACACATCAATCTGAGATGTTTCCCCCCGATGATGTTGGAAAATTCCATTTTATCATTTTAAAACCCTAAAACATGCATGTAACAGTAAAAACCATATAAAATTCCCTTATAATGATGTGAAATCATAGAAAACATGTCTTTAAAATTAATTTTTATCATGTATGGGAATATAAAACCTTAATCTGATGTGTAGTGTGCTTAGAATTACGGAATAACCAATTACTAAAGAATTTAAGGTCATTAAAAATCAATGTCAGAGGTTTAAATCCAATAAAATACTTCATATTTTTATAAAATCATAGGACAACAACATTGAAATGATTTATAAAATGATGGAACTGACGACACATCAATCCAAGTTTCCAGTTTCCCATTATGATAAAATTATATTTTTATTAGTTTAAACCACTTAAATATGCATGTAATGGTGAATTTAAGAACAATGAATATGATTTTCTATTATATAATTTTTTATTTCCAGTCATATGATTTAACAATTCCTTCCATTTATGAAATCCTTCCATGCTCGTTTTTCTACTCTATTGATGCATGAATGATCATGTAGTAAATAGTGAAGACCATTTGACATTTTGCACCTATTTAAATATTGCATCATCAAGCATAACTCAGCTAGAAAATTCAACTAATCACGAGTTCTAATGAATGATCCAAATTCATTTATTTTACTAGTTCCCTGTGATGTGCACCAAACCCATGACATCTATTATAAATTGTAAACCCAGTTCATAACATTTGATTTCAATTAAAAATGGGATTTCGGAGAAAGTATGTGGCTATTTGGATCATGGTTTTTCTTAAAGTGAATCATGTGAGAGTGGAGTATTCCAGGATACTATTGATATTAGAGGTTAATTCTTCAAGAGACAATCACCCATCATCACTATCTTTGTGGCCCCCAATCCCTTACCATTTATACTCTATGTCTTACTAGCAACAATGATTGCCTTCCGAACCCATCCCACATGGTATGAGGCCATAGAGTCACTGTAAGAAATCCTTGTATTCAATTTCTCTTATTTGCAGTGTATAAAAAACCATAAAATATGTTTTTAATTTTATTTATCGGGTTTCTATAGTTTGATATTTTCATTTGAAGTTATAATGAAAGTTAAAAAATTTACTAATTAATGGTTGGAACTAGTCCCCTTGATGATTATTTTCAGAGCATGGCCTTTGATTCTCTCTTGATTCATGTGGTTTTTGTGAAAATCTATTTCAAATTAAACACTCATTATTTTTTATTCTCTTGGCCAATACATCACTCAATATTCCGCATCAATTTTTATCAATGCTTAACAAAAATGCTTATAAATTTTTTTCTTTTATCACCACTAATATAGTTAAATTTTTTCATCACTTATAAACGGGTACACTTTGTCGACGATTTTATTAGAGTTGATATATATGAAACATTATCAATGATTTTCTAAGCATTGATAATGGACAAATGGAATAATTTAATTTATATACACATATTTTTATATTTTTAAATATGATTAATATTAAAATAAATAAATATAAATATAATATAAATATGATTTATGTAATATTTAATAAAAATTTATTATCAATTTTATTTCCATAATTATATAAATAAAAAAATTTCAAATTTATATTACTCAATATTTTTTAATATTATATTTATACACATTAAATAAAAAATGTATATATAATTAATATAAATATGATATATTAATATTTTATTTAAACAATTATATAATATATAAATGAATATATTTATTTAAATATGTTATCCATATTTGAATTTATATATTTATATTCATATTAAATAATTTAAAAAAATGTACATGTCTTTGAATATATATGAATACATGTTTATGCATGTGGATGTTTGTGTATGCCTTTATGCCTGTGTATGTATGTGTGATATGGGATATGTGTGTTGTTGTTGTTGTTGTGTGTGTGTGTTTGTGTTTTGTGTATGTGTATATTTATATGTGTATGTGTATGTATGTATGTTTGTGTATGTATATGTGCATATGTTCGAGTGTGTGTGTGTGTGTGTGTGTTTATTGATGTACATGCAAGTGTATGTGTATGTGTATGTGTATCTGTATGTTTGTGTATGTGTTGGTATGTACATGACATGTGTAAATTTATATGTATATGTACGTAAGTTTATGTGGAATGTGTATTTTTATACAGTATTTCTATGTATGCACATATGTATGCAATTCTATGTATGTGGATGTATATTCATGTGTGTACATGTACATTCATGTGTATGTATATGCATGTATGATTATGTGCATCTTTATGTGTGTGTATGTGTGTGTGTGTGTGTGTTCATGTATGTGTACATATGTCTGTATGTGTATGGATATGTGTATGTGTATGTGTATGTGTATGTGTATGTGTATGTGTATGTGTATGTGTATGTGTATGTGTATGTGTATGTGTATGTGTATGTGTATGTGTATGTGTATGTGTATGTGTATGTGTATGTGTATGTGGATGTGTATGTGTATGTGTATGTTTATGTGTATCTTTATTTCTATGTGTATGTATATATAAGTAGGTGTATGTGTACATGTTTGACTATGTATATGATTGTGTGAATGTGTATGTGTAAGTGTAAGTGTAATTGCATGTGTATGTTTACGTGTACTGTGTATGCGTATGTCTATTTATGTAATATGTGTATGTAGGAATATTTATTTGAATGTATGCACATGCACATGTATGTAATTGTATGTATGTGTATGTATATTCATAAGCATGTGTATGTGAATGTGTATGTATATGTGTAGGTGTATGTGTTTGCATATAGTTGGACTTGTATGTGCATGTATGTGTACATATGTATTTTTATGTGTATATATGTATGTGTGTATGTGTATGTTTATATTTATGTGATGGTTTATGGGTTTGTGTATTTGTATATATGTATGTGTATGTGTATGTATGTTTACATGTATGTTTATGGGTATGTATGTGTGTATGTGTATGTGTTTGTATGTTTATGTCATATGTGTATGGATGCATATATTTGTATATGTATGTGCATTCAAGTGTATGCAATAGTATGTAATAGTATGTGTATGTATATGCATATTCATGTATATGTGTATGTTTTTTGTGTGTAAGTGTATGTGTGTATGTGTATGTGTGTGTGTGTGTGTGTGTGTGTCTATATGTGCATGTGTATATGTGTATATGCAAGTGTATGTATCTATACATGTATGTTTATGTGTATGTATGTATGTACATGTATGTTTGTTCATTAAATTAATTTTATGTATTCATTTTTATTATATCTCCATTTTCAGTATTTTTTTGTAACTTATTCATTTTTTTTTATTTTTTATTTTTAATATATATTCATTTAATATTTTTGTAATATATTCAATTTTGGTTTTTTATTTATACATTTTTAAATATTTATAAATTTTATTAAATAATAATATATTTAATTATTATTATAAAAATATATGTTTATAATTATTTATATTTTTTTATTTATAATCAATTCATTGAATACAATAACAATTAATAATAATAATAATAATATTTATTTATTCATTTTTATTTATTTTTATCTGTTATCTATTCATCTAATTAATGTTATGAATTCATTTTATAAATTTCTTAGAAATTTATTAAATTTTATTTATCCATATTTTATATTCTTTCATTTAATGTTTTTTTCATTTTCGATATTTATTAATTATTAATATTTCTGTATTTTATTCATTTTTTAAAATTTATACATATTCATTTACCAAGTTTTGATATTTTCATAATGTGTGTAATTTATATGATTTATATTTATTCATCTTCATTTATAATGCTTTAATATTTTAATTATTATTAATTTTTTAATAGTTTCTTTTAAATGTATTTTAATTTTAACAATTTTTTATTGTCAAAGTAATTCATTTTAAATTTTTTTCATATTTATATAATTAAAATTATCTATTGATTCATGTTTATTTATTTTTTATGTTACATTAATTCATGTAATTCATGTTATGAATTCAGTTTTCAATTTTTTTTTAATTTCTTCAATTTTATTTCCCCATTTTTAATATTCATTCATTTATTATTATTTATTTATTTTTAAAAAATATTTAATTTTAATAATATTTGAATTTATTAATTTATTAATTTATATTTTTATATAATTATTAACTATGATTTGATATTTTCAATATGTGTTTAATTTATATGATCAATATTTATTTAATTTTATTTATTAAGTTGTAATATTTTTAAAATGTTCGAGATTTATATTATTATTTTATTTAAATGCATTTTTTTAAATATTTTCTTAATCCTTGTTTGTGTTTACAATTCATGTAATTAATCTGATTGAATAATATTTTTAAATTTTTTTATCTATTAAATTCTACTGACATATTTTTTAATGTTATTTCATTTACTATTTTTATTCATTTTTAATATTTATTTTTTTTATATTTTTTGGGATTTAATAATTTTCTAATATTAATTTATACATTCATATTTACTATGTTTTTATTTTTTCAATATGTTTGTAATTTATATGAATACTATTTATAAAATTTTGTTTATTATGTTCTAACATCTTTAATATATATTAAATTTATGTAAATATGTTATTTAAATGAATATTTTATTATTTTTTGTAATTTAAATAGATAATTTTATTCATTTTTAATAACATTTTCATTTACATCAATAATATTATTTAATTATTTGTTTTATTTAATTCTAATGTTTTTATCAGTTCTGTAATTAATGTCAGGAATACATTTTTTTTAATGTTTCGACTTTCTTTTTTAGTTTTTAATATCCATTCATTCAAAATTATTTACTAAATTTTAATTTTTATTATTTTTTAATATTTTCATAATTTATAAAACTCTAATATTTATTTATTCATATTTATTTTTTATGTTTTCATGTTTTCCATTTGTTTGTAATTTATATATTTAATTCATTTAAATTATTTTTAATATTATTGTAATTTAAACAATTATTTTATTTCATTTTTAATAATTTTATTATTTATAAAATTACTGTTATTTACCTATTCATTTTTATTCATTTTTTTATATTTTTTCCAATGCTAGTTTAGGCGCTTATAAATTTGTTTTTTAGAGATAAAACTTAAGTGCTAACAAATATTACTTTTATGAGGGCATTTTAATCACTGATAAACGTTTTGATCTATCGACGTTAAGGAAGAGTTAAATCACTGTAGTATTTTTCAGTGCTTATGTTTTTAGCAAGGATAAAATACATTATTATCCATGATTTTTTTGTAAGGACTGATAAAATACACTAATGATCGTTGGATTTACTTCTATTCACTATATAAAAATGATGTTCTTTGATGTTTTATAATGTTTCTATTTCATAAAATTCCTCATTGTGTGGTCTATTTATATCCTCCAAATGTCCCCCTATGGTCCTCAGGTTGTAAATGGGTCATATGATCCCTTATATGTTGTGTTAAGACCAGATAGATCATATTAAATGAAATATTTGACCACCCATATCGACGCCATTGGTTGGATCATAGCATCCACAGGGTAGTCGGTGGCCTAAGTATACCTTTCCAGGATATTGAAAACACCCAAAGTTTTCCACTATTGGATCTAGTACTCTATAATCAACTTCTATATACTTTATGATTTCATGTATTTATTTATATTAATAGACTTATTATCACATCATGATTTTTTATGTGTGACATAGTATTTAATTGTTTCCTAAGTGTAACTATCACAATAAAAGGTTATATAAGTTCTCTTATAGGATGATAATGTAGAAGTTCCATGACTTTATTCTTAGATACATGTTCTATAATATGATAATATCATTTGGTGAGACCAAAATGACATTGGCTATTTATAAGGCCCCGACCTTAAACCTTACTTAATATTGAATTAAAAGAATAATTCACATTGAGGATCTTTTCAGGTTTAGAGTTTTAGAGAATTAGGACATGACTATTACATCTCAAAAGATTACAAAGTAGTCACTTCTACTAAATATCCATAAAAAAAACTCTTAAAAAGAAACATGTCTAGTTCCATGTTTTAGATAGCACGACTTTCCCTTGATCCCATCCTTGACCCTATTCCACGTTAAGTCCTGTGAAAAACATTTCAAAAACGTGGGATGAGCATAAAAAGCTCAGAAAGGGATACACAAAGAATGAAAACTGTTAGTTTTTCAAAACAACAAGTAAACCATGTATACTTTATCAACGTAATACTTTTCACCTTTTCAAAGTAGAAAAAACTCTTCACTGAATAAAAGTTCATTAATTACCTTTCTGTAACCAAAATAATACCATAAAACCCTTATAAAGATCACATAACATATAAAGGTAACTTGGGACATAAACATACTTAAATGGAATAACCATACGGTCGACTTCCACACATACTTAATGGAATAGCCATACGGACGACTTCCATACATACTTAATGAAATAGCCATATGACCGACTTCCATACCCAATGCATTGGATGTTATAACGTAACCACCCGTCCTGGTATTCACGGCACCACCCGTCATATGGTTTATCACGTAAGCACCCGTAAAATGCCCAAGTACCATTATAAAATTATAACACATAAAACCAATATAAAGGAATGATAACATTTCCACATTTCGATCACAATATATCATTTAAATATATTGACATAATAGAATCATTTATCAAAACCATTTTCAATACCAAAATACATAAAAGAGTATATGGTATTTATTTTATTTTAAAAACATTACAGCTTGTTGAGGAAGCCAAAGATCAAATAAAACTCGCGGTGGCGGAAAAGGTCGTTGTCACCGTGTACGTTAAAAGAAACATTCATTTTTGTTGTTTACTAAAATGCTTTGTAGAAAAAGATTCCTTTTGTATAAAATTAAAATTCAAAGGGGTTTATACACCGTATAAAATAAAGTTGTGTATAAAATGAAATATGCCTCAACGAAAGGAGATTGAGACGAAGTCCCTTACAAAGACGGTATCCTTGGTTTAAGGATAAATCAATTACATAATTATGTGTGACAAATGAATACACCAAATATAAGTGGATATTAAGTGTAAAATAATCAGAGGTTATTCACACATATTCATAGAACGACATATTCAAGGAGTATAAGTTTATCCCAAATAATCAAATTTGGGTTAAGAAGTTCCCTTGCAAAAATTTGACAGCCTAATGGCGTCACTACAAAATTCAGAAAATGAGTTGATGAAGATAAAAAGGGTATATCATCACATGGAAAAAAAATTTAAATCAATAAGGATATAGAAGAACTTATCCCAACATAATAGTATGTGAATTAAAAGACATAACAAAAGAAGTCTTTTAAAAAGAGGAGGGTGAAAGATTCCCTTACCGACATGGGTATCTTTCGAAACATACACCCCGTGAAAGAAGGACAATACAACATTGATGTAAATACTCATAAATGAAAGTATATTACACAATGAGTAAAATAATGGGAAGTACATACACCACTCAAAGGAAATTGTGGAAAATGTAGCATAAATCTCACGGGAATAAAAGTGAGATGAAAAATTCCTTACGAAAACTCGGCAGCCTAACGACGCCACATAAAACATACAAAAATGGATTGATGAGATAAAATAGGGTATATCATCATATTAACATAAAATTTATATAAAGATTAATATAAAATAACATCCCCCAACATAACAAATAGGAGCTTAAAATAAGTGACATAAAGGAGAGTACTTAAAAAGAAAGAGAGAGGTTAGATCTCTTACGAAAATTCGGCAGCCTAACGGCGCCACTCAAAAATTCCAAAATTGATTGATGAGAGAGAATAGGGTCTCTCATCATATGAACATAAAAATTACAATAAGAGTAATATAAAATAACATCCCAATAACAAGAAAGATGATCTTTAAAAGGAATGACATAAAAGAGCGAACTTAAAAAGAAAGAGAGGAGTAGGATCCCTTACCTCGGGTCCGACTTGACTCGATCGTTCTTTAATGTCTTGAATAATAAACTTGAGTTAATTTATACTTTCTTAAGAAACTTTTTCAAGTTCATTATTCATTTTATATCAATTATTTACATGTTATAAACATTATGTAATCATTTAAGTAAATAATGTTTGTTTTGTCGATATTTGGTTCTTAAGTCAAAAGTGGACTTCTTACAATTACATGTTGTTCATGTGGTCAAAGGTTCTTTATATCCAGAATGAAAATCCTGATTTGGATATCATATATATCATATATATCCAGAATATACATGTATTTATAATATTACATAATCATTTATAGGTAAGAAATGAAATGCACCGTTCATGGAGACGGTAAGCCGTACGTACGCATGAACGCTACATTCATTTCTTAGTCATATTAATGGAATTAAAAATAACTGAGAGTTATGTATATTTTAATTCCATAATTATATTCATCATTTATATGTATCATTCATCATATATATCCATTATATACATGTACTTATAATAGTACAATACATTTGGGGATAAGAAATGAAATGCACCGTTCATGGAGACGGTAAGTCGTACGTACGCATGAACGCTACTTTCATTTCTATCTCATACTTTAATGGAAAGAAAACAATAATGATATAAAGGTATATTATAATTCCAGTATAACATCATATATAATAACTTTAAATCCATCCTTTATACATCCCACATATGGCATTAACGAATCAAATCACTTTGAGGGGGCGGTAGTCTGCACTTCCTAAAATGAAGATATCGCATATACCCATAATGGAATCCATAAAGGTATGCCATAAATGAAAAATAAAGAAGCTTAAGTAAAACATAAAAATATTATATATCATATATAAACATAGTGACATCTTAATTTCCACCTTTGAAGGTGTTATATGAGTGTTGAACAATCATCGTTTCGTGAGGCAGAAATTCGCCATCCACAGAAACAGTATGTTATTTAACCATTAGATGAAGGTGTGTGTAAGTGTAGCTCGAATAATTATTATAACAAAATCCTAGTATATTTAATATACTTGAGTTGTTACAAATGAAATGAATAAAAAGAGTTTAGGGGGTTGGAGAAGGAAAATAAAACAAAAGAGCACAAGTGAAGACGTTACCTTAAAATTGGGTAACTCCCTTTGGTTTGAACCAAAAGGGTTTCTTGAAGATATTCCTGCCTAATTTAAGGATTATAGGATTAGGAGAGGGATTTAGAGAGACAAAAAGATCAGATATTGGCCGAACCAAAGGCTTGAGTGGTCTAGGTAAGGTGGTAGAGGTGGGGGCCTTTTATAAGAGGAGAGGAGGGGCACTCTTGGTAAAGTATAAAATGTTACTTTATTTTCAAATGGTTTTCGGATTTTAATGGTCCCACATTTATGTGTTTCGAGGATAAGGTGATAAGGGTTCGAAATCCACCCATCCAATAGGTTTTTGACATGTGTAGGTCCTAGATTTTGCATTATCTTTCCATTTTATTTAAATCGTTAAATAATGAGGTCATCGCTGCATCATCATGATGTCATAAATAATTTAATTTATTTAATGTCCAAAAATTATAAAAAAATACTATGACGTAGGAAAGCTTTTTAGATTTCCAATGACTATTTATAGTCAAAATTCTGACTTTTATAACCACATGTAAAAATTGTTTTAGTAAAACAAATCATGTTTGTGACATTTTTCTTTTAACTTTAAATAAAAGGCATAAATGTCATTATCAAAGCCAAGTGGCTCCATGGGGTACCAAAAATCGTCCCATGGGTTGTCTTGGTCAGCCATAACTCATCCAATAGGGTTAGGACAAGTGTCAAGATATTTTCATTTTATTATAATATCATTTTTACCTTAAATCACACTAATTACATTTAATCGCGATTAATAAAACTTAAAAGTTACTTTTCATCAAAAATTATTTTCATCCCATTGAACCACATTTTACTTCACAATTAAAATCTTTTAAATTGGATTTTTGAAATTAAAATCACAGAAGTGGTAAATTCCTATTTAAACGAAAAATCAAATTTTGTAACCACCACTTTGTGGTTTCACTATTCATAAAAAATTGAAGATTTTCAGAAAAATACAACAAATTCACCCTAAGATATATTTGATATTCCAAATTCAAAAATGATGTCTATTTTACCAAATTCATAACATAGAAGTTTCATTAATTAATTTTATAATTAAACCCCACTGTTAAAACAAATAGCGTGTTTTTAAGAAACAATATCTTTCAAAAGATTGACACTCGTTTATGTCCAACCTTAAAGTGGTATTAAATACAATGACCAACATTGGATTAAATGGTAAAAATATAATCTATTTACACTTTAAAACCAATTATAAAGATAATATATTCATATAAATAAATTATATTAAAAAGAGGATTTGAATTAAAATACAACATTTTTCACTATTCATTAAAAAATATGAGCTTTACCATAAAAATACCAAAAAATTACACAAAGTAAATTTTGATGTGACGATTCTAAAGAAGAATTTTATTTTGTTAAATATAACACATAAAATTGTCAAAAAGTGGATTTAAAAGGGGTTCGTCATCAAAAGGCGGTTAATCGACCTTTTTAAGAATATTATACTGTCTATGCTTAAAATTGGATTCATTCGCATTTTTAATCCTCTAACATTTATTGTAAAGAGTAAAAATATTTGACAAACATATATAATAATTTTTTAGTTAGTTCTGTTCATTCCTGCCATTACAACGGCTAGGCATTAACTACCATTCAAAATAATATTATTTTATTATTAGAGTGCAACGTAAGATTCCCAAGAAACTTGTTGTTGCGTGTTGGGTACGCCATCGAGCATAGCATCCCCTTTAAAGTTATATAAATATTTTATTCACAAATATGGATAAATATGAAAATGTCATACTCTTTATTTACCAGGGGTGTTACATCCTTCCCCCCTTTTGGTAATTGCGTCCTCACAATTTTAAAATTGGGCTTGGATACTTCATTGAAAGCCCCACATCAAAAAAGAAGTAAATTAAACTATCACTTTAAAATAAAGAAAGGAAAGTACAAAGGTCACCCGAGTTAACCCATACTAGGATTCCAAGTACGAAAATATGGACATGGAGGAAAAAACAAAGGGTCATGTTCTGATGGAGAGTGATAGTAAACATGTCTAGGAGAAAGTTAACCATAATAAAATCACAAACTTGTGATGGGTTAAACAGTATTCGATTTCCCAGTAGGAACAGTTTACAGAAAACATTTTTGTTTTATGTTAATTTTCATGGAGGAATTTATTTTTGAGCTTAACTAAATAATAATGAAACATACTTACTTGTCATGTAGACTTTCAACTTTTACTAGATTCCTTAATCAAACTCATATTTTCTCCAAAAGATGGGTATTTAGGAAGACTTGTTCGCATTAAGAGTACTATAATCAATTTCTAGAGAATCACCTAATACACAAAAGAGAACTATACACTTCCCATGTCTTTAGACTCTAACAAAAACCAAAACCAAAAAGGTTAGTACAAGATCAGATAATCCAAAAAAGGATAACCCTTTATAAAAAGAAAATCTATTCTTAATCTCCAAAATTTGTCCAACAAAACCCAAAGTTCAACGAGGACCATTCGATAAAAAATTTGTCCATAAAATTCCTCAAATTAAACCAAACTAATATTGAAACCCAAATATTTGAAGGATTTAGTCACATAGTCTTCCAAGTTAAATCGTAACATTTATCTCCAAACAACATCAGTTACTCCGAAAGTCTCGTATTGAAAAGTAATTAACCTAATCATATATCCTCCATGATAGGTTAATAAATTTCCATAGATATCCCAAAATCAACATACTCTTAATTCATACAATCATTTAACTAAAAATAATTAGTCAAAATAACCAGGGACTTCACGTAGTCCAGTGGTCGGTGATAAATACCCATTGCACTTTGGTTGTGGGTTCGATTCCCACATCCTTGTCCGACGCGATGGGTTGTCACACGGTCTGCGTGTTGTCGTTTTTCCAAAACTACATAATTCTTAAGACATTCCCCAATAACGAGATAAAATCTTCAAAAATAATTATAATGTAATTTAACCTCAATTTTATCTCATGACTTTCACTTTCCATCATTACATATAGTAACCCATAATTACCTCGAAAGTAAGGATCATATAAACCCAAATAGTTCTTTATAACCATGTCCACAAAAGAATAGATTACTATTATTTGAATAAAATTTTCATATATCAAACATCAGTGTTACACATACTATAAAAAGTCTTCTAATGTACCCCATCGTCAAAAGACACTTAATACTCTTAAGAATTTCACCATAACTCTTGAAGCCCTTATATGTTGACTTCTTACTCATTCAACATTATTCATGATCCTTTAACCATTACTTTCCATGTTATTCTGAAATACTTCTTTCCTACAAACAAAATCATGAATCATATCCTAAGATTCCAAAATAGAAAACAAAAGTTAAGAAATAATCCATACCTTTGATTGGTCATTGTCAGTTTCTTCATCCTCAATCGGAATGGCATTAGGTATTGGTAAACGAGTATTTGTATAATCTCGGTGATCCCATTCACGAAACTTATTCATAGGACATGTGTTTGCATAATGACCATGCACACCACATTTAAAACATTCAATTGATCCCTCAGAAAGAACTTCTTTCCCTTTCCTCAAGTCAACTGGATGCTTCCTTTTTCAATGGCAGGTTCTTGCTTTATGACCTTCATTTCCACATATGTAGCATATTTATGTCCCTTTGAAACATTTTCCTAGGTGTTTCTTTCCACATCTATGACACATAGGTTTTTGAACACACTTACCTTTATGATTATTACCTGTAGTTCCGTAGGGATTTGTTTCTCGTATATATGATGCCTTATAGAAATCACCAAGGTTTATGTAGTCAATCATGACTCCAGATAGTTGGTTGAGGATACACACAATAGTTCTCATTTCAGCTCCCATATCATTCAGTTGCTCGCTCAGAAAACTGTCACAGTTTCCTTCACATCCACAGTTACTTTGGTACCTGCTAGATCCAGCCATTTACTAAAACCAAAAAGCTCAGTGTGAGTATATCAACAAAACCATCATGTACTAAAGAGGAAGATAAACACTAAGATATACTTACTCATTCACATTATCTAAAACTAGGACTGTTTATGAAATCCTAACCATTATGGTCATGTCACTTATGCTTAAAGAATACCCTAACCTCTAAGGTTATCTAAACCGACCTCTGATACCAACTATAAGGCCCCGACCTTAAAGATTACTTAATATTGAATTAAAATAATAATTCACATTGAGGATCTTTTCAGGTTTAGAGTTTTAGAGAATTAGTAAATAACTATTACATCTCAAAAGATTACAAAGTAGTCACTTCTACTAAATTTCCATAAAAAAACTCTTAAAAAGAAACATGTCTAGTTCCATGTTTTAGGTAGCATGACTTTCCCTTGATCCCATCCTTGACCCTATTCCACGTTAAGTCCTGTGAAAAACATTTCAAAAACATATGATGAGAATAAAAAGCTCAGTAAGGGATACACAAAGAATGAAAACTGTTAGTTTTTCAAAACAACAAGTAAACCATGTATACTTTATCAAAGTAATACTTTTCACCTTTTCGAAGTCGAAAAAACTCTTCACTGAATAAAAGTTCATTAATTACCTTTCAGTAACCAAAAGATTACCATAAAACCCTTATAAAGATCACATAACATATAAAGGTAACTTGGGACATAAACATACTTAAATGGAATAACCATACGGTCGACTTCCACACATACTTAATCGAATAGCCATACGGCCGACTTCTATACATACTTAATGGAATAGCCATACAGCCGACTTCCATACCCAATGCATTGGAGGTTATAACGTAACCACCCATCCTGGTATTCACGGCACCACCCTTCATATGGTTTATCACGTAACCACCCGTAAAATGTCCAAGTACCATTATAAAATTATAACACATAAAACCAATATAAAGGAATGATAACATTTCTACATTTCATGACAATATATCATTTAAATATATTGACATAATATAATCATTTATCAAAACCATTTTCAATACCAAAATACATAAAATAATATATGGTATTTATTTTATTTTAAAAACATTACGGCTTGTTGAGGAAGCCAAAGATCAAATAATACTCGCGGCGACGGAAAAGGTCATTGTCACCACGTACGTTAAAAGAAATATTCATTTTTGTCGTTTAATAAAATTATTTGTAGAAAATGATTCATTTTGTATAAAAGTAAAAGTCAAAGGGGTTTATACACCGTATAAAAGAATGTTGTGTATAAAACGAAATATGCCTCAATGAAAGGAGATTGAGACGAAGTCCCTTACAAAGACGGTATCCTTGGTTTAAGGATAAATCAATTACATAATTATGTGTGACAAACGAATACACCAAATATAAGTGGATATTAAGCATAAGACAATCAAAGGTTATTAACACATATTCATAGAACTACATATTCAAGGAGTATAAGTTTATCCCAAAGAATCAAATTTGGGTTAAGAAGTTCCCTTGCAAAAATTTGACAGCCTAACGGTGTCACTACAAAATTCAGAAAATGAGTTGATGAGAGATAAAAAGGGTATCTCATCACATGGAAATAAAATTTAAATCAATAAGGATATATAATAACATATCCCAACATAATATTATGTGAATTAAAAGACATAACAAAAGAAGTCTTTTAAAAAGAGGAGGGTGAAAGATTCCCTTACCGACATGGGTATCTTTCGAAACATACACCCCGTGAAAGAAGGACAATAAAACATTGATGTAAATACTCATAAATGAAAGTATATTACACAATGAGTAAAATAATGTGCAGTACATACACCACTCAAAGGAAATTGTGGCAAATGTAGCATAAATCTCACGGGAATAAAAGTGAGATGAAAAATTCCTTACGAAAACTCGGAAGCCTAACGGCGCCACTTAAAACTTACAAAAATGGATTGATGAGATAAAATAGGGTATCTCATCATATTAACATAAAGTTTATAGAAATAGTAATATAAAATAACATCCCCCAACATAAAAAATAGGAGCTTAAAGGAAGTGACATAAAGGAGAGTACTTAAAAAAAACAGAGAGGTTAGATCTCTTACGAAAATTCGGCAGCCTAACAGCGCCAATCAAAAATTCTTAAATGGATTGATGAGAGAGAATAGGTTCTCTCATTATATGAACATAAAAATTAAAGTAAGAGTAATATAAAATAAAATCCCAATAACAAGAAAGATTATCTTTAAAAGGAATGACATAAAAGAGCGTCCTTAAAAAGAAAGAGTGGAGTAGGATCCCTTACCATGGGTCCGACTTGACTCGATCTTTCTTTAACGTCCTGAATAATAAACTTGAGTTAATTTCTACTTGCTTAAGAAACTTTTTCAAGTTCATTATTCCTTTTATATCAATTATTGACATGTTATAAACATTTTTTAATCATTTAAGTTAATAATGTTTGTTTTGTCGATATTTGGTTCTTAAGTCAAAAGTGGACTTCTTACAATTACATGTTGTTCGTGTGGTAAAAGGTTATTTTTATACAGAATGGCATTCCTGATTTGTATATAATATATATCATATATATCCATCATATACATGTATTTATAATATTACATAATCATTTAGAGGTAAGAAATGGAATGCACCATTCTTGGAGACAGTAAGTCGTACGTACGCATGAACGCTACTTTCATTTCTTTGTCATATTAATGGAATTAAAACTAAATGAGAGGTATGTATATTTTAATTCCAGAATTATATTCATCATTTATATGTATCATTCATTATATATATAAATTATATACATGTACTTATAATAGTACATTACACTTGGGGATAATAAATGAAATGCACCGTTCATGGAGACGGTAAGCCGTACGTACGCATGAACGCTACTTTAATTTCTATCTCATACTTTAATGGAATGAAAACAATAATTATATAAAGGTATATTATAATTCCATTATAACATCATATATAATAACTTTAAATCCATACTTTATACATCCCACATATGGCATTAACGAATCAAATCACTTTGAGGGGGCGGTAGTCCGCACTTCCTAAAATGAAGATATCGCGTATACCCATAATAGAAGCCATAAAGGTATGCCACAAATGAAAAATACAGAAGCTTAAGTAAAACATAAAAATATTATATATAATATATAAACATAGTTACATCTTAATGGCCACCTTTGAATGTTTTATATGAGTGTTGAACAATCATCGTTTCGTGAGGCAGAAATTCGCCATCCAGAGAAACAGTATGTTCTTTAACCATTAGATGAAGGTGTGTGTAAGTGTAGCTCGAATAATTATTATAACAACATCCTAGTATATTTACGATACTGGATTTGTTACAAAAGAAATGAATAAAAAAAGTTTAGGGGGTTGGAGATGCAAAATAAAACAAAAGAGCACAAGTGAAGACGTTATCTTAAAATTGGGTAACTCCCTTTGGTTTGAAACAAAAGGGTTAATTGAAGAGCTTACTACCTAAGTTAAGGCTTATAGGATGAGGAGAGGGATGTGGAGAGGCAAAATGATCAGATCTTGTCCGAACAAAAGGCTTGAGAGGTGTGGGTAAGGTGGTAGAGGTGGGGGCCTTTTATAAGAGGAGAGGAGGGGCACTCCTGGTAAAGTATAAAATGTTACTTTATTTTCAAATGGTTTTCGGATTTTAATGGTCCCACATTGATGTGTTTCGAGGATAAGGTGATAAGGGTTCGAAATTCACCCATCCAATAGGTTTTTGACATGTTTAGGTCCTATATTTTGCATTATCTTTCCATTTTATATAAATCGTTAAATAACGAGGTCATCGCTGCATCATCATGATGTCATAAATAATTTAATTTATTTAATGTCCAAAAATTATAAAAAAAATACTATGATGTATAAAATCGTTTTATATTTCCAATGACTATTTATAGTAAAAATTATGACTTTTATAACCACATGTAAAAATTGTTTTAGTAAAACAAATCATGTTTGTGACATTTTTATTTTAACTTTAAATAAAAGGCATAAATGTCATTATCAAAGCCAAGTGGCTCCATGGGGTACCAAAAATCGACCCATGGGTTGTCTTGGTCATCCATAACTCATCCAATAGGGTTATTACAAGTGTCAAGGTATTTTCATTTTATTATAATATCATTTTTACCTTAAATCACACTAATTACCTTTAATCGCGATTAATAAAACTTAAAAGTTACTTTTCATCAAAAATTATTTTCATCCCATTGAACCAAATTTTAAATAACAATTAAAATCATTTAAATCGGATTTTTGAAATTCAAATCACAGAAGTGGTAAAGTCCCATTTAAATGAAAAATCAAATTTTGTAACCACCACTTTGTGGTTTCACTATTCATCAAAAATTGAAGATTTTCAGAAAAATACCAAAAATTCACCCTAAGCTATATTTTATATTCTGAATTCAAAAATGATGTCTATTTTACCAAATTTATAACATAGAAGTTGCATTAATTAATTTTATAATTAAACCCCGCTGTTAAAACAAATAGCGTGTTTTTAAGAAACAATATCTTTCAAAAGATTGACACTCGTTTATGTCCAACCTTAAAGTGGTATTAAATACAATGACCAACATTGGATTAAATGGTAAAAATATATTCTATTTAAACTTTAAAACCAATTAGAAAGATAATCTAGTCATATAAATAAATTAGATTAAGAAGAGGTTTTGAATTAAAATACAACATTTTTCATTATTCATTAAAAAAATATGAACTCTATCAGAAAAATACCAAAAAATTACACAAAGTAAATTTTGATGTGCCGATTCTAAATAAGAATTTTATTTTGTCAAATATAACACATAAAATTGTCAAAAAGTGGATTTAAAAGAGGTTCGCCATCAAAAGGCGGTTAATCGACCTTTTAAAGAATATTAGACTGTCTATGCTTAAAATTGGATTCATTCGCATTTTTAATCCTCTAAAATTTATTGTAAAGAGTAAAAATATTTGAAAAACATATATAATAATTTTTTAGTTAGTTCTGTTCATTCCCGCCATTACAACGGCTAGGCATTAACTACCATTTAAAATAATATTATTTTATTATTAGAGTGCAACGTAAGATTCCCAAGAAACTCGTTGTTGCGTGTTGCGTATGCCATCGAGCATAGCGTCCCCTTTAAAGTTATATTAATATTTTATTCACAAATATGGATAAATGTGAAAATGTCATACTCTTTATTTACCTGAGGTGTTACACTATTACGGGTGGAGACTCATATGTTTTTATGGATCTTTCTATGGGTTTACGACCATGATAATTTATAATGAAGGATATTATGATAAGATGCAACTAAAATATGAAATCATCATTTAAATGCTTTATTAGATGTATTTATTTGAAGATGTTTGAAGTGGTTATTAGACTTTACGATTATTATTAATGAATATTACGTGTCTTGTGAAATGATGTATTGATTAAAAATATGATAACATATGATCACAACAATATAGGATATGTTGATCACACTATGAAATTTGTTTCAATAATGAATCATGAAAAAAGGATACGTCACATATGATTTTAAATGGATGTTAGAATCTCTAGCCCTATTATGAGAATTAAATCTCCAAATTAAATCCATGGTCATGATGATGAAAAAAAGTTTATTTTTTGGAATGTTATTGAAAGAGACATCGAGTGCATATGCTGATGACAAAAGAAATTAGTTTTATGGATTAAATATATAGGGATAAAATGATTATACTACATAGAATGAATTCATATGAGGTTTTATGTCATTGAATCATTTTACCTTTTAATTTATGGAATCCTGGCGGGTTACACAATGCTAAACTTAATCATTAGGTGATTTTTCCTAATTCCACTGAGAAAGGGTCCTAGATAGTCACAAACTATGTATATCCAGTACCTCAATTAAATGTTGTTATTATTATTTAACAAGTTGAAAAAATATTATTCTTGTACATGTTTTAATAGTTATTAGTACTTTCTTGACTGCATATATTCGGTTTCTAGTTTTCTCAAGTGAATATTTATCATCATAATATTTAATAATTATTAATTTTTTATTTAGTGAAAATTATATTATATTTATTTATTAGAAAATAATTTAGTGATATTAATTTATTAAATAAATAGTTATTATTCAAGGATTGATAAATATTGTGCAAGAATATCATATAGAGGTTGTAGGTTTTGTGAGAAATATTATATTTTAAATATTTTTTGAAAAAATTTCAAACAATTTATTGATGAAATAATATTTAATTAATTCTATGGTTTCCCACTTACCACAAAATAATTATAATATTATTTTTATAGACCTAGGTTTCTATGGGTATTAAGTAAATAATAATTAAATTTTTACAATTATTATTTTATAACCCTATTACTATGTAAAACCAATTATATAAATTTTAAACAGGAGTCATGCAACTTGTTTTGTTGTGAAAAATGACATCTAAATAATCCTCTCAAGCACTAGTGAGATCATATCCCTAGAAAATATCACGAAAAGAGAGCGATCTTCTTCTGACACCCCTATTGATTGTAGAGAGATCAACAAGAGTCCTTCAAAGAGATACTTATGGTAATCAGGGATGAAGGAGTGAAGCATTAGGATCCCTCGTACTAGTACTAAATGATTTCTAAGGTGACACTCAGATGATCATGGTGATTTTTTTGGATAACCCCTAAAGGGAATCTACACTTGTGTCATTAAAATCAATGACAATATTTTATAGAGAAATTCTCATATTCATTAATGATAAATGAATTCATCATAATTCAATTCAACTACATAAATTAGTTATAAATCATTATCTCATGCTCCTATGTTTTGTTTAATAAATGCTTACATAAATTAATCCATCAATTGAATTTTTTCAGAACATTTTACATCATGTACAACTTAGAATAATCATCAATGAAAAACAAATCTGAGATGGCTATCAGAATTAACATGATTTCTCTGTGCCTAGGTTCTTCCAGAGCGTGAATTATAAAAAAGAGTATGTATTAATTCATGTGATTTATGTAATTCAAACCTCTCAATGATTATTCATGTAGTTTCTAGATCCAAATTGTATTTGAATTTTTTTTAAAAATAGAAAATATCAGTAAACAACACATTATTACAATATGTTGATTTTCAAATGTTTTCGGTCTGATTGAATGATTTTTAGTGAAAAGTTCACATGCTATTTGTCCAACAGATGGGAGTTTCCATTCATGTTATATGTTGTATCTTGTTTTTACTCAAGTGGTTTTTTAATCATCAAATATATAATGAATTTGAAAACCCTGAGGCTTTAGTGAATTCATGTTTAATTTTTTTTTGTAATTCATTTTTAATATGAGTTTCCATTTCTTTATGAATTTTGTTTATTGTTTTTTATTACAATTATCTTTATGTTATTAGTATCTAACATTTATTGAAAACTTTAATTGTATCTAAATATATGAATACAATGTAATATTTATATCCATCAATAATACCAATAATAAATTTTTGATAATTAAATATGATCCAAATTTATCTTACTGATTTGGATTCTAAAAAATTAGTATTCAATTGTCCTATCACCTTGAATGCATAGAAATTGATTAATATAATTTTTTCTATTTTCCCAAAATTTATTCGAAGTTATATTAATCAATTTTTTATTACATTGTCCTCTACATAAAAAATTAAATGTAATATATTTTAGTATTCACATTTATATCGTTATTTTATAAAGTTTTTATAACATATTTTATTTTACTTAATAATAAACTTTTCCAATGTGAAATTTATATTAAATGTAGAATTATAATTAATTATATGTGGATTGAATTAGTGATTATTCACTTATACTAAATTTTAGGAAATATATGTTCCATAGAGTTAAATTTTGGAGGCTAGTACACTAGAGAATCATTTAAAGTTAACTATTATAATAACATATATTTATTTTATTCATTCAGTGAATATAAAAATTATTACATTATTTTAACCCTTAAATAATGGAACATTACCTTTTAATTTATTTATAAAATCATCTAGATTATTCATGGATAGTTATTTATATATTAAATTTTTTCATTTATAAAACTATCTCTCTATGATTTGGTCAATATTTTTTCTTATTATATATTTTTTAGACAAGAACATTTAGTTTTCTTAGATAATGACTCTATGGATATTGTATTGAGGATTAAAACTACTTATGTTCATTATTTACATTATGATTTTGAAAGGGATTAATATTATTTTGGAAGCTATATATAATGTTTTATGAATGATTTTTATTCTTATTAGAGATTTAACAGATCTTCTTCCATTTATAATTTTTATAATTTAATGTTTTATGTTGAATAATTAAAATTTCATCCTCAGATTTTTTTTCTATTTCAAACTGATCGTGGAATAACATGATTTATAAGAAATAATTGATTGTTTATGTTATCCTTACATAGTTATCCTTTAAAAAAAATCTATTTTTCCAGTAAATAAACACATGAATGTTCACTTGACTGAGGTTCTTATCCATTTTAACAAGCTCGCAATATATACTAATTGATTTTTAGTTTCTTATATTTTCTGCTTAATAATTTTATATAACTATTTACATTGTGGGTTCTTAATTCCATAGAATGTAAATCCAAGTCATGAAATGTAATGATAAATATATATTATATCATATAATCCATTTTTAATAATAGAACATCTTATGTTATAATCAATAGAATAAAGGAAAATATAAAGTCTCATGCTATGTTTCTTTAACTGTATTACTATTTTAAATTCATTCCTATTGTGGTTATAAATTGTAGAAAAATTTCTACTCTTATTTCATGATGACATAAATGAAAATTTTTAGTAGAAATTAATATATAAAATTCAGATACATTTTCTTCGCCAGAATTATGAGTACATGGTTTATTTTTCTCGATCTATTATGTCACGTATATTGATAATGAATTTTTAATGCATCCATCAACTAAATAAACCAAATCCTAGTTACCAACAAAACCACCAACAATTTTTACTAAATAAGATATGTATTTTCTCATCTCATTTTAAATATTATGAGGTTTCATTTCTCTAGGGATTATCACTAAAATAAATGTTTGTTCATTGTAGTGAAAGGACATATACTAACTAATTTTATACGTCTCTTCATCTAATATCTCTATAAGTGTGTTTATAATAGGTTTTATTATTCTCACCCTATTAATAAATTTCACTATTAATAGTTAATTTTGTTTTCTATATTCATTGAGATTTTTTTTGTTTAATCTTATTTGGGATTGATATGTCTAACAAAGAGTGTTTTTAGTTAGAATCATTACAAAGTTTCATTAATTTAGGAAATTTACTATTTTACTATGTTCGTATATAGTATTTTACTATATATTATGTGTTCCTTTTCTCTTCATAAAACCTGATCACTACAAGAGTTTAAAATTATTATTTCTTTTCATTAGTTGAATTACAATATATTTTAGAATTTAGTTTTTTGATGTACATTAATTTTTTTCTTTTTTAATATCATTAAAAGAAAACATACAAAAGATGACATATAGTTCTAAAACATAATTAGATGACTATGAATGTTATTATATATGAAAATCATCTTTGAAATATAATGGAATTTTTCAATTTTGTATTAATCATTGTTAGATATTATTTTACAATTTTTTTTCTCTAATGAGATGCATTCTAAAAAAGGGTAATTGGATTTCCATGAAATAATATGACAACAGTAATAAATTAATTTATTAAATTAATGAACTAAAATTTCATCCCTATGAGTTAAAATTAATCTAAGATGACTGAAGCATCTCTTTAAAGTTTTAAAACAGTAAAATATGGGTGTAATGGTCAAAACTATATAAAATGACCCCTTGTTCGTTTAAAATCAAAGGAAACTACCTTCGATTATATATGAAATGTATTTTTTGAAAACACATCATTTTTATGTGTGATGTGATCAGATTGGATGAATAATAAATACATTAATAATTGAAAATATTTTAGAACATTTTTTCAGGGGTCAAAAAACAAAAAAACAACCTCTAATTTTCCTAAAGTCATTAGAAAATAACAACAAAAATAATTTTCTATTGTAGGTACTGACGAATCATCAATATGGGTTTTTGTTTTCTTAAGATGATTGAGTAATCCTTTTAGTGATTTAATATACTGAAAAATGAATGTGAATTTTAGAACTATAAAAAATAACCTTATATTAACATGAAATTATATGACAATAGTCTTTGAGTTATTCATGATAAGTATGTAAAGACGGTATGTCAATTTGACATGTGGTGTGCTTGGACTAAATGGATATGTTGTTTTTAATGATTCTAAAGTCATTAAACATGTTTACTCAGAGTCCAAATGAAGAAAACAACCTCTGATTGTAGGTTTACTTTATAATTATATGAATATATGATGCATAAATCTAATGGATCATTTGTTTGGAATGACCAAATATGAATTTTTAATACTTTAAAAGACTAAGACATATGTATAATAATCAAAACCATAAAAAACCCCTTATTTATGTGAACTCATAAGAATAATTAATTTTATGTATTTATGACATGTATAAGATAATGAAAAATCAATCCAATATATGGTGTGCACGGACCATATGAATAAGAAATTTTTAATTAATTTAAAGCCTTTAAAAACACGTGTCTTGGGGTAAAAACCAAGAAATCAACATCTAATTTTTCTAAATACATAAAAAAACTATCACAGACTAATTTTTTAAATTTATTAACCATCAACGTATCAATCCAGGTTTTCATTTTCCTAGGATGGATGAATATCATTTTTATAGTTTTAAAACACTAAAACATTCATGTAATGGATGAAACAAAAAACAACATTGGATTGAAATAAAATCAAATAAAAATTATATTTGAATTATTCGTGATGTGTAAGAATATAAGACATGTAAATATGACTTGCAGTGTGTTCTGAGTGACTAAATAAGTAGTTTATGAAGAGGTTAAAGTCTTTATAAATGTATTAAATGGGGTCAAAACAATAAAATGAATTTTAATTTTCATACAATTATAGGATAACAACCAAAAATTTATTTTTTAAATATATCAACTTATTGTGTATCCATTTGACTTATTATTCTCCTTGGATGTCCAAATAATCTTTTTAGTGTTATATAACACTGAAATGTTCATTTAATAGTCAATATCATAGAAAATGACCTAATATTGTTATTAATTTATAGAAAACCTATATTTGAATTATTTTTTTGAGTGCCAGCAAATGGAATTCCAATAAAATGTGTAGTGTGCACACAATGATTAACCAAGAAGTTATTAATGAATTGGTGGCATTTAAAAACATGTGTTAGCATGTCAAAACCCAAAAATGACCTATGATTTTCCTATAATCATAGGAAAATATTTATATTTATTTTTTAAATGTTGGAATATAAGGTACACCAATACAAATTTTCAATTACTTGGTGTGTAAAAATGCATTTTTTGTGTTATGAAACACTAACAAGTGTGTCAAATGGTTAAATCCAGTGAAAAAACCTTATATTAATGATAAATCAATAGATGACTATCATATAATAAAATTTAATGTACACGAGTAGACACCATGTCAATCTGACATGCGATGTGATCAAACTGATGGAATAAAAAGTTCTTCAATAATTAATGAACTTTAAAAACGTTCTTTAGGGGGCGAGAAAACAACCAACATTTTTTTAAAATAATAAAGAAAAAATTAGTGAATTACTTTTGAAATTTATGCACTAAAGAAACATAAATCAATGTTCTCTATTTCCTTAGTTGACCATAAATGACCTTTTTTGTTTTAAAAGACTAAATCATGTGTGTAATGATCAAAACTATAGTACAAAACCCCTGATTTATGTAAAGTAATTTGAAAATTATCTTCAAACAATTATTAATGTGTATGAGTAGACGATGCAACAATATGACAGATGGTGTTCCCAATAATATTGGATAAGTAGTTCTTAAGGAATTATCAGTCTGCAAAAATGTATGTCGAAATCAATAAAATGACCTCTTATTACTGTGAAATCATATTAAAATAAACATAGAATTATTTGTGAAAATTTTTAATGGATGACATGTCAATTTTTTTTTAATTTCTTGGATTAACTGGAAAATGATTTTTAGTGTTTGAAACTGCTAAAACGTATGTGTAATAAGGAAATACATAGTGAAAAACATCATATTAACATGGAATCATCAAGTGGTGATCTTAAAACTATTCTTGACATGTATGAGTAAACATATCATTAATATGATGTTTGGTGTTCTTGGAGTGACTAAATATGAATTTCGTAAATAATTAACAATATTTTAAAGTGTGTGTTGGGGGGTAAAAATAATAAATGTCCCTACGATTACCATGACAACAAATATCAAAAAATATATGATAAATTTTGAAATATAGGAACTAATGGTACATCAATTTGGGGTTTTTTCCCTAGGATGACAAAAATTACATTTCAAGGGTTTTATAACAGTAAAACTTGGATGTAACCATCAAAATAAAAGTAAATGTTATTGAATTGATGTAAATCATAGGAGATATATATTGGAATTATTTTTTATTTAAATGAAAAACTTACATGTCAATATGGAATATGGTGTACGCATATTGAATTAATATGCATTTATTAAAGAATTGAATGTCATTAGAAACGTCCTCAATGGAAGAAAACAATAAAAATGACATCTAATTATTTTTAAATCATAATAAAAATCTATTGAATGTTTTTTTAAAATTTTGGCACAAACTGTGCGCCAATCCAAGCTTTCATTTTTCTGAGATGACTCAAAACTATTTTTTAGTGTTTTAAAACAATAAAAGATTCATGTAATCATAAAAAATATATCAAATTCTATAGGATAAACATGAAATCATAGTGAAACTGAATTTGAATTATTTTTAATGTGCATGACAACATGAGTTTTTAATCTGATGTGCATTGCATTCAGAATAACTCAATAAGCCGTTCCTAAAGAATGTGTAGTCTGTTCACATGTGTGTTAGGGGTTAGAACCCAGAAAGTAAACATTAATTACTATGAAATAATAATACAAAAAAGTTAATTTTTTTTAAATATTAGAACTAATGGTGTTTCTATCTGAGTTTTCATTTTCCCTAGATGATTGAAAACTCTTTTTTTAGTGTTTTCAAGCAAAAAAACATGCGTGTAATAGTTAAATCCATAGAGAATTATATAATATGAATTTTAAATAATAATAATAAATTATTCTAATTGTTTTGGATGTGTATGAGAAGATGAAATGTCAAGCCTCTTAAAATGAAATATCTATCCACTTTTGCACATATAGATCAATAATCAAATAAATAATTATAAATTTGAGATATGAACACTCTGATACAACTTGATAGTGCCAAAAACAATTAATGTTACTTAGTAAGGATAAAATAAATATATTTTTTTGATTTTTTGGATCATTAATTTTTTTTACATTACATGAATTCCATGACCAAAATCATTTACCACCAAATATATATGTAAAAAAACCAAAAACATGGGAAAGATCTTTTCATGTTACATTTATAATAAATTAATTTTTTATTAGAAGAATATTTGCCTCATCATAGTATATTCGTTTGATGTAGAAGTTTAAATTTCCAAAAATACCTATTCATATTATGTTCATTGTGATTGTAGGATCCAAGTGTAAAATCCATTATTTAATTTATTGGGAGACTATAAGACATGTACTTATGAGCTACATGGTATAGCAGTGAAACTGATTCTTCACTTGGATCCTCCAAGAGAAACAATGGTGATTGGAATAGGATTATTTGGAATTATCAACCTCAACATCAGATAAATATCATGTGATGTATTAATTCTTCTTTTATTCGTAAATATATTAATTATAATTTTGACACACAAAGATACTCTCTAAGTCCCATGTTTCCCTATGTCAGTATTTAGTGGAAAAAAATAATTTATAATGGAATTAAAATAATGTAAAATATTTTTAATGATCTAAATAATTGATTTTTTTTCATTTTTTATAGCCATCAAGTAGATTTAACTTCACCCAAAACCATTAAGTGGTATTAGAGGGGTGAAGTTTATAATTTATTATTATTCATATTATTGTCAATATATATGTTCAATAGTCATTAAATATTTTATTTGATGAATTTTCATTATTTAATAATATTTTAATTAACATACATTTTTCATATTAATCATCATCATTAAGTGTTTCATTTTTATAAAGGACTAAGAACAGATGAATAATGGCTAGAGATTCCATAAGGATAGGTCGAGAATTGTGGATGAATTGCATTGTATTACATGTTGTGTAGTCAAAGTACAAGCTATGTACCCAAGTACATTTCACCTTTCCATGTAGCATGAAACTTGATGTGTTGAGTAGTAACTACATGCGGTGAAATTATTGCACAATTCACATATACTGGGATTACATGGAGCATAGAATGTCATATTACTCAGGCTGTAGCTAGCATACTTGTCATATAGTCTGCACAATTTAGCAGTAAAATTAATGCAATCTGTGTGGTTATATATGTGGTTAAAACTGCATAAGACTAAAATTCTAGACCTATAATGACATAAATGATATTTTTCTAGTGTACACAATGTTCAGTGAATTATTTCCCATTTTTTATAAATGTCAATCCATTAGACAAGAAAAGAAGAAAAATTAATTGAGACAAGCACTGAATGTAGCTAGATGGTACACATTATGTAGTCTCATGTCCAATGAACACGCCAATTCTTCAATATGTTTCACTAACACACGACATTTAGACAACATAGCATATATTTGGTTTATACATGATTTGAAATCTAGTGAGATACATACCCAAAAACCAGGTTTGTATCTTGAAAACATAGAAAAAGGGTCACATGTCATGTAGCTAGTAAGTACATGCCAAGTAGTCCAACCATGATACATTCCAAACCCCAAGAAATGTATCCAAAGTACATGAAAAAAGATGTACACAACATGTATCTGGTAATCACACATCATTTAGTCTCCCAATAAAGGAAAGAATTTAAAAATTACGTCAGATTTCTAATTTTAACATTAAAACCTTGTTACTTTGATTAGAACCTATTGGGTTTGAAAATTTAATAATAATTATAAATAATTATTAAATGATAAATTAATTTATTATAATAATATGTGAATATTGGTTTTTCCATTTATTTTCCATTAATCCTATTAATGGTGAGAATCTCCAAGAGAATTGGGATAGTTATTAATATAAATGAGAATTAATTTATTAAATAATTAATGAAATCATGTTCATCTTAATAATAGAGAACATATAGAAATGAATGTTAGGCAATATAAATTTTGTATAACCATTTCATGTGTATAAATGATCATGAGTTTTACCAAGACCTGTGTATATATTGGCATAATTTAATTTAATTTATTACATGGGTTATTAATTATTAATTATTATATTAATCTTATGGTGCGTGTGTCATCCCTCCATCCATTATTATTTGGGATCAACATGTCGGCATCTATTTATATATTCCCCCATAACAAATGCATTGGTTCCCCTAACGTGTGTGAGAATTATAAATACGTGTAATAAATAGAGTATCCCATGGCATTCAAAGACAGTTCAAGATAGATCAAAGATGATTCCAACCTATATGATACCCAGGTGGACAAGTGGAATGAAACAACTCTTTCCAAGACTAACACAAAGAGTTTTACACTAGGTAAAAGGTTGATTTGTTATCTTATTAATACACAAACCATTATATAATCTCATGATCAGGTAATTTATTTATTTTGAATATTTTTATCTTATGATTTATTTCTTTTATGAATAAAAGACAGAAATCACATAAATTAATTAATTAATGTGAAAATAGGGAATATAAATAAATCAATTATTCATAAATGTTTTATCAAAACATGGTTAGTCGCTTATGAAAAATCTAGTTAATATTAACAGGACATTAAAACAATAATACAAGAAAAATATACACATGATAAAAGAATCCCCCAAGATTAATATCATTTCATTAGGCCTTCCATCATTTGAATTAAGATGAAACCATAGTTTATGTGTCTATTATGCCTTCATCAAGGGTCCTTTTAATTTTTGAGAAGTCTTAAATAAGAAAGTGGGTCATCATAACTAAATCTGTATTGGTTTTAATGGTATCTGTTTAACCAATACAAAATTGGAGGTAAGTCTGGAGGAAATCCATGTAAGGGTTTCTGGATTGGGGAGCCCACTCAATGGATCAAGTCGTTTCAAGCTCGTAGATGTCAATACTTCCTACCTAAATACTTCGTATAAATTTCATGTTATCTTCCTAGATTAAAATAATGTAAAAATTGAACCCTTACACTTGAATGTGATATCAACTTGACATTCCATGTTCAATAGTGAGGGATATTGAGACTTAATAAAATAATACCCGATTTAATAAAAAAAATTATTATTTGACAAGTGATTTTTAATCCAGAATAATAATAATAATATTCTCTTTGAAATTTTAAAATAATGGTATGTAAATTATCCTCCTTATCCTTAAAATTTATATTGGATAACTACCATCTCCTCACTCTAAGTAACATCAAAGAGTGGTTCAGATGAATTTTACCTATGTTATGCCATGAACATAAATATCACATGCTAGAATCATCATTACCTTATATTTCTGTAAAGGAGGCGAGTGAGGAATAGTTGATTATATATTAAAAACATTTTGATGATGGGATAAACGTTCAATGTTTGATTTCATCATCTATGTATAGTGAACTCATGAAGTCACACAGAAACATGGAAGCATATAGAATGATTTAGTATATTCATTTTAATTACTAGGAGAGATATAGACAATAATGCTTTGAGAACTCCAATTCCCATTTTTATGGAAATCATATATAGGTTTGAGTAGCTAAGATTCACAAAATTAATCTTATTGGATACATTGACCACCTAGAGTTTCATGTTTTTAAACCCCATGATAAAACATGCACCAATATCATTATTGGGTCAAACCCTTGGAGCTTCTACAACTTTTCTATTAATTTTAACATTAAAAACATTTATATTTCTCCACCATATCTCCTTAATCTTCTTCACTAATTAGATAAGGAAAAAAACCATGAAAACCATTTGTTATTATGGTGAATTAAAGGGAAGGAAATTGAATATCTCTAAGACAAAATATATTTCGAAATACCCTCAAAAGTTGAGAATGGTCAAGAGGAAAGAAATAGAAAATGATGTTGTCTATTTTTCATGAGGAATTGAGGGACACTATAAGAAAAACTATACCCAACCAAATATGTAAGGGGATTATTTAGGTGTTTTTTTATCGTGTGAAATTTATCTGTTTCAAAAATAATTATATTAGATACTACTTATGGTACACACATATGTATTAAAATATAAAAAACAAGTAGATTTAGAATGATTTATAGAGGATTGTTAGATTTATGAAAAACAAAAAGATCAAAAATTTATATTTTGGCTATCTTTGACTACCACATCACATTGAAAATGGGAATGATATTGGTTTCAAATGGTCGTTATAATGTTTCATTTGTTACCAAAAACTATTTCTATATCCAAACTTGATACATATGGATATATATTCAAATTTTGGAATAAATATTGGAAATTTTATAAATATATTAATTTTATGGTAAGAAACATTTAAATAATTTTCTTTATTTATTAAACTACATAGACTAAATTACAACAATCAGTAAGAAAACTATTTTTCACAACTTATACCAAAATTAAATTTCGCATCACCAGAAAGGTCATGTAAATTAAAATAATTTGAATAAATTTAATTAATACTAATATTTAGATTACTTTGAAATAAAACCACGTGGTGTATATAATACATGCTTATAATGAAAAAAATACAAAATCCCCATTTAGTGTAAATGGAGAAAATGCTAAAGATATTCTTGAAGTAATTCATACAGAGGAGTGTGGAACATTTCCAATTGAAACAAGAGGTGAGTACTCATACATCATAACTTTTACGGGTAGATTTAGTTGATATGGATATTTCTACAAGGTGAGATATTAGTTGGATTCCTTTGAGATAATTAAGGAATAAAAAATAATGTTGAGAACATATATGGAAAGAGTATTAAGAAAGTCTTATAAGACCATGGTGGATAATATCATAATCAATATTTAATTGATTATTTATGGGAGTTTTTTATCCTAACACAACTCAATCCACCTTATACACATTAATAGAATATATTATGTGATAAGAGGAAACTCACATTATCAGACATAGTGAGATCAATAATGAGTCATGTGGTATTCCATTATCCTTTTGGAGATATGTGTTACAAACAATAACATAAATACTAAAATAATTTCCAACTAAATGTAATGATGGTATTCAACACAAATTATGAAATGGAATGAAACCCATTTTTTTATACATACATGTGTGGGATGTGCAGTGTTTTTAAGGAATCTTCAGGTAACAAACATACACTTCCAGAGATAAAAATACTACATAGTAGTATAAGAGAGGTTATAGAACTATAAAAACATAGATTTCTAGTCACCGAGGATAGTGACTCATTTTTAGGTGATAATAATGATCATGTAACCTACGTGGAAGAAGTAAGTGGTAAATATATTTTGTTGGGAAAAAATCCCTCAAGGTAACAATGAAACTTTTTTGGGTTTGTTGTATTTTTTAACAATGCAGGTTTCCATGGTGAATTTTTGAGTTCTAGAGATGTTTTTGAAAATCCATGTTGAAAAAAAACCATGAAAAATAAATAGAAGATATGGTGGTGTTTAAAAAATAGCATATACAAGGTGGCATCGTTTTCCAGTGTTTTCCAAATTTTTGTGGTCCAAAATTTGGAGTTTCATGAGAATCATGAAAAGTGGATTTACATAAAGATCTAAGCAAAATAAGGAAAAGGAACAAGTTTGGCAAATATGGGAACCTTTATGTGTATTTTTCAAAGACATTAATATAGTTTACAGTGTTTTTCGTGATTACGAAGAGCTTCACGAATGGCAGAAGAGAAGTGATTTACAATAGAGCATTGTGGCGGCGGTGACCATTGTGAGTGGAGCTTCACACTGAAGTTTTAAAGGAATGGACGGAATGCTACATGATTACGATGAGCTCCCTGATCTGAAAATTTCTGTGGTGATTCACAATATAGAGATAATTTTGGGGGAAATTTCAGAGATTCACAATTTGAGAAGACATGGCACTGAATTCATGTGGAAGGTACTTGAGTTAGTGGAATCACCAATAAATAAGCCTCAACCACCTTGGGATAAGCAATGAGTTTTTCCAAGAAAAAGTTTTTGCTCTCGAATCGTGGAGGAGTTTCACAGATCTTGTGTGCTTCGCGAATGAAGGAGCTTCGAGGGGGTTAATCTAACTCTGCGAAGTAGGTGTGTTTCACATTGGCCAGTTATCTTCTTGATGTAAGTTGCTTTGCGACAGATCGAGCTATGCGAAGTCCTATGCTCTTTGAAGGCTTGATCTCTGTGAAGTCTTGAGATCTACGAAGCAGTGTTCTCTATGAATCAGTGATCTCTACTAAGCAGTGAGGTTTTCAAAGAGGTAGGGTCATCCCGAAGGATTATTTGAGCTCTAAGAAGTTGGGTGCTTCATGAAATAGGGAGATTTCGAAAGTTTTATCCAAAGGATGTTTCCCAGTGACTAGTGGAAAAGAAGTATTCATCCATGGATGCAATTTTTTACTTCAACAAAGCATCTACATACAATAAGGGATGAATTCATTAGTGATAATTAATGGACCTACAAGTCCATAAATTGTGAGTGGATCTATTCCAAGTACAGTGAGCTGAGGAAGAGTAAGATGGCTATCCTTTCTACCACTAGTGATCTAGAGAGATATAAATATAGAGTGACCCTTGGGAAAGCAGTGAGATGAACCTAAACAATGTAAAGGCAGTGAGTCTAGGCATATAAGTGATCTAGCCCAAATATTATTGGCAGTGAGATTTAGTGGATTTGGTAAAATGGAACATTGCCATTGTATACTCCTTGGATGTATCCCAGTGAGGGTAAACCAAGTAAAAATCATGGTGTCTATCAGCTAGCTTCTTTGAATTGCATCCCAATCATCATCATCAGATAAAGAAGAAAATAAGTGACCATAATAAACACACAAGTGAAAACAAAGTGACCCTTATGATAAAGAGCTCAATATCTAGTGGGGTAGGATGAATTTAGAAAAGAATATTCATACCCTGATTCACCCCCCTCTAAGGGTATATAGGCCCCTATTTGTCCTAACATATTTTAAAGTGTTAGGAAACCATGAATTTTGAAATGAATTCCATATATAAAAACCAATTCAAGATGTCAGTAGATCCACTAGTGGATGTAATTCCCATTGGTCATAAGTGGGTATTCAAGAAGAAATTGTACATGGGTGAGAAATTTATCACGTATTGAGAACTTCAGGGTTCAAAAGGGTTTAAACATAATCAATACATTGACTATGATGAAACTTTCACACTATTTACAATGTTTAAATCCCTTAGAATTCTAAATTCCATTAGGGCCTTCAAAGACTATGATATTTGGAGAATGGATGTAAAAAACCTTCCTTAATAATATTTGTTGGCGCTAAAATTTGGGATGTGGATGAAAAAACGGACAGCTTTTGGGACGGGCTTGAAAATCATGTTCGTGGTGCCCCACAACACTATGGTCGGCATGATGTTGCCCCTATTCGATGCCTCCGTAGAGCAAGGAGGTAGGAGGCTCTGCGAACCAATTTGGAATTTGTGAAGCTGCTGCAGAGCAAGGAGGTCAGAGGATCTGCAAACCAGTTTGACATTTGTGAATCCACTGCGGAGCAAGGAGGTGGGAGGCTCCGCAAACCAGTCTGACATTTGCAAATCCACTACAGAGAAAAGAGGTTGGAATCTTCGTAGTTACAAAGAAATGCCACGTGTCTTCAAACCTAGAAAGCTCTTCTTCATGGCACCTCTTGCCTATAAATACTCGGCTCCCCTCGAGCCCAAAGGACAGATCATGTGACCTTTCACCTTATTAGCTCTCAAATCGCAAATCAATTTCTGCTCTGTATACCATGAGAATTTTAAGGTACATCCACATCATGATGTGCCTCTACTTTTTCTTGAATTCAACCCCTCTTCAACGAGGGATCCCTTCGTGGAGACCATGGGACCCCACAAAGGAAGGGGATCTCCAAGGGTATTTGGGTCTTCGTAGAGCATTTAGGCTTCACAAAATACCCTCAATGAACATGTGACCCACATTCTAAGGTAATTACACTGTGCTTCATGAAGCACGTTGATTCGCAATGCTATGCTTCACAGGGCACCCTCACTTTGCAAATCACTGCTCCACGAATTCCTTTCCACTTCACAAATCCCCTTCCATATGCACCTATTCTCTACTCCTAGGCTAGGCCACTTCACTTCATGGATCATACCTCTTTGTGAAGCCCCTCCACTATATGGAGCACCAATATTTCACGAGGCCTCTACCTATGAACCCCTTTGCTCCGTAACTCTTTTTCTCATGCAACCCTCTAGGGTTTCTTGAATTTATTTCAATGTCCCTTGGGTAGTGATTCCTATTGTGTTTCTTAGACTTATGCTTTTTTCACAGGCACGATAATGGATATTGCTTCTTCGCATAGACACACTATTGTGGTCCCATCAATGGATCACTCCACAACACCCCATCACTATGGGATTGTTGATGCCTTACCTTCCTCAAGGGCGGGTGGGTATTATGTATGTATGTCCTAGTGGTGCAGGGTGAGCCCGCCTTGTTAGAGCTGCAGGATGTTAAATTGACAAGCGCCATCATCCTTAGCACATGACGTTAAACTATGAACCCACCCCGTGCATCATACGTGGGGTGCCCCATCTCAGACACTCTCTACACCCACTGGTCTCCATGGGGAGTGAGATATTCCTCACATGGAATGAGATCCACTTTTCTGGAGTATTGTCTATCCACGGGGAAAGGGAAACCACCTTGGTGTAAGCCCTAGCCTTTCTTATGGGAGGAAGCATCCCTGATCCACCTATCTTCTTCTAGGACAAAGACCAGGGGGGATGGGCACCAGATCCCTCCTCTCTTTTATGCCAAATCCCTCTCCCTTTGGTCTTTTTCTCCAATGGGCCTCCATCCTAGAGTAAGTTCCAATCTCGATCTCCTTATGATACAAACCACAAGTAAGCCCCTATTTTCTCTTTGGGTTTCTAGCTATGTGTAATCCTCATTCTTTTTCCACGATTGCACCTTTTATGACGTGATAATCAGGTCTTTGCGGCCTCTTGTTTCTCACACCGAGCATTTCCCACATGGGCTTAGAGAAAGCACCGACCGTGGAATTATTTCTAGGAAGCCTAGAGAGTAATCCCCAACCACCATCTTGAACTACATAGACTTTAATCCTTGCCAAGGAAAGGTATGTAAGAAGCCTACCTGAGGATCAATACCAACTACCTTTGGTCCCAAACACTTCATGCCAGTTCACCAATACACCCATACTGAACTATGTGACTTTGATCCTTGACACATAAAGGTATGTAGGAAGCCTCCCTAAAGTTCAAGCCCAACACCCAGTAATTCAGACACCCATTATGATGGTTAACCTTTGTCCCCGCATGACTCTTTTCGTCCCACACGATGTTAAACGATACTTGCTCGAACTACAAGGGCTTTGATCCCTGTCTCCTAGATAGTATACGTAGGAAGCCTCCATGAGGTTCCACCCCATACAACGGTAATCCATTGTGCCCCCATCCAGCAGTAATCCATTATTCCCATCTAGTGGTATGTTTTTGTGCCCATCCAGCGGTAAGCCGTTGCAAACCCCATACAACCTTAAGCCATTGTAAACCCCATCTAGTGGTAAGTCATTGTAAACACTATCCCACGATAAGCCATTATAAAACCCATATAGTAGTAATGCAATGTGATCCCCTACCCAATGGTAAGTCTTTATAAACATCACACAGCGGTAAGTTGTTGTGATCCCCATTCAGCCACAAACCATTGTCAACCCAAACCCAGCAGTAATCCATTGTCATCCCTTCCGTTGGGACCCATATCTCAGGTCCATCCTAGTGGCATCAGAATAGCCTTGGGATACTAACCTTGCGTAAGCCCCAATATATCATCAGGTCACTGTCCTCTGCACACACCCTTATCCTATACCCCATCCTGAACTGCGTGGACTTTGATTCCGTACCACGGGGATACATAAGAGGTCTCTTCGAGGCTAAATCCCAACATCACCATCTCCCTCAAGTCGAATCCATCTCATTCTCCATCCTCTTAACTTAACCATCGATTATCCATCATAATTCTTACCCGGTCGGCCACATCCTGGTGAGATCATTCCATTCACCTCTTCACTACTCATAACAACAACCGGTTAACTAATCACACATTAGCCCCATCATCAGTGTTCCCTCTAGGGGTTGCGCCCATCTGATTCCACTCTCATCAGCATTCTGATCAGTCCGATCCACCTTCCCCAGACATTAAACTCGTGGCATACCCTCTGTCAAACATAGGAAGCTGAGGAAAACCTTAGAGACATGCCTATTGCATATAATCCCCCGTATTCGACGTGGGATGCCTTGAGCTTCCGCCCCCTCGAGAAGCCTTGTAATATAGGTAATAAACCCATATGTGCTAGTGTTCCAGCGTCCAGACACGCCGGTGATGTCCAATGTGACTAATCCCTTGATCGAAGGTTTCGGCCCTAGATGGACCCCTTAGAATGTTCTGATAGAATCAGTTTAATTAACTGGCATCCATGAAGATATGGCCATGGGAATAGTTTCAGAAACAACATCTTAATCTATAAATGAGGCCTGGACTAGGTGAATATTTCTTACGAGGAATCAACGAAAGGAAGAAATGACATCTCATCATCCCATTTAGATCAAGCACCAAACATCCATGATTAAGTGAAAGATTTGTCCCGCCTTTGGGAAGCAGGAATGCGGGGCAACAAGCAGCGCGTCCTCAAACAGACAGATACACGCTCCCGACTAAAACATTAGAAACAGAAATAGTGAACCCCAAGTGATGTTATTCTATTAAATGTGGATATTATTAGAGTTTGAGGAACCAGTAGACTAGAATATCACCAGATCCAATTATTCGGTGTCTGGTCCTACCAAACAAATAGTGGGCCTAGTGTGAAACTCACCAGAAATCGGGGCGGTTAAAACACTGGACATCTCGATCTGCGATGTTGTCAGCATGGATCCTTCTTACCAGTCATGGAATATGGAATGACACTGGGGAAATAGACATTGATTTCCTTTTTTTCATCACTAATGGTTTAATATCCCTGCCTTCTAGGACCCATGTTGAAGCAACAGGAAACCGAGCACTGCCCATCGACCGACGCATGGGTATGGGAAATGTCAACGTGGAAACCACACAAGGCTCCACCGCTTCTCCAACAATCTCTGCAACCATAGATTCTTGGAACCAATTCCCCATCTCCCCTTCTGAATTCATACAACTAAGGGCGATAAATGACCTCATTCGCTGATATGAGGAGGAGGGGGTTATCTCGACTTGGGGTATGGCCCGCCAGGATTTAGAGGCATCTTCGCCTCGTTGTCACCGCTACCCCCACGGGCCGTGCAGGAACCCATTTTCTCCCCACTCCGATGTAAAAACTTTTCGAGAACCTCTCCATGGAATGTTTTGATGACTCCATCTCCTATGCTGATGAGGTTGGGGATTCCCGGGAAAGCCCGATTGGGATCCCGTTTTAGGGGTTCCCAAGGAGGCCCCCCACCAGGCCCGCCAGCACTGCCACATGGCCCCACTTGTTAAGGATCATGTTAGCTACGTGCCTGCACCACCAACCCCAGTCTAGTTAACCCGATGCCAACGTCAAGCACATGCTGAGGAGGACTCTAGCCAAGGGGTTTCGATGTCAACAACTATCGACATATATCATCATCCACCTATGTATGCTGAGTAGGGTCACTTATATACCCAACTTGGATTGAGGTACCAACCACCCCATAGGCATGATGGGTCGACTCTCATGATTGTCAGTATAGGTAGTGGTTGTTTTGTATTGACTCGCAGTAACGACACCCAGTACGGAGTTCCTTCCCATACCTCCACCATTGAGAACGTGGGTCCTCCTCGCTTCCAAGATCGGTGTGGAGGTCTGCCCCATGATTCCTTCAATCCAAACGAGGGTCCGCCTATGGCAGTGACACTCAGTATGGAAGCCTCTTCTGTGCTCATGACATCGGGTATGGGGCCATTCCTCCTGCCAAAGGCCGACGACGTGGAGATGTAACACATCCGGTAAATCTCCAGCGTAGAGGCCACCCCCATGATTTTATGGAGACCAGTGAAGGTCCGCCTCGCCTCACCAATTAGAGGTGTGAGGGTCAGCCTCACATAATGAATACCCATCGCAGAGGTCCTAACAGTGCCCTGTTTGGCCAGTACGAGGACCCTCCTCATACTGAAGTTGCCTGGGGAAAAAGCCTGGAGATCATAACCGTTCTCTTATCAGCTCCTGCGGAGGTCCTAACCACTCAAGAATGTTCCAGAGAGATTCCCTCCACACATAAGTCAGTGGGAATGGTTTCCCTCCCCATGTTCCCTTTGATATCTATCTAGGTGCTCATCCCACCCCAGCTAACTCATGCAAAAAGCTTCGCCACCCCCTCACTAATACTGCTGAAGGACCTCCTCGGGCCAGAAATAGACCCTGTCCCGATGGGGTAGGAAGGAAGGTCAACATCACCATAAAAAGAATACAGAGAATATTCAGACCGAGATTAAACCTATCTTCTACTAATATTTTGAGGTAGAATATGACTCAACAATGAAACCCTCTCCTAGATCAACCGTGTCAAGAGACCTGACAAGAAAAAGGTGCATCAGCCTCATAATTCAAGAATGTGAGGACCATTGGATTCCCTCATACCTCCGTAGGTATATCCAAGAGGATGAAAATATGGTGTTTCCCCAAGGTCCGACCACGTAATCTCCACCATCATCACCTGAAGCACTCTCTACCTCAATTAGATATCACAGAGAGCTATTCTGGGGACCAATGGTGGATGAGAATCATCATGGTCCATCACCAGAAATCATAGTCCCTGTGTCAGGAACTGCGGTCTCTAACCCGTCTTATTGGGATGTGGTGGCTAAGTCACTACACTCTTCGGAGGATAGCCTGAGGTGCGGTGTATTTTCAGCTCACTCGTCGTATTCTCCACCAGCCATCCTACCATCACGATGGTCTACTTTTGTACCGTTACCAGTTCCTCAACCACCCTCGGTTGACGGGTGGGGTAATGAAGGGCAAGGACCCGAATCTAGACCAAGGAGTTTGTGGGATATTATCGTAGTGGACCATTTCTCAGAGATGTTTTGGCCAGTTGGAACACAAAATTTTAGGGAACCAGAAGCACCCACCCAAGAGGAGGTTATATTATTTCACCAGACCCTTTGGGAAACTCATTTGCATCTTCTTCATCAATGAGTGTCCTATCTCAAGTTTCATGCACAATTCAACGTCATCTCCCAAAAATTTCATTTGGTTGATTTGGCCGCACTCCCTGTGGCCTAGCACCCTGAGTCACCATGTCTCCATAGGACCCTCCAAAAATGATGCTTCTAGTGCTTTGAAGTTCTCCTCCAGATAATCAAAGAGGATTCTCCCCACATGAAAATCTGTGGTTAGGGGCAGTACATGACCCTCCATTTCAGTTCCATCTGGAAGCAGCCTGATTTTCCAAGAGACATCAAGGATATGCCTCCAGGAAGGGTGGCAGTTAACATGAACAACCTACCAGGGGGTGAGAACGAGAAAGATATTCATAGATAGGACCTCCCCCATGAGGTAATTTTACACCTCTTGGATCCATTGGGATGGATTACTCACCAATAGAGGAATCTACTGGGTCTTCCCATGCCCACTGAGTTGTTGGCCCTTAGAAGAAATTCCAACAACGGTAAGGAGAACCTCATAGCTATCAAACCCATCAACTAGTCTAGCTCAATGCAGAAGGCAGAAGATGATCATAAAAAAAGATGAATTTCATCAGTAAATAGAAAAACACGAGAATATGGTCGAAAACCTTCTTGTTGAATGCGCTGTGGAGCGAGAGCCAGAATACGGTGATCCTTGGCCAGGGCAAGAGGGGGGGGCACATCTTCCCCTCGGTGAATTGTCTCTAGGTAACCCTAACCATCATACCCACGCAGACAGGGTTGAGGCTTGAACTTATGGAAAGAGGGTGTGGTATTTGTTGTCAAATCCATTGGAGTGATGAGAAATTCTCAAGGATCCAGCTCAGATTCCCCCATCTCCTCTACAGGTCATCCCGCCAACCACTCCAAAAGCCTTCGGTCTTGCTTATCATGTTGAAGAACCCACCAACGTACTGGTGGTCATGGATCATCCTCATGACAGGAACCCCCACCCGAATGATCCAATGGTGGCACTCATCACCTTCCATGAAGATTTGGAGACTCGACAGGTGGCAATCCTGCCTAATGTCAAGCCTTATCTTGCATGGGTGGATGATATGCCAGCACCCCCGGGTTTCAGAAATTCCACTTTATCCTTCTTAAACAGTACATGGAACCCGTCACAGCATCTGGACCACTTCATCCTTAGTCATGGACCCATTCTAGGAGCTCTTGCGCAACATGAGGCCTCCAAACTCTGGTGTTTTGTGCAAACATTGGAATGGCCAAAATTTTTCTAGTACAACCAGCTACCCATCAGATTAATACCCAACTGAGAAGACCTTTATAGGTAATTTATCTACCAGTTCAGTTCTACCACTCAGAAGATGAGAATTGTGGACCTCTTCAAGTGCAAGCTGAGGCCTGATGAGCGTGTTGCAGACTTTGTAGCTCGGTGGAAAAGGATCAGCTACACTCTTGACATGCTACTGACTTATGACCAACTACTAACTATATGAGTTGGAAATTGCAAGAAAAAACTTGTCCCCTCTCTGATCACCCAGAACTACCCTAGGGGATTCCAAGACTTCTCTAATAAGGCCCAGAGCCTAGAAGAAGCCTTGCAATAGGCCATCCATGCACGTCTATTGCCTCCTCTAATCCCCGTGAGAGGGGATTCTAGGGTTGAGCCCACCGCAGTGGCCCAAATAGATCCCCTCTAGACAACTAGAGTTATTACCAGTGGAGTTGCCTCCACAGCCTCGTAAGGCCCTCTACCTCAAGCGCAGCCTACGGTATAGGAGCACCCAACTCAGAATCCGAAAGTGCCCCTATGCAAAGAACTGCCACCATTCAAGTGAGATATCTAGGCTCCACCTCCTCGATAGACTCCTCTTACCCCTTTTCAGGTTCTGGCTCACAGGGTCGCCCTCCTAGAAAAAATTAACCGGACCTACTCATTCAATGAGGATCAAGTCCTCGGTTATTTCTAAAGTTCCTTGGAGTAGAGGATTATACGTTTTCCTAAATGCAGGATGCCCGAAGAATAAAACCTCATTGATTTACCTAATTATTCTTCTATCACCGTATCATGGAGAACACCCTCAAAAAGTGCTCTGTGTTTTAAGACCAGATTCAAGACTAGGTGGATAACAACATTGTCCAGTTAGGCCTTACTCCGGCATATGTGGTAGGTGTCTTCATGAGGTTAGACAGTGGCAGAGACCGTGAAGGCGAGTAGCAACTGGTTTGTAACTGCATATCCCATATGTATGATGATTGGATGGCTCATAATACAGTAGATCATGCCCGTGGTGTTGTCCGTGCAAACATGAATCAACCAAAGTCTTCAAAAGCTATAGCTACTACTTCTGCATCGTCATCCCAGTCTTCCTTTTATCAGAAGACCAAACACCAGCGGTGTAATGGAAAACAACGTACCACACCAATGCCGTCATCATTCCGTACTCTTTGTGATTTACTACCCCCTGAGATGGAGATTTATCCTAGAATATGTGCATTGGTGGAAAAATCATTGAGTGAAAGTCAAGGGTACGCCTCATTTAATATCATAAATATGATAAACACCTACATAATTCTTGATGATGAGGAGTGCCTGGTGGATCTTCCCAACATCCCTAGTCGTCGTCAGCATCGACGGAGACCCGAAAATATTGGCCATCGGAGAGCCTCAGTCAGTACTTCTAGCCAAAAAATTCATGCTACCAAAATCAGGCAGTAGGCCCAATGCAGAGCTCAGTAATTGCAGCCTTCTTATCAAGTGTCATCAGGTCTGCCTTCACCATCATTCATGTTGTTGGATCAAGTAGAGCCACCTCGACCGTGCCGTAACCAGCCACGCTTTTCTACCGAATGGTCTTAGTCATCTGGCCCTCATCTGGTAGTAACTTTATAGGCTTCGACTAGTGAATAGCGGTATATTCCATGAACCAGTCCACCACCGGCCCAACTAGTAGAGCCCACCATACCTCCTATCACAGAGCGACATCTTGTAAGTAGAAGCTCATGCCTGGCATGAGTGTATGATGTCCTCAAGCATCTTTCTAGAATTCCAACAAGGCTCTCTATCCTTAAGTCTCTTCTCCTATCAATAGATATGCGTTAATCCATTTCTAAGGCTTTATGAAGCCCCCATCAGTTTGAAACGGTGGTATCAACCACATAAGCCTTCCTTGCTGAGGTGGTCGAGCAATCCGAATTCCAAGCCATCATCTCATTATCTGGGGAAGATGAAGGATCTCCCATATATGGGTACATTATCTAGCTATAAATCACTAGCTTTTTAATGGCATAGAGGTTCACCGATGTCTTATCGACACAGGCTCTGGGATCAACCAAATCCTGACTTGAACACTGTGAAAACTAGGGTTGTTTGAGGATGATCTGAGTCCCTATTACCTAAGAATCCAAGGTTATGACAGGGAGAAACATACACCGGTTGAAATGATCCACTTGAAGACCTAGTTTGGTTTCCTAGATGCCAAGATCGAGTTCATGGTTCTTTTGGAGGACACTACTTACAACGCATTGATGGGTAGGTTGTGGCTCCACCTGCATAAAACGGTTCCTTCTTCATATCATCAGTGCCTCATGTACCCCCTTAATGGTTGAGTGGGCGTACTTCAAAGTGATGTGTCTCCCTTTTCCTCTTGTGAAGCCCACTATCTAGATGTTTACTATTACAAGAGAAATGACAAGATGATTTAGGCTAGTAAGGTTTAGCATGCCATGACTGTGACCAACCCGTAGATATATCTAGATGATGCCTACATCTTTCCAATCCATAGATTAAAGGATATAACCCGAGACATGGGGTAATGTTTCATTGTTTCTGAAACAAGGGGTGGAGCACATTACCAAGTTTAATAGACCCCAGAAGATCACCTCATACTCCTACATGAATCAAGATTAAGTGATCCCAATGCCTTCTACTACCATAAGATATTGGGATATCCGCCCCATGGCGACAACAACACATCATACTTGCTTGTTGCTCCGGGCTGGGATAAACTGTCTTATTCTGACATGCCACTATTACTTCTATATCATCAAGTATGGACCCTTGGGCACAAGACCAAATGAGATCAGGTCAACAGCCGTCATCACTATGGTTTTGGAAGCACAGGTGTCCCCCATTGTAGTTTCCACTACTGCTCAGGTTGCTACCAGCCTCCCATCAAGATCTGTCAACTATGTGGAAACTCCTCCCACTGAGAGTCCCTCCTCCATAAGTGAAGAAGAGGATTTAGAGGTTTCTCCCCCCTCCATTAAAGAGGGAATCTCCTTTATGGTCGACGAATTGGTATAGGTGAACCTCGATAGCGAGGTAGACCATAAACCCATATTGATCAGTGTCGCCATGCCCCTCGAGGTGAAACAAAAGTACGTGGAATTCCATAAACAACACTGTGATGTATTCTCCTGCAGTTATGACAAGATTCTAGGACTAGATCCTCAGGTATCAGTCCACTGCCTCAGTCTCCCAGCAAATCATCGTGGGTTCAAGTATCGTCCAAGAAATATTCACCCTTCTCATGGTGCCATGGTTGAGGTAGAAGTTGATAAGCTCATCAGAGCCAATTTCGTTAGGAAGGTCCATTACCCCAAATGTCTAGCCAAAATTGTGCAAGTTAGAAAGAAGAATGAATAGATAAAAGTCAGTATCGACTTCCGGGATCTCAATCGTCAGTGTCTGAAGGATGATTTTTCCCATCCTATGATGGAATTGTTGATCGATGCTAAAACTAGATTCCAATCCCTCTTCTTTCATGGATGGGTACTCTGGGTATAATCAGATATGAATGTACCTTGAGGATGAGGAGTCTACAACCTTCAAGACACCACAAGGTACTTTCTGTTACCAAGTCATGCCCTTCGGTTTAGAGAATTCTGGTTCCAACTACTAGTGGGATATGCATTGCATATTTAAGATGATCCTCAGAATGTTGGTGGAATGTTACATAGATGATGAGGTGGTCAAATCTCACCAGCATCAGGACCATCACCAAGACCTTGGGAAAGTGTTCGAATTCTTCCATTCCCGCAACCTAAAGATGAATCCAATGAAGTGTTCCATTTGGGTAACCTCTAGAAAGCTTTTTCAACTTCATTGTCAGATACAAGGGAATCGAGATCGACCTAGAGAAGATCAAGGCCATCTGTCAGATGTCTCCCCCGAGAAATATCTGGGAGCTTCGAGGCACTAGTGCACAAAATGTTTTTTATGGGGGTTATTTTTTATTTTTTACATCTTTTCTTCAGTGAAGTTATAATATGGGATGTTATAAACATTTTTCATTACGTTGGTTATTTAAAAACTGAGGTAAAATCTAAAAATCCGAGGTGTTTTTAACGTCGGTTCCTCAAAAACTGACGTGGAAAATGGTATGGAGTCATGATTTATTACGCCCATTTTTAAATAACCGACGTGGTATATACTTTATTACATTACTTATTATATAAACAACATAATAAAAAACACCTCTGAAGCCTTTATTGCATCAATTATTTTCAAAAATGACATGATAAACTAGTCTGCGGAGCGTTCTTACGTCGGTTAAATAATAAATGACGTGAAAACATATATACTATGTCGGTTATAAAATAAACGACGTAAAAAACTATTCCATTACATTTATTTTATCGGTTAGAAAATAACTAACATAAAATATCATTCCCATGCATTTGTTATGTTAGTTTGAAAATAACAGACATTAAAACCCATTCCCATTCATTTTTTATGTTGGTTATAAAATAACTGACATAAAATTTTTTTTTTAATAAAAACATTCATAAAAAACTATGCCCTGCCAAAGAAATCCTGAAAAAAGTATAAAATAGACCAAAACCAGACCAAAAACACACCAAAATATGTACCATAAAAACCTCAAAACTAGACCAAAAGAAGAATAACAAAATAAAAAATTTAAATTCACATACATAACATTAAAAATTTACAATGTCAACTACATAACCATAAAACACCTTGGACAACCCCCACCCCACTGGACATCCCCACCCCCTAGACATCCCCCACCCTAGACACCCTCCCACCCTCCTAGACACCCCCAACCCCGGGAAAGACACCCAACCCCCATGGACAACCCCATGGACAACCCCTTGACCCCCTAGAAACCCTCCCACCCCCATGGACACCCTCCAACCCCTAGAAACCCCCTCACACCACTAGACAACCCCCTGTATAGCCCCCACCCACTGGATATCCCCCACCCCCTGGACAGCCCTCCCACCCTCCTGGACACCCTCCCATGCACATGGACACCCTGGACAGCCCCACCCCACTAGAAAATCCTCCAACACCCCTGAAACCCCCACCTCACAGGACACCCCCACACCCTTGGACACATCCTGGACAACACCCACCCTCATGGATAGCCCTCTCACCCTCCTGGACACCCTCCCACCCCGATAGAAACCTTGGAAACCCCCACCCCATTGGAAAACCCTCCCACACCCCTAGAAACCCCCACCCCCTGGACACCCCCACACCCCTTGAACCCACATCCCCCTGGATAGCCCACCACCCTCATGGACACCCTCCCTCCCCCTGGACACCCCCACCCCTTGGACCCCACCCCCAGGGACACCCCCACCCCTAGGACACCCACCCCCTGGACACCCCCACCCCATTGGACAACCCCTTGTACAACCCCCACCCCCTGAACAACCCTCACCCACTGGACAACCCTCCCACCCTCTTGGACACCCTCCCACCCCCATGGAAACCCTAAACACCCCCACCCCGCCGTACATCCCTCCCACACCCCTCAAACCCCCACCCCACTAGACACCCCAACCCACCACACCCCTGGACACCCCCTAGACAGCCCACACCCTTCTGGACTGCCCCCACCCCCCTAGACAACCCTCCCACCCTTTTGGACAGCCTTCAACCCCCATGGACACCCTGGACACCCCCACACCACTAAACATCCCCCACACCCCTAGAAACCCCCCGCCCCTTGGATACCCCCACACCCCTGGACACCCCTGGATATCCCCCACCCTCTTGGACAACCCCCACTACAATGGGAAACCCTCCCACCCTCCTGAACACCCACCCACCCCCATGAATACCCTAGACCCCCCACCCCACGGGACTGCCCTCCCACACCCATGGAATCCCCACACACCCTTGAAACCCCCACACCCATGGAAAACCCATGGACAACCCCCACCTTCTTGTACAACCCCCACTCACCTAGACAGACCTCTCACCCTCCTGGACAACCTCCCAGTCCCATGGACCCCATGGACAACCCCCCCCCCCCCCCCCACACACCAACCAACCCACCCTCCTGGATAGCCCCAACCCCTGGAAATCCCTCCCACCCGTCTGGACACCCTCCCACCCTCATGGATACCATGGACACCCCCACCCTATTGGACAACCCTCTCACACCACTAGAAACCCCCTACCCCACTGGACACCCCTCAAACCCCTAGATACCCCCTGGACAACCCCACCCTCCTAGACAGCCACCCACTCCCCTGGACAGCCCTCCCACCCTACTGGACACCCTCCCACCCCCATGGACACCCTGAACACCTCCCGCCCCACTAGATACCCTCACCCCTGGAACCCACCACCCCACTGGACACCCCCCACACCCCTGGACACCCCTTGGACAGCCACCCCCACCCTCCTCTACAAACCCACCCCCTTGGACAACCCTACCACCCTCTTGGACACCCTCCGACCCCCATGGACACCCTGGACACCCCAAAACTCCCTGTATATCCCCCCCCCCCCCCACATCCTTGGAAACCCCCACCCCATTGGACACCCCCACTCCCCTAGATACCCCCTAGAAAGTATAACGACCCGTGCTTTACATACATTGTTAATACTTCAAAATTGAAGCAAAGTTATTACAACATATAACAAAACCACGAAAGGACCGTATTGGTATAGTGTCTTTAGAAACTGGGAAACATAAATAACTGGTTCACAAAGCATCTACTTTGCCTCCCATTTATTTCATCATATCTATAGTCCGTTTTGGCATATATTACTTAATAACCTTCTTCCTGACCTGGGGAAAGAAAACATACAAAAGGGTGAGCTCAAATTCTCAGTAAGGGTAAACAAAAGAAATATCAATCACATCATATACATAAGCGCATAACTGTTGGAAATCTTAACCTGCAAAAGAGATCTTAATTTCATAACATGGGATAAATCATGGCAGTGAAATGTAATCACAATAATCATAACTTAAAACATGAAACTTTGTGGCATAAACACATAATCATAGAGAATCATTTCTTATTACTCAAGACTCATTGCCAAGACTATCTTAGTGGACCAAGTCCCTTTCTGAACCGAGTCACCCTCGTTTCAGTCCTGTTTCACTGAACCGGTATAACCTACCGTTCCAGCCATGTCTATCTCACGAGATATAAAATCTTTACCCAATGCATTGGAGGGAGATATAGGTCCCACCCATCTCATAATGATACCATTCTTATGTGTGCCACAAAATCATAAACCATACATCATTGCATAACCCATGTAATAAAAATGGGAATCTTAAACATCATGACATCATAAAACAATTCATATACAATAAATGAATTCATAAAAATAATTCCATCACAACATAATCAAATCAATGTAATAATTGGGATAAAAAAAGAACCCTTTATTATCTTATATGGAAAATAATTTTGATAAAACACTTGAACTTCATTCTTGAGGAAAATATCCTTTCTACTTCAAAAACACTTTTCCTTTCGTAACATGTCGTAAAATTATAAACTAAAAGAAGTTGATTAAAAATAAACTTTAAAACTTGTAAAGGAAGCTTCTTGGAAATAATTATTTAAAAATCCATTCATGCCATATAAGTTAAAAAAAACATTCTTCGTACAATTGTCGGAAAAGTCAAAAAGTACCACGTACGAAAAAAACGACAAAAGATTCCTTTCATATCCTTTACTAAAAACTCACCGAAGGGTAAAATTGGATTTAAACAATTGTAGGTGGATGGAAATAAAATTACATATTGAAGAAATATGGATGTGGATGATAAAATACACCCCAGTAAATATTAAAGTATAAACAATCTCGAATAAAAATGAGATTGTGATATTTCCCTTACCTTAGGCCCGACTTGCTTTGTAAGTGTCCGAACCTCATGTATAATGATTTAAATAATGTTATTGACTTAATCCAGAATCATAATTATTTTTATTATATCATATATGGTCATATTCTTAGCTTCTTAGTAGTAATATTTCATTGCTACTTGTTATTCGGGTGTTTATAACTTTTTGTTCTTATGCGTGTTTTGTCGAATAAATTCTTATTATTTTCTTTAGGTTATAGATAACTCATTTACAGAATGTTATTAGTGTAATATATATCATATTAATTCATTCAATTCATTTATATAATCATTATGAAATGAAGATCATGTAGAACGAGTCGCATCACATCGTGGAGACGGTATTCCGTACGTACGCACGAGTGATGATATCGTTCCTATGATCGTGGAATTGTATTGAAGTATATGTATACTATTTCAGAATCAATATTACTTTATAATAGTCATATATGGTCATTATTTACACCATTATACCCATCCAAGTAAGGTGGTGGTGGAAAATAGATTACACCATGGCGTGGAGACGGTATTCCGTACGTACGCACGCGCGGTGATTTCTTTTTCCGTAGGTTGGATAGATGGTGAAATAGGGTTGTTTCATACTTATAATAACATATCAGTATATTAGTGATACTGATGTTATTACTTCATAATGAAACAACTAAAGAAGAAGAAGTGGAATAAGAAATAAAGATGAAAGAATTGATAACGGACATTACCTCTTCTTTGAAGTGCTTCTTTGAGACCTTCTTTTAGGGCACTAAAATTGGTCTTTGAAGAAGACCGGAACCTCTAGTATGTCTCTAGGTAAGTGGAGAGGAGAAAGTGGCCGGGGTTGGCCGAGCTTGAAGGCTCCAAGTGGTGTGAGGAAGAGGGGAGGAGGTGTCCTTTTATAAGGGAGGAGAGGGGCACCTTTGGAATAACTAAAACTATTATTTTATTATAAAGTCAAGTTCGGTTTTAAATAGCTCCAAATTGATATATTTAGAAGCTAATGTGGGTATGGGTAGAAATCATCTCATCCAATAGAATTTAGACAAGTTTAGGTTCCTATTTTAACCTTATCATTTAGATTTAACATTAAGTTAAATAATTTTACTTTTACCGTGTCTTCTTGTGTTCTTAAACTATAAGGTTAATAAACTTACTATAAGAAGCCAAAAGAACCCCAAATTGTTTATTATTAATATATATAACCTAATCTAAGTCATTTGGCCGAACCTTAGATTTTTAGGAATAAAATAACAATTAATAATATAATATTTGTTTTAAAAACTATTTTATGTCAATTTTGACACTATTTAGTAATTGATTTTTGTAAAAATCATAACAGAATGATAAGTTCGAACAAAGTTAATTAAATAAATACTAACATGTCATATTAACCTATAAAATTAGTGGGATTCATAAAAAGTCTCAAATTACATTTATTTTGGTGTTTATAACATCAATTATGTCAATATTTCATTAATAAGATAATTACTGCATCATCATTGTGTCATAAATAAATTAAATTATTTAATGTCTAAAAATTACAAATAAAATACCATTATGTAGGAAATATTTTTAGATTTCTAATGAATATTTATAGTCTAATTTATCTTATGTATAACCCCATATTAAAAATGTTTTAGTTATTAAACATTGATTTTAACTATTTTAACTATTCATTAAATAAAATAATATTAAATGTCATAATCTAATCCAAGTGGACCTAAATGGTCATATTATATTCATAAGGTTGTTTTGGGTCGAATTAAACTTATCCAATAGAATTAGGACATCTGTTAGGGTAATAGTAATATCATATTCACCCTTAGTTACCCTATTTACTATTAACCGCGGTAAAAAAAGTAAAACGTTACTATTCACCAAAAATTATTTTTATCTCATTGAACCACATTTTACTTACTGATATCAACCGTGTCTGTCGGATTATCGAAATTCCATTCACAGGAGCGGTAAAATTAAGTTTTATGCAAAATTCAGTTTTTAACCTACCACTTAGTGGTTTCACTATTCATCAAAAATTGAAAGTTTTCAGAAAAATACCAAAATTTCACCCTAGGCTAATTTCGGTATTCCGAATCCAAAAATGAATTCCATTTTGAAAAATAAAATTCACAAAATTTCAAAAAGTGGTTATTACTATTCATAATGGCTAGTTTTAATAATATTTTAATAGCATATCGTTGTTTAGTGAAACTCGGTATTGCGTACGACACAAGCTATCGAGGAAGGTCGGGATTTCGTGTAAAGAAAGCCAAGAAAGTGTTGTGTAGAAAACAATTCCTTTGATGATTTATATAACATAAAAGTCTCGGGTGTTACATTCTACCACCCTTAAAATGAATTTCGCCCTCGAAATTCGTCACTTTGTAACAAACAGATGAGGATACCTCTCCCTCATCATATCCTCAAGCTCCCTTGTAGCTTCTTCTAATTGGTGGTTCCTCCATAAAACTTTCACCAATCGAGTGGTCTTTTTTCGTAGGACTTTTTCGCTATGATCCAGAATCTCTATCGGTTGTTCTTCATAAGAAAGATCTTGCTCCAGCGGTACAACTTCTGAGCTGAGTACATGTGAAGGATCAGGTATGTACTTTCTCAGGAGAGATACATGGAACACATCGTGAACTTGAGAGAGATTCGGTGGAAGCGCCAATCGGTAATCTACCTTCCCAACACAATCCAGTATTTCGAAAGGACAGATATATCTTGGGCTCAACTTCCCCTTCTTTCCAAATCTCATAACCCTCTTCCATGGAGATATTTGTAAGAACACTTTATCACCCACTTCAAACTCTAGGTATTTTCTTCGGCTGTCGGCATAACTTTTCTGTCGACTCTGAGCTGATCTTATGTGTTGTTGAATAGATTTGACCTTTTCTGCCATTTCATCAACGAGATCAGGTCCTAATAGCTTTCTTTCCCCAACTTCATCCCAGAAAGTTGGAGTCCTGCATTTCTTTCAATAGAGAGCTTCATAATGAGCCATCTGAATACTGGAGTGAAAGCTATTATTATAAGAAAATTCCACCAAAGGTAGGTGTTGATCCCAACCTCCTTTGAAATCCATAGAGAAATCTCTCAACATATCTTCTAGGGTTTGAATTGTTCTTTCAGACTGACCGTCTGTCTGAGGATGATAAGCAGTGCTGAAACTCAACTCTGTATCCAGAGTATGCTGAAGACTTCGCCAGAAATTCGAGGTAAATCTCGGATCCCGATCAGATATAATAGAAAGTGGTACTCTATGCAATCTTACCACTTCCTTTACATATATCCTGCAAGCTGATCCAGAGAGAAATCCTCTCTAATAGAAATGAAGTGTGCAGACTTTTTAAGACAATCAACTATGACCCAGATAGCATTATTGCCTTTGGATGTTTTAGGAAGTCCTGTGACAAATTCCATAGTAATGTTTTCTCATTTCCATTCGGGTATGGGTAATGGTTGTAACATCCCCTTAGACTTCTGTCTCTCATCTTTAACTTGTTGGAAAACCAAGCATCGAGAGACATATTCAGCAACATCTCTTTTCATGCCATCCCACCAGAAGTACTCTTTCAGGTCCCTATACATCTTCGTGCTTCCAGGATGAATAGAGAATGAAGAACAATGAGCCTCATCCAGCAGCTCCTTCTTTAATTCGGGGATGGGAGGAACACAAACCCGATTCTTGAACTTTATTATCCCATCACAATCATGGTTGAACTCAGGAACATTTCTCACCTTCTTTTGTAACTCGACATCTTCTTTCTGTGCCTCTTTAATCTTCACATGTATAGATGGTTGAACATTCATTTGAGAAAGATAAGATTTTTCCCCTTCCATTATAATTCCAAGATCCATACTTTGTAAATCCATAAATATTGGATCTTTTGTGATCCTCATCATGGATAAACTAGCATGGTCTTGTCGACTTAATGGATCTACCACCTTGTTTGCTTTCCCAGGGTGGTAATGGATTGAGCAGTCGTAATCCTTAATCAGCTCCAACCATCTTCTCTGACACATATTCAGCTCCTTTTGTGCGAAAATATACTTTAAACTCTTTTGATCAGTATAAATATCTCACCTTTCACCATAAAGGTAATGCCTCCAAATATTTAATGCAAAGATTACCGCAGCTAACTCCAAATCATGTGTTGGGTAATTTTGCTCATGGATTTTCAACTGTCGTGAGGCATAAGCTATCACCATATCATTTTGCATAAGAACACACCCAAATCCCTTCTTGGATGCATCACTATAGATCACAAACCTTTCTCCACTACAAGGCGTGTGAGCAAAGGTGCACTGGATATCCTTCTTTTCAACTCCTTGAAATTCTCTTCACATTCTTCCGTCCAGACAAACTTAACTCCTTTCCGAGTCAACTTGGTGAGTGGATTAGATAATCGTGAAAAATCTTTCACAAAACGTCGATAATATCCAGCCAAACCAAGAAAACTCCAGATCTCAGTTACTGTTGTTGGTCTCGACCATCTTTCGATAACCTCTATTTTTGCTGGATCCACAGATATCCCCTCTTTTGAGATTATGTGACCCAAAAATGCAACTTTTTGAAGCCAAAATTCACACTTGGTAAATTTGGCATAAAGATTCTCCTTTCTCAGGGTCTTCAATATAATTCTCAACTGATCTTCATGTTCTTCCTTGCTCTTTGAATAGACAAGAATATCGTCTATAAAGACTACCACAAATTGATCAAGATAGTCTCTAAAGACTCTATTCATCAGATCCATGAAGATAGCAAGGGAATTAGTAAGACCAAATGGCATCACTATAAATTCATAGTGTCCATACCTTGTACAGAAAGCCGTCTTTGGTATATCCTCCCTTTTGACCCTTAATTGATGATACCCTGAACGAAGATCAATCTTGGAAAAGTCTTGAGTTCCGCGTAGTTGGTCAAATAGGTCATCAATGCGTGGGAGAGGATATTTGTTCTTGATAGTGATCTTGTTATGTTCTCGATAATCAATGCAGAGTCTCATTGATCCATCTTTCTTCTTAACAAATAGAACAGGTGCTCCCCAAGGTGACGCACTAGGGCGTATGAATCCCTTATCAAGATTCTCTTGGAGTTGCTTCTTCAATTCCTGCAACTCAATTGGGGCCATTATATAAGGTGTCTTTGAAATAGCCAAAGCACTCGGTACGAGTTCTATTGAAAACTCAACTTCACGATTTGGTGGAAGACCTGGTAATTCCTCCGGAAAGACATCATCAAACTCCCGTAAATTGGGAATATTCTTAATCGTGAGTTTCTCACCAACCATTTGAGATAAATAACCTTCATTTAGTGGAATCAAGACCCATAAGATAGAAGAAATTTCCACTGGAAGGTTATGTTCATCCTTGCATTGATAGACAATCATAGATTGATCTGGAATATGAAATGTGACATCCCTTCTTTGGCAATTGATATGATCTCCATATAAAGAAATCCAATCCATGCCAAGAATCACATCAAATTCCACTATAGGAAGGATCACAATATTTGCAGGAAGCACTTTCCCACAAACTTCGATCGGAGAAGAATTATAAACTTTTGATGCGACTGTTGTGCCATTAGGTGTTGTCACAGCTAACTCAATATCTAATTGTTGAGGTAATACGGTGATACCCTTATAAAATTCTTCATAAATAAAAGAGTGGGTGGATCCAGAATCAAATAAAACATTTTCTACTTTAGAGTGGATGGTAAGTGTACCTTTCACCACATCGTTATCGTACTCCACATCGCTGATAGAAATTGCATGTGACATTCCTTTGTCATTAGCCTTGAGAGTTTGTTGACGTCGACCATCATCATCAACCCTTGGATTAGGGCATTTATTGGCATAATGCCCCATATCCTTGCACTTGAAACATTGAAGTATAGTAGGTTCATTCTGTGTATCCCTTCCTTTGTTTGCATCATTAGACATCTTCTTCCCATCATCGCGGCATTCAAATTCCCGATGACCTTCCTTTCCACATTTGAAACATTTACTTGTCCCTTTAAGACAACTCCCTCCATGTTTCTTTCCACACTTTGAGAATAAGGGAAAGCTCATATTCTTTTCAGTGTGCTCTTTAGATTTTCCTTTGAATTCCATTTTCCTCTTCTTATCAAACCCATATGACTGATGGGTTACTCCAATCTCCATCTCGACTTTGAGAGCACATTGAACGATTTCCTCATAGCTATTGAAGTCCCTTATGGCTAACGCACTTCGAAGACTTGGTTTTAATCCACTAAATAATCGATCAATCTTACTCTCAGGTTGGATAATAATACCAGAAGCGTACCTTGCAAGTCTTGTAAAATTTTCTTCATAGGTACCAACAGATTCATCATCCTTTTGCTTTAGTTCAAGAAACTCTTTCTCCATCTTTGTTCGGAGAATACGAGGGAAGTACTTTTGAAAAATAAGTTCTTGAACTCATCTCATTCCATGGACTCAATTTCATCCCTTTGCCTCGTATTCTTGATAAGATTCCACCATTGATCAGCATCAACTTCCAAACGATACACTACTAAGATGACTTTATCATGCTCAGAACATTGAAGAACTGAAAATATCTTTTCAGTAGTACTAATCCATTGTTCAGCAACTAATGGATCAGTAGACCCACTGAATGAAGGTGGATGCTGTCTCATGAAGGATTCAATAGAATGTTGCTCCTTCCTTTGCTCGTTTGGAAGTCCTGCATGATTCATATATTGAGAAAGTTGTGTGAGAATGGCTACAATATTTTGCATTCCAGCTCCCATAACGTTTGGTTGCTCAGGGGGACAATCATTGCATTGCCCGTCGCATTCCGCATTAACACGGTTTCTTCGGGTTCCAGCTATTGACTAAAACCAAGAGGAATAGTGTGAGAAACAATAATTATAATAGGAAAACCACATAATCAAGAATAAAATTTCACACTTAAGGTCTTATACTAGGTTATTCATGGCCATTTCTAAAACACTAATATTGTGTTCTATGCTTAGACTTATCCTTAGGGTTCTTACTAAGGCTTTCACATCCTAGTTTCCGAAGGTTGACTATACCTTTACTCGGATACCTACTATAACGACCCGTGCTTTACATACATTGTTAATACTTCAAAATTGAAGCAAACTTATTACAACATATAACAAAACCACAAAAGGACCGTATAGGTATAGTGTCTTTATAAACTGGGAAACATAAACAACTAGTTCACAAAGCATCTACTTTGCCTCCCATTTTTTTCATCATATCTATAGTCCGTTTTGGCATATCTTACTTAATAACCTTTTTCCTGACCTGGGGAAAGAAAACATACAAAAGGGTGAGCTCAAATTCTCAGTAAGGGTAAACAAAAGAAATATCAATCACATCATATACATAAGCACATAACTTTTGGAAATCTTAACCTGCAAAAGAGATCTTAATTTCATAACATGGGATAAATCATGGGAGTGAAATGTAATCACAATAATCATAACTTAAAACATGAAACTTTGTGGCATACACACATAATCATATAGAATCATTTCTTGTTAGTCAAGACTCATTGCCAAGACTATCTTAGTGGACCAAGTCCCTTTCTGAACCGAGTCACCCTCATTTCAGTCCTGTTTCACTGAACCGGTATAACCTACTGTTCTAGCCATGTCTATCTCATGAGATATAAAATCTTTACCCAATGCATTTGAGGGAGATATAGGTCCCACCCATCTCATAATGATACCATTCTTATGTGTGCCACAAAATCATAAACCATACATCATTGCATAACCCATGTAATAAAAATGGGAATCTTAAACATCATGACATCATAAAACAATTCATATACGATAAATGAATTTACAAAAATAATTCCATCACAACATAATCAAATCAATGTAATAATAGGGATAAAAACAGAACCCTTTATTATCTTAGATGGAAAATAATTTTGATAAAACACTTGAACTTCATTCTTGAGGAAAATATCCTTTCTACATCAAAAACACTTTTCCTTTCGTAACATGTCGTAAAATTATAAACTAAAAGAAGTTGATTAAAAATAGACTTGAAAAATTGTAAAGGAAGCTTCTTGGAAATAATGCTTTAAAAATCCATTCATGCCGTATAAGTTAAAAAAAACATTCTTCGTACTTTTGTCGGAAAAGTCAAAAAGTACCTCATACGAAAAAAATGACAAAAGATTCCTTTCATATCCTTTACTAAAAACTCACAGAATGGTAAAATTGGATTTAAACAATTGTAGGTGGATGGAAATAAAATTACATATTGAAGAAACATGAATGTGGATGATAAAATACACCCCAGTAAATACCAAAGTATAAACAATCTCGGATAAAAATGAGATTGTGATATTTCCCTTACCTTAGGTCCGACTTGCTTTGTAAGTGTCTGAACCTCCTGTATAATTATTTAAATAATGTTATTGACATAATCCAGAATCATACTAATTTTTATGATATCATATATGGTCATATTCTTAGCTTCTTATTAGTAATATTTCATTGCTACTTATTATTCGGGTGTTTATAACTTTTTGTTCTTATGCGTGTTTTGTCGAATAAATTCTTATTATTTTCTTTAGGTTATAGATAACTCATTTCCAGAATGTTATTAGTGTAATATATATCATATTCATTCATTCAATTCATTTATATAATCATTATGAAATGAAGATCATGTAGAACGAGTCGCATCACATCGTGGAGACGGTATTCCGTACGTACGCACGAGTGATGATATCGTTCCTATGATCGTGGAATTGTATTGGAGTATATGTATACCATTTAATAATCAATATTACTTTATAATAGTCATATATGGTCATTATTTACACCATTATACCCATCCAAGTAAGGTGGTGGTGGAAAATAGATTACACCACGACGTGGAGACGGTATTCCGTACGTACGCACGCGCGGTGATTTCTTTTTCCGTAGGATGGATAGATGGTGAAATAGGGTTGTTTCATACTTATAATAACATATCATTATATGAGTGATACGGATGATATTAATTAATAATGAAACAACTAAAGAATAAGAAGTGGAAGAAGAAATAAAGATGAAATAATTGGAAACAGACATTACCTCTTCTTTGAAGTTCTTCTTTGAGACCTTCTTTTAGGGCACTAAAATTGGACTTTGAAGAAGACCAGAACCTCTAGGATGTCTCTAGGGAAGTGGAGAGGAGAAATTGGCAGGGTTTTTCCGATCTTTAAGGCTTCAAGTGGTGTGAGGAAGAGGGGTAGGAGGTGTCCTTTTATAAGGGAGGAGAGGGGCACCTTTGGAATAACTAAAACTATTATTTTATTATAAAGTCAAGTTCGGTTTTAAATAGCTCCAAATTGATATATTTCGAAGCTAATGTGGGGATGGGTAGAAAGCCTCTCATCCAATAGAATTTAGACATGTTTAGGTTCCTATTTTAACCTTATCATTTAGATTTAACATTAAGTTAAATAATTTTACTTTTACCGTGTCTTCTTGTGTTCTTACACTATAAGGATAATAAACTTACTATAAGAAGCCAAAAGAACCCCAAATTGTTTATTATTAATATATATAACCTTATATAAGTCATTTTTCCGAACCTTATATTTTTAGGAATAAAATAACAATTAATAATATAATATTTGTTTTAAAAACTATTTTATGTCAATTTTGACACTATTTAGTAATTTATTTTTGTAAAAATCATAACAGAATGATAAGTCCGAAAAAAGTTAATTAAATCAATACTAACATGTCTTATTAACCTATAAAATTAGTGGGATTCATAAAAAGTCCCAAATTACATTTATTTTGGTGTTTATAACATCAATTATGTCAATATTTCATTAATAAGACAATTACTGCATCATCATTGTTTCATAAATAAATTAACTTATTTAATGTTTAAAAATTACAAATAAAATACCATTATATAGGAAATATTTTTATCTTTCTAATGAATATTTATAGTAGAATTTATCTTATGTATAACCCCATATTAAAAATGTTTTAGTTATTAAACATTGATTTTAATTATTTTAGCTATTCATTAAATAAAATAATATTAAATGTCATAATCTAATCCAAGTGGACCTAAATGGTCATATTATATTCATAAGGTTGTTTCTGTTCGATTTACACTTATCCAATAGAATTAGGACATGTTTTAGGGTAATAGTAATATCATATTCACCCTTAGTTACCCTATTTACTATTAACCGCGGTAAAAAAAGTAAAAAGTTACTATTCACCAAAAAAATATTTTTATCTCATTGAACCACATATTACTTACTGATATCAACCGTGTCTGTCGGATTTTCGAAATTCCATTCACAGAAGCGGTAAAATTATGTTTTATGCAAAATTCAGTTTTTAACCTACCACTTAGTGGTTTCACTATTCATCAAAAATTATAAGTTTTCAGAAAAATATCAAAATTTCACCCTAGGAAAATTTCGGTATTCCGAATCCAAAAATGAATTCCATTTTGAAAAATAAAATTCACAAAATTTCAAAAAGTGGTTATTACTATTCATAACGGCTAGTTTTAATAATATTTTTATAGCATATCGTTGTTTAGTGAAACTCGGTATTGCGTACGACGCAAGCTATCGAGGAAGGTCGTGATTTCGTGTAAAGAAAGCCAATCAAGTTTTGTGTAGAAAAAGATTCCTTTGATGATTTATATAACATAAAAGTCTCGGGTGTTACAGAAAGCCCCCACCCTCATGGATATCCCCCCCTCTCCCTGGACAACCCTCCCACCCTCCTTAAAACCCTCCCACCCCCATTGACACCCTAGACACCCCTATCCCATTGGACATCCCTCCCACACCCTTAGAAACCCCCACCCCACTGGACACCCCCCACACCCATGAACCCCCTATACCGGAATCCATACCAGAAAAACCATCAGAACAAGACCAAAATATAAAGCAGAGAAAAATTAAACATTCACATATATAACATTAAAAACTCACAATTTCATATAAAAATACCTAAATCCGACCTAATCAACTACTAAATACACAATTATAATGCCAATATTCAAAATTACATTTTACACTAAAAACAAACTAAAATCCAATCAAACCGGTAAAATAATTTGACCATTCCACTTGTAAGTGTTTGAACTCTTGAGAATTATAGGGTTGAGGGTCATCAAATAGCTACAAATTTTAAGGATGGGTTTTAACATGTATAATGAATAAATCACATGAAATATTATGGAAATGTTTAAAATGAAATCTTACCAGGTCAAAGTTCACAAGTGTTCCAGTTGAAATTATTACATACATAAATTATAACTTATAATTTCCGCATTCGATGAAACCTTGTTGTTCATGAAAATTATATTTAAATGAGTGTAAATTCTAAATATCATTTTTATGTAATACATCAAAAAGTACAAAATATAAATGGATATTTAAATTCACTTTTACATATTTGATCTTGGAAATTCTTTTCTTTGTGTTCTTTCGAAAGTGGACCCATCCTATATTAGAAAATAATACGAATGTGATATATTTAAAATTCATTATAATATAAAAAAATATTAATATATTGAAACTTACATTTCTAACTTATTCTTAAAACTTTCCCACACATCGCCATGGATAGAGCATATCCAATAAAGTGTTTCCTCCCAAGGAAAAAAATACCTAGCATCCAATTATCACTGATAAAATAAAATTTAAGGTTAGTGGTTTTTTATGTTAAAAGATAATGAACTCTTTACCAAAGATATGTTTCATACCTCTCACAAAAAATCATCATCAAACATTGTCTGATTATATTCTGTTCAAATCTTTTAGCAACATAAAGCATTCTTTGTTCCTCATCTAACATATGTGCTTTAGGGAAATCAAATTCGGGTCCATGAATCCTTATACACATGTCTTCTCATTCTTCTCACACATCTTATAGAGATACCTAATACAAAATAGACATATGTATACATTTTTAATAAATATAACGTAGGGAAAAGGTGTCCAGGATTACATGGAAAAAATTTGATACCACATTGATGCCCAAATTATCTCTAGTAACAAGCTCCATGATATCATTTTTCACAATCCCCACATTAAATTCACATCAAAAAACATGATCTTTCATTGGAAATACATAATGATCTACCAAAATATTTTAATATCTTGACAATCTGTCAAGACTACTAGATTCTGTATTTGATGTCATTGCCATTCGACATTGTTTTTGTCTATATAGTATTTCTTTACCTTTTATGTAATCCTGTAAAAATAAATAGAAAAATATATTAGTTTTAAAATGTTAAAACAACATTATTAAAATAATAATATAGAAGATATAACATATATACCTCTCTGGTAATGAGCCGTAGAAGTCTGTATGGCCAAATAAAAAAATGGACGATACTATGTCCAACTTTTTTCACTTTATCTTTTGGTAATGGTACTCAAGATGATCTATATATAATATCATGAACAATAACCTTATGATGATCTACCTCTAACTTTTGATGTTGAACTGTATCTTCCAAACAATATACCACCCCATATGTAACTATATGATGTTGAGGATCCTGAACATACAACCCGCAATAAGTAGTAAGCAGCAGTGAGGGAGTAGGATAACAAATGGGGTCCGCGGACTGAGGTGGGGTAGTGAGAGCTACTGGCTGAGGTGGAGGATAAATAATGGGGTCTGTAGGGGGTGGTGGAGAAGTGAGAGCTGCAGTCTGAAATTGTCTTTGCATGTCTGCAAACATAGACTATACCAAAACCCTAACCTTTTCCTCCATTATCGCATTAATATTATGAATATCTGCCTCCAAGGATTCTATTTTTTTATAAACTCCCTCAATAGTAGAAGTTGAAGAATGTGGAAACACTTTTCTTACCAATACACCGGTGAGATATCCTCATAAACGACCAGGATGTTCAGGAATTCCCAATCCTGTAGATAAAATATCTTGCCTCCCAGTCATTGTAAATACCCCCTATGACATGGATTTTCATGACTCATATGACCAAAAATGAAATCAGATGTGATTGTTGATTTGAAATCCCTCCATCTCCTAGTATCCATCGATAAGAATTTCTTCCAGACTCCTTCAGTGTTAGGAATATCAAATGTCATATGATAAAGAAGAGGTAAAACATATTATACTAGAAACATTTAAATAATAGGAAAAAAATATCAAAATATATTACCAAAATCATCTCCCACAACTGAGATATTATCGCTTTGTCCACACTTCACCAATCATCATACAAAATTATTACTTTTCTCTTACCCTAATGTGACACAAAACTCTTAAAACATTTTTCATTTGGACATCTAGGAATATCATTCTCATAAAACGCAATGAGTATCCTATGGTCCTATGTACGAGCAAGTGATAATTTTGGTAAATGTGTGCACCCACATTTACTAACTCTTGAAATCTTCTTTGTCGTTATGGGAGAACATGAGTGAAATTGGGGATCATCAAGAGGATCGTGTAAATGTTCCTCCCCAGAGGTATGATCATTATGCTCATCTCCAGAATCTTGTGGTTGATCAACTGATTCTTCTGTCATTATCCTTCAAATAAAAAAAACAAACATTAGTTCAAAAATATACAAATTCAAATATTACAATACTAATGTAAAAATAAAATGGAAAATTGAACAATGTTACATAATAGTAAACATGGTTAATATGGTAATCTTGTTAAACAATGGTAAGTATGGTAAATATGGTAAATATTGTAGTGTAATTTTCATTCAAAAAAATCTATAAATATATAAGTTACATAAAGGTAAACTATGGTAAACTATGGTAAACATGGTAAACCTAGTAAACATGGTAAAAAAGGTAAACATGGTAAAAATGTTAAACAAGGTAAGCATGGTAGATAGGGTAAACAAGGTAAACATGGTAAATATAGTAAATATGATAAACATGGTAAAGTAATTTTCATTCAACAAAAATAATAGATTTATAATTTATGTAATGGTAAACATGATAAAATAAAGTAAACAAGAATAAAATAAATAGAAACTTATTCTTATTTGTTTTAATATGCGTTCTAATCAAGAAACAAATTACAATATCTATCATTTTTTTGAAAATAATAAATGTAAACATGAAATAAACATGTGTTACCTGTAATATTAGGAATGTACAAATGGACTGTTTTCCCAAATTTATTCTTCATGATCATTCATTATGGCAGAAATCATGTCTTCAACATGCTCATCATTATGTTCTAATAATCATTCCATTGAAGTAGGGACCTCACATAAATTAGCATCTTCATCAAGTTGATACTCATCAACATATTGTTTTTCCCTTGAAAAACAACAGACCACTGCATATCTAATTAAGAAACTACATAGAAAATCTTTTTCATGTGTTTCCATTATAAAAGAATCTACTTTGTCCTCCAATATATTCAGATTAACAACTCTCATTCCAAATTCATCGTGTCTGACATTGTTTTTACTGATAAACCATTTGCAGTAAAAAACAAGAACTTTAATTTTAATGTAATTTACCTCCCATATATCTTCAATGACTCCATAATATTCACTTGATGGAAAAAATTGGGTTTTTGTCTTTAAAACTCGAAATAAATGCATTGCTTCTGCAAACACAAATACACCACTATTCTGAATAGTACTTCTATTGTCCTGTGCTTTCGTATGAAATGTATAACCGTCAATGTCATACCTAGACCATGTTAACACATTTAAACTTGGACCACCCACTAACCATCTTAATATCTCTGATACAACTGATCTACCAAGAAAGGTATTTTTAAACCATGACAATAATGTTTTGTTGTTCTCATTAAAAATCCACATTTATTTCTTCTTTAGATGAAATTGTTTCAACTCATTAATATGAAATGTGATATATGGTTTAGAATCAGCTATGTTATTCAAGATGTATAATTTTAACTTCATCATCTGTTCAGCTGACAATGATTTGACTTCCATGCCATTAATCCCCTTTCCCTCATTATTAACTCATTCTTAGAGAGATGGAGGTAAACGTATGTGCTCTGCTATAGCCAAGTAGCTCGTACAAAACTACACAACTTCATTATACATATTATTCTTAATAATAGAGGTTTCAGGTCAATATGAATTCTTAACATACCCCTTAAATATTTTCATATACCATTCAAAATGATACATCCATCAAAGATATATAGGTCCACAAAGCTTTATTTCTCGAACTAGATGAATCATTAATTGCACCATTGTATAAAAAAAGATGAAGGAAAATACATTTCAAATTGACAAAGTATAGAAATTGAATCCCTTTCCAAAATTTCAAAGCATTCACATCAATCACCTTATTACAAGTTGAATTGAAAAAATAACACAACATCATTATAGTCTTTCTAACATGGATGGGAAATATTCCTTTCATTGGAACTAGTAGAACTTATTTCATCATGACCTGACAATCATGAGATTTTATAACTATCAACTTCAAATACGTTAAAGAGACAATATTTTTTACATTTGAAGAATAACCTTGAGGCACCTTTATATCATGAATACATTGAAAAAATATAGTTTTCTCCCTCTTGGATAATGTATGACAAGCCGAGGGAAGAAATTTTCATCTTCCATTAAGAGTGGGAGCTAACTCCAAACATATTCCCATTGATAGTATGTCTAATCCTGCATTTAACCCATCTTTTGTCTTCCATTTAATATCTAAAAATTTTCCAATCAAACTATCGTATATATTATTCTCCACATGCATGACATCAATATTATGTTACACTTCCTGATATCTCCAATATGGTAGCTAAAACAATATCGACCTTTTCATCCAAATATGTCTATCATTACCAAATTTCTGTGTCTTTTCCAATGTCACATCAAGGTTTTCGACCCTTTCAAAATACACATATGGGGATAAAGGTTTTGGTGAAATATCAAATTCTTTTGAGAAATTGAATGCCTTTTTTAGACTTCTATAAGAGTGATCCATAGGAAAAAACTTTAAATGACCCATGTATACTATTTTCCTCCCATGATGCAATTGACAATATGAAGTCTATTGTTCATAAATTGGACATGCTTTATGCCCCGTAACACTGTATCCAGACAAACATTCATATGCTGGGAAGTCATTTATAGTGAACATAAGCACTGCATGCAGTTGAAAATATTATATTTTATAAGAATCATAAACCCTAATACCATCCTCCCATAAAAGTTTCAAGTCATCATTCAATGGTGATAAGAAAACATCAATATCATTTCTGGGTGGCTTTAGACCAGATATCATTATACTCAACATGACATATTTATGCTTCATTCAAAATTCAGGAGAGAGGTTTTAAATTACCAATAAAATGGACCATGAACTATGTGTGCCACTGAGGGTTCAGTATGGATTCATTCCATCTGTGCACAATCCTAGAATGAGATTTCTAATTTAATTTCCAAATGTAGTATACTGCTAATCAATTTTCTTCCATTGTGGACAATCAGCTAGATGACGTATTTTTCCATCACATATCTTCTCATCAGAATGCCATCTGAACACTTTATCATCATGTTAATTAGTAAATAAATGTTTCAAACGATGAATTATAGGAAGATACCAAAATACCTTGGAAGGGGACTTTGTAATATCTACATCAGCCTGTTATTTTTCTTTCAAATTATACTGTGATTTACCACATTTAGGACACACTGACATAAATTCATATTCTTTCCTATATATCATATAGTCATTCAGACATGCATGTATTTATTGTATCCCAATCCCATCAGGCATAATATTTTCTTAGCCTTTTAATGTGAATCTAGAAGATCATTGTATTTTGGAATAATGTCTTTCAAAAATTGTAGCAACTTTGTAAAACTTCTATCAATCCATCCATGATTCACCTTAAAGTTAATAAATCATAAAATCTTTGAAAAAACTGTAAAATCCGTACAACTAGGATACAATGGTTTTTCAGCATCACCATATAGATTCGCAACTGTCAGTTCTATCTCAATTTGTTCTACTACAATATAATGAATCATATCTTTAATTCAATTAAAGTTTCCATCTTGCAAATCATCATCATCAGTAGATCTGACAAACTTTCCAGTTTCACAATGCCAAATCCAAGGGCTGTAACTCTGATTAAAAACATGACAAATCAGATGATATTTGATCTCTCCACTTTTAAACTTATTCATATTCAAACATTTCCGGCATGGACATAAAAAAATGTCACTCCATGGAACATTTTGTTTAGCAAATTCCATAAAGGCATCAACACCTTCCTCATATTCACTAATCATTAGATGTGCCATAATCTAATTACGAATCATCATTACCTATAACAAATATCAAAATTATACATCTTTTTAAGATAATACAAATATATATTTATATGAAAAATATCATTATTTGAATGTAAAAAAATTTCGAAATATAAAACAAATCTATGCCTATTTGAAAAATATTTTCATGAAAATGTTTTTAAAAAGAAAATATAGTTAGATATAATAGTTTTAAATTATCCTTGGACACCTTCTTCTTAAGGTACACAAATAATACATCTTTGTGAAACTGGATACCAAATTCACCCTTCCATAAAAAAGAAATATGAAGTATAAATATTAAAATATGTATACATTCACTACTAAAAATTAACCATATCCCAATGAATTGAAACCATTGGGATAGCCCCTGAAACCATTGGTATTGAAGACCCCAACAGTTTCATACACCATTGGAATGATGGTCATTTCAATAGCCCAATACCAACGATTATACAGGAACCGTTGGTATAGACTACCTGATATTAAAATATGCCAACGGTTTCAATGAAACCATTGGGATATATATATATACCAAGGGGGTGTCCAAGGGGGTAGGGGGTCTCTAGGGGTGGTGGTGGGGGTTGTCCAAGGGGGTAGGGGTTTTCCATGGGGGTGGGGGATGTCTAGGGTGGGGGTGGTAGGGGGTGGGGGCCTATCCCGGGGGTGGGGGTGTCCATGGGGGTGGGGGTGTCCCGATGGTGGGGGATTGGTGTCCAGGGGGTGAGGGGGCTATCTAACCACTACCCCATTGGACACCCCCGCCTCTATGGGCACCCCCTGGACACCACCACCCCCATGGATATCCCCTCCCCCAAAATAGCACCCCCACCCCTCTAGACACCCCCACCCCCTAGACCCCCACCCCCTAGATACCCCTACCCCCTTAGACAGCCAACTCACCCCCTCGACACCACCCCCACCCTCGGGACACCCCCAACCCCTGGACAACCCCCATCACCCCACTAGACACCACCCCCACCCCTTGAACACCCCTGCCCCCTTGGAAGGCCCCCCACCCCCTGGACACCACCCCCCACCCCTACCCCATTGGACACCCCCGGACACCCCACACTTCCCTGGACACCCCACCCAATAGATAGAACCTCACCCCCTAGACACCACCCAACCCCCTGGACACCCCCACCCCCTTGGAAAGCCCCCTCACCCCCCGGACACCACCCCCACCGCCTTGGACAGCCCCTGGACACCACCACCCCCTTGGACACCCCCTGGACACCACCACCCCCTTGGACAGCCCCCACCTCTTAGATATCCCCAACCCATCTGAACATCCCTCCCACCCCCTAGACACCCCCACCCCCTGGACAATCCCCTCACCTATGGACACCACCCCCACCCACTGGACACACCCACCCCTTGGAAATCCCCTCACCCCCTGGACACCACCCCACCCCCTTGGACACCCCCTAGACACCACCACCCACTTGGAAAGTCCCCAACCTAATGGACAACCCCCAGGCCCTCTAGATAGCCCCAACCCCCCATGGACACCCCACCCCCTGGACACCCCCTAACCCCTTGGATAGCCCACTCACCCCCCCTGGACACCACCCCCACCCCCTAGACCCCACCTCCACCCCCTACCCCCATGGAAACCCCCTGGACATCCCCCTCACCCCCTCGAAACCCCCACCCCTGGACACCCCTACCCCCTTGGAAAGCCTCCTCACCCCCTGGACACCACCCCCATCCCCATGGACACCCTCGAGATACCACCACCCCCTTGGAAAGCACTACACCCCTCTAGAAAGCTCCCAACCCTCTTGGAAGCCCCCACACCTGGACATCCCCCCACCCCACTGGACAACCCCCACCCCTGGACAACCCCCACCCCATGGACACCCCACCCCTAGACACCCCTACCCCCTTGGACAACCCACTCATCCCCCAGGACACAACCCCCACCTCCAGACACCCCAATCCCCTTGGACAACCCCCTCACCCCCTGGACACCACCCCACCCCCTTGGACACCCCAACCCCTTGGACAGCCCCCACACCCCCCTGGACACCACCCCCACCCCCTTTGACACCCCATGGACACCCCCACCCCCGTACAACCCCACCCAATAGGCCAACCCCCCCGGACACCCCCTGCACGCGCACAAACACAAGATAGAACACAAAAAAAAATCGTAAACCTGCATGATATCACATCCATGGTTTATATTACCAGAAAAGCATTTTTCATGGTATAAATGAACACTATGAAACTTACCAAGATAACAAGAACAAATATTGAAAAATAACATCTCAAAAAATTAGTTTAGGACATCAGCAAAAAAAAATGAAACCGAGTTGTGTGAGGCTTACTTGAGTGTTGTGAGTCAACCTAATAGATCTAGTGATAATAAAGATGATGAATGATGTTGGAAAAACAAGGCTGGAGGGAATGACATTGAAGAATCCTTTCTAGGTTTTCCATGTGAGAGAGAAAGGTCACAGGTCTCCTGATTGACGAAAACAGAATGACTGAATACGGGGCACGATAAATCATTTAAAATATTTATCACGTTAGTTATTTAATAATTGACATGATAAACTATTTTTTATGTTTATAACGTTTGTTATTTAATAAAAAACATAGAAATGCATTTATAACATCATTTATTTTATAACCGATGTTATAAATAGTGGTTTACCACGTTGGTTCTTTTTTAACTGATGTGAGAAATTGTTGAGATTTTCTTTATCACATCAGTTATAAAATAAACGACATGATAATGCACCCAAATTCAATATGTCAGGTCAGTTATAAAATAACTAACATGATAAAGCTAATATCAGTTTTTATTATGTCGATTATAAAATAACCAATGTAAAATATTGATTCTCATCGATTTATCACATCGGTTATTGTATAACCAACATGATAAATCAATTTTTACAACTTTTCACATTGGTTATATAGAACCGTTGTGAAAAATTCAGACGTGTTAAAAGTATTTTCCACTAGTGAGGTTTCCAAGTCCAGTTGGCCAACATACGTTGATTCATAGTGAATTTGTTAGGTAAGTGTAATCCAATTTCTCAGCTCATGAAGAAAGGTGCCGTTTACTAGTGGGATGAAGAATTTCCAACTGATTTTGAGGAAATCAAGAAGTACGTGCTCCAGCCTCTTGTCTTAATGCCATCCATATCTGGAAAGTCGTTGGTCTTTTACATGACCTCCCTAGAATGGTCTATCAATTCCCTTATCACCCAAAAGAACAATGGGGGGATGGAGAATAGTCTCTACTATCTCAGTCACATGCTCCTCGATACGGAGACCAGATACTCCCCTTTCGAGAATAGCTACCTCACACTGGTATTCACAGTATAGAAATTGAAACATTACTTATAGAACCATGAGGTAAAACTAGTGTATCGGGTAGGTCCTCCGAAGTACATCCTAAACCTCCAATTATTGATAAGCAATCTAGCTCGGTGGTCAGTAATCCTTCAACAGTTCGACATCAGGTATGTTCCTCAAAAGGTTATCAAGCGACATGAATTGGTAGACGTCCTTTCCACTCATCCAGTTTCCTCAAACCCATCCCTGGACCATGGTTTTCCTAAAAAGGAAATCCTCTTGGTATACCAGTCCATTCCATGCTAGAAAATGCACTTTGATGGTGCTTCCGAGAGCCCCACCGATAGACGGCTAAATGAACCTAGGCTCAACAATGTAGGCTTGGGTATTGTCTTCATTACCCCAACACAAGTCATCCTGACGTATTCATTCATATTTTTAGAAGGCTGCACCAACAATGAGGCAGTGTATCAATCTCTTATTAATATCCTTGAGCTACCCTCGAGATCAATGTTTCCAATTTGCATGTGAAAGAGGTCTCTGAACTAGTCATTAAGCAGATCAACAATGACTATGTAGTCAGAAAGATATAACACGTACCATTGTTGGAACACACCGTCCAATTGATGGCCTGGTTCCTATCACTTCCTGAAGTTACTCATGTCCCTCGATCCAGGAACGGTTGAGATAACGCCTTATCCATCCTTACTGCATCACTTTTAGATCCCGAACAGGATGATCTGATTATCCATGTGGCATACTAGAGATTCATTGCTCTCGTAACTCTATCTTATGATGACAGCCCACAGTTAATCCACCTTACCACTGAAACCTCCATGTCAGGACCTCCAGGTGCCCCGTGTGCAGTGATTGAGGTGAGTCCCAACTGTAGAACCTCCTTCATCGAGTATCTCCAAAATGGTAATCTCTGATCGTATCGGACTGACCGCAAGTGACTCCAGCACCGCGTATCACAGTTTACCCTTCAAAAAATTCTTGTTCATGATAAGATCCTCTATAAGTGTGGGTTTTATGGGATTCTCCTCTGTTGCATCCAAGAAGTTGAGATTTGTCATGTCAAGCAGGAAGTTCATGCCGGTTCATGTGGGGCTCATTATCCAGAACCAAAACTATCTCCCCAAATCCAAAGACTGGGGTATTTTTATCCCTCTATGATCCATGACTACATCGAGATTTCCAAAAGGTGTCGTACGTTCCAAATTCATGCCATCTTTATGCATCATCTGCCAGAGCCTCACTACACTACCAAGTAATCATGGCCATTTTCCGTATGGGGACTCGATATCGGAGGACCATATCCATCAGTGACAGCTCGCCCGTGCCAGTTCATCTTGATCGCTACAGATTTATTCTCCAAGTGGGGAGTGGATGTTCCACTCAAGGAGGTCAAGGACTGCTCCATCTTTGACTTTGTGAGCTCTAACATCATCTACCGATCTGGAGTCCCTCATGCTATCCTCACTGATAATGGTATGAACTTTTAGGTATATGGGCTGAAGAAATTGTATGATAAGTTCAACATCCATTCTAACCATACCTCTTGTTATCATGCACAAGAAAATGAACAGATCGAGGCGTTAAAAAAACCTCTCTAACATTCTTTAGGAAATGTATGGTCTGAAAAAGAAGAGTTGGCCGAACAAGCTCCACAAATCCCTCTAGGCTTATCAGACGATGACTCGTAATTCCAACAAGGTGACCCCATATTCCATAGTGTACGAAACAGAGGATATCCTTCCCATTGAGATTCAGTTACCCTCATTGCGCACAATGTTTTATGATCAGAAAACACCAGATAAAGTAGATGGAATCCATCTTGCTGAGTTGGAAGTGATCAACAAGAAAAGGCTACATTCCTGGTACAATATAAAAATGCATCCGAACAAGATAGCTAGAGATTTCAACAAGAAAGTTCACCTCATCTCCTTCTTGCAAGGAGACTTGGTGTTGGCCCTAATTACACCAATGATACCTGGCATGAAACCACCGATGTTGGAACCCAAATGGGAAGGAACTTACATTATTCACAAGGTTTACTCCAATGGCTCATACTCCTTGGTTTACATGGATGGTGAGTGTATAACACCTCCCACCAATTCCAATTTCCTCAAACAATATTTTCATGAATAAGAATGGTCCTACATGACCTTAAACCCTCTAGTCCTACATGGCCTTAAACTATTAAATATTTCACATGACATTAAATTGTATGTCACCCTGTATGAAATTAAACTGTATATTGTCCCACATGAAGTAAAACTGTATGTCATCCCACATGACATTAATCTGTATTTTGACCCACATGACATTAAACTCTTTGTCATCCCACATGAAGTTAAATTGTGTGTCATCCTACTAGATGTTAAACCTCAATAACTATGTATGGAATGATTAATATCCTCATGGGATACATTGTAATGCTCAGACGCTTCATCTTGAGTCTTACCCTTAGTTTCCTCTTTGACTACCCCTAGGTATAGCTCTCTTGGAGGACCCCACATAGGTTTCATGTAGGCTTATTTGGCCTCACTCATGTCAGTAATAAAATGATTTCACCATGTTCCCTCCATCATCCTTCTCTCCTTCCACATCCTCACCGCACGACACTAAACTGCGTGGCCTTCATAACATCATATGGCTTGATTCGCATCCATATGGGATACGTAGGAACGCCCGGATATTTCTTCTGTAGGCCCATCCCTAAACTTTGGGACCGTCCATTGGGTCAAAACACATGGTGTGGTGTAGGATTTTACCCTCATTCATATTGAGTTCATCATGATCATACCATGTATCCTTGCCCCTAAAGATCTCCACCACTTCTACTATCCAGCTTGACATTAAATTGCATGGGAACATTTATGATTCACACACTCCCTGTACATGGGACTCCACTATCTTTCACATCCAAAGGGACCCCAGAATGGCATAGATGCTCATCCCAAGGGCTCTCTTACCATTATGAGACAACGTCCTTGAGGGCTTCGATCAAAAATTTGATACAAGTCTTGCATTGCGAATATGATCACCAATTGACACTCATTTGTTGTTCCCATTTCAGGTCACATGATATGGATGATGTGTTTAGGATCTGGTCAATATCTATCCTTTCTCATTGTCACCACCACCATATGTCCCAAAAATTGAGTTTACTGGTTCATTCATCCCCACTGTCTCTTCAAACTTCGGTCTTCTTCGGGAAAAAGTCTGATTCCAGCTATCAGACCCTTATATGATGGGGAGAGCCTAGTCTTACACCTTGTTTCCCACACCAAGCATTGCTCATGAGGGATTAGGAGCTATGATAAGGCAATGCTGCATAAGAGGTCATATGGTTACAGTTGGTCGGGACACCCAGCCTTAGGTCCCTCAACCCTTTCGGCCCCTTGGCCCAAGTTCTCATTTAGGATTGTGTGGTGTGGTATTGACTCACAATCTCATTCAAACTGGGCCATTTTTACAAGACACACATATCACTTTGAGACATTCCTCCTTCATTTATCATCCTTTATACGAGCATAGGCCCCGCCATTCTTCGCAAGCCCCATCACATGGGTTTCCATCATCTTTTATATCCAAAAGGACCCCCAAATTGAGTATATTTCTAGCCCAAGGGATATCCTACCATTTCAGAACAACATCCTCATGGATTTAGAGAGAAAAAATGATACAAGCCCCATGTTTTTAATGTGTTCAACGGTCGATTATCAATTGTTTTCCCATGGAATCTGGTCACATAAATACTAATATTATGTTGTGAACATGTTCAACAGTTATCCACTACCATTGTTATCATTTCATGGTCTTCCAAAAGAACATTGATTCTCCCTCTCCACTCAGTTGTCCCCTGAATATGACATTAAACTATGAATCTACGGTCTGATCCCTACGACCTTAAACTAAGAGCACCGTCTTCCTTGTTGCATGATGATAAACTGCACAACATCCTTCTCGAGAACTACGTGTGGCTTTAATTCCATCCTCATGGGATACATTGGACCACCCAAACATCTAAGTCATCAGGTTCAGTCCCATATCTTTGAAACCACTTTATCATTTTGGCCCCTTGGACTGAGTCCTTCTATCGGAGGGGTACGCAGTGTGGTTTGGTTTTTTTCCCCATTGACGTCGGGTTTGTAATAACCTCTCCACATACCGATCTATCATGATCCCCATTCGCTTCATTGCCATACACTCATCTTTTCAAGTCAGTTTCTCTTATGTTCGGTGCCTTGACCCTCCTTAGTGATTCACCAATGTCTCTTAAAATGTGAAAGATAATGAAATCCCAAATAAAGGGACCCATGAATGGCATGGATGCTTGGACCAAGGGCTCTCCTACTATTACAAAACAACTTCCCTAAGGATTTCAAACAAAAAAATTGAAACAAGTACCAGGTTGCGAAAACAGTCAATGGTTGACGCTCATTTTTTGTTCCCATTTCAGGTCACACGATATGGATACTATTTTTTGAAAACGGTCAACAATTATCCTCCATCATCACGCCAACCCCATCAAGCCTTAAATTTCGGTTACATGATTCACAACATTTTCCACCCCATTCATGTCTAAGTGGAATTTTGGCACTCTTAGTACTATCCCTTAGTGTGCATTTTCACGTTAGGAGGACAAATCCACGATGATATGTCATTCGGGGATATGCACTGACTTCCCCTTCACGCGTATCCCATGTGTTTCAAAGACCACTTCCGCCCTTGTTTCCCATAATGAGTTTGACTAATGTGGGATTTGGGATCAGATCGAGGTTTATGTTCCCTTGGAAGACTTTTGATTCTTCATGGTCTGACCTCTATGACCTTAAACTAAGACCTCCTTATGCATCCTCTCTTTAGAACTACGTATAGATTGATTCCCATTATAATGGGATACGTAGGAATGCCCATACATCTCGTCTTCGGGTCTAGCTCAAGATCCACTAATTACCTCCTCTGTTTATCATTTTAGGACCCAACTATTGTAGGATTGTGTGGTGTGGTGTGTGTGGGATTATATCCCCATTCACATCAGGTTTGCAATAGACGAACCACATACTACCCTTATAGGAGCTAGTCCCTCCTACCTCCTGTCCCGCATGACATTAAACTATATGTCTTCGACCATGACATTAAACTATATACAATCCTACATGACCTTAAACTATTAAGTCCTGTATAACGTTTAATTTAACACTCAGAACTATGTATGGATTGATTCCCATCCTCATGGGATATGTAAGAAGAACTGGATGTTTCTTCCACAGGTCCATCCCCATATTTTATGACCATTGTTTCCCCCTCAGTCCGGGGTTTCTTACTCAGAATTGCACGTGGTGTGATGTGGACCTCGTCCTCATTCATGTCGGGTATGCTTTATCACATCATGTGCATTTCTCCTATGGTCCCACATGACTTTAAATTGTTGTCTTTATTACACAACGTTAAAATGCATGGTTGGTCCCATAACATGACCCTAAACTATGATATTATAATCCCGGATGCACGAAAAAAAACGGCATTATATCATGGTGTTCTCATTTAAGAGGACATCATGTTTGGTATCAGTCACATGCCATACCAATTTCCAATACCTTAACATGGAATGATTCTTGTGGAGATTCCTAGACATTCCATCATAGTTCTATTGATTCCCAAAAAAACACACATTCATCTTAAAGAAAAAAATAAGACCTATCAAATGCCCCTTCATTTGGTGCGAGGGCTAGAACCACACGAACTTATTATCCCTAGAACCGGTATCTTACCATGCCACCTTCAGAACTATGTATGTCTTGATTACCATCCTCATGGGGTACATAGGAAGGCCCACACACTTTGCCTTGGGCCCATACTAACTTTCAATTTTGGTCCCCAGACCTAGAAGTTTCTCAGGGAGCACATTGTGATGATACAGACTCCTACAGTCCTCATTCACATCAGGTTTTAGTAATTACTTCACCATGTGAATCCCTTCTTTAGTTCCATCTATTGTCTGAGCTCTATGTCTATAAACTAATACCAATCTATGTCCATGTTGCATGGTGTTAAGCTACACAACATCTTCCAGAACATTGTATGGCTTGATTCCCATTCTCATGAGATACATAGGAACACCCAGACATTTTGTCTACAGGTCCATCCCCAGGAATCTAAAATCCTTCCCCCTCACTTTATCTCCTTGAACCGATCTCTTTTGAGAAAATGTGGTGTGGAATGTACCTCTTGGGTTCTCATTCACGTTGGCTTTTTCAACAACTGCACCATGTGCCTCCCATGCCTTTTCCCAACCTGGTCCAAGTTCAATGACCCTAAACTAAGATATCCCTATGCCAACTACACATCGGGTTTGGCTACATCGCCTCCCTACGCAATGTCCCTTAAATCAAGACCCCCCCCTTAATGGAATATCCTACAACCATTATGTTGGAAGTGTGAAAACTCAAAACCCTTTTCCTTAGAGGGGGACTCGACTCCCTCTATCTGATACATCTTATTGTCGTACTCAGATGCATGTTGGGAAAGAGCCCGAAGTGTGGAATTTTCATGGGGACATTCCCCTCATTCCATGTCCAAGATTTGTGAGCCCATTATTTGGCTCTTAATCCTCTTCCACATCTAAAGGGACCCCCTTTTATGGCATAATATCATGCCACGTTGGCTTACCTACCATCTTGGTTTAACGTCCCTAAGGACCTTTGATGACATTTGCAACAGGTCCTATGTTTCGAACATGGTCAGCGGTCGACCCTCATTTGTCTGTCCCCATTCTAGGCTAATGCTATAAGGATATCGTGTTTCAAACACAATCAATAGTTATCCCCTATCATCACGCCACCATAATTTTGGGGTAGAAATCATGCATCATGATTCCCATTTTTCAACTTCCTTATGTGTAAGTGGAATTCCAACATACTCGGCTTTACCCCTTCGCACACCTAGGTGTGTTAAGTAAGAAGGTCAGATTTATTGGGACGTCATTCACCTAGCATCCCATCACCCCTAACATGTTCCTTTCTATGCTAGTAAAGTCCCATCATTACTCCTCATTTCCCATATTGAGCATGACTAATGTGGACTTAGTAGTTTTGGTAGGATGTGTACTTGTCCTACCAAGCCACACATGCTTTTCATCATCCCGGATGACGTTAAATTGCGCTCTCTGGACAACACGCCACTTGATTCCCATCTTAATGGGGTATGTACAAATGTACAGGCACCACGAATCAGGCCCTACCTAAATTTCTCTTTTGGTCCCTTGACATGAAAAAACTTCCTCTAGGGATACGTGGTGTGTTTTGGAATTTTTACATCCTCATTCACGTTAGGTTTATGGACACCACATAATGTTCTCCCTTACTGGGATATTCCCTTTCATTACTCATCTAATCATATGAATTTAAACTGCATGAGTCCATATGTCCTCAATGCATGACACTAAACTACGGTTCTACCCTGAATATGTTCTGGGTGCTCCATGTTACTTATGGGATGCACATGATCTCTTACCAGAGAGGGTTTCCCCTACTATTGATGGACTCCGGCCCCACCATCCTTAAGAAAAAAATTTGGCTTTATTCTCATTCTTATGGGATACGTAGCGATGCCCAGGTATATTTCCACAGGCCCAGCCCTAGGGTCATTATCCCTTCTGGCCACCTGACCTCGATCTTGGTCCAGGCAGTATTACCTTTAAATGATGTGCATCATCCTCACCATGCGACCTTTGTAATCTGTGTTTATCACCATTATCAATATGATGAAAAACTAAAAGTCATTTCAGGTCCTTTCTAGAGTGGTTTTATGTGGAAGTATTTTTGATCCATGATCAGACAGATATGCCCACATTATGTGCTTCCACCATGATGGCATTATTTCAAGAGTGTTGGACTCCATTCGAACACCCCATCACTCATCATTCCACAAATTTCAATCCCTTTATTCGGACCCTTGTCCACTATTAAATCTAAAAGAACCCCCTAACAGTATGGATGCAAGGCCTATGGCTCGCCTACTGTCTTGGGCCAACGTTCTGGAAGACTAATGGGTAGAATTTTGAGTCAGGCCCCTTGTTTTGAACATGATCAATGGCCGAACCTCATTTTTATCTCCATTTTAGGATAACACAATAAGGATACTATGTTTTGAACATAGTCAATGGTTATCTTTCATTGTCATGAAACCCCCACAGTGTTCCAAATCTGGGGTATCATGAGTCACACTTTCCACTCCCCGATGTTCAGATTAATTACAAACACCCCTGGTGTTACCCCGCTTGAGCACTAGAGCACATTGGGAAGACAAAATGTCGATTGTTCTGAGATATTCATTCTCCAGTCAGGCCTCTCCCTTTCTTCCTAGAAATCTGGATTGGTTGTTCAAACCCTGGATTCTTGAATCTTGGTTTGCACTCTAATATTCAGATGGAATGACAAGGTGGTCATCCCTTGTTTCTCACATCGGGCCTGACCTACGTGAGCTTAGGGACATATCTCTGGATGTACCATGAATGTAACGAATATTCAATAGACCAAAAATGAATAATATGACTCATTCATGAATTTAGCATAAATAATCAAAACATGAAGTCACGTTCAAATGTTACATGCATCACAGTACTCGAGGATTGACCCCTCCCATGGACAGGATTACCCTATCAAAAGAGTGTTGCAGCTCCACCACCCTCGGTCTTGTGGAATCCAAAATTCGCTGTCACCTATTCAGTTTCTACTCCTCCGAGGAAGCAATGGGGCACTGTACATTAGCCACGGTCTGGGTCCACTCCTCGTTGGTTTGGATGATGGTCATATCCTCAGAGGCTTGCCTCATGCGCACTTTGGCCTCCAAAAGCTGGGCCTTAAGCCACAATATAATATCCAATCGCACGTTGAGGAAATCAGAATGCTCATCTGCCCAAAAATGCAGCCGCTGAATCTCATTTTCATCCCCTTGGAGCCTCTTGATGTTCACCACTTTTCTCCGCTTCCAACCCACACCAAGGCTGTGGTCATATTCTTGGATCTTATCCACAATGATATCTCAGACGAGCATATGGGGATGTCCGGAAACCACTCCTCTATCACACAGTTCATGAAGTCACAGACGAAGTCTCTCTGTCTGGTTAATCCATTGTGGTTGAGGGTGTCATCAATAAAGCACTTGATTAGCTTCCATGACTGGTGATGGACTACCTTGCTATCCTCTTCATCAGAGGCCGTATCATCCCAGTCTATGGGATTGGTAGGCTCATACATAGGGAGCACCTCCAAGAACTTGTCAATAGGGTCCACATCTTGTGTATGATTGGGTATGGAAGGACCTATGTAGTCTGATCGATTTTCATCATCAGATCCTACCTCAGTAATCTTATGCTCTGCCCTGTTATCAGTCCCACTAGTGATCGGGAGCACCGTAGCCCAGTCGGTTCGGGTGTATGCTTCCATGATCACCAGCATTCCCCTAGGAAAGGTGCCTCTAGGAGTACCAACCAACCTTTCCAAGGAAGCCCACACCATTTGATGAGCTGTGCATACCAATAACGACACAGATTTCAGTTAACCAGATCAATGGGTGGTAGATAAGAATTCTATAAAGGGGACTTAAAAAGATCAAAATTTCGGTCTCTCTCCTGGGTTGTTTCCATCATGACCCCAAGGCGTGGCCCTATGTATATTTTTGGGACGTCTGAAAACTCTAGAGGAACCACCATTAGTGTCCTGGCCCCACTGGATGTGGTAATTTACAATGTCGTGGGTGTAGATCCCAAAGGCCCGACATCTGCATCTACTAATGGGTGAGAACAATTTATGCATATAAGGCCCTCTTACGTAGTATAAAAATTAACGTGGGGTCAGTGGTAACCTAGAAGTAGATCCCAGGGAATGCACTAATGGTTTTACCTCGAGATCCCTTGCAAACTCAAATTCTAGATCCAAATTGCCATCTTCACCCTCCTCTAATGGGCTCCCTTTACCAGCCTCCTCCCCCCAAGAAGACTCTTCTAATTCTTTCGAAAAAGGGAATCACTCCATTAGTTCTATAGTTGACAACTTTGGAGGGGTCATACGATCCAGAAACACCTTTACCCAATCTTTCATTGGACGCAGGGCACCTTGGGAGTGCATGAAGTCCTCCAACTCGGCCATGTGTTGCTCCTCCTCCACCTGGGATACTACAATGCCAGGCCTAACCGGGCTGATTCCTGAAAAATCCATCCTGAGATGGTTCAGGTGATGCCACATCTCAGACACGTTGAGGAATTTCTGGTTGACATCCTAGATGTCCCAAGATTCCAGGAAGACGGTGTTCTCTTGCATGTCTATATAGCGCAACCACTTCCCTGGAGCCTGGGTGGATATCCTGCAGAATCCCCTTGGTGGTCTCCCATCTGGATGACTCTGCTCTTCTTGGACTGTCGAGTCCGCTGCCACTGCTAGATCCACTACTACCTCCCCTTCAACTAGTGTGGGCCTCACCACCACTGCAGCCCCACCACCACGAGATGTCCTCGACGTCATCCAACCTCGGCCTCGAGGATGGGGAGGAACCCCATCACTGGCCTGAACACTTGGCTACTCCAACATCTCCCAAGTGTAGGCCACCACATAGCTTTTGGCGTACTCCTTCACCAGTCCGAAGACAACCATGGGTCGAGGCATCTCGTTTGCAATATTCCCATCTTCCCATTTGAACACGATCCACATTCGCCTCATCATGCACGGGTGGTCCTCGTAACACACCCTCAAATAGACTAGTGGGGTCAGTCTCTGCATGCACCAAAACTTCCTTGAAAATTTGTGTGGGGTGTACGGCTCACATAGGGACTCGCGGTCCACCAATGCCACCGGGACTCCACCCAAAAGGCTAGGAGGTAGGAGCAATGCCCCTCCATTCCCCAGCCATCATTAGTGAACATGCTTGTTGGTAATGGGAACAGGTGGAAATTGAACTCATCTACATTCTAGACCTGGTTCAGTACTACCTACACAATCTACATGACCAGAAATCTCCCCAAAAAATTTTGAATGGATGGGAGGAATTTTGATCATAGGGGGGAGATGGGGTTCAGATATTCATAGACCCCCTAACGCGTGTCTCTATCCACCCATACAGGAGGTGGAATGGACCACATATTCTCTGTGGCCTCTTCCCCTTACTGATATGCCACAACATCTTGTACATCTTGGAGATCATCGAGATCCATATGTTGACCCGTCCTCCTGTTTTTAGTAGGGATTCCATGATAAATGTGGTCGGTCGCACACCCATGTTTGTGTCTCTCACTGGCAGGATCCAACCACAAATGAGTTTCATAATGAATGCAGCTAACCTCACTACCGATTGCTACATGGTACTGACGATGAATCCCCATATCTTCCACTGTATATCCTCCAAGAGCCACCAGTACGAGTGCTCCTTGACTCATTGAGCTCCCTTATGGAAAGTTTGAGGCCTCATAGGGAACTGACTATTTCTTGAGAAGATCATGAACTGCTTTAACCAACATTTGAAGTGGGAATATATCACTAGCTTCTTGTCCTCTCATGGCACTAGGTTCATCAACTCCATCTCCAGTGGTGGAATATTTTCCAGATCCTTCCTTGCACCCATGACAGGGAGGAACTCACCATACACCACCCCAAGTATTGGGACCCCGATATCTGATGCAAGTCCCATAAACTGATGTCAACCTCTCCATGGTGAAAATGGAAGGTACTAGTCCTCGATGACCATCTGGTCAGAAACTCCATAATCTGCTTCTTCGTTTGATAGATATGGAATTGGGAGGCCCAAGCTACCTTATATAGGCCAACTCTTCTCACCTATGCCCCGAATTCCATGCATGAGGAACCTACCCAGTAGGTCCAGGACCAGTTTTCTATGAAGTGGCTGCCCTGGCGCATATCCCACTTATTGGACCACCCCTTTTATGGGTTCCTCAGGGATGCCTTCATGATAATATGGTACAACAGTGGAGATTTATCTAGATACATTTATTTCCCATCAACATTATTCAAGTGATTGTATAGGAAGTCAACATTGACAGATGTGAAGTCCTCATACGCATGGTTGTTAGCCGCCCTAAACCACTAGCATTGACACGACATGCTCCTAAACCAGCAAGATGGTTCGTCCCTGCTCACTTTAGGGATGAAGATGTCATCCCTCAAACCAATTTCATATAGAGGAAGCCTCCTCCATAGTGGATAGTCCTTCAGGATTTCTGAGAGAAGTGACACTAGTGAGTTATGGTCAGAATGGATTCACCAATACATCACTATACCCGAGCCATCCACCATTTCATCCCTCAGGGCAGTATCTGGAAGGACCCCCTGATAGCCTCTTAGTGAGCCATTCAGTTTTTGATGTTTGGACATTTTTTTTAATGGTTTATGACACTATTTTGCGGAGCCCTTTCACGAAGCTCATTCGTGAAGACCAGTTTCAAATCCTGATCTTAGAAAAGAAATCGCGGAGCCCTGTCCTGGACTTTAGGCACAACCCACAGAGCACATCATCGTGAAGTCAAAGACTCACTGTGTGCTGGGAAACAGAAATCCCGATTCGCAAAGAGAAATCACAGAGTACGTGGAGCTTCACAAATCGAGATCGCTAAGTGCCAAAATGCATATGTGTGAATGGAAAAAATATAGGTCATCCCCCTATTTATAGCTGATGAACCCTTGTACTTCCCGACATGTCCGACCACGATGAGTGTCACGGCGCTCTCAGCCTGCGCGCTTCTCCCTTTCCTTGCGAGCCTCCTTCACGAGCCCTCTTCGTGATTGTTCATGGAGTTTTGGTGATTAACCCTAAATATTTTACCCTTGATTTCCCCTCAACTTCATGTCTAGGGGGGGGGAATTTATTGGTGCCAAAATTTGGGAAGAGGATGAACAAATAGACAGAATTTTGGGCGGGCTCACAAATCTTGTTCACGGAGCCCTGCTGCACTGTGGCCGGTGTGAAGCTCCTCCTCCACGAAGCCACCATGGAGCAAGGAGGCAGAAGGCTCCATGAACTAGTTTGATGTTTGCGAAGCCACCACCATAAAAGGAGATGGGAGGCTCTATGAACTAGTTTGAAATTTGTGAAGCCGTTGTGGAGTAAGGAGGAGAGAGGATTCGCGGTTACAAAAAAATGCCACGTGTCATCATGCCCTACAAGCTCTATATTGTGGAGCCTGTTACCTATAAATACCAGGCTCCCCTCATGCCCAAAGGATGTATCCTTCTAAATTTCACCTTTTTATCTCTTAAATCATGAAGCTATTTCTGCTATGTGAACTATGAGATTTTTAAGGTACTTTAGCATCACGAAGTGCCTCTCCCTTTGCTTGAATTCAACCCCTCTTCAAAGATGGATTCCCTTTTTGGAGACCAAAGGCCTCCGCGAAGGAAGTCGATCTCCAAGGGGACTTGGGTATTCATGGATCACTTATTCTTTGCGAAATACCCTCCATGAACATGTGAATCACATGCTAGGGCAGGGTCACTGTACTTCACGAAGCACATTGCTTCACGAAGCACATTGCTTCACGAAGCACATTGCTTCACGAAGCACATTGCTTCACGAAGCACATTGCCTCACAATGCTACACTTCAGAGGGAACCCTCACTTCGCGAAGCACTACTCCACAAATTTCTTTCCACTTCATGAAGAACCTTCCATTTTCACCTATTCACATGGTTTTGTTTAATTCTTTGGTTGAGGGTTGTCAAGATCTTGATTCCCCTCTTGCCTCTCTAAACGTTTCACAAAGTACCAACCCTTGACACAACAATCGTGTTGACAAGGTTTCGACATCAAGAATAGATTAAAGGATACCAAATAATACTAATATCTTTTTGATGTGTGAGAGAAAAAGGATCCTTGTGTTTCTCAATCTGAAAAACTCAAGTTTCCCACTTGAAATTTCATCCCAATCGGTGTTGAAATGAAAAGTGGTTCACTAAATTAAACCCAAGAAATGAACTCATATGAGAAACATGATTAGATAAAACATAAGTGAAATAATCCACACCCAAATTACACAAAAACATTTGAGTATCATGTGTCGGAACTCCCTTCCATGTATGTGTAGCTCCCTCGAAATGATCGTCCATCGTTTAGCTCGCCATCGATAGGAGGAGAAGGCTCAGATAGAACTCCTTCTTCATTGTTGATCCCCCTATGATGATAGGGGCCTCCAGAACATCAATATGAGGAGAAAACTCATTTGGTTCTTTAAAATACAAGAGCTTTACCTCCTAGTCGAACTTGCAAATTAGGAGACTAAGATGCCATTTTATAGGAAAATGGGAAGGTGGTTTTGAGCAGATATAATTCAGAAAACCATTTTTCATAGGTGTTTCAACCTCCAAATAGGCTTATCTAGATTTGGAGAAAATAAACAAGTTGTATTCCTACCTCTTTTCTATCTCCACCGAAAGTTTGGCATAAATTGGACACCTATAGCCCGAGATATGGACATATCACATCACACCACTTTTGACATCATGCAGATTCGGTGTGCTGGACAGATCAGGTCGGTTGGGCCACTAGATGGCAGAATGAGTCCTGGGTTCCTTCATAATAAATGTATCCCAATAAAAGGTGGAGCAGAACACAAAATATAATCCCAATTGAATGCACATTATAGTAGCAGTATGCAGATTAATCCACTGGTGTGCTTGGATCCTGTGTAGTTTAGCCCATTTTTTCAGGACATCATCATGGGCCCTCTAAATCACCTCCTCCTGCAATGGAATAATCAAAACAAGTCTCATTGCCCTTTTTAAAAGTGATAAACACAAAATAAATGATTCAAAAATGGAATAAAACTCAAAATTTTTTTTTTTTAATTTTCAATATAAATCAAGTTCATCACAGTGGTGTAGAGGTGAAAATTACATAGTGAATCGTGGTGCGATCACACCCACACACCTAAACATTTGAACTCCTGGGAAAAGTCACATATTCAAATAAAATTAGGCATATAAATATTCTCAACATCATGAAGATTTAACATTCGAGGAAATTTTAATTCATTAAAGTAATGAGATCAATGCACGAACCACACCAAGGAGTTGTTCATATGGAAAAAGATGTCTCATAAATCACATCACAAATAAATTCAAAGAGATTCAGGACACCCACATGAGAAAGGAATTTAAAAGTCAACCATTAAATTAACTCTCCATGTGCGTGTGTTAAAACCATTCCATGCTATTATTTCCACATTATATCCAATTAATATATGTTATTTTAAAATTATTCAACTTTAAATGAATTTTTCCCGAACCTTTCCTACATACTTTGCAATCATATTTCAATCCCACTCACTTAAGAATTCCCAAAAGTCAAACTGTAAACTCCCGACCTTGATATGCCCATATTTTTTACATTTCATTACTCCCCTCATTTTTTATTTTTTAGAAGTTTCATTTGGAACAAATCTCACACTCATCTCTCAACCCTTGTTTTATATCCAAACGATACTAATTGCAATAGTTATAACAAGATCAAAGGTTGAGGAGGAGTGGTTTTTGACCTGCCCAAGACTCAATCATTTTTTGAGGGTGTACAACAGTCGGACATTATGTACACACGCATAGATCAATCTATTATTGTATTGAAACAGATCGGATAAGGAACAAACGTATGAAAATATCATTTAAAGCTGAAAAATATTAACCTAACATATATTTACCTTGTATTAAGTACGAAATATTAAAACTTCGTAGTTTAGTGCAAAAACGTATGGAGATATTAGTGAAACAGTTTGTCCTAAGACTACTTACACAAGGGGCATCAATCATCTCAAATGTTTCACAGTGATACAACCATTTATATCATTGAAAGAAAACCAATTCACTAAAAATCACTCCCTAATATTAACTTCATACAAAAACTCTTTTCACAATTCTTTATGGTATTTTTACTTTCCCCTTTTATGGTCACATAATCATGGAAATTTGAATTTTTTTATGCGGAAAAAATAAAAATACCATACAGAAGGCAAAAAAGAGAAGAAAGAAGAAAGATAATGGAAAGCCTAATGAACTCAACAAGACAAGGAAAAGTGAAAATACCATAAAGAAGTTGAAAAAGATAATAAAGAAAGAAAAAAATGATGAAAATTCCTATCTAACCTAGGAATGTACCCATCCCCCCACACCTAGAATGTACAGTGTCCTCAATATAATAATTGAGAAGGTGAGAAGGAAAGATAAAACCTGGCGTGTTTCACTAGTATATTGCTTCTTGAAAAAGGAGTTCCTCCATTGGGAACTCCAAAAGGGCTTTGTGGAAGTGCTTTAGCCGCTGCCCATTGACAGTGAAGGTTTCCTTGGTTTTTTCATTTTGAACCTGGACAATAGTAAATTGAGATACATTAACAACAGTGTATGGGCCAAATCAGTGGGAATGAAGATTACCTGGACGCAACTTCATCCTTGCATTATAAAGGAGGACCTTCTGCCCAATGTGGAACTAAAGATGAAGGATAAGACAGTCGTGGGCAGCCTTGGTTCGCTCCTTATAAATCAAGGAGTTTTCATATGCATCTATTTTCATTTCCTCCAAATCATGATTCTGCAGATTCCTTTGGGAACCCACACCAGCAAGATTAGAATTACATTGTTTGATGGCCCAATAGGCCTGGTGATCAATCTCAACAGGTAGGTGACAAATCATTCCAAACACAAGATGATAAGGTGGAATTCCAATGGGAGTTTTGAAAGTAGTACAGAAGCCCCATAATGAATCATCAAGTCGAAGACTCCAATCTTTTCTATTGGGTTGAACCATTTTTCAAGAATCTGTTTTACCTCACAATTTGACACCTTGGCTTGACCATTGGTCTATGGATGATATGAAGTAGAAAATATATGACCGACCACATACCGATGAAAAAGTGATTGCATTGTTCGGTTGCAGAAATGAGAACCCTGGTCACTGATGATGATCTTAGGTAATCCAAAACTACAGAAGATTTGGGTTCTCAAAAATTCTAAAACTACCTTATAATCATTAGTCCTTGTAGCTTGTGCCTCTACCCATTTTGATACGTAATCAACTACCAGAAGAATCTACAAGTTGCCAAAGGAATTGGGAAATGGAACCATAAATTCAATGCCCCAGACAACAAAAATGTCATGAAAGCGGAATAATTGTTGTGGCATTTCATTTCTTTTAGAGACATTCCTCATTCTTTCACAATGAGGACAAGATTTTCAAAAATCATGGGAATCCCGAAAAAGTGTTGGCCAAAAGAGACCAAAATCAAGGACCTTGCAAGCAGTCTGTTGGGGACCAAAGTGCCCCCCACAGGAAAGAGTGTGGAAGAATATAAGGATAGATAGAAACTCGCTATCGGGATCACAACGCCTAAGGACTTGATCGCTACATGTGTTCCAGAGATAGGGGTTATCCCAAATATTCCAACGAGAATCATGTTTAAGACGAATAGCTTGGTTTTTATTGAATATATTAGGAATGAAAGATTCTACCAAATAATTTACAATTTCATCTTACCAACGAATAAAATCTTGCACTCGGTACAATTGCTCATCAGAAAAATGTCATTAATGGGAATATTGGGGGATGACTCAATTACCGAAGATGGGGGAATCCTTCTGATATAGTCAGCCACCACATTCTCTACTCCTTTTTTATCTCTAATTTCTATATTAAATTCCTGAAGGAGGATCATCCAGTGAATGAGACATGGCTTGGCTTCCGGTTTCTTAAGGAGACATCGAAGGTCTGCATGGTCTGAGAACACAATGACTTTGGACCCCAAAAGGTATGATCTGAATTTTTCCAAGGAAAAAACAATGGAAATGAATTATTTTACATTTTTCATCTAGTTTTTTTGGGCTGGGTCCAAAGTACGTGAGGCATAGTCAATGACATGTGGAGCTCCATCAAACCTTTGTGACAAGAATTCCCCAACTGCATAGTTAGAGGCATCACACATGAGCACAAATGGTAAATCCCACCGAGGTGGTCGGATTACTGGGGGTGAAGTGAGACTCAATTTTAACTTATTAAAATCTTCCTCATATTCTTTATCAAAAAAAAAAATTCTTTTGGACCTATCCACAAAAGTGTGGCATAAATTGGACACTTATAGGCCAAGATATGGACAGATCACAACACACAACTTTTGACATCATGCAGATTCAGTGTGCTGGATAGATCAGGTCGGTTGGGCCACTAGATGGACGAATGAGCCCTGTGTTCCTTCATAATAAATGTATCCCAACAAAATTTGGACCTATCCACAAAATATTAGCGAAATTGGATGGAAGGTCTAGTATAAGTGTGTGGATTAATCCACTGCTGTGTTTGGATCCTGCGCATTTTAGCCCATTTTTCTTGGACATCATCAGGGGCCCTACAAATCACCTCCTCCTACAATGGAATAATCAAAAAAAGTATCATTTACCTTTTTAATAGTGATAAACACAAAATAAATGTTTCAAAAATGGAATGAAACTTGTCATTATTTTTATAATTTTCAATATAAAACTAGTTAAACATAGCGGTGTAGAGGTGAAAATTACACAGTGAATCATGGTATGATCAGAAGTATACACCTTCGTGAAGCCCCTCCGAAACATGGAGCACTAGAGATTCATGAGGCTTCTACCTATGAACTCTATTTCTCCGCAACTCATTTTCCCGTGCGACCCTCCAGGGTTGCACAAAGTGATTTTAAAGTCCCTTGGGTGATGCTTACCATTTCCTTTCTTAGCAATGTGCTTCTTCAAATACGTACACTAACATGTATTACTTCTTCGCATAGACACACTAATGTGGGACCCTCAATGGATCACTCTACAACACCCCTCACTACGGAATTGATGATGCCTTACCTTCATCAAGGGTGAGAGGGTATCAATTGTGTATATCCTTGGGGTGCAGAGTGAACCCACCTCGTCTGAGCTACGGGATGTGAAACAGCTAAGCACCATCGTCCTCAGCACATGACATTAAAATGTAACCCCACCCCATGCATCATATGCAGGGTTCCCCATCTCAGACATTCTCTACGCCCACTGGCCTCCATGGGAGTGAGATAGTCCTCACATGGAATGATATCCTCTTTTATAGAGAAACATAAGTCCGTGGGGAAAGGGAAAACACCTTGGTGTAATCCCCTATCCTTTCTTGTGGGAGGCAGCATCTCTACTCCTCGTATCTTCTTCCAAGCCAAATACCAAAGAGGGGGAGACGGGCACCAGAGCCCTCCTCTCTTCTGTGTCAAATCCCTCTCCCTATGGGGTTTGTCGCCACCGGGCCTCCATCGTGGATTACGTCCCAATCTCCATATCTCTGGGATGTGAACCACACGTAAGCCCATGTTTCGTCTTCAGGATGCTAACTATGTGTAAGCCCCATTCCACTTCCACAGACGCACCTTTCATGACGTGATTGTCAGGTCTTTGCTGCCTCTTGTTTCTCACACCGAGAATGACTCCTGTGGGTTTAGAGTAAGCACCGACCATGAAATTCTTTCTATGAATCATGGAGTGTAAGCCCCAAACACCATCCCTAACTATGCAAACATTGATCCTTTCCAAGATAAGGTATGTAGGAATCCTCCCTGTGGTTTAAGATCAACAACCATTGGTCTCGACCACTTCACGTCGGTTCACCAATACATCCATCCCGAACTACGTGGACTTTGATCCTTACCAAGGAAAGGTCTATAAGAAGTGTTGGGACCACTTTGTGTATGAATATTGTATTTGTTGTCGATAGTTGTCAATACTAGTCAAAGTGAAGAAGGAGATGAAAAAGGAATCCAAAGTTGATGGAAATCGGATGAAGTGAGGATGCCTGGAAAATTGTTATGCAATCATAGCATTGGATGTCACACTGGGGAAATTCTCCAAGAAGTAAATTTTGACGGTTTTTGAAGTGATATTGAGTTCAAAGAACATGTTTCAAAGGTGACACACTGTTTACAACAATGAAGAATAGCAAGGTATCATCCATCTGAGGATGATTGAAGAAGAATGATGATTTCAAGAAGACCATGAAATTCTTCCTGATAGAAATCCATGCAAGAGATTTATTGAAGAATAAAATCATATTATTTACAAGTTTTTTAGAATGATGGTTTAACAAGAAGAGAAAATGTGGAAGGTCTTGGCATTCTGAGGTAGCCATGAATTTCACATTATATCGAAACTAGATGATGCTTGGATGATATGTATTTCAAAAATATCATAGGTCAGGAGAAATTGTGATGCAAGCCTTATTATGGAAAGGGGGAGAAATGATGATGACAGTCATATATAGTTTTTATTGGAAGGAGTGATGCTGTTGGAAGATAGGGAAGTTTCTGTACGTCACACTGTAATTCTGACGATGCTAGATCTGGTCTATAAAAGGATACATATCACTATAGTTAAATTCGTGATAAAAGCTGAAGAATGGTTATGGGAAGTAGTGAAGAGGGAAATGAAAAAGCAATAAACAATATGGGGGCGGCATAAAGGCACAGTTTAAGGTGGCGCCATTTTGCAGTGTTTGCCAAATTGTAGGGCCTGAAAATCGGGAGATGAATATCTGTTTTTGGCAATGGATATTGCACGCAAGATTGTAGATGGTTTAGATTTGTGCGTGCAAGGCATGATTCAAGGTCGGAACATCGAAAATTGGAAAATTCATGGAGTGTGCAAAAATGTAGGCATGTTTAGTGAAAAAATAATGTGTTGCGTGAAATAGTAGCGGGATGCATGAAATATCCGTGGGATGCGCGAAATATCTGTGGGATGCGCGAAAATGATAGTTGTGCACGAAATAGCAATGGGATGCACAAAAAATGAAGGCTGATCAAAATATTGGCATGGTGCATGAAATAAATGAATGAAGTTTTTCCCGCAAAAGGTGTGTCAAGATCAGAAGCTAAAAAATTGGCAAAGGCATGAAATGTGCGAAATATGGGAGCAATGCGCAAAATATGATATCGCGGAAAAGATTGGGTTTGTGAGAAATATGGAACGTGGTGTGTAATTTTGCGCGCAATTGGTGTATTTTGACTGGATAGTCAAAAAATGGCAGTCCCGAGGTGTGCGAAAAATCCAAGAAGGTGCGTGTAATCTAAAGAATTGAGAGAGAGTTTTACGCGCAGAAAGGGGTTTTACATTGAGGGTAAAAACTACCTATAAATATGAGGTGATCGTCCCTCATTTGTAGTGACTCGACACATAGAAAAATACCGAGCTATGACACACGAAAAAATTTAAGTATAGAGTATTGCGCAAAAAGAAGAAGTGTTCGTGAAAAAGAAAGTGTTGCACGAAAAAGGAATGTTTTGCACGAAAAAAAAGAGTTACGCGAAAAGGGTTTTTTACGACAAAAGGTGTTTTTACGCGCAAGGTTTGAATTTTATGTGCAAGCCACAAAGAAGGTAGTGCGAAAATTTTTAGGGTACCATAGTCCTTTGATAGCTGCATAGCACTCTCGAAGAGACTTTGCGAAGAAGGAAGTGTCGTGAAACATTCAGTATCACAAAGAGAAGAAGAACCACACTCACACAACTGGTGTTCAACACTCTCATTGTGGTTTGCAATGTGAACAATAACTAGGTGTGAGACTGAATTCATATTTTCACAAAGGATGAATTTTGTATACCGATACACTTTTGTATTGGTATTGAGAATTGAAGTAAGAGATTAAGACACTGTAATTATACTGTGTCAAAGGGAAAGAAGAGAAGAATAAGAACATAGTATTCCCAACTAAAGGATGCAAATTATCCAGGGTAGTTTAATTTAGATGATGCTATGTGAGCTGATCCTCAGTGTCTGAATAATCACATTGGTGTATGTGATTCTAGCTGATGAAAGAAGAAGTTTTAGTGCAGTTGGTTGTTGCACTAAGAAGAAGAAAGAAAAAGTCTAGTGTAGTTAGTGTTGCACAAGAGAAGAAGAGAATGAAAGAAGGAAAAATTGCTTGCCTAATGCTTTGCAAGTAATCAAGTGAAGAGAACTGAGGAAGATCAAGAGAAGAACCTACCTTACAAAATAAGGAAGAAGACTATCTCCATAGGCAGTATAATGAACCAGCTAGAGGGTACAAGTTGGACTTGGATATCACCAGTCCAGTGAAGAGGATTCTTTCCCACCACCCCTCCAAAGTGTAGGGACTCACACTAGCTATAGGATTGTTTTCCTAGCCACTCCATTGTAATAATATTTTACATTATAGTGGTGAATCCATGCACGGGTCATTCCCATGAATGGATTGGACATAGCTACTCTTATTGAGCGGTGAACCTTGTAAAAATATCGTGTGCATATTTTTACTTCTTTATATTATTGCATGCGATAGGGAAAAGAGAATAAGAGAATCAAGATCCTAATAGGTCAAGATGTACAAGGATAAAAGTTGGAATTGGCTTTAAAATTCCCCAACACTGATTCACCCCCCCTCTCAGTGTTAGGTATATCCCAAACTGGTCCTCTCAGGAAGCCTCCTTGAGGTTTAATCCCAACACCCAGTTATTCCAACCCCATTCATTAAGGGTCACCTTCGTCCCTCATGATGTTAAACTACATGCCCCTTTTCATCCCACACGACGTTAAATGATACCCGCTCGAACTACATGGTCTTTGACCCCTATCTCCTAGATAGGGTATGTAGGTAGCCTTCATGAGGTTCAACCCTATCTAGATGTAAGTCGTTGTGCCCCAATCTAGTGGTAATATATTCTTACCATCCATCGGGAAGCTGTTGTGCCCATCCAGTGGTAAGATGTTGTAAACCCCATCTAGAGATAAGCCATTGTAAACCTCATACAACGGTAAGCCGTTGTAAACACCATCCCATAGTAAGCTATTGTAAACCCCATACAATGATAATCGTTTGTGATCCCCTACCCAATGGTAATCCATTTTGTACCTCACGCAGTGGTAAGACATTGTGATCCCTATTCAGCGATAATCCATTGTCCACCTAATCCCAGCGATAAGACGTTGACGTCTCTTCCGTTGGGACCCATATCTCTGGTCCATCCCCATGGCGTCAGACCAACCATGGGATCCTAACCATGCGTAAGCCCTAGTATATCATCGGGTTGTTGTACTCTGTGCACACCCCAATCCTATACTTCTTCTTGAACTACGGGGACTTTTATTCACTTCCATGGGGATACGTAAAAGGTCACTTTGAGGCTCAAGACAAACATCACCTTCTCCCTCGAGTCGAATCCATATCATTATCCATACACTTCACTTAACCATCCATTATCTATCTCGATTCTTACCTAGGCCGCCACATAACAGTGAGATCATTCCATTAACCTCTTTCCTTCTCCTAACAGCAACTGGGTAACTAACCACGCGGTAGCCCCAACATCAGTGTTCTCTCTAAGGGTTTCACCCATCTGATCAACTCCCATCAGTGTTATGATCAGTCTGATCTATCTTAATTAGACAATAAACTCGCAGAATACCCTTTGATAAACACAGGATGCTGAGGAAAACCTCAAAGACATTCCTATGACATATAGCCCCCTGTATTCAATGTGGGATGCCTCGGGCTTCTGTACCCACAAGAAGCCCTATAATTAGGGGAAGAAAACCAAATGCACTAGTGTCCTAGCATCTAGACATGCTATTGATGTCCAACATGACTACTCCACCAAAAAAAGGTGGCTTTTGTGGATGGACCCCTTGGAATGTATTGATAGAATCAGTGTAATTAACTGGCATCCATCAAGATATGACACATGAAAGAGTTTCACAAACAACGTCCTAGTATATAATGGAGACCAGGACTAGGTGATGATTTTCGAGGATGAATACACAAAAGGATGAACTGACATCCTATTATCCCATATTGATTAAGGAGAAAACATCCCTGAATAAGCGACATATGTGTCCTGCCTTTGGAAAGTGGGAATGTAGGGAAACAAGCAGCGCGCCCTCAAATAGATGGAGGTGCACTCCCTAGAAACATCCTCAAAAACAAGAACCTTCTGAAGTATGTTTATATGACACAACCTGAAGATTTTTGACTCCAAAGGACACTGATAAGATATCAAAATTTTAAAAAACCATTTATGGACTAAAGTGATCATCCAGTTCAAGGAACATTCCAATTTATGATGACATAATGTGATTTGGTTTCATATTGAATGAATGTGTTCCTAGTGTCTATAAACTATTTAATGGGATTTTTTTCATTTTCTTAATAGTTTATGTCAATGAAATATTAATTATGGGAAATGAAATATAATTTTTATAGCCTGTTAAGGCTTGTTTTGAAAAATAATTATCTATGGAGGACTTATGTGAAGAAACATTTTTTCTTGGGATCAAGACCCATCGTGATAGATCTAACAGGCTTCTCAGACTATGTCAAGGTACATATAATTACATGATAATAAAGATTTTTATTATGGAATAGTATAATATGGGGTTTCTTCTAGTGTCACATTAATGTAGTTGGTTCCCTAGAACCCACTACTGAGTTCTTTATAATTACATCAAATCATAGTTTTGAATATTGATAAAATACTTATCATATCCTGATTTCTCTTCTACATGAAATAATATGTGATAATTTCCTAATCATAACTACAAAACTGAAAGTTCAATCCAGTTCCCCACTATGATGAGAACCCATATGTTAGATGAAAATATTAATCAATATATGTTCTATATATGGATAAAATCCTTTGAGGGACACAAAATCTAGCCTATTAGGGGTGCACACTCATATAACATTGATTCAAATTATCACGATGCAAAACCATGTTAATTTATAGTGTTTGTGATTATGAGAATAAGGCCCACCATTAGTAAATCAATATTTATATGTGTCATTGGTTGTTCCTATGTTTGGATTTGTTTATTGGTTGATAGAATTTATAATCAATTTTAATGTATAGTATGAGTTGCATATTTTGATGTATTAATGAAAACCATGACGACACATGTTCACATAGAAGTGAGATATGTTAGGTGTATCATGAGGAATATTTCATTAATTAATAATGAGATAAATGATGTGTTCCATACTTAATATAAGTTTACATCTATGACTCATTGATGTAAATTATATAGCCTATAAAAATTCATTCACATGGGGTTCTTGAGGAAAGTTCTATTTCTGTAAATTCAAAGAAAGAGATATCAATCACATGGGTTGATGGAACTAGTATTCACCCTACTCGATTAGGGATATCACGGTAAAGATATTACATTACACACTAACCATCCATATGGTATTTTGTATACTTAGTTCATTAACTTCTTTCTATATGTTTTCTTTGGCATGTTGTTTCCCACAAACATAGAACTTTGGGATGCTTCACCTAATTCCACTGAGAAAGAGGCCTAAATGGAGACACACCAAGTGTAACTAAATCATCATTTAAATAATAGTAGTAATTAATATTTGAAATATTTAATAAATATTATTCCTAAAGTAGGTTTAATTATTTTTCATTTTTTCTTGATCATATATTTTTTGACACTATTTATTTGAGAGAATATTTTATGAACATAATATTTAATAAATAATTATATCCATTTTAGTGAATATAATATTTAATTATTTATTAGAGAATAATTCAGTGATATTTATTTAAAAAATAAATAGTAATTATTCAAGGTATGATCTATATTGTGATGTAATGGATGACCGAGTTTATTAGACCGATTAAAAATAAGATATATATTAAATATTATTTGAATAAATAACATTTACTTAATTTGTGAGATTTTTACATGTCATGAAATAATAATGATATTATTATTATTACAGACATGGGATTACACATATATTAATTAAATTTTAAGGGTGGATGTGAAAATTTTATTTTCCAAACCTAGAAGTGAAAAAACTCAATTATATGTTTTTCTAATGGACTTCCATATCATTTTTTGTGAAAAAATTATATTTAGAGAGAATTCTCATGAATCCCTTGAGAGATCCCCCTCTGTGAATTATATAAATAATGAAGATATATCCACCACCAAAACCACTCTTATGTCTAGATAGATCATAGAGATCCCTTCCATGAAGATATTCTCAGGGCGATCAAAGATGATAGATGCAAGCATTTGGATATTCTGTTCCAGCACCTTGAGATTCATAAGGAAAAATTCACAAGTTCATGGAGCACATGTGAGTGATTAGTGGAGGGAATCTAATATTGATTCCTATAACTCAAAAATGATATGATATAGAGGTGTTTCCAAATTCATCATCAAAGAACAAATTCATTTTCAAGGTAATTATTTAATGGATTAAATCAATTATAAATAAAATGTGTTGGTAATTTTATTTTGGTCATGAAATTATCTCTTAAACTAATCATTGATTCAATTATGTTGGTCATGAAATTTATCATCTATGTAAATATCAAATTGATTATCAATTATTAAAAAATTAAAAGTTTCTCATTCCCCGTTCATCACTTCTGCCCTACTTGGAAGCTTCAAGCGATATCATGGTGGTCACATAATTATTTATAATTAATTTAATGTTTATTGGTTGATTTAATCATTTATTATTATTTTTAAACTCTATTTTGATCATTCATTAATAAATTTTTTTACATTTTATATTATTACTTTTCATTATTGAAAATAAAATAAAATATATTAATTTTATGAATGAATAGAATTTGAATAACTCATTCAAAGGTGCTGTAGATTTTGAATGGTTATCACAAGAGTAAGTTCCATGGAGCTGGTTGGTACACATTGTGTACCTGTGTTTAATGAACCAAAAATTAATGTAATCTATGTGCATTTATTAAATGTTGTGTGTATTTAAATTCACTACATGTTGATAGGGATAGGTTGGTGGACACTCAATCTGAATAAATGGTGTGTTACATTTGCACATGATGTGTAGTCCATTAGTTAAAGGTGATCCATGTATTCTCTTACATGGCTTAGATGACTGGTTGTTATGTCACTCGGATACCATACACCATGTATCCCATGTACACTCAATGTCCTCCATTATAATCATGTCATGATTTTAATAGAATTTTTTAGTCATGTGTCGTGAATGATGGTGAGAAATACACACATTATGTAGCTAGATTGTACATTCCATTTATATTCCCAAATTATAATGAATAAAATATTTATTTATTATACCGGTTAAAAAATATCAACATGTGTTCCATGTGGTAAATAACTTGATAGTAAATTCTGTGTAATGATTTATATATATAATGTCTAATTAACTTCTATATGATGTTTTAATGACATATCATGTATAAGTCGTAATACATTCATTACTCTAGGTGCACAAAAATATAATACACTACATAAATACCATGTGTTATTCGTGCTCATTCTGTTGACTCATATATACCATGAAATTACATGCGAAGTAATGTATACTAGATATCCAATGAAAAAACATTATATGATTATAATATAATTTGGAAAGTTCAGATGGGTACTCACGATGTTGCCTCCAAGGTAGATATTTTGTTTATATTTAATTATAAATAATTTTTTTATTTTGATTAAAATTATAAATATTTCAAATCTAAAAATAAATTCATATGAGAATTATAATAAATGAATTGATTAATTAATGATGACAATTAATTGATTCGAGCATGATTTATCTTAGATAAGAATGATTGGAGTTTAAAACTATTTTTATTAAAATAATAATTTGTTAAATATATGTGGATGATCATGAGCATAAAAAACCTTAATGTGTGATTTTTTCCTTTAAAATTATAATTAAATTAAATTAATGTACTGTGTGACATCCCTTCTCTCCTTATGTAAGGACCTATGAGCCAATGGTTTCTTTTTTTTAAACCCCATAACTAAAAATTTTGTTCCCATTAACTGAGAGTGAGTAAAAGCATATATAATTGATGAAGCTCCCAACCTAGTGGAGGTAGTTCAAGATTGGAGTTGAGGGAAAACCAATCCAAGGGAGATACATAGGTTGATAGGTGGGAAGCTGCAACAAAACCATAAAATGGTTTAATGTTTTTTTCTGTAAGGTTAATCATTTTTATCATATTTTAGCTAAACATAACCATATTTTAATTCCCACTTTCATACTATGTTATTAATATATTTCTGTCAATATTCATGGTTATGTGATTATAAATTTCTTTTTTCACAATCACATGAATGAATTAATTAACAATCATAAAAGATAAAACCAAAATAAATTGGATTATGTGAAAATTTTATCTATGATATTGTTAATTTCTTATGAAATTTAACTTAATATACACCATAGTGTAATGAATATAAAAATGAAAAAATTACACCAAAAGTTAAAAATAAAATAATTATATATATTAAGATAGTTTAACCGACTAATACATAATTTATAATCAAAACATAGTTCAAATTACATGACTAGCCATATTTTGTGTTTTATCAGTTATCGAGGATTTATAACTTGTATACATGGGTTAAATTAACATAGATTACATTAAGGGTTTACTAACGAAGTAGTAAATTATATAACTAAGAGGAATGGTTGAGTAAATCCAATTTAAGGATTTTAGGAATGGGGAGTCAACTCAAAAGAACGAGGAATTGTGTGCTAATTCAGTTTGAATTTAGAGTGCCTACCTAAAACCCTTCAAATATCATGACTGGTCATATTCAGGGTAATGAGAAGGGGAACATGAATCCTTTGCACTATATTATCTCGAAAATGAGATATTGAAAATGCAACAGTGAGGGATATTGATTTTTGAAAATATAGTGGAACATTAAGAAATATAAAATTTATTTATCTACCATTTATCATATAATTTGCTAAAATTATACTCATCATATTTGTAGAAGTAGTAATAAACATGAATTCAAACATATCACTATGATTGATACTTGAGAAGGATAACCTTATCACATGAACTAATTTCCAATATTGGAAAATTCACTAACACATTATCCTACGCCGTGAAAGGAAATTGTACATGCTGGAAGAACCAATTCTAGAGGCCCCTAGTAATGATACTAGTAAGGAAAAGTTTTCTCTATATGAGAAATATTTTAATGATTCCAAAAATGTTCAATGTTTCATGCTATCATCCATAAACAATGAGATTCTAAAGAACCATACAGAAATAGAGGCATATAGTTTTAATTATAACATTTATGATATCTATCAAGAGAAGATGAGACATGATATATATGAGATATCTAATTATCTATTTATGACCATGCTTGTAGTGTCAGTTCTAGCTAGGGATCATGTAATCAATCTTATTTGATACTGCTTTTAATTTTTAATTTCATCACCCAATGGTCAACTATATAGTGTTGAATTATGTGAAATCATTCATGTCGGGTATAATATTTCAAAATTGTTTCCAACAGGTCTGTTCATGGAACTAGAAACACCCAAAAGTTCTATATCCACGAGGTAACTACTTTTCAAAGGTAGGAACATGATAGCGAGTTTGACCAATGATGCTTAAGAATTCACATTGGTCAAGATGATTGGAGTTTAGGCCATCAAACCCTTTTGGGGGAAATTATTTCATAATATGGGAATCTATTATAAATTTATGTTATGTTTATGAATACATTATTAATTTCCAAGTATTATGTGGATTAACATTGAATTATCAATAAATTATTTTCATTTGTTATGTTTAAAATTATCTGTATGTGTCTGAGGTTCTTCATCAATGCAGATATCTGTATGTATATGAGGTTCTCCATTGATGGTATCCCCTTATGTACTAATTAGATTTCCTTATTTCATTATTGCATTGATGATGGTTTTCTAGAAATATAGTGGGGAACTCTGGAGTGTGTCATCATCCAAGGATATGGGATTGTTTTGATATTTTTATCAGAATCATGGTTGGGATTCCTATGTATCCTTGTGAAAGGAATCCAAACCCACGTAGTTCAGTGTTACATAATGGGGAACATCATACTTTTTATGGTCATGTGATAAAGAAAAAACCATGCAGTTTAAAATCAGGTGGCTAGGACGTCTAGGAAGATGGTTCCTAGTCAATGTTTGTTGTTGGACTTATACTGAATCAACAACCTAGGGAACCTGGTAGAGATATGGATTCCTAGATTGAAAAATGACCCATTGGAAATGTTGCCCAGAGAGAATAGGTTTGATTGACATGTTAATATTGGACCACAAAGAGGCTTCCTATGTATCTTATTTGAACAAGAATCAAAGCCCACATAGTTCAATGGTGAGGACCTGCACTTATAGAGGCCCATGGGTTTGTCTCTCAGGGGTGTATGGACTTATGAGGATTATGTTGGGGCTTATTCCTGAGATGTATTCCATGCTTAAGAGTCCATGAGTGATGTATTGACTCATGGTGATTTGGAGGATTTTTTGTAGCATATTCTTTGGGGGGCATGGTTATGTATGATAATAAGGTTGGGGATTATACCAATTGGGATAAAACAAAGTTAGATTTTAGGATGTATTCCTCTGAAGGATACCCTTACTGATTTATGGGATTTGTTTTGGGATTACTCTTGAGATGGTGGCCCATTTTTCTCAGAACTTAAGTGGTGTCCTACATATCCTAATTATTGTATGAATCAATGTTCTCAAATTACAATAATTTAGGGCTTTCAAATTAAGGTTTACTTTAGGTGTAAGATCATGTGTATGTCATGGTTACCATCAACCTTTAATCCCATGTGACTCATTATTAGTGCGAGAAATAAGAGGATAAAGAAGATCCTAGAAATAACCCAATCTTCTTATACCTAAGGATAGATACATGGCCTTGAGGAATCACATCTATGGAGGCCCACTAAAGGAGGGAAAGGATAATAACTGAAGAAATGTTCTCTACTAAAACATTCATATGACTGTGTGGATTTCATGATGACAAATATTTAATCCCACAAGAGTCATGATGATCAAACATGAATTTGAGAAACAATTGGAATTTAAAGATCTTGAAAATCAGTATGATCCCTCTTCCATTGTTGGAAGTGGATGAGAAAATAAGATATGGGAAGGGGTTAGGTGCCCATCCCATCTCTGATATTTGTATCCAAATATTCATATAAGAATAACCACCTGGATATGGCCCAGGAGGTGAAGAGGAGTAAGAGTGCTTCCTCCCGCAAGAAATGCTAGGGTCTTAATCCAGGAGGGATTCCATAAAATTGGGTTTTAATTGAGTGAGGAGAATATTATTCTATGTGTAATGGAAAATAAATTTTAATACTCACCCTCCCTTATTGGAACTGGTGGATTTGGTTCGTAGAGACAATAAGGGTAGGACGCGGTCCTAAACCTAGCATCTATGACAGAGAATTCACTGACACCATTACCTAGGATGGATTCCTCATGAACATCAGAATATATACCCCCATCAACCCTTGTTATCATGACCATCCTTTAGGAAAATTACAGGAATCCTATAATCATTTGATTATAAGTCCAAATGGGATACACGTTGGTGTGCCTTTTCCCATGGGTTTTTAAGTCTGGAGGCTTTGGTAGATGTTTCAACTTGGCCCCTTTCAAAAAATATAGCTAGGGGAAGAGAGGCACTTACATGGATGGATTTGAAGAGGGTATGATCATAGACACACATAGGATAGATGCTAGGGAGATATAAGTGTGGGCCTCACAAGTATGCATGGGAGAAAAAAGATGGCTCATATTGGGTTTTCTCAGGTGAACCTAGGCGAGTTGATGGAATGTTTGGAAACAAAAAACCTAGGAAACAACACTTGGATGATGAATTTATCATGAATTCAAGGGTATCCATATGTGTTATCATAGTTAGCTCATATAGTTCCCTAGTTAGGGAAGGGGACCCCGTGTTAGTGTCCTTCAACCATATGGGAGATAGTACCTCAAACATGTGTTGTGTATTTTAAACTACTGGGGGACATTAATTTCATTACCCCTCTTTAATTACATATTCTTATGGTTTTAGAGGACTACGTAGATGTTTTTTGGAGGGATTGGGGGACGGAATAGGGAAAAACGAGTGTTGGGAGGCCTTCAGAAAGTTTTTTCTGTGAAAATGAAGACTCCAAAGTCCTATTTATAGGATAATATGGTCCCCTGAGATATGGGAATCATTCTCTTAGGTGTACCAAATAGGGGTTTTGTATAGGGGTTTCATGAAAGCTAATGCTCAGACTAGTTGTGCGGGATGATTCACAGGTACCCTTCATGCCGATGCTGCTTGGGGGTTCCTATACAATGAGACTTAATTGTTTTTGTAATCCTTGGAGTTATTCATTTCTCTTATTATATTTACTTAGATACATTTTCCTTTGACCCATTTTCATCCATTTGGAAAAACAAATTGTCAACAAAATCCCCCCCTATATATTGGATCTGATCGAAAGGAGAGGATTAGATCTTGTGGTAAAGTGATTAATAGGTTGAAGGGATCACAAAGGTCATCAATTTTGGTTATTTGTGCTTGTCATCCATACTAGTCTTCTTCCTAGGTCTTTCGTGTGGGTAGGTAATGCACATAGACCACTCATAGAGGATTATTCATCTAATAATAGGGTCACCAATTCAATGGATGGTCCCCACCCTTTATCATCATTAGTCTCTCCATGATAACTTTCTGTGTGGACCACACGATTAGGATTCATTTCTAAAGAATCATTCTTTTATATTAGTTTAGTATCTATCAGTGAGAATCATACACTTAGGAAGGTTTATTGTGTAGGTAACTAGGGCGAGGGTCCTGCTTGGGGACTTTTACAGAGTACCCTTTAGGTATTCATGCCTTTTTCTTTTTTTTAATATTTATCAATTTTTTTGAAATGAAATTTCACCGAACAAAATTCTTATCATCTATTTTGAAGGTTTACTGGTTGCTAAGAAGACCAATGTTTCTGATGAACATGACAAGAATCCTATTGTGGAGAAGGTAAAAATCATATTACATGACTTCTATGATGCTTGTGATACTACTCTAGTTGAGATTGTGGGATATCTAAAGAAATATCACCCCTAATTTCTTGAGAGTAATTACCAACCAGCTTATGACCATGGTAATATGAAGGAGGTCCTTATACTGGCTTCAAAAAATTATAACACTCTCTCTTTGTTTAAATATTTTAGAATCTTTACTGCTTCCAAGGTTTCAATCATGGGTGCATATATTAATGCCTAAACATCATCCGTAGCCCGTGTGACATTCAATATCTAGTGTTATCTAGATCTGAACCCACACATTACTGAATTAATGTGGCACTGTTTTCCATCCATCATCCACGATTCCCAAAAAGATCAATCAAAGGGTTGGAGGAAATAATGGTACTTGCACTCTGGATGGGGTGTTAAGAAATAGTTGATTTTGGTATAATGGGTGCACAAGAGTTTTGTGGAGTTCCCAAAGGATTTGAAATACATCCAAATCTATGAGTCCATCTAGGTAGGGAAAACATATGTATATAAGAATATTGAGTTCATCCCTTATATGGTAAGATGGTGGAGCCCACAAATGAACGTTTTCCACCTCATGCATGGGGAAGTTGGTATCATATTGTGGGACATAAATAAGGTCTCTAGGTATATGATCCTTAGAGACATGTTTGATGAGGTAATCATTCATAATGTGATCTGGGATGATTCTGAAAGGATGTCGTCTATAGCACCTAAGCTGCTGAAAATAACTCAGGATACTATGAAGAAAGACCCTCACTAAAAGTGGGATATCCACCCTTATGTGTGGATGAGTAATTTCCTAGAGATGAAAGAGAAAGTTACCACTTTAAAGTGTCAAACATATCATCCCAAGATAGAAAATATAAGTTATCCTAGTACATTCTTACCGAAATTGGAAGGGGTAGTACAAAAAATGGGCATACAACCCGAAGTCCAGTGCACCTATGAAGACTGGTCTTGTGGAATTTTTATACATGTTGATAATCTTCTATCTAATGCATGACCTTGATTCAAATGATAACATGAGTTTTGAGACATTCATCATGGTGGATAAGCTAGTTTGAAGGAATCATGTAGGGGTTAGAAATCTCCATCATGGAAAAAATTTAACAAAGCCCAACGCATGTTCATGTGGGGACGACCTAGAATAAGATTATTGGATAATTCCAGGCTCTGTTAAGATAGTTCTTGGAAAACTTTGGATCATATTTCTTGTTTAGTGGGGCTGAGATTACCATGGTCTGGGTTTGACTACATGTTCAGGCTGTTTCTTATATTATGCCTCTATCCCTAAAGCCCAACGAGACCCTATTCAGGCAGAGCCTATTCAAGGAGTTCAATATCATCGCAAATTGGAAACTCTCTAAGGGTAGATTTATCAATTTTTGGAATTCTAGAAATGAGCTAAGATTATATATGAAGGCCTTTAGGGATGGAGTGCTGGTGACCCATAATGACAGTGGAGATATATACGTGGCCTATGCTCCATATAAGATTGCACACTAATTCAAGTGCCTTAAAAAATAACATTATCTCATATGGTACTTGTCCGATTAGATAATAATTTGATGGAATCCCGACATCTATGGATTCTTATAGTAATAATGTTGACTAAATATATAAAAAACCTACCTCCAGGAGATGTAACCAATGGGTAGAACTCTTGGTATGATGATTACTTAACTACATCCCACCTTAAGTGAGTTTTGGAAGAATCTTTTCCTCGAATCAGTACTAATAAAATATCCATGAATGGAAAATAGGGTATAAAAGATTCTTCTACTATATAAGATGTTTCTTATCCATTTAATTAAGCTTCATCCCCTTCAAAAGATGAAAATATGAAGATTTCCCACGTTTTCCCAAAATTCATTGTGCATGGTTTAGTCCGCAAGACAGAATCAAAAGGGATACACTGACTAGGGATGAACCCATGTGGTCCATTTTTCTCCTTCATGAAGAGGCCTAGGTTCTATTTTCTCGTTCTCCATCTACAACAGAGTGGGTTGGGAATCTCATGAAATACATGGTTGTAGAATCATCTTCATTGTAGGTTGGGATGACCTAAAAATTTCTACATTGATAGGTAGTACAATTTTCATAGGATATGATCTCTGATGTTGAAATCATATGGTCAATTCTTCACATTGGGCTACAGATTCTCGGGATTATATATTCTAGAGCCCCCAATCATCGCTTTGAGGACAATCATAATAAGGTGAGGATTTATTTCCGAGATCTAGAGATTCTAAATTATGGAACTACTAACAAGATCCATACTATGAGCTGGGTGGATGACATTATGAGATGGGTCACTACTGAGGGGGTTGACCACCCATTCTATGAGGAATGGATTTATTATGTCAATACTAAAGATTTAAGTTCCCCTTTTTTTCATCTTAATTTTATTCCAACCTTTCCATTATCTAAAATAAATAATTTTTGTTGATGGGAAGGTCATTTTGATTTATAGTGGGACAAGACTAAATCAAATGTAGTTACACATCCAAAATATAGATCAATAGTAACTCACTCATGATTGATTAATCATCTCCTGAATAGGGAGATCTACCTCTATGCCAATAAGAAATGGAGGCTGAGATGGTGGGAGGAACTATATTTACCCCTTTGGTACCTATCTTCTAGTAGGTTGGTGCAAGCCCTCCTCCATCAAAATAAAAATAACACAGGAGGATAAAATCATTGGCTATGTAACTTTCCAGTGATGGTAGGTCTCCACAACACTATTAAACTCAACTTTTTCCAATACAATTGTCTAATGCTTTTAGTGATCGCATAATATCATTCCATCTTTGCCCTCAAGGGGCTTATAAAAGAGCCTTTAATAAATGAAGAGAGAACTCTATACCAGACAAAGATCCCTACTGGTGATTTGGTTACCTCGAGCGAAGAAGTGTTGAAGGGTAAAGGTATTCCATCTTATCCTATCATTGTCTCTGCTAATGTTGTGGTGGAGTAGGATTCTGGTAATGTTAAAGGTATATCATATGGGGTCATATACAGGTTGTAGACCTTCATCCATGTGATATTTTATTTTCATCTCATTCACCAGAGGACCCTTGAATGACTAATTATGACCTTGCTTTTACCACTAGTGAGGTTGTTTGTGGTCTCATGTCATTGGAATAGGTGGGGTACTGGGTCCTGAGACAAGGATTATGGGTGTATTTAGGGGTTATATTACCATGAGGCTTGGAACATCAATACATTAGATGATAAATCATAGCATGGGATTTCTTTAAATGATTTAAGATATTAATTTTCCCACAACATCAATAGACTTTGAGGAAGTTAATAGGGCATTCAATGGACATGAGTTTTTATTTTGTGCAACCGATTTTATTCATGATTTTTTGATCATGAATGGATGAACTGTGCATCTCTGTTTGTTGAAAATGTTGTAGCAATAATACAAAAAAATAATGTTTCAAGTTCCATTATACTTCCATTGATTAGTGGGACTAATTTTGGTCAATCATTAAATGGGAAATATTCTTGATCCTTCTTCGAAGAGCTCTGGGTCGAACCAGGGGAATTCTCTTCAAAAATAGGCTCCAATTCAAACTACTAAGCTTGTAGATGCTGGGGAGGAATCAAACCCAAATGCTATCCTATTATTGGGTGAGTTTCACCATCTTATTTAGTATCCCCCAATTATTTCTGTCTATTTTTTTTAGCTAACGATGATCCTTTACCACAATCCAATTCCAAAAACATTTTTGGTTTGGTCTGAGGGCAGAAACTCTCTGCCAATGTAGTAAAAACTAAAAAAATAAGTTTTAATTTAATAAAAGGGAGGGGGAATGGTGCCTCAATAAGTGAATGGATCACAAAGTAAACTTATCACTCTGATAGTGGATCTAAGATAGATTTGGAGATGTGGAATGCTCTTTGCATTACACACCATGGTGCTTGGATGGATATCTGGACAATAGTATCTGGGACTCCATTTGAAGATCAAAATTTTCAAATCTACATGCTTATATTTTTACTTGGTATATTAGGATGCAATAGATTTGATTACTTCTTGATTCCTGTTTATATGAAAGAGATTATTCGAAATTGGGAGTGAGTGAATGAGATTCAACAATACCTCATAAAGGTGAAGATTCTAATCAACAATAGATATTTCTAGGATGAATTATCCCAGGGGGAGTCCAACCATAACAAGAATATAGTGGCATGTAAGAAAAATATTAATGGGAAAAACATTCAATTTTTACCCTTTCAGAATAATTTTGACGGCTCTCAAGAGTGTCTTTTTCAACTCCACCATTCGTTAAAAGGGGCCCAAAATTTTGGGTCAAATTATATTGAGGCTATAGTGCAATCAATTCATCAAGATAAGTAAACTAAAAATGGTTGTTTTGTTGGGAATCAATAGGCAGCTGACAGGGCTCTGGAGGCCATTCAATGAATGGAGATTTATGTTGATAGTCTCTTATAAAGTGTGATGGATATAATGCATCTTGTGGATAATCCTATTGTTTTTTCTTATTTAATGAATGAAATTGATTTTTTTTATGAACTATGTCTTCATCCCTATTTTCATTTTATAATAATAACAAAATATTGAAACTAATTTTCATAAAAAAAATATTTATGTCAGCTGGTTGCAATTACAGTGATAGGGATGGGATGATTTTTCTAGATTTTTCCAATGTCATGGGGCCTAATGAAAATAATTTAACTTTTTATAGAGTCATAAGGACAACCCTATAGAATTTCTGTGTTTTTATGTCATCTCCCCATTTTTTTGTTATGTCCAATATAGAAGAGACTTAGTAGGTGAGACTTGGCTTCTGCTTATACTAACCAGTTCAAGTTTGCATCATAACAATTTTTGTGCCTATTATATTTTTATTTCTAGATATTTTTCTTGAACCATATATATTGGAGGTCTAGAGAGATGTGACTGTATTTTTTTTGAAGAGTTCCCTTTGTGGGTTTTCATTATTTCAAGTGCTACGTCTCTTTGCATAAAGTATGAAGTCATGAAAACAAGACTAGTGGGGATGGTGTTTTAGATCGAATAGATTTGGCCATAAATTTTGAAATGATAATAAAAAAGTATTATTGTATAAGAATGTTATAAAATTATTTAGATACCACCAAGGGGAATTTTGAGACATGATTTTGTGGTTTCTTAATCTCAAACATGATGTTTGGTAATAGAGGAGGTCTCTCTCTAGGATAAAGTTGTCGATAGTCGAAAAAACCATTTTATGGGTTTCTTTATGAAAGGACAAGTAGGGTGTGTTATTTCAAAATAAAATAGTTTCATCCTTGGTCTAACATGTCCATTTTGTGGGAAACTTATGAAAATATAACGAGGGTGTCTTAAATTATAGTCATGTAAAATACTTCTTAGGAATTAGAAAATTCTACTATTGATGAACGAATAAAGTTTTTGAAGATTTTTGTTTCTCAAAACCAGGATGGGTTTTTTCCAAGGGATGATGTACGAGAATAATGGGTTCATTTTTGTTGGCATTGAATATGAATGGAAAACTAATCCTATGTGATTTTTTCTTCTATAAAGGAGGGTAAATTTTATAAAATGGTTATTGTTAGAGGGGTGAGGCCCCTTCCTGAAAAAGGTTAACATATCATGATGTATAATTTCATGAAACTATGATATTGACCATGTAGTTTAACATCTTATGATTATGGTTTTGTTGATAAGTTTAGCATATTATTACTATGATGTTATTATCTACAGTTTAGAGTCATACAATGAGGATATTATTATATACAGTTTAAATTCATATTGTAAAGATATTAGTGTAGATATATTTTAAAGCATTTATCTTTGACTGGAATGTTTATGATTCCCTCATTCATTGTAATCTATCCTAAAATGTGCTACCATATTTAGTTGTGATAGGATAAAGTTGTATGTTATGATTTGAGTATCCCTAGATCTGAAGAGTGGAATGGGGAAAGGGGATTATGGTGTTAGAGGAGGTCTATTCCAAGGATTAAGTTACCACTAATTGGAAAACCCATTTTATGGGATGTTTTATATAAAGTCGACTAGGGTGTATTACAACATAGTAATAGTATCATCCATAGGCCAAAAAACCCATTTCATGGGATAATTTATGAAAGGCCATCTGAGGTGTGATACAAAATAGTTAGGAAAAGAAGTCCCTAATAATTATGACATTATATCACCAAAAGATAATGGATTTTTATGGAGACTTGGATCTCCCTAGGAACAAATTTTGGTTTTTGGGAGGAATGAACTTGAATACCAAAGGAGAATTTCAAGTCAAAAATTCCGAAGAATTAGGGGCATATGTTCTCTACGTAGGTCCGAACCAAGAATAGAGAATGTAATTCCTATATTTATAGGTCATATTAATAAGACCACAATATTATTGAAGCAATATATGATATGTGAAAAATCGGACCTAGAACATTACCTAATATTTCTAACATGATGGAGGAAGTTGTAAACAATGATTTTAGAGATTTTCAGATCAAGAGAGTTGATATTATAAAAATTTGTTGGGGATGACCACAAAGTTAATTTCAATATTGGGTTCTGGTATAAATTCATCAAATCTTACAAGAAAAAAAGATTCATCTCCCATTAGAAATGTTATTTCTAGTTGAAACCCATTTTTTTGGTTGTTTTATGAAAATCCAATTGGGGCGTATTACAATATAGTTAAAAAGTGGCATCCTTTGGATGAAAAACCTATTATTGTCTATTTTAGGCAATGAAAACTGGGGTGTGTTACATCATAGTTAGGAAAATGATCTCTCATGTATCAGACATTCTGCCATCGTGAGTCGGGGAAAGGATATAAAGATATGAACGTGTCTAAGATTAGAGGTATGTCATGTGGAGTGGATATGTACACATATAAAGGAAGCATTTGGACTTATACTAGCCCTGATGTATAGAGTACCATCCATCGATCTGACTTATATGTAAATGGGGGACATCACTGTTCCCTTGGTAGACCCCTTAATCAGGGGACCCATATTAAAATCTTCTGCATGGATCATTGTTTGTATGCAGGAGAGGGAAAATATATCCTTACCCCATGGTTGGGACTATGACACAAGGAAAATGTTTTACTACATATCTCACTTGAATGACAATCAAGACACCAATAGTTTTTAAATAAACACCCCCACACCGATTGAATTTATTTCTGAAGGGAATGAGGGGTTTTTTTGAGTATGGGTTCATGCATAGGGTGAAAACCCATATTGGATCCTCTTATATAGATCTGACAGGTACATAATAGAATGGGGGTATTTTCCATATCATTTTCTAGCTAGTCCTAGTATTGAAGATCTAGACATCACTACAAATCACATTAGAATGAGAATCAAGACACACATAGTTTGGGAGGAAATCATGTAGTTTATTGTCATCTGATGAGAACATATAGTGTGCCTTTTAAGGTCTTTCAACAAGGAACATGATAATAATGACAGAAAATGATATGATTTATTTTTTTAGGGAGATCATTTACCAAAACTCTTAAGCCCACATGATCTAGGTTCGATGTGAGAAACATGGGGTGGTGAAATATTATTCCACAACCCAAAGGAAACAAAATTAAAGGGTCGATACATTTATATTTTCAAAGTGGCTGGTCTAGAAGGTATAATCTCGACATCTCTATGTATCTCATCAGGATGATAATCAATCCCTATGTAGCTCATGAACTATAGTGAAATTTAATTTCATGCAGTGAGAATATTTTCCATGAAGTTTAACATCAAGTGTTAAAGACTAAGATGAAACAATGTAAAAAAGAATATTTTGGATGGATGAGGGTATAAGACATGAGCATCATTATGTATCATTATAGATCAAGAATCAATCCACACCTAGTTCTTAATATTTTGAGCACATCAATCATTATTTTATGTGGGTAAAGGTGTCTATATATTCATATTCATTGTGGATGCGCTGAAGATAGGGGATACTGCTGTCACTATATATCTCATGTGAATGAGAATCAAGGAACACATAGTTCATGAATGGATTCACTATGTAGGTATGAGATCATACATTGGGAGTGTGGGGTTTGATCCTTATATTTGGACCTATGATAGGATATATGGGAATCAATTTGTGTCTTACTATATTGATAATTAAGAAATAAGTAGTTTTGTAAATGATCATGTAGTTTACTGTCATGCGATATGAATGTGATAATGTTAGGACATATATATATAAAGGGCTTCCAAGTTCCACCCTCGAGTAGAAAATATGTGAGTGTGGCTTATGAATGGGACATACCCACCCTTTCTCCCACGTGTCAATCCAAGAGTGAATCTCGACCCACTTAGGGGTTAGAGGGATGTGATTAGGACCTACACCTGAGATGGAGGCCCATATTTGAGGGACCACGAGGAGTGTCAACTCATGGTATTTTGGGTTTCTCTTAACATCAAATGATGGAGATGTTAACTATTAAATTTAATGTCTTGCATTGATTATGAATTGTTTCTAGAAATTTTGGGTCATACAACTAGGATCATATGTCATTTGTTTTATCATTATGTGATGAATATGATGATTCCTTGCATTTTAACGTCTTGAAACATAGAAATTACATAATGGATTTTAAGGTCATGTGAAAAATACCAACTACATAGTTTAAAGTATTATAGTTGGAAAATTATATGGTTATATTCATATTAATGTTTTTCTTCTTGGATGATTCTCGTTTCATGTGACTATATGAAATACTTATCCAAGAACCTTGAATTGGTTTGTATCGTGATGATTTCCCCATCCATTGTGATCATGGAATAAGATCTGTTAGAGTGGAACTTATGTAGGGAGTAAGTCCCCTCCCATGTTGAATGAAGCTATGAATTATTCTTTCTAATTACCATTGAAGTCCTAAGGACTAGTGCTAGTTATCCTTAAAGGAATGAACAGAGGAGGAACTTCTTGTTAAAGGTTTGCATTATTGGATTGCGATAGACTTCTATGTGATTCAAGGTGAATAATATTTTTTCATCGAGCCTCTAAAATTCATCCAAAAGTTTTTGGGATTTATCATCTATAGAATTTTGGTCATAGATGTAAATGTAGAGAGATAATATTTGAAACTCATTGGTTTGGACTTCTTCTATTCTGTATACCAATGAGTACAGAGTCACCTATGTGGGAGTACGGGTTGTAGTCCATTTTGACCATAAAGAATGAAAGATCTTGTTAGGCCAAGAATTTCTATATTTTACACCATCTTCAAGAGTGTGTGTTGAAGGGTATTGTTTATGTCCTGTATCTTTCTATTATCCACTACATGATTATAGGATGAATAGTTGTATTTCATATTGTATTTCTGATATAGATTTTACACCACAATGAAATAGAAGTTGGGGTTCTTTTCTATCAATATTGTATGAAGGATACCAAATATATTTATAATGTTATATTTTATGTAGATAATAATGATTTTTGACCCAACATCTTCAAGGGGTATTTCCTCATCTCATTTGAAGAAGAAATTAGTAGAAGGAAAGATGTATTTGAACTGCTTGGTCATAGATTGAGGGTATGGGACCACAACATCCATTCCCCATATGGAAAATTTATAGGCGTATTTGGATGTATGTGGAAACTCGAGGGGTCAATGGATGATGTTGGCATGCACATGGAAGGAATGAAATTTCATGGTGAATTATGTGCAATCCTACATCATTGAAGGTAAGAAGTAACCAATTATTTCGATTTGGTTGGAAAGCTTATATCTAGACTGATGGGAACCACAATACCCAAGGTGTACTTATTCCATAATTACCACAACCTCTTCCCAATTTATACATATGCGAAGGACTCCATCAAAGTCTCATTTATAGAGGAATTTTTGGTGATTTGGACCATCATAAAGAGTGAAATTGACTACACGTCGTTAAATTTTCTCCTTACCATATCCTCTCAATGGAATTACACCATCTTAGAGGTATTCTGGTATGGGCATCATCCATACCATGGTAGGACTATATGGCATAGGGATGGGGCTAACCTCATTGATCTCTTCTGTTATGACTATAACAAAAGGTGAGACCATCTAGTGATGGGAAATGTTGATGACTGTTTCTTCTCAATTTGGATCTTCCAGTGCTGTAGCAACATTTTACAATGCATCCAACGAAGAATTCTAGGATCTAGAGATGTGGTTAAATGTTGGTTTTGATGGGAATTCATCCATTAACACTTAGAAATAGTCAGTAAGAGGGATTAGGTCTTTTTTCTAATGACCTAATACCAGTTGATCTATTTTATTAACAACTCTAAATCACCTCTCACCTCTAGTTGGTACACTAATATTGGGAGTGGATGTTCCAAGCCAACAATGAGGGCTGATATTTTTCCTAATTGGTGGTATAAATTTACAATTATATTAAGGAGTGAGGTAATAATACCTTTGCTGAGGCGATATTCAAAATACCTAACCCAACATTTTTGATATTAGGATATTCCATTCTTTTCCCTATTGGGCTCCTAGATGAATTGTCAAAATACATTTCCCACATATGGGGTCCATCTTGAATATAAAATTTCTCTTTATCTATCAATATTGTATTTAAGAACGTTACTTCTGTAGGTGGGTGATCTGTAGGGAAATCATCAAAGGGAATAAATTTTACTACTTTATGCGACATGAATTGTATATCAAACTACTTCCGGATAACCTCCCACCATTCAAGACGTCCAATTAACATATGGAAACTGAGGATTTTTTTGAGAGGGTTTTTGTAATAGAACAACTGGACCTCATGATACTACAAGTAATTACTCATCTTCTAAAATGTAAATATTAACTCCAAGTATCTCTTCTCGATATCATAATAATGATTCTCTCCATAAATCACGGTTTGACTATGATAATAAAGGCCATTTTCATTCATAGCATTGTTCTTTTGTGCAAGGAAGGCTCCCAAGGATAACTCTAAGTTCGTCACATATAGGATGAGAAGATTTACCACAACATGTGGTCTTAATATTGGTTGGATCAAAAGGTATTTCTTGTGGGTATCAAATGATTCTTGGAAATCAATGGTCTACTAATATGGAACCCCTTTCTTCATCAATTTGGAGACGGGAAAACATCATCTTGCAAGGTTGGGTATAAAGAACCATATATAGGCCATGTTTCCTTGAAGACCACTCAACTCTATACGGTTATGAGGAGGTGACCTGAAAATGTTATCTTTTGTTTTCTTAGGATCAGCATAGATGCCACAATGGAATACAACGAAGCTAATAAACTATCCAGATGTTACCCCAAAAGTACATTTTAAAGGGTTCATCTTTAGGCAATGTTGTTGAAGATTATTGAAGATTGTATCCAGGTCATCCAGGTGGTTAGCATATATTTTGGACTTAACCACATGATCGTCAACATAGAATTCAACGAACTTCCCCAAAATAGGTTTTAATATGCGATGCATAGCACATTGTTATGTGGTTCCAACATTATTCAAGCCAAAGGGAATTACCAAATAGAAAAATACTCCCCATGTGGACCTAGAGGCAGTGGATTCTTCATCTATTGGGTAAATTTGGATTTGGTTAAACCTCAAACTACTATCAATTATGGAGAGGGATGGATAACTAGTCTTTGCATCAATCAGAAGTTCTGTGCTTGGAACAAGGAAGTTATCTTTTGAAAAGTGCTAGTTTAGGTCTCTAAAGTCAATGAAAAATATGATTTTACAATTATTATTATTTACCAGGACATTTTTGGCAACAAAGTTTTGGTATTTTTGATATGACATGAAGAATTAATTGATTTTATTATCCACTTTAGCCGCAATGTTAGAGGAGTAAGTTGGGTGTGTCTGTGCGGAAGCATGTTTTTATCCACAATTGTCTTATGGGAAACTTAACTAATGGGTGCCCACCTCAGGTTCGAGGCCAGGAAACAATGCTTAATTATACTTATTTTTTGGTGTTTCTTAAGGAATGAAGTTTATATATCTTGTTATTTAGGAGTTATTTCCACAATGATCAAAGTGGTTCATGAACTTCTTCCATACCCAGATATATCTTTCTGAGTTTATCATCAGTGGAGGAGACACCTACCATGAATGATGGAGGGAAATCAATTAGGTCTTCCTCCACTTCCACTTCCCAAATTTTTACACATTCCTCCTTTTCTTGGTAAGTGAGTGATGAAAAATTTATCTTGGAATTAGGTGAGGAGTTTGAATTCAGACATTTAGAATATGGAGAAACTACATTAGGCTTGTTTGCTGGTGTGCTTCCTTTTTTGAGCTCTCTAGGAGGGATACATGAATTTGAATGATAGTTTTAGTTTTACCCCATTTCCAAAACAAATTAATCCAGCCTAGACTGTGGAACATGGATTTTTTATGAGCTCTGGGTATAGAATGAAGACACTTCCATCCATGATTACATAAATGATCGGAGAGTTGATGACATCTCCAATGCCATCGGGTTCAATTGTCATGACAGACATTATATAAATAATTAAATGTGTGCTTGAACTTGGGATCACACATTTATTTGATTTATGAGAATCAAGTATTATACACTAATACATTTTAATGGTTTTGTTGGAATCATATCCTATCCCTTTAGGGTGGTGATCCTAGCGACATTGTTAGCCATGGATTGTTTCCCTTCCTTATGGTAGAATCCCAAAATGATGTGTTGTGACTCATAGAACATAAAAAATCATTTATCACCATGAAAATTTATATTTTTCCATTGATAAAATATTTGAGTCATTAGTGGTATGATGAGGGGATGACTATATGTTGGTGTAGCCATGGTCATTCCAACTGAATATTGAAGCCTATATCATTCCTAACAATTATGAATTTTGAGTCAGATGTAAGATACTCAAACTGATTCCAAAGATTGATTTCACCAAGAGTAAATTTTTCCTTCTTTTCTTAACCCAATTACATTATTGTAGATGGGGAGAGGTTATATTAATTTAAACCATATTTATGAAACATCTGTATTAGGATGAGGTTGACTCTCGAGTCATTGACAATAAAGGATTATTGGATATCAATGTAATTTATCATGCGATATATATACAAGGGTTTGATGTGTCCTTATAAGTAAAAATTATCATCATGGTATATGAATGATATGACTATGTGGAATTCCAAATGTTTATTCAGTATACGATATAATTTAGAAGTAGCAACCTCGACTTCAAATTCCTATGGGCCTGAAAAGGCCACGATAATTGCCTCCCAAAGATGTTTTGACAAACTCAAATCACCCAGGATTGAACATTTAGTTGGAATCAAGGATAATTGTTTTAAAAAGTCACATTTATCATCTAATGGTCTATTTTTTCTAGAATGTGGATGTACTTTCATAGATGGTTTAGGGGCCTATGTTCCTGATGTAGATGGACTATCCCCTAGAATAAGAGCTGAAGGAGTTTCCACTCTTGGTGATTTTTTTCGGTAAGGTTTTCCCACACTCAAGGTTGATTAGGTGATGAAATATAATATAATAGATATATTAGGATGATTATGTTAGGTTAAACTCTGTCATGAATTGGGGAATTCCCTTGTTCATGCTTACCTCACTAGAGAGCTCTCCCATGAGTTTTGGCCATATAGATGGTTTGAGCAGGGAAATGTTTAAAGTAGTAAATCTTGGTATGACCATGTCCTCCATTATACTCTCTACTCTGATTTACTCTTACCTAAGTTCCATAACTTGTGAAGGGAATTCAGGTCCATAATCATGATCATCATCTGTGAAGGGATCCATTTAGTTTATAAAGTTAATGGAACAGAAAATCAACTCATCATCTCATGAATATTCTATCTAGTAGGTGAACTACTATTGTATCATTTAGTAGGGTGGTTCATGTACTTTTGGAAATATAGGAATGATTTCTAATAAAGATAAGGATATCTTAATCTTTGGTCCATTCTCATCTTCCTTTGTTTGATTTTATATCTTCTAGCCATTCCACTTTTTAGAAGACTAGATTTCAGAGGACGGAGTTTCCGGTGATGTTGGTTGTGATGTAGCAGAAGTAGTTGAAGGCACATTTGGATGATTCAAATATGGTTGCAGGATATCATGAATTCGTTAGATCAATATTCTTACCATCAATTCACAAAAACTGTGCATACCCTTTCTATTGACTTCATACCATTTACCACTTTGGATTAGTGGAAGAAACATATAAAACATGGATATGTGATTTTTTGAGATTCATATTCCTAGATTCCACAATATTTTGTATATGTTATTTGAAAAAAAAAATCTTTGATGTGGTTCCCCATTAATTGATGGACCGAACAATAATTTGGGAGATCATTATCACCATCTTTGTTGGGATTCCTTGGATTAGACAACTTGACAAAGCTATTTTCCAATTAAGAGATAAAGTAGACAAGTACATGGTTATTTCAAAATGAGGAATGTTATAGTTGATCATCTTTACAAGGTGGGATTTTTTGGGCATTCAGAATGAGGAGCTGCACGATATGGTGCGTGATTTGAAGTGGGATTAGATACAAGGGATTTATTAAGTGTAACTACAGATGCCTCTTCATTCCCTACATTATTTCCTTGAGTCGATGGAATTAATTAGACCTTGTATTTGGTATCTATGTCTTAGTCTCCCACATTTTGAGAAATTATAACGAGATCCAGAAACCCTATTGTACATTTGATTGGGATATGTTTCTTGTATAACTCGCCGCCAAGAATTACTATACAAGTGGGAAAAAACTTTCTTTGAGGGAGTGGTAGGTTCATAGATTATGTAAATCATTTCTCTAACATAATGAAATTCTAGACACATTAATTCTACCACTACTTACAGTTTGAGAGATTGATGGATGTTGTCTTCTGCTATATTGAGTTTAACTAGAAGATAAAATTCTGATGGTTTTCTTTCCACCCTGTAATAAACCATTCCAACAATCTCATGTACCATAAAATAGATGGTCCTTATAGAGATTATACAAATAAAATGATATTGACCACATCATATTTTTAGGGGTCCCCATCATGGGATCATAGTAAGAGAAAAAATGTGTAAAATGATGCTCCGAGTCTCCTAAGACATTGAAAATTAGAAATTTTGGGTTACAAAAAATTTAAGGGGGAAGATTAAAATCCACCCATTCAATGTAAGGATTATTTTTTTGGCTCTATCATCATAGTAAAATCTACCATGGATTCTAATAAATATATTATTGAATCAATAATGATCATAAGAATTTCTAGAATTCATGGATGATTTGGAGCTTGAATGGGTGCAGCAGCGAGAGCCTGGATAGTTGCAGCTACTAGAGCTTGAAAAATGAGGTATCTAGTAGGGCCATAATTGGTAGTACTTCTGGTATGTGTCATAGGTAACCTATGTGGAACATATTGTATGTATGTTCCTAACCTTTCTCTGGTTAGACACCATATGAAAGAAATTCTCAATATGGTGTTATGGGATAAAAATATATTGGTGGTTGGTATCCCACATTGAGAGGATATTCCATATACTCTTTAGTTATTGTGGTAAACCCTCATTGTTGTAGTTTTCTATCTTGAAGTGTCAGTTGAATATATTCTTATTGAATATATCTAGTAGGAAGGCTTCCTCAGAGTAATTCTGAATTGATTTTTCTCAATTCATTCATCTCATACTCTTACTGATAAAATTGTTCTTCAAGTGAAAGGGGCTTAACCTATATTTGAGGGAGGTGATAAATGATTTGAACCATACCCTTTTCCCTATTTGATTCCTTTTGAGGGAGTAGTGATGACATTTTTTAGAGAATTTCTATATTCAAGGTAATCATTTGGTTCTAATTAACAAACCTAACTCAATTATTACATTGTGGACAACATTATGATATGGAAATTTTTCTTCTGAATCCTATTAATTTGAGTAATTTTCTTTAGAACCTTTGGGGGTTGCATTGATGACATTAGATGACAAAAAATGAATTATAGGAATTCTCTCAGTGTCATTGAGAGACTAAAATTTTCCACACCCTCCAAGTGGCTTCACTATCTCCATTCTTAATTATCTAGGATATGCATGGTGAACAATAATCCAAAGGGAATCTTTGAATAGTTTGGTTGTGTGCGTCCCTTATGAGGGTACCGGATCATGAAATGGAACAAACATAGAGGATCCACCTTATAATGCTATCACTAATCTAGATAATATTAATATTATCCATGGAGAAGATTGTTGATGTGAAAAATCCCTCATCCCTTAGGATATGAATTTTTATCATTTTTCTTTCATAACACTTCAGGCCTAGTTATCTAGACTTGAAGGTTGGGATTAAAACCCACAGCTCTATGGGATAGGGTTAAACCTGAACTACCCTGGCTGCTACTCTTGGGGATTCATTTTTTATTCTATATTTTTTTATTGAACATGGGATGGGTACATTATTTGGTTTGCACTTAAATCACCCACATTCAAAGATCGTCATGTTATTTTTGAAAATTGTGTTATGTGATGATGAAATTCCCCTAAATCGGAATCTTTAAAGATATTCTAAAGTGAATGACACAAAATTCCTTCAACAACATACTCTCTTGTGGCTTGGCATCGGTGAGAGTTGGTTAGGGACAATTTTTTTGATCATGTCTTAGGTTATGAACAAATTCTATTTGATTAAGCTATATATGTATATAACATTTCATGCTAAAACCTTCTTAAGGATTTTCTATTTAGGGAGCATGGTGAAATGTAACCCTCCATGTGAAACCCACCCTCTAATATAAACATCATATGGGGAATCAATTGTCATTTTTCACAATCTCCTTAATGTGCTGAGGCATGCAAGTTGAATTCCTCTTTTCTATTCCTTAATCATTGGATGTCACGAATCCAGGAGAGTTTTGCAAGTCTATTTGGAATTATAACCCTTCTATTACATTAATGTGACTTCAATACTCATCTAAGGATAATAAATTTTCATTTAAGGTATTATTATTTGTGATATATTGAGGGGGATGTGTAACACCAATGATTTTTTGACTTTTAATTTTTTTTTGAATTAATTTAACCAGTTTGATATTTTTCATTTCAGACAACACTAAGGATAATTTATTTTATATTAAAGAACCGTGTTTGTATTGAGTTATATGAAACACCAAGTTAATAATGCAATACATGCAACATAAATATTATTATTCTCTACAAGGAACACTGAGGTTATCTTTCATTACATGCAACAATGACTTTCCTCGATGGATTTTGTAACACTCCATACCAAGTTTTACCAAACAATAGCATATCATTAAAATGTTATTACATAAAATAATAATATATAACCTAGATGTTAAATTAGTGGTTATGAAAATTTTAATCTAATTTATTATAATATATGGCTTTCAATAACATAATATTAATTCATAGGTTACCGATTAATTAGAAATGAATTTGAAAATCGATTGGATATTAGGAGAATATTATTATTTTTATGGTCACAAAGCTATATCACAATAACAAATTAAATTCATTATAATTAGGGAGTGATATTAAAGTAATATATATTTTATATATTCAATAAAATAATTTTTATATTCATTCAATATATTTGATAGACATACGATAAGAACCACCCAATTGTTTTCTTAAAAACCAATATTTTTAGTAAGTCATTTTTACTGCATCTTAATAGAGAAAAAATTTTAAATTCATTTTGGAACTTTTATAGAATTTATATTTCACAATACACTTAATATTTTAAATAGAAACAAAATAATTTTGTTTGGGTATATTTTTGGTAATTTTCTATGAAGTTTTATTTTTTAATGAAATGTGAAAATACTGAATTTTAGTTCAAAACTGTTTGTTATATATTTTATTTCTAAGGTTAAATTATATTTTAAATTGGTTTAAAAGTTTAATAATATAATATCTTTTAAAATTAAGACAATTTAGGTAATTTAGATCAATTTCACCTTAAAATTGTGTATAAAAACATAGAAAAGTTTTGAATGATTGTACTTTAAAAACCCACATTGTCGATATGAATGTGAGATTAATTTGAAATTAATTTATAAAACTTTTTTCATTATAATTTGGTAAAATTGATTCCATATTTTTTATAATAATAATTTATAATTTCTAATAAGGTCAACTAGGTTTTTGACAAAAATAATTTGTGAGTGTAATTAAAATTAACTACATTAATTAAGGTAAAATTAATCTTAACTAAGGACTAAACCATAAATTTGAGTCCAAAAATGACCTAGAAACTTGTAAAACACCCATTGGATGGAAGTATTTAGACCCTATACTTCCTTTTATATACCTCTTTCCATTATGGGGTTCAGATTCAATGGGGAAAATGTGGGTGGAATTTCTTTTCCATAGATTTACTACAGTGTCACTCCACCTCGATAATAAAAAGGCCTCCTCTCCAAAACATATTTACACATCTAAGAAAACATAGTTTCATAAAATATCAGATCAAATATATTCCAAAAAATCATACATTCCCCATTGATTTTCCCATTTGTCAAAAAGTATTCCAAGGAATCCCTTTGGTGCAAACCAAAAGGATTTACCTGATTAAGAGGTAACACCCTCCCTCAAGATCCTTTCATTTATTTTATTTCTCCACCTACTCAATTCATCTTATTAAATTAATATACAAAAAATTTATATTAAATAAAATGAGATTATGTTATGATAATGGTTCAACCTACAGTTAGAAACACCTCCATCTAATTGGTAACGAACATACTGTTTATGGATATGATGAACTACCACCTCAAAAAACGATGACTGTATGTTCTTCCTTTACCACATATCATGAAAGAAATTATGATAGAAAATTTGTTTATATATAACATATATTATATTTATTATGACTTTAATCTTCCATAATACTTTTTACTACACTTGTCTTTCTATGTTCCATTTAATGTAAATATGATAATTTCTTTTGAGGAAGTATGGACTACCGACTCCTTAAAGTGATATGATTCGTTCACATGATACACAAAATATATAAAGGAATGTTTTAAATGAATACATGTGACAAAAAATACATATATTTGAAACTAAATACATAATTAAATTTCTTTAAATATTGTGTATACCCTTTTCTTTATTACCCTTTCACACACTTATAAAGTGATAACGTCGTTCGTGGACGTGTCGACTACCACCTCCTCGACAAGATGTGATTCCTTTTACATCAAAATAATTATATATATAAGTTTATTTGATTAAATAATATGGTATTTATTATATAATTATCATTCCTTAATTTTTAATTCCACTTACCTTCTTTCTATAATGACCATTGGGAAATGGGAACGTTACTTATGCATGTGTACAATCTATCATCTCCATAATTGTAACGTTGATTAATTTTTAACAACCATATTTAATGATTAGTTTTAAAATTATAATTAATGTATAAATATGATAAATATTTTATGATTATTATTCTCTATATGTTTATATAATGACCCCTTTGACCATAATTTACCAATCAAAGTCATTTTTAACAGAGGAACTGAATTTGGTCAAAATGCAATAATTAAACTTAATTCATTAAGTAGTTATACATAACATGGTAAAAAGTAAAGTAAAAGAAATAATAAACTTGTATTTTTTTGAGTCAAGTAATTAATTAACATATTTTTATTATTCAGGAATATAAAGACATAGGATCCAATTTGGACTACAGGTAAGGGAATTTCATCTCACTCTTTATTTTTGTGAGATACATGTCGTATTCACTACACACATATTTTTTGGGGTATATAATATCCATGAATGTACTAAATGAAAATTATAAAAAAAATATGGTTATTTATAGATTTATTTTTAGATATTTTTATCATGGGGTTTACGATTCAAATGTTAACAAATCGATAAAATATTTTTTTCTTAATTTTCTTTCTCTAAGAAAAATGCCATGTTATACAACTATATTTTTATATGAGATGTATAAACAATTATTTAAATGCTATACAATTAATCTCTTAATTTCAAGATATTTTATGTTCCATGTAATTTTATTTTCTTACATGGGGAATATGATTAAAAGTTACAATGTGGTAAGAGTTTATTGAATCAATCTCACCATTTATCAATATTGTTTATGATCATTTTGTCATTAATGAAATATTATGATCCATCTTTTGAGAATAGTCTTGAATTTTATTATCCCTTGGTTAGTCTTAATTTATTCATATATTAATACCATTTTTGTAGTCTTTTCTACTTAAGATAATGATGAAAATATTTTTATGAAAATATGACCTTACCTCTCTCTTCCTTCGGAAATCTGTGTTCTTTAAAAACCATGATTTCATAAAAGGGGTTACAAGAATATTCTACTATTATCTTAAGAATATTATTGTAAATTTTAAGTAGTTTTTGTCTTTTAATAATGTTTTTAAAGGAATTTTCTTATCTATTCCTAAATGAGTCATTTTTCTAACCTTTTAATTGTGAAAAAGGAATATACATCTTTCCTAGTATGACATGTTCTGATTAATCCATTGTCAATCATTTGAATATTTATATTCATATTTATAGGTTAATTTTTAATAATTTTTTTAAAAGATAATTTAAAATAAATGGTTTTCAAAAGGTTTTAATATTCTATTATATGTTTTCAAGGAAAAATTAGTTTCAAAAATGGTTTCAATATCCTTTATATGTTCTTCAAGGGAAAAGGCTTGAAAAATGTTTTCAATGATTTATATATAAGTTTTCAATTTTATCTTCATGGAAATGGGTTTTAGAGTGTTTTACATTTTAAGAATAATTTTTAAAGGATAAAGGGTAAATTCCTCCTGAAGTGTTTCTAAAATATCTTATAAAATTATTTCCCATCTAAAATAACATCAGTTGGTGTTACTCATTCCTTTCTGAAAAAAATTATTAGATTTTCAAATTCATATTCTTTATATTAATGGTTTATGTTTTATTTCATTATTTTTGTGAAATCCATTTCTATTTCATGACTTATATACTTCTGAAGCCTGCTTCTTTTCATAGGTTACATGACTATGAATCCTGCTTCTTTTTAGGGGTTATGCTTTAACGAAAATTATTATGAAACCCATTTATTTTTCCATAGGATAAGGTATGATTTAATGTTAATGAAAACTATTTCATTTCATGGGTTATAATTTGATTATTTATGATTTTTGGGAACATGTAGATAAGATTTCATTATGATATGTGTGAGACATATATCTCTCTCCAATGAATTGGGTAAAGATTCATATCTCATGAGATAGACATGAATGAAATGAGAAATGAACTTGGTTCAGTAATACAGTCCTAGAATTAAAAGTGATCTCGGTTTAGTAATAAATGGATGGAATGAAGAGTGAACTGAGTTCAATAATTCATGGCTCAAATGAAGAGTGAACTTGGTTTAGTAATGCAGGACTGCAATGGGCTGTAAACATGGTTCAGTAAAGGACTTTCTCCACTAATATGGCCTTGGAATCAATTCTTTATCTACTATGGAACTCATATTATATGCTTATGTCTTTTCCGAAATTCCATATTTAATTCTGATTATATGATTTCATTTATTATGTTCATTATTTACTTATGATTCTTGTATTATGAACTTTAATTCTTTATGTTGTGATTCATTTTTATGGTCTTTAATATGCAGGGTATTATCTTCAAATGTTTTGATCACGTTCTAATACTTTTATTATCATGTTTATTATTACATTTCTCACTTATTTACACGTATCACGCATATGAGTGTGCCAATTTTCATGTTCCCTCCCCCCGGTTATGAAGATATGTATTAAGTAACATGTGTATAAGAAAGGATATAGTCAAGGATAACCTAATGGGAGATATTGTATAACACTTATGTACGGGTGTTCAGGTTTCTATATTTCCAAAGGCTCTATAATAATATGGTCCTTGGGTGTATATTTTTGTAATGTTTTATGTATTTTGTAAAATATATGTAATGTTAATATATGTCAAGCAAGATTCGTTATAGTTGGTATCATGGGAAATTTTTGGTTAAAATTTGGAATCTATGTCAAGAAAAATTGAGTAATATCGCAAGATATACTTATAAAGATATGTCTAGGGATCTCACTAAGGATAAGTATTAGGATTATTTACCATTTAGAAAAATGGGTTGTAATTTATTTAAAGTATAGAGTGAGTGGTTTCGTAGAAATACATCCATGTTTGGATACAATAATTGGATGTGACTCTGGTACATATGTGCTTAGGGGTAACAACTCTGACAATATGTTTTGAGTTTGACTTTGGGTAATATGGTACATGACAACATTCCTTAATGTAGATCCAATTTGACACTCTTGGGGGATATGATTTGGGAAATCACAAAAATCATCACAAACAATCATGAAAGATTTAAACTTAAGTTGGCAATGAATAACCTAGGATGAACCTATGGTGTCCTAGATTAATGATGGTTTCATGATTTAGACATCATATAAGTAATTATTTTCATGACGGTGAGGTTTTTTTAGGATATGTAATGATCATACTATACTTATATTTTTAGTCAACGGTGGGAACTAGAAGGAATTGGATTAATGATGAATGTGATGCCAAATTTGATTATGAGAATTCAAGTGCGATAATCACTATAGTAAATGATGTTGTGACCTTGTATAACCAGTTTTCATAGAACATGAATAGAAATGTGTACCTTAACCAACTCTTAGACTCCACAAGGAAGAGAAAGAAGGAGTTAAATGAGAGTTTTGGTAATGGAGACCACATAAGAAACAAGATTAGGTTTTCTTTTTGAAAATAATGTGTAAATAAAAACCTAAGTGAATGTATTATAGGAACAAGAAGGTGTTTTGAATATGGAAATAATGGACACAAAGAAAGTAACTATAGAGGAAAAATGAAGGGTTCAGTTAATATAATCGATACGAATATTGGCCTCCTGAAGAAATCATCAAAGATCATGTGTGTAATAAATGGTTATTATGATAATCAATGTCCCAATAGGAAATATAATAACGATAATCAGCATGATGGTTCCAGTAATGGTTTTATTGTGGATGATGATGATACTACAAATGAAATGTTAAAGGAAATAGGTATTGTGTAACAAGATGAGGTAACATTTTTAATGAAATGAGGATACAGTGGAATAATAAAAGTTTTTATGAACTTGGATTCAATAATTATGTTATATGATTGTTGAAACATATAAGGATTGTTCTTATTTTGTTTTTCTCTATGGATTTATAAGAACACATTGAATGGTTTATATGGAATGGAAAAGTGATATAAATGAAAGGTGATGTCCATGTAAAATACATTATTAATGGAAATATACCACCTAATATGTTCCTTATGTTATGGTAATGTTTTTTGGATAAATATGTATGGGATATGAATAAGTAAATTTGAATATAATGATTACCTAGGAACTAATTAAGGACTTGTTGACAATTATTTTATGCTATCATGGATGAAGTTTAAAACATATTGGATGTATTGAATATATCCAGTAATCTATGGAATATGGAAGCATTCATGTTTTATCGAAGCATTTTTGGAAATTTAGGTTGTTAACATGTTTTAAGAGAATATATAATGAGTGTATTCACATGATTGTAATGTGAAAACTAAGAGATACTTTGCAATGTATGGGGAATCAATGTTAATTTGATTTTTTTTTCTCTCAAATGTTTTTGATTTATTTTTTAAAAGGATTATAAGGATAACTATTTATGGAAAGTTTAAGTTAAAATTTTGATGAATTATTTATGTACTGAGGTGGTATTGATAACCCTAGTCAAAAGGCTATTCAGTGACTAATTATATTTCAAGGATGTATATCATCTTTATTTAAAAATTATTTTAGTGTAGTTTTAGAAAAATTCATCATGTTTGTAGGGTGACAACCAATTAAGTCTAGAAAGGTCGTAGTTCTTGAACCCATGACTGAAGGATCATAAGGGTTTCATGCCTACAACTGACCTATGAAATGTCCTGGTTAATGTATTATTATTTTTTATGAATTAATATTTATGATGAATCAACAGTGTTACTCTTTATGTCTTATGATTAATGTATTAACTATATTTATTTTGAAGGATAGTGTGAGAAAAGTAATTATAATTTTCATTTTTTTGGGCCTTAATATCTACTAAAAGTGAATTTTAGCACTTCAGGAATCAATGTTAATTTATGGACATCCATTACATGAAGTAATGGATTAATTAGAAATCGATAAAAGAAGAACTAAAGAATTATTTGTTTATTGAAATATATAATTTATTTAAATTTACATGTATTCTTTTTCAATAAAATAATAACTCAACATTTCAATAATGATAAAAAGAAAATATTTTTTCATAATACCTTAATTGTGTTGAACTAATGGAATTTTAAATCATCACATAATTATGACTTTGAGGCCCTCAATTTTTCTTTGATCATTCACTAGTTTTTGATAGATGATCTCAATCACTCCCTATAAATATTTATAATTTTCCTCTATGTACAATGTTCACTCACCTCTAATGTTCTCCAAAGTGGAAACCTAGTTATATGTTACTTTGGGTATCCATTATTGTTCCAACTTTCCACTTTTAAGGGAAGTCTTAGTATCCATTTTTGTGATGTGGGTTTCTATGAATGAATCTTTTGAGTATTAAACCATTGATAACCCAGATGAATTTTGAGGGAGAAATTCATTTTAAGGGGGGTTGAATGTAACAACTTGAGATTTTGTGAAACTTTTTTCTAACAAATTTATCCTTTCTGATATTTTTCATTTCATGCAACACTGAAGATAGTTTATATTATATTAAAGAATTATGTTTGTCGTGAAATATATGAAACACCATGATAATCATGTACTATATGAAACATAAACTTTTTCTTTATCTACATGTAACCCCGAGGTTATCTTGTGTTACATGAAACAATGAATTCCCTCAATGCCTTGCGTAACACAAAAGACCGACTATAAGGGACAATCATATATCATTAAAATATTATTACATAATATAATAAGATATTTCCTAGATTATAAATTACCGATTATGAATAGTATTAAATAATTTATTAAAATATACAGTTTACACAAATATGATATGAATTCATAGATTACCAATTAATTAAAAATTAATATGAAAACAAACTGAATATAAAGAAAAATATTATTATTTTTATGGTCATAAAGTTTTTTTAGCCTAATAAATTAAATTCTTTTAAATTTCTGAGTGATATAAATCTAATATATATGTTATATATTTATAAAATAACTTTTATAATCATACAATATATTTTATTGATATATGATAAGAACAAACCCAATTTTATGATTTAAAAACAATATTTTAATTATGTTATTTATACTTCCATTTAATGGAAAACCAATTTCAAATACTATTTTTGGAAATTTTAATGATTTAATATTTCAAACTAAACATAATCATTGAAATAATAACATAGAAAGTAGGTTAGGTAATTTTTTTGTATTTTAGGTGAATTTTTATTTTGTAATGAATATTGAAAAATACAGATTTTTCATTTAAAAGTCCATTTTACATATAATTTGTTTATAAGGATAAATTATATTTTAATTTTTTTTCAATGTTAAATTAGATAATATTGTTATAAATTAATAAAATTTAGGTCTTTGAGATAAATTTTACATTGAAATTGGGTTGAAAAGCTTTGCAAACTTTTGTATTTTTTTATTTTAGAAAACTGAATTATCGACCCAACTGTGTGATTAATATTATAGTAATTTCTGAAAATTATGCGATTGGAATGTTTAAAAATGGATTAAAACAGAGTAATTTATAATTTCTAATAATTCAAAAATATTTGACCAAAATAATTAGTAAGAGTTATTAAAATTAATTACATCGATTAAGGTTAAATTAATCTTAACTAAGGATTAAACGTTAAATTTATGACCCAAACATTAAAAAACCCATTATATGGAAATATTAAGACCTTATACCCCCTTTTATAATTTTTTTTATTATGGGATCCACTTTCCATGGGAAAATGTGGGTAGAATTCCCTTTCAAAATATTTAAAGGAGTGCTACTCCTCCCCCATTATAAATGACCACCTCTCCTCCAACTATTTTCACCTATAAAACCAATTAGGCTTGGAAAAGATATAATAAAATATAATCATCCAAATCCTATATTCCTACTTGAATCCTCCCTTTGTGAATAATGTCTTCAAAGTAATCCCTTTGGTGCAAACCAAAAGGACTTGCATGATTAAGAGGTAACACCCTCCCTCAAACTCCTTTATTTTATTTTCTTTATCCAAAAAATCAATTAATACTATTAAAATATTATATAACAACACCCGTATTCTAAATATACATACATTTTTTATAAAAATGTTTTAACCTTAATGCAAGTACACCTCTATCTAATGTGTAACAGACAAACTGTTTATGTGTACGGCGAACTACCGTCTCACAAAATGATGATTATTTTTATTCAATTACCACCTATAATGGTGTGAATTATAATGGAAAATATGTTTATATATAATATATATAATATTTATTATGTATTTAATCTTCATTAATCATTTTACCAAACATATCTTTTTACGTTCTATTTTTTTTGTAAAAATGATAATTTCATCTGAGGAAGTGTGGACTGTTGCCCCCTCAAAGAAATGTGATTCTTTAACATGGTATATGGATTATATAAAGATATATTTTAATTAAAAATATTTGAAATAAACTAATATATATGATATTAGTTACATAATTACCTTTCTGAAAATATAATATATACCATGCTCTATATTACCATTTCACACACTTAAAAAGTGATAACGTCGTTCGTGGACGTGTGGACTACTGCCAACTTGACATGATCCAATTCCTTTTACATCACAAGGATAATATATATAAGTTTATGTGATTAATATTTATGATATAATTATAAATCTATAATGATTAATTTTTCTTACCTTCTTTCTATAATGATCGTTGAGAAATGGGAACGTTACTCATGCAGACATATGACCTACCATCTCCATGATTGTAATGTTGACTCATTTTTCAAAACCATATTTAATGATTGATTTTAATAATATAATTAATTTATTAATATTATAACTATTCAATCATAATTATTCATTATATGTTTATATGATGACCCCTTTGACCATAGTTGACCAACCAAAGTCATTTTTAACACATGAACCGAATTTGTTCAAAAAACCAAACTTAAATTTAATTTTTGATGTTGTGGTAGAAAATATGATAATAAGTGAATTAAAATCAATAATAATAATTCAAATAATTATTAATAAATTATTTAATTAACATAATTATATTATTATGGAATATAAAGATACACGAGATAAGTCGGACTCAAGGTAAGGGAATTTTATCTCACTCTTTATTTCTGTGAGGTAAATGCCTTATTCACTGCTCACTTATTTTTTCTGTTGTATATAATGACCATGAATATATTATATTACAATTATAATTAAATATATGAGTATTTTTAAATACATTTTATGATCTTTATATCATGGGGTTTATGATTCAAAAGTTAACAAATTGGTAAATTAATTTTGACTCAATTTGCCTTCTTTGAGAAACATGCCATGTTATACACATATATTTTTTTATGAGGTGTATAAGCTAGCTTTGAAATGTTATATCATGAACCTAATTATTTTAATGATATTTTAAGCTCCATGTATTTTCATTTTATTACACGGGGATTATGATTCCATGTTACCATGTGGTAAGAGTTTATTCAAACAATCTCACTGTTTATCGAGATTGTTTATGACCATGTTTTAATTAATGAAATATTATGATCCATATTTCAATAAAACCCATGAATTTTAATATCATATATTTATCCTTGATTTATTCGTGTATTATTACAATTTTTTCTACTCATTGGTAATTAAGATAATTAAAAAAATGTTTTTAAGAAAATATGACTATACCTCTCTCTTCAGTCTGAATTTTATTTTATTTCAAAAACATGATTTATAAAAAAGGAATCCATGAATATTATAATAATATCTTATGATAAATAAATGACATTTGTACCCTTTTTTCATTTAAAAATGTTTTCTTAAGAATATTTTTGTCTATTTAAGAACGAGTAATTATTTACCCTTTGAACTATACCGAAGGAATGGTATTTTTACCTCGTATTCCATGTATGGATTTATCCACAATCAATCCTTTGAAAAATTATTTTCATTTTTAAAGGTTAATTTTTAAGAAAATGTTTTTAAAAGATATTTTCAATGTAATTAATTTCAAAATGTTTTCAATCTACTTTTATTTTTTTAAGGTAAAATTGTTTTCAAAAGGTTTCTCAGCCCCTCTATATGTTTTATAAGGAAAAAATGCTTTCAAGATGTGATCAATGATTCTTTTATATGTTTTAATGTCTATCCTCATGATAATGGTTTTAAAAAGTTTTTACATTTTTAGAATCATTTTTTAAAAGAGAAAATATAAATTCTTCGTGAAGTGTTTTTAAAAGATATTTCAATGTTATTTCCCATCTAATATAACATATGGAGGGGTTAAAAATTACTTTTTCGGGAGATGATTCAATATTTACATTCATATTATTTCCCTATATGGTTTATGTTTTATGTCCTGACATTTATAAAATATATTTCTCTTTCACGAGTTATATAATTATGAAACCCTCTTTTTTCATAGGTTATATGATAATGAATCATGATTCTTTCCATGGGTTATTCCTTGATGAATTGATTTTCAAAACCTGATTCATTTTCCACAGTTTATGTTATGATTTCATGTTTTTTCACACCCATTTCATTTCATAGGTTATTATATGATTATTTATTATTTTGTAGAAGATGTACATATTATTTCATTATGAGATGGGTCAGACCTATACCACCCTACATTTCACTGGGTAAAGATTTATATATGATGATATAGACATGGATGGAATGAGAAATAAACTCAGTTTAGTAATACATGTATATAAGGAGAAGTGAACTCAGTACAGTAATACAAGACTGAAATGAGGAGTGAACTCATTTCAATAATACAGGGATGGAATGAGGATTTAACTCGTTTTAGTAATAAATGGATGAAATGGGGTGTGAAATTGGTTTAGTAAATGACTTTTTCCACTAAGATGGCCTTGGAAAGAATGCCTTGGATACTGTATAAATCATATTATATACTTGTGTGTTTGGAAATATTACAAGTTTTATTCCAATGATATGATTTCATAGATTATATTATTTATTTCCTTATGATTCATGCCTTATGAACTATTTTGATTTATTACATGATTTATGTTTATGATATTTTTTATGAGGGGTATGATATTCAATTTTTTCTATCACTTTATCATACTTTTATGCTCAGGTTTATGCTGACATGTATTCCCTTTTTAACCTTATTGACCATTTGAGGTCACCCCTTTTTTTTTCCTTCCATCGGTTATGAAGATATGTGTTGTGTATGATTTTTTTAAGATGGGTTTTAGTCCATAGGAACCTAGTGGTAGATAATGTATCTCAACTATGTACTAGGTTTCATATTCCCATGTTTCCAAAGGCATTAAACTAATATGGTCATGGGTTTTCTATTTTTTAGTGTTTTAATTATTTAAAAAAGTGATTCAATGCTAATATATGTGAAGAAAGGGTAGTAATAGGATGGTGTGTGCACAATCATCTGATAACACCTCTATAATTCCTTATTGAAGGGTAGATAAAGGCAATAAATGACTAGTATTCCATCTTCAGATAACTGTTTCCTCATATTTAACATGTCTTCTTCGCATTTTTTTAGAGGCTCCACTACCTGGTCTAACCATAGTGGGATTTTTAATGTTTTATTATAGGCAGTAATATTTGTAGGTATTTTCTCTATCAATTAATAAAGAAGTTGGAACATTGGTGTATTGGAGAATGAATGTCCTCTTAGGATGTATTTTGGTTGATAAATAATTTCACTTGTCAGTGAGAAGGCATCAGACATGACTAGATTTTTTTTAAAGCACCTCATGGTAGGCAGATATTATCATCACTATATCACTAAGGGGAAGATCCTATTTCCAATATGAAATAATACTATAGAGAGAACATTCACATCAAATTCCATTATAGGGATGACAACCATTAAATATTATATCAGGGGAAAGACCCTATTTATCCCGGATCTTCTCAACACATAATGGTATTCATGTCTTTCCTTAAGATATGGTCTCTAGATATTGATAATATTATTGTCTTGAAACAAGCCTACATGATTATGTGTTTGAGGCAGACCTTCATAACTACTATTACTTACCCCATAATTTAGTTATGATATGGTAGGATCTTGATATTCCATAGATAAGTGTATTAGGGCTTCAGGAACTGCAAAATTGATTAAAGTGAGATCATAGATCTAGACTTGTTTTTCATTTTTCATTAGCGAGTATTCTTCTTGTATGTCTTCATATAAGTGATTGGGGCCACATTCTGGGAGAAGTGGATTTTATGGGTAGGTGTTTGTGCCTTCCATAGAGTTTCCATTAGGATAGGTTGATTACCTCTAGTTGGAGTGGGTGTAGGTTCCTGATATTGTATTCTGTATAATAAGGGGAATCTTTCCCTATGACTCTCCTAGATGGGAGAAGAGGTGTGTATATTCTCTTGGGAGACATGCTGATGTGACACCCCACTTAAAGGGATAGAGCTATATTTTGGTCCCTTCGGCACTACTTTGGTCAATGTTATGATGTCCAAGAGATCCTATAGTATGTTGGTAGGGATTTTCACCTTCACTTTCACCATTGATAGGATATGCATAGTTAATTCAGTAGTTGAAACATGGATATATGTATATTCCATATTTAGATTTGGGTATGTTATTGATCCATTCCTCCCTTTCTTGCAAATGAATATTGATAGTATTCATGTGTTGGGGAAGAGAGTTTAGTCTGCCCCCATTTTTTCCAGGATATTCTGATTGACTTCTTTAGAGGCTTCAAGAGGAGACTACTGGAAGTATTTATGGATGATGGTTGGTTTGTGCGCCTTCTTTCAATTTTCCACCAAACATGGATTATATGATTCATTGAGATTTTTCAGATGAGTCTACTAGTAGTCTGTATTGGTCAAAGTCGGTTTATGTTTTCCCCCATATTTTCCAACCAAATTTGAAAAGCAAGATTCATTGGGTGCTTCAAGATGAGTCTCATGGCCTGCTGATTTAAGGTGGGAAGGTGTATGTTTCGTTGGCTTTTATTAACCAAATTGGTTTCATGGGTTACATCATAGGGGTAAGAGGTGTGCCTTTGCACCCTGATGATTGGATGATTTCCCTAGAGGTCCATCTTGTGTGCTCGGTTCTGAATTTCCATGTCTAGGCACCCAAGTATAGAACTCTCATCATGTTGAGGGTTTACTACTACACAATGTTGGAAGAAAAGATTGTTTGATTTAACCCTTGAGAAAGACCCTTGTGTCATATGGATGAGGCTGTATGTGGCCTCCTGACACACATCCATATGGTAAGAGTGTGACTGGTTCCTACATTCTGATGACAGGCCCCCACAATAGTTGAGGATGACTATTTGTTCCATCTGCGTTAGGACCACCGATCATTGCTGACCAGATAATCGGTGTGGAATTGTGAGCTGGAGGGACAGCCTGGAAGCCTATAGGGCTAGGATTTTACTATTATGATGGTACTCCTAGACCAATAATTTTGAAAACCAGTGTTGAAGATGCAGGGTTAGTGATGGCATCCTCTATATGGACGAAGACCCGGCTTGAGCAGAGGCTGAGGCATTCATTGGTGAAAGATAGAATGACACCATTGAATCTAAGGGTCTTCTGGATGTATGTTAATGAATATATGATAAATTCAAACAATAAAACCACATCAAATAATCAACTCATTGAACTATAATATTCATGATTTATTGTCTTGTCTGGACTTATTTTATCAGGTTAAATGGGACTAAAAAATTGGCGACACTATCATCTTGGTTAAGGATTCAGGTTGGGTTCACCATTTTTTATTTCCATTTGGAATCACATCTCATAATGATCTATTTCATGGGGTTGAATTTTGTGCAATCATTCACATTGAGCCCATTTTTTTAAATGGTTTATAATAGATTTTTTTAGAAATAGAAACAACCAATGATTCTATATCAATGAGAGACCTGTTTGCCAATGGATGGTGCTCGTTAGGGAGTTTGACCAACGATGGATAAGAACTTCCATTGGTCTAGAGGATGAGAGGTCATTCTCATCAAATTTTTTTTGGAGGAATTGTTTCCAACTCTGTGACTCTATTATAGATTTAATATATGTTCATAAATTTTTCATTAATTCCCAAGTATGATGCATATTACCCTTTAATTAAAAATCAATTATTATCATGTATAGAGTTTAGAATCATCTATATGTATCCAAGGATTTTCATTATTGGGGATATAAGTATGTATCTGAGGCTATCCATTGATGTTTTCCACTTATGTTCAAATTATATAACCCTTGTTAGTTATTGAAATAATGCTGGTTTGCTAGGTACATAGTGGGGCGCTCCGGAGTGTTTCATCATCCTAGGAGACGGTATACGTTTTTATTTTGGGATTGGACCCATGGATGGGCTTCCAAGGTATGTTTGTTAAAATAATAAGAACCCACATATTTAGAGGCTTCTAAATTGGGAACATCATCCCTTTTATGGTAATGTTATAGGGACCAAACCATGCAGTTTGGCCTCAAAGGTCTATGATGTCTAGGTGGAAGGTTCCTATTTAATGTTTGGTGTGGGACATATGTTGAAGTAGTGGCCTAGGGAAAAAATAAAGGACATGGATTACCATGTTGAAAAATACCCTATTGGAAATGTGGCCTAGAGAGAATAGGGTTTATTTGGTATGCCTATTTTGGACCCCAAGGAGGCTTACATTGGATCCCATTTGGATAGGAATCAAATACCCTATAGTTCAGTTGTGAGGAAATTCACTTATAGAGGCCCTTAGGATTATCCTAAAAGGGAGTATGGCCCTTTGAGGATTATTTTCGGGAATATTCCTGGGATGAATGCCCTGCATAAGAGGCCACAAGTGATGTATTGACTGGTGGTGATTTGGAGGCCTTTTCAGGTCATACACTTGAGGAGTAGTCCCATGGTTGATTATGATGATATAGTTGGGGCATATATCAAGTATGAGGCCAAAAAAGTAATATTTTGGGTATTACTAATGAAGAGGAAGACCATTATGATTTGGTGGATTTGGTTGGGGATAACTATTGAGAAGGATTCCCATTGATAATGGGCATTAATTGGGAATCCTACGTATCCTGGTTATAAAAGGAATGAAAGTTATCGTAGTTCAATAATTATGGGATCACATACTAAGGATGCCTTTGGGTGGGGGGATCATATGGATTTAATGATTAATGTAAACCTTTATGCCCATGCGAGTCATGAGCAATGTGAGAAACAATAGGATGCATAACATCCAATAAATTAAAAAATCTTCTTTGCCCTGAGGTTGGATACATGGCCCTGCGAACTCACATATATAAAGGCTCTCTGAAGAAAGGGAAGGAGAAGATTGGTAGGAAGGTTCTCTACAAAATCTTTCATATTAACTTGTGTAATTCCTGATCAAGAAAAAAATATAATACCACATGAATCATGATGATTCATACTTGAATGTGATAAATTACAGGAAGGCAAAGACCTAGAAATCCATCATGATCACTCTTATGATGGTGGAAGAGGACGGGGCGATGAGAGATGTGAAGGGATATGGTGCCCATCCTCTCTCTGATATTCATTTCTAGGATAGTCATATCAAACTAACCACTTAGATACTACCCAAGAGGTGAAGAAGAGTGAGAGAGAATCCTCTTGCAAGAAAGGCTATGGGCTTACTCATAAATGAATACCCTAAGATTGGTTCCATAGTGAGGGAGGATGATATCATTCCATAGTTAATGGAAAAGAAAGAGTAATCCTCACCCTCCCGACATCAAACTGAAGGCTTTAGGTCATAGAGATGATAAGGATATGACATGGTCCTGAACCTAGTTTCTGAGATTGGGAATTCAGTGACACCATTTCCATGGTTGGGGTCCTCATGAACATGGGAATTCAAATCCACACGTAGCCTGAGGGTCCTGACCGATTGGTAGGGAAAGTGCATGAAACCTACAATTTTCAGAATAAAAATACAAATGAGAGACACATTTTTGTGACTTTTCACAAGGGTTTTTAATCCCATTGGCATTAGTAGAGGTTTTAACATGGTGTCTTTTAGATAAGTGATCTAGGGGAAGAGATGCCCTTCCATGGATGGAATTGAAGTGGTCCGGATGAGTGGATTGTGGAGGATAGAGGATAGGGAGTGACAAGGGAGGGCCACATAGGATGGCTTGGGTGAGAAAAGGAAGGCTTGTGTAGGGTTCTCTAAGGTGGACCTTCGTGATGTGATGGTACCATGGGTGACTGAACACTTGGGAAAAAACACTTGGGAGAGTATTTCTCAATAGTTCAGGTTTCTCTATAGGTGTTCCTAGAAATTGTTGGTTCATGTCTCTGGTTATGGAAGGTGAACTCACACTAGAGTTCATCGAGCATGGGAGAGAGAGTGTCTCACATCAGTTTTGTGTATTTTAATTACTGATAGGACTTCAATTTAGTTATAACTCTTTAATTACCTATAATAATTGTTTTGGAGGACTAACTAGAAGCTTTCAGTGGGCTTGGGTAAAGGTCTAGGGTCAACAGAGTGTTAGGAGGACTTCTAGAAGTTTTTAACTTTAAAATAATGAACCCATGGTCCTATTTATTGAACAATATGGGGCCTTGGGCAAAGGGAATATTTATATTAGGTGTAACCCAAAAGGGTGACACATTGGATGATGCTTAGATTGTTCACATAGGCCGATGCACAAGACCATTATGCCCCAACACTGTATGAGGGTGCTTACACAATGGGACTTCAATGGATTCATCATCCTTGGCCTTCTTCGTTTCTCCTTTTCTCTTCCATTTGATACCATTTCCTTTGAAACCGATTAATAAATTTGAAAAATAGTGTTTCAATAGCTACATTTTATTCTAAGACCTCTTATTGATTAAATTACCCAATGGGGTTTCCACAGATCTCATACTATACTTACTATCGATGTCCTTCTCCAGTTTTATTGTTAATTATAACATTAGTAATAATGAGAAAATTCTTTCATAAAATCTTACTCTAATTCATCAATTGGAAAAGAACATGTGCATTAAAAAACCCATAATATTTATAGTGAATATAAAAATGAATAAAAATGAAAAGGGGCCAAAGAATCATTACATGTCTAAAGATCCCAAGAAATATCCTTCCAATTAAAGGATGATCCAACAGTTGGTAAAGGAAAAGGAATCGGTATTTTTTTAACATTGAAATCAAGGGAACTTGAATAAGAACTACACCTTGAATCAATGGAAGGTATAAGTATGTTTTTTATTGGGTGTAATCTTTAAATATCTATAAAATGGTTATTAGATATTACTTTTGGTGATCATATCTATATATAAATATTGGAACCAAGTTGATTATGAATTTTTACCAGGGAGGGGTGGATTTTTGAGCTACCAATGGTGTGAGGCTGGATTCTCTATCCATTGGAGAATAACACCTTTCATTTACCATTAGAATTATATTGGTCTTAGTATATTTTTATCATGTACCAACTGTTACAAATAATGTAATTTCTTTATTAGGAATTTATATAGATGGTTTTGTTTTCAAATTTGTAACTAAATGTTTTTTCTTTTATAAATTCAACATTTTTATGGCGTTACATATTTATATGAAGGTATTTTTTCATTAAATTACCAAAAACCATGTATTGGAAATTGATTGAAAATCATTTTCACATGACTCCTATAAAACCTAGATATGGAATCATCATCTTGGTGATGTAAAAAAACAATTGACAATGCTATATCAAGATGGTTATTGAGACCATTTTGAGATAAAATTAATTAAAATATATCATTCATTTTTACAATTAAAAATAACTAAATCATCATTTCAATGTTAGGGTGAAAGGGATACATAACATCTCAGATTGGTACAAACTAATGTGTGTGGTCAATTTATAGTAGAGTCTATAGGTTTTTATTACTACTTAATAAAATTTACTAATAACTTGAATAATTATGGATATGTACACTTGAAGAAGTATAAGTCCATGTTCTTCGAGAAATTCAATGAATTCAGAATGAATTTTAGGATAAACATTGAAATAAGATAAATAAGGTTCCATAAAATCAAGGTGGTGAATATCTTACCAATAGTTTATCAGCATTCTATGGGAATTTGGGATTATATCTCAACTCAACCGACCTCAGACACCACTGTGGAATTGTATTAGTGAAATGGGTTCCAGTACCTTGAAAGACGTGGTAAAGACGATGATGAGTTATGAAGATATTCTATTATCATTTTGGGGATATTCATTAAAAACTATTACCAGCATAAAACATTTCGTACCAACTAAATAGGAATACTGAATTCCCTTCATGTTATGGAGTGTAATGAAACTTTATTTTGTCACATACACTTGTATGTGGATGTAAGGATTTTTTCAAGGCCTTCTCTAAAAATAAACTAGCACCCATGTGAATATTGTGTCTCTTTATAGGGTATCATAAAGAAGAAAGAGATACTACCTATGAATCCCTCGATACAAGAAAGTGATTATCACTAGAGAATCCATATTTTTAGAGATAGAGCATGTCCCCAATAAGGGTAGTGGGAGATATATTGACTTCAACGAAGTTAATACTCAAGATAAAAAAGAGTTGGTATAGGAATAGATTCTACATGTCCCCATGGAGGATATTTTTCCTAAAACACAAGTACCATGTTAGGGCACCAGAGAGGTAAGAAAACTAGAAAGATTTGGTTTTATAGTCACTCAATATGGTGACTCATTATTGGTTGACAATAATGAACCTCTATCCAACTAAGAGGTAGTATAAATCTAAAAATTTTCCATATAGAAATATAGAATGACGTCTGAAATGGTTCCATGTATTAGAACCAAGTTTGGGTTCTGGTCAATATTCTAGTTGATGCAATGACTGTTGGGTGAAAATGGGTCTTCAAGTGAAAAATTTAAATGAATGGTAATGTAAGTAAAATTAAATAAAGGACAGTGTATAGAGGGTTTAAATATATTCAAGTAATTAACTGTGATGAAACATATTTACCTGAATCCATGTTTAAATCAATCATAATTCTACTTACTATAACTACTTACCATGACATTGAAATTTATAGAATGATGTAAAAATAGATTTCTTTAATAGTAAAATTCATGGATATGTCTATATGACACAACCATATGATTTTTTTGACTGTAGATAATGCCAAAAGGTTTATAATATTTAGATACCCATTTATGTATAGATAAACATATTGAGGTCATTGAACATTTGATTTCATATAGCTATATAAAATTTGTGTCAATAAAAATGAATAAAAATCATGTGTTTAAAATTGGATTAGTGGGAATGTGGTTTCATAGTATTAGTATATGTTTATTATATAATATATATTGTAAATTTCATACTAGTAATATAGTTTGTTAAGGACAGGTAAAATAAGTGTTTCTCTATGAAGTACTCTGGTTAAGCAGTATATATTATAGGGATCAAAATAATATGTGATTGAAAGAGCGATGTCGCACACGCTCTCAAAAGAACTTCAAAAGTGAGTTACGTTGGGTAAAACTCCAAGCACAACACTCTATGAAGCTAATGTTTAGTTTACTTGGTGTAGCATAGGGGGCTAACCAAGGTCGTCTCTCAAAGGAGGAAGTGAATTAAAACAATTTTTAGAGGTATTAAAGAAGTAAAATAAAAGAGAATAAAAACACTACTTGAAAGGATGGGGGTGGTTGTTTATAGTTTATGAATCTAGAAGAAGTTTGCTGGAAGAAGATTGTATAATTTTTTTGTTTTTAGTTTTGAAATGAATTTCAATTTAAATGACACAACAAGAAGATGTTTTTTTAGAAATCTATTTAAAAAGCGTAATCGATCTAACTCTACCTCTTCAATTTATTATTAATCATTATCATTTAAATTAACATTCACTTAATTATGATCCCTTAATTTGTTAAATCCCGAACCCTACGAGAATTAACTTTACCACAAAGATGATGTGAATTTAAACCTAGGCTAACTTTGGAACGTGCAATCGCAGCACCCTGCTTTGATTGATGTTCTAAGATTAGCTTATGATCAGTGGTAAATTAAGGCACATATCCATTCTGGAAATGAGTATGAATTGTGTTTAGGGATTATATTTGAACTCTACAAATTAATCCCGTGTGGTCTTGTATTACCGATTAAGATCGCGCTCTCACAATTTACACAAAATCCCGACCTCGCGTGTTTTTGTGTTAATTGTTCAATTGCTTGCTTAGTTTCTTACAATTTAAAAACATAATTCATGGATCATATTAAGTGAATTACAGTAGGCTCAATGATTCAAAATAATTAAATTAAGAGGGTAGAAGATAGATCGATCACTAAAAATTACTCTTCCATGGGTGGCGTAATCATCGTAGAAGCGTTTTGCATGTGCAAAGGTTTATAATGGGTATAACCCAATATCGCTTCTACTAAAGAATTCCAGCCCCAAGAGGAAGATTAAGAGAAGAATAAATTTAAATAAAACATAGGAAAAGAGAAGAAATAAAAGAAGAACAAAGAAGTTTATTACACAAACAAAACAATTACAACGTGAAGGAGAGAAGGAGGCTTCGATGAGAGGATCCTTGCTTCAAGAGCTACCTCTCTTACAATGGTTGGAGAATTTGGTTGAAACCAATTCTCCTCTGCCTCCAATCTCCCAATGCACGAACCAGCCTCTCCAAATGAGAAAATCACTAATTTATAGAGTGGAGGGGAGGCTAGGTTTAAAGTGGTTTCAAGTGTGAATGAAAAATCTCGGCCAAATATTTTAATGAAACTTTCACCGCCCATTTGACCACCAAAACGCGTGAATTGGCCGGCCTTCCAGAAGGATGATTTGTGCCACATCATGTCCCCGAGCTTTCCTCAAAATTTGGGCTCAATCCAAGCCCGTATGTAGAGGATATGGCCCAAATACAGAACCTTCTCCATTCTGGCGAGCCCAGCCCAACTTTGACTTCATGACCCAATTTCAACAACCAAATGAACTCTTTAGCTTTAGTGTCCTGAATAAAAGTTGTAGATAATTAAGTTAGGAACACTGTTACAAAATTCCAAATTCAAATAATAAACATAAAAATATTTAGCTTCGAAATACTACAGTGCACTATTAAGGGTAAAACTGGAATTTTCACCAAATTTTCAAATGAATGATCAAATCCCAAATATTTTATAAATAAACATATTTAACACAATGTGAGGAAATTATATCATTTATTATCAATAAAATATTCAATAAAATAGTGTTTTATCAACTCCCCCACACTTACCCTTTTGCACACCTGGGCAAAACCTCATATCAAGTAAACATCAATATCAAATCAAAACCAATTTTAAAACACATATCTTTAAGATCAATCAATTTCACACCAAGAATAAAAAAGATATCATGCCTCATAAAAAACCTTATTTCAAGTTCTCCATTTATATCATTCAATATATTTCCACTTCATTTATCCACCCATGCACAAAACACTTACCTCGCTTGAATTTTCTCTCATCACTCAAATATCAATTTTTTTGCAATGTCTTTCTCATCCAAACTCATACAAGGGTCACCATAGGCTTGATAGATTCCTACATCGCTACCCGATGTGAGTCAAGGACATATGTTTATCATGAGGACTTTTCAGGGTTGTTCTGTGGCTTTCGGTTGGTAGGATTAAGATGTGAAAAACTCTGAGGCTGAATGAGGAGGGCTTGACTCTTTTAAAGCAAAATTGCATTAATCTAATTTTCACTTAAATATGGTCTTCTCTTCAATCCCCATAGCATCAATTCAGCTCCATCATTATGAAAAGTCATGAAAGGTTTACACCATTCATCATTTCAGCATAAAAAATGTCAATCTTCTAAAACACGATTTTCTTGAAAGCTCCAGATGGGCACAGCTTTCCACCTCAATTAGAAGCTCCAGAAAAGGCACAGCTTCACTTGTCATGAAAGCTCCAGAAAAGGCACAGCTTTCAATATAATGACTTTCTTTAGCAGCAAACACATCTCTTCAGAATTTAATTTTCCACCCAAAGTATCACATAATGTGGTGGTACAACACAAGACAGCTTCCCCCACACTTAAGCTCAACTAGATTATGCAATTTCACTTCAAGAGTTGGTTGGATAGGGAAAATTGGCTTGTAATGTGGCTTAACCTAACAGGCTGTGCATGGCTTCTAAGGGCTACAAGGATTAAATATTCAAGGTAGGCCATTATAAAAAAGGATTCTTTGAAAAGGGGGCTTTAATACCAAACAAATGCCTCAATCATTTAAACATATGTACCTCAAACCCTCAAGTTTTGACAGGAATAGATCAAATTCTGGTTAAATCAAGTATGGTTTGGTTCTCTCAAGAAGTGAGGTGAATGTAAAGAATATGAAAATAATGGTTCAGAAGCCTCACAGGAAAGTGATTTCAAATTTAAAGACAGTGAGATGTGGCATGGGATTCAAAATTCGGTGTACTTTCCATGAAATTACTAAATATTTGAACTTGAAACAAAGTCATTTCAGCATTCATGTAAGCTTAGTTTCAAGGGGTAAATTGTTTCACTTATTGATATGGATTTAAAAATGGTGATGAGAATCATTTCAGCTCAAAAGTTTCAAAAACACACAGAAAATTGTAAAATAAACACACAAATTTTGAAAAACACACAATTTTTGTTTTTTGGTTTTTTTTTAACAGGAAAACAATTGAAATTACTAAACTAAAAGGTTCCCTCCCCCACACTTAAAATATTGCATTGTCCTCAATGTGAACCCGTGAGATGATATATGCACATGAAATGCAGAATTTTTAAATAGGACAAATAATATAAAAGTGAAAGGGTTAGGAACAGCCTGATGTGATCAAGTGATGATGGGGTCATGCAGTGTGATAAAATCCACTGCATCAGTAGGATGTCCCTCAATGTATCTCTTCAAACGTTGCCCATTGACTGTAAAGCTCCTTCCAGTGTCCTCTTGTGTGATCTCCACTGCACCATAAGGAAAAACATTAGACACAATATAAGGACCTAACCATCTGGAACGCAACTTACCAGGCATCAACTTCAGTCGTGAACTATAGAGAAGGACTTTCTCTCCAATATGAAACTCCCTTTGTTGGATCATTTTGTCATGAGCTGCTTTTGATCTTTCCTTGTAGAGCCTTGAGTTCTCATATGATGACAGGCGAATCTCCTCAAGCTCTTGAATTTGCAACTTCCTTTGAATTCCAGCTTGGGCCAAATCCATGTTACATTTCTTTATAGCCCAATATGCCCGATGCTCGATTTCCACGGGGAGATGACACGCTTTCCCAAAAACAATCCGAAATGGGGACATACCAATGGGGGTCTTGTATGCTGTCCTATAAGCCCACAATGCATCATCCAAGCGCTTGCTCCAATCCTTCCTATTTGGCTGCACGGTTTTCTCCAAGATTTGTTTCAACTCACGATTTGAAACCTCAGCCTGGCCATTTGTTTGGGGGTGGTATGGTGTTGATGTTTTGTGTGTCACCCCATACTTTCGAAGGAGGGAAGCAAAATTCCTATTGCAAAAGTGTGTCCCTTGGTCACTGATGATGGCCTTTGGTACTCCAAACCTGCAAAAAATTTGTGCTTTGACAAAGTCCACAACAACATGAGAATCGTCAGTCCTGGTGGCCTTGGCCTCCACCCATTTACTCACATAATCAACAGCAACCAAAATATACAAAAATCCAAATGAACTAGGAAAAGGACCCATAAAGTCGATGCCCCATACATCAAAAATCTCACAAAATAGTATGGGTTGTTGGGGCATCTCATGTCTCCTAGAAATGTTCCCAGTGTGTTGGCAACGAGAGCATGACTTACAAAACACATGGGCATCATGGAATAATCTAGGCCAATATAATCCAGAGTCCAAAACTTTCCTAGCTGTCCGTTGGGGTCCAAAGTGTCCACCACATGCAAGTGTATGACAGAATTGCAAAACAGACTCAAACTCATGATCAGGAATACACCTCCTAATGACTTGGTCACTACACATGCGCCATAAGTATGGATCATCCCAAACATAAAATCTTGACTCACTCTTTAATTTTTGGACTTGATGTTTCTTCAAATTTACTGGGATTTCAGAGCCAACAATGTAATTAACTAAATCAGCATACCAAGGATGCTTACCTGAGATGGTATAGAGATGCTCATCGGGGAAAGTGTCCTGAAGTGGTACCTGGTCCAAGGTGTCACCCTCTAGTGTGTGAGTAAGCCTACTCATGTGGTCTGCCACCAAACTCTCTGACCCCTTCTTGTCCTTTATCTCAAGGTCAAACTCTTGAAGAAGGAGCATCCAACGGATAAGTCGTGGCTTTGCATCTGGCTTCTTTAGGAGGTACCTCAAAGCTGCATGGTCAGAAAAAACAACTACTTTAGAGCCCAATAAATATGAACGAAATTTATCTAAAGCAAATATAACAGCAAGAAACTCCTTTTCTGTTGTGGTGTAGTTTGATTGGGATGAATCTAGTGTCCTCGATGCATAGGCGATCACATGTGAACGTCCCTCCACCCTCTGAGATAAGACAGCTCCAACCGCGAAGTTGGAGGCGTCACACATAAGCTCAAAAGGAATCTCCCACCGTGGGGGCTGTATGATCGGTGGAGTGGTCAGACACTTCTTTAGCTCATCAAATGATACCCTGCATGAATCATCAAAATTGAAGTCAATATCTTTTTGAAGCAATCGAGATAAGGGTAGAGCGATCTTACTAAAATCTCTGATGAAGCGTCGATAAAATCCAGCATGTCCAAGGAATGATCGAACATCACGCACACATGAAGGGTAGGGTAAGGATGAAATGATGTCTACCTTAGATCTATCAACCTCTATCCCATGTTTTGACACTACATGCCCTAAGACAATGCCATGCTCTACCATGAAATGACACTTTTCAAAGTTCAGGACTAGATTCTTCTCAATACAACGATTCAACACATTTTCCAAACTACTTAGACATTCATCAAATGAAGATCCATACACTGTAAAATCATCCATAAATACCTCCATGCAGGTCTCAATAAAATCAGAAAAAATACTCACCATGCATCTCTGGAAGGTACCTGGGGCATTGCAAAGTCCAAATGGCATCCTCCGATAGGCAAATGTCCCAAAGGGACAGGTGAATGTAGTCTTCTCCTGATCCTCCGGAGCTATAGGAACCTGAAAATATCCAGAAAATCCATCCAAGAAACAATAGTGTGTCTTCCCAGCTAGTCTCTCAAGCATCTGATCAATAAATGGGAGGGGGAAATGATCTTTGCGAGTGGAATGATTTAGTTTCCTATAATCAATACACACGCGCCAACTGTTTTGTACCCTCATTGGAACTAACTCATCTTTCTCATTTTTAACAACAGTAACACCACTTTTCTTAGGCACAACCTGAATAGGACTTACCCACTGAGAATCTGAAATGGGATAGATTATACCTGCCTCGAGCAATTTTTCAACCTCTTTTTTAACAACCTCCAGAAGGGTTGGATTGAGTCTCCTTTGTGGTTGCCTCACCGGTTTAGCTTCATCTTCCAAAAGAATCCTATGCATGCAAATGGAGGGGCTAATACCTGATATGTCAGCCAAGGTCCACCCGATTGCCCTGATGTTCTCCCTCAAAAGATTCAAAAGTTTTTCTTCATGTTCAAAAGAGAGATTGTTAGCAATGATAACAGGTAATTTTTCACCACTTAACAAGTATGAGTATTTGAGATTTGGTGGCAATGGCTTTAGTTCCAGTGATGGTGGCTGCTGAATGGATGGAAGCATGAGTGGCGTAGACATCTGTGCACAATCATACATATCATCTGAATGAGAGAACAATGCATCAAATCCATCAGAAAAATTATCAGCCATATCATAATCAGAGTATACATGCTCAGAATTCGAATATGATTGGACAAATGAACCAATCCCAAGATCAGAAAGATCATGAATTAAAGGGGATGAAGTAGAATGAGACATCAAGTTGGACCCAATACTCATTATTTCATTAAGAAGTGAATAGTCCCCAAGAGATTGGGAATCAAAAATAGAGGGACTATCACATGGAGACTCAGAATGAGAGAGAAAGAATGCTGAGTGTTCCTCTGGTGGGTACTTCATAGAATCCAGGATTTTAAACCTCACGATTTCATCCCCGAATTCCATGGAAAGAGTACCCTCATGAACATTGATAATGGTCTTAGCAGTTTTGAGGAAGGGTCTACCAAGAATGATAGGGGCATGAGAACTTACCTGGTCATCTTCCATGTTTAGTACATAGAAATCAGCAGGGAAGATCATGTCATTTACCTTTACCAACACATCTTCAAGGACACCAGCCGGATATGCTGTAGCTCTATTCGCTAGCTGCACCACTACCCTTGTAGGCTTGAGCTCACCAATCTGCAATGAAGAGAAAACAGAGTGAGGCATCACATTTATTGAAGCTCCTAAATCACAAAGAGCATCAGAGAAGTGAAACTCCCCTATGGTGCATGGGATGGTGAATGTCCCGGGATCCTTGCACTTTGTTGGCATTGCTAGAGTTGGTGTAATGAGTGCTGAGACATTCCTTCCAAGGTTGATCCTCTCATTTCCCTTGAGCCCTCTTCGATTGGTACAAAGTTCTTTTAAGAATTTGGCATACCTTGGGATTTGCTTAATGGCTTCGAGTAGAGGAATGTTGATCTCCACACGCTTGAATGTGTCCAAAACCTCCTTTTGCATTGCTTCTTCAGCCATCTTCTTGGTTTGAACAACCCTGTTTGGAAAAGGAAGTGGTTTAGGAGGAACATCATCAATCTTTTTCTTACCTTTATCTTTCTCCTTGGATTGTTCATCAGTTGGTATGGAATGTGGCTTCTCTGAAGTTGAGGTGAATCCCGGTGGAATGGTAGGTACAGCTGTATCGTTCATTTTCTTCCCACTTCTCAATGTTATGGCACTAACATTCCCCTTTGGATTTGGAGTGGGTTGGGAAGGTAGATTTCCAGAATTCTTACTTACAAGTTCATGGAGGGCGGTGGCAATCTGGCTCATTTGAGTCTTCAACTCTCTCAGCTCCGAACCTTGACTCTTCAGCTCATTCTGTTGATTAAGAACAATTTGTTTCAAAAGATCATCAGTGTTAGAGTCTACCTTGTGTTGGATATTCCCTTGTTGCTGACTTGTTGATGTTTGAGCTTCAAATCTCCTTTGGGGTTGTTGGAAACCCTGTTGGTAAGGTGGAGGCTGCTGGAAGTTTTGTTGAAAGGGGGGCCTTTGTTGTTGTCCAGAGCCATACCTCATGTCCAGATGATCTTTCCACCCTTGGTTGAATGTTGAATCGAACTTCTTCTGGGGATATGGTTGTTGCTGCTGCTGCTGATATGGTCTCCCAGGGAACACTGCTGCACAATCTTCTGTTTCTTGGAGTTGTGGGCAACAGTCAGTTGGGTGGCTTGTCTCAGTGCAAATACCACAAGGCCTTGAAGGAGGAGGTAAAGATGTCTTTTGTGCCAAAGCAATCTGCCTTACCATAGTTGTCAATTCTTCTAACTTGGTATCAATCAAATGACTCTCAAGAGAAGAAGGACTTACCTGATGTACTCCCCTGACATGTAGTGTACCTCTATCGCCAAATTGTTGGGAGTTTTGGGCCATCTTGTCAATCAATGCACGTGCAGCTATTGGTGTCTTGTCCACCAATGCCCCTCCAGCTGCGGCATCCACCATGCTTCTCTCCATAGCTGTGAGTCCTTCATAGAAGTACTGAATGAGGAGTTTCTCACTGATTTGGTGATGTGGACAGCTTGCACACAACTTCTTGAATCGCTCCCAATACTCATACATGGACTCCCCTTGTGCTTGCTTGATCCCCGATATCTCCTTTCGAATGGATGTGGTCCTTGATGCTGGAAAAAATCTCTGCAAGAAAAGACGTTTCAAATCGTTCCAACAAGTTACATCTTCGGGTTGTAAATAATACATCCAATCTTTTGCAGCTCCATCAAGTGAGAATGGGAATGCTCTTAGTTTGATTTGATCTTCAGAGACATTTCTAGGTTTTAGGGTTGAGCAAACCACATTAAATTCTTTCAAATGTTTATTCGGATCCTCACCAGAGAGGCCATGAAACTTTGGAAGTAAGTGAATTAACCCTGATTTTAGTTCAAAGTCCGATTCGAGATTTGGGTATGCAATACAATTTGGTTGATAGTTAATATCAGGTGCAGCCAATTCTCGAATGGTTCTATTAAGTTCATTTCCATTATTATCAGCCATTGGTTCCTCTTTTATGTTTGAATTTGAATTGCTTCCAATTTCAATGTTTTGATATTGGAGTAATTCTCCAACTGGTTGAATGTTGAAACTTCCCGTAGACTGAGAATGTCTGATTCGTGCCCTAAGGCTACGTTCAATCTCAGGGTCAAGATCTAAGAGATCTTCGGGATTAGTTCGTGTCATAGATCAAATAAAAATGAAAAGAAAGAAGGTGGAACATAGTAAAATAAAAATGAGAAGTTTGAGTTGATGGTCCACAAAGAAGTAGGAGAAAATAAAAGAAGAGGATGAAAAATCAGATTGGGTAAAGAAGGAAGAAAGAAGAGAGGAAAATAATAAAATGTAAAATAAAATAAATACCTCTAGTTGGTTGAAATAATTACTTGCCTCCCCGGCAACGGCGCCAATTTGAAAGAGCGATGTCGCACACGCTCTCAAAAGAACTTCAAAAGTGAGTTACGTTGGGTAAAACTCCAAGCACAACACTCTATGAAGCTAATGTTTAGTTTACTTGGTGTAGCATAGGGGGCTAACCAAGGTCGTCTCTCAAAGGAGGAAGTGAATTAAAACAATTTTTAGAGGTATTAAAGAAGTAAAATAAAAGAGAATAAAAACACTACTTGAAAGGATGGGGGTGGTTGTTTATAGTTTATGAATCTAGAAGAAGTTTGCTGGAAGAAGATTGTATAATTTTTTTGTTTTTAGTTTTGAAATGAATTTCAATTTAAATGACACAACAAGAAGATGTTTTTTTAGAAATCTATTTAAAAAGCGTAATCGATCTAACTCTACCTCTTCAATTTATTATTAATCATTATCATTTAAATTAACATTCACTTAATTATGATCCCTTAATTTGTTAAATCCCGAACCCTACGAGAATTAACTTTACCACAAAGATGATGTGAATTTAAACCTAGGCTAACTTTGGAACGTGCAATCGCAGCACCCTGCTTTGATTGATGTTCTAAGATTAGCTTATGATCAGTGGTAAATTAAGGCACATATCCATTCTGGAAATGAGTATGAATTGTGTTTAGGGATTATATTTGAACTCTACAAATTAATCCCGTGTGGTCTTGTATTACCGATTAAGATCGCGCTCTCACAATTTACACAAAATCCCGACCTCGCGTGTTTTTGTGTTAATTGTTCAATTGCTTGCTTAGTTTCTTACAATTTAAAAACATAATTCATGGATCATATTAAGTGAATTACAGTAGGCTCAATGATTCAAAATAATTAAATTAAGAGGGTAGAAGATAGATCGATCACTAAAAATTACTCTTCCATGGGTGGCGTAATCATCGTAGAAGCGTTTTGCATGTGCAAAGGTTTATAATGGGTATAACCCAATATCGCTTCTACTCAAGAATTCCAGCCCCAAGAGGAAGATTAAGAGAAGAATAAATTTAAATAAAACATAGTAAAAGAGAAGAAATAAAAGAAGAACAAAGAAGTTTATTACACAAACAAAACAATTACAACGTGAAGGAGAGAAGGAGGCTTCGATGAGAGGATCCTTGCTTCAAGAGCTACCTCTCTTACAATGGTTGGAGAATTTGGTTGAAACCAATTCTCCTCTGCCTCCAATCTCCCAATGCACGAACCAGCCTCTCCAAATGAGAAAATCACTAATTTATAGAGTGGAGGGGAGGCTAGGTTTAAAGTGGTTTCAAGTGTGAATGCAAAATCTCGGCCAAATATTTTAATGAAAGTTGCACCGCCCATTTGACCACCAAAACGCGTGAATTGGCCGGCCTTCCAGAAGGATGATTTGTGCGACATCATGTCCCCGAGCTTTCCTCAAAATTTGGGCTCAATCCAAGCCCGTATGTAGAGGATATGGCCCAAATACAGAACCTTCTCCATTCTGGCGAGCCCAGCCCAACTTTGACTTCATGACCCAATTTCAACAACCAAATGAACTCTTTAGCTTTAGTGTCCTGAATAAAAGTTGTAGATAATTAAGTTAGGAACACTGTTACAAAATTCCAAATTCAAATAATAAACATAAAAATATTTAGCTTCGAAATACTACAGTGCACTATTAAGGGTAAAACTGGAATTTTCACCAAATTTTCAAATGAATGATCAAATCCCAAATATTTTATAAATAAACATATTTAACACAATGTGAGGAAATTATATCATTTATTATCAATAAAATATTCAATAAAATAGTGTTTTATCAGTGATACATTGAATAGGTATCTAGGAATATGTAATATATATACATTATCAAAATAATAATGAGATTTTATATGGAAAAATCCATGAGGGGATTTGTTCTAGTGTCCCATGGTATACATAGTTTTAAGAAAATCCGTCCTTAGACACAATAAGAGAATTAGAGAATGAGTCAGATACCATACACTTAGGTAATAGGATCAATCATATATTCCATGTTATGTACTAGACATGATGTTTCATACACATTAATAATGGTACAAAGATAGAAAAATGACCTAGGTAAAGAACATTGGTCTTCTGTCAAGGGAATCCTTATGTATCTGAGAAGAACAAAGGATATGTTGTTGGTGTATGGAGAAGATAAGGATATAGTTATTAGGGGTTATATAGAAACCATTATTGAAATGGATTATAATTATATCAAGTTTTAGTTAGGATTTTTTAGTCTCAAGAGAGGAGTTTGGAGGTGGAATAGTTCAAAGAAAACAGTTGTAGCAAATTACACAGTGGATTCTAAGAATACAGAGGATTTGATGTTGTGAAATAAGTCATATGAATAAAAAAAACGTTATCCAGGATCTTGAGGTGGAACGTAATAGTAAAGACCCCATCACATTATATTATGATAATTCTATAGTGTTGGATCTTGAAAAATATCCATGGTCACACCAACATACAAAGCAAAAACTCCTGATATATAATATCTTGATGGATTATTCTAAGAGGGGTGAAGTTATAGTAAACAAATTTTCATTGGGGGAAAAGTGGAAGACCATTAATATAAAAAATTATCTCAGTATAAGTATTATTATCATGTGATAGAAAGAATAATTATGGTTTTTAGTAGTTGTATCTGGTGCTGGTTGGAGTATATGGTAGTTGGTTCCCTAGAACCAACTTCTATGTACATTAGGATTACCTATATTCATAGTTTTGAATATTAATAAGTTACATATCAAGTAATGATAATTATTTTGTGTGAAATAGTATGTGATAATTTCTTAAAAGTAAATATCACACTAAAAGGTCATAACAGTTCTCTACTATAATGAGAAACCATAAGCCTCAAGACAGTTTTTTTAAATATATGTTATATAGACGGATGAAATCATATGAGGGAAACAAATGATACCCACTATTATGGTTGGTGACTCATAGGACATAGAGGCACATTTGTTTGGTGTACACCCATGGCAATTTCTTGGACTGATTGTATAAATAGCTCTTAAGGAATTGATTGTCTATAAAAATGAGTGTTTGTGGGTCAAAATAAATTATACACGTCCTCATTATCATGGATTTATATGAAAACAATAGTGGATTGATTTGTAAAATGTAGGTGTATCAATCCCATTTATGTTTTCCCAAATATGAGTCAAAAAATATTTTTTGTGGTTTTAAAACACCAAAAAAACATGTTTAACCATAAAAACCATGACAAATGAACTCAGATTGTGGTGAAATTATAGGACAATTTTATTCGAATTATTTGTGACATATACGAGTAGAAAACACATTAATTTGAAGTGCAGTGTGGTCGAATTTTCTCAATAAACTATTTTAAAATAATAAATTATGAGAAACTATTAATATGTTGAAAAGTAAAGGAGAACATATGGTTTATTGAACTAATATTTAATTTAAATTTTCTAATGGGTTTTAATTATTAGTTTATTGTTATTTTTCAATAGTAATTTTTTTAATTTATCTGATTTTTTGTTAGATGAAATAGGTGCAGAACATGGAAAACAATAGGACGAGATTGTTTTGAAGCATGTAAAAGTATAAATCACGTAGAAATATTGAATTTTTAAATTATGATTTTTTGTGGTATTTTTTTAAATATTAGTCACACAGTGTAATTTCTATAATATTTAGAAATATTAATTTCCAAATAGTGATCACTACAACCAACAACGACAGACCAAAAGTGATGCGGGAGGCCACTATTTCTAGAAGTGATAGATGAATAATGAATTCGATTTTCCATTATATAATTTTATACTAGAAATTCTATGATTTATTTGTATTACTTCTATGCAATTATGACATACTCTTTGTTCCAATTTGATGGAAGATGACGTGTTATTTAAGGATATTTTAAGTTAAAAAATCTCATAAATGGATAGGGTTTGATGTAATTTAAAAAATTGTTTGGGAGAGGCATGTGCCCCATTCATGCATCTTTATTTATAAAAGTGGCGTGAGTGAGATTCACGTTTCTGGGCCTTGGCCAAAGTGGTGTGAACCCCGATCACCCAACTATATATATATATATATATATATGAAATATTAGTTAATAAGTCCTATTATTTATTTAAAAAAAATTATGTTCTTTTTTATATAATTTTTAGTAATTTATTAATAAGTAATATATTAATTAATTATCAGTTGTATTTTTTATTAATTAATATTATATTATAACATTATTAATTAATTAATTTTTCTATAACAATTATTTCTTATATAATAATATATAAAAATTTTGTTTTGAAAGATATGTTCACTAGTTAATAATTATATTATTTTTAATTTATTATGGAAAATTTTTAATTATTAATTCATATGAGTAATAATATAATATTTATTATTAATATTTATAAAATTTATAAAATTCTTATTTATATGTATTGGCGAATTTCTAATTGATATAAAATATTATTAATTTATTAATAATAAATATTTTTATTTATTACCAATTGTTTAATTTGTTATTGTTTAATATTATAGTATTATGTTGTTAATTAACTAAGAGTATAAAAACTAATATTTATAAATTTTTAATTATAAACCTTTGATAATTTTTCTGATATAATTATTTTCAATTTACTAATAGGTAATATATTTATTTTTTATCAATTGTATGATTAATAATTAATTAATAATATATTATTCTGTTATTAATATAATAATAATAATATAGCTAATATATATTTTATACAAATATAAATAAAATAATTTGTATTGACCAAAACATTTACTAGTTTTTTATAAAAAAGTTGGGGGAAAGCCCCTCGACCTTCATTGAAAAACCATTCCTTTAGTTATTATGGGGAGAGAGATCACATTACATGGAATTTGTAGGCATAATTGGCATTAATCCCTAAACCATTAGGCCCATAGCCCGTTTATACTTTACTGTCTGAAGGTCCTTCACCTCCATCATTATTGCAATCATCATACCATTTCCAACCATGCCTTCACCAGCTACCATGCCAGGACCACACACCACAACCTCCATGGCGCATCCACCATTAGCCACCACGTCATACCCACACGTTGCCGCCATTGAAAAGGGGATCACATCACTACCTGTTGCTGCCAACTAACATTCATGAGTAGCGCTAGCTCTCTTCGAGCTCGTTATTGCTTTTTTTTGTCAAATACCATGCCCATGCTATTGTGTGAATAACCTTCAGTCCACTGTAGTGTAGTCTTCTCAAAAAAGATGGCTCTTAGCCACACATTCCTTCCCATGAACATGCTGCCCATAGTAGTACACCTAAAGAGTAGGCAATTTGATTAGGCTGGGATTTAAACCCCAGACCTACTATATGTGGTGCTATAGTTGAGTACCACTCAAATATAGCCTTGGCCACAATATTTACTAGTTAATAATAATATTAATCTTAATATATTATGTTGTATTATAAATTAATTAGTTATATAATAAGTAAAATTATATTTATAATTAATAATACTAATATTTATAAAATTCAAAATAAAAATACCATTAACATTTAATAATAAATTTAAGATGATTATTTATTATATATAATATGGATAATAAGACTAATATGTTTTAATATAAATAAAAAAACTAGTTGTCATCATAAACAATGTAGATAAAAATATTAATGTTTTTTAATCATTCCAAAAAATTTGTTTGAATTTTAAATTATATCAATTTGTTGCTTTATGCAACCAATTATAAAATATTTGTACATTTTTATATAATGTAAAGGTAATGATTTAAAAACATATAACATGAATCAATAAATTCTATGTCGGTGTCCCAGGTGCTCCTCCATGCCACAACCATGTGAATATATAATGTGTCCACACCAGGTATGTTGATGTCTATACTCTGCTTTATTTGGATCCTGTATATCATCTATCGCACCTACCACCACATCGTCATATGTAACAGGTGACAGATCTACAATATATGCACCTGTACCCTTCCCTAGATCCATGTATAGTGGCCGCGGATTGAAACTCTACCCAATATGCGAAGAAGATGGATGACATGAAAAGGTTATATGTGGATAAGAGGAAAATAAATTCTACAATGTTGGTCAGTCAACCTCTATCTCAGTAGCAGAATCTGACATGCTAACAGACCCTATCTGTGATTTTTCCTCTGTTTGTGTCTATGGTTGTGGCTCATATACAATAAAAACCAGTGGAGGATCTGGATAATCATTATGAACACCCTACTCATATGCCACATCAACAACTATAACATAGTCATCATTCCATTTCAATGTTATAATAGGCTCAACCCCCTCAAAATTGCCTGGAACATCATTAAAAATGCCATGATAAATATATATCATAGGTAGAAGAAACTATGTCACTACTAAATGAAAATAGGTATGTTAAAAGGACCCTCCCCATGATGGATAAGAGATGTGAATGAAGTGAGCGATACAATAATCCTTGAAATATAAATTATTCATTTAACATATGTTAATAAAAATCTATTGAGTAGTAAAGAAGAATTATTACCCACTCATGATATCCCTTTTTTATGTCATGTATGATATATCACTTGGTATATGAGGTACTAAGGCTCAAAATCTATATGATATGATAAATATATAGGTACTACGTCGAACCCTCAAAATCAGGACTCCATCATTCTTCACACATCTTAATATACCGCACATGATATCACATCTAATAATTTCCTACTTCCCTAAAATCATTAGGGAATGATGTGAATGTAATTGACTGGGTGGTGTAGGAATGGGATGATAAAAGATGAATTTCCACATAACTCTATTTTTATGATCCCAATCTGAAATATTAAAATGAATTATTGGTGGAACACATGAGGTCGAATCAAGAATTTTTGTTCCATAAGGTGGGTGACTCAGGATAATAACCTCAAAATATTTCATCCATGAAACATAAAATATAAAAAAAGAAAAAAATTTAATAAATGTACACATGTGCTATACAAAATAATATTAGGCAATATAATTAATAATAACATGCATTATCTGATCAAAGATTATCCAGCATAAGTATGTAAGTGTGGATTTTATTTTTTGTTGTATATGAATATTGAAGTTCTTGACTCAAATTGTAGAAAACATTTTTATAATTATATTTTTATTAAAGACTTATACAATTGATTTTCACATAAGAGGGAAAAACATATGATCATCCACATGGGGGCTCCCTTACAGTATCTACTAGAAGTAGTGTGTGGGTATATAGATCTAAGGGAGGGATGCCTTCATATATCTACATCTTAATAATAATAACACATCTAGTAATCTTCATCTCATCAATGTGTCATTTTATGCATATCATTCTATATTTGTATGTATTCCATGAAGATCCCTATCTATAACTCCATATCTAGTCAAAATCCCCTAGCAATGGTAAATTCATAAAATTGAATAATGTATTCTAATGGCAGATAAAGACCATTCCTCCATTAAGTCTTAGAATATTTTCATGTGAAAATATCTGCACAATGATATCATCAGGATTATCAACTAGATGGGTGAAGTTATTTTCTTTCCATGGCATGCATAACCAACTCCCAATGGCAGACCATCCATCATCTTGATCCTCAATGGCCATCAGTCTGGGAACATGATCAAACAAATACATACCAACAAGGCCACTCACAACATCACCATCTCTTGGGAGGCCTAGAATAATGGACACATCCTAGAGTATACTAGTCATCTCTCCATATGAAAAATAAAATATATGTGCCTATGGTATCTATCTCTCTAAGAGTGAAACAATGATTTGATGATTAGTGAATGTACGTCTCACATCTCTACACCGTAGATCCCATCACAATAAATATGTGGGATAATTGTTTTAGGTGGTACACCATGATTGAAATGTTGAGATATTCATAGACTCAAAGTAAAAAACATGAAATCTCTCTATGACCAACCATGAAACATTTATATCATAGAATGTGAGAAATGGGGGCCCTCCATATCCACATTTTATTTAATCATTACTTTTTATAGTTAATTCAATGAAATATGTAAAATATTTTTAAAAATATGACAAGAATAAAAATGACATAGACAATTATCATTTATAATTAATAACAATGATGAAACATAAGGTAAGCAAATAAATGTGATTGATGAGGTTTTCTTATTCTATAAATTTCCTTTTGGGGATCTCCAAATAATGTTTAATTTATTTATAAATAATTCTACCTATATCGACCATGATAAAAATACCACATTGTATTAGTGAATACAGGATATATTCTACCAACTGTGTTATTTCAATGATAGATTTAATGATAAGACATTTATTGGATTAAAATCATACTATCCAATTACATTGTGTGTTTAATTTATTAATAAATGAAATATCACACCATTTTTCTAATGGAAACGAGAAATAAAAAAATTGAGATGAAACAACCCCTAAATGAAGTAAGTTTGACATATAAGTATACATTAATTAAAAATACTGCATACAGAAAAAGTACACAATTATAATAAAATAACTATAATCTATAAACTATGATGTCAATTGGATTTCCATCCTTCCACGTGGGTAAATATTTTAGGATTATTCCCTTTTGTGTGATAAATGATACATTATAGTCCCACTCTCCATTGTTGAGGCTAGTTTACCTCATTTCGGATATGAGTACACATTGGTTATCCCTAAGGGTGAAACCTAGTAATACGAGGAACCACATTCTAATGATGAGTGGGGAAGTTAAAAGTATAAAAATAAAAAATAATTACGTCTGATTTAAAAAATAAATTTATCCATAAAAATAAATAAATAAATAAATGAAAGAATTTATAAATGAAAAGGAAAAAATATGAAACCCTGTAATATCACAGACCACATTCAACTGATCATTATGAAAGGTAATAGTAAAAAATCCCCCAACATGCATCCAATGTTCACAATAATATTCAACTAGAGTGCTCATGTGATATACCAATTCAACATAGGCCTCCAATGATATGTTCACAGAAGCCTAAGAAACTACAACATGTGATTAGGGATATCTTAAGGTCTGGAGACAAATACAATCATAGTACCTAATTTCTAATATGACTACCATAACTCAAACTCTATTTCTTATGAGTGGGTAATGGAACTCTATTATAAGATATCATATCCCTACCAGGTCAAAGGTTCAAACATGAAATTATTATTTATTATATTGTATCTGATCAATCTCTCATTGGAAATTCTAACCAAAGAACATTCCATTTTTCATTATCTGAAAGACATAATGGGACATTTCAAAAAATCACAACACACATATAAAAAATGTCTCATATATTAACCATTTCATTAGAAGTTTATTGACACCCTTTAAGACCTCATTTATGAACTCCACAATATTACTGGTCATATGTACATATCTTATACCACCATCATATTCTAATTTCCATTTTTTCATTTGAAATATACATCATATAATCATAAAACTATTTATTATCCCTTTCAATTTGGTCAATTGGATGATTAAACATTCCATCTTGGGAAGAATATACTAAAACTAGAAGATAATAATATATTTAAAAATGTTAATTTTGACTATAAAATATATTTTAATGAAAACAAATCGTAATTAAAGATCATATTCTTTATTTAATCAAATCTGAATTGCTTATGAAAATTACAGGAAATGTGTCTAATAAAATATTGATGATAAGAATTTCATTATCGACATGAAAATCAATCATTGTTAATGGACACTATAATTTTTCTATGGAGATAATATATTAGAATCACTCCATGTATTTGTGTAACTTGAATTCATATATAGGCCATAAACTAACACTGGGATTAAAAATTATACTTTTCAACATTGGAAAATGAATGTGGTAGTGGATAATGATTACCATACTGCATTGAAGAAATATATAGAACATCTATATAATTGTTATAATGAAATTTTCAATCCACTTGGAATATATTTTTACAATACATGATAGAAGAAATACCTGAAAAAAATGCATAAAACATCCCATAGAACCTCACATTTGTTTTATCGTCTTGTAGATCTAGGGAGACATAATAAAAAAAATTACAAATGAAAAATAAACTATTTTTGGGAGAAAAACCCCCATTAGTTATGGAAATACTACATGTGATTCATTCCAATCAGCATAAACATTCATAATTTCATTTGGTTTTCCATTCCATGAATTTCTGTTTGATATATTATATTTGAAAAACAATTTTATTCTATCTTTAAAAAGGGAAATAAGAATATCCTAACATATTCATATCATCTCTATAATAATAGTCAATATAAAATTTATATCAAGTGAAGAGTGATTTCCTGACAATATTGGATGCAAAAAAAATGTGTGGTCTTTCTTATTTGGTTATCTTCAAATATGAAAAAATTATTCTTTTATCTCCCACATTCTAAATTTAATTTCTAGCCCATATGTTTCACACAAAATTCATTGTTTTTCATTCTCAGACTCACTAAACACATATGAAAAATGTTTATTTAGGTGGTATTGTTTTAGAACATTTTACAATGAACTTTTAATTTTAAATTCCTAAACAACATATATGGTGTTATTTGTCGATGATGATTTGTTTCTTATAAGGACAGGGAATTAAGTATCTTGTTTAATTGAATCCCAATCAAAATGTTTTGCACATAAAATTCTTTTAACTATGTATGTCAATAATATATGAATATTACCACTAACTAGTTGCTTCATATATATCAAAGGAACCCCATACGATGCATTCCCCAGATAAACCTCACCTTCATCATATCCTAATGCATCACCAAATACTTAATAATGAGATAAAGGGGAATTCATAAAATGAGGATTATAAGTGGGAATGTCCCCTTTATCTCTTTCCAAATTTTGATCATATTATTCCTAATTTTTTATTATAAGAGTTATATGAGAACAAAATTATTGAGATTATTTTGAAGTACTAATGTTAACTATGTAAGGTTGAAATATACAAATATACACAAGAGGTGGGGGGTGAATTGTGTCTTTTCAAAATCTTTCACTATTCTACCTTTTAACATTAAATAAGGTTTATGTGGATAACTGGTGATTATCTTTCAAGTGAAAGTATGAGGATTGGATAAATAGAGTGAAAATTACTTTTTATAGGGGTTCAGGGCACAAAAATCCCCTAGTCCATCCCACCAATAACTCTCTCTACGAGTTTGGTGAGTTTCACTATTCAGGTCCACATATCATAAGACCAATTCAAAACCGAGTGAAGGCAGTTAACACCTTTACAAATAAGTCTAAAAATAGAACCATCTAATTCTTTAACAAAGAATAGAAAAACCACATCTTAGATCTAGAAGATGATACTCAAAAGAATCAATATAGATTAACTTGACGAAACAGATTGATCTTCATATTTGTAGCAGTAACTGACAGTAAATCGATATTCTTCTCCTGAAAAGATAAACAAAAAGAGATAGAATAATCTGAAGTAATTCGTATCCCAAAATGATCTTCAAATAAAAACAAAAAAACAACAGTAGTGAACTTGAAGTAGAACAATGAATAAGTATATCACCAAATAGTAACACTATTTTTATGATTGATCGTTCTTTGCAGAAAACGAAGAAAAATTATAAAAAATGATTCTTATTTTCTGAAGAAATGCTCAGAAGATAAATTGACAATGATTTTAATTGATATATCATATCCAAAAAAATAGGCTGAATTATTGTGAAAATTATAAATTTAATTTACCCAGAGAGGTGTAACCTCGCAAAATAATAGGAGCAATAATCTCAAAAAAACTCGGCTCATTGAAAAGATCAAAATGATCCTTGAATTTTTCTATAAATCTAACTTGATTGTTGCTGCAATCATGAATCTAAGACACATCATCATAAAATCATTCAATTAAGAATGAAATAATGAATTAATCATGTAGTGTAGGGATGAACATGTAGCGTAGTGTTCCTTTGCGTAGAGTAGGATTCCATTGCGTAGAATAGGGTTCCTTTACGTAGCACATGGATGATGATCCATTCATTCATCCTTGTCATCATAAAATCCAAAACGTAGCTTTGATTGACCATACGTTCAAATTCCCAAATGTAGGGTATGAACAATATTTTAAAATTCCAATGTAGGATTACTGATCCATACATGCATTGATCCAAACTACAAATATTTCAACATAACATAGGGTTGATACCAAACATAAAATTTTTCCTTTCATAGTAATGTAGGGATGAAATTAGTGTTTCCAAAATTATTCTCGAAATGTTAAATGCTTCATAATAGAATATAAAATCCAATACATTTACTCAACAAAACATTATTAGAAAACTATAAGAGTTGGCGTCCTAGAACCAACTCTTTGTATTTTGATTACATGGATATTTAATTTATTTTAATATTAAACATCTTATTAGATATATTTCATTGTTATACATGGCTATGATGTAATAATGTTCGAGAGTATTTTTTTCACTGATAAGGTTATGGCAGTTTCCTGCTATGATGAGAACCTTGAAATGATATAATAATATTCTTAAACATAGTTCTATGGTTAGATGACATACTATGATGTGACACATAGTATACAGGCCGTCAAGTGTGAGTACTCTTAAGCATAAGAGACTTCCTCTTATGAAGTTCGCACTTGTTAATCTCCAAGATGAGAGATTATGAGAATAGACCGCTAGTAGGAATTCTGCATGTTTGGTTTCATCAGATATTCCTATATGTGAGTGTGTGTAATTGTCCTTAGACTTTACGATTATCATGAATACATGTCACAAATCTCACACTTTGATTTACTAATGAAAACTGTCACACCATATGATGGCGGGAAGTAGGGAACATTGGGTGTGTCACGAGTGACATATTATTAAGGGATAAGTCGAGGAAGGATTCGTCCCTTACATTTATGGAAGATGATATCTCAGACCTTTAATTGAAATAGAACCATCACGTGAAATTTCATATCCATGGTGTAATGATGAGTTTATTTTGGATAGTCAAGTAATGACGTATCAAGAATAAATGTTGATGACACTATCATGAAACTTGCTTGATGAGATATTGAGACAAAGAAACTATATTACACAGTGAGAATTTGTAAGTGTATGTCATTGTTGTGACTTTATATTCCTTCTCTTGGGTTCCTTGAACCGTTGATAGAAATTACTCTTGGACTTCAAGCAGGCCCACCTAAAGCCAATGAGAATGAATCCTATAGGGTCACACACTAAGTGTTTTTTGTGGTCATGGTTAAATTCTATTTGAAATTAATTAATGAAATAAATATTATTCTCAATACCATGGAATAATTTTATTAAAGTTAAAATGATTGCATATATTAAATAAAATATATTTATTTATTTTATTTATCATTTAATAAATATTTATTTACTAGTTTGTTAATAAAATATTTATTTAAGAGAATTAATAAATTAATTAATTATTTATTTAGGTGTTCAATAAATGGAAGTAGAGTTCGAGCAGACCAAGGCCGGTCTAGTAGTAAAATAATTATTTTCAAGAAGGTAAATAATCATTTAATTTGTTGGCATAAGTTAAAATAATAATGACGGTTATATTATTTTGTGACACATAATTTTATTTATAATTACATTTTGTGCAAGTTGGAACACCATAAATAATGATGTGGTACTATTATTATGAGCATGGGTTTTATCCAAGTTCATTAATATATTTAATTTTTGTTATGCAATTAAATATTTTAACTAAAGTTCCATGCATATAAAAAAAGAAGTACGTCTATTGTGTCATTCAGAACACACCACATGCTTGGTGAATTGAGAATTCTTGAGGAAAACAATTTCTCTTCTGAATCCTCCTCTTCCCCCTCTCAAGAATGAGAGATGTTATTCAAGATCTAAGAACAAGAAATCAAGAACAACCAATGCAAGTCACTCGCATCACCGCACTTTCACCCGGAGAATGAGTGTTGTCGATCAGAGGCCATCGATGCACGTGTGGATCACCACCGAAGGGATTTTGGTTTGGATCCTTACAAGTGCAATGAAACAATCTGTAAGGGTCATTCCAAACGATCAGCATCATCAATTAAGAAAGTACTTAAGAACTGGGTATCCTTTTCTTTATGAAATTAATTAAATTAATTATAAATTTGATGTTAAATAACATCTTTAAAGGTTTTAGGAATCTTCCCTCATTATATAAATCTTTGATTCTATTCTGTGGAGACTAGCGTTCGTCATTGTATTGATACCTAGAATAGTCATTGACCATGGTAAAAATTAATGTTAGGTGCTAGCCCAACCATGCTTCCATTGATCTCGGATACTTCAAGTGGTATCAGAGTGAGGCACATCATCAGTTGTAATTATTTAATTATCATTCATGATTTAATCTTTAATAATTTGTTTGGTCAATTCAAGGTTTAATCATTCTTTTAATCCGAGATTTTGAGATATGTTCTTCATTTTTTCTTTTTCTCGCAAATTTAAAAGAAACAAATAATTTTTTGGATTAAAATTAAAAGAAGGAACTCATCAGGGTCCCCTGATGATTCTATCTACGTAACACAAAATTACACACCATGTGTTCTGACTTACATGTCATGTTCTCTGCAACACACACCTTGTAGTCTGGACTACACGTAGTGTATCTTTGTACAACACATTGAGATTAATTTTTCAATTACTCAAGAAGTGTGCATTTATTGTGATGTTATTAATATTACACCGCTTGTTGACTGGGACATATAGGCACAAACATAACAGATTACATGCCATGTGTCCCCCTGGACACAGCGTGTAGTCCCTTCGGGTCAAGGGAAAATTTGTGTATCCCAAACATGGATTGAGCCAACCAGTAACCGTGTAACGTGGAGACAAAACAATGTGTAGCCCAATGTACATGCCATGTATTCCAATGTTTTCGATATATGCCTCACGTGCCGAGTCCCTAGGCGTGTACTTCGGGAAAGGCGGTGAAGGTAGTACACACCGTGTAGTTAGAACTACACGTTGTGTACTCTAACAAATTATGTTGAATTAAAACTTTAATTTATGCATACTGTTCAATCAACAAATCATGTATAAATCATTATACACGTTGTTTCTCTATGCATTAATGAATCATGTATGCCATTTGTCATAAGAGTAAAAGAGTAAGTGAATGTAATGAATTTTGGTAGTTTCGAACATGTATTCACTAGGTTATCTCCAAGGTGCATTTATGTACAAGGATGAGAATCTCAAGGAAATTCAGAAAAGGATTAAGATAAAATGATTGATTAATTAATGATAATAATTAATCGATTTGAGTACAATTTATCTTAATATGAACGATTAATGAATTTAATGCTACTTATATTAAATTTGTATCTTATTGTATGTATGTGGATGATAAAGGGATAGAAAAGACCTTATATGTGATCGGTTTCCCTTTTAATTTATTTGTTAAATTAAATATTGGCTTATGCACCATATATTTTAATTAATATATATGGACTGTGTTCCCGTGATTTCTTTTATATAAACCCCATTTTACCCCTCATATGCGTGTGATTTAAAAGAATATGTAATTGATGGAGCACCCAATCTAGTGGAGGTGGTTCAAGCTGGAGCCAAGATGTGACCAATCCCTAGAGATACAAATGTGGATATGTGGAAAGTTATAAAAACGTACCCAAAAGGTTCATGTTGTTTCTCCCATAGTTCAGGGTTGGTTTATCAACTTCTCGATAAACTAAATATTATAAAATCTCATGATAATTCCCTTTAATTTATTTTATTTCTGTCAGTTGCATGGTTTATCATTATGGATGTGTTATCGTGATCACATAATTAATGAATTAAACAACCATTCAAGATGGAACTAAAATAAAATACTCTTATGCGTAAATATTATCAAGAAATGGATTATCACTTAAGTAAGTTCTACTTTATATTAACAAGCATGTGAAAAAGATAATAAGAAATTTATGTATAATAAATAAAAATATCTCAAATAAAATATCAAGTTAGACCAAGGAAACCATTACTTGATTAATGGAAAGACTCAATAAAAAATGTTTTTTACCAACCCTTGTTGGGAAACATACTTTTGTACAAGAAGCCCTTATGAAAGGATTTGGGTTGACTTAACCACATTGCATCAAGAGGAGTATCCCTTGCTAGGGTTGGTGTAATACTGGAGGCAAGAGTTAAGGAAATCCAGATTAAGATTTCATGATTAGGGATTCTACTAAATAGATCGAGGAGCTATATGCCCGCAGTTTTCAGAGACCTACCTACCTAAATACCTTTAAATAGCTTGACCAACCCTTGTTGGGGCTATGTAAAGGGGAATATGGATCCTTGCCACTAGAATGTCATAGAAACTATACATTCTGAGTTCAACGGTGAGGGTGATTGGGACATGATAAAATAGTGGGAGGCAAAATAAAATTAATTTATTATTTCCCACAAAATATAATCAAGAAAGTACTATTGATCTTCTATTTTAACTGTAGAATAAAATGACATGATCATCAATGACACTATACCTAAAATCAATCACGGATAAAGAAAACATCCTCACGAGCTGAAACTTCTAGGAATGGTCTATAATCCTTCAGGTTATTCCACACCATGAATGGAAGTCTTACGTGCTTGAGTCAGCATTACCTGATCCTACTTCCAAAGAGGCGAGTGGTCAATATTTCCTTGTATATGATCAACATATGAATGACGCGTTCGATGTTCAATGATTGATGCTATAATATATTTCTAGTGAGCTCATGAAGGCTCAGGAATATATGGATGCCTATGGAATTATCGAGAACCTCCTGGGACTTTACCAGGAGAGATAAAAAAAGAAAGGTTTGATATCTCCAAGTAAATCTTTTAGAGTAAGCTTGGATAGGGTGCCCCAGCTAGGCCTCATGTATTCAATCTCGTTGGCTACATAGAGTGCTTGGAGGATCTTGGGATTAAAATACCCGAAGAACTAGGCACCAATATCATTCTCACATCACTCCCATAGATATTCTCCATCATTTTTTTAAATTTCAATATGAACAATATTGATAATTATCTATATGATCTTATTATCCTCATTCACCATGTAAGAAAAGATATGAAGCGCAAAAAGCATTCTTTCCTTATGGTGAATGAGAGGAAATGGAAGGAAAAGAGATTTATGAAAAAAGCTTCTTCATGAGCATCCATGAAAAATAATATCAATGGGGAAACATGAGAACATGAGGTTGTTTGTTTCACATAAGGCAATAAGGATGACAAGAAGAAAAATTGCACCCAACCTAAGAAGAAAGGGGAAGCTTTAGGTGTTTTTTATCGAATGAAATCTACCTATTTCAAAAAATTGGGTATTAGATATAACTTGTGGTTCTGACATATGTATCCTAATACATGAACTAGGTAGATTTAGGAAGACTAACTAAAGGGAGGTAGATCTACGAGCATCCAACAGAGCCAAACTTGCTGAAATAACTGTCGGGGACTACCACCTCACATTGCCAACTGGGATGATCTTGGTGTTAATGTATTGTTATTATGTTCCATCTATTACCAAAAACATTATTTCTGTATCCAGATTAGATATAGATGGATTTGTTTTCATGTTTAGAAATGAATGTTGCCTCTTTTAAAATGATATCATTTATTTTGGTATGGCACATTTATACAATGGTCTTTACGTGTTGGATTACACAAACCAATTAATGGAAATCAATAACAAAAATACTTCACATGAATCATACCACACCCAACTTTGGATTCACTAGCTAGGTCATGTTAACGAGAAACACTTTAAAAAGTTACATCTAGATGGATATTTAGAATCTTTTGAACTAAAAACACTTTGCATATTTCAGGAATGTTTACGAGGAAAAATGACCAAAGACCCATTTAGTGGGAATGGTTCAAGGGTTATAGAGCTTCTGGAATTGGTTCGTATCACTATTTGTGGACTATTTCTAATTGAAACAAGGGGAGGGTACTCATACATCAATAATTTTACTAATTATTTCAGTAGATATGGATATATCTACTTAATGAGGTATAATTCAGATTCATTTGATTTGTTTAAAGAATACAAGAATGATGATGAGAACAAGCTTGGTATGAAGATTAAGAAACTCCAATTAGACCGAGGTAGATAATATCATAATCAAGACTTCATTGATTACTTACGAGAGTTTGGGATCTTATCCCAACTCACTTCTCATTACACTCCCCAATGGAATGGTGTGGGCTAAAGGAGGAACCGCACCTTGTTGGACAATGTGAGATCAATGATGAGTCATGTGAATCTTCCATTATCCTTTTGTGATATGAGTTACAAACAGAGGCACACATACTAAACCAAGTACAAAATAAATCTATAAATGGTATTCCATACGAGTCTTGTAGTAGAAAGAAAGCCATGTTATCAAATTTACATGTGTGGTGTAGTGATGCGTTTGTTAAGGCCTCTTCAGTTACCAAACTTACACCCTAAGGCACAAAGTATACCTTTATATGATACCCCACAGAAACAAGGGAATATTACCTATAAAACCCCTCTGAAAAAAAATGTTATAGTGAAAAGACACGCCATATTCCTCGAGAGGGAGAACATATCCAAAAGCGATAGTGGGAGTGAGATAGTCTTCGATGAAGTTGAGGCTCAAGGTACAAAAGGGTTGTTATAGGAACAGATTCCACAAAGACCCATGGAAGAAATAATTGTTCTAGAGACACCAGAACTGCATAGGAGTACAAGAGAGGTTAGAGAACTGGAATGGTATGGTTTTCTAGTTACTGAATAAGGTGAATCATTATTAGTTTATAATAATGATCCTCTATCCTAAAAGAACGAAGTATGTGGAAAAGGTGTTTCCAAGTGGTAAGTATACGTGAATTCTAAAATGTATTCCACGTACCAAAACCATGTCTGTATTTTGGTAGATAATCTAGTTTATTTAAAGCCTGTCGGTTGAAAATGGGTATTCAATAAGAAACTGGAAATGGAATGACAAGTCAGTACCAATAAGGCATGACTAGTTGCATAAGGGTTCAAGTTGAGTGAATGAATTGACTATGAAAAAACCTTTTCACCTGTTTCAATGTTGAAATCCATCAAATTCTATTGGCCGTTTCTACTTACCATGGATCTGATACTTTGAAAATGGATGTCAAAACAGCCTTCCTTAATAGGATCTTTTAAGGAAATGTCTACATGATACAACCTGAAGGGTTTAGGACTCTAAAGTTGGCAAAAAATTATACAAGTTGTAGAAATCAATTTACGGATTAATGAAAGCATCCACGTCATGGAACATTCATTTTGATGAAGGCATAATATAATTTGGTTTTATCATGAATTAATGTGATCCTTGTGTTTACAAATGGTTTAGTGGGAGTGCAATAATTTTCTTAATAGTATATGTTGATGATATATTACTTATTGGAAATGAGATACCAGTCTTATAGTTTGTTAAAAAATGGTTGAATGAATGATTATCCATGTAGGAATTGGGAGAGGAAATATATATTCTTGGTATCAATATCTGTAGTGATAGATTCAAGAGATTTTTGGGCTTAAGTCAAAGTACAGACATTGATAAGATATTAAAGAGATTCACTATGGAACAATCCAATAAGGGATTATTGAAAACATCACATGGAATTAATATTTCCAAGAAAATGTTTCCTCATACACATTAAGAATGTGAGAGAATGGAAAGGAATCCATATGATTCAGAGTTTGGGTCAGTCATGTGTGTCATGCTATGTACTAGGGTAGATGTTTCCTTTCCATTGAGTGTGGTAGGAAGATATCAAGCTGACCTGGGTGACCACCATTGGATGGAAGTCATGATTATCCTTATGTATTTGAGGTTTACTAAGTTTATGTTCTTAGTTTATAGAGGATATGAAGAACTAGTCATCATAGGATATGCAAATCATAGTATCCAGAATGATCAAGCTGGCATAAAGTCACAGACATGATACATCTTCACATTGAATGTAGGTGATGTGAGCTAGAAGAGATCAAAGAAGAGTGTGGTTGCAGATTCTACAATAGAGTTTGAGCATATCACAGTTTATGAGGAAGCTAAAGAAGTAGTTTGGATGCAAATCCGTGTCCAAGATCTATATGTGGTACCATGTATTAAAGATCCCATCACACTCTATTGTGATAATACGAAAGTGGTGGCTCTCTCCAAAGAGACAAGGTCACATCAGCCAACAAAGAACATACATTATAAGTATCATCCCAGGATAGATTTTTCATAGAGATGTGAAGTTGCAGTGAGTAGTATTTTCAGGAATGACAATTTGGAAGAGCCCTTGACTAAATCCTTCAATCAATAATAAAATTATCAACATGTGAGGTCTAGCATACTGAACGTCGAAGGAAGTTGGTTGTAGTCCATGTGGGGGTTTGTAAGAGTTGATGTCCTAGAACCAACTGTTTATTCTTTAATTACATGTATATTTCATCTATTTAAATATTAAACATCTTATTACATATTTTTAATTGTTCTAAATGACTATTATCTAATAATTTTATAGAGTATTGCTTGCATTGATATGGTCACGACAGTTCCTAGATTTGATGAGAACCATTAAATGATAAAACTATATTCTTAAAAATAGTTATGCGGTTGGATGACATACTATGATGGGTCACATAGTATACAGAATGTCAGGTAGGAGTACTTTTAAGCAGATAAGAATTCCTCTCAGGAAGTTCTCACTTGGTAATCTCCAACAGAGGAGAATATGAGAACAGACCCATGAATAAGAATTCCACATGTTTGGTATCCTCACATATTCTTATCAATGAGCATGTGTGATGTTTCATAGACATTAAGATTATCATTAATAGGTGTCACAGAACACACACTTTGATTTACTGATGATAACCATGACACCATATTATAGAGAGAAGTAGGGTACGTTGGGTGTGTCACGAGTTACTTGTTATTGATGGATAATTCAGAGAAAGATTTGCCCCTTCTATTTAGAGAGGTTGATATCTCGGACCTTTGATTGAAATAGAACCGTGGAAAGAAATTCCATGTCTATGGTGTAATGACGAGTTTATTTTTTATATTCAACATATGAATTATCAGGAATAAAGTTTTATGACACTACCATGAAACCTGCTTGATGAGATATTGAGAAAAAAGGATTATATTAAACAGTGAGTGTTCATATGTGGATGTTGTTGCTGTGACTTTACATTCTTTCTCTTGGGTTCCTTGACCCATTTCTAGACATTAATCTTGGACATTTGGCAAGACCTCCTAATGCCAATAAGAAATAATCCTAGAGGGTCACACACTAAGTGTTTTTGGTTGGCTAAGTTAAATTCTATTTGAATTTAATTAATGAAATAAATATTATTTTCCAGACCGTGGAATAATATTATTCATGTTAAAATGATCGCATAAATAAAATAAAATATATTAATTTATTTTATTGAACATTGAATAAATATTTACTTTATAGTTTGTAAATAAAATATTTATTTAAGAGAAAAAAATATTAATTTATTCATTCGGGTGTTCAATAAATGGATGTAAAGTTCGAGAGGACCAAGGCCGGTCTGATAGTAAAATAATTATTTATAAGACGGTAAATAATTATTTAACTTGTTGGCACAAGTTAAAATAATAATGACACTACTATTATTTTTTGATGCATAATTTTATTTATAATTCTATTTTTTGAATGTTGTTGCGCAATTAATAATGTTGTGATATTATTATTATGAGAATGTGTTTTTTCTAAGTTCATTAATGTATTTAATTGTTGTCATGAAATTAAATATTGTAACTGATGTTCCAGGCATATAAATAAACAAGCACATCTATTATGAAATTGAGAACACACCATAGGCTTGGTGAATTGAGAATTGTTGATCCAAACAATCTCTCTCTTGATTCCCCTTCTTCCCGCTCTCAGGAATGAGAGATGTTCTTTAAGACCAAAGAACAAGCGATCAAGAACGACCGACACAAGACACTCGATTCACCGGACTATAACTCAGAGAATTAGTGGTGTCGAACAGAGGCTATCGAAGCACGTGTGGGTCACCACTGGTGGGATTCTAGTTAGGATCCACGTAAGTGCAACGAGATAATCTAGAGTGGTTATTTTGAAAGATCAACATAATCAACGAAGAATGTAACGAAGAAAAAGGTATCATTTTCTTTATGAAAGTAGTTAAATAAATTATAAACATAATGTGTAAGATCATCCCTAAAGGTCTCAATCCTCTTCCATCTTTATCTAAATCCTTTATTCTATTCCATGGAGACTAGTGTTCATCATTGTATTGATCCCAAAATAATCATTGATCATGGTAAAATTAAATTTGGGTGTCTGACCAACCATTCTTCCGCTACGCTCAAAACCTTAAAAAAAGGGTTTTTGTGATCATGAAAAGAAAAATTAATTATTGAGTATTATAAAGAAAAACCTTTCCCAAAAATCTACCCCTTTTTGATTTTCCCAAATCCCATTATAATTTATAGAAAAAAATAATTAAATTATAGAATTTTCAAAAAAATACAAATATAGAAAAAACATATAAATTTCACAGAACTATTTTGACAATGAATATTCTTTTGTGATTAATAAGTATTCTCCAAGGACACTCCCCATTATACCCATTTTAGTTACCTCAAAATTAAGAAGGAAAAGAAACAATCAATATAAACCATAGTAATTATTGTGATCAACTAAGTAAAAAATTATAATAATCGATAGAAACAAATCTATGCTTGGTAGTAAAGAATTGAACTAATGTAAAAATAAATAAAATAGTGAATAAATGAAGTCAATTGAAATATAAATTCAAATGTTTTTAAATGGATTAAAATAAAATCAGAATTCATTTTGAGTTATCAAAATTATTGGTCTTAATTCTCAGTTTCTGCAGGAACAACAAGATCTTCTGGTTGATGAATAGATTTCACTATATTTCTAAGATCCAAATACATTAAGAACAAACATTGGAAATTATTATTGAAAAATTCTTGTCCAACACTGATGTAGATTCTTAGAGTCATGCCTAATAATCGAGCTCTCCACTAAGTTGATCTTGATAAATTAATTCACTTCTTCCTCAGACTAAATTAAATATGTTAAATTTTCTCTAATATGACTAATCAATTGTCCCAACCTGGTTTCAGTGGAAGTCAACTGACTAACTAGATTATTTTGGTTGTCCAATAGTACACCCAAGGGAAGAATATCACACTGAAGAGTGTGAAACATATAATTAAAATTATACAAACTAGCTGTAATTGTTTCAAATTTCCTCAAAAATTCTGGTGGGTTCTATTGAGAAGAAGAATTGAAACTTTCTTTTAGAAATTGAAAATATCTTCCAATAATAACCATGAAATTGTCAACATCTATCTTTTTGATAGACTCATCCTTTAAAGTAGTAAATTACATTGAAATTTTGGAAATAAGATCCTTAAAATTTCTAATAGAGTTGACATTTTTTTGAACTCTCTCAAATGAATATTATGAGATTCATACTCTAATATTGAAAAATATACACCTCTATACTCTTCGGTCTTCTTTTTTTCTATATCCAGTTTTTCTCAGAAGAAATAATTTTGAGCTTATAGTAGTTAAATATTTATTTTCTGATCATCAAACATAGGGTGAGATGGTTTAGGAGTTTAATTTTGTCCTTTATTAACCCCACTAATATCCAAACTCACCTCACCATCTCTTTATGATCTTATCGTTAAAAAAGATCCTCCAAAAAAATCAGTAAAAGGAACATTATGAGTTCTAGAACCAAGGATATCTACCCTATGAAGTTCTTGACTTTGAGCCTCCTTCTCAACTTTCTTGATTACTAGGGTTTCACACATAGTTACTCCAGATTCATCATGTGAAGTGACATTCACATCACCAACAATAGCTTTTACTAAAATCTTTGGGACATGAACTGAAAATATTCTTCTTTTTTTAATAAGAGTGTCCCCTGGCCTAGATGTTCCTTCATCTTTGGGCCTAGCATGAATAGAACCAACAGAGGGGATTACCCTCTACTCCCCCTGAGCACTGGCTAATAAAATTTTTTGTTCCTCAGAACCAACTGGAAATAAACGTTTTCACGAGTTTCTCTAGACAAATCATTGCTTTTTCATGGTGCCATTATTCAGTGTATTGTGGTGATGATAGGTCTTTCCATAAATCAAATTAACAATTTTACCCAACCTTCTCAAAAGAAAAGAAAAATTCCTTTCATAAGGATTATAACCCCTCTTGGATTCATCATGACAACAATGATTGAGATACCAAATCATAAACTAGAAAAAGTTAAACCTGATTTTGTTTAAAAACAAAAACATGAAAAACATGTCAGGATAGAGAACATTCTCTAGCTCAACTATCCTCGATAAAATTCTTGATAGGAGAGATTTAATCAAAAACCAGTGATCAAGTTTTAAATATTTCATAAATACATTTATTAAATCCCATGTTCCAAATAGAGAAAACATGATATCCACATAAGTATAACGACAATCACTAATGTTACTCTTGACAAACCAAAACTACCCATCATGGGGACAACGAAGTAACTCATCCATCTCAACAGAAGTCATTGAAAACTCTTGATTATTAATTTTTGAAATAATAGAGTCTTCCTCAAAACTGTAACTAAATGTATCATTTCGACAAAAGTCTTTAACTACTATATCTATAGTATTGGAAAATTGCGTTCCCCAAATGAAAAAACTAAGCACTAAAAATTCATGGCTTCCTTAAGTGATAAATTTGTGGACACTAAATATTGAAATTCAATTAACATAACTTGAAAAAACTTTCTAGCTTTTCTAGAAGAATACATACTATTATTGAGTTCAAAATCAATAGATATCTATGAGGATTCCATCGCTGAAAGTTAGGAAATAAAAAGGATGAATGGTCTTGGGTTTTCGGTAATCGGGATATAAGAGAGAGAGGTAGAAAATATGTAAGTTTTAAAGGATGTGTAAGAGTGAGGAAGACAACTTGGATAAGGAAAAAAATTTCTCACGCAGATTTAGGATTGTATAAAACCAATAATAAAAAGAAAGATAAGATAAATAAAATCAAATAGCCCCAATGAAAAATAAATGAAACAAACATTTAAATAATTAAATTATTTATAATTTATGGAAGAAAAAAAGAGGAACTGAGAATAATATTTTATTTAAAATTAGACAAACCTAACTCTCCCTTAATAAAATCTAAAATAGAACTAGGAAGAGTTTTAGTAAAAATATCAGCTAATTGATATTCAGTTTTAACAAATTCTAAAGATATATTCTTTTTAAAAACATGATCTATAAAAAAATGATTTTGTATCTCAATTTGATTAGTCCTAGAATGAAAAATATGACTTATATATATATTAATAGAACTAGTATTATCACATATAATAGGAATACAATTAAAATTTAGTCCCATGTACAATAGAGTGCTTTTCATCTGCAATACTTGTGCATAAAAATTTTAAGTAGATACCAATTATTTCTCAGTAGTTAATAGAGCAACAGATTATTGTCTCTTAATAGACCATGAGATTAAAGATTTCCCTAAAAAGTGATAGGTGCCTGTGGTACATTTTCTATCTAATATAGAACAGAAAATGTCATCATCTAAATATGAAATTAAATTAAAATTAGAAGTCTTGGGTTTAAGAAGAGATTGAAAAATAGTTCTTTTTAAACATCTAAAAATTGTTTTCATAGCAGTAATATATTATTCTTTTGTATTAGATTGAAATCTAGCACAAATACAAATTGAATACATAATGTCTGGAATGCTAGCAGTAAAATATAATAAACTACTGATCATACCAATATATAAATTTTTTTCCAATGCTTTTCCAGCTTAATCCAAGTCATGTTTTATATTGGTACTCATAGAAGTTTTATATGTATCTCTGTTTTCAAGTCCAAACTTATTTAGTAAAACAATAATGTATTTTCTTTGATTTAAAACATTTCCAAAATCTTATTGATAAATATAAAATTTTAAAAAGAAAATCAGTTCTCCTATCATAATCATTTCAAATTCTTTTTCATATGTTTTGAAAAATCCTGACATTGATTTTGATTAGAAGAAAAAAATAACATAATCAATATAAATTTGTACTAATAAGATATTAGAAAAAACTATTTTCTTAAAAAGTGGTTGATCTACAAAACTAAGAGTAAAAACACTTTTCAAAAGAAAAGAACATAATATTTCATTCCAAGATCTTGGTGATTTTTTAAGGCCACAAAGAGCTTTAGTAAGTTTAAAAAATTAAATCTGGTTATTGAGGATAATCAAAACCAGAAGTTTACACAACATAATTTTCATCCATTAAATAACCATTTTAAAAGGCAGATTTAACATCCATCTGATAGAATTTAAAATTCATATGAGATGCATAAGCTAATAGAATTATAATGGCTTCTAGTCTAGTTACAGGGGAAAATGTTTCATCATAATATATCAATTCCTCATGATTATAACCTTTGGATACTAATCTATATTTATTCATAGTGTTGATCCCTTTATCATCCTATTTGTCTCTAAAACCCAATTTGGTCCTTATAATTAAATAGTTTGTTGGTCTCTTAACAAGTTCCCAAACACCATTCCTTCTAAATCGGTTTAACTCTTCTAGTATGGAAAACATCCATCTCTCATATTCTAAGGATTAAACTATAGTCTTATGTTATAACTAGGATAGAAATAAAGAAAATTTAACAAGATTTACTACATTTATTCTATTTCTTATACCTACATCTCAGTTTCCTATAATAGTTTCTAAGGGATGGTTCTTTAGGGTTCTAGAATGTCTAGGTAGAACACTTTTTGGTTCATTAGTTTCATGTTCTTCTAAACTTGGATGAATTTTATTTATATCACTTTAAAAATAATTTTTAAGGTTTTAAAGTCTCATGTTATCAAAACAGTCAGTGACTTCATCAGTTTGATCTTTTCTTTTAATGAAGGGGTTAGTATCATTGAACCTCAAATGAACTAATTCTTCAACAATCCTTATCTTTTTATTAAACACTGTATAGGCTTTAGAGGTAGAAAAATATCCCAAAAATATTCCTTCATCATATTTTGGATTGAACTTACCAAGATTTTCCTTGATGTTTAGGATATACACCTTGGATACAAAAACATTAAATTACTTTACTTTAGGCTATTTGTTATTCCAAATTTCATAAGGTTTATTTATGAAAATATGCCTAATTAAAACTGTATTAATTATATAAATGGTCGTGCTCAGAACTTATTCACAAAAATTGGTAGGTATACTTTATTCATTTAGCGTAGTCATATCCATTTCTTGAATAGTTTAATTTCTCATTTCATCAATTCCATTTTGATGAGATCTTCTTGGTGCAGACACAGTGTGTTTAATACCTAGATTTGATAAAAATGAAATGAATTATTGAATTTTAAATTCTTTACAATTATCAATTCTTAATGAAATTATATTAGAATATTTTTCATTTTGAAAATATAAAAAAACTGTTAAACACGGCAAGAATATGGAAATAAACCGATGTAAATCTAGAATAATCATCAATTAAAGCATAAACATATGATTTACCATTGAAACATTCTACTCATTATGGTCTACCCAAATACATATGGATACGTTCTAGAGGTTTTGATGTAGTAATTTTGTTAATATATTTGAAGGAATATTTATGTTTCTTTCCAATTAGGCATGCATCACAAAATCTGTCACTATAAAACATAAGACTAGGTAAGTTAGAAACTAAATATTTTTAGACAATTTGTGTAATGGATAGATATTATAATTTCCATGTATTCTATGCCAAATCCAAGATTAATTTTTATTAGTAGATAAACAGTTCACTTTTTGTATCCATAGTGAATGTATGTCCAATGTATAAACATTGTTAGTTCTAGATACTCTGAACTTCAGAAATTTATCTCTAAAAACTAAACATGAATTTTCAAAAAACTCAACAGAGAAACAATCTTCACAAAGTTGAGAAATACTTATCATATTGTTCCTTAGTCCTTTAACATAAAGTACTTGTTGATATATATTGTGTTTAGATCTCTAATAGTTACAACTCCAACTAACATTCCTTTTTCATTATCACGAAAAGTTTCAAATCCTCAATGGATTTGAGTAAATGTGTGAAAATTTGATGGATCTCCACTCATGTTCCTTGACCATCCACTATCAATATATCATATAACATTTTTGTTTTCATGGACACTTTCCAACAAAAACATTTAAAAAATTGTTTGTTTTGGTACCCACACATTCTTGGGTCTAGCAGCATTACCTAGGAGAGATCTGGGTATCCAGACTATCTTTTTTTCAATAAGTAGTATCATTATATTCAAATAATATATTAGAAATTAAGGCTATTTTAATTCCACTTATTTGGGTATTTTTCAAATAACAGTTTTTTGTTACATGTTCTTTCATTCCACAGTAATAACAGATTCAACTTTTTGTGTTGGGAAACAAGTAATTCTTATATATTTTGTATTTTCCACCCATACTACCAATACCAAACTTTTATCTTTTAATAATTTTTTTACCAAGAATCTCATTTAAGATATTTTATCCTTTTGTAAAAATAAGAGCAACACTCTTATAAGTTTCTACCTCATCTTGTAATACTTCAATATTATTCTCACGATCATCCTAGCTTTTCTTAGTGGAGTTAAATTTATTAATTATCTCCTTATGTGGTTTATGTAAAGTATCTATTTAACTTAAATTAACATTATTTATGTTCTTTAAAGATTTATGCTTCTTTAGTAAAGAATCACATTTCTCTTCTAGAATAGAAAAATAGGTAGCTAATTTATCATTTGAATAGCTAGTATCATAATTAGAGTTAGATGAATAATAGTTTTGTACCTTATCATCTTCAGCTATGAAGCACATATTTGATTTCGGATTTGATTATTCCTTTTCTGAATCAGATTTTGTGGAGTTTCTTGAGTCTTCAGAAAGAATCCATGTTTCCTTCATTTCCATTTTTTCCATTTGATTCATAATATTCATTTTTCTGATATCTCTTATATGAATTCCTCTTTTCACCTTTTAGCTGGGGAAATCAGGTCTTATATGACCTAATTTCTTGAATTCATAGCATCCGACTACCCTAGAGTCTTTCTCATCCATTTTAAAGGGATTTCTGAATCATATTTTGTTAGTATAAAACTTTTTAAACATTGTGGATAATTAAACCAGTTCTATTTCAGAATCAGAAGTATCTGAATTCCTTTCTTCGTTGACTTCTTGCTTTATTTATTTTTTCTTATGAGATGTTACCTTGAGATAAGTATTATCTTATTTCATTAAGGCTTTATGATCTTCAGATTCATCTTATATTTTTTCTTCATACATCATCAGTGTCCCAATAAATTCTCTCATTTTCATATTTATGATAGGTGATGATTTTAAAATTGCAGCTGATATACCATTTAATATAGTAGAGTACTCATAGTACATTCAAAGATTGATCTTATTGTTTGATAGGTTCACCTAAATATGTAATATTTTTAACTATTTGTTTAAGACTTCTATTCATTTTTGTAATTTTTTAGCCATCAAACATTTTTGAATGTGTCTGTAATGGCCAGGACCCTCCTAGTCCTGTACATTTCCAAAATCTCGGTCCCATCACATGGTTTCACTGAAATGGTGGCATCAGTGACTGTCACACATCGAAATGGTGTCCCATTGAATTAGTGGCACTGTGACGGTGGAACTATGATAGTGGCACCATCACAGTCACACACCAAAACGGTGGCACCATAACGTTCTCACCTTCACAGTCTCACACCAAAACAGTGGCAACACTGAAGGTTTCACCTTGACGGTGGCACCGTGAGGGTGGAACCATGACGGTGGCACCGTAAAGGTATCATAATCATAGTCACACACTAATATAGTGTAATCACTTACTATGTATCACCAAATGGTCTCCCACTCTTGTTTCTTTTACCATCCTCGCTCCCACAACATATCTTTTGATGTAAGAGTGTTATAAAAACCCCTTCCAAAAACCTTAAAAGCACATAAATGACATCAAAAATCACCCTAGAGCCAGGTGACCCTTGACTTACCAAAAGGTGTGTCTTTTTTTCCTCGATGCCACACCCTTATCCCGAACTTTCCAGTTCCACCTATGTTACGTGTTTTCCTATATTTAAAGGAATCCCTCTATCTCACAGCCGTTATGGCCACCTCTCAGATGATAATTATTCAATAACAATTAATTCCATCGTGTGTAATTGTCCAACTGTGTGGTGAAGCCACAATCCGACTTTAAATCTATTCAAAATTCATATCCTGTAACTCCAGGATCATTCCATTTTATCACACGAGAATTATTTCTTCTTACAAGCTGGTCTCTTTTCCTTTCCTTGGTGCGTTTGGAGTCCCCCTTCCCATGGATTGGGATGTGCTTGTGCTAGAACCTTTCCTTCCCACTCATGGAACCCCATAGATCCTCCCTTGCAAGTCATGCATCCCCAGTTCTTGGGGCGTGGATAAATACACCGATCGTTGATAATCTAGGTAGTGTTCTTCCTTTGTCTCTCTTTACAGTGTATCATGCGGGGCGGGTGTGCTATTGTTTCTACGGGGATGGATCAAAACCAAACCCTAGAGAAGATAATGGGAAAGCATTTAAAGAATGAAGGGGGGTGTTTGATGATGTTATTTTACACTTTTAACCTTTGTTATACATTGTAAATTATATGGGTATCTGTCCACTGAAAATCATGGTTATTGGTGGTATTTCCTTGCGCACCAAGGGACCCCTATTTTCTGTGATGATTGAATGGATGTAACATGGAAATTGGTTAACCACATAATATCTATTGATTATATGGATGTCCAGTGAACAAGAATACATGTCTGATCACCCCAGTTAACCAAACAGAAAATAATGAACTCAATGAATGGTGTGTTTAAATTTGGAAACTCCCTTTCTTTTTTTTGGTTATATGTGTGGTTGTTCTTCTTGATTCTTATCAGGTGTCATGGATGGGGATGGGATTCCCTTTTGTGGTGTAGTTGTTTGTTTTTGGATCTAAGGACATGTGGGGCTGTATTTTGGGGCATGGTTTGGTTTTAGTACATTGAGGGATCCCATAGATACCTTTTGTTGTTGAGACTTACAAGAGAACTGGGTGTGAATGCTTAAATTGCTGCTTTATTGTCTTTACTTCCTTGGCTTGTGGCTATGCCTGTTTGTTACCTGGTAGTGAAGAGTTATATAAATAATATCACTTGAGTATGAAAACAAGAATGGGTTTAATGGGTAATTGTTTTCCAAGAATTATTTGTGACTTGGTTGTGTCTATTGTAATTCTTATAAATGAATAATAAAGAGGGTGTTGGTGTATGAGCTTGATTAGAACCCCCAGGTTGGGATGCGTTCTTGTTTACCTACATGTATAATTTTAGTTCTTAAGTTTATTATTTTTGCCCCACCCAATTTGATCACTTTGTGTGGAACACCCCCATTTCATGGGAGAGGGTGTTTCTCCCTAAACTCATATGAGTGGCTAGTCATTAGAACCTTTTCTACTCCATTTCATGGGTATCCCAAGACTCTTTGGGCTGGTTGTGATGGGCTGAGGTCCATTATATCCCAAGATTCTTTGGGTAGGGTAGTTGTGGTGGTTGGCCCAGGTGTGTGTGGGCAGTTTGTTTCCCATTTATCTTCTGGATGAGGCCTAGGTGTCTTCGGGTGTGGTAGTAGTTTTTATGGACCATTTGTCTTCGGGCATGGTGGTGGTTGTTATGGACCAGATGTTTGCGGGTGGGATGTGTGGTTTTGGTAGCCCAAGTGTGTGCGGGAAAGGTATCATAGTGAGACTTCAGTGAGAATGGTGGGAGAAGTCTGACACATTGGATGTCTTCAATAACTATTGGGAAAGTGGTGCAGGGTACCCAAACCTCAATGTGTTATTACTATTACTTTACTTCACTAGTGTTATTTGGTGAGTATTCCTTCGTGAGGTTTGGGTGGATATTTTTCTTTACTGCGTTCTTTGGTTATCTCCATTTCTCACAAGTCATTAGAATGACTCCCCACGTGTGCAAGAGAGTTTGGGGTTTTCCCTACTCAGTATACCTGTATACTCACCCTATGTATATTAAACCACATTCTAGTATTCAGGAGTACTTCAGGGACCTTGCTGGACCCTATTAGCTCGGATGCCGGGACCGTTGACGTTGCTATTTTTCTTTTCTTTTGATACTTCCCTTTGGAGTTTTTCTTACTTCATAACACATCATTATTAGAACATTAATATGGGAATGGATTGTTTTGGCCTTACTTTTACTTCCATCTTTGGCATTGTTTGTGATTTAATATCTTATCTCCCAATCCTACTAAATATAAAGGGTAATTCCTTACATATAATGTGTGATTCTATACCCTTGGTTCTAGTCTCCACTCAGAGGCCTATTTATGGAGGGTCTTGGGGGTCAATATATCTCCTTCATCATGAGAAAGGATGGTTTTGGAAATCTATTGTCCCTTTCCTCATTATTGTGAAGGTGGGTCAGGACATAATGGTATTAAAGGAGAGGTTGGTTTAGAGATAGGATGGAGTTTAGATTTTGTCATAGTGAGGATTGAATGGGATGGTAGAGCAACAAAGTTTGGAAATCTTGGTGCATGAGATAGGCCTCAGAAGACCGGCTTGGATATGGGATTTTTAGGCCCCCCTGATCCAACGCAAGGACTCTGGGCCTACCAAACGACCATGTGTGGCTACATTAATTGAATGGTAGAGATTTTAGGAAAGGTACGTGAATTATAATGACTTGTGTTCTAGTGTGTCTTGGATATTTTGGGATTTTTTTTAAATAAATAGATAGCCTAAGAAAAATTTAAAGGAAATCTTCAACAGTACTCGGGCTTAGGAATTTCTTTTTTATCATGAAACTATGGCACCCGAATGATGACCATGAGTAGTGTGGGAGATTGAGGCCCAAGAGATTGATTTAGCTGATTAGTAGAGGGTTGATTGAGAGGTGAAGGATGACCTATGGCAGAGGATGACTTTTTTACTTTCAATGGAATACCCTTGGGATGTACGAGGGAAATGTATTGTACATGGAGAAAGAGAGATGGCTCGAGGAGCTGATGATAGATTTCTGCTTGATTTGGGCTCTGACAGAGTACTAGGTTCCTCTAGATGTAATCCAATTGAAGGGACAATGCATCAGTGGTGGACTCTCTACATTGGGGATAAGAGGGAGGCTGAGATTTTGTGGACTGACATCGAGGGGGAGTTCCGAGAATAATTCCTCTCTTCCAGGATGAAGGCTAAGAAGAGGCAGGAGCTACCCTCACATTATAGGAGAGTATGTTAGTGAGAGAGTTTGGGATTGTGTTCAAGGATCTCCTTCACTTTTCTCTGGACCTCTTTCTGGATGTGGATTCTTAGGTGATATTTTTAAAGGAGAAACTTCGACCTTCTCTTCAGTATGATGTTACTCCCTTCACACAACCGATACACTTGAAGGTCCATAAGAAGGCTGCAGTGGTGGAGAGTATGGAAACGCAGGGAGGTGTACCCTGAGAAGGGATCCAGTTTGGATCATTAAATGGGAAGGTCATCTGTAGTTGGCCTCCAGTGTCAGGGCCTTCCAGGTTTCGGCTAGCGGGGAGCAGGCCCCAACAGTTCCATTTTCGATCTCCCGACCCCCTCCTTTTATTTTTGTGACCATGAAAAAGATTCTTCATCTGTGGAAGCAGTGATCACCTACTGAATCAGTTCCCAGATAGAGTGAAATGCAATGGGGGTGGTCCGGTTCAGTGACCACCTTAGCAGCATCAGTCTCCAGCCAGGCCCTTTCTGTAGCAACAACAGGGACAGCAAGCTCCCGCTCATCTGAGAGCAGACATTGCTGGAGGAGGCCAGCATTAGGGCGGTCATTAGGGACCTCAACCCGGGTGTGGTTAGGGAGGTGTCTGACAGCTGAGGGGTAGTGGAGCTGGGTGTGGGCAGTTTCACACCACAGAGGAAGCAGTTCCAGTAGGTCTAGAAGTAATTTGAGGTACGATCTGCTTGTTCAGTACTCTTGAATGAACCTTGTTTGATTCAAGATATTCACACTCTTTTGTTGCACCAAGTATATCCCATTATTTGGGTCTAGACTTAATGGAAATTTATGTACCATTGGGTTTGAGTATGCTAGTTGGAGGTCAGACCAGCTTGTCTCATGTTTTCTGAGGATGTAGACTGATGTTGGGACCACATCAGTATAGTGGGGACATTATTTTGATGGATATGCAGCCATATGATGTCATTTTAGGCACTGAATGAATGTTATACGTGTTTTAAATTATTAACTTCCTTTGGAGATTGGTTGTGCTTTCAGATATGGGCGGTCGATGTGTGACTTTCATGGGTGAGTGAGGTTTCCAGGAGGGTAGCCAATGAGTGGATCCCTTTCTTTATTTGTCGAATGAGCTGTCAGTGGACTCAGAAACTATGGAAGCTTTAGGTATTTTTGGTGAGTTCATGGATGTCTTTTATGAAGAGGCGGGGTCTCTATCCCCTTGATGTGATGTTGAGTTTTGGATAGACTTGTAACCCGGTGCCCGCCTGATTTTGATGGCTCCCTATCGGATGTCGCCTTCTGAGTTGCGGGAGTTACAAATTTAGATTGATGAACGGATGAATAAGGGATTTTCCGACCAAGCGCATCACCATGGGGTGGTCCAGTCTTATTCTCAAAGAAGGAATATGGTGGTCTCAGGCTATGCATAGACTACCGGAGACAGAATCAAGTAACAGTCAAGAACTGTTACCCTCTCTCAAGGATAGACGACCTTTTTGATTTGTTGAAGGGGGAATGAAGGTTCTCCAAGACCGACCAATGGTCAGTATATCACCAATTGTTGGTAAAGAAGGGGGAAATATTAAATACTGCCTTTAGGTGAAGATATAGGCACTTTGAGTTCTTGTTCAAGCTGTTCAGCCCTACAAACTCACCAGCCGCATTCAAGGGGATCATGAACATTGTCTTCCGGGAATACCATAACCAGTTTGTAGTTGTTTTTATTGACGACATACTGATATACTCAAGATCATAGGAGGATCATGTTGAGCATCTGAGTATGGTTTTATAGGTCCTCTGTAAACACCATCTCTATGAGAAGTTGTCCAAGTGTATGTTCTGGATAAGGGAAGTTCACTTCCTTGGACACGGGGTGTCCGAGTAGGGGATAGTTGTGGACCCATCAAAGGCCAAGGTGGTTTTTTATGGGAAGAACCCCAAAATGTGATGGAGATTTGTAGTTTCCTAGGTCTGTCAAGCTATTACCGAAGGATCGTGCCTGACTTATCTTGAGTTGCAGCTCCTTTGACAGCTTTGACCAGAAAGGACTAGGCCTTCATGTGGAGTGAACAGTGTTAGGCAGCCTACAATTATCTGGAGGAGTTGTTGGTTAGTTCCCTAGTGCTAAGTTTTCCAGAAGAAGGGGTGATGTTTGCGGTGTTATGTGATGCATTAGGCCTAGGCTTAGGGTGTGTGCTGATGCAACAGTAGGGGTGATCTCTTATGGGTCTAGGCAGTTACATCCCCATGAGCGTAACTCTGCCACCCATGACTCGGATCTCTCAGTGGTTGTGCTTTCACTAAAGATGTGGTCGCACTACCTCATCGGGGATCACTTTCTAGTCTTGACATACCATAATACCTTGACATGTATCTTCTCCCAATGGGACCTGAACTTGTGGTAGTGGAGGTGGATAGAGTTTCATCATAACTAAAACGTTATATCTCTTACACTAAATGTAAGGGGAATGTGGTGGATGATTCCTTGAGAAGGAACTTTTGAAAGGATTGGGTTCAAGAGTCGGCAGATGCTTGGAAGGAGATAGAAGAGTTGGGTACCCTACACATGGATGAAAGGGTGGATGATGGCAGAGGCTATCTATTCTAGATGATAGTGCAGTCCTCTCTATTGCAGTAGGTGGATGAGTCCGAGTGGGGGACTTAGAGGTGGAAGTGATTGTGTTAGCCCAAGTGACGCTCCAGGAGGATGGTCGGAAGATGGGTAGAATCAGATGATGTTTCATGGGATGTTTTTCATCCTGATGGAAATTCACAAGATATTTCTTGGTGAGTTCCACAACACACCCCTAGCGGTGCTCCTAGGAGATTCCAAGATGTATGAGGGCATTAGGGGTCAGTTTTGGTGGCCTGTGGTGAATCAAGAAATGGAAGAGTTTGTGTTAAAGCAACTCACGTGTCAGCAGGTGAAGGTTGAACACAGCACCACATGAGTTCCATTACATCGTTTAGATATCCCCGAGTGGAATTGGGATGACATATTGACGTATTTTGTCATGGGACTACCTAGAGTTCAAAGGGGTTGCGATGCTACTTGGGTAGTGGTGGAATGACTAAAGAAACTAGCACACTTCTAGGAAATAAAGGAGTCGAGTGTGATGGATGACCTAGAACAATAGTATGTGGATGATGTGGAGTGGTTTCATGGAGTTTCGAGGTCCATAATATCTGATTGGGATACCTGGGTTACCTCACAAGTTTGGAAAGGTTTTCAACATTCTTTTGGCACCCAGCTATGACTCAACACCACTTTCCACCCCCAGAATGATGGAAAAATAGAGAACACTATCCAGACACTGGATTATATGCTACAGTAATGTGTTTAAGACTTTGGGGGATCGTGGGTACGACACTTGACTCTGGTAGAGTTTTCCTACAACAATAGCCATAACTCTACCATTGGCATGACTCCATTCAAATCCTTGTATGGGAGGTTGTGTCGCTCAACCATGTGATGGATAAGGGTTAGGGAAGCTGGTGTTCTTGGCCCAGAGGTAGTGCAGAGCATGACGGAGAAGGTTCAGTTTATATGGGAGAGGATGATGGCGGCTCAGGATCAGAAAAATCATATGCCAACCATAGGAGGAGACCCATGGAGTTTGATTTTTGGGACCACATGTTCTTTAACATCTCCACTCAGCGTGAGCAATAGAGGTTCAGCAGGGGGTGTAAAATTTATCCCATGTTTTTTGGACCCTTTTAGGTGTATTGGCGGGTCAGAGAAGTGGCTTATCAGCTAGCGCTACAACTGTCGCTACTGAGGGTGCACAACATCATCCATGTGTCTCAGCTCCGTCAGCATCTACATGATGATTATCACATCCTCAACTGGGGAAAGATGGATATCAAGGACGATACAACGTTCATATAGTGACCAATGAAGATCGAGGATCATGAGGAGATTCGTGGATGAACCATTCCCATGGTTCATGTGTTGTGGAGGCATGGTGGCCTCGAGGAGTGTACCTAGGAACGAGATCCACAGATGTGCGCTCAGTACCCATATTTGATTTGTGTTTTGTTATGTTTTATTTTATACATGTTTTTCATATAGTGTTTGACCTTGTTAACTATGAAATAGACTATTTAACTTGTTCTCTGTATGGGTGTTAAGAGTCCTGACTCTGGGGAGGGAAGGACCTAATCCCAAATCATGACACATTAATGTGGATGCGGTTAAACCTGTGTGGGTGAGTCAGTGCCACCCAAAGCGGATTGTATCTTGACATGGAGAAAGGGACTCCGTAATCCATATGTTTGGATGATATGACCTTTATATGTTCATATGGATACATGAGGGAGATGTGTTCTTTGATGTCGAGGAGGTTTACTCTTGAGAGGTATCTTCTGAGGCGGTTGTTCGGACCCCTCTCTTTTCTTCAGGTCTAGTTTGATTCTCAAGGGTGAGAATAGTTTGAGAGGTATCTGATGTAATGTCCTGGACCCTACTAGTCTATTACATGAAAAAAAATATCTATCCCATCAAATGGTTCCACCAAAATAGTGGCAACAATCACAATCACACAACGAAACAGTGGCACCACTCACGATGTCCCACCGAACTGGTGGCATGGTGATAGAGGAACCATTATGATCACACCATCACGGTCGCACACAAAAATGGTGGCACTATGAGGGTGGTACCGTGATGGTGGCACCAAAACGGTTGCACCTTCACAGTCACACATTGAAATGGTTGCACCGCTTATGGTGGCACCGTGAGGGTGGCACCATAACGGTCGCACCATCATAGTCACACACCGAAACGGTGGCACCACATATGTTGTCTTAACAAACGGTGTCACACCCTTGTTTATTTTTCAAGTCCTGCTTCCACAATGCATATTTTGATGTAGTAGTGTTTTAAATTATAACGTCCCAGTTCCGGGTGCCACTCAACGGGTGCCCTGAACCCGGTTGGTCACATGACCTCAAGCGAATTTCCCCAAATGCCACAGGCTGCCGACTAGCAGTGAGGGCCCATGTCTGATAGTGGGAAAACTATGCCCTCATTTGTCAAAGTTTATCTTAGTGTAATAAAATAAAAATAATACAACAACAACAGAAGTAATAAACTATACACATTTTAAATAAACAACTGCATTAAACTATAACCAACAGTTATATAGATAATGAAGCAACATGTCTCAAGTTCTAAGAAAATAGCCAGAACATGTTACACAACAATAAAGTACAGTACAATACAGATTATAGAAAAACAAAACAAAATAGCGGGTAGCATCGCAAGCCTAAGCCCGGTCCCATGCTCCCCTACTCCTCAGCAGCAATCAAGTACCTATATAGGGACCCTTTCCCTTATCCTCACCTACAAAAATGTAATCTGTTTGGGCCGAAGACATGACCCAAATAGGGTGTGAGAAATAAATCCCAGTAGGAACCCACCAAAGGCCCGTGCCCAACTGTGTGAAAATATGAAACAACAGTGTGCAATAGTATAATACAATAAACTTAGCAGTACTCAAAAGTAACTAACTTTACCAGTTATATTTCCATTTTAATACTTATTTAATCATTCATTATAAGGAAACCACCACAATGAATTTATATGTAAACAGCCAGTGTCCTTAGAAATGAAAACCCTTACCCTCAGGTAATCAGAAACATAACCCGCAGGTAATTTCCCACAGGTATAACAGATATTGCCCTCAGGCGTACAAAGTGTCACCCTCAGGAACAGAGTCTATTTCCCACAGGCATGGAAGAAGTTTTCCTCACGCTAATGATACACTACCCTCAAGCTTAGTAAAACACTGCGCTCGGTCTAAACATGTAACAGGGCCATGCCCAAAATATAAACAATAAATTCACATAAAGTTTCTCTCAAGGAAAAAAGTAATCTGCCAAATATACATGGCATACCCTCGGGTATCCTGGAAAAATGGCTAAACAGAGGAACGCACCCGCATGGTGGTCCTGGATCCAAGAAACAATCCCAAACAATAGTTTATTATCACATTTAATTACCTATACAATTCTAGGTATTTAATACAACTAATGTCTCAGCCACACGACACCCCAACATGGGTTCGTGGAACAACGATACACACAAAGACACCACAGTTGGAAATTAAACACCAAGACATCTACCATAAACTCCCCTGAACGGTATACGCGAACGAAGATCCTCAAATCGTCCAAGAACTACGTAGATATGATGTGAACAAAAATCTCGTTCAAACTCAAATAACTTCCCTTAAAGGAAGAATTGGAAAGAATGACTTAAGGAGAGTGGAGGGATTAACCGTGCGGTTCCAACGAGATCGTCAGAGTTGAAAACGAATTCCCGATGCTCGTTCTGGAGATCCTCGAAGGTCCAGCCTCCTCTCCGATCTTCTTCCTCTAGTTCAAACCCTTCCCTATGAATATGGGAGGATACTGCCCATTTTAAGTGAAAAGAACAAACTACAGGGCATGTACTTCTCAAGTATACAACGTGTACTTTTCATTTTTAACTATTCCTTCAGCGGCTTATTGCCAGTGTGGCACTGTTCATCCATCGACATGAGTACACGATGTGTGAATTCAGAGTACACGGCATGTACTGCCATCCGGCTGGCGGCTTCTTCCACCACCTTACTATTTGCCTGCCGACTGACAACACAACGTGTACATACCCACTACAGGGCATGTAGTCGGTTTTTACACCCTTCATCGCCGACATGGATACACACCCTATGTACTAATCCCACACAGCCAAAGTACACAGCATGTGGAATAGTACACAGCGTGTAGTCACAAAATTTAGGATTTTCCCCCATTTTCTTTATTTTCTAAAAAACACTTAAGGAAAATAGAAAAGAAGAAACCCGTACCTCAAAATAAGAACTGATTTCTTACAAACATCCCCCCTTAAAGCAATTGTTCCCCGAATTTCACTTCCAAGGGTGGAAAATATAAAGCTCAGAATAGTTCTGGTCACTGTGTACGTACATCGGTCTCCCGCTCCTAGGTTTCTTCCTGCACTCGGACATGCTGCCATAGCACCCGTATGAGAGGAACTAAGCTACCTCGTAGAACCTTCGTGATCCTATCCACAATACAAATGGGATGCTCCTCAAAGGACATATCGATATGAAGCTCAACCTCCTCTGGCTGAAAGACGTGAGACGGGTCTAAATGATATTGGAAAAATGAAGATACATGGAAGACGTCACGCATGGATCGTTACCTCTGTGGTAACTGTAACCGATAGGCAACCAACCCGACTTTCTCGAGAATCTCAGACAGCCCCACATACCTCGGTGAATGTTTACCCTGTCTCCTAATCCGCATGTGTCCCATCCTCAGCGAAACACGTAAGAAAACCTGATCCCTAACCATGAAAGCCAAAGGACATCTGTAGCGATCATCATAAGATTTTTCACGAGACTGTGCGGTAGCCATCCGCTTCTGAATCAACTGGACCTACTCAGAAGTCTCCTGCACAAGGCATGGTCCCAGTAAAGCTGCCTCACCTGCCTCTAACTAGCACAAAGGTGATCGGCATGTCCTTCCATATAACGCCTCATATGGTTCCATCTCAATAGTTGTCTGAAATCTGTTATTGTAGGAAAACTCGACTATGGGAATATGTTTATCCCAAGAGCCCCCAAAGTCTAGGATGCATGCACGTAACATGACCTCAAGAACCTGTATCGTACGCTCTGACTGGCCATCGGTCTGAGGGTGGTAAGATGTGCTCAGAAGCACCTATGTACCCAGTTCCCTATGAAAAATCTGCCAGAATCGAGACGTAAAATGGGAATCCCTATCTGAAATGATAGAACGAGGGACCCCATGAAGACGTACGATCTCTCAGATATACAACTTCCCGAGTTTGTCAACTCCAAAGGTCTCCTTGATCGGAAAAAAGTGAGCTACCTTTGTTAGTCTGTCCACAACAACCCACAAAACATCATTGCCTCGAGGTGACCTCGACAACCCAGTCACGAAGTCTATCGCGCCATCATCCCATTTCCACTCCAGGATGGGTAACTGCTGTAACAGTCCGACTGACCTCTAATGGTCCACCTTCACCTGCTGACAGGTGGAACACCTCGTAATAAAATCAGCTATCTCCCTCTTCATACCCAGCCACCCGTACTAATGTCTCAAGTCACAGTACATCTTGGTAACTCCGGGATGAACTACCCAAGCTAAATCATGAAACTCCCGCATAGACTCCTCACGTATATGCCCTAGAACCCACACTCGTCCATGGAAACCCACAATTTCATCATCTCCTATCATCCACCCAGGAGGAGGGACCTCACATTCCACTGACTCCTGCAGAACTAGGCCTTCAGAATCAGATAGTTGTCTCATCCTCACTCTATACAAGAGGGTAGAAGTCACAGCTAAACAAGAAAGATAGGTCTTCCGCTGACTATCATGCACCTGCAAATGCATCTTAGAGAACAAAGCCATGAGCTGCCACTCATCACTGGCCTCCTACATAGCCTTTATCTGAGTCTTCCTGCTCAGTGCATCAGCTACTGCATTACCTTTACCAGGTGTATAGGCAAGCTCAAAATCGAAGGACTGAAGGTATTCAACCCACCATCCTTGTCTCAGGTTCAATTCACGCTGAGTAAAGATATACTTGTGACTTTTGTGGTCGGTGAAAACCACAAAATGCTCTCCCAAGAGATAATGTCTCCAACAGCGCAAATCATGAACAACTGCAGCCAACTCGAGGTCATGCGTCGGGTAATTCCTATCATGTGGCCTCAACTACCTAGACCCGTACGCAACTACTCGATCACCCTACACCAATACTGCTCCCAGTCCAATACCTGATGCATCATAGTATACTGTATAGCTCTTCCCTTTCTCTGGAAGTATCCGGACTGGTGCTGATGTCAACTTTCCTTTAAATTACTGAAAGGCTATCTCACAAGCTTCCGACCAAACGAACTTCACACCCTTCTTAGTCAAACCCATAAATTGCGCTGCTAAGCAGGAGAAGTCCTATATTAAATGTCTATAGTAACCAGCCAGCCCTAAGAAACTCCATAACTCAAACATGTTCTTAGGCTGATTCTAGGAAACTACTGCTCTCACCTTCTCTGTGTCTACTGCAACTCCTGCCTCTGAGATGATATGACCCAGGATGTGGATCTGGTCCATCCAAAAGTGGCACATTGAGAGCTTAGCATATATCCGATGCTCTCCCAGTGTACTCAATAAAATCTCAAGATGGGTGGCATGGTTGTGTCTAGTGTGAGAGTACACCAAGATTTCGTCCACGGATACTACCACAAAAAAATCCAGATAAGGATGGAACACACGATTCATCAGATCCATGAAAATTACTGGCACGTTCGTGAGTCCAAATGGCATAACCAAGTACTCATATAGTCCATATCTTCTCCAAAAGGCTATAAGAGGTATATCCGATGGTCTCACGTGGAGATGATGATATCCTGATCTCAGGTTAATCTTCGAGAACAATCGTGCTCCATGAAGTTGATCAAAAAGATCATCAATCCTTGACAAGGGATATCATTTCTTAACCATAAACTGGTTCAGCTTTTGATAATCCACATATAGTCTGAGGGTACCGTCCTCCTTTTTCGAAAAAAGGACTGGCGGGCCCCAAGGAGAAGTACTGGGTCGGATAAAACCCTTTGCCTGTAACTCCTCCAACTGCCTCTTGAGCTCCTGCAACTCTGGTGTAGCCATCCAATAAGGAGGAATGCACACTGGTGATGCTCCTGACACAAGATCAATAGAGAAATCCACCTATCGCTTTGGAGGTAGACCTGAAAATTTTTCTGGGAAGACATCCCTAAAACGATCAACCACTGGAGGAAAATCCTTCTAACAAGTCCCTTGGTCATCCAGATATAAACTTGTAATCTGGGCTATGACTCCACCTCGCCCATAATGATCTGGTCTAGATCGACTCGCCTAAAAATCCTATTCACCCTTGTATAGAAACTCTACACCCTCTAGTGACGTGAACCTCACCCTACGACGATAGAAATCCACAAAGGACTGAAAGGGAACCAACCAGTCCATCCTGATAATGACATCACAGCTCGTCATCTCTAAGACATAGAGGTCCCATAGAAAGTGACACCCACCAAACTCAAGGGGGCACTCCTTTCACTGATGCACACCATCCATTATCGCTCCCAACAGATTGTCTAGACTCATAACAACAGAAGAAGAAGAAGAAACACAGAGCCTAAGGCTCTCTACAACAAGCACAAATATGAAACTATGTTTAGCACTCATATTGAAATGTACTGAAGATAAGACAGAAGATATTAGAATAGTACCTCTGACAGAAGACGGTACGAGATCCTGCTCTTGCTGGGTCTGTTTCACTGCATGTGTTGCCCAGTGTCGCGGCCCTATGACACAGCCTGGCTACCATGAGCTGTCCCACCCTGCTGCCTCTGAGATCGTGGTGTCTGGATACCACGGCCACAACCACAATCTCTGCCTGCATGCCCTGACGTATTCCAGTTTCCCGACTGCTAAGAAGCTGCTGGCCCTACTCCCACACATGGAGTCTGCACATAACCCCTCTCACTAGCCACTAGTGGAAACACCCTTCAAAAGCACTGCAGATGACCCATCTTGCCACAAGCTCGGCACTCAACAGGGTCTCGTGGACACTGAGGTCTCTTGTGCCCCTCCTTACCATAATTGTAGCACATGACCTGGCCACCTGAAACATTATTCTTACTGGAACTACTACCCTGAGAGAATTCCATCTGTCTATTCCTCTTATGAGTATAAATAGTACAAAAAACTGGTGCTAAACCTCCCTGGCCCACACCATTAGCTTCTCGAAGATTCCGCTCGGTAATCAGGGCCTGGTTCACAATAGCATGTACTAATGGCAACCTGAAAACATTCACTAGTGCTTGGATGTCATATCGAAGACCATCCTTAATGCGGCTGGCTCTCAACGTCTCATCACCTACCATAACGGGTGAAAAACGCTGAAGCTCGGTGAAACAAGCAGAATAATCCATCACCGACATAGCGCTCTGCTGCAGATTCATGAGCTCTCGAGCCCTATCTGCTCTTAGCGTCTCTGGAAAGAAGAAGTCATAGAAGACTGCCTTAAAATCTTCCCATGCCATGTCTCTATGACGCTCTGACTGGGTGGTGACATCCCACCACCTCTGGGTAGAATCACGCAGCATATACGCCGTGAGCATGACCCTCCGCCCTAGAGGCATCTCAAGGTACTCGAAAATAGTCTGTGTAGACCCCAAACAAGACTCCGCAGCCTGTGGTCTGCCATCCCCCAAAAACGTAGGTGGATGCTGGTGATGGATGATACGAGTCAGCTTAGCCATCGATGTGGCAGCCGGTGGTGCTCCCTTAAAGGTCTGCATGAACCGCATAAAACCTTCACGGAACTACGCCTCCATGCCTGTGTCTAATGTAATGGCTTGCGCTGCATCTAGATCTGCTAGAGTATCCACTGGTAGCCCATGTCCCCCCATTTCTGGAGTATAATCGTTGTCGCTCTCCTGGAGAACAACGCGTGGTCGTTTTGGCAGCATGACTGTACAAGGTCAAATGCACACCTTCGATCCAGATTATCAAAGACTAAAAATGAAGGGACCCCAAAAAAGGAACATGAGGAAGAAGGAATTTCAAGATTTCCAAAACAAGACTAAACGATGTGTATACTAACTACACGACGTGTACTTGACTTCTCTTCCCCTGCCTGGGTCCTTCTACATGGTTAAGCCACACGACACACGTTGAACAAAACTTACACGGCGTGTATATAATCTACATGGCGTGTATGGTGTAATTTTCCAACTTCCTATGTCGTTTGTGACACAGTCGAATACTTGTATTGACACTACACGGTGTGTTACACCCACACACGGTGTGTACACCACCCCGTTTCGCAGCCACACGGCTAAAACCAAATGGTCTGTCCTCGGACAAGGCTACACAGAGTGTCCCACAGGTACAAGATGTGTACTAGACAAGCTCCGTCGACCCATGTTGTTGGTTACACGGCCGGATACACGACTCAAACTACATGGCGTGTCCCATATACACACGACGTGTACACGAGGATTACACCAACCCATGTTGTTAGTTACACAGCCGGATCCCAGGTCAGACTACGAGGCGTGTTCCATAGTGGACACAACGTGTATGTCTTAATGTCTCCTCTGTCTGTGTTGTTAGTTACACGGGCGGACTCTGGGTCAACACTACACGACATGAACATTCGGTACACGGTGTGTTCGCCCCAAGAATTTCCCTTTCCCGTGTCCCTGCCCACACGGTCCGTGACATAGAATGCGACTACATTGCGTGTACTTAGGGTACATGGCATGTAAGCAAAAAGTTTTCTTTTCTTCCTGAAAAGAAGAAAACACGGCGTGTGTCCGAGGAACTACACGGTGTGTATACTGGGTTTTCCAGACAGTACACCTCTGAAACTACTCCGGATCCCAGAAAATACTGAAAAACAACACCTTAGTGCCAAATTCTGATCCGTGAGGGACCATACTCCCCACGAATTAAAGTTTGGCATCTTATATGTGTTATAACAAAACAAACAGTCAATGGTCCACAAAATTCTGGTCAATGGGGGCCCATACTCCCTAAAAACAATGTATGGAGTCCATTCTATCAACAAACTCATACCAATATACCATATCACATAGTAGGTATTTATCAAGCAGCTATTACAACAACTTTCTTTTCTAGCACAACAACTATAACAACAACATGAAATTTCTAATGAACCTACATGGAATGTAACTATGAATGGAATGTGATTTATAGTATATTCCTAAATGATTTTTGAGATGGCATACCCTCATCTAATTAGGTTGCAAATAAATAGAACCCATAGATAAAATATAAAGAGCACAATCACAAGTACGTCACCCAATGGTGAAATCAAATCAACCGTAAAATTTTGAAAAATCAGAAAAATTGTGAAAATACGAGGTAAACTGGCTTTTCCATGTATATGGGTTAGCTACGCCCAGGCACAACTTATTACCAACTACCATTCCCGTACTATCCATGACTAAGGCTCCAAATAATAAGTCAATGAAAATAACTCCTTTGATACCACTTTGTAACATCCCATTTCCAGGTGCCACTCAATGGGTGCCCCAAACCCAGTTTGTCACATGAACTCAAGCGCATTTCTACAAACACCAGAGGCTGCCGACTAGTAGCGAGGGCCCAAGTCTGATAGTGGGGAAACTATGCCATCATTTTTCAAAGTGTAGCGTAGCGGAATAAAATAAAAATCATACAACAACAGCAGAAGCAATAAAACATACACATTTAAAATAAACAATTGAAGTAAAAGATAACCAACAATTATATAGATAATGATGCAACATGTCTCAAGATCTAAGAAAATAGCCTGAACATGTTACACAAAAATATAGTACAGTACAATACAGATTAAAAAAAACAAAAAAGTCGGTAGCATCGTGAGCCTAAGCCCAGTCCCATGCTCCCCTACTCCTCATCACCAATCAAGTACCTGTATAAGGACCCTTTCCCTTATCCACACCTACAGAAATGTAATCTGTTTGGGAAGAATACATGACTCAAACAGGGTGTGGGAAATAAATCCGAGTAGGCACCCACCAATGGCCCATACCCAACTATGTGAAAATATGCAACAACATTGTGTAGTAGTAAAATGCAATAAACTAAGAAGTACTCAAAAGTAACTAACTTTACCAGTTATATTGCCATTTTTTTATTTATTTAATCATTCATTATAAGGAAACTACCATAGTGAATTTCTATGTAAACAGCCTGTGTCCTCAAACACCAAAACCGTTACCCTCAGGTAATCAGAAATGTAACCCGCAGGTAATTGGCCACAGGCATAACAGATATTTCCCTCAGGCATAAAAAGTGTCTCCCTCAGGCACAGAGTCTATTTCCCACAGGCATGGAAGAAATTTCCCTCAGGCTAATGATACACTGCCCTCAGGCTAAGTAAAACACTGCCCTCGGGATAAACAAGTAACCTGGACATGCCCAACATATAAAAAATCAATTCACAAAAAATTCCTCTCAAGGAAAAAGTAATACGCAAAATAAACATTGCATACCCTCGGGTATCCTGGCCAAACGGCTAAACAGAGGAACACACCCCCAGGGTGGTCCTGGATCCAAGCAGCGATCCCAAAACAGTAGTTTATTATCACATTTAATTACCTATAAAATTCTAGGTATTTAAAACGGCTAATGCCTCAGCCACACGACAACCCAACATGGGGTTGTGGCACAATGATACACACAAATGCACCACAGTTGGAAATTAAACACCAAGACACCTACCTTAAATGCCCCTAAATGGTATACGCGAACGAAGATCCTCAAATCGTCCACAAACGACGTAGATCTGATGTGAAAGAAAAATCTCCTTCAAACTCAAATAACATCCCTTAATTGAATAATTAGCAAGAACGGCTTAAGGAGAGTGGAGGGCTTACCTGTGCGGTTCCAACGAGATCGTCAGAGGCAAAAACGGATTCCCAACGCTCGTTCTAGAGATCCTCTAAGGTCCAGCCTCCTCTCCCGTCTCCTTCCTCTGGTTCTAACCCTTCCCTATGAACAGGGGAGGCTACTGCCAATTTTATGTGAAAAAAACAAACTACACGGCATGTAATTCTCAAGTACACGGTGTGTACTTTTCATTTTTAACTGTTCCTTCGGAGGCTTCTCGCCAGCGTGGCACTATTCATCCATCGACATGATTACATGACATGTGAATTCAGAGTACACGGCGTGTATTTCTATCCGTCTGGTGGCTGCTTCTACCGCATTACTATTTGCATGTGGACTGACTACACGGCGTTTACATACCCACTACACGGCGTGTAGTTGGTTTTTACACCCTTCATCGCTGACATAGCTACACACCCTGTGTACTCATCCCACATGGCCAAAGTACACGACGTGTGGAATAATACACGGCGTTTTGTCAAAAAATTTTGGTTTTTTCCCCATTTTCCTTATTTTCTTAAGAAAACTTAATGAAAATAGAAAAGAAGAAACCCATACCTCAAAATAAGAACTGGGTTCTTACATAAATACCCCTTTCAAAGCCATTTAATTCCCATAAATGATATCAAAAATCCCTCAAGAGCTGGGCAACCCTTAACATTTTAAAATGGGTGGATTTTTTCCCTTGGTGCCACACCCTTTTCCCGTACATTCCAGTTCCGCCCTTGTTTCACGTTTTCCCCTATTTAAAGGAAACCCTTAAACTCACAGTCATTATGGCCACCACTCCGATTAAAATTATAAAATAAAAATTAATTCCATTGTGTGTAATCGTCCAACTACGTAGTGAAACCACGATCAGATATTAAATCTGTTCAAAATTCTTGTCCCATAACTCTGGGATCTAACCTTTTTTTCACAATAATTATTTTTTCTTATGGGTTTGTCTCTTTTCATTTCCTTGATGAGTTTGGATTCCCCCTTCCCAAGGATATTGGTAGGACTGTGATGGAGCCTTTCTTTCCCACTCTTAGAGCCCCAGAAGTTCCTCCTTTGCATGTTACACAACCCTAGTTCTTGGCGCATGGAGAAAACCATTGATCATTGATCAATTAGGTAGGGTTATTCCTTCATCTCTCCTTACTGTGTATCATGTAGGGTGGGTATGCTAATGTTTCTGCAGGGATGGATGAAACCATACCTTAGCGAAGATGATAAAAAAACTTTTAGAAAAGGAAGGGGTGTGTTTGATGGTGTTTTTGTACTCTTTTACCCTTTCTTATATGTTGTGAATTGTATGGGTTTCTGTCCACTAAAAATCATGGATGTTGGTGTTCCTTCCTTGCGCACTAAGGAACCCCTATTTTCTGTGATGGTTGAATGGTTGTAACAAGAAAATTATTTAACCACATAAGCTAGTTTGATTAAATGGATGTATAGTGAACAAGAATCCAAATTTTATCACCCTAGTTAACCCAACAGAAAAGGAGTAACTCAATTAATAGTGTGTTTAAATCTGAAAACTCTATTGATCTATCATGGTAATATGTGTGGTTGTTCTGATTGATTCTTATTAGGTGACATAGATGGGGATGGGATCCCCTATTGTCGTGAAGTTGTTGGTTTTTGGATCTAAAGCCATGTGGGGCCGTATGGTGGGGCTTGGTTTGGTTCCGGTAATTTGAGGGATCTCACACATCCATTTTGTTGTTGTGACTTACAAGAGAATCGGTTTTGAATTCTTAAATTTCTGCTTGATTGTCTTTCCTTCCTTGGATTGTGTCTATGCTTGTTTATTTACTAGTAGTGAAGAATTATTTAAATGGAATCACTTCAGTATGAAAATAATAATGTGTTGAATGGGGAATTGTTTTCCAGGAATGAGTTGTGACTTGTTTGTGGCTGCTGAAATTCTTACGAATGAATAGTAAGGAGGGTTTTTTTGTATGAGCTGGTTTTGAATCCCTAGGTTTGGATGAGTGCTTGTTTACCTATATGAATAATTTTAGTTCTATTGAATATCATTCTCTCCCCCCCCCCAATTTGAGAAATTTGTGTTGAACATCCCCATTTCTGGGGGATGGTGTTTTTTCCAACACTCCTATGAGTGGCTGGTCATTAGATCTTTTATAATCCCTTTTCTAAGTATCCCATGACACTTCGGGTAGGCTGTGATAGCCTTAGGTCCTTCATATTCCAATATTTATTATTAAGGGTAGTTGTGGTGGTTGGACTAGGTGTGTTCTGGTGGTTTGTTTCCCATGTATCTTCAAGATGAGGCTCATGTGTCTTTGGGCATAGGGATAGTTGTATTGGCCTAGGTGTCTTCAAGCATGGATGTGGTTGTTGTGTGATAGATGTATGCGAGTGGTATGTGTGGTTGCGGTATCCAAGATGTTTGTGGGCGGGGTATGGCAGTGGGACTGCGATGAGAATGGCAGGAGTGGTTTGACGCATAGGATGTCTTCCGTAACTAGTGGGAAAGTGGTGTGGGGTACCCAAACATTGATGTGTTATTACTATTACTTTACTTGATTTGTATTATTTTGGGAGTGTGACTTAGTGTGGCTTGGGAGGATAGTTTCCTTAGTTGGTGATCTAGTTATCTCCTTTTCTCCTAGGGCATTAGAATACATCCCCACTTGTGTACAAGTGCTTTTGGTTTTCCCTACTGAGTATACCTGTATAGTCACCCTACATATATTAAACTGATTCCAGGTTTCCTGGAGGACATCAAGGACCCTGTCGGGGCCCATTAGCTTTGACACCGAGACTGTTGATGTTGTTGTTTTTATTTTCTTTTGGAACTTCCCTTTGGAGTTTTCTTCTAAATCATAGCACTACATTATTAGAACATGTATAAGGGAATGGATTTTTTTGTCCTTACCTTTACATCTAGATTTGGTGTTGTTTGTGATTTACTATCTCATCTTCTGATCCTACTAAATAAAAAGGGTAATTACTTCCATATTATGTATGATTCTATACCCTTGGGGAAAGTCTCCAATCTAGGGCCTATTAAAGGTGGGTCTAGAGGGTTACTATCATTCCTCTAATTTGAGAAAGTAAGGGTTTGGAAATCTGGTGTCCCTTCCCTCATCATGGTGAAGGCGAGTCGTGATAGTGTCAAACATCAGCTTTCCAATTGTATATCAAATCATTCTTACATTATCCATTCCTTCATAGAAAAATGAAATAGTTCTCCACATTTAATATGCGTTAGGAAATTGTGAAACTTGATTGAAATCATCTGGTCCTAATCCACAAATAATAGCATGCCTGGATTTTAGATTCATATCGCAATCAACTTCATTTCCAGCATACCATGTTTCTGGTTTCTCAAGAAACAGATATGGGGTTAGGATTTTTGAATAAATTATATATCCCTGATTTTTTAGATAGATGAACATACTTGACTTCCAACATCCATAATTTTTACCATTGAAATAAGTATCACTAACCATGGAAATTCCTTCTTTAGGATCAACCATTTCCATATTTGAATAGACCTTTAAACTTTTATCTTTCTATAACATTATCCAAAAATTCAACACTCATATATGAATTGTTAGTTCATAATATAAAAATATACACAAGAGGGAGGGGGTGAATTGTGTAATTTCAAAATCATAAATAATTCGAACTTTTATGTTCAAGTATGGTTTATGCAAGCAGTGGATAAACAGAAATAAAAAATCAATGCTTTTTTATAGTGGTTCATGGCACAGAAATCCCCATGTCTATTTCACCAATAACTCTCTCTAAGAGTTAGTTGAATTTCACTATTCATGTCCCCATATCATAAGACCAATTCACATCCGAGTGCAGGTAGTTTACACCATTATAAATATGGATAAAAACATATCCTTCTGGTTCCTTAATAGGGAACCAAAATTCTAGAGCTTAGATCGAGAAGCTGATAATCAAAAGAATCAATATAGATTGATTTGATTAAACAAATTAATCATCATAGTTACAAAAAAATTGATAGTAAATGGATCTTAGTCACTAGAAAAGATAAACTTCAAGAGATAGAATAATCTAAAGTGATTCTCATCACAAAAGGATCTTCAATTGAAAATAGAAACAAAACAACAATAGTGATCTGATAGTATAAAAAATGAATATGTATATCACCAAATAATAGCACTCTTTTTTAAGACTGATCATTCTTTGCGGCACACGAAGAAAAATTATAAAAAATTATTGTTATTTTTTTAGGGAATGCTTAGTAGATAAATAGGAAATGATTTTCATTAATATTTCAGATCCAAAGAAACAACCAAGATTATCGAAAAAATTCATAATTGAATCTGTCACGAGAGTCGTAACCTCTCATAGTAATAGGAGCAATAATCTCTAAAAAACTAAGTTCTTTTAAAAGATCAAAATGATCCTTGAATCATTATTTAAATCTGACTTGACTATTATAGCAATCATGAATTGAAGACACGACTTCATGAAATCATTCCACTAAGAATACAATAAAGAATTGAGCATGTAGCGTAGGGTTCCTTTGCGTAGTGTAGGGTTCCTTTTCATAATGTAGGGTTCCTTTGCATATTGTAGGGTTTCCTTGTGTAGCATATGGATGATGATCCATTAGTTCATCGTTATTATCATAAAATCATGAACATTGCATTTATTAACCATACATTTAAATTACCGAATGGTGGGATGAACATTAAATCTAGATTCCAACATAGGATTTTCGATCCATACATATATCAATCCAAACTGCAAATATTTCAACCTAATTCAAGGTTGATACCATATGTAAAATTTTTTCCTTTCAATGTAACGTAGGGATGAAAATAGTGTTTCCAGAATTATTCGTGAAATGTTAAACTCTTCATAATAGAATATAAAATCTTATATATTTACTCAACAATACTTTATTAGAAAATTAAAAATAGTATTTTTGAGCATGAAAATAATCATTAATTATAGAGTTTTGTGAATAAAAAATATTCCCAACAAATAAGGCTCATATAACATGGTTCTTTAGTAATAATTCAAACACCGACAATATAAGTAATAACTATATACAATTCCATTAAACCGTTATTGATTTTTTTCAAAACAATAATGATGTGTCCACCTAATCATCATCACAGAGCAAATGATTCTCACTATTCCATATATTCGTAGTATGTTGGAGATGTTGATATATAATTGAAGCAACTCATTAATCAAGCATATGTTTTAAATGACTATGAATATTCATAATAACATAATCCAAACTAACCCATTTACAAATATTTTCCACTTAGGTAGGTGGAAACCTATATCAAAATCCCCGATCAGTATAAATTAACTCACCATTGTTGTATATTGAATTATACAATATTAGAAATAAAAAATTATTAAAAAATATTTTATATACTACATCATAAAAATTTTAACATTATTAATTTTTTTATAATTAAAAAATATTTACGTGATATTGATACTTTTTATGGATTTGTTTATCATTTTTTGATAAACCAACCAAAAACGATGGGGGAACGTGGATCCATTATTTTCTTGAATATTAGTAACCATTAGTCTCCTTTCCGTCATGGTGTTAAAATCCATCTTCAAACTACAACACCTCTTGTCAATTATTTTTTTATAAAGCTGCCGCCATGTAGGTGTATGGGACAAGGGGATTGTGATACATAATTTTTTTACACAAACATGGAGGTCCTCACATACTTTGAGAGTGGGATGAAATAAAACTCATCAATGTGGAAAATAAAATGAAATTGATAAAAATTATAAAATTTCATACAAAAAAACTAACATTATAATCATACATTGGTCATTCATCTCAAGACTAGTTAACTATTACAAATTAAATTATTAAAATAAAAAAATCACGACATGAAATTTCTATCATACATTAAAAATTGTTCTGAAGATCAATCATCATACAAGACTCATAAAATGTTAGTTCAGTATAGTTATCCCGTTTTATATATTTTAACTTTACCTATAACTACGTCCAATAATAAATAAATATATATATATATAAAATTATATTCATACTTTTATGATGATTTGTCACTCTTTAAAGTGAAAAACTGTAGTTAAAACCCTGATCGATATAAATAATTTCACTATAGACATTGACATGATTACCTAGAAAATAAATTAGTATATATATATATATATATATATATATATATTTCTAAATAATCTACAAATTCTGAAAATGGTTAAATTACTTATGATTAACTAACCATGACCTGATCTTGAGACTTTTTATGGAACATTTTATCATTATTTTAAAAACCAAAATTAACTGAGGGGGAACTGTTGGAGCCTCTATTATCTCATATTTAAACAACCATCTATCTCCTTTCGATACTGATGTAAAAACACATCTTCAAATAGAAACACCTCATTCAGAATGCTATTTTCATACAATGTAACTCACATGAAAGTGAGAGGGACTATTTGTTTTGGATACATAACATTTTTACAGGGACTCAATTTATTGACCTATCTATATCAAATATTATAATTTTATTTTATTTCTCTTTTGATATAATATATTTTAATATATACATATAAATATATTCAAATATTATTATTCACAACATGAATTAGAAACATATACATTTTCAAATATTATATTCATATAATAAAACACACACACACAAATATTATGTTCTTGGGGGTACAATGACATTTAAACACACAAAAACACACACCACAGGAATTGGCCCTAAAGGCAAGACATAGACCACCAAGGGGATAATCATCTCATCAAGCATTTTTTTATTTAATACATGGATTAAAGGCCAAGTGGCTCTAAAGCCAATTACATGGCTTGAAATCCTGGTTAAATATCATAAGGATATCATCCTTCATACATCACCTCCTATATATTACGGTAGTAGTACCTTCACCCAATAGGGATTAAACCAAGGATCTCTTGGATGTCAAGAAGGATCATTTACCACTCAGGTATAAGCTTGTTAGAAAATCAAGTAATACAACATATATATAAACATTAGCATATATTATTCTTTATTTATAAATATTTTAAAATATAATTATATATATATTTGTAAACAACTATAGTTTTCTAAATAGAAATATTATTATTTTATATAAGACTAATACAAATATTATTAATAATATATTTTGATAAATTAAAAAAACAAATATAATTATATATATATCGAATACTATATTATATATTTTAAAAAACATAAATATGATACATAATATAACATTTATTTTTTAAAAGAATTACCCATAATACATTTTTTATAAAATATTTAGTAGGACTCACTTTTTTTACATCTATATATAATATTATAATTTATATTTATGTTGCATTAAATATATTATAGAATAATAAATACATATTAATGTTTTGAAATCTAATTATTAAACCTTTTAAGTAAAAATATATAAATTTTTAAATAATAATATTTCTAAAAATATAAATTTTATTTTATACATAAAAAATAAATTATGTTAACTTCTCATTAAAATATCCTAAATCACACAATTTAAATTATATCATACAAATAAAAATAATTAATATATAAAATAAATCATACAATGAGTAGTAATTCATACATTCATTCATACATACATTTATACATCCAAACATATTATATAAATTCATTACAGGAAAATAAAAAAACAATTAGATAATGAAAATTCTTAAATAGAAATTTTAACTTCATAAAAGACAGAAATATATATTGAAAATTATTAATGAAGGGATTTTCATCAAAACATAGAGAGAAAAATAGAAAATGGATAGGAGATGCACCACTATTTATAGTTTTTAATCAACAGGAGATGTGAACCCCTTTCATGACTCCATTTAAAACATTTCCAAGGAAGCGTGAATGGGGTTCATTCCACTTTGGGCCATATTTTTTAAAGAACATCGAACCCTGTCCCTTTATGTTATTTTTTAAATAGAAAATCCACAAAAAAAACTCATGCTTGAATGAATGTGGACTTAATAGTGAATAAAATTTTACATGTTGGGCCGATTAAAATATGATGGCATTAATCCTACTCCGGTTGGACAATTCAATCAAATGTTTGCTAAAGTACATGATGAAACACGTTTCATTTGATCAGTTCTCTATGCTATACCCCATACACAGAAAACACCTCTTATATATTCTATCCTAACTTGATAAAAATTGAATTTTATTAAGAATAGGATTTGGGTGAAGGGATGTGAGTGTTTTGATCATGATTTTATTCATGGTGCGTCACAGGAGTGTTGAGGCATCTAGAACACTACATCTATATGAAGGGAGTTTATAGATATAAAATCACCCTTCGTCATCATTTTAATAGTCCTATATCATTTACCATAAATCCTACATGGTTCACTGGCATCAATGACTACCTTTCAGACGAATACCTCATGGTTAAAGGCACTAGTTTGAGTCCCAACCCAAAAGATACTTGCCTTTTATGCTCTCTTGCATCATGTAGTTTTTGATGACATCTATTAGACATTAGAAACTGATTATTATTATTTCTTATACCAACATATTTCATAATTTTTAGCACAGAACATTTTCTCTATAAATAAGAAAATATGATAATGGGGGAATTTTTATTAATGCAAATACAGATTAATTTTATCATCACTGATAAAAGTGTACCTTTTGTCAGTTATTTTGTGAGTTCTGATAAATTCTTCATCATTAACATCATGAAAAAAGCACTGATAAAGGTCACTGTGAATAAGAAAATTTATAAATTCATATTTATACATTGTTATGAAAGATTTATATTTCAATTTGCATATATATGTAAATATAATATATAAACATGATTTATATGAAATTTAATAAAAATTTAGTACTAATATTATTTTCGTAAATATATATATATATATATATATATATTAAAATTTCAAATTTATAATAATATATTTATATACATTTTTGTCAAAAAATCTATATAATTAATATAAATATGATATATTAATATTTTATTGAAACAATTATATAAATATATAAATTAATATATGTTTTTTAAATACGTTATTCATATATGATTTTACATATTTATATACATATTAAACAATTTAAAACATACATACATGTATTTGTATCTATATTTATGCATGTGTATACATGTGGATGCATGTGTATGCATGTATATGTCTGTTTGTACTTGTATGAATGTGTTGTGTGCGTCTACATGTGTTCTGTTTGTGTGTGTGTGTGTCTGTTTTTGTGTGTACCTGTATGTATGAATTTCTTGAGGCGTATATGTGAAAATGTACTTTTATGTATGTGTGTCAGTCTGTATGTTTGTGGATGTACATGCATGTTTATGCATATTTGTATTTATGTACATTTTATTAAGTGAGACATGAGTTGGTCACCCAACCCATATATCTGTAAAAAATTACTAGAGAAAAATAGGAGATATAATTCTTAGATGAGGTGTAATGGGAATACACCATCTGGATGTTTGATGTGATAAAGATAGACAAGGAACATAAAAAAAAAGAAAACATAAAAGGATCGGTCCATCTTCCAAAGTAAAAACTTCATCATTTGAGGATCCATAATCATTAGAGAATCAAAGTATATGTCTTATGTATTTTTTCCTGGGAGGAAAATGATTATAGCTAGATTCCACCAACATTGATTCCACCTAGTGATGATGTCTTTCCACCTCTGCGGAATCCAACAACCATGATCACAATAAGATTTATCAGTGAACTTCTTCACATGAGGATGCATATTCAAGAAAAAACTTCCATCCATAAATAGTAAAAAATTGTTGGGACCACTAGGGACAAATGAAAATAGCCTAGTTAAAATCTATAGATTGAAGGAATCCAATGATGCTCTATCAAAGAAAATGGCAGTAGAAAAACCATCTCCTCACCAAAAAAATGCTCTACTACCCAACATCAACCATCCCCAAACGCATGATCCCAACAACTTAATCATTAAAGCTGAAACATGACAAAAAAGGATGCCCAAAAGTAGAATGAAACAAGACAAAATCTCCACAAGCTATAGAGACATGTAGAAAAAACAAAACCGAACCCACTCATATCTAATAATAGCATACATGAATGATAAAAATTGATTCCTGGATAAAATAGAAAAGCCACGAGACAACTATAGTCAAATAATATCCATGGAATGCAACTTTTTAGAACATGAAAGAATCATTTCCAGGGAATGTCCCTGAAGATAAAATTACTGTTTTGTTTATATTCCTACACTATCTTAATAAACATTCATTTTTTAAATTAAAGGTAAGTATCTATAGTAATTTCACTAGCTTTGTATATATGGAAAATAATAGTATCCTGTTCATTTAACCATAAATCTAATTATTCCTCCAAATCATCCTCGACTTGATATGCTTCCCTCATAGCACGATCAACTTCATCATCATAATTACTGACTTTCAAAATAACAAAGAACTCAACAGACATGGGTTGTGGGGGGATGACTATATTTTCAATCCAAGAGGACCCTAAGGATCTAGTGACAATTCTTCTTTCCATATTAGAGTAATGCCAACATTTTTTATTCTTCTTGGTATTTGGTGTAATGAAACCATCTTGTTCAACCATTTATTTTTTACCTTTTCTCTTCCTTGACTTCAAGTACTCCTCAATTTGATAACCTTTATCATCATTATCATGTAATGATTCATAAGAATTTGAATGATCATTTTTATCCTCTTCTTGTAATGGTAGTATAACACTTGTGATATCAACAAAAGGTGGGTCATGATTGTCAATATTCTTTTTTTCCTTATTAATGGGATGATAATTCTGGACAACATCCACTCTAGAGGAGCATACATGAGAGAGCTGATTTTTAGAGGGTCCATCTATATTCTGAACAAGATCCCGAGGACGATCAGAGGAAATAACCTCTATCCCATTATATTCCCCTTTTTTAACTCAAATTGAATTATAATTTCTAGGTTGTTGGGAATAAAAGTACCTCTTTCCCTATTCCTTTTCGGAATGACAAATTCTGAGGCATTTTGGCTAATAATATGGATGGTTTTCAGAAACTACATCTTGTAAAATAAAATTATCTCCATTTTGAATCCAAATGTGGGAAGGTATTGGTTGTGTTATATCAATTTAAGCACATTTTTTCTCCATATAAGGTATAAAATGTTTTTTAGTGGAATAATCTAATTTTGGTGGTCGTCCAATTAAGCTGGAAATCGAAGATATAACTTCTAGTTTAAAAAAAGAAATGGAAAACTAGGGATCCTGAGCCATATATGGGAAATAGGAGGCTCAAAATCAACACAAAAATCTATTGACCATTTCAAAACCTTCATTGAATGTCCACTTAAGGACCACCAACCTCTTTTCCAAAGCCTATAGTAGTCATTCTCATATGTGAATCATAAAACCACATGAGAGGAATTATGTAGTCCCACATGAAAAGGCATAAATCAAATAGATTTCAGTGTCTTTATAAAGAATAATAATGAGGGTCTTTGCTTGAAATATTTCTTAACAAGCACGAAACACAGATCTGAAGAAAGTAAATGTGCCTCGTCAATTGAAAAGGAGATCATAGTGAGACCTCTATAATGATATCTCTTCCGTTTAATGTGCACCACATACTTTCAGTCTCAATGATCTTGCAATTTCTAATTCCCAGCCACGACATCTGCGAATGTTTGATGATCATTATTAGGGTTTCTTCTCTATTCGCCTAAGATCACATCCTTCGGCATACCCATCTTAATTATATTTTCATGTACATACATGGCATGTGTATCTTTACTTGTATGTTTAGGTATGTTTATATTGGAAGTGTATGTTTATATAGTATGTATTCATATGTACGTGTATATATGGAAATTTGTATGTAATTTTAGGTATGTGTATGATTATAAATTTATGTATGTGTATATATATGTGTATGTATATGCATTTATGTTTATGTTTATTTGTATGTAAGTTAATGTGTATGTATATGTATGTGTATGTATATACTTATTTGTGTGTAAATGTATGTGCACGTATGTGTATATGTTTATTTTTGTGTGTATGTGTATGTGTATGTGTATGTGAATGCGTATGTGTATGTGTATGTTTATGTGTATGTGTATGTCTATATAAGTATGTGCATGTGTAAGTATGTGTACATGTATGCCTATATATATGTATGTGTGTATGAGTATGCATACGTGTATGTGTGTGTGTGTGTGTGTGCTTGTGTATGTGTATGTGTATGTGAATGTTTATGTGTATATGTATGTGTATGTGTATGTCTCTTTATGTTATATTTGAATATATGAATATGTATGTATATGTATGTTCATGAACATGTATGTAATTATATGTATATTCATATGTATACATTTGTGTATGTGTATATATATTCATTTTCATCTATATATGTATGTGTATGTGTATGCGTATCTGTGTGTGTGTAAGTGTTCGTGCATCAATGATCATTCAGGGTCTCCTGATTCTTCCAGGGCTAGAGGTGAGGGTAAAAGTTAGGTGGTCAATGCATGTGTTGGTGGGTGCATTTCCTTAGGCACTGAGCTAGATTTCTTCTTTCTCTTACAGACATTTCCAGATTTTAAGGAAGAAATGAAACACTTGTGACGACCCCGAGAGTGGAGAGATAATTGGATCCTTGTAAGAACCAGTGGATACCAAACCTCTATCTAGGATCCTTACGATGCACAATAAGGAATGAATGGTGGAAACAGATTTTACTATCAAATATTACAATGAAGAAAAAACTTGGATGAAGGAATGTGTTTTGGAGACTAGAACCAAGAATCAAATGACATTGATTAATAAACACACACACATTTTATATCAAGATTTTAATGAATCGTATATTTGTATAGAGGAGTTTATTTAAACATTGGATATGATGGCTTCCTTAATTGTGGTTTTTTTCATGATTATCCTTAGTGGAACAAATTCCCAATCATTTGTAGTATTCTTCAGTTACAAGATTATCATAAATTTAAATTTCATAGGGAAGGGAATGATTTTAAAATTATGGATATGGAACTCTATGCCTCTGTGGTATTGTGTTGGTTCTATTGTCTTTGTGGTGGATCTATGTTGCCTGGATGGTGGATTCAGTGTGTTTAAAGATTTTGGGGAAAAGTTAAAAATTCCAATGGAGGCATCATTCGACTTAAAGGATTTTCTCATCAATGACGTTGTTCACCCTCCCCACTGTGATTTTTTGAGGGCTTCTTTGGTTGTTGTTTTCTTCCTGTATGGTATTTAAGGATCTGATCAGGATGTTGTTCTGGTTATCACTTATCCTTTTAAAATTATTTTTAAAATAATAAAAAATTGTATTGTATTGTGTACATATGATTGTCTATGTGCATGTACATGTGTATGTGCATGTGTATTTTTATGAGTTGCTGTATTTGTATCTGAATGCGTGTGTTTACATGTGTATGTGTATGTGTATATATGTGTACATGTATGCCTATGTGAATGTATGTGTGTATGAGTTTGTGTATGTGTATTTATGATTATGTATTATGTGTATGTATGCATATGTACGGATATGGATGTGCATGCATGTGTATGAAATTGTTTGTGTGTGTATGTTTATATATACACATATGTGTATGTATATGCACATGCTTTTTCATGTGTATGTGTATACGTGTTTGTGTATTTGTGTGTATATGTTTAGATTTTTATATGTGTATATGTACTTGTATGTATATGTACACGCTTTTTTGTGTGTAGGTCTGTATGTACATGTATGTCTATTTATTGATTTAATATTATTAATTAATTTTTAATATTTCTCCATTTTTAGTATTTTTTTTAATTTATTGTATTTTAATATACACTTATTTGTAATAAATATTCATTTAATATTTTTTGAAATATATTTTATTTTTGTAGTAATTTATACATTTTTAAATATTTATACAATTAATTATATAATAATTTTTTAATTATAATAAAAAATTATAAAAATTAAAAATTAATTACATATTTTATAGACAATCAATAAAATAATAATATTATTTATCTATACAATTTTATTAGTTTTTAATCATTTTTATGTGTTTTAAATTCCTGTAATTAATCTTATAAATTTATTTATTTAAATATTTTTGTAATTAATTTAATTTTATGTATTCATTTTTTATATTGTTTCATTTAATATTAATTTTTCATTTTTAATATATTTTATTTTTTAATATTTTTAATATTTATTCATTTTTTAAAATTGATAAATATTTACTTATTATGCTTTAATATTTTCAATATGTTTTAAATTTATATCATTAATATTTATTCATGTTTATTTGGAATGTTTTAATATTTTTAATATTTAAAAAAAATTATAATTAATTCCAATATATAATTTTTATTTTAATGTTTTAATATATTCAAAATAATTTATTTTTAATTATTTTTTATCTATATAAATAGAATTATCTACATTAATTTTTTATGTTTCATCAATTTTTGTAATCAACGTTGGGAATTCACTTTTTATAATATTTTTATTATTTATTAAATTTTATTTGTTCATTTTTCATATTATTTCATTTTATATAACTTATTAATTTTTAATATTTATTGATTTTTAATATTTTTAGAATTTTATCATTTTATGATTAATTTATAAATAGTTATTTTATAATCATTAATATTTTCAATATATTTTTAATTTATATAATTAATATTCATTCAACTTTATTTATTAAGTTGTTAAATTTTAAAATTGTTTAAAATTTATATAATTAATTTATTTAAATTAAAATTTAAATATTTTATTCAATTTTGTGTGTGTTTAAAATTATTGTAATCAATCTAACGAATTATTTTTTTAAATATATTTTTTATCTATTGAATTTTATTTATTCATTTCTAATATTCATTCATTTGAATATTTTATAATCATTTTTAATATTTATTAATTTTTCATTTTCTTAAACTAATCATTTTTTAATATTTATTTATCCATGTTTATCTACTATTTTTTCATATTTTTAATTTGTTTGTAATTTATATGAATAATATTTACTCATTTTTTATTATGTTTTAACATTTTTAATATGTCGGAGATTTATATAAATTATTTATTTCAATGTATTTCTATTTAATTTTTAATTTATATATTATATTTTAATCATTTCTAATGATTTTTTATTTATATAGTTACAAATTTAGATTTATTATTTTTTTGTGTTTGTCTGTTATGTATTTAATGTTATGAATTATGATTTATAATATTATTGTAATTTATTCAAATTATTTTATTCATTTTGAATATTCATACATTCAATGATACTTATTATTTTTTAATAGTTTTCAGAATTTATTAATTTTATTTATTTATTTACATATATTTAATTATTATGTTTTAATAATTTTAATAGGTTTGTCATTTATATATTTAATTCATTTATATTCATTAGTTAATTTTTTTAATTTAAAAACATAGTATATTTCATTTTTAATTATTATTTTTTTATAATAATATTCATTAATTATGAATTTTCATTAATTGTTTTACATTTTTTCTAGAATTAGTTTGTTTTGAAGGGTAAAGATAGGTTTGATAATGTGATTTAAGATCAGGGAATACAAGAGAGATCAACCAAAATGGAAATTCATCTAACCAATGCTGTGAACCAACATAAAGAGCATGGTCTCCAACCAGTGGTCAACTCAATTACCCTCCCTTTGACGTAATAAAACGAACATCAGAAAAAGTTGGGGTTAAGAGAGTGAATCTTCATAATGAGAAAAAGAATCACATGGAGACCCAACTCTAATGAATAGATATAATTGATAATGGTAAGGAAGTAAAACTCTATGTTGAAAGAGCTCCATCCCACTTCAATAGTGATCTCCAAACCAACAATATTGGCTTGGGCTTCTGTGACTGGTGGGACCCGATTTATAGTAAATGAATTTTATCATGTCTCAAGAACTAATCCACAAGAATTAAAAGCGACCACTCATGTGTTGGAAATGAAAAAACCATAAATATAGGAATCCACATTAATATTCACAACTCCCACGGGAGGAGGAATCTCGAAACCTAGAAAAACCAGCACAACTATGTTTTTCTATTGTATGTCGCTATGGTTAAGTGGTCAGCCAAAGAGTGGCCCGATCAACCCACATGGATCATTTATTCAAGTTGATTGAAGAATATGTCAATCATTCTAACATAAAGATTCTATGCCATACTGAAAAAGGAACTCATGGTCTCTGTTGATAGGGATGAATCCCATTTTCAATGTAATCCCAGAATGTTGACTGCCACATCTATGTAGAAATATTTATCTATAATCTATTTTCACCACATGGCCCTAGCCCATGGGTAAATAAAGATAGAATGAATTAAAGATTCATCTATGGATAAAAAGGGGGAAAATCAGTTCATCAGATGCATAGTGAAAAGAAAGAAACCACATAGAAATGAAGATATTGTAACAAGCTTTAAAGGAGAAGAAACAAGCCTGGGTGGGATCAGGAGTCAACATAGAATTACTCAAAGAACCTTCACCCCTGGGGTATGAAAATCAATTTCTATTTTATAACCAGACCTTAACGAGTAAGCACCAGAAGATTCCTTTCTCCCACAAAGTCGGTCTGAACGAAGGTTCCTCATGCATGGGTGACTTAGAATGATATTCCTATCCTTATCATTAAAGTAGGACCCCATTTTATAATCACACCAATCATTAGAAACAACATTAATTAGATATAAGACCATAAAATCATCCAAGATAGTAACCATAGGAGAATTCGCCATAGAGAAACTATTATCGACCAACCACAGGTTAATCTAGATCTTAGTCTTTTTCCCATCACTAATCCTCCAATAAATACCATGATAAGAAATATTTCCCATTCCCCAAGGAATAATCAGAAAAACGTTGTGGTGGGGGAAAAATATTTTCCATGGAAGTATTTATGTGGGAAATATTTTTCAAGAAGAACCTTTTTAGGTAGGGTATCTAGGTATTGAAAAATCTACAACCCATGATTAGAAAGAATAGAATCATTGAAAAGGTTTATATCTTGAAATCCCATTCCCCTAGATGCTTTAGGGTAGTAAATCATTTCCCATGGAATCCAATGGATTTTATTATTCACGTTATTTTTCCCCACCATAAATTTTCTAGAGTAGAGCGATGTTTATCAATAATAAAACCATGAATTTTATAGGGGAATATAACATATGTTAGGATAGATTGGGAATGCCTTTAATAATAATTTCATTTACCATCTTAGAAATATTTTTTGAGATTTATCCTTTCATTTTTTCCACCCTATAAAAAATGATTAAGAACAACACTTTTTTAAAAAAAAGTCAAATACAATGGGGAGCCCAAGTTATTGTTTTTATTATCAACAACGTGAATTCTAGAGGGATTATGATGGTCATCCATCCTGCAGGTATGAACACCTATGCTAAAAGAATTTTTAGATTTGGAGATATTGACTAACTTCCCAGAATCCATCACGTATATGAGAATAATTTTTCAAATTGTTCAGCATTCTACCAAGGTGAAACTTGAAAAAAAAAATCTTTCAGCAAATAAAATGTGATAAGAAGGTGGCCCCAGTCTAAAATCATGGGATCTATGAACAAAGTTGTTCGTAGTTTCCAAAGAAAAAATATTTAATAAAACATCAGCCACAAAAATAAAAAGGAATGGAGAGTGAGAATCCCCTAGGAGAAGAGCCATGGTGGGGTAAAAGCACTGATAAGGGCTACCATTAATTTCATTACTAAAGGAAACTAAGGCAACACATTTCATCACAACCTCAATCCATTTGGAGAAAACTCACATCTTCCTCAACAAAAATTGGAGGAAATCCCATACAAGAAAATCTTATTCGTTTTTCATATAATGTTTCCATGTTATGTCACCTCTTTGTGTTGTCGATATTATTTTAATAGAATAATTTTTTTAGAAATATTAATATTATATAAATAAGTCTATTGGGAACAAAAGCACTCCAATTTTCAGAAATAGTGGAGGGAATCCAAATATGCAGAAAATTGACCATTATATTTTAGAAATATTTATATTTCACATTATATACACCTATGGGCCAGTCGTCTAAAAGAAAAAAAGTTTTTTTAAATTTACATAATGTGGGTAATAATAGGTTCATTAATGTAAAATAAGTTATATTTACCTTTAAAATAATCTCCCATGAGACCCGAGATGTCATATATAATAATGTGATAATACCTTTTAAAAAATAGTGCATGGAAGACACTAGGGGAAGAAACCTTAATAGAATGGATTTGTTTGAGGGAAAACTAAATTTTCCATATGTTATGTGAAGAGTAAGATGTTGATTCATCACACATGAGCCTCATCCCGGTTGGTGAAGACTCCTTAAGTGCATCCAAGAGACCCGAGGATAAAATCTAGGCAGAGGCATAATTTCTAAGTACTGCAGCTACACTACAATAGAACTGTAGTAGGGAACTATAGTAGTACTATAGTGGTAAATGTAGCAAGTAATGTTTGGCATTATAGCAGTTAGGACTATTCCCCCATTTGAGCCTTCGGGCCACCAATTTGGTCCCTAAGTCATTCAATGCCTTCAAGCCACCCATGCCTTTGGGTCAGTAAGGCCTTCAGGCCACCTCAAGGACTTCGGGCCACCTTAAGGCCTTCAGGATACTGTAAGTGCAGATACAAACTAGAGAACCTACAAGGAACAAGCATCATAAGGAGGATAAAAAAGGAGATTTAACCATAGTAGAATCTAAATAAATTTCAAGAATGAGAGGGTATGTAACCTTCCATCGAGACAAGCCTATGCATGCATAGTAAAGCCTGGCCAAACAGCCATGCAAAGATGGAGATCTTATTTCACGGTGAAAATACTAGGGAGGAGCAGTTCTAAGTAGTTAGTCTAGGTTGTATGTAATGTTTGAAGCATATAAGAATTGAATTCTTCTAAGGCCTACGGTCCATGTAATTCTTATGCCAACATTCCTTGTAAGGGTTCCACCTCAACTCTTGAAAGGAAGATTATCAAAAATTAATAAAAAATGAAGGCCTTCAGTCCATTGGAGGAGTAAGATGTTGATTAATATTATCTGTAACCAGAGGGTTGGGATACAAAATAAATATATATGGGGTATTCTACATCTATATAAATATCATGCAAATAAAATAGATTCATTCATGGACCTCCCTTTCAATTAAAACTAATCTTCCATAAGTTGAAGTGATGCTGGAGATAAGGATTTTGTGACCCCATGTGGATTTATTTTGATAGAAATATATATAATTTGATTCAACTTCTTTGATATAGACATCGTTCATGTTCATGGACCATAATATTTCTTAATTTCTAAGAGCGATATCCAAATTAGCTTCAAGGGTTGATATTTTGGATAAAACTGCATTCGATGGACAATGAGAATAATGTTAATATAACCTACTTCAAATAGTGTCGTACTAGGAATCAGGATGAAGAAATTTATTATTACTCCAATGTATCAACATAGAGTCCACGTGGTAAATATTTTGTTTAAAATTGGGGACCCCCATTTCCAAGATATATCTAATCACCTATCCAAATTCCCTATCTCTCCCCCAAAATAATTCAAATCTAAATATCATCTCTTCTCTCAGTCTTCTTCCATCGAGGGAAAAGTTTATTAGTATGGGGTAGTTGTATGAAATAGCGGGGTAAAGGTGTGAAACCTTGAAAAAGTTATTTATGTTATCCCCTTAATTCAATCAAATAATATTTTCAAAACACTCCTTAGTTCAAGTGATTTGTTATTTCCCATGAAACCACGTAAATGTGTGGCCTGAAAATCCCATGTATAAAAGATCCAATATATAGATAACCTAAAACGAGTCCCAATTAAAGTTGTAAGGAATACTAGATCCACCTCTGTTCTCATGATGAAATACGATTTCGTCAATTTCCCCTTTATTTAGAAGGGTTCCGAGAAGAATATACGTCAAATACCTAATTAGTTACTAGGATATCCATATATTCTTCTATGTATAACATCTATAAAAACCCAAAAACACACATGCAGTAGCATAAATATTGTGAATAAAATAGACAATGTGATTTCAAGAAAAACTATTCACTCTTATGTAAAATTTCTCATTCCAGAAGTGGTAGAGGCCACAAGCATGACCTTGTCAAGCATACAAACAAAACCCATTAAATTCCACATTTTTCAAGACACTACACATGTTCATATAATGAAACAAGGTATTAGAAATGAAAACAATATATAAGAATATGTTATTTCTCCTATGTTAAAGAATGATAATTGTGGCTGTGTTTCCAAGAACATGAGAGTAATAGATTATGATTTTCATTTGGATAGGTTGGGATAGTTGATTCTAGCATTCACATTTATGTATTCAAGAAAGGATCCATCCCCGAACACATTAAAATTATTAGAGTATTGATCTCAAGCTAAGGGGAATCACTAATTATATTAGATATGATAGGTTCCACAATAGAAAGATCAAAACCACAATATATTATTTATACCTTTTTTTAACTCCAATTGTTTTTTGAGAAAGCCATTGTAGACTCTTATAGTTCCCTGTCAGCTAAGGGGGAGTGTTCAGATAGATCTTCATGTGGGGAGGAAACCTGATCAACTGGATGAGAAAATATATATTTAAAATTTTTTAGAAAAGAAGTCTTTCACTCAGTGGTTGTATGAGAGAATTTCAGTGATGTGTAGATCATCATTGGAGGTGATCCCATCACCATAAGAGGTCTATCATAGTAAACATCATAATTCTATGATGCCCCAATATTGGATTTTGAAATTTTTTCCCACCTCCTTTGATCATAGATGAGATCTATGGTACAATACCAAAAGTGGTGGCCCCAACATGATGGATTCGTTTTGATGAGAAATATATTGTGTGTTCATGTCCTTTGAAATTTTATCCCTATCCTTTTTCATTTATGAATCTGATATGATGGATAACCCATAAATTTTTATTATGGCCATGGTCCATATTCTATGATAATATTTCCATCTCCACTACTTCCTTAGAGGTTCATTCATTCTCTATGAGATGAAAGAAATCATAAAAGAAGTATAAGATATGAATTTCTTCATATTCATATGAGATCCAAACCCATTAGTCATCCATGGATAAGAATTTTCCCTTAATAAATCAATGTGTGACATAGATAAGGGCCCTTATAGAAAAAAATTCCCCTATTGAATAATATTATAATGAACCCACTTGAAAAAATCTATAATGCAACCTATGATGTCTTTTAGAATTTTTTCTGTTCATCCATATAAAGGTATACCTTTAAGGAAAATCTAGAATGGTGTTTTGTAAAATAGAATATTATAAATAACTAGACCTGTAACTAGTTACTCTATCCATATAAGGTGGTTATTAAAGGACCAAGGACACACAAGGATAACCTTATATTTATCCTTCTCATTGATGAATTCATAGATCAGATTCTTAGATCCATTTTCAATTATTTACACACCATCTTCTAGACACATAACAGATTGTAGAGTATTACTCAATCCATTAAGGTAGAAATACCAATTATTAATAAAATATCATATGGTGAGAAGTGAAATTCGACATGATGGATTAGAGTATTTATCATTATTGTCCATAATGTGAGATCTATCCTTATCTGTAAGATCATGGTTATTCCAAATATTCAAATATAATATCTCTATAGAAACTCAAACTAGTAGAGAACCTTCAAGAAGATGGATCACTATTGGATTGATTTAAAACCATCAGGATGTTTTCCTATGAATTGAAAGAACACCATCGGGGGGGGGAGAGATAAAACAAATAACCATTGTAATCTGACCACCGCCACCATAGCACCACTAATCCACGAACAACATGGGAGTGAAAACCCCAAGAGATACCCAGAAAATCACTCTTAATTGTAGAGAGAATAATTTCTAGCACTAGGTTAAGAACTAAAAATTGAGTATTTTATTAGTTCTGAAAAATAATACTCTTTTCAACACTCTTTTAGGAATGATCAATATAATGATTTATCAATGATAACATTAATATTATTTATCAAAACTCAGCCTTTAAGAACCGATGAAACAAACATCTATCCTATAATTTTAGTAAGTGAAGATAAAAACCTTTTTCATCTTTATAAATGACCGATTGAGTGATGTATTCATCATAACACTCTAAATATCTCACAAATCTAAAGGTCTTAAGAAACTAAATTTGATCATTTTTTAAAACATGAACCTCAAAACTAAAGGTGTGATATTATGAACATGGTTTTTAATAATCTTAGTTAGCCTAACACCATATGGATGATCTAGAGAGAGAATACCATAAGTGTTTTGGGGAAAATTAGGTTACTTGAATCATTTATTTGTAATCAATTGGGGTTCTGTACAATATTAACAATCATGTTTTTTCTATTATGTTTTATATTATTAATTAGGATCATTCTATTGTTAAAAACTAACATACTATAAGTTTGATACTTAAATTAATGCGGATGATTAAATTCAAAATTGGAGATAAATACAATTTTAATTTACCTAAATCTTCTTTTACCAAGATAACTGTTCAAATATTATATCTTTTATAAATTGGATATTAAAATAACCAAAATCAAATTTATTATTTTTTTCAAACACTAAAAAAACATTGTAAATTTAATTATTATTTTTAGTTATGTTTTGATAGAGTAATATTATTATAAATACCCTAATACATATATTTTTATATAAATTTATAGGTTTCCTATGTAAAATTATTGTGAAAGGGAGTGAATTATCTCCCTTGATGAATCCATAAAAAAATTATTTATGATATGTAACTTATTATAATAAAATAAGTGTTATAATACTTTAAATTCATATAATTCATGGTCATTATATGTTCTATCCAGTTTTTATGTAATGAAAATTTATATAAAATATGATGAATATATGGGTATATATATAAAGAATAGCATTTAGGGTTATAAGATCATACTTTCTATTAATTTTTTTAAATGAATATTACTGAATCAAGTTGGATAGACATGAATCATAAATAGATGGATTCAAATTTTATGGAAAAGTAGTATGAGGATATGTTGAAAGAGTTCATTAATTTTATAATATATTGAGCACATTACTATTATCAAAACCTTTTTCCATGTCTACTATGTTGTTATTCAAGACTAATTAGACAAAATGAGTTAGAAGAACATTTGACATATCATGAAATATTTCAATGTTATAAGTGTTAGAATAATCATGTGGAAGATCTCAATATAGCTAGTAAATTAGATGAAACTACATTTTATGGATCCCATGATATGATAACAAGTTTGAAAAATATTAAATATTTTATTGATGATATGATTATAGGTGTGAATGATTATGAATATCATATCGAGGAAATGACAATGTCAGTTGACGATGTAATTTTTGATTGCCTAAAACTATTTTAGAAGATAAAGTGTTTTGAAAATAATCTATTGTATTTTGGATTTAACAAATATACATCATTTTCCATCATTCTAAAACTATATAATATAAATGAAGACAATTGATGGAGTGAAACATGCCTTACAAAAGTACATGAACTTTTTAATGATATTCTACCAGACAGTAAGGTGTATACATTTCAAAAAGACGAATCTAAATGAATACATTGTTCAATGGGAATGATGTCTGAAAGAATAAATGCATATCCGAATTACTATAAATTGTTCCAAAAGGACCATGAATGATATAAAAATTTTACAAAGTGTGGTGCATAAAAATATAATAAATATGAATATATCATTCAAAATTTTATCATACTTTACAATCATTCCATGCTTTATGTGTCTATATGGAAGTGAGGAGGAAACATGGAAATTTACTTGATATGTAGAAATAAGAAATTATGATAGGAAAATTCATCACAAACTAGACACTCTTCAGTGGAATAAAATTTATCACCAGTATTTTAAATTTGAAAACAAATAGATAAATCTTCATCTTATTCTATCTAAATATGGAGAGATACCTTTTGTTTTTAAAAAAATAAATCATAGTACATTGATGGTTATGTTGGTAAATTATAACATGGTAATGTAGATATAAATGAATAAAAAATACATTATGTTTTACCAACTTATATCCAGACCAAAACAACCAAGTAATTATATTGATGATTATTTGGATCCATTGATTAAATATTTGAAATTAATGTCAGTTTTTGGAGTTTCTTTATATTTTTCTTATAGAGATTATGTTTTGATATTGAGAAACATGTTGTACGAGATGATAAATTACTTTCCTACTCATGAAATGTTTTCTAGATATAATATTAAAGGATATCTAGGGTGCACCACTTGTGAACAATCCACACACATTAATTTGACACAATGTATACCTGGTATGACTCAAAGTGTATGTTTTCATTTTACTAGTGTTATTTTATTAATTTACCATTTCATATGATTGATTAATTTATTTATTTATTGTTTTTCCATAATATTTTTTATATATGTATAATATTTTTTCTCAAGATGGGGAGGTTTATTGAGAAACTAGTAGCATCATCATTCTCTTTTGAGTGGGTGTTGGGGTCTAAATGATAAAAAATATCAATGTTACGGATTTAATTGATGTTTGCGATGAATTATACATACCAATTTAATTATAAGAAAATGTTTTAAATGTTTTATAATTTAGTGTTTTTCTTATATTTTTAATTTAAATTTTATCAAAAATAATGTTTTTATTTTATATTACATCGTGCTATAATTTTATTTGCACATTGAATTCATATGATTTTTATCTTCCCTAATAATAATATTGATAAAAGGTTACTTTATTAGTGATAAAAATGTTTTGATGATGTTCCCCCTATATCATCTCTTGAAAAATCACTAATAAATGGAACATTTTATCATTTCTAAAATAGAATTGATAATGTACCCCCTTAATATGTGCTCCTTTTTACTCCCAATGAAAGGATCATTTATCATTGATTTTTTAGCGCTGTTTTTTTTCATATTTTAAAGATGATTACAACATCATCCCTTTTTTAGAATTGATGAAGGACATTTCTAGTATTGTTAAATCCCATATATTAAATAGTGAATATATATTCTCTACCCCAAAATAAAAATTATAGTCATATAAGATGACTTTATCCTTGAGAAAAAAATATATTCCACTAAGTTCCACATTCTTTCTCAATACCTAAAAGAGTTTCAAGTATCATAGAAAAATAACAACATCGATTAATACACATACTTTATAATATTACAAAAAAAATTCATTATATGATGTAAATTATATAAATTATGTTAGTCATAGTAAGATAAAAATAGGTTAGATGAATTGGATTTTAAAATTTAAAATAAAAAATCCCTTTTAGAATATTAAATAATAATTGAGAACAGAAGAATGGTGAATTTAACAATAGAGTAAATGAAATAGAATTGATCAGCGTAAAGGGTTAAAAAAATATAATCATACAAGAAATGATATATACTAAATAAAAAATTTATTTATATATATAAGTAAAAATATTCAGTGATTGATATGAGATTAAAAAGTAAAATATGTAGAAATTAAATAAAAGAGAAGACATATAATTTGACAGTGGATTTTAACAATATGTTGGCCATCAACTACTTGGTGGGGGATCTTTATGATCCCTTATGTCTTCATCATCAATTATTTAAGGGTTTATGAATTAATAGACCTTAACATTATCTCTATTTATGATAATTTAAATAAAAAACTATTTATTTTATCTGTATCTAAGAAACAAGGAAAGAGGATATAGTTTTAGTAGTTACCAATAACCTGAAAATGGAGAAAAAATTAGGTTTCATTAAGAATAAACTCTTTTGAAAAATGATATTAATTATATATAAATATAGAAATGATAAAATTTAAATAAAGATAGAGTGAGATAAAAATGTATTTGAATAAATATGTACAAATAAATATTAAGACGGGGAAAAAGGAAACAATTTAGCTACAAACTTTTATTGAATGGGTTTTCATTCACTATAGAGAACTAATTTTTTTTTGAAGTTTTACAAATTTGGTTTCACTTCCGAAGACTCCTTGGTGGTCTATTTATATCCTCTAAATGCCCCTCTCTAGTATTTATTGTGAAAAAATGTCATAGTAGTCTTCATAGGTTAAGTTAATGAATGAAGAACCATATTTAATACATTCTTTTTTTCCAAAAGTATCAACGCCATATGCTAGCCGGTAGCCTCAAATGGGTAGTTGTTGGTTTACATGTGGCATCTCGGGCTATAGTAGACCACATTGGGTTGACACAACTAGTGTTGTTATTTTATAATCAACATATGTGTACTTAATGATTACTTTTATTTCTTATTTTGACTATTAATAAACTTTTTATCACATATTGATTATTATTATACATGATGTAGTATGAGACAATGTCCTAAGAGTTACTCTCATATTAAAAGGTCATCAATGTTCCCTACTGGGAATGAGAAATAATAATATTTTTGATAGTATTATTAAATAAATGTTCTATAATTGTATTATAACATTTGACCGGAGACAAATGAAATTGGATATCATAGGTGGAGACTGAATGGAATGTTATGTACATTATTGTTGTGTACACCCTAGATAATTTCTAGTGAATGAGATTATGATAACACAAAAATATATTTATAAATACATATTTACATGTTTCACTGAATGTTTCTATTTTTGGACTTCTATAATGGTCATAAGAATTTAAGATTATTAGTAATGAATATTATGAGTCTGGTACATTGATGTATTGATGAGAACTATAAAGACATATGCTCATGATTAAGTCACACTGAGTGTGCCTTAAATAATATTTACTAATGAATAAAGAGAGACATGTTTTAACCCTTATTCTTATTAAAAGTAGTTGATATTTCATTCTCTTTTATGTTAATTCAATAGCCTAATTAAATCCATGCTCATGATGGTGAAAAAAAGTTCACTTCTGAAAAATAATAGAAACAGACATCAAGAAAATTCATTTATGAAAAAACCCTGAAATCCTCATGATTAAAGTTATAGGAAAGAGATTATTATGTTATAAATTATGAACTATAATGAGGATTTATTCCATTATAACATTGAACATCTATTTTTATGGGAGTTTTATCATTTTACACAATGCTAACATTGATCATTTGGTGATTCTATCTAATTCCTCCAAGAAAGGACCCAAGAGGGTCACACATAATTTTTATATAGAAGCTCAATTAAATAAAAAAAATAAAAAAAATAATATTATTTAACAATTTGAATAAATATTATTGTTTTAAATGGATTAATAATTATTTTTATTTAATCAATCACTCATATTTATTCACTAGTTATTCAAGAGAATATTTTTGAGAAGAACATTTAATAAATATTTATTTTTTATTTAGAAAATTATTTAATTAATTATTATTTAGATAATAATATAGTTATATAATTTATTAAATAAATATTTATTATTAAAGGTCCAATGAGTATTGTGGAATGATATCAAACAATGTTTAAAGGTTCGGTGAAAATATTATATATATTAAATATTGTTTGAATAAATTTTAAATGATTTATTCAAGAAAAAAATATTAAATTAATTCACCAATTTGGAAAATTAAATGAAATAAAGATAATATTATTATTATAGAATGGGGTTATGTGGATACTAGAGAAATAAATAGAACTAAAGTGAAATTATAATTTTCTAACCCTATCAGCATGTAAACCAAATTATAGTATTCCAAATTGATGGTGTAACAAAAGTTTTTTTGTGTGCACAACAACATTTTGAGAATCCACTCAAGACATATAGAGACTCTATCTAATAATTCTATAATGAACAATGATTTATCCTCCCCTAGCAACCCTCTCAATTCTGGAGAGATCATATAGTGTCCTTCAATGTGATTGTGGTGCCAAAGAAATTCCATTGATGCAAGTGTTGTGATCCCCCGTTCTAACGGTCATGGATTTATACAATGATTATTTGTGGTTCATAGTGTAGGTGAGGATAACCACTAGAGAAAATATAAATTTTTTCCATCAATGCAATAATGATACAATGTGGATTCTTTGTCATATTCATCAACAAAGAAATAAGTCATCATAACGTAATTCATCTTCCTAAATTAATTATAAATCATTATGTGATGATCATATATTATTGTTTCAATATTATTATGTAATTAATCCTTGAAATAATTTTGTTGGTAACATCATTTTTTGTGGTGTAAAACTAAGAATAATCATTGATTAAGAAAAAAACCTAGTTCTCCATAGAGAATCACTTGATTCTTATATGAACATAATCTTAATGTGGTATCAGAGGGGTTTCATAATAATTTATAATTATTTAAATATCGCTGATTGATTTAAATGACTATTTTTTAGCTCAATATCCTCCATCGTATTCCAAAACATAAAAGAATTATTTTGATTTCCCAAATCAGACATTTCATCCACATATACCCCCTGAGAACCTTCCATTAATAGACCAAAATATTAAACAGACTATGTATTACTTTATGTGAGCAGTATAAGATAAATATTCGAGTGGTTGTGCAGGTAGTTTCTCAATCCAAACTTTAGTTAACACATGAAAAAAATTTAATAGTAACAAAACATTATGCCAGTATGCATGTGGTAAAGTTGTTTTATTATGATTGAATGACGTCTAGTGGTAACTATACATGATATTTCACCACATGATGAGATTTTTCATTCAATTTATATTTTATATATTCTTTTTATATCTAAATGATCTTTTTTTCATCATGTATGTTATGTTTTTTTTAATTTTTTTTATATTAAAATAAGTGGTCCATGTGAAACCTATTTGGCTTCATATAATTCTTGTTAAATATTTTTATTTTTTAAATTCTTTTATAATTTTAGTTTCCATTGTATTATTCATTCAATTTAATGTTTTTATTATAATTTATTTCAATTTTAGTGGTACTTATAAGTTTTTGTGGACTTTTATTCTATCAAAATTTGGGAAATGTAATGTAAAATTTATATCCATTAAGATAACTATAATTATTATTTCAATAACTAGTGATAAAAAAATTCACTTACTAATTTGGATTTTGAAACAATTGAATTCAGTTTTTCTATCACCATGAATGCATAAAAAATTGATTGATATTACTATTTATATGTGTTTCCAAATTAATTAAAAAAAGTATTTTATAATTTTAAATTACGTTAACCTCTCCATTAAAATTAAAATTTAATATATTTTATTTTACATATTTTTATATATTTATTAATATTTATTATGAAATATTTTATTTTAGTTAATACTCAACTCGTCCTATGTTCAACTAATGTGAAATGTTGAATTATAACAAATTTCATGTTGATTACACTAGTGATTATTCTATTATGCTAAATTTAAGATAATAGTTATGGAATGGATTTAAATTTTTGACACTAGTATATTTGGGAAACATTTAATGTTAGCTATTATAGTACTTTATAATTTTTTTCTCCATCCAAATCATATATAAAGTATTATTTTATTTTAACCCTTAAATAATGGAATATAAATTCTATTTTATTTTGGTAAAATAAACTCGGTTTTTCATTGAAGGTTGTTTTTGTCTACCATTTTTAGTTTATGAAACTATCTCTCTAAGATTTTATCAAATTAAAAATTTTCTTATTATGTAATTTAAGACAATAAAAATTATTTTTCTAACTTAATGAAGTTATGAAAGTTTTATTTCTAATTCTTTATATTGATTTTAATTATTTAATTTATTATTTTGAAAGGGTTATAAATTATTTTAGGCTACCGTTGATGTTTTAAGAGTGATTTATATTAAATGTTGGAATATTAACTTATATTTTCCTTTTATACTTGTATGAATTTAAAATGTTATGTTAACTTTTTAAAATTTCAACCCTGGATTTTTTCTGTTTATAAATAATAGCGAGATAACTTGAATTATAATAAATCACAAACTTTTTATTTTTCCCTAGCCTAGTTACCCTCACCATAAAAGTTAGATATTTCATAAGTTGATGCTTTCTTGAATTTTGACTCGAATGAGGTTCTTATCCATTTTATCAAGGATACTTCTATATAATAATTTATTTTTTAGGTTCTTGTTTTTTATTTTCTACTCATTAATTATTTATATATTCTGGTCTAATGTCTTCATAAATGCATAGAATCCAAATCCATGTCATGAAATTTAACTATAATGTTATATTATGTTAGGGAGTGTGACTTCCATAATAGAGAAGATTCTCATATGGTTGATAGAATTAAGGTTCAACCTAAAGACTCAAGTTATTTTTTAACAGTATTACTATTTTGAAATACTATTAAATTAAGGATGGAAATTCCACATCAAAATTTATATGTATTTATTGATTACATAAATGAAGAACTTTTTGTAGAGATTAATATACAATGTTCATATCACTTTCTGTTACGATAATTATGAGTACATAGTTTGTTATTATGGATCTCTTTTACCACATATATTTACTATGAATTATTAATGCATCAATCCACTCAATAAACCAATTCCACATTTCTATGACACCCATCTCAAATTTTTACCAAAAAATATATACATGTTTTGATCTCTTTTTAAAACAATTGGTGTTTATTTCCAGTAATTATTTACATAATTATTTTTTATTGTATAGTGAAAATTCATATACTAACTCACTTATTTTATTCACTTCTCTATCTAATTTCTCTGTAATTATTTTTCTTATATATATATATATATATATTTTTCATAGTGTGAATAAATTTCAATGTCAATAGTTAAGGGGTTTTTATACATTGCTTCAAATTTTTGGGCTATTTTTATTTGGGATTGACATGTATAAAAATAAGTTATTTTAGTTAGAATCCTGAAAATGTGTACTTAATTTAGGAATATTTCAATTTTATAATTTCTATATCAAGAAATTTACAATATATTATGTGTTTTTTATCTCTCCCTACTATATAGTAACTATAAAAGTTCAAAAATATTCATTCTTAGAGTTAACAAAAATACACTATCATATTCTATTTAGTTATTTTGATATACATTTTCATTTTTCTTTTTTTTTTCTCGTTAAAATAAGTTAACACAAATCATCTTATAGTTATACAGAAATTTTTGATGATAATAATATTTAATTTAATAGAACATAATCTTTTATAGATATTGTGTAAGTTTAATTAAATATTGATAATTAAAAGATTTTATTATATAAATAAATTTTATATAATGATAAGCATGATAGAAAAGGATCATTGAATTTCTATGAAAATATGGGACAACAATAATAAATTGACTTATCAAATGAAAGAACTAAAATTCCATCACATTGGGTTGATGTTTGTACCAGATGACTGAAGATGAATTTTTAATTTTTTAAAATAATAAAACATGGGTGCAATATAAAAAACCATATAAAATTTCCTCATATTTATTTTAAATAAAATAATAATAGATTTGAATTATCTATCACATGTATAAGTAGATGAAACATCATTCTGATGTGTTGTGTTCTCAGAAAGACTATATCAAAATTTCATAAACAATTGAAAATCTATAAAAACATGTGTCAAATTATTAAAAATAAACAGACAAAGTCTTGTTATAAGGAAATCATTTGAAAACAATCATAGAAATATTTTTCAAATATAGGTATGGATTGAACATAAATATGAGTTTTCATTTTAACATGATGTTTTATTACAAATATTTAGTGTTTTATAACACTAAAACATGTGTGTAGCCATGAAAACTAAAAACAATTTTCTTTATATTGACATGAAATCCAAGAAAAAATGTCTTTGAGCTATTAGTGATGTGTGCGTATAGACAATTTTTCAATTTTACATGATTGTTATCAGACTAATTGAACAAGTATTTTTTCATAATTTGGTGGTCCTTAAAAACCTAAAATAATGAACAAAACCAAGAAAACAACCTCTATATGTAGATATATTTGTGAAATTTAGTAACATACGGTGCATCAATATGTGTTATCATTCATTTGGGATGACCAAATATCCATTTTTATCATTTTAAAAAACTTATATGTGTCTATAATGGTCGAAACCATAAAAAATGACTTCATATTGATTTAAAATTATAGGAAAAATGTATTGGAATTATTTATAACATGTATGAGAAGATGAAACACCAATAAAACATGCGGTGTTCTTGAAATTATTGAATAAGGAAATTTTAATGAATTGAATGTCTTTAGAATTGAATGTTATGGGGTCAAAATTAAGAAAACAACCTATGAGTACTATGAAATTACAAGAAAACAGCCATAGATTAAATTTTAAAATGCATCAACTAACTACATGTCAATCCAAGTTTTCATTTTCCTAAGATGACCAGAACACGCCTTTTAGTATTTTAAAATAATTAAACAAGCATGTAATAGTCTAAACTAAATAAAACAATCTAATATTGACATTAAATAATAGAAAAATTATTTTTGAATTATTATTTATGTGTATGAGTGGATGACATGTCATTGTGACATACAGTATGCCCGACATGACTGTATAAGTAGTTAATGAATTTACAGTCTTTAAATACTTGCGTTAGGGTTCAAAAATCATGAATGATACTTTTGTTACCATGAAATCATAAGATAATAACCATAGATTTTTTTTTGTAAAATCTATCAAATTATGGTTCATCCATATAAGTTATTATTCTCCCGAGATGACCAAATAGTATTTTTAGTTCTATAAAATACTAAAACAATCATCTAAATGTCTAAAACATATAAAAAACCTCAATGTTTTATTACAATGTTGGAAAATTATATTTGAATTATTTTTTATGAGTACCAGTAAATGGAATGATAATATGATATCTTACGTGTTCGAAATGATTATATAAGAAGCTCTTAAATAATTTTTAGTCTTTAAAAACACACATCAGTGGGTCACGACCATGAAAATGTCCTATTACCAAAAAATAATAGGAAAATCATATATTAATTTTTTAAATTGTAGGAACGGATGGAATGTGAATATGAGTTTTTATTTTCCCAGAGAGACCAAAAATTAAATTTTAGTATATTAATACAATAATATGTATGTTTAAGGGTTAAAAACCTAGAAAATTTCCACATATTGATAATAAATGATATGAAAAATGTATTTGAATTGTTTTTATATGTTTGACAACAAAACATATCAATTCGGTTTATGATGTGATCAGAATAACTAAATTACCAGTTCTTAAAGAATTAATAGTCTTTAAAAATATACATCGGGGGTGGGAGTCCATGAAAATGACTATCAATTTCCATGAAATTGTTGGAAAATCCACAAAATTATTTGGGAAATTTAGGGACTAAATACACATGAATTCTAGTTATCTCTTTCTTAAGATGACCGGAAATATCCATTTATTATTTTACAAAACTAAATCATGGTTGTAATGATATAAACCATAAAAAATGACCTCGTTATTATGTGAAATCTTTGGAAAACTATATTCTAATTTTTTTAATGAGTAATAGTATGAAACACATCAATATGAAATATTGTGTACTAGATAAGTCTGAATGATACATTCTGAATGAATTATCAATCATTTAAAACACGCATTATAGAGATCAAAATTAAGAAACTGACCTATGATTACAATTAAATAAAAGTAAATAGCCATAGAATAAGTTAAGAAATGTTTTAATGGAACACATTTCAATATGTGTTATCATTTCCTTTGATTAATAAAAATTAATTTTTAGTATTTTAAAACACCAAAACATAAGTGTAACCATGAAATCGATATTGAAATACCACATATTAACATGAAATCAATGGAATATGGTCTTGAATGAATTATTTACATGTTATATTAGATATATTTCTAGTCAAATGTACGGTTATCAGAATTACTAAATAAGATGTTCCTAAAGAATTAACAATCAGTAAAAAAGTATGTGAGGGGTGTAAAAAATGTAATTTTCCTCTGATTAATAAGAAATTATATTGAAAAAAAAATATATTAATTGGTAAAATATAAGAACTAATTATGAAAAAAATCGAGTTGTCAATTTTCTTAGATGACCAAAAATGAATTTTTTTTTGTTTTAAAATAGTAAAAAAATTCATGTAACCAAAAGATCCAATTTAAATGATCTCATTTGATGTAAATAAAAAGAGATATGAACTTGAAATATTTTTGACACATACAAGAAAAATATATGTTAAATTGACATGTCATGTGCTCATATAGAATGAATAAGAAGTTATTAAATAATTAAACAACTTTTAAATCATGAAACAGGGAGGAAAGCCTTGAAATGAACTTTTATTGTATTGAAATCATTATATAAATATTCAAAAATATTAATAAAATATAGTAACTTATGATACATCAAAGAAGTTTCATTTTCCTAGGATGATGGAAAACACATTTCTTGTGTTTTAAAACACTTAAATATGCCTGTGATCATCTAAAAATACCTAAAAGAATAATATTGACATGAAATCAACGGAAAAATATATTTGAATTATTTTTAATGTGTATAAAAACTTGGTAAATTAATCTTACATATGATAAGTTCAGGATGAATAAATAATAATTTCTTAAATAATTGTTAGTCTTTTAAAATGTGTGACATGCGGGTCAAAACCAAGAAAAAAATTGATTATTGTGAAATCGTATGGAATTAATAGTAAAATGATCATTGAATTTTTGGAACTGAAGGCCTATAAATTTGTTTTTTTTCCTTAGATAAATTGAAAAACTTTTTAGTGTTTTAGGACACAAGAAAATGTTTGTAATTGCAAAAACCATATAATACAACATAGTATCGGTGTGAAATAATTGGAAAACAAACTTCAATTTTTTTGAAGTGTATTGAGTATATTATATTTAAATCCTTATGAAATGACATATCTATAAATTATTTTGAATGGAGATCAATAATCAAATAAATAATAATAAATTTGAAGTATAACCTCTTTGATATTGATAGAAGGATCCTACTGTAACGGAAGCACGTCAGTGGGCATAGAATAATTAAATATTTTCAATTCAGCGAGTCATAAATAACATTTTATATTTCATGAGAACCATGAACAATGATATTTTTTCACCATATATCAATATATAGAAACCTAGAACAAATATAGGACCATTTTACATTAAATTTGTAATTAATTTATCCATTATCTAATGAAAAATTAACATATATTATAATATTTTTTGGATATGGATGTTGATCATTAAAAAAAATGTTACTTGTAAATGATTCATATTTCTTGGAGGATGAAAGTGTATAATCTATTCTATCATTTATTTTGAGACTACATGGTTTTTACTTATGAGCTATAGGGTTTAGATATGGCATTAAATATATATTTGGATCCTTCAAGCATAACAAAGGTAATTTGAATAGGGATTTTTGGAATGATAAATTTATATAAGAAATAATGATCATAATATGAGGTAATTATTATATCAATAATAAATAAAATTATTATAAATTAAATTTTATAAGATTATCTCTCAATTGTGGTGTTCTCTATGTCAATATTCAGTGGAATCATTTCATATGTAATGTCATTACGTCATGAAAAATATTTTGAATAATAATAAAAAATCCATAAATTCTATTTGTTTTACAACCCCTAAGTGGATTATTCATCTCTCTAAACTTCCACGTGGTATCAAAAAGGCACATAAGATTTTTATTATTATTGATCTACATGCATAATTTTGGTGAGATATTTTTTTCAAGAATATTTGTTACTTAATCTGATTTTAATTAACTTGTTATCGACATATTAAACAACATCATTTAGTCATTCATTTTCATAATGGACTATGAATTTATAACTAATGTCCAATGATTCCATTGAGAAGTATTGAGGATTTTGTACAGGTTGCATGGGGTTTCACACCGTGTAGCTAGAGTACACATCAAGTACCCAAGTTAAATACACCTGGTTGCATCGTAGGATACATGAAATATCAATAATTAACTCCATTTGTTGAATTTATTTCACAAAACATGTTGACCATGCCAAAATGGAACATTACATGTTGGATTAAATAGTGTGTAGCTGAAATAAATTTAATTTTGTCTATAGGGTTTTAAATCAATCTTCATGCAAGCCATGTGGTCACACACATGTTCAAAAGTGTGTGAGTATGACAACAAAGATAAATAATTATATATTTGATGTGAATCCAACATAAATGGAATATAATAAATTATATCCAATATCTAAAGTACACATCAACTAATTATCTGAGACAAGAGGACGCACAACATGTGAAATTCACAGTGTGTAGATAAATTATGAACGTTATGTTGTCTGACATATAGTAAACATGTCGAATCTTTAGCTGGTTTTATGGACACATGAAATGTTGACCACACAACATTTTACTGGTCAATATACACCATGCAATCCATTGAGATACACACTAAATACCCAAACATGTATCTCGGGAACATGAAACGTGGATCAAACTATGTGTTGCTAGTTAGTACAAGATGTGTGTCCTGACCAAGATACATATCAATGACTCAAGCATCTATCATGGGTACATGGTGTGTAGCTCATAAAAACATGTCCCTTATTCTCTCAATAATAAATTTTTTTGAAAATTACAATAAATTTATGCTTGCTACATTAAAGCCTTATTACATTGATTTTTCTCTATTATTTTGGACAATTTAATAATGGTTTTAATGAATTAAAAATTATAGATTGATTTTTTCTAATAATATGTGATAAATAGTCCTCTCATTTATTTTCCATAAATAAAATTTATGATGGGTGTATCTAACCAAATTCATAGGGTGATTAAGAAAAAAATGAATTAATAAATTTAATAATATGATCATGATTATCATAATAATAAAGAACAAATAGAAATGAAAGTTATCCAGTAGACTTTTCCATAATCATTATATGTGTATGATAGATCACGAGCTTGACCAATACCTATGTTTGTGTTGGTTTATTTAATTTAATTTTTTTCATTTAATTAAAATTATTAATTATTAAATTAAAATGATGGTTTTCATGACATTCCACCCTATATTGTTATGTAAGAGATTCATGTACAATGATATATACATAATCCACCGTAACCAATCCATCTGTTCCACTAACCAGCATGTGAGTTATAAATACATGTAATGAATAAATTATCCCAAGGTTAATAGAGAGGTATCAAGATGAAACCAAGATGATTCCATCCCAAGTGATACATAGGTGGATACTTGTAAATATGTAACTCATTCCAAGACTTGCAGATAGTATTTTCCCTATAGTTCAAATGATGAATTACTATCCTCTCCACAAATCAACCATTTTATAATCTCACAATCTGCTCATTTAATTATTCATTGTTTTCAATGTTATGATAATTTATTTTATGGATAGAAAATCATGATCACACAAGTAAATGAATTAATTTTAAAATCTAGAATATAAAAAAAGGATTATGAGTAAATGTTTTATCAAAACACGATAAACAATTGATTTAAAATCCACTTAATATTAATAGGACCTCTCAAATATTAAACAAGAAAAATTCTATTCATGATAAAAAACCCTAATCATTAATATTATGTCATTAAAACTTCCATCATATAAATTATGATAAACCCATAGATTAAGTTTTGGCTTGACATTTTTCAGGGAAAATTTTAATAATCAATAAGTCGTAACAAAGATAGTTTGTTGAAATATCTAATTATTTATTGGGATTAATGGCCTCCATCTATCCAATAAAAATTTTACACCAAGTGTTGAGGAAATCATAGTTAGGGTTTCTTTATTGTGGTGTCCATTCAATATATCATGGCGCCACAAGCTTGTAGTTGGAAAGACTACCTACCTAAATAGTTTCTTGTAATTTTCATGTACACCATATATATTATAATAATATAAATATAGATCATTTCCACTATAATTTCAATGCAACTAGATATTCCATGTGCCATGGTAATGGATAATGAGGCTTGATAAAATAGAGATATATTTAATAATCAATTAAATTTTATTATTTCTCACATTATTGGTAATCAAGAAATGTAATAATATTATACCGTTAAAATCTTAGAATAATGGAAATTACATCATCCAATTTATCCCAACGATATATATTAGATAAACCACATCTTCTCACTGGAAGTAACTTATAAGAGTGGTTTATACACCTTAGGGTTATGTTGATCCATGAATAGAAATCTTACATGGTAGAATCCTCATCACATGATCTACATGGAAAGGTAGTGAGTGAGGAAGAGTTACTATTTTGTGATATTTATTTTAATGAAATGATCAATATTCAATGTTTGACACTTTCTTAAATTTATAGTGAACTCTTGAAATAATATTACAACATGGATGATTATAACATGATTGAGAATTTATGTTGTTTTTACCTACAAAGAGCTAGACATGAATGGTTTGAGATCTCCATAGAAATTTTTTAGAGAAATCATGGAGAGGGTGCACCGGCTAGGCCACACATAGTTAATCTCACTAGTTACATTAACTTCCCAGAGTTTAAACAAACTTATGAACTTTTAACTGATATCATTCATTCATTACTCACTTAGAGCTTCTCCATATTTATTGTTAATTTTAACATGAACAACTATGAAAATATCTCCCAGATCTACATACTCTTCTTCATCTGGTAGATAAAGATAAGAAGCATGAAAATCATTCTATCCATATGGTAAAAAAATAAAAGGCCAAAAAAGATTTCTATTATCGATTAATAAATTCAATTGCCTTCCAATAAGAAAAATATGAAGGTCCAATAAAGAAAACATGATGTTGATTCATTTTCATAAGAGAAGAAGGGCCACTGGAATAAATCCTACATTATGAAAATGAAGAATAGGGTAGCTTTGAGAGCATTTTTTATCGAGTATAATTTATCTATTTTAATAAGTTTGTTATTATATAGAACATGTGTTGATTTTATTAAAATATAGGAACCAAGTACATTTTGAATGATTAAACAAGGGGAGGTAGACATACATCCATCCAAGGAAGAAAAACATGTTTTTGTTTGTCATGAACCGGATCTGGTCGCCATCAAACAAACACCAAACCCAGCCCGTGCCAAGGGCCGAAAGGCGTACCCTATCCCCACTGGATGGAAACATTTCCTAGGTATCAAACAATTAGGTTTGGGAACGATTTAACTGAGTATAAAAGCATAAAACCTTAAAAACAATCCATAATATAAATTCTGAAATTTATTGCCAAACATGTCTTAATAAAAAAAATCAGAACTGAATACAATGGATTAAAGACAATAAAATAGGTCCAAATACAAATAATGACAAAATAAAGACATCCCCAAGGACTCCACATTACAAGGGGGTCATCACCCGCAAGTCGTCTCTATAACTCCGCCCCAGCGATGGGGACTGACACCCTGAACCACCATCACCCTTGGCCTTTCCTTTACCTGAGTCAAGAATAATAATTTCTACTTACACCCACGGGGTGTAAGTAGGGTGTGAGACTAATCCCAATAGGATACCACCCAATGATTATAAGGTGAATTCAATACAAGGTGAAAAAAGCAAGCAGTTTTAATATGCAATGAATATCAGCGACAAATTCCAAGAAATGCAACTTAAATTGAAAAACAAATTCAAGATAAAACTTTTAGAATGTTAACACATTTAAATGGGCATGTTATCTATTTCAATATAATTCCAAAGACACCTAGATTCAAGGGAAAATACCTCAAATCCAATGAGCAACAAAATCAGGAACACCCCAAGGCACTAGATAGTCTCGGGTCCCATGTCCCTCGTACCTCAGTGTAATGTAACCCTAGTAAAATCGGTTCTCGTGCACGAGCCACTAGTAGGGAACATACCCATAACCTAGTGGTCCCAAATCATCATCCACATTGTTTAGTTAGAGTTGTTGTTATCCAAATGCTAGGTGAAACAGGGACAAAACCCATCCAATCCACTACTGGTCACATACACCAAATACAGTAGCTATCACATTTTATACAACTCAAAACACACAACAAAGACTTTGAATTTGAATAAAACAATTTCTCAACATCCTGTGTTGTTTTGCACACAAAACCCATTAAAAACCCACTTGTACACTATGTCCACACTTTTAAGTTATCAAAACAGTAAATGAATCCCCATACATTTTAATTAAAATAACAAATCAATTTTTGGGCATCCCCATGATAAACAAGAAGTGATAACTTTGTAACACCTTCATTTTCACACAAAAGTGGAACCACAACTTCACTTTCTTTACAAACAGAATTACAACTCATTTTTTCATCAATAACCAAAGGGGATAAAAATTATAAACAGTATTTTAATACTTATTACATGTCAATAAAGACAACTAAGTATTGATAGGGCATCCCCAAATAAACAAATAAAACATTTATTTGGAAAACCCCCAATTTCACACCAAATTGGAATTTAAAATTCAATTGCAATAGAAACATCATTAGAACCATTTTTTGCAGAAATAATAAAATGATATAAACCTGAAAATATGATAATTACAGCATGCTAATACACAAAGATTTCATCAACATTGGAATCACATACCAAATCAAATGAAACCCTTGAATCCTTTGTGCGAAAACACAAACGCACCACCGCTGCACCTCAAGAAGGGTAGATCAAACCTAAAAATAGAAAATTGGACCAATAAAACCCAAGGTTAAACCTTAGGTTTGAAACCTTACCCTCTTGAATTTTGGGACTTCATGTATAAGGGAAGAAACCCTAAGCATATTGAATGAAACCCTAGGAAAAATGAAAGTAGAAATAAATGGACTCACTTACTTGAAGTATCCTGAATTAATCACTCCAAAAACAATAGTATCTAAAATTGAAAACATCCAAAATTTATAGTTTGTTCTAAAAATAATTAGGAGTTCATTTAGGAACTCTAATGGAGGGAAAAGAGGAAGAATTTATAGAGTTAAGAAGAGATGAAGTTACCTCCTCAATTCTGGCCGATTTGAGACACCTTATGAAGTTCTTCCCTATTTCGCGGTTTCAATGAGCTCTAAGGAGGGGGTAAAGGAAATGGGAGCGTGCCTGGTATTATTAGGGTCGATAGAGAGGTTAAATCAACGAAATATTAATTATAATGAATAAGATATAAAAAAATTAAAGAAACAATTTAAAACTATAAAATGGCCTTTCAGGTTGGCCCAATTCTCAAATAAAAACCCAAATCCTCCATTATTATGGATTTATAAAGGCTCCAAATTTAAATGTGGTGTTAATATATCAGGGGAGGAAAATTTAGGATTGGAATGATTGATAAATATTAAAAAATTAAAAAGTTATAAAAGAATCATAATTTATTTTTAAACATGGAATTGGGCTCACAGTTTGGCCCAATTCATGAAAACTCGCCTATTCTTCATAAAACCTTTGGAAACCACCAAAACAAAGAATGAATGGAAAGTAAATTAAAAAAACTTTAAAATAAGTTATGTATGTGACAATTATTTCCACCTTGAAAACTTTATGCCCCAAAAAGTCACAGTAGGGTCAAAGCAACAACCAACCCCAACTGAGAAACCAATAGGTACTCTCTTGCCAGGTTTCACCCCCAAAGGCCAAAACACCTCCAGTGATCAATTAAGGAAGGATTACTCTCAAAACCAAAACATACACCAATTTCATGAAAGGATCAATCAAATTCATAATTTATCCCAAAAGAAAACTCCTAAAAAACTATCTGAACAAGACTCAAGCAATTCACCCAAACAAACAACAACTTTGAACAAGGTTACACTTACCTTAATTTAACTAAACCATTGGGCACTCTCCAGTCCCAACGTTTACTCAAGGAAGATGTTTGTAGCTAGATAGCTCCGAATGATACTATCTTCACCAAGCCAAGACCATGGATAAATCTAAGTTACTGGTACGGAGGGACACAAATATGCTCCCCACCATTAGAGAAAACCAATAATTTTTTTTCCGAGACAGAATCAGGACACTAATTGGGGGAGGCCTGAACGGACTCCCTGGTACATTGGGTAAACTTCCATTCAAAATTTCTAATGGAACATACATGAGAATCATAGTGGTTCTCCCCACCATAATAACCAGTCATCTTACCCAACCAGCATGGGCCGACACAGAAAAACCCAAAAATTCCAAGATTTGGGAAGGAGGCACAGTTAGTCCACACAGTTTGTGAAACCGTGAACTGACTATGCTGATCAATCTTCATGCATTCAAAAGATGTGTAATAAAACCATTTTCCATTTCAAAACATTTCTGAAAATTCAGTTCCACCATTTCATAAATCAAACCATTCCCTCTTTATTTGAAAATAAGTTCACAAAAACTTTACGCTTCATAAAACCAAAGTGCCATGTTTTCAAAACTGAAGCACAAAACAATGCAAGAAGAAACTAGTTTTAGTGGGTGACATGGACATAAGTTTGGAGTCCATATTCCAATCACTTCACTTTCACAGAGTGTGTTCTGGGAAATATCCTTCGCTCCACATGGCTTGTCAGGTCCTGCGATCTCACTAAGACCATTAACCCAACTCTCTTTTCATTTCCCCTAATCATCATTGAACCAAGAAAACCAAAGGACTTTGATAAATCCCGACTTCCCCAGGAGACTCTAATCCCATCATGAGGTGTGGTCATCAGGAACACTACCTATAACCGATCTACCAAGTCCCAATAATCCCAACTCCATACTATCCCGACTGTTCCTTAAATAACGTGACCCAAATAGTTAACCAAAACCTCCTCTGATACAATTTTGTCACAAACTGAATATGGTCACCACCGAACCTGGCACCAAACCCGACCCGTGAAAAGACCCAAAGGGAATTACCAATCCCCATGGACTGGCACAAGTGCCTGGGTATCATAAAATGAAAATTGGGATCGATTTAATTGAGTTTATAAACATAAAACAACAAAAGAATCCAATAAAACGAATCTGGATTTTTCAATACAAACAATCATTTACAAAAAATCAGAACTGAATTACATATTTTAAAACAACTCAACAAGACTATAAAAAAGGTACAAAACCACAATGGAATATCCCAATAACCCTCATGGCAAGGGGCACCTCCCTCAAGCCATCTCCACAAGACTTCACCACCAGGGGCCTTCTTGAAACCCGAACCACTGGAACTAAAAACTGTAACCAAACTACGAAAACAAAAATAACCAAGTCTACATACACCCTACTTACACCCTTGGGTGTTATTAAACTTTGTTATTCTTGTTGTCTTAGGTTGGTTACAGTTTTTAGTTCTAGTGGTTTGGGTTTCTGGCAGTTCCTTGGTGGTGAAGTCTTGTGGAGATGGCTTGAGGGCGATGCCCCTTTCCATGATGGTTCTTGGGTTGTTCTATTTTGGTTTTGAACCTTTTTTATAGTCTTTTTGAGTTGTTTTAAAATATGTAATTCATTTATTATTTTTTTTGTAAATTATTGTTCAGATTGAAAAATCCAGATTCGTTTTATTGGATTATTTTGTTGTTTTAAGTTTATAAACTTGGGTAAATCATTCCCAATTTTCATTTTATGATACCAAGGAACTTGTGCCAGCCTGTGAGGATTGGGAACGCCCTTTGGGATTTTCATGGGTCGAGTTTGGTGCCAGGTTCAGTGGCGACCAAATTTGGTTCGTGATATTGTTTTTATCTATGATTACCACCTCACATTACCAAATCTAATGATCTTTGTTTTAACAAGTTGTTATTATAGGTCACCAGTTACCAAATAAATTATTAATGTTTCAAGAATTTAAACTAATATATTAATTTTCAAATTTTATAATAACTGTTTTTTATTTTAAAAATTTAACATTTTTTATTGTAATAAAAATCTAAATGATGGTATTTATTTGTTTGAAATCCTGATCCACATAATGGAAATAATTTTAGAAAATAGTTCCCATGACTCCTAACACACAAAAACTTAGTATTATTGGTCATTTTAGGTAAAAAATGAGTTTGACTACATTACATCAAGTTTTATATTTATATTACATTGAACTCAAACACATGGTGTATTTCATGCACTTTTTTAAGGAAAAATGACCAAATCCCCATTTAGTGGAAAGTTTTAAGGGAAAATGAGCTTTATGAATTAATTCATATATATGCATATGGACAATATCTTATTGATGAGAGGGGAGAGTAAACATATTTAAATATGTTTACTTTTGATTTTATAGATATTATATGTCATCATAAGGTGGTTTAAGTTGGATTCTATTAAGATAATCAAATAATATAAAAATGACATTGAGAAAAATCTTGGTATGAATATTAATAATATCCACTCAGACTATGGTAGAAAATATCTGAATCATGATTTTATTTAATATTTATAAGTTTTTGGGATCCTATCCAAACTCACTCCACCTTGTGCACCTAAATGGAATTTTATTAGTGAAACGAGGAACCACACCATGTTGGACATGGTGGGATCAATGATGCTTCTTTTGAGTACTTCATTATCCTTTAAGGGATATGTGTTATAAACAGCCCCATATACACACAAATGAGTTCCAACTAAAGTAATAGAAATGATTCCATATCAATTATTTAAAGGAATGAAACCCTTATTATCGTACACACATGTGTGGGGATGTGAAGAGTTTGTTAAATCCTATTTAGGTAGAAAATGAACAATATTTCATAAAGTGAATCTTTTTTGGATATCCTAAAGAAATAAGCTATTCTAGCGATAGAATCCTTCTGAAAAATTTTATGTTTGAAAATCATACCTTATTAATTGAGAAGGATAATATCTCAAAAATAGATATTTTGGGAAATATTAACTTCAATGATGTCTAGGCACAAGATACACAACGGTCAGAAAAATAAATAATTCCAAAATTTCCCATGTAATAAGTTCTTCCCTTGACAAAAATATAGTATAAGAGTACAAAATAGGATAGAGAAACTTAAAGTTATTTTTTTTATATTCACCTATGATGGTGATTATTTTTTAGTTGATACTTATAATCATTTATCCAATGTATAAGGAATACATGACATAGATTTTCCAAGTGGAATGAAACCGTGAATTTTGAAATGGATCCCATATACCTAAAACAATGTTTTAATTTTGGTAGATCCCCAATTGGATGAAAAGGAAATTATTTTTAAGTGGGTATTGAAGAATAAATTGAACATAGTTTGGAAATCCATGACCTATATGGTATGAGGAGTTCCAAATTGGTTTAAACATGATCATTGGATCATATATGATGAAACTTTTTCACAAGTTTCTATCATGAAACCCATTCATATTATATATTTTGTTATGACCATCCATGACTATCGTATTTCAAAAATGGAATTAAAAAAACTTCCAAAATGGTAACATTCAGAAAGATGTCAACTTATACATAACCTGAAGGGTTTTTGACTTCAAAAGATTCAAATAAGATATAAAAATTGAAAATTAAATAAATGTCTAGATTAAACTAAGAATCTAGTTCATGGTACATTTTATTTGATGAATCCATAATAAATTCTATTTTAGAAAGTATGAATGTGATACTTGTGTATATAAATGGTTCTGTGGGAGTTCTTTCATTTCCATAATAGTATATATAAATGAACTATTACTTATTTAAAATTAAATTCAAGTCTTAGAGTCTGTTAAGTCCTAGTTTAATAAATGTGTCTCAATGAAAAACATAGGAGAAGATACATATATTCATGGGAGCTTGATCTATGCTGTTTGATCCAAGAGAGTGATCTACCTATGTCATGGTATATATATTGACAATAAATTGAAGATATTCAGTATGGAATAATAAAATAGGGGTTTTTTTTCGTGTTACCTGACATTCATCATTCTAAGAAAATGTGTCCTCAAACACATGAGGATAGAAAATGGATGTTGAGTATTCTATACTCATTAGTGATTGGGTTAGTCATGTATTATATGATATGTACTAGGCTAGATAATTTCTATGGATTTTGTGTTGTAGGAAGATGTCAATCTTATGCTAGTGATAACCATTGGAGAGAATTCATGACTATCACAAAGTATATTAGGTGTATTTAGGCTATTTTCATGGTCGATAAAGAATTTGAAGAACTATTTAGCATAGAATATAAAGATTATAGTTTTTAAACTGATCAAGATGTTATTTAATCTCAAATCGGATTCTTATTCACATTGAATAAAGGTGTTGTGAACTGAAAGAGGTCAAATAATGATGTGGTCACATATTTTATAGAATAATACATGTATATTGCATCTTACGAGGTAGATAATGAATAATAATGGATATAAAATGCCATCAAAAATTCTAATATAGGACCAAGAAGTAAAGTTCCTATCATACATTATTGTTATAATACTACTGCGGTGGACCTATCCAGGTAGAAAATGCCCCATCAGAGGATGAATAATATACTTCAAAATTATCATCTATTGATGTTTTTTGTTAGATTGTCTAGGATTAAATGTGAAAAATTTCCATGGATGAAAATGTGATAGACCCCCGAATAAAATCCTTGACTTGTTAGAAACAAGATTTTTATGAGATGTTTTGAGGACTAAAAGTCATTGTAATTTTTCTACAGTCTATGTGAGAGATTTTTGGTGTTAGATTACTCGGAAAAACTATATTTACATTGATTACATGTATATTAAATGATTTGAGTACTAATAAAATATCTTATTATATATTTCTCACCATTCTGCATGAGACTAATATAATAATTTCCAATTGTATATTTCCAATTTAGTAGGTCATAGAAGTTCCCTGAATTGATGAGAAATTTCCAATACTAGGGAAATATTTTTAAATATATTACTATTGTATTATAGTGTTCTATGATGCGAAACATAGAATGGGACATCTAGTTGAGACTACCAATAAGAGGATGCAACTTCTTCTCATTTAGTTTTTTACTCGGAAATCTCAAAGATGGTAGATTATGAGAATGGACCCACCAGTAAGAGTTCTATATGTTCTAGGGTTATATTATATTATTTTATATGGGTGTGTGTAATATTACTTATACATTAATTTAATTATTAATGCATATTATAAATTTCCTATACTGATATATTTCATAAACCAAGATGATAAATTTCATGGGGATGTTGGATACATTGGGTGAATCATGAGGGATGTGTTATTAATGAATAATTTTAAGATGTATTTTCCCATTCCAAATTTATAGTTGTTGATTTATAGGACCATTAATTAGAATAAAACATTAGAATATATTTCATGGTCATGGTGTAATGACTAGTTTATTTTTGTGGCTCATAAAAATATATATCAAACTTTTAGGTTGTTAACACCAATTTAAAACCTTCTTTATTAGATACTAAGACAAAGGGATTACATTAACAAATTATTATTTATATGTGGTTGTTTATTCTATGAAATTATTTTCACTATCTTGGGTAAATTGACCTGTTTCCATATAGTAATATTGGACTTTAGGCAAGCCATTATAATTCCAATGATAATGAATCTAAGCGGATCCCACAATATGTTTTTCATTGATCTCAATATAATTATATTGTAATTTAATTAATGTTATAAATATTATTATCATGATCAAGTAATAATTTTATTCAGGTTTGTTCAATTGAAAATATTTATATATGAATGATATATTTAATTAAATATTTATTTGGTCATACAATAAATGTTAATAGGTTGAAATATACCAAGATCATGTCAGGTGGGGAATATTTATTTTCGTGTTTGTAAATAATATTTATCTGTTTTATGAGTTATGACATGCCATAAAAAATAATATTAGTATTTGGAATGAGTTTTGTTACATATTATTACATTATTCAAGGTTCATATTGAAATTAAATATTATTTCATCCTAAACCATTGATATAAAAATAGATGACAATGTATACTAAGTAGGGTTAATAAAAAAATATTCAATAGACCATCGTTTCACACAACATACTTCTCCCACTATTATATTATTCATTTCAACTTTTCGATAATGAGAATAACACCATCAATACTGATGGATCAAAACGAAATCAAGGAAAAAACAAAAAATGATTTATTCACCACTCTAGCACTGAAGATTCAATTGGATTAATTCATAAATATAAGGAACATGTGTGGATCCTTATTAAATGGATTCTACACTTGGATCCTCAAAGAACAAAAAAAAGGTAATATGAATATGGGTTTTCAGAATTATTAAAATCTAAATTAGAGAAATATCCTAATATGAAGAAATTATTCTTCATATCATAAATAAACTAATTATAAATTTAATGTATAAAGATCCTCCATAGATTCTATGTTTATCTATGTAAATATTCACGAAATAAATTTAATTTTTCATGGAAATATTTTCATGTTCAATATTTTGAATGATCCAAAAAATCAAAAAAATTCCTTTGTTTTATGCTCACTGAGGTGCTTCTGCTGTGTCTGAAATCATCAAATATGATGTGTGTTGTTCTGTGATAGACTGAATAAACTGCTATGAGAGAATTAGCTATATTTTGAATACATTTTGTTGGGGGTGAAACCTATTAAAATTAAATCTATTTACCGTGTTATAATAAGAAAAAAACAATATAATTATTTGAGGAATATAATATTTGATAGTTCTGCAATCAGAGTTTTATTTTTTCCTAGGAGGATAGAAAAAAATGTTTTATTACTTTAATTAATTATGAAATACATGTATAAATAAAAAAATATTTAAAAATTTTGATTGAAATTAAATCATAGTAATTCTATATTCAAATTATATTTGAAAAGTACAAATAGATGCCAAATTAATCAGAAATTTAATGTACTGAGACTAGTTTGATAAGTAGTTATAAAAGAATTATGAGTCATCAAAAATATGTTCCACAAAGTTAAAAATAAAAACACAATCTTTAATTTCCATTAAATTATATCATAAAAACATTATCTTGATTTTTAATATGTAGGAACTCATAATGTGTCAATATAAAAAGTTGTTTTCCTGGGATGATTGAAAATACTTTTTAGTGATTTAAAACACAAATACATGTATGTAATGATCAAAACCATAGTAAATGAACTAAAATTGATGTGAAATAATATAGAAGTTGTTAGAATTGTTGTTGTGTGTAAGAAAATATCACACTTCAATATGACATGTGGTGTTCTGAAATTGGGTGAATAAGTAGTTAATAAAGAATTGACAGTCTTTAAAATCATTTGAGAGAGGTTCAAAATAATAAAATAAACATCAGATTGATAAAAATTTATAGGAAAATAGTATTAAAATGATTTTTGAAATGATTGAATTTACGGAACATCAATATGAGTTTTCATTTTCTTGAGATAATCAAACATATATTTTTATTGTTTTAAATTGGGATTTTTATATATGTATTGTGAAACAAAATAAGTAAAATAAACTTAGGATAAAAATATTTGAAAACAAATGTTAAAAATGTGTGAAGTCACTTAGGGCCTTTATCTATTTTTCAGCTAAAACAAAGGCATGAAGGCCCATCATGCCTTTTCCAGAAACTGTGGGAAAAGGCGTTTAGTGCCTTAACGTCTTTTCCCATTGAATTTTTTTAATAATATATATATATATATGTATATATATTTAATATATATATTTATTTATATTGTTTTGATAGTATAAACATATATACAAATAAACATGTATAATATGATTATTAAAAATTATTTTTAATCATATAAATATTTGTTCATAATACCATTAATATTAATAATTTAATTTTCTATATTACTAAATTCATCAATATTTATTATAAAATTAAATTATGAACTCATTTTTTAGTTTTATTAATAATTATATTATTTAAATTATTATTAATATTTATTATTATAATAATTGAAAATATTAAATACTATAATAATAATTTGTAAATATTATAACTATTAACATTTAATTATAAAAACATAGTTAATAATACATCATAATAATGTATTTAATAATATAATTCTTAATATGAATTATGAATAGTAATTTTTATTTATTAAATGATATGTTTTTAAGAAATAATGTTTGTGACATGTAATTTACCATTTTTTATTATATTAATTATTTTTTAAAAGTTTATTTATTTATTTTTATGTTTATTAAGTGTGTCAAATTTCATTTATATTGTATTTCAATTTTATAATTTATACACTTTCAAAGTCACCTACATGAAACACGATAATACTTTAAGTAGGTTACATTTGAATCATACAAATTATAAAGTATAAATACAATAAAAATAAATCATGAAACACTTATGAAACATATAAAAAATAATTTTAAAAAATTAATTTAATAAAAAAATAAGGAAAATTAATTTTAATGGAATAACATATTTTTCTTAAATATTTCATTTATATTTTTAATTTTTTATATTCCATTAATTTTCAATTATTTTTCATATGTTTAGTTAAAGTTCAAAATTGAATTTAGTTTTTAGTTATAGTATATTTTATGTGAATATATATTTTAATGTGTAAATATTATTTTTTAATAAATCATGTTTTTTTGGTATAAATTAATCGATAATGTTTGTATCAAATACATTGATATAAGAAGTTGATATATAAAATTGCAGTGAGGTGTGAATTTTGAAAATCTTATTGGTATATTGATGATGAATTATGAAAAAGGTAGCATCCAATTCTTTAGTAAAGTGAAATTTCTTTTCAATGTTGAATTTTATTAAAATTTTAACATCCAAGATGATTTCCATTGATCAGGGGTAGAGCGCTACCAAAAAAAGTAGTGTCATATCTTTCTTTGATGATAATTACTAAAGAAAATAGATTTATTAAAATAAAGATTAAGTAAATATTCATTCCATTGTATTTAGGTTTGATCAAGACTATCAGCTTGTTCTTGATCATTTAAAATATTCACCATAAAAATCCAATTTTTAAGCCCACAATTTTCTAATTTTTTTGTAATGAATTCAAAATTATCTATTATGTAACTTGTTTTTTTAGTAATTCAAAATAAATAATTATTGAAGTGTATGTGTGGCTACCATTCCCTAGGTGAATGTTTTATATTTGATCCTAAATTGGGCCACTGTCTACATGTGTTTGATGTATTTTTCATGGTATTTGAGGGCTTCTAGATGAACTTCCTAGAATCTTTCAAGAATGAATTAAAGAAAGTTGAGTGAACATAGATTTTTTGGATGAATACTTATGATTTTATTCATGTTTCAGGGAGCATGCTATTTCATCTTCCATCAAAAGAAAATACGTTCTCACTTTATCAATCCTAATAAATTTAATCTATAAGTAAAATATAAATGAAAATTAAAACAAAGTCTAAATATAAAAAATGGTTGAATGTAAAAATAATTTCATCAATATAATAGACATATAATAATATGGATGATAAATTTTTTTGGGAAATACATAGGTCAATATAGAACATATAAATGGATGTATACAATCATGGTCTATGATTAGGTCTCATTATACAATCTTGTGTGTGAATAGGATGCCCATATCTAGATCAATGATCTTTGTGCCGGTGTGGACTATGATGAGGTGTTGGGGGACCTTTATCATGTGATGGATCCTCAATTGTCTGATCCATTATATTTAAATAATGAGGGGAGGTGTCATTGGGATATCATAATGTTCACATGATCCTTCTCCCAATACATACATTTAAGGACCTACCCCCATCTGAGGGGGGAACCATACTGTATGTGAAGGGTAGATCATGAAACATGGAGGCATGGGAAATGGCTCCGGATATGACGTTAAATCAGTTATACCTGAAGGAAACAAAGAATTTTATGAAAATATAAATTGATCTAATGTTAGGTGGTACATATTTGATATTATATGAGGATTTTATTCTAGGGGCATGACCTCATCCTCTGGATGGGGTGATGCCATACATGAACCACGACGTGGTCTATATCATTATCATCGTAGTTACAGAACATCAATAGTTTCTAGAAGAGGTTCTTGAGTATTAATATCTTCTTCTTATGTTATAAAATCATCTATCTGACTACGAAGATGAAAAATACTATTGTGTAAAAGATGATATTCTAGTATCCTCTTATGTTCTGCTACATGGTACACTTCCTAGATAAAAACCTCACCATCATCCAAATTAGACATTTTGATAACATGATATAGTTGAGTATGATAAAAATAAATTAAACCTAATTTTAATAATTTCACAATAGATAAAATAATGTAATATTTTTGACATACCAGACTAGGATTCCCCATTATGTATAGTGTAATATACATTATAGAATTCAATATATACCACAGATCATACTTGATAAGCCATGATAGAAGGAATTGCATCATAATCACTCCCTTGGTATGATATGTAACACTTTTTCCAGTGTTCAAGATACTCTTCATGTCATGAATTCCTTTCGACATACTACCCACCCATTACTTTCAGGGAATAATCGATGTTGACTTTCTGGGTGGAAGTGTAATATGTTGAAAAAATCCAAACTGGTGCATGAATCTTTTAGGCTAGTTAAACTCAATAATATTAATGTTTATGTTATGCACTAAAATTTTGGCATCATGAATACCGTAAATGAAATATAAAATAATATGGACTAATAGAGACCAATATAGAAACAATGAAACTGAAAATGATATGCGGAATTTTTAAATATATTTATATTCTAATTTCATAAAATGATAATGTTATGAAATTGATGAATCAAAATAGGAATGCATTTAAATAAATTAGTGGGTAGTATACTATGCAATATGAGATGATATGAACCCATGTTGTGCCTTAAAGTCCTGAGGAATTAGTGTTCTTGACTACATCAGTAACGTACAACACTAAATGTGATAAATAATAATAAATAGAGTAAAAATTTACTATTAGAATAAAAAACAAAGAGGTGTGATCAAAATAGTATCCAAATAGAGTGTAACACAACACATATATATGAAGATCCAAATAAGAAATAATATAGGATATGGGAGGGATGTTCTCACACAACCTATTATGAATGACGATGACAGACCCCCTTAGATCATTGTGATAAAATTCAAATGTTGTATATTTTGATTTGTATATGTCTGATAAGACTATAGAATCCCTAATGTATCTCCTAGCCTGATCAAAGTCTTTTAGTAGTGCCAAATACATCATGTGGACATGCATACAAGAGTTATGAAGGAAAATCGGATCCTTGATTTAGCATCCTAAAACCATAACCCTAAAAAACTTATTAAAAGTTAATGGTGAAAAAATGCACAAATCATGGTCCATTGACCCAAATTTTTATAAGATCGAATAGAAAAAAAGGAATGAGAATCCAAAAACATGAAGTCCATATGATCATGATGTCAGATGTCAGATGCCGACCATGAATATCTTGTGTACCCAACTGCATTTATGAGGCAAACCTATAGAACACCACTTGAGAGCATTAGGTGAATGATGTTTCAAATCACTATAGGATATATCCATGTCCTTCGGTGTTATTTCTCTCACAAGAAAGCTCAACCTCGATTCCCATAATCAGAGATTCCGGGTTGCAGAACATCTATGGTAAATATCATTGTTGGTGTCCTATACCACTGAAATCTCATGGTGCCCAAGAACATCACACCATCAGGGTCCCATACCACCAATAGTTATTTGCAAAAAAAATCCAAAAAGTTTACTGAACTGAGGCCCAAAAAATCAACCACAGGCTTTCACAGCCTGTTGTCATCTAAAAAAGTGGTAGAAAACTTTCCGACATACCTTCCCGATTCCAAGGTCATCTCCACATCAATCTTCAAATCATATAAATGCCCCCACACAATCATCGCCAAAATCCACCTTATCCCTAATCTGACTGCAAATCTAGATCATGGCACACAAATAACACACTTGAGAGCTAACCAATCTAGCATGGCCTCATATCACCGATTCTCTTGACTGTCACCCGCCAAGAGGTAGGGTTCCAACGCTACTATCCTAAACAACCTATAAAGATCCATATCACGGTCCCGCCACCAGGCTACCACATCCGATGAGATCTAGTAATCCCACAAAGATCCCACACTCGCTGCTCAAATAGAGCTATCATCACTGAGATTGCTCCACCTCCCCAAGCCAGAAATTATCGATCACCAGCCAATATGAGATGCCTCTCCACAAAGAACCAAGGAAGGAACTCTATAATTCTCAAGGACACCCCATACCAACTACTCACGAAATTTCTAGCTTCATTACAAGGTTATCATAGAAACCCCTCTTCCTAGAATGTGACCATCACCATCACCGGTCGTTGGTTAGTCCCTGATAAAGCAGTGCATACCTATTATCCATCCCCGCCAGCACAAATAGCCTCATTAGAATGATATGCATCTTTACAGAATCCCTTTAAGTGGCTTCATTAGAATCTTCATCTTTTGGAGGAAATATCTTCCTTGATTTATCTTCTATAAGAGATATCAGTTGATTTTTAGGGAAATCACCACTTCCTTAAAAAATTCCCTCACTCAGTTCCCTTCATTATTTATTCCTTGGTGTGACAATTTACATCTTCATTATCAGTTTCAATGGAAAAATGTGAAAAGTGACAATGAAACTAGCTCAAAGATAGTGAACTTCCATACATAGAAGTATCATCCATCAGAATATCAAGACCATGCTATTTTTTACCAGATCGTGACAGTCACTATAGGTGGGACCTATAACTATAACATGCTAGATTGGAAGACCAAGCTTAAGATAGACATCATCAAGTGTGATGGTTATCTATCCCCTTATAAAGTGTAATTATTGAGTCTATAGAATCCATATCTCAATAAGGGAAATGAGTATGTGAAGAAAAATGAATATATAATCAGATACATCAATTACATAGAATCCAACATGGTTTAGGTATTGTATAATAGATGTTTTAGGTTTATTGTTATGATAATGGTGTTCTCTATGAACCATAATCCACCAAACCTCAAGACCCTCTAGAAACTTATAATAAATATTCCTATAATGATCATAGAGTAGAGTAGTATCCCTCATATCTTCATATAAAAATGAAATAAATCTCAACTGTAAAATTTAAATATGGAATTATGGTTAGAAAAATGTTATGACTAGTAGAATATTGGACATGACTTGCCTATTCTCATTATTTTATGATTTATTTCTTAATGAAAGAAAATGAAATTTATTAATGTATCTCAATTTATATGATTATTTCCATAATTTATTATTATTTTGACATGTTTCCAATCCATTGTATATATTATATACTTCCCTGAGAGTAATTTTATGGCTCTTTTATCTGATGCCATGAATGTGATCACTTTTTATTTATTAGGCATTTAAACTAGATTTATCTTTTATGATCTTGTGATATTTCATGATTATGATCTAACCCTATATGACATGTTGTTATGTGTTCCCATTAAAATGTTTTGGATGTTTTATTTGTTGAAATGACGTAACATTAGGCACATTAATCTAGAGTGTGATATATGTACATGGTTGTTTAATATTTACACATTTTATTATTTTATAGTACATGAATTTATAAATATTACATAATTATAAAAAATAAAGAACTTTATTTTAAATCCATGTAAGTGATAATATGAAGATTTCACACTGGTAGCAATATATCAGGATGGTTGAGAGTGGGAAACTAGTCCAAACATTTTAGAGAATCATTTAATGTTATGACCTTCACTATGAAATATACTACATATCAAATGTCTTGTGTATTATCAAGGCCATTCCATCTCAATACATACCCTACTGGCCTTCAAATTCCCTTATATTCATGACCAATTACTATTAGGTATAAATGTTAGATGGTCTTTGGGAATTAGGAAATGTCAAAAATCTTTAATTGGTATCCATGGTACACTGTAGAAGTTATAAATGTTGTTGATTTGGTATAAAATATCAAAATATGATTCCATTGATATTTCCACAGAGACATATGGTGTAACATAATTTTCACATGGAAACGAAAATTCTTGGATGTTTACACATTGATAGTGCCACACCTCCAAAAACAACACTAAAACTAGACTACTGCTTCTTGTGATGTGGTCCCATCACTATTTTACTTCAAATAGAATTTCTTCTCAGTTGGAAAGCCACAGTAGATATGGAAAAGCTTCATAAATGATCTTTTCAATCTATTTTCAATGTTTCATCCATACTGATGCCCCTACTGAGTCCCATTAATAGCCTATTTCCCACTTTCAATGATGTTCTTCATGTAATGATAGAAGTCTCATAAAATAGTCGAGTTATAGGTAACATTAAAAGACCCATGAAGACACCATTTATGCACTACAAAATATTTACGGTCATGTGTCTGTACCTCATCCACCCATCATATACCAATGCTCATTTCTGTTCTGGAATCCACATCTTGTAATCATACACTCCTAGATTCACCTAACTAATTCCATCCCATATATACTAAAATATTCTTTGATCTATCTCATATGATACATGAATGTGATCATATTTCACATAAATTAACATTATTATTACACTGACATAGTAAAAAATAAGACTAAGATTGTATACCAAACCTTATAATAGCCTCCGTCATATGTTCTTCAAGTAAATAAATTTAAAAATTATTGGAAATATGTCGAATACAATATCAATGATTTGTATTTAATGATTTCTATATTAATGGATCCAATTGATTACCTCATTGATTTACCTATGTTGATTAGATATCAATAATTCACCCATAATGGAGCTAAAATAGTTTCTAATACAAACTAAAAAAACACTATGATTCAAAACATTCCCTCTTCAAAATGGAAAATGGAAGATGTATAAGTGAAAAATATCTTTATTCGGTTACCAAAATCAATAATACTCTCCTATAATTTCCATATACAAACGTTATAAATTTATTTTTAAACTATTTTAAAAAAATGGTAATACCTAGAATAAATTCCTAGAAAAAATGATGAAATTTGAAATGAGATGGATTAATTAGATTATTGTGAACCACATGTTCATTCGTATCAAGGTGGAAGGAAAGTTGGATATATTTTTCAGTATGTAAAGTTTTTGGAAACACTTGATAAAAGTTATCCCAATCACAATACACCTAGAAATGTGCCTACTTTTTCATTATCCATTCCATTCCATATGAAATCGTGTAACAGAAAGATTTTTTTAACCTCTCATAAAAAAGGGATATAAGAATAAATTGGAAGGTCATGATCATCTCGACTAAAATCGATGGCATAAATTTAGAATCCAATGATTTATAGTATTTTGTTAGTTTTGGATACTATAAACTATGAGACACTGAAAGCATAGCTGATTTTCTTCTGTTGACCTTTCAAGGTACCGGTGCTCTACTAATATGTATTGCAACACTCAGGTCGAATCCTCGATGATGATTCTTTTTAATATTTGATTGTTTTTAGTTGATTGTATTATGATTGGGTGGTTTGTTTGCAGATCTTATGAAATGATTGATTGATTAATATTTGTTTAAAAAATTGATAAATATTTTTGTGAGTTCATTATTAGGGAGTTAATCTTGTGATATTTTGGATCTTTGCTTTATATTTCATTAAAATTAACACCCACTTCACAAGATAATGTTGTTTGGAATTCCTAAGTGTTAAGGCTTCATTCCAAGACTTATCTTATCTTAGGGTTATAATATTAATCATAGATTGTTGATGGTAGCATATTTATGGTTCTAATAACCCATGGAAACCACACGGTAAAGAAATCATGTCATTAATCCACGACATTCTAAGTTTAACATTCACAATGTTAATTTAAAGAATATCCATCAAGCAAATGATCTCAATCACTTAACATCCCCAGATTATAACTCACCCATTGGTAGATTTGATCATCAATTAATATGGTTATTAATCTATTAATATATGATTATGGTGATGAATTATAAATAGAACAAAAATAATACGATATGAAAAGAGTAGTGCATCGAACACACATGATCGTTGAAGAGAGATAAAACAAATGTTTTTCATTGAATGAGGACGGAAAGGAATTGAAGATGATTTATCTTGATTTAAAATATTTTAAATAAATTAGTAATAAACTACAGAAGGTGGATGATAATACGATATATTGAAGTATAAACATCCATTAAAATATGATTACAAAAAATAAACACTTACACGATTACAAACGAAGAACAACACAAAAGTAAATGAAAGGAAGAAAGGAGGAATGGTTTCTCAAGTAAAAATATGATTATGGAAGATCCTCCCAAGCATTTAGAAGATCATTTTTCATTAAAACCTATCCTTCTTTGCTCGGAAATACCAAACCTTTTGAAAGGAGATGAGGGGATGTATTTATAGCCCAAGGTGGTGGACTGTTTGCATTCCAAAACTACCCTTCCATTTGGATCAACGATTAGGACATCCAGACAGATGAATCTCAAGATATCTCCATCTTTAACGTTTTAGATAATAATTTTTTCCGACTAATATCATATTTTGGATGAATTTGGATTTATGGATCTAAATTTATGGTCGTTTGATTAAATAATATTAATCTGTACATTTCAATCCATAATTTTTAGAAGGCCAAAATTTGATTGTGTTTATAATTTAGAATATGCCATAAAATCTGAACAATTTATTCAACAAATTATTCTACATATATCTCCTTTTTTACACTGAAAAATATCAGCTTGATTTGATGATTACATCTTGAGCTATCTCATGAATAGTATTCAGATTTTAATTTCTGACTAGAATGGTGGGATGTACTTCAAAGCATCAGTTGGGACCCTTGTTCGTGTAGTTGGACATTCAAATTTTTATCCATGATTCTTTTGGATAATAATGAACATATGGTGGATATTAATAAAATTTGGGCTTCGAGATTTAGACCAGTAACTCCATCATCATGGTTGGTCCAGTTTCTTCATAGATTCTTTAGGTCTTCTAATGTCGACCATATGGCCCTCCAAATGGACGATTTGGACAAAGGTTACTTCTAATGAAATGTTATAATTTGACTAGTGAACCCTAAAAAAAGAATCCAGAAATTTGGATAAGTAGGGGGAGAGTTATAATTAAAATAGTAAACTAACTTGATTTGATAAATTCAAATTAGGCTCAAAAATAACATTTAATATTAAAACATTAATATTTTACACAAATTATGCACGTTATATATAAAATCAGTAAAGAGAGTATATAATAAGTTATAAAAATATTAATAACATCAGACTCCTCATTCTGTGATACTATCCAACCTCCAAAAACAATGTCAAGAATCAACCTGAAGTGAAATATACAATCATAACCATATTTATGACACCATATGATATATTTTTTTTAATCCTAAACTAAATATCAAAAAATTACGTCAATATGAAATCCTTTCAGTATATTTTCCATTTAATCCTTCCATGGAAAATACCTTTGAACATTTAATTGGTTTTCTAGTTCACTAAATCTATAATCTGTAACTCTAGGAAACATAGATGATGGTGTGATGATATTCTAGTTGAATTAAAGAAATTATGCCATTGATTCTGAATAAGATTTTAAGTGTGGTGGATTATTTATTGTGTTTCATGGATGATGTACAACTATTTCATTTTAAAAAAATCCACTACAAATTTTGATGTTTTATCCTCATCATCACTATTTTCTCAATCTATTATATTATTAGAATATTCCTCATGATCAAAATGGTATCATAGTATTTTATCTGTGTACCACTTCAGAAAAGTTATTCAAACATAGAAAATAGTACACAACCAGCTGGTGAGGATTGAGAAAAAGCCTAAATCACTATTTTCATAGTTATTACCTCTAATTACAATTGTTCTATTTCCACATCCACTCATAAAATCCAGATAAGAATTTAATTTCTCAGATAACCGTACAATCATTATTTGATAGGAAATTAAGAATGTTATATTTTATTTTCAAAAATGATATTAATGATTCATAGTAAATATCTGAATCTTTATAATGGTATTTTTAATAGTTTTTAAAGAGAATTTGAATCATTTAAAGTATATGTCATTGTTCTGTCAAACTAGGTGTACATCAAGAACTATTATATTAATCATCTAAAGAAGATATCATGGGAGAAACAAATCATGTGTTTAGTTGTGCATGTTTATCTTAATGTTGTACTTAATTGATCTTATGTTATCCTGATATTACTCTGATGTTAACTTGTAGCTAATCATAATTTAATACTATGATAATCCTTAGACAATAATTACTTAGTAGTTAGTTAAAAATTAGTTAATCCTATGTTCATAATTACTTCATCATTCACTAATAATTCTATAATTACTTGTTAACAATTACTTATTCATTTTTTAATCATTACATAATTAAGAGTTTTTAATGTGTAACATTATAGTTAATTATTTGTTAATTAATGGTTAATCAGTTTTTAATACTTAGATTATCATTACTTAATTAGTAGTTAGGGATTATTTAATCCTAAGTTTACCAGTAATTAATAGTTATTTAATAATTACATAATAATTAGTTTATGAATCATTAATCAATCATTAATCTTTGGTTTTGCTTTAATTAATTAATAGTTCTTAACTAGTTATTTTATAGTTAATAGATAATTAATATTTAATTAATTATTAGCTAGTCATTAGTTCATCATTAGTTAGTCACATCTCATCATTTCTTAATCAATTATTAATCATTCATAAATCAATTTTTAATAATTAATTATTCATTGAATAATTATTTTTTAATTAATATTCATTATGAGGGTTTTTATAAATAATTAAAAGATAATCATTATGTAATTATTGGTTAATAATTAGTTCATCATTATTTAATCATTATGTAATCATTACATAATTTTTAGTTATGAATTAGTGAATCCTATTTTAATTATGCGTTAATCATTTTTTAATTACTCATTAATAATTACTTAATTATTAATTATGATGTAAATAATTTATATTTAGTAATAAGATAAATAGTATTTATTAATTATATAATAATTATTTAATAATTATTTAATCATTTTTCTCCATTATATAATCAACATATGATCCTATGTTACTCCTAAGTTAATATATTTTTAATCATTATGTAATAATCATCTATTCCAATGTTCACCGTTAGTTAATCATTAGTTTATGAATAATTAATCATTAGTTTAGAATTAGTTGATAACTAATCATTATTTCATTAATATTTATTTCTCATCTAATTAATATGAATTATTAATTACTAAAAAATTACATATTAGTTGTATTTTAGCCAATTTCTTATTCATAAATAGTACTTCATTAATTTCATTTACTTAGTAATTATGTCAATATTATTTAAAAAATACTAAGTCATACTAAACAATAATATTATTATTATTATAATTTCATTTGAAAGACTATTTAAAATTTATTACCATTTAATCATAATTACATATTAATATAATACAAAAGATGAGTCTTAAGAATGCCAAAAAAGAGACTTCTCAGTGTAAAAAAGCGTTAACAATGTAGGTGGTGTTAAAATCCTTCAACGTTTATCAGTTCTTTTGATAGAGCTGATAATTTCCATGAAGTTGTTGTATGGCTACAAAAACCCTATATCAACGTTATAATGGAAAAACAATTTAAAATACACAATTCTAGATATAAATTTAAATATAAAATATGGTTAAAATACAATTATAAAATTGAAAAATAATTTCAATTAAAAATTTATATTGAGTTAACATTTATAATTAATAACTCTTAAAAACACTAATAGAAGGATTTCTCTAAATATTAACCTCAATAAAAATTCATTTCCCATCAAGAAAAAAAATAGTTTTAGTAAAAGTAAATAAAAAATAAAAATAATTCAATATTATTATCATAAAATTGAAAAATGATAAATGAAAATTGTAATAGTTATATATATAAACTAATGATATTTTCAAATAATTGTGGATAAAATTGATGTAAATTCAATTCCTACTTATCAAAAATGATTTATGGATCATTTTCCTAATTATTGAAAAAATATGATAACATTTTCCCAATTTTGAAATTTTGATATGTGTTTAAACTATAATGGTAATTTTATATTAGAAACACTAACATTGAAGCACAATGACCTCATCATGTATCATATTGATGTGTTGTTGATTCCTACATGTCAGAAATGAATTATAGATCATTTTGTTATTGTTTGAAAATAATCCAACTCCATTTTCTCAGTTTTGACTATGTGACGTGTGTTATAAACTAAAATTGCGCTTCTAATATGAACACATGCACTTCAAGTAATACCCACAACATCGTCACTAAAATTTATGTATGGTCAATTCATTCAAATAAAAAATTAATTGTGGATCATTTCCTTAATGGTTGAAAACAATATGATATAATTTTATTAGTCTTGGCTAAGTGGCAAATGTTTTAAACTAAAATGACAATTATATAATGAAAACATGCACTTCGAGTCATAACTACCACATCATCTATTGTATTAACATATAATCGATTCCTATACTCCACAAATGGATTTTGGATCGTTTCCCTATATTTTGAAAACAATCCATGTTTTTGTTCTTTGTTTTTCCAATATGACAGTTTGTAATCTAAAATGGAACTTTTATATTGAAAATACACAGTTCGAGTAATATCAACCACAGTTTGTTTCCAATTGATGTAGGATCAATGACTATATATGAAAAAATAAATTATGGATCATATTCTTAATGTTTCAAAACAATATCAGAGTTTTTTATTGTTTTTGGATATGTGATGCTCATTTTAATCTTAAATGGGAATTCGATATTGAAAACACAAACTTTAATTCATATAGGACAAATCATGTGTCTGATTAACATGTAGTTGATTCCTACACATAAAAATGTATGTTAGATAATTTTTCAAAAGTATCAAAATAATCAGAATGTGTTTTCTTCGTTTTAAGTATATAATTTTTTGTACAAAACCATCAATTATAAACTAAAAACACACACTTTGAGTCATACCTATTATAGAGTCTATGTAATTAATGTAAATTGAATATATACAAATAAAAAATAATTATGGATAATTTTTCAAATTTTTGAAAACAATTTGAGCAATTTGTTCTCTTGTTTTTCTATGTAATACTCATTTTATTCTAAATTGTTACTTATATATTGAAAACAAGCACTTCGAATCATACCCATCACATCGTTTTTCATATTGATGTATGATAAATTCATTTTCATAAAAAATGAATGAGGAATCGTGTTCCAAATTTTTGAAAGAAATATATGATTTTTTTATTATTCTTGGATATGTAGTTCTTGGTTTATACTAAAATAAAACTTTTATATTAAAATCACATAATTTAAATCTTACATGCCACATCTTCTATTAGATTAATGTTTGGTGAATTCCAATATGTTAAATATGAATTATGGATTGTTTTATAATGTTTGAAAATAATATGATATTATTTTTATTAATTTTTCTATGTGATATATTTTAAACTAAAATTTCACTTTTATATTGAAAGAACACACTTTGAGTCATATTGTTAACATAGTCTGATAGATTGGTTTGAAGTTGATTCCCACTTGTTAGAAATTAATTATGGATCATTTTATAATGTGTAAAAACAAATCAATCTCATTTGATTAGTTTTGGATTTGTGAGAGAAGTTTTAATATTTAATGGAACTTATATATTGAAAACAAGCACATCAAGTCACACATGACACAACATGTATCTGATTGATGTGTGGTTGATTCCTACATGTCACAGATGACATATGAATCACTTTCATAAAATAAAAAAAATATGAATTTATTTTCATGGTTTTGATTTTTTAATATGTGTGTTTAACTAAAATGTCAATTTTAAACTAAAAACATACACTTCCTATCATAAAAGGAACATTGTGTATCAGATTGAGGTTTGGTTGATTCCTAAACACCAAAAATATATAGATTACTTTTAAAAAGTATTTAAACAATATGAATGTTTTTTTCTCTGTTTGGATAATTTGGCATGTGTTTGGAACGAAATGGTCAATTTTAAGCTGAAAAAGTGAACTTAGAGTTATACCTATCATAAGGTCTATTATCATTAACCGAGCCGGGTCGCCATCCGAGTCGGCGCCCAACCTGGTCCATGCCAAGGCCCGAGGGGCGTTCCCGATCCCCATGGGCTGGCACAAGTGCCCGGGTATCAAAACATTACATGGGAACGATTTACCCGAAATAAAAGTTAAAAAAACTAACAAGATGAAACAATCCAAGTGAAAAACAAGGATAGAAAACTAAACTCCGATACCAACCTCCCCGCGACATGAGAAGCGTCATCCACAAGCTACTAACACCAACCTGCATGCGAAGACCAACAACATCCGAAGCACAATCACTAAGCATGATATCAACTACCTAGAGACCACAAGAAACAATGTCTACATACGCCTGAAGGTGCATGCAGGGCATGATAGAAAAGCCCAGTAGGGCATCACCCAATAAAAAAAGTTCCATGTGTAAACATTAAATGACAAATAAGTTTGAAGGCTAAATAAATGAAATGACACCAAAGCTTGCACAATTTTAAGGTAATAGTTTCTATAAATAAAACACTTTCAAAGAACACGACATTAATAATTAAAAAAAACACCATTGTATTTAAGAAAAAACCAAAAAAATAAGAAACACCCAAAAACTACACCGTATGCTAATGGTGAGTGTATAATAGTCCAGGAGCATCAAAAGTGGGAGAGGCCCTAAAGGTACCAGAAAAAGAAATGAGACCCTGGAACATCGCGTCTTAGTGAATAGTAGTATAGGAATCACAATCAAAATATGTTCTCATGCACGAGCCACTAGTAGGGCAACACATCCATGACCTAGTGGTCTCCAATCATCATCCAGTGTTTAGTTAGTGTTGTAATAGTCAAACCAGGTAAGTGAAAACAAGCCAGAGCTGCTTCCGAATCCCTAGCGCGCTAGATCTAGTCTGCCCACCTAGTACCCAGGCTTCCACTTTTGTGCTCAATATGTTTAAATTTCACATTTTCTTTCAAACTCAGACAAATAAAACAAATAAGGTGTAACATAAACCCAACCCAACACTTCCACACACACAGAAAACCATTTGGCAAAGTACGCATGCCAAAAGACTTTACCCAACTCATTTAAAACAATTTTTTCATTACTAATAATTCATTATTAAAACATATTAAATTCTTTGTCGACAAATTATTAAAAAAAAACAAAACACAACTAACACAAAAGAAACAACTCAGCCCTCCACCCTGACCAAACATACCTGACGCCACATGAAGAACCCAACCTGCACCACTCGCATCAATTAATAACCCAATCGCACAGTTAAAAGTCCATTTTCCCTATTAAACAAGACACTAGAAATTTTATTAGAAATTTTAGAATATGACACGTGACTTTAAACACCAAAAGTCCACTCAAACCCTCTTTTTTGGACAAAACGCATATGAACGCTACACCAGAACATAAACCGCCACTTTGCACATTTTCACAAAACAAAAGAAGACTTTATAAAATGATAGCAGACAACTCAACATAGGATTTCACGGAAACAACCTACTCAATACATAAAACGCCTTCACTTATGACAAAGCACGTGCCACACCATGTCGAAGGCATGACTGACACCACTTGCACATTTGAAAAACAAATGACACAATTTAAAAATAACTACCAACTAACTAGATATAAGTTCTCAACAGAAATCACCCATGTAACACAAACAGGCTACTTAATGATTTAAATACAAATCAAACATCAAAGAAAACCAACTTCACAACTAAAAAAAATAATTAAATTACATTCTAAACAAATTAATCTTTCAAATTAATTCATAAGATAATGATTAGATGTGGAACCACCTACCTCGACGCTGAATTTCCCACAAAATGGTGAAAATCTCTAATTGCATAACAAACACACCTCTCGAAGATCAAAATGAACCCTAAATCAAAGAAGTGAACCAAAAGTATTCAATATCACACCCTAAAAAACCTCATACACACTGGAACCTAAAACAAAAAAAACAAGAAGATTTGAAATGTCAAACCAAAGAGGGAGAAGCTTACCTGAAAGGAGAAGATGCAACGGCAACACACGGGTCTGGTCGGGAGGTCCGATCACCGGAAATGGTTCGGACCGCGAGGGGTAGGGCTACACCGGCTGGGTTTTGGGGTGTCGATGTGAGGGGGGACATTGGCTGGGGAGCTGTGGGGTGCAGTTGGTACGGCGAGCAAGCTGCGCGATGGTGGTGGTTGTCGGGAGAGGAAGGAGGGCCGATGGCCATGGGGTGTGGCAGACCGAGAATATGCCAGGGGGTTCGCGTGACGAGAGGAGATGGGTGACATGGGGGTGTGTCGTCACGCAGAGGAGGAATAAAGGGGGCCCAAAAAAATAATTGATAACCAAGAAAAATAAAAGAAAAGAAAACAAAAATAAATAAATAAAAAGAAAATAAAAAAATAAATCCTAATAATAACTAACGATAATTATTATAATCATAATTATAATAAAGTTTACAATAACTTAATAAAACCGCAACCATAATCATAATTTTAATTAAATTACTAATGAATTAATTAAAACCATGATAATACGAATAATAATAATAATAATAATATTAATGTTATTGTTATTATTAATATTACTATTATTATTATTGTTATTATTATTATTATTATTATTATTATTAGAAAATCCATTAATCATTTTATTCTTCTCGTTTAATTTTTGTGAGGAATTCTTTATTCACATCATTTATTAATTTTACATCATTTATTTGTCCTGAACATCATGCAGGTCGTGCGAGGATCCGAGCAAGGTCACGCGGTGACCCAGTCAAAGTCGTGAAGCTTCGACCATTCCCCGCCCATGCATTAGACGCCACCATGCCCAAAATATTCATTTATCTACAAAATGTAAAATTGAACGACGGGCGGGTCACATGCCGGCGCTGGCGGAGTCGCAAGGCTTCACAATTTTGTTTCGCCCATGTGTCGCCCGTGCATCACATGTTGTCAAGCCCCGATGAGCTGGGTGAGGTTACGTGTCAATGGAAAAGCATGTATTTCCTTAAATAATAACCCAAAAGTATTAATTCGGCTTCAACCTGAACTACCCAATTCCCTAAAAATTAATAATATAATTTATTTTAAGACGACGATTGTGACATCTATCATATTGACATATAGTTAATTAATACAGATAAAAAATTATTTATTTATCATTGTCCGAATTTTTTAAACCTATCCATATGGTTTATTCTGTTATTGCTATGTGAAATGTGTTTTAAACTACAATGGAGCTTCTATATTGAAAAAAACACTTTTTGTAATATCCACCACATCATCTATCTGATGGACGAGTGGTCAATTATTACATGTCACAAATGAATTATGGATATATTTTCTGAATGTTTAGAAAAACATTCCAAGATCTATTTCCCAGTTTAGAATATGAGATATTCATTTTAAACTAAGATGACACCATTTTACTTAAAACACGCACTTTGAGTCACACTAACCACATCATGTCTCAGATTTACATCAGGTCAATTACAACACATCCCAAATGAATTATGATTCATTTTACTAATGTTTGAAAACAATATAATCTAATTTTTTCTATTTTTTCTATGTGCCATGTGTTATTGTCTTAATTGGAACTTTTATTTTGAAAAAACATACACTGAGATATTCCAGTGACATCATGTGTCAAATTTATGTACATTTGATTATGACATGTCACAAATGACATATTGATTCTTTCTCTAAATTATAAAAAAAATAAAAAATGCACATTATTAATATTGAGTATGTTTAGTGGGTTTTGAACTAAAATGTAAAATTTAAACTAAAAGCATACATTTCGATTCATACCCGGAACACATTGTATCATATAGAGGTGTTGTTTATTCATACACATCATAAATTTTTAGGGATCATTGTTCTATAATATCAAAACAACCAGATTACATTTGATAATTTTCTAATATGTGGTCTTTATTATGAAATAAACTGTCAATTTTAAAATAAAAACATACACCTATAGTCATATCAACAAAACTAATAATTGGATTTCTGTACAGATGATCCATACACATCAAAAATGACTTATGGATCATTATAATAAGTTATCAAAATAATCTGAGCACATTTTCAGGGTTTCTAGTATGTCACATGTCGTTTTAACTAAAATGTAAATTTTAAATTGAAAAAAACACACTTAATTTAGTACCAAGAACACAGTTCATTGAATTTGGGTGACGTTTATTCACAAATTTCAAAAATATGTTATGGTTCAAATTTCTAACGTATCAAAAAAATTTGAATATGTCTTCTCATTTTCGAGTATGTGGCATGTTTTTTTGAACAAAAAAGTAAATTTTAAACTGAAAACCTACATTTTGAGTTATACCAAACACACATTTAATCTGACTGAGGTTCAGTTGATTCTTACATTTCATAAATAAATTACGAATAATTATTCCATAGTATCAAAAAAACCCAAATGCATTTTATTATTCCTGAGTGTGTGATTAGATAATAAAAACAGATATGTTAATTACATTTTAATGTTATTAAATGTTCATTATTTATTTTATGGTCCTGAGTTAAAGGATTTTAATTTTGAACATCCATTCTCATCATTTGTGTACTTCATGCCGAATGTACACCAATTTAGGTCCAATGATTCATCTGATTTTAATGAATGTAATTATACATATTTTAATATGATATTTTGGTAATTGGATATGCACTTCAATTTAAAAAAATTTCTATTCAAGGATCAATGGAGGATTCATAATGTATAATTGGGATATTTGGCGATTAAATGAAACATTTCCAGAGAAGGAAGATTGGACACCAGCCCACAGATGAGAATGTGGGGCCCACAATACAAATACTATGAAGCCAAAATTCCATGGTATGGTTGAATACAAATAGAGGAACTTATAATAATGCAATAGCAAGTGCTAATTCGGCCACAAATGTGGTTATTCATGCCGCCAAAATCAGAGATAAATTTTGAGCCAGATTTTATGGCCCAAAAAAATAGCCCACCAATTTAATCATATCCCGGAAACCACAAATTCATTTGGGATAAAATTTTACAAAGAGATATGAGACATCCAAAAATTCACTATTTTCTTCTATGGAACACTCTAATTCGTCCATCTAGAAGGCCATCTAGGCACTTCTATTCGGTGAATGCAAGATGAATGCAACATCGGGTCAAGAGTGGAAAAGTCCCAGTTCCACAAGCTTTCCACCACCCTAAGCCTACCATAATCAATTGGGTTGACATTCAATATCAGAGGCTCAACCCAAGGCTCCTAAAATTACTATTTAAGGCAGTGGTTTGGTAGGATTTAAGAATCTTGGATTCTTTCTTTCATTGTAATGTTTTACTACCACATTTCCTTTTCAATGATCTTCCTCAATTGTAAGTTGTTTTAATTCATTTTAGTTTATTAATAAAAGATATTCCTTTCCTATTATTCTGTTATTATCCATCTCACTCTGATATCATCTTCTCATGTTGTGAATTTATTCACACCAAACCTTGTGAAATTATTCACACAACGGTGGAGTGATCATTTTCTTTTTATTATTTTCTTAATTCTTCAATTCCTCCCTCATGAGTCTACTTTTCGCTTCCATTGAAACCATAGCATCAATGGAGGGATACAACACATATGATATGAGGCAAGGGAGTAGTAATGGTATGGATCAGATGTTATTTATCACCCCATTAATATCTAATAACTACTTTTAATTGAGATTTTTATTTGATGATTTTAAAACTTCTTTGTCCTTGTTGATTTTTAAGGCCACATACTTCAAGTGCTAATATGAACCATTACCTTGGTGTGCTCATAAATTTGATCCTCCATGTGTATAAGTGATTAGAATTATGTTGTGTTGGTATTAAACTATTAAGTGATGACGTTTTTTTATCTTCTTGAATAATACCATCTCGAATATAAGAAGATGAAACTGTTAAAAAAGGAATTTCATCCAATCCACCCCCAAGTGATAACCTAGGATCAACTCATTATTTCAAATTGAATAAACTTATGCCTGTTAGTTATATCTTAAAACCCATAATAATTTCAACTCAATGATGGACACTTCATAGACAAAAAAATCCATATAATGTATGTGTCTGTAGGTTTTTTCTTTGGTCTCTAAGGATTCGATGACCCAAACTACACAACAAGAGACTGCTTAACCCTAAAATCTGGGTAAATTTAGGTGACACCAAATTTTGGAACCATTTATGTTGAGCCAAGTAAGTCATCTTAAACTCCAATTCAATTCCCCCTCATTTATTATATTCTCATCCAAATTATCTTATCTTTTACCTTTCTCGTTTTTTTTCTTTTGCGAATGTCTGCCGACACTTGTGACCAATCAAACTCTCTAGTTAGGGTGAATAGTCCTGGGTTTGGGGATTCATGTACACCAAGGGAACTCTTTAAATTAGATAATAATCTTCCTAATACACTAGAGTCAAATATTGAGCTCATTTCAATAGATGGTCTTTAATTAAATCATCTCATAAACCAGGGTGTGAACCCAAATGGAAATCCATATGAGGCATCCCTAAACTCAGGAAATGCAGTCGATCAAACCTTGAATGACTACCTCACATTTACCTTGACCAATGCCCCCTCATGCATTAAACAAAATTCCCCAGGAGATTCCAACTACATCTTTAAACCCCATGTCATAAACCACCTTCCCACATTCCATGGAATGGAGTCCGAGATACCCTACCTTCACGTCAAGGAGTTCATTGACATTGTAGAAACCATGTGTCCCCCACACCAATAGGAATTAGATAAGATGTGGCTATATCCTTTTTTCCTTAATGAATCGATCAAAAAAATTTATAAACAATTTGGGACCATCATAAATCAACTACTGGGACCAATTACAAAGAAAATTCTACAAAAAATACTTTCCCCCCCACAAAAAAAATGCACTTAAAAAGATCATCTGTTTTTTTTTTGAAAAAGAGGGAGAGTCATTTTATGAAACATGGGAAAGGTTCAAAGACACACTAAATATGGTACCTCACCATGGATTTTCAATCCCAGAACAAGTTCACATTTTCTATGAAGGGTTGGGTCTGGGGAACAAACAATTCATTGACATGATGTGTAATAGAACTTTTAAAAACATATCCCCAAATGATGTTTACAAGTATCTGGAAAGCCTTGATGAACAAAACCAAACACGGGGAACATCAACTTATTATGAGAATGCACCCAAATGTTGTGGAATTCACACAATTAGGGAGGAGGAAAGCCTTACGGAAAATCATGTTTCACTCACTAGGAAGGCCGAGGGGATTGATCTTAGGAAGGTCCATGAAATTCTATGTGTTGACCCTGTTTTCATAATTTGTGACAAACATGACCATAAGACTGAAAAATACCCAATTATCCCTTACCTTAAATATTTTATTCTAGGATGACCACCAGCAGAGTTCAATGATCTAAACATTCAAAAGCCCTAATACCAAAACACATTGAACCTAAGGTATAATGACCACCCAGGCTTCCGCCGAAAAGATAAGAAAAAACATAGACAACCCTAGGGATAAAATCCTTACCCCCATCAGAACTACCAAACCCATAACTAGTTCTAAAACCAACCTATCCAATACCAACAGCCACATGTCCATTTTCAACAAGCCATCCCACCTCCAAAATATCCCCCTGGGATAAACCAATCTTCTCAAGCACGAACCAAAACTGATCCATAAATCATAATACAAAAATGTGCAAACAAATTGAAAGGATTAACTCAGAAGTCTCTTCCCTTCAACAAGAACTTCAAACCCTAAAAAATGGAAAGGCACCCATTCCTACTCAAGTAGTACCATCCTCAAATTTATGGGGAGAGTCCAGTTGCACTCAAACAGATCATGAACAACTTAAGGTTGTGACCGTTTTAAGAAGTGGGAAATCAATTGAGAAACCTAAAAAAATAAGTCAGAAACCATGTGAAGATTAGAAATCTAATGAAAATTTAAATGAACCACAAGATCAAATTAAGGAAACTGATAACAATGTGAAAGAAACAACTCTTCAACAAAGAACCCCTAACCAGAACCATTTCTGCAATGCATGATGGGGAAAAACAAGCCCAAAAAGAGTGAAACATTGAGGGAAATATTCTCCCATATCTATTTAAACATTTACTTTCTGGATGCAATCCAAACCACACCCTCTTACTCAAATTACCTTAAGGACTTGTGCACTTTTAAAAGAAAATTTTCACATAAAAACCACATCCTTTTGGTTGCTAATGTGAGTACCAGAATTCAAGGGACCATTCCTCTTATGTTGAAAGACCCAGGTTTCCCTTACATCATTGTTGAACTAGGAGAGAGAAAATTTTCAAGTCCTTATATTACCTAGGTGCTAGTTTCAATCTCATACCTTGTTCTATGTACTACCAATTAGGCCTAGAAGAGATCCAATCCACATCTTTCACACATCAACTTGATGATTGTAGTATTAGGGTTCCAAAGGGGGTTTTTAAGGACATTCTGGTAAATTTTGAAAACACCATCCACCATGCTAACTTCATTGTTCTTGACAACCATCCAATCTTAGGAAATAAGGAACAAACCTCAATCATCCTTGGTTATCCTTTCCTTGCAGTAATCAACTCTGTTATCCATGTTCGAAATGGGAACATGACCATCACATTTGGAAACATGAGTCTATACATGAAAATATATAATAAAAGCTCACAAATAGGGGATGACGAAGACATTAATGAAGTAAACATGATAATAAGCATTGATAATGAATCCATAGAACATCAAGGAATATTTGATGGATGTTTATGTTAGGATGAGATAGATTTCTTTACTTCACATGAAGGAAGTTTATCACCCTGGCTTGAATCAATTTCAAATTGATCTTATGATGAAGTCTTAGGTCAAACAATCATTGAAACCTTTCAGGAAACCACTTTCCTGGAGAGCACTCCAACTTCATTCCCTAAATCTGATAAAGACAATACAGTAGCTGAAACTTCTATATGTGGGGAATCAATCCTATCTAAAACTCTAGGAAACAAAAGTGATCCTTATCCAATGTCCCAATCTTCTGAAGAAATTCTGAACCAACCTGATCTTGAATTGAAGGAACTTCCCACTACACTCAAGTATTCCTTCATAGGGGAAAATCAAACACATCCTATTTAAATTTATTCTACTCTTGAATTCAATCATGAGAGGATGATTCTAGTTGTCCTTAGGAAACATAAGAATTCCATTGGTTGGACCTTGTCTGATATTCCTAGGATTAGCCCACTTATCAGAACTCATAGGATTGTTCTGGAATATATTTCAAAGCCATGAATACAACCTCAATTGTGACTCAATCCAAATCTCATGGATGTAGTGAGAAAATAAATTATGAAATTGTTAACAGCTGGTATCATCTATCCCATTCTTGAGAGTGAGTGGGTGAGCCCAATTTAACTAGTTCCAAAAAAGGCTCGAATCACAATGATAACTAATAAGGATGGATAGATTCTTCCAACAAGGGTGAGTAGTGGCTGGAGAGTCTGCATCGACTATAGGAAGCTAAAATCATTTACCTAGAAAGACCATTTCCCCTACCATTCATTAACCAAGTCCTTGAGAGATTTGTAGTTCATTCCTTCTACTATTTCTTAAATGGGTACTCGGGGTATAATAAAATTGAGGTCTCCCTAGAGGATCAAGGGAAGACATCATTCACATGTCAATTCGGCATGTTTTCTTTCAAACACATGCCCTTTGGGTTATGTGATGCCCCTGGAACCTTCCTGCAGTGCATGAGGGAATATTCTCAGACATGGTAGAGGATTTTCTAGAGGTCTTCATGGATGACTTCTCTGTGTTTGGGGACACATTTGAGGGATGTATGAGGAATTTGGAGAGAGTCTTGTCACGATGTGAAAAAAATAATCTCGTCCTAAACTGGGAAAATTTCCATTTCATGGTTAAAGGGGGACTAGTTCTAGGCCTTCTGGTCTCAGTTAGGGGGATTGAAGTTGATAAATCCAAGGTTGACATCATTCGTCACCTTCCGTCTACCAAAACTGCAAAGGAAGTGAGGTCTTTCTTAGGACATGTTGGTTTCTGTAGAAGGTTCATTAGCAATTTTAGCTCTATTTATTGTCCACTTTGTGCTCTATTGGTGAAAGATGCTCCATTTTTATAGATATTAAGCTATGAGGAATCATTATCTACACTAAATTCAGCTCTCATATCTCTACCTATCATGCAATCTACTAATTGGAAACTTCTTTTTGAGCTCATGTGGGATGTGAGTGACATCTCTCTTGGAGTATACTTAGGATAACAGAGTGAGAAAAATACATGTGTCATTGCTTATGAAAGAAAATAATTAAATGAAGTTCAAATTAACTACACCACCACTGAGAAAGAGTTCCTTGTTGTTGTCTTTTCCTTAGAGAGATTTACGTCCTATCTCTTAGGATAACCCATCATTGTCTTCATAGACTATTCAGCCTTGAAATACCTTTTCCAAAAATAAGATTCTAAGGATAGACTGATTAGGTTGGTAATTATGTTACAAGAATTTGACCTCACAATCATGGATAAAAAGGGTGTTGGAAATGTTGGAGCCTATCACCTATTTAGGATGGAATTCAAAGACAACTCAAATATAATTTTTGTGTCTGATTCATTCCCTGATGAACACCTATACTATGTGAGTGACTGCCCTTGTTATGCCATCATAGACAACTTCTTAGTTATAGAAGTCATTAAAAAAAATTAGGGACTCAAGATCAACGAAAATTACTTTATGGTGTTCGGAACTATGTGTTTTATGATCCATACCTCTACAAGTTTTGCCCTGACCAAGTCATTAAGAGGTATGTCCCAGAATCTGAACAAGGGTCCATCCTTAAATTCTATCATAGTGAGGCATGTGGTGGTAACTTTTCCTCTAATAAAACATATTCTATGATTCTTCAGTGTGGTATCTTCTAGGCCCCCCTCTCAAGGGATTCCTACACATTTTGTCAAAGATGTCCGAGGTGTCAAGAAGTAGGTTCCACAAAAAAAAGGAATCAAATTCTACTCACTCCCATCTTAGTGGTTGAAATCTAAATATCAGGGAATTGATTTCATGGGTCCCATACCAAACACTAGGGGATATCTTTATATTCTATTAGCTATTAATTATGTATCAAAATGGGTTGAGGCCATTCCCACAAAATCCAACGATCATTAAAATGTGATTATACTCTTAAAAGAAAACATATTCTCTTGATTTTGAATTCCCAAGGATATCATTAGTGATCATGGAACTCATTTTTACAATCGGCATTATCATCACTCATGGAAAAGTATGTAATTTCTCACAAAGTTTTCATTTCTTACCACCCAAAAACCAATGGACAAGTTGAGTTAGATAATAGAGAAATCAAACAAATTCTTGAGAAAACTATTAATCCATCTAGGAATTATTAGTTGTGAAAAATATTAGATGCTCTATGGGCCTATAAAAATGCATATAAAACCATTTTAGGAATGTCCCCATACCAGTTGGGTTTTGGTAATTCTTTCCATTTTCCAATGGGGATTTAACATAAGGCTTTTTTGGCAGTTACGAAAATAAATTATGACCTCTCATTTGCTGAAACAAAATGTAAATTTGATCTAAATGAATTTGAGGAACTTTTCATGGAGGCTTATGAAAATTCAAGGATCAATAAAGCTAAAGTAAAATCCTACAAGTCTTGAAATCATAAAACCAAAAAAATTGTACCGGGTAAACCTATTCTTTTGTATAGTTCTAAACATCATTTACACCTGGTAAAGTTGAGGTCTAGATGGTCAGGTCCATACATAGTGCATAAGGTGTACCCCCACGGGGCTGTAGAAATTCAGGATCCCACCGATGGTCAAAACATTAAAGTTAATGGTCATAGAGTCAAACCATTCATTGAAACATTCCAGAAATTGAATTCGATGAAAACTTGTGTGAACCAGCTTTAGATGAGGAAAATACTTAAACAATCAAGGGTTCAAGTCGATCTAGAGACATTAACCAAAAGCGTTTCTTGGAAGGAAACTGGTGGTTTCCATGTTTCCAATCTTTTGGAATCATCTTTATTTTTCAAATAGAATTAAATAATCATTTCGATAAAAAAATAGATTGTTGACATGTTATTCTATTTTGAGTATGGATGTGTATAAAATGGGAGTGCTATATTCATCTGTGTCAGGTGGTGTGATCCTTGGGTAATACCTTACCCAGAAATTTAAAAAGAAGACAATGTTTCATCAGTTCAATTTATTTTTATGTGTTTGTAGGTTAAAATAAAAAAATAAAAAAAAATTAAAAGGACACATCATAGGTCCTGGGGAAAACCCCATCACAACCGACAAAGCCACGGGGAATCGAACTTGGGATCAAAGGGAGACGATGATGCACACTTACCACTGACCTACGGCTTATAGTACTTCCATATTCTATAATTTTTATATATATACTTATATTTTACCTTTTTATTATATGAATAAATATATATATCTATTTTTTTTGTTTTTTTTTTGTTTTTTCCATTTTATTCTAGGGAACTCTACAAGTGACATGTTTATCAATGGACTAAATTGGACCAACAGGAACTTCAACTTCAACCACCAGGTGACTTTATCCCATGATCCTCATATTTAAATTTTTTTTCTGAACACCCCTTATCACCTATACCCCCTTATAAATTCCCTTTTATTCAAACACTAGGTACAGTGTTATTTTATGTTGGGGGAGACAAAATAAAAAATTCTATTTTGTGTAAAAAAGATGCTTTTGTGTGAAACAAAATTATTTTTAAAAAATGTATGTAAATGGATGGAAAATTACTTTAACTTTGAATTTTATAATAAAACTTTCACACTTTGAAATTAAATATCAAATAATTTAGCATGATCTAATTCTAATTTTAATCCATGTATAATTTCATGACCATAGATTTTGGAAAGTGTGGTTGTCTAATGAGAAATTTCATTGTTTATATTTTCATCCAAATAGAAAAAAAAGAGATCACAATGAACATCCTTTGGATAGTGTGGTATTAGTTTGAGTTCATGGGTTCCCCCCAAAAAATAGCATAGGTTTGGTGATCACTTTAGTTTTAATATGAGTATTCAAAAAAATAAGAAAAAAAAATAAATTTGCTTGTAGAGCATTGAAATGACCTAATGTACAACATCCAGCATTTAGGGATGGTGACTGCATAGTTGTATGGCCTAGAGTTAGTAATTTTATCTATACCTATGGTAATTTGACTTTGTTTTTGACCGAGTTAACTCAAGATGATGCCTGAGTATGTGTGCTTCACTTGGTTCCCTATGGTCTTTGATCCTGGGAGCCATCCGCAAAGTCTTGCTACATGGGATGACTCTATTGAGTACAATTTCGATTACCATGGTAAAATGAAAAAAACAACAAAAAATATATAAAAAAATTTAATAATCATCTTAATATTTAATTGTGATTCCACCAATCACTTCAATTATTTTCCCCTTGAATTAAAATAAACCTCATGTCTTTTGTAATACACAACACATCATCTTAATTTATTGAAATTTGATGAAATGTGGAGATGAATTTTAACAAAAGAACATTCTTGGTATGGGTCTCTTCTTATGAAACTAACTTTTATTAAAATATTTTTATGGGTTTAATGATTTTTTGGTGTAAGGGTTTTTCGTGATCATTGTGTATTAAAATGTTTTTGGAAAAGGGAATTCAAATTTCTTATTATTGAGATACATTTTGCCCGGGAATAGAAAATCTCAAGATGGGGGTGTGATTAGACAATAAAAAAACATAGTTTAGTTACATTTTAATGGTGTTAAATGTTCATTTTTGATCTTATGGGCCTGAGTTAGTGTATTTTAAATTTGAACATCCATTCTCATCATTTGTTAACTTCATGCCTAATGTACACCAATTTAGTCCCTATGATTCTTCTGAATTTAAGAAATTTAATTATCCAAAATTTAATTTTATATTTTGTTAAATGGATATAAACATAAATATGAACATTTTTCATTCAGGTATCAATAGAGGATTCATAAAGTATGATGGGGATCTTTGGCGATGAAGGGAAATAATTCTGGAGAAGGAAGATTAGACACTAGCCCACTAATGAGAATGTGGAGCCCACAATACCAACCCATTGAAGCCCAAATTTCATGGGATAATATAAGACATATATAGTAACATATAACTATGCATGATCCAGTGCTAATTTATTTTTCATTGTGGTTATTCAGGTGGCCCGATATAGAGATAAAATTATGGGACAAATTCTGCGGCCCAGAAAAATAGCCCACCAATTTAATCACATATCGGTAACTGAAAAATTCATTTGGGCTGAAATTTTATGTAAATATAGGAGAAATCTGGTGATTAAATTTTTTCTTCTACGGAACACTCCAATTCGTCAATCTAGAAGGCTATATAGACACTTCTGTTCGGTGGATGCAAGCTGGATGCAACCTCGGGTCATGAGTGGAAAAGGCCATGTTCCACAAGCTTTCCACCACCCTAAACCTACCATAATCATGTGGTATGACTTTAACTATTGGATTCTCGACCCAAGGCTCCCAAATGTCCTATTTAAGACAGTTTTGTTGTAGGATTTAAGGATCTTGGACACTATCATTCATTGTAATGTTATGCTGCCACTTTTCCTTTGTAATGTTCTTCCTCATTTATAAGTTGTTTTTATTCACCTTAGTTTCCTAATAAAATTTCTTATTTTTATATTATTTTGTTCTTCTCCATCTCACTTTGATACCATTTCCTCTAGGTGAGAATTTATTTAAACTAAACCTTGTGAAATTATTCACACAATGGTGGAGTGATCATTTCCTTTTTATTGTTTTCTTACTTCTTCAATTCCTCCCACATGAGTCTACTTTCCACTTCAATTGAAACCATAGCATCAGTGGAGGGATAACCCACATATGGGTTGATCCAAGGGAGTAAAAAGGGTATGTATTGGATGTTATTTATCATCCCATTAATGTCTAATAATTTTTTTTAATTGGGATTTTTATTTTGTGATTTAAAAAATTCTTTGCCCTTGTTGAATTTTATGGCCACATACATCAAGTGATAATACGATCCTTTACCTTGGAGAGATCATAAATGTTATCCTCCAAGTGTATAAGTGATTACTTTAATGTTTTTTCGGTATTAAAACAGTAATTTATGAAGTTTTTTGGTCTTCTTGAATAATCCCATCTCGAATATATGAAGTTGAAACTGTTAAAAAAGGAATTTCATCCAATCCACCACCAAGAGATAACATAAGATCAACTCATTCTTTCAAATTGAATTAAATTGAACCTATTAGTTATATCTTAAAACCCATCATATTTCAACTCAATGTTGGAAACATCAAAGCCAACACAATCCCAATAATGTACGTGTCTGTAGGTTTCTTCTTAGGTATCTGAGGATTCGACAACCCAAGCTACACTACAAGAGACCACATAACCCTAAAATTTTGTTTAAATTTGGGCTAGAACAGTAATCCATGTGTTCTTTGAACTAAAATATTTATTGTAAACTAAAAACACATTCTTGGTGTAATATTAGACTTTCTATGTATCATATTAAGGTGATTTTTCTCATACAAATCGAGAAGGACGAATGTATCATTTTCATAATATATCAAATCAATATAAATTTTTTTTGGTGGTTTTGATTATGTGATGTGTATTTTGAACTAAAATTTAAATTATAAACTAAAATAATACACTTCAAGTCATACTGACAACACTATGTATTAGATTGAGGTTAAATTAATTGAGGTGTGTATGATTTCTAAAATGTTCAACGAAATTTTTATGACATATATTTTGGAAATTCATATATTCCATTCAACTTTAGAATAATACTTTAGTATATGAGAGCTTCTATTTGAACAATAGAGCGGTTTGGTCATAGATTTTGTAGTTTCATCCTTAAGATTCACATAACATGTTAGGAAAAATATAGTTTCCTCTTGCATATGAAAGGAACATGTTCTCTTTTTTTCTAACTTGATGTAGATAGTTTAAAGAAATGGATGACTCCAAAAAAGTATTATGAAAAAAAAACTAAATATGTTTTAGTTATAAATTATAAAGTAATTATCATACAAATAGTGGATACAATGATGAAAATTTTAAATATATAACTAGTAAGAATTCTCTTTTCATGACATTTATATACATTCTTAACCAGATTCCCTACCTCTATTTTCTCAGTTGTAGCCTCGAATTCCAATCTCTCCTGAGCATAAGAAACGTCGAACATGTTACAAGCTCTATTAGAATATGTAGACCATGAACCTCCATTATACGTATCCTTAAATAAAATGTCAGAAAAATATATATATATATAATCACTATGATATTGATTATTTATATACCAAATATATCTTGAAATTCATATCCCATACTAGATCACAAACATAATATATACTCACCAAAATTTGATGTCAATTTTTTTGACACCATATAAAAAACGCACACATCTCAAAAAAAATCTACTTCTTCTCTTGAGTGTGTAGATTGTTGTAAACCTTGTTAATACTAAGAAAATATAGAAAAAATAAGGAAACATTTTTAATGAAATTTTAATCTCCTTAAAAAATTACCTATTTAGTGATTCCAGTGTTTTTTCATATGATATCTTTCATAAAATTGAAAATGTAATATCTACAATAATCGTGGTTATCTTTTTCCATAAATATAAAAAACATTAAACAAAATAATTAAATGTTTTTGAAATATGTTTTCATAGTTAAATTATACTATATCTACCATAATATATTTCCAATTGAAGAAATATGTTTTATTCATATGTTCACTCATTGACCTCATACCATGATTTAACCTATATTTATAGATAAAACTATAATAAAAAGATTCTTTTTAAAATTAAAAATGAAACATATAATTTGAATTTTATTGGTAAAATGTTGAATGTAGTGCACTGCAAGATCAGAATAGTCATCTTGTGTGATCGGTTAGATGTAAATCCATACTTTGGATCCAGATAATAATAATTTTAGGTATCCAAATTGATTGTGATCAACATCCACTGCTTCCTAAAAAATAGAAGCAAAAAATTTATTTTAAAATAAACATTTTATTTTTTATGATCAAATTATAGATTTTTACCCATTCAATGTAGGCATTAAGAGGAGTCTATATTTTGTTATTTTCTTCCCAAACTCCACTCTTAGTGTATCTTTTTTCTTTCATTTATTTCACCTTCACAATATCCAATTCATCAAAATTTAATGAAATCCCACTGTAAACCTAATTTCAATAGAAAATTGGGACATGAAATGTTGTATAATCCAACACATATATATGTTCGATAATGCTGAAATATGACATATTATTATAAATTGGAATTCTAACCATGGAACTAGATATGTGGATAACTTCATCCTTAAGTGTAACTCCAATGTTATGACTCATACCATGTTCATATTTTTCATTTTTATAGAACTTATATCCATTAATTAGAAAACCAATGTAAGATATAACATTTATATTTGGTACCCCTGATAGACATCAATGTTATTCGACAATTGAATTCAGATTTTTTGATAACTCATTATAAATATGATCTCATAACCATCCTATAAATTATTGGTTATGTTTATTTAATATCCATCCTTTAACTATTGATGTATTCATATGTCTATGAATTTATTTTTGGTATTAAACATATAGTGAAACCTATGAATTATCAATTAAAATTGAAGGATGATGTTCCTCATGATCTGTGATGGTAATTTTAATAACATAACTTCCGAAAATATATTCGACCATAGGAAAACCTCTATGATATGACATTAGGAGACTAATTAATTCATTATCTAATAGGTAATCAGTACAGAAATCAACTTCTGTTTCAAAAATATATTGATATCAAATACATCCTTTTGGTCGAATTTGAATCTTTATATACCCACTTAGAATCATTAAGTAATGTTCAATGGGGAACATCTATATTTAATGGAGAATAATATATTATTAAACCTCTCAAATCATGTGAACCATTAGTTGGACTATTATATCAAAAAATAATGGTCTAAAAAACATATCTAACTTGCATAATATTACTTCATTATCCTATTCATGATTACAAAATTCACTGGGTCTATTCATTTTTTCTTATGTATTTCAAAAATAATAATAGTCTAGTTAATTTATGTTATACATTTTTTGGAAGAATATTACATAATTTAAAAACTACCAATTATTGCATCAAAACATGACATTTTTGTGATTTTAGACACCTTATCTTTAAATTAATCTTTAAAACAACATTTTTGATATTTTATGAATACCCATATTGAACTTTTACACCAATATAGAAATTGAAAAATTGAAAATTTTCTTTTATGTATAGAGTGTAAACTGCCAGAAGAACAAATTATGACTTTCACCCTTCAATGCTACCAACTATTTTTCTAGCCCCTTAACAATCATGTCCAGCCTAACCCCAATCCCATCTTTTTTTTGTTAGTAACCATTATTATAATTCCAATAATACTATTAAATTTTTTCCATATACTTGTGATCAAGAAAATTCCTTGAATTCAAACAATTATATTATGATAATTCAATGAAAAATGATCTCTTTATCTAACTATATTTTTATTGTTTGGTGAAAAATTTTTACCAATATTTTTTCATTATCATTTTGTTTATTAAAAAGTTGATGATTTTAATTGGAGATGATGTTGTACCATGATCAACATTTACAACAAATGCTATCTACCAGGATCTGTATTTTCGTCATCAGGGTAAAAAAAAATTATTTCCTATAGAAACTGATTTCAAAGAATGTTTCAAATGAAATGAGTGTGTGCATAATCCACAAATGGGATACCCAAACATTCCTTTAATGATATATCCTGAAAATTTTATATAATAAAGAATATTATTTATCATATCATACAACAAGTATCATAATGGGAATTTTTCTCTTCAATGAGTATCATAAATGTAACTCCTATATCCCACATCAATTTAATATCTTCATTCAATAGAGCCAAATAGATAGTAATATCATTACTGGGTTGTTTTGATCCATCTATAAGCAGATAAAACATATTATATTTTCCCTTTATGCATAACCATGTTGTAAATTTATAATTTACTAACTTTTTTGTCCATATACTATGATTATTTCTCTACACACCAAATTAATGTATTTAATATGTAGATAATGTTAGGGGATGGTTTCTCTGCTAATTTTTAAATTCAGGATACTAATAATCAATTTTCATCCAATATATAATGTTTTCTAGATAATGGAGTCATGTATATTCAATTAATGCATTAGTTTGTCATGTCATTTGTCTAATGGTTTTCTTACATCCATATATTCTTCTAAATCATAGTATGATGGGAATGTTTTGTACAAATTTTGATGTACTAAATTCATCATTCTTGTATCAATTATTCCCACAAATGGGGAATTTTATGAGTGATTCATGGTCCTTTTGAAAAAATATGAAATCATTATAAATGAATTTATAATGTCAGAGATCATTCCCATTGAACGTAACATTCATTTAGAATCATATGATTGACAAGGATGCTCATTTTTTCTGGTAGCATATCTTTCAAGAGACCATGTTGATTTATATTGCTGGTGTCTCTCTACCCATTTCCAGATTTAAAATTATATTACTTTAATATATCTAACGGTGTTGAATATTTAGTACAATTGGTATACAATGTTCTCTTATAATAACTATTTAACTTATCAATAAACATTGGAAAATCATAAATGTCATATTCAATTTTAGTTGCAATTTTTTATTTATGACATTTATCATCATTTTCACTTGTATTAATACCAAATAATCTAAAAAATGTAGTGTCATCCCAATCAGAGTGCACATTTAGTTTCTCCCCTTATTTATTCCACAATTTATAGATATGATATATTCTGTGAAAAATTAAATGTTCTTTCAACTCTTGTATAATAATATTTATTGCATAATAATAATGTAATCATGTAAAAAGGATTGGTTAATGGTTGTACAATTGATCCATTGAAAAAATGAAGAACTCGTTAACTCCATATTTATACAATTTTGTCTTATGATTAATGTTCATCTATTTTTTATTCATAACATCCTATTAGGTTTAAAAAATATTAATTTTGTAAAAAAAATAAACGAATTAACATAAGATATTCATAATCAAAGGAGATTGTTACATATAATTATAGTATAGATAACCCAAAATTGTAATGTTATTTGTGATGATTTTGTTAAAAAAAATTGATTTCACACAAGGGTTACATGAAAAGAAACAACCTGGGGTAAACATGTGGCTATTGGTCATACTACTAGAAAAACTAAAGAACAATCTAATTGGAATCGAGGTTTAAATGTAATTGGATTGAATCCTCAGTGGCTTCAGTAGGGGGAAGAAACTATTAAGAGTGAAAATTTATAGAACTATAGATCTATGAATAAAAACGTATGTGTAAAAACCTTGAAATCATGTGATTTTTTAAAAACAAGGGATTTTTACGAGTTTGCAAAAACTGACGGTGCTTGATTCTGAGGCCCGGTGTGCCCAAAATCAATTTATAAAGTTTTGTTCCAGTACGTTCTGTAAACGTACGAGAGGGTTTTTGTAACTTTTGAACTGGTGCTCGGAATTGAAATCTGAGAGCACCGTTGAACTCGCAGCGCTAGTATTCGCTTAAGAAGACTTTCACTTCGACAGCAGTGAGTTTAGTATACAAGTTAGTTTTTGGGTTTTCGTGTGAAGTAATAAAATAAATTAAGCTCACATTATTTTATTTTTAACCGTCATCTGGAGGTTTGGTGGTTAAAACCTCCTCATAGGAGTTGGAGGTGGGACCACCACAACTTAACCTCCCTTGGGAGGTTATGGTGGTGGGGCCCACCCAAGCATAACCTCCCGTGAGAGGTTATGACATGGGGACCACACAAGGCTTAACCCCCTATTAATTGAGGAGGATAAAACCTCATCAAATCCCCATTAAATGGGGAGAAATCCCTTGACCTTCTCTACCTTAATGGTGCCAACTCCCCTTTAATTTAATTTTTTCCACCTCTCAAGCATTAATTAGGTGCACCACTTAATTTAAATATCCAATTTGAATTGTTATTCCAAATCCACCCCATTAATTAAATGAGTCAACTCATTTAATTAAATCATGAAATTTGAATTTACTCCAACGAACATAATAGATCTAAATCTATTATTTGTCTATGATTTCATTTTGGGTGGAGTGGAGAGAAAGGAGGAACTTGGGATAAATATTGGGAGAAGGCTCCAAATAAAGAATGATCTTCCTCGAATTTCTTCCTCAGAACCCCCTTCAATGCAGGACCTCTTCGACCGATCTTCCCTCCCCATCGTCGTCAACAAACCGATGCATGAGCATGGATTGGAAGTGTGTGGCAGACGCGACGAATGACGACAACATAATCTTCTTCCCACGACTTCATCATCGAGCAACGATCAAAGGTAGGGGGTTTAACTTGAGTATTATTTTCTTTCCTTCTTCCCATCTTCTTTTAAAAGGAATCGATGCGATGTATTGGGAACAATGGTTGTTCAAATTTCTTCCTCTATGTTGAACCAATTGTTATCATTCCTAAACGCGGAGGGTGCGGGCCAAACTAACATGGCCCGAATCCCTCTGCTGATCTCTTTGTGAAGTTTCTTTCGGCATGGTGATGAAGCGGCAACGAGGGGAAGAAGGGACCAACGACAAAGGCCACACTACCCGAGGCCTTCGTGAACCACGCTGCCCTAGCGGCGCAACGGTTTTCCCGGCCGAACATCGATGGCCTGCCCAGGCCCGAGCTGCGCCGAACCGGCCTGGCCTGCCACCACAGTCCGCCGGTCCGCCTGCCCACGGCCTCCCCGCTGGCCTACCCTCACGCTGCCCACACACTGCCCTATGCCCCACGCCCCACCGGCCTAACCGCGCCCTACCTGGCACCCTTCGGCCATCCCGTACGCCCCATCGACCTGCCCGTACGTTGCCCGCACCCCGTGCGGCCTGCGCGCACCCCGCACGACATGCCTGCACCCTGCCCGGCTCCATGCTGGCCTGACCATGCCCTAGATCCCGGAAAAACTGGCTGAGCTGTGCCGGACACACGTGCTGGCCCGCTTCGTCCTTTGCGGCGTCGCTAGCCGAACCGGCTTATCTTTCTAGGCCGATCCACCTACGCGGGAACCTTTGGTCCGAACCGCCCCTGCAGTCCGTTGGCCGGGCCCAGCGGACTGGGCCGAACCTAGGGGGATGACCCACCCAGTAGACCAGGTCAGACCCAGTGGGTCTGACCGGGTCGACCCAGTCTGGGTTCGGCTGAGTCGGTCCGATCGGGTTGGACCAGGCTGAGGCCCATTACTAACCCTATTACTTTTTTTGGCCATATCTTTGGCAGTGGATGACCGTTTGACGATTTGTCAGCGGTGCTAGTTTTCTTCGAGCACGACGGTCCCTTTGAGTATACCCCAATGGATTTTGGGGGAATGTTTAGATATGGTCTGGTTGGATCGTACACGAATCCAACCGGGCCCATGGGACTAAAAAGCTAATAACCTACAGACTGGGTGTCTGATTGATGTGCCATCTGTTGTGTTGAGACCCCTATGACAAGACGAAACTTTGAGATACTTATTCATTGGAATTGGTGGTAGTTGATGTGTCGACACTTGGATTGAGTAGAAGACCCTCCCAGAATCAAGCGTGCTTTGTGGAAACCCTGTGGCTAGCTGTGCACTGAAGACTGTTCCTAGACCATGTGTTGGTTCGACGGTTTTGAGTTCTGTTCCTGGATCATGTGTCAGTCTGATAGAATAGCTGGTCCTGGATCATGTGTTGGTCTGATAGATCTGACGACTATTCTTGGATCATGTGTTGGTCCGACAGTTCTGACTTCTGTTCCGAGATCATGTATTGGTCTGACAGAATAGCTGGTCAAGGATCATGTGTTGTTCCAACAGCTCTGACGACTGTTCCTGGATCATGGGTTGGTCTAAAAGTTATGACATCTATTCCTGGATCATGTGTTGGTCTGATACAATAACTATTCCTGGATCATGTTTTGGCCCAACAGAATAGATGGTCTTTGATCATATGTGGGTCTGACATCTCTGATGATTCAGTGGCTATATCTGATCATCTCTATAACTCTACAAGAGTTGTATACCTATGTGAGTTGAGTCAGTAACTCTTGTGTTTCCTTGTGATTGAGATTAATTACTTGATAACATAGGTATATGTATGGACGTATAACTAAGTGGGGTTATCTGTTGATTACATACATTGTGATTTATCCTTGTTGGATTTGAGAGACCTTGATGGTCTCGGTGTCCCTACTGAGTATCGTTATACTCACCCCTGCACAGGCTATGCTCACACCTCATTGTGTTTGTTGCAGAAAACGGACAATGCTGACTGAGGATCAGAGTAGCAGGACTGAACGGTACCCAGAGGAGGACCTTACGACGAGTCGGTACATGGAGGAGACTGACAGACGTGGAGTGCGGTGGAGGCCATCTGTACCTACCCTTTATGTAGGAACGCCGGAGGATGACCCAGTAGATGCTTTAATTTTCTTCAATTGTACTTTCTTTTCAGTTGTACGTGTACTTTCCTGTTGGCCTTGTATTTCCGGCCCCCTTTACTTTTTCAGAACACTTTTGTATATAGCTTTACTCAATGTTTTGCTTTCTGCTCATACTTTGTTTGTGTGTGTTTAATGATTATTAAGGAAATTCCTTCCCAGTGTTAGGGATTTATGCCTTTGGTTCTAGTCACCAGCCCCTAGCCTAAGGAAGGCAGGCTTGGGGTAATCACGGAACGGGCCACAGGGGATGGGTCATGAAAAATTGGTATCAGAGGATTCGGTTCTACTAGAGAACATAGGACTCTGATCATTATTTTCTGTGATGAAATAGTGTTAAGGGTACTGAGTGTGGTTTTCAGTTTAGGGAGTCCAGTGTTGGTGCGGCGGCCGACGTATCCATACACTAGGACCCTGATTTATGATTTCCGACTCAGTGCACGAAAACACTGATTGCGTGGGTGTTTTCAAGAGTTTTCATTGTGATATCTTGAGTCAGATCACCAGGTATAACTTATTGACCGTAGAGCACATGTTTTTTTCAGGATGCCTCCATGCAGACAACTAGCCAGGGTTCCGAGATTTGTGCGTATGGATAGCCCACCGAGCGACAAGGCCTCGGTGCAGGGCCCTTTTACAACAGAGGCACCAGTGGTACCACTACCCGTTGGGCCCCCGATGCCACCAGCCCTAGTAGTAGATATTGCATGCCACCTGAGCGCGTTGCACAAGTTCCAACGCTAGAGGCCTCCTAGGTTTAGGGGTGATATGGACCTGCAGGCAGCTGAGGATTGGCTGGAGGTTGTGGTGAGAGTCTTCAGACTGGTAGGGACACCAACTAACCTTATAGTGATCCTTTCCACGATTCTTCATCAAACAGCAGCAGGAAGATGGTGGAGCCTGATGCTCTAGGTGCATGATGAGGCGACACTACTTAGGGTGAACTCTGAGAGGCTGTTTCGGGCGGAGTATATCCCATCCACCCTATGTGTGGTATGGATACATGAGCTACAACATCTACAGTAGGGTAGCATGACGGTGGCAGAGTACTTAGAGAGGTTCACCGAACTCTCACGTTACTTCATATATATGGTGAAAAACCCATTCTTCAAGGCCTGGACCTTCGAGAAGGGGCTCAGGCAGGAGATCAGAGCTTTGATGACCTCCATCAGCATCCTGACGTAGGCGGGGTTGTTAAAGAGATCCCTCCTAGTGGAGAGTTTCCTTTCTGATAAGTCACCAGCAGCGAGACCAATCACTATTAGACATGTAGATGAGTCTTCTACAGTTGTTAGTAGACAAATTTTGTAGAGGTCCAAGAGGATGAGGCCATCCGGTGGACGACCTCAAGACACGAGTTCAGTTGTACGAGGCATACGAGACAGAGCCAGTCAATCGAGGAACATGTAGTGTTTCACATGCAGTGGGCATGGTCACGTGGCTCGTGACTATATGACCCTCTATTCGTATGATCAGCAGACAGTTGAGGGACCTCCCAGGAAAAGGTAGAGATTCGATCAAGCTGGTCCGCAGGGAGCAGGCGGACATGGCAGAGGAGCTGGTCATGCAGCTGGAGGTGGGCAGAATTTTGAGGTGTTACCGGAACCACCACCAATAGGTCCTCCTCGACCCCAAAAAGTAGGTGTATAGGAGAGATCTCAGATCTATTTAGTTGAGGCATATGACCATGGCGCTCTGTAGATGATTTGAGGTAAGATCTGTGTCTACTCCACCATAGCTGCAGTTCTTATAGACACAGGTTCCAATCACTCTTTCATTGCCACTACCCTCATTCGGAGCACGAAGATTCTGATGGAGCCATTGGATCGATCCTTATATATAGAGACTCCTAAATAAGTAGACTCATTGATTACGCACTAGTGCCGATAGTGTGAACTTACTCTAGGAGGCGAGAGCTTCTACTGGGATCTCCTCGTAGCGGCGTCGAGGCCTTACGATGTCATCTTGGGTATGGACTGGTTATCTACAGTCCATTCTTAGATTTAATATATGAGGTACAATGTGTGCTACTTCCTCACATATGGGACAAGGTTCACCTTCACCGGTGAGAAGGGAGCCTTTGCAGCGCCGGATGGACTTACTCGGAGGAGGGTGCAGCTGATAACTCATTAGTTGGCCTACCTTACCCTCAGAGCAGTTGATGTGGAGAGTCTGAGCTATGTTGTAGTGGTGGAATAGTACACATATGGTTTCCCTGATGATATTCCAATACTACCTCCTCATAGAGATGTGGACTTCTACATTGACCAGTACCCCAGGTCGGCACCGATATCTACACTAGTATATCGGATGGCTCCCACTGAGCTTCGTGAGCTGTGGGTATAGCTATAGGACTTGTAGGGGAAGAGATTCATTCAGCCTAGTGTTTCTACCTGGGCAACCCCAATTCTATTCGCGAAGAAGGAAGATGGAATATTGAGACCTTGTGTCAACTACCGTTTCCTCAACTAGGTGACCGTGAAGAACAAGTACCCACTTCCTAGGATTGACAACCTCTTTGGTTAGTTGAAGGGAGCACGGTGGTTCTTGAAGATAGACCTTAGATCAGGCTATCACTAGCTCAGAGTTCTAGACGAGGATGTGTAGAATATGTCCTTATGGTGTCGGTACGACCACTATGAGTTTTTGGTTATGCCCTTTGGTGTAAGAAACACTTCAGTAGTTTTCATGTGACTCATGAATAGGATCTTCCATCCATACCATGATCGCTTTGTCATAGTCATCATCGATGACATTCTGATCTACTCGACTACTGAGGAGGAGCATGCCTACCATTTTTGGGTAGTACTGGACACACTCTGAGAGCACCAGCTTTATGGAACGCTCTCGAAGTTCCAGTTTTGGATCCGATAGGTTCACTTTTTGGGACATTTCATCTCGAAGGCTGGAGTTGTAGTGAATCTAGGAAAGATTGAGGCGGTACTTTCTTAGCAGCCTCCCAGGTGTGTGACAGAGCTATAGAGCTTCTTGGGTTTGGCTAGTAACTATCGAAGGTTCTAAAAAGACTTCTACATAGTTTCATCACCACTATCAACCTTGACAATGAAGGGGAAACCTTCGTGTGCTCGGAGAGATGCCATCAGAGCTTTCAGGAGCTAAGGAAGAGGATGACTAGTGCCCCCATCTTGAGGATTCCAGCGGAAGGCGTAGGGTACATAGATTACTACGACGCATCAGGGACCAGACTCAGGTGTGTCCTGATGTAGGAATGAGAAGTGATCGCGTATGGTTCTTGGAAGATGAGACAACATGAGCAGAAATACTCTACCCATGACCTAGAGTTAGCAGCAGTGGTCTTTGCCTTGAAGATGTGGAAACACTATCTGGAAGGTGAACGTTTTACCATGTACTCTGATCCCAAGAGTCTCAGGTATATCTTCTCTCAGAAGGACCTAAATCTGAGACAGCTCTAATGGCTTGAGTTCCTCCAGGACTACGATTTCGAGATAGTCTATACTTCTGGGAAGGGGAACGTTGTTGCAGATGCTCTCAGCATGAGATCTGGTATACGGCTACTAGGAGTGGCGACAGAGCGGCTAGCTACCTTACAGATATCCTTTGTGGATAGGGATGGAGAAGCCTTTCTATAGTCTCTTGTAGTCACTCCCACACTTCTTCATCGAGTTAGGGAAGCACAACGTGGAGACACTGACTACGAGACACGACGTGCTCAGATATCCCCAGGGCAGGCACCTGATGGATTTTCTGAAGGTGGGGAGCACTTCTTCCTCTTCAGAGGACCTAATATGGTGCCAGTGTCACTTCAGGAAGAAGTTTTGAGGGAGTTCCACACATCCCCTCTAGCGGTACATCTAGGAGTGGCGAAGATGTACCAGGACTTTCGATGATAGCACTGGTGGCCAGGTTTCAAGAAGGTTGTAGCAGAGTTTGTCTCTTGATGCCTCACTTGTTAAAAAGTGAAGGAGAATCAGGTACCAGCAGGCTTGGTTCATCCTTTAGAGGTTCCGGAGTGGAATTGGGATGGTATATCCATGGACTTCCTAACGGGTCTTCCACGTACATCTAGGGGTCATGACTTGATTTGGGTGATCATCGACCGACTCACCAAGTCGGCTCACTTCCTACTGATCAGATAGCAGGGTTCAGTAGAGAGATTGGGATGAATCTCTATGTAGGATATTGTGCGGCTACATGGAGTAGTGTATTCTGTTGTCTCCGATCATGACACACAATTTACATCCCGGCTATGGAAGTGGTTGCAGGAGGCTTTCACGATGCAGCTACGTCTGAGCACCGCCTTCATCCTTTGACAGATGGCCAGATTGAGAGGACCATTCAGACCCTCGAAGACATGGTACATGCTTGTGTCCTCTACTTCAGTCACATCTGGGAGGATCACTTACCCTTGGTGTAGTTTTCCTACAACAACAGTTATCACTCCACCATAGGGATGGCACCTTTTGAGGCATTTTACGAGTGACCTTGCAGATCACCCTTGTGATGGACAGACCCTGGGGAGTCAGCACTGGTGGGACGAGAGATGGTACGGGCTACCATAGAGAAGGTGAAGATCATCCAGGAGTGGATTAAGATTTCACAAAGCTGACATAAGTCGTATGCTGACAGGAGATAGAGACCTATGGAGTTCGAGAATAGAAACCACGTCTTTCTATGGGTCTCACCTCAATGAGGTCTACAGAGGTTTAGTCGAGGCGGAAAGTTATCTCCAAGATTCATCAGACCTTTATAGGTCCTCATCATTGTATGCGAGGTGGCTTACCACTTGTCTCATCCACCCCAGTTACACCGGGTGCACGATGTCTTCCACATATCCCAGCTGAGGGGATATGTGCATGACTCTTCTCACATCATCGACCATGGAGAGCTGGACATAGATGATGGAAAACTTTCACGGAGCTTCCAGTGGAGATTGAGGATCGAAAGGAGTGGGTCCTACATTGATGGTCGATACCTCTGGTGCGCATTCCCTGGCAGCACAAGAACCTCCAGGAGACCACATGAGATCGGGAGGCTCAGATGCGTGCTTAGTACCCTCATTTGTTCCCATAGTTCGAGTTGTAGCTTATGGGGATGTAAAGACCTGATGTAGGGAGAATGTAAAGACCCAGAAATCCCATGGATGTTTTTTAATACATGGGATTTTTACTAGTCTGTGAAAACTGATGACGCTTGATTCCGAGGCCCGGTGTGCCCGGAATCAATTTCTGAATTTTACTTCGGGTACGTTCAGTAAACGCATGAGCGGGTTTTTTATAACTTTTGACCGGTGCTCAGAAATTAAATCCAAGAGCACCATTGAACTCACAGCGCCAATATTCTCTTAAGAGGACTTTCACTTTGATGGTACTGAGTTGAGGATAAAAGTTAGTTTTTGGGTTTTTGTGTGAAGTAATAAAATAAAGTAAGCTCACTTTATTTTATTTTTAACGTCCATGTGGAGGTTGAGTGGTTAAAAACTCCTCATAGGAGTTGGATGTGGGACTACCACACCTTAACCTCCCTTGGGAGGTTAGGGTGGTGGGGCCCAACCGAGAATCACCTCCGGTGAGAGTTTTTGACGTGGGGATCACACGAGGCTTAACCCCTATTAATAGAGGGGGGTAAAACCTCCTCGACTCCCCATTAAATGGGGAGAAACCCCTTGAACTTATCCACCTTAATGGAGCCAACTTCCCTTTAATTTAATTTGTGCCATCTCTCGAGCTTTAATTAGGTGGATCCACTTAATTAAAATCTCCAATTGGAATTGTTATTCCAACTCCACCCCATTAATTAAATGAGTCAACTCATTTAATAAAATCATTCAATTTGAATTTACACCAACGAATATAATAGATCTTAATCTATTATTTGGCTACGATTTCATTTTGGGTGGATTGAAGAGAAAGGAGGAACTTGGGATAAATATTGGGAGAAGGCTCCCAATGAAGAATGATCTTCCTCAAATTTCTTCCTCAGAACCGCCTTCGATGCAGGACGTTTTCGACTGATCTTCCCCCCTCATCGTAGTCAACGAACCGATGCACGATCTTGGATTGGAAGTGCATGACAGACGCGAAGAATGGCGACAACATCATCTTCTTCCCGTGACTTCATCATCGAGCAATGATCAAAGGTCGGTGGTTTACCTTGAGTATTATTTCCTTTCCTTCTTCTCATCTTCATTAAAAAGGAATCGATGTGATGTGTTGTAAACAATTTTTGTTCAAATTTCTTCCTCTTTGTTGAACCAATTGTTATCATCCCTAAACGCGGAGTGTGCGGGCCAAACTAACATGGCCCGACTCCCTCCACCATTCTCTTTGTGAAGTTTATTTCGGCATGGCGATGAAGCAAAAATGAGGCGACGAAGGTGCCAACGACAAAGGACGTGATACCCGCGGCCTCTGTGAACGGCGCCTCCCCCGCGATGCACCAGTGTTCCCGGCAGAACATCATCGGCCCATACCGGCCCGATCCGTGCCAAACCGGCCTGCCTGGCAGCTCACGACCGTCGGCCCGCCTGCCCCTGGCCTGCCCACCGGCCTACCGGGGCGCTACTTGCGTGTCCCCCCGGCTTACCCGTGGCCTTCCCACGGGCTGCCCGGTGCCCCACCTTCCTACCCGTGTGCTGTCCGCGCACCCCATGCGCCCCGCGACCTGCCCGCGCGCTGCCCCTGCACCCCGTCTGCCTTCCCGCGCACAACCCATGCCCTACCCAATGCCCTGTGGCCTGCCCGCGTGCTGCCCGCACACCCCGCTGGCCTGCCCACGCGCTGCTCGCGCCTTGTGCAGCCTGCCCCCACCCTACCGGCCTACCCGGTGCCCCGCGCGGCCTGCCCGCGCCCTTGCCCTTGGCCGAACCGACTGAGCCACACAGGTCACCCGAGACGGCATGCGGTGTCCTTCGCGGTGTCGCTGGCCAAACCAGCTTGGCTTTCCAGGCCGAGCCGCCCGTGCCGCGCCCCACGTGGTGCTAGCCGAACTGGCCCTGGCCTCCGGGCCATGCCACTTATGCGACGACCTTTGGGTCGAACTGCCCATGTAATCCGCTGGGTCGGTCCAAGCAGACCGGGCCGAACCTAGCGGGCGGACCCACCCAGCAAGCCGGGTCGGACCCGGTGGGTCAGACCGGGTCGACCCAGACTGAGTCAGCCCAGTCTGGGTTGGGCCGAGTTGGTCCGACCGGGTCGGACCAGGCCAGGCCCATTACTGACCCTGTTACTTCCTTTGGTCGTATCTTTGGCACCAGACGATCGTTTGACGAACCGTCAGCGGCACTGGTTTTCTTGTAGTAGGACTGCACGGTACCCGGAGTTGGACCTTATGACTAGTTAGTACACGGAGGAGACTTCCAGACATGGAGTGTTGTGGAGGCCATATGTACCTACCCTTCAGGTAGGAACCCTGGAGGATGACCTAATAGCTACTTTACTTTTCTTCAATTGTACTTTCTTTTCAGTTGTACCTATAATTTCCTATTGGGCTTGTATTTCTGTCCCCCTTTACTTTTTCAGCACACTTTTGTATATAGCTTTACTTAGTGTTTTTCTTTCATCTCGTACTCTTTTTGTGTGTGTTTACTGATTATTAAGGCAATGCCTTCCCGGTTTTAGGGATTTACGCCTTTGGTGCTAGTCGCCAGCCCCTGGAGTATGGAAGGCGGGCTTGGGGTAGTCACGACACTAGCTCCGGGGGATGGGTCATGACAGTATGTGAATTAAAATACTTAAAAATGATCCAAAACATTATATTATGTACACACATTTTTTATCATTCTTATAAGAAGTAATTTTTAATTCAACACAAGGATAATTGTTTTTGTTGAAGAATTACTATCATATGTGTTCATGGTAATGAAAATATTAAAATTATTGGGGTTTTATTCCTACTAAAGGAATAAAATGGGCAGAATTGCTTGATTTTAATTCATGGGAGTAGGAAGAATACCTTGAACATAGAGTAGATTACCAAATGAAAACTTTAAAACCCCATGCTACATAAAAATTGAAAAGACGACCATTACTGATAAGTGGGAAGAGTTTTTATAGTGAACATATAGTCCTTTCATCCACCTCCTCATTTAGTAGAAATATCCATGCAATCTATGTGATAAATTTTTAAAATAAGATCTCACAAATGAATAATTCAATGATATATAATATGATTATATTGAGAAAAAATATCATAAAAAGAAGTGATTGGTTGAAATCAACATGATAAAGGAGTCAATTTTTTTCATTTATTCACATAGTATGTGGATGGATAAGAAGTATTTTAGCAATAGGAATCATAGGAGATGAAGTTGATCCTTTGAAGTATTATAATATTGAGACCAAAAAATGGATGATGAAAATAAATGAATTTAGGCACTCAAACAATAAAAAAATAATATTTATTCCCCCGAAATATAAATGAATCAATGTTATAAAAGGAGAACAATGAATTGAATTTGATTCATTTTGAGGAGAAGAAGTTGGGGGCTATGGAAGTGGAGGATAAATAGAAGGGAATGGTGGTGGGACAAGCTTATTGGACAGATGAGAAATAATATATATTGAATATTAATTTATTAATTAATATTTAATTTATTTTGTGAATTTAGAATAATTTAACAATTATAAATATAAATATTATTATTATAGATATGGGATTCTGCATGGATGTAGAAAAAAAATAAGGGGGCATATTCTATTATTACATTCTAAACCAAATTTTATATAAACCCAAATATATTATTTCTCCATGTATACAATTCGTTTTTTTTTTGCACAACAACATCCAGAGATAATCCTCTCAAAGCCCTAGTGATCTTCCGTTCTAAGAGCACACTCTTATATAGAGAGAAATCATCCTCCACCATATTTTTCATGTTTAGAGATATTTAAGATAATACTTGTTTGAAGATATTATTGTGTTTATCAATTTAAAATGACAAAAGCATTAATATCATCTGCGCTAGTTCTCATAGATTTCTACGATGATGTTTATTGGTTTATGTAGTACATATGGATCACTACAATTGGGAATCTACTATTGATTCCAACATCACAAAGAATGTATTAGGTTAAGGTGTTTTCAGACCCATAAACTATGAGATAATTCCCTTTAAGGTAATTATTTAATTTTCTAAATTAATAATAAATAGTATGTGATGATCTTGTGCTAGGTTTTAGACTTATCAATAATCAATTAATCATTTTTTATGTTCTATTGATATAAGTATTTATCATTTTGAAAACATCAAATCAATCAGGAGTTTCAGAAAAAAAAGATGAATTCGGAATATCCCTTTTAGAACATCAGCTACGATCAAAACAATCTAGTGGAATAAAATGGATTCAAATAATTATTTATATTTATTTAAGGATCATTTATTGATTTACGAATTTTCCAATGGTGTTTTAAATGCGGTGTATTTAATTACACAACCCATGTTTACTAGGTCAACTTAGCACATTGTTTGCAAAAATACACACAATGTAACTTCTATACATGATGTGTAGTCCATAAGTCAGAGGCGGTCCTTGTATCTTCTTACTGGACCTACATGGCCCGTTACCATTTAGCTCATAGCCCCTGTAGATTCTATGTAATCAATTATTTTTTATTTTATTGTTACACACCTAGTCTCTAGGCATGTGATACAAATATAAGGGTAGAAATATAGAGACTGTGTGGATGGATTTCATATTCCAAGTATAATAAAAATATTTATATAGTTAAAAATTTATTTATTATACTTCTTAATACGAATATAAATGTATTATGTGTGGTCAATAAGTTGATTATGTATGATGTGAGATGGGTTATATATATATTAAACTTATAATTAATTATCTACTTAATGTTATGAATTACATATAATTTATAAGTCATAATATAGTTATTACTCTATCTGCATCAAAAATATTACATGGTACGTTAATACCATGTGTTCCTTGTGCTCATTATGTTGACAATACACACCATGAAATTATGTTATATGTTGCATATATTAGAAGTCGTGTGAGTAAACATTATATGAATATAATAAACATGTGGTAGTTTGGATAAGTACTCAATATTTTTCCTCTACGGTTCATTTTTGTAAATAGTTAATTTTAAATAAATTTATTTAATCTCTTTAAAATTAGTATCTATGAGAATCTCAAGAGAATTTATGGGAGAATTGAGATAAGAAATTTATTTCTTATATAAGCTAATTCATTTATTTATGAATGATTTATCTTAAATAAGAAGAATTCAGAAAACATGAAAATTTTTTATATGTGTAATTTTTTTCTTTATAGAGATGATAAATATTAGAGAACATACCTTTTTATATTATTATTTTCTTTTAATTTATTATTAAATTAAAATTTTCCCTATATTTCAACCATAATCTCATTATATAAGGGCTATGTGCCCACGGTTTCATTTATGTAAACCCCTTAACCAATCCATTGGTTCCCCTCACATATGTGTGAGTAAAAGAATATTTAATATATGGATCTCCCAAGATAGCGGAGGTGGTTCAAGTTTGGAGTTGAGGATAAACCAATCCAAGAAAAATACATAGGTGGATAGGTGTAAGGATGCAATATTATACATAAAATGGTTCAAATGTTTTTTACTGCATGTTAAGAATTTGTTTATTATTCTCTAGATAAACTAACAATTAGTAGAAGATCATGATCAGAGAACAGTAATATTTTATTTATTTCATGATTCATGGTTATTTCCTTATAAATTTTTTTCCATGATCATATTATTTAATGAATTATAGAGAATGAAATATAGAACTAAAATAAATTGTATTATGCATGAATTTTATCTAAGAAATGATAAATAACTTTAAGTAAATTCAATTAATATTTACAAGTATGTAATGAAGTAAAAAATGGTAAACATATGGATAATTATAAAAAACCTCAATTATATATATCATGTTGGTATATCCTTCCGATACTACAGTTAAAACAAATCCATAGTTCAAGGTGTATGACCAGCCAAGGTTTGGGTGCTTTCAATTATCAGGGAATTCTCACAAGATGTTTTGGGTTAAATTAAATTAGTTCACTTCAGGGGATGACTACCAAATAAGGATATGGTGTAACTAAGAGGAAATGATGATGAATTCCATTTTAAAGATTTCTGGATTAGGGGATTCCTCTGAATAGTTCAAGGAACTACGAGTTAATGTAATAAAAATTATGCCTACCTAAAACCCCTAAAATTTCTTAACCAGATAATGTATGGGTGATTATAATGGGAATATAGAAACTTTAAATAAAATTTTCCCAGAAATATGATATTCTAAAGCTAATGGTGATGGCTGTTGGGTTTTAATAAAATAATGGGATGTTAAAAAATAAAATATTTATTTATTTCTATACCGTTTATTAGATATAAAACCAATAAAATACTAATCTTATTTATATAAATGATAATAAACATTAAATCACTCACATCACTATTATCTATTCATAAGAAGGATAACCTTCTCACCAAAAATAATTTCCAAGAGTGGTAAGGATTATTAAAATTTATCCTATTCCATGAAAGGAAATGAAATATGATGGAAGAACCTATTTCTAATGTTCCTAGTAAAGAGGCTTGTGAGGAAGAGTTATCTCTCTCTGTTAAACATTTTAATGTTGCTATAGATGTTTAATGTTTCATGATATCTTCCATAACCAATGATATTTTAAAATAACATGAGGACATGTATGCATATAGCATGATATCTCACCTTTGTTAATTTAATCAAGATAAGGTGGGCCAAAAGTTATATGAAATCTCCAATGATTTTTTTACAACTATGATTAAATAGTCAGAACCATTTAGAACTCATGTATTCAAGATTATTGGATACATTTAATGCTTAGACATATTAGGAATTAAATTACCAGACGAGTTGCATGTAGATCTCATACATGCATCACTAAAAAAGATCTTCTTTAGTTTTATTATTAACTATAACATGAAAAATAACAATAAGTGTCTTTTGAAACTTCTTACTATGATTCTACATTAGATAATTACATGGGACATGATAAGAACCCAATACTTATAGAGAATAAGAAGGGGAAAAAGGTTAAGGGGCCCATTTGTCAAAAAAAGTTTAGAGCTCCATATCATTATCCATCTAAAATGAGGAAGTTCAAGATGTAGGGAAATAAAAAGGAAGGCACATGTATTTCTTGTGGAAAGAAAAGAGACAGGAAGAGGAACCACTCCATGAATGAAAAGGTAGATAAAGGTTCATTAATTATCAAGAGAAATATTTAAATATATATACATTGGATATTATATATAGATCTTGGTTCTCAAATATGTATCCCAATGCAGAATAAAAGTAGAATCTGAAACGTTTCTAGAGTGGTGGATTTGTGAGTTTCCAATAGTGTGAGTATAGTTATTATATCCATTTGATACTACATCTTTTAATTGCCTATATGAATGATATTTGTTTTATTATATTTCAATTATGTATTAATTATTAACAAGAACATAATTTCAATACCATTCGTAGATATAGATGGTTTTATGTTCAAATTTTGAAAATAAAGTAGTTTCTTTTATAAATAAATCATATGTTATGGAAATGAAAATTTATATAAAATTTTTATATATTAAATTATGAAAACTATGTATGGGAAATTGATAAAAAAAATCATGTTCAGATCCATCATATAACTGAAAACTATAGCATCACCATATTTCTTATATAATCAAAAAGTATTTGAAAATGATCTATATATTTGGATATTTACAATATTTTGAGCTAAAAACTCTTAACATATGTCATTCTTGTTTGAAAGGAAAAATTTCCAAATCTTTATTTGATTTACATGGTGAAAGGGACATAGAGATTCTAGGATTGGTACACACTACTATGGTCGACCACTTCCTATTGATGCTAGTGGTGGTCATTCTTACTTCATATCTTTTACAAATGACTTGAGTAGATATGGATATGTCTACTTGACGAAGAATAATTACACGTACGTTGAAAAATTAAAATAATTCAATAATGAATTAAAGAATCAAAATGGATGTATTATAATGAACATTTGATCAGATTGAGGTGGTGAATATCTTAAATAAGAGTTTATCAACTTTTTACAGGTGGTTTTGATTCATTTTTAAATCACTACACGTTATGTGCCATAGTGGAATGGTTCTAGTGAAAGGTGGAACTATAACATTCTAGATATGGTAAGGTCAATAATGTTTCATGAAGATAATCCATTATATTTTTTGGGATATACATTATAAACTATGGAATACATGTTAAACTAAGTATGAATTAAAGAAACAAAAAAAACCTTTTTGTGCTATTGAGTAAAAGGAAACTCATTTTTTCACATAAACCTGTATGGGATTGTAAGGTATTTCTTAAGTAATTATAAAGAAAAAACCATTGAACCTTAGGGTATAAACTATATCCTCAGAAGGTATCCTAATGAAACAAATGGATAATACCTATAAAACTCCTCAAAAAAGAAAGTGACTATTTCCAACAAATCCATCTTTCTTGATAGGGATCCCATAATCATAAATGAATGTGGGAGTAAGATACAAGTAGAAAAAGTTGATTCTCAAGGTAAAAAAGAGTTACTACATGAATAGATTCCATAGGTTCCCATGGAAAATGTAGCTCCTGAAACATAAGTACTACATAGAAGCATGAGAGAGATAAGAGAACTAGGGTGATATTGTTTTCTAGTAATTGAATATGGAGACTCATTATCGGTTAACAGTAATGAAAATTTATCAAGAAAATTGGAAATATAGAGCTCAAAAGAAAAAATATGGTAAGAATATATGAATTATGAAATGTATTCCATGTGTCTAAACTATGTACTTGTTCCATTAGATGTGCCACTTGATGTCAATACCGGAGTCTGGAAATGGGTATTCAATAGAAAAATGGACATGGAATGTAGAGTAAATACCTATAAATAAATTCTACTGTATAATTGGTTTAAATAACATCAATTAATTTTTTATGATGAATCATTTTAACTAGTTTCAATGTTTAAATCCATCATAAATTGAAAATCTATACCAACATACCAGGATTATGAAATTTTGAAGATGGATGTAAAAAAATCATTCATTAATGGGGGAACCTTATGGATGATGTATACACAAGACATCTAGAAAAGTATATGAGTCAAGGTGATGAAAAAAATTATATATAGGTTTCACAGGTCTATTTATGGATGGAAGAATGTATCCAGGTTAGGGAACATTTTATTTAATGAATATAACAATGATATTTGTTTTACTGAGAATAAATGTGATCCATGTGTTTATAAGAGGTGCAGTGGGAATGATGTTTTAACCATGTAGTATAATTTGATAAAATATTACATATTTTAAAATACATACCATTATTCTAGTGTATTAATGAATTATTAAATGCTCAATCATGAATGATATATATAATGAATTTTACATTCTAGAGATCAAGATATTTCATGATACATCCCAAAGGTTTCTTGGACTACATGAAGTTACATGTTTCTGTCTGATTCTAAGTAGTTTTGTCATCAAAAAATATAAGAGGAGATTGGTTTCAGTGTCATATTGTATAAATATTTCAATGATAATGTATCCTCGTACAGAGTAGGTGAAAAAGATACTGAGTAATATACTATAATCTTTAGAAATAAGATCAATTATGTATCCCATGTTATATATTAGAATTTATGTTTCCTATGCATTTATCATAGTAGGTTTATATCAAGATAATCTAGGAGGAAGAAATTTGTCTAATTTAAAGACTATCATTAAATATATAAGAATAAATATGGATATATTCATCGTGTATGGAGTATATGAGGATCTAGTCATTTGGGGTAATAATGATTCTTGTTTTTAGATAGATCAAAATGATCCGAATTCATAGTCAAGATATGTTTTTTTGTCTCGATAGAGGATATGTGAGATCAAAGAGCACGAACAATCTAGTTCTATCTGATTCTATAACAGATTCTAAATATGTAACAGCTTACTATAGAGACAAATAATCCATTTGGATATGAATCATTATTCAGGATCTTGATGTGGTACCTAAAAGTAAAGACACCATCACCTCATATTGTGATAATACAACAACTATGGCTTTTGAAAAAGAACCAAGGGACCACCAACAAACAAAGAATATACTATATACGTATCACCAATTGGGGATTTTCATAGAGGGGGTGAAGTTTCATAAATAATATTTTCCATGGAAATTATTTTTGTAACCCTTAACTATAGGGATATCTCAGTATAAGCATGAGTATCATATGAGATATAGTGTAACGAATTATGTTAGTAGACGGATATGCTGAAATAAAAAGAGTATTATTATTTTACCCCTTGAACAAACTTTAGTGTAATTTATGGTAACTATTCATTATTATTTTTTGGATATTAATAAACTATCTATCACATCATGATTGTTCATATGGATAAAATAGAATGTGAGAATTTCCGAATAGTAATTATCACATGGAAAGGTCATATAATTTACCTACTATGATGATATCCCTAAAGTTCCATGATATAATTCATAAATATGTGTTCTATTAAAAAGTGAAATCATTTTAGGTACATAAATGATAAAATCTTTCAGGGGTGGAGAAATATAGGACATTGAGGAACCTTATCATGGTTGACTCCCATTGTATTTTTTATTACGAAAAATTATAAGAACAATACCTTCCTATATGAAATCCTCATTTATATGTGTCATTGGATTTTCTTATATATGGATGTGTGCATACAATTATTATTAATGGAAGTTATGAGTTTCGTAATTTTATGTATTTATGAAATCTAAGATAAAATATATTTACATCAATGTAGGATACATTGGGTGTGTCATGATTAATATTTCATTAATGATTAAAATGAAAAAGGATTTTCAATTTTATTATTTAATGAGAGCCTATATATTAGATCTTATGATTGAAATGTTATAGAAAAAAAATAAGTGGCCAGGATTTTCTGTAGGAATGTGTAATTTCAGGAAAATCAGAGAATGAGACATCGAGCATATTGGTTGATGGTGCTGACATGTAAACTGCTTTATTAGAGACATCATGATAAAGGGATTCAAATAAAAAATTATAATGACTATGTGGTTTTATGTCATTGAGAGTTTTTTTTATTTCTATTTGGGTTCCATGGTGTGTTAATAGATGCTAACCTTATAAATTGGGAAACATTTCTAGTGCCACTAAGAAAGAGGCCTTCCTGGCTGCTGTCACGCCCTGCTGGTGCCCCCGCGGCCTACCGACACCCTGTTGGCAGCCCCACGGCCTACCTGGCCACTTCCACGCCCTGCCCGGCGCTCTGCCTGGCGCCCCCGCGGCCTGCCCGGCACCCTGTCGGTGCCCCCGCGGCCTGCCCTACCCCTGTCGCACCCTACCCGACACACCCGCCACTTGCTCGCACTCCATGAAGCCTACCGCTGGTCTCTCGACCGACCCGAACTCCCAGGCCAAGTCACCTGGGATGCGCCCCTCGCGGCGCTGGCTGAACCGGCCCCAGCCTTCGGGTCGAGTCACCTATGTGGCGACCTCCGAGCCGAACCACCCTCGTAGTCCACTGGGCCAAGCCCAATAGACCGGGCCAAACTTAACGGGATGACCCCCCCAACAGACCGGGTCGGCCCATTCTGGGTGGGGCAGAGTCAGTCCGACCGGGTCCGACCGGGCCCAGGCCCATAACTGCTCCTTTATATTCTCTAGCCATATCTTTGGCACGAGACATCCATCTGATGTACTATCAGTAGCACCGGTATTCTTGGAGCGTACTTGTCCCTTTGAGTATGTCCCACTGGAATTTTGGGTATTGTTGAGTTACGGTCAGGTTGGATTGTACACAAATACAACCAGACCCCTGGGACAAAAAGGCTAATAACTAACAGACCAAACATCCGATTGACGCACCGTCTATTACGTTGAGACCCCTATGATGTGGAAGACCTTTGAGATACTTCTTCGTGGAACTTAGTGATAGTTGGAGTATTTTACAGTAGCTCATGGAGCGGATCCTTCCAGTGGCGAGCAGACAGAGTGTAGAGACCTAGTAGCTGGTAGACCTGATGACTGCTTGACCGTTTCGACTCAAAGTGATTCGACTAGCCTAGTGGGGAACGCCTGGTAGTTGGTGGAATACCCATGATATAGGAGTGCCAGGTAGTTGGCAGAAGACCCATGGTACTCGACAGGAGGAGTACCTCTGCAGGCTATTAGGGGGAGTGTCTAATAGTTGGCCACATACCCACTGCGGAGGAGCGCCTGGTAGTTGGTAGCAGACCCGCGGTACTCGACAGGAGGAGTACCTCAGCAGTCCAAGGTTTGTTAGGACCGCCTTGATGTCGAGACAGGACCACTGTACTCGATTGAGGAGGAGTTCTCCAGTAGCCATGGTTTCAATAATGAAAATCCTTGTTTGAGCTGAGTCAATGACTTTTGTGTCTTCCTCATGATTGAGATGAGTTACTATATAACTTAGGTATATGTATGGGAATATATATAAGTAATGGTTATCCGTTGAATTCATACTTTTTCGTTTATCCTAGTTGGATTTGGTGAGACCTTGAGGGTCTCGGGCTGCCTACTAAGTATCATTATACTCACCCCTGCACGGACTATGCCCGCAACTCGTTGTGTTGGTTGCAGACGACGGACAACGCTCACTGAGGCAGAGAGTAGCAGGACTGGACGATACCCGGAGTTGGACCACTTGGTGTGATGGTACACAGAGGAGATAGATAGATGGGAGTGCTGAGGAGGCTATATGTTCCAACCCTTCAGGTAGGAACCCCGGAGGATGACCCAGTAGCTCCATCACTTTTCTTCAGTTGTACTTTCTTTTCAGTTTTACTTGTACTATCCTATTGGGATTGTATTTTCGGCTACTTTTACTTTTTATTAATTCCTTTGTATATGGTTTTACATTGTGTTTTGCTACCATTTGTGTACTCTGATGTGTTTGTTTGCAGTTATAAAGGCAATGCCTTCCCAGTTTAGGGATTTATTCCTTGGTGCTAGTCTCCATCCCCTGGCCTATGGAAGGCGGGCGTGGGGTAATCAGGATATATGCCCTGGGGGGCGTGTCATGACAAATTGGTATCAAAGGAGTCAGTTCTACCGCAGAACTTAAGACTCTAGTAATCTCTTTTCTGGGAAGAAATAGTGTTAAGGGTACTAAGTGTGGTTTTCAGTTCAGGGAGTCCAGTGTTGGTGCGGGCGGTCGATGTATCCAGAAACCAGGACCCTAACTTCTGATTTTGGACTCAGGGCACGAAAACACTGTTTGCGTGTGTGTTTTGAAATGTTTTTCTTTAAGTCAGCTCAACTAGGTCATCTCACCAGGTATAAATATATTGACCGTGTCACATATGTTTCTTTCAGGATACCTCCTCGCAGACAACCAGTTAGAGCCCTGAGAGTCGTACGCACTTACAACCAACCGAGGGACGAGGCCTTAGTGCATGGCACATTTCTAGCAGAGGCACCCGCGGTGCCACATCCTGTTGGGCCACCGATGCCACCAACCCCAACAGCAGACTATGCATGCCACGTGAGCGCTTTGCATGAGTTCCAGCACCATAGGCCACCCAGGATCAGGGGAGAGATAGGCCCACAGGTAGCTAGGGATTGGCTGGAGGCTGTAGTGAGAGTCTTCAGGCTAGTAGGGACACCGGTGGACTTCATGGTATTCCTTGCTTCCATCCTCCTTTAGGCAGCAGCATGATGATGGTGGGGCCTGATGCTCCAGGTGCATGACAAAGCGATGCTACTATGGACAGACTTCAGGAGCCTGTTTCGGGTGGAGTTTGTCCCAGCCACCCTTCGAGCGGCACAGATACAGGAGCCACTGCATCTATAGCAGGGTAGCATGATAGTAGCACACTACTCAGCGAGGTTCACCGACCTCTCACGCTACTCCACTGATATGGTATGAGACCCATTCTTCCGGGCCCAGACCTTCGAGAAAGGGCTCAGGCGGGAGATCAGAGTGTCGATGATCTCACTCAGCATCCCGACACAAGCGGGAGTGTCAGAGAGATCCCTCCTAGTGGAGAGTTTCCTTGCTGAGCAGTCACCGACAGCGAGACCCACCACCAGGAATCACGTAGCGTAGTATTCTATAGCTGTAAATAGATAGATGTCGCAGATGTCCAAGAGGACTAGACCTAAAGGTGGTCGACCGCATGACTCAGGATCAGTTGTGTGGGGCACCCGGAGTGGAGACAGAACCATTCATGCCAGGAGTGGGCAGTGTTACTCATGCAGCGGGCTTGGTCACATGGCTTGTGACTGTCCAACCTGTCATTCTAATGATCAACAGACAGTTTAGGGACCTCTCAGGAAAAGGAATATGTTCGATCAAGGTGGTCTGCAGGGAGGAGGAGAACATAGTAGAGGAGATGGACGTGCAGCTGGAGGTGGACGATGTTTCGAGGTGTTTCCATCACCACCACCTGGAGGTCCACCCCGACTGCAGGGAGCGAGTGGACATGGGAGAGCTCAGCTTTAGGTAGATGAGTCTTACGATCACGGCGCTCCGGAGATGATTCAAGGTACGATCTGTGTCTACTCTACCTTAGCTGCAGTTCTTATAGACACAAGTTTCAGTAACTCTTTCATTGCCACTACCCTCATTTGGAGCTCAAAGATTCTGACGGAGCCGTTGGCTCGATCCTTAGGGCTAGAGACTCATACGGGAGCTGACTCAATGATTACACATTGGTTCCAGTAGTGTGAGATTACTCTAGGAGGTGAGAGCTTCGGCTGGGATCTCCTCGAAGCGGCGTCAAGGACTTACGACATCTTCTTGGGTATGGACTGGCTATCTACAGTCCATGCTTAGATTGATTGTATTAGGTGAAAAGTGCGGTGTGTCCACACAGATGGGACCAGGTTTACCTTCACCGGCGAGAAGGGAACCTTTGCAGCATAGGACAAACTTACTCAGAGGAGGGTCCAACTGATCACTCATCAGTTGGCCTACCTTACCGTCAGGGTAGTTGATGTGGAGAGTCTGACGTATCGTGTAGTGGTGTACCAGTACGCAGATGTTTTCCCTGATGATATTTTATGACTACCTCCTCGTAGAGAGGTGTAATTCTACATTGACATGTATGTCGGGATGACACCGATATCTACTCCAGCATATTGGATGGCTCCCGCTGTACTTCGTGAGCTGCGGGTACAACTTTAGGACTTAAAGGGGAAGCGATTCATCCAGACTAGTGTTTCTCCTTGGGCAGCCCCGATTCTATTTGCCAAGAAGGAGGACAGGATCTTGAGTCTTGGTGTTGACTACCATCGCCAGAACTAGGTGACCTTGAAGAACAAGTACCCACTTTTGATGATTGGCGAACTCTTCGACCAGTTTAAGGGAGCACGGTGGTTCTTGAAGATTGACCTCAGATCAGGCTATCACCAACTCAGAGTTCGAGATGAGGATGTACAGAAGATAGCCTTCTGGTGTCGTTATGGCCACTATGAGTTCTAGGTTATGCCCTTCGGTGTAACCAATGCTCCAACAGTGTTCATGAGTCTCTTGAACAAGATCTTCCAGCCTTACCTCGATCACTTGGTCATAGTCTTCATCGACGACATTCTGATCTACTCAACTACTGAGGAGGATCATGCCTACCATTTTCGGGTAGTACTAGACACACTCCAAGACCACCAGCTTTATGGTAAGCTCTCGAAGTGCCAGTTTTGGATTTGAGAAGTTCACTTTTTGGGACACGTCATCTCAAAGGCTAGAGTGAGAGTGGATCTAGCAAAGATTGAGGCGGTACTTGCTTGGGAGCCAACCAGAAGTGTGACGGAGGTGCGGAGTTTCTTGGGATTGGCTGGATACTACCGGATATTTATTCCAGTCTTATCTATAGTTGCAACACAACTATCATCCTTGAAGAAGAAGGGGAAACCCTTTGTGTGGTTGGAGAGATGCCAGTAGAGCTTCCAAGAGCTGAGGTAGAGGCTAACAAGTGCCCCCGTCTTTAGGCTTCTAGAGAAAGGCGTAGGGTACGTAGTCTACTTCAAAGCATCAAGGACTGGACTTGGGTGTGTCCTGATGCAAGAGAAAGTAGTGATCTTATATAGTTCTCAGTAGCTGAGAAATCATGAGCAGAGCTACGCTACCCATGACCTAGAGTTAGCAGCAGTGGTCTTCTCGTTGGAGATGTGGCGGCACTATCTGACGGGCGAGCATTTTACTATGTATTCTGATCACAAGAGTCTCATGTATATCTTCTCTAAAAGGGACCTAAACTTGAGATGGCGACGCTGGCTTGAGTTCCTCCAAGACTAAGAATTTGAGATAGTCTATACTCATGGGAAGGGGAACGTTTTTGTGGATGCACTCAGTAGGAGATTTGGTATACAACTAATAGGAGTGGCGACGGAGCAGCTAGACGCTTTATAGATATCCTTTGTGGATAGGGAAGGAGTAGACTTTCTGCAGTCTATTACGGTCAGTCCCCCACTTCTTTGGCGATTTCGAGAAGCACGACAAAGGGACGCTGATTGTGAGACTTTACGTGCTCAGATATCCACAGGGCAGGAACCTGATGGATTTTTTGAAGGTGGGGATCACGTCATCCTCTTCAGAGGAATTACCTTGGTACTAGTAACACTACAGGAGGAAGAGTTGAGGGAGTTCCACACGCCCACTTTAGCGGTACATCCAGAAGTGGCGAAGATGTACCAGGACCTTCGACGACAGCACTGGTGTCCAGGTATGAAGAAGGAAGCAGCGGAGTTTGTCTATCGATACCTCACTTGTCAGCAAGTGAAGGCGGAGCACCAGGTTCCAGTAGGCTTGGATCATCCTTCAGAGGTCCCAGAGTAGAAGTGGGATGGGATATCCATGGACTTCGTGATGGGTCTTCCACGTACATCCAGGGGTCATGACTCGATTTGGGTGATCATCGACCGACTCACCAAGTCGGCCCACTTCCTACCGATCAGAGATCAGGGTTCAGTAGAGAGCTTGGAACGCCTCTTTGTGCAGAAGATTGTGCGTTTATATGTAATACCTTAAACGATTGTCTCTGATCATGACAACCTATTTACTTCCTGGCTATGGAAGGGGTTGCAGAAGGCTTTCGGGACACAGCTTCGCTTGAGCACTGCCTTCCATCCTCCGACAGATGGTCAGACTGAGAGGACCATCCAGACCCTCGAGGACATGCTGCATGCCTGTGTCCTCGCCTTCGGTCATAACTGGGAGGATCACTTACTGCTGGTAGTGTTTTCCTACAACAACAGCTATCACTCCACCATAGGGATTACACCTTTCGAGGCGTTGTACAATCGACCTTGCAAATCACCACTGTGCTGGACAGACCCTGGGAAGTCAGCACTAGTGGGACCAGAGATGGTACGAGCTACTACGGAGAAGGTGCAAATCATCCGAGAGTGGATGAAGACTGCATAGTGCAGGCAGAATTCGTATGCTGATAGGATATGGAGACCTCTGGAGTTCAAGGATGTCAACCACCTCATTTTACGGGTTTCACCCTAATGTGGTTTGTAGAGATTTTTCCGAGGTGGAAAGTTATCTTCGAGGTTCATCGGGCCTTTCCAGGTTCTCTACATAGTATGCGAGGTGGATTACTGTATGCCACTTCCACCTTAGTTGCACCGGGTGCACGATGTCTTCCATGTAACCTAGCTGAGGAGATATGTGCACGAACATTCATAAATCATCAACTGTGGAGAGATGGACATCGACGATGGGGTGACTTTTACGGAGGTTCCAGTGAAGATTGAGGATCGACAAAGCGGGTCCTGTGTGGATGGTCGATACCTCTGTTGTGCGTTTGCTGGAAGCACAGGAACCTCCAGGAGAGAACATAGGAGCGGGAGGCCTAGATGCGTGCTCAGTACCCCCATTTGTTCCCTTAGTTTGAGTTGTAGCTTATGGGGACTTAAAGCCCTGAGGTGGGGATAATATAAAGACCCGAAAATTCTGTGGAAATTGTTTTTTAGTATAAGGGAATTTTACTTGTCTGTGACTTTTTACACCGCTTGATTCCAAGGTCCAGTGTTCCCGGAATCAATTTCTAATGTTTTCTTCAGGTACATTCAGTAAAAGTATGAGAGTGATTTTACAACTTTTGAACTGGAGCTCCGAACTGAAATTTGAAGGTGCTATTGAACTCACAACACCGATATTTTCTTAATAAGACTTTCAACTGAACGGTACATGGTTGAGAATAAAAGTTAGTTTTAGGATTTTTATAAAAAAAATAATAAAATAAAGTGTGCAACTACTTTATTTTATTTGAGCCATCTTTGTGTGTGTGGAGGTTAAAACCTCCAAGAGGAGGTTGGAGGCGTGGGCTGCCACACCCGAACCTCCCATGAGAGGTTATAGTGGTGGGGCCTTCCCGAACATAACCTCCTGTGAGAGGTTACTTCGTGGGGACCACACGAGACTAAAACCCCCCAATTAATGGGAGGGTGAAAAATCTCCCAACTCCCCTCATTAATGAGGGGGAAGTCTCTTGACCTCTTCTACCATTAATTGGTTCCACCTCTCCCCTAATTAATTGCGCCAACGCATGTGAATTAATTAAAGGGAGCCTCTTAATTTCTTTCTCCGTTTGAATTATGTTCCAGTAATAAAATAATAGACAACCTATTATTATTATTTTGTTGGAATGATTCATTTTGTTGGAATGGAGGAAGAGGAGAGCTATGGAGAACCATCCTCCCAATGAAGGATGAAAAGAATGCTGGTGATGCTTCTTCCTCGGTCTTCTACCCCGGACACATTCCGACGTAGAGAAACTTCCCTTCTCATCGTCATCAATGAACCAAAGCACGAGCTTGGATTTGGAGTGAGTGATGAACGCGGAAAATGACAAACTTCATCGTCTTCTTTCCGCAACACCGTCAACGAATGATGATCGACGACCGGCGAATCAAAGGTAGGGGATTACTTTTGATTAAGTATGATCTTTACCTATGTTCTTCCTTTCTCTCAAAAACAAAGAATGGGGAATTGTTGTGCTTCATAATTACGAACCAATTGTTATCACCTCTAAAAATGGAGGGTGCGGGCCAAACTAACATGGCCCGACTCCCTCCGCCGATCTTTTGTGATGTATCTACGGAAATGCAATGAGGCGATTATGACGAAGATGACAATGAAGAAGGTTACACTACCCGTGGCCTCCGAGAATCATGCCGCTCCACCGCGGCGCACTGAAGCTTCTGGTCAAACACCACTGGCCCGAGCAGCGACCTGCCGACGCACCCGCGGCCTCCTGGCACCATGCCCGACATGCGGCCCGCCTGCCTGTGGCCTGCCCGCGCCCTGCCTAGCGCGCGACCCGCCTACCAACAACCCCCGCGCCCCGCCTTCCAACGGCCCCCACGCCTCACCTAGTGCCCTGTCGGCACCCCCCGTGGAATGCCCGGCTGCTGTCGCACCCTGTCGGTGCCCCCGCGGCCTGCCGGTGCGCCAGCAGCCTGCTTGGCCGCTACTCGCGGCCCCTGTGGCCTGCCCGATGCCCTGTTAGTACCCCTGCATCCTGCCCGGTAGCTGGAGCACCCTTTCGGTGGCCCATGGCCTTCCCGCACCCTGCCGGTGCCCCCACGGCCTACCCAGCTGTTGTCGTGCCCTGCCCGGCACCCTGACCGGTGCCCCCGCGGACGGCCCGACGCCCTGTCCGGCCCCTGTCGTGCCCTACCCAGCACACATGCGGCCTACCCGCACTCCGCGCGGCCTGCCGATGGTCTCCCAACCGGCCAGACCTCCCTGGTCGAGTCCCCAGGCCGTGCCCCTCACAGCGCTAGCCGAATCGGCCTCGGCCTTCGGGTCGAACCTCCCTCACAGTCTGCTGGGCCGGGCCTAGTGGACCAGGCCGATCATAATGGGATGAAGGGTCAGACCCAGTGGGTTTGAATGGGTCGACCCAGACTGGGTCGGCCCATTCTAGATTGGGCCGAGTCGGCCCGACCGGGTCGGACGAGCCCAGACCCATTACTTCCCTTTACATTCTTTGGCCATATCTTTGGCTCCAGACATCCGTTTGATGAACCGTCAGTGCTATAGGTACTCTGGGAGCGTAGTCATTCTTTTGAGTATATCCCACTGGAGTTCGAGGTATAGTTGAGTTAGAGTCAGGTTGGATCATACACGAATCCAACCGGGCCCCAGGACTAAAAGGACAATAACTAACAGATCAGGCATCTGATTGACACACCGTCTGTTGCGTTGAGACCCCTATGATGCATCAGAACATTGAGATACCTCTTCATGGCACTTATCAATAGTTGAAGTATTTCCCAGTAGCTCGTGGAGCGGATCCTTCTAGTGATGAGCAGACAGAGTGTGGAGATCTAGTAGCTGGTAGACCCGACGACTGCTTAACTGTTTTGACTCGGAGTGATTCGACTAGCCCCGTGGGGAGTTCCTGGTAGTTACCAACGGACCCACGGTGGAAGATCACCTGGTAGTTGGTGGAAGACCCATGATACACGATAGGAAGAGTACCTCTGTAGGCTATTAGGGAAAGCGCCTGGTAGTTTGCGGCAGACCCACAGTGGAGGAGGGCATGGTAGCTGGCAGCAGACCCACGGTACTCGACAGGAGGAGTACTTCAGTAGTCCAAGGTTAGTGAGGAGCGCCTTGATGTCGCGACAGGCCCATTGTACTCGACAAGGGATGAGTTTTCCAGCAGTCGTGGTTTCGATAATGAAAATCTTGGTTTGAGCTGAGTCAACGACTAATGTGTTTTCCTCATGATTGAGATGGCTTACTAGATAACATAGGTATATGTATGTGCATATACCAAAGTAATAGCAATCCGTTGAATCATACTTTGTGGTTTATCATTGTTGGATTTTGTGAGACCTTGAGGGTCTTGGGGTCCCTACTGAGTATCGTTATACTCACCCCTGCATGGGTTATGCCTACACCTCGTTGTGTTGGTTGTAGATGACGGACATCACTGACTAAGGCGGAGAGTAACAGGACTGGATGGTACATGGAGTTGGACCACTTGGTGTGATGGTACAGGAAGGAGACGGACAGACAACAGTGCTGAGGAGGCCATCTGTACCTACCCTCCAGGTAGGAACCCCGAAGTATGACCCAATAACTTCTTTACTTTTCTTAAGTTGTACCTTCTTTTCAGTTGAACTTGTACTCTCCTGTTGGGATTGTATTTCTGTCCCCTTTTAATTTCCATTACTTCCTTTGTATACAGTTTTACTTAGTGTTTTGCTTCCAGTTGTGTACTCTGATGTGTTTGTTTGCAGTTATAATGGAAATGCCTTCCCATTTTAGGGATTTACATTTTTGGGGCTAGTCACCAGCCCCTGGCCTATGGAAGACGGGATTAGGGTAGTCACGATACGGGCCCCGGGGGATGGGTTGTGACATATTTGATATTTAAATAACTAATTTATATTAATCAATTTTTAATATTTCCTTAATTTTTATAAGAGTTTACTATCCATGTAATTATTAATATTAATTCATTTTTAAATAGTTTTATTATCAACAAAATTTTATTTATTCATTTTTAATAATGTTTATATTGATATTATATAATCATTTTTAATATATTTTTTTATTTTTTTCAGAATTTAATCATGTTCTAATATTTATTCATACATATTTATTTAATATTTTTTAATATTTTAAATAAGTTTCTCACTTAAATGAATAATATTTATTCACTTTTTATGAGGTTTTCAAAATTTTAATATGTTGGAAATTTAAGGAATTACTTTATTTGAAATGATTATTAATACTTGTTTTATTTAAATAGTCAATTTTATTCATTTTCATAACTTTTTAATTTATATAATTAATATTATTTATATATTCTTTTTATTCTTTTTTATGAATTATTTTGTTACGTAATAAATTTTAGGAATTTACTTTTTTTTTACAATTTATTTAAATTTATTCAAAAAAATTGTTTATTTTTAATATTCATTATTTCAATAATATTAAAAAAAATTAATATTTATTTTTTATAATAAAATATAAATTTTTAATATTTCGCAGATGATATTTCTTTATATTTTATAATAAATATTTATTTATTATGTTTTTAAATTTTCAATATCATTGGAATTTATATTTTCACTAATTTTAAATTTAAACTTTTCAATATTTTTATATTATAAAAAGTAATTATATTTCATTTATAATATTTTTATTATTTATATAATTAATATTATAGATTTATATATTTATTACCATTTTGGTCTGTACTAATTTAAGCACTAATAAAGATGTATTTTATTAGCGCTAAAAATCAAGTGCTGATAATTACTACTTATGTCATAGTTTCTTAGCACTGCTAGAAGTTATGATTTATTAGTTCTATGAAATTTCTTAAAAAAGTATTATTTATCAGTGATTTTGTTTTTATCCAAGTTAAAATACAATTTTATCAATGCCTTTTTGGAAGTACTGACAAAAAAGTTAGCCCACTTTATAAAATAACACTAGTACTGTGTCTTCCTCACATCACAATAAAGATCTCATAGAACTAGAGATATGCTGCATCCGAAGTTGATTTTTTTGGGAAAATCGAGCCTCAATACTAATGTGTAACATCCTAGCCCGGGTCCCACACAATAGTGTCCAAAGCCAGTCCACCTCTTGACCTCAGGAACACCTCCCCATATGCTAGAGGTTTCTGACTAGAAATGAGGGTTTAACATTGATCATTGGGAGACTATACCCTCTTTTTTCTAAATTAGAGTATTACACCGGTGGAAATAACAGAAACATTCTAGATATTAGGACATAACCAAAACGATACCAAAAAACTCATGTCAACCCTAGTAGGAAATACAGTGTCAAAACTGTATACTAAATATTTCATGCTGAAGTGCGTGCCAAGTGTCAAATGAAAACCCAAATGTAAAGACACTGAAAATACCAATGTGTGTCATGATCCACGTCTGGTTCCCTAATCAATACTCCATCCCAAATCAACCATCCACCATAAGACCTTTACACTTATCTTATCCTACAAACATGAAATCTATTCAGGTATCGATCTAGAAGCCCGAGTAGGGTGTGAGTACCACTCACTAGGCCACAACCAATGGTGTCTAAAACAATATCTAGTCAATAATAATGTATGGAGTTCTGTAATGAATAAAATACAAGCAATAAAGTAAAACATGTTCTATTTATTCATTTACTGTTTTTTTAAACACATATCACCCAGTTTCCTGAGGACACCAGAACTCAAATCATATACCTGGATGTCATTGTTACCATTCAAAATACATAATTCATAACTCATTACTGAATGACCACATTTCCATTTGTATTTTATAACACATGATTGAATTTAATTATTACTATTCATAATTACATAATTAAATGACTATGTTACCATTCATAATACGTTCAAGAATGTTCTTGTTACCATTTGCCATTTAATAATACATAATAGAATGAGCCTTCACAATTCATAATACTTGGATGAATTCCCATGTTACCATTTAATAATACATAACTGAATGATCATGTTACCATTCATAATACTCTGTCGAATGTCCATGTTACAATTCACCATTTAATAAAACATAATTGAATGGCCAGGATACCATTGATAATACTTGATAGAATATCCATATACCATTCACCATTTAATAATACATAATTTAATGAGCTTGTGACCATTCACAATACTTGCCATAATTTCCAGGTTACCATTCACCATTTTAAGTCACATATATCACAATATCACATTATTTAATCCATCAATTAATTAATTAAACTCAAAAATTGTTTGGTCGCATCTTTTCATAAATTAATTCAACAATTAATTCACCACAAATTTTTTAAAAAAATTTAAAAATTAGTTTATTACATCAATACTATTAATTAATTGAACAATTAATTAATCACATCAATACCATTAATTAATATAACAATTAATTTATCACATCACATCCATTAATTAATTTAATATTTAATTACACAAATCTATACTATTAATTAATTTAACAATTAATTAATCAAATAACTTCTATTAATTAATTCAATAATTAATTAATCACATTACTTCCATTAATTAATTCAAAAATAAATTAATATAATCCACAATCAAACAAATATACACAATTAATTATTCTGATTCAACAATCCCAATATACTTATAATTAATTAATCAATTAACTATTCCAACCAAATCAATTAAATATCCCAATTATTTATTCGACAATTAATTATTCTGATCCAACAATTCAATATATGCACAATTATTTCAATAACTAATTATTATTTCTCAATAATTTAATATCCCAATAATTATTTCAAAAATTAATTATTCATAATCAAAAATTCAATATCCCCATAACTAATTCAACAATTAATTGTTTTGACTCAACAATCCAAGATTCCCATAATTAATTCAATAATTAATTATCCCGATCCAACAATTTGAAATTTTAATAACGAATAAAACAATTAATTATTCACCTCAAAATATCATCATCTAATAATTAATTGGCAAATAATTAATCAATTCACTATATCAATATCTCATCTTTAAGTTAATAATTAATTATTAAATTCAATTTCTCAATATCACATAATTAATTCAAAAAACAATTTCCCCTATTCCACAATCACAATATCTCAACACTTAATTCCATAATTAATTAAAGACATCCAATACCTTCAATTAAATCACTAATTAATTGTTTACATCAAATCCAATGTTTAATTCCAAAATTAATTAATCACATTCAATCCCATCAATTAATTTTTTTATTATTTGTACACATCAATTCCATCAATTAATCCCCCAATTAATTAATCACATTCAATATCTTCAATTAAATCACCAATAAATTTCTCACCTCAAATAAATTAATTAATTCCAAAATTAATTAATGACATTCAAACAAGTCAATTAATTCACCAATTAATTGTCCAGACCAAAACCATTAATTAATTAAACAATTAATTAATTAATCTCGTTAAATCCCTTTTATAAATTCACCTATTTATTTGTCATGCCAATTCAATTAGTTAATTCAATAGTTAATTAGTAACATCAATCTCATTAATTAATTCAACATTTAATTAATTATTCCAATTCCATTAATTAATTAAATAATTAATTAATCCTATTAATTCCATTAATTAATTAAAAATTTTAATAATCCCGCCAATTTAATTAATTAATTTAAACATTATTTTTTCACTTCAATTTAATTAACTAATTCAACAATTAATTAACTAAATACCACTCCATTAATTAATTCAACAATTAATTAATAAAATTCAATTGCATTAATTAATTCATCAATTAATTAATCTTCTCAATGCTATTATTTAAGTCAATAATTAGTCAACAATATCAATCAATTTAATAATAATAACAATATCTAATAATTAATTGTACCATTAATTATTCCAAATCAACAACTTTAATATAATAATATTTAATTCAATAATTAAATATTGAATTTCATAAATCATTATCCCTATATAATTAATTCAATAATTAATTATCCCAAATAATAATTTCATAATCCCAACCATACACATTAATTAGTTTCAGAATTAATTATTTATGTTCATCAATCTCAATAACTTTATAATTAATTCAACAGTTAATTATTAGAAATCACAATTTCATAATCCCATGAGGTTTTCCATGATGAGTTTGTGATGCTGTAGGGAAATAAGGGTCATCCTTATTACACAGATAATCTTGTCTCGTCTATTTGGGCCTCATCAAGTGGTATTTCTGTCTCTATATTGAAGTCCACTAGGATTCCCACTAATCTTCCCTTTCTTGCTAAACCTGGAATGTGGAACGTGGAGGGGGCCAGTCATCTAATTCCCTCCTATAGTGTTACTTTTGATTCCCACTATAGGTTATGCAATCCATTTCCTCCAAAAGTAGATGACAAGAAGGTTCATTAAGTCGACGAAACACATGAATAGTTTCCTTATAATGACTCCAATGATGATGATGTTAATTTTTTTGGTGACGATTTTTTAAAGGAAATAGTAAGGGGATGATCCCACACCCTGCTAAATTGAAGTTACAATTAAGGGGTAGAAAGAATAATTCTAGTAACACATTGATTAAATCCAAGACTATCCCACACGACACTTTAGGTACCTTCTGTTTAGAGGCTCCACCCCTTGACAAGGATGCTAACCTATCATGATGTGGTAGTGGGGAGTTTCCTTTATAGGGACTGTTATAGCCTCTATGGGCACTGGATACATCTGTCAGGAGGCTACACCATCTGGGAAAATTTCTCTGTCACCTTATGTAGAACCTTCTAACGTGAGTTTTTTACAGAATGCATCACCTAGGTAGACTATTCTATTGAGTAGTGGTAGTGGGGAATCTCCTCGTGCAGGGCCTGCCTTTCCGAATAAGGATTACCCTCAGGATAGAAAGAAGACAAGATGTATTCATGAGGATTTTCTTAGGGACAAGTTGTATCATGATCAGAAGGAAATTATGCCTATGACTTCTGAGTTAGTAGAAAAACCTTATTATGCTAATCCAATTTCCACAGATTATAAGATGGAAGAAATTTGGGTTAGTTCTCAGCCTGGAAGAAATCCTACATTTTTCCCACATTGGAATCAATTATGAATTTTATGAACTTTATCTTGAGGGGATTGAGAGGAAATGTGTGAGAAATATAAGAATCTGAAAGTAATTTTTCTCACATATTTACACTGAATACAATTTTTATCCTTATTTGGTGAACTTTTAGGTTATAAATGAGAACCTCGAGGTCATATTTCTTGGGGATAACATTAATAGGAGTAATGAAATTACTCAGGATTTTCTTAGGGATGTGTCTCAAGAATGAGAAACAATAATACTAGGATATGATTTATAAGGAGTTCATGATGCTGACTCTCATAACGAGAATAATTAATCACCTGATAGGGATGACCCGGGTGACACTTGGAGAGATACAAAAAATGGAGGCCAATTAGGCATGAGAAAGGCTGGGGCAGATCTCGAGGAAGGGGTGGTAGACACAGAACATGGTGATGGTGTAGATTCTTCTATTTTTTTGGTTCAATGCGAGGCAATTTTATTATCATGTATTTCCATCTCTAAAATGTATAAATAATTTATTTTAATAAATTTGTGGTACCATAGTTTTAATATATGGTCAAGGCATTAATATTAATTATTAACAAATACGTACTTACAATATTTCATATTTTACAATTCCCAAAATTTATTAATTCACCAAGTAAATTTATTTAATCAAGAACTCATTTTCTAAATGACTAATAGAAATTTCATAATTAAATAAACCTAATTTAAATATATTCTTTTGGATTTGAATGATATACCACCGACCACAATTCATTTGACGATGAGCACTCTCCAACAAAAGAAACCTCAATTTGAAGTGAAATAATATTTCACATGATGAAGAACATGATCTAGATCCAAAAAACTATAATTAGATATCAAAAAATAGTGATCCCAAAATTTTAGATCTAAATCCAATACGAAATATTATATATTCCACCTTAAAATGAGAGAGATATGGGTGTGAAGATGGAAACCATATGTGATTAAATCCTCTTACTGGGGATGGTTTAGATCTTAAATCTGGACATTTAATTGCCAAAAAAAGAGGATAGGAGACCTATGAAATCATTTGGGATCATCCTAAATTTAAATTAATCATTATGTGACTAGTGGGGGTTGATTTGGGGTTAATATAGGGGTTTGGGAAATTAAAAATCTGATTTTAGGGTTAACATAAATTCCACGGATGATTTTCTGGGAAGATACGCACAGTTTCCCCTAACCACGTACCTTAACCATGCACATCTTGGGGGTGGGGGGGGGGGGTAAATAGTCTCTTTTAAGGGATATTATCTTGAAAAACAATGAAAATACCCTGGGAAACCACCATATCTTGGGTGGAATGGTTTGATGGGACCGATCGAACAATTTGGAAAAATTGTGCACCGACCGTGCACTACCCAAACATCTTCCAAAATTCTCATCATATCACCCAAACTCACACAAAGGTAAATCCCAAATGAAAATTACTAAATACATGGAAAAATATTACCTATAAATGAGTTGGGGACATCTCTAGACAATTCTAGGTTCTTACAATATCCCCACATTATAATATATCATCCTTGAGCTGTACTCACGTGAATCCCTAAGATTTCGAGTAAATAACATCAAGTCATTATTACCAGCTATCCAATTATTTTTCCCATGTTTCCTCATGAACCCATTCATGTTCCAAAAATATTAAAACTACCAAAATATTTTTCCCTATAACACTTTATCACTATGATCCAGCACACATATTGGGTATTCCTCAAAGGACACATTTGTTAATAACACACCACTTCCCACTATAGGTGCCTTTTTATCATTGATTTACATTATTAATTACCATGTATCCTAGATCATGCATCATTACAAATCCCATGAAGTAGTAATGGCCATCTCATTCTCAATCGAGTGTCAAAATTGAAACACAAAACATCACTCATTCATGGATTTAATAACAAAACCCATAGAGGTTATCTACAAAAAATCTCCTTATGAACCTAACTCAGGTACGACTAGTTGTTCACAACCCGCCACCTAGACACACCATTAAATTTATCTAAGGGAACAAATTCCATGAAATTCCTTTTTATCACACAAGATAAAACCTTTAAGTAGCATGGGGTATAACCAATGCTCTCTTTGTATTCCTAAAACATTGTCAAGGTAAATGGAATGATCTTCTAATGTTTGGAAGTAAACTAATATTAGCACAAATGTACACTAGTCTTTTGTACAATAATCTCAACCAAGTGACCGCCCCTCACCCAGGGTGTCACATCCCCCAAACCTTACCAAATAGGCAAAACTGAGGCACTTTCACAACCCTTAACCATTCTATGCCTAGGTCATGGTTAACAATTGTAAGAAAATTCTCACTATTTATATTTTCACATTATAATACTATTTATTAACATTTTTTCAATATTTTACATTTAAAAATTTCTTGTAGACACCATACTCAATTTAATTCAAATAATAAAGGAAGGATATTTCATTATCAACAACATACACAAAACCCATTTTCCATTCATTCCTAAGATTATACGTGTCACAAAGTAATCATGAATACCTAGAATGATGCATGAAAACTCAACTCTCATTCCATACCGGGCCAGAAGTCAAATCTCAGCAAATTTCATAAATAATAATCACATCACAGAAAAAGTTTATAATCCAAGATGAGATAATAACCAACTATAACAGAAAATTCCAATTACAACAATCCCATGATGTTAACTTGGGGGATTTCCCCCATACATGTGTCAGTTACTCCCATGGATGATCTCATAACTAAGGACCAAACCTTATTATTATTATTTCCACCTTTACCAAATTGTAATAAAAAAGAGAAGAAAAGAAAAGAAAACTCCTCCAATAACACTTTGTAACGTCCTGACCCTAGTTCTAGACACTGTTTCCCTGAAGCGGATTGACACATGACCTTAGGCATACTTCCCTATATTCCAAAGGATACTGTCTTATAGTGAGGTTATAATATCAATCCTATGGATACTATACCATCTTTTCTCAAATTCATTGTACTACACCAGTGGAAATAATGAAAAATAGACAATCGAAATGACCTAACCAAGATAATATCAATAAATATTTACAACCAAAACCTGAAATATGATGTCAAAATTGCACAATAAATATGTCATGCTGAAGTACATTCCATGTTTTAAATGAAAACCCAAAAGTAAAGACATTGAAAATGACAATGTGGGTCCTGAACCATGTCTAGTTCCCTCATCTATACTTCAACCCAAGACAAACATCCACCACATGGCCTTTACCGTTAACATATCCTACAAGCATGAAATCTCTTTGGGTAACGATCAGGAAGCCCGGTTTGGGTGTGAGTACAACTCCGTAGGCCACCACCAATAGTGTCTAAAACAATATCCATTCAATAATAGTGTATGGAGTTTTATAAAGAATAATATACATGCAATAAAGTAAAACATGTTTCATGTATTCATTTACTCTTTATTGAAACACATATAACCTATGTTCTCGAGGACACTTGAACTCAAATCATATATTTTGATGACATTTTTACCATTCATAATTCATAATTAATAATTGAATGACCAAGTTTCCATTCAGATTTTGTTATACATTATTGAATTACATTATTACCAATCATCATTACAGAATTTAATGACCATGTTTCCATTCATAGTACATGCTCAAATGCTCACATTACCATTCACCATTTAAAAATACGTAATTGAATGAGCATGTCACCATTCATAATACATGACCAAATGTCCATGTTAACATTTACCATTTAATAATACATAATTTGATGATCATGTAAAAATTCATAATACTTAGTGTAATGTCCATTTTACCATTCACCATTTAATAATATATAATCGAATGACCATGTTACCATTCCCAATAATTGACCAAATGCCCATGTTACCATTCACCATTTAATAATACATAATTGAGTGATCTTGTTACAATTCATAATACTTATCCTAATGTACATGTTACAATTCACATTTTAAAGTCACATATATTGACATATCACATTATTTAATCCATAAATTAATTAATCTAATTGAAAAATTTGATGTTTGCATCTTTTAGTAAATGAAGTCGACAATTAATTTTCAATATCGAATTAATAAAATTAATAAAATTATTTTATTACATCATTACTAATAATTAATTCAATATATAATTAGTCACAACTATCCCATTAATTAACTTACCATTTAATTAATCACATTACATTGAATAATTAATTCAATAGTTAATTAAACAAATCCATCTCATTAATTAATTTACCAATTACTTAATCACCAAAATTCCATTATTTAACTCAACAATTAATTAATCAAATAACATCTATTAATTAATTCATAAATTAATTTATCACATCACGTACATTTATTAATTCAACAATTAATTAATCAAACCAACAATCATAAAACAATACACAATTAATTAATTAATTAATTAATCCAATTCAACAATACCAATATCCCCAAAATTAATTCATCATTTAATTAAACCATTTCAACCAATTAAATATCCCCAATATTAATTCAATAACTAATTATTTTGATCCAACAATTCCATATATGTACAATTAATTCAAAAATTAATTATTCTGACTCAATAATTAAATATCACCATAATTAATTAAAAAATTAATTATTCGACTCAAAATTACAATATTCTCATAATTAATTAAATAATTAATTATCCCTATCCAACAATTCAAAATAAACATAATTAATACAAAAATTAAATATTCACATAACAAACTCAACATATCATAATTAATTCAACGAATAATTATAAAATCCACTATCTCAATATAACATCATTAATTCAACAATTAATTATTAAATTTAATATATCAAAATCTCATAATTTATTCAATAACTAATTTTCCATATTCTACATTCGAAATATTTCAATAATTAATTTTACAATTAATTAATCAAATCCAATCCCATAAATTAATCCACTAATTAATTTTTTATGTCTACTCCAATGATAATTTCCATAATTAATTAATCACATTCAATCCATTAAATTAATTATCTAATTAATTTTTCATGATAATTCCATTAATTAATCCAACAGTTAAATTATCACATTCAATATCTTCAAATAATTAACCAATTAATTGTTCACCTACATTGATTAATTAATAACACACTTAATTAAATTTATTCAATCAAGTCAATTAATTCACTAATTAATTGTTCACTACAATACATTAATTAATTACACAATTAATTAATCACATTCAATCACATTGATTAGTTCACCAATAATTTTTTAATGTGAATTTTATTAATTAATTCAATAATTAATTAGTCACATAAATTTTATTAATTAATTAAATAATTAATTAATCCTTCCAATTACCTTAATTAATTAAACAACTAATCAATCCCTTCAATTGGATCAATTAATTCAAAAACTAATGAATCATATCAATTGAATTAATTTATTAAAAAATTAATTAATTTCTTAAATTCCAATAATTCATTTAACAATTAATTTACTAAATTAAACACCAATAATTAATTAAATAAATAATTAATCGACTTCAATTCCATTAATTAATTTAACAATTAATTAATCATGTCAAACATATATATTAATTCAATAATTAATCAATCATATAATTCAATTTAATAATAATAACAATCTCCAATAATTAATTCCCCCGTTAATTATTCCAGATCAACAACTTTAATATATCAATAATTAATTCAGTAATTAATTATTCACTTTTGAAAATATTTAACCCAACATAATTAATTCAACAATTATTTATCCTAATCACAATTTTATAATCACAACCATTACCATTAATTAATTCCACAATTAATTAGTAAATTTTAATAATCTTAATAAATCCATAATTAATTCAATAATTAATTATCCCAAATCACAATTTCACAATACTATAAGGTATTCCATGATGGTTTACTGATGTTGTGGGGTAACCAGGGAAAACATTCTTATAAGGATAACCTTTTCTCATCTTTTGGGGCCTCTTTAAGTGGCCATCCAAGCTCAAAATTGACGTCTAATAGGATACTAACTGGTCTTCCCAGTATCCTTAAAGTTGGACAGTGGATTTTGGGTGGGTCTAGTCATCTAATTCCAACATATAGTGGTACTTTTGATGCCCATTATCGGTTATACGATCTTTTTCCTCCTCTAGTAGATGAAAAGAAGGTTCATCATGATGATGGAACATAGGATGAGAGCCCTTATAATGACTCATATAATGATGATTTTGATTCCTTTGGTGATGATTTTTTGAATGGAAATAGAAAGGAGAAGATCTCCCACCCTGATCAACTTAATTTACAAGTAAGGGAATGAAAGGATAATTCTAGTATGACATTGATGAAATCCAAGACTATCCCACATGATACTATGGGCACCTCTTGTTCGTAGGCTACACCCCTTGGTTTATATGCTAACCAAGAGGGATGTGGTAGTGGGGAGTCCCCTTTTTTCAAGGCCTGTTGTGGATGCTATGGGAACTATATGAATCTATCAAGAGGCTACATCATCTGGGCATATTACTATTTCTCCTTTTATAGGGACTTCTAATGTGACTTTATTAGAGGATGCATTTCCTGGGAAGACAGTTCCATTGATAAGTGGTATTGGGGAGTCTCTTCCTGTAAGGACTACCTTTTTTAATAAGGATTCTCTTCTTACTGGATAGAAGACAATTTCTATTAATGAGGATTTTCATTGGAACATGTTGTCCCATGATCAAGATTACTTTAAGCCTAATCCTTCTATATAAACTAGATAACCTTATTCTTTTAAGAAACTTTTTCTTGATTCTAGGAAGGATGAAATGGTAGTTAATGCTCAGGCTATGAAAATTCTCACATTTTTTCTATACTGGAATCTATTCTGAATTTCATGAACTTTATCTTGAGGGGCTTGAGAAGAAAGGTGTGAGAAACAAAAGAATATCAAAGGAATATTACCCAAATATGGACAAATAATTTAATTTTTATCGTTATTTGGTGAAAATTATGATTATAATTGAGAACCTCTAGGTCGAATCTAGTTGTAATAACATTCTTGGGAGTACTGAAATCACTCATTATTTTCTGGGGGATGTATCTCAAGAACGTCAAACTCTACTACCGGGAGATGATTTACAAGGATGTTGGGATGCTGATTTCCATAAAGAGGATGATGAATCAGCTGATATGTATTTCTATGGTGACACTTGAAGATCTCAAAAAAATGGCTTCCATGAAGGCTTTAGAAAGGCTTGGGTGACTCTCGAGGAAGGGGTGGTATACATAGAATAAGGTGACGATGCATGCCCTTCAATTTGTTTTCTGGTTTCATGTGTGGACCTTTTATTATAATTTATTTCCATCACTACTTTGTATTCCAAATTGTTTTAATAAATTTTCAGGGCATGGTTTCAATCTATGGTCACACTATTCCTAGTAATTATTCATGAATCCACACTTTTAATATTTTCTATTTCACAATTCCATAAATTAATTAATCCCCAAGTAAATTAATTTAATAAATAAATAATTTCATAAATATCAACTAAAAATTGTTAAATTGTATAAATTTAATTGAAATATATATATTTTTTATTTTAATTATATACAACCAACCTCAATTAGTTTGACAACGAACACTCTCTTATAGAAGAATTCACAATTTGAATAAGATTAATCATGAACTCATTGAAGAACATGATCTAGATCTAAAAACCCAAATTCAATATCAAAAAATAAATGTACCACATTTCTATATCTATATCCAACAATAAATAGGATATATTCCTTCTAAATGATGTGGGAGAGACAAGAGTGATGAAGGAAACCACAAGTGATTTGATTCTCTTACCGGGGATAGCATAAATATTCAATCCAAATATTTAATCACTAAAAATAGATATTTATATGCATAAGAAACCATATTCAAGCCTTAAATATTTATAGGAATCATTATGGGATGAGTGAGGGTCTATTTGGGGTTAATATAGGTGTTCATGCAATTAAAAATCTAATTTTTAGGTTAAGTTAAATTTGGCGCACAATTTTCCTGGATGATACACACAGTTTCCCCTAACCATTCACATTAACCATGAATATATTGGGGGGGGGGAGGTTCATGGTCTATCCTTTTTGAGATAAAAACTTGAAATCCATGATTTAACCACGAAAAACCTCTCTTTCAAGGGTTGAATGTTTTTCAGGGCCATGGCACACTCTTTAGGAAAACTGTACATCAACTATGAACTACCCAAAATTTATCCAAAATTCCTTACTTTTCACCCTAATACACCACAAAATAAAACAAAAATTAAAAGTACTCAATACATGAAAAATAGTACCTTTAAACGAGCTCAATGAATCTCTAGAAAATCCCGGGTACTTATAATCTCTCCACCTTATAATAGCTCCTCCTCGATTTGTACTCCCAAGCATCCCTAATATTATGATTAAAATCATCAGTCTACTATTCAATAATATCCATTTATCTCTCAAATTTTTTCTTATGAAAACATTCATGTTTCCACAATACACGAACTATCAACACATGTTTTCCTTGTAACACCTTATCATTGTAATCCAACACACGTATCTGATATTTTTCATTGGATGTTTCAATTAATGACACATAAATCACCACCTTATGTTTCTTTTGACATCTATTTACATAATTAATTACCATCTAGAGTTTCTCATGCACCTCCCCTACAAATCCAAAGAAGGGGGCATGTTCATATCATCCTCAATCGAGCATCAAAATTGAAACATAAAACATAACCCATTCCTATATTTAAGAATTGAACCCTTAAAATTTATTGACATGAAAACTTCGTTAAGACTCTAGCATAGGTATGATAAGTTTTTCACCACTGATCAAATGACGTAAACATTTAAATTCTCTAAGGGAACAACTTCTATGATTCCCATTTTTATCCCTCCAGAAAAAAACCTTAAGTAGCATGGGGTATAACCAATTCCCTCTTGGGGTACCAATGATGATGTCACGGTAAAGGGAATGAACTTCCCTTGTCTGTAAGTACACAAATATCAGCACTAATGGAAATTGTCCTTTCATACTACAATCCCAACCAAGGTACCACCCCTCGCCTATGGTCTCACTTCCCGCAAACACTACCACATAGTCAAAACTGAGGTACTATCACAACCCTTAACCATCCAATGTCTAGGTCATGGTTAACTAGGGTATGAAAATTATCGTTATTCATGTTTTCACATTATCCACCCATTTATTCCAAACATACATAATTTTATATTTCTAAATTTCATATAGACACCATTTTCCATTTAATTCACATAAGAAAGGAAAAATTGTTTATGTTCAATAACATACCCAAAACATGTTTTTCATGCATTCCTATGATGTTTCATGTCAAAAAATAATCATGAATGCCTAGAATGACTCATAAAAACTCAATTATCCTTCCATACTGGGAAATAAGTAAAATCTCTAAAAATCTTATAAATTATAATCACATCACACAAAAAGTGCCTCACCGAAGGTGAAATTACAAAAAACAATAATAAAAAATACCAATAATAGTAATCCCACCATGGGAACTTGGGGGTTTTCCCCATACATGGGTTAGCTACTCCCATGAATGAGGTCATAACTAAGGACCAAATCATACTAGTCTCTTTTCCCATTGTTCCAAAATATTAATACAAAAGAGAATAAATTGAAAGAAAAATCATCTTATACCACTTTGTAACATCAAAACTCAGGTGCCAGACATAGGTGCTCGTAGGCAGTTCGATGCATGACCTCAGGCACACCTCCCCATATACCAGAGTCTACTGACTAGTAGTGATGGTCTAATATTAATCCTGGGGATACTATACCCTCTATGTTTTAAAAATTCGAGTATTTCCCCATCATAAATAATAAAAAATAGCCAAATTAAATGACATAAACAAAAAAATACCAGTATATCATGACAACCAAACTAGAAAATACAACGAAAAAACTGCACAATAAGTATTTCATGTTGAAGTACGATCTATGTTTAAAATGAAAACCAAAAGTAAAGACCTTGAAAATGAAAAAGCTAGTCCCGAACCACATCTGTTTACTTCATCTATACTCCAACCAAAATAAAAAAAATCATCCACATAGACTTTACCCTTAACCTTTCCTGCGACCATGAAATCTATTTGGGTACCAATCAGGAAGCCTGAGTATGGTGTGAGTACAACTCAGTTGGCCACCACCATTGGTGTCTAATACAATATCCATTCCATAATATTTTATGAAGTTGTATAAAGACTAAAATACAAGTAATAATATAAAACATGTTACATTTATTTATTTACTCTATATTAAGACCCATATCACATGGGTTCCCAATAACCCCCGAACTCAAATCATATACCTGGATGACAATGTTTCCATTCTTAATTCATAATTTATAATTGAATTACTATGTTTCCATTAATATTTTATAATACAGGACTGAATTTAATTATTACCATTCATCATTACATAATTGAATAACCATTTTACAATTCATAATACTTTCCAGAATGTCCATGTTACCATTCACCATTTAATAATAAAAAATAAAACGATCATGTATCCATTCATAATACTTGGACGAATTTCTATGTTAACATATTTCTTTTAATATTACATATTTGAATAATCATGTTACCATTCAAGATACTCATTTGAATGTCCATGTTACCTATAACAACCTTGCTTTTTTTACACACTTAAAAATGACTTATTACATAAACTCTTTACTTGATACAACATGGAAGATCAATAGGTATAATGCATTTATGGATTAGGAACATCACATAATGAATTAAAACATTAATCAAAACATCTTTACTGAAAAACTCCTTTGCCTGACCACTACATTTCGTCGTACTTATCATTGCATGGGATAACCTGAGGATATCCATAAGAAAAGTATGAGCTCTAAATCCCCGTAAGAGAGTAAAAAAAGAATAACATGAAGAATAAAATACATGTTAATAAATAATAATATCAATGTATCATAATAGAAACATGAATATAAAGGAATGATATAGCATTATAATCATGACATGGAAATGTTGAAACAACACTTAACATGGTATTAGCATGAGATGAGGCTCATTTCCCATAGAGCATGAGTAAACCGTCATTTCACATGAATTATCCTGATTAAATCCTCATTTCACTTGAATTAGTATGAGTAAACCCTCATTTCACTTGACGTATAATGATACTAATATTTACATAATGTATTGGAGTTCTATTAGGGAACACCCTTCTTAGAAACATCATTTCATGCATAAGTGTACCACATGAAACATACAACATGGAATAATTAGATAACATCATTCATTCCACGATAAAGGAATGTGGAATACATAATTGAAACTATTTAATCAATAAGTAAATGTGCATAATGGTTACTACCCTTGATAGAGTAATGGGAATGGTATTCACTACATAATGACAATTGATTGGAAATCGTAGGGAAATTTCGGCAACATAACGACGTGACATAAAAAAATAAAAATAATTAATGAGAGAGAAAGGGGTGTCTCATAATTTTTAAATGAAATGGACAGTAAGGGTATCTTATAGATACATGTCCCAATAGTTGTAATGGAATTTAGATTCTTGATACAAAATAATTGCTTGAATGGAAGCGAGGAGAGAGAAATTTTTTAAGGAATTTATGCATGGTAACAAGTGTACATGGGAGACATTAATGAGAGAGAAGGGGGGTATCTCATTATTCAAACATAATGACAATAGTATAGGGGGGTGTTAAATTATACCTGATAATTTATAATTTAAAATAAAAGGGCATAATAATACTAATAAACATGGATAAAATGAGAAAAGTAGGAATCCCTTACTTGGATGCGTGATCCCAAAGGCTTGGGAGGGGCTATAGAGAGGCTTGAGAGTGGCTTCTTGGGAGATTGGGGTGAATTGAGAGGATTAAAGAGAGATGAGGGCTGAGGATGGACGAGCTATAAGGGCTTTGATTGAAGAGGAAGTGGGAGCTTCGGTGGGTTTATATAATAAAAAAGATGGAATTCTTTATTATTTAGGTTTTAGACCCTATACATTAAAATAATCAAAACCACAAACCATACCATGGTTTTTTCCAATGTGGAGTGGAAAAAAATATTTTATAAGGACAATTTCTGAACTTCTTAAAATATTAGGCTTGCGTATATGGAGGTGAGTCACACTCGCATGGAAAATAATTTAAAATGTGAAAATGACTTATAAGTCTTGGAGGATCCACTAATTCTTTGTAAAGTACATAAAACTAACCTAAAATCTCATTATTATAATGTTAAAACATATATTGGCCAAAATAATATTTATAGTATTTTATTACATCACTATTGGGTCATTATGATGTCATAAAGAACATTATATATTTAAATTGTATATAATTTTTACCCAAAATTTTGTCTGTATGAGAAAATTATGAAAAATTCGCCATTAGAAAATTTTGATTTCCGGATTCCAAAAAAAATATTTTTTTATCAAAATAATTTTATAAATATGAGAATTTTTTTACTTTTAAAATAAAAACAAACGTTTATAAAAAATTCCTTGGGTTTTGAGAAAAAATAGCTTTTAAAACATAATAAAAATCACTATTATTTTCATAATAATTATACGGTCATTTATATTATATAAAAATAATTTTTTAATAATATTTAATTAAATTATTTTTTAATTGAAAAATCTATTAATTCATCAAAATATATTTTTTAATTAACTAAAAATGCTATTTTTTCTTTAAAAACTATTTACAAAGTAACAATAATAAAATGAATGTATATTATCTATAAAAAACTAATGTACATAATCATAGTACTTGGGTCCCGTTACATAACCCCTTATAACACCCACATATGACTGAAGAGTAAGGTGCGTGATGGTGACGGACTCTTGGGGTGGATCGAATAACATCCCTTGGGTAGTAATCTCTATCAACTTCCACTTCTCTCGTAGGCAGATTCGTCCGAGCTTAACGTGTTGAAGTTCGGCTTGGGCTTGGTCAAGAGTGAAGCCCAATGATGCCACCTCTTTTCCGAGCTATGAAAAATGTGCTTCGAATGGAGAAATTCTACTATATGAGGTCATCACTTCCTTTGTCTGTGTAAATTAGATTTGTTAAGGCCCTATATTTATAAAAATCAGGTTATCACTATTTCATGGAAATATTAGCAAAGGAAACAATTTTTTACGGTATTTTTAAATCCAAAATCATAAAACCATTGAAGTTCATATTTTATATTAAAATTTTACATAATGATACATTTAATTATATCAAGAGGAATTTTCATTGACAAAAGTTTGGGTCATTAAAATCTTCCCCCTTAAGAAATTTCACACTCAAAATTTCCTCTTCCCACAATAAAATGTATGTGGGTAACTCTACTTCATCACTTCCTCTGATTCCCACATTTCTTCTTCAGACATTTTGTTTTTCCAAAACACCTTGACGAGGGGCACTGTCTTATTTTGTATATCTTTTTCTCTACGATATAAGATCTTCATCATCTTCCCTTCATAAGAGAGTTCATTCTCCAATGGTACCACCTCTGGATTGAGTACATGAAATAGGTTAGGTATGTACTTCTTCAAGAGGGATACATGGAACACATCATGTACATGAGATAGGTTCGTTGGGAGTGCTATTAGATGGGCCACTACTTCAATGAGATCAAGGAACTCAAAAGGGTCAATGTACCTATGACTAAGCATTCCATTCTACCCAAATATCATAACTCTCATCCATGGTGATATGCGGAGGAATACCATGTCTCTGACATCAATCTATAGGTCTCATCGATGATTGTCAACATAGCTTTTTTGTCGACTCGGAGTAGCATTAATGTGCTGCTGGATGGTCTAAACTATCTCGACCATTTCATCAACCATCTATGGACCTAGGAGTTTTCCCTCCCAAACATTATCCCAACATACTGGTGTTCTGCACCTATTCCCATACAAGGCTTCATAAGGACCCAATTGGATTCTTGAGTGGAAACTTTTTTTATGAGAACTCAACAAGAGGGAGATGTTGATCCCATCCTCCTTTGAAGTCCACATGGAATGATCGTAACAGGTCCTCAATTGTTTGGATAGTCCTCTTAGATTGGCCATCAGTTTGAGGATGATAATTCATATTAAAGTTTATCTCAATATCTCGATTATTTTAAAGACTCTTCTAAAACATAGAGGTGGATCTTGGATCTCGATCAGATACAATTGATAGTGGTACTCCATGAAGCCTTACCACATATCTGATGTATATCTGTTCCAGTTGATCAAGTGAGAATCCTCACGAATTGAAATGAAGTGTGGAGTATTTGTAAGACGATCTGCAATAACCCATATAGCATTGTTTCCTTAGGATGTCTTCAGATGTCCGGTGACAATGTCTATGGTGATGTTCCCCCATTACCATGCTGGTATGGGTAATGGTTTCATCATCCCCTTATATTTCTTCCTCTCATACTTCACTTATTGACTTACAAGTCACATTGATTTATACTCAGTGATATCCTTATTCATGTTATGCCACCAATAATTCTCTCAAAGATCTTTATACATCTTTGTGTTTCCTGGGTGAATGGAGAAATTAGAACAATGTGTGTATCCTAAAGTTCTTTCTTGAACACTGGATTTGATGAAACAAATAGTCTCGACCCAAATCTCACAATTCTTTCTTCATTGACATTGAACTCTGAGGATTCCCCTTTTCTAATAGTTGACACCTTCTTATTAATTCCCACATAATCCCTTTGAGCATTCTTTATCCTTGCCAAAAGTGACGGTTGGGAAATCATTTTTGAAAGGATTTATGATGTTCCCTTCTTTATAATTCCCATGTGCATCTTTATCAAATCTAAAAATATTAGATCCATTTCAATTATCATCAATGATAGAATTGTTGGGTCCTTTCTACGTAGAGATTACTCTACCTTGTTCAATTTCATAGGGTGATAATGGATTGAGGATTCATAGTCGTTGATCAGCTATAACCATATTCATTAGTGCATGTTCGACTCTTTCTCTTTGAATATTTACTTGAGGCTTTTGTGGTCCGTATATATTTCTCACTCCTCCCCAAAGAGATAATGCTGCCAAATTTTTAAAGCGAATATCACTATAGCCAACTCCAGATCATGTGTGGATATTTTTTCTCATGAAATTTCAATTACCTTAAAGCATAGGCAATGACTTTTCCATTTTTCATCAACACACAACCCATAACCATCTTAGAAGCATAACTGAATACCACAAAAAGGTTTCCAATTATGGGTAAAGTGAGCACGGGCATATAGATAAGACTCATTTTCAACTCCTTTAATCTATCATCACATTCATCACTCCAAGAAAACTTGACTCCCTTCCGAGTTAGCTTGGTAAGAGGGTCTCACAATCACAAGAAATTTCTCACAAATATGTGATAATATACAGCTAACCCCAAGAATATATAGAGATCCATCGTAGATGTTGGCCTCGACCATCCCTTAATTGCAACGATCTTGGAGGGATCCACAAATATTCCATTTCTTGGGATGATATAGCAAAATAATGAGACCTCCTTTAACCAGAACTCACACTTGATGTACTTTACATAAAAGATTCTACTTTCGCAAGGTCTCTAGTACAGTTCTTAGATGCTCTTCATGATCCTCCTTGGTTTTGGAGTATATTTGAATATAATATAGAAAGACTACAAAAAATTTGTCAATGTAAAATCTAAAGACTCTATTTATCATATCCACGAAGATTTGTTGAGAATTATTGTGTCTGAATGGAATTACTATGAATTAATAGTGCCCGTACCTTATACGAAAATGAATCTTGGGGATATCCTTCTTCTTCACCCTTACTTGGTAATATCCTGACCATAAATCTATGTTGGATAATTACTGTGCTCCAAGTAGCTGATCGAACAAGTCATCAATTCGAGTTAGAGGATATTTGTTTTTTATCATGATTTTGTTGAGCTCATGATAATCAAAGCAAAGGATCATTGACCCATCGTTCGTCCTGATAAAGAGGTTTGGTGCACCCCATGGTGATGCACTTAGGCATTTAAACCCTTTATCCAGATTCTCTTGTAGTTTTTTCTTTACCTCCTCAGGTTCCACAACATCAATTCTATACAGAGTCTTGCATATTATAAACAACCTAGTTATAATGTAAATTGAGAATTCAACATCACTTCTAGGAGGAAAACAAGGCAATTCCTCAGGAAACACTTCAGCAAATTCCCTCACAATAGGCATGTCTATAAGGATATTTGTTTCCTTAGACTCAATCATATATGAAAAATATGCATTCACAAAGGGTAGTAATATCCATGATTGAGATGACAGTGCTAAGGAAGATTCATCCTCCTCCTTGAACTTGTACAGAATCAGGGGTTGATTCTCCATATGGAGAGTGATTTCCCTCTCACAGCAATTTATGTTGGCTCTATATAGGGAAATTCAATCCATGCTGATAATTGCATCAAATTACACTTGGGGGAGTATGATGTGGTTCGACAGAATGTTCATTCCATAGACTGTGACTGCGGATGAGTTATATTTATGGGATGCAATGATTTCTCCATTTGTTGTACTAACTAAAACATTTACTTCCATGAATTGTGGTGGTGTTTGGATTGTTCTACTAAACTTTTTTGATATAAAATAATGTGTACAACTAGGGACGATAAACCTACCTTTCACTTTGTGATTATTTTTCTACTTATCTACATAATCCAAAACAACTTAGGGAAAATAAATATAAAAAATCTAAAGGTTAATCCAAAGACAAAAACAGATGACCAATAAATAACTTTTATTTCCTTAACATATGAATCTATAGGATTAAATAAATGTTATCCATGATCTACATCCCAATATTTATTCTTAGGGGCATTATTTATTCCCTTAACAATTGTTCATACTAAGCTTGTGAATTTACCAAAGCATATCCCCTGTGAGTTTCATTACCAAGAGTTAAGCGAGGCCTATTTTCATGTACTGGGATACCCCAGGTCAAGCCAAAAACTCCTTGTCAGAGTTTTCACTCCTAGGTACATATGTGCCAGAGCTACCTTTACTTGCTCGTATCCAGAAAGGGGTGTATTTTCTTGATAAATGACTTACTCAATACTCACCAAAAGTTAGTTATGTTTTTATTATACTTAGTCATATCCATATTTCTTTCACTAGGGTTTTATAATTCTAATCCCAAAAATAACTAATCTTATACTTTGATACCAACTATTACAACCCTTCTCTTTATTACACACTTAACCATGATTTATTACATAAACTCTTCACTTGATACAACATGGAAGATAGAGAGCCCTAGTGTATTTAAAGAATATGAACATCACATGATGACTTAAAACATGAAACACCACATATTTATTGAAAACATCCTTTACATAACCACTACATTCCCTCGTACATAGAATTTCATGGGATATCCTGAGGACATGAAAAAGAAAATGGTGGGATATAAAGCCCATTAAGGGAATAAGAAAGTCATATCATGAAGAATAAAATTCATGTCAGTAAATAGGCATATAAAGGTATCGTAATAGAAACATGAACATAAAGGCATGATATAGCATGATTATCATAATTTTGAAATGTTTCAACAACACTTAACATGGTATTTTCCTGAGCCAAGGCTCGTTGCACATGGAGCATGGGTAAAACCTCATTTAACATGAGTTTGGATGAGTAAATCCTAATTTAACTTGAATTATCATGAGTAAACACTCATTTCACTTTACGTATCAGGATACTAATCTTTACCCAATGCATTGAAGCGCTATCAGGGAACACCCTTCTTAAACATTTCAATTCATGCATAAGTGTGCCACATGGATCATACAACATGGAATCATTCAATATAATCATTTATTCCATGAAAAATGAATGTGCAATACATGCATGAAAGTATTTAGGAAATAAGTAAATGGTCTTAAAGGTGAATACCCTTGATAGAGAAATGAGAATGGTATTCACTACACAATGACTTTGGCTTGGAAAATTGTGGTGCAATTTCTACAGCCTAACGGCGTGGCATACAAATTCATAAATAGAGTTGATGAGATAGAAATGGGTGTCTCATAATTTTTACATGAAATAGAAATTAATGGGATCAAATTGATACATGTCCCAAAAATTTTAATGGAATTTAGACTCATGATACCAAAAAAATGCATGAATGTAAGTGTGGAGAGAGAGATTCCTTACAGAATTTCAGCATTGTAATAGGTTTATATGGGAGGCATTTATGAGAGAGAAAGGAGTATATAATTATAAAAACATAAGGAGGACATTATATGGTATGTTTGAAATCATACACCAATATTTATAATTGAAAATAAAAGGGTATAACAATATAAAGAAACTTGGATAAAATGAGAGTGGAAGGAATCCCTTAATTGGATTTGTGTTCCCAAAGGCTTGGGAGGGGATTGAGAGGGGCTTCTTGGGAGAATGGGATACCATGGGAGGATTATAGAGAGAGGTGGGAGGAGGTTGGATGAACTCTAAAGTATTTGAGGATAGAGAAAATGGGAGATTGGGTGGGTTTATATAGGAAAAGAGTGGTAATTCTCTCTTATTTAGGTTTTGGACCCTATACATTAAACTAATCAAAACCACAAAAAAACCCATGGTTTTTCCCATGTTTTTTTCCAAAGGGGAGTAAAAATAATATTTTATAAGTCCAATGGAAGATATTCTTAAAATATTGGGCTTGCTTATGTGGAGGTGAGTCACAGTCACAAGGGAAATAATTTAAAAAGATAAAATGTTTTATAAGTCATGGAGGGTCTATTAGAGTTTAGTAAATTATATCAAACAATCCTAAAATCACATTATTAGAATGGTAAAACATATATTTACCGAACATAATGTTTATATTATTTTATTACATCACTATTGGGCCATTATGATGTCATAAAACACATTATCATTTAAAACATAATTAGTTTTTACCCAAATATTAAAATTTCTCAAAAATTTAAGAAAAATTAACCATTTGATAATTTCATCACCCTGATTCCAAAATAATATTCATTTTATCTAAATAATTTTCTAAATATGTGAATTTTAAATTTTAAAATAAAAAACTGAAATATATCGAAAATTTATGGGTTTTGGAAAAAATAGCTTTCAAAAGTCATTAAAAATCTCAATTGTCTTCATAAAAATTATACAGTAATTTATATTATATAGAAAGTGATTTAGTAATAATATTTAATTAAAATATTATTTAATTCAAAAATATATTTATTCTTCAAAATAGATTTCTTAAATAACTAAAAATGTTATTTTTTCTTTAAAAACTATTTATAAAGTAACACTAATAAAATGAATTTATATTATATAAATAAATAATGTACATAATCATAGTACTAGGGTCTCATTACATAACCCCTTAAAAGACTCGCATAATACTGAAGGGTAAGGTGTGCGATGGTGACAGACCCTTGGGGTGGCATGGATAACAACGCTCGGGTGGTAATCTCTATCAACTCCTGCTTCCCCCGTAGGCGGTTTTGTTAGAGCATAACATATTGAAGCTCAGCTTCGGCTAGTTAAGTGAGAATACCAATGACACCACCTCCTTTACATGCTCCAACAAATGGGCTTCTTATGGTGATATTCTACTAGATGAGGTCATCGCTTCCTTTTACTTACTAAATTTGATTTGTTAAAGCCTTATATTTATACTAATCATGTGATCACTGTTTGACAACTATATTACCTATAGTAACAATTTTAAACGATATTTTGAAATCCAAAAACATAAAATCAACAAAGTTCATATTTTATATAACTATTTTACAAAACAAGACATTTAATTAGATCTAGAGGAATTTCCAATGACAAAATTTTGGGTCGTTACATTACCAATCACTATTTTAATAATACATAATTTAATTACCATGTTACCGTTCATAATATGTGACCCAATTTCTTTGTTACCATTCACCATTAAGTAATACACAATTGAGTGATATTGTTACCATTCATAATATTTTAACGAATTTCCATGTTACCATTCACCATTTAAAGTCACATATTTCGAACTATAACATTATTTAATCCATCAATTAGTTAATCAAAGTCAAAAAAAATCTTGTTCTCTTCTTTTCCTAAATTAATTAAATAATTAATTTCCACATCAATTTCATAAAAATTAAATAATTTGATTATTACATCAATCCTATTAATTAATACAATAATTAATTAATCACACCAATCACATTAATTAATTTACCAATAAATTAATCACATCACTTCCATTAATTAATTCAATAATTAATAAAAATAATCCATTCCATTAATTAATTCATCAATTATTTAATCACATCACCTCCATTAATAAATTAAATAATTAGTTAATTAAATCACATCCATTAATTAATTCAAAAATTAATTAACCACGTCACTTCCAATAATTAATGCAAAAATTAATTAATCAAATACACAATCACAAAAATATACACAATTAATTCATCAAATAAATATTCAAATTCAAAAGATCCTGAATTCCCATAATAAATTAATCAATTAATTATTCCAACTCAATCGATTAAATATTACCATAATTAAATCAACAATTAACTATTTCGATCCAAGAATTCATTATCCGCATAATTAAATCAAAAATTAATTATTCCGACTCAACAATTCAATATCCTAATAATTAATTGAAAAATTAATTATTTATACTAAAATATTTTGTATCCCCACAATTAATTATACAATTAATTATTCTAACTCAACAATCCAATATTTCCAAAACTAATTCAACAATTAATTATCCCTACCACATAATTAAAAATCCACATAATTAATACTACCATTAATTATTAACCTCTCAATATCAAAATATCATAATTAATTCAATAAATACTTATTGAATTCAATAAATACTTATTGACTGAAATATATCAATATCTAATCTTTAATTAAACAATTAATTATTAACTTCCCAATTTCAATATCTCATAATTAATTCAACAACAAATTATTTATATTCAATAATCAAAATTTCTCCATAAATAATTCGAAAATTAATTAAACAAATCCAAACACTTCAATTAATTCACTAACTAATTTTTTACATCAACGCTAATGATTAATTCCACCATTAATTAATCACATTCAATCCCTTCAATTAATTCTGTAATTAATTGTTCACGTAAATTCCATTAATTAGTCCCATAATTAATTAATCACATTCAATCTATTTTATTAATTATATGATTATTTTTTCACCTCAAATACCTTAATAAAATAAACAATTAATTAATCACATCCATTCAATTAAATTAATTCACCAATTTAATATTCATGACAAACCCAAGAATTAATTCTGTAATTAATTAATCACTTTCAATCGCTTTTGTTGATTCACCAATTATTAGTTCTTGCAAATTATATTAATTAATTCAACACATAACTAGCCACATCTATCTCATTAATTAATTAAACAATTAATGAATCCTTACAATTCAATTAATTAATTAAACAATTAATCAATCTCTTCAATTCCATTAATTAATTCAACAATTTATGAATCCCATCAAATCAATTAATTTGTTTGAAAATTCATTAATCACGTTAATTACATTAATTAATTAAATAATAAATTTACTTAAGTCAACTAAATTAATTAATTAAATAATTAATTAGTCATAATCAATTCCATTAATTAATTCAGTAATTTTTTAATCATCTCAACCCCATTTATTAATTAAATAATTAATCAATCATAACAATAAATTTAATGAGAATTACAATGTATAATAGTTAATTCTACCACTAATTATTCGAAATACAAAAGTTTAATATAAAAATAATTAATTCAATAATTAATTATTCAATTTCAACATTCTCTATAATGCCATAACTAATTCCATGATTAATTATCCCCTAACACAATATCATAATTCCAATCATTACCAGTAATTTATTCCAAAATTAATTAGAAGAGTTCAACAATCTCAATAACTCCATTATTAAATCAACTGTTAATTATCCCAAATCACACTATTATAAGCCTAGCATGTTTTTTAAGATGGTTTGGTGATGCTATAGGGTAAGCAGGGTCAAACTTCTTACAAGGATAAGCTTGGCTCACATATCAAGGCCCCTCCATTTGACCCTCTCAGTTCTGGATTAAAGTCGACTGGGATGCCCACTAGTCTTCCCCTTATTCGTAAACTTGGATCGTGGAATGCAGAGGGGAATGATCCTCTAATTACCACATTTAGTGTTACTTTTGATTCCCATTATAATTTATGCAATCTGTTTCCTCTTATACTGTATGATCATAAGGTTCATCAAATTGATGTCACACAGGAAGAGAGCCCTTATAATGAATCATATGATGATGATGCTGCTGATTTTTTTGTGATGATTTTTTGAAGGTTAACAGTAAGGGGATGATCTTACACCCTACCAAATTGATGTTACAAGTATGGGGAATAAAGGATAATTTGAGTAGGATGTTGAGAAAATCCATGACTATCCAAAATTATACTTTGGGTACCTTTAGTACATAGGCTCCGCCCCTTGACATAGATTCTAGCCTAGAGAGATATGGTTGTGGGGGAGTCCCTTATATTAGGGTTTGTTGTGGCCGATATGGGAATTGGATCCATCTGTATAGAGGCTACATCATCTATGAAGATTACTCTATCTCTTAATATAGGGCCTTCTAATGTGATTTTTAGAGGATGCATTTCCTCAGCATACTATTCCACTGATCAGTGGTAGTGGGGAGTCCTCTCCTTTTTGTATTTCCTTTTTAAATAAGGATTACCCTCCTACTGGAAAGATGGAAATGTCCATTTAAATGTATTTTATTATGGACAAGTTAACCCCAGCTCAAAGATCCTTTGACCCTAAGCCTAATGAGTTTGCTGGATAACCTTATTCTTTTAATCTAATTTTCCTGGATTCCAGAATGGAAGAAATGGGAGTTAATGCTTAGGCTAGAAAAATGACCACTTTTTTCTATATTGCAATCCATTTTGAATTTTATGAAAGTTATCTTGAGGGGTTTGAGAGGAAATGGGTGAGAAACAAAATAATGTCAAAGGAAGGGTTCTCATAGATTCACACCGAATTTAATGTTTATCCTTATTTGGTGAAAATTTAGGTTATAAATGAGAACTTCGAGGTGGAATATGGGGGGGATCACATTCCTAGAAGTACTGTAATCACTCATGATTTTCCTAGGGATGTGTCTCAAGAACATCAAACTATACATCTAAGATATGATTTACAAGGAGTTCATGTTGCTAACTCTCATAAATTTGGTGATATATCACCTAATATGGATGACTGGGGAACACATAGAGAGCACTATAAAAATGGAGGCTACGAAAGTATCCAAAAGTCTAGGGAGGATCTTGAGGAATGGTTGGCAGACAAGGAAACGGTGATGGTGTACGCCCTTTTATTTATTTTATAGTGTCATGTGTGGAACTTTTATTAACTTTTATTTCCATCACGCTAATGTATTACAAATTTATTTAAATAAATTTTTGTGTCCATGGTTTTAATCTATTGTTGCACTTTTCATAGTAAATATTCAAAAATCCTCACATCTAATTTTTCTAATTTCATAACTCCCCCAATTAATTAATTCACATAGAAAATTAATTTAATCAAGAACACATTTTATAAATCTCTAATAGAAAATTTTAAATTACATTAACTAAATTTAAATATAGACATTGTGATTTAAAATTATAACCACCTACATCAATTCCTTTGATAATGACCGCTCACCAATGGAAGAATCCCAAATTTGAAGAAGGTTAATCAAGAACGCGATTGAGAACACGATCTAGATCCAAAAACTATAATTAAACATCGAAAAATAAATATCCCAAAATTCAATATCTAGATTCAATATTAAAGAGGATATAATACATATAAAATATGAGGGATCTAATGGAGTGAAAAAGAAACCACATGTGATTAAATCCACTTACCTGGGATGGTGTAAATCTTCAATCTGGACATTGAATCATAAAAAAATATATTGCGAGCCCTAGAAAATCATATGGAATACATTGATATTGAGAAGAATAATTATGGGATTAGTTTGGGTCAACTTGGTTTCAATATAGTGGTTTATACAATTAAAAATCTTATTTCTAGGGTAAATTAAATTCTGCGCAATGTTTTCTAGGAAAATACTCACTGTTTCACCTAATAATGATTCTTAACCAAGAGAATATTATTATCTTTTGTGCGTTGGTGGGGGGTTCATGTTTTATCTTTTTAGGGTTCAAAGATAGAAGAAACATGCCTCATCTATGAGAAACCTCTCCGTTAAGGCATGCACATTTTTCTGGGCTAGGTGCTTAGTTTGGTAAAACTGTTAACTGACCGTGCACTACCCAAACGTCTTCCAAAATTATCAAATTTTGACCCCAATTCACCATAAGGGAAAACCAAAATGATATGTACTAAATTCATGGTAAAAGGGTACCTGTAAACGTTCTTGAAACATCTCCATAATAGCCAAGTTTCTTACAATCTCCCCACCATATAATAGATCATCCTTGAGCTCTAATCCTATGAATCCCGAAGAATCTGAGTCTAAAACATTGGGTCATTATTACCTCTTATCGTATTATCTTTCCCATGTTTCATCATTAACTTATTCATGTTTATGCAATACGCGAACTATCAACATAATTTTCTCCCATAACACATTCTCACTGTTATCCAACACACGTATCAGATATTTCTCAGAGGACACATCTATTACTAACAAATAACTCCCCACTATAGGTGACTTTTTTCATCACATTACCTAATTAATTACCAACTAGAGTTGCTCAATCCAACTCTCATAAATATCCCAATAAGTGGTCATAGCCATATCATCCTCAGTCAAGCGTCAAAATTAAAATATAAAACATCACCATTTCCATAATCTAATAACATAAACCTTATCATTTATCGACATGTAACATCCTTATAATCCTAAATCAGGTTTGGAATGTTGTTCACTACCCCCCATATAGCCCCACCATTAATATTCTCTAAGGGATCAAATTCCAAGAAATCCCTTTTTATCCCACCATACAAAACCCTTATGTAGCATGGGGTATAACGAATTCTCTCTCGGTATACCAAGGACGATTTCTGGGTAAAGGGTATGAAATTATCAATTCTGTAAGTACACCAATATTAGCACTCATGAACGCTATAATTTCACAAAATAATACCAACCAAGTGACCACCCCTCACCCAGGGTCTCACTTCCCCCAAACCCTACAACACAGTCAAAACTGAGGCCCTATCACTATCGTTAACTATCTTATGTATAGGTTATGGTTAACTAGGAAAAGAACATTATCATTATTCAAGTTTTCAAATTATGCACCCATTTATTCAAATTTTTCATCATTTTTCATTTATCGATTTCATATAGACACCATTTTTCATTTAACTCACAAAAGAAAGGAAAATATTTCATGTTCAACAACTTACCAAAAATGCATTTTCTGTACATTCCTATGATGATTAATGTCACATAATAATGCTAAATTCCTACAATGATGCATGAAAATGCAACTATAATACTATACCGGGCCATGAGTGTAGTCTCAAGATATATCATAAACAATAATCAAACCACACAAAAGTGCATCACTGAAGTTGAAATAATACCCAACTATAAAAAAATAACAATAATAGTAATTCCACCATGGGCAGTTGGGGGTTTCCCCGTACATGTGTTGGCTACTCCCATGCATGAGCTCACCACCACATGACTAATATTCCCATTATCATTTCTACGTTTCTCAAATAGTAATAAAGAATAGAATAAAAGAAATGAAAACTCCTCTGATACCACTTTGTAACAAACCGACCAAGGTGCGAGACACTAGTGCCTTGAGGCAATTCGACACATAACCTCAGGCATGCCTCCCCATATGCCAGAGGCTGCCGACAGGTAGCGAGGGTTTAATAAAAATCTTGGGTAGAGTATACCCTATTTTGTTTATAAATTATATTATTACACCAGTGAAAATAAAAATGAATATCCTGGTGACATGAAATTACGAAAAAATACTAACAACCCATGACAACCAAAATGGGAAATACAATGTCCACAATGCATAGTATTTATGTCATGCTAAAGAACGTGCCAATTGTCGTATGAAAATCAAAAAAGTAAAGACACTAATAACTCCCAATTGGGTCTCGAACCATATCTAGTTCCATCATCTATACTCCATCCCAAATCAACCATCGAACATAGGGCTTCTACCCTTAACCTATCCTACAACTATGAAATCTATTCGATCACTAATCAAGAAGTCTAAGTAGGGTTTGAGTAAAACTCAATAGGTCATCACCAATGTTGTTTAAAATAATTTCTAATAAATAAAAATTTATATGATTATATAATGAATAAAATAAATGAAATAAACTAACTATTTATATTTATTTATTTACACTTTATTTCACAATATATCACTCGGGTACCCTAGGACGCCAGAACTCAAATCATAAACACGAATGTCATTGATACCATTCCTATTTCATAATTCATAATTGAATTACCATGTTAGGAAAAATATATTATAATACATGATTTTATTCAATTTTTACCATTCATTATTACATTATTCAGTGACCATGTTTCCATTCATAATAATTTGTCGAATGTACATGTTTATGATCACCATTTAATAATACATAATAGAGTGAGCATGTTACCATTATTAATACATGGCTGAATTTCCACATTACCATTCACCATTTAATGTCCCATATATCACAATATCACATTAATTAATTCCAAAATTAATTAATAAAACTCAACAATTCCTTGTTTGCATATTTTCATAAATTAATTCCACACATAATTTATTACAACAATTTTTTCACTAATTCAACAATTAATTTATTACATCAATTTTATTAATTAATTTATAAATTAATTAGTCAAACCAATCTAATTAATTAATTTACGAATTAATTAGTCACATCACTTCTATTAATTAATCAAACAACTTATTAAACAAATATTTCCCATTAAATAATTTACTAATTAATTAATCACATCACATACATTAATTAATTAAAAAATTAATTAATTAAATAATTTCTATCAATTAGTTAAACATTTAATTAATCATATAACTTCTATTAATTAATTTAACAATTAATTAATCAAATCAACCATCTAAAAAATATCAATAATTAATTTATCAATTAATTTTTTCAATTCAAAAATTTGGATATGACCATAATTAATTCTTCAAATAATTATTCCAACACAATAAATTCAATATCCCCATAAATAATTCAACAATTAATTATTCTAATATAATATTTCAATATCCACATAATTTATTCAACAATTAATTATTCCAACTCAACAATTCAATATATGTATCATTAATTCAATACTTTCTTAATCTGAATCAACAAATCAATATCCTGATAATTAATTCAATGATAAATTATTTCTACCCAATAATTAAATATACCCATAATTTTTTCAACAATTAATTATCATAATAAATAAATTCAATATCTATATAATTAACTTAAAAATTAATTATTCCACTCACAACGTAAATATCTCAAAATTAATTGTACAAATTAATAATTTAATTGATAATCTCAATATATAATAATTAATTCAATAATCAATTATTCAATTCACAATCTCAATATTACAACATTTATTCAACAACTAATTTGTCCTATTCCACAATAAAAATATCACTATAATTAATTCCACAATTAATTAAACAAATTAAATCCCTTTAATTAATTCTCAAATTAGTATATTACGTTTAATCTCTCACAACCCGTCCCCTGGGGATCGTGTCGTGACTACCCCAAACCCGCCGTCCATAGGCCAGGGGCTGGCGACTATCACCGAAAGGCGTATTCCCTAAAACCATGAAGGGATTTACTTTATAGCCTGTAAACACACGCAACCAAGAACACTACAAGATACGAACACAAGAAAACTGTTTATTAAAAGGAGTGAATACAGTAAGAAAAAGGGGTCCGAATACAAGCCTAACTGGAAAGTACAAGGGAAAATAGAAAGTACAAGTAAACATAAACAGCTCTTGTGAACACCATCCAAGGATCATACCAGAAGGATGGGTACAGATCTTGAACAATAGTATCTATGGTACGCCTCATATAATGTCGACCTCCAAGCTACCGCTAGTCCTGGTACCATTTTCCTTAGTCAGCGCTATCCATCGTCTGTACCAAACACAACAAGGTGCGGGCATAACCCGTGCATGGATGAGTATAACAATACTCAGTAGTAACCCCGAGACCCTCAAGGTATCACAAAATCCACAAAGGATAAACCAGACAACAAGAATTCAACTAACAATCCTACTTAGGTATATGCCCAAAAATATACTTAAGTTGTCATGTAAGCCCATCTCAATCATGAGGAAACAAAAGGTACAACTCAAAATCTCAAAGATCATCTGTTGCGCAAAGGAAGTATCACCACGATGGTAAGTACCACACAAGTATTCTACACATAAGAATACTACCAAGGTATTATTATTAAGGAAATGTACCACACAGGTATGCCACACATAAGAAAACCACCATGGTATCACCACGAAGGTATAGACCACAGTGGTATAGATTCAGCTCACACCGGGTATAACATAGGTACAGTAGTATAGATGATTATATATAACTACAAATTCATATTAATCTGTTAAGAGGAAGACCCACGTAGGATCCTAAATCATCATCAGACCCATAGAGGATGGTAGTAGATCGTCAGACCCACACAGGATACTAGTACCTCGTCAGACCCACACAGGATCCTAGTACATCGTCAGACCCACACAGGATCCTATTACCTCGTCATCCCCACACAAGATCCTAGTACATCGTCAGAACAACACATGATCCTATTACCTCCTCAAACCCACACAGGATCCTAGTACATTTTCAGGCCCACACAGGATCCTAGTACCTCGTCAGACCCACGAAGTATCCCATTCTCAAGTCACAACCGTCTATAGGGTACCCGCACTAAGCTTTCTTATCTCAGGGAGAGTCGGTTTCTCATTCTACTGGTAGATACACCAACAACGACGAAGTCCCTTTAAGAAAATATCCCAAAGGACCACAATGTCTTAGGGGTCTTAATGCAATATACAGTGCATCAAAAGGACGCTAAGTCTGTAAGTTATTGGCCTTTTAGCCCTGAGGGCCCAGTTGTATTCGTGCTTGATCCAACCCAACTATACCCCAACATTATTCAAATCTCACGTGGGGTATACCAGAAGGTCTATCTCACTCTAAGGTTTCTGGTGTCACAAACGGTTCATCAAACAAATGCTCAGTGCCAACGTTATAGCCAAAATAACATATATGGTCGAAATTGGTACGAGTCTAGTACGACCCGGCCCACCGGGTCCGTCCAGGCCCACCGGGTCTAGCTCAGCACCTCGGGTTAGGCCTGGCCCACACTGGGCGGACTGGCCCATGTTGGGTGGCCTGGCCCATGCTGGACGGCCCGTAGTGCGGGGTGGCCACGGTGCGGTGAGGTGGCGGTGGGGCGGCCGCGGTGCGGCCTTCCACTGTGGCTAGTCAGATGGAAATATTTCCTCTCCATGAGGTGTGGTCGTGCCCCGATCCTTCGTCGGTGGCTAACAGTGAGCCGGACGCCCTTATCTCGCCACCGTAGCACATGGTCGTGGTTCTCTTCTGTCGGGCGGTGCAGTCGTTTCGTTGCCTTCGTCACGACCGACCGTGGTGCCGACTGCCATTATAGTGCCCCTGCAGTGTCAGTTTTATTGCTCCTACATCGCAAAGAACACACCAACCATGAAGAATGGCAGAGGGATCGGGCCGTGTTCATTTGTCCTACTTCCTCCGCATTAGTTCGGTAGCAGGAGGATCAAGATGATTAATTCGACATAAAACACGAAGAATTAAAAAACCCCTACCTCGGAGGTTTGTTGACGTAGATGAGGAAGTATGGGTGGAAGTCGGTTCATCGTTTTTTAATACGTCCCATGTTGTAGGTGGCACATTCTTCATTGGACAAGATGGCGGGTTCTTCGTTGAAGAATATCTTCATTGGGAGGTGTTCATCATTGGAGAGAATGTTCCTCCACAAGTTCTCCCCTTCTCCTTTTCCCACCAAATCCTACCAAAGGAAAGAGGTGCCAATATAATTTAAATTAAGTTGATCAATTATATTGGCACAATTAAAATCCAGACACATTTCATTAACTTTTATTTGTCTCCAAAAATTGAATGGGGTGTTGTCCAAATTAATTTATGGGAGGAAGTCCCAGAGTTATCTCCCATTAAAGGGGGTTCATGTAGTCCCCACTGGTAGAATTTAATTTGGGGGGGGGGGGGGTTCTAGTTCTGGTGTTCCCCACCTCCATAAATCATATAGATAGGTTTCAAAAATAAAAATAAAAATGTTAAATTTTTAATTTTTCTTATTCAATGAAAATAACGAAAACTAACCTTCACCCTTGACCAACTGCGTTTGAGGTGAAAGTCTCTTTAAGATAATATCGGTGCTCCTAGTTCAACGGTGCCCTTAGATTTCAATTCTGAGCATCAGTTCAAAAGTTACGAAAACCTGCTCGCACGTTTACTGAACGTAGTCGAATTTTTTTCAGAAATTCATTTCGAACACACCAGGCCTCGGAATCACTTGCCGTCAATTTTTACAGACTCAAAAAAATTCACATATAATTAAAAAAACATCACATGGAATATCTGAGTCATTAAATTCTATCCACCTTAGGGTTTTACATCCCCATAAGCCAGAACTCAAACTATGGGAACATGTGGGGGCACTGAGCACGTATCTTAACCTCCCACTCCCATGTGCTCTCTTGGAGGTTCCCGTGCTACCAGCGAACGTGCACTAGAGGTATCAATCGCCTAAGAGGGACCTGCTCCTATAGATCCTCAATCTATAATGGATCCTTCTCAAATGTCTCCCCATCATCGATGTCTACCTCACCGTGGTCGATGACTTAGGTAGGATCATGCACATATCTCCTCAGTTGGGATACGTGGAAGACATCGTGCACCCAGTGCAACTGAGGGGGAAGTTCTAGGTAGTAAGCCACCTCTCCAACTCTACTGAGGACCTAGAAGGGACCAACGAACCTTGGAGATAGCTTGCCGCCCCAGCCAAATCTCCGCAAACCTCATCGGGGTGAGACCCGTAGAAAGATGTGGTCACCATCCTCTAACTCCAGAGGTCTCTGTCTCTTGTAATCATAAAACATATGGGAGCCTTGTGCAGTCTTCTTCCGCTCCTTAATGATCTGCACATTCTCTGTGGTAGCCCGTACCATCTAGGGTCCCAGGAGTGCTGACTCCCCAGGGTCAGTCCACCACATAGGCGATCTGCATGGTCAGCCATACAGAGCCTTGAAAGGTACCATTCTAATGGTGGATTGATATCTGTTGTTGTATGGAAACTCCACTAAGGGAAAGTGTTCCACCTAGCTGTGACCGAAGTCGTGGACGAAATCACGCAACATGTCCTCGAGGGTCTAAATGGTCCACTCAATCTGACCATCCATCTGAGGATGGAAGTCAGTGCTCAAACGAAGATATGTCTCGAAAGCCTCTTGCAACCCCTTCCATAGTCGAGAATTAAAACTTTTATCATGGTCAGAGATAATCGTCAAGGGTACTCCATGTAGCCGCACAATCTCCTACTCATAGAGGTGCCCCAAACTCTCTTCTGGACCCTACTATCCGATCGGTAGGAAGTGTGCCGACATGGTGAGTCGGTCGATGATCACCCAGATAGAATCATGACCCCTAGATATACGTGGAAGTCCTTTCACGAAATCCATGGATATCCCGTACCACATCCACTCCAGGACCTCAAAAAGCTGAACTACGCCTACTATTACATGATGATCCACCTTCATTATAGACAAGTGAGGCACCGAGAGATATTCTCTACTAATGCTTTCTTCATTCCCAGCCACCAGTGCTATCTTCAGTGGTCCTGGTACATATTCTCCACTTCTGGACGTACCACTAGATAAGATGTGTGGAACTCCCTCAACACTTCCTTCTGATGTGACACTGGTACCATGGTACGTCATCTGAAGAGGATGACGTGCTCCCCACCTTTAGAAAATCTATTAGGTGTCTGTTCTATGGATATCTGAGCACATCGAGCCTCGCAGTCATCGTCCCCACACTGTGCCTCCCAGACTCACTGAAGGAGTGGGGGATTTACTGTAATTGACTGAATGAATGATGATCCGTATCGATACACAATATATATCTTCAAAGCGGCCAACTGATCTGTCGCCTCACATAGCAGCTTTATAGCAGATCTCTTGCAGAGTGCATCTGCTACAATGTTCTTATTCCCAGAAGTATAGAGAATCTCGAATTCATAGTCCTGGAGGAACTCAAGACAATGCCACTGTAATAGGTTCAGGTCCTTCTGAGAGAAGAAATAACTGAGGCTCTTGTGATCTGAGAAGGCGGAAAAACAATCGCCCATCAAGTAATGTCGCCACATCATCAAGGTGAAGACCACTACTGCTAACTCGAGGTCATGGGTAGTGTAGTTCTGCCCATGTTGTCTCAGCTATCGAGAACCATATGGGATCACCGCTTGCTCTTACATTAGGACACATCCGAGCCTGGTCCCAGATGCGTCGCAGTAGACCACGTACCCTACGCCCTCCACTGGTTAGCTCAAGATGGGAGCACTAGTCAGCCTCTACGTTAACTCCTGAAAACTCTGTTGGCATCTCCTCGACCACACGAATGGTTGCCCCTTCTTTGTCAATGCTGATAAAGGTCCTGCAACTCTGGAGAAATCTGGAACAAACCTCTGGTAGTATCCATCCAAACATAGGAAGCTCCATACCTCCGTCACACTCCTGGGTGGATCCCAAGCAAGTACCGCCTCAATGATCGATAGATCCACTGCAACTCCAGCCTACGATATGAAATGTCTTAGAAAATGAACCTCTCGGATCCAGAACTGGCTCTTCGAGAGTATACCGTAAATCTGGTGCTCTCGGAGTGTGTCCAGTACTACCTGCAAATGATTGGCATCTTCCTCCTTAGTATCCGAGTAGATCAGAATGTCATCGATGAAGACTACTATAATGTGTACAAGGTATGGCTGAAAGATTCTATTCATGAGTCCCATGAACACTAATGGAGCGTTGGTTACACCGAACAGCATAACCAATAACTCATAATTTCCATATTGACATCTTAATTTCGTCTTCTACACATCCTCGTCTCACACTCTGAGCTAGTGATAGCCTGATCTGAGGTCAATCTTCAAGAACCATCGTGCTCACTTCATCTGATCAAAGAGGTCGTCAATCCTCGGTAGTGGGTACTTGTTCTTCACGGTCACCTAGATCAGGCACCGATAGTCAACACAAAGACTCAAGATCCCATCCACCTTCCTGGGAAACAAAATTAGGGCTGACCAAGGAGAAACCCTGGCCCGAATGAACCCTTTCCCCTATAATTCCTACAGCGATACCCACAACTCACAAAGCTCTGTGGGAGCCATCTGATACGCTGGTGTAGATATCAGTGCTATCATGTGGGTACAAGTCAATTTAAAATCCCACCTATCCATGAGGAGGTAGACCCAAAACATCATCAGGGAATACATCCGCGTACTAGTCCACCACTACAGGATAGAGCAGACTCTCCAGATCAACCGCTCTGAGGGTAAGGCTAGCCAACTAATGAGTGATTGACTACACTCTCCTTCGGGTAAGTCCATCATGTACTACAAAGGCTCCCTTCTCACTGGTGAAGGTGAACCTAGTCCCATCCATGCGGACACACCACACTTTGCGCCTAATATAGTCAATCTGATCATGGACTGTAGATAACCAGTCCATACCCAAGATGACATCATAACGCCTCGACGTAGCTACTAGGAGATCCCAGCTGAAGATCTTGTCTCCTAGAGTAAACTCAAATTGCTGGTACCAGTGCTTAATCGTCGAATCCACTCTTGTAAAAGTCTCAATACATAAGTATCGATCTAACAGCTCCTTCATAATAACTAAGCTCTGAACGAGGGAAGTGGAAATAAAAGAACGATTTTCACGTGTGTCTATATGTACTGCAACTAGGGTGGAGTAGACACAGATCGTACCTCGTATCATCTTTAGTGCGCCATGGTAGTAGGCCTTAGCTTCCTGGAGTTGAGCTCGCCCCTATCCACCTACTCTATGTGGTCACGGTGGAACACCTGGTGGTGGTGGCGGTAATATCTTGAATCGTCGCCCACCGCCAGCTGTACGGTCTACTCCTCTACCACATCTGCCTGCTCCCTACAGAACACCTCAGTCGAACCTCTGTCTCTGCCTAAGAGGTCCCTCGACTGTCTACGGATCATCCGTATGGCGGGTCGGGCAGTCACGAGCCATGTGACCATGTCTGCCGCATGTGTAACACTGCATGTTCCTTGCATGACTGGCTATGTCTCTGGTTCCCCGCACAACTGATCCCAAGTCATGCGGTCATCCACCTGAAGGTCTAGTCCTCTTAGACCTCTGTGACATCTGTCTGCTTCCATCTTCTGAATACTATGCTACGTGACATTCGGTGGTGTGTTTCGTAGCTGGTGACTTCTTAGCAATGAAGCTATCCACTAAGAGGGCTCGCTCTAACACCGCCGCCTACGTCGGGATGCTGAGTGAAATCATAAAAGCCATGATCTCCCCCCTGAGTCCCTGCTTGAATGTCCAGGCCTTGAAGAAAGGGTCCCACACCATATCAGTGGAGTATCATGAGAGGTCGGTGAACCTCACTGAGTACTGAGCCACAGTCATACTACCCGGCTGCAGATGAAGAAGTTCCTGAATGCGCACTGCATGAAGGGTCACTTGGACAAATTTTCCCGAAATAGGCTCTGAAAGTATTCTTAGATAAGTGTCACCTCACCGTGAACATGGAGCATTAAGCTCCACTATCTTCCGGCTACTTCCTATAGACGACTGATGGAATGGATCACCATGAGATCAGTTGGTGTCCCTACCAGTCGAAAGACCCTCACTATGGCCTCCAACCAATCCTCAGATTCATGTGGGTTCATCTCTCCCCTAATAATGGGTGGCCTCTGGCGCTGAAACTCATGCAATGCTCTTAAGCGGTGTGCATCCTCTACTACTGGGGCTATTTGCATCGGTGGTGGAATGGGTAATGGTTCCACTAGTGCCTCTACTGGAAGAGGGCCCTCCACCGAGGCCTCATCGCTTAGTGGGCTATCAGTGCATACTATACCCAGAACCATAGCTAGATGTCTAAGTGGAGGAATCCTAAAAAGTAACAGGTGCCCCATAGTAAAAAAGTTATACTAGGTGAGCTGAATCAAAGAGATCATAAAGAGAACTCTTGAAAACACACACACAGTCCGTGTTTTCATGCACTGAGTCAGAAATCAGAAGTCAGGGTCCTGATGTATGGATACGTTGGTTGCCGCACCAACAATGGATTCCTTAAACTAATAACCAAACTCCTAACACTTAACAGTCTTACCATTAAAAAAAGATTAGAGTCATATGATCAATGGTAGGACCGACTCCTCTTATACTAATTTTTCACAACCCGTCCCCTGGGGCCCGTGCCAGGAGAACCCCAAGCCTGCCTTCCATAGGCTAAGGGATGGCGACTGGCACCAAAAAACATATTCCCTAAAACAGTAAAGGCATTAAATTTATAACCTGTAAACACATGAAACCAAGCACTCTAAAAGATACAAACAGAAGAAAAATGTATAGTAAACGGAGTGTGTACAGTAAGTAAATGGGGCCAGAATACAAGCCCAACTATAAAGTACAAGGGAAACTAGAAAGTATAAGTAAACAGAAAGAGATCATGTGGAAACCCTCCAAGTATCCTACATGAAGGGTAGGTACATCTCTCGAACGATCATATCTGTAGTACGCGTCATCTAATGTCCACCTCCAAGCTACCTTCAGTCCTGGTACCCTAGTGTTGTCCATCGTCTGCACCAAACACAACAAGGTGCGGGAATAGCCCGTGCAGGGGTGAGTATAACGATACTCAGTAGGGACCCCGAGACCCTCAATGTCTCACCAAATCCACAAAGGATAAACCACACAATAATAATTCAAATAACAACCCTACATAGGTATATTCCCATACATTTACATAAGTTATCATGTAATACCATATCAATCTTCAGGAAACACAAGGTCCAACTCAAAATCCCAATGCTCATCTCTTCCACAAAGGAAGGAGTACCATAATGGTAAGTACCAAATAGGTATGCCACATAGAAGAATACCATTAAGGTATTACTACGAAAGAAAATTAACACATACATATACCACACAGAAGAATACCACCAAGGTATCACCATGAAGGTATAGACCACAAAGGTACAGACTCAACTCACACCAGGTATAACTTAGGTACAGTAGTAGAGATAATTAGATGTAAATACTAATTCATCTTACTCTATTAAACGATAGACCCACAAAGGATCCAAAATCATCATCAGACTCACATAGGATCGTAGTACATCGTCAGACCCACATAGGATCCTAGTACCTCATCAAACCCACAAACGATCCAAGTACATAGTCAGAACCACACATGATCCAAGTACCTCATCAGACCCACACAGGATCCTAGCACATCGTCAGACCCACACAGGATCCTAATACCTTGTCAGAACCACACATGATCCTATTACATCGTCAGGCCCACACAGGATCCTAGTACCTCGTAAGACCCTTGAAGGATCCCTTTCTCAAGTCACATCTAGTTACAGGTAACCTGTACTATGCTTTCTCATCTCCGAGAAGAGTCTGCTTCTCAAGCTACTGGTCAAAACTCCAACTTCCATGAAGTCCCATGAAGAAAATATCCCAAACGTCTTCCACTTCATAGGGGTCTTAACGCAAAAGATGGTGCGTCAAACAGATGCCCGGTCTGTAAGTTATTGGCCCTTTATTCTCAAGGGACCGGTTGGATTTGTGCTCGATCATACCCAACCATACCCCAAATTTAACCAAATCTCATGTGGGGTATACCAAATGGGTAGAATCGCTCTAAGGTTTCTAGCGTTGTAGATAGTTCATCAAACGGACACCAGGTGCCAATGATATTTCCAAAAGAACATATAGGGTCGAAATTGTTCCGGGTCCGGTCCGACCAGGCCCACCGGGTCCTGCTCAGCCCACGGTAGGCAGACCGCGGTGCGGGGTTGCCACGAGGCAGCGGGGAGGCCTCAGTGTAGTAGTTAGGTGGTCCACCGCAGCTGGAAGGATGGCCAGCCGTCCTCTGCATGCAGCGCGGCCGCACACCGCTCCTTCGCCGGCTGCCGACAATGAACCAGCCGCCCTTCCCTCACCGCCATGGCACAAGGCCGCAGTTCTCTTCTGTCGGGCAGCGCGGTCGTTCCATCACCTTTGTCGTGGCTGACCATGGTGGTAGCTATTGTTATCATTCCCCTCTAGTGACGGTTTTCATCCTCCTCCATCGTGAAGAACACCCCAACCATGAAGAACGGTGGAGGGATCAGGCCGTGTTCATTTCACCCACTTCCTCTGCATTAGTTTGGTAGTAGGTGGATCAAGATGATTAATTCGACGTAAAACATGAGGAATAAAAAAACCCCTGCCTAAGAGGCTTGTTGACATCTATGAGAAGGGAAGGGAAGACATCAGTTCTTCGTTGTTGAAGACGTCCCATGTTGGAGGTGGCGTGTTCTTCTTTGGAGAAGATGGTGTGTTCTTTGTTGAAGAAGAACTTTTTTGGGAGGTGTCATTTGTTGGAGATAATGTTCCTCGACAAGTTCTCCCCTTCTCCTTTTCCAACCAAATCATCCCAAAGGAAAGAGGATCCAATATAATTTAAATTAAGTAGACCAATTATGTTGGCACAATTAAAATGCTGACACATTTCATTAACTTTTAGTAGTCTCCAAAAATTAAATGGGGAGTTTGCCTAATTTATTTATGGGGGGAAGTCCAAGAGTTATCTCCCATTAAATGGGGTTCGGGTGGTCCCCCCCGCTATAATTTCATTTCAGGGGTTTTCTTGTTTGGGTGGTCCCCACCTTCATAACCCATGTAGAGAGGTTTCAAAAAGAATAATAAAAATGTTAAACATTTTCATTTTCTTATTCCTTGAAAATCACGAAAACTAACTTTCACCCTTGACCAAATGTGGTCGAGGTGAAATTCTCCTTAAGAGAATACCGGCGTTCCAAGTTCAATGGTGTCCTTGGATTTTAATTTCGTGCACCAGTTCAAAAGTTAAAAAAACCCGCTCGCACGTTTACTGAATGCACCCAAAAAAAGTTTATAAATTCATTTCGGGCACACCGGGCCTTGGAATCACGCACCGTCAATTTTCACGGACTTGTAAAAATTCCCATATAATTAAAAAAATTAAATGGAATTTCCGAGTCTTTACAAAATCCAATAATTAATTCCAAAATAATTTAATCACATTAAATCACTTCAATTAATTAACCAGTTAATTGTTCACGTCAATTCAATTAATTAATAATACAATTAATTAGTCAAGATCAATCTCTTCAATTAATTCACTAATTAGTTGTTCCCCTCAATTGTATTAATTAATTCCAAAACTAAGTAATCAATTTCAATCTATTACATTAATTCACCAACTAATTGATATATCTAACACCATTATTTAATTCCATAATTAATTAATCACATTTAATATGTTCAATTAATTAATAAGTAAATAATTCATGCTAATTCATATAATTAGATCAATAATTAATTAATAACTTCAATATATTTAATTAATTCAAAAATTAATTTATCCGACAAATTATATCAATTAATTATATAATTAATTAATCTGGAAAATTCCATTCATTAGTTAGTATATTAATTACTCACATTAATTCTATTAATTAATTATACAATTAATTAACCACCCCATTTCAATAAATTATTTCAACAATTAATTAACCAAAGTAAAATCTATTAATTCATAAAATAATTAATTAATCCACTTCAATTCCACTTTTTAATTCAACAATTAATTAACAATATCAACCCTATTAATTAATTCAATAATTAATCAATCATATCAATAAATTTAATAATCATAACAATATCCAATAATTACTTCTAAAATTAATTATCCCAATTTCGCATCTTCAATATAACAATAATTAATTGAACATTTAATTATTCAATTTAAAAAATCTCTCTCTCACCATAATTAATTCAACAATTAATTATCCCAAATCACAATTTCATAATCCAAACCATTCCAATTAGTTTATTATAAAATTAATTATCAAAGTTCAAAAGTCTCAATAACTCCACAATTAATTCAAAAATCAATTATCCAAAAATCAAAATTTCATAATCTCATCCTTTCCCATTAATTAATTCCACAATTAATTAATCAAATTAAAAATTTCCAAAAACTCTATAATTAATTGCACAAATAATTATCCCAAATCATAATTTCATAATCCCAATAATTCTCAATAATTAATTTTAAAAATAATTAATCTAGTTCAATAATATCAATAAATACATTATTAATTCAATAATTAATTATTCAAAAATCTACACATCCAATATTTTTAATTTCCCAATTCCACAAAATTAATTAATTCACAATGATAATTATTTTAATTTAAAACACAATTTATAAAATATTTAATCAAAAATATAGACTTACCTACATTTAATTTAAATATAGAATTTTGGATTTCAATTATAAACCACCAAGATGAATTCATTCGATGATAAACACTTCCCAATGGAAGAATACCCAATTTTATGTGGATTAGTCAAGAACATGAAAAAGAACACGATCTAGATATGAAAACCCTAATTCATGATTGAATAATCATGATACCACAATTATAGATCTAGATCTAACAAGAAAAATAATATATTCAATCTAAAAGATGAGGGAGAGATGGGAGAGAAGATGGAAACCACGTGAGATTAGATCCTCTTATTAGGGAAAATGTAGATATTCAATACAAACACTTAATTTATAGGAATGGGGGAAAATATCTTTAATATATCATATAGAAGCCTCCAAAATCGAGAGGATTCCTTAGATGATGAGTGGGGGTCAATTTATGGTTAATATAGGGGTTCCGTAAAAAAAATAAACATTTTGTGTTAATATAACTCCAACACATGGTTTGCTGGGAAGATGATCATGATATCCTCTAACAGTGTTCCATAACCATGTGTCTCTTTTATGGGGTGCACTATCTCTAATTTAAGGGTGAATGGCTTGATAAACTGTGCCACAGTTGTGAAAAACATCTCTATCTAGTTTTTCATGGTTTGCTGGGAAATGGGGCACAGTTTGGGAAAACTGTTCCTGACCATGCTCTTCCCAAAAAACAACCATAATTCTCAATTTTTCTCTAAAACACAACCTAGGTATACACCCAAACAATATGTACTCAATAGAAGGAAAAATATTACGAGTAAATGAGCATAAGAGATCCCAAAAAAAATATTGGTTCTTACATGAAGGTATGATATTCCAAACATGTTTATAAAGAATCTCAATTAGTATTCTAATATAGGGATGAGCCCTAGATGGAATATGATTAGTTGTTCATTGAAAATTGGGTTCCATACAACATGTATTTGAAAGCAATGTGAGAGCGTTCCATATTAAAAATTATGTTTTCACTTGTGCGCTTTATATTTTTAAATGAGATCCTTCTATAGTTAAAAACCTATGTTGGATTATTATAATACTATTTGGTGTGTGTGGGGGCAGTGGAGGGTGGGGAGACTAAATTTAAAATGTGGGATAAATAAATTTGAATGCTTATTAATCTTCTTTTACAATGAAACAAATTTTAATATGATATATTTCAATAATTTATAGACCAAATAACCATCATCGTTGTGATTTCATCATTATGAACACTAAAAAATATTGTAAAAAATTGATATTTATATATATGTTTGTATATTTAAATATTTTTATATATACCCTAATACTTATATAGTAGTATAATAGCGATAGTGAATGAATTATCACCCTTGATGAATCCATTTAAAAAAAGAATGATTTATGATATGTGACTATTTGTAATAAAAAATACATATTACAATAATTTAAATTTGGTTAATTCATTTTCTTATATATGTTATAATATTTTTTAGGTAATTAAAATTTATATCAAATTTTATGACTATAAGTCATCAAATATATATAATGGTCTTTAGGGTTCTATGATCATACTTTATGCATATTGTTTTTTAAATAAGAATATTAATGAATAAAATATGATTGATATTAATCCATAATGGATGGATTCCAATCATATGAAAAAAGATAATGAGGAGGAGGTTGTATATTATAATGTATGAAATAGATCATTCATAAAAACCTGGTCAAATAAATTTTCCAGGATTACAATATTTTTTTATGAGACAATTTAGTCCTGAGTAGCATGATTAAAACAAGATCTATCGTGAAATATATTGAAGTTATAAATATTGTACCAATCAAGGGAATTAACTGAATATATTTATTCACTAGGATAACACAGCGTTTTAGGGATCATCAGATGTGATTATTAGTGTTTAAAATTAAAGAAACCTTATTGAGGATATGATTACAATTGTGAGAACTGATGAAAATCATATTGAGGAAATGAGAATGGTAGTGGAATATGAATGTTGTGATTAACAAAAACTATTTCAAAAGTTATATAGTTTTTTAGAGATTACATTTTATGCTTGATATACTAAATATACAATATTTCCAGTCGTACTCAATCTACATAGTGTAAAATATGTAAATAGATAGAGTGACACCAGATTCCTTGAAATAATTTCCCTCTTTAATTATATGGTACTAGAAGATAATGAGCTTCCTTTATGAATATATGGTTCTAAACAAATGATTAGTTAAATATTACTAACCTATGAGAAAACAAATCCTATCCAAATGACATTATATTGTTTCCCAATGACCATGACTAAAACAATATTGCCGATGTGTGGTACGTATCGATAAAAGAATGATCAATCAAGTCCTTAAAAAGTATTTATATTACATTACAATAATTCCAAGGTTTAGGCATGTATATGAAAATAAGGATACCACATGGAAATTGATGTGGCATGTTCATACAATAAATCAATTTTTGAAACTTCATCACCCAATAGACTCTCCTCAGTGGTAGAACATTGATCATGAATATCATGGATTTGGAAAGAAGCTAAGAAACCATCATCGTATGATATCTATTGATGGATTTAATCCTTTTAGATTAAAAATAAGCACCACAATATATGGCTACTTATGTTATAACTTTCTACCATGTTTATACATGAATCAAAAATACATTATATTGTCTTTTATGATATCAAGGCCAAAACAATTGGGAAATTGTATTGATTTTTATTTTAATAAATTGATTAATGATTTTAAATCAATATGAGATTCTAGTGTTATAGATTATGATTCTTACATATGTGATGATTTTACATTGGGATACATTTCATACCAAATAAAAAAACTCTACGGGTTATGAAATTCTGTCTGGATATAATATTCAAGGAGCCCGGGGAAATAAAATTTGTGAACATGGTACACACATTAATCTTACACAAAATGTTCATGGAATGAATCAGTGTTTTTGTTTTCAGTTTAAAATATATTGTTTATTAATTTAATATTTAATAGTTATGTTTAAATTATTTCTTTTTAGTATTACTAAAATAAGAATTTTTTATTGGTACAGTCATTTTCTTGAGATTTTGTGGTTTATTCAAGAACTATTATCATGACCATTCTTTTTTGAGTGTTTTTCGATTACTAATGTTAACAATAGATTTTTTTGGAATTTATTGATATTTGTGATAAAATTTACATACCAATGTAATTGTAAAAACCAATGTTTTAAATGATTGTAATATCGTGTTATTCAAGTATTTGTGAAATAAAATTAATTAAAATTAAATTTATTATTTACTGCTATTGAGTGCTATAAATTTGGAACACATTGTAACAATATGAATTTTACCAATTCTATGAATAAAACATATAAAATTTAACCTTATCAGTTCCAAAAAGATGTTAGAAAAGTGTCCCCATTATTATCTATACAAAATGTATTTATAATGGGAACCCGTTATCATTGTCAAACTACTTATTATAATGGAATCCCATAATCATTTATTTTTTCACTCATATGATGGTATATTTTATGTGTTATTTTAAATAACTGATAAAATGTGAAATATTTCAAAGACTCTTCCAACATCAATGCTTTTTAGCACTAATGAAGGTAATTTCTAAAGTTATTAAATCTCATATCATCAGTATTGAATCTATTTTTTTAAGTGAAATGAAATTCTATAGTCCTATAATATGTATTTATTATTGAAAAAAATATATTCATCCTAGTGCCATGTTTATTTCTCAATGATTAAAAAAGTTATGATAGAGAAATAACAATATCCACTGATGCATCCACTTTCTAATAAAAAAATAATAATAAATATATTTCATTATATAACATCAATTGTGTACATTATGTTGGTCGAAGTAAGATTAAATGATATTAGGTGAACAATATTTTAAAAATTAAAACAAATAAATCAATTTTTGATGGTAAAATAACAATTGGAAATAGAGGAATAATGAATGTAATGATAGAGAAAATGAAATAGAATTGATAAAATAAGGGAATAAAGAATTATAAGAAAAGAAAAATATTTTGTAAATTAAATGAATTAGAACTGATTTATATAATATAAATGATTATGTTATTGATACGAGATTTAAAAGTAAATATTACGAATGTAAATAGAAGAGAAGTAATACAATTTGATAAGGGGTTCGATAACAGGTGTCCCACCAACTACATGATGGAGTATATTTATGAGACAATGTGACTCTAACCATAATTAATAGAGGGTTTATGAATTAATATTATTTAACATTATATGCGTCAAAGAAATCCAAAATGGGCACAGACCCTTGATAGTAGCTGTAGATAAGAAACTCAGAAGAGGTCTTGGTTTTTGAAGTTATCGTTATCCTAAAACGAGAGATAAATGATGTTTTCTTAGGCACATAACCTATTAAGAAATTATATAAGTTCCTTATAAATATAGGGATGATAAAATTTATTGAATTTTAGAGTGGGATATTAATGTGTTTGAATAAATAAGTAAAGATATTTCTCAATATGAGGAACCAATGAATTAAATTTATCACTAATGCTCATTGGATCGACAACCATTCCCTATAGAAAAATGAATTTGATTGAAGTTATCTGAGGTTGATGATATTTCCTAATTCTCCATGGGTGTGTATTTATTTCCTCTAAATTTCCCTCCATGGTTATTTGGTTTTAAATGAGTCATTGAAGTCATTTAAGGTTGAGTTATGGTAAGAATGACCATATTCCGTGAAATCATTGACCACGTGTCTTAACACTACTATTTGTCCAGTATCCTCCATCTGGTAGTTGGTGGCCTACATGAAGCTTTCCAGACTACTACATACCACATTGAGTAGCCAGTATTAAATTTATTCTACTATAATCCACTTCTATGCACTTTATTTTTACATATATTTATTGTTTTTTATTAATAGACTTATTATAACATCGTGTTTGTTCTACTTTGTGACATATTATATGATAATATCATAATACTAACCATTTCACTATAAAGTCATATAATTTTATTAATTGGATGAGAAACTAGAATTTTCATGATGTTATTATTAAATAAATGTTATATAATTGGATGATATTATTTTATTGGACGAAAATTAAATTGGATATTAATAGAGGATAATCAAAGGAAATTCTGGCATCTTCACTTGGTTTAACCCCTTGAAATATTACAGTGATGAGGATTACGATAACATGAACACAATGTAATAAATCCACAATTAAATGTTTAATTGTGTTTTTATTTTCGTGGAATATGTAATGGTACATAGACATTATGATTATTAGTATGGAATATTATGAATCAGTTTATTTGATGTATTGAAAAAAACTATGACGACCTATGCTCATGATGAAGTAGGATATGTTGAGTTCACTATGAGTAATATTTCATTAATGAATAATGAGATAAATGATTTAACCCTTATTGTTTAAAATAGAATTAAATATCTAATTCCCATTTATGAAAATGAAATAATCTAGTTAAATGAATGACCATGATGATGAATGAAATGTTAATTTCTAGAAAGTCAAAGAAAGAGACATCAAACTCATATGTTAATGAATAAAACAATAAATCTACTTGATTAGAGATACCTCGATAGAATTATTATATTACACATAATGTATTCACATGATGTTGTATGTAAATGAAAAATTTATACTTTTTTTCAGGGGACACTTGGCGTGTTACATGGTGCCAACCGTGATCATTAAGTGATTATGAAAAATCCATCATGAAGGGGTCCTAGAGGGTCACACACTATGTGTATACAAAACCACAATTAAATATTTTCATATTAATTTGGAAAGTGGAATAAATATTATTCATGTATTTGGTTTAATAATTTTTAGTATTTTTTTGATCACGCATATTTAGTCACTAGTTATTCGAGATAATATTTATGATTAATATTTTTAATAAATATTTGTTATATATTTAGTAAATATAATATTAATTTATTTATCAGTGAATAATTAACTAATATTTATATATTAAATACATATTTATTATTGAAGGATAGATAAATATTGTGGAGGAATATCGAACTGAGTTTGATGTTCTGGTGAAAAATATTATATATTAATTTTTTTAATAAATATTAAAAATATTATTCCAGAAATATTATTTAATTAATTAACAGGTTTTTAACAAGAAAGGAAATAATAAAAATATTTTTTTTGTAGACATGGGGTTTCTCAAGGATTAAGGGAAAAAGGGTTCTTTTGAAACGACTATTTTCTTACCCTAGCACTATGTAAAACCAATTTTATTATTTTTAACTAATGGTCTTGCCTTCTGTTTTATTGTGAAAAATGACATCATAAGAATTATATCAATCCCTATAGATCCAATATCCAATAATTATCTCATGAATAGAGATATATTATCTTCAACAATCCATCCTAATTCTAGAGATATTAACGAAATTCCTTTGAAACAATTCTCATAACTATAAAAGACGAATGAAAAAAGCCTGAGGGTTCATCATGAAAGCACTAAGGTATTTCAACAGTGATGATTACATGATAATGGTTCACATATGGATCACTACTAGAGGTAATGTAACCATGTTTCCAAAGACCCAGTGATGGTATTATGTAAAGAGGTTTCTATATTCAATAACGAAGAAAAATCTCATTGTAATGTAATTAAAATACATTAATTAGTTAAATATAATTACGTGATGATCGAGTTTTTTGGTTATATAATTCTTTCATTAATTATTCCTTAATTTAATTTTTTTGTTCACATTATTCTAAAAGTTGTACATCTTATAATAAACACTGATTCTGAAAAAAGTAGAGTTATCTATGGCCAGTAACATATATCTTCTATACCAGGAAACTTAATGTAGTATTATAGGGGTTCCAAAATAATTGATAGTTAATTAAATATCCTCAATTGATTAACATGCCTATTATCTATCTCATTATCCTCCATCTAATTCGTTTACCAGACATAGTTATACTATTTTCTCATAGACTCCATGCCATCAACAGGTACCACCTCTAATAGTTCCTTCAAGGCATCCTATTATAAAAAAGACCAAGTATCTCTTAATGATATCCATTAAGGAAAAATATCCATGTTGTTGATAAAGTAATTTCTATATCAAAATTTATGTTAACATATTTTGAAAGCTAATATTTTTTAGTTAACAACACATTATGCTAGTATGTTGATGCACAAAGTTGTTTTTTCTTGATGAAAAGATGTTTAGTGGAAAATAAACATGTTATTTGACCACATGGATAGCGTTTCTATTAATGTTATATTATATAAAATAATTTAATTAAAATATTCATTTTCTTCATTTAATATGTAATATTTTTTAAAAAAAATTAAAAGGAAAATAAGAATTTCATGTAAAACCTATGAGGCTTTGTATAATTCCTGTTGAATTTCTGTGTTACATAAATTATTTTAGAATAATCGTTTTTGATTGTTTTATTGATTTAATGAAAATTTTTTTATTAAAATTTTCATTTATTTTATTAACATAAAACTTTTTTTGAAGTATTTTATTCTATATTAATTTAATAAATATAATGTAATATTTATACGCATTGAGATAACCATTAATATATTTAACAATATTTGAGATCAAAAAAAGTTTTCTTACTAATTGAATTCTAAAACATTAGGATTCAATTGCCCCATCACATTTCATGCCCAAAAATTTAACCAATTTTATTTTTTATATTTTTTTCCAAATTGATTCCCAATTATATTTTTTGAATTAATTTAACCAATCCATTCCAATTTAAATGGATTACATTTTTATTTTACAAATTTATATATTTATTTATTAAAACATTTATATAACATATTATATTTTACTTAATACTCATCTCGAACCCTATGCAATTTATGTAAAATGTAGAATTATAAATAATTGCAAGTGGATTGCATTAGTCATAATATTTTTATGTTAAATTCAGGGTAATAGTTGTGTCTGGGAGTTCAGTGTATGAGCCCAATACATTGGGTTATTATTTCATGTTAACTATTATAAGTACTTATATCTATTTTAATATTCCAAATTATATAGTAATTATTACATTATATTAAACATAAAATCCTAGAACATAACTTCTTATTTATTGGAAATAAACTTATTTTTTCATGGATTCTTATTTTTATCATCAATATTGTTTTTATAAAATTAGAACTATATGATTTTATGGAATTGATTTTTTTTACCATTATTTATTTTTGATACAATAAATTTTAGTTGTATCAGATTATGAAGCTATGAATATTGGATTTAGGATTCCATCTACTAATTGTAACTATTAATATGATGATTTTAAAAGGAAAGAAAAATATTTTGTTGGATATCTATATTTTTCTAAGGGTGATGTGTATTCATTGTCAGGTAATTAAATTATCTTCACCTTTTATACATTGAATAATTTAAAATGTTATGTTAAGTAATTAAAATTTCAACCATAAATTTTGTTATTTATAAATGACAGGGGAATAAATCGGTTTATATGAAATCATTGATTTATTATATTTTCCTAACCTCATTATTCTTTTTACAAAATTTTTATATTTCAACTATCAATTAATTCATAAATATTTTCTATAATGATTTTCTTCTTTATTTATACATAGTTGTTATATCTAAGAATTTATTTTTTAAAATCTTTATTTTTTCCAAAAAATATTTTTTTATAAATCATGATCTAAAGGATTGTTAATTGATAAGAATTAAAATGCATGTTCTGAAATTTAAAGATAAATTTATATTATTTAAGGCAATTTGAGTTCCATAATAATGGAGAGTAACAAATTTATGATTCATGTTAAATTTCATAAATGGTATTATTATATAAAAATTTAATCCTATTGTATTTTTAAATTTTACTAAAATTCCTATACTTATTTCTTGTTTATATAAATGTACAGTTTTGTGTAGAGATAATATTCAATGTTTAGAACACAATCCATTACAATACATATGATTATATGGTTTGTTTTTTTAATCTATTTTTTGGTAAATTGAGTATTTATTTTCAATGCATTATTTCACTCAAAAAGCAAAATCTATAATTCCAGAAAACCGTTCTAAAATATGGACAAAAAAAGATATTGATTTTTTTTATTTCATTTTTGAAAATTTCAGGATTCATTCCACTTGGGTATTTCAAAACAATTAATGTGTGTTTGTTATAGTTAAAATCTATATACTAAATCAAGTATTTCACATATATCTTTATCCACTCTCTCTTATGATATGTATGCAATACATTTTCTTCTTCTCACCATGTGAATGAATTTAAATGGTAAGAGTTAAGGTGTTTTTATATATTCCTTCATATTTTTGGGTTCTTATAATTTGGGTTTGACAGGTGTAATAATGATTGATTTGAGTTAGTATCATGGACATATTTGTTTTATTTATTATTTTTTGTATTTTTACAATGTCTATATGTAGAAGTATTCTATATATTATGCATTTCTTATCACTTAATACAACCCGATCATGATAATATGTTAGTTTTTTATTCTTTTTTATCATTAAAATAACTGCAATATATTTTTCTATTCTCTTATTTTGAAATACATTTATTTTTTCTTTTTGTATAATATTAAAAAAAGTTTTCATAATTTTATCTTATAGTTCAAATTTATCATTGGATTACTATAGTATTTTATATATGTGAACATGATCATTGAAAGATAAAGGAAATTTCAAATTCAATATCCATAATTACAGATTTTTTTTATTTTATTTCTATAATGAGAATCATCATCAAAATGGTTCTTATATTTTTAGGAAATCACATGACAAAAATCATAAATCGATTTATGAAATGAAAGAACTAAAAGTACATCACTCTGATTTGAAATTTTACCAAGATGAATGACGCCTCATTTTTAGTATTTTAAAACTATAAGAAGTCTATGTAATATTCAAAAAAAAATATAAAACAACATACTATTGATTTAAATAAAAGGAAAAACTATAATTTAATCATCAATTAAATATATGAGTAGAGGAAACATCATTCTGATGTGTGGTTTGACCATATATACTGAATAATTTGTTCTTATTGAATTAAAAATCATCAAAAACAATTAATAAGGGGGAAAAACAAACAAATGGCCCCAGATTAACATTAAATCATTGTAAAATGGCCATATTTTTTTGAAATGTATGTACTACTGGAAGCTCAATATAAGTTCTCATTTTTTCAATTGGTTGAATAGACATTTTTATTATTTTAAAATTGTAAAACATTCATATAATAGTAAAAACAATAAAAGTAACCTTAAATTGACATGAAATCATAGAAAAATTGTCATTGAGTTTTTGGTGATGTGTACATACAGACAGTACATCAATTAGACATGTGGTATGCTTACGATGATGGAATAATCTATTTTTAATGATTTTATAGTCATTAGAAAAGTACAATAGGGGTAAAAAAACAATAATAACCACTAATTGTAGATTTATTTGTGAAATATAAGAATTAATTATAAATCAATCCCTGTTATTGTTCATATAGGATGATCAAATGCAAATTTTTAATGTTTTAATACAATAAAATGTGTCTGTAATGGTAAAAAACATATAAAACATCCTCATATTAATGAGAAACTATAGGAAAATTCCTTTGAATTATTTTTTAAACGTATGAGAATATGGAACTTCAATCTAACATGTAATTTTCTTTTACTTATTTAATAATCAAATTTTAAAAATTTTGTAGTCTTTAAAAACATGTGTCATGGGGTCAGGCCAAGAAATATACCTCTTTTTTATTGTAATATCCTTGGAAAACAATTTTACATTATGTTTTGAAATGTATCAACTTAAAAAATGTCAATATAACCTTTCATTTTACCAAGATGGACCGAATCGCCTTTAGTTAATTAAAACACTAAACTATACATGTTATAGTCAATGATAATGAAAACGAACTAGGATTTACATGAATTTATAGAAAATTAACCTTTTAATTATTTGTTACCATTATTAGTATGTTACATGTCAATCTATAATGCGGTGCGCTCTGACTGACATAATAAGTAGTTCTTCAAAATTTTAATGTGTTTAACAACATGTGCCAAGTGGTAAAAACCATGAAAACAACCTTTAATTATCATGATGTCATAAGAAAACAACCTAAATATTTTTTTTCAAAAAGATATATTAAGTTATGGTTCATACATATGCGTTATTATTACACCAAAATGACCATATAATAATTTTATATTTTTGAGACACCAAAAACATGCATGTAATAATAAATACCATAGAAAACGACAGGAGAATTTTATGAAATTATAACAAAAAAATATTTGAATTTTTTTTGTTGAGTACCAATGAATGAAATGATAATACAACTTTTTGTGTTCTTAAACTAATTGAATAAAAAATATTAAATAATTAAATGTATTTAAAAACATGTTTTAGTTTTCAAAACCAAGAAAACGACCTATGATTATCATAAATGTATAGGATACTAAATGTTTTATTATTGAAATATAGGAATCTAAGGAGCATCAATCCATATTTTTGTTTACTTTGGAAGAAAAAAAAAATTCATTTCATTGTTTTAAGACACTAAGAAAAGTGTGTAATTATTAAAACCATAAAAAATGACCTTATATTGATGATAAATAATATAATAATTTTCATATATTTATTTTTATGTGTATGAGAAGATAATATGTCAATATAAACTATGATGTGCTCTAATTAATGGAATTTATAGTTCTTAAGGAATTAAAAATCATAAGAAACATTCATTAGAGGGCACCGTGGAAATTAATTCTAATATTCATGAGATCATAGGAAAAAATCATAGAAATATTTGTGATATATTGAGAGTAAATAAACATCAATTCAAGGTTTTTCTTTCTCAAGACGTCTGAAATGACCTTTTTGAGTTCTAAAATTAATTATCAAGAATTTAACCATAAATCCATATAGAATTACCCCATATTGATATGACAAATATGACCGTTTTCAAAATATTATTTATAACCTGTATGAGAAGATGAAGACAAAATCTTATGTACAATGTTCTCGGTAAGATTGAATATGTTGATCTTAAAGAATTACCATTATTAAAAAAAATAGAAAAAAAACATAAAGAAAATGGCCTCTAATTATGGTGAAATCGTTTGAAAATAAAAATTTATTAATTTTGGTAAATTTGGGATAGATGACGTGTCAATTGTATTTTCTATTTCCTCATGATAACTAAAAATGTATTTTAGTGTATTAAAATATAAAAACATAATTTTGATGGTGAAAAAATAGGGAAGGACCTAATATTAACAAAAAATCATTATAAAACATTTATTAAATTATTTTTATATGTCCATGAAGATAGAATGTCAATTTGAAGTACTTTGTTCATAAACATACTGAATAAAATGGTTTTAATGAATTAAAAAAATAATTAAAAACATACATTTAGGGTCAAAAATAAGAAATATCCATCAGATTATGGATAAATCATATTAATATATATATATTCATTTTGTAAATATTGGAAATAACGATGTGTCATTTTGAGTTTTCATTTTCCCAGTACAATTGAAAATTCATTTTTAGTGTTTTAAAACTCTAAAACATGCATGTAATTATCAAACCCAAAGTAAATGTTCTTTGATTAATGTAAATCATAGGAGAGATATAATATATTTATTTTTCACATATAGTAGAAAAATACATGTCACTATGATATGCTATGTGCTTAGATTTAATGAATAGGTATCTCTTAAAGAATTGATAGTCTTATAAAATATTCATCAACCATACCCTAGTTCGGTTAATCAACTGTACATGAGTTGAAACGAAGGATGAAGCCCAAGGCATTAGACCAGTTCCCTATGTTGTGCACCAAACACAGAAACCTCTAATAAATTTTATTCCCACTTCATACAATTTGATTTCAACTAAGGATTTCAATTAGGTGAAGGGATGAGAGTTTTCTTATCATGATGCCTTTCATGGAGCTTCAAACAAGAGTGGAGGATTTCAAGACATTTTGGTTTCCATATTTGAATTTAGTGAGAGAAAATCACCCCTTATCACCAACCTTGTGGTCCTTTAACCTTTACCATAAAGCGTCCATGGAATAATCTATCTAGAAAATTCATTCTGGATGAAACCATCATAGATCGTTGTACTCACCTCACTCTAAGAAATCATTTTATTCATTTTATAATTATTTCTTTGCAATAAAAAACCCTTAAATATTATTTTATTATTATTCATTTTAATTTCTATTGATATGAATTTTCAATTTTTTCTATCCTAAACACAAAAAAATTAATAATGACCTGAATATAGTTTGTCAACGGTCCATTTAGCGATTATTCTAAGGCCCAAATCACAAGACACATACATTTTAATCCCTCTTTGTTCATGTGGGTTTTGAGAAAATTAATTAAACATTAATCAATCGTTTTTTTCATTCTCTCAACCAAAATATCATGTGATTTTCAGAATTGAATTTTATAAGTTATAAAAAAGACTGATAATGGGGAACTTTTAACAGTGCTGACATAGGTAATGTTTATTTGTGCTAATAAAGGGGTACCCTTTATTAGTTCATTTGTTAGCGATGATAATGTTTTACCTTTATCCTCAATTTTCATAGTGCTTATAAAATCATCATATTGAAGAATGAGAAAAAGTACCGATAAATGGCGCATTGAATAATTTAGTATATATAAACATATTTATAAATTTTTAAATAATATTTATATAATAAAAAATATATATGTAAATATAATATATAAATATGATTTATATAACTTAATAATATTTTATTATCAATCCTATTTTCATATTTATATATATATAATTATAAAATTTATATTAATCAATAAAAATTATTAAGAGTATATTCATGTACATTTCTTACAAAATTTATATTTAATAAATATAAATATGTTATAATAATATTTTATTTAAAAAATTATAAAAAATATAAGTTTATATATTTATTTAAATATGGGATTCATATTTGAGTTTATATATTTATATTAAATAATTTAAAATTCACGTACCATTATTTGTATATATATCAAAGCATGTCGATTTATGTTTATGTATCTATGTGCATGTATTCACTTATTGTATGAGTTCGAATATATTTTATGTGTGTGTTTTTTGTATATATATATATTTATGAGTGTATTTGAATGTATGTAGGTGTCTATGTATTTATGTGCATATGGACGTCTATGTATGTGAATATGAGTTTGTGTAAGTTGATGTTCATGCATGTGTATGTGTAAATGTATGTGTATGTGCATGTATGTGCATGACATGTGTATATGAATATGTATGTGTACATTTGTTTATGTGGATTTTTTATGTGTATGTATGCATATTTATGTGCATGTATACACAAATGTATGTATGTGTATGTTTATACATGTTTGTACATGTACATGTATGTGTATGTATCTAAATGTATTTTTATGTGTATGTATATGTGTTTGTATGTGTATGTTTATGCTTGTGAATGTGTATTTATATTTGTATGTGTGTATTTTTGTGTATGTACATGTATGTGTACTTGTGTATGTGTGTCTATATGTGTATGTGTATGTGTATGTGTATGTGTATGTGTATGTGTATGTGTATGTGTATGTGTATTTTTATTTTTATGTGTATGTTTATGTGTATGTCTATATAAGTATGTGAATTTGTATGTATGATTACATGTTATTCTATATGTATGTATCTCTATGTGTGTATGTTTATGTGCATGTGTTTGTGTTTGTGTATGTGTATTTATGTTAATGTAGTGTATGAATATATTCATATGTATGTGCACGTATGTGCATACACATATATGTAATTGTATGTATGTGTATGTGTATACATACATGTATGTGTATGTATATTCATACTCATGTGTACATGTATGTGTATCAGTCTATTCATATGTGTATATGTATGTATATACTGTCAGGTTTTGTATGAACATCATATGATCATATTTAGTACAAGATTACCCAAACTTAGGTTGATCTATATTCGATAATCAACACATAAATAAATTATATAAATAGTGTACCTAGAAATCACCAACAAAAGAAGTTTTCTTCTTTCTTGAAAAAAGGAGAATTCTTGATGAATATCATAATAAAGTGGAAAAAAACTCTTAATCCAATTAGGGTATCTCGACCAAAAGATCTACTATCATGTCATGAGGATACACAAACACAAAATGGGTTCTATAACCTTCTATTCCGAAGACGAACAATTGAATGTGAGGACTATATAATTGTGAAGGTTTTCTCACAATTGGGTTATAAAAATATAAGTTATAACCTCTCTTTATATATCAATCCATGGTGTGTTACATTAAATTAAAACAAATCAACCATATTACTGTCCTGATATACATTTATTATCATAATTAATTGAACCATATTCAATGAGTGGTGAATCCAATTAATCCATTAACAATGTACTGTAAATGGTAATATAAAACCATTTTTGGTTAATATATATATCAAATAAATATATTTATTATTAAAATTATTTAAATATACAGATTATATATGAATATTATCATACCACACACACACACACATATATTTATATATTTGTTTATAACAATCAATCACCCACGTCTACGATAATCCCATAATAACATTATGCATAACTTAAAAACTCATTATGAATCCATATAGACTCTTTTGGATATGAGTTTCAATCAAACTCACTTCATTTTGAAAAAAAAATCTATTATTTTAAACATATACAAGGGACTAATGGTGTGACCATACAAGCCTTAGCAGCGTTGACAACAAATATGAAATCGATATTATATATATATAAGTAATGAGTATCCACTGAAAACTTTAGTGCTAATCAAGATTCTAATTGGGTCTGCTGTGATCCCCATAATAAATAATCATATCTCTATATGAACATTTCCACCAAAATATATATAATATACATGATATGTGTCTTTTTGAATCCCTTTTTATAGGATATCGATCAACCACTACACATGGAACATGTGAATCTAATATAAGCCTCTCATATTTTGGTCGATTATCTAGAAAAGAATGACCAAGTTGATGAATACACCATAAGTCATTCATTTATCATGTAATCACATCACATGTTGCTAATCTGAGAAGTTTATAAAACATATGTAAAACATATATTCATGGCCATGCAGTACCTCAGTTTAATCAATCAATTTATAGATGTCTTTTCCTATTATACTATTGGATAAATCCACTCTTGGATGCACTCTGACGGAAGACATGGTCCACAAAAATCCCATCCTCCTGCATATTATCTATGATCATATGATTACTTGTGTAAGTAGATTATTAATGTATAATGGTTTTCATTATATATATCTCTCCAGCCTCAAATAATTAGGATTGATAATAATCATACACCCCTATGTATATGAATAACTGTACTAAAATCCATGAGATATACTTTATTATATCATTTTAAGTAATATGTCTCAACATATTTCATCAAGAATATATTTTTTCAGTATCTCATATAAAAAAAATTATAACGGATATACGAATCTATTCAAGTCATGATTTACATATCATAACAACCCATTATACTTCATGACACTCATCAGTTAGGGACAAGTTAAATGTTTTTTATTTTATGGGTATATTTATCATTGGACCATTCTCGGAAAATATATTACACCATACATGAATAAATATTAAATGGATACTGGACTTATTTCAATTAAATGATACATTTATAACCATTAAAATGAATACCAAATAGAGATATAAAATTACTATCATGCAGTTGTAGCATTAATAGATTCATTTTTGAAACATTACATCCATATGTAATTTCTCTCACATCCCAATGTAACTATCGGATAAAACACTACTAGTATTATCAACGTGAGTGACATAATATAAGAAAGAAAATTTAAAATATGGTGAGTGTTAGGAACCATATTTCTTATGTTTAACTCTTTAGACATATAATCAACTTTTTAGTTTCATAATATTAATTGTTTTATTGTTAAATTTTAATTTTTAAATAAAACGTTTTCTATATACATCATCATCATCATTTGAACAAATTCTATCAAACTTTTTCCATGAAATATTTCAGTAAATAAGGTAACTATTTACATTTTCACTTTCTTACCACATCAAAAACTCTTTCAAGATAATGTGATATTATCTTTTTTATAGTAACTAATGTAATTGTGTTTATTTTTTATTACCTCCATAACAAAATCTTTTTTATGATAAATTGATTCTAATTTTTAACAGAAGACAATGTATCTCCTTTATGAGTTTCTTCACTACTATATGGTAAACGTATTTAGGATATAAGGAGTAATGCATTGATTAATAGCTTGTATAACCCTGTATTAAATAGTGATTCTCACTTATATGGTAGTTAAATTTAAATAATTAAATTTATCTTTACCGTTACATATACTAAACTTCATTAGGATATTAATTGAATAGTCACTATAATCTAATTATTATACATTAGTTTATTTAACAATGATATTATTTTTGTCCTATTAATTAAATGTTACTATTTACAATTTTTATTATTATCACATATACCAACACATTATGATATAAAGTTAATAATCATGTAATATAAATGTTTTGCAATCTATTATTTGTTATCTTTGAACTTCTCTAATTACAACTTACTCCCGCTAGAATCTTATAAATTATATTCACTTCAAAATATCTTTCTAATACTCAACACATACTACATTGTGTTCAAGATAATAAAATTTAGGTAATTTTAGTAAGAATATTTAACAAGATTTTAAATATTATATATTTCATTCTGTGTTTTGAAATTTTTTTCTTTTTAAAAATAATACATTATTTAAATATATCATAGATGGGGGGAAGGAATAATTTCTTATATATTTTATCAAATGTTGGGATAATCATTTTTATACTATATAAAAACTTTTATCTTAATATTATTCTCAAAAAAATGTTATATAATCATAAACCATGTGTATAATTTAAATCATCTTATAAACAACCTTTGTTATCTAACATAATCTCTTATCATATAAGTTATGTGAGATGAATATACACATCTTGTACATAGATTCATATGTGCAAGAAACATTCCATTGTATTAAAATTTTTAATGAAATAACTTTTTAGATCATCTCATTCATATAATCTACAAGCTCAATCATTTATTCCTATGATTTTGAACACCTTTATATTTACAGAACCTATAAAACATACAATTTAAATCACATACCCTAAAAATAGAATAATGTATTCTTATAAAATTAATACTTGACCTGGAAATTCCATGTTGCTCCCTGATGACTTCATGTAATCCCTAGATAATCCAATAATATTAAATCATTACTATTCCTTGTTGTCCCTCCTTAGTTTTTGGGACCCTAATAAGAATTTTTAATGAATAATTTTTGAATCCTTCCAGTAAACATTTCTTTTCCAAGTGAAATTGTTTTACCCACTTGTTTTGTTCTTATAGTATCATAATCCATACATATTATTCATAGTTTATCTATTAATCCACTTGGAGAGTATTAGGTAAACATATCTTGAAATCATCTACCATACTTGAATATTTCCATAAATGTAAATTGGATAAATTCCCCACCCATAAGAATACTTATAAAAATTCTACAATCATTTAAATCAAATTCATTCATATTAAATATACTGGAAATACCAAATCATATTAACATTATTAGAGTATAAATAATTATGTAAAATTTTAATTAAATTACCTTAAAGCTTTGAGTAACGCATTTTATGCTTCCATAAGCATCTAGATTCACTTGTTGATCAATTTATTCTATAAGTTACACATGAAGTAACTATTCTAACATATAGAATAATTCACTTTCTAATAACTATTCTTAAGGTACCAGTCTTAGGAGTTTCGTATATTAAGAATCTCATTTTGAGGATTAATATATAGTTTTTATTAATTATGATCATACATTTTTCTACTATAGAAATTTTTTTCAGATGAACTTCATGTCTTATATATTTTTCATCGGGGAATTGTAATGAATTTTCTCCCACTATAAAAGATGATAAATCTCTATATAATTTCTATTTAGTGACCTGAGATGTATATTTTAGTGATCAATGATTCATCCCAAGAATTACTCTCAGTATTGAATTATTTATGCAGGGAATCATCCCAATCAAAACAATTTTGAGTCTTGGATAGATTATTGGATAACCCTTTATCAAAATCAATCACTATATATTCACTCTACTCAATTCCCCAGGTATCCTTCTCAAGGGTTTCCTAGCTATGTATAGGTAAATAAAACAACAAAAATAGATTGAAAAATGAATTTCTTGGGGAAACCTGTAATGGAAGAACATTCCCAAGGGTGATCTAGTGTCACCAATTACATTATTTCTTACAAATTATAATTCAGGGGAACCCTGTGAAGGAAGAACCAAACCATTTGAATGATCTAGGTTTTAAAAAAATTGTAAGTAATCTCAACCGTATAATTTCTATAATTTTAATTACTTTAGCATACATATTATGAATATTAACATCACAATTATTATATCTAATGTAATAATTCTTTTCTCATATTTTATTATTATTTTTTGTTTTCATGCTTCTATTAGTATAGATTTTGGTATCCCAATTCAAAATAAAAAATTAATGCATTCACACCATATCAATGTGCAACTCTTCATATTAAACACAAGTCTATATTAATCACTCAAAATAGTATTCATGTATATTCATACATATCCAAATGATTCATATGAAAAAGGTACATGAACACTTCACGTAATGACATAGAGTTATATAAGATTGAAAAATCCACATGAGTAAGCTCAGAATGACGTACAGAGGTCCAAATTCACATTCCAAATCAAGGAAATCCTGTAAGAATATAAGTGATTTGACTCCATGTTCCTCTACCCAAGGATACCTTACTCAAGAGAGAATTAAATTAATGAAACATCTAACACCTAATATGCACAAACTATGCCTAAAACATCTCTCAAGCTCATAACTAAAATTAAATATCGAGTTCTTGGTTGATGAAAACTAAATATTATGATATCAAACTAAGAAAGATATAAAAGTCTCTATTCTAGAAGAAATTTTAATTTTAATTTTTTTTTTCATATAGTTATTTATAGTATAAATAATTTACAAATGTGAATAAAAATGTAATAACATTAAAAAATTGAATAATTATAATATCTAAACAAGATATAAACAGTTATGACCAATTTCATAAATAAGAAGTAATTATAAATCATTTTATAATTTCACCTCTAAAAATATGGATATTTCATATTTTTTAATATACACTCTCAATATTATTTCCTATATGAATTCCATAATATTTATCATGATATGAAAAATTCATTTTAAATATATAATATTATATTAATTTAAATCAATTTATAATTCAATTAATAATATGTAGACCTTGTATATAATCTAAATGTCATACAATTAATTATTATTTAAACAATAATCATATGAATTCTCCAAAACCTATAATCATGTCTTAAATAATATCTAAATAAATCCCATTTAATTCATAAAATATAAACTTAATCAATTATAATCTAAAAAAAATATCAAGGAGATTAAATAAATAAAAAAATTGTCTATTTTACAAAATACGATTCATTTATGAATTATGAATAAATAAATTCTAATTATAAAAATTTATAAATTTGAAGGAATATAATAATTTTATATTCTTATCAATATGAATATTTTTATATTTTATATTAAATGTAATTTATATGATATTTCATGAATGATAAACATTTTTAAATTCAATATCTATTATATAAACATTTTTTATAATCTAAATATCATATATTTTGGCATATTTAAGAACATTATTAATGAGATTGTTATGAATTCTAAATGAAACACATACTCTATATCATAAATCATGCCCTTTAATTTGTAAAAAGGTATTTAAAAATTTATTTATCTATTAAATATTGAAATTTTATATTTAATTAATTAAAAAAATTTATAAATATATATATATATATATATATATGTAAAAAATAGTATTTTTGTGAATAATTTATAAATAAAAAAATTAAAATAAAAACCGAATAATCTTGATTAAAAAAAATAATTTATATTTTTTCCTAAACATGAGTAATATATATGAATGTTTAATATTTTATTTCTAGGATTTAAAAATATCATATTACTATTAAAACATAATTATCATAAATCAATAAACACATTGATTTACAAAATAATTCAATCCTATTACACCATAGATGGGTTTTTTATGGGCATCATATGATCATTTTTATCTAAAGATAACCCAAAAATATATATATCACTAGGAATAAACATTTATGTAAACTATATAAACAATGTAGCAAGAAATACACAATTATAATAGTTCTATTCTTTCTCAGTGAAGTTTAATTCTTGATGATGATCAAGAAGTACTAAACAAAAGAAAACTCCTCCGAGGGTTGGGTTAGGGGAACATTGACCATTGGATCAATGATCTTATCATAAGGATACCTGAATGATGAAGGGTTTCCTGCACCCTTGATTCTGATGATGAACAATAGTATTGGATGAAGAGAGAATTTAGAAGGATTTTCTCTCAATTGGGTTATACAAAGAGGAGTATTCCCAATCCTTTATCTAGCCAACCATGACTCATTTCAATAAATGAATATGTATTGACCATATTAATGAATGAATATGAATTTATTCACATAATTCATTGAATCTTTTTTAAGGATTTTTCAACCCAATTAATCCTTTCATAATAAAATGTAACTGATAATAAAACCGTTCAGAGAAAAAGAATATATTCCAAATAAATAATTATTTATTTATTTATTATAGAAATGATTTAAATATATTGTATATATATAATATCATATATAGGTTAATATATAATATATATATGTATGTGTATGTCCATGAACATGTACATATTCATGTCTATTCATATGTATATGCGCATATGTATGTGTTTGTGTATTCATATGTTTACGTGTATGTGTTTCTGTATCTATTTTTACATGTATTTATATTCACCTGTATGTGTGAATGTGTATGTATGTTTATGTTGTACGTTTATGTATGCATACATATGTATATGGATGTGCATGAACATGTATTCAATTAAATGTTTGTGTATTTTTACACATAACTATATGTGTATTTATATACATATTCATTTGTATGTTTATGCGTTTATGTGTTTGTGTATGTGTATATGTTTATGTGGATTCTTCCAAGGCATTGTTTCTAGTGATGGTTTATTTGGAAAGAGACAATCACCCCTCTTCACCATCTCAGTGGTCCTCCATCCTTGACCATAAAGGCTCCATTGTGTACTTATTGTAGTGAATTCCTTCTAGACCCAACCCTTAGGGGACCAATGCACTAGACTCACAATAAGATTCATTTTCCCTTCATTTCACTACATAAACATACCATTAAATGTTCTTTTATTTTTTTCAAAATTTTTGATATATTTGGATATTCAGTTTTTGTCATCATAAACATGGAAAATTTTAGCAATGGTGTATAACTTTTCACTAGTCCCCTAGGCGATTAGTCTGAGGCCCCACTAAAAAGAAACCTACCATTGATGTTATTTTTCTTCATGTGTATTTTTTCACATCAATTACACATTCAGCGCTCATTATTATTTTATTCTCATTTACAAAATTTTGTGGGATATCAAACCAAGAATATTAACAACAATAAAAAACACAAATAAATGAAGATCTTTTATAAGTTATAATAATTTTTATGTTTATCATAACTGATAATAGGGTACCATTTATCAACTCTTTTGTCAGCATTGATGAAGGAGCCACTTTATCTCACAATTTTCTTAGCATTGTTAAAGGGAAAAATGAATAATTTAATTTGTATATACATATTTATATGTTACTAAATAATATTTATATTTCAAAAAGTATACATATTTAAATATAAAATCTAGGCATGAATATATAACTTTTAATAAAAATTTATTATTGATATTATTATCATAATTACATAGATAAAAAATTAACAAATTTATATTAATGAATACACATGTTTAATTGTATATTTAAATAAATTGAATACAAAATTTATATATAATTACAGTAAATCATATATATTAATAATTTATTGAAATAAATTTATAAATATATAAATGAATATATTAATTTTAATATGTTATTCATATTTGAATTTATGTATTTATATTTATATTAAATAATTTGATATATTCATACATGTATATGTACACATATGTATATATGTGGATATATGAGTATGTTTATATATGTGTGTATATATGTGTTGTATGTGAATTCATGTGTTGTGTTGTGTGTGTGTGTGTGTGTTATGTGTATGTGTATGATTATGTGTGTATGTGTTTATGTACATGTTATGTGTATATTTCATGAACCCAACCCGGTCAACCCTAAATCAGTCACCCGATCTGGTCTGCGACATAACACGAGGGGTGTTCCCGATCCCGACTAACTGGAAACTAGTGGTGGGTATCGAAACATACATGTGGGAATGATTTAATACCAAAAATGAAACCAGGACTAGATAGATAAAATTAAAAAACTGGAAAAAAATAATTCACATCTAACAATAGAACCTCATGTAAGGAAATAGATGATTCAATAACAAAATTCGATTAAATCGACTGAATTCTAAAAACAAGAAGACTAAATAAAATAGAACTAAACTGCTGCCAACCTGACCTCTATTCCACCACTTAGTCACCTATAACCACAAGAACAACTCCACTCCAACAATGAGAAAAATAACTATGAGAACCTGAGAGAAAAGGAACCTAAAACTAAAATGATAAAAATATGTGTGATCACTAGGATGCTCAGTAGGAAAGCCCTGATAAACCATGATATACAAGTGTTTCCTTTTAAAAAAAACAGTCTATTAACACAAATTTGATATACAATTATAAAAATAGGTCATTCACTTTTTATTTATGAGACATAATTTTTTTATTTTTAAATGCTAATGCATGCCCCACCTTTTTTTAAGACAATAATGACATTTTAAACCAAAACCCAAGCAGTCAAAAACAAAGTTGAGATGTAAATAAATAAATAGTACATGATGAAAAATAAAATAAAATAAAACTAAATAAGTCGATATAGACAACAACCATGGGTGGTCTTAAACATCCCTAGAAGACCCATTGACGTACTCAGTTTGGAACCACCTACCATCATATGGTGAAGCTTCTATGTCCAAAACCAACTTGCTTCCCTAACTTGGAAAAACTAGTGGTAAATCCATATTAGCCTATATAAAATTCTAGGGGGTACGTACCTTTACAATTCAAGCTAGAAAAAAACCATCACTCGATCATCTAAAAGATGCCCAAGAACACATGGTGATAGTAATAATGTGTTAGTGGGAGGCCCTCACACTCGTGACTCCCCTTACCTGCTGGCGCCATATGGGACTACCCTAAAAATATATATACTTTATATGATAACCCATAAAGGTATATCTTCCTATAGAGGTTCCCCATAAATATACACATACATACTTATATCACAAACTCGCATTGTATCCACAAAGGTTCCAACCAGGCTGTCACACCATACAAACATCCAAACCATTTCAGAAAACATTTTGAAATCTCCAACCAAGTACTCACTTTCACGAAAAAAAATTCTTTTCTATAATAAATATAAAAATAAATTTTACTAAAACATATTATAACCAAATTATCCTTCCCCATTTTTAGGAAAAATTAGCAAATTCATAAAACATGAAAAACGATCATTTAGTTTAAAACATTCAGCCATTTACCTACAACACATAGAAACAACTTATAAAAAAACATCATCTTTAAATAAACAAATACAAATGGGACTCTAAACCAAGATTACACCAAAGTGAATCTTTAAGGTGAAATTAAAACAAACATGTATATGAAAAGGATAAATGAGATTTCCGCAATTTTAGGAATAATTTCCTTTTCATCAACACCAAACAAGTCATAACCATCCACTAACAAATAAACCATCTATTCTAAAAATTACATGCTTCATAAAACCAACCCAACACAATAAGAACTAATTCTATAAAAAAATATTCCACAGGTAAATACCACCAAAACATTTAACAACACCAATTGAAAATAAAAACATATTTTCAAACAAAATCAGCTAGACATATACATGGGTATAACTAGACAAACATCAAACAATCTATTTTAATCCAAATATAGAAAAATATTCTACCATAGATGAAATAAAATTATAATAATGGTGAAAAACATGTTTTATAATTTAATTAATAAAACCCAAGAATTATATGAATTAAAATTTGAAAAGATGGCATGGAAACACCAATAAATAATCAAAGAACTACATAAAATCTATTTTTTACAATTTGAAATAATATAAAAATTGTACAATGAGTAAAATATCATGCTTATAGAGGTGTGAATAAAATTTAATGAATAAATTAAAAGGACAAAGCGTTGTGGTTATACTTTAAAGGAAACAAATTCAGAAAACGCGTACCTCGAAACGTACAAACATGACAGAACCCCAGTAGAAGGAAGATAAACACCCTAAGGACCAACCACACACCCTAATCAATTAAAAACACATGTGAATTACAGAATATTTCATTACGGTTTGGTTAAATTGAAGGAATCTCCCAAATATGAGGACGAAATTTACAAGAGGATGGGTTATCAGATAGGGAAGAGTAGGAGGCCAGGTAGCGTACAGAAAAATAGCCACCAAAGAGTTAGGTTGTGCATTGGAAACATTCTGTTGGGGGTCGGTTTGTGCACTTCTGGTGTATGGTGGTGTGGGGGTCTGGATATGGGTAGAAGGAGGCATGACCGTTAGGAGCCAGGGAGAAGGAGGCCCGGTGGTCGGGTCCATCATGTGAAGGAGGGGGGAAGGTCAGGCCAGGAGGGGGGTTGTGTATGGAAAATGTGAGGGGGGGGGAATCGTAACCTATAGGTGGGGGGTGCATAACACGCCATTGGAGAAGTGGAGGGGGGAAACTCCCCTCAGGGTTTCACCTTTTTTAACATTTTATTATAATGATAATAATAAAAATAATTACGATAATAATAATGATAATAATAATAATAATAAACACTTTTTCCTAAAATTATATTATATTTAATTTATCTTACTTTATATTATTTCATTTACCATTTAATTATTTTCATTATTTTCTCTAAATATTAGGATGTCACATGATTCACCTGTAGGAAGATGCATGATTGAGAAAACTGCACTCGACCATGCAACCTAGCACTGCCCACTTACTGAGAAAATTTGTGTACTTGTCGCATGGTTTTTCAAACAGTGCACATGTTGTGTGCTATAACTCTGACCTACTTGGGCATCTGCGTGAGCATCGCACAGTTTCTCCTAACCATGAATGTTGGTTGTGAAATAAAGAAAAAGTGTCCAAAACTCAAAATATTAATTAAAGTAATTAAAATAATAAATCAACCAGGTCGAGGTGTGATAATTCTCCCCAACACAGAAAATTCTGCCCCCAAAAATGTCACCAAGACGAAATTTGTTCATGAATAGAGTCCATGCTTGAACTAAACTAGAATAAACATGGAATTCCGAGGTGAATATATATTTCTAATGTCACACCCAACCAATCTAGATGAACCCAAAACCCCAAAACAAGGGGATAACACTAGAGGTCCCCCCACCACAAAGACTCAACTCGCACTGAAACATCAAAACCCAACCAACAACACCATAAATTAAATAGGGAACCCACTATAGGAGAATCCCGGAAAAACGAGACCTCTAGAACTAACTCAACCTCTCCATAGTAGCCAAACAACACCTTCACGAAAACCCCCAATGCTAGTGGAAGACCCATGAGAATAACTTAATGAAAACAGTGAACCTGAGCACAACAACAACATCGATTCTTCCACTAGAACATAAATCTCCAAATGAACACAGTTAAACCAAGACTAAATCACACAAGATCTAAACAAACATTAAAAAAAATTCTGATTTATAAAACCATATTCAGACAAACATGATTGTTTAGATTACAACATAAAAAGTTCATCGTAATCTCACAATAAAACAACGAGATTATAATGAAGAAACAAATTTAATAGCATAAATACAAGAGTGATAAGACATTTAATGTTCCAGTACAAACATGAAACAAAAAACCCAGACCTAGGTTTCACACTCCCATTAATTCCTTACTATGTGCGAGCTTCCCCCTGATACATGTGGATTGGGATCTAATGACTTAAGTATCTCCTATCTCATAGTTAGGCACTATAATCCTTTGGTAACAACATCTTCTTCAGGAAACTATTATAGAAAAACTTCATGAGATAACCCATATAGCTGCAATGATGAAACATCATCATTGGGCTGTGACAATATGGCTTCAAATGACCTCAACATACACACTAATGACACACCACTATACGGTCTGACAAACTCGATGCTAAAACCACGTTATATAAATTTTTAGGAATAGATATCTTAGGTATGAACTTCTCACTAGATTTGGAACCTTCTGGATATCCAAGAAACACTGACTACAATCCACGAACTAGCTCATCCAAAAATACCTCATCCACTAACATCATGACACATGTTTCACCCGATGAGAGACCTTTCTCCACAATCTCATGATGAAGGCCCCAAATGAATAGTGGATCTTTAATTTGATCTTCTAACACTTCCTCCATAAAATTGGAAACCAACTCATTAAAGTGGTCAACGTATGATTTTACTGACCGGAGGCCTTTCCGAACATTCCAAAACTCTGTTTCCTTCATCATCTTCAACTCCTCAGGTAAGAACCCTTGGACAAAGGTGTCCTTATGCACTTCCCATTTCATCCAAGCATGCATCGCAGATGGAAAAACAAACATCTAGTCATCGAAAGCTGGAATCTCAAACAATCCGAAGATAGCAAGAACCTTTACATGATCGGGAGTTCCAAACATCCTAAAAATGCTCTCTACTTCTTCGAGCCACTCCGCTGCCAATTATGGACCCCGATCACCATGAAGGAAATGCAATGTCTGGGATGGAACAAAAACTATGCATGACTTATTAGAATCCATGGGGACCTTTCTAGGTGTCATTTTCTAAAAAAACATATAAAACACAGATCCAAAACCAATATGAATCCAAATAAACACAAATATAGATACCTTCATCAAGAAAAAACATAACAAATATAAACATATCCAACAACATCACATTAAAAAGAAACCCTTTTCATTTTAATTTAAAAAACTACCTTTTTCCATGGCCAATTTCCAGAATCATTTCCCCTATCAAAAACAAATTAGAGAAAATATTGTCAAGAATTTAATATCTAATACACACCTAAACAATACCATGAACTATTTCCCATTTCCTTATCCACGTACATATATACATGCCAACATGAACATTCCACATGGAAACCCCCACATGTGAAAATGTTTACAAGGAACATCTTGGACCGCACCAAGCCCTTAAAAAGAGAGAATATTCATTGAACAAAATTTTCATTTTCAAAAATACATTTTGATTCACAAACATACACTTACACCACCAAAACCAGTATGAATCACAACATATACTAGACTAACCAGAAATGAGGAACTACTGCATACACATAACTTAGAGACATGGTAGTTGGGTACATCCCAAGTATGAAATAAAACTAAGTGGAACTTGAATCGGGAACCTGTTCTCCACATGGGTCACTACTCCATGTGGGGTCATAGATGACACTTAATCACCTTTATTTTAATCCCTCGATACAAAACAAATACAAAAGACTCAAAACTCATACTTCCCCTGGTAACTCTGGTCCTACCACGAGCAGTGGTGATCATGCAGTATCCCGTATCCTACCTCCTGAGCCTCTAAATTCCTAATCTATATCTTTTAGAAACCCCAAATAACATGAGCCTCCTATGATATCATTTTTTCACAAACCAACCCAATTCAACCTTAAACCAGTCACCCGAGATGGCCCACAACATGGCCTTAATGGCATTCCCGATCCCCATAGGCTGAAAACTTGTATCAGGAATCAAAACCTATATATGGGAACGATTTAACTGAAAATATAAAACCAATAATAGATAAATAAATAGAACAAAATGGTAAAAATAAAGTGAAACTAACAACTAAACCTCAAGTAAGGAAACTAATGATTCCGTTACAAAAATCAATTAAAAAGACTATAAACCAAAAATAAGAAAAATTTTGTAAAAGAAAATAAAATGTAACCAACCTAACCTCCATGTGACCACATAGTCACCTCCAACCAAAAGATAAACTCAACAATAATAAGAATCAAAAGAACCAGGAGAACCCAAGAAATAATGAACCTCCAACTAAAATGATAAAAATAGGCATGAGCACCGAAATGATAAGTAGGAATGCTAGGATAAAGCACATGATTTATGTGTTTCCATTCCCAAAACAAACATTAACACCAGTTTGAAATACATTTATGATAGTAGGGATTTCACTTTTAATTTAACAAACATAATCGTTCCATTTTTAAAATCGAATGAAAACCATTCTTTTATGGTAAACGGTGGTTCCATTTTAAAACCAAAACCCAAACCCAGACCCAAGAAGTCAAAATCAAGGATGAGATTTAAATAAATAAATATTGTAGACTAATAACTAAAAGTGGTAATAGTAAACAAGTGGATACAAAAAATAACAACTGTTATCCTAAACATCCCTAAAAACCATAGACGTACTCGATTTGAAACCACCTACTAGCGTATGGTGAAACTACCAATTCAATAACCAAGTAACTGCCCTATTATGGCCTCACTAGTGGGACAACCCTCCCGGCTATTCTATAACTATAGCTGGTAAAAACTCATATAATCTGATCTAGAAATAATCCATCAATCAATTTTATAAATGATGGCCAGTAACCCATAGTGAGTAATACTATGTAAGTGGGAGGCCCTCAAACATGTGATGCACCTTCCTTGTCGTTAAAACAGTTGTCTACACCAAACACAAACACACTATACGATAACTAATAATGGGATATCCCCCTATAGATAATCCCCATAAATATATACATACATACTTATATCAAATACCCACATTATTGGGAAAAAATCCCTCAAGGTATCATTGAATCATTTTTGAGGTGATTGTGTTTGTTGACAAAGTGGACATTTGTGTGGTGATTGTTGACAAAGCAAAACAATGACATAAAAATTTGTTGACTAAAGGGATTTCATGGTGGAATGTTGAGTTCAAGAGCTATGTTCAATGATCCATGTTTGATTCAAGAACTTCGACAAAGGAATGGATGATCTGGAGGCGGTACAAAAAGAACAAATACAAGGTGGCGCTGTTTTCCAGTGTTTTCCAAATTTTTGGGCCTCAAAATCGACGAATGGAGAAAAGTTGTTCTAGAAAAGAGACTTTCACTCCATGTACTTGAAGGAAAGGGAACTTGCATGCCTAGTGTTTTTCAAGATTAGAACATGGAAAAATGGAAAAGGGATAAGGGCCGCACAAGTTTTGGGTTGGTCGAGAAAGTGACATGCACGCCGAGAAAGGACTTGCGCGTCGGTGCCTTGGAGTATTGGAAACTTTAGCACCTGTTGTTTTTAAAACTTAGAAAATCAAAATATGGAAAAGGAATGAGGGTCACACGGGTATTAGTGTGGTCGTGCAAGTGAGTAGCCCGACAAAGACTTGGGTGGTTGGACCTGCGCGCTGAGACTTTCGCCTCGAGGGGAGACTTGCGCGCCATCGTGCAGACGGTCAAAATGCCCATAAATACAGGTTGACCCCTCCTCATTCTGCATGAGATCAACACTTAGAGAAAATCAGAGCTCTCGTCGCACTGGTGTGGTGTTCGTGCAAGTGGTGCGTGGTCGCGCAGGTGGACTTGCGTGCTAGTGTTTGAAGCTGCGCGCCAGTTGGTTGTTGTGTGCCAATATTGGTTTGGGCGTAAAAGGGTTTCAGTCACGCAGGTTTGGAGTTTCAGAAGATTGTACCGCACAAGTGTTTGAAGTGAATTGTGCACCAGTTGTGACCTGCGCGTCGGGTTAGACCTGTGCGCCAAGTAAGGTTGATTCACAATAGTTATTCAGGGCTGCGTGAAAGCTGAAAGATTTCCTGATACCTTCGGTGCAAAGATAAATTCATCTACGAGTGAAAGTTGGACTTCAACAGAGCATCTACATAAAACAAGGGATGCATTCATTAGAGATAATGAAGAGACCTAAATGTCTATAAACTATGAGTGGATCCTTTCTAGAGAAGTGAGCAAAGCAAGAGGATGAAATTGATCCTCTCCACTGGTAGTGAGCCAGAGAGAGAAATAGGGAGTGACCCTTGGGAAAGTAGTGAGCTGACCCTAAACCTTGTAAAGGCAGTGAGACTGGGACAAAGTGACTGTTCTCAAACCTTGTAATACATAGCTAGTTATGTTTTGTGGAATTTGGTATGACCGACAACATGTCGGCGTATCTCCTTGGATGTAGCCCTTAGAGGTGAACCAAGTAAAAATTATTGTGTCTTGTGCTTGCTTTACATTCGGTTTATATTGTGCAATAGGAAAGAGAGAGAAGAGTGTTTTTCTTAACAGTGAAAGAAGATCAGAATGGGATTTAATTTCAAATTATTCATACCCTGATTCACCCCCACCTCTCAGGGTATTCATCCTTGTGTACCTAATACACATCATATCCTAGAAGGTGTCAACTTGGCTGTCACACCATACAAACATGAAAACCATTTCAGTAAACATTTCTAAATTGATGAACGGGTACTAACTTTTACTTAAAAAATTTCCTTTATATAATAACACAAACATCACTTTTACCAAAACACATTCTTACCAAAAAAATCCACATTTTTAGGAAATACAAGAAACTTCATAAAACATGCCCAAATGGACTTTAGTTCAAATAATTCAACAATTTACCTACAACACATAGAATCCAATTTCAAAACAAAAACAAACATCATCTTTATACTAACATTGAAAAACTGGAATGTTATCCATGATTTCACCAAAGTTTTCTAAAGATCATCTTAAAGGTGAAGTTAAAACACACAAGTATATAGAAGGGCCAAATATTATTTCTACCATTTCACGAATAATTGTCATTTTATCAACACTAAACAAGTCAAAACCTTCCACTAACATAAAAACAATCTCATCCACAAATAACAAGCTTCATAAAATTAATGCAACAAAATAAAAACTAATTCAATAAAAAATGATTCTACAGGAAAATACCATCAAAACATTTAACAACACCATTATAAAATAAAAACATTTATTCAAACCAAATCGGTTAGGCGTACACATCTTCCTATCTAGAAAAAAATTGAAAATATATTTCTAACCAAATAAACAAAAAGAAAATACTACCAAAAATAAAATATTAATATAATAATTGTGAAAAACATGTTTTAAGCAATTAATTAATAAATCCCAAGCATCATATGAATTAAAATTGTAAAAAAAGGAATGGAAACACCTATACATTGTCAAAGAACTATCTCAAATATATTTTAACTGTTTTAACTAACATAATAACACTACAACGAGTTAAATATCATGATTAGTGAGGTGATAATGACATTTAATGACTAATTTCAAACACACATGTTCTATTTTCGTGCTAAAAAGGAAAAAATCCAGAAAACTCCCTCCTCAACAAATGTGAATGCGACGAAACCTTAATGGAAGGAAGATAACACCCTACAGACAAACCACACTGTAACATCCCAGGTAAATAATGAATATGAAATGTTCATATATATTAATATTTTTGAATAAAATGTTAATATTACTTTAAAGGGAATGCTATGTCCGATGGCATACCCAATACTCAACAACGAGTTTCATTGAAATCTTACGTTGCACCCTAATAATACAATAATGTTATTTTAAATGGTAGTTAACGCCTAATCGTTGTATTGGCGGGAATGAATAGAAATAACTACAAAATTATTTTATATGTTTGTTAGATATTTTAACAATTACCCACTAAATGATAGAGGCTTAAAATGCGAATGAATCCAATTTTAAGCATAAATATTCTAATATTCTTTAAAAGGTCGATTAACCGCCTTTTGATGGAGAACCCTTTTGAAATCCACTTTTTGAAAATTTTATATGTTTTATTTGAAAAAATAAAATCATTCTTTAGAATTGGGACTTCAAAATTTAATTTTTGTAAATTCTAATTATTTTTCCGTTAAATTTCATTTTTAATGAATAGTGAAAATGTTGTATTTTAATTCAAAACCTCCTTTTAATCTAATTTATTTATATGGTTAGATTAACTTTTTAATTGGGTTTAAAGTGTAGTTAAAATATATTTTTACCATTTAATTCAATGTTGGTCATTGGAATTAATTTCACTATGAAATTGGACATAAACAAATGTCAATCTTTTGATAGATATTGTTTCTTAAAAACACTCTATTTTTTTGACAGCGGGAATTAATTATAAAATTAATTAATGCGACTTCTATGTTTTGAATTTGGTAAAATGGAAATCACTTTTGCATTCAGAATATCAAATATATCTTAGGGTGAATTTTTTGTATTTCTCTGAAAAACATCAGTTTTTGATGAATAGTGAAACCACTAAGTAGTAATTAAAAACTGAATTTTTCATTTAAATTAAAATTTTACCACGTCTGTAAATTGAATTTCAAAAATCCGACATACATGGTTGTCATTAGTAAGTAAAATGTGGTTAAATATTATGAAAATAATTTTTGGTGAAAAGTAACTTTTGAGTTTTATTAACCGCGATTATAGGTAATTAGGAAAATTTAAGGTAAAAATAATGTTATAATAAATGAAATTACCTTGAAACATGTCCTAAACTTATTGGATGAGTCATGGCCAACCAAGAAAATCCATGGGTCATTCTTAGGACCCCATGGATCCACTTGTGTAAGATAATGACATTAAAAACTTTTTATTTAAAGTTAAAATACAAATGTCACAAACATGTATTATTTTCCTAAAACAGTTTTTACATGGTGTTATATAAGTTGTATTTTAGACTATAAATATTCATTATAAATATAAAATTTTTTCCTACATCATGGTATTTTTGTTTATAATTTTTAGACATCATATAAATAAAATTGTTAATGACACAATGATGATGCTATGTTTACATCATAATGAATAATTTAAATAAATAAGAAGATAAAGTTTAATATAATATCCAACACTTGTCCAATTTTTATTGTATGTTTTATTTAAAACATGGGACACCTTATCTTCTACGTTAATGATTTTTAGACCTTTAGAAACATTAAATCATTATATAATAAAATAATATTTTCATGCTTTCCAAAAGAGCCCCTCCTCTCCCTTATAAAAATACCCCACTTCCTACCCCTTTCTCACACTTCTCAAGCCCATTGGCTCGTCCAAAAGCTACTCACATAAGCTCTAGAGATCCCTCTATTCATCCTAGAAGACATACATTAGGAAGAAAGCACTTCCAGAAACCCTTTTGGTTCAAACCAAGGGGAGTTACCCGATTTAAAGGTAATGTATTCTCTTATGTTCTTTTGTTTTATTTTTCTTCTCCAAACCCCTAAACTCTTTTTATTCATTTATTTTGTAACAAAACCAGTATCTTCAATATACTAGGATTTTTTTATGAGAAGTATTCAAGCTACACTTACACACGCCTCCATCTAATGGGTGAAGAACATTCTGTTTCTGTGGACGGTGAACTACTGCCTCACGAAACGATGATTGTTCAATTATCTCCTACCGCCTCTGGTGAATATACCTTCCTTAATTTTGGTAATTTTTTATCCCCACTATCATTCCAACCATTTCATAGAGGATGAAAAATAATCATTTCAATTAGTGTATTTTTTATTTCTCATTGAGTGTATCATATTCTAGGTTTTTTATCAATTGTGAACATAGTGTTAATTAGATTAATTAATGATAACGGATTGTTTTAAATTTAAATTTATGGGTTAAGGGGTTGAATCTCATCTTTACCACTTTTGATATTACTTGATATTAAATTTTATAGGATTGATTCCCCCTTAAAAATCATGGTCCTTGGAGGATTTTATTGTGCATTAGTTGATTAGTTCTGGGATAATGTTGTGTTATTGTATTTTATAACTTGATTTAAATGTATAATTACTTATTTATGGATAATTAATTGGTTTCACCAGGATATATTTCTTGATTGAGAATAAACCTCAAACAAAGAAGTAAAAGTGATGAAAATACCTTTAATAAATATGAAAAATGGTATGCGAATGTGATGTTAAAAGTGGTGTGATCTATATTTGTAATGTGGGTTAGTTATTTTTGGTTGAAATGAGATTATTATATTATGGTTGTGTTGGTATGTGGTTGGTACATGTCCATTGTGATGCGGAAAATGGTTATGTTATGAAATGTGGATGTGGTTGTGAAAGGTATGTGGTATGGTATTTATTTGATTGAGAAATATGGTTGTGGTGTGGTGTTGTGTTCTGAAAGATTCCTGTATACTAAGTGAATGAAACACTAATGTTAAATTTAAATGGAATGGGAGGGAATTTTTAATATTATCTTGAACTAATAGGGTTTATAGGGTTATATGTGGTTGATGTTAATCCTTAATAAACTGGAAAATAAAATTAATTTAATGGGATGGAAATAATGGCATGAATTGGTTTCTAATGAAAATATAGAAAATGGATAAATTTGTAATGGAACTATAGGGAATGTTTTATTGTCTGATGTGGTTTATATAGTGGTGGAAACGAATGTTGAAGTGTTGTGTGGTTGGGTGGTGATTTAATGAGTTGTTCTGTACCTTTTTGTTGTGAACCCATAAGTTAGGCTTCTGTGTGGAATATTATAAAAACATTATTTTTTACTGTGATCTCTATATGTCCCCCACCAATGTTGAGTAACTTATGCAACAATTCTTATATTTTTATGTTTTATTTTTTAACATAAGGTTTTTGAGGATGGAATGATGGCTACCAGCTCTTCCCCTCTCTCTCCTACATGTATTCTAGATGTGTATCAGATGTGATGGATATAATACAAATTTCAAATAGGTGTGGTAGTCTAATGAGAGGATATGCGATGATATTTCTTATTAAGGGGTTCATGCATGGTTTGATGGGGGAATGATGCTTATTTCCTTCATTTTCAAAATACACTACTTTTCTAGTAAAGGTTGAGATGTGATGGCTCATTTCTATGCATGAGATATGTGATGAGATTTGATAAATATGAGATGGGAGTGCTAAGACTTAAGACATTGGGGTGTGAAATCGTAAAATCAATGTGAAAGTGGTACATATTATGCTTCATTGATATGCTTCTTTTTTTATAACAATTCTTAGATATGTTAACTTGTGACCATATTATGTTGAGGATGAGATTGGTTTGTTGTCCTTATTAGGTGATATAGGTTCTACTATTTTCTCATGGGTTTATTATGTACTATTTTTTATGTCTGCATGATAGACCTTGGTATAGCCCTTTTGAGTATACTTTTATGCTCAAACCACTTACATACAAACTATTTTTCATGTTTACAAGAATAAATAATCTACTGTGGTAGACAATTCAAGTTTGAGATTTTGATCCCCTGCTACATTCTTGACTTTGATTTTTCTTTTGGGTTTTTATTTGGATACTTTTATCAATATTTTATTTGTTTATACTTTCATTTTGGAATGGTTTTGGTTTTCTTTTTATATTAGTTCATCGAGTTTCTTGTTTATGGTTTATCATCTATCCCAATCCTCTTATTATTGACGGTAATGCATCCCATTTTTGTGTTTTTTATACCCTTGGGGCAAGTCACCCACCTGGGGCCTATTGGATGTGAGACTTAGATGTCATTATCTATCTTACTTCATTTTTAGGCTAGTAGGGGTCCCTTTTGATGGAGAGGGTCATCACAAGCTATTACTCTAAAGCATTTAACTGTCAGTTAATAGTAAATTTTTATTTCATAAATTAATATAACTACATTATTCTCAAGTAAATAAATAAATATTATACTCTCTAAATTGAAAATAAATATTTATTAGATATATATCTAAAAAATATTATATCCAAAACTAGTGATAAAATATATATGATCAAGATAATATGAATATTTATTAAACAACATACAGGAAAAATATTTATTCAATCTGTTAAAAAATAATGATAATAATAATAATTAGTTGAGGTTCAAGATACCCTTATTGTGTGACCCCCTAGGAATCTTTCTCGGTTGAATTAAAAAAATAACCTAATTTCTAGTGTTATAAACTTGTAACATGTTAAGGCTCCCATGAAAAAATAAGTGAAATGTCACAATGACATACAACCTCAAAAAAAATTATTGTTGTATAATACAATCATTATATCCTCATATCTCTAATCATGAATATTGCATGTTTTTTCCTTCATTGTATGTGTTCAATGTCCCATTAATTGACTTTTCATAAATTATCTAGTCTTTCATCATAATGGTCATGTATTTAGTTAGGATATCTCATTCTCATAAAATGGATTCAGATAGAAACATCGATTAAAAAGGTTAAGTAATAACTCATTTCATGCATTATTCAATAATGTAATATTAATCATAGTACAATCAATTTATCCTAGTTTATCTAGAAAATACCCCGTAAAATATTTCATCTCTCCCCAACCATCGATAGACTCTTCTTCACTGAGTCCTGCAAGGGAATATTTTCTTCCAAGTAATAAAACAACATTATTTAGGTAATAGTGATCTCTCACAATGGGGCTACTCAACTTGGTGTAGAGACATACTTGTCAAATTAGACTTCCTTGTATGATGAATTATCAACCACGATATTGTAATGGATGGGGAGACCAAAAATTTGGGGATCAATATGTATTCAAAATTTCCTTGTCACGGGAGGCTGAAGGAGGAATCCACAAACCATCAATTTTTTTCATGTGACGAGGTTGCATATGTTTGGAATGATTTCTCTCTATCACGGGTCTGAATTCATAGGGGAATTATGGTAATAATTATCTACATAACTGGTTCTATGGTGTTAGTTCCAAAAATAAGGATAAGATAAAGAGGGAGGTTTTGTTATTTGCAGGCTGTTGGGTAGTTTGGACTTCCATGAAAAATAGTTGTATTGAAGGTAAGTCCATGTCTCTTTTGGGAATGAAGATTTTCTAAAGGATTATTATTGTTGATCTGGGTTTACTAGTTAAATAGTGGGATAGATACACTATTCTAATAATGATCATATAGGTGAAAGGGGTTTTCATACCCAACCAGGACTAATGAGTAATGGGTATTTTGATATCTTCCAACTAGAGGTCTCAAACATAACATTAATGGATCGATATGTATTGACCATATGAGAGGGGGAGGCCTAGTGTGTGACAATAATTAATCTGTTTTTGTGGCCTTCAACCCTTCTTTGATCGAGGAAATGTGATCATAGCTGATGAACATGCCTTGTTTACTAGTTTTGAGGATTTTCTTTTTCATAATATCATCCTTATTGTCATTAAAATAAACTCTATTGTGATCTTTAATTATATTCATGGTTTGTCATCTACTCCCTGATCCATTTCCTTCTTCATCCAAAGATGCAACAAATATGTTACTAATGGCATGATCCTCTTCTATACTGGTGATAAGGGGAATAGAGTGTCAAACTTTCTAGAATCTAGGGTAAATGGGGGAATCCCTTATTTGAACTTTTCTAGCCTTGGGTCCCCCCATGTGTGATGGTCGCATTTTTGATGACAACCATAGGATTAACTACTTTTGACCCCCATCATATCTTTTCTCTTCTTTCTCTATATCTCTAATGCTTTGTTTCCTAATAAAATTTAAATTGTCCATTCCTATAATGGAACTATTATGACATCTCAGTGTAATAGTTACACTAATGACATTACCACAAACTATGTCACGTAAAACAACAATAATGATGTGATCCAATAAATACTCAAAGTAATAATTACTGATAATCTTAAACAAAAAGTAAATTGACTCTAGGGATGTAACACTTATAGTAGATACTTTGTGGGGTATGAAACATCTTGGAAAGCAACAGGCAGGCAACTGGCTACCTGATGGAGGCTACTGGCCAACCAGTGGCATCATGAAAGGTTGTCAAATATTGCATTGAATGTGATCTCTCTTACATTGACTCGAACACCCAAAAATCATATAAATCATTTACACCCCCAAGTATCATATAGGGACTTATAGAGTCTATAAATAGACTACCAAGGAGGCTTGGTAAGTGACATTAACATTACTGAACTTCAATTATCAATAGTGAACAACAATGGAACCAATGAGTATCCGTGAAATAATTGTTTCCTTAGTTTCCCCTCATATGATCTCTATGTACTTATTTCTTCAATCGCTTTGATCTCTCATCATTATCTCTCTCATTCTATCAATTTTATCTTCTCTATCCTTATATAGAATTGATATCTTTTATTAAAATGTTTTTCCTATGTAAACCTTCATTTTGTCTCTTTTTTGGTTTCTTGGTAACTATTAAAACCAATGTATTTTTATGGGTTTCATAGATGTCACCAAAGTTGAGGGTTTGTTTTCTTTTCAGTATTTTTCACTGCCAGTAAATTGAATTACTTTTAATTCATAAACCCCTATGAAAATGAGTTTTGAGATGTAGGGCCTCATAAATTGCACCAACCAAATAGTCTGCGACCTACCTATTGTTAAACTTCCTTGCCAAATTACATGTCATATCTTATATTTACCTTCAAATTCATTTTATTTTTAATCTCATGTCCAACACTTAATAATTTAACTTATATTAATAAATCTCCCATTTATTTAATATATATCATTTCTTACACACTAAATCCTTTTTATTCTGTTACGCTTATAAATTCTATTTCATTTTCCATATATTTTAATTTATTCTTCTCCCACTTTTAATTTTTATTTAATCATTCAAAAAGGGATTATTTTTGTAAAAATTTTAAAATCCACTTCATCGCCCCTCTTTTCATATTACTCCAGCTAAAATATTGTACAAAATTAATGATTCTTAATGAATTATATTTATTATTTTTGTTGTACTCGAAAGTAGGTGTTGTAGTCGAGAGGGTTATATCTCAGTGATACTCGACACATAGTGGAATATATTTTTTGCAATGATAAATATATCTTCTAGGAGATGAAAATTTATTTTGGGGTTGGAGGGGAGAATAAAACAAGACCACTCTTAAATGTGTAATAGACTTTCACAAAAACACTTAAATAATGAGAGAATCGGTCTTGTGATTTGGGCCCGAGACTAACCCCCAAGGGGACCAATGCTGAACTATTCACCATTCAGTAGTATATTTTTTCATGCTCATGATATCTATAAATACAAATATCAAAACAATAAAAACCCCAATTACTAATTAAATGACTATTTCAGGGTTTTTTATGCCCCTCAAGAATAGTAATGTACACATACAGACACATACATGCATGTACTCATCCATACACATAAACATACACATATAGAAGAACACATACAACTACACCGACACATACACATACGCACATACATACACAGAGACTACCACATGCAAACATACATGAAAAAGCATGTATACATATACATATATATATATATACACTCATACTCATACACATACACATATGATCATATACATACACATACACATACACATGACTATGCATATACATACACATACATAGATTTATACACATACATATGATCATATACATACACATACACATACACATGACTATGCATATACATACACATACATAGATTTATACACATACATATGATTACATACACGTTCATGAAGATGCATACACGTACTAATGCATACATAAAAATACCACAAACACATAGACATACACAGACACAGACACACACACACACCCACACACACACATACACACACACACACACACACACACACACACACACACACACACACACACACACACACACATACACACACATACACACAGACACACACACATACACATACACATACACATACACATACACATACACATACACATTCACATAAACATACACATACACATACACATACACATACACAGACACATACACATACACATACACATACACATACACATAAACATACACATACACACACACATACACATACACATACACATACACATACACATACACATACACATACACATACACATACACATACACATACACATACACATACACATACACATACACATACACATACACATACACATACACATACACATACACATACACATACACATAAACATAAACATAAACATACACAAACACATACACATACACATACACATACACATACACATACACATACACATACACATACACATACACATACACATACACATAAACATACACATAAACATACACATAAAATACACATACACATACACATACACACACACATACACATACACATACACATACACATACACATACACATACACATACACATACACATACACATACACATACACATACACATACACATACACATACACATAAACATACGCCTACACCTACGCGTACGTATACGCTTACGCTTACGCATACACATACTTATACACATACCCATACGCATACTCATACACATACTCATACACATACCCATACTAATACACATACGCATACACATATGCATACACATACGCATACACATACACCTACATATACACATATTCATGCACATACGCATACACATACCCATACACATACACATTCACATACACGTACTTATACACATACACATACACACACGCATACAAATTCACATACACAAACACATACACCTACACATACACTTACACATACACATACACATACACATACACATACACATACACATACACATACACATACACATACATATACACATACACATACACATACACATACACATACACACATACATATGCATAGACATACATATACACATACAAACACATACACAAATTTATATACACATACACATAATCATACACAGACACATAAACCTACACATTAACAAACACAAACACATACACATACACTTACACATACACATACACATACAAATACACATACACATTCATGTACACATACACATAAAAACATGCATACATACAAATGTAGACATACATGTGCGCACACACACACACACAAATATATACATCATCATATATTTACACTTAAGAAAACCCATACATGTATATACATAAACATAAATGCTCATGTACACACATGTAGACACATAAACATAGATAAAATTACATACACATGTGCATACATAGACATACACATGCATACAAAAAAGAGATATAAACATACATATCCCATAAACATATATACACATAAATATACATATACTGTCAATCCCCAACCCGGTTGATTTATTATTTAAATTAATATAATTATTATTTTGAGTTTCAGATGATTTTAAATTGTTTTATGGTCATCTAACATAGTTAAGAGTAACTGTGTGGTGCCCGCGTGGATGCCCAAGTGGGTCAGATTTATGGTGTGCAACTTCCACGTAGTTAATAAAACCATGCGACAAGTGCACACCCTGTCTCTGTAAGTGGGCAGTGTTGGGTGGCACGTTTCGAGCGTAGTTTTCTCAACCTTGCGTCTTCCTACAGACAAACCATGTATCTTCTAGGTATTTAGAGAAAATAAAAAATTAATTATGTTTTAAATGAAATAATATAAAGTAAGATAAATAAAATAAAATAAAATTTTATTAAAAAGGATATTAAAAAAATTATTATTTTTATTTTTATTTTTAATATTATTAGTGTTATAATTGTTGTTGTTGTTGTAATTATTATTATAATTATTCAAATTGTAATAATTGTTATTATTATTATTATGACTAAATAAAAAAGAAGGTCAAACCCAAGGGGGCATCGCCCCCCTCCCCGACTCCCACGGTGCGATGTGCACCCCCTTCTGGTCATGACCCCCCCCCCACAAACACATACACATAAAAATACACATACACATACATGTACACAAACATATAAACACATACATACATACAAATGTACACATACATGTGCCCTCACACACACACAAATATATATACATCAACAAATACTTACACATACAGATTCATGTACATGTGTATATATACACATACATGTACATGTACACACATGTAGAAACATAAAATTACATACACATGTGAATACATAGACATACATATGCATACAAAAAATAGATATAAACATAAAAATCCCATAATCATATACACACATACATATACATATATTGTCACACCCCAACATGGTTGACTTATTATTTTAATTAATTTAATTATTATTTTGAGTTTCAGATGATTTTTAATTGTTTCACCATCATCTGACATAGTTATGAGTAACTGTGTGGTGCTTTCACGGATTCCCAATTGGGTCTGAGTTTTGGTGTGCAACTTGCACACGATTTATAAAACCGTGCAACAAGCATGCACCCTGTCTCTGTAAGTGGGCAGTGTCGGGTGGCACGGTTCGAGTGCAGTTTTCTCAACCACTAATCTTCCTGTAGGAAAACCATGTAACTGCTAGGTATTTAGAGAAAATAAAAAAAAAATTAATTAAACTTTAAATGAAATAAAATAAATTAATATAAATTAATTAAAATAGAATTTTATAAAAAAGGTTAATAAAAATATTATTATTATTGTTGTTTTTGTTGCTGTTAAAATTGTAATTATTATTATCATTATTCAAATTGTAATAATAATAATTATTATTGTGAGTTAATAAAAAAGAAGTTCAAACCCTAGGGGTCATCTCCCACATCCCCAACACCCACAGTGTGATGTTCACCCCCACTTCAGGTCATGACCCCCCCACTCCCTATTTGTGGAAAATCACCCCCCTTTTTTTCCCTACGTAGCCCCTTCATGGTCTGACCCAATTTTTATGCCTCATTCTCCCGAACTCCTAACTGTCGCACCCTTATAAACTAGTGGTAGACAACCCATCCCCTAGTTGCATGTTTCTCGCACCCCCCCACACCCCGGTGGCCTGTTTCCGGCGAGCTACGTGACCACCTGCTCCACTCTACTCCACCTTATCTAAGAACCCTATCTCCGATAAAATTCTTCCTCGGTTTTGGGATTTTTCATTCAATTTAACCAAACATTAATGTTGTGGTTTGTAATTCACATATTTTCTTAATTGATTAGGGTGTGCGTATAAGGACCCGACCTTAAAACATTACATAATCTTGAATTAAATGAATAATTCACATTGAGGATCTTTTTAGGTTTAGAGTTTTAGAGAATTAGGACATAACTATTACATCTCAAAAGATTACAAAGTAGACACTTCTACTCAGTTTCTATTTTTTCATAAAATAAAAACTCTTAAAAAGAAACATATCTAATTCCATGTTTTGGATAACATGTCTTTCTTTGATCCCATCCTTGACCCTATTCATCTTTATGACCTATGGAAAACATTTCAAAAACTTGGGATGAGCATAAAAAGCTCAGTAAGGGACACACAGAAGAAGAAAACTGTTAGTTTTTTAAAATAACTAGTAAATCATGAATACTTCATAATAAGTAATAATTTTCACCTTTATGAAGTAGTAAATACTCTTCACTGAATAAAAGATCATTTCTTACCCTTTTATAACCAAAATATCGCCATAAAACCCATATAAAGAACACATAACTTATAAAGGTAACTAGGGACAAAAACATACTTAAATGGAATAACCATACGGTCGACTTCCACACATGTCACTAAATGGAATAGCCATACGGCCGACTTCCATACGCAATGAATTGGAGGTTATAATGTAACCACCCGTCCTGGTTTATCACGGCACCACCCATCATTTGGTTTATCATGTAACCACCCGTCAAATGTCCAAGTACCATTATAAAATCATAACACACACAACAAATTTAAAGGAAAGAAAACATTTCAACATTTAAATCACAATATATCACTTAAATATATTGACATAACAAATCCATTATCAAACCCATTTTCAATACCATAATACATAATATAGTATATCATATTTATTTTTCCTTTAAAAAACATTCCGGCTTGTTATGGAATCCAAAGATCAAATAATACTTGCGGCGACGGAAAGGTTGTTGTCATTGCTTATGTAAAAAACATTCCTTTTTGTCATTCAGTAAAACGATTCATATAAAAAGATTCCCTTTGAATGAAATGAAAAGTCAAAGGTGTTTATATAGTGTATAAAATAAAATTGTGTATTGGAAAAAAAATATGCCTCAATGAATGGAGATTGAGACGAAGTCCCTTACAAAGACGGTATCCTTAGATTAATGATAAATCAATGACATAATTATGTGTGAAAAAAATAAATACACAAAATATAAGTGGATATTAAGTGTAAAACAATCATAGGTCATTCACACATATTCATATCATGAAATAATCAATAACTAGAGGTTTAACCCAATGAATTGACATTGGTTAAAGAAGTTCCCTTACAGAAATTCGACAGCCTAACAACGTCACTTTAAAATTCAGAAAATGAGTTGATGAGAGATAAAGAGGGTATCTCATCACATGGACATAAAATTTACAAAAATAAGGATGTATAAGAACATATCCCAACATAATAATTCGTGAATTAAAAGACATAACAAAAGGAATCCTTTTAAAATGAGGAGGGTGAAAGGTTCCCTTACCGATTTGGTAACTTACGAAACATACACCCCATGAAAGAAGGAACATAAGTTGATGTAAATACCCATAAATGAAAGTATATTACACAAATAGTAGAATAATGGAAAGTATATACACCATTAAAAGGAGATAGTGACAAATATAGCATGAATCTCACGGGAATAAAAAGTGAGATAAAAACCCCTTACTTAATTGTAATAAATAGAGTCGTATGTCCAAAGGATAATAAGAACCAAATGAATCATAGAATACCATGCATATAAATAAAATCCCGATAATATATATCAAATTTTATTACACAATACACCACATGAAATAAATAAGTGGAGAATAATGTAAATCTCATGGAATTAAAAATTGAGATAAGAAATCCCTTACCACGTGTCTGACTTGACTCGCTCGTATGTTCCTTGTTCTTCCTGAATGATATAATTAAGTTAATTTATACTTGATTAAGAATATTTTTCAAGTTTATTATTCATTTTATATCACTTATTACCTTTATATAACAATTATTTTATAGTTTGAGTTCATATCGGACATTTCGTTGATGTTCGGAACTTGAGTCAAAAATGAACTTGTTATAATTATAAATTGTCCATGTGGTCAAGAGTCCATTATCTCTAGAATTATATTCATCATTTATATGTCATATATATCATATATATCCAGTATGTGTATGTATTTATAATATTACATAACATTTGGAGATAAGAAATGAAATGCACCGTTTGTGGAGACGGTAAGTCATACGTACGCATGAACTCTACTTTCATTTCTGTTTCATACAATAATGGAATGAAAACATAATGATACATAGTTATATAATAATTAAATTATAATATATATGTTATTTATGTTACATAATTTCATAAATTCTATCCTTTATACATTCCATGTATGGCATGAAGGGGTCATATCACTTTGAGTGGGGCAGTAGTCTGCACTTCCTAAAATGAAATTATCGTGTTTACCTATTATGGAAACTATAAATGTATTCCATAAATTAAAAATACATAAGCATAAGGAAAACATAAAAACAATATATATCATATATAAATACAATGACATCTTAATGGACACCATGAGAGGCAGTAAGAGATAATTGAACAATCATCGTTTCGTGAGGCAGTAGTTCGCCGTCCACAAAAACAGTATGTTCTTCACCCATTAGATGGAGGTGTGTGTATGTGTATCTCGAATCCATATCATAAAAAGATCCTAGTATATTTAATATACTGTTTATGTTAAAAAAGAAAGGAATAAAAATAGTTTAGGGGTTTGGGGAAGCAAAATAAAACAAAAGAACATAAGAGAATACATTACCTTTAAATCGGGTAACTCCCCTTGGTTTGAAGCAAACGGGTTTCTTGAAGTGATCTCTGCCTAAGGTAAGGATTCTAGGATTAATATAGGGATATTTAGAGATTATTTGAGTCGAGTTTGGATGATCCAAAGGGCTTGGGAAGTGTGGGAAAGTGGTAGGAAGTGGGGTCTTTTTATAAGCGAGAGGAGGGGCTCTTTTGGAAAGCATGAAAATCTTATTTTATTATATAATGATTTTCTGTTTCTAAAGGTCAAAAAATCATTAAAGTAGAAGATAATGTGTAGCGTTTTGGAAATAAAATCATCCAATAAGAGTTATAAAAGTGTTGGATATTATTTTAAACTTTATCTTCTTATTTATTTAAATTATTCATTATGACGTAAACACTGCATCATCATTGTGTCATAAATAATTTTATTTATATGATGTCTAATGTCACGACCCGCCCTCGGGGCCCGTGCCGTGACTACCCCAAGCCCGCCTTCCATAGGCCAGGGGCTGGAGACTAGCACCAAGGCGTAATTCCCAATAAAGAGGGAAGGCATTTCCTTTGAAAAGTAAACTAACACCACAGAGTAAGCAAGAGGAAAAGTAAACGGGCCAGTATACAAACCCAAACTGAAAGTAAAGTACAACTCGAAAGGGGAAAACAACAACTGTAAAGTAAAAGCCACTACACCGAGCTGTCCACTGGAAATCCCACCCGAAGGGTGGGTACAGATAGCTCCACTGCTCCATGGGTCCCACCGTCCGCTCCGAGTACGTCCCGCCCAGTGGTCCTCCTCCAGGTACTGTCCTGCTCTGCAAGCCTCAACCACGATCAACGATTTCCGTCGTCTACAACCAACACAACGTAGTGCGGGCATAGCCCGTGCAGGGGTGAGTATAAGCTACTCAGTAGGGACCCCGAGACCCCTGAAGGTCTCCCAAAATACACAGAGGATAAACCACAAAGGTGAGATACAAACACGAAGTAACAACCGACACTGCTTAGGTATATGCCCATACATATACCTAAGTCATCAATTCCAATACGCTCCAACCTCCGAGCCCAAGTACAACTTAGTCCACACAAGAAAGTAAACGTATTCCACACAGGAAAGAAAAACGAAATCCACACAGGAAAGCACAACACAATCCACACAGGAAAACAACAGGATTCATCTCACACAGGTATACTTCTTCGAAATACGATAAAGATGATCTCTGATCCATCTAAGTCGTCGGACCCACGAAGGATCGATAGGTAACTAACCCCCGCAAAGACAAACTCAGGATCGGGCCCACATAGGACCTGTAGGCGCTGGTTCACACAGGACCGCTAAGCGCAAAGACCCACACAGGATCGGGCCCACACAGGACCTGTAGCACTGATCCACGTAGGATCGCTGAGTGTTGTAGTCGTCGTCGAATCCACACAGGATCTTTGTACTGTCGTCGTCGCAGTCACAGTAGCAGTAGCAGTAGCAGTAGCAGTCACAGTCGCAGCCAGCACTAGGGTTCCCGCACAAAACAAGCTCGTTCGGGAGGATCTGCTCCACGAGCCAAGAGGGTGTTACATCAACTGTCACTAAGTCCAGAGTTAATGTATCCAAAAGTTCTGTATCGCCAACTGGAACTCTACGCAACAAACGGCACGTCGATCGGACGCCCGGTCTGAGAGTTATTGGATTTTTCGTCCCAGGGGCCCGGTTGGTTTTTAAGGCAAAACCAACCCGAACGTACTCCACCTGCATCCAAACCTCGGGCGGATTATGCCAAAAGATCCTCCTCACTAAGAGGAAAACAACAAAGCTGACGGCACGTCAATCGGACGTCCGTAGCTCAAGATATGAGCGTTTCCGCTCCGAGGGCCCGGTTGGTTTCGTGTACGAACCAACCCGGCCGAACTCAAAGTATTCCGAAACTTTGAGTGCGATATATCGAATCGACCGTCTCAATCCAAGGATCGCATCGCCGCTGACTGTTCGACAATCGGAGGTCCGTAGCTCAAGTTATGGGCAAAAGACCGAAGTCGATTCGAAAACGGGGGGTCCGGGTCCGGGCCGACCCAGCCCGACCCCCCTAGGTCGGCCCGAACCGGGTCGACCCGGACCGGGTCGCCCCGACCCTGTTCCGACCCGGACCGGCCGGCGGCGCAGTCCGGCACGGCGGCGCGGCCCGGCCGGCGGCGGCGCGGCCTGGGCGCCGCTCGGGTGCCACGCGCGGGGGGCAGAGCCCCCGCTTCTTCCCTTTGGCGGCGCGGCTTCAACCCGCGCCTTGGTTCCACGCCCCCCCCTCGTGGTGGCCCACCTTGAGAAAAACGAGGGGGGCGCTGCCCCCCCTTGGTGTAACCGCCCCCCCCCCCTTTATGGGGGGCCGGTTTTGGCCAGCCGGGGGAATTAATTCCCCCGGTTTGTCTCCCTTCCAGCCGGCCCGACATGGCCGGCCGGTCCTTCCTCAACGGGACCGGCAAGGCCGGTCCCCTTTCTAGCTTCCGACACCGGCGGCCCCGGCTAGCCGCCAGTCTTCCCGTTCCGCTGCGGCCTGGAACCGGCCGCGGCCTTCGTCGTCCGGCGCGGTGTGACGGCACCGCGCCCCTCCGCCGCGGCCCCACTCCGGCCGCGGCGCCTTTGGTTTCCTTCGACGCGGCGCGACGGCGTCGCGTTCATGATAATCCTTCCACGGCGCGGCGCAACGGCGCCGCGCAATATTTGTCGTGTGATTCCCGCGTGGTGCGACGGCACCACGCCTTCTCATTCATCCATAAGAAGATAATAATAATCAAGAACAAAAGAGGGGGGAGTCGGATGTGTTTGTGCGGTCCGACCCCCCCCCCCCCCGTCTCGTTAGATGATAACCCTTAAATAATTATCCACAAGATTGTCATACTAGAACCAAGAACGAGTGTAAATAAATAATCAACAACAAACCCCTACCTCGGTTTCAAGTACGATGTTCGTCAACGACCTGTGGAAGACAACGTCGCGGAGGCCGGGCGTCGCGGTAAACGTTCGTCAATTCCGTTGACGAAGAGGTACGTCCGGAGAGGTACGTCGTTGGTGAATCTTCGTAAGCCAATGAAGGAAGTCCAAGGAGGAAGCGGCGTTCCCTTTCGTTGATACGGAAGGCGTTGTCGATCTTCGAAAACAACCGGCTACAAAAAAGAGAGGAGCAGAGTTCTTCGTCAGAGCTTGAATGTTCTTCGTGTTCTTCGTCAATGTTTGAAGAAGAAGAAGGAGCTCTCAAATCCTCTCAAGATGGCTAACCAAAATAAAATAAGCTAAGGCTTATTTTATTTACACAAATAACAACTTGAATTTCAAAGGTTTGAAATTAAAAACAACCCACCTTAATTAATTAAACAAAGTTGTCAAACATTAATTGAAAAGGCTTAAAGGGGAGGTTTTGAGAGAAGTTGAAGGGGTTACAGGAGGCGTTCGGGACGCAGCTACTTCTGAGCACAGCCTTTCACCCTCAGACGGATGGTCAGATGGAGAGGACCATTCAGACTCTCGAGGACATGCTCCGCGCATGTGTCCTCGACTTTGGTCGTAGCTGGGAGGACCACCTACCCTTAGTGGAGTTTGCGTACAACAATAGCTACCACTCCACCATCGGGATGGCACCGTACGAGGCATTGTACGGCCGACCTTGTAGATCTCCTTTGTGCTGGACAGACCCTGGGGAGTCAGCACTTGTGGGACCAGAGATGGTCCAGGCCACGACAGAGAAGGTCCAGGTCATCCAGGAGCGGATGAGGACAGCTCAGACCCGGCAGAAGTCATACGCTGACAGGAGGCGGAGGCCACTAGAGTTCGAGGATGGCGACCACGTCTTCTTGCGTGTCTCACCTCGACGTGGTATTCAGAGATTTGGCCGAGGCGGCAAGTTATCTTCGCGCTTTATTGGACCCTTCCGGGTCCTCAGCAGGATAGGCGAGGTGGCTTATCGCCTGGCTCTACCACCTCAATTGCACCGGGTGCACGACGTCTTCCACGTATCTCAGTTGAGGAGATACGTGCACGACCCGACGCACATCATTGACCATGGGGAGCTTGACGTTGACGATGGGGCGACTTTTATGGAGGTCCCAGTGGAGATAGAGGATCGACAGGAGCGGGTCCTGTGTGGGCAATCGATTCCTCTTGTGCACATCAGATGGAAGCACGGGAACCTCCAGGAGAGCACTTGGGAGTGGGAGGCTCAGATGCGTGCTCAGTACCCTCTTTTGTTTCCCTAGTTTTTGATGTATCTTTACGGGGACGAAAAGCCCTGAGGTGGGAGTAATGTAAAGACCCATAAAATTCAAGGGAAATTTTTTCTTAATTTTCTTTGGAATTTTACAAGAACGCGGTTTCTGACGGCACCTGATTCCGAGGCTCGGAGTGCCCGGAATTAATTTCCGAAGTTCGGCTCGGGTACGTTCAGTGAACGAACGAGCGGGAATTTCTAACTTTTGAACCGATGCCCGGAATCAAATTTTGAGGGCACCGATGAACTCGCAGCACCGATATTCGCTTAAGGAGACCTTTTCCGAGGTTGCGTTTATTTTGGGTTGAGAGTTAGTTTTTGGGTTTTAGAATAAGTTAAATAAAATTTGTAGAATACAATTTTTATTTTAACTTGTTGTTTTTTTTTAAAACCTCCCAAATGGAGATAGGGGTGGTACCCACAACCACTTAACCACCTTTGGGGTGTGCCGGGAAGTAAAGAGAGCATCTCGATCGGAGACGATAGATGATGGCACGCCGTGGAGCCGCACAATCTTCTGAACGTAGAGACGTCCCAAGCTCTCCACTGAGCCCTGCTCTCTGATGGGTAAGAAGTGTGCCGACTTAGTGAGTCTGTCAAAAATCACCCAAATGGAGTCATGACCTCTGGAAGTGCGTGGAAGTCCAGTCACGAAGTCCATAGATATGTCATCCCACTTCCACTCCGGGACCTCCAAGGGCTGTACCAAGCCTGCTGGTACCTGATGCTCTGCCTTCACCTGCTGGCAGGTGAGGCATCGAGAAACGAACTCTGCTACAACCTTCTTCATGCCCGGCCACCAGTGCTGTCGTCTGAGATCCTGGTACATCTTCGTCACTCCTGGATGTACCGCCAAAGGAGAAGTGTGAAACTCTCTCAGCACCTCCTCTCGCAAAGCGACTGGTACCATGGTACGTCCTCTGAAAAGGATGTCGTGCTCTGCTTCAAGGGAGAAACCATCAGGTTCCTGTCCCGAGGATATCTGTGCACGCCGTGTCTCACAGTCAGCGTCCTCACGTTGTGACTCTCTGACCAGCTGTAGTAGAGGAGGGGTGACTGTCAGAGACTGGAGGAAGGCTGCTCCATCTCTATCCACGAAGGATATCTGCAAAGAGGCTAGATGCTCCGTCGCGTCCTCAAGTAGCTGAATGCCCGTCCTCTTGCTGAGGGCATCGGCTACTATGTTTCCCTTCCCTGGAGTATAGATTATCTCAAAGTCATAGTCCTGGAGGAACTCGAGCCATCACCGCTGTCTCAGGTTCAGGTCCTTCTACGAGAAGATATACCTAAGACTCTGATGATCAGAAAAGACTGTAAAGTGCTTGCCCATCAGGTAATGTCACCATGTCTTCAGAGCGAAAACCACTGCTACTAACTCCAGGTGATGGGTAGCGTAGTTCTGCTCATGCGGCCTCAACTAACGTGATCCATAGGCGATCACTGCCCGCTCCTGCATCAGAACACATCCGAGCCCGGTCCCTGATGCATCGTAGTAGACTACGTACCCTACTCCCTCCTCAGGAAACCTCAAGATAGGTGCGCAGGTCAATCTCTGTCTCAGCTCCTGAAAGCTCTGCTGATATCTGTCTGACCACACGAAGGGTTTCCCCTTCCTCCTTAACGTTCTACAAAGCTGCAATGATTTCTCCTTTGCCAAAAAGTGAAATCTGGTCTCATCCCCTGGATGAACCACGTTCCTTGCCTAATACAGTCAATCCCGTCATGATTAGTTAATTCATGGCATGGATGACGTTGTAAGGCCTCGACGCTGCTACCAAGAGATCCAACCGTTACTCTCGCCTCCAAGGGTTGAGTCACACTGTCGGCATCATTGTGTGGTCACTGGGTTTCCTCCAGTAAGAATCTCACAAGTGAGGGTCAAGTCAACAGTTTTTAACCGGCACCTCTTAGTAAAAACAAACAAAAGACAAGAAAACAAAAGTCACCAAGGCAAGTATCTTTTATTACCTCAACTTAAAGTACAAGGACACAAGGCAACACAAACTACGAAGCTAGAGGAATTATGGGAAAAGGCCTCTATGCCTGGAGCTAGTCCCATACTAGTCCACCCGCTTCTGGAGCTTCGTGATTATAAACTTCATCTTCCTGAAGTTGTGATCTCCCCTGAGGTCGGGGTGGACCTCCTGGTGGTGGTGGTGGTAGAGCCTCAAAACGTCGCCCACCACCTGCTGCTCGGCCAGCTCCTCTGCCTCGTCCGCCTGCTCCCTGCGGACCGCCACGGTCGAACCTCTGCCTCTGCCTAGGTGGTTCCTCAACCGTCTGCTGCTCCTCTGCATGGCGGGTCGGGCAGTCATGAGCCATGTGGCCCTACCCACCACACAAGTAGCACTGCCTGCGTCTCGAAAGACTGGCTCCGCGCTGTGTGCCCCGCACTGCTGAGCCAGTGTCCTGAGGTCGTCTGCCTGAAGGTCTGGTCTGCCAGGACCCCTCAGTCATCCGTTGACTGCCAGCTACAGATGACTCTACCACGTGCCGCACTGCGGTGGGTCGCGGCGCTGGTGTAGACTCAGCAAGGAAGCTCTCGATCAAAAGGGCCCGCTCCAGTACTCCCATCTGAGTCGGAATGTTGAGGGAGATCAGCAATGCCCTGATCTCGTGTCTCAATCCCTGCTCGAAGGTCCGGGCTCGGAAGAATGGGTCACGTACCATGTCAGTCGAGTAGCGCGAGAGATCAGTAAATCTCGCCGAGTACTGAGCGACCGTCATGCTGCACTGCCGCAGCTGAAGAAGCTCCTGGATATGCACCGCACGAAGGGTGGTTGGGAAAAACTCCAAGCGGAAGAGGCTCTCAAAGTCCGTCCAAAGTAGAGATGCCTCATCGTGCACCTGGAGCATCAAGCTCCACCATCGGCCCGCTGCTGCGTGTAGTAGACTCGCAGCGAGGATCACCATGAGGTCTGCAGGTGTCCTCACTAGCCTAAAAACTCGTACCACTGCCTCCAGCCAGTCCTCTGCTGCCTAGGGGCCCGTCTCCCCACAAAACCTGGGTGGTCGCTGGCGCTGGAACTCGTGCAGAGCTCCAAGGCGACGTGCGTCGTCAGCGGCTGGTGCTGGAAGCATCGGTGGCTCGGCGGGTAAAGCTACCGCCGGTGCCACTGCTGACAGAGGGCCCTGCACCGAGGCCTCATCGCTCGGTGGGCTGTCGTTACACTCGACTCTCGGAACCCTAGCTGGCTGCCGTCGTAGGGCCATCCTGAAAAGGAAACATGTGTGCCTCGGTCAGAACAGTATACCTGGTGAGCTGATATAAAGTAATGACAAAGAAAACTTTGAAACACACATGCAATCAATGTTTTCGTGCATTAAGTCGGAAATCAGAATTCAGGGTCCTGGTGTACGGATACGTCGGCCGCCGCACCAATACTGGACTCCATGGAGTGATAACCACACTCAATACGCTAACCATTATTGCTTCACATAGAAAAGATCAGAGTTCGCGGTAGAACCGAACTCCTCTGATACCAATTTGTCACGACCCGCCCTCGGGGCCCATGCCGTTACTACCCCATGCCCGCCTTCCATAGGCCAGGGGCTGGCGACTAGCACCAAGGCGTAATTTCCAGTAAAAAGGGAAGGCATTGCCTTTGAAAAGTAAACTAACACCATAGAGTAAGCAAGCGGAAAAGTAAACTGGCCAGTATACAAACCCAAACTGAAAGTAAAGTATAACTCGAAAGGGGAAAACAAAAACTGTAAAGTAAAATCCGCTACACCGAGTTGTCCACTGGAAATCACACCTGAAGGGTGGGTACAGAGAGCTCCACTGCTCCACGGGTCCCACCGTCCGCTCCGAGTACGTCCCGCCCAGTGGTCCTCCTCCAGGTACCGTCCTGCTCTGCAAGCCTCAACCACGATCAACGATATCCGTCATCTGCAACCAACACAACGTAGTGCGGGCATAGCCCGTGCAGGGGTGAGTATAAGCTACTCAGTAGGGACCCCGAGACCCCTGAAGGTATCCCAAAATCCACAGAGGATGAACCACAATGGTGAGATACAAACACGAAGTAACAACCGACACTGCTTAGGTATATTCCCATACATATACCTAATTCATCAATTCCAATACGCTCCAACCTCCGAGCCCAAGTACAACTCAGTCCACATAAGAAAGTAAACGTATTCCACACAGGAAAACAAAACGAAATCCACACAGGAAAGCACAACACAATCCACACAGGAAAACAACAGGATTTAGCTCACACAGGTATACATATTCGAAAGACGATAAAGATGATCTCTGATCCATCTAAGTCGTCGGACCCATGAAGGATCGATAGGTAACTAACCCCCGCAAAGACCCACACAGGATCGGGCCCACATAGGACCTGTAGGCGCTGGTTCACACAGGACCGCTGAGCGCAAAGACCCACACAGGATCAGACCCACACAGGATCAGGCCCACACAGGACCTGTAGCACTGATCCACGTAGGATCGCTGAGTGCTGTAGTCGTCGTCGAATCCACACAGGATCTTTGTACTCTCGTTGTCGCAGTCACAGTAGCAGTAGCAGTAGCAGTAGCAGAAACAGTCGCAGCCAGCACTAGGGTTCCCGCACACAGCAAGCTCGTTCGGGAGGATCTGCTCCACGAGCCGAGAGGCTGATACATCAACTGTCACTAAGTCCAGAGTTGATGTATCCAAAAGTTCTATATCACCAACAGGAACTCTACGCAATAGACGGCGCGTCGATCGGACGCCCGGTCTGATAGTTATTGGCTTTTTCGTCCCAGGGGCCCGGTTGGGTTTTAAGGCAAAACCAACCCGACCGTACTCCACCTACGTCCAAACCTCGGGCGGAGTATGCCAAAAGATCCGTCTCACTAAGAGGAAAATAACAAAGCTGACGGCACGTCAATCAGACGTCCGTAGCTCAAGATATGAGCGTTTCCGCCCTGAGGGCCCAGTTGGTTTCGTGTACGAACCAACCCGTCCGAACTCAAAGTATTCCGAAACTTTGAGTGCGATATACTGAATCGACCGTCTCGATCCAAGGATCGCATCGCCGCTGACTGTTCGACAATCGGAGGTCCGTAGCTCAAGTTATGGGCAAAAGACCGAAGTTGATTCGAAAACGGGGGGTCCGGGTCCGGGCCGATCCGGCCCGACCCCCCCCCCCCCCCTGGGTCGGCCCGAACCGGGTAGACCCGACCCGGTTCCGACCCAGCCCGGACAGCGGCGCGGCCCGGCCGGCGGCGGCGTGGCCTAGGCGCCGCTCGGGTGCCACGCGTGGGGGGCAGAGCCCCCGCCTCTTCCCTTTGGCGGCGCGGCTTGAAGCCGAGCCTTGGTTCCACGCCCCCCCCCTCGTGGGGGCCCGCCTTGAGAAAAACGGGGGGGGCGCTGCCCCCCCTTGGTGTAACCGCCCCCCCCCCCCCCTTTATGGGGGGCCGGTTTTGGCCAGCCGGGGGAATTAATTCCCCCGGTTTGTCTCCCTTCCGGCCGGCCCGACATGGCCGGCCGATCCTTCCTCAACGGGACCGGCAAGGCCGGTCCCCTTTCCGGCTTCCGACACCGGCGGCGCCGGCTAGCCGCCGGTCTTCCCGTTCCGCCGCGACCCAGAACCGGCTGCGGCCTTCATCGTCCGGCGCGGTGCGACAGCACCGCGCCCCTCCGCCGCAGCCCCGCTCCGGCCGCGGCGCCTTTGGTTTCCTTCGACGCGGCGCGACGGCGTCGCGTTCATGATAATCCTTCAACGGCGTGGTGCGACGGCGCCGTGCAATATTTGTCGTGTGATTCCCGCGTGGTGCGACGGAACCAAGCCTTCTCATTCATCCACAAGAAGATAATAATAATCAAGAACAAAGGAGGGGGGATTCGGCCATGTTTGTGCGGTCTGACCCCCCCCCCCCCCCTCTCGTTAGATGATAACCCTTAAATAATTATCCACAAGATTGTCATACTAGAACCAAGAACGAGAGTAAGTAAATAATCAACAAAAAACCCCTACCTCGGTTTCAAGTACGATGTTCGTCAATGACCCGCGGAAGACAACGTCGCGGAGGTCGGGCGTCGCGGTAAACGTTCGTCAATTCCGTTGACGAAGAGGTACGTCCGAAGAGGTACGTCGTTGGTGAATCTTCCTAAGCCGACGAAGGAAGTCCGAGGAGGAAGCGGCGTTCCCTTTCATTGATACGGAAGGCGTCGTCGATCTTCGGAAACAACCGTCTATGAAGAAGAGAGGAGCGGCGTTCTTCGTCGGAGCTTGAATGTTCTTCGTGTTCTTCGTCAATGTTTGAAGAAGAAGAAGGAGCTCTCAAATCCTCTCAAGATGGCTAACCAAAATAAAATAAGCTAAGGATTATTTTATTTACACAAATAACAACTTGATTTTCAAAGGTTTGAAATTCAAAACAACCCACCTTAATTAATTAAACCAAGTTGTCAAACATTAATTGAAAAGGGTTAAAGGGGAGGTTTTGAGAGAAGTTGAGGAGTTGGGGTTCGTGTGGGCCCCACCACACTTAATCCTCCCAAGGGAGGGTAAGTGGTTGTGGGTCCCACCCCTAATTACCTTTGGGAAGTTTTTAAAAAAAAACAACAAGTTAAAATAAAAATGGTATTCTACAAATTTTATTTAACTTATTCTAAAACCCAAAAACTAACTCTCAACCCGAAATAAACGCAACCTCGGAAAAGGTCTCCTTAAGCGAATATCGGCGATGCGAGTTCATCGGTGCCCTCGGAATTTGATTCCGGGCACTGGTTCAAAAGTTATAAATTCCCGCTCGTTCATTCACTGAACGTACCCGAGCCGAACATCGGAAATTAATTCCGGGCACTCCGGGCCTCGGAATCAGGTGCCGTCATAAACCGCGTTCTTGTAAAATTCCAAAGAAAATTAAGAAAATATTTCCCTTGAATTTTACAAGTCTTTACATCTAAACTTTATAAATAAATTACCATGATGTAGGAAATATTTTTAGATTTCTAATTAATATTCATATTTAAAATGATAACTTATATAACCCCATGTAAAAATTGTTTTAGTAAAACAATACATGTTTGTTACATTTTTATTTTAACTTTAAATAAAAAAATTTACTGTCATTATCTTACCCAAGTGGCTCCATGGGGTCCCCAAATTGACCCATGGATTTTCCTGGTCGGCCATGAATCATCCAATAAGGTTAGGACATGTGTCAAGGTAATTTCATATTATTATAACATTATTTTTAACTTAAATTACCCTAATTACCTATAATCGCGGTTAATAAAACTCAAAAGTTACTATTCACAAAAAATTACTTTCATCCTATTGAACCAAATTTTACTTACTAATGACAAAAATGTATGTCGGATTTTTGAAATTCAATTCACAGAAGTGGTAAAATTTCATTTAAATGAAAAATTCAGTTTTTAACTACTACTTAGTGGTTTCACTATTCATCAAAAATTGATGTTTTTCAGAAAAATACCAAAAATTCACCCTAAGCTATATTTGATATTCCAAATTCAAAAATGATGTCCATTTTACCAAAATAAAAACATATAAGTTGCATTAATTAATTTTTATAATTAATTCCTGCTGTCAGAAGTAATAGCGTGTTTTAAAGAAACAATATCTATCAAAAGATTGACACTTGTTTATGTCCAATTTCAAAGTGAAATTAATTCCAATGAAAAAAATTGAACTAAATGGTAAAAATATATTTTAAATACACTTTAATCCCAATTAAAAAGATAATCTAACCATATAAATAAATTATATGAAAAGGAGGGTTTGAATTAAAATACATCATTTTCACTATTCATTAAAAAAATTATCGGAAAAATAACAAAAATTTACACAAAGTAAATTTTGATGTCCCGATTCTAAATAAGGATTTTATTTTGTCAAATATAACATATAAAATTGTCAAAAAGTGGATTTAAAAAGGGTTCTCCATCAAATGGTGGTTAATCAACCTTTTAAAGAATATTAGAATATTTATGCTTAAAATTAGATTCATTCGCATTTTATGCCTCTATAGTTTATTGGATAATTTTTAAAATATTTAACAAACATATATAATTATTTTGTTGTTAGTTCTGTTCATTCCTGCCATTACAATGGCTAGGCATTAACTACCATTTAAAATAATATTAATATATTATTAGAGTGCGACGTAAGATTTCCAAGAAACTCGTTGTTGCGTATTGGGTACATCATCGAACATAGAATTTTCAGCAAAGTAATATGATCATTTTATTCAAAAATATTAATATATATGAACATTTCATATTCATTATTTACCTGGGATGTTACATCCTTCTCCCTTTTGGGAATTGCGTCCTCACAATTTTAAAATTGGGATCAGAAACATCATTGAAAGCCCCACATGAGAAAAGGACTAAATTAAACTATCAATTTAAAAGAAAGAAAGAAAATTAAAAAGGTTACCTGAGACAACAGATACTAGGATTCCATGAAAACATGGATATGGAGGAGAAAACAAACCATCATGTTCTGATGGAGATTGATAGAAAATATGTCTAGGATAAAGTTAACCACTAGAAAATCACAAACCTATGGTGGGTTAAACGGTATTTGATTCCCTAGTAGGAAAAGTTAACATACAAGGTATTTGTTTTAGGTTACTTTTCATTGAGGAATTTATTTATGAGATTAACTAAATCGTAAGGAAACATACTTACTTTTCATGTAGACTTTCATCTCTTACTATATTTCTTACACAAACTCATATTTTCTCCAAAAGATGAGTATTTAGGATAAATTGTTCACATTAAGAGTGTTATAATCAACTTCTTGAGAATCACCGAATCCAAAAAAGATGAACTATATATTTCCCATGTCTTTAGACCTTAACCAAAACCAAAATTTTTAGAACAAGATCAAATAATCCCCAAAAGGATAATCCTTTAAAAAAAGAAATACTTCTCTTAATCTCCAAAATTCAACAAAAGAGAACCCAAGGTTCAAGAAAGACCATTAAATAAACATCTATCCATAAAAATATTCAAAGTAATCCAAATTTAAATTGAAACTCAAATCTCTGAAGGATTTAATCACATAGTCTTCCAAGGTAAATCTTAACATTTATCTCCAAATAACATCATTTACTCTTAAAGTCTCATACTTAAAAGTAATTAACCTAATCACATATCCTCCATGATAGGTTAATAATTACCCAAAAATCAACTTATTCCTGATTCATAAGATCATATAACTAAAAAGAATTAGTCATACTAACCAGGGACTTCACGTAGTCCAGTGGTAGGTGATAAATACTAGTCGCACTTTGGTTGGGGGTTTGATTCTCGCAGCTTCGTCTGACGTGACGGGTTGTCACATGGTCTGCGTGTAGTCCCTTTTAAAAAACTATATAATTTTATAAAATTCCTAAAAAGAGATAAGTTCATCAAAAATAACCATAACATATTTTAACCACAATGGTTATCTAATAACATTCGTTTTTCATCCCAAAATATATTAACTGATAATTGTCTCAAATTCAAGGATCATATAAACCAAAATCGTTCTTTATAACTATATCCACAAAAGAAAAGATAATTATTACTTGAATAAAATTTTCATATATCAAACATCAGTGTTACACATACTATAAAATGTCTTCTAATGTAATCCCATAATCAAAAGAGCCTTAATACTTTTAAGAATTTCACCATCCTAAAATCTACCATAACTCTTGAATACCTTATATGTTGACTTCTTACTCATTCAATATTCATTATGATCCATTAACCATTCCTTTACAACTAATTCTGAAACACGTATTTCCTACAAACAACATCACGAATCATATACTAAGATTTCAATAATAGGAAAACATATGTTAAGAAATAATCCATACCGTTCATTGGTCATTTTCAGTTTCTACATCCTCAATCAGAATGGCATTATGTATTGGTAAACAAATATTTGAACGATCCTGGTGATCCCATTCCCGAAACTTCTTTGTATGACATGTGTTTGTATAATGAACATGAACACCACATATAAAACATTTAATTGATCCCTCGAAAAGGACTTCTTTCCCTTTCCTAGAGTCAACTAGATGCTTCCTTTTCCATGGAAGGTTCTTGTTTTATGACTTTCATTTCCAAATCTATAGCATCTTTTTGTCCCTTTGAAACATTTTCATAGGTGTTTCTTTCCACATCTTTGACACATAGGTTTTTGAACACACTTAACTTTATGATTATTACCTGAACTTCCGTAGGGATTTGTTTCTAACATATATGATGCCTTATAAAAATCACTAAGGTTCAGGTGGTCAATCATGACTCCAAATAGTTGGTTGAGAATAACAACAAGAGTTCTCATTGCATCTCCCATATCTTTCAGCTGCTCATTCGGAAAACCATCACAGTTTTCTTCACATCCACTGTTACTTTGGTGCCTACTAGATCCATCCATTTACTAAAACAAAAAAGGTCAGTGTGAGTATATCAGTAAAATCATATTATAATACTATGATATAATTATTCATGTTACCCTAAACTCATTCACTTTTTCTTAAAAAAACTTTGACTCTTTCTGAAATCCTAACCATTATGGTAATGTCATTAGTGCTTAATGAATACCCTAACCTCTAAAGCTACCTAAACTGACCTCTGATACCAAATATAAGGACTCATCCTTAAAACATTACATAATCTTGAACTAAATGAATAATTCACATTGAGGATCTTTTCATGTAATACCCCGACCCCAGTTACTCGGAGTCGGTGCATTACTTCGTAACATTGGCATGGTCACAAAAGATCAAGTCTCGAAATACTGATTAGTTTAGTAGCCTTGTAAACACTAGATACATTCATAAATGTTACATTACATCATAAAGTGAAAGACTAAAATAAAAAAGTCTCCATATTCCACACTCATATCCTCTTCTGACTATCCCAGCAGGTCATTCATAAAATACTTCTTCACATCCTGGAAAATATTAAAACATTGAAAGGGGTGAGCTCAGATGCTCAGTAAGGATAACAATATTGTGGAAGCTTTCATAAATAAACATTAACATTTAAGGCAATGTATAGCTAAAACAAAATCCTTTTTAAACTAGAACTTCAAAATAATATGGAAAAAATAAAATTAAATAATTCCATTTACTTACTCACATGGATATTCTACAAGTCGAATAGTCTCATGCAATATCAATAACCACTTTCATAATGATGGAATGCATAATGCCAGACTATCAAAACCACGTAGTCAAGGCCTTATGCCAAGACCACAAATAAGATTTTTTCAAGGCCTCGTGCCAAGACACTAGTTTGTCTCATGAGACCTACCGATGCATCGAGGAGCTATAGCGGGCTCAACCCATCACTTATTAAGTCCAATGAATTCCTCATATGAATAGGTTTAAGCATATCATAAATCATAACATAATCGTTTCACATAAAACTTGCATAAAGGAAACATAAAATTTCCACATTTCAATCACAAGATATAAATACAACACATTGATATAATAAAAACACTTTCAAAACCATTTTCAATACCAAAATAAATGAAAGTTAAAACTTTGTATTTATTTTTCATTAAAAAAAGTTACGGCTTGTAGAGGAAGCCGAAACTCAAATAATGGTCACGGCGGCGGAGAAGTCATTGTCGCCACATATGTACGGCAAGAAAAACATTCCCTTTTTGTCGTTTAGTAAAACGCTTCTTATAAAAAAGATTTCTTTTGAATAAACATAAAAGTCAAAGGGGGTTATACACCGTATAAAAGAAAGTTGTGTATAAAACCAAATATGCCTCAATGAAAGGAGATTGAGACGAAGTCCCTTACAAAGATCATTTTTTAAATAAAATATAGCTATTATGTGTATTCACTATAATTACAAATAAAGAAATTAAAAACACAAGATAGGACATAATAATATCATAACGTAATTTGAAAGTAGGAGATTAACCCAAAGAATGGAAATTGGGTTAAGAAGATCCATTACCTCGTGTCCGACTTGACTCGATCATTCTTTAATCTCCTGAATAATGAACTAGAGTTAATTTATAGTTTCTTAAGAACCTTTTCAAGTTTCTTATTCCTTTAATATCACTTATTACCATGTTATTAACATTATGTAATTATTTATGTTAATAACGGTCGTTTTGTCGATCTTTGGTACTTGAGTCAAAAATAAACTTCTTATAATTACAAGTTGTTCATGTGGTGAAATATCCATTATATCCATAATTATATACATGATATAGATATCATATAATTAATATATATCTAGTATATACATACATTTATAATATTCCATAACGTTTAGAGGTAAGAAATGAAATGCACCGTTCATGGAGACGGTAAGCCGTACGTACGCATGAACACTACTTTCATTTCTATTTCGTATTTAATTAAATAATAATGATATAATGGTATATTATAATTCCAGTATAATATCATATATAATATCATTTACTTCATCCTTTATACAACCCACATATGGCATTAACGATTCAAATCACTTTGAGGGGGCGGTAGTCCGCACTTCCTAAAATGAAAATATCGTGTTTACCCATAATGGAAACCATAAAGGTATGCCATAAATGAAAAATACAAAATCTTAAGGAAAACAAAAACATAATATATATCATATATAAAAATAGTGTCATCATAATGGCCACCATTAGAGGTGTTATATGAGTGTTGAACAATCATCGTTTCGTGAGGCAAATATTCGCCATCCACAAAAACAGTATGTTCTTTAACCATTAGATGTAGGTGTGTGTAAGTGTATCTCTAATCCTTATTATAACAACATACTAGTATATTTAGTACACTTGTTTTTTTACAAAAGAAATGAATAAAAAGTGTTTAGGGGGTTGGAGAAGAAAACAAAACAACATTAGAGAAGACATTACCTTAAAATCGGGTAACTCTTTTTTATTTGAGCCAAAGGCTTCCTTGGGAAGAGTTATGCACAAAGTGAGGCTTCTAGGAGTAATAGGGGGAAGTTGGGAGAGTATTTGGGCAGAGTTTGGACGAGCCAAATGGCTTGAAAGTGTGAATGAGGTGGTAGAGGTGGGGGCCTTTTATAAGTGGAGAGGAGGGGTACTCTTGGAAAGTAATGAAATGTTACCTTATTAAACAATGCTTTTAGGATTCTAAAGGTCCCAAACTTATATAATTCTAGGATAAGGTGATAAGGGTTCGAAATATCCTCACCCAATAGGTTTTGGACAAGTGTAAGTCTTAGATTTTACATTATCCTTTCATTTTATTTAAATCGTTAATTAATGAGGTAATCGCTGCATCATCATGGTGTCATAAATAATTTAATATATTTAATGTCTAAAAATTATAAAAAAAATATCATGATGTAGGAAATCTTTTTATCTTTATAATGAATATTTATAGTCAAAAATATGATTTGTATAAACCCATTTAAATTTTTTTAGTAAAATAACTCTTGTTTGTGACCTTTTTATTTTAACATTAAATAAAAAGTTATTTATGTCCTTTTCCTACCAAAGTGGGTCCATGGGGTCCCCAAGTTGACCCATGGATTGTATTAGTCGGAAATGACTCATTCAATAGAGTTAGGACAAGTGTAAACGTCATTTCATATTTTTATAATACCATTTTTACCTTAAATTTCACTAATTACCTTTAATCGCGATTAATTAAACTTAAAAGTTACTATTCACCAAAAAATTATTTTAATCCCATTGAACCAAATTTTACTTCCTAATGACCACCATGTATGTCTGATTTTTGAAAATCAAATCACAGAAGTGGTAATGTTTCCTTTAAATGAAAAATCTGTTTTTTACCTACCACTTAGTGGTTTCACTTTTCATCAAAAATTGAAGTTTTTCAGAATGCCAAAATTTCACCCTAAGCTATAATTGATATTATGAATTAAAAAATGATGTATATTTTATGAAATTCCAAACATATAAGTTGCATTAGTTAATTTTATAATTAATTCCCACTGTAACAACAAATAGCGTGTTTTTTAGAAATAATATATATCAACAGATTGACAATTTTTTATGTCCAATTTCAAAGTGAAATTAATTCTAATGACCACCATTGGATATAACGGTAAAAATATATTATAATTATATTTTAAAACCACTCAATATTATAATTTATCACTATAAATTATTTTGTTTAAAAAAATTTTTTTTAAGTATTTTTCACTATTCATAAAAAAATGAAAGTTCTCAGAAAATTACAAAAAAATCAACTTAGGATAATTTCGATATTACGAATACAAAAATGAAGTCCATTTTGAAATATAAAATTTATATAATTTTAAAAAGTGGTATTACTATTCATAACAGCTACTTTGATTAGTCGCGGTGTGTTAGAACTCGAACTTGCGTAAAATGCAAGCTATTGCATTATTGAAAGACAGGCATATCGTGAAAGCTCAGGGTGTTACATTCTCACCTCCTTCAATAAATTGCGTCCTCACAATTTGAAATTTTTCTTTGAAAATAAAAGGTTGAAAATAGAAAATACCTTTGTGGAAAACCCACATCGGAAATAAGGTTAATAAAAATATAACTTTAAAAGAAAGAAAGATAAGTACAATGGTCACCCGAGATAGGCCATACTAGGATTATATGAAAATATGGATATAGAATAAAAACAAACCATCAAGGTCTGATGGAAATTTGTAGAAAACTGGATTATGAGAAAGTTAACCATAAGAAGATCACAAACTTGTGATTGGTTAAACGGTCATTGAATCCCCAGTTGGAAAAGTTAACCAGCAACGTTTTTGTTTTAAGTTACCTTTTATAAAGTTGAGGAATTTATTTAGGAGATTTACTAAGAACGTAAGGGAATATACATACTTGTTATGTAGACTTTCATTCTTTAATAAATTTTTACCACGAACCCATCTTTCACTCTAAAAGTTAATAGATCTCAAAAATATTCTATTTATCCTAATTGTATAAGGTTCCAAATATTAACACATACCATTTATATTAGTAAAACTATTTTGTAATAACCAGGGACTTCTTGTAGGCTAGTGGTAGGTAATAAAGGCATGCCGCACTATGGTTGTGGGTTCGATTCCTGCAGCTTTGTCCGACGAGACGGGTTATGCCCCACCCTGCAAGTTGTCCTTTTCCTAAAACTATAGTATTATAATATTCCAAAAATAATCTTCAGAAATTGTTTAACCTTAAACAATACTATCCAATGATCAACTTAATCCATTCCAACCTTTATAGTTATCCAAAATACCTCCGTCCAGACTTTCTCTAAAATGTCCTTAAATTCCAAAATCAATTGCAACATTAGATTCCCCAAACAATGTAAGGTTTCTCTTATTGTCAAATACATAAAATATGATTACCTTGATCATATTAAAACCTTAATGAAAACAATGAGTACTACAGTATAATCCCTATATATATCACATTATTCTTATAACCATAATCTAGTTCTTGAGTCCAAAAACACAAATACAATAATTATTCAACTTCATCTGTAGTAACAGCATAAGCTTGGCCTTGATCCCTTGGACTTTTCTGAGGTAAGTTTCCCTGACGCTTAGGACATTCATTTTCATAATGCCCCATTTCCCTACAATTGTAGCATTCAACATTGATAGCCTCTTTCTTTCCCTTGCAATCGCGAGCCTGGTGACCTTTTTCTCTACATTTGTAACAAACTCCCATTCCTTTTTGACAAGTACCAGGGTGATTCTTCCCACAATTATCACATAATGGAAAATCCTTCTTTCCCTTTTTCCCTTTATCTGTCTTGTGTTCCCCCATTCTCTTCTTCTCTTGCTTTACTTTATTGTCATAAGACTTAGAAAATTCCTTTTCTGTCTTGATAGCACACGAGACTATATCTTTGTATGTTGAGAAATATTGTGATACTAAAGCTCGACAGCGAAATGGTTTTAACCCATCAAAGAAAATATCAATCTTACTTCTTGGGTTACGTATATAATATGCAGCATGCCTTGCTAACCTTGTAAAGTTACCCTCATATTTTGCGACATTCTCATCCTCCTTCTCCCTCAGACTCAGAAATTGCCTTTCCATATCTGCTTGATGGTCATGTGGAAAGTATTTTTCTAAGAATATTTCCTTAAAATCCCTCCATTCCATACTTGATACTTCTTCATATTCCTTTTTGTTTTGAATCAGTGACCACCATTGATCGGCAACTCCAGTGAGGCGGTAGACTGCCATGACAACCTTCTCCTTTTCACTACTCCCCAAGGCGTGGAATATTTTCTCTAATGAGTTTATCCATTGCTCAGCTCCTAATGGATTTGTACCCCCATTAAATGTTGGTGGTTGTTGCCTCATGAAGTGGTCTAACATTGATCCTCCACGTTGCGGATCAGGGTGCTCCATACGAGTAAGGTTATTATTCATAACCTGAGTGAGTTTTCCCAGTATTGTAATAAGTTGATCATCATCAGTTGTATCTCCAGATCCACAATAATTGTCTTGAGCAGGAGGGCAATCCCTACACGGAGTGCGTTCATTGATACGGTTTCCATTCATTCCACTATGTGTCATTTCTAAACAATGGCATAAACTAGATTAGTTTATGAATCAAAATACATAATTCCATTCTTGTGAAACACTTAACACTAATTGAACTATTTATGGATATAATCCATAATCATAAAAAATGTTTTCTTTGAGGAATTTAATACTCATAACCCTTCATAGTGGTTTGTAAAGAAAATGAGAATTATCCTAAGCATATCCCCGGGGAGTGTTGTAACCAAGAGTGCAGCAAGGCCCGTTGTCGTGCACCAGTTCCTGTTCGAGTCTAGATCAAAGCAGTGTTTTCGGGTTTTAACCCTAGTTACATCTGTGCCAGAGCCGCCTCTACCTGCTCGTATCCAGACAGGGATGTATTTCTCAGAAAACTCATAAAATCTATATAATACCAAAATTCTAGGAAGTTCTTCTATACTAATCCTTAAAGTCTATCTTCGAGCTATGTGCTCTAATCAGAGTTTCTCTAAATCTAGCTTCCAAGGTTAGTACTAAACTACCTCTGATACCAACTGTAATGCCCTGACCCCAGTTACCTGGAGTCGGTTCATTACTTCGTAACATTGGCATGATCACAAAAGATCATGTCTCGAAATACCGATAAGTTTAGTAGCCTTGGAAACACTAGATACATTCATAAAAGTTACATTACATCATAAAGTGAAAAACTACAATAAAAAAGTCTCCATAGTCCACACTCATATCCTCTTCTGACTATCCATGCAGGTCATTCATAAAATACTTCTTCACATCCTAGAAAATAGTAAAACATTGAAAGGGGTGATCTCAGATACTCAGTAAGGACAACAATATTGCGGAAGCTTTCATAAATAAACATTAACATTTAAGGCAATGTATAGCTAAAACAAAATCCCTTTTAAACTTGAACTTCAACATAATATGGCAAAAATAAAATTAAATAATGCCATTTACATACTCACATGGATATTATACTAGTCGAATAATCTCATGCAATATCAATAACCACTTTCATAATGATGGAATGCATAATGCCAGACTATCATAACCACGTAGTCAAGGCCTCGTGCCAAGACCACAAATAAGACTTTTTCAAGGCCTCGTGCCAAGACACTAGTTTGTCTCATGAGACCTACCGATGCATCGAGGAGCTATAGCAGGCTCCACCCGTCACTTATTAAGTCTAATGCATTCCTCATATGAATAGGTTTAAACATATCATAAACCATAACATAATCGTATCACATAAAACATGCATAAAGGAAACATAAAATTTCCACATTTCAATCACACGAAATCAATACAACACATTGATATAATAAAAACACTTTCAAAACCATTTTAAATACCAAAATAAAAGAAAGTTAAAACTTTGTATTTATTTTTCATTAAAAAAAGTTATGTCTTGTAGAGGAAGCCGAAACTCAAATAATGGTCACGGTGGCGGAGAAGTCGTTGTCGCCGCATATGTACGGCAAGAAAAACATTCCCTTTTTTCGTTTAGTAAAACTCTTCGTATAAAAAATATTCCTTTTGAATAAACGTAAAAGTCAAATGGGTTTATACACCGTATAAAATAAAGTTGTGTATAAAACCAAATATGCCTCAATGAAAGGAGATTGAGACGAAGTCCCTTACAAAGATCATTTTTTAAATAAAATAGATCTATTATGTGTATTCACTATAATTACACATAAAGAAATTACAAATACAATATAGGACATAATAATATCATGACGTAATTTGAAAGTAGGAGATTAACCCAAAGAATGGAAATTGGGTTAAGAAGTTCCCTTACCTCGTGTCCGACTTGACTCGATCGTTCTTCAATCTCATGAATAATAAACTAGAGTTAATTTATAGTTTCTTAAGAACCTTTTCAAGTTTCTTATTCCTTTAATATCACTTATTACCATGTTATGAACATTATGAAATTATTTAAGTTAATAACGGTCATTTTATCGATCTTTGGTACTTGAGTCAAAAATAAACATCTTATAATTACAAGTTGTTCATGTCGTGAAATATCTATTATATCCAGAATTATATTCACGATATAGATATCATATATTTCATATATATCCAGTATATACATACATTTATAATATTCCATAACGTTTAGAGGTAAGAAATGAAATGCACCGTTCATGGAGACGGTAAGCCGTACGTACACATGAACACTACTTTCATTTCTATTTCGTATTTAATTAAATCATAATGATATAACAGTATATTATAATTCCAGTATAATATCATATATAATATCATTTACTTCATCCTTTATACAACCCACATATGGCATTAACGATTCAAATCAATTTGAGGGGGCGGTAGTCCGCACTTCCTAAAATGAAAATATCGTGTTTACCCATAATGGAAACCATAAAGGTATGCCATAAATGAAAAATAAAAAAATCATAAGGAAAAAAAAACATAATATATATCATAGATAAAAATAGTGTCATCATAATGGCCACCATTATAGGTGTTATAAGAGTGTTGAACAATCATCGTTTCATGAGGCAAATATTCGCCATCCATAGAAACAATATGTTCTTTAACCATTAGATGTAGGTGTGTGTAAGTGTAGCTCGAATCCTTCTTATAAAAACATCCTAGTATATTGAGGATACTGGTGATGTTACAAAAGAAATGAATAAAAAGTGTTTAGGGGGTTGGAGAAGAAAACAAAACAACATTAGAGAAGACATTACCTTAAAATCGGGTAACTCTTTTTGATTTGAGCCAAAGGCTTCCTTGGGAAGAGTTCGTCCCAAAGTGAGGCTTCTAGGAGTTAGAGGGGAAATTTGGGAGAGTATTTGGGCAGGGTTTTTCCAAGCCAAATGGCTTGAAAGTGTGAATGATATGGTAGAGGTGGGGGCCTTTTATAAGAGGAGAGGAGGGGTACTCTTTGAAAGTAATGAAATGTTACTTTATTATACAATTCTTTTCGGATTCTAAAGGTCCCACACATATATAATTAGAGGCTAAGGTGATAAGGGTTCGAAATATCCTCACCCAATAGGTTTTTGAGAAGTGTAAGTCTTAGATTTTACATTATCCATTCATTTTATTTAAATTGACAATTAATGAGGTAATCGATGCATCATCATGGTGTCATAAATAATTTAATTTATTTAATGTATAAAAATTATAAAAAATATATCATTATGTAGGATATTTTTTTATCTTTCTAATAAATATTTATAGTCAAAAATATGATATGTATAACCCCATTTAAAATTTCTTTTTGTAAAACAACTCTTGTTTGTGACCTTTTTATTTTAACATTAAATAAAAAGTTATTTATGACCTTTTCCTATTAAAGTGGCTCCATGGGGTCCCCAAGTTGACCCATGTATTGTCTTGGTAGGCCATGACTCATAAAATAGAGGTAGGACAAGTGTAAACATCATTTCATATTTTTATAATACCATTTTTACCTTAAATTTCACTAATTACCTTTAATCGCGATTAATTAAACATAAAAGTTACTATTCACCAAAAAATTATTTTAATCCCATTGAACCACATTTTACTTCCTAATGACAACCATGTATGTCTGATTTTTTAAACTCAAATCATAGAAGTGGTAATGTTTTCTTTAAAAAAAATCAGTTTTTTAACTACCACTTAGTGGTTTCACTATTCATCAAAAATTGATGTTTTTCAGAACAATGCCAAAATTTCACCCTAAGCTATAAATGATATTCAAAATTCAAAAATGATGTCTATTTTATGAAATTACAAACATATAAGTTGCATTAATTAATTTTATAATTAATTCCTTCTGTCACAATAAATAGCGTGTTTTTTAGAAACAATATATATCAAAAGATTGACAATTGTTTATGTCCAATTTCAAAGTGAAATTAATTCTAATGACCACCATTGGATATAACGGTAGAAATATATTCTAATTATACTTTAAAACCACTCAATAGTATAATTTATCACTATAAATTATTTCGATTAAAAAAGTTGTTTTTAAGTATTTTTCACTATTCATAAAAAAATGAAAGTTCTCAGAAAATTACAAAAAAATCAACTTAGGATAATTTCGATATTACGAATACAAAAATGAAGTCTATTTTGAAATATAAAATTTCTATAATTTTAAAAAGTGGGTATTACTATTCATAACGACTACTTTGAATAGTCGCAGTGTGTTAGAACTCGAACTTGCGTAAAATGCAAGCTATTGCATTATTGAAAGAGAGGCATATCGTGAAATCTCGGGGTGTTACATTCTCCCCTCCTTCAATAAATTGCATCCTCGTAATTTGAAAATTTTCTTTGAAAATAAAAGGTTGAAAATAGAAAATACATTTGTGGAAAACCCACATCGAAAATAAGGTTAATAAAAATATAACTTTAAAAGAAAGAAAGATAGGTACAAAGGTCACCCGAGATAGCCCATACTAGGATTCTATGAAAATATGGATATTGAAGAAAAACAAACCATCAAGGTATGATGGAGAGTTGTAGAAAACTGGATTAGGAGAAAGTTAACCATAAGAAAATCCCAAACTTGTGATTGGTTAAACGGTCATTGAATCCCCAGTTGGAAAAGTTAACCGGCAACGTTTTTGTTTTAAGTTACCTTTTATAAAGTTGAGGAATTTATTTAGGAGATTTACTAAGAACGTAAGGGAATATACATACTTGTTATGTAGACTTTCATTCTTTAATAAATTTTTACCACGAACCCATCTTTCACTCTAAAAGGTAATAGAACTCAAAAATATTATATTTATCCTAATTGTATAAGGTTCCAGATATTAACACATACCATTTAGATTAGTAAAACAATTTTGTAATAACCAGGGGCTTCCTGTAGGCTAGTGGTAGGTAATAAATTCATGTCGCACTATGGTTGTGGGTTCGATTCCTGCAGCTTTGTCCGACGCGACGGGTTATGCCCTACCCTGCAAGTTGTCCTTCTCCTAAAACTATAGTATTATAATATTCCAAAAATAATCTTCATAAATGTTTTAACCTTAAACAATAATATCCAAAGATCAACTTAATCCATTCCAACCTTTATAGTTATCCAAAATACCTCTGTCCATACTTTCTCTAAAATGTCCTTAAATTCCAAAATCAATTGCAACATTAGATTCCCCAAACAAAGTAAGGTTTCTCTTATTGTCACATACTTAAAATATGATTAACTTCATCATATTAAAACCTCAACGAAAACAATTAGTACTGCAGTATAATCCCTATATATATCACATTATTCTTATAACCATAATCTAGTTCTTGTGTCCAAAAACACAAATACAATAATTATTCAACTTCATCTGTAGTAACAGCATAAGCTTGGCCTTGATCCCTTGTCCTTTTCTTAGGTAAGTTTCCCTGACGCTTAGGACATTCACTTTCATAATTCCCCATTTCCCTACAATTGTAGCATTCAACATTGATAGCCTCTTTCTTTCCCTTGCAATCACGAGCCTGGTGACCTTTTTCTCCACATTTTTAACAAACTCTCATTCCTTTTAGACAAGTACCAGGGTGATTCTTCCCACAATTATCACATAATGGAAAATACTTCTATCCTTTTTTCCCTTTATCTGTCTCTTATTCCCCCGTTCTCTTCTTCTCTTGCTTTACTTTATTTTCATTAGACTTAGAGAATTCCGTTTATGTCTTGATAGCACACGAGACTATATCTCCGTATGTTGAGAAAGATTGTGATACTAAATCTCGATGGAGAAATGGTTTTAACCCATCAAAGAAATGATCCATATTACTTCTTGGGTTACATATATAATCTACAGCATGCCTCACTAACCTTGTAATGTTAGCCTCATATTTTGTGACATTCTCATCCTCCTTCTGTCTCAGACTCAGAAATTGCCTTTCCATATCTGCTCGATGGTCATGTGGAAAGTATTTTTCTAAGAAAATTTCCTTAAACACCCTCCATTCCATACTTGATACTTCTTCATCTTCCTTTGTGTTTTGAATCAGTGACCACCATTGATCGGCATCTCCAGTGAGGCGGTAGACTGCCATGACAACCTTCTCCCTTTCGCTACTCCCCAAGGCGTGGAATATTTTCTCTAATGATTTTAACCATTGCTCAGATCCTAATGGATTTGTACCCCCATTAAATGTTGGCGGTTGTTTCCTCATGAAGTGGTCTAACATTGATCCTCCACGTTGCGGATCAGGGTGCTCCATACGAGTAAGGTTATTATTCAAAACCTGAGTGAGTTGTCCCAGTATGGTAATAAGTTGATCATCACCAGTTGTATCTCCAGATCCACAATAATTATCTTGAGCAGGAAGGAAATCCATGAACGGAGTGCGTGCATTGATACAGTTTCCATTCCTTCCACTAGGCGCCATTTCTAAACAATGGCATAAACTAGATTAGTTTATGAATCAAAATACATAATTCCATACTTGTAAAACACTTAACACTAATTGAACTATTTATGGATATAATCAGTAATCATAAAAAATGTTTTCTTTGAGGAAGTATATACTCATAACCCTTCATAGTGGTTTGTAAATAAAATGAGAATTATCCTAAGCATATCCCCCAAGAGTGTCGTAACCAAGAGTGCAGCAAGGCCCGTTGTCGTGCACCAGTTTCCGTTCGAGTCTAGATCAAAGCGGTGTTTTCAGGTTTTACCCCTAGGTACATCTGTGCCAGAGCCACCTCTACCTGCTCATATCCAGACAGGGATGTATTGCTCAGAAAACTCACAAAATCTCTATAATACCAAAATTCTAGGAAGTTCTTCTATACTAATCCTTATAGTCTATCTTCGAGCTATGTGCTCTAATCAGAGTTTATCTAAATCTAGCTTCCAAGGTTAGTACTAAACTACCTTTGATTCAATTGTAATGCCCCGACCCCAGTTACCCGGAGTCGGTGCATTACTTCGTAACATTGGCATGATCACAAAAGATCAAGTCTCGAAAGACCAATTAGTTTAGTAGCCTTGGAAACACTAGATACATTCATAAACATTACATTACATCATAAAGTGAAAAACTACAATAAAAAAGTCTCCATAGTCCACACTCATATCCTCTTCTGACTATCCTTATAGGTCATTCATAAAATACTTCTTCACATCCTGGAAAATATTAAAACATTGAAAGGGGTGAGCTCAGATGCTTAGTAAGGATAACAATATTGCGGAAGCTTTCATAAATAAACATTAACATTTAAGGCAATGTATAGTTAAAACAAAATCCCTTTTAAACATGAACTTCAACATAATATGGAAAAAATAAAATTAAATAATGCCATTTACTTACTCACATGGATATTCTAATAGTCGAATAATCTCATGCAATATCAATAACCACTTTCATAATGATGAATTACATAATGCCAGACTATCATAACCACGTAGTCAAGGCCTCGTGCCAAGACCACAAATAAGATTTTTTCAAGGCCTCGTGCCAAGACACTAGTTTGTCTCATGAGATCTACCGATGCATCGAGGAGTTATAGCGAGCTCCACTCGTCACTTATTAAGTCCAATGCATTCCTCATATGAATAGGTTTAAACATATCATAAACCATAACATAATCGTATCACATAAAACATGCATAAAGGAAACATAACATTTCCACATTTCAATCAAAAGATATCAATACAACACATTGATATAATAAAAACACTTTCAAAACCATTTTCAATACCAAAATAAAATAAAGCTAAAACTTTGTATTTATTTTTCATTAAAAAAAGTTATGGCTTGTAGAGGAAGCTGAAACTAAAATAATGGTCACGGCGGCGGAGAAGTCGTTGTCGCCGCATATGTACGGCAAGAAAAACATTCCCTTTTTGTCGTTTAGTAAAACTCTTCGTATAAAAAAGATTACTTTTGAATAAATGTAAAAGTAAAATGGGTTTATACACCGTATAAAAGAAAGTTGTGTATAAAACCAAATATGCCTCAATGAAAGGAGATTGAGACGAAGTCCCTTACAAAGATCGTTTTTAAAATAAAATAGATCTATTATGTGTATTCACTATAATTACACATAAATAATGTAATAATACAATATAGGACATAATAATATCATGACGTAATTTGAAAGTAGGAGATTAACCCAAAGAATGGAAATTGGGTTAAGAAGTTCCCTTACCTCGTGTCCGACATGACTCAATCATTCTATAATCTCCTGAATAATAAACTAGATTTATTTTATATTTTCTTAAGAAACTTTTCAATTTTCTTATTCCTTTAATATCACTTATTACCATTTTATGAACATTAGGTAATTATTTAAGTTAATAACGGTCGTTTTGTCGATCTTTGGTACTTGAGTCAAAAATAAACTTCTTATAATTACAAGTTGTTCATGTGGTGAAATATCCATTATATCTAGAATTATATTCATTATATAGATATCATATATTTCATATATATCCAGTATATACATACATTTATAATATTCCATAACGTTTAGAGGTAAGAAATGAAATGCACCTTTCATGAAGACGGTAAGTCGTACGTACGCATGAAGGCTACTTTCATTTCTTTTTTGTATTTAATTAAATCATAATGATATAACGGTATATTATAATTCCAGTATAATATAATATATAATATCATTTACTTCATCCTTTATATAATCCACATATGGAATTAACGATTCAAATCACTTTGAGGGGGCGGTAGTCCGCACTTCCTAAAATGAAAATATCGTGTTTACCCATAATAGAAACCATAAAGGTATGCCATAAATGAAAAATACAAAATCATAAGGAAAAAAAACATAATATATATCATATATAAAAATATTTTAATCATAATGGCCACCATTAGAGGTGTTATATGAGTGTTGAACAATCATCGTTTCGTGAGGCAAATATTCGCCATCCACAGAAACAGTATGTTCTTTAACCATTAGATGTTGGTGTGTGTAACTGTAGCTCTAATCATTCTTATAAAAACATCCTATTATATTGAGGATACTGGTGTTGTTACAAAAGAAATGAATGAAAAGTTTTTAGGGGGTTGGAGAAGAAAACAAAACAACATTAGAGAAGACATTACCTTAAAATCGGGTAACTCTTTTTGATTTGAGCCAAAGGCTTCCTTGGGAAGAGTTCTGCCCAATGTGAGGATTCTAGGAGAAATAGGGGAAGTTGGGAGAGTATTTGGGCAGAGGTTGGTCGAGCCAAATGTCTTGAAAGTGTGAATGAGGTGGTAGAGGTGGGGGCCTTTTATAAGAGGAGAGGAGGGGTACTCTTGGAAAGTAATGAAATGTTACTTTATTATACAATGCTTTTTGGATTCTAAAGGTCCCACAATTATATAATTCTAATCTAAGGTGATAAGGGTTCGAAATATCCTCATCCAATAGGGTTTTGACAAGTGTATGTCTTAGATTGTACATTATCCTTTCATTTTATTTAAATCGTTAATTAATGAGGTAATCGCTGCATCATCATAGTGTCATAAATAATTTAATTTATTTAATGTATAAAAATTATAAAACAAATACCATGATGTAGTAAATCGTTTTAGCTTTCTAATGAATATTTATAGCCAAAAATATGACTTGTATAACCCCATTTAAAAATTAATTTAGTAAAACAACTCTTGTTTGTGACCTATTTATTTTAACATTAAATAAAAAGTTATTTATGTCCTTTTCCTACCAAAGTGGCTCCATGGGGTCCCCATGTTGACCCATGGATTTTAGTGGTCATCCATGACTCATCCAATAGAGGTAGGACAAGTGTAAACGTCATTTCATATTTTTATAATACCATTTTTACCTTAAATTTCACTAATTAACTTTAATCGCGATTAATTAAACTTAAAAGTTACTATTCACCAAAAAATTATTTTAATCCCATTGAACCAAATTTTACTTCTTAATGACAACCATTTATGTCTGATTTTTGAAAATCAAATCACATAAGTGGTAATGTTTCCTTTAAACGAAAAATCAGTTTTTTAACTACCACTTAGTGGTTTCACTATTCATCAAAAATTGAAGTTTTTCAGAACAATGCCAAAATTTCACTCTAAGATATAATTGATATTACGAATTCAAAAATGATGTCTATTTTATGAAATTTCAACATATAAGTTGCATTAAGTAATTTTATAATTAATTCCCATTGTCACAACAAATAGCGTGTTTTTTAGAAACAATATATATCAAAAGATTGACAATTGTTTATGTCCAATTTCAAAGTGAAATTAATTCTAATGGCCACCATTGGATATAACGGTAAAAATATATTCTAATTATTCTTTAAAACCACTCAATAGTATAATTTATCACTACAAATTATTTTTATTAAAAAAGTTGTTTTTTAGTATTTTTCACTGTTAAAAAAAATTGAAAGTTCTCAGAAAATTACAAACAATTCAACTTAGGATAATTTCGATATTACAAATACAAAAATGAAGTCCATTTTGAAGTATAAAATTTCTATAATTTTAAAAATTTGGTATTACTATTCATAACGACCACTTTGATTAGTCGCGGTGTGTTAGAACTCGAACTTGCGTAAAATGCAAGCTATTGCATTATTGAAAGAGAGGTGTATCGTGAAAGCTCGGGGTGTTACATTTCAGGTTTAGAGTTTTAGAGAATTAGGACATAAAAATTACATCTCAAAAGATTACAAAGTAGACACCTCTACACAGTTTCCATTTTTATCATAAAATAAAAACTTTTAAAATGAAACATGTCTAGTTCCATGTTTTAGATAGCATGTCTTTCTTGGATCCCATCCTTGACCCTATTCATCTTTAAGTCATGTGGAAAACATTTCAAAAACATTGGATGAGAATAAAAAGATCAGTAAGGGATACACAAAGAAGGAAAACTATTAGTTTTTCCAAACAAATAGTAAATCATGAATACTTCATCATAAGTAATACTTTTCACCTTTATAAAGTAGTAAATACTCTTCAATGAATAAAAGATCATTGATTACCCTTTTGTAACCAAAAGATCACCATAAAACCCATATAAAAAACACATAACATATAATGGTAACTTGGGACATAAACATACTTAAATGGAATAACCATACAGTCAACTTCCACACATGTCACTAAATGGAATAGCCATACGGAAGACTTCCATACCAAATGCATTGGAGGTTATAACGTAACCAACCATCCTGGTTCATCATGGCATCACCTGTCATTTTATTTATCACGTAACCACCTGACAAATGTCCATGTACCATTATAAAATTATAACACATACAAAAAATATAAAGGAAAGAAAAAATTTACACATTTCAATCACAATATATCAAATAAATATATTGACATAAAAATCCATTATCAAAACCATTTTCAATACCAAAATACATTATAGAGTATATGGTATTTATTTTTCCTTTAAAAAAACATTCCATCTTGTTATGGAAGCCAAAGATCAAATAATACTCGCAGTGGTGGAAAGGTCGTTGTCACCGCTTGTGTAAAAAACATTCCTTTTTTCATTTAGTGAAACACATGGATAAAAAGAATCCCTTTGAATGAAATTAAAAGGAAAGGTTTTTATATAGCGTATTAAATAAAATCATGTATTAAAACAAAATATGCCTCAATTGAGACGAAGTCCCTTACAAAGACGATATCCTTATATTAAGGATAAATCAATAACATAATTAAGTGTGACAAATATAAATACACCCAAAATAAGTGGATATTAAGTGTAAAACAATCATAGGTCATTCACATATATTCATAGCATGACATAATCAAGATGTAGAGGTATAACCCAATGTATTGAAATTGGGCAAAAAAGTTCCCTTACAGAAATTCAACAGCCTAACGGCGTCACTTTAAAATTTAGAAAATGATTTGATGAGAGATAAAAAGGGTATCTCATAACTTGGAAACAAAATTTACAGAAATAAGGATATAGAATAACATATCCCAACATAAGAATTTGTGACTTAAAAGACATAACAAAAAGAAGCCTTTAAAAAGAGGAGGGTGAAAGGTTCCCTTACCGATTTGGTAACTTACGAAACATACACCCCATGAAAGAAGGACCATACAATGTTGACGTAAATAACCATAAATTATATTATATTACACGAAGTGTATAAACATGGGCATTACATACACCACTCAAAGGATATAGTGACAAATATAACATGAATCTCACGGGAATAAAAAGTGAGATAAAAACCCCTTACCTCGTCGTAATAAATCGAGTCGTATGACCAAAGGATAATAAGCACCAAATGAATCACAAAATACCATGAATATAAATAGAATCATGATAATATATATCAAAATTTATTACACAATACACCACATGCAATAAATAAGTGGCAAAAAATGGAAATCACTCGGAATTAAAAGTGAGATAAGAAATCCCTTACCACGTGTCCGACTTGACTCACTCGTATGTTACTTGTTCTTCCTGAATGACAAACATAAGTTAATTTATACTTCATTAAGAATATTTTTCAAGTTTATTATCCATTTTATATCACTTATTACATTTCTATAACAATTATTTAATTGTTTGAGTTCATATCAGACATTTTGTTGATGTTCAGAACATGAGTCAAAAATGAACTTGTTATAATTATAAAATGTTCATGTCGTCAAGAGTCCATTATATCCAGAATGATATTCATCATTTAGATGTCATATATATCATATATATCCAGTATATGTATGTAGTTATAATCTTACATAACATTTGGAGATAAGAAATGAAATGCACCGTTCATGGAGACGGTAAGTTGTACGTACACATGAACGCTAATTTTATTTCTGTTTCATACTTTAATGGAACTAAAACATAATGATACATAGTTATATTATAATTACAGTATAATATATATGTTATATATTTTACATAAGTTCATAAATTATATCCTTTATATGTTCCATGTATGGCATGAACGATTCATATCACTTTGAGGGGGCGGTAGTCCGCACTTCCTAAAATGAAATTATCACGTTTACCTATTATGTGTCCGCACTCCAAAAACCAATGATTTACCTTGACAACGTAATTCCTAGGTGACGAACTAGAAGAAATAAGGGATGGATAATGAGAATACTCACATAACCACTATAGATGGATCCTCCAATGTTGATGTTGAAATCCAATGATTATAGAATGATAATAGAATATAATATGGTAATGTGGTGAGAGAATAGACTACAACATAGGTGGATAAATCCTCTCTATGAAATGCTACTACAACTTTATTGAATACTCAGAAAACCAAGTAGGAAAGCACGAAAGGGAAAGAGAAACTACACCACATTCCCCAAAAAATTGAATGGGGGGATACACCGTATCTGGTATCCTTGGTTTAGTGTTGTTGATTTTGGGTTTAATGAAAATATTGAAGCTTGGTAACCCATGCTATAACCAGATCCTCCACGCCACAACCATCAATTTCCTTGAGGGGGTTATGCCACAACTGTGTTCCACGGTGAAGCTACGCTACTAAATGGTAGTATCCACCAAAAAACATCATACTATCTCCCTTCATGTTAGTTGGACTCTCCATGACATAGAGGACACCCTTATTTAATATCTATAGGTTAAACACAATAGAGCCCAAAAACTCACCCAAACTCTTTTTCCCTCCAAACTTCATGGAATATCCTTCGGACGCCTCCACCACTAGAATTCCTATAATTTAACATGTCAAAATGTTTGGACCACTGCATTAGATAACTCTTAAAATATTATTACCCTCAATGATCAAAACCAAATCATTAGGGATAGTGGATATGGAGGTCCAAAAAACATCCCATAAGATACATTTCAATGACCTCATTACAACTTAATACCACCACAAAAAAAATCACACAAAAATAATATTAAAACATTCAAAACAAATTTCACACAACCACACCACTTAAGAAAATTATCATATTCACTAATAGAAACAAAAACACATCACCCATACTTATGATCAAAATAACTATCATGCTAGAATTAAAATAGAATAATTCCACCTTCCATGTAAATATATTTGCCACATTGGGTGTCACTAACTCATCCGTAAAGTTTTAATCATTTTATGTTGTAACAAATCTTGATTAAGAATTATTTTTTCCCTTCATAATATTATTTATTTCCAAAAACAAATATCAAATAAACAAAGATAAAACACATCTCACAAACCAAAAAGAATCAAATGTCACTTCGTCAAGAAAAAAAAACAAGGAAAAATACGAAAATCTCAATGAAACTCTGGGTACTGGGGGAACATCATATTCTCACACTCCAATGTAATATCCTCTTGGAAACTATTATCCTATAGAACATGAACCAATTAAATGTTTCATATATGATTCACATTTTATGGATGTTTCTATATCTCCATTATCTTCTCCATGAACTTCACATTGTCCTCAATATCAAAATCTCCCCAATAAATGATTTGAGACAGATCATGACCATACCATTGGATTTGAGAGGTATGGAAGATAATTTGAATATGATCTAGTTGTAGAGATAGTTCCAACCAATAATCAAAATATTCAATTCATTCTGAAAAATCAAAAATCCCAACAAACTATGAGAAGATTTCCCCCCTAAAACTAAGTTTTCCACGTCGAGGGTGGATTTAGAAGAACACGTGGTCATCAACATAGATCACAAAGGGACTAATACTATGAGATACATAATACATAAAATAATCCTCCAATGCATTAATCATATCATAAAAAACTATAATCTTCTTCATAGATCACATTGCGACACTGAAATCAATAATTGACGACACCCCATCCTCAACCCAACACAACACAGAATGATATGAAATCATATTTAGTTCCTCAAACGAGACCTGGAAATGGTTCAATGATAGATTTTTTTATAATAAAACTTTTCGAAAGGAAATTAATATTCCTTAGATCTTAAGATGTGCATGACACACACCCAAAACATGTCCTATAACATATGGATATTTTTCTCTGTCTGCCAAACCGTTTGATGGTGGAAAGTAGTTATGAGAAATAATAGAGTAGAAAAATAATTTTACAACCCCATAAAGAAATATTTTCAAATACATTAATCCTAATATGATAAAATGGACATGTGAACTCCATGAATTTGACCAATCACATCCACATACATCTTATCCAAAACATCTATGGTTCCTAACTCCTTGATTTCCAAGAAGTGAATTGATTTTGTCATCCAATCCATGATTACCCAGATTGCATCGCAACCTCCATAATCTAAGGGTAACCTATTTAATAATTAAATCAATATTTCATTACATTTAATATTGGGAACATCCATGGACTACATCAAACATCTAGGAACATGGAACTCATCCTTTACCGACTAGCAAACCGAACACCAAACCATAAACTCTACCATCACCCATTTCATCACAGGCCACTTGAATTGAATCCTAAATCCAAAATACACATTTAAACAACATAGTTTTACGAAAAATGGTGGTATATGAGACTAATGAATGACACACTCACATATCTCTCAAAGAACATAAAAACATCTTTTAAAATAATATTCAGTTCTGAACATCCCCTGACCATCATTCCAAATTATCAAAAATGATAACATGATCGTGAATCACCTATAATAATGAGTTTTCCAACTAATAATCCTATATACATCACAAAAAATATGACTACACTATAATTTGAAATAATAAACCTCCACCATTACATCTAATTATAGGGATTAAAACTCCTCCATCTACCTCCAAGCATCTCGATAGTCCTGTAAAACATCCTTATGAAACTTCCTTCTCAAATTGTTAGTCGTAATATTTTATTATCCTGTAGAGTTGGAGAACACTAAATTATAAACATGAAGCAAATATATCCACCTCAATTTCCATATATTCAAATCATGCTGATAAAATTTATACCTCGATATCTTATGATCAGTAAAGAGAAAAATGTTCTCCACAATAAGGTAATATATCAAACACTTCAGTGAAAATAGAATTGATGATGGATCTAGATCACGGGTGGCATAGCTACACTTTTTGGGAGATAACTACCAAGAGATGTAATATATCAATGATTTATTATACATCAAAACACCTCACAAGAATAGATGGGAAGAATTACAATACACCTACAACATACCCCATTCCTCTTGTAACATGAGCACCAAAGTACTATTCAATTTTTTCATCAGAAAGTAAATTACTCTCTGACACTAATTAGTGTAGATAAAATTATGTTCCTTCTTGGTCAAAGATTTCATTGTGGATGAAATAAATGAGAAGTTTTATTCAATCCTCCAGTAATAGCCAACAAGACTAAGAATACTACGAACCTATTCCACATTCTGGGGTTCCACTGAAGAAACAACTATCTCAACCTTTGAGGAGTCCATGAACACACTATACTAAGACACAACATACCCATGGAATTGTATCTCTCATGGATAGAACATACCCTTGGAAAACATCCCATAGTTCATATAGCATCGAATAAAATTCATGAAAAATATGAGATATTGGCATGATCCTTCTATGAAATTCAGTAAACCAATAATTCATAAATGATAAAGACTAAAAATTTAAAAAAAAAACTCATGGAACAAGAAGTTATTAAGCCCCTTGAATATAACTATTGCTTTCCTAACACCGAATGAATTTCCCATAATATCAAAGTGACAATATCTACATATGAAGTTAGTCTTCCGAAAATCCTCCTCTATCACCCACTATTGGTGATACCTAAAATAATGTTTTATATTAGAAAAATAAATATTACCCCCAATTGGTTGAAACATCCATCTATCATCTGAAAAGGGTAATGATTATTTTTTATCACCAGATTTATCCTTTAGTACACAACACACAACATAATAATACCACCCCCCTTCTATGTGAATAACATTACAAAAGTCCACGATTATACTCTAGGTTGGATGAAACCCTTATTAACCAAATAATATATCTATTTCATCATCTATCGCAACTCAAAAGGATTTATTCAATAATGTGACACCAATATTAGAGAAGCACATGGATGTAAATCTATCATGAAATCAACATCACATCAGTGAGATAGTGACACATCCTCCTTGAGGAAAACATTTAAAAACTCCATAAAAACATAATATACTCCACCAATGTTGTTAAAATTGATTCCAAATATAACTCAACCATGAAAAAAGGGTCTCCACACTTCTACAACCCAACTGAAAACTCCATTTTCCATAAAAACTACACGATTTCCATCCATACCTGAGAAATATAATCTCTTATAGAATTATTCAAATAAAATCATGAATAGAATGAAACTTTTGATGTAGTGGATAAAATCATATTACTGCATATGTTTCATCAAAATATCCCCATAGGACTGACATTGCCCCGTCATTGGTCTACAAAACTTGCACACATCAATCACGCTAGCCCAACTACTGACTAGATAAGTCAACACCAATGACATTGGATGATTTCTTACATTTAGTCCCAAATAATAAAATAGATTGCATTAAATAATGTAATTTGAAGCTACCAAATAAATAAAGGAACAAACAATGGTAGTGGATAAGATGAGTTCACCTATAACGTTCTTTGGCCCCTCTAGCACAATCAACTCTATTGAATGAAACTGACCACACCTATATCCTCTTCATCTCTTATGAAAGACACCTCCATGACCAAAATTAGGTTTAGTTTCATGAAAATGAGGGACATCTTGAGGTCATCCTCTTCCTACCATATGTATTCTTAGTGGAACATAATATTACTACCCATGTTGCTGAAATGGCCTCACTGGTAGTTGTTGTTGAGGTTGATGTTGGACATTTCAATCTCCAACAAACAGTTCTCTAAGAACAATAAATCACTAATCCTAAAAATTTAAATAAACCCCATAGAAAAAACCATTCAAAATAAAATATTAAATACAAGGAAACCCCCTAACCCCAAAGGTCAAAATGAAAATAGCTAATGTTGAATCCCCAATAGTTAAAACATCAAAGGCCCTGGAACCTGAGACCTTCCACTAATAAATATCCTACATAAGTAACCCTAATTTTTATCCTTTAATGGTAAACCTACTCATGAATGTATTCAATCAATCAACTCGAACTTATTATTAACCTCTAGGTATTCCAGCAACATAATGGCAGTGGCCACATACTAGACCAAAGGATGAAGTGCCTCCTCAAGATATTGTGCTTGGGACACCCCATCTCACAAAAAGGTCCAAGAAAAAATCTAACAATCCCTTAAAACCGACCCAATGATCTTATATAAACACACTCCCTTTAAATGGAAATAAAGAATATTAGACCTCTACACAACCTTTATTTTCTATTAATGAAATTCTACTAAGAACTCTTTCTGAAATTTGACCCTTGAAAAATTTCTCTCCTTCCACTCACTAAGATATAACATCCACCAATGATGAGAATCTCCCCACATTTTACAAACTACCAATGGGAAGTAGTACTCTATTAGGGATCATATCAAATAGAATGTGATATCGAGATCCACAAACAAGCTCTCTATCGTCAGATAAAAAATGATACCCTCATACATTCTTTAATCATTCTGCTAAAATGTGAACAACGTTTTTAATGACTGATGATCCTACCCAACTAGATAAACATTTCAATGATCAATAACAATTGGATGATAAACCTTATATTTTAATAACCACATGAAAACTACGACAGGGATCCTTGGATGAAAGGGATACAAGGATTTCTTAATCTTGATAGTATATAGTTTTATTAAAATTTATTTAATTTATTTTAACTTCCCAAATCAAAAACCACCTAATTATAGAAATAACACAAGTCAGCCATGATTCATGTAACAATAATAGGTCTCACCCTTTTAAGAGGAATCACCCCACTAGGTTCAGTAGGCTCAGAGACCTTGCATCTGATTACACGTGGGCCTTCATTCCCTTACCTTAGATGTTCTTTCTTATCTTGTTTCACACATTAAGATCAAATGATTAAATTGAAATACGGAATCATGTAACAATCATTGTTCCAAACATCGATCAATATCCTATCCCTCAACTAAAACCTCAATTCCACTCTATCACAACCCAATCATTCCAATGGTACCCATCCTGGGATGGAAATGAAGAAAGAGTGATAATGATCCATGAGTCTTGCTTCTAGTATGCCCTGGGTTGGTTAGTAGTACAAGTGTATTAAAACACTACAAATTAGATACAGTACTTTATATAATAATATTAGCGACATTACTATAGATAATAATAGAATCAAGAGATTTCATTATCAAAACAAATGAAAATCCCTGAACTAATATAATAAGAATACCAAATCCATTCTATAATTCATGTATAAGTTAAATAGATAGAGATAAAAGACTATAAAAAAACAAAATGAAAAGGCTAACATAGGGACACATCAGTGACTATATATCCTAAGAAAAAATATTCCATATTTTTCTGAGAAGTCCCCCATAGAACCCAAATATATAGTAGTCATATACCTAGTCGAGGATAAATTTATACATATTAGGTTCATACCAGTATATCTCGTTCACATTTGAAAAATTTTATACAAATGAACCCATGAGAATACATCTGAACCAACCTCACCTTATTAGGTCCAATAACTAATCCCATCCTCACCTTGGAAAACTCAACAAATAATTCATTCATGTAGAGTAACATGATAAGAAGTATATTGTTGAAGGGTACCCCACACCACGTTCCCACTGATTGACTACTCTCAAACCCCACCATCATATGTCTTGGTACTCCCATCTAATCTGTATAACGTCACATCACATATTTTTCATAGACACCCAGGCCATCACATCACATCACATATCTCCCACACACACCAAGTCCATCACATTGAATCACATCTCACACAAATACACCTATCCCATCCCATCACATCCATAACAAGAATAGTAGATAATCATGAGTATGAAATAAATCATCCTTATTCCCTCCTCCTACCATACATGACCTCGACTATCATCCATCTCCTCACATATCATCTCATAAAATAACCACCCCTATTAAAAAAATTTCTTCTATCCTTCACATACTATGTGTATCATACTCACCTGAAGAGAGAGTAGGGAAGAGCATGTAGGAAACCATCCATCCTCACCACCAAGATGTTGGAAAAAACAACCCCAAAAAATATAGTTTTCTACAAATGTTTCATAACATTGGTGGGGTATTTATACAAGTTTTTTGGTTGGCATTTTTTAAATTTACAACCTCATAGGAAGATCTTTCGGGCTCTCTTGGTCAAATAACATTCTCTCACTATGATACCCTAGGACCGATGGTCAAGATATTAGATCCCCCTCCTCTATAAATGGCGGAGGTTCTATCCTCCCACTCTCTGAAATGTAGCTCTTGCACTCTTTTATGACCTTCCCAAATCCATATTTTCTCCCATCATTTCCAAAGATTTATGTTTTCCCAAAAGTCAACGATATATTACAAGGATCACCTCAGCTTTAAATCTTAGTATCAGAGTTCAATAATGTATAGAATATCTGAAATATAACCTTGAGGGCTCGATTCCATCACCATCATCCTTTAGTTGATACGTTCGATCGTTTTTTGGATTCTGGGATTTACAAGATCGAGCAGTGGTGGGGATTCATGACAGAAAGTATATTATGATCATATTTGCATAGATGGAGGATTCGATTACCACATGGTCCAAATATCCTCACAAATGCAACGGTATTTTTTTACATCGTTTCTGGTGGACCTTTGATTTCCATATGAAGTGAGGAGCTCTGAATGTAGAGATATGGTCATGTTTCCCTAATCTCCTGTTCACCTTTCAAAACCCTTCTATTTAGTGGATGGTCAGAAACCTAGTTGCTCGCTACTTATGATACGATAGTAGAACAAAAGCTGCGAGACATTATAATTGTTCTCACATGTGTGTGGAGGTATATTTTTCAAAATTTCTGGTGTAATGGGTGTGTATGATAGTTGGAAAAGAGTTCTAGTGGAAACAAGCAGTCGTCTTTTAATCGTATACTAACCACTGTATATCCTACGGGTAGCTAGGACACCTAGATACTGTCTATCATAATGGGAATCAGATCAACAGGTGCATCATTATGGGAATGATCATATGAAATATGAGGTAAGACCTGAGTCTGGAACACAAGGTATCGTAATTGAACAAGAGGGTTTGGGTCCCAGTGACCTCGTTTTGGGAAATCCTTCCCCAATAGAAGATCCTAGAATTGGAGAACTAAAGGTTGCTGATATATTCACATATCTAAAGAATGATCTAGCTGATCCTCAACACTAGGGGAATTATCCTTCGGTGCATATGATGGTGGGGAGTGGCCATGTCTCCTATGCAGGGTTTCTGTGATCTGGCTATAATAATCCTCCTATATTGGTGAATAAAATTCCAGATGAGGGTGTGACTAATGTAGTCACAGGGTGAGGGTCACTAGAGTTATGTAGGTATGAGGAAGTAGAACAATGGAGGATTTCTAGGTGAATTAATCCAACCCTTATGTTAAGTAATCGATTTGATGGGTTGGATGAGGAAGGGTCCAAACTGGAACCTTTCCCAATCCAGGGGTTGGAGATGAAAACAGTAGTGGAAGTGCATACACCCCTTTTATCTGAGGCTAATTATTAGGAAGATACCTCAAGTCAGCTCTCAGTGGAATGTGTAGGGGGAAATCAAGTCATAGGGATTCATAGAGAAAGGGAGAAGAAGGGATGCAAGGGGACTCGCGATGCAGAGTGATAGATTGTGGTAGAAGGGTTGAAATCCAAAGATGGTAAGGACTATTCTCAGCTACCAAAGCTGATAGGGACATAGTTAGCTAGTTGGTCCAAGGTGATGGATGATTCAAATGCGGACCTGGTTCAAGAATTTATGAATAGTATGGCTCATCAAAATTTAAAACAACAAACCATGATTCGGGATCAAGAAATACAAAAGAAGGGGGATGCATTTTGAAAGGTGGAAGAGTCAAATGGGAAGGAACTTCTATATGTCCTTATCTTTTCAAATGAAGAAATTAAGGAAGAATCCATTAAGTTCGTGGACTCAGATGAGGAGAAGAATTAAATCTTAAAGAGATACCTTTTAGGTGATTTTAGAAATGCTCATAGGCGCTGGATCTAAAAACAAGACCTTCTTCTATCATGTGGATTTAATGAAAAAAAATCAATGTGGAGGAGTACATCCAAACATGGGACAATATTGTAAATTTATTTGAATACCTTATCATATATGACCCATATAAAAATTCCCACACCCTTCATTGGGGGTATATCGGGTACGAAATTCTAATCTTTTTAGTCTCACAATTAATGACTTTGTGATTTCTTATTGTGCCTAAAGCTTTCAGCCTTGAACATGTATGGTTTTCCACCTTTCCTTAAAAGTGATTTTGGAAATAAAAATTCAATCTTAGTAGTACTGGGTGGGGTATTTATAGAAATAAAAATTAATATTAAAGGTATACATATTAATCCACACCCAATCCCAACATATGGGTTCATAGAAAAAATGTATTGACAAGATCATGACGTCACCACCCAACCTTAAAATAGTACTACATTCACATCCAACACTAATATAACCATATCACACAATAAAACCTCAAGAAATATCCATATTCCACCATTCATTAAAGAATATGCCATCTTCCATATTTCTATTATCATCCAATTAAATTAAAACAACCAATTCATTCCATTATTTCCATATAATTAATTTAATTATTTAAACCAGTTATTTTACATTTAACATCAATAATATTTAACCACTTCACCCATATTAGTTCTAGAATATATTAACCATTCCATCTCATGCCATTTAAATTTAACATTAGAATTTAATTTCGTTACTACCTATGTATCCATCACAACATAAATACTCACAAAAACCATCTATCTGAAGTTAATAACCAACACATCACCACCCTTTCATAGCAACAACCACATTCCATAACACAACCATTTTCCACATCACAACTTCAACGTACAAAACACATCCCAACCCATCCACAACATAATAACAACATCTCAACTACACATTACTAATGGAACCTCGAACACCCTGAGAGGGGTGGGGTGAATCAGGGTGTCAAAAGTATCTCTTAAAACTGATGCATCTTGTTTCCACATTGGTAGGAACATGTTAAACTAGTATAAATAGGAATTTCGGAAAACAAACAATCACATGCAAATCAATGACACAATAATTTTACTTGGTTCACCACTATGGGATACATCAAAGGAGCATACACCAATTGTGTATTGGTTATACCAAAAACAACTAATTCATAAGTTGTGGATTGAAAGAGTTTATCACAAACACTCTGTGATGGGCATAATACCTTTACAAGGTTTAGGGATACCACTATGCATCCCTAAGATCAATTCCACTAACTCCCCATTACAAAATACATTGGATGAATCTTCACTCATTTTATCAAAATAAAGGTCGCATCAATGGTTTTTCATTAAATCATGCATCCCAAATTTTAAATGGATTATCTATTGAAGTCTCGTTTTCAATTTTCAGATTTAATTTACTTTTCCACACACTGATAGGTTATGATAATTAATTTCACAATCTTATTTGGTCACTTTTCAGGCATCCTTGGGTGTTCATCATACCAATTCAAATCCTCTGTATACTGAGTAGTTGGTATGGTTCTCGGATCACCTCCTCTATATACCACTTCTATTTCCACGTACCGTACAACTCATACACAATCTATCCTACTCTGCATACTACCTTTATCTGTCGCGTATTTTCCTGCTCGACGTACTACCCAGCTCTACCACATACTATGAGAGCTTCCTCTATGAACCACACTCTCTTTCATGAACTGTTTCACTTATAATGATGGTTCCCTCCATGTACATTCTTCTCATTTGTGAACCTCTTCAAGCTTCAATGAATTTCTTCCTTGATGTTTTAATCTCAAATATCATTCTTTAAATAATATTATTAATTCTTCTTAATTAGCCACATAATCCGAAAATTTCCCTAATCTGTTATACCCAAATTTTAAATGTTATAAAATCATCACCATTTACTGAAATCCATCCGCGTACTGTTATCATCCATCACATACGATTCCTATTTTTTAAACCACAACAATCTTGTAAACCTTTACTGCAAACCATTATTGGTTTTGTGCACCACACTGCGTATCTTACCCGGTACCAGGTACATGACTGCAAACCATTATCATAACATTGTGTGCGGTCCATGTTTTGAGGTACGATTTTCCCTTATTTTTCAAATCCTCTTTGACATTTCACATACAATTCACTCCTATGTGAAAACCCATTGTTTTCCAACACCAAACACCTGCTTTAGAGGCCCAAAAATATGGAAAACACTCGGAAATTGCACCACCATCAATACTGATTACAACAAGAACTGTATGACCTCTTTCCTTATAATCTAGCTGATCATCCATTATAGGGTTGACAAAAAACACAAACTATAATCTATTTCTTGAAAATAACCGCACTGGTTCAAATAATCTCCCCTTTTGGTTTGTTGGCAATATTTAGGTAAATTCAATAGAGCATCAGCCACTATTAAAACCTGAGATGCAAGAACCAACTCAGCCAACACTCTATGTCTACATGAGAAGTCCTCCTTGTCCAAAACAAGATGGAAGATATGAATTGTGTTCTCGTGTGTTGGAATTAATGCTCTAACTGCTTCCTCATGACACAAATTTTTTTTCTCTCTTCACATTTGTTCCATTATCCTACAACCCGCCTGCAACCATAACATTTCATTTCCACCCTCCACATTTTCACATTGAATTCAGCCATTTCTTCCCCAATGCAAATAATCCCAAATACTGATATTAGAAAATTTTAGAGCTTAGAATATACCCCCTAGATTGTGTCTCCCCCATAAACATACTTCACTACAACTAATAGATTAACATAGTTAAAAAATTGGGTGAGAGAAACTTTGTAATCTCCTTATGCCTCGTGAGGTTGTTGAACACCAATGCTTAATTGATGTTTCCCAAACACAACTGCTGATAGTGGTTTGGTTATAATGTTAGAAACATTCTCATCACTTCCCAAATGGGCCATTTTGATCACGCCTTGTTCAAATTTTTCCATGATGAAGTGATATCTGATTTCAATAAGTTCCGTACAAGAATGCTGACCCAGATTCTTTGTAATATCAATGGTTCTCTTATTATCACAGTAAATCACCATTGGTTGTTTGACCTCATCACCCATTTCAGTTAGTTTCTGCTTCATCCAAAGTAACTTAGTGTAAACCGTGGTAATAGAGATATATTCAGATTCAAAGTACCAAGTGAAGTACATTCCTATTTATTTATCAACCAACCCACACTTTTCTTCACAATATAGAATGATCCACCACTGGTGGACTTTTTATCCACTACATTTCCATCCAAATCAGCATAAAAAAATGTTGATAGTTCACTCTCCGTTCCTACAATAATGTATAATCCATAATTATGAATACCTTGAATGTACCTCATTATTCTTTTCACTACACTCATATGATCTTCCTTCAGATTACTGTAAAAGCGGGTCGCAAGGCATGTTGCGAAGAAATTATCAGGTCGTGTCATTGTTAGGTACAGTAGGATTCCAATGATTCTTCTATACATGTTGGGATCCCCATAAGTCTCATCCTAATGTTTACCGATCTTTGTTCCAACTGCAATCAGAGTCAACATTAGTTTGGAAACATGTATATTGAATTTCATAAACAGCACTCTTGCATAATTTTTATGAGAAATGAAAGTGTAATCCTTCTTCTAAATCACCTATAACCCTAAAAAGTATTTGAGTTCACCAGTCATGGACATTTCAAATTAAAATTTCATGTGATTGGAAAATTCATCCACTAATACTTTCTTGCTTCCACCAAAAACAATATCATCAACATATAACAATAACATGAACTGATCCTTTTGATAATTCTTTACATAGATATTGTGATATACTCCTCCTATTTTAAACTCATGATTTCTTAGATAAGATTAAAACTGAGAGTACCACACCTGTGGTGCATGATTCAAGCCATAATTATTTCTATTTAATTTTTAAACCATCAGTTTATCTTTTCCAAGAATAAACCCCACATGTTTTTCAATGTGGAATTCTTATTCTATGACTCGATTTAAAAATTTTGTTCTGATTTCCATTTGATACAATTTATAACTTCTCTAGATTACCATGGAAAAAACATTCTGATTGACTCCAGTCTCACTACTAGAAAAACTGTCTCCTCAAAATCAACACCTTCTATTTGTGAATATCCTTTATGGACCAAGTGAACCTTATTTCTGATCACATTCCCATACTGGTAATATTTGTTCTTGAAAATTCACTTTGTACCAATCAAATTTTTACATTAAGGTCTTTTGAAAAGATCCCATGTCTAATTTTTGTCAATTTGATCTAACTCTTCATTCATGGATTTCACCCATGTCTCATCCTTTACAGCCTCTTGAAATAAGAATGGTTCCACAACTAATATAAATGAAGATTGTTCATTATTCCTCATTATCTATGTCTACATAGGTGAATTCCGACCCATGATAATGTTGGATAGCTCAACCTCTGATATTTGATTTCTCCATTACGGTTCGACCGAATTCTCTCCAGCTATGGATTTCTCTTCTGATTCTTCTTCGAAGTCAACATCATTATGTGACTCTTGATATTTTGTACACCTTCATCTACCTTTGTATTAGAATTTTTTCCATGTTCACATTCTTCCCCATCCTCTTTCCCATCAATATAATAATTCCTTGGTGAATTCATGTTTTTCTCATTAATGATCTTAACATCACTACTTTTAACAATTATTCTGAAGATATTGTTGAATTACCTGTAGTATTTTCTATTCATTGAGTTTTCAAGAAATATTCTTCTGTCTGCATTGTCTCCATACGTCCCATGATTTCCTCATTTGTTTCTCATGAAACATTTTCTTTTGAAAACACTAAAATATTTCAAAGTGGGTGTCCTTACTTTCTATAATTCATATGGTGTGTTTGTATCACCCATATATAGCCTTGTTTGATTTTGAGTATACACTACAACTTGCACTGCCTCTTTCCAGTAATGTCGATGAATACGACTCTCGATCAACATAGTTATGTCCATGTTGTTTAACCGTCAATTTCTATACTCAAGAACTCCATTTTTATTTGGAGTTCTCATAGAATCCACCACATGTTGCATCGCATGCTTCTCTAGGTAATTTTGAAATTAAATGGATGTGTATTCCCCCCCCCACCCCATTATCAGACTGCAGGTCTTTGATATTCTCTCCAATATTAATCTCAGTGATTCGTCAATAGGTGTTCATGCAATTAAGAACTTGTTGATTTAGGTGTATAATAATAATACATGATATTCTACTGTAGTCATTTATGAAAAGAATAATGTACGATTCTCCATGTGTAACACCAACATATATTGGGCCACATACATCTATATGAATGATGTCAAAGAGATTAGATGCTCTTTTCTTCTTTGGCCAGTAGGAAGTGCAGAACACTTTCCCTCCAATGCAACCGACATTGTTCTTTTCTCACTCACACTTCTAATTAGGGATATACATGAATATATTCAACATAGATATATTTTACATGTCCTAATAATAGATGTTCGCCAATATCTGATGCCACAAGTTGTTTTGTCACTTCAATTGTTACTTATATAATGTTCTCATTGCTGTCAACCTGATATAATTTTTCATCTGTTCTACAACCTTTCAAGATAGAATCCCCAGAAATTCCAGTAATTGTACAAAAATTTTAATTGAATGTAAAAATAACACATGAGTCACAGTGTTGACTCATACTATGAATATTGTGATGCATACCGTCCACTTAATGGTCTTTAGTTTTCTTCAACTCCCCATTATCTAGCTCAGTCATTCCACTCCTTTTATCTTAAAAGTACCATCGTTACCAAACCTTACTATTCCATCGACCTTTTTCTTGACATTCATTAATAGTTTTTCATTACCTGTCAAGTGGGATGAACAACCACTATCAAGAATCTAGGTGATATTTTTCATTGTAGCATTGAGGTCTACTTATGCAAGGTCAGATTTTCAATTTTCATCTTTTATATCCATGAGATGTTACTGATGGACTTTCAATTATCTCTTTAGTGTACATGGGTTCTTCGTATTCAAATTCTTCTTCTAGAGGATAAAACCTATTTGAAATAGAAACACAATCTGGTTGATGAGTATTGACCCATCTCTGGGCATTGTAAGAATTTATCATATCATACCCTTACCTACAATACATAACTTTATGGACAAAGTTAGAACAGTTAAAACAATATCCATAAAAATTATTAATTATATATGAATTAGGATATGAATAAGTTCTACTTTGTTGAACTTCTAACTCTTCCCAATTCATATAGCTCATTTCCTCTTCATAGTATAACATGGTATGGCCCAGATATCCATAAAACTGACATTTCATGAGGGGAAATGTCTTCCCATTTCTATTTCTCCTCATTTATTCTTCCTCAGGAAAATTGTTTGAATGCCTATCATTTTTGGAAACTAGTGGATAATATTTAGGTCTCCTTTAAGATTTATTTTAGGGTTTATTTTTTAGTTTTATGGTGGATTTTCAACATGATCAACATTCAGATTTCCTTTATTCTGGTTCACTTTATTAATACAATTTTACATTTTAAAATCCCATCCAATTCCACTATTTCCCATGCATGCGGGTCTTTGATCACTCAAGATCTTTTCAACTCCATCAGAACCAAGTTTTTCTCTCTCCATCATCTCAGCATCTGAGAAACTTCCAAATTGTATTTTCTTCTTTTCTTATTTTTAATTTGATTCAATTTTGAATTTACTCCAAAGAGTAACAACTTCTTCATTTAGGCCCTCAACACTCTTTTATTTCTATTACAGTCTAGAGGTAAGGTCATTGATGACCTTTCCATGTTCTTCCATTATGTTTTTTAGTTCCACAACTTCTTTTATTCTTTCAAGGATTGATGAATGCTGTTTCCAAAATTCCACCAATCATTCAATTTCTTCTACAAGATGATTAACATATTATGATGACTCTTACACAATTCATTTCCACTAATTGAATCTCTTATATTGATTCTTAATCTTACCAAAAGAACCCTTAAGTTGGAACAAGGGGTTGGCATATGTTGTCAACTAATTATCACCAAAATTATCTTTAGATGGTTTTGATTTTTCAATTGTAGACATATTAGAAGCATGTTTCCCATATTTGAATTATACTTCCACTTCCTCATTGAGTTCATTTTCATCATCATCTTCTTTAGAGACAAAAATCTTTCATAAAAATTTTGTTCTAGATTTTAAGCCTCCCTTTTTAATAAACCTTTTTGAGGGTTTTCCCGGTATCCATCTTCACATTCTTAATTATTGGTCTTTATTTGGAAATGATGGGAAATGTGACCAACTCTTATAGTTAGAAAACAAGCCATTGGTAGTTTGCCTTCAAAATTACTTGTTACCTTTTTGAGTTTATTGGAAATGAGAGAAATAATTCCCTTTTCCTCATCATCTTCATGAACACTATCTCAGGAAATTTCTAGATTTTATATGTATTTGAATTACATTCTTTTCTTACAAGATTAATTTCATCATCTAGTTTCACTCTCTTCTCATATTCCACCATGATGCTCTGTATATCTTCTAGAGAAATTTTATAAAGATCCATTTCATCAAGAGCTGAAAACTTCACATTATAAAGTGGAGGAAGTATTCTCAATATTTTCTTTACAATTACAATGCCTTTGATCTCTTATCCAAGATCTCTAATTTCTCCCACAAATTCTGTAATTATATCCAAGAATGAATCTACATTTTCATTAGGGCACATATTTAGATCATATAACCTGTTTTGTAAAACTTTGGAGTTTTTCTTCCATCACTTTATTGTCACCATCATAAATATTATCCAGTTTCTCCCACATAGACTTTAATGATGTAAAATTCATAACCTTCATGTGTATTTGATCAAAAAGATCTCTAGATAGGGCGTTCTGTACTTTATCATCAGCAAACAACATTTTACTATCTGTAGCAGTCATAGAGAGACCAGTTGAATCAGTGACCTATATTCCTTATGGAGTGGAAAAGAGTACATACATTAAAAGAGATCTTAGATGAGATATAAACCTGTTCTTTCATAGATGAATGTTATATTAATTAAAAAATATATCTTCTCTAACATTAACTTCGTTCTCCATGTCAGAAATACAGGAGAGATTTAACAAATGAAAATTCTAACCTCCCTTTGATACAACTTAAAGGACCCCGAAACACCCTTGGAGGGGAAGGGTGAATTAGGGTGTCAAATATTTCTATTATAACTAATGGATCTTGTTCCCATGTTGCATGGAACCAGAAAAATGTATTCTAATAGAACGTATAGAAAACAAAAAATCGCATGCAATGCAGTGAAACAACAATTTTACCTGGTTCACCACTAATTGCAACGTCCAAGGAGAATATGCCAGTAGTGTGTCAGTCATACCAAAAACCACTAATATTCAAATGTTATGGACTAAAATAATTTAGCACAGTCACTCTGTACTAGGTGCACTACCTCTAAAGGGTTTTAGGGATAGCACTATGCGTCCCTTTAATCGCTTCGGGTGACTCCCCCATGATCACTACTTGGTAATAATTATCATTCAGTTTGTCTACTTGAAGGTCGCTTCAATGGTTTAGAATTAAATAATTCATCCCCAAATGTTAATGGATGCTCTTTTAAAGTCTCTTTACCACATATATATTTAATATATGTACCCAAACACTAATAGGTTGTGGTAATTAATTTTGTAAACTGATTTGGCCACATTTCTGACTTCCTTGGGTGTTCCACCATTCAATTAACTTCCTCTGTGTATTGAGTAGCAGGTATGGTTTGTGCATAAAATCCTACTCATACCACTACTATTTTCATGTACTATATAGCTCCTCTGAAAACTTCCCTACTCTGCATACCACCTTACTCCGCTGCGTACTGTCCTACTTTTCATATTGCCTTACTCCGCGGTGTAATAGGAGTGCTTCCTCTATGAACCACACTCTCTTTCATAGATTGTTTTCCATACACACATGGTCCTTTATATATACCATATTATACTTTCTGAACCACTTCAAGATTCACTATATTTATTCATGAAATTTTTAATCTCCAATATCATTCTTTAATAACTGGTATTACAACTCTTTAATTAGGCACATACTCCAAAAAATTTTATAATCCCATTTACCCAAATTTTCAATGTGGGAATATTCACCTTATACCGATCTTCATCCGCATACTGTTAGCCTCAACAGCATTCTTATCCTCTTTCGCAACCAATGTAATCCAATGAACCTTCACTACAAACTGTTTTCAGTTCTGCGCACCGTTCCACATAACATTAACGCTGTTAGGCACGTGGCTATGAAATATTCCCAGAACAAGGTTCATGGTCCGTGTTCTAACATATGAAGTTCCCTTATTTTTTTTATTTTATTTGTTTTTTGGCATACCATGCACTCCTAAGAGAATTTGTTTTTCCAACACCAAAATCTTGATTTTGAGGCAAAAAATTTGGAAATCATTGAGAAACTGCCCCACAATCAATACTGATTACCTCTTTAAATGTATGATCTCTTTCCTTATAATTTTCTTGACCATCCATTAGAGGATTGAAAACAAACAAAAACCATAATCCATTTTTAGGATAGAACCGACTTGGTTACAACAATACCCCCCATTGTGTTTTTTTTCAATCATCAGATGAATTCAATTGAGCACCAACCACTATCAAAACCTGAGATGCAAAATCAAATCATCCAAAATGCTAAGTCTATGTGAGAAATTATCATTGTAGAAAACATTATGGAAGACATGAATCATGTTCTCATGTGTTCAAATAAAAACTCTAACTGCTTCCTCATGACCCAAAATTATTTTCTCCCTTCACATTCATTCCATTGTCCTACAACCATCCTACAATGATAACATTATATTTTCAACCTCCACATTTTCACATTGAATTTATCCATTTCTTCCCCATTGTAAATAAATCAAAATACTGATATTAGAACATTGTAGAGCACAGAATATACTCCCCCTAGATCGTATCTCTCCCATAAACTTGTTTCACTAACACAAACATATTAACACAGTGAAAATAATTGGGGAGATATGAATATTTTAATATTCTTATACATTGAGAGGTGGATGAACATTGAGGTTCAACTGATGTTTCCCAAACACAGCTGGTGAAAGTTTCTTAGTAATATTACCATCCACTTCTTCATTGGTTCCCACATGGTCCCATTTTGATCATGCCTTTTTCAAAATTATCCTTCATGAAGTGATATCTGATTTCTATATGTTTCGTAAGAAAATGTTGAATAGGATTAATCATAAGAACAATGGTACTCTTGTTATCATAGTAAATTATAATTTGTTGTTTAACCTCATCACCTATGTCAGTCATTTTGTGCTTCATCCAAAGTAACTTAGTGCATAACATGGTAGTAGAGATATATTCAGCTTCAGTAGTACTATGTGAAGTACTTTCTTATTTCTTGATCAACCGTTCTACACAGTTCTTCCAAATATATAATTCTCTACCACTGGTGGAGTTTCTGTCCACTAAATTTCCACCCCAGTTAGCATAAAAAATGCCAATAGTTCACTCTCTCTTCCTTCAACAAAGTATAATCCATAATTATGTGTACCTTGAATGTACCTCATTATTCTATTCACTACCCCCATATATTCTTCCTTCAGATTACTCTCAAAGAGATCCGCAAGGAATGTTTCAATGATAATATCTGGATGTGTCGCTTTTAGGTATAGTAGGCTTCCAATTATTCTTCTGTACATGTGTGGATCCACAGAAGTTCCATTCTCAAGCTTCTCGATCATTGTTTAAACTGAAACTAGATTCGACATTGGTTTTGAAACATGCATATTGAATTTCTTAAACAACACTCTTGAGTAATATTCCTGATAAATGAAAGTGTAATCCTTCTTATGAATCACCTTCAACCCTGAAAAGTATATTAGTTCACCAATCATGGAAATTTAAAATTCTAATTTCATATGATTGGAAAATTCATCCACAAATCTCTGCATGCTTCCATTAAAAATAATGTCATCCACATGTACCAGTACCATGATCTGATCCTTCAAAGAATTCATCACATAGAGATGGTTATTTACTCCTCTTTTAAAATAAATCTTTCTCATATAAGAGTACAACCGATAGTACCATGCCAGTGGTGCCTGTTTCAGGTAATAATGTGCTTTCTTTAATTTTCAATCCTTCAGTTCTTCATTTCTATGAAAGAACCCCATGGGTTGTTCAATCCCAAATTTTTCTTCCAAGACTCCATTTAATAATGTTGTCTTGGCATCCATTTGATATTCTTTATAACTTCTTTGGATTTCCATGGCAAGAAATAGTTTGATTGACTCCAGTATCACTACCGGAGATAATGTCTCCTTAATATCAACACCTTCAATTTATTAATATCTTTTATAGGCCAAGTGAAACTTATTTATGATCACATTTCCATTATATTCAAATGTTTTCTTGAAAATCCACATCCTACAAATCACATTTTGGCCTTCGGGTCTTTTGACAATATCCTATGATTGATTTTTGTCAATATGATCTAGCTCTTCTTTCATTTATTTCACCCATGACTCATCATTTACAGCCCTTTCAATTGATAATGGTTCCACAACTGATATAAAGGTAGATTGTGCATTATTACTCATTCCCATTGTCTACGTAGGTTCATTATGATCCCCGAAAATAATGGTTAGATCAATCTCTTCTCTTCGATTTATCCTTTGGGGTTCAACCGAATTCTCTCCATATATGGCTTCCTCTTCTACTTCTTTAATCAAGTCAACACCATGACATGACTCCTGATAGGTTTTTACACCTTCCACTACCTTTGTATTATCATTTTTTCTATTTTCACACTCTTCCTCATCTTCTATCACATTAGTATAACAATTCCTTGAAGAATTCATTTTTTTCTCTTCAATAATATTAACATAACAACTTTCCAACATTCTTACCAAGAGCTTATTGAAACACTTGTAGAATATATTATTCATTGAGTATCAATGAAATATTCCTCTATCTTTATTATCTTCAAACTTCCCTTGATTTCCTTATTTTTTTAGATGATATATTTACTTCCAAAAACACAAAAATATTTCAATTAGGGCTTCCTTACTTGAAATAATTCATATGGTGTCTTTTTGACACCCATATATATATCTCTATTTTATTTTCATTATAACCCATAGCTTGTACTACCTCTTTCATATAATTTTGAGGAATACGACTCTCGATCATCATAGTTATGGCCATATTTTTTACCTGTCAATTACTACACTCAACAAATCCATTTTTCTATGGATTTTTCCTAGAATCTACCTCATGTTGTATCCCATGATTCTCTATATAATTTTCAAATTCAGTGGACTTGTATTACTCTCCATTTTTAGACCGCATATCTTTGATCTTCTATCCTGTATCATTCTCAGCAACTCATTGATAGGTGTTCATGAAATTAATCACATGTCTCTTCCTATGTATAATGATCACACATGACATTCTACTATAATTAAATATGAAAAGAACAAATTAACTTTCTCCATGTGTACTGGAAAAATTTATTATGCCCCATACGTCTATATGGATTAGGTCAAGGAGATTAGATACTCTTTTATTATTTGGCCAGTAAGAACTCTAGACCAGTTTCCCTCACATGCAAGCATCACATCTCTTTTCTAATTCTCACATCAGATTAGAGATACCCTCGACTATATTCAAAATAGATATATTTTACATATCCTTCTGATTGATGTGCCTCAATCTCCAATTCCATAAGTTATTTTACACTTCAAATGTTAGGTAGAATATGTTCTCTTTTCTTTCAACCTGATAAAAATTTCCATCTATTGTTCAACCTTTCCTGGTAGAATATCTAAACATTCCTCTTATAGTACAACCATTCTAATTTAATGTTTCAATAAGACCTGTGTCATAGAGTTGACTCACACTAAGAATATTATGACATCGATTGTCCACCTAGAAGACTTCATTTTTCTTTATGTCTCCATTAGATAGCTTAGTACTTCCATTTCCGTTATCTTCGAACCACCATCATTATATAACTTCATTATTCCATTGAAAATTTTCATGACATTTGTCAATAGGTCTGAATTACCCAGCATGTGGGATGAACATCTTCTATCATGAGTCCAAGTGCTATTGTTCTTTGTATATTTGATGGATACTTCTGCAAGGTTGGAAATTTCAATTTTCGTATTTTCATTCCCTGAGATATTGGGTTGAGTGTAAGAAATTTATGGCCTTTCAATTCTCTATTATATGTAAATGGGTTCCTCATATTAAAATTATTCTTCCTGATGAGAAAATCTATTTGAAATAGCCACACAGTCTTCTTGATGAGTATTGACTCATCTTTGAGAATTGTAAGAAATTCTCCTGTCATACCTCTTCTTGCAATACACATCTTTATGGCCAATGTTAGAACATTGAAAACAACATCCAAATAAATAATTTCTTCTTTAAGAATTAGGATATTACTATGTTCTCTTCTATTGAACTCCTAAATCTTCCCAATTCATATAGCTCCAGGCCTCTTCACAGTATGACATGGTATAGCCAAAATAGTCACAAACTGACACTTCATGAGAGTAAATGTCTTCTCAGTTCTATTTATCATCATTTCTTCTTCCCTGGGAAAATAGTTTGACTTCCTATCATTTTTGGAAACCCGGGGATAATACATAGTTATCATTTAAGATTGATTTAAGGGTTTCTTTTTTATTATTTCTGGTGGCTTTTCAACACAATTAAATTTTATCTTTCCTTTATTCTGGTTAACCTTATTTATAAGATTTTACATTTTGGCATCATAACCAATTCTAGTATTTCCCATGCATGTAGGTATTTGATCAATCGAGATGTTTTAAACTCTATCATAACCTAGTTTTTCTCTCTCCACTGGCTCAGCATCCGAGAACCTTCCAAATTGTATTTTATTATTTTCTTATTTTAAATTTGATTCACATTTGAATTTACGCCAAAGTATAACAACTTCTTCTTATAGACCCTAAATAGTCTTGGATTTATATTTTAGCCTAGATATACGGTCATTTTTGTCCTTTCCGTATTCTTAAATTCTACGTTTTAGTTCCTTAAGATCTTTTGTGCTTTCAAGGATTGATGACTGCACTTTCAAAAATTCCTCCAGTCATTCAATTTCGTCTTGTAGATGATCAACATATTCTGAAAAATCTTCCCCAATTTATTTCCCCTCATTTAATCTATTACATTAATTATTAGGTTACCCATAGAATCATTATGTTGCAACTTGGTATTGGAATCTGTGTTCAACAGGTTATCCCCAGCCTTATCTTTTTATGGTTTTGATTTTTCAATCGTATCCAAAATTGAAGCATGGTTCTAATATTTGAATTTTTCTTCCTCTACCTCAAAGATTCCATTATCATCATCTTATTCATCATAGAAAAAACTCTTTTGTTGAATTTTGTTTCAAAAATTAAAGTCTCCCTTTTTGAAAAACCTTTTATATGGATTTTGAATGTCTCCATCTTCTCTTTCTTCATCATTGAACATTCTTTGGAAATGAGAGGAAATATGACCAACTCTTCTAGAGTGAAAATAATCTAGAGGTAACTTGACTTCAAATTTACCCCTTATCATATTGAGTTTCATGGAATTGAGATATATAATTTATTTCTCCACATAATATTCATCAACACTATCTCCAGAAATTTCTAGGATATATAAGGATTTGAATTCAATTTCTATTCTTACTCTAGTTGTTGCATCATCTGGTTTGACATTATTCTCATATGCCACCAGGCTTCTCATTAGATCATTCTTAATTTTTTGGAAATATCCCTTTCTTCAAGAGATGAAACATTTTCCTTATAAAGGGGACTAAGTCTTCTCATGATTTTAGTTCCAATAACAATGTGTCTGATCTCTTCTCCAAGCCCTAAAATTTCACTAACAACATTAGTAATTTGACTAAATCACGAATCTGCATTTTCATTAGGGTGTATCTTCAAATCATTAATCCGGTTGTGTAAAACATATAGTTTTTCCTAATTTACTTTTTTTAACCTTTATAAATATTCTATAGTTTCTCCCACATAGACTTTACTGATGTAAAATGAATCTCATTTAGATATATTTGATTATAAATAGATAGTGTTAGGGTATTCTATTCTTTAGCATCAACAACCAACACATTTCTTTTCTATAGTATTCATAGATAGACCAGATGGATAAGTGACCTATATTCCTTGTGTTGTTCAAAATAGTACATCCATTAAAATAGATCTTAGATGAGATCATATCATTTTATTCCATATCAAATATTTAATTCCATCAAACAAAGAAACTCCCATGACATTAACTATATTCTTTATGCCATAAAAATAGTATCGATTTAGCACCCACAAACTTTAGCCTCCCATTGATACCACTTGAAGGGCCCCAAAACACCCCGAGAGGAGTGAGGTGAATCAGGGTGTAAATTCTCTTAAAATTAATGGATCTTGTTCCCACATTGGTTGAAACATATTAAACATCTCTGAAGAGGAATTCCAGAAAACAAAAAATCACATTTAAAGCAATGATAGAACAATTTTACTTGGTTCACCACTATGGGATATGTCCAATGAGCATACACTGATAGTGTATTCGTCGTACAAAAAAAATAATATTCTTCAAAAGTTGCGGACTACCATAGTTTATCATAGTCACTATGAACCAGGAGCACTGCCCAGGGTTTTAGGGATTTCACTATGTGTCCCCGGGATCACTTCTGTTGACTCATCTGTGCTCACTACTTTAGAAGAATCTTCACTTAGTTTATCAACTTGAAGGTAACTTCAATGGTTTTTGTCTTAAATCATGAATCCCCAATTGAAAATTGATGCTCTGTGGAAGTCTCCTTATCAACCAAATATTTAATTTACTTTCCCACACACATATAGGTTATAGTAATTTATTTCAAAAACTGATTAGGTCACTTTTTAGGCTTCCTTGGGTGTTCCACGTACCACTTCACCTCCTTCATGTACTGAGTAGTGGGTATGGTTTTCTTGATCACCTCATATGAATACTAATACTATTTAAATGTATAATCGACCTCCTCCTCAAACTACTATGCTCCTTGTACCGCCTTATTCCACATCTTAATGTCCTGCTCTGCATACGGACTTGCTCCGCCACATACTACCGGAGCTTCCTCTACAAACTGCACTATCTTTCAAAGACTTTTTTCTTTACAGATATGGTTCCCTTTGCATATAGTATTCTACACCATGAACCACTTCAGACATAACTTTATTACTAGCCAAAATTCTTATTCTACAATCTCATTCTTTAATGAAGGGGATTACTACTCTATAATTAGGAACATACTCTGCAAATTTCTCTAATCCAATTTAAAAAAAATCAAAATGGGAAAATCATTACGGTATATTGAACTCCATCTGTATAATATTATCCTCCCCTATTTACCTCATCAATTTCACAAACTGAAACCATCTTTCAAACCATCACTGCAAACCGTTTTCGGTTCTACGCACCGCTCCAAGTATCTTTCTGATACCAGGTACGCGGCTATGAACCAATCCTGGAACATCGTATATGATCCATGTTTTGAGGTATGTGGTTCCCTTATTTTTCCAATTTTATTTTTTTCCCATACCATTAAATCTTATGTAAAAACCCATTATTTTCGAAAAACAAAATCTTGATTTTGAGGCCCATAAATTTTTAAAGAAATGGGAAACACTAATACTTTCAATACTACTTAAAACATGAAATGTATAACCCCTTTCCGTACAATCTGCCCAATCGTACATTAGAGGATTGAAAAAAAACACAAACCATAATACATTCCAAGCAAATAATCACCTTTGTTCTAATAATCACTACCCTATCTCAGACCAATACAACAAAATACATTTCACAACACATTCAGATAATATTTTTCTTATTTATCAAGGTGGATTTAATTACATTCATTTATTTATTTTGGGTAATTCTCACAGAATTAATATGTCCATGTTAAAACAATACATTATTTGGATATAAGTAATTATAGTTTTACATTATGGTGTAAAAATAACAAAAAAACTATTCCAAAAATTATCATCAAATTCAAAATAAAAGTCTCCAAAAGCAATGATTTTTAGTAGGGAATCAAGCCCCTGAAATTAAACCACAATTAATATAAAAATAATAAAAAATAATTCCATTAAGCACATTACCTATTAAATTTAAAATTAATCTAATTATATATCTTTAATTAATTTGATTTAAATTGTCTTCCCAAATGATAATAAAAGTGTAAGCACTCCCAAATGATACACTAGATGAGAAATAAATTATCCCCTAACTTAAATGAAGAAATAAAATACACTAAAAATAGTTTGGATAGAAAGGGGGTATGATAATAACCAAAAAAATATGAATAAGGGAACCTTCACCAACATAGAAAGATCCAACCCATCATACCGTTACTACAGAAATAAAAAAACCAAGGATTTACCTTCAAAACATCATTTCAATGTGAAGAACTAAAAGAGTAAAGGGAGAAAAAGAGAGTAAACTCACCTAAACCACCATAGATTATTCTTAGAGGCTGATGTTAAAAGCTACTAATTAGGGAATGGATGGAAGCCTTTATATTCACTTAAATTTCCTATGAAACAGGATAGTGGTTAAAGGAATGAGGGTTTTCAAAAAAAAAATTAGAATTTATGGGTAGTATGAAATTTATATGACAACCGAGATAAATTGGACACCGTGCTTCAGAATGGGTGAAAACAAAATAGACTATGGTGTAGTGGGAGGAGAAAATTCCATAACCCATGTGATCAAATTGGCTCTAAGAAATGTTGAAATATCCATGCCACAGATATGGAAAACTAGTGAGGAAACCATGGTGTATCCTAAGGATATACACTATAGACCCTGGATAACCAAAGTAGAGGCTACGTTTTAGACTAGATCCATAGTGTATTGGTATAAATTGTGGAAGAACTACTAATAATTGATCCAACAGACTCCATGACACAGCTAGGGTCTCTGTGTTGTAGCCCTCAATTGCTGAGAGGGGGGCTATTCTTTATCCAGGATAAAAATAAAAACTACCCCACTAAAGGTAAGTGTCCCAATAAACATCCTATAGTATCCCTATACAATATTTTACCTCTTAATATAGAAAATGACACCATTAATGTGCATCCTCAATATCTACAAAACAGATCCCCAAAACTCACTTCCAACTCCTCTGTTTTCCACAAAAATTCCTTAGAACCTCATCCCGACACATCCAACACAAAAATTCATATAAATTATTTTATATAAAGTAATATAACATTAAATATAATACCAATTTCGATGATTTAGTGAAAATATTAAATATTACATATTCATGGAATCAAATTTAAATAATTTAATCACGAAATTATATTTAATTAATTTACCAGTTTTTCACTTTCTATGAAATAATGATAATATTACTCTTATTGACAAGGAGTTACATAGATATTATGGAAATAATAAAAAAAGAAAATGTAATTTATAATTTATAATCCATATAATCTGTAAGGTCAATTATATTATTTACAATTGAATACCTATGAACTTATTTTGTTGTATATAAGTACATCAAAAAAAATCCTCTCATACCCAAGATAGATCATATATACGAATTTTCTAAAAAGTAGAGAGTGATCCTCCTCCACCACACCTCCCAATTTTAGAGAGATCAGTGAGAGTCCTTTATGTTATTTCTCCTTGACATCAAGAGAAAACAATGATACAATTATGATTCCCCATGATAGCACTCAAGGATTTGTATGGTGAATTGTGGAGGTTTGTGTTGCATGTGTGTATCACCACTCGATGGAATCCATACTTCAATCCTATAACGCAAAGATAATACATCATTGATACAATTTCAGTTTCATCAATGATGAAAATTTCATCATAATACAATAAAAATTCTAAAATTAATTATAAATTATTATGAAATTATCTTATATTTTAGTTCTAAAATTCTTTAACCAAATAATCCTTGAATTAATTTCATTTCTCATGGAATTATAAATTATGAAAATCTCATAATAATCCTAAATTATGATTATATATTATATTTTCTTAGCCAATCACATGATTTCAATATTCTTGAATCCTTCACATGGTATCATAGGGCCACATAATAATTTATTATTATTTACATATCCTTGATTGATTTAAAAATTTGTCATTGGTTTTCATTTTTTGTTTAATAATTATTTAAATATAAATCAAGGTATCTCCATTTCTTCATCTTTTATCACAGAAATATAATCGAAAATATTAATTAATAATGATGAATATTTAAGGAATTCATCTAGAGATTCCAAGGATATATGAAAATTAGTACAAGAATACTTGGCATGTATCCCCTAGGTACACTTTGTGTACCCATATTTATTACACCAGGAAAAATCATGAAATAATTTGAATAATCACACATTTAATTAATCAAGGTTTAATTAATAAACACTTGTTGTTTATTGGTCCACCATGATGCTTGGTTATCTAGATTACATGCTGTGTAACATGTGTATGTTAAATGCAATTAACCAATTTGTGAAACAACAACAATTTATTACACAAAACATGGGGCTGGTAATCACATTCCAAAAAGACCAAATGACATGTATCCCAGGTACACCTAGTGTATTCCATTAATGTTTTTTGTGGTCTAAAATTCCCAGTCCCTATGCATGTTTTATGGATACATGATGAATAATTATACATGATGTGTAGTTTGATAGTACATGATATGTATATATTATCGATTTTTATACAGTTTAAAATTAATTTATTTTACTATTTTAAGGATATAAACATGGGTTACATATATCATTTATTTGACTCATACACACCATGTGATATGTAATATATATATACAAATATTAATTTCATATTAATTTTTAAATAATATTTAAGACTGCAAATCATTTATATGTCACAACACACTAATTACTCTATGCACATTAAAACATAACTCACCTTGTAAATAACATATGTTGATGTATTATTTATTTAATAATAAATTCCATTGAAATTAGGTGAGAATAAGTGTACTCTAGATACCTTATGTGTAAAAAATTACAAATATCATACACTTTTGGTAGTTTAGGTGGGTAGTCATCATGTTTCCACCAAGGTACATATTTTGTACTAAGTAAATTTTTTAAAAAATATTAAATTTAATAAAAAATGTTATAGATGAGAATATCAAGAAAATTTTAAGGATAACTATGATATAGAAACAAATTAATTTAATGAGATTATTAATTGATTCGAGTGAGATTTATCCTAAATGAAAATGTTAGGGAAAAATGCATGTTTATTAAATTTATAATTCAATGCATGTATGTGAATTCTTATGACCATAAACCAAAACATTTTATGGGATTGTTTTTATTTTAATTTGACCTTATTATTTAATTAAATTCACATCCTACATTCCATCCCTCATAACTTTATGTAAAGGCTTTCATGCCCACAATTTCATTTTATATAACCCCTCAAACCAATCCTTTTGTTCCCTACACCTACTTTTGAGTAATGTTTGTATAATATATGGAACTCCAAGGAATTTGGATGTGGTTCATTTTTTTAGCCAAATTGAAACTAATCGAGTTGATACAAGGGAGGATAAGTGGAATTTTGAAACACAAAAAAGTCATAGTTTAGGGAGTTCTCCATAGATCAAGGTATAATTTATCATCCCCTAGTTAAAATAAATATTTGGAAACAATCGTGATCACACCATATATTATTATTATTTTCCATCATGTTTCACTTTAAATTAAATTAAAGTTGTTTTTTCATAATCTCATAAAATAATTAATTATCTACCTTGCAAGAATGAACTAAAATAAATTAGATTATTTATAAAATTTATTCATGAAATGGTAAATCATGTATTTAAATCCACATAAAATTTACAAGAATGTAAAATTGATAAAAAATTTAATTTTCTCAAAAAAATACCTCAATTATATACATTACGTTAGTATATCCTTCCACTAGTTAGGTAGGAATTGAACAATAATTTAATGTTCTCACCCAACCTGCATTGGGGAACTTTACATTATCAAGGTATTTATAACACATGTTTTCTGAGAAATTATTCTAGTTCACAATAAAGATTTATCACCTCCACGAGACCTAGTGAAACTAGTAGGAAAAATATTAAAGATATAACAAATTGGTATTTTACGCTTGGGGATTCCACTTAATAGATCATAGAGTAGCAAGTTAATGTAGTTGGAATATTATTTTTACATAAATACAATAAAATAGATTTAATGTCCACTTTTTTGATTTGTGAGAAAGGAAATATGCATGCATACCACTAGAATATCCTTTAAATGGGATAATCTAGCACCAATAGAGAGAGATATTGGGTTTTGATAAAATGGTGGGAGATAAATAAAAATTTAATATCAAATTTAATCATATAATATAGTACAATTTTTCACTTTATAAATCATAGAAACAAAAACCAACAAGTATTCTACCATATCACTGTGATTTATACTTAATAATGATAAACTTTTCGTCGACATTAATTTATAGGAATCAGTAGGATTCTTGGACCTTATTATATTACATGAATGAAAATTACATGTGTTGGGAAACCCAATTCCTGAAGTGCCTAACCATGAAGTTAGGGAAGACGAATTTTATATCTACACAAAAAATTTGGAAGATTCAATATATTTATAAAGTTTTATGATATTTTCTATATCCAATTATATTCTAAAGAAACATGAGTGTCTAGATTTATATGAAATTATGTATCACATTTGTTATCACTCTCAAGAGAAGGAATGAAAATAGAGATTGGATATCTATAATACACAAGTAATGTGCACTCTTTGAGATTCAGTTTCTGATGGGCCTCATGTAGTCAAGAAGATTGCATTCATACATAGCTTAAAAATATTGGGGTTTATGATCCTAGATGAGATGCACATGTAAATTATCCTTTCCTTACTACCAAATGCCTTCTCTGGTTTCACTATGAATTACAACATGGTTTATAACGAGAAGAATCTTCAAAATTTCTTACTCTCATTCACCAAGTTGTTTTGGTCTTGTGGAATGAAAAACCTATGTTAAATATGGTTAAGAATAAAAGGTAGAACAAGGAAAAGTGGAAAAATTATAATTTCATGTTTATAGTTCCCAAGAACCATCCTTTCACGAAGAAGATGATTCAATGGAAAAAAATGAACATTGTATTATGTTTTAATTGTGGCTTTCCTGGAATCTATAAGAAGATCTACAATAATAATTAAAGGTAATTTAAATGTTTTTTTGTTAAATGAGTGAAATTTTGTATATCTAAACATTGGTTATTATAGATCGATTTTGGTAGAAACATCTATATCCAAATGTAATAATCAAGTAGATTCTGAATGATTTCTAAATGAGAGGTAGATCTTTGATTACCCAAAAGAGATTTAATTATTACATTAATAATAGTTAAATACATATTTACCTTAATATTTGGAATTATTTTTTTCTAAGTAACTATTGTTTTGTTTCATGTGTTACTAAAGAATAATCTTTATATCTTTCCTTAAAATATATGAATTTATCTTCAAATTTAAATATAAACATTTAAAATTTTACAAATAAAACTTTATTATGATATATAACAACTGAAGAAATATAATAATGTATTAAAATAAGAAAACCATGTATTGTAAATAGATTAAAAATCATTTTCAAATGAATCATATAATGCCCAACTATGGAATCACCATCTTCGTGACATAATCAAGAATAATATGGAAAAGCCTTATCATGATAGTTTTTGGAACCTTTTTATATAAAATAACCTGAAATATTTAATTCATGTTCATAAAGAAAAATGAACAATCCTTCATTATGTGGACAAGTTGAAAGTGAAACTTATATTTTAGTTTTTTACACACTTTTGTGCATGAAAATATTCTAAAAAAATAAGAAGTTTGATTTTTTATATCATAAATTTTAATAATGACTTGAGTATATGTGGATATATATAATTGATGAGTTATAAGTCTGAGTCCTTTTTTAAATTAATTGTCTTCAATAATAAATTAAATAATCAACAATAGTAGAGTATATAGAAAATTAAATATTATTGAGGTGGTGAATATTGCATCCAATTTTTTTTACATATTATGAGTTTTTGGGATTCTATCTCAACTAACTCCACCTAAAACATAATAGTGTAATGGGGTTGGTGAATGAAATAATACTACCTTTTTTTAATTGGTTAGGTCGATGATGATCTATACATATACAACAATATCCTTTTGAAAATATGTATTACATGATGCGCGCAAATTATAAAATGAGTACCAACTAAATAAAAAAGTATAATACCATATGAATTAATGTATGGAAAGAAATATGTGTTGTCACACACTCATGTATGGGGATCTGGGGAATTTTTAAGGAAATTTTAGTTAATAAACATTCAAATTAAGCCTATAAGCCTATCTTTTTTTAGAATCCCAAAGGAATAAGTGATACTGTCAATTTATCCCATAAGATAAAAAAGTATCCATTACAAGGAAGATCATTATTTTATAGAGGAAGAACATACTAAAAAGCATAGTTGGATAATGATGGACTTCTATGAAGTTGAATCTCAAGATAAAAAGAGTTTATAAAGTAATAGAGTCCACAGGTCCACATGGTATATGTTATTACTACAATATATTGATTTCATAAGATCACTAGAGTGGTAAGAAAACTAGAAAGATATTATTTTCTAGTCAATGGTTATGGTAACTCATTATTGTTTGACAATAATGGACCTTATCCTAGAAATATGATTTAGAGATATCTAAAGCAATATGATTGAAATGATCCATGAATTCTAAAATAGATTCCTTTTATCAGAACTAAAATAGGGTTTTGGTTTATCAAAACATTATTTTAAAACATGTTTTGTGTCAATGGGCATTAAAGTTAAAATTGGATAAGGAAGGGGAAATAAATATATTAATTGACTAACTAGCAGATAAAGGGTTTTAATATGATCAAGGAATTGTCTACGTTGAAACATTTTCTATAGATTTCATGTTTAAATCCATGAGAATCATATATTCAGTACCATATTACCATGATTGAGATACATGGATGATAGATATCAGAACAACATTCCTTAATAGGAGCCTTCTAGAAGAATAATATATGACATTACCAAGAGGGTCCAGGACTCTAGGTAATTTCAAAAAGGTGTGAAATTTGTAGAGACCAATTTATGGATTGAACTAAGTATCTGTGTCATGAATATTTTGATTATACAAATCTATGAAATAATTTGATTTCATTAGTAATGAATATGAAACATGTGTTTAGAAGAGGATTGGTGACCACGCAGTCATTATCCTTGTTGTATTTTTTAATGAAATATTACTCATTTGAAATGGTATACCACTATAAAAGATAGTATGGGTTGGTAATACAATTACAACTTCAATAAGGACTATAAGGGACCATGATTTTATTAAATTTTTATTTTATCTTTTTTGATGAATATTCAATATATTATAAAATTATATATCCAAGGACCATAATTTTTTAGTGACTTTTAAGAGTAGGAACACGATATTCTAACATAGCGAATCATCTCTATATTCTTTGATAATGATCTTACCCTTTTGTACTCTTCACAAATATACCCTTAATAATACATTTCATTATAACATTGTGAATGGAAATATAAGAAAGTTTGAGATCAAGTGCTAAGTAAGGGTAAACATGGATGATACAATGGAATAGAATAAGAGTAAGGGTATAACAACATGAGAATAAATTTTGAAGGCCATACCATGCATATCAATGGTCATAAAATTTGGTCATTGGAAAAATATTTGTAGCTCTTAATACATGAATCTGAAGGGAATTAATTAACATGATCCATAAGAGGATACCATTGTCATATGACATGGAATTAGTGGCATATAATAAGAAAAGAAAATAAATTCCATATTAGTCAAGGATCACTACCAAGACAATAATAGAGAACAAATTTCTCTACTAAATTAGTTTCACTCCCTATTCTAGTCATGTCTTATAGATTTGGGTTCAATTCCCATTTTATCCCTATCTTACTGAATCAGGTTCACTCCCCATTCCATCTCTATATTAGTAAAACACGTTCATTGCCTATTGTAAACATTTTTCATTCCCCATTCTGGCCCTATCTTAATGAATAAAATACACTCCACATTCCATTCCTATTTATCTCATGGGATAAATATCTTCACCTAATTAATTAGATGAAGTTATTTTTCACGCCCATCACATAAGGCAAACCACATTTATGCATTCCAAAATATCTCAAACATTCATAACATCATAACATATTAAATGAGATGGGTTTCATAAACATTTTCTCATATCATAATCTATCGAAAATAGATAGGTTTTATAATCATATCATAATATAATAACCATAGAAAAGTAATGGGTTTCAAAAGAATCATATCATTTTATAACCCATTGAAAGGAATCAGGTTTCATAAACATCATGCTATCAAAACATAAGCCATTAAATGAAAGTATATGAATGGTATCCTCAAATAATATCACTAATAAGGAATAGGTAACCAAAATGGATGTCATCATATATGGATAATAATTTTTATAGGTCATTTAAACCATTTATTGTGGAAAATTACCTTTCCACTCTTAAAAACACTTTTTAAACCATTTAACATTTTGAAAACATTTTTAATTGAAAATAAACATGAAAAACATTAAAAAAATATTTTAAAATCATTTAAAAAAGTTCATGTGGAAAAAATAGTTTTCTTCTTTTATAAAAAACTTTTTAAAACATTTCTGAAAATATTTTCAGAAAAAAATGGTTTTGGTAGAAAAATATTTTTCGACTAATGTTTTGTTTTTCAAAAAAAACTTCTTTTGAACTGTTTAGTACAAAAATAGAGGAAAATGAAGGGAGATAATTTTATTATAATGAAATAACAATAGTATAATAGAAATAATTTGGTTCATGTTAGATAGGTCATAATATTTCATCATTGGAAGCATAATCATAAACAATTCTGATAAATGACGAGATTGTAACATAAAATCATTACAACTTTGGTGACATTGAATTTTATGTCAGATGAAAAATAACCCATAAATCAAAATAAAAAAATTGTGAAAAATAATTATATCCATTATATAACATGTAAAATCAGTATTCTATATAACTCATAGAAGAGAATAGGCGCAGAACATAACATATGTCCTAGAGTAGGAAAATCGAAAAAAAAATCCCAGACTTGTCAGCTTAAGAACTGAAAAACCCCCAAATAGATATAACAAAATTGATATTAAAATCCCCATAATTGTTTGAATAATAATCCTCAAAAAAATTCATGGAATGTATATAAACCACATAAAAGACACATGTGGTGGATATGGAATTTTTCTCACCAAAAATAAAAGTGAGACCTAAATCCCTTAACACAAGTCTGGATTTACTTCATTCATGATAAAAACACATATATAATAAATATATGTTTATTATAAATCTATTGAAGAAACAAATTCATGTATAACATACCATATATTATTTTCTTATTAACTATTATTACCTGTTTATTAAAAACTCTGTGTTCAAAATATGTTTCAGGTAATAACGGCATTGTTTTTTATAAATGTTTTGTTTTGTTATATTATGGGTCATATTAATTGTATCATTATTAAATTATTTACTGAATGATAAAAATTATATAAATAATATATATATATATTATATATTCAGAGTAATTTACAAAATTTATTTATATAAAATGAAATACATCGTTCATGGTGATGGTAGGTTGTACGTATGCATGAATGTTGTTACTCATTTTCTTGTTGGGTTTAATGAAAAAAAGTAAATTATATATATTATAAATCTATAAATATGGCTTCTAATATATATATTTCTTTTTATTAAACATATAATTATTAAATTTCAATTAAATATTGAATTAATCACATCGTTTTCTCAGGCTATAGTTTACCAAACACACAAACAACATTATTCTATTCCCATAAAATGGGATTCAAGAAGGTATTTTTGATATAACAATTATTTAATCCTTATAACATAATAAATATAAATTATATATTATATAAACAATAAAAATATTTTTATTTCCATCCTCAAGAGTTGGTAGTGTAAAAACGAACGACAATGGTTCGTTATGCAGTAGTCCTCCTTACAGACGAACAATGATTTTGTAACCCGCTTGATAGAAGAGTGTACAGTTCTAGGTCATAAAATTAACATATAAAAAATTATATATATATTTATGATACTATTTTTATTATATAATCATGTCATAATAATAATTTAAGTCTCATTAGGAAGGAAAAAAAATGAAAACTCTAGTTAATAAACATTACATTTTCTTCAGAAATCCTAATTAGGTTTTCACTAAAGCCTTTCATGGTTGATTTATTCTCAAAACTCGGGATTATAGGATTAGGGGAGGTATTTTTGTAAGATATTAAATCATATATAGGTTGATTAAAATTTAATAAAACATGTTAATATGTTGGTAGAGTGAGTGACTTGTTATAGTTCTAGAGGAGGGGCATTCTTGTAAATACTGAAAAAGTATTGACTATTGGTAGGACAATATCCCATACAGTTGGTCCAAATTAGATAATTAAAGGTGTGTAGGGTTTATAATTTCTAACATAACCTCCAATTATTAATGAAACTAATGTTTTAATCTTTTTAATAATTAATATACAAGTATCTCTATGTTTATTATTTTGGTTTTTTCACTACAGTTACCAGTTTTTTTATCTTGTTTATTCTTCCTTTATAAATACAATAGATTGGGAGTTATTAGATATTATGGATAAAATTATTCTAAACATTATATGTAATTTATAAAATAAAATCCAATTCCAGTTGGAGATTAAATTTAACATAAGTTCATGCATCGTGTAAAAACACATCGTTAAACTTAGCCAAGCTAACTAAGTTTTTTCAATTTAACGATCAATATAGTCATTATAATATATATTTGATTTTTAAATTAATGTAAAATATATATTTTTAATAATATTAAAATTAAATTTTCATAATGGAGTTTTTTTTCAATTTTAAATCATTTAATAAAATATTATTTGTTATAAAATAACATTATGGTCAATTCTGAGATTCTTTAATTAATTTCAATTTAAAGAAATAATAAAAAGATGATGGAATTATAATATATTTTTACAACCCATTTTATCCTAATAAATTAATCTATAAAGATAATTGGAGGAATAATTCATTCAAATTAATTCAATTTTATTATTTTTACATCATTTTTTATTTAACTATAACCTAAATAATTAATCTATTGACATTTCTTAAGAATTTGAAGAAATTATTTTATCTAAAAAAATAATATAAATTATCATGATAAAAATACCATTTATATTTAAATATGAAATATATAACCAAAACTATGCTTCTTTTTTCTTTATACCAAGGCGTTATAGATTTTAAAAATATGAAAATAATCTTTTTTTTCTTTTTCTTGACATAACTTATTATATGTGTCATATTCATCAGAGAGTAGAAATAAAATTCAAAATTTATTATAATTCTATGTAAAATATCTAAATAAATTCATTACATAAAATTTATATAACATATTTGGTCATTTTAACTCTTATCATTCTAGTTTAACCCCCAGTAATCCCATTTTTACTTTAACCGTGGTAATTAATTTTTATTGCATTGACTATTAATTTTGGAAGAAAATAAATATGTAATTATTATAAATTGTAAATTATTATGATTCCAAATATTTAAATCATTTTTTAAAACTAAATTTTTATAAGTAGAAATAAATAATTAAAAATTAATCCCACAAACGTGCTGAGAAAGCTAGTTTTTAATAAACAAATCGATCAAATGATTAAAAAGTTTTTATTTTGAGTTTCAATATGATATTGATTAAAATGACCTAAAGTGTATTTATAGACTTTTAAATGAACTAATTTTTTATTCTAAACCAATTTAAAATAAAATTTTAATTTATAATTTATTTAAATGAAAAGTTAGTTTTTAATTAAAATTCATTATTTTTCACTATTCTTCAAAAAATTAGACATTATAGAAAAAAAGATGAAAAAATAACTATAATTTAATTTTGATATTATAATCTCATAAATGAAATTATTTTATCAAATTCAATTTCGAATAGTGGAAAAAAAATTAAAGATAAGTGTTATATAAAAACCAGACAACGCTACTTTTGATAAAAATAATGTTTTAAGCATAAAATTAGATTTATTCATATTTTATGTCTATAAAAAAATAAGATGATTTTTGAATAGCTAAATGAATATAAATAGTATATAAATTCCAATAAAATCCTTCACAAAAAGTAATTTTTTATATTATTTTGTTAGAAAAGATTTATCCCCAAATGTTTTCTAGAAATAGATTCCATTTGTTTTCAAATTTATATTATATTCTAAGTTCAAATTAATTGTATTCCAATTAATAAATTTTATTTACATGTGTAAAGAACATTTTACTAATTTAGTTAGTACTTTTCATACCCTCCATTCAAATATATAGGTTATAACTCACATATTTAATAATAATATTATAATTGTATGTCTCATTTCATTTAAACTCTTTATTGCATGTAACCCGTGATAAACTCAGGATTTTGTTTAAAAAATAAAATATTAGAGTTTATTTTATTGAAAGATAAAATTACTATTGTGCGTAAAGAAAAATCTCAAGAATATTAAATTTAATTCAAAAAATACCTCAAAAAATCTCAGGGTGTTACATTCTACCTCACATAAAATGAATTTCACCCTTGAAATTTGTTTTTTTATAATGTATTTATTATTTAAAAATTCATTATTAGAATCCCATATCGTACAAATGAATAATGAAACTTCCCTTTATACTAAATTTAGGAAATATAAAGGTTACCTAAAGAAACTACTAACAAGGTTCCCACATAAGATAAAATAGGTGGGATGTCAATATTTTGACATAGATGAGTAGCGCAAATAATTATAAATAGTTATAAGGATCATTATTCAAAATAAATTGTGTGATTTAGATAATGTTAAAAACCACAAAAGCATAAACCAAAGAAGTATGAAAAATGGATTTTATATCATAAACATTGATGATAATATGACAATTTGTTTTACCAAGATCCAATTCTTAATGTTAAATAATTTTAATGAGATGATATACATACATGATTTCATTCCATTTCGTAATAATAATCTCGTCATTTGAATATTCCCTGATCAATTTCATATTAAATTCATTCTACATGAAATGAAGGTGTATTTATTATGCCAGAATCACTAACATATCATATGATGTATAAATATTATGACAATCCATTCTATCTATCTTTAGTTATGATCACCGAAAAATGTGTAGCACTAGTTTTGAATGAATGAAAAGTTTCATTTTTTATTATACCAATAGAGAAGTAATACAAGAAAATAGGGGGAATAGGAAATAGACCAATGATCTATGGGGTCCTGAAATAGTTAATACCATGAGAATTAGAACACACAAGGTAAAACAATGTTTGTGGAAGAGACCCAAGTATAGAGAAAATTATGCAGGGGTTATCTTCCTTACCTCTTATAGCTCGAAAGTCCAGAACTGTATTCCCCTTCTAAAAATTGTGATAGGGGATCAGCTTAATGGTATTGAATCTATTAAACCATAGGATAAGGTTGTCTATGGAACAAAGAATATATTAATTTACAAGTATTGAATTATAGATCAATGAAGATTCTATTTTGATGATAGAGATAGAAATATTATGAGAAAGGAGGGCATCCAAAATTATAAGTAATGATATTTTTCAATGATCACATTACCCTATATAATAAAGATCCTAAAGACCACTAGGTCTTAGTCATTATGGACACAAACCATGAATCTCCCTCTAATTAGGAAAATTTTTATAGAACTATCAAAATTGAGTTTGCGACCCTCATTAGTTTGATTACATCAAATCTATCTACATGAATTTGATGCTCCTGGATGATAAGGATAACAAAACCTCTATTCCATGATCTTTCTAAGGATGTTTTTGTTATAAAAGTATTTAACTAAATAACCCATCTCTACTGCAATGTTTCCCGAGAATATCTCAATTCTATACAGATAGTTCGGCATGTCTTTGATTCATGATTTGTTTCTAGTGGTCCAAATAGTCCATTAACCCGAAATCAAGAGAATACACCCCTCTATATGGTCCATGTTGTTAGAAATCATCCCATAAAACTAGTTATGTAAATAAAAGATCCAATGTTACCCTATGAATTAAAAATCATTAGAGATACATAACCATTAGAGACTATGTCTTCCCATTCCCCAATGAAATAGATATGATCAGTGGACTCTAAATTTTCCCAATAACAACATTGACTCTATGAAGTGAGATAGATACCCTTCTTCTTGATCACCTCTTCCATAGTAATGTAATAATTAATGAATCTATGGAAAAGGAAATTAAACAATGAACTAATGTCCTCACAACATGCCAAATATCCCGAATCCAAGAAAACACAATTATTCTGGATATAATTCAAGTCTTCCATGCTGGAAAAAATAAACTCAGGGGATACAGTTAATAAAAGATGATCATGGTCTAATAAAATATCAATACAATCAAAATAATCCCACTACTTAGAGTTGAGAGCAGTTTCAATAAAAATATGATGATCACACTCATTCAAGAAAGATATGTTTGGAGAAGGGTGCCCATGGAATCCAAAAATATTATCCACCCAGTTATGGAACCAACAACTAATATCTACAAAAACCTCAATACATTGAGATATTTGAGTGAGGGTTAGGACTTATATTAGGTGGTACTACCAATTATATGAAACCATTCCCCCATTATGCACCAGATCCATTCCAAGCATATTTTGAATGAACTTTCCCTAAACAGACTTCCCTTCCATAAACTCCAAAACTAGTTTTTCTTGGAAAATGTGCATTATTATTTCCTTCAAATAGAGTTTTACACCATTATTAGAAATAGGCATATCCAATAATTTAATAGAATCATAATTGGATATACCATCATTATAGGAGTACCATATGAAGGAGGTCAGGTTTTTTCAATGTTCCATATGGTCATTCTGGGGGATTTAATAGCTGATAAAACTTTCAACGAGATTGATGTCAAAACATTGTCAACAAGGTTGATTTTTCCCCAGAATTAAAGGAATTGATTTCCCTAATTGTTAATGTGGTTCATGATCATGTCTAAAATACCCTCAAAGATATATATCAAGATCCTTCCAAGGGGAAGGGGGATTCCATGTAATCCATGACAGTCTATACTTTGTGGATTCCCAGTAGGATCACCATGATTCTGCGTCGATGATATGAGCATAAAATTGGAGAAAACTTTCACTCTAATACATATTAATATGTTAGAAAATCTACTTGTTGTATTCTTACATGACACCATTGTATCCTATAATGGTTATACTTCCCATATTGATGAATAAAATCATGTCTTCTGTATAAAGTGGGGTGTGAAACACCACAGAAGTGCCACCTACTTATGAAGGCCTAGATACCACCATTTTTGATTTTCTTGGTGAGGATAATTATTAAAGAGTCTTGTATCATAATAAAGTTAAAATGGGAAAGGGGGACCTACCTAATACCAAAGGTGGATTTGAAAATCCATACCTCTTCCCAATCACAGAAATATTAAACCACATAGAGAAGAAGAATCTGAAGAAGAGATCCCAAACCAACTCAAAAAATCCCAAGAAATTCATTACTATAGTAATGAACCAATATTAAATCCAATAATATGACATATACATGTCAAATTTGGTCACCACATTGGATCCTAGATTTTTTCATTCATGGTACCTGATATACTCTTGATAAATATGACTGGTCATTTGAGTTGACCTACAACTAATAAAACCATGATTCTCTTCTAACACCCAAGAATGTAGATATAGTGGTATACTTATATTAAGAATAGTGGAAAGAACCTTATACATGATGTTTAGAATATTTATTATAACAAAATAATGATGGAATTAGGTTGTTTAACCTCCATTATGAGGATTACAACTACATCACTAGACTCCATGGGTAAGATACCCTCTAAACATAATCATAAATGGATCCAGTAAGCTTTATTTTTATGAGGTCTGAGGAGTTATTGTAAAATGAGATATTGAAGCCATAAAGTGTTGGGTAAATATCATAATTGAGAGATGATATGTCCTCCCAAACATTACAATCATTTGGAGTTCTACAGAAGGTCTCATTGTTGGAGGAATACACAAGTGTGGGAATAGAATCAAAGAGATCAAAAAGTCATCCCGAATAACCACCATGCATGAGAGGATTGGCCTCAAGAAGAAGATTAGTAAAGTACCCATGAACATAACACAAATAATACTAGTATCATTAATAATTATTCTGTAAAACCTTTAGATAATTAGGGGAAAAATTCCATTGTCTAAAGAAGGTGTGTAAGAAATCATAATTCTGGTATCCTTCAATGAGAAAAAAGGCTCTTAAGATTTTGTGATTAGTTATCTCTTTCTCTAGGAGGAGGTCCACATGCTGGTTTTTTCTTATATAATAAGGAAATTAAGAGGACATAACTATATTAATCTTCTTGGTTGGATATAATGAGATCAATCACATTTTTAATAGGGAAAATAGTAGAAAGATTATTCGGTTTACTAGAATACAATTTCCAATGATCACATTTAATATGCATAGTTTTTTTGAAAGACTATCCAAAAATTGACACTCATAGGTTTTTTATATAAAATATACACCACTAAATAAAAATAAATCTCAAATATTAACCACATGGGAAAGAAAAAACATTCTCTTCTTTTCATCATTTGAAAAATATTAATGGGGGGGAGAATGTCATAAATTTTAAGAACCAAAAGGGGGATAGAAGCTAATAGGAAGAGGGTGATGGATTGAAAATTTATAATACATTGATATAGGAGTCACCATGTACATCTAGTTCCCTTTTGATTATTTCACCACATAAACCTATCCCTAGAGAATCCAAGGTCCATGAGACCATTCTTGTATGAAAGAGTAATTAAATACAATAGATTTTACATAGGTACAACTGACCTAACTTCTTTTTCAAAACCACTATGATAGTACTACAATACCCTTCCTTAATCCATGTTGTATCCATGTCATTGAAACGTTAAATGTTACACTAGAGAGTCTCCCTAGCATGCACTTCACACATGCCATAGATTAAATAGACAAGTAACAAAGTCTTTCATACATGACCTTAGTTTAGATGCGTTGGTCAGAGGACTCACTCATTTCCACTGAAATGTATTTATTTTAAAATACCCATATATGTTTTTTGGGGATTCCTCCATTCATGATGTTAAGTAGACCCACCCCATGTAAAAAAATACCATTCCTAAAGGTATATTATTTAGGCTCGATCACTGCCTGTAGAACCACAATATTACACTGGATTTTAATAGAGAGAATACATATTTTATCCCAAGCACTGAGGCCTCAGGAATTACAAATAACAATAGTGATCCTCGGAAGATATGACACATATAGCTATCAATCGATGTCAATTGGCACCATAACTAAGAAGATGAGAAAGAGAGACATGGGTTAAAGAGTGACCAAGAATAAAAACCACTGGGAGTATGAGAGGGAGGAATAGTTGTCTAATATAACTCCAAAAAATAATCTGATAATAAGACGAAGCTATTGCAAGTAAGAATGGGTGATTAAATAGAGGTGGGAGATTCACATAAGCTATGAGTAGTAGGAGGACTCGTCATATCCAAAAACAACTTTCCTCCGATGAAGAGAGGAATTAATTGGAATAAATCATTTGAAAACTATAATAGGAAGTAGGAGTGTGCTCAATCAATAAAAGGGAAAGAGGAGACATGGACTCTGAAGATCGGCAGGATTTCTATGATAGGTAATTTGGCTACACAAGACCATGTAGATTTAGGGGGTAGGTGTAGAGAGAATAGGTAGAGAACCATAAATAAATAAGGGGAAGGATGAAGATGGGAAATGAATGATTAGTAGTCGATTATGATGACAAAGGAGAGGAGGGGGTAGACATTGTTCGATAGAAAGATAGAGTGCTACAAGTCTTATCCGATGAATGAGAGGATGAAACATCAATAAACCATTTCCAATAAGTTGATACGATTTGTGATTGGGAAATACTGGAAGGGAAGTTGTGATGGGTAGTCCGATAATGGAATGTTTTCCACTAGGAAATATATGATCCAGCTTGTAGAAGGATACACTGTGGTAGATCATCAAATATGTTCATCTCAATACAAATCGGTTCCACCGAACCATCCAAGAACCATAGAGTGTGATCATAATTTCATAGAAATGATCCCAGTGCTTCCCAATGTTTTAGAGGAAGGCCACATTATAGAAAGAAAGAGGGGGTATGAAAGGAGAATCTAGACTGCTTCAAGAAGTATGTTGTGCCCAAGGTATATAACCAATGAACATCAATGAAAGGTCAAATTCCATCTTCTAACCGAACAAGATTCCATATAATATGAATGCACAAAAAAATTTCTGAAGGTGATAATCACTTATACTATGTGGTGATCCAGAATTGAGACCCATGCCATCTCCAATAAAAAAAATGAACAAATGGAGTTATAGTTGTGTGAGAGGGAGGTTTTTCTACCCCATTTCTAGAAACTAACATCCACCAGTGAAGGTACTCCATCTCATCAAATTTCCTCATAAGAAAAATATAGCAGGATTTATTTCAACCACACATGTCCATGTAAAATGTAAGATAACCTATCGAAGATGAAAAAAAGAATTTTTTATACCTAGTGGATGGAGATGAACTTCTTTAAGATAAGGAATTATAGAGGAAAAATTTCTAAAATTGAGGAAAACAGATGTAGAAGAATCCCAAAAACTATAGTATAAGGGGTGATCATGGTGAAGAGGATTCTAAGATACCCATACCAAGGGTGGATCCACTATGACAAGGATTACTGGATATGAGATAATAGTCATAAAATTCTAACAAACAAGAGTTCATAAGGTGTTTCCATTTTCTATTTCTTCACAAACAAAATCTATTATCACAACTTGTGCATGAATTTGTTTATGGTTAAGTAAAATAAAATTAATTTCTAGATTCTTCTCCAATGTTTAACATAAACCATTCAATAAATTTTCATTCTTAATAACCTTCCAATTTATTAAAATAAAAATCTTTATAAAGAAGTTCCCTAAATTTACAAAATGACCATATCATTAATTCCCATATAACATAAAATGGATTTTTATTGGCAAAAAATAAACCTGGGAATCCATTAATTATTTATTATCTTGAAACATTGTAATAATATGAATTTCCATATAAATATATTGAAAAACTTTATTCTTCCTCATTCTATACAAAAAAAATATATTAGTATCTATATTCTTTAAGTCCAGAAATTCTATAAACCCCATCAATGATAGAATAAACTATTTTTTTCAAAAAATAAATAATCAGTTCCAATGTAATTAGTAATATAAAATTTACATATTTAAATCCAAAATCTCTTTATCCAGACATCATTATCTCAATAAATAGAATATATAATGGGTTATTTTCAAAATATCACTTTCCCATTAAAATAATTTTTTATTTCATCAACACTATCAAATATATTATTTCAAATATTTAATGAAAAATATACTGAACATTGACTATATATTTAATGATTCATAAAACATAATATTTTAATTTCAATATAAAAATATTTCATTCATCTCACATATTTCTCAAACCATTATGTAGGCACCATCACCATGTTCCTTAATACCACATTCCCTTTACATTTCCTTCTAGTCATTTTATAATCATCTATAAAACAATTAATTAAATAACATTTTTTATTTTATTCACAAGATTTATCCTTTGGGAATAAGTTTTTATAATACCCATAATTTCCACATTTAATGAATTTAATAGTCAATGTTTTCTTGGTGATACCAGTATTCCAATCAATTATGTAAACATAAATTTTTAATTTACCTTTGTAGTTACATTCTTTGTTTCCTTCTTCTCTAGAGTGAAAAAACTACCCATTCCTCTAGAAAATTCACTTGGGTTTTTATTTCCACATTCTCCGCATAAAGGTAACTAAATCTCCTTTCTTCCATGGTTACCATTACCCAAACTTTCAGTGAACTCTTTCCTTCTATTCTTTGGTGAGGATGAGTGTTGGTGATGGAACACTTTGATAAAAAAATGTTCTATGAAAATGGATTAGGCATAATCATAATATCCTTTACTATAATTACCATACAATTTGGATTCTCATAATAAATAAACCATCATGTTCAATGTTAATCCATTTCTCTTGGTTCCCACCACTGACTAAGATAAGGAAGCATAGTGTGATAAATTCTGATCAAAATGGAAAATAATGTAGTTTGAATATAAAATTGTGGATACAGAAACTTTATTTTTATTATATAAAACATTGGGTTTTTCCTGGGTCATTGATAATTGTCATCTAGTTAAATCCTTTATAATGGTTCATAATGTTTTTTTGAATTTCCATAGCATGTCACTAGAGTGTCAAACAAGGTTTGGATTAAGGCCAGTTGTCATGCACCTATTCCTAATCGATTCGATATAAATAATGTGTTTTCAGGGTTGTTACCCCTTGTTATATCTAGTCCAAATCTACATCAAATTTTAGTATCCATAGAGAGATTAATTTTTTTGGAAACTGGTTTCTCTATCATTTATAGAAAAATCCTTGACATTTTCTTATACATTAACTCATCCTTACAATTATCCTTTGAAATATTCGTAGATAGGGATTCCACTAATGCATTCTCATCTGATTTTCCAATTGTTAACTAACAATTTTCATTGATATGAACTATTTTAACTGTGTCCTTTCATACATAATTATTGCATCATTTAGGATAAATATTCAATATATTACAAAATTATAAGCCCAAGGACCATAATTGTTTGTGTATACCAAGACATGGTACACAATAATCCGACCTAGTGAAATATCAAAAAAATAATATTTACTATCCTATTAAGTAATATTCACAAAAATACCATACTTAAAAACATTCTTCATAACCCAGGGGAAATGAATATTAAGAAAGGGTGATCTCAAATACTTAGCATGGGAAGCCATGGAAGATACCTAAACATAACATGATAAAATGGGTATGAGAAAATAAAAATAAAATTGGAAAATAGTACCCTACATATCCAAGAATATAAACTAGAGTCATGGAAAATGATTGGTAGTTCCTCTGAAATAAATCAAAAGGGAATCAAAGAACATGATGCATGAAAGAATAACATAGGTTTAATACATGGAATTAATGGCATAAAAATAATGATAGAAAATCATTACCAAATTAATCAACACTCACAGCTAAGAACAACATAGAAAATAATATCCTTTAATGTACTAGGTTAACTCTCCACTCAAGAACTATATTACTGAACGTGGTTCTATCTCCATTATAGACATTTCTTACCGAACTATGTTCAGTCCCCATGCATACCCTGTGTTATAGAACCAAGAACATTCAATGTTCCAGCCTTGTCTTAAAAAACCTATTTTATTCCCAATTATAAACTAATATTAAATAATTTAGTTTATTCCCCATTCATGATCTATTTATATAATGAGATATAAATCCTTACCCAATTACTTTGAGGGAGATATAGGTCCCACACGTCACATATAGAAAACCATATTTATATATTCCACAAGATTCTAAACATTAACTATGTCATAACCCATTAAATGAGATGGATTTAATAAATTTTTTTTAATTTCATAATATGTGTAAAATAGATAGGTTTCATAATCATTTTATCATAGCATAACCCATTAAAAGGAATTATTTTCATAACCAGTAAATCATGGAATAACCCATAGAATTGAAGAGGGTTCCATAAATATCATTCCCTCAAAACGTAAACCATTCTGAGAAATAATATTAATGACATATTTAGATAATATCCATATATAGGAACGGATTACCCCATTATATTTAATTTTAGATGTAATTTTTTGAAGATCATTTAATACATTTCTTATGGAAAATGCTCTTTTTCTCTTTGAAAAACACTTTTTGAAAAAATAAAACATTTTGGAAACATTTTTCTTTGAAAATAACCTTGAAAAAAATATAAAGGAATCTTGAAAATCATTTGGAACATTTCATTGATAAAAATATCCTTTAATATTTGACAAAAACATTTTATAAGTAATTTAATTTTTTTAGAAAACATTGTTTTGGAAGAACAAATGTTTTCGTCAAAAACGACATTTAATAAAGAAATTATTTTAAAATATTGAGAACATAAAGAAAGGAAAATGAATGAAAACATGCATTCTAATGAAATAACCTGAGTATATGAAAATAAATGAGTTTCTTTAGATATATATTACAATATTTCATAAATATTGTCATAATAATAAGTAATCCTAATAAATGTAGATTTTGTAACATATAATCATTACCACATTGGTAAAATTGAATCTTAAGCCTGATGAAAGAATAATAAAAAATGTAACATATTATATCCTAAAAATAATTATATTCATGACATATAATGTCAAATGTGTTGCATATATACCTCATTTAAGAGGATAGGTACATAACATAACTTATGTCCCAATAAATGAAAATGTAGACAAAAATCCATTTTTGATTTGATAACTTTTGAACCGTAAACCCCTTTAAAGATAAATAACAAAATTGATATTTTAGTCCCCCTAATTTTTATTATAATAATCATAATATACATTCATGTGAGCTATATATAGCACATAATAGAAACAATTGGTGGATATTTCATTTTTCTAACAAAAAATAAAAGTGAGACAAAATACCTTCATTGGGTCTTAACGTCCTTTGTTCACATTAAAAATACCTATATAATAAATTTAATATTATTATAAATCTTTTAAATGCCCATATTAATTTATTCCATACCATGTGTTTTTTTATATTACCTTTTATTACCTATTTAATTAAAATTCCATGTTAATGTTATGTTTCATGTAATAATAACTTTTTACACATATGATTTTATTTGATGTATTTTTGTTCCTTTTATATTATTCATGGTTCCTTCATATATACAATGGTTAAATTTATATATATATATATATATATATATATCATATATATTCATTGTATATTTATTTATTATAATCCAATAATTTAGTGATATAAATGATGTACAACATCAATGGATATGGTAGGCCATACCTATGCATGAACACTGTTGTTTCATCTTCATACAGGGATGAAAGAAAGAAAAGAATATGATATATATATTATATTTAAATAATAATTTTTATTTAATATATATCATAAATATTTATTAAATCCATCATTAATATATTATATGTAAAGCATGGATGATTCACATCGCTTGATAAGGCAGTATTGTGCCATACACACAAACCACATTATCATGTTACCACAAAATAGAAATCATGAAGGTATGTTTTATATAAAAAATTTAAGACTCACAATAAAATATTATGTACCATATATATCATATATATAAAACATACATCATTATGTATAACCTTGAGAGGTGTTAACGGAAAAAAGAATGACATCAGTTCGCGAGGAGGTAGTTTTTCGTAAGTATGAATGATGATTTCTTAACTGATTTGATAGAACTGTTTGAGATTTTACTTGATAAACATAACATAAAAAATAAAATTATATTTATTTCATTGAGGTTATTATATAATCCAGGTATAAAAATAATATAATGAGGTGGATGATGAAATTAAATGAAAATACATGTTTATGAATGTTACCTCTTCTTCAAGTATCCTCATTAGGTTTTTAAAAAAGACGTGTTTTATTAATTTATAATAAAGAATTTCATATATGATGAGGGTACATAATTTTGGAAGGAATTTTTTTATATATTGGTTGAGACAAATAGTTTGAGAGGTTTGAAGAATTGGGAAGAGTGAGTTCTCATTATAGTTGAGAATGAGTGACATTATTATAAATACTCAAAATTATTCAATATTAGAAGAAATATCATTCTTCATGTGTTTAATAATCTAATAATTAAAAGTTTTTATGGATTATATTTATGATACACACCTCCACCACAAAATGAAGCACATGTTTTACAATTTTCATTCCTTAACATCTATGTATCCCTATTTTTACTATTGTGGGTTTTCACTATGGTAACAATATTTATAACATTGGTGAATTATCCATTATGGATAAATTAGCATGTCAAATATTTTATAATTTGGAAAAAATAATTCTAAATATGTTATATAATTTATAAAATATTAACCCCATTTTTTATGGAAATTAATTTTCTCAAAACCGTGTGTAACATGAAAAACACAACATTGACCTCGACCCCTCTAACTGAGCTTTTACAATTTAACCATAAATATAGTAATTATTATTGAATAATTCAAACATGTATTGAACATAGTTTATATTTATTAATATTTAAAAATAACCTAGAATAAGATAATTTTTATAGTAATTTTAAATTACTTAAAAAATATTTTTTATTATAAAATAAAAGTAATGTGAATTTCCCATTAGTCATGTAATTTTAATTTTAAAAATTATCAACAGAATGGTGGAATTTGAATGTATTATTTCCAAACATATGTATCATAATATAATAATATACATAAATATAGGTACACAATTATTCATTCAATTTACTACTCTTTTAATATATTTAGTATAATTTCTTTTATTTTATTGTTAAAAAATAATTACTGGTTTGGCATTTCATATGAATTTAAAGTTATAATTTAAACTCAAAAAATTAAAAATTATCATTATAAAATAATAATATATATTTCAAAAGGATATATATATATATATATATTGTTATTTCTTTATCCCAAGGCTTTATATATATATTAAAATTTAGAAAAGTATCCTTTTTTGTATTTTTCTTTACTTAAATTATTATATGGGTTATATTCAAAGGAATGAGAATTTTATTCCATACTTCTGATAATATGATTTTAAATATCAAAATAAATTGAATAAATAAAATTAAGAATATATTTTATGCCATTTTCACTCTTATTATTCTAGATTCACCACCTGTAAAAACTTATTTACTTTAACATCAACAATTAATTTTAACTAAAATAACAAATTATTTTGGTAAAACATTATGCTTAACTTATTATAAATTATAAACTATTATTATTTAAAATATGGATTCTATTTTTAAAAATTCATTTCCTAGAAATAAAAATAGTTAATTTAAAATTATTATTCCAGATATGATGAGAAAAGAGTCTTTTAATGAAAAAAATTGATGAAAGTATTAAAAAAAATTTATATCCAATTTCATTATGAAATTTATCCCAATGAAAAAAATTAGATTAATAAATTTAAAATTGAAATAATTATTATTTAAAAAAATATAATTATAATTTATCATCAAAAATAAATTAATCTAAATGACACTTTTCATTTACAGTTTATTATTTTTCAGTATTCATCAAAACCGAAGCTTTTCTAGAAAACTAAAAAATTTACCCTAAGTAATTTTTAATATTATGATTTAAAAATTACTTTATTTTTATCAAATTCATTTTATAAGTCTGTAAAACATTATTTTTAAAATAAGTTCTCCATAAAATGAAGATAAAATGATTTCTTAAAAAACCACTGTTTTGAGAATAAATATTACATTTATTATTTTTTTTATAAAACAAAAAATATGAAAGTTAAAAATATTATTTAATATATAAAATAAATAATAATAACTAAAATCATTAACCAAAAGTAGTTTTTAATTTATTTAGAACACATTTATTTCATAAAATAGTTCTTTAGACAATGATTTCCTTTATCTTCAAGTATTTTGTTTCATTCCTAATTAATTGGTGTCAACTAATTAATTATATATATTAAATAATAATATTTTAATTGAATAACACATTTTTTTAAACTGGGTGTTTCATAAAATAAATGATAAACAAATGATTATGGGAAACACAAGAAAATAATTTTACTAAATGTAACTCAAGTTAAAATAAGTGTTAGATGTAATAAAAATTATAAAAAATATTAAATTTACCTAAAAATTGTTTCAAAAAAACTCAGGGCTTTTTAAGGGATTAGGCGAAGAAAACTAAATTATATAGATCAAGATAATTCCTCATATAACAAATGGAATGGTCAGTATAATTCATGGTTCATATATAGAATAGATACTAAAGTGATTTAGTTTGGAGAAATCCAAGAGTTGATTGGTTCCACTGTCACGTGGAGTACCTATTTCCAAGAAAATGCTTCCTAATACCCAAGTGGATATATGGAATGAGTAATATCACATATGCTTCTATGAGAGGATAAAATATGTATTCAATGATGTATACCAGGATTGATTTCAACTATTCCTTGAGTGTGGTAGGAATATATCAAGTTGATCCATGTGAACATAACTTCTTTTCTATTAAGGATATCCTAAAGTATATGAGAAGAAATAAGGACATATTATTGTGGTATAGAGGAGATGAGAATATTTTCATACAATGTTACGTTGATACCATCTTTCAACTAGATCCAAAATATCTAAAGTCATGGTCTATATATTTACTAAGTTTCAATAGAGGAGATGTGGGTTAGAATAATACAGAGAAACAAGTTTGTGCTGATTATATTGTAGATTATGAGTTTATAGTGGATTTTAATGCATCCAAAGAATATATTTGGATACAAAATACTGACCTATATCTTAATGTAGATCCTAGTAGTAAATAACCTATATCATTACAATTTAAAAATACTAAAAATGTTTCTCTCACAATGGAACGAAGTTCACAACAATGTTCAACAACCATAATTTTATAGTATCACCCATTGAGGTGTCTTTTTTTCAAAAGGATGATGTTATGGTGAAATGGTTTACCAATGGATGAAAATGTGGTCGGTCCCATGAATGAATCCTTATCAGAAAAAAATGTGAGAGTATCATATGATATGAATCAGACATATGTTTTTTTGCATTTAGCTCTATTTCAAGAGAGATTTTATTAGATTTGGTAACCTAGAACAAAGTACTTTGTACTTTAGGATTAACTATATTAATTAATTTTAATATCAATAATGTAATAATCACATCATTAATATTCATTTGTGTGATGTAGTATATGATAATTTCATAAGAGTAACTATCACACAGAATGGTCATAATATTTCCCAGGATTGATGAGAACATATAGGTTCCATAAAATAGTTTTTAAGTATTCATGTAATAGAAATATGACATGATTTATTAGGGAAAAAATGACATAGTCTATCAATGGTTGAGACTCATATGAATTTGAGGCACTTTCTCATGGTGTATGCCCTTGGTAATTTTTTATGTAGGAGATTATGAGAAAATCACTCTCTAGTAAGAAATCCACATTTACACATGCCATTGGATTTTTCAACAAAACGTGTCTATAATGGTCCATATAATTTATTATTATTATTAATTAATATTAAGAGAAATATTTGATAATGTAATTATAAAAACTATGGTAACATATGCTCATGGTTAATTGAGATACATTAGGCGCACCACAAAAAAATGTCACATTAATGAATAATTTGATAAAGTATTTATGCATTATGATATTAAATAGAAGTTTATATCTTAGTAAAATTTGTATGAATGGAATAAAAACATTAATTACATTGAAATGGTGTTCAATGGAATGGTTATTTCCATAATTTCAAAGAAATATACATCAAGGAAATAAGTTGATGATATAAGAAAATAACATGCATGATTGGATATATAGGGATAAAAAGATTATATTACATAATAAGTGTTTGTATGAGGTTTTATTTCATTTGAACATTTAAATTATCTCACTCTGGGATCCTTTTCATGATCATAGATGATGACCATGTATATTATGTGGTTCTGTATAATTCCAATATGATAGCGGATTAGATGGTCACACATTAAGTGTTTCTAGCTCCTCATTAATTTTTTTTATTATTATTATAATATTGATTGTTGAAAAAATATTTTTCATGTACCTGTTTTAATAATTATTCATTCATTTTTTATTGCATAAACTCAAAAACTACTTACTCAAGAGAATATTTGTGAGCAAAATAATTAATAATTATTTATTTTCTATTTAGTTATACTATTATTTTTTTATTTAATTATAAAAAATGTAGTGATATATATTAACTGAAGAGTCATTTTTAGGGATAAAAAATAAAATGGATTAATAGTAAATTGAGTTTAATTTTCTATTGAGAAATAATTTATATTAAAAAAATTGAATAAATTTTTAACAGTTTATTCAAAAAAAATATTATTTAATCAATTCACTAGTTTTTAATATGACAAGAAATAATAATAATAATATAACTATAGAGATGGGGTTCCATGTAGATTTAGAAAATACAAATGTTGTATGTAAAATTATTATTTTATAACCTAATCACTATTTAATACTAATTATATTATTTCTGACTGATTCTCTTGACATTTGTTCTATTGTGAACAAAAAAATGTAGAGAATCCTATCAAGACTAAGAACGATCTAACCCAGGAACACTCTTAGGAACAAATAGAGATCCTCCTGAACCACCCCACTTTATTATATAGATAATTATAAGAGTCCTTCTTTGATGTGACTGTCATGGTGATTAAAAAGAAACGGCACAAGAATTCAGATCTACTATACTAGAACTCGAGAATTTCTATGGTGATGCTCAAAGGTTCATGGTGAATGTGTGGGACATCAATGGAGAGGATATGGGAATGATTTCATTGATTAAATCACAATGGCAAAAAAAATTGTATCATTCATGAAAAAAGAAAAAATTCCTCACATGGAAATTCATTCATTGTTTAAATTAATACCAAGTATTTTTGGGGTGATCCTGTGTTTTTGTTCTGGTATTATTTTATCAATTAGTTAATGAATTAATTTCATTTCTATCAAAATTATACATCATGTATATCTCATAATAATAATAAATTATGATAACATATGATATGTTCATGGCCAATCGTGTGATTCCACTATTCCTAGAATGCTTAGTAATATGATTCAACCGAGTATCTAATGGAAATATAGTAGTTCTGGAGGTTCTGTCCAATACTACTAGTTGACTGGTGGCACCCGACTAGGTCGACTTTGGTAGTAGATGGTGTAGAATTCCAAAAATTCATTCCAAACTCTTTTTAGACCCACACTTTTTGTGGTCAAAAACATGTAATGATACCAAAAAGAGACATAAAATAGGTGAAATTAAATTGTTAAAAAACTGAAGGATTTTGTGTTAATTAAAATAGTCAATGTGAGTGAGGTTCAATAAGTTCCCACATTTTTCTGATCCAAAATAGTAGGACTATACCTAATATAATTTAAAAAATAATTTAAATATTTCATAATTAAATTAAAATGAGATTAAAAAAAATCATTTTTAATACTCAGAAGATTAAAATATTTGGAGTTTGAAATGATTGAACATAATAAAAATTCAAATAAATTTCTATTTAAATGAGATTTAAAAAAAAACATTTGAGACATATTATTTTATACAATTCACCAAAATCCAAAAAAAAATATAACTCTTTTTGAAAATTTTCAAGGAAAACGTAAAATAAAGTAAGGCGTTAAAATCATAAATTTATCCTAAATTTATAGTAAAATTACAAGACATTTTACCCATTTGTGATAATAAAAAGTATATTATAAATAGGGATATTGAAATTGATGTATTAAATAAGTGTATAGACTCCATTACTCATCATTAATGTTCCTTTTAGAGAGATATTAATAGTGTTTTAAAAGCTTAAAAATTTTCATAATAGAAAAATTGGTGCATCCCTAAATTTTCAAAACACCTTTTTGAATCGCTATAGGTAATAGTGAACTCCTCAAATCAAAATGAATTATCAATAATGTTAAATTTTTAATAAAAATAAGATTTCTCTCTAAGAAAATTTTATAATTAAAAATATAATACCCCCCCCCCCATAAGTCATGTACTAAAAAATTGGGTTCCATAAAATTATGAAATCCATGAGATAAATAAAAAGGCATTAATGATGAAAACAATTTTTTTTGTAAATTAAACATTAAAACCTGAAAATTTTGTTAAAATAATGACTTTAAAAGAAAATTTGATACCCAAAATTTTTTTAATTCTCTGAAATATTATGTGAATAATCTTAAGAAAATCACCTAGGAGTGTTAAACCTGATTTGTTGTAAAGGCCCACTTCTAATTCACATGGTGAATATTGGATCGAAAATCACACAATACCTTTTTGTGTTAATAACTTCTAGGAATTTATATGATAGAAACACTTCACTTTGTTTTTACCAAGAACATAAGTTATTTTCTAGGAATATTATACATAAATTTCTCTACCAATCCTAGTGAAATTGTTGATTTTTTAAGTTTATTTTTGAAAATAATTTTGAGAAACAAGAAAGAATTTGAAAAATAATGAATTCAAAATACATCAATAATTCATTTTATAATGAATAATTTTTACATGTTTACCATACCAAAATCTCCCTTAATGATATCAATATGATATAAGTAAATATTCTTGGTAATGTTATCATCCAATAGAATAATATTTTCAATAATGTCATGTATGATATCACCTTTTCGGAAGTGATCAATTAAGAGGTTGTATATAAGGTCAATATTTTTAGTGTGAGACTGTTCAATATGACTTATATAAATGATAGTGGCATGATTTTTATCACAAATAATTAGGAAATTATTTTATTTAATCCCATTACTTAATAGATTATGTTTCACCCAAATAATTTGGAACAAAAACTTCCCCATAGCTGTATATTCTTATTTGTCCATAGAAAGAGTAACATCAATTTGATTCTTTCTAATTTCAGAACAATTTATTTTTCATTTAGTTGATATGTCCCACTGGTACATTACCATTTTAATTGACTTATTTAACACTCTAATATTTTTGTTAAATATCTTTCTTCTTATTAATTTAATGATTTTGATATTTTTCATTACAAACAACACTGTGTTTAAAAGAAACATGACATACTATAAAAATATAATAATTTAATATGATAGTAATCACCTGGCCATTGTAATAGAGAATTTGATTATAATTATATGAATTATAAAAATATTTGTTTAACAGATTTATATAAAATTAATTATTTAGTGAAAAATGAATTTGAAAAGAATATAATAACCATTTGAAAATAAATGAAATCTTTTTCTGAAAAAACAATTTTGAAGAAAACAGATGAATTTTAACAAAATAAATTAATGAAAAAACTAATGGTGAATTATTTTAAGGAAATTTAAATATTATATATTTAATTAAATTTTTAATATTTATATTATGATTTTTCTTAACATGAGATTAGAATAAATTAATTATTTTTCTAAAAAATATATTTTTCAAAAAAGCAGCTTTATTACCATCTACATAACTATTTGAAATGTAAAAGTTGACGCATCAAAAATTAATTTGAAAAAATAATGTCAATTTTTTAAATCATCTTGTAAATATTACATTATGGTGAATTGATTATAATTTTCTCAGAAGATAAATGTTTTTATGAATAGTGTAAAATATGATCTTTTATTAAGAATTTTGATATAATTAAATCATTATAAAAACATAAAAAAAAAATATTGTTTTAAAAGAATAATTTATTCGAATATATATTTATTAATCTATTTTTTCGGTTGTAATAATATTTTTATTGAATTTTATAGAAATAATATTAATTTTTTGGAACATTTTCTCTTTGAACCCAACTTTCTCATCATGTACGTGGGATTAATTTGAAAATATATTTTTACACATCTATGAATTTAATTTTGAAAAATGGATTTAATATTTGAAATCACAAAAATATATATTATCTAAAATTTTCCACATAATTTGTGACCATAATGATTACCAAAAATTGTAAAAATTATTTACTACAATTAAGGTAAAATGGGTTTACCAAGCGGGTTAAAATATAATGATAAGGGTTAAAAAAGAACCCCAAATATGTGAAAACCCAATTAATGGCCATATATAGACAATAGTTATTTTATGTTCTGGAATTGTAACGTCCCAGATCCAGAAGCTACTCAATGGGTGCCTTGGACCTAGTTGGTCACACGACCTCAAGCGCATTTCCCCAAATGCCAGAGGTTTCCGACTAGCAGTGAGAGCCCAGGTCTGATAGTGGGGAAACTATGCCCTCATTTTTCAAAGTGTAGCACAGTGGAAAAAAAATAAATAACATACAACAACAGTGGAAGCAATAAACCATACACAATTACAATGAACAACTGTAGTAAAATATAACCAACAGTTATGTAGATAATGATGAAACATGTCTCTAGTTCTAAAAAATAGCCAAAACATGTGACACATCAGTATAATACAATACGATAGAAAGTACAGGTACAGCAGAACAAAACAGAACAGTTGGCAGCATCGTGAGCCTAATCTCGGTCCCATGCTCCCCTACTCCTCAACAACAATCAAGTACCTATATAGGGACCCTTTCCCTTATCCATACCTTCAGAAATGTAATCTATTTGGGGCTGAAGATATGACCCCAAACAGGGTGTGAGAAATAAATACCAGTAGGCACCCACTAAAGGACTGTGCCCAACTATGTGAAAATATGCAACAACAGTGTGCAGTAGTAAATGAAATAAACTAAGAAGTACTCAAAAGTAACTAACTTTACCAGTTATATTTCCATTTTAATATTCATTTTATCCTTTTAATATAAGTCATCACCTCAGTGAATGTTCTAAGTATATAGTCAGTGTCATCGGACATGTAAACCCTTACCCTCAGGTAATAAAAAACAAAACCCCCAGGTAACTATCCTCACACATAACAGATATTTCCCTCAGGCGTACGAAGTGTCGCCCTTAGGCAGAGAGTCTATTTCCCACAGGCATAACGAATATTTCTCTCAGGCTAAAATAACGGTTTCCCTCAGGCTAAAGGAAACACTTCCCTCAGGCTAAGCAAGTAACTGGGCCACACCCAACATATAAACAAGCAATTCACATACAATTCCCTTTCAAGGAAATTTAATAATCATTATTACAATGACATACCCTCGGGTATCCTAGCCAAAAGGCTAAACAGAGGAACGCACCCTTGGGGTGGTCACAGATCCAAGCAGTGATCCCAAAAAACAGTTTATTATCACATTTAATTACCTATACAATTCTAGGTATTCAAAATAGCCAAGGCCTCAGCCACACGACACCCCAACATGGGTTCGTAACACAATGGTACACACAAATGCACAACAGTTGGAATTTATACACTAATCCACCTACCTTGATCGCCCCTAATCCGTATACACGAATGACGATCCTTGAATCATCCAAGAACGACATAGATCCGAGGTGAAAGAAATCATGATCAAACATAAATAACATCCCCTCGGGAAATAATTGGTAATAACTACTTAAGGAGAAGGAAAGGCTTACCCTTATGGTTCCAACGAGATCGATAGAGGTGGAATCAGATTCCCAGTGCTCGATTGGGAGGTCTCTAAAGTTCCGGAAGTCTCTCCCAAGTCCTCCTCCGATTCTAACACTTCCCTATGAATAGGGGAGGCTACTGCCCATTTTAAGAAAAAAAACAAACTACATGGCCTATACTATTGACAACATGTCGTGTACGTTTCTCATTTAACTGTTCCTCTGGTGGATACCTATTCCACCGACGCACAGTTCATCCATCAACATGAGTACATGGTGTGTATTCTTGATCACACGGTGTGTACTATCGCTCAGCTGGTGGCTGCTTCCACCGCTTAACTATTTGCCTGCCGACTAACTACACGACATGTAAATACAAACTACACAGCGTGTAGTCGGTTTTTACACCCTTTCTCATCGACATGGCTACACACCCTATGTACTCATCCCACATAGCTAAAGTACATGGTGTGTGGACAAGTACATGGAATGTAGTCACCAAATTTAGGATTTTCCCCCATTTTCCTTATTTTCTCAAAAACACGTAAGGAATAGAGAAAAGAAGAAACTCGTACCTCAAGAATAAGAACCTAGTTCTTAAAAACTTCCCCCCTTAAAGCAATTCATCCCCAAATTTTCCTTATAAGGGTGGTGATGATAAAGCTCAGAACAAATCTGGCCACTGAGCACGTACATTGGCCTCCCGCTCCCAGGTTTCGTCCTGCACTCGGCCATGCTTCCATATCACCCGTACGAGAGGAACTGACCGGCCTTGGAGAATATTTGTGCTCCTATCCAAGAAATGAATCAGATTACCCTCAAAGTACACATCTACCTGAAACTCAAACTCCTCTGGATGAAAAATGTGAGATGAGTCTGAATGATAATGGCGCAACTGAGATATATGGAAGATGTCGTGCATGGCCTGGTACCTCTACGGTAACTGCAACCGATAGAAAACCGGCCCAACTCTCTCCAGATTCTCAAATGGCCCCACATACCTCGGTTAATGCTTACCCTGTCTTCTAATATGCCTCTGTCCCATCCTCGGTGAAACACACCAGAAAACCTAATCCCCGACCGTGAACTCCAAGGGTCATCTGTGACGATCAGCATAAGATTTCTGATGAGACTGTGCAGTATCCATCCGCTTCTAAATCAACTGGACCATCTCAGATGTCTCCTTCATGAGACGTGGTCCTAGTAAACCTGTCTCACCTGCCTCTAACCAACACAATGGTGACCGACATGGCCTACCATATAAATCCTCGTAAGGTGTCATCTCAATAGTTTACTGAAAACTATTATTATAGGCAAACTCGAGTAGGGGTATATGCTTCTCCCAAGAGCCCCCAACGTCTAGGATGCATGCACACAGTGTTTCCTCCAGCGCATGTATCGTAAGATCCGACTGAACATTGGTCTAAGGGTGATAACCTGTGCTCAGAAGCACCTGTGTACCCAGTGCCCTCTGAAAACTCTGCCAGAAACGATATGTAAAATGGGTGTCCCTATCTGAAACGATAGAACCAGGGACCCCATGAAGATGTACGATCTCTCTGATATACAACTCCCCAAGCTCCACAACTTCTAAGGTCTCCTTGATCGGAAAAAAGTGAGATACCTTTTTGAGTATGTCCACAACAACCCACACAACATCATTGCCTCAAGGTGACCTTGGAAACAACGTCATGAAGTCCAACGTGAAATCATCCCATTTCCACTCCGGGATGGTCAACTGTTGTAATAGTCTGGCTAGCCTCTAATGCTTTGCCTTCACCTGATGACAAGTAGAACATCTCGTAACAAAACCAGATATCTCCCTCTTCATACCCAGCAACCAATACTGACGTCTCAAGTCACGGTAAATTTTGGTAACTCTGGTATGAACTACCCAAGATGAAGCATGAAACTCCCACATCAACTCCTCACGTATATCCCCTGGAAACCACACTCGTCCATGGAAACACAATACCTCATCATTGCCTATAATCCAACCAGGAGGAGGGTCCTCACTTGCCACTGAATCCCATAGAACTAGGCCTTCCGAATCCGATAGTTGTATCATCCTCACTCTATCCATGAGGGTAGAAGTCACCGCTAAAGATGAAAGATAGGTTTCCCATGACTATCGTGCACCACCAAATGCATCTCAGAGAACAAATCCATAAGCTTCCACTCACCACTGGCCTCCTGCATTGCCTGTATCTGAGTCCTCTTGCTCAGTGCATCAGCTATCGTATTACCTTTACCAGGTGTATAGGAAATATAAAAATCAGGGGACTGATGGTATTCGACCCACCTTCGCTGCCTCAGGTTCAAGTCATGCTGAGTAAAGATATACTTGAGAATTTTTTGGTTGGTGAAAACCACAAAATTCTCTCCCAAGAGGTAGTGTCTCCAACAATGTAACAAATGATCAACTACAGCCAACTCGAGGTCATGCGTCGGGTAATTCCTCTCATGTGGCCTCAAATGCCGAGAACCGTACGCAACAATTCGATCACCCCGCATCAAAACTACTCCCATCCCAACACCTGATGTATCATAGTAAACTATATAGCTCTTCCCCTGCTCTGGATGTATTAGAATTGGTGCTGATGTCAACCTTCCCTTCAGCTCCAGGAAGGTTGTCCCACAAGCTTCAGTCCAAAAGAACTTCATACCCTTCTTAGTCAAACCCGTCAACAATGCTGCTAAGCGGGAGAAGTCCTGTATAAAATGCCTGTAGTAACCATCCATCCCCAATAAACTCCGTATCTCAAAAATGTTCTTAGGATGCTCCCTAGAAACTAATACTCTCACCTTCTCTAGGTCTACTGCAACTCCTTCCTCTGAGATGATATGACCCAGTAAGTGAATCGGGTCTATCCAAAAGTGGCACTTTGAGAGATTAGCATATAGCCAAGGCTCTCTTAATGTACTCAACACAATCTCAAGATGGGTGGCATGGCTGTGTTGAGTGTGAGAGTACACCAAGATTTCATCCACGAATACTACCAGAAAAGAATCCAGGTAAGGGTAGAACACACGATTCATCAGAGCCATGAAAACTGCTGGCGTGTTTGTGAGTCCAAAAGGCATAACCAAGTAATCTTACAGACCATATCTGCTCCGCAAATCTCTAAGAGGTATATCCGATGGTCTAACGTGTAACTGATGATATCCCGATATCAAGTAAATCTTTGAGAACACTCATGCCCCACGAAGTTGATCAAAAAGATCATCGATCCTCGGCAAGGGATATCGGTTCTTAACCATCAACTAGTTTAGCTTCTGATAATCCACATAGAGTCTGAGGGTACCGTCCTCCTTCTTCACAAAAAGGACTGGCGAACCCCAAGGGGAAATACTAGGTCGGATAAAACCCTTTGAATGTAACTCCTCTAACTATCTCTTGAGTTCCTTTAACTCCGGTGTATCCATCCTATAAGGAGTAATGGACACTAGTGCCGCTCCTGGCACTAGCTCAATAAAGAAATACACCTCTCGCTCTGGAGGTAGAACTGAAAAGTCATCCGGGAAGACGTCCCTGAAATGATCAACCACTAGAGGGAAATCATTATTAAAAGTTCCCTGGTCATCCAGATATAAACTCGCAACTTGGGCTGTGACTCCACCTTGTCCACGATTCTCTAGTCCAACTCGACTCGCCTGAACATCGCACTCGCCCTTGTATAGAAACTCTCCTCCCACTTGTGACGTGAAACGCACCCTACGGCGATAGCAGTCTACAAATTCTTGGAAGGGAACCAACCAGTCCTTCCCGAGAATGACATCATAGCTCGTCATCTCCAAGACATAGAGGTACCAAATAAAGTGACACCCACCAACCTCTAGAGGTCACTCTCTGCACTGACGCACACATGTCATTCTCATTCCCAATGGAGTTTCTAGCATCATAATAGTGGAAGAATAAGAAACACAGAGCTTAAGGCTCTCCACAACAGGTACGAATATAAAGCTATGTGTAGTACTCGTATCAATAAGTACTGAAGATAAAACAGAAGCTACTAGAATAGTAACTCTGAATGTAGAAGGTCCGGGATCATGCTCCCGTTGGGTCTGTTGCACTGCATATGCCTGCCTAGTGTTACGACCCTACGAAATAGCCTGGCTACCCTGAGCTGTCCCACCCTACTGCCTCTGAGATCCTGGTGTCTGGATACCACGGCCACGATGACCATCTCGTCCTACATGCCCGGATGTATTCCAGTTTCCTGACTGGTAAGAATCTTCTGGTCCTGCTCCCGCTCACGGAGTCTGCACCGAACCCCTCTCAATAGCCACTGGTGAAAACACCCTACAAAAGCACTACAAATGTCCCATATTGCCGCAATATCAGCACTCCACTAGGACACGTGGACACTACGGTCTCTTGTTCCCCTCTTTACCACACTGGTAGCACATTAGTTGACCACCTGAAACATTTTTCTGGCTGGTACTGCCATCATGAGAGAAATACATCTGTCTCTTCCTCTTCTCGATAGAAATAGTACCAGAGACTGGTGTCCAACGGCCCTGGCACACACCACTAGCTTCCTAAGGGTTCCTCTCAGTAATCAGTGCTAGGTTCACAATGGCATGTACTGTAGGCTACCTGAAAACATTCACCAGTGTTCGTATTTCATATCGAATACAATCCTCAAAGCGTCTGGCCCTCAACGTCTCATCTCCCACTAGAACGGGTGCACAACGCTGAAGCTCGGTGAAGTGAGTACAATAATCCATCACTGACATAGCGCCATGCTGCAGGTTCATAAAATCTCGAGCTCGATCTACCCTCGGAATCTCTGGGAAGAAGAAGTCATAGAAGGCTATCTGAAAATCTTCCCAAACCATGTCTTTGTGCCGCTCTGTATGAGTGGTAACATCCCACCACCTCTTGGCGGAATCACGCAGCATATACATCGCGAGTTGGACCCTCCGCCATGGAGGTGTCTCAATGTGCTCCAAAATAGTCTGCATAGACCACAGCCAAGACTCTGCAGCCTGTGGTCTGCCATCCCTTGAAAACATAGGTGGATGCTGCTGCTGGAAGATACGAGTCAGCTCAGCCATAGATGTGGTAGCTGGCGGTGCTCCCTGAATGGTCTGCATGAACCTCATGAAGCCTTCACGGAACTGTGCATCCGCGCCGGTGTCCGGTATAATGGCTGGCACCGCATCTGGCTCTACTGGAGGATCCAATGGAAGCCCGTGGCCCACCATCTCTGGAGTATAATCATTTCCTCTCTCATGGAAAACAAAATGTGGTAGTCTCGGTGGCATGAATCTACAAGGTTAAAAACACGCCTTAGATTTAAGTCTATCAAATACAGAAAAACAAGGGGACCAAAAAGGGAACAGGAGGAAGAAGGCATTCATGATTTTCAAAACAAGACTACACGGAGTGTATATTAACTACACGGTGTGTACCTGAATTTTCTTCCCCTTCCCGGGTCCATCTACACGGCTAAGCCACACGGATCCATTTGAACAAGACTATACGGTGTGTATGGAATCTACACGGAATGTATGGTTTAATTTTGCAATTGCTTGTGTCATTCGTGACACAACCGACTACTCGGCTAAAACTAAATGGCATGTGACACCCACACACGGCATGTACACCACCCCGTTTCGCTAGCCACACGGCTAAGTCCACACGGTCTCACACTGCCAAGGACTACAAGGCGTGTCCCTCGAGTACACGGCGTATTAAAGAAGAGTTAACACCAACCCGTGTTTGTTAGCTACACGGCTGGGTCTCCAGGTTACACTACACGGCGTTTTCATCATTGACACGGAGTGTACAAGAAAGCTTTCACCGACCTGTGTTGTTAGTTACACGGCCAGACTCCTGGTCAATCACTACACGACATGTACATATGGTACACGACATGTTTTTTCCAAGCCTCTCCCTACCCCGTGTCCCCACCCACATAGTCCATGACACAGGAAGAGACTACACGGCGTGTACTGGGGGTACACGGCATGTACTTAAAAAGTTTTCATTTCTTCCCGAACAGAAGAACACACGGCCTGTGTTTGAGGAACTACATGGTGTGTATCATGGTTTTTTCAGACAGTAAGCCTATAAAACTATTCTGGGACCCAGTAAATACAGAAAAACAACACCTAAGTGCCAAATGCTGACCCGTGAGGGGCCATACTCCCCGCAAATCAATGTTTGGAATCTTATATGTGTTATAACAAGATAGACGGTCAATAATCCACCAAATTACAGTCACTAAGGGCCCATAATCCCCAAAAAAAAAGTTTGGCGTTCATTTTATAAACAGGGTCACACAAAAAAACCCAATCCCATAGCAGGTATTTATCAAAGCAGCTATCACAACATCATTCTTTTCTAGCACAACAACTATCACAACAACATGAAATTTCTAGTGCACCTACATGGCATGGAACTATGCATGGAATGTGATTTCTAGCATGAGACTAAATTATGCATGAGGTGGCATACCCTCATCTCATCGGGTTGCAACTAAATAGAACCCATGGATAAAATATAAACAGCACACCACTAGTGCGTCACCCAACGGTGAAAATCAAATCAACTGTAAAAATTGCAAAATCCGAAGAATTGCAGAAAAATGAGGAATACTGTATTTTCCTTGTACACGAGTTAGCTACTCCCAAGCACAGCTTATTACTAATTACCATTTCCATCCTATCCCTGACTAAGGCTCCAAATAGCAAGTCAAAGAAAAGAAACCCCTTTGAAACCACTTTTTAACATCCCGGATCTGGAAGCTACTCAAGGAGTGCCCCTGACCCGGTTGGTCACACGACCTCAAGCGCATTTCCCCAAACACCAGAGGCTTCTGACTAGCAGTGAGGTCCCAGGTCTGATAGTGGGGAAACTTTTCCCTCATTTTTCAAAGTGTAGCACAGTAGAAAAAAATAAATAATATACAACAAAAACGAAATTAATAATCCATACACAATTACAAAGAAAAATTGTAGTAAAATATAACCAATAGTTATAAATATAATGATGCAACATGTCTCTAGTTCTAATAAAACAGCCAGAACATGTTACATAGCAGTACAATACAATACGATAGAAGTACAAGTACAACAGAACAAAACAGAACAGCCGGCAGCATCGTGAGCTTATGCTCAGTCCCATGCCCCCTACTCCTCAGGAACAATCAAGTACCTGTATAGTGACCTTTGCCCTTATGCATACCTGAAGAAATGTAATCTGTTTGGGGTCGAAGACATGACACCAAACAGGGTGTGATAAATAAATCCTAGTAGGAACCCACCAAAGGCATGTGCCCAACTGTGTGAAAATATGAAACAACAGCGTGCAGTAGTAATTGCAATAACTAAGAAGTACTCAAAAGTAACTAAATTTACCAGTTATATTACCATTTTAATATTAATTTTATCCTTTTAATATAAGACATCACCTCGATGAATGTTCTAAGTAGATAGTCAGTGTCATCAGACCTGTAAACCCTTACCCTCAGGTAATTGGAAACAAAACCCTCAGGTAACTGTCCTCAAGAATAATAGATATTTACCTCAGGCGTACAAATTGTCTCCCTCAGGCACAGAGTCTATTTCCCATAGTCATAACAAATATTTCCCTCAGGCTAAAATAACTACTGCCCTCAGGCTAAAGAAAACACTACCCTCAGGCTAAGTAACTAATCGGGCCATGCCTAACATATAAATAATAAATTCACATACAATTCCCCTCAAGGCAATTTAATAATCATTATTACAATGGAATACCCTTAGGTATCCAATCCAAATTGCTAAACAGAGGAACGCACCCCCGGGGTGGTCCTGGATCCAAGCAGCGATCCCAAACAATAGTTTATTATCACATTTAATTACCTATACAATTCTAGGTATTCAAAGCAGCCAATGCCTTAGCCACAAGACACCCCAACATGGGTTCTTAGCACAATGGTACACATAAACACACAATAGTTGGAATTTAAACACTAATCCACCTACCTTGATCACCCCTGATCCGTATACGCAAAAGATGATCCTTGAATTGTCCAAGAACGACGTAGATCAGAGGTAAAATAAATACTTTTCAAATGTTAATAACATCTACTTGGGAAAGAATTGGTAATAACGACTTAAAGAGAAGGAAAGGCTTACCCGTATGGTTCCAACGCGATTGACAGAGGCGGAATCGGATTTTCGGTGCTCGATCGGCTGGTCTCCAAAGTTCTGGTCGTCTCTCCCAAGCCCTCCTCCGGTTCTAAGCCTTCCCTGTGAACATGGGAGACTACTACCCATTTTAAGAGAAAAAAACAAACTACACGGCGTGTACTATTGAATACACGGTGTTTACTTTTCTCATTTAACTGTTCCTCTGGCGGCTTCCTTTCCCACTGTCTCACTATTCATCTGTTGTCATGAGTACATGGCATGTATTCCTAATCACATGGAATGTACTGTCGCTCAGTTGGCAGCTGCTTCCACCACCTTACTATTTTCCTTCTGACTGACTACACGATGTGTAAATACAAGCTACACGATGTGTAGTTGGTTTTTACACCCTTCCATGTCGACATGGCTACACACCCTGTGTACTCATCCCATACGGCCAAAGTACATGGCGTGTGGACAAGTACACGGCGTGTAGTCACCAAGTTTATAATTTTTCCTCATTTTCCTTATTTTCTCAAAAACACATATGGAATAGAGAAAAGAATAAACCTGTACTTCAAGAATAAGAACCGGTTTCTTATAAGAATGGTCTATTTTGGATCCTGTTGGTATGTAAAATATGTGGGCAAAAATTTTTCTTTTAAATAATTAAAAGTGTTCCACTCACCTCCCCTATAAAAGGAAACAACTCCCCTTCCCCATTAAAACTTCCAAGACCCATATATTCATCCATGACTAGACATAAATATACTTAATTACCTAATATCATCCGAAAATCCATATTTTGGTCCGAAATAAACTCAATGAATTTTTTTGGTGCAAACCAAAAAAAGTTGTCTGAAGAAAATATAACAACCTTAATATGGTGTTTTGTGTCATTTACTCTTAAAAAAATTAAATTATTATTATAATATTATGATATGACAATATAAGTATCTTAAATATACTTATATTCTAATATTTTAATGTAAGAACCTAAATCCTATCTTTATCTACCAAATGGGCCACGAAATCATTATTCATGTGTACGACACACTGCTTCCTCAAAATCCAATCTCATTCATTTTCCATAACAACCTATAATGTATGGATATAATGATGGATTTATTGTTTAAACATTATATTTATGATATTATAATTCTTATGGGGTTGTGATATCTCATATTCCATCTTACATTCCATTCCATGGAAGTACGATAATGTCGTTCATGTGTATGGCAACATGTTACCTCATAAAGTGATGTTATTCATTCATGATTTACATGTAATGTAATAAGGACGTTTTCAATGAAAATATGTTATCTAATTAAATAAATATAATTTTTAAACTTTAATATATTACTTACAACACTTTCTTTTTATCCTTAGCGAAAATGGAAATAGCGTTCATGTGTATGTTCAACCTACCATGTCCATGAAAAATGTATTTCATTTTCCATATCTAACGCTTCTGGATTACACTTACTAAATATATAGTGAATATATATGATATTTATATAATTTTATAAAATTTTAATAGAATTTAACCATGATTAAAGTAAGAGGAAAAAATAAAAAATACAAACATACCCGAAAAACACCAAAACCATTTCCTAAAACAGAGCTTTAACATAGAATTTTAAGAAACATGTAACATGTGGTCATAAATAAATTATATAACATAAGATATATATAGTCATGGTTCTATAATATATGTATATTAAACATATATATACTTTAAAATAAGGCTGAGCATGTGTGGAGGAATTTGGGAGTAAAGGTGATGGATATGTAGTATCCCTTTTATTTCCAGGAGGCATAAGATGAATCACCACTTGCTTCATTTTTTTTGTATATACTTCCCATTTTTTTATTAAATTAATATACTTATTTTAATGATTTTTAAAGCTTTATTTATTTTTTTTATTTATTGGGGATTACTATTCAAAATACTACAAAAGTGGTAAGGGATTTCCTTCTCACAATTTACTTATGTGAGGGAAAGTACATATTCATCAGCTACTTATTTTATATGTATTATATTTTGAAAATGAATGTATTATATGATTATTATAATGAATTTATTTTTTATTTAAATATTCATTTTATGATTTATATTTCATGGTTTTTACGATTCAAATGTTAACAAAGTGTTGTATTTTTATTTCAATTTTCCCTCCTTGAGATATATGTTATGTTGTGCACATATCTTATTTTATGAGGGGTATATACATCCCCATTGACAAGATATATCATGAATTTATTTTTTCTCATGATATTTTATGTTTAATTTAATTTAATTCTTTTATAGGATATACAATTCAATGTTACCAAAGTGGAAATTATTTTACATTGCAATCCCATCGCTTCCCGGGATTGTTAATGATTATGTTTATAATGATATAATATTATTATCCATATCTCATGAAACTTAGGAATTTTATTCACATATGGTTATGTCACGAGAATACATGTTTTCACATAATTTTAGCATCTTTATGTACTCATGTGTTCAAAATAATGTCATCAAGAAAAACTTTCTTTATTTATCTCTTTAGTCGAAAACCCTTTTCTTACAAAACCATGTTTTAAAAAATGATTTCATAAATGTTTTTAGATTTATTAAAATTATTTATTAAATATATTTTTACCTAAGTTTTAAAAATTAATTTCTTTTTCATGGAATATTTTTGTCAATTTCCAAACAATTCCCATCTGGATTTTTCCAAAATTATGAAAGAATCATTGTTTTAATTTTTACATATTTCATGGAATATACTGTCATCGGGACAATTACCTGATTTGAATAATCCATTATAGGTTTTCAAGGTTATTTTCAATGAAAAATATATTAAAAGGTTTTATTTTTTGTATTGTTTTTTTTCATATCAAAAATATTTTTTTAAGAAAAGTATTAAATTATTTATATTGAATCTGTAATGAGTTTTCATGGTTATTTCCGATGAAAATGATTTTAAAAATGTTTTTATTTTAAAAAGTTTTTTTCAGATTAGAAATGATATTTTCCTAATGAATAATTTTAATTTTTTTAATCTTTATTTATTTTTTATCAAGGTTATTTTTCAATGAAATGGATTTTCAAAATATTTATTTTAATTTTTTGTTTTCAAAGGTTCTTTTAAAACACAATTTATTTTCCATACGAATTTTTTTTAAATGAGATTAAAAAATTATTTTACATATAATATAATATAATATAATATAATTTTATGTTACATATTCATTAAGGGGATGTTATCCAAGTATTCCATTCTAATTATTTCTCTATAGTATTTTTTTATGATGACAAGATGTTTACACCAACCATTTCTCTTATAGATGTTATACCGTGATAAAATACTTTTGAAACCTAATTCATTTCAAAAGTGAAGACATGATGAAATGATTTTGAAACCTCTCTCTTTTCCATATGTTATGATAAGGAAAAATGATTATGACACCAATTTCATTTCATGGGTTATGGCGTGATGAATGTTTTATGATCTTATGGCATGCATGACTATGGTTTTAAGTATATGATGGGTGGGACCTATATATACCATCAATTAATTGGGTAATGGTTTATATCTCAAGAAATGACCAGGACTAAATTTGGTAGTGACCCCTATTTTGATTGAACCTTGACTGTTATGATTGTTTTGGGAGTTAACCTATTCAATGATGATAAACTTGATAGTTATCTTTGAATACTATGTAAATGATTTTCTAGGATAATGTGTATTCCAAAAATCAATGCATTATTCGAATTTTATGATCTAATATATTAAATTTTTTATTACCTTATGATTTATGTCTTATGAACATCTAATATTTAGGCCATGAATTCTGATTATTATATTTTATATACATGCTATGGTTTAAAAATGTTATGATCATGTTATCATACTTTCATGTTCATGCTATCATACCTTCATGTTCATGTTATGCTTACATATTTCATTGGTTTACCCTTACTGAGGATATAGGTTCACCAATACTTATGTTTCCTCTCCCAAAGTTAGGAATAATGGTTTTAAGTAGTTTTTGTTTGTGAAGATTTGAGATGTGGAATATCGATATCGTAGATGTTGATGATATTTCACCAAATTATAGGATTGTGTAACTAGTCTCCAAATACACTAAAATATTATGGTTCTCATATTTTTGTTTTTTTATTGAAATGAATATTTATATAATAATATTCAATATTTATATATGATAATCCTAGGTCGTTATAACCACAACTAATATTGACAATGGAAAATATTTATGTTCATATAGCGTCTATTTTTTATAAAATAAAAAAATAGGAAACATTAAAATATCTAAAAATATTTTATGGGCATTTTTATTGTGATTATTTATGATTTTATTTAAAATGATCTCAATGAAAAATGCTAAATGTGATGTATGGCCTTGTTGTGATAGGTAAACAAGTCTCTCAATCATACCTCAATAATTTTTATTTTCAAAACGTTTATATTTTTTATCCAAAATTAGCATACATGAATTACTTATAGTTGTACTTATATCCTATACAAGATCAATCCATAAATTATTTAAAATATCATTACTATATTTTCACTGACCTAAAAAAATACCAACATTATTTGGATTAATTTTTAAAACTAAGAAAATATTTTAAGTCACCCATAAACTCATATCAAATTCATTTCTCCTTAAATAAAATAATTTATTACAAAGAGATTATTTTATAGAAAAAAAAGTAACATCATTGAAGTAAATTTAAATATTTAATATATAATTTGAAATAAATTTTAAAAATAAATTCTAATCTATTTTTTCATTTTAAAATTATTTTCTAAGAGAAATTTTGTAAACCATTAAAAAAAATGTTTGAGGGAACTTTTTAAATAATAATGATATTTTTTTAACATAGAACATGATTTGGAAATTTTTTATCTCCAAAATTGATAGGTAGATTAATGAAAAACTTTTAAAAAATAAAACCATTCCAAAATGTATCATCAACATCATTTTTAAAAATATTAAAATTTAATTTGGTGGATAATGACAACATGATTCTAATGGATTCAGAAAATGTTATTTTTGAAAAGGGATCATCATAATCATTCCCTTATTAATTATTATATAATTTTCTAGTTGTACCAATTTTTAATGAGTAATTTTACATTTATCATATAATTTATTTATAAAAACCCATTTAGTACAAGTAATGGGATGATCATTATGCCTTTTAACAAGAGTAAAGACATGATTACATGTGAATTGATTCAATCCCTCTAAATTCTAATGCTCTCAATTTTAATTATCATGGCATATTCCTACCAATCATTACAAAATTAGGGGAGATAGAAGATGACCCCATGTATTTACAACAATATCAGTGAGTTGGTAACAAGCACCGAGGGTATAAAAATATCATAATATGGGAGAAATTACCCTATTTAAAAACGACCATAAGAAATAATAAAAAAACTCAAAAAACTAGAAGACAACATAAGAAAACAAAAAACCATCCCACAAATCATGAATAAAATAAACCCATTACATATAAAATTCCATTCCAATATACAAAAAAATCTACACCCTTGACTTAACAACTTCTCCAACCACCTTGTAATATCATCTTAGTCCCCAATGTCCACCAAGAAACATAAAATTAGTTTATATACCAATGGAAATTATAATTTCTATACTCATTAGGGTCATATCTAGGGCCTCAAGTATACATGTTAAAAGAGAATTATAATAAACCAGTAAAAAAATAGCAGATCCAAAAAATCACATATACAAGATATCTAACAAAACATTCCATCACCATTGACCACTCACCAAATCATGAATCCAATATAATAACATATCATAAATATCATAAAAAATAATGGAAACCATCTACTAATGTTTCACTTATTTTCAACTCTCATGCCTCAATATTGAACATCATAAGTTACCATCCCTTCCACAAAACTACATCACATCAAATCACACCCGAAGACACCTGGGCGACACATCACATGACATCACATCTAGTTCAATAGTGATAGGGTATTATGATCATTAAGGGCATTAACCATATTCCCTCTTACTACAATACATGACCCTCACCACATATCATAACACACCACATCAATTATAACCTGTAGAAACCCTAGACAACACAATACATCACACCACATCCCACATGAAAACACCTTGTCCACGCATCACTACTTGGTAATATATAACACCATCCAGTATTACTTATATGGAAGGAGGATAAAGGGAGAGGGGTAACTAGACATCCATATTTGTACCATCCTGGATTGTGGGGAAAACATCCAAAACTCATCACCTCTAGGTATTGGTAAATTTATAAAACTCTAGTTGGGTATTTATAAAACAAAGTTAAAAAACACGATATATATAAAAAAAATTTACAACCCTTGGGTTCATATCAATTGTAATAAATAACACTACATAAAAACCACCGTACCATACACCTACCATTACAGTATGCTACACCACTATATAAAACACCATAAAACCACTAGACAAGCTACAAAAAATTTACCACTTTCAATTAAAATTTTCACCAAATTTTTTCATCTAACATTCCATTCACATTACACTATACATTCATTTATTCAATTCAGTTATGCAATAACAACACATATATTTCTAGTCAAACTCATTTATAAAATAGAATACTTTGTTATGATTATCATCATAGATATTCCCATGGATAATGTGACAACTATCCCAACCACAACATGATACAACTGGACTAACTCACAAAACCACCACCATAACAAAAGAACCACCATCATCATCATGGCACATCGCCTATTCTATATCACCATGGAAACATCACATCGCACAACCACTAACTTCATGCATGAAAACCACTATGCCAAAACCACACCTCACGAAACAAATATCACACAAAATAGATGAACATTACCACCCCACATCACTGCGACAATGTATCTCTCCATTGTGCAACATAACAACATCACATTTATGCACACCACATCGTACAGTATCCCATATAGAATCCATGCTTACTAACCTCACCATCACATCACCATACATCACTTGGACAATATGATCACCACTATCACAATATAACATCCCAAAACATATAGGTAGACACAAAAAAGAGTGTGTATACACAAAAACAACACAAAAGGCCTCGACAATTATGTAGTCACTTTCATTATATTATTTCTTTAATTATAATCAGTATTATCAAAAAAAACAAAAATACATTTGAAACTGGTTATTTTGAAAAAAATGTGTTCCTTACCCTTTTATTTATGGTGTGACAGGACAATGACATAACAAGGGTCATTAAAATATAACAACAACAATGAAAATAAGGATCCCAAGAGCCTTTGTTTTTTGAATTGGAAATAGGAAGGAATAATATCATCAAAAACAAATATCAATGTAGTAACGCTAGTAGAGGCTCCCCATTCCCATCAATTCATCTATGCCAATTAATTATTTGAATATGATAGAACAAACTATCCACCCAATGGTATGAAAAATAATCCAAATCCCACACATAGCATGTAAAATTTAGAGAATCAGGATCCCCTACATCAAGGAATATTTATAATCTCACTATGCACCACATGGAGATGAAGAAAATTCCCAGTAACCATGTTGTGCAAGGAAGAGATAGATCAATCTACATCACACCAAAGGGTTGTCAAAACACAACCCATACACACCCCAAACCAGAACTGTTCCACTATAGATGATCTATAATGAAGAACAAAATGAAAAACCATGGGTAAGAGAGGATAAAACAACACAAATTTCCAACATGAAACCATCAAACCCCAAGGATAAAATGAGGATAATAGTTAATGGAAGATCCCTCAAAATCTCCAAGGGTTCACTTATAAATAAGAAAAAGATATATAGGTATGTCCAAATGAATGAAAAATATCCATGTAAACCTATTTAAAACATGGTACCCACATCTTTCACATGGTGTAACCCTTTCATGATGTGTAATTCATGGGGTCCCATGGTTTACATGCAGTGAACAATATAAAATTTGTTAAAATTACATATCTTATGTTTTTATTGAAATTATTGTCACATGTGTATAATTTTTTACACATCATGAATTAACCATTCATGATGTGAATCTATTTCACATAATCCCCCATTTTTTCATACCTTCTGCGAAATCGGATGTCTGTATAAGACATGAAACTCCAACTGATGATGTGAATCGGGTTCAGGTCATGTACTCCTCCTGTAGTACTCCTATAACCGTAGATGAACCAATCCCATTAGAACTCCTCTGAATTTACTACATATGACTAAATAGAAAAGTAATTGTTGGGGAGGAATGAAGAGTTACATTAGAGACATCTCAAATGATTCTCATCATTATGAAACAGAACAAAACTCATGAAAAAATGTGGGAGAAAACAACCATCCATTGAGATAACTCTCAATGATTTCATCACACCTATAACACCCTCCATAGAAAAACATACTTGATTAATACAGTTAGAATAATACCATATGAAACCAAATAAGTAAAGAACTACATCAATCTCCAAAGATACCAAACCAAATACTTTCAATACCATGATAAAATGCCTCACCCTTCACATATATCAGTAAATTTAATAGTCCATGTTAAGATACTTTCTAGTCTAGGTTCCACTAACCCATCCACATGTTTTCAATCAAATCATAGTATAATGAATTTCAATATGCTATCAAGTCCTCCCTTTTTCATGTGTCAGAAACTTTATCACACATTAAGCAATACTAAACATATCGTAACATAACATTTCAAAAACATCAAATAATTTATAAGAAAAAATAGAGAAATCGTCAAAATAACTTGAGGTTCCAGGAGCACATATGTATCTATCACTCCCATGTACTCTCTTCTAGAATACCACGCCACTACAACTCGCAAACCAAGGGAATGGTTCATCTATGAAACACCTTCTCTTGATGATCTCGTATCTCTAATATAATCTCAATGAATGTCACATCATCCTTGATATACCACTCTCCCCTGTCAATAACTTGGGATTATTTGTGATGATACAAATGAAACTGAGACACATGTAAGACATCGTGATCATCTCCAACTGTTGTGGAAACTCCAATCGATATGACACCTCAACAAAAAACCCACACACATCATTGGGACCAAAAAAATGTTGGGGAATCATACTCTCTCTTCCAAACCTCCACTTCGCATACTAAGGGTAGACACTCAATAACACATGGTGTACAACATTGAACTCTAGTGACTTATGCCTACATTTAGCATATGCATTTGGATTGTCCTATTCCACCCTTATATACTCATGAACCAACTATATCTTCTTAGTAATGTTTTGTACCATATCATTACTAAGAACTATAGATTCCCCAACCTCTTTCCAGCCAATAGAGAACGATATAGTCATATGTACAGATATTCATAAAATCCATAATGATAGACAAGTGATATATGTTTTCATATGAACACTTGACCAAATGTAGGTTTTATATGAAATATCCGCAAAAATACTTGATTCATTTTATAACCTATCCACCATTACTTGGATGGTCTTCTCAACGTTCCCTTCTGTCTAATGGTGGAAAGTAGTTCTTAGGTGAAACTAGAAAAAAAAGTATGATTCATTCCCCTCTAGACTCACAAGGTATAATTGGGATCCTGATAATATTCTATAGTCCTTGGTAGCCCGTGAGTAATAATGATATTTTCCACATACCTCCATTCCAAAACATCTTCGACCCTAGAGTCTCAAATAGCTAGGAAGTGAGCCAATTTTAGGAGTTGGTCCACTATCACCAAAACCGAATCACATCCTACCCGATTGTAGGGAAACCCTATGATAAAATCCATTCAGATATCCTCTAATTTCCCCTTAGGGACATCCATGTACTACAAAACACCTCTCAATACATGGCACTCTAATTTTAACCTCTGGAAAACCATACATTTGGAACCAACCTCTTCCACTGATAAATTTATCTCATTCCACAGAATATGTCTCCTTAATCCATGGAAAATATTTTCCATTAGGATGTACAACTAAAACATAGTTTTTAAACCCATAGAAAACTCTATTTCAAATTATATATAAAAAAACTCCCATGGAATAACAAGTAGATCCAATCAGCATCTCACCATCTGTCAAGAGTGTCACCCTGAACAACATGATCTTGCATCACCTCTATAATAATGTATCCCCCCTATGACTCCTCCACATGCTTCATCATAGATGAATCTATTGTCATATGTTTAAGAAAACCTTTAACACTAACCTCCAAACCATCAATATTCATCACTTCCAACTCCTATATTCCTTTACCAACATCAATATATTCTGTAGGTACATCCTCTTGTGACATCTAACTCAACACATCAACAAATAAATTATCCCTTCCTGGGGTGTAAGAGATCTCAAAATACAAATCCTTAAGAAACTCAATCCACCCACATAGGCATAAATTCAAGAACCATTGAGAGAAAACGCATCCCAGGCTCCCATGTTCTATGAAAACAACAAAACCTTTATTGATGAGGTACTTTCTCCACATATTTAGTGAAAAAATGACTACCGATAACATAATATCATGGATAGAATAGTTATTCTCATGGAGACATAAATTTCTAGACCCATAAGATATCACCATTATCTAAAACATAAACATGTATCTGAATCCTACATGGGGAATGTCATAGAAAATCATAAACAACACACACTCTTTGGGAAACTAAATCACTATAGCACTAAAAAACTTCTCTTTAATGTAACTGAACACTTTATGGAACTAATATGTCCACAATAAATCCTGGTTCATCCTCGTGAACACTATAAATGAGGATGAATTTTAGGATAAATTTGGTAAAAACCTATAATAATTTCTTCTGAGACCAAGGAAACGGTGATCCTCTTCCATGTTCTTTAGAGCTTTCAAGGAAACAAATCCATCAACATTTGATGAGTCCAATGATACAAAATATTGAGATTCCACATGCTCAAAGAAATTCACCTCTCATATATAGAACTTATAAAAGGAAAACATCCCTTAAATCTTGAGGTGTTGAAGTAACTAAAATAAAAACCCCATGATTCTCAACATGCTCCTCCTCTAACATCGAGAAAAACAATATATCATTGTTGAATAAAATGATGGATTGGATTAGGAAATCATAAAATAATGTTTTTTAAGATCCAAGGAAAATGGATGGTGTATTCAAAATTCTGAATAACATGACGATATATATACTCAATGTGCACATCATGATATATCAAGGAAGTATTTAGTATATAATCATCCTTCAAACTCAACTAGTTATACCTAGACCATAGGTCAACCTTCAAGAACAATATTACACCTATTTACTAGTTGATTAGGTCATATACCCTTAGAATATGGTAATGGTTCTTGACCAATATTTGATTCAAACTCTGGTAGTCTATAGAGAACCTTAGACTATCATCCACCTTCTTGGAGAACAACACTAAAGCAGCCTAGAGTCACACCCTAGGTTAGATAGAACACATATGAATCATATCATCAATCTGAAACCACAACTAACACAAATCCATGGACCCCATTTGATTGTGATCCATCAAAATCATAGATGCACCAGTCTTCAAATATATCCCAAACTCAACATCATGTTGTGGTGGTAGTTCTATAAACTCATTCCTGAAGAACTCCAGGAACTCTTCCACATCCTTGGGGTAAACCCCCAACCCAATAATATTTTGATATATCTTCTTTCTAGGATAGAATTTACCTTTAATGACCCATGTTTTTATATGATAAAATTATGTTCTATAGAACAAATGACATGCTACATCGAATAAAAACAAACAATGATTATTTAAAAATAATAATTTTAAACCTTTAAATAAAAATTTCTGATAAGAATAAGATTTAATAACTATATATAAATATATATTATATTGTTAAATTTTTAGTAAATAATCAATCAATTTTTGGTAATGCCTTTTCCTTCTTCCAAATATGTTTTATTTTAATAAGATTTTTATTTATTTTTATTAATATTATAATTATTTTCAAGTGATTTTAGAATAAAAAATTATGGAATAAAATCCATTTATTATACCACCATATCATTATCAACATAATAATATATTTTGGGATATTTCATAAAATAATGATTTTTTGTGAAGAATGAATAATATTGATTTTATGTAAAAATATCATTTCATTCAAAAAATTAATTTAATAAAAAGTCACATTATTAATTTAATATTATTTAATGTTAATATAAGGGTTAGTTAATTATAAATAATCCAATTATATATGTTTACATCACATTTATAAATTATTTTAGTATATTTTTATTTTTAATATTACAAACACATTTTTCTAAAAAGTGTTTTAAAATGTATAATGTATGTCCATTTTAATTAACTAAAATAACAGATAATGAGGATTTATCTAAATAAAAATTATAAACTATATATATATCATTATTAATTGCGATTAATATAATGAAGATGGCTAGTTATAGAATTAAAGTAAAACCATATTTTTCATAAAAATGTATTTTTCAGAAAAACACTTAAAATCAGGATTTTGGGATTTATATTAAATTAAATTATTCCACATTGTGAATTTATTTTTAAAAAATTTATTCCTTATTTTTTATCATCCTAATACATATTAAGTGATAATTTCAACTTAATTTTTGAAAAAACAAACACTAACAGAACTAAATATTTATTACCATGGTAAAAGGAAAATAGAAGGGTAAAAATAATTTAACAAAGACTAAAAACAAGGTAACCATAACAGTATGAATATTTATATTTCCTTCTCATAAAAATAATTATTACATTTTTTCAATATTTATTTACTTTCTAAATGATTAATTAATCAGTTTTATAAAAATTTTAATTTGATACAATAAAACACAAATTGTATTTTTATATAATATTCAATTTCAATTTAGAGATTAATTTTTATGAATTAAGGAATTTTTGTAATAAATTATAATTTAATTTAATAATATTATGAAATTATTATTGATAAATTTAATTTATAATATAATTTTTTTGATGTAAAATGTAATTTTCAAAACTACTCGAAAAACTATTTCTTTCAAAAACATAACATTTAGTAATAAATATAAATTCAAAATTTAATATTAAATTTCAATGATTTATAAAATTATTGATATAAAATTATTATTATTTTTCGAATCATAATGTCAAAATTATCCAATGGTAATTTTTTCATAATTTTATGAGACAATTGAGTTTTTGGAAAAAATTAAATATGCTATAAATATATAGTGTGTATTTTGACATCATAATGACCCAAAATTAAAGTAATAAACACTATAACGAGCCATCAAAACCAAATACCTACTTCACTTTTAATATAATTTCATTATTTTTTAATTATATTAATTTCAAAAATCTATTGGGAATCCTATAATACCTATTGTATATTTTGAGGTTTTAAAATCATTTAATTATGGGCATGACTGACATCCACATCAGCACGAGTATTATTTTTTTTGAATCATGTAATTATCATATAATTAAAACCACCAATAGTTTTTAGAAACCATGGGAAAAAATGGAAGGTTTATTGTTTTTTAATTTTATTATATAGAGTCCAAAACCTAAATTTGGGAAATGATAAAACTTTTTCCACTCATTTCCTATATAAACCCACAAAATATCCCCTTTAACATAACTTAAAATCCATTTATCATGTCTTTACTCTACCATAACCTTTATAGAGTCCCTCCATGGTGCCCCAAAGCTCTCACGAAGTTCCACCAATTTTTTTGAGTCCCAATCTCATAGAAAGGGATCTTCTTATCCTTATTTCAATTCAATAACCTTATTCGAATGTTTTATTTATAATTTAAATTCGTTATATTATAATTCATTTATAAACATGAACTTAATTTCCATTTGATTTTATTTCAATGATAGATCATTTATCCTCTCTCATTTTTACCATTACCAAACTCATTACTATGCTGAAATTTCACAATGGATTTCTCATTCTTTATTATTCAATATCCTCTTTTATGTTATGCCTCTTAGTTTCTATTTTTGGTTGTTTTGGTATCATTTCCTATTACATCATTACATTCCATATTATTTATAAATTATGAGAAACACATTTCACTATTATTAATTTGTCTCATAAGCCTTTGGTACACCATTTACCAAGCTGAAATTAAGTAAGGGTTATTTTCATTCTCATATTTATTAAATTTTATTCATTAACTTATATATTATATTTCTAATTAATAATCCTATGATATGTTTTTAAATTTTACTATTAATATAAATTTAATGTAAAAATAATGATACAATCATTTTTCTCTCATCAACCCATTTAATGAATCTTTATGTGAAGCCTACTACTGAAATTTTACAACATTTTTTCATGAAAACACAATTGTGTAGTGAATACCTTACCCATTTATTATTAATGGTATTGAACTTTATAAACTAATTATTTTTTAATATGGATATATATGTATTTATTTGAAACTACATGATTGCATAATACAATATGACGATGAATGAATTGATGTTGTATGATTTTTGTGAAACACATAAGCAAGGGAATGAAATAAATGTGACTGGAGAACCCAAACTTATATAGCACTCCATAACATATGGTATTGTTTTATTCTCATTAGATGTCTTGAATGGTATTAGAGAGTCATAATAATCCATCATGGGGATTTTTACACCATGAATTCTTTGTGGGTTAGCCTTGAACTATGTTTACGATATGATGTTTTATGTTGTCTCCACATTTCCCATGTTGTATTTATGATTATCATAAAATATCATACCTCATTGTTCATGTTCATGATTATTAATTCTTTTATGCCCAATTTATATTTTTATTGTCTAAAATTTATTACTTTATTCATGTTATTCCATTTGTATTATCATGCTATTCATTGTATCCCACCCCTTTCATATGTATGTCTCTAGGTTATCCCATGCAGTGTTTTGTACAAAGGAATACAATGATCACGTTCATGAAGTTTTTAATGAATATGATGTGTTTCTTATTTTAATTAGATCTGTAATGTACCTAACTTCCAAAGACACTAGACTTCTCGATCTTACAAGTTCAATTATGTGTTTTTTAATAGATCATGACTTAATGTGTAATAAAGAGAGGGGTTGTCATAAGTATTCACTTTCCTACCATTAAATCGATAACCTTTATTGTTGAAGAATTCCAATCACTAGAATTCTACATCCTAAAATGAACCTCTAATTTGAAATATGTATATGAATAAACACAAAAAATACAACAAATACATGTCATAGATAACATAATATGGTTATATCTGCTACAATAATAAGCCCCCCATAGATTAGTGCTTCCCCATATGTAGTCTACATTCTCAACACTAATTAAAAAAACATGTCTGACCTCTAACAGTTGTATATAACGGAAGGGGGACTAGAAGCCCCTCCACATATAGCCCCCATCATATATAAAAAATTAGGGGATGAAATGGAGTGGGAGGATCATGAATAAAAAATATCAAACAGTGATCGATGATAAACTAATTATATGCAATGTATTGTGTTTTTAGATTGAACAAAATTCCAACAAAATTTGATTTTTCTCATTTGATGGACATTTTGTTTTGTAAAATAAGATTTAGAATCAAATTTCAAGACATGGAACACTTCTATGTATTTTTTTATACGTGGTTTAAAGCCCAAGTGGTTCATTGGATGTTCCATTTTGTTTTGGGAGTGTGGGGGCATAATATATCCGATTTTTGGTGGACTGGTATGGGAAATATATTTTTCTGAAACCATGAAGACCAAAATTTTAAATTATAAGGTTTATATAGGTGATAAGATTTTATCCCCATAGGCTACAGATGGTTTCCCAATTAATGTGCCCAACCGACACGTTTAATATAATTTGAACAGTTTGTGTGCTGTGTTCATCAAATGGTTGGTGCACAATTGGACAAACCATGCAGTAAAACCATGCAGGGTAATGGTTATTAAGAAGCAGGAGCCACATGGTTGGCACAAGGTTTGTAAAAAACATGAGACCATGTTTTAATGGAGAATTTGCCATTATACTATTAATGGAAAACACATTAAGCCCTCTTTTTATCCTCCTTCAATCCAGACCATAATAAATTCTATATTGGATGAGTATGTTGTTCTAATAATTAGTTATGAGGTATATAGGATTTACCATAATGTTTCATTTCCATAAAAATTTATTCAGTTGTGCCAGACAATGAAATTTTCACATGTATCCTTAAAATGGATTTACTTTTTCATTAAATTGATATACACACCATTCTATGCTCCTAGTGATCGATGTTTAGTAGTTTGAGGAAGTTGACCTCAATCATGGAAACTGCATTGGTGTTCTGGCATGATCTTCCCATTTATAATTAATATATAAAATAACTTTAAAACCTCCCATGTGATTAGTTTGTGTCATAAATGGTTTTTACCTCTTTTATATAGATTTTGAGTGAAACTTATGAACCTCCTAAGTGCATGTCCCAACCTATAAATGGAATTTTCCATGTCGGTTGTTTCCTCAATGATCAAAGCACCCTCTAAGTGCCTCTACAAACCAATAATTATATCTTTCCATATTTGATAGCCCTCTAGAATGATTAATTTTTTTTTGATTAATTGAGATATCTCTCTTGAATGTGATGTTTTTGTGAGTTAAATGAATTGATTTCTAATTTTTTTTTATGTTTTCTAATAAATCCCCTTGATTAGGTGTGTTGTATTCATTGGGAACTTGATATCTATTCTATGTATGGTTTTAGATGATATTATTTATATTTAATTACTTTGATAGGTGACGTTTCCTACTTATTTAGGTGACCAATTTTCCTTATAAATAAATAACAAATGGGCGTCATCCTTCTTAATGTCTCACTAATTCAGGGTAAAACATTATTACTAGAATAACCCCTTGTATTTTAATTTAATTAATCAAATGACTTATAAATTATCTGAGTGATACTTAGGTTTCATTTCGAGGAATTCCTCGTAAGAACTAATTGTTCTTGTGGAAAATTTCATTTATGTGTTATGTATATGATGTAGCTGATACTGGTATTCCATGATAGTGTCATTGTGCATTCTCTTTATCTCATTTTATGTGATTCCAATTATATAGGGAAGAAACATTAGATGGTGTCATTGGTGAGATATTTGTACCATGCCATCAGTGAGAATTGGTCCCCTGTGTGAGACACTAGCTACAAGCTCAGAGGATTTTATCTCACATTAGGTCTAGAGTGATAATTGTGAGGCCTACCTAGAATCACATTGGATGGAATAAAATGATAGTGTGCATTGGAATACACTTAGTGTGATACATTGGTTCTTTATTAAGGAACTCCTTGGATGGTCTTGTGATTCCAATTACATAAAATTGGTAGAAATTGTTTATTGAAAGGGAAAATGTTATATATACTTTTTTTCTAGAGGGACGTGTTTGGAATGCTTAATCACAAGTTTGAGGTTGACCCATCTCACAATACTTGTTTTATACCAGCTTTCATTTTCACCTTTCCCTTATCTCATTAATAACAGTTTACTATGGTTCAATCATTTCTGGCATAGATTGAAGTAGGCATGGTTGGGCTATGTTTCATTGAGGATCTTATTTCTGAATCAGTTGTTTTTTTATTTAAATTGATTCTCTATCATTGATATACTAGAAAAATGTTTTTTTATATCAATGAAATGGATTATTATTTAGACACCTTTGGTGGTGGCCTATAGAGTTTATCTGACACCCTAATAGGGATTCCATTTGATTGTGTTACTTGATAATATATTCATTTTCATAGGACCTTCATTTATTTCTTGTATTTTAATGCATGTACCTTGGAGATAGGAGCACTGGACTAAGTTGGAGCTTAGGATGCTCCCAAAGTTTTCCCTCTAAAACATTCATTTGTTGTCTTTGTTCTTGTATTGAAATGTTTTTTGTAACTTAATTATTATTAATATTTATTATCATTTTGGAAATTAATACACAATTTTATTGGTGTTGGACACATTTACTCACATATTATGATTTTATTCCATTTATTAACCAACCTTATTTATATTTGTTTTATTGTCTTTCGTTGATTCTTTATTATTATTATATTTGTGTACCTCTCTAATCATGAGTTTATAGTCTCTCCACCATACCACCATTACACCCAAATTTCTAGTAGGCAACCTCTAGCATATTCTTATGAATTCTTGAGGCCATATGGTGATCAGTTCGACTACATGGTTAGTGGTGATTCGGGCTGCCATTTTACAATGTGGTGTCAAATCCTTTTTTTTCATTTTCCATATAGGTTTGGGCTGGTAGATAGTAGACTAGAAATGTGTTAGAACATGGTAAATATACATGCATGGGAGTGATCAACCAACCTATTTTGAAAAGTGTGGCCAGGGATGGGACTATATTTCTTACAGTTCGTTATTTCAGTTTATTTTGATTTTACCATTGAGTGATTGGAGTACATCAATTTCATACTAATTTTTTATATTGATTGTATTTACCCTTATCCTAGTATCTTGAGGATATAAAATTACATGCATCATTATAGGTACAGAGGGATTCACATTCCTTTTATATTCCATGGCAGGTGAATTGCATTGTTAGACTATCTGAAAATTAATATCGTGCCTTTTTTGTTATCTAATTATATGTTATATTATATGATAGATACTTCAAGTAATGTTATTATCCCCTAGAAACATTGGAAATTCATTTCATGCTTGTGCATAAATTTTTTTATGTTTTTAATTAACATTTTTTGTTTTGTGTTATGCCATTCTTCCATGATTTTAGTGCTATGATTCACAGGTAGTTGTGCTTCCATGGTCATGTAATTTCCTCATATGGTTAATTTTCCTGATAGATTACTTATTTACAATGATAAACCTGATGAAATTTTATGTTTAAAATTCCCAGTTATATGATTTAAAGTGAGCAATTTTTCAATGATGAAATAACCAAATTAAATATTTATGACATGTTTGAGTCATGAACCAATGGTTCTATGGGATGGAACATAATTATCGAGGTTAAATGGGATCCAATATCCAATTTCCTATGTTTATGGGTTCTTTATTAATTGGAACATGGTGAACAATATAACCAAACCATTATTGATTATCTTTATATATTTAATGTCTATTTCATGAATGTTGGGTCTATTGAAATTTATTTTTAGCCTAAATAAAGTGGTTGTGAATAATATAGACCCTTCCTTTAATTTGTAATGTATATGGGCACATTAAAAATTGATAAGTGGTAACCCATATTAACAAAAAATATTTTATGAGCATTCATATTAGAAAATTATGAGAAAACATAAACATTTTTGGCCTTATGTAAATTGGATTTCTTCTTAAGTCATGGGCCTCCATTTCATGGGATTAATGACCAGTGTAGATAAAATTATAAATGAAAAACTAGACCCATGTAAGTTAATTGGGGCATGTTGTTAATAAAATTAACCTAAATAGGATATTTTCAAAATCTAAATACTTAAATATTTGGGTTTGTTTTTAATGAAACCATGATTTCTTATTGGGACCCTAGTAGGTTTCCTTTACATTGGTGTACCAAAGTATATAAACCCCATTAGGGTATTTTAATGAAGTATAAATATTTTTAATTAATGTGTTCACTTATATGGTGGAATATAACATTATAGTAACCACTTAATTAATTAGAGGCTATAAATTACTTTTTTTGGTTCTATTTATATGAGGAATTAGTTAATTAATATTCCAATTGAAACCTAAAAGGTGTTTTCCTTGATAGATTACAATATAGATTATATTTAACTAATCCAATTTAGATATATCGTAAATAAATTATTAAATTTTAAATGGGGTTTATATAATCAATTGATTAATTATGATTCGATATAGGTCAATTAATACATGTTTAAAAATGTATGCAAATTTCTTTTTCACTATGTCCCTTATATCATTTCCCAAAAATGTCTCACATACTTTAAATTTATGTTTGGTATTAGATTATAATTAAATATAAACAATGAAATTTTTAAATAACTAAATTAGTTTTGGTTTAGTGACCTAAAGTGAAACCATAAGAGGTTATATTATCCTTAACCCTTGTGTATGAGTAGTTGAAATATTTCTTCAGTTTTTCCATAAAATGGAATGTGAGAGTTTCTATAGGATTATTCCTTCCTATGTTAGAATATAAATGATAAGACTTTAGTCCTAGTCACCTTCTATAGTAATGACCTCATATTGGTTTAATTCTTTTCTCTTCAGTTAGGAGCTTTACAATTGTAGGTAATTCCCACTGATCTATAAAAATGTTTCTTGTTGCTTACTAGCAGTTTATCTTTCATGGTACTGTTCATATGTCATAGTCTCATGTATGAATGTTTTTTTAAATGAAACCATGTTTTGATGAGTGTTTGTGTATTTTTGACCCTTTCATAGAGTGTGAAAATTATTAAATGCTCAGTTCTATGGTTCTAGACATGCTGAGGACATGGTAGGCTTAATAGTATGTTGTGTGACCATTATATTCATTCATTTTTAGTGTTGGTAGACTCGAGAGGTCATTATTATGTTCTAATGACTTATGGATTAATTCAACTCAGAGTTAGTTCTTCCCATGGGACACCAGATACTGGAATGCATAGGGTGGATAAGCCTATGTATAATATCAGGGATATACTGTTTTCTTGTGTTGTGTTAGGGTTTTATGTGTCAATGTAGAGATACCCATAGGCTTCTTAAATTGTTCAATGAACCATTTAATATTAGAGGAACTCATACCAGACATTATTTTTTATTCTTAAATACAATTCAGATCTGAATTAGAGTGACCTGGGTGTTAATAAGGGCCAACACTCATCCAAGTGTTTGTGGTGATGTTTCGACGATGATTATATGTTTGACACAGTAGTCTGTCTTTTTGGATGTATGTCTCAAACTATGGTTCACTTGGATGTTACTCCAAATGATTGTCATGTTTAAGTATATATGTGAGTCTAATATTGTGATATTAAGTGGATAGTCTATATTTCTCTTTAGTTTAATGCTTGATAAAATTTTATTTACACCTCTAGGACCCGCTGTCAGTGGTTGATGAAGTGTGTGACCTAGTATGAGTTCCTTTCTCAGAAAATATAATGATAAGGACACTCCTAAGGTGGGGATATTCATGTTAGTTCAGGATAAACATTTCCTTCTAAATATAATCCACACAAACTAGAAGGATTTCTTTTGGAAATGGTTAGTTTTGACACTGTGAGGTACTATAATTATGTATGGTTTGCTGCATGAGCAACATATTTAGATACCACTGTCCAGGGATGGACATCAGTGGTTGTGATTAAGTATGAAATTATTCTTTGTGGTTATGAAATCTTGGTCAGTTGATGAAGATGTATCAGTAGGTGAATCTGAGGTTCTCTTAAGAAAGTCATCATGTGATGGTTATATTTTTTATCCATTATTTGGTTAACATGATTGGTTTGAAACAGTACCAAGTAATTAAATCTATGGGTATAGGGATTGTCTTAGGTCCGTTTTAGAGATCATTTAAACATTACTAGTGTTATCTTGTCTTAAAGTTGATAATCATCCCTATCATAGTTTCATATAGGTACACTAAGTGATCATTGGTCATATAGCTTGAGAATGTTATAAAAACTGTTTGGATTGATTGTGTGGTTTCTCATAGAGTTAATTTTAGATGGTTTGGTTTGACATAGAACAATGGTTAGTCTGAAGTGATACATGGGTTCTAAAGTAAGAACTATGTGGATGGGCTCAAGGGAACTATCCATTTTCCTTAACATGATCACTAGGGGGATCCCGCTTTAGGGTTATTCAATATTATAGATGTGTGGATGTTCGGATTTGTACCAATGTATACCTTATATGAACCATTTATGGTTTTCCATGGATAAGCTCCTTGATCAACTACTATTTATCTTGATTTTTCCATAAACCTATTTCAATCTTGGAAGATATGTTTAAATGGGTGTTGATCCTATTGTGCTAGATCGGGTGTTCACCTTTGTTCATGATGAGACACAAAATCATAATGTGGGGTTTTCCCTAAAGATGTCACCAGAAGCTGGTTATGGGATTTGATGATTATTCTCTGAAAAAATATTGAATTTCCTTCTTTAGAATTATTTGGGATTAACTTTTATAGTATGGAAGCCATATATTCCATGAATTTTGATAATGGTCGGCCGGTTGTGGCCTAACCTATCTCCCTTCGGTTTCAGTAAATCTGGTCAATTTGGAATCGAACCATTGATCAATGGGGTCTCATTTCATGAGTGTTTTTGGAATTATATGGGGATTATTTGAAGGGGAACACCAATGGTAAGGATTTCATGTTTTGAATTTGGTTCTTAAATGATAGAACCTATGGTGGACATACAAAATGTTGGGTGGTTAAAGAGATGATGTAGGTATTGTGTCTCTAGTTTTACAGACTCAGGTAATCCCCATCCTAATTATTTAGTTCAAAACAACAAGTGTTGGCTTGAGTTTTTACTGTTCTTGTACAAAATTCTAAGGTGACCCTCATAGGTGCATTGAGTGTTTGAGAAAAAACACAACCATTTGAGTAATACATCAAAACCCAAGTAATTAGAGTGATAATCCTTATGTTTCCCCACGGTTTCTCAGGTAGGAAAAGATATTTGATGGAGAGATTGTAACATCCAGTGTTTTTGGAACAAATGAAATTCCAAGGGAATTGGAATTTTTTCGTTCTGATGATGTTCCATTTTTTAAATCAAGCATCAGAATATAAATATGATATTAAGAACACTTCTATGTGATTTTTAGATGGTGTTCCTCCATTGTTTCGTAATGTTTCAGGGGTGCTAAGACCCGAAATACCATGTTTTTGGTGGATTATTAAGGGTACACATTTTTTATGGAAATCTACGCCATGCTAGTGAAAACCATGAGACAATTGTAGGTTATCAGAAGTGATCTGCACAGGTTGTTCACAATTTCCCAAACTATTCTCCCAAACCACACACATAGTTCCATTTGGATAGTGTGTGTGAACTATTCATCACATGGTTGGAAAACATTTGTCCAAAGTATGAGTCAAATTTCATTGTTCTCTATATATATGTATCAATAACATCTCAATTTTTTATGATTCTTTTCTAATTTTATATTCTAATATGTTGATTAGTTTTTTCATGAGGTAATTTTTTTTAATTTTCAATGAGGAATAATGATTCTTTGATTTTTTATAAACGATACAAAATAAAACCACGATATTTGAAAAGTAGGTCATCTCAAGCCCAATTTAGGTGGTCTATAACCTTTAAAAAATGTTTTGTTTCCTTGTAATGTGTTTCCATTGTTCCATAATATTGGTTTCCACACACCACCTTAAAATTTATTTTTTAACGAAATTGATATACAGAAATTTCTAAGCTCTCGGTGATCATTGTTTTATAGTTTTAGGACTTTGACCTGAATCATGGATACCCCTCGGGTGCACCGACATGATCATCCCATTTAAAATTAAATGATAAAATAACCTGAACACCTCCTACGTGTTTTATTTGGTTTTTAAATGGTTTTCCCTCTTTCATATAGATGTCGAATGAATCCAAGGCACCTTCTATGTGATTAGACCGAACTATAAATAGAATTTCCCTTTTGGATGGTTTCCTCAGTGATCAAAGAACCTTCTAAGTTCCTATTTGAACCATGAATTTTTTCTTTCCATGTTTGATAGCCCTCTAAAATGATTCTTTTTCAATGAATTGATTTATTCCAATTGAATGTGATGTTTGGGTGAGCTAAATTATTATTTTTCAAATGAATGTCATGTATTCAAATAAAACACCTCGATGAGGTGCACTATCGTCAATTTGGAATTTATATTTATGATATTATTGTTTTTACTTGGGGGAATTCAAATTCAATTTGTTTAATATTTAAACAATATTACTTATTTATGTGGCCCCTTTTCAATCAAATGAAATTGAAAATGGATATGGTCCTTAATTTTTCATTAATTCATTATAAGACATGCATACTATAATGGCCCCATTATATTTTAATTTAATTAATTAAATGACTTATGAATTACATTAGTGACACTTGGGTTTCCATTCAAGTAATTACAAGGGTGTTATCATCATTATTTTTGTAAATTTCACTCATGGGTTATGTATATGTTAGGGGTGATGGTATAAAAGGATGTGATCAATGTGTGTTCTCCTTTCCCCATTATAAGAAATACTAGTTCCCTAGGGGAGACACACTGTATGGGATCAGCGGAGAGATGTTTTTACTAGGCTATGAGGGAGACTTATCCCCTACATCATATACTAGTTATGGCTCAGAGGTGGTTGTCTCACATTAGGTTGGGAGTGATACGTACAAGGCCTTCTAGGGATCACATTGGATGGTTTCCAAAAGTAGTAAGAATTGTTTCTCTCCTGGTGTTATACACATGTTGCTTATTAAGGATCACCTTTGATGGTACCAAGATTGCACTTACATGAAATTGGTAGTTAATTTTTATTAAAGGATATTGATATATACAATTTTCCTTGTGGTAGGAATTCACCATGACAAATCACTTTCTTTGGGCTATCCCATATCATAAAACAAGCTCCATAATAGATTTTTTTCAGGTCCAATAGGATAGATACCCTATGAGGGGGGTGTGGTGAATCAGTGTATTCTAGATTAAAATAACTGCCCCTTTTGATCTTTTTTTCAGTTAGAAAAAACACTATTTTCTCTTCTTCCTATTGCAGAGTATGAACAAACCATAATGCATGCACATGACATAGAAATTTTACTTGGTTCACCATCTTTGGGATACATCTAAAGAACAAACACCAGTGATGTGCGGTTCTACCAAATCTACTATAAGTGAAATAATGGTTACAAGTTCGAAGTGGACTCAATATCCCTCATGATTTACAACAAATCACAATTTTAATTCTCACTGCTCTCTCAAATGAAGTGAGATAACTGATTCTTCATAAGATCCAATAAGAGATTGAATAGTTGTAGTTCCTTTTATTATCACTAATGAATGTATCCACCAATTTATGTATATTCTATTTTGATGTAAAATTTCATACATGGATGAATACCCCTTTCCACTAAAAAATGGGAAATAACCTTTGAAATACTTTATCAAAGCTCACTGCTTCGCAAAGCTCCATATTTTTCAATGCTCAAAAAATCTATCACAAAGTTCCTACATCTTTGAAAATCACACACCTTTTCAGAGCTCACTTCAATGTAGATCACACTTCTTTACAGATCTCAAACCATCATTGAGCTCAATCCTTTATAGAACATAAGCCATCATTGAGATGAAGCCTTTGTAGAGCAACATACTTCCGGAAGCTCACTGAGCTAATGTGAAACCCCCCCTTATTCATGAAGCTATCAATTCATAGTGGCATTCACTATGGTCAAGACTACAATAGTATTTTCACAAACCTCAATAATTTTTTAAACTTTTCTTCACACAGCACCCCTTTCATTGAGAAATCAAAACAAATCTGAATTTTCTCTCTTAAGCTCATCGAAAATTAAGAGTGGTGACCTCTAATTTCTAGACGTGGTCATGGGTGAAACTCTTCTTCTTCTAGTGTGATTTCTGGATTATTCAAAATCATCTATGTGGAACATCTTCCATTCACTAAGCACCACTTAATTATTTTTTCACAATGATTTATTTCAAACACTTCGTGCCGCCATCTCAATGATCCCATGCATTGATCTTCACCTCTTCCATTCGTGAAGCTCCTCATAATCGTAGAACTCACCGTCATAATTATTCAAGTCTTTGTGAAATCCACTTCATCAATCCCATATTTTTGAAATTTACTCCTTTTCCATATATTGATGAGATCGTCAAGGAAATCCAATATTTGCAGTTCTCACCAAACTCCAAATGTTGGACCGTAAAATTTTGGCAAACACTAGAAAATGGCACCACCATGTATTTGTTCTTTTGTACTGCCTACAGATCTTCTATTACATTTTCACGATTCTCTTTCAACATGGATTAGCAGAAACATCTCTGGAACACAACAATTCACCATGAAAACCTGATTTTTCTATAAACACAACCAATCCAAAAATGTTGCAATGTTATATTGAGGGATTTTTTCAAAAAAATAATCCACTTTAGGTTTGTTGAAAACTCTTCTCATAACTATTATCTACACATTGATACCTCATTAAATCTTCTTCCATCATCTACCATCATTCTACTCTTGCAATTCAGATATTGACTAAATATTCACCCACCTCAAACATTATGCCTGCATGAGCAATGCTACACGTGAGAAACTAGAGTTGTATAACAAGTTCATAAACAAATAACTACATTTCTAACACCAATTTTTTATTCCATTCCAACAACAACCTTCTGATTAATTCAAGAAACATAGTTTCCATGATATCTAATATTTTATTGATCACTTATAGCATCGAAAGATTTAAAAATCTCCCATATCCCATTGCTCTCCCTCTATTTGGCTACTCCACCTGTTAGCTTTTCCCTGTGTCTCTGAATAAGACATTTTCACCCATCTTTAGCCACAATTTCTCCCCCTTCCAGAGTCACTCTTTCTCCCCCATTGTCAACAAATCCAAAGGTAACTCCTTTGTGGTCAGAAACAGAGTAGAGAACACAAATCAGCACACTATTGACTATTTTTTTTGAATATTTTCTTCATTTTCTACTATAATGACATAATTTCTCTCAAAAAAATTTCATAACCACTTGTTAAAGAATTTATATTCATTTCTTTTTCCCGTGTATCCATGGAACAACCCCTTATCTCCACATGATTCAAATTTCCTTTGTTTTTCTTTATTAAGAATAAAGATCTTTCATCTGAGTATTAGGAAGTAATTCATTGTTGGATTATTTCCATTCCAAATCACATACATAGTCGTTCCCTCTATCAGATACAACATAGAACTGTTTGAAATGTAGACAAGTGTCAAAACTACATCCTTCCAAAATTTCCCTGGTAGGTCTATTTTAATAAGCATCATTATTTCCATTTTCTTAATGATCTAATTTATCCTCTCATCCACTCCATTCTATTGGGGAGTAATCACTTAATAAACTTTATTCCTTATCCCATGTTCCTCGAGATAGTCTTCCACCTAACTACTTGTGAATTTTGTACCATTATAAGTATGAAATGTCAAAATTTTCTGCCCAAAAAAACTTTTGATTCCCTTCAACATTGTTTTAATCATATGACCACATAATACTTATAGGAAATGAAAAATACCTATTCCATTCTACTTTATTAGTCAATGAAAAAAAATAATATCCCTTCTCTTGAATGGCTATTGGTGATATAACTCCACAAAAATCAGTATGCACCAAATCAAGCACTCTTGTTGACTTCTTTTCATTAGACCTTTATGTTTTTCTGATGATTTCACCTTGTTAACATGCATCAAATGTTTGAGTACGATCATGTGATAGCATTGGGAGGTCCCTAGATTCATCAAACTTCACTAGATATTCTCGGGATGGTTGGAATAGATGGCTCAGTCTTTTATTACACATCCTGTTCTCTTTCTCTCTAGATAAAATGCACATATCCTCTTCTCCACTTACAAGGTATAGATTTCCCTTTGTCCTTTTTTCCCTATTGGATAACTACACCATATATTCCTTTCATGACACATATCTACTCAGAAAATCTTATTTAATTCCATGAGTCACATAGTTGAATAACACTATGTAGATTGGGAGTGAGACCTTCTCCTACTAAGACATCACCATGTCTCATCTCTTTCCCCCAATGTCGTTCCTTTTCCGAGCTAATTATCTTCAGCTTTTCATAATTTACTAATTTGAAAAATTTTTTTTCATACATTATAAAAGAAACAAGATCCTTATTCCATGTCATATGTGATGTGAAACCACTTTCATGTATCCATGCACTAGAATGGTCTGATGGTTAAAGGAAGTTTTCTGCAACCACTACCTTCTAATCCCATTAGTTTTTATCCATGTTTTTGAATTCATACACATTATATATTCATGACATTGGTCTTCTTCAGAATGTAATGAACCATCTTAATCATGCATAACTAAAAATCAATTTTTCATTTTCATCGCACTGGTTGATTTTCTGACTATTTACTTGTGATCACTTTGGGTTCCATTGTTTTTCTTATGTATTTCGGTATCTTTAGAGATGGACACACATTTAGTGAATGTCCAATATTTTCACAACAATAACACCTGATGAAAGGTTCATTCCTATGTGTCACTTTTTCTCAATTAGATGTTCTTTGGGTCCTCTAAATCTTATGATTCTACTTCATACCCAAATCAATCTTCAATCACAGAATGGGTTCTTATTGTCAGACTTCAACCATGGTCACTTTCTATTTAAGATCAACTACCATACTTTCCTCATCATTCATATCAGTCTTCTACTATTGGTTTTTAAAAAATTTATGCTCCAATTCCATCTTTTCTACCTTATGAGTGATCTATATTTCTAATGTCACGTTGGGATTCAAGAGTTTTTCTTAATCCTTAAATTTTTGCCGCAAACTGAAAACCTCCTCTTCAAGTTATTTGATATGTTTCACTTTCCCCATTATAATGTTAGTCAAAATATCAATTTCGATTTTATGTTCCTCGATTTTCAACTTGAACTCAACATCTTTCTAATAGCTCCCTAGCATCAAAATCTTAATTTTCTCAATTTCTATTTTCATCTCATACTTTTATTCATATTTCTACAACATAGAGAGTTTGGAATCCTGAAAAAATTTGTTTTAGTTATTTTTAATGACTCTCAAAACATCTATTTCATCAATTTATTCTTCTAATTAATCATATGTAAATATACTTCCTTCAATTAATTCTTCATCATTTTAAATCTCTTCCAATTCCTAGATGTTCCCTACGACTACCACCATAGCATTCTCTCCATGGTCTTTTTAGTTCTATATCTCTTTAACCGCTTCAACCTCAGATTCATATGAGTTATCACATTCATGTGAACAAAGATTATTTTTGTTAAAAATGTTTCTATTAAAATGTTTCTATCCTTTCATAACGGATATATTATTCTTCATGTGGATTTCAACTTCATCCTCATAATCTTTTTGGATCTTTATGGGGCACATTACCACAATATGACCAACCATTCCCCCTCTAAAACACAATAGTGGATGTTTCCCCGTGAAATTTCTTTTTCCTCATTGAATGTTTGAGGAAAGGAATGAAATTACCTCATTTTTTCTCTTCTGGTTCCTTCGAATCTTCAATGATGAGCTTCTTAATTACCTTGAATAACACCTCTTTAGATTTTCCCTTTTCCATGACATCATTATCATCATTTCTCATTTCATTTTCTATAAGGGTATTATGAATGTTATCTAGTGTTAGATATTTCTTATCATTATCTTCTAATACTAAAACATTCGGATTGAGATAAGGTTAATGTTTCCACAAATTGCACTTCACAATATTTACATCTTCAATGACATCTCCCTTTTCTCACAGTTCTTCCACTACAAAAATTTCCATGTTAAAGAATGAGCGAACAGACTCATTCGGGTTTGTTCTCATAACTTCATATTTATTCTAAAGAACTTGAAGCTTTGCCTCTTTGAACTTTTAATATCCTTCATATATGTTCAATATCATTTCTGACATGGCATGTGATGATTTTCATGACATCACCTTCTTATAGATAGAATTGGATAGGGCTCCCCCTAATGCATTGATTCCCATGATGTCATCATCCAATTACCTTATTTTAGCATCAGATAATGCTCAACTATTGATTTCAGCTAAGATACCATTCATTGATGATGTAAACACATCCATTCCAAAAGAATGAAAGTAGTTTTATATTTGATTCTTTCATAGCTAAATATTATTCCCCTTGAAGATCAGAATCCCTTTGTGGTTGGTGACCTCCATTGAGAGAGAAATACCGATAACAACCACTCCATCTAATACCAATTATTTGGTCTTCTATGCTAGATACCCTGATAGGGGGATCATGGTATGATAGATTAAAATAAATGCCTCTTTTGATATTTTTTTTATTATTAGACAAAACTCTCCTCTCTCTGCTTCCTGTTGCATGGTATGAAAAAACTATAAAGAATGCCCAAGACACAACAATTTTACATGGTTTACCCTCACTGGTCTACATCCAAGGAGAATAAACCTGTGATGTGCCAATTTACTGAATCTTCTATTATATCCCTAATGTTTACATGTTCTAAGTGGACACATTGTCCCTCTTTGTTTACAACCAATCATAATTTGAAAGATCATTGCTCTCTCAACTTATTTTTGAGCATTGCTTCTTCAGAAGATCCAATGACAATTTAAGGACATTTAGGTCCTTTCATTATCACTATTGAATTCATCCTCCACTATATATAAATTCTCTTTTGATGTCCAATTTTCATCCACTGATGAATACCCTTTTCTACTGGGCACTAATCAATAACCTTTGAAATACTTTTCCAATGCTCACTGCTTCTCAAATCTCCCTATTTTAAAAATCTCAAACCAGAAATTGCAAAGTTACTACCTCTTAAAAAAGTACACACCTTTACATATCTCGCTAACTTGTAGAGAAAATAGATTTGTAGAGCTCAAAACATCATTGAGATCAAGCCTTCACAGTGCTCAGGTTGTCGTAGAGCTCAAGTCTTCGCCTAGTGACTTCCATCACGATGCTCACTAAGCCAACACGGAACAACCCTTATTTATAAATCTCTAAATACATAGAGGCATTTAAATTATTCAATACTAGGATAGTATTTTTATAAAGCTCAGGAATTTCTTTGAAACCTTTTTTCACAGAGCACCCCTTGCTTTGTGAAATCAAAACGACTTCATATTTTATCTCTTATGCTCATTAAGAATAAAGTGTGGTGGCCACTTATTTATAGGCATGGTTGAATGAAGAGCTACACTTCTTCTGAAGTGAATTCTAGATCATTCAAAATTGTCTTTGCAGTGCATCTTCCCTTCTCTAAGCACTGTTGAAATTTTTAATTGTCCCAATGATCTCCGTCAAACACTTCCCACCAGCAATAAAATTCTACCTTACAATGCTCTTGACCTCATTATTTTTTGAAGCTCGTCGTAATCGTAGATCTCATTGTCAAAAATTTCCATGTATTTTTGAAATCCACTTCATGAAGCCCAACTTCACAAAATTCATTCCTATGCCATATTTTGATGAGACATTCAAATAAATCCACCTTGTATCTATTCTTTTTCACCATCTCCAAATATTCTATTCCATTTTCGTCATTCGTTTTCAACATAGATTGTCAATACAATCTATAGAACATGAAAATTCACCATAAAAACTTACTTTTTCAACAAGCACAACCGAACAAAAAATGTTTCAATGTTACCTTGAGGGATTTTTGGCCAATAATTTTCATTATAACCTTTTCTTTATCTCATTTATACAGGTTACCAATGGTCCTTACATATCCATCTTAGTCCCAATTAGTTATGGTGAAGTCAGGTGTCCTTGAGGAACTTGATCCTGACTCAGTTGTTTCTTTATTTTCATTTCTTGTTTATCTTTGATATATTGGAACACTGTGTATTTTATATACACGAACTGGATTCAACTTTAGACACCATTGGTGGTTTCATAATGGGTATATCTCACACCCTTATCGGGAAACCATTGCACTAGGGTATTTGAGGATATCATCATGTTCACAAGTCCTTGGTTTATTTCTGGTACTACCTGATTGTACCTAAGAGATATGAGTACAAGATTGAGTTGGAGTACAGGATGCTCATGGAGTTCTCCCTATGGTCCCTTCATTTCCTTTCCCTGTTCATGTATCAAAATGTTTTTTTGTACCTTCTTTTTAATCAAATTTTTGTATCATTCTAGATATCCATTCATATGTGTAATGGAATTGACTAAATTTACTATGTTATTATGATTATCTTTCGTTTCCTTACCTTATTTATTTACAATTCATCCATTGTTGTATGTTGATTCATTATTGTTATACTTATGTGCCAATATGATCTCAATGGTATAGTCTTTACACTGTACCAAAAATACATTCTCACTACTATTCATTTATATTTGGCATATGAGGATGCATGCATGAGTCCATGTGGTGACCGATCCTCCTACCGGTTTAGTGGTCAGTTGTGATAGGATGTTACGTCGTACCTTGAACTACTCTTAGATATTATAACACTCGAGCCTCAGATGTGTACAACTAACTACAAATATATCATATTATTATTTAATTTTTACCCCATGAATTCTCTTTATCATAGGTCTCTATAGATGGTAGCCATCATGAGGCATCCATCTTCCAACTCGACCTCATATCAGCTACTACAAAACCTATGATCCCTGCCACTAAAAATGCCTCAAAGGAAACTAATACTGCTAAAAATTGGTGTGAATTCCCATATAATGTATAAATCCATGAGAATTTATAAATTGTCCCTGGTGGTGCTCAATTTTCCATTTGATGTGGAACAATGATGGAAAACCCCAAAATAAATTCGAAAACCACGTAGCCCTAATGGTTGGGAAATAATCTTCTACAGCTAGTTCCCCACTAAATGAAATCTTGATTGTCTGAACACCCATGACCCACTGCCCGAATATCTACTCCTCAAAAAGATAAGATAGAGACCCTTATAGATCTTAAATCCAAAGGAAATAATTTGATCGTTAACCTAATCCTTAATCTATACCTCTAAATACCTTTAGAGTTTAAATGGAGTTACCAAATACTTGATTACTATGCATAAGGACTCATCTAGATACCCCACTATAGAGTCCTCATTTAGAAAAAACATCTATATAAAATTTCATGATATCCTTAAACATGATCCAAAGATCATGAAAACTTAACTCCCATACTAAAGGGAGAGAATCTCCGGCCCTTTATATTCCATCATTGTTAGTGATAGAATCTATTCCTGAAACTCCCTCTCTATGTTTTTCTGAAAGACATATTCCTCCTTGCCATCACTAGGAAACAACATCCACCACTAACAAACAACTCCCTATATCTGAATTAATTAAAACATATCAGATAACTCAACATGAACTCAGATCATACCAAAAGTGATCTCGAGATCCTCCATCAATCACTACATCTATAGATTCAAGACACTCCCCTCATACATTCCCAAACATTGCCTCTAAAATGAATTCAAATATCACTTATATTTCTTAAAATCATCTATTTAATTGACCCTCTGGACATGAAATGAATTCTCTTATTGAATCTCAATGGCATAGGAAACATGTATGTGACTAGATTGATCCATTTATGAAAGTGTGGAGAACATTATATTCTTGATAGGATGAAATTTTATCATATATATTTAATTAATTCATTTTATTTTCCAAAAATACCCAATTAAAACACAAAACAAGTCATCATGATCTGTGTACCTCTCATAGGTGTCTACCCTATATATATGTCCCTCTCAATTGGTCATTCAATAAGATTAGATTTTGTTCACTGAACAATAGGGGGCCTAAAATCCCATTTCTTAGCCAGTCTTCCTGGCCTATATCACGCACCATGGTCAATAGGTTCAATATCTATACTAGATAATGAAATACTTATAATTCCAAACTCTGAACTCCATCAATCTCTCAACAAAACATATGATAATATTATGTGATGACCCCCTACATCAAAATATACCCCAATGAGTGGAGAGTGATGATGACACCCCTAAGAATCACCTCCAATAGTCCTTAGGTTGGTGACTAGCACTAAGGGTATATAATCTCTCAGTATGGGAGGAATTACACTATAAAAATTAAATAGCATCATGAGATATGATAAAGAAGCCCAAAAAACTATCTAAGAGAATAAAAAGGTAAATTAAAAACTACCCATAAATCATGAATAAAGTAAAACTAATGCATATAAAATTATCCAAAAATGTAACAAAATAAATAAATCTACGATAGTGATCAAACCCCATCCCCACACAACTAGAAATGTTAGCCAAATACCCAATGTCCTACTGAAAAATTAAAATATTCATAATTTATATTTGGTGATATTAATATATACACTATATATGGATATATAAAAGGCCTAATGTGAACATGTGAAAATGGAATTCTCATTAACTAGTGAACTAAGACCAGAACCAACCATAACATATATGGGTTTTCTAATTAAACTAAGCCCCATAATAGATCATTCAAAAAATAACGTATAAAATACTATAACATAGAACATAAATAATAAAGGTGCCATGCTAATGTTACACCATTGATTTTATTCTGTCACACTCAAACATAGAATGTCTTGTGCTCCCAAACCTTCCACATATAGCACATCACATCAGATTATGTCAATAAACATCAAGTGAACTCATTATATCCATTCACATGTTTTTTTTAAAACACAAGCAACACATCACACCACATCCTTCCCACATACACCAAGGTCACACATCATATCACTTCACATCCTTCTTGTTGGCACATGGTCCACACATCACATCACATAAATTATAGAACAAGAGTAGCGGGGTATCATGAATGCAAAGGGAATCCTCCATGTTCTCCCCTCTAACCACACATGAACCCCACCACATATCACGTCACACTGCATCATATCTCACCCGTAAACATCAGGGCCAAAAAATCACATCAGACCACAACACTCTCACAAACACCTGGTCCACCCATCACCACTGGTTAATCTTTAAGACTAACCCATATTACTATTGTTGATTAAAGTGTGGGGTAGAGGGGGTTTCTAGCTAATTTTATCAATATAATCTTAGATTTAGGTGAAAAAACTTGGATATAGACAACATTGAGCACTAAAAATGTTATCTAACTTGTATGGAGAATGTATAAAATAACATAAAGCTACATGAATAGAGATAACACATTATACCCAACCTATGGGTCCACATAAACTACACAATAAAACACCAAAACTTCACAACCATACTATAGAACAACCGACACAACTGCTACCACATCTATATGAAACACTACACAACCACCACTTAAGAGATAGAATATTTCCCTCTATCATTTACAAGTTTCAAATTATTTTTTCATTTTTAATTTTATATAACATTAAACTAATCATCTTTTTATTTAGTTCATATATAAAGGTAATACAAATCCATTTCATTTCTATAGTGTTTATCTAACAAATTATTTTGTTTCGTTTATCATCACAGTTTATCCCATGGGTAATTAGGAAAATATCTCAACCACACCATAGTAAAATCATCTTAATTAACACAATGACCTCCACACTTCCACATATCCACCATCATCATAATGACAAACCCCCCATGAAATATCACCATGAATACCTCACACTACACAAGATCAACCGCCATGCACCACAACCATTGTTCTATAACCACTACACCACAACCAAAAATCACAATAAAACTGATGTATGAAACAACAAAACATTGGGAACACACATTTTTACAACTTTTCATCACACCACTATTCACTATAACCATATCAAGACTCTATGAACCACATCATACAACTTTCCACATAGAATATATTTTTACAGGCCTTCTCTTCACTGTGCCACACATAAGACAACCCATCCAGTCACCTGTATCACCATACTATAGGCCAAACCCTATAGAAAAAAACAGGAACATTAATACACAATAGAATGAAAACCCATCTTCCCAAATTATTCATGAGATTTCATCACATTAATTATTTAATTAGCATGTGTATTATCAAACAATACAAATTCTATGGGCAATGATTTTATTACCCAAATAAGCATTCCTTATACATTTATCATGTGCGTGAGAAAAAAATGACACAACAAGGTCAATACAACCTAATAATTACAATGAAAAAAAGTATCCCAATAGCTTTATTTTAATAATTGAAATTATAAATTCATTATATCATCAACAACATATATCAAATTATTAAATCAAGAGGAAATCCCACAATCCAATCAATTCAAATATTATAATTGATTATCTGATTAAACTGACACTTAATTTCTATCCAAAGGTAATAAAAATAAATAAAATGCATAAAATATCATATAAAAGGTTAATAATTATTATTCTTTACATCAATTAAGCTTTATTGTCTTTATACACACCATAGGGAAATGAATAAACACCCAATAAACCACTATCACATAATAAACCTACATATCAACCTACACCACACCACATGGTTATCAAAACACTGACCATACACTCCCCAAACTAGAACCACACAACCGTAGGGGTTCCCTAAAGGATGAAGGAAAAATATTAGGGAAGAGGGAAAACTAAACATGAATCGCCAACATGTATCCACCAGGACCCAAGGATATAAGTGGAAAAAATGTTAGGAATATTCGTCAAAATTTAAGAGGGTTTTCTACAAAATGTGTGTGAGAGAGTGTGAGGTATGGATGAATAAAATAAAATATCAAAGAAAAACTATTTAAAACCTGAAACCTATATATTTTACTTCTTGTAACCCTTTCAGGATGTATATTTCATGGGGTTCCGTGGTTTATAATCCATGAAGCACATACAAGGCATGAAAATCCCATATGTTGGGTTTCTACCGAAATTAAAATATCCTCTTCTTGGTTTTATTACATTCCATTAATTCACCTTTAATAATTTGAATATGTTTCATAGACCCCCCTTTCATACGTACAATGTGTTAAATAGTTTGTTTGTACAAGTTCTGAACCACCAACTAATGTCATGAATCCTATTTATGTTTTGAACTACCACCTATTGTACACAAATAACCCTAACCCCATCAATCCCTTGAGACCTCCTAATAACACCTCGAACTTCTCAAACATAAAAGTAATGGGTTGAGAAAGAATAGTTCATTACATTCATTATTAATTGAATCATCCATATTTATGTGTTCCATGTTTGAAACATAATCGTGATTCTCAAAATCGCTTAAAACCATCCTTCTAGCATGAGTACAAGCCATCAAGTCATTAATGACATTTTATAGGAGATAGTCTTTAAATTTCTCCCATTCCCTCAGTAAAGGTCTAAGTGGGTGTTCTTCCCAACATCAATTTCATTTGATGTAGGTGATTCATGAGATGTAAAAATATTTATTCCAACCCAAAAACCATCAATTTTGTGATGGTTTTTATGTTTATTTTCATCAAATTTTATTTTAAATTATTATTTTAAGAGATTTTTCTTTTTATTAGAGGATAAATATATATTAACTGAGTTATAGTACATATGAAAAATACATTCACTGGATTTGGGTTCAAACATTACTAAAATGTATTTTCTTGATAAAAATATTTTATTTACATCCAATCACTTTTAAATATCCTACTTTAGGATGTTTCCATTCCAAATATCATATAAAACCTATTTTAGGATGGGTCTTATAACAACATGAATCAAAAAAAAAACTTATGGTTTTGACAACATCATCCCAAAAATATTGGGAGAGAATAAAATCAATTATGAAAAATCTTGTAACCCCATGATGATATTGATTCCATAATTTAATAACCACATTTTTTAGGGAGTCTTTAGATTCAAAAAAGAATGAATATAAACATTTTAAGTGAACATTTCATCAAAATATTATCATTAAACAGTCCCCCATGATCGGTCTCAATGGATATGTTGGTATAGGTATTTTAATTTTTTACCTTAATTAAATATTTAATAAATAAATTATAATCCTCATTTTTATGAGACAAAAAATAAACCCATATAAATATTTTATAATCATAAATAACAAAAAAAGTGTTATATTTTCCTCATATACAAGAAAATATGGTTTGTACAAAAATATCAAGATGAATGAGTTGAAGTTCCTTAGAGGTTGATATTTTCATTTTATATTTAAAGCATTTTTTTTTCATATATAGTTTTAAATATTCCACAACATTGTAATTTGTGAAGTGTACTTTTTTTAATCTTTACTAGATGATTTCTATTGAATTTGACATGTGTGTTTGTGCTACAATGACAAAGGTTCCTATAAAAAATAAATGTTTGACTATAATGTGCACTAAATCATTTATCATTTTCATGTGAAATATATTTTATGAAAATAAAAAACAATATTTTGAAAATTATAAGAAGAAAATAAATGTTTTCCTTTGGAATCAAATACTTTTAAAAAATAATTTTCAAAGGAGACACGTAAACCATTATCACTTAATTAACTAATATATAGAAAATTATTTTGAAACCATTAACATACAAATAATAATTAATAAAATATGTATTTAAAACCCCATATTACATATACTAATGATCTTAATTCTTGATTTATCACTAAATGTGATGTACCCAATGTCAATATGATAAAGAAGACTGATCTCAAAGTAGTCACCCACAATGTGTTTGATGCACTCACTATCTGAGTACCATATATATACATGGGTTTTCTATTGAGAGTATTTTCCTAAAAATGATTTTTAATATAATGATTTTTGTGCATAAAAGGTCCAATCATGTTAGCTAAATTACATTTCCAAATTTTACTTATTTAACATCTGATTTTAATAATAGTTCCAAAAATAATATTTCAATGGAGATAAATTGTCTTAGGTATACCATAACATTAATTTGTTTAATTACATTTATAATTAATATTAATGTTTTTTCTAGAATAATTCAATATTTTATTTTTTGAGAATCCCTTAACAAATGTGGTGTATTTTTCGAATTTCCTTCTTGATTTATGAAATTGAAACCACAATGATTTTTTACAACTTATTGATAACCAACAATATTATTTAAAACAATATCATCTTTAGTGAACTTAGAAATAAAACATTTTTGATTTTTGATTTTTCATTATTATTGGTGTACAATATGTTTTTCTTTTAATATCATGGATAAATCATTATTTTCATTATCAATTTGATTGTATTCAGTAACAAATTGATAATATTAATTTTTTAGTTATTTCAATATTATTGTATGTTCAAAAAATACATCCTATAATTATTCATAATATAATTAACCTGAAAAACTAGAATATGTGTGTGATGAATTACCTTGGGAAAACAATCCAACTTTTCCCCAAAATGTACTAAGACATGATATGAAAGGAATTAATGACCTCTATGAGAAGATGACTCGCAAATGGGCATCGAATAAAAACTAATGAAAATGATTTCATCTTATAAAAATAGTATTTTTTATATATATCCATAAAATATCAATTACAAAAGTAATATTCAATAACTAAAGGTGTGTAAATGGTTTTAATACGACCAAAAATTAAATGTATACAAAACAACCAAGAAGGACATCTAAGATAACTACCACTACTGCATGTCACATGTAAGAATCCTCCCACCATCTCAAAACCCGCTACCTATATCTAGCAGATATAAACCTCAATTCTACCGAAAAACACCTTTCCTTGTCCTCATTAGAAAAAACAAGGTCTACACATCATTGAGGTAGTGTATATTGTGTGATCTATAGAGGATTAGTTGGATCCCACTCGCATGTTTCATTAACATTCTCTATAAAATAATCCAATTTTGAATAATTTAATGGAAAAAATGGAATTCTAAAAGATACATTGTTTTCTATCAAAAGCCTCATAAAAAGTTCCCTTATTCCTGAAAAAACAATAAATCTTGTTAGGAAATACAAATAAAAAATTTCAAATAAAAATTTATATCAATAAAATCATGTAACAAATCATTTCAAGTCAAATAGTAAAAATCCAAATCACAAAGGAAGAAACCCCTTGGATAACAAAAATCAGGCTAGCAAGGTCACGTGCCCCTCAATAGACAATCATGATATGTATGAACTCACATCCCTATAGACCATACATCAAAATATATGTATTAGGGGAACACCTCAGAATGTGAACTTCCTTCAATTTCAATAATTTCTTTATGAAAATTAAAATATGATATATAATTGAAAGACCACCCTTGAAAGTAAACCCCCATAAAATTATAATAGAAAATAATAAATACCAAACAATCCACCAAGATACCCAAGACATTCATTTATGAAATAATCAAATATTTTATATGTTTATTCAAATTTAACAATAATTTCAAAAAAACATTATTTAAAAACTTATTGGAATACAAAATTTTCAATCCATCTAAAAATTCTATGAAAATATCATTTCATTCAACAAAACGATGGGAAATACAACCATTTATTTAAAAACCTAGTTATAAACAAGATTCATGACACTAAACTATCAATAAAATTAATTTAGGAAACCATTTATATAATGAAGAGCATTTAATGTTCATATAACATAGGTTAGAGACAGATCCACCTACCTAAAGCATGGGTCACAAAACACCCACAATGGGACCACACACCCAAAGAAAATAAAAAAAAGGAAATAAATGGATGCCCAAACATCGATTATGACATCACAGAATTGAATTCATTAAGAAAAAGGGAAAACAAAGAGGGAATATCAATCCATACCTCACGAAACTCTCACTAAACATCACAATAAACAAGATATTTGGGATTTGGAAGACAATCACATAGATGATCTGGAAGTGATTGAAGAATGATCATAAAATCATCAATAGATCTTATAAATGAATCACAAAACAATTTCCAAAATCAAAAGAAATGTTGAAAATGAGAAGAAAACAACCACACTTACCAAAAGGGGGGGAACTAACCAACATGGTGATCAAAGAACCAATTATTCTAGCCTAAAAGATAAAGATTCATCCAAAATAAATAGTATATTACATAATTATTATTGAAGATGGTTGAAGATTATTGGGGTAGATATTAGAAATGAAAAAAGTTTTATTCTTTGAAATATAAATAATATATAATGTGAATTTCAGATTCATGATGTAAAATTTTGGAATTTATGGTATGCTGAAAAAAAACATCACCTTAACTTCAAATACCAAAATACAAGTTCATAACACAAGAAGCATTTCAAATCATAATTTATATTCACATTATTAAGGTGAAAATCCAAACTTCTTCCCATAATTAATTCATGTTGTGAATGTACAATTCATGGAATGAACCATCTTATATTGCTAATGTTCACCTCAGGTCCTTTGTAAACCTCTTAATTGCCTCTAACACCCCTGAAACATAAGTATGACCTATTAAACACTAAATAGAGTTTTTAAGTTAACTAGGATGTTACAAATATCCACACCATGGGACCTTATATCCTCAATATGTCACATGGAAGAAGGACGGTTCAATAAGAGGAGATGCCACATATCCCTCATTAACGTTTCATGATACCAAGTCTCGTGAGAATGTTATCTATCTGATTTAACATTTTACCAACATAATATACTTAACATTCAAGATTTTCATCCAATAATCAATGATCTCTACAAGATTCTCCAGAATAGAATCATCTGGATCTTACTCCTCCCAACTCATAACATGGGGCATATTTGGGTTTTTCATATTGAGTAGAGATATGTGGAAAACATAATGTATTACAATCCAATGACATGGTAATGAAAACTGATAAATAATCCAACCATTCCACAAAGATATCTCAATTGGAAGGACATATATTGGAACTATATTTTTATATTTCCCAAGACAATGGTCAGCCAATTGAGGGAAAATGTCAAGATGACAGAATCACGAATGAAAACAAAAAATGATGATACCAATGATATATATATGATTTATTGTAAATGTAATATGTAAAAAAGTTTCAATTTATATACATGACCCTTTTTTATGTATCTTGAATAGGACTTGGTCCCGATAGAGAGGCCTCACCAACATCTGACAAATAGTGAATTTACCTATATAGGATACCATAAAAGCCTAAAAGGGTACCATTTAAATTGATGATTGGTAGATATTATAATAAGTAAAATAAACAATTTCTATATGGATATTCCATTATCCTCCCTGTAACACCCCAATATTTTATAGTATGTTATCTCATTAAGGTAAATCAATACCTTGCGCTACAAGAAACACTGAGTTCGAGTGCACCACAACTTACCAAACTAGTCGTTCCAAAAGCGGTTATGGATAGTATTAACTGCATTTTGAATCTTATATACTCTATATAATTTTAACACCCATATTATGTGTTTCTTATAAAAAATATAAGAACAAATTCAATTTTTCATATAAAGGAAGTATTTTTCATAAATGCAATTTTTCCACCAACTAATAGTGATTTTTTTAAATGAAATATCTGACACTTTTATATTAAATATGACAAAATAAAATTATTATTTAGAATATGGACATAAAAATTTAGTTTGGACAAATTTTTGGTACCTTTCTAATAATTTTAATATTTTTAAGAATAGTAAAAAATACTAGTTTTTAATTGAAAACAACATTTTTAATTGAAAAAATTTATAGTGTTAAATTATGAATTCTTATTGTTTTGATGTATAATTAGGATATATTTTTATCATTTAATACAATATAGGTCATCATAATTAATTTCACAATTAAATTTTACATAAACACATGTCAATCTTTTGATAGTTTTTCCTTTTTTTAAAAACCCGCTTTTTGGGTTTGACAACAAGAATTAATTTTAAATTGAAAAATTCTACATCTATGATTTTAATTTGGTAAAATGTACTTCATTTTTTAATTTGGAATAAAAAAATTATCTTAGGGTAAATTTTCCGTATTTTTTTGAAAAGTTTCAATTTTTGATGAATAGTGAAAACCAATGAGTTGTTGTTTAAAACTGAATTTTTATTTAAATAAATTTTTATTTTATTTAAATTTATTTTAGGTAAAAATAAATATATAATACCCATGTATGTTAAATTTAATTCATTGGAGTCATTTAATAATTAGTTTAGAAATATAAAATTTTTATTCAACATTTTACCGTCTTTTACCTACCTCCTAAGAGCATTTCCAAATTTGAATAAAATTTTATTTTACCACTTCTGTAAGTTGAATTTAAAAACTCTGAAAGACAAATTTTATATCATTAAGTAAAATGGGGTTCAACATGATAAAATAATTTTTCATGAATAGTAACTTTTGACTTTTATTTACAACGTTTAAAAGTAAGTAGAGTAATGAAGGGTAAAAACGATATCATAATTACCCTAACACATTTCATAATTATATTGGATAAGTATAATTCGACCAAAAACAACCTTAGTAATAAGATATGATCCTATATGGTCCATTAGGATTAGATTAGGACATTTATTATTATTTTATTTAAAGAAGAGTTAAAAGAGTTAAATTCAAAGATTAATAACTAAATTTTTTTAATATAGGGTTACACACAATATAAATTATAATATAAATATTAATTATAAAATTAATAAGATTTCATACATAATCATATTTTATTTATAATTTTTAGTCATTAAATAATTAAATTTATTTCTGACAAAATGATGATGCAGTAATTACATTATTATTAACATATAAAAATAATTGATATTATAAATATCCAAATTAATGTAATATGAGACTTATGATGAATTAAACTAATTTTCTAGGTTAATATGACATTTTAGGTTTTTTTAAATATTTTTTTTCATAGTGATAAAGTTTTTATGGGTTTCAAAAAAAATCAAATAACAAATAGTGTCCAGAATGACATAATTTAGTTTTTAAAACAAATATGATATTATTAATTGAAATAATATTTTTAAAAATGTAATGCTTGGCCATAGGACTTAGATAAGGTTACATATATTAATAATTAACCACATGGGGTTATCTTGGCTTGTTATAGTAAGTTTATTAACTATATAATATAAAAATTCAAAGAGATATGGTAAATGTCAAATTATTTAACTAAGCGTTAAATATAAAATATAAGGTTAATATGATGACCTAAACCTGTATAAAACCTATTGGTTGAAAGTTTTTCAACCCATACTCACATTAGAATTTAAATAGTTCATTTTTGAGACATTAGAAATAGAAAATTATTTTATTATAAAATAAAATTTCAAGCTTTTACAAAAGTGACCCTCACCTCACTTATAAGAGGGCACTTCCCCTTCATTTAATTCTACACTACCAAATCCTTTTGTCTCGGACAAACCCTACCCAAATATATTCGTAAAATTCCTTCCTTCATCCTAGTGGCCTTACTTTGGTCATAAAGCCAACCTATGGTCCTCTTTTGATCAAATCAAAAGGAAGAACCCGAAGAAGAGGTAAATATTTCATCACATATTTTAAGTTCTTTTCTTCTTCCAATTCCTCTTTCTTTGCGGTTTCCATTATATAATAATAACTCCAGTATATTCTATATAATTTGATGTTATTATAAAAATGGTACAACCAAATTAATTATTATATACATCATATGAATGACAAACTCACCATATGGGCATGTGTATGGCTTACCGTCTTCACGTTGTGCTGTAGTTTGTTATTCAGACACTTCATTATTTGGATGGGTATAATAAATGGTATAAATAATTTAAATAATAAATATAACATGTTTATTATTCTTTATATATGATATACTATCCAATTATATACGATTTCACCATCAACATAATGATATTGATGCTCGTGCATACATACGGATTACCGTCTCTACGACGCGATGAGATATCCATTCCTACATTCACCATCCAATGATGATTATATATATATATATATAATTAGTATGTAATATATGAAATATTAATTATACTGGATATATATATATATTTACTTACATATATTTTATTCACTTACATCTGTTAAATATGATATGAAAATAGAAACAACGTTTATGCCTACGTACGACCTACCGTCTCCATAAACGGTGCATTCCATTTCATATTTCTGTCTATTATAAATATTTATATTCTAAATATATATGATATATAAATCAATGTTTATATTATGGATTTATTTAAATCATGATCTAAATGATACAATCACGAATAAGAAGTTAAAACACATACGATAAAGAAAGTGATTATTACCTAAAATGTTAATTTAACATGGAAATCATTATTAAATGGGTAGTATAAAGTCTTAAATGAATCATGTATGATATAATAGATATGAATATGGCTCTGTTATAATTTAATAACATACAATGTTCATTATACATGAGTTTAAATGTACCCATAACCATAGGAAAGTGCACGGTAAGGGTTAATTTCACAATCTATTTATTATCCGAGATTGTTTTTATGTAAGTATCTACTAGGACATATTTATTATCCATGTCCATGTTTCATAAAATAATTTTCAAAGGGATTATTTTTTATGTGACTTTTTTAATAAAACAACATTTTAAATATTTTGAATATTTATTCTTTTAAATCATTCACATTAATGTCCATGTTTTCAAAATAGTTTATAAGGATTTATTTATGTGTACATGAATGTTTTTAAAATGTTAATTACTTTCAAAATATTAAATGTGGTATGCGAAAAATTTATTCAAAAATGTATTTAAATTTTTTCCTTTCTAAATTTTGTGACTTTTAAATGTTTTGATGAAAAAGGGATATTTCTCACAAAGAGTTTTACAAATAATTTTCATCTATATCAACACCCTTTGATGTATTTTAAACATGTTTGAAGTAGATTGATTATGATACAAGTATTCGATATTATATTGAAGGTTTTGTGATATGTTTGACTGTGGATTTGTTATTTTTATACCATTCATGGTTTATAGATAAATTATTGACATTTCGTATCCCAGTTTTAATAATAATGTTTATGTTATATTTAAACCGTTTTATATGAGGAATGAATTGGAATTAGTAAGTGACGGGTGGAGCCCTCTATAGCTCCTCAATGCATCAGAAGGTCTCATGAGATAAAATATTGACTTGGCACAAGAACTTGACCAAATCTTATTTCTAGTCTTGGTACAAGGCCTTCACTATGTGGTTATTATGTCTGGAATTATGCATTCGATCATTATGAAAGTGGCTATTGATATTGTATGTGATTATTAGACTACTAGAATATCCATGGGAATATTTAAATGGAATTATTTGATTTTATCTTTTCCATATTATGATGAAGTTTAAGTTTAAAAGGATTTTTTTTAGTCTTATATATTGCTTTAAAGGTTTATACTTATTTATGAAAGTTTCCACTATATTGTTATCCTTACTGAGCATCTGAGATCACCCCTTTCTATGTTTTATTTTTCCCATCATTGAAGATGTATTTTATGGTTGATCTGTAGGTATAGGCTATGGGATACAAATGTGTTCAAAAGGGTGTAATGTTATTATTGTTTTTAATTTTATATTGCAATGTAATGTTCATGTATGTAATCTATTTCCCAAGACAGCTAAACTAATCAGTCCTTCGAGACTTGATTCCTTGTAATCATGCCAATTTTTTAAAATAATGCACCAACTCTAGGCTTCTGGGGTTGGAGCCTTACATTTGGTATCAGATGAAGCTTAGCAACAACCTTGTAAATATATTTAGATAAACTCTGATTATATAACATTACCCTAAGATAGACTTTGAGGATTAGTATAGAATAACTTTCTACAATTTCGGTAATGTAGAGATTTTTTGTATTCTCCAAGAAATACATCCCTGTCTGGACACAAGCAGGTATAGGTGTCTCAGGCACATATATACCTGGGAGTGAAAACTCAGACAAAGAGTTTCATGCTTCACCAGGGGTATCCTGGTACACGACAACAGGCCTTGCTACACTATGGGTTATGACAATCCTAGGGGATATGCTTAGGATAATTCACTTTTTTTAACAATCCATTATGAAGGATTTAAAAGTAAATTCTTCCTAAAAGAAAACATTTTATGATTACAGATTATAGGCATAATCTTTTCAATTTACGTTTGGTATTTTACATGTTTCGAATTATGCATTGCGACTCATAAACCAACCCACTGTATGCCATTTTTTTAGAAATGGTCACAAAAAGATGGATTAAGAACTCTAGCAATATGCATGATCTAAAGAGTATGAAGGATCATATCTTTCATGGTATTAAGCCACCATTTAGAAAGAAAATAGTCTCCCATATATTATCATCATATTAAGAAATAGTATAATGTGTTAATAATATAAGTAAAGAATTCCCTGAGTCTTATGATTTTAAAGGGAAGATAGAGACGGAAAGGATGGTAGAAATAAAGATGGATAAAGGGAATAAAGTAAATAATGACATTCCCATATTTGATAAATGTAGAAAAAATTACATTGGTAATTGCTTGAAGGTAATGGGAGTTTTTTATAAGTGTGGAGAAAAAGGACACCATGTACGTGATTGAAAGGGTAAGAAAATGGTTTCAAATGTACAATGCTTCATCTGTAAGGAGTTGGGACACTATGCAAATCAACGTCCAAATCATCAGACTTTACCCCAAATGCTGCTATTGGATAATAATAATGTTATGATACTACCAAAGATAAATAGGAATGATTAGTGATCTTATGTTTTTATTAAAGTATTGTGTCATTTGACGTTCGTATTAATGATGTACATGTTATAATAATTATATTTTATATAAAGAGTGTACTGCAGAACTATTTCATTAAGGACTTAAGATTTTGTGGAACCAAGAAAATTTACTTAATAGCAGGTCGATTTTTTGGGAAATTTATGGTCAGAATAAAGATAAACTATAATATGGTTTTGATACTGAAGTAGTGATTTTGGAATAATATATTATTGATTTGGATAAATTATATTGGATATTATTGACTACCTTGAAACTGATTAATGATTTGTATATTCCATCATTGTTGGAGTTTACAACATTTTTGGATAAAAGGACTATATCCAGTACTCTATAAAGAATAAGGGAGCATGAATTTAATCAATAAGGTTTCATGGTAATTTAGGGTGTTACATTGTTTTAAAATAATACATGATGAAGGTATTCACATGTTATTACGTGGAAAAATGATCTTAATTCTGTTTACCTTCCTTATGCATTTTGGATTGTGAGTTTGGAAAGAAGTATTTTGGATAAGTCTAAAGGTTGGAATTGATTAAGTTTGACATTGGATACTATTGTTACGGTTAAATAATTTCTTGAGATTATTTTTTGGATTGTCATAAAGAGGACAACCCGGAGGTTGGGCAATAACCTGTCGCATCCGACAAGGCCATGAGACTTGAACTCGTAACCAAAGAGCGACAAGGGTGCATCACCTACAACAGGCCTATTTGATGTCTTGGATTGTATAATTTCGTTTTTTAAATGGTCTAACTGATAAATTATAAATTCATTTTTTTTTGAACCCTATACGATTAGGATAAATAGAATATTTTTGAATTCTATTATCTTTTGGAGTGAAAGGTGAGTTTGTGGTAGAAATTGTTGAAGAATGAAACTATACCTTTCATGTATATATTTTTCCCCTCATCTTATATAAATAACTTAATTCTTAAACTTTAGGGAAGAGATCTTAAAACAAAAATGTGTTACCCTAATACCTTATGTTTTGTTGAACCGACGATATTTTAAATTATCACAGATTGATGGATTTGAGGCCCTCAATTTTAAACATGTTTCTGATTGATGACCTCAATCACTCCCTATAAATTTTTATGTTTCCCTCCAATTACATGTCTCTAATTTCCACCAATGTTCTCCTAATCTAGATCATAATTTGGTGTTGACTTTTTCATTTCTCTTTCCCTCTTATTAAGACAAAATTTAATTAACCCAATTTCCGATGTGGGTTTTCCACAATGGAATTTTTTCTACTTTTAACCTTTTATTTTTGAAGAATAAACTCAAATTGCGAGGATGAAATTAATTAAAGGTGGGGAGAATGTAACACCCCAAGATTTCATAGTATGTTATCTCATTAATGTAATGCAATAGCTTGCACTACAAGCAACATCGAGTTCGAGTGCACTGCAACTTACCAAACTAGCTGTTCAAAAAGTGCTTATGAATAGTATGAAATGACTTTTGAATCTTATATAATATATATAATTTTAACATGCATATTATGTGTTCATTAGACATAATGTAAGAACAAATTCAATTTTTCAGATAAAGGAAGAATTTTTCAAGAATGTTATTTTACCGCTTACAAATAATGATTTTCTAATTGAATTATCTGACACTTTTATATTAAATTTTACAAAATAAAATTATTATTTAGAATCATTACATAAAAACTTTGTTTGGAAAAATTTTTGGTACTTTTCGGATAACTTTTATATTTTGATGAATAGTGAAAAATACTAGTTTTTAATTGAAAACAACTTTTTTAATCAAAATAATTTATAGTGTTAAATTATGAATTTGAATTGTTTTGAAGTATAATTAGATTATATTATTGTCATTCAATTAAATTTAGTTCATTATTATTAATTTCACATTTAACTTTGACATAAACACGTGTCAATATTTTGATAGATTTTACTTTTTTTTAAACCTGCTTTTTGGTTTTAACAATGAGATTTAATTTTAAATTTAAAAATTCAACTTATATGTCTTTAATTTGGTAAAATGTACTTAGTTTTTGAATTAGTAATATCAAAATTATCTTAGGGTAAATTTTTGGTATTTTTCTGAAGACATTCAATTTTTGATGAATAGTGAAAAACACTGAGTTATTGTTTAAAACTGACTTTTTATTTAAATAAATATTTCTTTTATTTAAATTTAATTTAGGTCAAAATAGATAAATAATACCTATATAAGTTCAATTTAATTCATTAGAGTCATTTTATAATGAGTTTAGATATATAAAAAGTTTATTGAACTTTTTACCGTCTTTTACCCACCGCCTAGGAGCATTTGCAAATTTGCATAAAATTTTATTTTAACACTTATGTGAGTTGAATTTCAAAAATTATAGAGACATGGTTGATATCATTATGTAAAATGTGGTTCAATAATATGAAAATAATTTTTGGTGAATAGTAACTTTTGACTTTTAATTACCATAGTTAAAAGTAAATAGGTTAATTAAGGATAACAATGATATCATAATTACCCTAACACGTGTCCTAATTCTATTGAATAAGTATAATTAGTCCAAAAACAACATTAAGAATTAAATAAGATCCTGTTTGGTTCACACGGATTAGATTAAGACAATTATTATTATTTTATTTAAAGAATAGTTAAAAGAGTAAAATTCAATGTTTAATAACTAAACCATTTTTAATATAGGGTTATAGAGAATATAAATTCGAATAAAAATATTCATTAGAAATATAAAAAGATTTTTTACATAATGGTGTTTTATTTATATTTTTTAGACATTAAATAATTTAATTTATTTATGACATAATGATGATGCAGTAATTACCTTATTAATGAAATATTAAAATAATTGATATTATAAATATACTAATAAACGTAAATTGTGACTTATAATAAATTAAACTAATTTTATACATTAATATGACTTGTTAGGGTTGGTTAAATAAATTTTATTTAAAGTGATAAAGTTTTTATGGCTTTCAGAAAAATCAAATACTAAATATTTTCATAATTGACATAATTGAGTTTTTAAAACAAATATTAAATTACTAATAGATAAAATTTTCCTAAAAATATAAGGTTCTTCCAAAGGACTTAGATAAGGTTATATATATTAACAATTAACAACATGGGGTTCTCATGGCTTGTTATTTTATGTTTATTAACCATATTACATAAAAATACAAAGAGACATGATAAATGTAAAACTATTTAACTAAGAGTTAAATCTAAAAGATATGGTTAATATGATGAAATAAACCTATATAAAACCTATTGGATAATATGTTTTTGACCCTTAACCACATAGGACTTTAAATAATTAATTTTGGATCCATTAAAACCCGAAAATATTTTATTATAAAATAATATTTCAAGATTTTCCTAAAGTGACCCTCACCTCTCATATAAAAGGGCACTTCCCCTTCTCTTAATTACACACCTCGAAATCATTTTGGGTCGAACATAACATACCCAAATATCCTCCCAAAAATCCTCCCTTCATCCTAGAGGCCTTACTTTGGTCATAAATCCAACCTAAGGATCCCTTTTGATCAAATCAAAAGGAAGAACCCAAAGAAGAGGTAAATATTTCATCACATCATTCAAGTTCTTTTCTTCTTCCACATCCTCTTTCATTATTGTTTAAATTATAAAATAATAACTCCATTGTATTCTATATATTTTTATGTTATTATAAAAATGTTATAATCATATTCATTATTCTATATATCATATGAATGACAATGTCATCGTACATGCTTACATACGGCTTACCGACTACACGTCGCGGGGTCGTTTGTTATTAAACACTTCATTATTTGTATGGGTATAATAATGAGTACAACTGATGTAAATTATAAATATAAAATTTTACTTATTATTTATATATGATATACCATCCAATTATAAATTATTTCACACTAAATCTAATGATATTTTTGCTCGTGTGTACGTACGGATTACCGTCTCCACGACACAATTAGATATTCCTTCCCACATTCACCATTCAACGATGATTATAAAAATATATATATTATTAATAAGTATGTAATATATTACATAATAATTCTACTGGATATATATACATATGTATTTATTTACTTACATATATCTTATTCACTTACTACCGTTCAATACGATATGAAAACAGAAACATCGTTTATGCGTACGTACGGCCTAGAGTCTCCACAAATGGTGCCTTCCATTTCATATATCTATATATTATAAATATTTATATTATAAATATATATGATATATAAATCAATGTTTATATTTTGGAAGTTTTTAAATCATGATCTAAATGATACGATCAAGAATAACAAGTTAAAACACATACGATATAGAAAGTGATTATTACCTAAAATGTAATTTAACATGGAAATCCTTAATAAATGAGTAGTATAAAGTAATAAATGAATCATGTATGATATAATAAATATTAATATGGCTCTTTTATAATTTAATCACATACTATGGTCATTATACAGAAAGTTAAACATACCCTCGACTAAAGGAAAGTGCAAGGTAAGGGTTAATTTCACAATCTCTTTATTATCCGAGGTTGTTTTTATGTAAGTATCTACTGGGACATATTTAATATCCATTTCCATGTTTTATAAAAGAGTTTTCAAAGGGATTATTTTTAAGGGACTTTTTTACTAAAACATCATTTTAAATGTTTTAAATATTTATTCTTCTAAATCATTCACATTAATGTCAATGTTTTCCAAATGGGTTTTAAGGATTTATTTATATGGACATGAATGTTTTTAAAATGTTAATTCCTTTAAAAAGTGTAAAAGTGGTATGTAATAATTTTATTCAAAAATTTATTTAAATGTATTACTTTTTAAATTGCATGACTTTTAAATGTTTTTATGAGAAAGGGATATTTCTTAAAAATTGTTTTACAAATCATTTTCATATATATCAACATCCATTGATGGATTTTAAACTTGTTTAAAGTTGATTTATTATGATAAGAAATATTCCATATTATATTGAAGGTGTTGTGATATGTTTGACTGTTGATGATTTATTTTTATACCATTCATGGTTTATGGATAATGTATTGACATTTCATATGATAGTTTTAATACGAATGTTTATGTTATGGTTAAAACTTTTAATATGAGGAATGAATTGGACTTAGTAAGTGACTGGTGAAGCCCACTATAGCTCTTAGATGCATCAGTAGGTCTCATGATTCAAACTAGTGTCTTGTCACAAGGCCTTGAAAAAAATATTATTTCTAGTATTGGAACAAGGCCTTGACTATGTGGTTATGAAATATGGAATTATGCATTCCATCATTATGAAAGTGGCTATTGATATTTCATGTGATTATTAGACATGTAGCATATCCATGAGAATAATTAAATGGAATTATTTGATATTATCTTTCCCATATTATGCTGAAGCTTAAGTTTAAAAGGCTTTTGTTTTAGTCTTATAAATTTCCTTAAAGGTTTATTCTTATTTATGAATGTTTCCACTATATTTTTTTTCTTACTGAGCATATGAGTACCCCCCCTTTATATGTTTTATTTTTTCCAAGATTAAAGATGTATTTTATGGTTGATCTACAGGGATAGGCTAAGGGATATGAATGTGTTCAAAAGGGGACAATGTTGTTATTGTTTTGTCATTTTATTTTGTAATGTAACATTTATGTATGTAATCTATTTTCCAATACTGCTAAACTAATCTGTCCTTCGGGACATGATTACTTGTAATCATGCCAATGTGTTAAAATATTGCATAGACTTTGGTCTTCTGAGGTCAGGGCATTACACTCCCAAATACAATACACATGGAAAAATCATATCTACCTATATCTTTTTAGCATGCTTTATATGACCATCCATATATTTTTGTTAAGTCATACTCAATATGACCTAATTCCCCATAACTTCTTGAATAATATTTTAGAATCTCGACGTAAACCTGAGTTTCATTTTAGAGGCAATGTAATAAAACATCCCATTCAATATCTTGACCTATTACATATATAGATTATCAAGATATTCAACCTTTTTGTATCCCTAATCATAATAAAATGAGATGATTTCATCAACCAATAAGTCACCAATCAGATGAAATTCCTTCCATAGGGTGTAGATGGTAATATAGTGGAAAAGTCCCTTTAAAAATTGAACCATTTAAAATACAACACTAGAAAATGACATAATAGACTAGAATGATTTTGGTGATTTGTTTTTTTCTTTTGGTTGGTGCAATAACGTGTCACATAATTAGTGAATTTGTGAATCATACCCAGTTAAAAAAATTCAGTGTCATATTAGAATATAAATCCATAGTTATTGAATGAATTTACCATGAATAACTAGGAAAATTTGGTAACATTATTTTCGATAATGATGATGGGATAAAAAATCAACCACTAAAGAAAATAATTCCTTCAGAAGGTAGAGACAAACCTTGAATAGTATTTTTATAATATAAGGATTCTAGGATTCCACTAAAATTATCATCTTATAGATGGACATATAGAATAAAATATATGAGAGATGATGATAAATGATCAAAGGCCAAAACCTTACAAGAATAATCATTTTTTAAAACCAGATGCAACTGAGTGAAAAGCTGCATAAGGTAATAGACCTATGATTATAAGACACCATGTTTTTGGACTTTCCTAGGGATAAAATCAATGAATGAATTCCTCTTACTTTGATTGTAGGCGATGTCAAAGTCGAACTCCTAGAGATATGACACTCTCAACCTATGTGAGAGATTTAAGACATTCTAAAAAAAGATGTTTCACAAACTCCTATGATCTGAGAACACCATGAACCTCTCCCCCAAAAGAGAGTTCCTTAACACATAAGAACATTAATAATTGATAAATTATATAAATGTTGGGTGGTATATTTTCTCTTTAGAAACTAAATATTAAGAGATCCATAGCCTAGTATATAATCATCCTACACAAGAACAAAACCAAGACTAACACTGGAAGAATCAAAATATACCACATTACACTTACCATGCTTAGGAAAAATAAAAATATGTGATGATGTCATAATCGAAATCAATTCCTCAAATTTTTCTGAACATATCGTCCCAATTGATTTACACCCAATTTTTGGTAAGAAAATTCAATAGAAATTATAGTTTTGAAAAAAACATTAACAATGCACTAATAGTATCCAATAGTCATTAAGAATCTCTAAATCTCCAAGATATTTCATGTTTCTTCCCTTGACATGAAAACAATTAACTTTTCTAGATAGAAAAATATATCATGTTTCAATATCATTGTTCCCATGAACAATGAATAATGGATCAATACATTTAATTTTGATTTATTTTTATAAAGGCGATGACTCCATTGGATCTCCAAAACTCGATATAGATGGTTCTCATGCTCATTAATGGATTTTAAATAAACTAGGATATCATCCACAAATATTATGATAATGGTGTTGAGATACTAATAAAATATCATATTTATAAATTAAATTGAAAATTTATGAGAATTAGTAATAAAAAAAGGCATCACTAGATATTAAGAGTTTCCATACATACTCATGAATGTGGTCATAAAAATATCAGACTCCAGATCCAAAAGTTGAGGATAACACCACCAATGATCAATTTTAAAAAAAACCATTTCAACTTTAACTTTTCACTAGATCATCAACACTAAGAAAATATATCTCATTATTATTTAAATGTATAAAAAAATTGATAGTCCACATCAAGATATAAATAACCATATCCCTTAATGGATAATACCATAGGGGTTGATCACATCGAAACACAAGTGTGATTGATTACCGTATCTAGTAGATCCTGGAACTTGATCTTAAGATATATTATCTTATAAAGTGACATATGATTATAATGTAATAATATATCATTTTAAGTAGACACTATGTCAATTGATAACTCCACCACCCTCTATGGTGGAAGTCCATAAAAGTTATATGGGAAAACCTAGAGGAAATTCCAAAAAACCAATGGTGGATCAGCTATAGGTAAAATATTAGAAGACTCAACAATGATTGTAAATACCAAACACATGAGATCTGGGAAAAAATGATTTTCATGACCAGACCTCAATCCCACTCTCCCTATAAAATCCAATATCTCTTGTTTACAAGACAGAATGAAACAAGACAATGATGATAATAAATATTAGTATGATAAGAAATTCACTGGTTGATCTTGATAATGGTTTCTAAAATATATATATCGAGAACCATGAAATAATAGAAAACCTCTAAATAATATTTCAAAAGATAACAATATGAATAATGAAAACCACACACTTTCAACATTATAAAATTCATGTCTAACCCAAATAATGGCCATTCTACTCATTGGACGTTTCATAATATAAAAAATTAGGTTTCAATAAATGAGTTCTAGGAACCTGTACCAAACATAGAAGATTCAATTAAATATTCAACAAAGTTGATACCTCTCATTTTATCTAGGCCCACACCATCTCCCATTGGTAACTCATCCACTTCATGATGGTGCTTCAATATTGGGGCCTTTAGCTGGAGCCATATGGGTTTTGTAACATTTAACAGTGCCATTGTGGCCTTTGGTGTTGAAATACCATACCATAATATGGTGTAGAAATTATATAGAAGAACCTTTATAGATTTCCTTAATGGGACAAATTAGTACATATATTTTTAGTGTGCATGATAAGAACACTAGTAGTGACCTACCTATCCATATTAATAGTTTTTTAGGGAACACTAATGGCAGCTGTTGATTATGTAATAGAACCCCACAGGAAATGACCACCACCACATTACATAGGATTATCATGAATCTTTCTCATCTTTACATGTGCTACATTAAAGATATAATGAGTGGAATAAGTTATCTAGAGAATACAAACATTTTATCCATATCCATTTTTTCTATAATCACTCTATCAACTATCACAACATAGGTGGAATGATTTTTCCTATATACCTATGATCCTTTGTTTGAATGAAAACCCTATCAGTAATTCTAATATTCTTTCTCATTTTCCATCACTACATATTAAGAAAAACAAACTATATAAAAAATGGTTGATTTATTCTAAAACTAAGTGATATAAATAGTTTAAAGATAATAAATATATAGAATTCACTATCAATAGAGATTTTGGAAACAATTGATTAATGAAAAGGGCATTGAATCCCATCCACACCATTCACAAAGGTCAGTTTTCCGGAACCATGAAATAACATTGTTTCACATTCGGACCCTTTATCATTAACATTGCAAATTGCACCTTCAAATAATCTTGTGTCCCTTGGAAATCAAGTACCTGATCTATCATGTTTACCAATTACTTCAAATAATGGGATTCATTCAAACCATTAAGTAATGGGGTATTCTCATAAAGGAAATCTCAATAACAATCATTTTCTCCCACCACACGTTTTTTAACCTCGAAAACTATTTTAAGAACCTATCATACATTCTGGTTCACAAAACAATATTTCTATAAGATAGAACCCATATGATTTGAATCCAGAGGAGGATTCCATTTTAGATTATTTCCCAATGAACCCTCTTGAAGAACCTGGGGAAAATATATCAGAGGAATGTTTCCAAATATAGGAAATAAAAGAAAATTATCAAATAATATGTTAAACTCTATTTAAATAAGAATATTATAAGTATAAATTGAGATTAAGGATAAACATCAATACAGGTGAGGTGCATCATATCATCTCATGGTGACTCAAGGTTTTTTGTAGTAAGAGATTGCGAGGAACTAACCAAAACATTTCATACAGGTCCCGAAAATACTATCTTCTATCTACCAACATCCCAAGACTGAGCATAACCTACCCCTAATACCAAATATTGTTGACCTGACCCAAAAAATATTAAGATACGCACCATACCAAACCATGATAATACCTGAAGTTCATTCTCAATCCCCATGGGATGTCGACTGCAAATTAAGTATTGAATAAAAACCATGAGAATGATTTATCACAACCAAAAATGATATACCAGTCACACACACACACACACACACATATATATATATATAAATTTTAACCATAAATGAAATATTCCATAAGAAAATATTTCCAATTCTAGTTATATAACCCAAAAATAAATTTCTATAGACAACCAAGAATGACAACCTTGACTAAGAATATACACACTATGTTATATGTTGGAAAATCCAACAATCATACCACAAGCTACCTTTTCCTGTATTATATAAACCTCACTGCTTCATTGTTGTTCCATTCCCTTTCCTGCATTATTAAAAAACATTATATACACCACAAGAGACCATTTAGGGTTTGAGTTAAATAGGTTTAAAAGATTCCCACCAAAGTGTCCCACAATTATTATCTATACAATTATCCAAATAAGCTCAATTTAAAATAAAAAATTTATTGATAAGAAGTTACAGGGTTCTATATCACCATCATGGTAAACTGTTACACTTTTCCAATTCATTATAAAAATAAGGTGATACATTTTCTGATATTAGTTTCAATTGACCAATTATAAATCAAAGCACATATCATATAATTTTAATAAAAATAATAAAAATACTATACATAATGTTAAAAACCCATGGGATAAAAAAGTTTAGGCTATCTAGGTCACTTGTACAAAAAAATCATAAATTTTGCACACTGAATTCCCTAGATCACATATATCCAAGTATATGTAACATAGTAAAACCCAAAAACATGAAACCCCTTACAATTCCAATTGGAACTTACTAATATTGAACCCTCTAACTATGTATCCAAGGCTTCCCTAATCATCATATGTCAAATAAGATCAATGGGATTTCATATTTGAGAACATTTGATTATAATCCATTATTAAAGTATATTCATTGAAAACTAATTATTAAATCCTTTTTAGAATGATTTTAAAATGAATTTTAATTAACCAAATTATGGGAAAACAAATTTTATTTTGGAAACCATTTACAAAAAAAATAAATCCATTAAAATATCATCCTATTTAATCCAGAAAAATTTTTATAAAATCAAGAATATTGATTTTTCATATAGCATTGAATAAATATGGAACCACCTACCTCAATCATAGGTTAAAATTCATCCATAATGGAATTTATGCATTGGAAAGGTAATGGAATCAAAGAGTAACAAACAGATTCCCAAACATCAATTCTAAAATATTAAAATCAAATTCCATAAGAAAAGGTGTAAAAAAATTAGATCAATACATACATTTAGAATATGATGTGACACACCAGAACCATCATGTGACATGAAATTATAAAGTCAATAAACATGATATAAAGAATATGTTGGGGAAGGATCCTTGTGTTATCTATATATCTTTAAAATTCATCCAAATACCATAATAAAAACTAAGAAAAACACATAAAACGTGAAGATAATGATCTCACATACAATAGTTGGGAAAACAGGCTATATAAATATCAAATATCCAAATTGGAGAATTATAGAAAATCTAGATTCATCCATAATATCCTAGATAGGACCCTGGATTGGGAGGAGAAGTTGAAATATGAATGAGAGAGGGATTATAAATATAAAAATAGTTATTCACTATAATAAAGATGATTCATGAAAAGAATTTTTAATTCATAATGTGAACATTTTGAATTGATGGTACATGAAAAAATGTGATACATCATATTAAAATATCAAAATCCATGTTTAAAACATGAATAAAGTTCCACACAATGTAAATATTTCATTTCATGTAAGGGAAAATGATGGATTTTTTCAGAAGTAATTTACGTTGTGAATGTACAATCCACACTGTGAATCAGCTCATGTATCCCGCATTCATCCTATGTCCTTTAGAATCATTTTTATCACATATTGAACACCTAAAACCCCATATAAATATCTCAAAAATTAACTATAGAGATTTTCTTAACCCAGATATTCCAAGATAGAAGAATTAAAAGGTGAATAAGTAATATAATTAACTTCATCACAATACTCAATTGATTCAATGATATATTTTTCACTTACATCACTGTAATTGATATAGGAGTTGGACTTATTAATTACACACCAAGTAGAAACATCAAAGGTTATCATATATTTATTATTTATGTTTTTATGTAAGGGTAAATATGATTTGATGTGGATCTTTTTTTTGTAATGATAAAAAGGTACCATGGAATTATTCCGTTGATTATTTTTTATAAATATAAAATGATATATTATTTTTCATTAATTTATTTTTTTATTGGGAAAATATGTAATATCAGCATCACTTATGGCAAAATAATACATGATTTATTTTAAAAAAATTGTTCATCCCTTCCTTCAATTCATTTTCTTCCTTTTCATATTGTCTCTTTATGGTTATCTCATATGTAATGAGATAATAAATGAGTTCTTTAATAACCAAATTATTTATTTATTTTCCTTCTTGAATTTTCACTTTCTTGGGTACCCATATACTTTTAAAAATACAAATTATCTTCTTCAAAAGTATTTAAATATTATAAAAATAAACAAGAGACTTTATTACATTGCACATTTTAGTAGAATGATCAAAACTATTAGTAATTGAATCATTTGGATTCATGATAAACATCTTAAAATATTATCTATACTTGTGAAGAATTGAGTCTTTTACCTTTTTATGACTTCATGACAAATTTTATGTAATTTTAAAATTTTAGAGATATTTTTAGAAGTGAAAACATTATTAGTTTCATTTTTTCTAAACCGCAATGATGATATTTCATGGATTTATTATCCACTTCAAAATAGGTAATGTCATTAGGAGTCCATTTGAACTCTGATTCATTAGTGGTTGTGTTACCATGCACAAAAAAATTCCAATTATAACATCTTAGGATTCCAAGGAATTTTAATATTTTATTTTCCCAATAATAAATGTTTACTCTATACAATAAAGCGGAACAAACCATTGAGTTTACTTTGGGAGAATTGTAGGTGATAGAGGACAAATAATTTTTTTAAATATCATTATTTTAATCCAAAGAATATTTTAAAATATTATTGAAAAAATAGATTTCTCATATAATATAAATTGTTTGTTAGAGTATGTATGGATGGCGGGTTAATTTATATATATATATATATATATATTTGAAAACAAACAAAATTAATTTTTTAATCATTAAAAAAAATGAGATGTGGAAACAGAAAAAATTTAAAGATAGAGTAGACAATGTAGAATTTATAAGTGTAAAGAAATATAAATGTTTTTTCATAACATAAATTAAATATTAAAAAAGGTAAATATTTATTTATACAAATTAAAATATTAATTGATTGATATGATATTTAAAAGTAAATAATATAGAAATTAAATATAAGACATGATAGACAATTTGATAAAGGAGTATGCAAATAGCCCAATTATTAGCTCATATGAATCTCAACTCAATTTATTGAGGTATTATTAATTAATATGAATTGAAATTAGAGGTATAAAAGAAACCCAAAAATAATATAAAAAAATGACTTTATCATTAACAATTGATATAAAAAATGTCCACAATTATATCATTTATAATGATCAAAAAATATTAGATAATGGATGGATTCTTATTCATAAACCTTTGAGGAAATGAAAATATAATTTAAAAATAAATAGAAGATGAATTTTAGGTAATTATATAGATAAATATTGAAGATAAAAGTGTTTGAAGAACTATGTATTAACTTATATCAAGAAGAGGAATAAATGGATAAATTTTATAAACAATTATCATTGAAATAATTTTCATTTACTATAGATCAATAATTGTTTTTAATGTTTTTTTATTTTTAAGTCATATTACTAGAATATTTTAGGGTGTATTTATATCCTCTATATGTTCTTATATGTCCCTCTAGATGTAAAAGAGTCCTAAGAGTCATTGGAGGTGAAATCAGGGACTGAGAGACCATATTCTATGCAGGCTTTGACAACCATTCTAGATTCCAATGGTTTCAAGAATTCCTCCACCAAGTTATCTATTGAAAAACTATAGAATTCTTGTCAACTTAAGACTACATTGGGTTGCTACTGGTTTCCACATGGTAATGGATAGACTTATACTAGTTCGGGTGGTTCTGTCCAGTGCCACCGGTGGGTTGGTGGCACCATACTAGGTGGCCAGTGGTAGTAGTTGGTGTAGACTTCACAAGTAGCCTTATAATATCATACATAACCCTTCCATTGTATGGTTAAAAACATATAAAAATACACAAACAAGATAAATGAAAATAAATTAAAATAAATGAAATGAAAATTTTAGAATACCAAAATGTTATTGTAATCATTAAAAAATAAAATAGTGTTTGGTCTTATACATTAAAAATAACATTTATATATACAAAAAAATTAGTCATTGAATAATAGAACATGAAAAAATCTTTTAAAGAAGATCATATTAGAGAATCATTAACCATTCATGTTTTATCATACTGAGGAAATTGATGTATAATTAAGTAAAAAATCCTATATAACTAATTTTAAATTATATTTTTTAATAATAATAATTAATACATTGAAAACTACATTTGAATTCTTATATAAAAAACTAATACACATCTATCATGTAAAAATAAAATACTTGTTATATATTTTAAAATTACCAAGGATATTTTCACAATATTTTCAATTAAAAATAATGTTTTTAGTTTTTTATGTTAATTTATTTATTTCTAAAATATCACTTTTAAATTGAAATAATTCACTTTCGATCATTAAATGAAAAATTCACATCAAAATATTGATTATTATTCATTAAATTCATAAATTAATGGATGAAAATTGTTTTAACATTTTGTAAAAATTATATTTTTTATCAACTTTGAGTAGGTGATAAATATTTTAAACAACTAAATATATTTCAAATCAAGAACACATATTTTCCATCACATAAACCACACCCATCTAAAAGAAAAGTGTTATTGTTTTATAGATATTAAAAATAGGTGAACATTTTTTGTGCAAACGTTTCGTGACAATATGACTTATTTTCAAGGTTATGATCATGTGATGTGTGTTTTTAATTTTGATAATTCTTAATAAATATAAAAAATTATTTTTTTATCAAGCTGACCCTACAGAAGGTAAAAAATGTATGGTTCTTTCATAAAAGTATAAAATGAGTTGAGAATTTTTTTATAATGTTTCATGAAAACAAAATAATGTTTTCTTGAATTAGCTAATGTGATTCAAAATCATAACTAATATAATGAAGGTTCCATGGATTAACTGAACTTGTCAGGGCTGTGCCCAATATAAATTTTTGTTAACTTCTTCATATTTCTCCTCTGAAATAGATATAATTGATTTCCTCAAATCATTAGAGGAATTATATTTTTGAATATAATTTATAATTTGTTTATTTATTTAATGAAAAGATTTTAGTGATTTATTTATTAATTGATGAATCAGTAGACCGCTATATTCGTACTATCATTGCATTTGTGGATCAAGGTCATATTCCCTCTAATAGAGATCCAAAAATTCTCCATAAATCACTAATAATAACTGTAGAATTATAATGATACTAGTACAAATGAATTTAATTCTTGATATAATAAATATTGATAAAAACAAAATCTTTCAACGTATTATGGATTCTCTTGTGTGGAAAAGATGAATCACTATGTATTCATTAGAAAATTCTAAGAAGGGAGATCTTTATGGATTGAGAGGATTATCTATTTAACATATTTGCCACATTCATGAAATATATCTTGTCACTTGAACAATATTTTGAAACCGAGTTTATATTGTTCTTGGGTTAGAAAAATAATTATTTTTCCCAAGGGCCCTTATTATTTCCTTAATTCTCATTGTTGAATAAATATTTAATAAATAATCTATCAACATATATATTCCACTAGATAATTGGTAATTATGTATTTATGATCAAACCAACAAATATAATTACTAAACCATATATGATAATAATATTTTTCAATCATATTAAATTCAAATAAAATTGATCAAATATTCTGAATACAGTTTGTATGTCACTCACTGGGAATCGTTCTCATTATAATTTGGAAACACAACCTAAAGACTATGACTAGAAACTAAAGATACCCAAGGATCCCATAGTGATAGAAATAAATATCCCAATGACATGAAATTTCTAAAAAAACATACCCTATTTAATATAATACCATTATCGGGATATTTGTAATCAATCAGGTTGCATAGTAGTGTCATCAAGAAAGAAGATCGATGTATCTTCTTTGACAATTTATAAATGAACATTATAAAAATATCACCATGGACATCAAATTAATCAGGTAGTTGAGTTCCCATTAAAGGTACTGAAATATCTATATCCATTAATTAATATATTGGATCATTAATTTATCACATTATTAATTAATACAATATCCATTGTGACACATCAAACATTTCCAACTATGTTGTGAGATTATGATGTCATGGTTTTCAACAGTATAGAAAATTATGGGACTTGTTTAATTTATTAATGATAATATTAGAGACTAGGATCATTACACATGTTTACATATAGTAATATTTATTAAAAAACATAAATGTGGATTTCATATTGGTTAGTTATGTTTTCATATTCTTGAGTAGTGGATATTATCTAGGGCATACAACCTGGGAAAGTGTTTCATTGTCATATGATTATCTACCCCTAATAGACTATATAATTTGTGTCTTAAAAAATGAAATAATCTAGTTATACATATTTTATTAATGAATTCATTCATGTAACTTCTAGGTTATCATCTTATCTCGGTAGTTATATGTCCTTTACGGGCGACAAGTATACATACGACATTATCATATACTACATCACAAATAATAACATTAATAATGAGATGGGATATTTTATAAATATTAATATTATGAATAAATGTATCCAAAAAGTACATATAAAATGTTTATAGTGAAAAGAATCTAATAGAGTCCGACTTTCACTAGATCTAACTACTCATAACCATAATCCCACTATGTCTCACTTCATCCTTATGGATTTACTAAGATAGTGTTTTAGTCATGGGGTCTTCTATGTTTTCTTCAATGGAAACCATTATTATTGTGACTTCACCTATTAGAGAAAAATACCTCATGAGGTGATATTTTTCAGATAATATGAATCTTCCATTGATTCGTCCTTGGGTCCTTTATGTGAGCCACCACTGTAATATTATTACAATAAAATGTGATATGATCTCTACTTCAATACTCCACAAAAAAGATCTTGGAAAATGTTTTTAATAAAAATAATTTATTATAATGAATCAATTGCATTGATATACTCATATTCCACTATATAATTCATGAAAAAATGGTTGTATTGAACTCCTCTAACTCAAAGTTACATTATTGAGAGTGAAGAATAATCCTAACAATGAATGTAAAACATTTTGATTTTCTTTCATAATATCATAATTGTATCCTCTAAGGAATGTTTACTCATCTCTTCCATATACCAAGAATAGATACATAGTACTCCTTATATATTAAAGGATAACCTCGTCAACTAAAAAACAGTGTTCTTTTATATCAACTTGATATCTACCTACTATTATTACATAATTTGAGACATAAATCCTTGTAAACAACATTAACTACATGATACATATTATCAAAGATTATTATGGGACCCTACTCATTCTCTCCCTCTCCTGTGATGCCAGAGGAATAATTTTTGGATATATTTTTACCAAGTTATATTACAACCAATCCGATCCTGGATTTTACACAGATAATATCCTTTGTATCCAGTCAATGTATGCACATTTACATTTTCCTTTTAGCCTTTTTTATATTCTGATACTCCTAATCCACTGGCCAAGAATAGCTTGTTTTACCATCACTTAACTAGTTGTAAAACTAATATTTCATTTCTAATAAGTAACTTTCCACCAATATATAATACTAGGAATACAATCACACTCCCACTAAATTTATTGTAAACACATGGCACACATTATATCTTTATAAAAAATTATTTTGTGAATCATTTAAAGGAGTGTTCCATAACCTAAATTCATTCATTTACCCATAAATGTATCTCTGTATCTTTTATTTTTATTTTTTTATTTTCAGGCATCACAATCCCTTTAGGTTTTAAAAATTAGATTTATCCTTGATGGTTTCCATTAAGATTTTTTTATTTACATCCATATTACAAATAACATAATCACATAATGTTTTTATGGAAAGTCTAATTATGATGTATATAAATATTGAAACATGAGAAAATTTTTTATTTTTGTAAATTTCTTGATTCATTATAATCTATTTATCAACTAGCCTTGCTTTATAAGTATGTACTTTAATATCAATGTCCAGTTTTCTATTAAATTCCCATTGTCACCAAATAGTCTTTACATCCATTAGAGGATTGATAAGAAACGATACGTAATTTAGATCTATGGAGTTGATTTTAAAATCCTTTTTTTGTTCCATCTTGTAACATATAATATCAATAATATCTCTTTGAAGGAAGTCTGATCATTATAGTCATCCCATAACAAGTAACCTTATTTAGTGACTAGAAAACCATATCTTTATGGTTCTCTAACATTTATGGTTCACCTATTTATTACTTGTGCCTTAGGAATGACATATATCCTGGGGACATAATTAACTCATTCCAATACCAAATCCTTTTAATCTTATCCATCAACTTAATTAAAGTCAATGTAGCTCCCAAAATATTTCTTGATGATTTATACCTAAAGGTAATTATCTTATCTAGTTACAAATTCCTCTTTCTCTAAGGGGTTATATAGATAATATCCCCTTCTTTTATTGGGTAACCCTATAATGATAGACTTCATGCATTTGGGTATATGTTCTTTCTCTATAGTTGGACATAATGAATGCTTCCTAGAAGCACGCCCGAGTATGTGATTACACAAATTTCATTCCATTATTTAACTCATATGTTATCTAATATGATGATTTAGTGGGTGATTGGTTTAAATTGTGTGATGGAATATGTAATTGTAATCGCCAAAAGATTAATGGATGAATTTAATGCATCATCATCAAACAGACCTAGTTATGCTACGTACGACAACTCCATTCAATAAAACCATTACACTATAGTATATAGGGAGGATTGATTTGGGACATAATTCCACAGTCCCAGATATAATTGATGAAATATTGGTATTGATATTAAAATCACCAATTCGATCAATATATATTGAAATTTTCACCAAGTTGATTCTCTACTTCATTATTTAATTACATAATTTTTTCAAAAGATTCTAACTTATACTCATTAAGTAGACATATCCATATATACTCAAGTAATCTAAAAAATTAATGATGTAAGAATACCCACCACTAACCTTTACTTGAAATGTTCTACACATATCAATGTGTACTAGTTCTAGAAGTGTTGTAGATCTTTTATAGTAACCACCAGATGGTGGCTTGATCATTTTTCATTTTCAATAAGAGTTACATATTTCACTTTCCATTAGTTCAGAAGATTCTATGTAACCTTAATTATATGTCTTTTTAATACACTCCTTGTTTACATAATCTAGAAAATGATTCCAAAACATGCTGTGAAATTCATCATGTGAAATTTATTTGACTAAAATTTATAGTACATGGTTTTTATAATTTAATACAAAAAAACCATTATTAAAATGAACCACACAATAACATATAATATATGGACTTGATAGTAATATCATGATGTCTAGGATCATAGTTTCTTCACTCATGGCATGGAATTATCTATCCATCATTATTCATTTCAGCTCCATGGAATCATTTATTATTATCAAGTCATTTATTTATTAATATTTCCAGCTGTGGATATGTCATGATCACATTTTATTTTTATTATGGAATTATTTTTATTATATATTCCTTCTATATTATTTGTGTGTATCTTATGTTCTCTTATGATCTTTGATTATTCTCACTTATGTTTACCCTTATTGATTGTTTTATCTCACCCCTTCCTATGTTTCCATTTCCCCATGTTATAAGGAAAAGTACTACACATTATATGTCTAGAAGAGTACCATATGTAGATAATTTTGTTGGAGATATTGATAACTTATCATAGATTATTTAGTTTCGTATATAGTAGTAATAAAACCATTTAATGAGAAATATAGTGGATGTTTTGATTTAATTTTGTTTCCAAAATATCTAAAACTATAAACCAAAAAAATTCCATTGATTTTAAGTAATGTTGTATCTGTTAGTGAGATTGAAATTATTGATGGTTAAAATTGTGTCACTATAGTTGATTTTGAATTTATTATATAAACCATGTGTTTTCAGCACTAGATCCAAGAGTTTAGATCTGGCATGTCACAATAGGAATCAAAGGTTGTTTTAGATAGCTTTAATGGTTGGGATGTTAATTAAGGATAATTTAAGGGTTAATAAGAATAGGTTTATCATAATATCAAAGGTATAGATGACCATTTAAGTCGGTTGAAGTAATATTGGATATTTTAATGTTTAGGATAATATAACATTTTTGAAAATCCTAGGGATAGATTTAAGGGATAAGTCTAAGTATTTAATTACATCCAAAAAATTATAATGTAGAGATTATGTGGTTATTTTAGTAATTATTTTCTTGTATAGATACTACAAGTGCATGTATTCTCTTTCATAAATGTATCTATGGATAATAACCATAAAAAGTATGAATTAGGTATTAACTCAATCATCACCAAATTCATGAAAAAGATGTCTAACTATACACTTAGATTGACACTCTTGTAAAATATTCTTTGGTTAATCAAATTCTATTTTAAATCCATTACAAATTATTAATTATGTTAAAGAACTAAGTCAAGGAATACTAGGAAACCTAACCTAAATAAACCTAGATTTAACAATGTTTGATTTAGTTTGAACTATAATCTAGTGTAATAATTTTAAAGAGTCTGAAAATTTGATGTTTACTTATATTTTCTTATAATATTTCTATTCACTACTAAAAACATTTCCTTTAAGAGTGTTGTTATTAAATATCACTAGATGAAAATGCTGATAAATGGTATATTTATCAGATCTAAAGAAAATGATGTCAAATTTAACCTTTTATCCGTTATTTTATTTTTGCGATGATAAATGAAACATTTATCTACACTTTAATTTTAGTGTTGATAAAGGGTATCTTTAATCAGTTCTTTATTCGTAGTGCTGATAAAGAGTATCATTTATCAATGATTTATTTTTAGCGCTGATAAAGGGTACGCTTTATCAGTGCTTTATATTTAGCAGTGATAAATATTTCATTCACCAAAGCATTTTTTTCACTAATATAATCAAATAATAAAAAAAGTATTTACTAAAAAAATATTAAAAATTTCCTTAATTAAATATTTATTGACAAAAATGAATTTATTGATTGTAAATTATTAATTATTAAACATCTTATTAATTAGATAATTATGAAAATTAATGTGATTAAATTGAATATATTAAATATATTAATGTATATTAATGTATATAAATATGATTACATATTAAAAAATATTTATTCCATTTAAATTAAATTTTTATATATTTATTGATTAATGGTATGTAATTAAAAAATAATATGAATTAAAAATATTGACTAATTTCATAGTACTCGATATATAATTGAATGTCATTTGATTTTTCATTTTAATATAGATCAAATGTGCATTATACTGATTTCACATGCACATATAATTAATGAATTTTTATATAAAATATGCTCATACACATAACATACCCATTTTTTCAATATTATTAATGTGTGACATTATTCATAATTTATTCAATTTCACTCATTTTTTACATATATAAATGCACTCAAAATTAGATATTAATTAATATTGTAAAATTATATTTTTCAACCAATATTTATAAATAAATATGTTTATAAATGCACATTCACTATATTTATACAATTATATATTTATGATTATAAATAAATAAATTTTTATAAAAAGTATTTATATAATTATAAATAAATATTTTATGTATATTTAAATAATTATTAAATTTATAATAAATTTACGTAAACAATGAATATATTTAATATATTTATTTTTATATATATTTATTAAATATTAATGTATCATTATAAAAATATATATATTGATATAAATTATATTTTTTAAATATTTATGTAATCATAAATAAATAATTACAAAATTATAATAAATATCTTTATAAAGGAATATATTTACTATATTTATATATATATATATATATATATTAAGTAGTTATAAATATTTACAATTTTTTATTTATAATTATAATGATAAATCCTTTAATAATGATTCAGTAATAAACACTGATAAAAGAAGCTTTTTCATTTTATTTTTCGCTTTGATAAAGATGCAAATTTATCAACGCTAAACAAAGCATTGATAAGTGAAAAATTTTCATCACTATAAGTTTAGCGCTGATAAAGATTGGTTCTGTTAGCACCAAATAAGCACTGATAAAAGTTACCCTATCTATTTTAAAAACCCTAATCATTTGTGAACCCTATGCGATATACTAGCTTTCCCTAGAAGCGATCCACTGTCAGAACTCCTCCTTAGTGAATCAAAGGTTGAATCAAACCACTCGACTGCCTCTAAACATCTCATCCAACATTCGAAGAGGGTCTCAGATTTTCTTCAACCTAGGGAGGTAGGCCTTCTGATTTTCTTTGTATATTTTTTTTTTAGTTTTGGATTTCTTCTTCAATGATTTATTTATAATCCATTGTTTATTATCTGTTGTTTAGCATTTGTGGTCCTTTGTTTGTATGGCTACTGATATATGATCCATTGTTTATATCTGACATTGAACCTTATATTTATTCATTGTTGTTTTACTGTTATGTTCTATATGTTCATATTAAATAATTTTTTCATATATGTAGATAAATGTGTAGAAATGTTCATGAATATTCATGTTTATTGACTACTGATTTGAGTCACATTTTTTGTTCCCTAATGGTTATATATATGTTGACACCTTTCTTGGACACCTCAGTGGACATGTAGCTTAATATGCTATTTTTCAAAAACCTAGTTACTCGAGCGATGTATGTTCCACTATTGGTTATATTTATCAAAGGATCTAGTAGATCTTAGAATTCACTATGGCCATTTTTACTCATATGGAGTAGATACAATGTGGTTATCCCCTATTAAGCGCATGAGGTTTTATCACATCAAGCCTTCACTTTTTGAATCATTATGGTTCCTTTAGTTCACATTATGTTTAAATATCATGTTTTTATCTACTCGATATTTCTTATAGACTATAATTGAGTGATTTTGTATACTGGTGTGACATGTATGTGTGTCTATATAGCTATTGCATCATTTATTTCTATATTTTTTTGTCTAAAAAGTATTTATATATCAGGTAACGGTGATTAGTGGACATCATGTCCATAGACCCCAAGGGTCATGTTATAATTTTTTTCAACCTATGGTACTAACTGTTTATATTTGGGGGGACCACATCCCATTTATTTTTTTAAAAACAATGTTTAAACCAAACTATACTGACTTTGAGGGGTGTTAGAGGTCATAAGATGATCTGACCTGGTGTTGTTTGGGTAATTCAGGATAGGGTAATTACATTATCCATCTTCTGGTTTAGTGATAAAATAATTTATTATCTTCCTTTAACTGACACTATTTTTTCAAATAACAATAGTCCTTATTATTTTATTTTGAATATCTAGGCATTCAGATATTCTAGAAGAAATGATCCATTTTCCCTTATTAGAATTGTCTATAAATTTCACATATGATAAAGAATATATTATGTTTATTTATTAATATATTTTAATAAATTCATTTTTTATGAAACAAATAAAATGGTTATGAATAAAAAATGGATTCATGATGATCATTAGACAAATGAATATAAATATGGAGTTAAAGAGTTCATCATGTTTAGAAGAGATAATGTAGACAACCCTTCTAAAATCCTTTGTCTGTGTTTACATTGTTGTTATTCCAGAAAAATAAGTCCAAAAGAGTTGGAAGAATATTTTATTTATCATGGAATTGATCAAATCTATAAACTTTGGACTAAACATGGAAAAAAACATAATGTGTAAAACAATTGGGATAATACTATGGTTTATGAATCATTTGATATAAATACCTTGGTAAAAGATGATGGAGATCGCATAGAAGAAATGAAAATGGCAACTAAAGATGACCTTTGTGATTTTCCAAAGTTGTTTGAGGAGTTAAATAGTTATTCCAAGAAACCATTGTATATTTTTTGTACTAAATACACTAAATTTCCAGTTGTATTGAATCTATATAATATGAAAGCTGGTAGTATATGGAGTGACACCCTCTTTATAGAACTACTTGGTGTTCTGGAAGATATGCTACTAGAGGAAAATTAACCACCATGAAAAACATATAACACTAAATGAATATTACGTTCAATGGGTATGATCTATAAGAAATACATGATTATAGAAATTATTGGTTATTGTTTCTCAAGGACCATGAATCACTCATCAAATGCCCTCAGTGTGGTGCAGATTGATTCAAGAAAAATGAATCAAGTCCTTCAAAATATGTATGTTAATTTCATATACTTATATGGTTTAGAATACTATATGGATGTCAGGAAACCACAAGACAATTATCATGGTATGTAGATACAAGAATTAAATATGGGAACCTATGTCATTCAGCATATTCTCCTTAGTGGAAGAAAATTGATTACGAGTTTCCTGAATTTGGAGATGAGATGAGAAACTTTTATCTTACATTATCTATAGAAGGAATAAATCCTTTTAGTGTATAGAGTAGTACTCATAGTACATGTCCCATCATGAAGGTAAATTACAGCTTTCTATCGTGGTTATTCATGAATTTCAAATACATTATGTTGTCTCTACTTATATCTGGACCAAAGAAACCCGGTAATGATATTGATATCTATTTGGATCTATTGATTGAAGACCTGAAATTTATATGGGATACAGGTGTTGCATTGTATGATTTATATAGAATTAAAGAATTCACATTGAGGTTCATGTTTTATGGAACGATAAATAACTTCCCCACCTATGGAAATTTATCATGCTATAGAATTATAGGGATGTTGGTGTGTCCCATTTGTGAAAACTGTACATACTCGGTTTGGTTGAAACATTCCTTAAATATTGTTTTTCAGGAAAACAAAATTTTTACATCGATGACATAATTACTGATCTTGGATGACATCATTCAATGTGAATAACAAACAAGGTACGACACCAAATCTAGAAACAAGTGATCAAATATACAAAAAAATAAAAATGGTTGACACTATTTTTGGGAAACCATTTTTGAAAAACCTTAGAAAATCAGGTTGGAAGAAGAGATAAATTTTCCCTGAATTACCATGTTCTAATTGTCTATATGTCAGAAATTTTCTTAATGATATGCATGTAGAAAAACATTATTTGATATTGTTATTGGCACATTACTAAATTTTCATGGAAAACGAAAGAGGGCTGAAAGGCTAGGTTGAAATTGATTAAAATTGGGATAAGGGAAGAGTTGGAACCTTTGAAGGGTAAAAGGTGGAATTTTTTTCCTCCAATATCTTACACTCTATCCATATAGGAATTTTTTTAATCTTTTCTTTTCATTCAGAGTGTAATAGTTCCAAAGTGGTAATCATCAAATATCAAGAATGTCATGTCAATGACTAATTTGATGTTACAAGAACTAAAATCACAAGACTGTCGTGTTTTGATACAAGATTTAATGAAAATTGATTTCCATTGCATTATACCACAAAATGTATAACATAATAACTAGAATATACTTATTTTTCAAATCCATATGTAGTAAATTTATAGACCCGGAGAAGTTGTCGATCCTGAATAAGGACATTTCAATCGTATTATGTGAATTATAAATCTTCATCCCACCACAATTGTTTGATATTATGGTCCAACTGGTAGTTTAGTTAGTCATAGAGGTTCAACTATGTGGTCATGTCCATTATAGATGTATGTAACCCATTGAATTATATATGATGATTTTAAAAGGGTATGTGAATATTCAATGTTTAACAAAAAAATTTATTGTAGAATGATATGTTTTATGAAGAAGATATTGAATTATATATAGATTAAATATCTAATGTTGAGAGCATTATTCTACCAAAGTCTCATCACAGCGAATGACTTATAGGTGAAAGGATTTCTAGATGAGATGTTGTTAAAATTACCATGACAGAGAAGGAGAAAGCATATCATTAAATATTACATAATAATAAAGATATTGATCCATATATTGAATCCCAAAGAAATATTCTTCATGATTTTAATCCATCATGGGCTGAAATATGGATATCAGATACACAAAATCAATAGTTTATAGTATCATTCAGATGTAAAATTTATAAGTAGTTATCTGAAAATATGTATTCAATTGTCGAGAAACTTCAATGGCTATCTAGAGGACCGAATGAAATTTTTATATCTTATATAGGGTTTGTAATCGATGTTTATACATTATATACCAAAGTACATGATGAATTTAGTACAATATAAAAATGTGGTGTTTTTCTGGTGGATGAATCGATGCACATATCTGGTTCCCAGGATATAAATCCAATTTAAAAAAAATGTTATATTTTGTAATTATTGAATAGAAATGAGATTTGTATTATACAAAATTTCAAGTGTCTCCTTTTAGTTTCAAATGTATTGACAATATAAATTGATTGAAAGTTGATTAAATGGAATTTATTGAACGTGAATTTCAGTGTAAAATGGGAAAAAGATGAGCCTTTTATAATGGAATCAAAAGTTGTGAAATTATTTTATTTCTCTTATCCAACAAAAAATAATTGGTCGATTTTCCACTTAGCGAATAAAACAAATGTTGAGTCATATGAAAATTCAATCGAGGAAGACCCTTTCATTGGGGCGTCACAATCAGTTCATGCAAGTCCCACTATAGAAAATGTCTTATATGTTAGAGGGGACAAAAACTAGTGGATTTGGATTATTGAAAGAGGAATCAAATAATTGAAACATTTTTTTAAAAAAAAGAGTTCAATGAGAAGGTAAAAGTGTTTTTTAATATATTATGTTTTTCTCATAATATTATATATTCTCAAATACATTAATATAATCTAAATTAATTGTTTGAACACTCATGTAGGCCATGTATTATGCCCCTGATGATGTTACCAATCCCTCATAATTAGAAACTATAATGAAGGAAACCCTTTGGATAGATGCAAAGGTAATGTTACAATATAGTTTCTCTATTTTACTAAAAAATAATATAATGGAATGTTGATTTAATTTTCATTATCCCTTGAAAATTTTGTTTATTTTAGAAGATTTTTATACACGTGTCATGCATTTTCAATAAGGGAAATGATGTTTTCTCAGATCAATCACATATGTAATCTTGATTCTTTCATAGTAAAATTATTATCTATGGAATTAATGTATTGTTTAGTATTAATTTTTAATTTAATTATTTTTAATATTAATTACATAATAATTTTTTTCTTATAAAGATGGATTCATCTGTTCAAGTTGGGGGGTGCTCTATACAACTATCATTTTACTTCACCCTTAAAAACGTTTCACTCCTATAGTGGTGTATTTATCACTTTCTTTCAAGATACCTCCATTGTCTTTGTAGGAAGAGAATCAATGCTGCCTCTGCTCAATTATAGAGGAAATATTGATTTTTTTATAGTAAAATAATTGTTAATATAATTAATATATTATGTCATATGTATGTTGAATCTATTTCTTTTTAGTATTACTCACATAATAATTTTTTCTTATACAGGTGGATTCTTTACTTCGATTTGGGCATTTTCTGTCTAACTTTCATTCTCATTCTCCATTTAAACATTTTCAACCCTACAATGGTGAATTTATCTTTTTCTTTCAAGTTACCTCCACTACCTTTATAGGATGCGAAACAACACTACCTTTTCTCAATTATAATGGTAATCTTGATTTTTTCACATTAAAATCATTTTCCATTGAATTAATATACTATTTAATATGTATGTTTAATTTATTTATTTTTAGTATTACTCACATAATAATTTTTTTCTTATACAAGTGGATTATTTTAGTCAACTTGTGGGAGTTATATCTAAAATTCATGCTCCTTATCCCTTAAAACTGTTTCACCCATGTAGTAGTACATTTATCACTTTCTTTCAAGTTACCTCCACCACATTTTCAAAAATAGAAATGGACTTTCCCTTACTCAATTGTAGAGGTAATATTGATGTTTTCATAGTAAAATTAGTTTCCATAGAATTAATGAATTTTTTCATATGTTTGTTAACTCTTTTTCTATTTATTATTACTCATATAATAATTATTTTCTTATACAATTGAATTCTTTTGTTCAATTTTGGGCACTTTATCCATCTTGCATCCCTTTCTAAACCAAAACATCCAGAGCCTTCTTTTCTCACAAGACCTTTCACATTTTTAGTGTTGACATTTATAACATTCTTTCAAGTTCCATCCACTAATCAGTAATAGAGGTAATCATGATATTTTCACTATAAAATCATTTTCCAAAGCATTAATGTATTATGTCATATTTATGTTTTATTTATTTATTTTTAGTATTACTCATAATAATTATTTTCTTATGCAGGTGGATTTTTTTTTCAATTATAGGTGGTTTGTTCGAAACTACTCTTGAAAAGTTTGATGTTTAGCAAATAAAGTCAATGGAAATCATGGTAACATTAAAAATTGGGATTTTTTTTGAATGTATGTCATAATTTTTATTTAGGTAATTCTATAATCCAATGTTTGAAATGTCCATAATATAGAGTTTTTTCAGGTATTTTGTTCTAAATTTCATTTCATTTAAATTGTGTATTGGTACTTGTTTTTGTTGATATTGGATGTGTTTATGGTGCTATGGTGTGTTGTAACAACATACTGTAGTATAAAACTTTATCTGCACTTTTATAATCACTAATAAAGGGTTCCTTTAGCAGCGCTAATTTAAAGCACTGATAAATGGATCTTTTATCAGTGCTTTTAAAAGCGCTGATAAAGGTCTTATTTATCAATGCTTTTTTTCACTGATTAAAGACCCCTTTGTCAATGCTTTTTTAGCGCTGATAAAAGTCTTGGGCTTTTAACTTCACTCATGTTATTAGCACTGAACAAGGCTATTCATATCTCTGTTAGAGGCAATTTTTGTAGTAGAGATTCTATTTTTATTCACTCTCATTAACTCTTTCTTGTTTAAGTTTAGGATAAATATCAGAGGAATCAAGTTGAAAATGGATACCTTAGACAGTGAGGACATTTTCTCAATGAGAAATATAATTGAATAAGAACTTTAGTGAGAATCCTTTTTTTATGTTAAACCAACTATCAAGAATAATGACTAAAAATGTGAAAAAAAATTAGTTTCCAAACAAACCAATGAAGTGAAATATGGATTCTTATAGATGTGTTAGAGATGGTTCCCCAGAACTATCTTTTCTTAGTACTTGAATACTTTTTTCTTATTAAATAAGTTTCATTATTACGTATTGATTATTCTTATGCATGATATTTTCATGGGATGATGTTCTTATAATATATGTCTTATTGAAAGGTTACAGTAGTTCCATTCTCTGATTATAACCTATAGGTTCCATAACATTATTCACTATCATTATTCTATGGATGGATGATATTATATAAAGCGGCATAGAAAATATAGGCTAACATGCATGGAAGGCTCACACAAAATTAATACACCTTCTTACGGTGTTTTCTTTTAGTAATATTTAACATATAATGTTATGATAATGGACCTGTTAGTAGAAAATCCACAATTACTTATGTCATTTGATATTCCTAATTATAAATGTGTGTATTGATCCTTTAATATTTAGATTATCATTGATATATATCATGACTCATTTACTTTTATTTAATTATGAAAACCATGAAAAAATATGCTCAAAGTGAAATAGGATACATTGGGTGCATCTTGAGTGATATAGCATTAATGAATAATGTGTTAAAGGATTTATCCCTTCTGTATCTTGATGAATGTTAATATATCAGGACCTTTTATGGGAATGGAACTACCCAAATAAATATCTATGCATTGTGTTTTATGAGTGATTCTATTTCTAAAAATTCAAAAAATGATACATCAATCATATTAATTGATGGAATCAGCATAAGCCTTCCTAATATGAGATATTGTGATAAAAGGATTCTATTACATGGTTAACTTTAATGGTATTTTGTACATTATGGTGATGTCAACATCTTTCTCTATAGATTCCTTGGCGTGTTGTTACATGCTAACAGTGGAATTCAGGTTTTTATACTAGATTGCACTAAGAAAGTGGCCAAGAGGGTCATACACTAAGTTTATCTTCAATCTAAGTTAAATTATACTATATATTTTAATAAGTTTAAATAAATAAATTTTATTTGGGTTTAGTTGATCATCATAATTTAATCAGATGTTATTCAAAATAATATTATATTTAAATAATAATAATAAAATTTGTTTTCATGGTTAACAAATATGATATTTTTTATATTTATTAATGAATAACACAATGATATTTTTTTATTAATTAAATAGTCATTATTTAATGATCAGTAAATATGTATGAGGGAAAGAGGAATGAGTTTAATGGTTAATTGGAAATGTTATAATTGATATTTATTTATATTCTTCATGCATTTCACATTTTATTCATTAAATAATAGTATTCATATTATTATTATTGGACTTGGTGTTAACTAATAATTATGGAATTGGGAATGGTAGTTTGTTTTATTTTTCCAACATAATACTTCCAAAATAAATATCTAATTGTATTTCTTTATAAAATAAATTTTTAGTGTGAACAATGGATATAGTGATACTCTATTAACAATTATAGATATATCAAGAGATATAGAGTTCTCTCTTCCCTAGCGATCATAAGAAAATGAGAGATCATAAATATTTCTTCCACTCTTAAGAATAATTCTATTATGATCAACCATAAACAACACAACTGATCAAGATCATCCATGCTAGAACCTGGTGACACTATGACATCATTCATAGATTATGGTGTACATGTGTATCACTACATTATGGGTTCCCCCCTTGGATCCTATAGCACAATTATGGTATGCCAAGTTCTTGTTAATTGGATCATCAATGAAAGATAAATTAAAAGTTGATTTTATTAAATATCTGGTCATAAATTAATTATAAATTAAATATAAAGATCGAAAAATCTAGTTCAAAAATTTTAATATAGTAAAGTAATATAAATTTTCCATTGTAAATGATGTTTTTATCTTTTAGATCAATAATTACATTTTATTTATGACCAAAAGTCAAGTTGGTCATAACAGCAAAGAATTCTTCCATTATACCCAGAACCTACAAGTGGTATCAAAGTGGTCACCTGTTTAATTTATAATTATTTATTATTAATTTATTGATTTCATTTTTTTCATTTTATTTTACTTTAGTTTGTTTGTTTTAATATCTCATATCAGCATAGCCTCCCTTTATTAATTCATGATAACATAACAAGTAATTAGTTAATGATTAAATATGTAGAATCATCTGAACGACACCATCTGGAGGTGATTGAGGCTCTTCCAATAGAGTACTAGAATACATGGAATTCACTTTCAGTATACATGTTGTGTATTGTTTTACATCCTCATCTTTCTCTATCAGGGCAGATCTGATATCTATAGAGATCAGATCGACGTGTAGATTCAGATAGTATGTCTATGGTTTCCTTTATATAAACCCTTATCCTTATAATGTATCGACCAGTGTGCCCACAGTTTATTTTATATAAACTCTCTTTATCCAATCTATTGGATCTTCACACATAAATGTGTGTAAATTAGTATGTATTTATGGAGTTCCAAAGCTAGTGGAGGGGATCTAATTCAAGGATTTGTGGTAAACCCAATTGAGTCAATCCATATGAGCCAAGGTGAAACACTAAAACATGAACCAAGATATTGTTCAAGGTGTTTTTTCATAGGTTTCAGGGTTTTTTTATCATCCTCTAGATAAACTAACCATTAGAGAATCTCAGGATAATTCCACTTATATTTTATTTCTGTCAGTTGGATGATCTATTATTTATTTTTGTGAATGGTGTGTGATAACAAAATAAATGAATTAACAAGAATGACATATGGAATAAAATTTAATTGTATTATGCATACATTCTTTATTATGAATGGATAATCACTTAAGTATAATACACTTAATATTAACAATACATGTAAAAGGATAAAAATGGAATTTATGCGTAACGATTAAAAAGATCAATTAAAATATTATTCCATATTATATTTCCACTACTTAATTTAGAATAAACCTCATAGTTCAACGTAATTTACCAACCCAAGTTGCAGTAATTTCAATTATCATGGAAATTTTAGATTGAATTTTAGATTTTCCTTAACTTTGTTTACATTAATAGTTAACTTCCAAAGAAGGGCTTTGTGTATCTAAGATAAAAAGGTTAAGGAAATCTTAAAATTGTATTTTGGTATTAAGGAGTCTACATAATAGATCAAGGAACTACACGTTAACATAGTTGTAAATTTATTCCAACCTAAAACCCTTAAAATAGCTTATTAGGAAAAAGTATGGGTTATGATAGGGGAATATAGATCCTTTCCAAAACAAATTCTATGATATAAGAAATTCCAAAATAGATGGTGAGGGATATTTAATTTTGGAAAATAGTGGGATATTAATTATAATTTATTTAATTTAAAATACATTAATCTATTCTTGTAATAAAAAATAAATATTAATTATATAATATTAATTTTTAGAATATGCAAAATCAAATAACATCGACAATATCATTGTAATCCATACTACAGAAGGGTGACCTTCTCACTAGATCTAATTTCCAAGAATTATATAGGTCCTTGTGCAATATACTATTCCTTGAACATAATCAAACATGCTAGAAAACCAAATTCTTGAGTAACTTTCCTAAGATTCTAGCAAGTAATAAGTATCTCTATATGTAAAGAATGTCGACAATGCAATGGATGTCTAATGATTTATGTTATCCTCCATGTACAAATAAATTATAAAGAAATTTGAGGAAATGGATGCATATAACATAGGTTCTCACCTTCAAAATATTTATCAAGAGAATGAGAGGTTATAGAGATATGATATCCCCAATGTACATTTTAGATGAAATCTTGGAGATTAGGTACCAACGGGTCCACATGTATGTAAGATGATTGGCTATATTGATCACCTAGACATCTTGCGATTTAAAATCCCTGATTAGTTGCGTGTAGATCTCATTCACTATTCATTACCCAAAAACATATCCAGTTATAATATAAATTATAATATAATCAATATAGAGAACACACTGTCATAACATCTTACTCTTATTCTCCAGGTTGATAAAGATATAGGGAGTGAAATCCCCACCATTTTTTATGGTGATTAAGAAGATGATCAAGATAAAGTGTCCAATGACTCATTCTAAATCTAATGCTTCGGAGCATCATACCTCTAAGAATATGAATATCTAAATTAAAGGAAGGAAATAAATAGGATATGGCATGTTTTTTATATAGAAAGTTGGCCAAATAGAAAGGTAATTTCACCAATCCAAATAAGTAATGGGAATCCTCTAGTGCAATCTTTATTAAGACTAATAATTATATATCTACAATTTGGGTATTAGATACTTTTTTGGGGATCAAATTTGAATCCAAATGTAGTAGACATGTACATTTATGAATAGTATCACATATGGGGTTTATCTACATGCTTCCAATGAAGTGAGGTTGGATGATTTATCCATTAGATACCATTATCTCGCATTGTTTATAGGATTGATTTTAGTTTTAAAGAATTGGAATTATGTGCACAGTGTTACCAAGAAGATAATTTCCATTTGTTTTTCAAATATAGATGGATTTGTTTTCATATTTTTAAAAACGTTTTGTACTTTTAAAAAGATATCATATTTTTTGGTATGTAATAGATGAATAATGGCCTTTTGTATTAAATTTTTTAAAACCAAATATTGAAAATTTATAACCAAACTAATATGTGTTACCCATATGAGACTGTGTTCTGGAATCATCATCTTGGTCAAAAACAAATCTAATTTGACAAATCTCTATCAAGATGGTTATTTAGACTCTTTAGGGCTGAATCCACTTGAAAGATCATATTATTTTATACGATGAAAGATGACAAATACACCATTCAGTGGTCAATGTCAAATGGCTAAAGATATTAAGAATTGGTATACAATGATGTGTACAGACCTTTTCAAGTAAAGGCTAGAGGTCGATGCTCGTAGTTTATTACTTTTACCGATGACATGAGTAGGTATGGTTATATATACATAATGAGGCACAATTATGAATCCTTTAAGAAGTTTAAAGAGTTCACGAGTGAGATTGAGAATTAGGTTGCTTAGAAGATAAATAAATTGTAATCATATTGACATATTTAATATCTTAACCATTAATTTAATGACTTTAGATGGTAGTATGATATTTTATCTCAAGACACTAAACCATATACACCCCAGTGGAATGGTGGTAGAGAAAGGAGGAACTGTTCCATTTTGGATATGGTAAGTTCTATGATGAGTCGCACAATCCTACATAGCATTAAATTAAACAGAGGATATTTTACTGGAAAATGTTCTATAGAATAAGAGTATAATATTACATTTGAATATAAATGTAAAAATTCTATTAAACATTAAGCAAAGTAACAGCATAGCAACACTTCCACTTTATAAATTCATCATAGCAGTTCCACCAAACCTGTAAGGATAACTTAAAATACATGGGGTCAAAAAATATCCATGGGGTTTTAAAAAAATAACATTATGAAATAATGTTTCTTTAAAATGTTTATTTAAAACTCATGCTTTAAATCATGAAATTAACATTTCCCATAACATTTCATCATCATTTTCATGAGAGATTATGAAACATCTTTTAGATTAAACTCATGCTCAAAATTGGTTAACTTATTTAAGAGTTATAAAAAGAATGAATTATAAAATCAAGCACGCACTAGGAAATATAAAACTGATTAATACCGGTTCATAAGGGAATGATAATTATCCATGGATATTTTACTAGTTGAATAATCACATGGAATTTGACTTACTAGAATCATTATGTGGAAATGCATAAAGTAGGACAATCATAACATTCTGTTAAGGCCTCGTTCCAAGACCATATATAACCATTCTGTCAATGCCTCATGCTAAGACCTGATTTTCTCATGAGACCTACCAATGCATAGAGAGGATATAAAGGGAATCACCCATCACATAATAAGTCATATGCGTTCCGCACATGTCTAATAAAATTATGCATTTAAATCAAAGTACCCCATACCACTTTGGTTTATTTAAATATTATTCATAGATGAATTAAATTCATCAAATGATCCAAAGTGTCTCATACCACCTTGAAAAGTTTACTTAAACCATATAATATCACAATGATTAATCTCATAATTGAAATAATTGTTATTTTTTGTAATTCATGAATAAAATGAATAGTGAAATAAATGCACTTTTAATAAAAAATTCATATTTAGTTTTTTCTTCTCAAAATAATTTTATTCAACAAATAAACATGTTTTGAAAACAAAATCTTAAAAAACATATTTTTAATTAAAACAACTTGAAACATGTAGAAATACACCTATTTAATAATTTCTAATGTTATCCATAAAATTTAAAACGAAATCACAAAATTATCTGGGAGGCAAGGTATGTTACACGACCATGATTATATGAAGATACAATATCCTTACTTTAAATATATCATGATGACATTCTATTCACATTTTTAGAAATGTGACAATAAACTTATGAATAGTTCAATACAATTATATAAATTTAAGATAAATAGTTCATCCTTATATATATACACATACAATTATATATATATATATATATCCTTATGGATTTGAAAATAATTTTATCCCAGAATAATTTTATCTCATATATATACATATTTATCTTTTCACATTCAAAACATATAACAAATTTTTATTATGTTTATAATTATATATGTATACAGTTGAAATCGAATTTAAAAAATGTATTATCAGAGAATACATTTTCGAAATTATTTTTGGTAAGTGAGAAAATTCATTTGGAGAAAAAATATGATATTGAATTACAATATTTGATAATAATGTATGCTACACAGAATTTATTAAAACATAATTTTTTTATAGATTTTAATGCAGAATATCAAATCATACAAAAATAACTAAACTCATTACTCCATCCAGAATCAAAAAATGATTTAATAATTTAAACGAGTTCTTTGCGATTACAACCTGATTATCATAAATATATTTTCTTTAATTTATTTATAAGTTATGAAAATTGTTATACAAAATTGGATATACATGTGTTTGTGTGTGTGTCTTATAAATAATTATTATTTGATGAAACTAAGCCTTTCCCTTATAAACCCACAGTAAAAATAAAACTTATACTAAATAAATTTAAAAATGAAATCATCAATTTGAAATACTTAAATAAAGAAAACCTTTTCTTCATAATCGAACCAGTAGCACATTTTTGAGTTTGAATGCATAATATCAACAGGCACAAAAATAAAATATTTATTAGAGTGCTCAAATATGAGTGCAAAGGTGTGCAGACCTAGAACATAACTCAAACCAGAGAATAAATTTATCCCAATACATGCTATAAAATTTAAAAATAAAAAAAATCAGCTACCGAAATTAATTCCCAATAAATAATTATTGAAAAATAATAATTTCCCTTGGACAAAATTTTAAAATTAAAACCATAATTTCAAAATGAATAAACAAAATAACCCCTACAAACACAATCTGAATATAAGGTTTCTAATCTTCCTAAAAACATATTCTGAAAACATAACTATAAAATAGAAAAACTATATTTGAAAACATTTCTTGATCATAAAAACAGTCCTACAAATTATTATATAAATTCTATTTCCATTACCTCTATATGAACTCTGGAAACCTGCACAAGCTTGACTCCAGGAAAAGAGATGAGAAAGACGGTGTAAAAGAGACCATGTCTAAACCCTCAAATTTGAAGCTTGTATTTTCACACACAAAAAATGATATATAATGAATTTTATGAACCCAATTCTGTGGACTAGATATAGGATTTTTGTGTGTGTTTATGCAGACTATATAATATAATAAAAAAAATTCACTGATTCGTCAAAAGATTCCTCCAGATAAGAAAACATCACCAAAAATTGATATAATCAATATAAAACTACAAGATATAAACTGAAATAGATACCCACTGAACCACCAAACTCAAATCATTCCACAAAAGTTAGAGACAAATAGCAATTAAAATGATTCACAAAACATGCTCTTCATAGTCCAAAATCATATGGAAAATTGTTAACAGACGACATTGATGGATGGGGAAATCAAATCTAAAAGACAAACACCCAAGTTAAACGAAATTGAACATCTAAAGCCATGAAATCACATACCTACATAGTAGGTCGAAGAAAACTGAGAAAATTTACCCTAACAGAGAATGATACCCATTGACTTCACCTAGATATCTATCATCGGCGCTCACGGTGAACCCTTCTCCTTGGTCGGCACACCCTCGACCTATCTCGGTGACTCAAATTGACTTGACCTCCCTCGGACTCCCATGCATGAACCCCCATCCACATTGGCTCTCCATTGGATCATGCTCGAGCTACATGACCATGAAGACCAAGTTGTGGCATGCTTTCTCTTCCCAGATGCAAACGAAATCCCCCATTGAAACCCTGGATGTGCGATGCCAAAAACAAACCCCTTGGAAAAATGAGATTATTTTTTATATCACTTTATTATTATATTTATTATTATCTAATTTATTTATTTACTAAAATTTAACATTATATAATATTAAAGTTTAATTTCAAAACCAAATGAAATTACAACTTCAGATTAACAAAAAAATTATATTAATTTTTATTAATACTCTAATTAAAAAAATTGTATTTTTATAATAAAATATCTTATTCAATATTTAGAATATAATTTTATTAAAAAAAATTAATATTTTTTAAAAAAGTTATATTAATCAAAGTTTATAATTTATAACTATTAGTTATAATATATTTATTTAAACTAAAATTTTCATAATTCATAATTTATGAAAGTAATATTTATAAAATAATTTAATTATAAAGCATATCTTTATAATGTAATAGTTTTATAAAAATAATTTATTAAAAATTTATATTCCAAGAATAAAATTTCCATAAAATATAATTTCAACATTTAATTAAAATATATAAATATAATCCATAGTTTTAATATAGTTATAATTTTATTAAATAATTTAATTATAATTTTATATTTAAAATATAATAATTATAATTTCATATATATATATATATATATGTTATTTCGAAAACTGGTTTTAGTTAATATAATTATAACATAATTTAATCATTAACATACTATTGAAAATTCATAAAACAAATATATATATATATATATATATAAATACACATATATATGTATATATATATATGTGAGTATATATATATATATATATTCCTAATGGTAGATAAAAGTATTTATTTTATTTATTGTATTCCTTTTACACATTATCCAAATTACATGTTATTAATTTTATTAATTGAAAATATGATTTTAAATTCATTTTATGTTTTTAAGAAATCCCATTTTCAAAACATAACAGTCACTAAAATAAAATCCAACAACCATTTTTTATAATGCTCCTATAAGGGTTCTATAAATACCCATACTTTTGGTGTCAAGGACACAACAACATCAACTCCCCTTCATCTGCTTTCAGGTTAGTTTTATACATCTATTTTACTGTCCAAGCTCTTTCTATACCTCTAGATATTTCATTTTTTATTATGGTTTGTCCAAGGGAAGAAGGATACACACATGGCCTCATCGTGTTGTTAGGTGGTCTTCATGCGGTGTTACTCGGTCTAGAAATAATATTTCTAGGCTAGTTAAAGTCTTTAGCCATGTATCAAAGTTTTAAATAAAATGGTCTTCGTGTTTTTCTTGTTTCATTAATTTAACATAATTATGTTAATTTACATTCATTAAAATAATTATAATCAGTACAAAAATTACATAAATATTACTTACACTATTATTACAAATGTTTGCGTCATTACAATTTTTATTACAATCAACATTATAATTAATAAACCAAGAACCAACCAAAGTTTAAAATAGTATTCCATTTAAGTTATCGATTGAAAAGAAACATGTCTTATATCATTTTCATGCATGGGTATGGGAATCATGTTTTAATTATAGATCGAGGGAAAAAGTATCATGTCATGGAATGAAGTGATTCTTATAGGGTATCCTAAGGAATCAATAAGATACTATCTATATAACCCTTCAAAAAAGAATATAACTATCACAAGATAGGTCATTGTTCTTGAGAGGGAGAATATAATCATGGAGGATAGTGGGAGAAATATTGAATCAGATAAATTCAATTCTCATGATACATAGGAGTTGATACAAGAACTAATTACACAGATCCCCATGGAAGAGGTTGTTCTAGAAACACAAGTACTATGCAAGAGTGCAAGAAAGGAAAGAGAACCACAGATATATGGTTTTCTAGTAACTGATGATGGTGGCTCATTGTTGATAAAAAACGATTATCATATATCCTGTAAGGATTTGGTAGAGAGCTTAGAGGCTACAAGATGGAAATAATCAATGAATTTTGAGATGGATCCCATGTATAAAAACCATGTTTGGTTTCTAATCAATCATCTAATTATTGTAAATAATGTTCGGTGTAAATCAGTATTCAAGATAAAAATAGACATCTAAGGTAATGTAAATACAAATAAAGAATATCTAGTGACCAAAGGGTTTAGATAAAATCAAGGAATTGACTATGATAAAACCATTTCTCTATTTTCCATGTTTAAATCCATCAGAATCATGTTTTCTATAGCATCTTACCGTGACAGTGATATTAAGAAAATGGATTTCAATAAATCATTCCTTAATTGGAACCTTTAGGTTTATGTGTACATGAAATAAACAGAACGATTCTTGACTCCAATAAATTACAAATGATATGAATATTGTAGAGATCCATCTACATGTTAAAGAAATCATATATTTCATACAAAGCTAAATTCAATGAAACCTTAATGGTGTTTTTTCATTAATAATGATTGTTATTCTTGTATTGACATGTGGTTTTTTGGAGTAAATTTGTTTTGAAAGTTGTATATTTTTATTACATGTTACTAAATGTAAATAATATATAATCCTTATAAGAGGTTAATGCATTTTTTGAGAAAGTGCTTCTCCATGAATGACTTAGGTGAATAAGCCTACATTCTAGTGATCAATATCATGTTTTATAGGTCTAATAGGATACATAGGCTATGTCAAAGTCAATCATTGACCAAATATTTGGTGTTTTGATATGGAACAATCCAAGAGGGGGTTTCTAAAAGGGTCACTTGGAATACATCTTTCCATGAAAATATATCCTCATAGAAAGGATTAAAGGGATGGAATTATAAAGATAACATATTCATATATGATAGTATCTTTCATATGTTATATTTTATGTATGAGTCTTGATTCTACCTTTTCTTTGATCATGGTAGGTAGAGATCAAGAATATCCATGGGAAAAACATTGTACTACTCTTAAGACTATCCTTAACTATCTAAGGTTAACTAAAGATACCTTCCTAGAGTTTGGAGACAATGAAGATCTATTCATCAGGGGTAAAAAAATTACATCTTTTAAATATATTAGAAATATTATAAGTCATAGCCCATAAATATCTTTTTTTATCAATGGGGGATTTTTTATCTCAATGAGCTAAAAGTTTCCACTTTTAATTGATTCTATATAAGAGTCTAAGTATATTGTGGCTTTCGATGAATCCAAGGAAGTAGTTTTTAATTTTATATTCATATAAGACCTTGATGCGGTACCTAGAAGAACAAATACTATCACAGTTTAATAGTGTAAAACTACATTTTCAATCTCTCTAAAGAGCTAAGGTCACACCAATTGAGAAATCATATACTTTTGAAGTTTTATCTCTTGAAGGATTTAACTCAATGAGTTTAATTTTTAGTGATAAGAGTATCCATGAATGAAACAGGGTGGACCCCTTAATAGTGGCCTTAACTAAGCAGAAGCATGAGTATCTTGTGAGAGTTAGTGGACAGAAACCTATTTTCAGTTGTCTCTAGTGAAAGTCGGAGTTTTTTGGACTTGGTTCCCTAGAACCATTTTTATTAGTTCCTGATAACATGTTTTTTTTAATGAATAATTTATCATATCACATATTTATTGTTCTATTACTTGGTATTTGTATGTGATAATGTCTTTAGCATATTTTTTATGCTGAGAGGTCATAATAGTTCCCTATTTTTATGGGAACCTAGAAGTGCCATGATATTATTCTTGAACCTTATTCTATGGTTGGATGACATTGAATGAAGGGACATAGATAATACATGATATCAGGGGTGTGTATATCATAATACAGTGATACACCATCTCGTGACTTTTAAACCTTGGTAATATCCAAGATAATAGGTTTTAAGAATATACCCTATTAATATGAAATCCACATTTCCATGTGTCAATAGATGTTCTTATCTATGGATATGTGTACTGATATTTAGAATTTATTATTATAATTTTTGCATATCATGAATCATTTACTTTTATTCATTTCTTAAAACTATGACTACATTTTCTCACCATGAAGTAGGATATATTGAGTGTTTCGTGAGGGATATAACATTAATGGGTAATGCAAGAAATTATTTATCCATTGTTATCTTGATGAAATTTAAAATATCAGGCCCTGTGATTGGAATAGAAATACCTAAATAAATCCTTGTCCAGGGTTTTTTATGGTTGAGTTCATTTATAGAAAGTTAAATAATGATACATCAAAAATATAAATTGATGTAATCCGTATATAACCTACTTGATTTGAGATATCATGATAAAAGGATTACTTTACATGGTAATCATTTTTTAGAGGTTTGATGTTGTTATGATATTGATTTCTTTCTATTTGGAATTACTTTTCATATTGTTAAATTATGACCTTGTACTTTGGGTGGTTATTCTTGATTCTACTAAGGAAGAAGACTAGAGGGTCGCACATAATGTGTATTCATAATTGCAATTAAATTCTTGTATTTATTTTTCAAAGTTGTAATAAATAATATTTATTTGGGTTTAGTTGCTCTCTATAATTTAGTCACAAGTTATTCAAAATAATAAGTGGGTAAAATTATAACAATAAATATATTTTTTTCAAGATTGGGTAATATAATATTTATTATATTTATCGAAAATTAACGCATTTATGTATATTTATTAAATGATTTTCATTATTCAAGGATCAGTAAATATGGATTATGGAATGTGAACCAGGTTTAATGATCCGATTTGAAATGGTATATATGATATTTATTAATATTCTTTATGTGTTGCACATATCCTTTTTTTCATAATAATATTTATATTATTATTATTAGATATAGGTTCTTCTAAGAATTATTTATTTGGGAAAGGGCTTATGTGAGATTTATCATCACTAAACCTACCAAAACAAATATCTAATTATATATATTCCCTATAGAAATTTTTGGTGTGCACAAAATAAAGAGTGGGACTCTCTCTATCCTTAGAGAGATATCAAGAGATCTAGACTGTGCTCCTCCCCACCTCTCTTAATAAAATGAGGGATCATCAATATTTTTACTATCTCGAGAATAAATCTAATATGATCAACCATGAAAAATTAAGAAATCTGAATTGGTCATCCTAGAACATAATGGTTCTCTGGCATCGTTTAGAGATTTTTGTTCATGTTTGGACAACCTCTAGAGGGATTATATACATGGATTATCCAGATCAATGATGTAATGACAATATCTTGTTAACCAAATCATCAAAAAAAATGAATTTTAACTTGAGGTAATTCTATATCTTCTCATAACTTAATTATAAATTACATGTAAAGATATTATAATTCTTGTTCTTGCATTTTAATCTATTCAATAAATATACTATTTTGTGGACATGATGTTTTTATCATGTAAAGTAATTTTTACACGTGATTTAATACTAAAATCCAATTTGATCATACCAGTAAAGGATGCTTCTACTGAGCAAGTAACCTACAAATTTTTTTTGGTGAAAGTGATAATAAAGGAAGAAATTTTCATCTTCATACATGTAAAAATATGGGAATAAAAACCAAGGATAATGTCTCAAATTAATAGGGAAATTTTTTATGTACAAAAAATCCAGGCATTAAGAAACTAATTACTAAGGAAAATTAAAGATCTTAGTGAACACATTGAAAGTAAATAGAGTTTTTCTAGAGTTACCACTAATAGATCAGTGTATTTAATGCGGTAAACTTACACATTATCCAAGTGAATATCATAATCCAAGGACTTTCATGGATGCTGGGAATCAGAAAATATTAAGATAATGGAATTCCTATGAAACCATGACCATTGAAGTGAATTATAAAGATAATGTGCATTGAGGAACATTGATCACTCACTCAGTAACTATGAGTATTGTATTCATATATTATTCAGCATACTAATTTATTAATATTATGTTTTCTAAGAAAATAAAATCTCCACCCCAAAGAAAATATATTAAATTATTAACAAAAACCATTAATTGAATGATTATTGTATTGAAAATATATTACCCATCTCTAATATATGATTATAAGAATATTATTCTTATAAAGTCATATTATCCTTCGTTTAGTAAAATATAATTTTATATTATGCATATATTAGAAATATTAACATAGTGGAAATCATAATTTCCAAGATATAAAATAAAATATAAAATTCAACCCATGATGACTTATTAAAACAAGTGGACAATAAATTCCCTATGAAAAATTACACTGATTATATTGGGGCATTTAACTCAGTGTAGTAATATTTCTATTATGAGGGAAAACATGCATTCACTTATCATAATAAGGATAATCGGGATGATACCTTATTATAAAGTATATTTCGAGTCATCCCTATATTATTGAAACCCATAAATTTTTCGTTTCATAATAATAATTAAAAATTATGAGGATGAAATTTATTTAAAGTAAGAGAATATAACGACTTCAAACTTCACTATGTATTTTCTTTTGTAAATATTATGTTAATAGATAATGTTACAATAAATTCCAACATATAATGAAACTCTGATAAGTTAAAATAAAATTTTACCATAATAATATAGGCATTAAATTGTCGAGTATAAAATAAATTTTCCATATTATGAAATCTATGGAAAAAAGTAAGAAATGAAATAGAGTAGAAAAATTCTTCCTTATAAAGACTGTTTATCAAATATTTAGAATGAGGTAGCTTTGATAGGGTTTTCTCTCTATAATTCCCACTATGAACTCTAAAAATTATGATATTACAGAAATCATATAAGAGAGAAATTCAAGACCCTAGAAGTTTCCATGAGAACTATACAATTGGAATCACCTCCCTCTACATAGACTATAGAATACACTATTCATAGATCATACATGAAGACCATGAGGTTCTATGTTTTAGGATGAAAATATAGCATGATTCTTGATTGTTGGTAATTTAATATGGTTTCATAATCATTCATGTTTGGTTAACTATTTTTCCTCTAACAAAACCTTCAAATGTATTTTTCATCTTTAACCGGCTGTGAGGATTATTTTTAAATTAAATTTATCATTACTATTTTATACCAATGATGATTAAGAATTAATATTGGTTGACAGGATGGGAGTTCAAGCTCATCGCACCATCTTGGAAGAAATTATTTTCTAATTCAGGATTCCCTTGTAAATTTAATATATGTTTGTGAGTACGTCTCAAGCCCTGATATGGGACTAGTTTCCCCTATGTCAAGAACATGATTAGGACCATGTTTTGATGAGAACAACTATGTTTATAAAATTATCTCTCTTATTCTCTTATTAATTTTTAATGTTATTGTTTATATCCATATTTTATAACTCTAGATATTATCATTGTCTAGGTAGGTTGTTGGGGTTTTGGAATTGGGATTAAACCACAATTAAGCGTCCTACTTAACCTAAAAATAATAATCAAACCCCATATATCTTGTATGATTTTTTGATGTGAAAGGTACAAAAATATATGTTTTAGTGGGGACTATGTTCATGAATCTGATGTGATAAATTTTATCTAGAATATGACCCTTTGAAGGAAAATAATATTTAATTGGTCTTACATCTAAAAGGAGGAACATGTAAGAGTCATTCAAATCATGTTATTTGTACAATCATCACCAATATCTAGGCCCATGTAATTCATGGTCAGTTTGATAAATAATAGATAGTAGAATACAGGAAATATTACATCGGAGGACAATATTGGGTTTGTATTGGGATTACACACTAAATCTACCATGGGTTGCTTTATTGAGAATATGGACCTTTAAAGAATAGAGGGAGGGGTTCGGGCTTTAAAACTAGGAGTATTATCATAAATAAGTGTGGTTATGAGTATCATGGATAATATGTATCTATGATAAAATAGTTTGGGAATTATTGTATTCTAAAGGAATATAGTTGAGCAAAATGGTTAACGAAGATGTGTTTAATATGGAACTCAGGATCTAGGAAGGTATCCTACATATCCTATTTATAATAGGAATCATAGTACTTATAGTTCAGTATGATCATACCATTTTTATGGGTGTGGAAAGGTAATTAATAATCCTAGGATTTATTTCCTTATATTTTATAAATACTTTAATATTTAAGGACTTACAGGATGGTGGACACCCATATTAGAATTAATCAAATAGGAACATCCAAGTTAAGAGTCGTGATATGTGACAAAGATGAATGGAGAAATTCCTACGTAAAGTGATTGAGATGATGATCATGAATTACACATGACATGATGCCTATTTATGAACCCATTTTTATCTGGTTATATATGAGGAAAGATGATAGAATCATAGGAGAATATGGTCCCTTGAGCTATTGTAAATGGAATATTGAGGTGCATACACCAAGTTGGATTCCAATTTCACATATTCATTATTTATCCTCTAACAGAAGAATATAGAGAACCATAAATGTTAAATTGAATATTTTTGTATGGCATGGAGGACCTTTTGAGTGAATCGAATGAGATAACTCCATCCATCCTCTCTGCATGGGTTAGGAGACCGCATGAAAAAGTCAGGTTCATGAAATCATGTATCCTCAAGAGGGTCATGTGCTCATAAGTGAGAAAATTATAGATGGTTCATGACTAGGGTTCTACAAAGATAAGGTTTCATAATTACATGGTCTCATATCCCTATTCCATCATGGACACTTTACTCATAAAGGGGGACTCATACAAGGAATCCTAACTAAGCTACATGGATATAGGGTGTGTGGTTTGGGGTGGACAACCCTTCTTCATGTATAGAGTTCATATGATATGTCCATGAAAACCAAAGGGTTAATGCATGAACATAGGCACTTGAGGAGGCCACATGTGGGAATCACATATCAATGGGTAAATGTCAATGAAATATGAGGATTCAAACACCCCAATTTACATAAAGTTGTTTCAAGAATCGATTTTATGAATACTCCACATGTTAAGAGGGAACTTTTACAATGTTGAATGATTGAGAAACATGGATAGTTTTCATGGTTAGTTTTAAAAACTATCACATGGTTACTTTAAATAAATGAGGGTTTACATAATGAATTGAGATTGTATGATTGGTCTATCATTATTGGCTTCCCTAAAACCATTTCATGTACAGGGTCTCAAGCATGAAGGTGTAATTGCTGAACCCTAGAGTCTTGAGACACAATCACATATCTAGGTGAAGCCTATTATAAAGGTCACATGTGGTTGTCACATGATGTTCAAATCATCATGTAATAATTTAAGAGGGTCACGTGATTGGATCTCATGTGGTGGGTAGTTACCTATAGAATTTCTATGATGGTAGTATCCAAATATCCATTTCATCCTTCTTTATTCTTCTCAATATATCCTTTTCTTTAAGGAGTAAGATGGGTTTTTATATAGGAAAAGGGGGGTCAATGATGATGCATCTTTGCATGATGAATGTGCCACATATACCAAATTGAGGCAATAGACAACATATTGCCAAGGCTTTCAAACTCACAATTTTTTTAATCTCATGGGATGTCGAATCCTTTTCTTTATAAACTTGGCATGATTAAAATCACTATAGATATATATAATATAAAGTATTCGAGTATGTTATATATGTGATCCTATAATTCTCTATATTATTCACACAATTTCATATATGCATGTGATTGATTCCTGTGATCATGTCCCATTCATGCATAAATTATTATTAACACCAAACTTATTCAAAAAAATAGATATTCTAATCACCTCCTACAATTGAATCTTGGTCATTTCTCAAATAGTGTTCTGAAAAGTATTAGTTTTCATCCATGGGGATGACCAACAAGTTATTTCCACTAGTATAAAATTACTTTTTCAAATAAATGGTTGAAGATGATGATGTGGTGGTAAGTGTGTGGATTGATTGTCCTGATCATGAGGATGAGTTTATATGAATAACATTTTAAGTGTAGGTACAGTGTATATGAAGTGAAATCATCCCACAACAATTTTTTTCCCAGATGGGTCATTATTAATAATATATTATAGAACTTTAGACCACTAGAAATAAGTAATGGGGTCTGCTCCTGATGTCTGGTGGCATTGAACGTTGTCGGAATACTCACCTATTGCATGACTGACCCATGGTGTGGATCTCCCCTTCATTAGTGAGACTACAAGTGTTCACAAGAACCAATGAAACCATGGTAACCAGGTTTGATATATCCCATGTATTGTTGAGGAGAACCCCACATGTTCCTTGCTTGTGTTGTATTTCTAGCTATCCATGCATGTCTATTTTTTTAAACACTTTTAAAATACTTTGAATAAAAAATATAAGTAAAATGTGTCACAAAAGGACTAAAATATGTGCCATTATAAAATGAATATATTTCCTTTATTCTCAACAATTCCATCTCTATACCTTATTATGATTCATTCATGAAAAATATAAATTGTATTTGAACAAGTTTCACACTTCTCAAATCCCTGATGGAAGAATTCAGGATAAAAATTTTTGTGTGCCAAAAAAATGACCCCCACCCTAATAATTGAATTCCTTAAAAATAAAATGAATTAAATACTAAGGTAATAATAGGTCACATTGGAATGTATGTTTTAGTATTTAAAGGTATTTGATATTGAATTCTATGAGTGGATTCATCAAGAGGAGTGTATTGATTTAAGGCTTTCTTATGTTATTAAGAGGAAGGTCATGAACTTTAGTGATTGGGATACCAAAACATATATCCTATGTATTTTCAATATGGATAATATTGTTGAGGATTTTTCTTCATGCACAAAAAAACTCAGCCAGAGGCATGGCTATCCTCAATTAGAAAACGTAAAACTTCAACGCCTGAAAAGGAATTTTTAGATTGATCTATGATTAGGGACCTGGGTAACACTACATATCCAAATGGAATGGGAATCAATCTATATATAGTTTTGAGTAATTAATCCTATATGTAGATCAAGCTAATACATAGGGGATATAGGTTCAGGAAAAAGTAACTCTATATTTATATAACTTACATAGATGTGTAACATATGTAAGAGAGGGTATTTCATCACATTATGATAGAATCATGGGTAGAGACCCATGTTTCAGAGAGGATATTTTTGGAGTATGGGTATTGTGCCTCATTTTAGGCCATATAAATTAGGTTTCTCTTGGTAGTTTAATTCCATGAATGATATAATAAGTCTCGTGTAGTTTCAATAAATCATATAACTGGGTTCCCTCAGGCAATTTTTTGGGAAAATAAATTTTCTCAAATGTTTTCCTAGGTTAATAGATCTAGATATTATAGATCAATTTTTTATAGGGCCTCATAATGGTCCAAAAAAGAGTTGTATTTCTTATTTTTATCCATATATTTTTTTAATCCAAAGTGGGAATGTCTTAGAGGGTATGCACTCATCCTTTTCTCTAGATCCCCTTTCTGGATTTTTAGCTGAACAAGTTTTGTGTATTATACAATGCTTCCTAGAACACACAAATTGCATGTCCAGTGATCAGAGACTTGAAATTTTCCCACGGTTCCCTTTTAAAAGTTTATACCGAGTGAGCATTGTTTCTCTTTAAATTGTTTGTTTATGGTCTTTTAATCCATACAAATATAGATGATGTTTATGGTCAAATAGATTTGGGCCTAAAATTTTTAATTTTAGAGTCATATAACAAGGAAATTTTTTGTATTTTAGAGTTATATAGATTGAAATTTATTTTAATATTATTTAGGGTTATATATCTTTTACCATATTTTTTATATCTTTATGGTCATATATCATGGACCTTATTTTTAGAAAAAAAATACCACATCTTGAATGTCAGATTGAATCATAGAAATGGTGAATCATGTCTAAAGGATCATAATTTGTCGAATATGAAGTATAAATATTTAGGAATGATTCCATAACCATTTATCATTACTTATAATATAAAGGATGAATATTTAAAAATGTTTTTGACGGCCTTCAGGATTTCTTGGGATGCTAAATATGAATATAAATGAATGGTTATGCCATCATGTATCCTTTCCTAATTTATGAAAGGATTAATATTCCTGAATTGTTATGAAGCCCTAAACCATTGTTTAAGTTTTGTTGGATGAATATTCATGAATATCTATGACACCGTACGTCCTTTCTGATGTTATGAAGGATGATTATTCATGAAGGTTTCTTACACCCTACAAACTTACATGAAACAGGTATGGTATAAGGTGACATAACGTAAAGGATGTCAAAACCATTTTAACAGTTTGGTAATGGTACTTTTAATTCATGATATAGGAATATCTGAGTCAATAAAAATGTAATACATTTGGGAATAGTTTTCCCATTGTAATATCTGAAACTAGTTTCACACATTGTTTGGATAATAGCTCACCAGTTTTAAGGGGTCCTTTATTATCTAGAAAAAACATCTTCTAACCATAATATCGTAGGTATTGCGTTATTAACCAATGAATCCTAGGGGGTCTATTAGGATATTTCAGTCAATATTACCAATACATTAAAGGGGATAACCAATAGAATTGACTCAAGGATATAGGATTCCAATAGAAGTGTATCAACTCAAGGAATTGGTGGGTATCAACTCTGACATCAAATACATGAAGTTGGTTTATAGAAAACATAATATTCAAGAAGGGGTTGATCACCCTAAGAGTAATTTCATCTTATACTGAACATGTTACCTTGGTGAGGGGATGTGATAAACCATTTCTCTAACATTTATCTAGACTAGAAGGGTCTATAAATCATTGGTTATCATTTAATAGGTTCATAATATTGGTCCTAAAATCTTTTTGGATTTTTATTTACACTTAACGTTTCTTAAAAAATAAATATGAAGAGTTTAGATATCAGAGAATTGACGTTTTCCCGGACTACCTTTTTCATGTTTTCAACCTAACATGTTTTGTGTCACTTTTTCTTGTAGTTTAGGTTTACGAAATTCAAACCATCATGAGATATAATTTAAGTTAATACAAAGTTGAAAAAATTTAATTCATTTTAAGTTCATTATACATGGAACTAGTATCAAGGGTTTGTTACACAATAACCTAGTTAGAAATTCCAAGGTCAAGAGTACTATAAAACCCTTTTGAAAGATGACGATGGTTTTGTAAATTACATCTCAAGGTTCTAGAATTGTGAGTGATTGTATGAAACAGTCTTGTTAAGGATGATCATGAATCAAACTGAGCAGATTAGTTCCACTATAATTTTGTTAGGGATCATAAGTACTAATTCTAATTGTTAGTGTTGGTATGAAGTAGTCATATCAAGGATGATAATGAATCAAAATTAGGTTGGGAGTTCCACTGTAATTCTATCAGGACTAACAAGGATTTGAGGACCCTTCTATTAAGTCCAAGTATCATTAATTTGTTGTTATAGGGGTATTATGTAGACCCAACTCTTAGATAGGCAAGAATAGGGGTATTTTTACCTTTCCAAGGGCCATGGTATATTTTTTGAAAATTGATATTGTAGAGGTCCGAAGCTTGAAATACATGGACATTACATTACTTTTGTGGAATACATAATAAATAACAAAATCAGACACACAAAGATCGTAATATTTTAGTGTATTTGGAAACTCGGGACTTAATCTTCTAATCGTGGTGAAAGATCTTCAACATCTCCCATTATGATCTTCCCCTTTTTTTTCTTAACTAAAACCTTTCTTTATATCATGGGTAAAATAAAACATAAATGGGGTGAGCTCAAATGCTCAGTAAGGGTAAGCATAGAGAACATAAAACAATCCCTATACATTTGAATGTAAAAAAACATGCGTATAAAATCTAAACATCAAAATCATGAGCAATGACATAAAACATGGCAGTACGTAAGGCATAGATCATGAAGAAACATTAATCATGATAAATTAGCATGGGAATAAAACATGTAACTGTGGAAACAATTAAGAACATGATATTATTTCCATAGTAGCCAATGTATTTCTTCCAAGACCATCTTAGTGGAAAAATTCCCTTTCTGAATCGAGTTCACTCCTCGTTCCAGTCCTATATTACTGAACCGGTTTAACTTTCCATTCCAGCCATGTCTATCTCATGAGATATAAATCTTTACCCAATGTATTGGAGGTAGATATAGGTCCCACTCATCTCATAATGAAATCATTCTTACTTGTTCCACAAAATAAACATACATCATTCATAATAACCCAACAAATAAAATGGGTTTCATAAACATCATCCCATCGTCACATAATCCATATAAAAGAAATGGATATCATTTCATAATCAGAAAAGTGAAACCATGTAAATCATAGAGACATTATACATGAAACATACACATATGAAATAATGTCATCTTATATGGAAAATGGTTTTGATAAAACACTTGAAATGAATTCTTGAGAAAAATATCCTTTCTTATTCAAAATCTTTTTCTTTTCACAAAATGTCATGCCATTTTAAAAGAAAAGGATTTTGTTGAAAATATTCATGAAATATTTTGGAGGAAGCTTAATGAAAATAAGTCTTTATAAAACCCTAAAAATTCGTTCATGCTGTATAAGTTAAAAAAACATTCTTTTCGTACTTTTGTCGAAAAATTCAAAAAGTACCTCGTAGGGTAAACAAAAGAAAGAATCCTTCCATACCATGGGGTAAAAGTAAAAATGGGTAAAAAAGACTTTAAACATACATGAAAACACTTTTATAAAACATGGACATGGATGATAACAATAACCCCAGTAAATACTTACGAATAAGCAATCTCGGATAAAAATGAGATTTGCAAAATTATCCCTTACCTTAGGTCTGATATGCTTCGTATGGATACAAACCTTCTGTATATTGATTTAAATAATGTCATTGACTTATTAAATAATCATATTCGTTGTTATGATATCATATATGTTTCACTTGTGACTTTATATTACCCGTTCTTTTGTAAATTCCATGTTAAAGCAGCGTTTTGGGTAAAATCATTTCATTTATCGTATGTGTTTCGAATTTTCGTTCTTGATATTATTACTTATATCCTGATTTAAATAATTACAGAATGTAAAACATGATTTATATATAATATATATTCATCATATACATATATATTATATATCGATAAAAGGAATGAAATACACGGTTCATGGAGATGGTAGTCCGTACGTACGCATGAATGCTGTTTTCGTTTCCTTATTGAATTGAATGGAATTAAGTAGATGAAATATATATATATATATATATGTGTATGTATACATAAATACAGTAGCTTAATTATGTCATATATTTCATTATTATTCATTATATATACCTTATAATCATTCTTGAATGGTTAATAATGGAAAATGAATCTCATCGCATTCGTGGAGACGGTAGTACGTACGTACGCACGAGCGATGATATCATTCCCATGATCGTGGAATTTTAATGAAGTGTATGTATAATATTACAGAATCAATATCAATTTACAATAACCATATATAGTTATTTATTTACACCATCATACCCATCCATGTAGGGTGGTGGCGGAAAATAGATTACACCACGGCGTGGAGACGGTATTCCGTATGTACGCACGTGCGGTGATTTCATTTTCTGTAGGATTGATAGATGGTGAAATAGGGTTGTTTCATACTTATAATAACATATCCGTATATGATTGATACTGATGTTATTACTTCATAATGAAACAACTAAAGAAGAATAAGTAGAAGAATAAATAAAGTTGAAAGAATCGGTAGCGGACATTACCTCTTCTTTGAACCGCATCTTTGAGGCCTCCTCTTAGGGCACTAAAATTGGTCTTTAAAGAAGACCAGAACCTCTAGGATGTTTCTATGGAAGTGGAGAAGAGAATTTGTCAGGGGGTGGACGAGCTTGAAGGCTCAATGTGGTGTGAGTAAGAGAGGGAGGAGGTGCCCTTTTATAAGGGAGGAGAGGGGCACCTTTGGAAATATAAGAAATATTAGTTTATATTAAATCCCAACCCCACATAAAAACTTCGGAAATTTCTCATATCAGATGCTTAGATGATATAGGTTTGTAATCTCATCAACCAATAAAATTTATACATGTTAGGAATTTATTTTAAACATTATCAACTTGATTTATCCTTATTTAATCAATTTAATTTTATTTGTGGTAATAACATTGTAAATTTTAAATTATAAAAAAATAGTTACTTATTTGTTGTGAATTGTCCATAATGGGATACTTTATAAAATTTTAGACCATATAAATTTATATTTATAATTTTTAAATATTTTTGTGATTTTTAAAAAAATTTATAATATGTTATTTTTATAAAATAACAATAGTGTCAATTTTGACACTATTCATTTATTTGAATTTAAATAAAATATATACAGAATGTATGTTCAAAATAAATGCTTCAATAGATTAACAAAAGGTTATATGTATCTATAAAGTTATATTAGAACATTAAATAGTTCATATAATATTTATTTTATTATTTTTAAAACCATTTATTTGGTTTATCACTTAATAAAATAATTACTCCAACATTTTTGTATAATTGTTTAATTTACTTATTTGTTACATAAAAATTAAAAATAAATTCTTATGATTAACATAAATATATTATATTTCACAATAATACTTTTAATATAATTTATCATCTTAAAATCACAATATTTAAATTGTTATATTTATTAAATTATGAAGGTGACAACTTTGGCATCATTTAAAATAAAATAATATAAGTGTCATAATATCCTTAATAAGGATCCAAATGGTCACCCATTCGTCTAGTGGATGATTAGGGTTTATATATACACTAATAATAAGTTTTTTGCAGATTTTTTGGGCCTTTTGATATGTATTACTATTTCAATAAAAACTATATTATTGATTTTTCACTAAATAAATAATTTATGCATCATTAATTTATAAGATAATAAGATAATTAAATAACTATTAAAAATTACAGATAAATTACCATGATAAAGAAACACATTTTATCTTTCAAATGAGTATTTATAACCGAATTTATATTCTGTATAAACTTATATTAAAAATACTTTAATTATTAAAGTTGAGTGAGACAGATTTCACTTTCCTTTAAATAAAATAAACTAAATATCTTAATCACCTCCAAGTGGGTTATAATGGATTTCATTTCGACCCAAATATGACTTAGGATGAAATATAATAATCCAATTGTATTAAGACAAGTATTTGGATAATTCTATAATATTATATTTACCCTTAATTACCCAATTTACCTTTTACTATTGTAAATAAAATTTACCATTGTTACTATTCATAAAGCCCAAAAATAAAAAGTAGTCTATGAATATAATTTCGACCCATTGATTCCAAATATTGAATCTATTTTTCCAAATTAAATACACTGAAGTTGCCAAAATTAAATTAAAAATAATCCCATTGTCGAAAGAAAATGGGTTTTTGTTTAAAACATTGCAAAAGATTGAATTTATTTAACCTACGAATTCAATGTAAAATCAAGGCTAATGAAATAAATTATATTAAATGGTAAAAATATATTATATTTATACTTTAAAACCATTCAATGTTATAATTAAACCACACAAGTTATTACGATGAAAAAAGTTGTTTTAATTAAAATATAGCGTGTTTTTACTATTCATTAAAATATGAAAGTTATCAGAATAATATGAAAATTTTATCCAAAGTAAATTTTTATATCCTGATTCCAAAGAAGAATTTTATTTTGTAAAATTAAACTTATAAACATGTCAAAAAAATATATTTAAAGTGGGTGCGCCATCAAAAGGCGGCAAAACTGCATTTTTTGAAAAAAACTAATTTTACCCGAAAAAATTATTTTGTTCACATACAATGTTCTAGAAAATGTGTAAGATGAATAATAATGTTATAAAATTCAAAATTTAGTTAATACTATTCATAACGGCTAGTTCATAATAATATTATAATAATATATCGTTGTTTAGTAAAACCCAGTATTGCGTACAACACACGCTATCGAGGAAGGTTGTGATTGCGTGTAATACAAGCCAAGTCAGGGTTGCGTGTTGTGAAAAAATCCTTTATTATTTCATATAACATATACCAACAATATTTTATTTATACATTGAATATATATACACTCAATGTTTCATAGAATGACTATTATAAAACGAACATGAAATTGTGTGTAACACAATCTAAGAATAGTGTTGCGTATACTTCAAGCTAATACAGTGTGGCGTATAGCACAAGATAATCTTGTTGTAGCATAAAACACATGACATCAAATAAATTAACAAGAATACTTATCATAAAATATCGAGTTGTTACATTCTACCCCCCCTTAAAATGAATTTTTCCCTCGAAATTCGTCTGAGTTATACATGGTTTTCTAATTAAAAGTTTCTTTACTTGCAACACACATCGTAAAATGAAATACCAAAACTTATCTTTATAAACTAAAGTATGAAACTTAATGGTTACCCAAATTACCTAATAACTGGGTTTCCACATAGGAAAACATAGGTGAAAATATGGATATGGAAAAAAATCTAACCATCGATTTCTGATGGAGATTGGTAGAGGACATAGCTATGAAAAATCCAACAATCACAAAGCCATAAATTTGTGATGATCTAAGGTACCATCTGATTCATCAGATATAAGAGCACTAAGACAACATTTTTGGTTTTCAATATCATTTCCCTAAAGTTGAAAAGTTAGAATTAGATGAAATACTTGCTTGATTTTGGTACAATCTCACTGTTTTTCGTGCTTTGAACAATTTCACACTTTATCTCTTAAAGAAATGAAGTTGAATTTGTTATTAATTAAGTGTTAACAGATCATGTGATATAATGATGGGTCATTCCATCTGTTTCAAACAAAAGGTTAGCAAAAGTTATCAAATATAAATAAGTCCATCTATGGTGAGATTAATCATATACGATTCCAAAAATGAACTTATACTTCATATATCATACCGCTTAATAAAATAGAACTATTTTCTACTAATAGGGACTTCCTGTAGGCTAGTGGTATGCGATAAAGGTCATTCGTACTTCAGTTGTGGGTTCGATTCCCACAGCCTTGTCCGACGCGATGGGTTATCGCCCGTCCTGCAGGTTGTCCTTTTTCTAAAACTACATTACTATAACATCCCATCAATAATATCGAAAAAAATGTTCTATCCTTAAGCAATACTAACTTATATCCAACATAATCCATTCCAATCTTTAGGATTTTCTAAAATACTTAGGTCCAAGCTCATTGTACAATGAAAATGACTACTTGAAATGTCACATAACAATCATGTGAATGCCATCATTTATCCCCAATATATCATAAGATATATCTTGTTGGTCAAATTAAAAACATGTGAATACCTTAATCATGTATTCTCTTGAAGAATGAATACCCATTAAACCTTAGTGAAAACATGAATGTTGTTAAATTTTAACACATTCCACATACCAAAATCCCAAAAATTCTATATACTCAAACCATAATATCACTTAGTCCTTATAGAAGTCACGAGCTCATGAATACAATCAAACATCTCACTATCTTCTTATCCTTTCATTATGTTCATATCATCTACTTTCCAAAAATATCTGAATTAACCTTTCATGGTTACCGGTACCATTCAACATATACTTTCAAATACTTTAGGAAAACAGTACTGTAACAATTCTTAGATGATTATTTATTCCACAGTACCATACATTATTCTTTATAAACATACAATCATTCCACTATCTTCTTAAACCACTGACTGAGCTTCATCATTTTTTTCATCTCATATTTCATTTGTAGTATCTTCATCATCATACACATAAATACTACTCATATGACCATGCTGATTCTCATCATGAAAGTTTCCCTTAGGGAATTGGTGTGCATAATGACCATACATTCCACATTTTAAACATATAATCATTGTTGATGTCGTAGAAATACCATTATCCTCATCCATGGTGTTAACTGAACCTTTTCCTTTGCACTTACTGGATTTGTGTCCTTATTTTCCACACCCAAATCATCTTCCAGTTCCTTTGAAACAATCTCCCTGATTCCTCTTCCCACATGATTTACATGAGGGAAATTGAACTTTCTTTCCTCTATGATCATCATGAAACTCCATCTTTCTCTTATTAGCCGAGTCAGGAAACTTACCAAATTTGAGTTTAGTGATCATATTATGAGATTTATGATTCGACATAATAATGATGTTTGGACTTCCAAATCCCATTTCATTTGGTTTGTCATGAAGAATATCATTCCATTTTCCATCATATCCTCCATTATCGTGATTCATCTTGTTTCCAGCCATTTTCTAAAACCCAAAAATAGTAGTGTGAGAGACAAAAATCATAATCAAGGGGGAGTAACTTCAATATCTAACATCTTAGGTTTAATCTAAAATCGTTACCATAATTCTAGGACTATAACCTATACTTATACTTAACCTTAGGGACATCCCTAGACATATCATAGAAATATCTCTAGGGATCTCACTAATGTTTTTGCATCCTAGTTTCCAAATGTTGACTAAACATTTCCTCTGATACCAACTATAGAGGTCCGAAGCTTGACGTACATGGACATTACATTACTTTTGCAGAATAATTAATACATAACAAAATCAGACACACAAGGACCTTAATAGTTTAGTGTCTTTGGAAACTTGGAACGTAATCTTCTAATCGTGGCGAACGATCTTCAACATCCCCATAAAGATCATCTCCTTTTTTTCTTACCTAAAACCTTTATTTATATCCTAGGGAAAAGAAAACATAAAAGGGGTGAGATCAAATTCTCAGTAAGGGTAATCATAGAGAATATAAAACAATCCCTAGACATTTGAATGTAAAAAAACATGAGCATAAAATCTAAACATTAAAATCCTGAGCAATGACATAAAACATGGCAGTACGTAAGTCTTAGATCATGAAGAAACATTAATAATGATAAATTAGCATGGGAATAAAACATGTAATTGTGGCAACCATTAAGCACATGATGTGATTTCCATAGTACCCAAGGCATTGCTGCCAAGACCATCTTAGTGGACAAAATCCCTTTCTGAATCGAGTTCACTCCTCGTTCCAGTCCTGTATTACTGAACTAGTTTAACTTTTCGTTCCATCCATGTCTATATCATGAGATATAAATCTTTACCCAATGCATTGGAGGGAGATATAGGTCCCACCCATCTCATAATGAAATCATTCTTACTTGTGACACAAAATAAACTAACATCATTCATAATAACCCAACAAAGAAAATGGGTTTCATAAACATCATCTCATCATCACATAATCCATATAAAAGAAATGGATATCATTTCATAATCAGAAAAGTGAAACCATGTAAATCATAGAGACATTATACATTAAAAATACACATATAAAATAATGTTATCTTATATGGAAAATGGTTTTGATAAAACACTTGAAATGAATTCTTGAGGAAAATATCCTTTCTTATTCAAAATCATTTTCTTTCACAAAATGTCATGCAATTTTAAAAGAAAAGGATTTTGTTGAAAATATTCATGAATTATTTTGGAGGAAGCTTCATGAAAATTAGGCTTTATAAAACTGTAAAAATCCGTTCATGCCGTATAAGTTAAAAAACATTCTTTTCGTACTTTTGTCAGAAAATTAAGAAAGTCCCTCGTAGGGTAAACAAAAGAAATAATCCTTCCATACCATGGGGTAAAAGTCAAAATGGGTAAAAAAAAAGACGTTAAACATACTTGAAAACACTTTTATAAAACATGGACATGGATGATAACAATAACCCCAGTAAATACTTACGAATAAGCAATCTCGGATAAAAATGAGATTTGAAAAATTATCCCTTACCTTAGGTCTGATATGCTTTGTATGGATCCGAACCTCCTGTATATTGATTTAAATAATTTCATTGACTTATTACATAATCATATTCATTGTTATGATATCATATATGTTTCACTTGTGACTTTATATTACCCGTTCTTTTGTAAATTCCATGTTAAAGCAGCGTTTTGGGTAAAATCATTTCATTTATCATATGTGTTTCGACTTGTCATTCATGATATTATTACTTAGATACTGATTTACATAATTCCAGAATATAAAACATGATTTATATATAATATATATTCATCATATACATATATATTATAGATCGATAAAAGGAATGAAATACACCGTTCATGGAGACGGTAGTCCGTATGTACGCATGAATGTTGTTTTCGTTTCCTTATTGAATTGAATGGAATTAAGTAGATGAAATATATATATATATATATATATGTATGTATATATATACATAAATCCAGTAGCTTAATTACGTCATATATTTCATTATTATTCATTATATATACTTTATAATCATTCTTTAATGGTTAATCATGGAAAATGAATCTCATCACATTCATGGAGACGGTAGTCCATACGTACGCACGAGCGATGATATCATTCCCATGATCGTGGAATTGTATTGAAGTGTATGTATAATATTACAGAATCAATATCACTTTACAATAACCATATATAGTTATTTATTTACACCATCATACCCATCCATGTAAGGTGGTGGTGGAAAATAGATTAAACCGCGGCGTGGAGACGGTATTCCATACGTACGCACGTGCGGTGATTTCATTTTCCATAGGATGGATAGATGGTGAAATAGGGTTGTTTCATACATATAATATCTTATCAGTATATGAGTGATACTGATGTTATTACTTCATAATGAAACAACTAAAGAAGAAGAAGTAGAAGAAGAAATAAAGTTGAAAGAATCGGTTTGTAATCTCATCAAACAATAAAATTTAGACATGTTAGGAATTTATTTTAAACATTATCAACTTGATTTATTCTTATTTAATCAATTTAATTTTATTTGTGGTAATAAAATTCTAAATTTTAAATTATAACAAATATTTACTTATTTGTTGTGAATTTTCCATAATTGGATACTTTATAACATTTTAGACCATATAAATTTAAATTTATAATTTAAAAAAAATTGTGATTTTTAAACAATTTTATAATATGTTATTTTTATAAAATAACAATTGTGTCAATTTTTACACTATTAATTTATTTGAATTTAAATAAAATATATACAGAAGATATGTTCAAACTAAAAGCTTCAATAGATTTATAAAAGGTCATATGTGTCTATAAAATTTGTGGAGCACATTAAATAGTTCATATAATATTTATTTTATTATTTTTAAAACCATTTATTTCATTAATCACTTAATAAAATAATTACTACAACATATTTGTATAATTATTTAATATATTTATTTGTTGCATAAAAATTAAAAATAAAATCTTATGATGAAGATAAATATATTAAATTTCACAATAATACTTTTATTCAAATTTATCATCGTAAAATAACAATATTTAAATTGTTATATTTATTAAATTATGAAGGTGACAACTTTGGCATCATTTAAAATAAAATAATATAAGTGTCATAATCGCCTTAATAAGGATCCAAATGGTCAAAAATTTGGCCAGTGGATGATTAGGGTTTATATATACACTAATAATAAGTTTTGTGCAGATTTTTGGGGCCTTTTGATATGTATTACTATTTCAATAAAAACTATATTATTGATTTTCCACTAAATAAATAATTTCTGCATCATTAATGTATAAGATAATAAGATAATTAAATAACGATTAAAAATTAAAAATAAATTACCATGATAAAGAAAAACATTTTATCTTTCAAAAGAGTATTTATAACCAAATTTATATTCTGTATAAACTTATATTAAAAATACTATAATTATTAAATTTGAGTGAGACATATTTCACTTTCCTTTAAATAAAATAAACTAAATGTCTTAATCACCTCCAAGTGGGTTCTAATGGATTCCATTTCGATCCAAATATGACTTAGGATGAAATATAATCATCCAATTGAATTAATACAAGTATTAAGATAATTATATAATATTATATTTACCCTTAATTACCCAATTTACCTTTTACTATGGTAAATAAAATTTATCGTTATTACTATTCATAAAGCCCAAAAATAAAAAGTAGTCTATTAATATAATTTGGACCCATTGATTCCAAATATGGAATCCATTTTTCCAAATTCAATACACAGAAGTTGTAGAAATTAAATTAAAAATAATCCCATTGTCGAAAGAAAACAGGTTTTTGTTTAAAACATTGCAAAAGATTGAATTTATTTAACCTACGAATTCAATGTAAAATCAAGGCTAATGACATACATTATATTAAATGGTAAAAATATATTCTATTTATACTTTAAAACCATTCAATATTATAATTACAAACATAATTATTACGATGAAAAAAGTTGTTTTTAATTAAAATATAGCGTGTTTTTACTATTCATTAAAATATGAAAGTTATCAGAATAATATGAAAAATTTATCCAAAGTAAAATTTTATATCCTGATTCCAAAGAAGAATTTTTTTTTGTAAAATTTAACTTATAAAATTGTCAAAAAAATATATCTAAAGTGGGTGTGCCATCAAAAGGCGGAAAAACTGCATTTTTTAAAAAATACTAATTTTACCTGAAAAATTTATTTTGTTCTCATACAATGTTCTAGAAAATGCGTAAGATGAATAATAATGTTATAAAATTCAAACTTTAGTTAATACTATTCATAACGTCTGGTTCATAATAATATTATAATAATATATCGTTGTTTAGTAAAACCTGGTATTGCGTACAACACACGCTATCGAGGAAGGTCGCGATTGCGTGTAATGCAAGCCAAGTCAGGGTTGCGTGTTGTGCAAAAATCATTTATTTTTTCGTATAACATATACCAAAAATATTTTATTTATACATTGAATATATATATATACACTCAATGTTGCGTAGAATGACTATTATAAAACGAACTTGAAATTGTGTGTAACACAATCTAAGAATAGTGTTGCGTATACTTCAAGCTAATACAGTGTGGCATATAGCACAAAATAATATTGTTGTAGCATAAAACAGATGCCATCAAATAAATTAACAAGAATACATATCATAAAATATCGGGTTGTTACATTCTACCCCCCTTAAAATGAATTTCTCCCTCGAAATTCGTCAGGGTTATACATGGTTTTCTACTTGAAAGTTTCATTAATTGCAACACACATTGTAAAATGAAATACCAAAACTTATATTTAAAAACCGAAGTATGAAATGTAACGGTTACCCAAATTAACTAATCACTGGGTTTCCACATAGGAGAACATAGGTGAAAATATGGATATGGAAAAAAAAATCTAACCATTGAGTTCTAATGGAGAGTGGTAGAAGACATGGCTATGAAAAAGCCAACAATCACAAAGCCATAAATTTGTGATGATCTAAGGTACCATCTGATTCATCGGATATAAGAGCACTAAGACAACATTTTTTGTTTTCAATATCATTTCCCAAAAGTTGAAAATTTTGAATTAGAAGAAATACTTGCTTGATTTTGGTAAAATCTCACTGTTGTTCGTGCTTTGAACAATTTTCCACTTCATCTCTTAAAGAAATGAATTTGAATTTGTTATTCGTGAAGTGTTAAAAAATCATGTGATAGAATGTTGGGTCATTCCATCTGTTTCAAACAAAAGGTTAGCAAAAGTTATCAAATATACATAAGTCCATATATGGTGAGGTTAATCATATACGATTCCAAAAATGAACTTATACTTCATATATCATACCGCTTAATAAAATAAAACTAGTTTCTACTAACCAGGGACTTCCTGTAGGCCAGTGGTATGTGATAAAGGCCAGTCATACTTCAGTTGTGGGTTCGATTCCCACATCCTTGTCTGACGTGATGGGTTGTCGCCCGTCCTGCAGGTAGGCCTTTTTCTAAAACTACATTACAATAACATCCAATAAATAATATAAAAAAAGTTCTATCCTTAAACAAAACTAACTTATGTCCAACATAATCCATTCCAATCTTTAGGCTTATCTAAAATTCTTCGGTCCAAGCTCATAGTATAATGAAAATGACTACTTGAAATGTCACATAACAATCATGTGAATGCCATCATTTATCCCCAATATATCAAAAGATATATCTTGTTGGTCAAATTACAAACATATGAATACCTTAATCATATATTCTCTTGAAGAATGAATACCCGTTGAACCTTAGTGAAAACATGAATGTTGTTAAATTTTAACACATTCCACATACCAAAATCCCAAAAATTATATATACTCAAACCAGAATATCACTTAGTCCTTATAGAAGTCATGAGCTCATGAATACAATCAAACATCTCACTATCTTCTTATCCTTTCATTATGTTCATATCATCTACTTTCCAAAAATATCTGAATTAATCTTTCATAGTTACCGGTACCATTCAACATATACTTTCAAATACTTTAGGAAAAACAATACTGTAACAATTCTTAGATGATTATTTATTCCATAGTACCATACATTATTCATTATAAACATATAACCATTCCACTAACTTCTTAAACCACTGACTGAGCATCATCATTTCTTTCATCTCATATTTCATTTGTAGTATCTTCATCATCATCCACATAAATACTACTCATATGACCATGCTGATTCTATTCATGAGATTTTCCCTTAGGGAATTGGTTTTAATAATTCCCATACATTCCACATTTAAAACATCTAATCATTGTTGATGTCGTAGCAATACCATTATCCTCATCCATGGTGTTAACTGATCCTTTTCCTTTTCACTTACTGGCTTTGTGTCCTTCTTTTCCACACCCAAAGAATCTTCCATTTCCTTTGAAACAATCTCCCCGATGCCTCTTCCCACATGATTTACATGAGGGAAATTGAACATTATTTCCTCTATGATCATCATGAAAATCCATCTTTCTCTTATTATCTGAGTCATGAAACTTACCAAATTTGAGTTTATTGATCATATTATGAGGTTGCTGATTCGGCATAATAATGATGTTTGGACTTCCAAATACCATTTCATTTGGTTTCTCAGGAAGAATATCATTCAATTATCCATCATTTCCTCCATTATCATGAATCATCTTGTTTCCAGCCATTTTCAAAAACCAAAAAAGATTAGTGTGAGAGACAAAAATCATAATCAAGGGGGAGTAACTTCAATATCTAACATCTTAGGTTTAATATAAAATCGTTACTATAATTCTAGGACTATAAACTATACTTATACTTTACATTACGGACATCCCTAGACATACCTTAGATATATCTCTAGGGATCTCACTAAAGTTTTCGCATCCTAGTTTCCAAAGGTTGACTAAACCTTTCCTCTAATACAAACTGTAGAGGTCCGAAGCTTAACGTACATGGACATTACATTACTTTTGCGGAGTACTTAATACATAACAAAATCATACACACAAGGACCGTAATAGATTAGTGTCTTTGGAAACTTGGAACGTAATCTTCTAATCGTGGTGAAAGATCTTCAACATCTCCCATAAAGATCTTCCCCTTTTTTTCTTACCCAAAACCTCTCTTTATGTCCTAGGGAAAAGAAAAAATAAAAGGGGTGAGCTCAAATTCTCAATAAGGGTAAGCATCGAGAACATAAAACAAACCCTAGACATTTGAATATAAAAATAAACATGAGCATAAAATCTAAACATCAAAATCTTGAGAAATGACATAAAACATGGCAGTACGTAAGGCATAGATCATGAAGAAACATTAATCATGATAAATTAGCATGGGAATAAAACATGTAATTGTGGAAACCATTAAGCACATGATATGATTTCCATAGTATCCAAGGCATTGCTGCCAAGACCATCTTAGTGGACAAAGTCCCTTTCTGAATCGAGTTCACTTCTCGTTCCAGTCCTGTATTACTGAACTGGTTTAACTTGTCATTCTAGCCATGTCTATATCATGAGATATAAATCTTTACCCAATGCATTGGAGGGATATATAGGTCCCACCCATCTCATAATGAAATCATTCTTACTTGTGCCACAAAATAAACATACATCATTCATAATAACCCGACAAAAAAATGGGTTTCATAAACATCATCCCATCATCACATAATCCATATAAAAGAAATGGATATCATTTCATAATCAGAAAATTGAAACCATGTAAATCATAGATACATTATACATGAAACAGACACATATGAAATAATTTCATCTTAGATGGAAAATGGTTTTGATAAAACACTTGAAAAGAATTCTTCAGGAAAATATCCTTTCTTATTCAAAATCATTTTATTTTCACAAAATGTCATGCAATTTTAAAATAAAAGGATTTTGTTGAAAATGTTCATGAAATATTTTTGAGGTATCTTCATGAAAATAAGTCTTTATAAAACCGTAAAAATCCATTCCTACCATATAAGTTAAAAATACATTATTTTCGTACTTTTGTCGGAAAATTCAAAAAAGTACCTTGTAGGGTAAACAAAAGAAAGAATCCTTCCATAATATGAGGTAAAAGTAAAAATGGGTAAAAAAGTACATTAAACATACATGAAAACACTTTTATAAAACATGGACATGGATGATAAAAATAACCACAGTAAATACTTACGAATAAGCAATCTCGGATAAAAATGAGATTTGCAAAATTATCCCTTACCTTAGGTCCGATATGATTCGTATGGATCCGAACCTCCTGTATATTGATTTAAATAATGTCATTGACTTATTACATAGTCATATTTATTGTTATGATATCATATATGTTTCACTTGTTACTTTATATTACCCATTCTTTTGTAAATTCCATGTTAAAGCAGCGTTTTGGGTAAAATCATTTCATTTTTCGTATGTGTTTCGACTTGTCGTTCTTGATATTATTACTTATATCCTGATTTACATAATTCCAGAATTTAAAACATAATTCATATATAATATATATTCATCATATACATATATATTATAGATCGATAAAAGGAATAAAATACACCATTCATGGAGACGGTAGCCCTTACGTACGCATGAATACTGTTTTCGTTTCCTTATTGAATTGAATGGAATTAAGTAGATGAAATATATATATATATATGTATATGTATGTATGTATGTTTGTATAAATAAATCCATTAGCTTAATTACATCATATATTTCATTATTATTCATTATATATACTTTATAATCATTCTTGAATGGTTAATCATGGAAAATGAATCTCATCGCATTCGTGGAGACGGTAGTCCGTACGTATGCACGAGCGATGATATCATTCCCATGATCGTGGAATTGTATTGAAGTGTATGTATAATATTACAGAATCAATATCACTTTACAATAACCATATATAGTTATATATTTACACCATCATACCCATCCATGTAAGGTGGGGGTGGAAAATAGATTACACCACGGCGTGGAGACGGTATTCCGTACGTACACACGCGCGGTGATTTCATTTTCCGTAGGATGGATAGATGGTGAAATAGGGTTTTTTAATACTTATAATAACATATCAGTATATTATTGATACTGATGTTATTACTTCATAATGAAACAACTAAATAAGAATAAGTAGAAGAAGAAATAAAGTTGAAAGAATCGGTAACGGACATTACCTCTTCTTTGAAGCGCCTCTTTGAGGCCTCCTCTTAGGGCACTAAACTTGGTCTTTTAAGAAGACCAGATCTGCACGGATGTTTCTATGGAAGTGGAGAAGATAATTTGGCATGGTTTGGCTGAGCTTGAAGGCTCAAAGTGGTGTGAGGAAGAGAGGGAGGTGGTGCCTTTTTATAAGGGAGGAGAGGGGCACCTTTGGAAATATAAGAAATATTAGTTTATATTAAATCTCAAACTCACTTAAAAACTTCCAAAATTACTCATATTAGAAGATTATATGAGATAGGTTTTTAATCTCATCAACCAAAAAAAATTAGACATGTTATAAATTTATTTTAAACATTATCAACTTGATTTATCCTTATTTAATCTATTTAATTTTATTTGTGGTAATAACATTCTAAATTGTATATTATAACAAATAATTACTTATTTGTTGTCAATGGTCCATAATTGGATAATTTATAAAATTTTATACCATATAAAGTTAAATTTATAATTTTTAAATATTTTTGTGATTTTTAAACAATTTTATAATATGTTATTTTTATAAAATAACAATAGTGTCAATTTTGACACTATTCATTTATTTGAATTTAAATAAAATATATACAGAAGATATGTACAAACTAAAATCCTAAATAGATTTATAAAAGGTAATATGTATCTATAAAATTAGTTTATCACATTAAATAGTTCATATAATATTTATTTTATTATTTTTAAACCCATTTATTTCGTTTATGACTTAATAAAATAATTACTACAACATTTTTGTATAATTATTTAATATACTTATTTTTGCATAAAAATTAAAAATAAAATCTTATGATGAATATAAATCTATTACCTTTCACAATAATACGTTTACTCGAATTTATCATCTTAAAATTACAATATTTAAATTGTTATATTTATTAAATTATGAAGGTGACAACTTTGGCATCATTTAAAATAAAATAATATAAGTGTCACAATCACCTTAATAAGGATCCCAATGGTCCAAAAATTCTGCTAGTGGATGATTAGGGTTTATATATATACTAATAATAAGTTTTCTGCAGATTTTTGGGGCCTTTTGATATGTATTACGATTTCAATAAAAACTATATTATTGATTTTTCACTAAATAAATAATTTCTGCATAATTAATGTATAAGATAATAAGATAATTAAATAACTATTAAAATTTACAAATAAATTACCATGATAAATAAAAAACTTTTATATTTCAAATGAGTATTTATAACCGAATTTATATTATGTATAAACTTATATTAAAAATACTTTAATTATTAAAGTTTAGTGAGACATATTTCACTTTCCTTTAAATAAAATAAACTATATGTCTTAATCACCTCCAAGTGGGTTCTAATGGATTCCATTTCTTCCCAAATATGACTTATGATGAAATATAATCATCCAATTGTATTAAGACAAGTATTAAGATAATTCTATAATATTATATTTACCCTTAATTACCCAATTTACCTTTTACTATGGTAAATAAAATTTACCGTTGTTACTATTCATAAAGCCCAAAAATAAAAAGTAGTCTATTGATATAATTTGGACCCATTGATTAAAAATATGGAATCCATTTTTCCAAATTCAATACACAGAATTTTCAGAAATTAAATTAAAAATAATCTCGTTGTCGAACGAAAACGGGTTTTTGTTTAAAACATTGCAATAGATTGAATTTATTTAACTTATGAATTCAATGTAAAATCAAGTCTAATGACATACATTATATTAAATGGTAAAAATATATTCTATTTATACTTTAAAACCATTAAATATTATAATTTAACCACATAAGTTATTACGATGAAAAAAGTTGTTTTTAATTAAAATATCGCGTGTTTTTACTATTCATTAAAATATGAAAGTTATCGGAATAATATGAAAAATTTATCCAAAGTAAATTTTTATATCCTGATTCAAAAGAATAATTTTATTTTTCAAAATTGAACTTATAAATATGTCAAAAAAATAGATTTAAAGTGGGTGCGGCATCAAAAGGCGGCAAAACTGCATTTTTTGAAAAATACTAATTTTACCCGAAAATTTTTTTTTGTTCGCATACAATGTTCTAGAAAATGTTTAAGATGAATAATAATGTTATAAAATTCAAAATTTAGATAATACTATTCATAATGGCTAGTTCATAATAATATTATAATAATATATCTTTGTTTAGTAAAACCTGGTATTGCGTACAACACACGCTATCGAGGAAGGTCGCGATTGCGTGTAATGCAAGCCAAGTGAGGGTTGTGTGTTGTGAAAAAATACTTTATTATTTCGTATAACATAATCCAACAATATTTCATTTATACATTGAATATATATATATACACTCAATGTTGCGTAGAATGACTATGATAACACGAACTTGAAATTGTGTGTAACACAATCTAAGAATAGTGTTGTGTATACTTCAAGCTAATACAGTGTGGCGTATAGCATAAGATAATCTTTTTGTAGCATAAAACACATGACATAAAATAAATTAAAAATAATACTTATCATAAAATATTGGGTTGTTACAGATATGCTCCATAAATAAAGTATTATTTATGGATTGATGTGCTCATAATGATGGAAGAATCACTATAAACCTCAATTTACCATGGTTGGTCTCTTTTGTTTTACTGATAAGGAGAGATGATGGATGATGCTCTATTTATTTTTAACATCATAAAGCGGTTTGAACTTGTTAGAATATTTAAATTTATGTGGAAATGACATAATTCTATTCATTTTGATATCATTGAATTGGGATAGAGGTCATACAGTTTATCATCATGTTACTTGGAGTTTAAGAACTATTTTTAAAATTATGAAGCTTGCCTTTAGAGAAACCTCACATTGGTCAGAGGAATTCATGTAAGGGATAAATTTTTTACATTTCATAGGATTATTGGTAAATAAACATATATTGGGGCCAATTTTTAGAAATATGAATTATACCCAAAGAGAGCCATACATAGATTTGACTCATGCATATGAATGGTGAGTCTTTAGGGCTTGAAATATCTTAAGTAGTTTAAAATCTAGCAAGGCTCACCATTGATTCCTCCCATATTTTTTTTATGATACTCATAGCCATTTAAAATGGTTCATTATAATCCAATAGTATGAAAGGAGTCATTTTTGATTTGATAAAAGAATGGTTAATGGGGAATAACCCATACTATGATGGCTAGGGGTTCATGACTAATAAAGAAACTGGTATTTCTGATGATAATGGAAAAAAGGCCCATTATGAATGGTAGTTGATTCAATTTGTTACTATGGTTATCTAGGGGAATATGAAATTTCTATGGCTAGGCATCCCCTAGGTTTATCTATTCATCTCATGAGGGGAATAATCTAGCCATAGATAGATCTCTCAATGAAATCCCTCTATGTAGATCTAGATCACATACAAAATGGGATAATATATTTTATTTCCAAAAATTGTGGATGGTCCAAAGGGGGAAAATTCTAGAATCACTGTGTATTATATAGGTATGGGAATCAATCCATACATAATTATTTGTGGCTACAAAAATAGATCAAAATCATGTATAGAGTGAAGGAAATTTTTGTCAACCTATGCACCATATTTTCGGGTCCTCCACTACATGAACTATCTCACTTATAGTAAAGAAGAATTAATTCCTACCTTATTTAAGAAACATTTGATAAGTGAAGTCTCACTACAAAAGTTTAAACACTATAGTAGGAGGGGTTTTTAAAAAAAAAAATTGGGCCCAGGATTAGGGGGTTGAGAGTCACTATGTATAATAATATTTCATGAATAAATTGATGCATAGTTTATGAAGAAACATCCTCCCACACATATATTACTCATATTCGGAGGAAGGAATTTCCCTTACATGGATCTGGTTCCCATAAAATTCACAGTTCCTATTGCATGGATCACTCTAAGTTGTTTAACGTCTTATAGGATGGGATATTTTTTCATAGTTTAACATCATGTGGATATGATTTGTTTAATTTATTTTTACATCATGATAATAGGATATTGGTGTCCTATAGTTTAAGTTAATGTTATGGGGACTAAGGTGTCCTAATGTTTAAGGTCCTAAAATAAAGACACAGGTGTTATGTAGTTTAAGATCATGTGGTGCGGACCTGGGGTGGATGTTTTATTATTGTGTAGCTGTATCCAAAATAAATTATTTTGAGGGATGAAAAACTCAATGAATTTCAGTCTTCATAGAAGATATATAGCCTAAAATGAAAGGGTGTAAGAATAAAATTTTATAATCTTTCTCTGATAATGGGTATTATGCATAAAAGAGTAACATCGAGGGTATATGAATCCACATCAAAAGTTGGATTATGGGAATTGTAAATTGTGGACATTGAAATTTTTATTCAATGATAAGTGTATATTGGTGGGTATATTCTTACCATTAGTAAAGGAAAAATCCTCTATCGCATGCAGTCAGAACAATAGCTCTTGGGTTTAAGGGGGAACTACCCTTTGGGACCAAAACATCCCCTAGGAATAGGCTCAAAAGAATTGTGTTATTCACCATTTAATCCTAGTGGGCTACCTTCAAATAATTCATTCCTTCTTACCAAAATGATACTATGGAGAACCAAGAGTACGTGGGATCAGGTTTTATAGAATTCAATGAGAATACACACTCAAGGAATTAGTTGGTGTAAACTTAAATATGAGAGGTACGAAGTTAGTTCACAGATAATATAATATCAAAGAATATTTCAAGCACTGTAAAGGTTATTCCAATATGTATTAAACACATTTTTGGGAAAACTAATAAAACATTAAATTCATTATTGCACAATCCTCATAGGGGCTGATATGTTCTGTGAAAAGACCTCATATCACATGGTTTGACATCATGAAATACACATACTGTTACCTATCATAGAATAAAATGCATCTCAATATCACTAGATAAAGTGGTGTTCTAGGTTATTAATTACACTTGATTCATGCTATTCATGAGAAACAGGGGATGGTTGCGAAGTCAATTGAGATGCTTGATAGTTCCTAATCAAGAACATATGGATGAATTCACATTTTAATGTGAGTAGAAATATTTTCATTGATCTGAATCTCATTGAGGTACATGAAGAAAATTTATGGATAGGCCTTGAATGTTAGATCCAGGAAACACTAAATATCCCATAGTACGAGAATCAAGCCAGATGTAGTTCTTATATATAGTCTCTTATGTGGATCTAACTCTCATATAGGGATGTGTCATTTCATTTTTTGTACAGATCTAACTCAAGTGTAGTGAATTTTCAATAAATAGGTATCCTAGATTGATAAGAATGAAAACATAATGTGGTTGAGGCTTTAATTACATGATTGGGTGGAACAAATATTTCCATATGTAGGTTTATTTTCAGAAATATTAGCATGAGATGGTAATATCATACATTTAAAACCATTTTCACATATCTAGATTATATGTAAAATGGGATTCAGGTACCACAAGGTAAATACATGTTATTAAGTTTAATTTCTTGTGACAAGGACCACTATGTAGTATATATTGATGAAACGAGAACATAAGATGTCACATAGCTTAACATCATGTGAACCGGATGTGTTCTATGAAGTTTAATGCCATGTGGTAAGGAGATTCCCATTCAAATTTAACATCATGTGTTAATTGTCTGTTCTATACAGTTTAATTTCATGTGGTAAGGAAGTTGGATCCCTTCAATTAATTTTCATATGATAAGGACTCTAGGTGATGTGTAGTTTAAATTATATCTACCAGGACTTAGGTATGAGGGAATAAAACACTGAAACATTTTTTATCCCTATTATAAATGTTAAAATATATTAATTAAATAATGACTTTAAATTTCTAAATATGAAACAATAGTATCACAATTAATGGGAGTAGGTCATTCAAAAGAAATTATGGAGAAAAATTCCACACTATTTGAAAATATATTATGTGGTTAAGGGTGGTCTTTCATATAGAGTCAAATAATCCCCTAGGCACAATATATGAGAAAATGTGTTATTCACCAGAAAATTCTTCAAGGTTACCTTTAGATTATTCAATCCCTATTACCAATATTTTATAAGGGAGAACTAAGAGTATTTGGGATTGAGGTCCCTAAAATTCTAAGAGAATATGCTCTCATGTAATTTGGGGAATTTCAAAAATAAAAGGGGAAATAATTTTGTTTAGTGAAAAAGGGGTGGCATAAAGGTTTTGGAATAGTTAATGGCTATATATTTACATGTTAATGATATATGACTTTTACCAAAGGCCTGCTATAATTTTTAGTATAAACATTATCCAAGTGGGATTATCAAAAGGGATTACCAACTCAATGAAATTGGGCCTTCATAAGAGATGAAAACCCCAAAATAAAATGGTATAATAACAATATGTCATAATATTTCTTTGATAGTTGGTATGATGAATTGATGTGTAACATCAATGGTATCATAATCCACTTTAATAGTTGGGTTATGGTAAGTGAAAATAATAACACCAAAATATCTAAGTTAATAGGAAGTTGGGGCAGTGGGTAAAGGCTAACCATTAGTAATGTTAGAAGCTATTATCTTACACATTCAGGGTAATAAACTCATAGGTTTAAGGGGGTCCTCTCCTATGGGACCAAAACATCTCTTATGCATAATCTATATGGAAATATTTTATTCACCAATGAATCCTAGTAGGTTCCGTTCATATTATTCGGTCTATGTTACCAATATACTATATGTGAGAACAAATACTTTACAATCTTATGGTTCATGAGATAATGAGAGAATATATTTTAAAGGCGATTTAATGTTAAATAAGATATCATAGGTATGATGTTTGTTCATAGACAATGTAATATTCTGGAAGAGTTCAAAAATTCTAAAGGATACACCAATATTCGTTGAACACATTTTAATACAAAGTGATAAAACATGAAATTATTGAGTATTTAATCATTAGAGGGGATTATATGTCAATCGTAAAGACAATTTTCATGTATTTTAACATCATGTAAAATGTATGGGGTTCCTTGTATTTGAATAAGATACATCTCATTCACACTATTCAGAGTTAATTGATAGGTTCTCTACACACACATGAGTCATAATCAATGTGAGAAACAAGATATGACTAGTAACTAAATTAAACCACACAATAGTTCCTAATAAGGAACATGTGGTGATTTTAACATTTTAATGTGGACTAAAATATCTACACAGATCTAAATATCAAATATTCACATGGTTGGTCTTAAAATAGAAAAATCCAGGCATCACTGTGTATCTCATAATGATTGGAATCACGCTACACACAGTTCTTATATGTGGTCCCCTATGTGGATATGTATCTAACATACGGATGGGGTACTTCATTTTATACAATTATCTAGCTCAGGTATAGTGAATTTCTAATGAATTAGTATTATTGATTAAGGAGAGAGGAATTTTGACATGAATGAGATCTCAGTGCTAGGATGAGGTGAGACAACTTTTCTCTAATTTTAGTTCATTAAAGATGATTCAACTTGAGTGGTTAAAACTATAAAATGGAAGACTTATATGTAGAACTTTATCATACATAAAAGGGAAGGTTTTTCATAAAAAGTAACTACATGTCATGTTGTTTAACATCGTGTGACAAAGACAAGGGTTTCATACATTTTAAGGTCCTACATCCCATACCAATATGTTGTCTAGTTTAAGAACTTGTGATAAGGACCACTATATATCTTAAATTCATGCATAGAGTTCCTATGATTCTTTATATTTTAATTTCATTTGACTGGGATTTTTTCTGTGAAGATTAACATCATATTGTAAAGATTTATTCAATGAAATTTAATATAATTTGGTAAGGACGTCTTCTATGTGGTTCAATTTCATGTTGTAATGACATTTTCTATGATAACACATCATGAGGGTGGATTGCCTAATGTATTGGTAATGAATCGCGTAAATGATTTATAAGTATTTTGATTATCTAGATCTATCAATCTTTTATCTACTTTATTCTGTATCTAATCCATAAAGACAAGGCATCCTTCAATCATATTCCCTAATAAAATATGGTAAGGTACATAATTAAGGTGGTAATTAATTATTTCATCCTAATGTCTCTTATTCCATGGGATCCTGATAAGGTTTTTCTATAATTAAAATATAAATTATTCAACAATATGTTGTATATTATAGGTATATATCATGTTTCATCTATTACTTATAGACATATGTTTACCACTAATTGACAAGTGTCCCATATTCTGTTTAAAAAATTGTCTATTCTATTTAGAGACCTCACATAACTATAGTGGGAATTTGGGTGCCAGGGGTTCCAACATCCCCTTATATATATGCTCCAAGATCTAGTGTATAATGTTAAAGTAACTCCATGTTGTATGTCTAGGATGTGGATGATAGGGAAAATAACTTTCATTGAATCTTAACTCCACCTCTTTGTATTGCCTCACAATTGGGAGACTAATCAAATCATTTTCCATGAAATAGGAAAAATTCTTGGATACAAGATTCGGCTAAAAGAGATATACATTTCACTTACTTCCATCAAGTTATAGAAGGCCACACTATTTATCCTATGTTCCACGTATGCCTCTATCGGTATGAGAATGTGGTTGCATTAGGAATCCAGGATGTGGAACCCTATTATTTATCCAATAAAAGGTATCCCATAAATCATTTGGGTCCCCAAATGATGATTATTCTTCCCATAGATTATATGAATATGAATCTATAGAAGAACCATTAGCAACTCCTGAAGTCATATGGTTCCTGGCGTGAACCTGATAAGGGAGTGGAAATTATGGAACTTCCCCCAACACTATGGGTTGGGTTATTAAAAATATGATAACTCCTTTATCCCTATGGGATAGGGTGGGGTTGAACGATGTTTGGATTTCACCCAATGAAGGGGTGAAGAATATAAAAAATCCCATAGATCCATGGGTTGGGGTACATCACTACAAGTAATACCTCTAAGGATAATTATGGCACATCATCTCATGGAAAGGATCATAGAATAATTTCCACAACTATTTACCAAATATCTTTATTCACTAATTAGGTTTAAGCAATCTATCCTTCTATATAAATTGATTTTTCATCCTAAAGGGGGTGACCGGAAGAAGTCATGATGACACCCTTTCCTTTATTAATGTTATTGTGTGTGTATGATGTTGGGAGTATCAACGTAATCCCCCAAAACTAAACCTATTATATCCATAAGGAATATGATCCATAAAAATTCAACTTTGAATGTTCAATTGGATTGATAATTCAATTTATAGATTCAAGAATCTTATCACCATACCATTTTTCACTACTACTAGGGATGAATATAGGTCAACCTAGTATGGATTAGATGACTTTATAAGGCAAGAAACATCCTCATAATGAGTGTGAACATATCAATCTAGTGGAAATATCTTAGATCTAGTTGAAATAATTTTTATGGAAATATGGGAGGGTCAGCACTCCTCTTCAATGAAATATCGCATTTGGTGGGTCAGTTCCCGATGTACCGTTTTGTGAGAAGGTTACAATTATACCATTTTATGGGATGAATCCTATATTGGATATTATTATAGGGTTAAATATGATAATACTTTTACCTTCCATGTGGTCTTGGGTTCTCTCTAGGATTCTACAATCACCAAGTCGTTTTGTGATGTAGTATAAGGGTTCTAGATAGTAATGATTTGGTATTGATTCTAAGCCTCTATTAGGTTTTATGGACGGGCCTTAGATACATTGGATCTAGTTTTGATATGGTACTTCTATATAGATTCACAATTTTTTTCCTGGTGGGATTTATTATTAGATGTTCGGGATTGGATGGATGAGGTAAGCCCAACATTCATTACAGCTTCCTAAAGAATTGAGGTCACATGTTGATGATGATGATCATGGCGGATATAACACCTCTTAAAAACATGGTTTTTTGAAATAACATGATTATTATTCCCATCCCCCTCAATTTATTGATAATGTTTGTGTCATAGTGATCCATGGATAAGATCCCAATGCTGTTAAATGTGGAAATAGGGGCCACATTCTACACTACGACCAATCACGGTTAAAAATACCTGTAGGGATTCATCCTATGGGGGATTATATAAGTTACCAATAAATTCAAGATAGATTTTTTGAGTTTATAATTACTAGGGAAAAAATTCCACAACTGACACTGGAGGTGTTGTGTTGGTGAGAGCGTATGTCAGGGTCTCGGGGATATAGTTTATATGGTGGATGAGGTGTATGATCAGTGTGTTAGTTGGTTTTGTGCAACATATTTAGGTGTTATATGGGTATATCCAAAATTTATACTGAACATAAAGTCCATTGGAAAATTTTGACAATTCCATTAGGATTGTAGGGAATCTTGAATGTCCTATAAAGGAAACAAGACACCCATTATAATAACATCATATCACTACTAGAAAAACAGGTAGTTGCGACGGGTCATTTGCGACGGGATCCCGTCGCAAATGGCTTTTTGCGACGGGGGCCCGTCGCAAATGGGCCGTTGCTGAAAACGGTGTCGCAACAACACTTATTTGCGACGGGCCCATCGCTAAAGCCTTTTTTTGCGACGGTTATTTTCCCCATCGCAAATAGTACTCCGTATATTTGTAAAAAACTTTTAAATAGTATTTGCGACGGGTCCCGTCGCAAAAACTATTTTTTAAAAAAATAAAAAACTATTAATAAATTATTTTAATGCATATAATAATACTAGTATTTGCAACGGGCATAGTATCCCGTCGCAAATACTATAAAAAAAATAAAATAAATAAATTATTAATAAATTATTTTAATTAATATAATAATAGAATTATAATTCACAAATAAAAATAATAAATTATTTTAATTAATATAATAATAATAGAATTATAATTCAAAAATAAAAATAATAGAATATTAATAAATGATTTAATTAATATAATAATATTAGAATTATAATTCATAAATAAAAAATATTAATAAGTTATTTTAATTAATATAAAAATAATAGAATTATTTTACATTCAAATATTAAAATAATTCAAGTATTACAAAAATTATAATTAAATTATAATATTATAAAATTTTAATATATATATATATTTTAATATTATAAAATATAAAAAATATTATTATTCATATTAATATTGTTATTTAAAAATATAATATTATTAATATTTTATAATGAGACAAAAACTAAGAATAGAAAAAAAATATTTTGATTTCCCAAATTTTATAACATAAATACAAACTCTAATCTGAAGGACGGGGGGGAGGTGGGGGATCTGCAGATGGTGGTGGAGGAAACTTCATCCCTAAAGCATGAGTGAGTCGGCGCATGTACTCCATCTGCTCCTGATGATGCTGCTGCCACCGACTCGTCTGCTCCTCGTACAACTGCTGCTGGCGTCGACGCTCCTCCTCATGCTGCTGACGCATCTGCTCCTGCTCCTGTCGGAGACTCTCTATCTGTGCAGTCTGAGATCGCAACTGATCATCATACTGTGTAGTAGAAGAAGATGCACGAGCTCCTCTCAAGCTGGACGCCGACATCGCAGCACTGCAATAATAATCTCCGGGAGTCAGTCGAGAGTCGATACCAACTACCCGGCCCTTCTCAAAGGCATACTAGGTGTCCTGCATTCATGCCGCCTCATCAAAATGACGGGCAGTGGTCTGATCTGATGACTCGGTCTGACTCTCAGGCCGGGCCTGTGACGCTGCGGCCTCATATGACTCCTATAGTTGCAATTTAAAATTAAAATTGTGAATATATTATATGCAGTTAATTTTTAAACCTGAAAACAAATAATACTGACCACGATGTGATGCTGACGATCACCTCTGAGCTCCCCAGTAGCAGGATCACTATACATCCTCCGATATACGTCGTACTCTGTAATATCGGGGTGCTCGACAGCCTATAAGAATAAAAAATAAACTGTTAATATTTATAGTTATATAAAATATTTATAAATAATGTACGTACCAGATGCTGTGTATGAGTACTGAAAGAACAACTCCCAGCTCGATGAGTCACCTCCTATCTCCCCCGATTCTGCCTCCCCACCGATGATCTCCTCTGAAAGGCACCACTCAACCAGTGCGCACATAATCCATCCCATACATGGGATTAAATATATTCTGGTCGGTGTGCTCTACATGACTCCTCAAAATCTGACACTCCTTCTTTCTTCATCGCAGCTTTTCTTAAATTGTGCAAAAACTGACGAAGGCGATCACGCATGGACACCTCCCATGCCTTGTAGATGGCGTCACGCATGGTATCCTCAATCGGATACCATAAACCCTACAAATAAATCAAAATATCAAGTTAGAAATGAAATAATTTTCAAAATAAAAATTATTTATTTACGTACGTACCAACCAATGGCCGAACATGGCCTGCTACACATCAATGGGAATATGCTCCCATGTGGTCCACGACTGAGAGAAATAGTTGTGCAAAATAGCGCTGCCCTGTCCGACTGCTATATGCGGAAAACTGAAAAAATAAAAAACATTTATTATGTGAATAGATTAATGAAATCTTAGTCAAATCCAAAGGTTATCACACAGGTTATCACACCTATGTGTGCGTGGATCAAACCTAAGACATGGACGTCGCTCGGGGACGGGGTCAGGAATCATCAATCGTGCAAGACCGCGCCCCCTCCGCATACTCCCTGGAGCGCCTGCAGGTTGAGGGTCATCTGTCAGCAACGCATTCGCATCGAAAGTCAGGTCAGCATCCGCCAACTCACGAAATGTGGCGTCGTCCATCTGAAACAGAAAATGTTAATGTTATCAAATAATTGATAATTACTATTATATATACATATATACATATTATGATTGTTTATAAATACCATGGAATGCTATCAGTGTTCATCTTCATCATCATCTTCATATATGTCAATGTCATCTTCATATTCCTCCTCAACATCATCGATATCCATTCGAGTTACAATTGCTTCATCTCTTACCATTTTAAATTCATATGTGACATCATTAACATCATCATCATCACCGACTCTTAAATGTGGGGTGTTGTCATCGATACTCATGTCTCTTTGTAAAAAAGATTGATTTTGAGTACTCTCTTGAAAAACTTCAATTATTTGCACATCAGTGAAAGCACATTCACTTTGACTAAACTGATTGTCTCGAATTTTGATTTTTATTATACTCCACTAATCATTCAAGTCTCTTGATGTTGCACAGTACTTTGCATAAAAAACTTGATATGCCTGTTGAGCCAATAAGAATGGTTCATTTACTGCGAGAACACTTTTACATTTAATATCGATGATTCCATGAGTCGGATGAACACGCACGCCTCTCTCTGTATTCAACCACCGACATTTGAACATGGTTATGTAATGTTGTCCAAGATAACAGAGTTCAATGATTTCATCAAGTATGACATAAAAGTCAACTTCTTTTTCTCGATGATGAGAACCTCTCAAGCTAACTCCACTGTTCATTGTTTCTTTCGATTCCCCATATGCTGTGTGTGGAATCGAAATCCATTCACCACATGTGCATTATAAGTTTTAACAAGTTTGGAAGGTGGGTTACTCAATACACACAGCCATTTGTCAATTTTATCAGCATGTCGAGACACCTGAAAATTTGTGAAATAATTATCAATATAGTAAACTATACATTGAATGAGTTGATAAGAGATAAAGGATTTATGTTACCAGTTTTTGAAACCACTGAGAGAAATTTTTTAGTCAACGTTCTTCAAGAGAAGCTGCTGTAATTTGTGGAATTTGTTTCTTGATATGATTATCATACAACCTATAAAAACCAAAGTTATTTACTGTAACATAAATGATAGAATACGTGATATAAACACTTACAGTACAACTGATGTCATCTCTTTACAGTTGAGCAGAACATACGTATGAGCTCTCTGATGTTCATCATCTGAAAGCCAGCGTTCATAAACTCCACCAAAACCAAGCTCTGACTGGTTGAAAATAGATAATTGATTGTCGATTTCATCAATATTCTTCTCGTTCCGTCCCATTCGGTTGTGTTTTGAAGGATACTCAGATTCAAAATAATGGGAGCAGAAAAAAGATATTTCCTCTTGCAAATAAGCTTCTGCAATAGATCCTTCAACAGATGCTTTGTTACGTACTTTTCTTTTCAATTTTTGCATGCATCTTTCAAATGGGTACATCCATCGAAACTGTACCAGACCTCCACATTTGGCTTCATATGGCAAATGTAACATCAAATGTTCCATTGAGTCGAAGAAAGACGGCAGAAATATTTTTTCCAGTTTACATATAATTACAACAACATCTTTTTCAAGTTTTCCTAGAGCATCATAATCTGCCGTAGCCGCACAAATTTCCCGAAAAAAATGTGACATGTCTGTTATGGAATCCCAACTCACAGAATTCAACAGACCTCTTAATCCAATGGGTATAAGTATCTCCATTATAACATGACAATCATGACTTTTTAATCCAGTAATATGACCATTCAATACACATCTACCCAAATTAGAAGAACAGCCATCTGGAAGTCTCAAATCTGCAATCCACTGACAAAATAATAAACGTTTTTCTTTAGACAGTTTATAAGCTTCTTTTGGTTTCAGTAACCTTTCTGTTCTGACATTCTCAAATAGTTCCAATTCTGGACGCCTGCAAATTTGGGCAAGATCTGAACATGCATTTACATTGTCTTTGCTCTTTCCTGGCATATCTAAAACTGTATGAAACAAATTATCAAAACAGTTCTTCTCAATATGCATGACATCTAACATGTGTCGGACCAACAGATCAGACCAATATGGCAAATCCCAAAATATGCTACGTTTAATCCAATTGTGTTTTTTCCCAAAACCAGAAATTTTCTGTTGGTTTATTGTGGGACCAAAAGTGATGGGAGGTAATGAAAATACAACTGATTTTAACTCCGAACCTGATAGCATTTTTGGAGGTCCATCCCTTTCAACTGTTCCTTTTCTGAAATGAGATCTGTTTCTGCGAAAAGGATGATCAGCTGGAAGAAATCTGCGATGACAGTCAAAATAACAAGGTTTATTTCCATAAATGAGCATAAATGCTTTGTTCTCTCCCATACAGTAAGGACATGATTTCTGACCATGTGTACTCCACCCAGATAACATCCCATAAGCCGGGAAGTCACTTATTGTCTACATCAATGCTTCTCTCAGTATGAAATTCTGTTTTGTTGCAACGTCATATGTACTGACACAAGTACTCCACAATAAATTTAATTCATCAATCAATGGCTTCAAATAAACATCAATATTTTTCTTCGGATGTCCTGGAATTAGTAAAGTCAAAAAGATATATGGCTCCTTCATCAACATCGATGGAGGTAAATTGTACGGAGTTAAAAAACAGGCCAACATGAATATTGACTACCATAAGATCCAAACAGACAGAAACCATCAGTGGAAAGGCCCAGTCGAACATTTCTAGCTTCTAAAGCAAAGGATGGATGCACTCTATCAAAATGTTTCCATGAATCACCATCGGCTGGATGATTAAATCTTTTATCGGTTGAAATATTCTCTTTATGCCATGACATCATTGTCGCTGTATTCTTAGACATGAATAAACGCTGAAGTCTGGATGTAAGCGGAAAATATCTCAACTATTTTACAGGAATCAAACCAGACTTCCCGTGTTGTCCTTCTTTATATCTTAGTTGCCCACATTTAGGACAACTATCCAACGACTCATTTTCCCCAGAATATAAAATGCAGTCATTTGAACATGCATGAATCTTCTGACAAGTAAGTCCCAAATTTCGAACCAGCCTCTTACTCTCATAGTAATTTGCAGGTAAAACATTTCCTTCGGGTAACAGTGTTTTCAGCAAAGAAAATATCTGGTCAAAACAGGTGTTTTACATTTCGTTATCTGATTTGATAGCCATAAATTTTGCAACTGCTTCTAATTTGCTCATCTTGTAGCCAGGATATAATGCATCCTCAGCAGATTTCAACAACTCATAAAATTCAGACGGTGTCAACTCAGGATTTGAAGCTATATCAGCCGGAGTTTCTGTATGTTGAACAGATGAACCTGCAACATCAAGTACTAAATCTTGAAACTGGGATGGATCCGGAATCAAGTTGGTATCACCTGCTCTGGAACTGCGTTCACTGTGTTGATACCAAAAAACATAATCTGGTTGAAAACCAAAACGCAAGAGATGTTCTCCCACTTTGTCAAACGTGTCAAACGTTCTCAATGCACATTTTCTGCAAGGGCATTTTATTTTGCCTTCTGAAACAAATTCTGAATTTGATGCCGCAAATGATAAAAAAGTCTCTACACCCTCAACATATACTGGATTTAAACCAGAACCGTTTGGATTTCTCCGTTGATTTATCCATATGCGGTCACCTAATAATGATTGTTGACGACCTCGTTGTTCCATATTTCTCTATAAAATATAAAATCATTACTGGTTTTGAATAATTTGTTAGAAAAAACACTCAAGTAAAGATTGAATATATTGAGAATAAAGCAAAACATGTTACAAATATTGATAATTTTAATATTATATTGATTTTTTATTATTTTAATAATACTAATATAATTTTTTCATAAACATTATTACATTATTAGTATATTTTATTATTAATATTAAAATAACATAATTTTTTATGTTATATATAATTCTCCTTTCATCTGTGTGTTTAACATTCTGTCTCCACATGTAATATTTGCATTCACTTTCACCTCTCCATTGGCGAGTAGGTTGATAATTTTGAAAAGGAATGCGAATATTACATGTGGAGACCGAAAACACACAGATGAAAAGAGAATTGTATATAACATAGAAAATTATATTATTTTAATATTAATAATAAAATATACAAATAATGTACTAATGTTATTATTCGTAAATATTGGTAATTATTCCAAATTATTGGTAATTATTTCTAATTATTGGTAATTATTTCTAATTATTGGTAATTATTTCTAATAATTGGTAATTATTTCTAATTATTGGTAATTATTTCTAATTATTGGTAAATATTGGTAAATATTGACCAATATTTGGTAAATACAGGTAATTATTGGTAATTATTGGTAACTATTGGTAATTATTGGTAATTATTACTAATTATTGGTAATTATTACTAATTATTGGTAATTATTACTAATTATTGATAATTATTACTAATTATTGGTAATTATTACTAATTATTGGTAATTATTACTAATTATTGGTAATTATTACTAATTATTGGTAATTATTACTAATTATTGGTAATTATTACTAATTATTGGTAATTATTGGTAATTATTGGTAAGTATTGTTAATTATTACTAATTATTGGTAATTATTACTAATTATTACTAATTATTGGTAATTATTACTAATTATTACTAATTATTGGTAATTATTACTAATTATTACTAATTATTGGTAATTATTACTAATTATTGGTAATTATTACTAATTATTGGTAATTAATACTAATTATTGGTTATTAATACTAATTATTGATAATTATTACTAATTATTGTTAATTATTACTAATTATTGGTAATTATTACTAATTATTGGTAATTATTACTAATTATTGGTAATTATTACTAATTATTGGTAATTATTACTAATTATTGGTAATTATTACTAATTAATGGTAATTATTACTAATTATTGGTAATAAATACTAATTATTGGTAATAAATACTAATTATTGGTAATTAATACTAATTATTGGTAATTATTGGTAATTATTGTTAATTATTGGTAATTATTACTAATTATTCGTAATTAGTGCTAATTATTACTAATTATTACTAATTATTGGTAATTATTACTAATTATTGGTAATTATTACTAATTATTGGTAATTAATACTAATTATTGGTAATTAATACTAATTATTACTAATTATTGTTAATTATTACTAATTATTACTAATTATTGGTAATTATTGTTAATTATTACTAATTATTGGTAATTATTACTAATTATTAGTAATTATTACGAATTATTGGTAATTATTACTAATTATTACTAGTTATTACTAATTATTACTAATTATTGGTAATTATTACTAATTATTGGTAATTATTACTAATTATTGGTAATTATTCCTAATTATTGGTAATTATTACTAATTATTGGTAATTATTACTAATTATTACTAATTATTGGTAATTATTACTAATTATTGGTAATTAATACTAATTATTTGTAATTAATACTAATTATTGGTAATTTATACTAATTATTGTTAATTATTACTAATTATTTCTAATTGTTGGTAATTATTGATAAGTATTACTACTTATTGGTAATTATTGATAATTATTACTACTTATTGGTAATTATTACTAATTATTGTTAATTATTACTTATTATTGGTAATTATTACTAATTATTGGTAATTATTACTAATTATTGGTAATTATTACTAATTATTGGTAATTATTACTATTTATTCCTAATTATTGATAATTATTGGTAATTGTTCCTAATTATTGGTAATTGTTCCTAATTATTGGTAATTAATACTAATTATTGGTAATAAATACTAATTATTGGTAATAGATACTAATTATTGGTAATTAATACTAATTATTGGTAATTATTGGTAATTATTGTTAATTATTGATAATTATTACTAATTATTGGTAATTATTGCTAATTATTACTAATTTTTACTAATTATTGGTAATTATTGTTAATTATTACTAATTATTGGTAATTATTACTAATTATTGGTAATTATTACGAATTATTGGTAATTATTACTAATTATTACAAATTATTACTAATTATTACTAATTATTACTAATTATTGGTAATTATTGTTAATTATTACTAATTATTGGTAATTATTACTAATTATTGGTAATTATTACTAATTATTGGTAATTATTATTAATTATTCCTAATTATTAATAATTATTACTAATTATTGGTAATTATTATTAATTATTACCAATTATTACTAATTATTGGTAATTATTATTAATTATTACCAATTATTGGTAATTATTATTAATTATTAACAATTATTGGTAATTATTGATAATTATTACTAATCATTGGTAATTATTGGTAATTATTGGTAACTATTGTTAATTATTACCAATTATTGGTAATTATTACTAATTATTGGTAATTATTACTAATTATTACTAATTATTGGTAATTATTACTAATTATTGGTAATTATTACTAATTATTGGTAATTAATACTAATTATTACTAATTATTACTAATTATTGGTAATTATTCCTAATTTATACTAATTATTACTAATTATAACTAATTATTACTAATTATTGGTAATTATTACTAATTATTACTAATTATTACTAATTATTGGTAATTATTGGTAATTATTTGTAAATATTGGTAAATATTGGTAATTATTGGTAAATATTGGTAATTATTGGCAATTATTGGTAATTATTACTAATTATTGGTAATTATTACGAATTATTACTAATTATTACTAATTATTGTTAATTATTACTAATTATTGGTAATTATTACGAATTATTGGTAATTATTACTAATTATTGGTAATTATTACTAATTATTACTAATTATTGGTAATTATTACTAATTATTGGTAATTAATACGAATTATTGGTAATTAATACTAATTATTGGTAATTAATACTAATTATTGGTAATTAATACTAATTATTGGTAATTAATACTAATTATTGGTAATTAATACTAATTATTACTAATTATTGGTAATTATTGATAATTATTACTACTTATTGGTAATTATTACGAATTATTGGTAATTATTACTAATTATTGGTAATTATTACTAATTATTGGTAATTTTTACTAATTATTGGTAATTATTACTAATTATTGGTAATTATTACTAATTATTGGTAACTATTACTAATTATTCCTAATTATTGATAATTATTGGTAATTGTTCCTAATTATTAGTAATTAAATGAATAATTACTAATAATTAGGAATAATTACCAATAATTACAAATAATAACATTATTAGTATATTTTATTATTAATATTAAAATAATATAATTTTCTAATTTATATACAATTCTCCTTTCATCTGTGCGTTTTCTATCTCCACATACAAATAATATATGTGAAGACAGCAAACACACAGATGAAAAGAGAATTGTATATATAAAAAAAATTATATTATTTTAATATTAATAATAAAATATACTAATAATGTAATAATGTTATTATTCCTAATTATTGGTATTTATTATTAATTATTAATATTTATTCTTAATTATTAAAAATTATTACTAATTATTCCTAATTACCATTAACTATGAACAATACTAATAATTTAAATTTATTAAGTAACAAAACAATGTAAACATAATTAAATTACAAATAATTAAGAATAATTGAAACTAATAAAAAATAAAAAAAATATTAAATTAAAATAAACATAAATACCTTGAAAATTGATCTGCTCTGATCGTTCTTCAAATCTTTAATATCAACTCCGGAGAAAAAAATTAAACTGGAGAAAAAATGAACTTTAGAAATACAACTTTGAGAGAAGAAGAAGATGGAGTTTGATAATGATTTGAAAAAAAACGGATGGGGGTATTTATAGGTTAGATTATTTGCGACGGGTCCATTTGCGACGGGATTCCCGTTGCAAATAGTGTTATTTACGACGGTACCCGTCGCAAATACCTTAGCCAACATTTATTACGGTCAACGGTTAAATAGTTATTTGCGACGGGACCCGTCGCAAATAACCACCTGCTGACATACTATTTGCGACGAGGGAATATTCCCGTCGCAAATACCTTTTACGGCCACCGGTTATTTGCGACGGGAATATTCCCCCGTCGCAAATAGTTTTCCAGCGATTTGGCGCGCAATGCGCGCCAGTTCTTTTGCGACGGGGAAAGCAATCCCGTCGCAAAAGCCTACTTATTTGCGACGGGTAAATACCCCCGTCGCAAATAAGTTTTTCACGGGGCTATTTGCGACAGTATTTATTCCCGTCGCAAATAACCCGTTGTAAATACCCATTTTTCCCGTAGTGTATGTAAGAGTGCATGGTTGATAAATTTCCTTCAATAATAATGATATAAAATTAGTGATTTTTACACGGGAGAGGTTTGGAACTATAAAATGATTCATTTCAACGTGACCATTCATTGTTTCTTGAGGAAAATTTATCATCGACATTTAATGATAAACTGATCTTATCTCATATGTGAATGTGTTGGAATAGTTGAAGGATTTACATCAAGTTTTCCATTTTAGTTTCTAGATTAAAATCTTGAATGATTCATGATTTTCGGTGATTGAATATGGTTTCAAAATCATTCATTTCTTGTTTACTATTTTTTCTCAAAAGGTAACTCCCCAAGGATTCTGCATCTGTAATGGGTTACTGGTCTCTTTTACAAGGGAAAACAGTCATTGGGATTTTATACTAATTATTATTACGAATTCCCATTGGTCTAAAAAATGAGAGGTAGGGCTTATCACACCCTATTAGGGTGGATTATTTACTACTCTATGAATCTCTTTTAGATTTAAGATATATTCATGAATCTTATGAAGCCTCAATATGGGATTGGTTACCCTTATTCCAATGATTTGATCGGACGCATGTGTTGATGAGAACACTTGTGTGTATCATAGGTTCTCCCATATTCCCTTGTTAATTTTTAATGCTCAGGTTGATATCCATATTTTCTAACTCAAGATTTCATCATCATATGGGGAGGTAGTTGGCATTATGGAATTCAGATTGAACCTTGAGGAGGTTTCTTTTGTATCAAGTGCGAATAGGAATCAAAACCTAGATATTTTTTATGATGTATATGCCATGAAAGGTACGAAAATAGAATTATGAGTGGTTATTATGTACATGAATCATTAATGGGTTATTTTATTAAGAAAATGTCATTTTAAGTAAGAAAATATGTAATTAGTTTTACATATAAAAGGAGGCCCATGATAGATACAATTGAAACTTAATATTGGTATAATCAATATCAATCTCTAGGCCCACTTGATTCATGATAAATCTGAGAAAAAATAGATAGAAAAATAATGGACAAGTTTTATGGGATAATAACAACGGATTTATATGGTGCACACACAATGAGGTTATCCTAGGATGTTTCACTAGGAATATGGTTGTCTGAAAAATATATGAAGGTAGTTAGGGATTACACTAAAGAGGATTCCCATAAAGAAGTACGGTTATGAGTCTCAAAGAAAAAAAGATCTATTAGAAAATAGTTATGTAATTATGGTATTCATGGGGAATATAACCACATGAAATGGATCACAAAGATATGTTTTATATAGAGCTCGGGCCCTAGGAATGCATCTTGTGTAACCTGTTTATAATAGGAATCAGAGTCCCCATAGTTCTGTATTCTCCAATCCAACTGATGGGTTAGGAAATATTATTACTATTAATGAATATTATTTCCTAATAGTTTATACAAACATGAATATTTAGCGACATACTCCATGGTGGATTCCCTTAGTAGGATTAATTGAAGAGGCATGTATATGTTTGGATTCATGATGCATGAAAAGTCCAAAAGGATACATCCCATCTTAAGGTGATTCATAGAATGATTAGGGTTTACACCTAAGAGGATTATTTTCTATGAACCCATTTTTCATCTTCTGATAGAAGTGGAATAATGATAGGCTCATATAATAATTTTTCCCATGAGATAGTGTAATTTGAATATTAATGGATTTACACCAAGGTGGATTCCCATGTCACATAATTATTCTATATCCTTTGTTGGTGAAGAGAGAGGACCATAAAATTTCTATTGAATATTTTTTTTGAGAAAAGTATCTATTTAGGGAATGGAATAATATAACACCCCCACCTCTACAAGTGGTAATAACTAGTTTAAAATAAGTAAAATGGTGTATAAGGATATGGGTACCAAACCCTAGTCCATCATAGAAACATTCCTCATGAAGTTGGTTCCCAGAAAAGGGATCATAATCATGCTGCATAGACAAAGAGTGTATGAAATAGGGTGGAAAAACCTTCAACATGCATAGATTTTGTATAATACGGTCATGAAAACTAAAGGTGGAATATGGGATTGAGGTCCTATATACATGGAAATCTGATCAAAGACATGTGAGGAGGTTTTATGTGGGTATTTCATGATAAGGGGGTGCATTTGAAAGAATTATGTAAACACCAATACCCATGATCACATGAAGGTGTCATGAGAATGGGTTCGTAGGAATACTTCTCATGTGAAGAGGGTATCTGTCCAAGGGAATATAATTTAGCTTCATGGATAGTGTGTACAAATATTTCACAATATAACATATAAAAACTATATATAACCAAGGGTTTTCACAATTAAGAGACAATAAATGATTGATTCATCATTACCATCTTTCATAAACCCATGGAATGTCTGGGGTTTCATGCATGAAGGTGTGAGCACATAACCCGATGGTCATGAGACATAGTCACAATTCTATTTGTGGTGAATAAAGAAGGACATGTGTGGAAATCACATTATGTTCAAATCATCATGATAACATTTAATGGTTTTTACAAGATGGGATCTTGTGCAATGCATGGTTACCTAGAGAATTTCTCTGAATGTAGTATCTATATCTCCCTCTCCAACTTATCAATTCTTATTTATATATCCTTAATGTTTTACAATGATGATGGTTATGGTTTATATAAGAAAGTGGATTCAAGGTTTTCACCCCTTTTAATAGAGAGTGTGTTGTGTATACCATCTTGAGGTGGTGTATGGCATATGATCAAATATATGAATCTCTTGGTGTTCTCAAACAAATGTGACATGGAATGATTCTATTGATTATCTTCACATGATCAGCTTTGCAATAGATCTCAATCAAGAAATTAAAATGATACTATCTAATATTGTATCCTTTCATGTTCATTTCTTTAAGGTGATGTGGTGAAAGAATATGATGGATTCATATGATTGAGTCCTGTTAATGTGAGAATACTTATTGAAGCGGAATTTATGCATGAAAATTGATATGTGAATGAGCACCTACAATTGGTTCTTGCTCATGTGTAAAGACCCACAAATTTCAAGGAAATTTTTTTTTTCTTAATTTTCTTTGGAATTTTACAAGAGCGCAGCTTCAGACGGCACCTGATTCCGAGGCCCGGTGTGCCCGGAATCAATTTCCGAAGTTTGGCTCGGGTACGTTCAGTGAACGGACGAGCGGGTTTTTCTATCTTTTGAACCGGTGCTCGGAATCGAATTCTGAGGGCACCGATGAAATCGCAGCGCCGGTATTTGCTTAGAAACGCCTCTTCCGGAGTTGCGTTTGCTCAACCGTGGTTTTAAAAATTCTGGGCTTTAAGTCGGAAATAAAATAAAGGTTGTGCGACAACTTTATTTTATTTCACTTAAGCCGCTTGGAAGTCACTTGGAAGCCACTTGAACTGAGTTAAAGCGGATAGGGTGCTATCCGGAAATACCCTACCCCTTGGTAGGATATTTGTGAGGTGGGCCCCGCACGAGCCCCGCCGTTTCTTTCGCTAAGTAACGCACCCGCGAAAACCCGTCAAGTAACTGAAAAGTCAACCGACGTGTTTTCCTTAATTTTTAACAGACCATTTAATTGGGCGGTTTATTTCGTAAATTAAATGGGCTGTTTCATTCGTTGAATTAATTCAACGAATTTAATGGGTCGTTACTTACGCGTTTGCGTTCGTTGGAAAATTAATAAAATAGACAAACTTGTCTATTTTGGAGGATTGCTATCGTTGTGCGAATTCTCTGAGCCTCCACCCTCCTCGCGAAGAACGCGAAGAACGCGAAGAACGCCGGCGACCGGAATTCGACGAGCTCTACCCGCGACGTTCTTCAGCGACGCCTCTTCTTCCGCGGCCGATCCTCGTTCGGCAACTAAGGTGAGAAACGGATCGTTTAATTCTCCCTTTTAATTTCAATGACAACGGATTTAATTAATTAAATCCGTTTGTTCTAGATCCGGAGATCGTCGGCGCGACGTTTTTTTCCGCGGTGCGACGAACGTCTCTTCCGCGACGACGCGACGATCCCCTCCTTCCGCAACGAGCAATTCCGCGACGACCTCACGTCCGACGGCGACTTCGAGGTAGGGATTTTACTTTTTTTCTTGGTGATTCGTTCCCGTGATCTAATTCTTTTTAATTAAAGAACCAAACTTGAACAATTTTATTTTTGGATAAAATTGTGGCTGCCTTAATCCCTCCCGATGATTTTATGACTAACGCGGAGGGTACGGGTCTAACGAACAAGACCCGGCAACCCTCCTCCGATCTTTTTGTTGTGCGGATTTGGCGGACGACGACGAACCGTGCGGCAGGGGCGATCCGTTGATCCCGCAGTGAAGATCGGCCCCCGGGAGGAGCTATGGCGCAGACGGGAGGCAAATCGGGCCACCGGAGCATCTCCGGCGGCCGGAGGCGACGGCGCCCGGCGCGCCGCCGTGGAGGAAATCCGCCGCGGCCGAAGCCGCGGCGGCGGCGGCCGGTTCCGCGGCCGCGCGGAACCGGGAACGGACGCGGCGGCCCGGCCGCGTCCACGTGACAGGCGGCCCCCCTCCGCGGGGCCGCGCCTTCCACCCAGCCGCGGGGGCGGCGCCCCGCGGCAGCCGCGCTCGGCCGATCGGCCGAGCCGGTCCGACTGGCCGGGCCGCGCCCGAGCCGGACCGGACCTGGTCCAACCGGGTCGGGTCGACCCGGTTCGGCCGACCCAGGGGGGGTTCGGGCCGGGTCGCCCCGGGCCCAGAACCCCCGTTTTCGGGCCCTCTTCGGTCTTTTGCCCATATCTTGGGCCTGGGACCTCCGATTGACGAACCGTCAGCGGCTACGCGATCCTTGGATCGAGGTGGTCTTTTCGGTATATTAAACTCAAGGTTTCGGAAGACTTTGGGTTCGGCCGAGTTGGTTCGTACGCGAAACCAACCAGGCCCTCGGAGCGGAAACGCTCATAACTCGAGCTCCGGACGTCCGATCGACGTACCGTCAGCTGTGGAGGTTTCCTCTAAGTGAGACGGAACTTTTGGAATACTCCGCCCGAGGATCGGACACAGGCGGAGTACGGTCGGGTTGGTTTTTCCCTAAAAACCAACCGGGCCCCTGGGACGAAAATGCCAATAACTCTCAGACCGGGCGTCCGATTGACGCGCCGTCTGTTGCGTTGAGATCCTGTTGTCGATACGGAACTTTTAGATACATCAACTTCGGACTACGTGTCAGTTGATGTATCAGCCTCTCGGCTCATGGAGCGGACCCTCCTAAACGAGCTCGCTGTGTGCGGGAACCCTAGCGCTGGCTGTTACTTCGACGACAGAGCAGAGATCCTCCGTGGACTGCGACGACGACAGAGCAGAGATCCTTCGTGGACTGCGGCGACGACTGTGCAGAGATCCTCAGTGGACTGCGTCGACTACTGCACTCAGCAATCCTACGTGGATCAGTGCTACAGGTCCTGTGTGGGCCCGATCCTGTGTGGGTCATCACCTTACGGTTCTGTGTGAGCCTTGACTACCGATCCTGTGTGGGTCATCTCTTACGGTTCTGTGTGAGCCATTGCTACAGGTCCTGTGTGGGCCCGATCCTGTGTGGGTCATTGCCGAGGTTAGTACCTATCGATCCTTCGTGGGTCCGACGACTTAGATGGTTCGGTGATCATCTTGTCGTCATCTGAAAAAGTATACCTGGTTGAGCTGAATCTTATGTTACTCTCCTTTGTGTTTGTGTTGAACTATCCTATGTGGATTTACTATTTACTCTCCCTGGTGGATTTGAGTCTTGCTTTCCTGTGTGGATCGAGTTGACCTTGAGCTCGAGAGCAGAGCTAGAAATGGGGACTTAGGTATATGTATGGGCATATACCTAAGTCGAGTCAGTTGTTTCTTCGTGGTTGCCCCTTTCTTTTGTGCTATATCCTTTGTGGATTTCGGGAGACCTTCGGGGGTCTCGGGGTCCTTACTGAGTAGTTTATACTCACCCCTGCACGGGCTTTGCCTGCACCTTGTTGTGTTGGATGCAGACGACGGACAGCGTTGATCTCGGTTGGGGTGTGGAGCAGGACGGTACCTGGAGGCGGACCACTGGGCGGGACATGCTCGGAGCGGACGTGGGACCCGAGGAGCCTGGAGGCTATCTGTACCCACCCTTCAGGTGGGATTGCCAGTGGACGACACGAGGCCGCCATCTTTTCTTCAGTTGCTGTTCTTTACCTTTTCAGTTGTACTTTCAGTTGGGCTTGTATTCCGGCCCCCTTTACTTTTCTGCACTTGGTAGTTACTTTCCGCTTGCTGACTCTGTGGTGGTTGTTTCTTATAAAGGCAATGCCTTCCCGGTTTACCGGGATTTTACGCCTTGGTGCTAGTCTCCAGCCCCTGGCCTATGGAAGGCGGGCTTGGGGTAGTCACGACACGGGCCCCGAGGTCGGGTCGTGACAAATTGGTATCATAGGTGGTCGGTTCTACCGCAGACTCTGATCGTCTTTTCTTTCTATATGAAGCAATAGTGTTTAGTGTATTTAGTGTGGTTATCAGTTCAGGGAGCCCAGTGTTGGTGCGGCGGCCGACGTATCCGTACACCAGGACCCTGACTCTTGATTTCCGACTTAATACATGAAAACATTGATTGCGTGTGTGTTCCAAGTTTTCTTTGTAATTACTTGTGTCAGCTCACCGGGTATACTGATCTGCTTCATGAAAGTCTCAAGTTTTCCTTGTGATTACTTGTGCCAGCTCACCAGGTATACTGTTCTGACTGTGGTGCTCTTGTTCTCCTTTTCAGGATGGCCCCGCGACGACAGCCAGCTAGGGTTCCGAGTGTAGGGCGCGACGGCAGCCCACCGAGCGACGAGGCCTCGGTGCAGGGCCCTTTGCCAGCAGTGGCACCGGCGGTAGCTTTACCCGCCGAGCCACCGATGCTACCAGTACCAGACGTTGACGATGCACGTCGCCTCAGGGCACTGCATGAGTTTCAGAGTCAGCGACCGCCCAGGTTTCGCGGTGAGGCGGACCCCCAGGCCGCCGAGGACTAGCTAGAGGCGGTGGTACGGATCTTTAGGCTAGTGAGGACACCAGCGGATCTCATGGTGATTCTCGCGGCGAGCCTCTTGCAGGCGGCGGCAGGACGATGGTGGAGCTTGATGCTCCAGGTTCACGATGAGGCATCCTTGCTCTGGACGGACTTCGAGAGACTCTTCCGCTCTGAGTTCGTCCCGGCCACCCTCCGAGCGGTGCGCATCCAGGAGCTTCTCCAACTGCGCCAGGGCAGCATGACGGTCGCTCAGTACGCGGCGAGGTTCACTGACCTATCTCGCTACTCGACCGACATGGTACGGGACCCCTTCTTCCAGGCCCGGACCTTCGAGCAGGGCTTGCGGCAGGAGATTCGGGCGTCGCAGATCTCCCTCAGCATTCCGACCCAGGCGGGAGTGCTGGAGCGATCCCTCCTGATCGAGAGCTTCCTGGCAGAGCCTTCTTCAGCGGCGAGACCAAGCGCAGGGCGGCAGGTAGCTGAGTCTTCGGCAGCAGGTAGCCGACGGATGACTCTCAGGTCCAGGCAGACCAGACCCCCACGCAGACGGCCTCAGGACACCAGCTCAGCAGTGCGGGGCACACAGCGGAGTGCCAGCCTTCCGAGAGGCAGGCAGTGCTACTCCTGCGGCGGGCAGGGTCACATGGCTCGTGACTGCCCGACTCTCCGACCAGAGGAGCAGCAGACGGTGGAGGGGCCACCCAGGCAGAGGCAGAGGGTCGACCGTGGCGGTCCGCAGGGAGGAGGCGGACGAGGCAGAGGAGCTGGCCGAGCAGCGGGTGGTGGGCGACGCTTCCAGGCTCTACCCCCACCACCACCAGGAGGGCCACCTCGACCACAGGGAGCTGGCGGGCAGGGACAGGCCCAGCTCCAGGCAGTGGAGGCCTACGACCCCGACATGCCAGAGATGATTCGAGGTACGATCTGTGTCTATTCCACCCTTGCTGCAGTACTTGTAGACACAGGAGCGAGTCACTCTTTCATAGCCTCTGCCCTTGTTCGGAGCTCAGAGATTCCGACTGAGCCGTTGGCTCGATCCTTACGGCTATAGACTCCTACGGGAGCAGACTCGACGATTACGCACTGGTGCCGGAAGTGTGAGCTTACTCTAGGAGGCGAGAGCTTCGGCTGGGATCTCCTTGTAGCGGCGTCGAGGCCTTACGACGTCATCTTGGGCATGGATTGGCTATCCACGGTTCGTGCCCAGATCGACTGTTTTAGGCGCAAGGTGCGATGTGTTCGCACCGACGGGAGCAGGTTTACCTTCACCGGCGAGAAGGGAACCTTTGCAGCACAGGAAGGACTTCCGCGGAGGAGAGTGCATCCCATCTCTCATCAGTTGGCTAGCCTCATCCTAGGAGCAGTGGACGTGCGGAGTCCAGTTTTTCCTGCAGTGGTGGACCAGTACGTGGACGTCTTTCCCGACGACGTTCCAGGGCTACCTCCTCGTAGAGAGGTAGACTTTTACATCGACGTGTACCCCGGGACAGCCCTGATATCTACTCCAACATATCGGATGGCCCCCGCCGAGCTTCGAGAGCTGCGGGTACAGTTGGAGGACTTGCAGAGCAAGGGGTTTATCCGACCCAGTGTTTCACCCTGGGCTTCCCCGATTTTGTTCGCCAAGAAGGCGGACGGGAGCTTGCGACTGTGTGTCGACTATCGTCGCCTGAACCAGGTGATAGTGAGGAACAAGTATCCGCTGCCACGGATTGATGACCTCTTCGATCAGCTCAAGGGAGCGCGGTGGTTCTCGAAGATAGACGTCCGGTCAGGCTATCATCAGCTCAGAGTTCGAGACGAGGACGTGCAGAAGACGGCCTTCAGGTGTCGGTATGGCCATTATGAGTTCTTGGTTATGCCGTTCGGCATAACCAATGCTCCAGCAGTGTTCATGAGCCTCATGAACAGGATCTTCCAGCCATTCCTCGACCGATTTGTCGTGGTCTTCATTGACGACATTTTGGTATACTCAACGACTGAGGAGGAGCATGCCTACCACCTGCGAGTTGTGCTAGACACACTCCGAGAGCACCAGCTTTATGGCAAGCTCTCAAAATGCCAGTTCTGGTTACGTGAGGTCCATTTCTTGGGGCACGTCATCTCTGAGGTGGGAGTTGCAGTGGATCCTGCGAAGATCGAGGCAGTGCTAGCTTGGGAGCCACCCAGGAGCGTGACAGAGGTGCGGAGCTTCTTGGGCCTAGCCGGATACTATCGGAGATTTGTGCCAGACTTCTCCAGAGTTGAGGCACCACTCTCAGCCTTGACAAAGAAGGGGAAACCCTTTGTGTGGTCAGACAGATGTCAGCAGAGCTTCCAGGAGCTGAGACAGAGATTGACCAGCGCACCTATCTTGAGGTTTCCTGAGGAGGGAGTTGGATACGTAGTTTACTGCGATGCATCAGGGACTGGACTCGGGTGCGTCCTGATGCAGGAGCGGGCCGTGATCGCCTACGGATCACGTCGGTTGAAGCCGCATGAGAAGAACTATGCCACTCATGACCTGGAGTTAGCAGCAGCGGTCTTCTCTCTGAAGACTTGGCGGCACTATCTGATGGGCGAGTGCTTCACAGTCTTTTCTGACCACCAGAGTCTCAGGTATATCTTCTCTTAGAAGGACCTGAACCTGAGACAGCGGAGATGGCTTGAGTTCCTCCAGGACTATGACTTTGAGATAGTCTATACTCCTGGGAAGGGGAACGTGGTAGCCGATGCCCTCAGCAGGAGGACGGGCATTCAGCTACTTGAGGAGGCGACGGAGCAGCTAGCCTCCTTACAGATATCCTTCGTGGATAGAGACGGAGCAGCCTTTCTTCAGTCTCTCACAGTCTCTCCTCCACTTCTACAGCGGGTCAGAGAGGCTTAGCGTGGGGACGCTGACTGTGAGACCCGGCGTGCACTGATATCCTCAGGTCAGGCGCCTGATGGTTTCTCCCTTGGAGCAGAGCACGACATCCTTTTCAGAGGACGTACCTTTGTACCAGTCGCTTTACGAGAGGAGGTGCTGAGAGAGTTTCACACTTCTCCCTTGGCGGTACATCCCGGAGCGGCGAAGATGTACCATGATCTCAGTCGACAGCACTGGTGGCCGGGCATGAAGAAAGCTGTGGCAGAGTTCGTTTCACGATGCCTCACCTGCCAGCAGGTGAAGGCAGAGCATCAGGTACCAGCAGGCTTGGTACAGCCCTTGGAGGTCCCGGAGTGGAAGTGGGACGGGATATCTATGGACTTCGTGACTAGACTACCACGCACTTCCAGAGGTCACGACTCCATTTGGGTGATTGTCGACCGACTCACCAAGTCGGCACACTTCTTACCCATCAGAGAGCAGGGCTCAGTGGAGAGCTTGGGACGTCTTTACGTCCAGGAGATCGTACGGCTTCACGGTGTGCCATCGTCTATCGTCTCCGATCGAGATGCTCGTTTCACTTCCCGGCTTTGGAAGGGGTTGCAGGAGGCGTTCGGGACGCGGCTCCATCTGAGCACAGCCTTCCACCCTCAGACGGATGGTCTGACGGAGAGGACCATACAGACACTCGAGGACATGCTCCGTTCATGTGTTCTAGACTTTGGTCGCAGCTGGGAGGACCACCTACCCTTGGTGGAGTTCGCGTACAACAATAGCTACCACTCCACCATCGGGATGGCACCATACGAGGCATTGTACTGCAGACCCTGCAGATCACCGTTGTGCTGGACAGACCCTGGGGAGTCAGCACTCGTGGGACCAGAGATGGTCCGAGCCACGACAGAGAAGGTCCAGATCATCCAGGAGAGGATGAGGACAGCTCAGAGCCGGCAGAAGTCATATGCTGACAGGAGGCGGAGGCCACTAGAGTTCGAGGATGGCGACCACGTCTTTTTGCGTGTCTCACCTCGACGTGGTTTACGGAGATTTGGCCGAGGCGGCAAGTTGTCTCCACGCTTCATCGGGCCTTTCCAGGTCCTCAGCAGGATAGGAGAGGTGGATTATCGCATGGCTCTACCACCTCAGTTGCACCGGGTGCACGACGTCTTCCACGTGTCTCAGCTGAGGAGATACGTGCACGACCCGACGCACATCATCGACTTTGGGGAGCTGGACGTGGACGATGGGGCGACTTTTGCGGAGGTCCCAGTGGAGATCGAGGATCGACAGGAGCGGGTCCTACGTGGGCGGTCGATTCCTCTTGTGCGCGTCAGATGGCAGCACGGTAACCTCTAGGAGAGCACTTGGGAGCGGGAGGCTCAGATGCGTGCTCAGTACCCCCATTTGTTCCCCTAGTTTTTGATGTATCTTTACGGGGAGGTAAAGCCCTGAGGTGGGAGTAATGTAAAGACCCGCAAATTTCAAGGAAATTTTTTTTTCTTAATTTTCTTTGGAATTTTACAAGAGCGCAGCTTCAGACGGCACCTGATTCCGAGGCCCGGTGTGCCCGGAATCAATTTCCGAAGTTTGGCTCGGGTACGTTCAGTGAACGGACGAGCGGGTTTTTCTATCTTTTGAACCGGTGCCCGGAATCGAATTCTGAGGGCACCGATGAAATCGCAGCACCGGTATTTGCTTAGAAACGCCTCTTCCGGAGTTGCGTTTGCTCAACCGTGGTTTTAAAAATTCTGGGCTTTAAGTCGGAAATAAAATAAAGGTTGTGCGACAACTTTATTTTATTTCACTTAAGCCGCTTGGAAGTCACATGGAAGCCACTTGAACTGAGTTAAAGCGGATAGGGTGCTATCCGGAAATACCCTACCCCTTGGTAGGATATTTGTGAGGTGGGGCCCGCACGAGCCCCGCCGTTTCTTTCGCTAAGTAACGCACCCGTGAAAACCCGTCGAGTAACTGAAAAGTCAACCAACGCGTTTTCCTTAATTTTTAACAGACCATTTAATTGGGCAGTTTATTTCGTAAATTAAATGGGTTGTTTCATTCGTTGAATTAATTCAACGAATTTAATGGGTCGTTACTTACGCGTTTGCGTTCGTTGGCAAATTAATAAAATAGACAAACTTGTCTATTTTGGAGGATTGCTATCGTTGTGCGAATTCTCTGAGCCTCCACCCTCCTCGCGAAGAACGCGAAGAACGCCGGCGACCGGAATTCGACGAGCTCTACCCGCGACGTTCTTCGGCGACGCCTCTTCTTCCGCGACCGATCCTCGTTCGGCAACTAAGGTGAGAAACGGATCGTTTAATTCTCCCTTTTAATTTCAATGACAACGGATTTAATTAATTAAATCCGTTTGTTCTAGATCCGGAGATCGTCGGCGCAACGTTTTTTTCCGCGGTGCGACGAACGTCTCGTCCGCGACGACGCGACGATCCCCTCCTTCCGCGACGAGCGATTCCGCGACGACCTCACGTCCGACGGCGACTTCGAGGTAGGGATTTTACTTTTTTTCTTGGTGATTCGTTCACGTGATCTAATTCTTTTTAATTAAAGAACCAAACTTGAACAATTTTATTTTTGGATAAAATTGTGGCTGCCTTAATCCCTCCCGATGATTTTATGACTAACGCGGAGGGTACGGGTCTAACGAACAAGACCCGACAACCCTCCTCCGATCTTTTTGTTGTGCGGATTTGGCGGACGACGATGAACCGTGCGGCAGGGGCGATCCGTTGATCCCGCAGTGAAGATCGGCCCCCGGGAGGAGCTATGGCGCAGACGGGAGGCAAATCGGGCCACCGGAGCATCTCCGGCGGCCGGAGGCGGCGGCGCCCGGCGCGCCGCCGTGGAGGAAATCCGCCGCGGCTAAAGCCGCGGCGGCGGCCGGTTCCGCGGCCGCGCGGAACCGGGAACGGACGCGGCGGCCCGGCCGCGTCCGCGTGACAGGCGGCCCCCCTCCGCGGGGCCGCGCCTTCCACCCAGCCGCGGGGGCGGCGCCCCGCGGCAGCCGCGCTCGGCCGATCGGTCGGGCCGGCCGAGCCGGTCCGACCGGCCAGGCCGCGCCCGAGCCGGACTGGACCCATTCCAACCGGGTCGGGTCGACCCGGTTCGGCCGACCCAGGGGGGGTTCGGGCCGGGTCGCCCCGGGCCCAGAACCCCCGTTTTCGGGCCCTCTTCGGTCTTTTGCCCATATCTTGGGCCTGGGACCTCCGATTGACGAACCGTCAGTGGCTACGCGATCCTTGGATCGAGACGGTCTTTTCAGTATATTACACTCAAGGTTTCAGAATACTTTGGGTTCGGCGGAGTTGGTTCGTATGCGAAACCAACCGGGCCCTCGGAGCGGAAACGCTCATAACTCGAGCTGCGGACGTCCGATCGACGTACCGTCAGCTGTGAAGGTTTCCTCTAAGTGAGACGGAACTTTTGGCATACTCCGCCCGAGGATCGGACACAGGCGGAGTACGGTCGGGTTGGTTTTGCCCTAAAAACCAACCGGGCCCCTGGGACGAAAATGCCAATAACTCTCAGACCGGGCGTCCTATTGACGCGCCGTCTGTTGCGTTGAGATCCTGTTGTCGATACGGAACTTTTAGATACATCAACTTTGGACTACGTGTCAGTTGATGTATTAGCCTCTCGGCTCGTGGAGCGGACCCTCCTAAACGAGCTCGCTGTGTGCGGGAACCCTAGCGCTGGCTGTGACTTCGACGACAGAGCAGAGATCCTCCGTGGACTGCGACGACGACAGAGCAGAGATCCTTCGTGGACTGCGGCGACGACTGTGCAGAGATCCTCAGTGGACTGCGTCGACTACTGCACTCAGCAATCCTACGTGGATCAGTGTTACAGGTCCTGTGTGGGCCCGATCCTGTGTGGGTCATCACCTTACGGTTCTGTGTGAGCCTTGACTACCGATCCTGTGTGGGTCATCTCTTACGGTTCTGTGTGAGCCATTGCTACAGGTCCTGTGTGGGGCCGATCCTATGTGGGTCATTGCCGAGGTTAGTACCTATCGATCCTTCGTGGGTCCGACGACTTAGATGGTTCGGTGATCATCTTGTCGTCATCTGAAAAAGTATACCTGGTTGAGCTGAATCTTATGTTACTCTCCTTTGTGTTTGTGTTGAACTATCCTATGTGGATTTACTATTTACTCTCCCTGGTGGATTTGAGTCTTGCTTTCCTGTGTGGATCGAGTTGACCTTGAGCTCGAGAGCAGAGCTAGAAATGGGGACTTAGGTATATGTATGGGCATATACCTAAGTCGAGTCATTTGTTTCTTCGTGGTTGCCCCTTTCTTTTGTGCTATATCCTTTGTGGATTTCGGGAGACCTTCGGGGGTCTCGGGGTCCTTACTGAGTAGTTTATACTCACCCCTGCACGGGCTTTGCCCGCACCTTGTTGTGTTGGATGCATACGACGGACAGCGCTGATCTCGGTTGGGGCGTGGAGCAGGACGGTACCTGGAGGCGGACCACTGGGCGGGACATGCTCGGAGCGGACGTGGGACCCGAGGAGCCTGGAGGCTATCTGTACCCACCCTTCAGGTGGGATTGCCAGTGGACGACACGAGGCCGCCATCTTTTCTTCAGTTGCTTATCTTTACCTTTTTAGTTGTACTTTCAGTTGGGCTTGTATTCCGGCCCCCTTTACTTTTCTGCACTTGGTAGTTACTTTCCGCTTGCTGACTCTGTGGTGGTTGTTTCTTATAAAGGCAATGCCTTCCCTGTTTACCGGGATTTTACGCCTTGGTGCTAGTCGTCAGCCCCTGGCCTATGGAAGGCGGGCTTGGGGTAGTCACGGCACGGGCCCCGAGGTCGGGTCGTGACATCATGTTTTTAAAAGACTCATTCTACATCTCAATTTTGATCACTGTGGTTGGGATTCACATTATTTCAGTGAAATAAAAATCCTTTGCAATTCGAAGGTCAAAGATGATGACATGGAGGAAAGAAGGCTACTTGGATCGACCTGATCAGACATCTGAGGTTATATCAGTAAATTTATTATCATGGGAACTGTGTCGATATAAGTAAGTCGTCCCAAATGGGGTTTTCACTTGGAAAGTCCATTCTTAGTAATAGATCATAGTCCCTTCAACTTCCAAAAACTAGTATCTATGTCCACTTCTAATGTCTACTGGCATCAAATTATGCCAGCAAGCTCCTCTCCCATGTTACTGACCCACAGTTTAGATCTTCCCATCCTTCATGGGTGTGTATGTATGTTTTCATACACACAGCTGATATTGTGATATTAATCTAATATTTCTAAAACTATCACTTTTATTTCATTATCATAATAAGAAAATGATGTAATAGTTTATGAAAAAAAATATTTATAATATATATTTATAATTAAAATTCTGTCATTTAAAATTAATTTTTTGTATTTATTAAACCAATGTATATTGTTTTGGAAACATGAGTAATCGTTTATTCTAAAAACTGATTTATTCATACATATTAAAAAATTAGTTTCCGCCAATTTTAGATATTAAATCCAAAAAAAAATATTTTTTAATTCACATTTACACAACCTAATAAATTTATAAGTTAAATTTATTTTTTGGAAATAAAATTATGAATACTGATATTAAAGTTAATGACCATGTCAATGGTAAAATTTCTATTTTAAAAGAATTTTTTATTCATATTGTTTAATTTTTATCTAATAAAATAAATTAATATATTATCTAATGTAAATTTAATATAGTTTTTAATCATATATTTAAATAAATTATCACTCATTCAATTGGTATTCGATACTGAATAATATTGAGAACACTTAATGGTGAAAACAATCTTTTTCTACAAAATAATTTTCCTATATATCAAATGTTTTAATTTAAAAGTTATTTTAATAATATTTTGAAATAGAATTATACTAAATGAATATTAATTTTATGTTAATAGCACAAACAATTTGTAATATTGGTTATTTTATATGTTTGTAAAAACATAAGATACTTAGGTAAAAACAAGTTACCTCGGTAAAACCAAAATAAACAAAAGTAAAAATAGAAAACAAAATGACATGAAACATGTTTAAAACATGTTCATAATTAATTTTTTGGGGAATTATTGAATAAATGTCAAAAAAAAATCCATTTTAATATTCTCTAGCTCTTGAACCTTGAATAGTTTCATTCCATTATTGAAAAATAAAGGGTATTCACAAAAATTTCATTTTCTTTACTTATTAAAGGGGATCACTTCCACCTGTTTAATGAAAAAATTTACCTTATAAATATCCTTAAAACCCAACAAAATTTTCTTATCCTATAAGTCCCCTGAATTTACAAAATCCCATGGTCACTAAAACATATTCTAAGTCCTTCAATTCTATAGATTTCATCGGGAGGAAGTTCAAGGTTTCAATGTAACTATTAATTAATCGATAATTATTTCTAATTATTATTTATCTTCCAAACCTACACAAATTATAGTAATATAATGACTTACATATAATTATTATATAAAATTTTTATTATATTAATGTAATAAAAATTATTTAATCCTTTTCATCCACTTAGAAAAATAAAATAATGTTGATCATGCGTTATGTAGAAGACAGACTCCCCAAAGCTGCATCTTCAGTTTTTCACCATCACCTATCATCATTTTTTATAAAAATTTAATTGAAGAATAAATGTGAAAAATATAATATAACTTTTAAATATTACGATACAAACTATAATCCACCTTCATTTCCACTCACTCTTAGGGAAATGGAAATGTTAACTATGTGTTGTATGGACTACCACCTCTATGAAGTAAATTTTTTTTCATTTTTTTCTATATTTATCCAAAAAACTTAAAATAAAACTCAAAAACAGTAAAAATATTTAAATAATGTCACTATTTATAAATTATAGTGATATTATGTCAAAATAAACAATTTATTAACCATACTCACCCATCGAATTATGGTATGCTCTTTATTGGGTTAGTCTATCCACCAACTTCAAAAACTTTATAAAAATCTATCATGGATGAAAATAGGAAAATAAATATTAATATATTATAATTTAATAAGAAAATATTGATTTTATTATGGTTCATTAATGGTTATATTATGTATTTTACTTATCATCTTTCATCTCTAAAATTACCAAAAAAAGGTTAACATCAATTAAATTTTCCTGCAAACATAAGAAAAGAATCTATAAAAAATAAATAGAATATGATAATAAATTTTATATATTAAATGAAATATATTATAAAATTTTCTGGATAAGTTATATAATTATATTAATTTTATTATTAATGAATTTTGGCACCTACACCAGACAAATCACAAACAAAGGGTTTCTTGTCTCAAAATTAATTTCCTCACACATATTTCTTATCATACACTATGTTTTAATTGGAATGGTGTATCTAGTTACCCTTTACTATTTTTTATGAAATATAAATTAAATTTTTTGATATTAAATTTTTTATTCTAATTTCTTTCTCTCATGTGGTTTTGACTCCATAATTTCAAAATATGTATGGCTTTGTGCAAACTAAATTTTCATACATTGGGTTAAAAACATTGTTATTAAACTCTATTGTTACAAGAATGATTTATTCTACCAAATGAATAATTTTTATGGTATTCCAAAAATATTTTATTTGTTTCTACAATTATATCTTATATATTAATTATAAAATAATTCTTATATAACATATTATGTTACCTTAAAAGAGTTTATTATTTCAAATTTCACCCCCTGGAAACATATATATTATTATACACCCTGTTTTATTTTATATTGTATATATACTGCCAATTTAATGCTTTTTTATCATGATCAAATCATTATTCATGGTATTTAATGTTTCATTTGAAATTATTTCTTTCAAGGGGTTTTTATTCAAAAGTTTCTAACATAATAAGTTTTATCTGTCTCTATTTTAAATTCTATTAGACATGTATGATATTTTGTAACATATTTACTTTTATATGGGGTATTAAATTCTCTATTTCATTTAATTATAATTAAGAAAATTCATTTCATTATATTTCCATTTCATGGTATCACTATCACGTTATTTTGATTCTTATACTACCATTACCATAATGGTGTTTGCATAAAAGCTTTATTTCTTTTAGATATAATTCATATCCACCAATTATTTCCTTTTTGTAGTGTTTATATTGTACATGGATTAATTTATAAATATTTTCAAAATATTTTCCTCTAGGGAATTAAACTTTCAGAAATATTTCAATAAATTTTTAATTCCAAATAATACTTTTTTATAGAATGAGTTTTCTTTGAATGTATTTACAATGTGAATACCCGATTTTTAATTAAATTATTTGAATTGAATTCAACTATATAACCATACATAAATTAATTAGGAAAATTATTAGACTAACAATAAACCATTACTATATAAATTGTTATTTTGAGTAATTATTACATCAAAATTTATTCCGTTTATTGATTAGGAAAATATTAATAGTCTGTATAATTTTTATTTTAATATAGATGTTAATTGATTACTTTGTAATTTGGGTGATTTATTGTATATTTTATTCATTCCTTTATAAGGTTAATGAATTTTAATTAATTGTTTATGGTTGAGGTCCGGTATATATATCCCCTCGATGCATTGATTGGTATCATAAGATAAACTAGCTTGTGTCCTCTGGTGTATCTACGCCCTGGAAAAATATGTCATAGACACGAAACCATGATATAAATTTCATGATGTCTAGTATCATGATGAATTGGATTAAGAAATTTAATTATATGTCTAATATTATTTATTTCGTTGTTATATATCTAGTTATTGTTATTCATGTGTTTATTTATTAAGATGTTAACCATGGACATGTTATGATTAGGATATCTTTTGATTTGGCATTGTTTTGGTTATCTATTCTTTCCATATTATTTTTTATCATATTATACTAACTAATGATATTTTATTCTTATCTCTTATGTTTAACCTTATCGATCATTTCAGCTCTCCCATTCTTACATTTCCATTTCCCTAGGTTATGAAGAAATTTATTACATGTGATATATCTAGAAGAGTCGCATGTGGATGGAATTTTGTGGGAGAAGTTAATGGCTTGTCATGGATTAAATGTTTTCTTATATAATATAAAAATGTCCATCGTATGAGAAAAACATGGGATTTATTATTTAATAGTACTCCTAAATTTATAAAACTCTAAAACTAAAAGGTATTTTCAATGTAAGTGACTCAATATTTATTAGTTTGATTTTAAATATTGAAAGTTAAAATTGGGTCACCCTGATTGATTTCAAAGATGGTGTGTAAATGATGTGTTTTCACCTATAAATATAGTATTTTTGGTATTGGGGTCACATATCATCCCATATGTTATAGATAACTACCAAGATAATCATATCATATTTGATAGGGTTAAAAATTTATGTATTATAACAAAGTGGAATAAGTAAGTCATCAATATACCATACATAAAACTCTCATGAGATATAAATATTTTCCCAATGAGTTAGAGAGATATATAATTTTTCCCTCTTATCACATTAATTTTATAAAACATTTCATTATATCATAATGTGCAATAATGAAAAATATATCAACCCACAGCTTTATAATCTATGATTTTATTTACAAGGTTTTATTTATAGTATAAGAGGATATAAGATCATATCCATAGTTTTAATGAGACAACATAATTTCATCTATATCTAGTTTAATACCCTTAAATAAGAATATATATGTATAATTTATTTAGATATTATATAATAAAGGGATATGTGGTCATTTTAATAATTTTCTTCAATCAATCAAATGGATTGGATATCCAGCTAAATTCCACATAATTAGAATAATGATTTATATTTTAGAGAAAATGGATATGTATTATAAAAACATTCATTTCAATGGTTTATAATAAATAAAAATAAATAAAATTATGGACTAATCCTCACATAAGGATTTTATTTCAAAAACACCATGGATATAAAGAAATTTGGATAATGAATAGAGGAAATATTTTGACATTGCAATGCCTTATGAAGAGGGTATAAGGAGATAGAAAATAAAATAAGGATCATATAAATATTAAAATATAAAATAGTTTTTACATAGATGAAAATATTTCAAAAAAAATAAATTTTAAAGTATTTATTAAATTAAATCGTATTTTTATAGAATTTCCAAATAATCACAAATAATGGATAACTATTTTTTATTAAATGATATAAAACAAATAATATTTATAGATTAATATTTCTATAATATGAACTATTATTGAAAACATATAATAGAAATAATTTAATTGAAAAATAAATCATGATATAGAATATAAGAAACTATAAATATATATAGATTAACTCTCTTTAGTATTTTGAAAGTATATGAAATATCTATTAAATAAAAATAAAAAATTTATAAATATAGGAGGAAAGAATATATAATAAATCTTGGATATTGATAAAAAATATTCATGAAAAAATATATAAGAAGAGGATAAAGAATATAAATATATAATAGAATGAAAATTTTAAGTGAGATATAAATAAAATTTTCCTTTTAAATTTTCAAAATGGGTAAAGAATGAATCAATTAGAGGAATAATATAAAATGGAATTAAATTTTACAAAATAACCATAAGTAATGGTATATGATTACTTAAACTGAATGTGAATAAATATTTTACATATTTAAATTAAATATGGATGATATCAAAGGATAAGAGAGGTAAATAAAGAAAATCTTATAAACATCATCATTTTTAAGGTATTAAGGATCAATCAAAGAGATTGGATGAGTATGGGAACACATATCTTCAAAATTAATATATAGATAGAATAATATACACCCATAAGGTATTATATACATAATAAAAAATATTATATATTGAAATGAGGAAACATAATTCAAAGGATTGTGATGTCCGACTTATCCATAGAGAGGACAACTTTGTAGCAGACGCTCTTTCTCATGGAAGTAGTCTTGACGCCCCTTTGTTGATATTCTCTACAATGGTATCTCTACCCTAGGAATGTATAAGTATTGTGTTAGGGGACTCTTTGGGGCTTCATTATTTTAGACCTCCATGATTCTTGTAATGAAATATTCCTATCTTTGAAATAAAAAAAATAAAAGTTCAGTCAGATATTGAGAAAACAATCAACTAACAGAGTTCATAATCAATATAAAAAAGCTGATTAAAAGTAATAATACACCAAAAAATAGAGTAGAAATTTGGTAACAGATATAAATTAGTAAGAATGCAATATTTTAAAGATAAATGGGTTAGAGTAAGAAATGTAAACCAAAAATAGATAAGATTAAGGAAGAAACCCCTTACCTTAACTCTTCACTTTCTCAAACATGATTTCAATACTATATAATCAACATAGACTTATTTAAGAATAATTTTAAATATTTATATACATAATATAATATTAACCAATTATATTCATTTATTATTTATTTATTATTTATAATGATTCTTTATTGGTTATCAGGTGTTTTTAATTTCAATTGTCCACTACATGTTTTGGTAGAGTGGTCTCAGTCATCATTCCTCATTTAGGAGTTCATAATCTCTAAAATTGATAATAAACCCATAAGACATGTAAGTGATCACTAATATGGGGGTGAATCAATGATCATATTTCTTATTAATTTTCTTAAAAACGACTATTTTCCCTTTTTAGGTTATAGTGATATGATCTTTATTCACACCCACATTCACACCAACATAAGGGAACATGGTAGATTCACAAGGTCCACCTCTCAGTGTGAGAAGAGTTTAACATGATATGATATGGATTCCTCTAGGATTAAACTACCCACTAGAATCATCCTGTGAGTAAAATCATCAGGTTAAAACCTTGAAACTCAGGTTTTTATGTCACCCAACTATGTTTTGGTTCATCCCACACACAATTTCATCCCATAATTTTAACATATAATAATTTGGATAATAGTTGATACATATTCCTCTTATAGAATATATTTAGTTATCATATGTTATGAATATTTATCTTCTCATTCACTTGAACATCAATCAACTTCTTATTCTTATTTTCATATAACTATATACAATGAACATACTCTCTATTTCCCTTTTTATGATCATCATGGTCAAATTGCCTGAACATTCTGGAGAAATATATACACGATAATAAAGATCAAAAACTTATTTTTTTTCTTCATCACCCAAAAATATATATTCACAAAATCATCAATAATATTCCCTCTTATTATATTCATTTCTCAAATATCAATATTCCTAACTCTTATAAGAAATCAAATTAATCTTTCTAAATACTCAAGTCTTTTTCTTAAAAAAATCTTATTATTCTATTCATAACAGATGTATTAATTATTTTTAATAGAAAAATAAAATAAACACCACATAATTATAAAATTATTATTCATTTAAACAATTAACATTATATTTCCTTTATTTATTATATTCCTTACATTTAAAATCACTATTTATTCATGAAATAATTCACATATTTATTCTAGCCTTCATATTCTCCCTATATAAAAATTCCCATAAAATTACTATATATATATATATATATGAATTCATGAAATTCTATGTTCATGGATTCATCATCATAGAAAATTATATATAATTCATCATCATTTAAACTTCATTTTTAGCATAGGAAAATATTTAAATTCTCTTTTTTATTTAAATCTACCTACATCACGGTAATCTCATTTTATTCATGAAAACGTACAGGAATTAAAACCCGTTTCACTTATACATTCATGGTATTTATAATGGAATAAAAATATAAGATGCCATAGTTTCCTCATTTGTGGTGTGGAACACACAATGAATTATCCTTATTCGTTCTTCATTATACAGCCTAAATCATGATAAAATAATCATGATATTCTTTTTTCATTGATAATCAACACCTGGAAACATATGGATGAGAATATGAATGAGACTAATGCATCTTTACAGTGAATTAACACTGTTTGTAATGTGGAACTTCCCCAAAATATCTTCATTCACCATCTATATAAATTCCTTCAGTCACATTATAACTTCTCATGATATTGTTTGAATTAACAATAGTGTACATGGAATTGATATATCTCATTTACTTATTTATTATTTATATAACATAGGATCAACCTTAAACTTAAAGGATCAACCATACATTGAAGATCAATTATGAAGAATACTACAATAATTAGATCAACCTTGGGTTTTATGTTCAGTGAACCGACTATGAGACTTTTGGTTAGTGGACCAACTTCAAAGTGATATTAGATCAATTTTTTCATCCTATTTATCTTTGTACTTCACTATTATCTTACTGAGTTCCCCTTATATAGAATGTGGACTATCTTTTTGTAGGATGTGAAATTTCCAATGTCCATTACATATCCCCTTTTAACGTTATGTGTAAGTGAATTTTACCTTGATGTAGCATTGATTAACCTTTACACAACTTTGTTGGCCTTCAATGTTTACCTTTACATAAAAAACATGTGACCTTTATGAATTGAGTTTAACCCTTATGTGGCCACTGTTTTTCATAAAATACCTTTATGAAATTCTTCAATTGATCACAATACATCCATACTTACACTAAGTTGAGTAGTGAAAATTCCAATCCACCTTTAAAAAATCCAAGATAACTTTATGTAACATATGAAAATTTATAGTAACCTATATGAATATTATTAATTACCTTTATATAGGTAAAAATTCCAATTGGACCATTAGAAACACTTATCAAACACCTTACAACTACCATAAAATGTTGTAAACAATGTTCCATCACATATCATATAATTTGAAAATAGGATCAATAATTATATAATTTATATGATTTTTGTGTTGTCAATAAAATAAATCAAAACAACCATATCCATTCTAACTTATCAACATATTTATTTCAATAATTATCTCAATAGACTTCCCTTTCTGTTCTGTTGAAAACCGAGGATCATAATTCACTTTCAAACATATCATACATAATAATGAACTATCATTAAATAATTTTGATTCTATATGAGTATAATATTTTTAGGAAACAAAAAAAATTAATAACAAAATCATTTAGTCTATTAAAAAATAGTGATTTACATTCAAACCACTTTAACCTGAAATCACATTAAACTACTCATAGAATCTGTAAAAAAAATATTCCTTCATCCACTTTGACAAACTATTAAAATATTTCACACATGCATCCAGGGATATTTTATAGCTTACCCCTTTAAAAATCCCTATATTTATTCTCTCCCTAAATAGGTGAAGCATGTATCACGGATACTCTCAAAATATATGTATCCCCTTTGTATTATTAAGTAATAAATATTAAGAGATTAAGGTTTTCATTTTTCTACCCATTTGACAAAATTAACTAAAAAAGATGAGATAGGGGACTTGAACACTATACCTTAGCCTTGAAATACATATGGATGAACTCCTGGTATTAACCGTAGATTCTGAAAATCATCCTTAGATAGTTTCTCGGGGAAAAAATTATTATATTCTATTTTTTAAGAACATAATAAAACATCATAATTTCTCTTCACATCCTCCTTGATAAATTAATATTTAATATCAATTTGATTGATTATTTAATGTAAAACATGATTTTTTGAAAAATTAATATCACTTTGATTATCAAATTGAAGAAAAATTGGCAACTTCACCTACACTTTTAAATATTCTGACATTGTATTTATCCACACTCTCAGTTTTTCATGAGTTTCAGCCATATATTATACCTATTTAGTGATTAAACTTACATAACATTACATCATAGTGTGACAACAAACACGCCTATCACCAAGGAATAAAATTCCACAAGATTTTGATTTTATGTTATTTATATAGCCTTCCCAATATGCATCTATAAATCCCAACATATCCAACTTAATTTTTTTATCACATTTCAACCTAAAATCTATTATACCCCTTATATATATAAAAATCCTTTTAATATTATAAAATAGGACTCATTAAGATAACTTTTACACTTGGAACAAAGGGTGCTAGAATAATATAAATTTTTTTCTTATCTTTGTGAGGTTAATTATATTTATAATTAAATTTTTGAACACCCTTAGATCAATATATTATACCTTTTCATCTTTAGATCACTTTGTTACCTCTAAAATGGGTACAAAAACATCATTTGAATCTTAAATTCCAAACCATTTCAAATGTTCCTTATCATAATTCACTTGAAAAAGAATTTTTTGTTCCATCGATTGAGATATTTTAAAGGAAATAAAGTTCATAATTATTTCTAGCATGGACATTTAAAATAACATATTTATCACCATAGAAAACTTTATAAAAATTTCTCTATAATTTATAATAAATTTGATTTCATCTACTTAAACAATAACAATAAGAGATTCTTATTTATTATATTTATTGGAAATATTTTTTCCCCTCATCCCTTTCTAAAAATCCACCTTTTCAAGATGAAATATTACTTAGAATAAAAAGATATTGGAGCTTATTTCACCCCATATTAATCCTAATTTTACCTATAAAAAAATATCTCATCTTATCAATGAAAGAACCCATATTGTTTCTCAATGTAAAGCCCATCTTATAAATCACCATTGAGGAATAATAACATGACATACATTTGAAAAATATTGAGTTACCATTGTACAACAATAGAAAGTAATTTTAAAATATTTTATACCCTTAAATCCTATATAAAATATTTATAAAACCCAATCCTTCATCCTATTAATAGACTTTTTCCACTAATCATTCATTGTTTCTAAAAACTTCTCCCTTTTCATTCATCTTATTTCAGAACACCAACATTGTTCATATTACATTAATATATTCTAGTTTGAGAACCAACTCCAAGACATATTTTCTCAATTTGGTTTAATTAATTATTCATAGGAGTAACTCATTCTTGATGATTTAAAGTTTATATAACATATTTATGTTTATATTGAGAAAATGATGATGTATGAGATGTTATCCTTAGATTTCTCCTACTTCATAACTATTTATTTTTATCTTAAATAATTTTTTGGAAAAACACTTGTTTTCTCATCCTTGAATGAGATGAATTTGATTATTCCTCATCACTTGAAATTATTTAATATTACTTTTCATCTGGTACTACTTCAATACGTTCATATTTGTATGAAATTTATTCTATATTTTTGATAAAAATAACATTATCATCACAAATTTTGGATCTTGTATCCTTATGTGTAACTTCCATATTTGAATGTTATATATTCTTCAAGTAATTTGTATCAAATATTCATATAGAATCTATGTTAAATCAGTAAAATCACTTGAAATTATAAGGATAACTAAAGAAAATTGCATCAAATACTCTTATCTCAAACTTAATCAAATTTTTACCTTGTTACTTGATAATATAAGGGATTCCAAATACTCATTGATACATAAAACAAGAATATTTATGGTAATACATATAATAAAGAGACATATATTAATTCTTATTATGTCATAAATATGTTTAAATTTGAATTGTTTCACCCACATATTGCATCCATAAAAATTTGTATGTATCATGATCAGCTAGAATTTTCTAAGCCATTTCCACAAAACAAATATTATTATTTATTCATGCACACCATTTTTTTCTGGTTTTTATAGTTTATTAATATCATTTTAGATTTCCTGATTCTACAAATAATATTATAATTTTTAATTCGTAAACTCCTTTTCACTGTCTACCCAGATCTTCTTAAAATTAAATATTCATTTCTTTTCTATACCTTTTTGAAAATTTTAATCATTTTTTAATCCTTATTCCTATGTTTGATAAACATGAGATAAGTAATATCAAAGAAGTAAAAAATAAATATAATAAATTATATATCTTCATTTATTAATTTATTCTTCATGGTAATATACACATCTAAATGAATGGGAACTAAATTTTGATTTGATTGAATCTTATCCTTCTTTTGTGAAGATTTTACAATCTTCCCCTTTTGGTGTGTTGTGAACATCTAGTCTCTTTATATTTTAAAAAAAGGAACCTCTTGAAAATTCATTCCTATAGTGATCATGTTAATATTATTTTGTCTAATATTTTTGAATCTCAAATACCATAATTTATTCTATTCTTTCTTGCTTATATAAAATGAATTTCCAGCATCACCTACTTGGAATAAATTCCTTTTGGTCCATTTTCCTCATGCCAATATTATTTCATCACCATGGTTATTATGAAATAATCCATAATTACTGAAAATAATTTTATTTACTTTGTCACAATGATGTGATAAAATCAATATATTGTGTGTCAATCCATCAATATAAATATTTTTTTGTGGATTTCATCTTTTCTTTCCCAATAACAATTCAACAAACTCCTTTAACTTTTAGGGACCCATTATTTACAAAAGTCACTAAAACCCCATTTCACTACTAAATAAATATTGAAATATTTATATATCCTACCATATGATATGAGTATCCACTATCCATGATCAATTGACTTTCTCCTTTTGACTCTTTAAGTTCCACTTCCATAATTGAGGATTTATTATTCCCTTTTCAGTTGATCTTATGAGAATGCTAAGAATAAAATTCATTTTTCAGACTGTTAAAATTATGATACATTTATTTTCATGGGGAATATTTTTGTCACACCTTCTACAAATTTTTTTAATAATATCAAAAATGTTCTTTTTATACTATCTAGAATAATTAACCTATTTTTAAACATCCCACTTTGGGAAAAGCTGACTCCTCTTCAAACCTTCTTTTAAATCCTCCTATAAAATTTATGATGTTATTAATTAAACAAGAATACTTTTTTCCATTCCCAAAGCCTCCATGGTACTATAAATGTTCATAGAAATAATATATTCGATTAAACATTTCATGTTATCCAGAACTATGTGTTTGACTTCTGGACTCCTTTTGACCATAAATCTTAGATCTTTTTTATAAACTAAATTTTTTAAAACTTTTAAAATATTCTTATGTATTTTATACTTCTTCTCTTTCTTTCTAGATTCACCGGTTGTAATATATTTTGAATAAAATTTTAGATTCTAAAAAATTTATAGATTTCATTAACTCATTTGATTTATAAAAAAACTTGATCAATATGATATGCTTCTTCTTATTTAAAATTTTATAAACCTTTCTAGAATTAACTTCATCCTCAGTAGATAATTTTCATTAATCATATTTTTATTCTTTATTATTTTAACACTCTCTATATTTTTAAATTTCATTTTGAAAATAATTATATATATGATCAGTTCTTTTTCAACTTTAATTAGTTTCAATTGAACAAGATCATTCTCCTTATCCTTATATTTATCATTTTATTCCTGTTTTATATTCAAGATATATTCATTATTAAAATATTATTCAGATTATAAATCTATTTTATTATCATAAATTTCTACTCATCATAAATAGACTCCTTATTGTTGAATGATCAATCATCTTTCTTTAACTTCCAAGTATCTTTTTAAAGATTTGTTATGTTTTAGAGAAATTATATCAATTAAAATCCCCATATATCAGGCATATGAGTTTCCTAATATCTAATTATGGAATTATTACATTCATAATTATTAAAAGTTTCATCACTTCCCATAGCAATGAGAAGTTTTTCACCAATATCACTTTCAATGTAAACTGCTTCATCTTTACTGCTTCTTTCACCTTCTCCAAAATTAGATATATTACACTTTTAATTCATTGAGAAATTCAAAGACTCTCTCCTAAAAGTGAATTTGAGAAAGGCTGAGTTCTTCTTTGATAATCCTATTGTTTTTTAATTTTCATCATCACTTGATTTATCTTCTTCTAGATTTGGATAGTTTTCTATAAAATATCTAAAATTCCCACAAATGAAATATTTAAGTGGTTACTTCCAATTGAAATTTACCTTAACTCTGGTCATATTTTTTGGGATAAGATACATTATTTTATCAATCCTTATATCCATATTTAAATATAAATATAAACATTATCCTAATTATATTAATAAATAATATTCTTTTTTATGTGAGTCTTTAATGGTAATATCTTTTTCATTATCTCTATTTTTTCTTAATATAATTATCTATACTAATTTAATAAGAAATAAGATTACTATTTAAATCATCCAAAGGTATTTCACATGGATCCTTTTCTTCCAAAGAAGATATGTTTACATCAAACATTTTAGTTAATATCTGCAATATCTTCTATACAATAGTGGAGTCTTCCAACTTCTCACTATAGCCTCTAATCATGATTACAAGTTCATTAACACTTATAAAGAAGCTATCAATTTACATATAATCAATTATAAATATATCTTCATATTAAATTATCAAAACCTATAAATTTTCTCAAATCAATTTTTTTCCCTTCATATATATTATAGATTTTCTCCTAAATAACATTTTTTGTTTTAATAAAATTCACATTCAAAAATTAAATTTTTGAAAGGGTGAATAAGAAATAATTTATATAATAAAAATAATTCTTTAAATTATTTTTATATTCTGATATTATGGTAGTAAATTCATCCCATGTGAGAAATATAATAGTTATTGCATTCAAAACATCATAACATAGAGAGATAAGATATGGAAAAATTCTATTATTCCAAATATTATAACCTTTCCTATAAAATGTTGAAATCCGATTTATATTCACAGAATTAAAATTATCTATAATTGATAATATAAATTAGTGACTTTTTTCTTCCTAATAGAGATTTCAAAAAATAAATCTTCAAATATACAATCAAAAATAAAGGTAACCTGGCTTTGATAACACCTGAGAATCCACCTGTAGGATTTGTAAAAGATCACTGGGATTGGGGTGAATCAATAATGACAATTCTTTTATTTTATTTTTTGGAAAAATATATACATAACTTGTTAAAGTGTAGTGATATAATTAACCTTCACCCCCACACACACTCCAACATAAGTGGACACATAATATTTTCATGGTTATCCTTATAATGAGAGAAGTATACTCTTTACTATGATTCCTCTGGAATCACACTACCAACTATAATCGTCGTATGATTAAAATATGTAGGTAACCATTAAACTCATTTTTTCATGTTTCATAACTATGATTCAGTGCATCCCATGTAAAATTACATCCCCCACTTTCTAATATTCAACAATTTGGGTAATGACTGATATCTCTTCCTCTTATAGATAGCTTTTATTTTGTCAGATGTGATGATTATTTCTCTTCATCTTCACTTTAATAGTAAGTAACTTCTTTTTCCTATATGCACAAAACTACATATAGTGATATTTCTCTCTCTTTATCTTATTTTTAACTTTACATCCCACTCTTATTATCACTATTGAAAATGATATTCACAATAATATAGTTTTATAACTCTTTTATTTCTTCATCACCCATTAATAAGTATTCACATATTCCTGAATAACATTCCCTCTTCTTCTCCTTATTTCTCATATATTAGTCGTCATAATTTTTAAAGGAATTAAAATTAAAATTACTTAAATTCTTGAATCCTTGTCTTCATAAAATCTACTTTATCCCATTATAATGGATTCCATAAATATAGTTGGCAACTGTATATAATAACTTCTACATAATTGTGTCATTGTTTCTTACTAAGTCCATCAAACATTAATTTACTACTTTCCATGATATTCCATGCATTTGAGATAATCATGTGAACATGAAATAATGAAAATATTTATCATGAAATTCCTCTTCTCTATCCACAAAAATTCACATGAAATTACAGCATATATACACATGCATGCAGTACTAAAATTGTGGTTTTATCTTCAAAGAAACTCATAGATAATTCTAAACTCTCGTAACTTCATTTACAGAATAGTATAATCTATAAATTATTATTATTCATCATATATTTCTGGATCACAATAATATCCTTCTATCCATGAAACCAAAAAATAATTAAAACTCCTTTCGTTCATTCATACATGATATTTATAGTGATTTATAAATATTAGTCATTTCTTCCTCATTCATGGTCAAAAATACACCATGAATTCAACTTATCAATTATTAATTATTAATATTGAATCATGATAAAACAATATATATATTTTTTTATCATTAATAACAACACACTTGGAATCATTTAGATGATAATATTCATGAAATTCATTCATATTCACAGTGCATCAATACTTTTTTCTACTTGGAACTTCCCTATAAGATCTTCATTCTATATCATTATAAATTACTTGAATCATCATATAACCTCTTGTGATATTATTTTCATTAATATGTAGTGTACTTGAAATTTATAGATCTCATTTACTACCTCATTCTGTAAACATTACTGGATTTACAGTGAACTTAAAATCATTAACTGTACATTGAATAATTACTATGAAACGAATTGTGGTTTGTGGATCAACCGTGGTGTAATCTTGTGTTCAATATATCATCCATGTGGATATAGTTAATTAATATCACATAGGAATTGTAGTTAGTGTATTGACCACATAGTGATATTGGATCAACCGTTCCATCATATGCATCTATTTAATTCACCATTCTCCCAATAATGAGTTACCCTTATGTAGATATTTGGCCTACCTATATATAGTAAATGGAATTCCCAATGAAATTTATATAGAAGGATTGTCCTATTATGTGGAATCGAATTTTTCATTATTATAGCACTAAGGTAAACTCATGAAAGTCTATTGGTCTTCAATATTTACTATTGTGTACACATAATATGACTTTTAATTAGTGAGGCTAACCCTTACACGGTTAAGGTTTTTTCAAAACATCATTTATACCAGAAATAAATTGAGAACGGTACTTATAAACATAATTGTACGTGAGTAGTGAAAATTCTAGGTTAACTTTAAAAACATTTGTGTTACCATAAATTAGTATACGAAAATTTAAAATTACATATATGAAACCGATTAATTACCTTTATACATGTAATAATTTAAACTCAAAAACATCCAAGGCCTCCTAAAACACATCGAAACATTATAAAACATTCATTAAATATCTTATAAAACGTTCCATAACTTTTCATATAATTTAATTATAGTTCAATAATCATCCCATTTATGTTGTTTATGTGTTTTCAAAAAAAGGTAACATACCAAGAATTTACAATCTAACTTCTCAAAAATTATATTTCAAGATTGGGGTCAAAATAATTAGTCAAGGTAATACAATAATAATTTTTAAACTATTTCTAAGTTTCATTGTTCAGTTCATGGAAGTTTCGGGTATTTTCCTCAAGGATGAAATCCACAACAAGCTTGTTTTTGGTAATTTTACCAACCATGGGGAGTTCCTTAATAATTAATATGAATTTCATAATAACCATTATTGAACCAGTGAAATAATTTAAATTCATAAGTAGAATAAAATATTTGGATGTTTTTAAACCATCCATAATTATAAATAATAAAATAGATTAGTATCATTTATATAGGTGGTTGAACAAACCCAAAGATGAATTTGGTACAAGGAAATAATGATTATAAGAAAATTATTACTTCATTATTATGAAATAATTACATAATTATAATGAAGTTAATTTTATTTTATTAATGTTATAAATCAAAATTATGAATTGGTAGAAAAATATGATAAATAAAATAATAAATGAAGAAGGTGGTTTCTACTTTTAATAGATTGATTCCTCACTTAGTGGCCATATTTATTTTAAATTTCTTAGTAACTCTTCTTATAAAATGATTATAAAAAATGTGAGGAAGGATTATATAGGGTGTAATTTTGGTAAATTAAGTGTAAAAAACGAATTGGTTTTGAATTGCTAGAGGGAAGCCCCTTTTATAAATTAAAACGAGGAACATTTATTTAGAAACTTTAGGTTGGTGAATGATAAACATGAAATCACATGGAAGTTAGGTGTGTTAGGTGAATCAAGTGATGGAATGTTTTATATAATAGTATAATTGATTCAAAAACTTAACAAATGTCTTCTAAAATATGTAAGTGTCACGAACCAGTTCAGGATTCCATCCAACCTGACACCTGACCCTATTTAATAAATGGAGTGAAGGGAATTCATGATCCCCACTGGCTGACAACTAGTGTCGGGATTCAAAGTAATCACAATGGGAAAAAAACCCCAAACAACCAGGATCAAATAAACAAATTGAGCACACCACATAGCCAAAAATAATTGAATATAAATAAATAAAAATCTGAAGGAGAATATAAATAACTCATAATGTAACAAAATATGAATACAAAGATAAAACAAAACCACACTACATTATCTCCATGTGACCACTTGGTCACCACTAACTATGAGACCAACCTCCACCGAAGGAAAACTGAACCAAAAACCTAAACCTTCAAAATACATTGGGTTAACTAATGTCAAAGGACATAAGAAATGTGTGATATTAAAAAGATATGTAAGTAATAAAAATAGACTCCATTCATTTACTTTCCCAAAATATTCCCGAAAAAACTAGTTTGAAATACATTTAGAAAATTGGATTTTAACTGATTTCCAACAAGGAAACATAACTTTCCAAAAGATCATTTTTTAAAACAAAATAAAAAGATTTTATTTTTAAAAATAGTCTCAATTTTCACTACCTAGTTCAAACCCAAATCCCAAATACAAATAAACACCAAATAACCAAACATGTATAAATATAAAGTAATGAAAGCGAATTAAACTGGCATGAACTAGTAAGCCTAAAATCCTCAAAAAAGTATAAACAAACAAAACATACTGATAGTAGATCATGAGAATTTACTAAAAATATCTTTTGGTAATCCTTGAATGTACTCAGTTCAGACTCACCTATCGGTATATGGTGAAACTCCATATATAATAACCATCTAGCCACTGTAAAATAACAAATCTAATGGAATGTCCCACTTAGCCTCTCAGCAAATCTAGGGGGATACAAACCATCTAATTAGGGTCAACAAGAAACTATAACTTGACCCACTAAATGGTGCCCAGGAAACCCCTTATAATATTAAATAGTGAATGGGAATGTCCTCACATGTGTGACTCAATTGAACCCAATGTCATCGTACTTACCTAACCCAAACACCGACACCACCTATGAGATACCCTGCACTCTTGGGAAACCTCACTAGTGCTTCACATATCACAAAAAATCCTTTAAAAATATTAAAATGAGTTGTCACATCATTTGAGGTTCAAAAATCACTTTTGCAATCATTTTTAAATACCAACTGGGCCTCATTCTACCCATGTTTCCAATCCATTTTACAAAACATTCCAAAGAGGCCACTAGAACCATACATCACATGAGTTCCAAAACCAATTTCTATAACATTACAAGGTTCCAATCAGGCCTTCACATCACATCACACCAAAATAATCATTTTAAAGGAAACACAAAGTGCCAACTAGGCCTCCATATCAAATAATTTACAAATAAAACTTCTAAAAAAATAAAAATGACTCGTCATGACTTTAACAATTTCAAACAAAAAACATTTTCAAATCCATTTCCAAACCTTTTATAAATTCAATATGAAACACCAATTTCATTAAAACAATTCCAAATAGTCCCTTACATTTTAAATTAGAAACCATTTAAATGCTAATGTAAAAAAATGAAACAAAACATAAAGTAACAAACAAGCATTTTTACCACTTTCATAACTCATGAAATCCATTTGGAAAACACAACAAAAGGAGCACATAAGATATCCAAACATTCCCTTAAGAAAATCCTCTTTCTAAAATCATACACCCACCAAATTGGTTTCGAAATATTCTTTACAACACCATTACAATTCATAAACACATTCGAGGTGAAAAAAATAATCTCATGTACCAGAAAACACATTCCCTTTTGAAAACAATATTTCAACACATTTGGGCCTTCAAATTTCTTTGAAAACACATTTCTCATTTTTTAAGTAAAGAATAAAACAAATTTATAGATCAAAATGAAGAGGAATACATGAAACACAATCAATTTCTTTTGGAAAACCATTTTACAATACATGTCCACTTCAAATCATTTTGGAAAATTCCTCTTTAAAGAAACATCACTTGAATTTAAACAAAAACAACATTTCACACATAAGAATAAAACCATAAAAGTAACTATTTTCCACATACAACACCCAACACCCAACACAAAAACATTTCCAAAACATAAACAACGGGAACATCAACCCAAATCACCCAATTTCACTATTTAGGATCAATTTCCACTTTATCAAACACCTTTTGGGAATTTAAATGTGGTCACAATGAAATAAACTCTTTGGAAATACATTTTGTTCCCCTCTTCCATCATAAAAACACCTAATAAATTTATACTAACACATAAAAAGAAAGAATATAAAATTTGTAAAGCCTTCAAAAAAAATATCAATCAACAGAATGTTCTATAAGGGAAATGGACATAACCAATTACCTCAACGATGTGTGAACACAACCAAACTTCGGGATAGGGAAGAACCAAACTCGAGAGATAATCTGAGCATCCTAACATACATGGAAAACAACCCACACATCAAACCTAACACTTAAAGTTCAGACAAAATGAAACCTCGTCAAGAGAAACCAAGAAATAAACAAAGAAATTATAAAATAGGAGGAAATTAACCAAAAAACATGAATAAATCACCTTATAACCTTCAAAATGAATCCATGGGAAAAGGATGGAAAAATGAGAGAAGCTAGGGATCTACCATTGTGTGCCTAGTCTATCAAATGAAGGAGAAACCTGATATAGGGTTAAAAAATTGGAAGGGTAAAGAGGTAATTACATCATTTAATTACATGGGAAACTCACATGGTTTGGCCATAAGGATTTCCAAATCATGTTCCAATTGAGCAACCCTCACTACCAAAGAGGAACATATGAAATAGTTATCCGACATGATTTTCAAAACCATGTGGTCTTTACTATCCAAAGTGGACATCTTCCACACGTTTTCATGGGAGAGGGCTCACGGTTTTCCCTAACCATGTTCCACCTACTTCCAAGCCTAAAGCTCAATTTCCCATGAAACACTCACCCAAAAACTTCTAAAATTCACAAATTCATACTAGGATCTCAAACCAAACCTCAACCAAATGATCCAAGGCCATGTATAGAGTAAAATAAATGGATTTCCAAGGTCCGGGTGTGACAGTAAGTACTCATTTACTTATTTAAAATTCATGTAATATAACATTTATCTTGTTTTACCATATTATGTTTTAAATAAAAAACATAATACATAAAAAAATATTTTGGTCAAAAATAATATTTTTCAATAAATACGAAAATAATATTTTTATCATTCTATAATTTTTCCATGGATATTAATTATTAATTTATAAATTTGAAATATATATATTGTAATATATTAGTAATATATATATAAATATTTTATGAAAGTTATATCTATTATAATATGGTAATTGGTAAATGTATACTCATAAGCTATATATACCTAATGATCATATAATGGTTGCATTTCCACTTTTTAAATCCCATATATTATGTTTAAAATTTTTATAAAATAATGCATTATATTTCCTTCAGCAAAACTATTTCTATATTTTTAATATTTTTCAATATTTATATAATTATACTCAAAATTAATATTTTCCTAGGAGACTATAAGAAAGAATACTACAAAAATTTAGTCTTTTTATATAGTAAATTTTTTTCATTATGTAGTTTCCATAACTATGTTCCATATATTATTATTATAAGAATAATATTCATCTATTTTTATGTTATGTTATTATATCTCATTGAAATAAATATTTTTAACTTTATATTTTTATTACATGAAAAATAATATATTCAATTTCAAAACATATTGATGTTTTAGGAGGAATATTTATATAGAAATTGGGTGTGTTACATTTTGGTTTTATATGAAACTAAAACATTAAATTCAAGGGTTTTATATATAGCATTAATGGTATGCATTTAGATATATTTGGATATAATTTTTTTGTATATTTGTTAAGTAACCAGACTAATGAGTTATTTTAATTATTAAACATTAAAATGTTTTGAAGATATTAATTTGTTTGAAGATACAATTTAAAAAAACTATATCATTTGAAACATGTATACATAAAGGGGTTGAATGATATAATATGGGGAGATATTAAATCCCTATAAAAATATTAAATATTATATTCCTTCTAAGGTGAACACATTTTAAGACCTAAATTATGTAAATGAGTGTGTTCATGCTAATTTTTAGTTCCCATAGGTTAAATTGTGTTAGGAAAGATGCATATGGGTGACCCTAATAGGATTTTGTGATTTTATATGGAATAAAATGTGGGTACACATAGTTGGGAAAACCTACAAGTTGTGAAACTAGATGAATAGAGTTAGGATAAAATATATAATGTATTTGGTGGAGGAATTGTCCACTCAAATATCCAAGATTCATATATGATGTGATCTACATAATAGTGTATCTAAATAGTTAAATTATGAGGGAAAATCCAAAGTAAACATAATGATTCAATTAAATATTGATCTTGTCCCATTAATAGTTGAAATGTAATTTAAAATGAATCATTAGTTTAGTAGGGTATATTTAATAAAATTCATCATTAAATGATTACAAAAAATATACTCATCTGATAAAACTTATATTATAGATAATTTTGTTATCATAAACATTGAATTTGAGATCAGGTCATGAAAAGGTTAGAATTAATGGAAGAAACGTAGAATATTGTTATATAAACATGGAAATATATATCAATATAAAAGGAAAATTCTATGTGTTGAAGTAAAAACATCATGAGAAATAACTTATTGTTGAAGGTATTCAATAGAAGAAAAATTCTTATTGTAAAAATAATAAATATTCTATTGAAATCTATGTATTTATAAATTTATCTATGTATCCCAAACATTAAAAGAAACACTAGAATATAGATTCTTTTTTAGATGATCGACAAATTAAAAAGGATTTATCAAGAACAATGTTATCAAAATATATATGAAGTTTATAAAGAACTTTTATAGTTTAAAATGGTTAGAGGAACTTTAGCCCCAACTCATGTAATAATAAAGATTCCAAACATAGATGACATAGAGATATTTTTATCACCAATCAAACAAGATCTGGAAATATATTTTATTTTGAAATCACTACCTAAATGGTTCTTAATATTGATTCCCAATTACAACATAATTGAGTTAAATAAAATTTGTTCGTGGTCTCTTTAATAAGTTAATTATTGTTAAACCGAACATGGCAGGTCCTACATAAAGTTTCCTGATGATTTTATAGAATGAAAAGTGTAACAAAATCCTGAAAGAAATATAATAGAGTATAGGTAGTTCCCATAATAACTTATTTAAAATTAAAGGAGAGAGATTTTATGGAATTAAATGTTTCCAATGTAGAAGACCTAGACATTAGAGATGAATTTGACTAAAATACCTTAATTGGTGAAAGAAATAATATAGATAATACATGTTTGGAATTAATGTTATTGAAATAAATTATTATATTTTTAAGCATATATGATACCAACTATAAATTAAATAATTATTGTTAATATGAATAGCGATTCAAATTCATGGAGAATTTATGGATATAGATAAAATTATACATTTAACTGATTAATAAAAACATTATTAATTTAATAATGGGGATGTAATGGGTTACATTGAAACCTCAAATAAATCTAAATAAATGAAGTGTGTTCTTATCATATTTTCTCTTATATGACAAGATAAGATTCTTATAAATAATTATTAATGAAAATAATATAAGATGATTATTTTGAAACACAAGGTATATGATGGATCCAATTTTATTAAAAATTTCAAAATAAGGTAAGTACAAAAACAATTTGAGCTTAAAAGTTTTATCCAAAAATATTTGTTAAAATATGAGGTAAGGAGTTCCCACCACCCAACAATGGAAATTTTAAAGAATAAAATATTATTTTAATAATTTTTCGCAAACACAAATGAATACCATATATGATGTGGTTAAAAATTATTGAATATTACCTTATATAAAACATGTGATATTTTCAATCAAAATTTTTTTTATATCTTAGAATTATATTTTGTAGAAAATATTGTTTCGAAGTGGTTAATGGGATTATCTTTGGACTTAGACTGCAACACCGTAAGCTTTTGTAAATATTTTTATTCAACTAAATTTTATCATTTCTATATTTTTTATTACATGCAACACTGTGTTAATCTTGAATTATATGAACAACTGAGTTTGTCTTGAATTATGCATGACACTGAGTTTTAAAAAATTGTGATACATTATTAATATTATTATTTAAATGTGACACTTATAACCGATCCTTTAACATAGAGATATGAATAATAATAACTACTTTTAACATATTAATTATAATTTTTTTATTTAAAGAAAATATATTTACCAAAAATGTACTTAATTTTTTAAAAAATATTTATATGTTTTGAAAATTCAATTTAATCAAAAAAAATATTATTTTGTGAATAAATAATAAATTAATTATTTAAAGTTTTTTAAAAAAATATTTGAAAAAATATAATTTATTTTTGAAATGTAAATGAAAAAACTATCTTAGGATAAATGTTTTGTGAATTTTCTAAAAATAAATTATTTTCAATAAATAGTGAAAATACAGGTTTTTATTAAGAATTTTAATTTATTTTATATAATTGAAAAACATAAAAATAGATTGTTTTAAATGAAAAATTATTTCAATTTTAAATAAATTAATATAATTTGGTTCATTGAAATTAATTTCATGTTAAATTTTGGTATAAAAGTTTTTAAATCTTTTTAACGTTTTCTCTTTGAAATCCTACTTTCTCATCATGCCAAGGGGATTCATTTTAAATTAAAATTTTCCAATTATATGAATATAAATTAGAAAAATAGATTCCATATTTGGAATCATAATAATTTATATTATCTAATAATTTGAAAATATTTTTTTAACCTAATAATAATAAAAATGGTAAAAATCATTTATTGTGGTTACAGTGAAATGGGTTTACTGGGGGTTTAATCTAGAAATATTAGGGTTAAAAATGACCCACAACATTTCTAAAACCCATTGTATGTCCATATTTTCACCTCATATATTCTATTATTTATAAGGGTCTATTTTAATCCTCTTTTCATGATAAAAATGTGGGTACACCTTTTTATTTTCAAAAATTATAAGTGTTTCACTCACCTCACTTATAATAGGCCACCCCCTATACTCTCCTATTAACACTTCCAAAACCATTTTTTTCCAATATCCACCCAAATATTTTTTTAATTAACTCCTATAATATTTTAAGCCTTAGTTTTGTCATAAATCCATCCTATGATTTCTTCTAGTGAAAACAAAAAGAATTTTTCTGAATATGAGGTAACACCCTGAATGAGGTGTTTTATTTTATTTTTTCTTCCACCTCCTTAAATTATTATTTAACAAATATGATATAATATCCTCATTATCTTAAATATAATAATATTTTTTATGTTAATATCATTACCTATATCAATCTCTTATTCCATAAAATGTGTTAACAAATCATTATTCATGTATATGATAGATTGTGACCTCACGGACCGATGCAATTCATTTAACATCACCACCTATCAAGGATGGATATAATTATTTATTTATTGATTATATATGATATTTATAATATTATTAATCTTTATTAATCACTAGGTCACATATTACTTCTTAATTTCTATTCTGTGGGAATATGATAACGTCATTTGTGTGTACGGTGGACTACAACCACACAAAGCGATGTGATTTGTTCTTCACAAAAGATTTACATGGAAGGTAATAAGGACATGTTTAAATAAAAATATGTGATATATATGACATAAAAATTAATCTTATTGGTAATATAATAGTTACATTTATTTCTTTCAATCCATTGATAAAATGGAAAAAACATTTATGTGTATGTACGGCATACTGTCTCTATAAACGGTGTATTTCACTAAATATCTCTAAATTTCATGAATTAAAATTAATATATATAATAAATATGTATAGTTTTTATATAATTCTTAATATTATATGTTTTATGGAACCATGATTAAATTAAGAGGGCTCAAAATACCAAATCAAAGCATACACAAAAAACAAATCATTTATTACCTTAAACAAGACTTTAACATATAATTGTTAATAAATAGGAAATAAAATTCAATAATTAAATCATATATGGTATGATATATATATATATATATATTATTTATAATAAACTTATATTTATTATATATGGGGTTTTATGGTGTGTGAAGTAAGTTGAGACTTAAGGTAACAGATGTGTGTCTCACATTTCACTTCTATGGGACACATTCCAAATTCAACATATATTTATTTTATATAGTTTATATACTTCCCATTAATGTATTTTATTATTATTAACATAAAAATTATTGGGATTTACATATCCATTTGATGATACCTCTTCCATGGGGCATACCATTCATTGTAACAAAAGTGGTAAGGGTTTTATGATATAATCTCATCATTTATAAAGATTGTTTATGTTTATGCTTCTGATTATGAAATATTTTGATCCATAAATAAATAAACAAATTAATATTATTATCCTATGGTTATTTAATGATAATACATAGTTTCCCTTAATTTTACTCTATTTATGTACTCATGATCTCAAAAATAATTTAAAAAAATCATCTTTATTTCTCACATTAATCAAAAACCCATCTTTCATCCAAAAATATGTTTTATAGAAATGTTATAATTTTTTTTATGAATTATATAAATTATTTATTAATGAAATTTTACCCATTTTTTGACTTTTTAGGAAAAAATAAAATGAATATTTATGTTATTTTCCAAAAAATTCTCATTTTGATTTTACCGAAAATGGAAAAGGAATCATTCTTTTAACATATACAGTATGAATGATATTGTATACATTTATAAATAAATAATTTTTTTAATGATTCCATTTTTTGTTTAAAATTTTATTTTCAATGAAAATAATTCCCAAGAAAACATTTTTAGATTTTAGTTTTAAAAAGTGTTTTTTAAAGAAAAGCTATTTTCCTTAAGAAAATATTCCAAGTGTCTTTTCAAAATATTATTTCTTCTAAGATGAAATATTTTTGTGTTACTTATTCTTTAATTTGGATATAATGAAATGAAATAATTCATATTATTTCTCTAAAAGGGTTATGTTTATGATGAAAAGATGTTTGTGAAACCCATTTCATTCCATGGGTTATACCAAGATAAAATGTTTATGAAACCTGATTCCTTTTCTATGGGTTATGTTATGATGAAACGATGAAATTTATATGAAATAAATTTCTTTTAAATGAGTAATGGTGTTATTTAATTCTTATGAAACCCATTTATTTTCATGGGTTTTGATATGATTTATGTTTTATGATCTTGTAGCACACGCATGTTTGATTTTCATTATGTGATGGAGGTTAAGTTATAACCAATGATGGTGATTAAATTATAAAAAAGATTGTTGGAACCTATATCAACATAAAATGAATTGATTAATGATTAATGTTATATGAGATCAAAGGGTACAAGTGAGGTTATTCCAATCCAGAAAGAGGGTACACATGAGGTTATCCTGAGCTTGAAAATTGTAAATATCAAGTTAACCCAAGCCTAAAAGAGGGCACATTGGTGGTTATACCAAGACTGAACTAGTTAAAAGGGTATTTAACCCATTCCTAACATGTTATGAATTTATTAGTGGGTATAATTGAAATAATATTTTCTATGATTATGTATATATCATAAATCTATGTCTTATACCAATATTATGATCTCAGGGCTCATGTTGTTTGATTCTCATATAATTAATGTCTTGTGAACTACCAAGATTCATTCCATAACTCATGTTTATGGTCTATGTTATTAAGGTTGTGGTTTTTATATGTTATTATCTAGTTCGCATACCCATATTCTCATGTCATATTGATATCTCCCTTTTTTACCCTTACTGGGCATCTGAGCTCACCCTTTCTTATATTTCTTTTCCCCGTGATATGGAGAAAGGTATTAAGTATGATAATTCTAAGAAGGGTATTATTTATGAAGAAATTAGTGGGAGATAACATATCTCACTTATGGGATTGTTTTTTATGTACCATGTTTCCAAATGAACTAGTCCAAAAAATTTCTATTGTTGATAGTTATGGTTTGTAATGAATACTCATCTATTAAAATGTAATATTTATGTATGAAATGTCTGTTTACTTAGAGTTGGTATATGAACACAGTTTATTTACCCTTTGGAAACTGGGATGAGAACAATTTATTGAGATACCTTGGGATATTTCTAATAATATGTCTAAGGATAACTCTAAGGATGGTTCAATGTAAAGGAAAATGTCCTAGGAATATAAAATGGGGCAGTGCGAGTGGTTTCCAATAAATTAAATCTCTATATGGATTCCATATATGGATGTGGATTTATAAAAAAGGTAAAAAAGGGTAATAACTCAGAAAATGGTGCATTGAGATAGACTTGATCATCACTTGGTGCATGACAACAAGCCTTGCTTCACACCTGGTTTGACAGTCTACAGGGATTTGATTTTGAAATTCTCAAACTCTTTATGAACCATTATAAAGGATTTGAGTAATAACCATGAGGACATAGTTTAATCCTATAGTTTCATATATTTAAAATAATTTTTCATGATTATGATATACTCTGTGTGATTTTTCCGGATTTTGTGGTTCTCAACTATTATTACTATTTCTCAAACTATGATTTCTAGTTTTAGTCAATGGATGGAACTCAAAGGAACTGTGATAATGCTAAGTGTGATTTAAAATGAAATTATTTTCCTTCTATTTAGCCCAATGATATGGGAGCTATATTGGAAAATAATGTTTTTATTCACACACAACTTTACCAATCTAGGATTCATGATGAACTTCTAAACTAGTTGAAAAGGTAACAATATTCTGTTGAGTCCTTCATGAGGAAATTTCAAACCTATTTTAGAGGGTTCACTAATCCATTAGTCACTGATCAATGGATCAGTACCAATGAAAACATATTTTTTATTATCTAATGTTCATATCATGAAAAAAATAATTTTATTTTTCTATCATTTGGATGGAAAAGAAGATCCATGATGTAGCCTTATTGATAATACGAGTCTAGATGATATAATTGATTCCATGTAATGGTATGAGTTTTAGAGGATATTTCTACTATGAAATTCCCCTAAATTATACAAAAATAATAATTTAGAGGGAATTTCCTGATCTCAAACACAAATATGGTGAATATATTAGTTCCAACAAAGATAATTTTACAAGACTTTCAGGGTACACTTCTAGATTAATCATTAATCCAGGAATACAATTTTGATTGATTCTTTTGTATCTTAAGATGAATTCATTGACTGGAATTGTCTATAAGATACTTTAGTAGCTATGAATAATTTTTTCGATGTTTGATAAATGCATAAATAGAAATTTTAGATTTAATGGGGAGTGGAGGGGTTGTGTGTGGGAGGATCGGTGGGGTAGAGGTTGAGGGGGAGATTATTTCATGTTGAGAATCATTAAGATCCGGGATCAATAGTGACAGCATGAATAAGACACTGTGGGTGGGTGGATAAATGGGACTGGTCATGGAGGCGGTCTTGATGGAGACATCAGGAGAAGTCACTAGTCGGGTCAAGAATTGGTGTGGTTGGTTCGGTCTGATGGGGGTGGTGGGCTTGATGGAGTCTGGGAAATGGTGTAAATCATCGACTACGGCCTAGCTAGGTGGTCATATCATTGGTGGGATTCAGATTCAGGTGGTGGTCAGATGGGATGTAGTGAATAGTGATATGGATGAAGAGTATTATAGAACACGCTTTGTCAGAAGGCAATCACTTCAGCAAAAAATAAAATAGATCTTGAAACACCCCAGGTAAATAAATAATATGACATTTTCATATTTATCCATATTTTTGAATAAAATATTAATATGACTTTAAAGGGGACACTATGCTCGATGGCGTACCCAACATGCAACAATGAGTTTCTTGGGAATCTTACATTGCACTCTAATAATAAAATAATATTATTTTAAATGGTAGTTAACATGTAGCCATTGTATTGGCAGGAATGGATAGAAATAACTAAAATATGATTATATATGTTTTTAAATGTTTTTACGTTTATCCAATAAAAGATAAAGGCTTAAAATACGGAAAGAATTCAATTTTAGGCGTATATGCCCTAGTTTTCACTAAAGGTTCACTAATCGCCTTTTGATGGAGAACCAACATTAAATATAGTTTTGTTCACTCTTATACTTTCTATTGGACCAAATAAAACTCTTCTTAAGAATCAGGACATCAAAATTTACTTTGTGTAAATTTTTGGTATCTTTCCGATAAAGTTCAATTTTTTAATGAATAGTGTAAAATGTTGTATTTTAATTCAAAACCTCTTTTTAATATAATTTTTTTATATGATTATATTATCTTTTGAATTTGTTTTAAAGTAAAATTATAATATATTTTTACCATTAAATCCAATAGTGGTCGTTGCAATTAATTTCACTTTGAAATCAGACTTAAACTAGTGTCAATCTTTTGATACATATTGTTTCATAAAAACACGCTATTTGCTCTGACAGCAGGAATTAATTATTAAATTAATTAATGTGACTTATATGATTTGAATTTTGTAAAATAGACTTCATTTTTCAATTCTTAATATCAAATATAGCTTAGGGTGAATTTTTGGGATTTTTCTGAAAAACATCAATTTTTGATGAATAGTGAAACCACTAAGTGGTACTTATAAAAATTGATTTTTCCGTTTAAATGAAAATTTTCCATCTTTGTGTTTTGAATTTCAAAAATCTGACATAAATGGTTGTCATTAAGAAGTAAAATTTGGTTCAATGAGATTATAATAATTTTTTAGTGAATAGTAACTTATTGAGTTTTTAATCGCGATTAGAGGTAATTAGTGTAGTTTAAGGTAAAAATAATGTTTCAATAATATGAAATGAACTTGAAACATGTCCTAACCCCATTGGATGTGTCATGGCCGACCAATAAAACCCATGGGTCAACTTGGGGACCCCATGGACCCAATTTGGTTGAAAAATGACATAAATATCTTTTTATTTAATGTTAAAGTAAAAATGAGACAAACATGAAATGTTTTACTAAAATAATTGTTACATGGGGTTATACAAATCGGTGTTTTGACTATAAATATTAATTGGAAATCTAAAAAGATTTTCTAAATCATAGTAGTTTTTTTTATAATTTTTAGACATTAAATAAATTAAATTATTTATGACATCATGATGATTCAGCGATGACCTCATTATTTAACGATTTAAATAAAATGGAAAGATAATGTAATATCTAAGACCTACACATGTAAAAAACCTATTGGATGAGTGTATTTCGAACCCTTATCACCTTATCCTCTAAAGACATCAATCTGGGACCTCCTAAATCCTAATACCATTTTCAAATAAAGTAACATTTGCTTACTTTCCAAGAGTGTCCCTCCTCTCCTCTTATAAAAGGCCCCCACCTCTACCTCCTTACCCACACCCCCAAAGCCTTTGGCTCGGCCAACCCCTGCCCATTTTGTCTCTCAACTTCCTTCTATTTCTCCTTGAAGCCTCACTTTGGGCAGAGGGCTTCCCAAGGAAGCCTTTGAGCTCAAACCAAAGGGAGTTACCCAATTTTAAGGTAATGTCTTCTTTTGAGTCCTTTTGTTTTATTTTGCTTCTCCAACCCCCTAAACTCTTTTTATTATTTTCTTTTGTAACAACTCCGGTATCCTCAATATATTAGGATGTTGTTATAATAATTATTCGATCTACACTAACACACACCTACATCTAATGGTTAAAGAACATACTGTTTCCGTGGATGGCGAATTTCTGCCTCACGAAACGATGATTGTTCAACACTCATATAACACCTTCAAAGGTGGCCATTAAAATGTCACTATATTTATATATGATATATAATATGTTTATGTTTTACTTAAGCTTCTTTATTTTTCATTTTTGTCTTACCTTTATGGCTTCCATTATTGGTAAACGTGATATCTTCATTTAAGGAAGTGCGGACTACCGCCCCCTTAAAGTGAGTTGATTCGTTAAATACAATATGTGGGACATATAAAGGATGGAACTATGATATTATATATGATATTAAACTGGAATTTTAATATACCTTAATATCATTATGATTCCATTCTATAAAATACGAAATAGAAATGAAAGTAGCGTTCATGCGTACGTACGGCTTACCGTCTCCATGAACGGTGCATTTCATTTCTTATCCCCAAATGTAATGTACTATTATAAGTACATGTATATAATGGATATATGTGATGAATGATACATATAAATGATTAATATAATTCTGGAATTAAAATATAAATACCTCTCGTTTAGTTTTAATTCCATTAATATGACAAAGAAATGAAAGTAGCGTTCATGCGTACGTACGGCTTACCGTCTCCATGAACGGTGCATTTCATTTATTACCTCTAAATGATTATGTAATATTATAAATAAATGTATATTCTGGATATAAATGATATATATTCTATCCAAATCAGGAATTTCATTCTGGATATAAATAACCTTTGACCACACGAACAACATGTAATTGTAAGAAGTCCACTTTCGACTTAAGAACCAAATATCGACAAAACAAACATTATTAACTTAAATGATTACATAATGTTTATAACATGAAAATAAGTGATATAAAAGGAATAATGAACTAGAAAAATGTTCTTAATAAAGTTTAAATTAACTCAAGTTTATTATTGAGGACGTTAAAAAATGATCGAGTCAAGTCGGACCCGAGGTAAGGGATCCTACACCCCTCTTTCTTTTTAAGTACACTCTTTTATGTCATTACTTTAAAGCTCATATTTCTTATGATTGGGATGTTATTTTATATTAATATTACTTTAATTTTTATGTACATATGATTAGAGACCCTATTCTCTCTCATCAATCCATTTTGGATGTTTTGAGTGGTGCCGTTAGGCTGCCGAATTTTCGTAATAGATCTAACCTCTCTATTTCTTTTTAAGTACTCTCCTTTATGTCACTTATTTTAAGCTAATATTTGTTATGTTGGGGGATGTTCTTTTATATTAATATTTCTGTAAACTTTATGTTGATTTGATGATAGACCCTATTTCCTCTCATCAATTCATTTTGGAAGTTTTAAGTGGCGCCGTTAGGCTGCCGAGTTTTCGTAAGAGATTTTTCATCTCACTTTTATTCCCGTGAGATTTATGCAAAATTTGCCACAATTTCCTTTGAGTGGTTTATTTACTGACCATTATTACACTCCTTTTGTAATATAATTCCATTTATGGGTATTTAAATATTCATTGTATGACACTTCTTCAATGGGGTGTACTTTTCGAAAGTTACCTAAGTCGGTAAGGGAACCTTTCACCCTCCTCATTTTAAAAGACTTCGTTTGTTATGTCTTTTAATTCACATACTATTATGTTGGGATATGTTATTCTATATCCTGATTGATTTAAATTTTATGTCCAAGTGATTATATTCCCTTTTTATCTCTCATCAACTCATTTTCTGAATTTTTGAAATGACGCCGTTTAGGCTGTCGAATTTTACCAAGGGAACGTTTTAACCCAATTTCGATTTCTTTGGGTTCAACATGTAGTTATTGAATATGTCATCCTTTGAATATGTGTGAATGAACTTTTATTGTTTTACACTTAATATCCAATTATATTGGGTGTATTTATATTTGTGACACATAATTTTGAGATTGATTTATCCTTAATTTAAGGATACCTTCTTTATAAGGGATTTCATCACATTTTACATCCCTATTGAGACTTAATTGTTATTATGCACAAATTCACTCATATATGGTGTATATACTGTCCTTTTGAATATTATATCATGAATCCATTTAATCTCATGATATTATAATTTTCTGATTAAATGTTATTCCTCAATTATTGTATTCAAGTGTCTCTAATTTTGGTAAAAACCCCTTTAACCAAAATATCTCTTTAAATGTTTTAATGATTTGTTCTTATTAATATCAATGTTTTCAAAATAGTTTGAAGGATTTATTTATATGGATATTAATGGTTTAAAATTTTAAAATATTCAAGGTGGTATGGGAAACATTGATTCAAAAATCTCTTTATTAAATGTTTTAAATGGTTTTGGAAATGGTTTCTTTTTGAATGGATTAATTATTTCAATATCCTAAAATGTTATATTGTGATTAAAATGTGGAAATGTTATGTTTAATTTATACATGTTTTATGTGATACGTTTATGTTATGGTTCTTGGGCATTGTTATGAAAACGGGTGGTTTCGTGATAAACTAAGGGCATGTGAGCCCGATATAGCTCTCCAATGCATTGGGTAACGCGAAGGAGTGAAACGTTAAGGTTTCTCTGAAGAGATTTATGGAATATACTGTGACGGGTATTCCAAACGTAACCAAGAGGGTTACTCCCTACGTAAGAAAGTTATGAATGCCTCAAGTAACCTTTTATGTCTTATGATTTCTACGATTTATTCATGATTTGATGTGGTATGTTAAAGTGGCTATGTTTTATGGGTAAAGTATGATTTCATTCTTATGTATATATGAACTCATGTTTCCTTTCCATATTTTGATAACCCTTACTGAGCTTTTTATGCTCATCCCAAGTTTTTGAAATGTTTTTCACAGGTCAAGGGAAAGGTACCTGATGTGATGATAGTGTCAAGGATGTGTCAAGAAAGAATCCGTGTTTTATTTTAAATATGTTTCCATTGATGGGAAGAATGAATATTGTCTTTTATGTAACCACTTTGTTTAAATGTGGAATGTAATGCAAGTTTCATGATCTAATTCTCTAAAACTCTAAACCTGAAAAGATCCTCAATGTGTAATCTTGTAATAACTCAAGATTAAGTAAGGCTTAAGGCTGGGGCCTTATAGTTGGTATCATAGGTCGGTTTAAATAACTTTAGAGGTTAGGGTATTCTTTAAGCATAAGTGACATTACCATAATGGTTAGGATTTCAAAAAGAGTCATGGTTTTAGATAAAGTGAATGAGTAAGTATATCTTAGTTTTTACCTTCCTCATTAGTACATGATGGTTTTGTTGATATACTCACACTGACATTTCTGTTTTTAGTGAATGGATGGATCTCGCAGGCACCAAAGAGACAACAGGTTTGAAGGAAACTGTGGTGGTTCTATGATTAAGATACTAGATAAAATGGGGGATTCAATGAGGAAACTCGTGGTTGTTCTAAACCAACTATCAAGGAGTCATGATCAACCACTTGAACCTTGGTATGATCTTTAATGCATCATGTACGAGATGACCAATCGATGTGGAAGTTCAGGTAATAATTATAAAGGTAACCATTAGAGTTTATATGATCCTCACTTTTGAGGTAATTATGGGTTATTATATGATATGATTGAAGTGAAAGGAATGAGATAAAATTGAGGTTAAAATATGTTATGATTATTTTTGAAGATTATATCTCATTTTGGGTAATGTTTTAAGAATTATATAGTTTTGGAAAAAGGACAACACGCAGACCGTGTGACAACCCGTCGCGTCGGACAAAGCTGCGGGAATCGAACCCACAACCAAAGTGCGACTGGTATTTATCGCCTAACACTGGACTATGTGAAGTCCCTGGTTAGTTTGACTGATTCTTTTTAGTTATATGATTTTATGAATTAAGAGTAAGTTGATTTTGGGTTATTTATGGAAATGATTAACCTATCATGGAGGATATGTGATTAGGTTAATTACTTTTCAATATGAGACTTTAGGAGCAACTGATGTTGTTTGGAGATAAATGTTATGATTTAACATGGAAGACTATGTGACTAAATCCATCAAATATTTGGGTTTCAATCTTAGATTGGTTTACTTTGAAGAATTTTATGGAAAAATTGTTTATCGGATGGTCCTCGTTGAACTTTGGGTTTTGTTGGACAAATTTTGGAGATTAAGCATAGATTTTCTTTTTAATGGGTTATCCTTTACTGGATTATCTGACCTTGTACTAACCTTTTTGGTTTTGGTTTTGGTTAAAGCCTAAAGACATGGGAATTATATAGTTCTCTTTGGTGGATTAGGTGATTCTCTAGAAGTTGATTATAGTACTCTTAATGCGAACAAGTCTCCCTAAATACTCGTCTTTTGGAAAAAATAAGAGTTTGATTAAGGAATCTAGTAAAAGTTGAAAGTCAACATGATAAGTGATTATGTTTCCTTATGAATAAATTCCTCAATAAAAATTAACTTTAAAAAAATGTTGTCTATTAACTTTTCCTACTGGGGAATCGAATACCCTTTAACCCATCACAAGTTTGTGATTTTCTTATTGTTAACTTTCTCCTAAACATGTTTTATATCACTCTCCATCAGAACATGACCCTATGTTTTCTCCTCCATTTCCATGTTTTCATACATGGAATCCTAGTATGGGTTAACTCGGGTGACCTTTGTACTTATCTTTCTTTATTTTAATGTGATTGTTTTACCGACTCTTGTTCCGATGTGGGACTTTCAAGGATGTTTCCAAGCTCAATTTTAAAAATTGCGAGGACGCAATTCCCAAAAGGGGTGAATGATGTAACACCCCAGGTAAATAAAGAATATGACATTTTCATATTTATCCATATTTGTGAATAAAATATTAATATGACTTTAAAGGGGACACTATGCTCGATGGTGTACCCAACATGCAACAATGAGTTTCTTGGGAATCTTACGTTGCACTCTAATAATAAAATAATATTATTTTAAATGGTAGTTAACATGTAGCCATTGTATTGGCGGGAATGGATATAAATAACTAAAATATGATTATATATGTTTTTAAATGTTTTTACATTTATCCAATAAAAGATGAAGGCTTAAAATACGGAAAGAATTCAATTTTAGGCGTATATGCCCTAGTTTTCACTAAAGGTTCCCTAATCGCCATTTGATGGAGAACCAACATTAAATATAGTTTTGTTCACTCTTATACATTCTATTGGACCAAATAAAACTCTTCTTAAGAATCGGGACATCAAAATTTACTTTGTGTAAATTTTTGGTATATTTCCAATAAAGTTCATTTTTTTAATGAATAGTGTAAAATGTTGTATTTTAATTCAAAACCTCTTTTTAATATAATTTATTTATATGATTAGATTATCTTTTGAATTGTTTTTAAAGTAAAATTAGAATATATTTTTACCATTAAATCCAATAGTGGTCGTTGCAATTAATTTCACTTTGAAATCAGACTTAAACTAGTGTCAATCTTTTGATACATATTGTTTCATAAAAACACGCTATTTGCTCTGACAGCGGGAATTAATTATTAAATTAATTACTGTGACTTATATGATTTGAATTTTGTAAAATAGACTTAATTTTTGAATTCGGAATATCAAATATATCTTAGGGTGAATTATTGGGATTTTTTTGAAAAACTTCATTTTTTGATGTATAGTGAAACCACTAAGTGGTACTCATAAAAACTAATTTTTCCGTTTAAATGAAATTTTGCCATCTTTGTGTTTTGAATTTCAAAAATCCGACATACATGGTTGTCATTAAGAAGTAAAATGTGGTTCAATGAGATTATAATAATTTTTTGGTGAATAGTAACTTATTAAGTTTTTAATTGCGATTAGAAGTAATTAGTGTAGTTTAAGGTAAAAATAATGTTTTAATAATATGAAATGAACTTGACACATGTCCTAACCCCATGGTATGTGTCATGGTCGACCAATAAAACCCATGGGTCAACTTGGGGACCCCATGGAGCCACTTTGGTTGGAAAATGACATAAATATCTTTTTATTTAATGTTAAAGTAAAAATGAGACAAACATGAAATGTTTTACTAAAACAATTTTTACATGGGGTTATACAAATAAGATTTTTTACTATAAATATTCATTGGAAAGCTAAAAAGAGTTCCTAAATCATAGTATTTTTTTATAATTTTTAGACATTAAATAAATTAAATTATTTATGACATCGTGATGATGCAGCGATGACCTCATTATTTAATGATTTAAATAAAATGGAAAGATAATGTAATATCTAAGACCTACACATGTACAAAACCTATTGGGTTAGTGGATTTCGAACCCTTATCACCTTATACTTGAAACACATCAATGTGGGACCTCCTAAATCCGAATACCATTTTCAAATAAAGTAACATTTTCTTACTTTCCAAGAGTGCCCCTCGTCTCCTCTTATAAAAGGCCCCCACCTCTACCTCCTTACCCACACCCCCAAAGCCTTTGGCTCAGCCATACCCTGCCCATTTTGTCTCTCCACTTCCCTATATTACTACTTGAAGCCTCACTTTGGGCAGAGGTCTTCCCAAGGAAGCCTTTGAGCTCAAACCAAAGGGAGTTACCCGATTTTAAGGTAATGTCTTCTTTTGAGTCCTTTTGTTTTATTTTGCTTCTCCAACCCCCTAAACTCTTTTTATTCATTTCTTTTGTAACAACTCCAGTATACTCAATATACTATAATGTTGTTATAAGAAGTATTCGAGCTACACTTACACACACCTACATCTAATGGTTAAAGAACATACTGTTTCCGTGGATGGCGAATTTCTGCCTCACGAAACGATGATTGTTCAACACTCATATAACACCTTCAAAGGTGTACATTAAGATGTCACTATATTTATATATGATATATAATATGTTTATTTTTTACTTAAGATTCTGTATTTTTCATTTGTGGCTTACCATTATGGCTTCCATTATGGGTAAACGCGATATCTTCATTTAAGGAAGTGCGGACTACCGCCCCCTTAAAGTGAGTTGATTCGTTAAATACCATATGTGGGACATATAAAGGATGGAACTATGATATTATATATGATATTATACTGTAATTATAATATACCTTTATATCATTATGATTCCATTCTATAAAATACGAAATATAAATGAAAGTAGCGTTCATGCGTACGTACGGCTTACCATCTCCATGAACGGTGCATTTCATTTCTTATCCCCAAATGTAATGTACTATTATAAGTACATGTATATAATGGATATATGTGATGAATGATACATCTAAATGATGAATATAATTCTGTAATTAAAATATACATACCTCTCGTTTAGTTTTAATTCCATTAATATGACAAAGAAATGAAAGTAGCGTTCATGCGTACGTACGGCTTACCGTCTCCATGAACGGTGCATTTCATTTCTTACCTCTAAATGATTATGTAATATTATAAATACATGTATATGATGGATATATATGATATATATTCTATCCAAATCAGGAATGTCATTCTAGATATAAATAACCTTTTACCACACGAACAACATGTAATTGTAAGAAGTCCACTTTCGACTTAAGAACCAAATATCGACAAAACAAACATTATTAACTTAAATGATTACATAATGTTTATAACATGACAATAAGTGATATAAAAGGAATAATGAACTAGAAAAAGGTTCTTAATAAAGTTGAAATTAACTCAATATTATTATTCAGGACGTTAAAGAATGATCTAGTCAAGTCGGACCCGAGGTAAGGGATCCTACACCTCTCTTTCTTTTTAAGCACACTCTTTTATGTCATTCCTTTAAAGCTCACATTTCTTGTGATTGGGATGTTCTTTTATATTAATCTTACTTTAATTTTTATGTACATATGATTAGAGACCCTATTCTCTCTCATCAATCCATTTTGGATGTTTTGAGTGGCGCCGTTAGGCTGCTGAATTTTCGTAAGAGATCTAACCTCCCTCTTTCTTTTTAAGTACTCTCCTTTATGTCACTTATTTTAAGCTCCTATTTGTTATGTTGGGGGATGTTATTTTATATTCCTCTTTCTGTAAACTTTATGTTTATGTGATGAGAGACCCTATTTCCTCTCATCAATCCATTTTGGAAGTTTTAAGTGGCGTCGTTAGGCTGCCGAGTTTTCGTAAGAGATTTTTCATCTCACTTTTATTCCCGTGAGATTTATGCTACATTTGCCACAAATTCCTTTGAGTGGTTTATGTACTGACCATTATTACACTCCTTTTGTAATATAATTCCATTTATGGGTATTTACATATTCATTTTATGACACTTATTCAATGGGGTGTACTTTTTGAAAGTTACCCAAGTCGGTAAGGGAACCTTTCACCCTCCTCATTTTAAAAGACTTTGTTTGTTATGTCTTTTAATTCACATACTATTATGTTGGGATATGTTCTTATATATCCTGATTGATGTAAATTTTATGTCCAAGCGATGAGATTCCCTTTTTATCTCTCATCAACTCATTTTCTGAATTTTTGAAGTGACGCCGTTTAGGCTGTCGAATTTTACCAAGGGAACGTTTTAACCCAATTTCGATTTCTTTGGGTTCAACATATAGTTATTGAATATGTCATCCTTTGAATGTGTTTGAATTAACTTTTATTGTTTTACACTTAATATCCAATTATATTGGGTGTATTTATATTTGTGACACATAATTTTGAGATTGATTTATCCTTAATTTAAGGATACCTTCTTTATAATGGATTTCATCACATTTTACATCCCTGTTGAGAATTCATTGTTGTTATGCACCAATTCACTCTTATATGGTGTATATACTGTCCTTTGGAATATTATATCATGAATCCATTTATTCTCATGATATTATAATGTTATGATTAAATGTTATTCCTCAATTATTGTATTCAAGTGTCTCTAATTTTGGTAAAAACCCTTTAACCAAAATATCTCTTTAAATGTTTTAATGATTTGTTCTTATTAATATCCATGTTTTCAAAATGGTTTGAAGGATTTATTTATATGGATATTAATGGTTTAAAATTTTAAAATCTTCAAGGTGGTATGGGACACTTTGATTCAAAAATCTCTTTATTAAATGTTTTAAATGGTTTTGGAAATGGTTTCTTTTTGAATGGATTCATTATTTCAATATCCTAAAATGTTATATTGTGATTGAAATGTGCAAATGTTAGTTTTAATTTATACATGTTTTATGTGACACGTTTATGTTATGGTTCTTGGGCATTGTTATGAAAATTAGTGGTTCCGTGATAAACTAAGGGCGGGTGATCCCGATATAGCTCTCCAATGCATTGGGTAACGCGAAGGAGTGAAACGTTAAGGTTTATCCGAAGAGATTTAGGGAATATACTGTGATGGGTATTCCAAACATAACCAAGAGGGTTACTCCCTATGTAAGAAAGTTATGAATGCATCAAGTAACCTTTTGTGTATTATGATTTCTACGATTTATTCATGATTTTATGAGGTATGTTAAAGTGGCTATGTTTTATGGGTAAAGTATGATTTCATTCTTATGTATATATGAACTCATGTTTCCTTTCCATATTTTGATAACCCTTACTGAGATTTTTATGCTCATCCCAAGTTTTTGAAATGTTTATCACAGGTCAAGGGAAAGGTACATGATGTGATGATTGTGTCAAGGATGTGTTAAGAAAGAATCCGTGTTTTATTTTAAATATGTTTCCGTTGATGGGAAGAATGAATATTGTCTTTTATGTAACCACTTTGTTTAAATGTGGAATGTAATGCAAGTTTCATGATCTAATTCTCTAAAACTCTAAACCTGAAAAGATCCTCAATGTGTAATCTTGTAATAACTCAAGATTAAGTAAGGTTTAAGGCCGGTGCCTTATAGATCTAATCCTAGGTGCAGTCCCATTCGATATCACATCAAGGAGAAATCATTATCAACACTATCATATTTGGATGATTGAGATGGTATGGCTTTGTCATCGGTACCAATCCAATGCATTCTTGTACTGGGATTGCTTGTTGTTTAGCTTTTTTGGTTGATTGTTGTGGTTCAAAAATAAGTATAATCAGCTGGGGTGGGGATTGTGGTTGGGAATTTGGTCTGTGGGCATAAAATGGTCATGTATTAAAAAGGATTAGTGCCTCTCAGTCTACAGAACATGTAAATGTTACCCCTTAACCTGTAAAAGGGGATTATCAATTAATAAAAATATATATAAAGCCTTTAGTAATTTAGGAGGAAATTATATATTTTGACCATTATCATGGTTTTGATAAGAAAAGGATAATCAAGTTTCATGAGAACTCGAATAAATCTCATGGTGCAATTAAATTCTAGTCACCTATATTCCCAAAATGTGGTAAGAATTACTCATGTGAATATATTATAGGAACAAGTCAGTGTTACATGCTTGGGAATCTTTTCAATTGATCAAAATAATTTATAAGTGATGTGAAGAGTGTTGTCAATAAAATTAATGGAGAGGGATCTTAATATTTTGCACCACCCACACTCTAGAGTTGCAAGTGAAAAATATTTTTGTAATTTTATGAATCCATGACCCAATCTAAGGGCTAATATGGATGATAATCTACAAAAACCAATGAGGAAAAGGGTTAAATGTAAATATTTTTTAATAAAATTGGACTATGTGAATCATGATGATTAGGGAAAATCATTCTCCCCTCCTTAGTTGGGAATTTCATGTTTCATTTGGTTAGAATGGGACCTATGAAAATATTATTGTTAATCCATTAGTGAAATTTCATGTGATTTTGATCATTTATAATCTCCCTCCACATGGATTTTGAATTAGTGAAATCACTTTTGATATTAAATAGATATAAGCATTAACCAAATATTCCAATGAAAATTATTTCATATAAGATAAGAGCTTATATAAGGAATAAAGGGTAAATAAAAATTTATAATTGTATATGTATCCATGTAATATTAACTTAAGATTTATGGATATCATCATTGATTTATGAGTTTAAGGTTTTTCATAAGTTCACATCCATTGAAACCACTTTTTAGGTTTTATGTGATTGGTGGTTATCAATATTAAGGATATTTTAAGAGACATTTGTGGCAATAAAAAACTTTGGTTTTGTATATATTTTAGTAAAACATTTATTTTAAGAGGAATTACTTTAAACTTTGTGGACATATGATTAAAGTTATCAATACCCTTTATGGTTTATCTTATATTTAATGTTATGGGATTTATGGGTTATAGTCAATCCCCTTACATAGTTATCACACTTCATTGATATCTGAGAATATTTCTCTATGGATAAACATTATTGAATATACATTAAAGAAGTGGTAAGGTTACATGGAGTACCACATTCAATTTTATCCAATCAGGATCCAAATTTTACCTTGATATTTTGGATAAGCCTTCATCAAGATCTTGATTTGGAGTGGTTTTTGAGCTATGTGTATCATCCACAAATAAATGGCCATTCTAAATGGGAAATTTAAACCCTATATGAAATGATAATATTTTATTCTATGGATTATAAAGGAGGTATGGATCAACACCTTCCTCTAGTTGGGTATTCTTATAATAATATATTTCACTCAAGAATTCAGTTGTCTCTTTATGAAAACATTTTTTTGTAAAAAAAGTGTATTACTCCAATGTATTGGAATGAAGTTGAAAAAATAAATCTATTGGGACATTATCAAGCTGATGAAATGAAAGAGAAGGTTAGATCCATTCAAAAACATGTAAGGTCATCACAAAGTTAAAATAAATGTTATGGAGATAATGATCAACATGATATAGAATTTTAAGTTGTATATAAGATGTTTCTATGCGTTTATCCATGGAATAAATAATAAAAAACTAACCCCTTGGTATATCAGTCCCTTTGAAATTCATGATCATATCAATATTGTAATTTATCACTTGGCACTTCAACTAAAACTATCTTAGGTTCAATATTTGTTCCATTTATCTCTCCTACGGAATTACATACCTAATCCATCACATTGTATTGAGCTTAGAGGTTGTACCATTGGAGGATGATATTTGTTATGAGGAATAGCTAGTAGAGATTCATTATCATACATACAATTTTCTATGAAATTAGACCATTCAACTTTTCCATTTTTTGGATAAAACCAAAAGTTTGATGAATCTATATTGAAACCTGAGGATGTAATGAGGTAGAAATCTCCTTAGTTGTTAGTACCAAAGTGATGAATTTCAAGGGAAAATCATTTTAAGAGAGGTAAAATGTAACGCCCTGATATTTTTTGAAATATGTTTTTTTAATTAATATTTTTGATATTTTTCACTACATGTAACTCCAAGATAACATAATATTACATGAAACACTAAGTTTAACTTGTGTTACACATGAGACTGAGTTGTAAAAAACCACGATATATTATTAATATTATTATTTAAATGAAAACATTATATTCTAGGTGTTAATATTAAATATATGAATAGTAATAACGACATTTAAAATATTAATTATAATGATTTTATATAAATAAAACAAATTGATAAAAAATTTACTTCATTTTTAGAAAATTCTTTATATGTTTCAAAAATACTATTTTCTCAAAATAATGTGTTTTTATTTATTTTGTGAAAAAATAATAAATTGTTTTTTAAAATATTAGAAAATGTATTTGATAAAAAAATTTAGTTTTGAAATATACATGTAAAAATTTTATTAGTTTAAATTTTTTATAATTTTATGAAAAGATAATTTTTTTCGCTGAATAGTGAAAAATACTAGTTTTTATTAAGGATTACCTTTTCTTTTACTTAATTTTAAAAACCTAAAAACTGGTTTAATATGGTTTTAAAAGTAATATTAGTTTTTGTATATATCTATTATTCCAATTTAGTTAATTGGAATCAATTCTATATTTAACTTTGATATATAAACCATTTAAACTTTTAGACATTTTCCCTTTCAAAACTCGTTTTCTCGTCATGTATATAGGATTATTTTTAAATTAAATTTTTTTCACTTAAGTGAATGAAATTTGTAAAAATGGATTTTAAATTTGAAATTAGGATAATTAATATTATATAATACGGTCAATATAATTTGAAATGATAATGAATAGAAACAATATAAGAAAAAAATACCATGGTTAAGGTGAAAATGGGTTTACTAGGGGTTAAACTAAAATGATAAGGGATTAAAATGACCCATTGTAAGGAAATATTTATACCCTATCTATTCTAGGCTTAATAATTTTCCATTTTGGATCCTTCTTTCATGATAAAAAACATGTGCACACCTTTTAATTTTCAAATATTACAAGTGTTCTGCTCATCTCACTTATAAAAGGACACCCTCTATCCTCTCCTATTCGCACTTCCAAAACCCTTTGTTTTAGAAAATACCTACACAATTACCTTAATAAAGTACCTCCTCTAATAATAGAGGTCTTATTTTGGTCAAAAATCTATCTTAAAAATATTTTTGGTTAAAAATGTGATTTTTACCGAAGACGAGGTAACATCCCTGACTGAGTGTTTTATTTTATTTCTTCTTCCACCTCCTTCATTTATATAATGTCCCGACCCAAAATCCACTTAACTAATGCCACAATACGGTGGTTCGTGTGGCCTCTAGCATGCCTTATTGTATTTTGGAAGCTGCTGACTAGCTGTGTGGGTGTAAAGGTGGTATAGTGGGGAGATTATACCCTCATATCAGAGTAGCACAACGAATACATCAATAAACATACAATAGTAGTGGAAGAATATATGAATCGACATAATATAAGAACCTGGTTTTTCTTTTAGGTAAAAATATATTTTTTCCATCATTTCCTAGTTTAATTGCTTAAATATGGCCTAATGTGAGTGCTCATTGATGTCATAGAGGGATCACGGGTGTCAGGGGCTATTTCGGAGCTCAGAACCCATGTTTTTGGTGAAAAGAGTAGGATGGATAGTTTGGTAAACCAAGAATGTTGGGCCATAAAAAAGTGCAGTTGGGTTTACATTTTTAATAGATCCTAACAGAGGAATTTTTCACACATTTCAAAGATTTTGTAAACTATGCCAGCAAACTATGCACTATTCCCAAAGGCTATAGGTGTATGTTAGTTCACAGATTTTCAAATCGTGTACCTAAACCATGTAACCCATGAAGTTTTGAATTTTTTATAATTTTTAATTAAATTAAAAAATATAATTAAAACCTAAATAAAGGTTTCACCGCTCGCATAGTAGCCTCACCCTCACCTTCAAAAGATCTCCTTTGAGCCTAAAGATGGAATTTATATATACTCTCCATCCAGACTCTAATTCAAACATGATTTATCTCTTTGGATGAAAAACGATAATTCCTTAATTACTTTTTAGTCGTTCTTGATTATTTTGGCTATCGGTTGTGCTATTTTTATTTAGGCTCACATAACTTAATTTCTTGTTCTTCATAATGTCTTTATATTTCACCTAATCTGGGCTGAATTAGATCCAGATATAGGAAAATCTTTCAATAATGAACCTAAGGTAGGTGGTCTCATTCCTTTAACTTAAATTCAATCTATTTATATGTATTCTTGTGCACTGCACCCATTTTCTGTGTGTCGCCTTAAATGGAAATTGGACCCTATTATTGCTAGACTTGTTCTAAGTAATTAAATAGGGTTTTTAATGATTTTTATAGGTTTATAGCCTTGAATAAACCACCCCTTTGGATTTGTTGGTTAAATGGACCATTTGATGGGTTATACTTTGGACACCCCTTGAGGTGTGCATTTATCCCTTTCAAGGGTTGTTAAAAATAGAATTGATTATAAATAGAATTGAAATGTTGATGAATAATAATTGAAATGATTAGAGTAAGGGATATATTAGTTGACCCTTGTCCGTTTATAGGTAATAGAATGTTTATTCTTGTGTTGACTTGTATTGTCTTGCTTATTTGAGTAAAGTAGAGGCTATACCTTGAGTCTATGCAATTGGATTGAATTTCTCTAATTTTGGATTTTCCTATGTGAGATTTAGGATAACAAATCCATGTGATATCTCGATAGTCTTGGTAGGATTATTATATTAAAAATGGAAATGTTGGAATTTGAATGTATTTGAATTGATGATCCCATGTGAGTTAATGGAGGTTTATGCCTTGTGATAGAATCTTAATGAAAGTGATGCCTTGTATATGGAAATTACCATGTGAGTTATGTTATGTCCATGCTATGGAATTTATTGATCAATCATGGGAATTTAATTATCTTGTTGAGAACACATGAGTAAATGAAAGGCCAAGCTTGAGGTTGGTCCTTGTGGAGTCTCTCTTTTTAGGTGAGTTATAATGGATACCCTTGGTTTTTTCATCGGCATGTTTAATGATTTGTTTAAATGAAATAGAATTAGTTAAATAATAAATAGAATTAGGTGATACATGGATTAAATTATAATTAAATGGATGGACTCATGTGAATATTGGCCTTTAAACCTTGAGTGATACATGGGTTCACCTTAGAATTCCATAGACGGACTCAATGGTTAATCTGGTGATACCATGGGTGATACATGGATACAAGTGGGGGATTCCATGGATGGAATCACTTCGAATGGACTTATATGTTGAGTGATAATTGTAATCCAATGGATTACCATGTATGTAATCTTATGGTGTAGACTTTATACCACATCTATAGTGATAAATGGGTTAATGAGAGGTTCTTCATAGACAGGTTGTACTATGTTGGTTGATTGCACATAGAGTGATACATGAATTCTAATTTAGGAATTTCAAGGATAGGTTTAGGTACTAGATTAATTAAATGAAATGGAATCACTTAGGATGCATCTCTAAGCGAAATAACAATATTGGGGTCAGTCTTGAATTGTATTTTTTAGATGGCCTTATGAGGCATCTGGTGTACTTTTAGTTACACAGGTATTTTGGGATTTATTTCGATATCGTGGAATATAAATTCAACATAATTGAATTTTTCAATGAATATGAATTCAATGATATGAATGTAAATGAAAATTAGTGCATGTAGGAGGTTTACTTTTGAGTACTTATTTTCCCACTTCTTTTCTTATTTCACACTGCCTACTATATATATATTCACTGAATGATTGGCATAGAACTATATAGTTTCCTACTGATATATAGTCCATGTCCTATTTGGGACACTTTTTTGGGACCCAAATAGATTATATGATTCCAGGTTTCAATAAGGTAAAGCACCCATCTATATGTACTTGATTTTATTGTTAGGAGTAGGAGAGAATAGGACCAAGCTAAGGCTTGTGATGCTTCTAAGATTCTTTTGGTCATTTTTACTTTTCGTAAATGTATCGTATATGTATGTTGTGTACCTATTTTAGTTGTTTAATTAGAAATAGTGCCATGTATCATCATCTTGTATATGAAATGACTTCTATATTTGTTTATACTATCAGTCTTCTAATGTTTATTTCTATTGTATAGTTTATTTCTTCAGTTACTAGTGTATGTTATGTTGTGTACCTATTTTGGTTGTTTTATTAGAAATAGTGACATGTATCATCATCTTGTATTTGATATAAATTCAATATTTGTTTATACTATCAGTATTCCACTATTTATTTCTATTGTATGGTTTATTTGTTCAGCTATTAGTATCTATTATTGATACTCAACTATTATACACTCTTTTAATGATTCAATAGTCTCTCCATAGACTCATTTAGGTCCTCGCTACTAGTTGGAAGCCTATGGAATATGGGGAGATTCATCTGAGTTCATGTGACCCACCAGGCTCAGGGCATCTTTCAGTGGTTTCTGGGTCTAGGTTGTTACAAAGTGGTTTCAAAGAAGTCTTTTATAGTTTTATTTACTATTTTCTGATAATATAAAGGGATAGGAAGAAAATGGAGTTTGGTAATGAGATTTTCCTAGGCTTAGCTAACCCATGTACAGAAAAAATCCAAATTTCCTCAAATTAAATTGTTGATTTTTAGATTTTGACTATTACAGTTGATTTGATCTCACCTTTTGGTGATTTAATTGATTTATGATGTTATTTTATATATGAATTTGGGTTCTATTCTATTATAACTCGATGTGATGAGGGTATTCTATCTCATTCATCGTATAGGAAACTATTATAAATCACATGCCATGCAGTTTTTCCATGCCATTTAGGATTCATTACTGATTTCATAATGTTATTTTAGGTTTATTGAGGTGTTTTATGGTTTGTGAAAGATGGATTCCAAATTTGGTCCTTAAGGTGTATGGTTCCTCTCAGATCAGAAATTGGTGAATCAGGGTTCAAATGTTTAGTTAAATATGATGTGATGAGCCATAGGTGGACTCCAAACTCTGATCCTTGGGTAGTATGGTCCCCCATAGGTTGGGAATTGGTGTACTATTGGTTTACCCTTCAAAAAGGGATGTGATAAAAATGAAATTAGTATCAATTCAATGAATGTGAATATGAACTTGGTTTGAAATGAAATAGATATAAAAAAAAGTGAAACTGAAATGTTTATTGTAGAGAACTTGATTAGACCCGACCATGGTTGTGGGATTTCTGTAGTACCTCCCACTTTTGTGTGATCTGTTACACCTAGACCTGAACCATGGGGCAGGAAGAGGGGTTTTTTTACATAGGAGGGCTTCTACATGTCCTATCTCTATTCCTACAATTTTTAGTTGCAAACTCTACTAATAATCTTGAACTGAGGAATGTGTTTTTCATTGTAGTGTCATGCCACCATGATGAACTCAATTGGTATGCCAAGAGGGTGGTGCTGATCAGACTCCATAGGTGGAGGGCTGTAGGCTACTAGTGGATCCTCTAGTTGTGCCATTGGGGAACATGTTTTTTGTACTGGATGATGTTGTTGAGGAATAGTTTTATGAAAATATTATGTTCTTATTGTATACCTTTTAGGGATCTCTTAATCCTACCACGTCTATGGCTGAGTTGATGTGAGTTTTCTTGCAGCAAAATCTACCCATGTTTTCAGGGGATGGTGGACCATATGCTGCATAATCCTGGCTAGAGGCCATGTTATCAATCTTTGAGAATCTTGATACACCTCCTTAAAATTGGTTCGAGATATCTAGGTATATTTTGTGTGACTCTACTAAGATATGGTGGGATGTTATCATTCAGATGGAATGTCATCAAGAAATGGATTGGAGGGATTTTTATACATCCTTCTATGACTAATTCTATATCAATACATTTGAGGGATGATAAATCCTATTATTTTATCCATATGGAGTATGGAGATATCTTAGTTATAGATTACTCAGCTTGTTTTACTAATCTCTAGTGCTTCACACCTATTCTGATGGGAAAGGATCTGTCTAAATCTAGGTGATTCGAGTATGGCCTAAGGTATGACATATTATCATTAATAAATTTCCTTCAAATAAATATTATATCTGGAATAATGAATCAGGTGATGATCACATATCGTAACTTGAGGGAATATAGAGGGGTAATACATGGTGGTTTGATACCTAGGTCTGGTACTGCATCAACTGGTAGTAAGAGGTGTCTTCTTGAGCTTCCATGTGGTGATACTAGCAGTCAGAACATCTCTTTAGTTTTCCAAGTGAGTTGTTACCAGTGTTGTAGGATAGTATATATGAGGATATAGTGTATGAGGAACCCAATCGATTATTGTTCCTATGGAAAGATGGTACACCTTCAGCCCTTTTGTAGAACATTTCCACCAGCATCCAATGAGATAGGGTCTACACTAACTCCATATTCAAGAGCAGGGTCATTGGTATCTCACCAGGAAGGGAGCTGGAATATAGCTGGATGATCGGTCTGATGTAGTGGTCATGGTTGTGGTATTTAGGTACCAGTTGTGTAGTTATAAAAGGGATGATTTACTCAATATATCTAGATGGTATCATAGGGTCACAGTTTAGGCCAGGTATATGCAGTGCAATAGACCCAACATGAGAAGGATCCTAGAACATCTACAATCAAAGGTACTATTCCAGTAGCATCTACATTAGATTTTCCAATTGTTGAAAGAGGCCATTCACATAGTTTTATACATGTACCCATTTTGGAGATCCTTGGGATTATTGTTTAGTTTTCTAAGGGAGTTATGACACTAGACACTCTGTTCGGAATCATAATGGATGGTGTATGCTAGTGTAGAGATTTCCCCCCTGATATTGGAAGGTATCACTTCCTATGGATCCTTTATTTCCTCAGGATGATAGGATTTTACATCTTACTTGGGATATTCTAGCTCATAGATTATCGAGATTATATTGAATGCTATCTCCATAGGGTGACTTTCACATCACCAAAGGGAAACGAGTTTATTCACAAGGGTGAATGTGATATCCATGTGAGTTAAGATGGACCACATCATCGTGATCTGGTTGGGATGACAACCCAGATTGTGTGTTTATATTTGGATGATCAACGAACATGTCAGGAATATTTCCCTCCAGTTGTTGACAATTTTAGGAGTGTCTTCCCGGACAACTACTCAGTTTTACCTCTAATGATAGAGGTAGAGTTCTATATCGATCTAGTGTAAGCAGCTACACTGGTATCCATTTCTCCATATAGGATGTATACTACTAAGATTCAAGAGTCCAAGAGGTATCTTAAGAATTTATATGAAAAGGGTTTCATCTAACCCAATACTTTTCTTGGGGATTCTCTGGTCCTTTTTGTGAAAAAGGAAGATGGTTCCCTCAAGCTATGTGAGGATTTTCAGAAGTTGAACTATTTGGTGGTTAAGAACCAATATCCTCTAGTAGTGATAGATGATCTCTAAGATCATCTTCGAGGAGCTTAGGTATTCTCAAATATTGATTTGAGATCTAGTTATCATCAATTGTGTGTTAGATCATCAAACACACCTCTCACATATTTTCAGAGCAGGTATGGTCTATATGAGTTTTTGGTTATATCTTTTAGTCTCACAAATGCACTAGAGGTCTTCATGGAACCAATGAATTGAGTGTTCTATCCTTATTTTGATTTATTCATGGTAGTTTTTGTGGATGATATCTTGGTGTATTTTTATAATCGGCATGACCATGAAACCCATATTAAGATTATTTTGAATACGCTTAGAGAGCATCAATTATGTAATATCACAATGTGCCACTTCTAAATGGATCATATTCACATCTTGGGTCATATCATCTTAGAGACAGAAGTATTAGTGGACCTAGAAAATGAGAGATTTGTAATTTTCTTGGAGAATCCCAAAAACATATTTGTGGTGTGTATTTTCATGGGTATGGATGGTTCGTACATGTGTTTCATATAAGACTTATCACACTAATTTGAACTGCTAAATGGCTTGACTAAGAAGGTTGTGAATTATGTATGGCTAGATTCCTATGAGACATACTTTTAGGAGCTAAAAGAGAGATGGAATTCGGCACTAATACTGATTTTTTCATATCCAAGCAATAGTTACATTGTATACTGCAATGCATTAGGTATTATTCTAGGAGTGGTTCTTATGGTGGGGGATCGAGTCGTCATGTATGGGTCTCAGTAGTTGGGGCCACATGATAGAAACTACCTGACACATGATCTTGAGGTATCTATGGTTGTTCACGCATTGTGTAGTAAGATACATTAATTACTAGGAGATCATTTTTTGTTCACGAACCAAAAAATCTTTAAGTACATATTTACAAAATGAGATATGGACCTGAGGAAATAATGGTGGGTTGATTACATGTAGTCTTTTGACTTCAAGCCTGCCAATATGCCCAGTAAAGGCACTATAGTGGCCGACACACTGATCTTGATGAATTAGATCTAGGAAGTGAAATAGGACTGTAGCAAGTGGTATCTTCTGGAATTTTTCTATGATATACACATGGAGGTGCACAACATTCATGGGCAGAGGTACCTTTCATATTTAGTTGTTACCTATACACTTTTGGATAGAGTGAGAATGAGGAAGATATCATACTTTGAAGGCCTTGTTCTACGGGATATTGTGGCAGCTGAGGACCCTCCTCCTGATTGGATCGTAGAGGAGGATGAGATCATGTATGTACATGGATGTGTATGGGACCCTTCATACATGTGTGAGGAGTTGATGTAGGAATTTCATGCTTCGACTTGGGCAGTGAACCTTGGTGTCACCAAGATATATATGGATGTACATCACCAGTAGTGGTGACTGGGTATGAAGGGTGATGTGGTTAGTTTTTTTTATGAGGTGTTTCACCTATCAAAAGGTAAAGGTGGAACACCAGTGACCAACCATACTCTTATAGTATCTACCCATTCTGAAGTGGAAATGGAATAAAGTTGCGAGGGATTTCGTGAGAATTTTACCAAGGTCTCCTCAAGGTAATGATGTTGTATGGGATTCTTTTTACCGGATCATGAAATTCACTCACTTATTAACTATTAAAGAGACCCTTTGGTTGATGAGATTGAGAGGTTTTATATTTATGATATAGTTCAACTCAACAGTGTATCGCATACTATCCTTTCAAATAAGGATGCATGATTTACTTTCCAGCTATGGAAAGGGATAAAGAGGGCGCTGGTTACTCAGGTGCTTCTAAGTAGAGAATACCACCCCTAGACTGTTGGAAATTTAGAGTAAACAACTCAAGTTCTTGAGGAAATTTTGTGTGAATACATCCTAGACTTCAGGGGCTCTTGGAGAGGTATATACCCCTAGTTGATTTCTCCTGCAACAATAGGTTTCAAAATACTATTCGTAGGGTGACATATGGGTATTTTTATTGTAGTCCATGTCAATCACCCCTATGTTAGCTGGAGGTAGGATAAGTAGCTGTGTTGGGACCTTGTCCTTTCCAGGACACCACAGAACAGGTGTAGTTTATTCAAAATTGGATGGCTACTATGTAGTCTTGTCAGAAATATCACACCTATCGTTGTATATGGATGTTAGATTTTGAGGTTGGGGATTGATTTTTCTTACATGTTTCATCAAGGATAGGACAAAAGTGGATCCAGATACTGGGTAATCTTTCACTGAGATGCGTTGGTCCATTCGTGATTTTGGATAGAGTCAGTTTGGTTACCTATTAGTTGTAATTACATCAGAGGTACTGGGCTTTGCATGATGTCTTCCATGTTTCTCAATTGTGATGATACTATGTAGACAAATCTCATTCCTTTCAACCAGAGGCAGTTGAGTAATATGTATTTTCACCATTTCATAATAATTCTATACGAATTGTAAATCATATCATGAAGTCTCTCTGAGGTTGGTCACTTTCTCATGTAAAGGTTTTTTTATCATCATGACCATGTGTTGGATGAGACTTAGTAACAGGAGGCCAATGTACGAACACTACGGACAGAGTTTTTTTCATACATTCTTGATCACCCTAGAGAGGGAAATTAAGGTATAAATTTCTTTAATGGGGAAGTTTTTAAGAACATTATTTTTCTTTGAAGTACAGATCTCTTTTTTCCATCCACACTTATTTTAATAGCTTAAATATAGCCTAATGTGAGTGAATGTTGAGGTCATAGAGGGATCGAGGTGTCTGGGGATATTTTGGATCCCAATACCCATGTTTTGGGTGAAAATATTAGGCCTCATGGTTTGGTAAACCATGTGGGTTCGGCCGCATGGCCATGCAACCAGGTCTTTATTTTTATAAAATATTAACATAGGTATTTATCATGGTTTTCACAGATTTTGTAAACTATTTAGGAAAATTGTGCACTATTCCCCTATGATACAGGTGCCCATGCACGATTGGTGCATGGTTTTCCAAAATGTGCACCTAAACTGTGCAACCCAGTAAGTTTTTGATTTTTTACAATTTTTAATTAAATTAAAAAATATAATTTTAACCTAAATTAAGGTTTCAACCATTATATAGAAACCTCACCCTCATATTGGAAATATCTCCTTCGATCCTAATTATAAATTCAAATATACTTTTCATACAAACATGGATTCATGCGTGGTTCATCTCCTAAGATCTATAATGGTAAGGCATTAATTCCTTTTTAGTCATTCTTGATTCTTATCTCTATTGGATGCACTATTTGGATTTAGGCTCATATGCCCTAATTTCTCGTTCTTCATCTGTTATTCATATTTCTCCTAATCGAGGTTGAATTAGAGCCTCATACTGTAGGATCTATCAAGCATGGACCTATGGTAGGTGGTCTCGGGACTTTCTATTAAATTCAGATAATTTATATATGTCATCGTGTAGTGCACCCATTTCCTGGGTGTTACATTAAATTGAAATTGGATCCTATTATTTCTAGAAAAGTTCTAGGTAATTAAATAGGCTTGTTAATTCTTTTTACAGTTTAAGAACCTTTAATAAACCACCCCTTTGGGTGTGTTGGTTAAATGGATACTTTGATGGGTTATGCCTTGGACACCCCTTGAGGTGTGCCTTTATCCCTTTCATGGGTTGTTAAAAATGGAATTGGTTATAAATGAAATTACAATGTTGATGGATTTTAAAATGAATGATTAAGGGTAAGGGATAGATGAGTTGACCCTTGGCCCTATATAGGTAATAGAATGTTTATTCTTGTGTTTCCTTGTATTTTCTTGCCCATGTGAGTAAAGTAGAGGCTATACCTTGAGTTGATGCAATTGGCTTGAATTGCTTTAATTTTTGGTTTTCTCAAGTGATATTTATGATAACTAATTAATGTGATATCTTGATATGCTTGGTAGGCCTTTTATATTAAAATGGACTTGTGATTATTTGAATTCCTTTGAATTTCTAAGACCATGTGAGTTAAAGAGATTTTATTCCTTTTGATGGATTATTTATGTATTTTATTCCTTATATATGAAAATTCCCAAATTATTTATGCTGAGATCATTCTATGTTATAGATTGATCAAGAATGGGAAGCTCATTATCTTATTATGCCCAAGTGATTAAATGAAAGGCCATGTTTGAGGTTGGTCTGTATTGAGTCACCCTTTTTAGGTAAGTTATAATGGATGCCCTTGGTTTTGACCTTGGCATGTTTAATGAATTGTTAAAATGAAATGGAATTGTTCAAATGATAAAAATCCTTGGGTGATACATGGATTAAAATTATAATTCCCTGGATAAACTCATGTGACTATGGACCTTTATACCTTGAGTGATACATAGATTCACATTAGAATTCCATGGATGGATGAAATAGCTAATATAGTGATTAAATGGGCATTACATGGATCCAGGTGAGGGATTCCATAGAGGTACTCATTGAGGATATACTTATATGACAAGTGATACTTGGAATCCAATGGATTACCAATGAATAACTCATATAGAATGGAATTTATATGATTTCTAAAGCGATACATGGTTTCATTATAGGTTTACTAGGGACGGGGCTTGTAGGGTGTTGGTTAATTACACTTTGAGTGATACTTGAATTCAAACTTAGGAATGTCAATTAAGGAATTAGGTACTATATGAATTAAATGAAATGGAATGAATTATAATGTGTCTCCAAGACAAAGTATAAGGTTTTGGTCAGTCATAACTTATATTGTTTAGATGGGCTTTCGAGGAAATTTTTGTGCTTCCAGTTACGTGGGGATACTGGGCTTGATCCTGATCTTGAGACATATAAAGTCATTATAATTGAATCATTAAATGAATATGAATTCAATTATATGAATGTAAATGAAAACTAGTACATATAGTATGTTTAATTTTGAGTACTTCCTTGCTTACAGATTTTCTTATTTAACATTGTATACTATATATATTCACTAACTAATTGTCCAAGACCATGGTGGTTTCCTACTGAGATTTAGTCTCACACCCTATTTGAGCCCCTTTTTGGGACACAAATAGATTATATGATTGTAGGTGTTGATAAGGGAATGCTTAATTATACAGGTATTTTATTTGATGGTTAAGAGTATGAGAGAATGGGACCAATATTAGGCTTGCGATGCTACTGATATTCTTTTGGTCATTTGAACTTTTGGGATAGGAATTGTATATTTCTGTTGTGTACATATTTTGGATGTTTTATTAGAAACATGTGGCATGTATCATCATATTGTATATGGTATGACTTCTATATTTGTTTATACTATCAGTCTCCCACTATTTATTTCTATTGTATGGTTTACTACTTCCTCTACTGGTATCTATTATTAATATTCTGATGTGTTGCACTCTATTAATGAGAATATAGTCTCTCCAAAGACTCACCTAGGCCTTCGATGCTAGTAAGAAGCCTGTGGATTTTAGTGATATGCACTTGAGGCCATGTGACACACCAGGATCGGGGAACCTTTCAGTGGCATCTAGGTTTGGGTTCTTACATAGAATAAATAAACAAGTAAGCTATGGAGGAACAAATAGAACAACTCACAATAAATATCTCAAAAGCCACTATGGTAGTGTCTAATACATGGATGCATGGAATGATGTAATACAAAATGAAATAGAAAGATACAAGCATGCTATAAATTAGTACAAAAAGGAAATAATACATAAATAGATCCATTAGAATCTCAAGCCTATGACCGATCCTCTGCTCCTTAGCTCCAACTAGGTAAGAAAATAAACTACCTGTAGTAGTTCCTTTTCTCTTATTAATACCTGCAGAAAGATAATATTCCCAGGTACCAAAGGCATCTAGAGTAGGGTGTGATATAAAAATATCAGTAATCCACCACCAATAGTGTATGTGTAATCTGAGTAGTTCTTGTAACTAAACATCGCGTTGGTATAATCAGGATAGAAAAAAAAGGCTGAAATAAATAACCATACCACTCAGGTTCTTATAGGAAACATGGAGGTTCAACTTTATTTGGATAATTTCTTGGAGTATTGACTTATCATGTCCCTATATATATAATTAGTAATAATATATATATATATATATATATAGTTTACTTATATATTTTGTAACACCCCGAGATTTTATGAGAAATATTATTTTTAATTTCTTTGTTGTCTTGTGTTGTACGCTACACCAAGATTATCTTGCGTTGTACGCAACACCGTATTAGCTTGTAGTATACACAACACTATTCTTGGTTTGTGTTACACGCAAGAGAAACCTTCCTCGATAGGTTGCATTGTACGCGATACCGAGTTTCACTAAACAACGATATGTTATTAAAATATTATATAAAATAGTCATTATGAATAGTAATACCCACTTTTGAGATTTTATAAATTTTATCTTTCAAAATGGACTTCATTTTTGGATTCAAAATATCAAAATTAGACTAGGGTGAATTTTTTGTATTTTTCTGAAAACATTCAATTTTTTATGAATAGTGAAAACACTTAGTTATTGATTAAAACCGACTTTTTATTTAAATAATCATTTATTTTTTAAAAAATTATTTTAGGTCAAAATAGATACATAATACCTATATAAGTTCAATGTAATTCATTGGAGTCATTTTATAATAATTTTAGATATATACAAATTTTATTGAACTTTTTACCATCTTTTACCCACCACTTAGGAGCATTTGCAAATTTACATAAAACTAAATTTTACCACATCGGTGAGTTGAATTTCAAAAATCTAAGAGACACGGTTAATATCAGTAAGTAAAATATTGTTCAATGATTTGCAAATAATTTTTGGTTAATAGTAACTTTTAACTTTTATTTACCACGGTTAAAAGTAAATAGGGTAATTAAGGTTAAAATGATATTATTATTATCCTAAAACATTTCATAATTCTATTTTATAAGTTTAATTCGACCAAAAACAACCTTAGGAATAAAATATTACACTTTAGGTCCACTTGTATTATATTAGGACATTTATTATTAATTTATTTAAAGAAGAGTTAAAATAGTTAAAATCAAAGTTTAATAACTAAAACATTTTTAATATAGGGTTATACATAAGATAAATTAGACTATAAATATTCATTATAAAGAAAAAAACTATTTCCTACATAATGGTTTTTTATTTATATTTTTTAGACATTAAATAATTTAATTTATTTATTACACAATGATGATGAAATAATTACCTTATTAATGAAATATTAACATCATTGATATTATAAATACACAAATAAATGTAATTTGAGACTTTTTATTAATTAAACTAATTTTCTAGGCTAATATAACATATTAGGGTTGGTTATAGGAATTGTTTTCGAAGTAATAATGCTTTTTTGAATTTAGAAAAAACAGAATACCAAATAGTGTCAAAATTGACATAAAAGAGTTTTTAAAACAAATATTATATTAGTAATTGATATAATGGTCCAAAAAATCTAAGGTTATGAAAAAAGAATTATAAAATAATATATATGACATTAATGAACCTATTGGGGTTCTATTGGCAGTTTATAGTATGTTTATTAACCATATAGTGTAAGAATACAAGAAGACACGGTAAAAGTTAAATTATTTAACTTAGAGTTAAATCTAAATGATAAGGTTAAAATGGTAACCTAAACTTGTCTAAAACCTATTGGTTGAAATTATTTTGACCCATACCCACCATATACTAGAAATAAGTCACTTGGTATCCCTTATAAACCGAATATGAACTTATTATAAAATAATATTTTATGTTTTTTCTAAGGTGCCCCTCACACCTCTTATAAAAGGGCACTCCCCCTTCTCACTAATTGACACATCAAAAGACATTTGGCTCGGACAAACCCTACCCAAATACCCTATAAACTATCGTAATTTCATCCTAGAGGCCTTACTTTAGTCATAAAGCCATCCTAAGGAGCCCTTTTGATCAAATCAAAAGGAAGAACCCGAAGAAGAGGTAAATATCTCGCCCCCTATTTCAAGTTCCTTTCTTCTTCCACTTCCTCCTTCCTTGTTGTTTCCATTATAAAATAATAAATCTAGTATCTTATATATATTGTGATGTTATTATAAAAATTTTACAACCATATTAGTTATTTTATCCATCCTATGAATGAAAAAGTCACCACATGTGCGTACGTACGGCTTACCGTCTCCACGTCGTGGTGTAGTTTGTTATTCAAACATTTCATCATTTGGATGGGTATAATAATGAATATAAATGATATAAATAATAAATATAACATTAATATGATTCTGTATATATGATATACCATCCAATTATATATGATTTTAATATCAAAAGAACGATATCATCGCTCGTGCGTACGTACGGATTACCGTCTCCACGAACGCGATGAGATTCATTTTCCATGATTAACCATTCAAGAATGATTATAAAGTATATATAATAAATATTAATTAAATATATGACATATTAATGATACTGGATTTATTTATATGTTATTTACTTACTTTCATTCAATTTAATAAGGAAACGAAAACAGCGTTCATGCGTACGTACGGCCTACCGTCTCCCTGAACGGTGTATTTCGTTCCATTTATCGATATATCATATATATTTATATAACGAATATATATTATATATAAATCTTTTTTTACATACTGGAATTATATAAATCAGGATATAAGTAATAATATCAAGAACAACAAGTTGAAACACGTAGGATAAGTGAAACAATTTTACCCAAAACGCTGCTTTAACATGGAATTTACAAAAGAACAGGTAATATAAAGTCATAAGTGAATAATATATGTTATAATAAATATTATGATGCTTGTTTTACAAGTTAATAATATTTTTAAACCCACTATACAGGATTCGTGGACACATATGAAAGGAATTGGACATAAGTTAAGGGATAATTTTGCAATCTCATTTTTATTCAGGATTGCTTATACATAAGTATTTACTGGGGTTATATTTTTAATCCATTCCCATAAAATGTTTTTCATAAAGTGTTTAATATTCTTCCATGTATGTTTAATTTCATTTTTACCCCTCTTTGAATTTTACTTTGTGTTATGGAAGTAATCTTTCTTTTGTTTACCAAACGAGGTACTTTTTGACTTTTTCGGTAAAAGTAAGAGGAGAATGTTTTTTTAACTTATACGACATGAACAGCTTTATATGGTTTCATAAATCCTTTTCTTCATGAATATTACTCTACAAGATTTCATTATTATTTTCAATAAAATCCTTTTCTTTTAAAATTGTGTGTCATTTTCTGAAAAGAAAATGATTTTGAAGAAGAAAGGATATTTTCCTCAAAAATTCATCTCAAGTGTTTTATCAAAACTATTTTCTATCTAAGATGAAATTATTTAGTATGTTTATGTTTAAATTATAATGTCTATATTATTTACATGGTTTTATTTTTATTATGATGAAATGATATCTATATGTTTTATATGTATTATTTCATGATGGGATGATGTTTATGAAACCCATTTTATTCTTTGGGTTATGATGAATGATTTATGTTTATTTTGTGGCACGTGAATGAATGATTTCATTATCAGATGGTTGGGAAATATATCTCCATCCAATTCATTGGGTAAAGATTTATATCTCATGAGATATACATGGATGGAATGGCAAGTGAATCCGGTTCAGTAATACAGGGCTGGAATGACAAGTAAACCTGGTTCAGTAATGGACTTTGTCCACTATGATGGTCTTTGTAGCAATGCCTTGGATACTATGTAAATCATAACATGTGCTTAATGGTTTAAAAAATTAAATTTTTTATTCCCATGTTATTTTATCATGATTAATTTTCCTTTATGATCTATTCCTTACGTTCTTCCAAGATTTATTTCACGACTCAAGATCTTGATGTTTAAACATTATGTTCATGTTTTTATGTTAAAATGTATATGGTTTATTTTATTTTCTCCAGGCTTACCCTTACATAGAATTTGATCTCACCCTTTATATGTTTTCTTTTCCCCATGATATAAATAAATGTTTTAGGTAAGAAAACAAAAGGGGAATATCTTTATGGGAGATGTTGAAGATCTTTCACCATGATTAGAAGATTATGTTCTGAGTTTCCAAAGACACTAAACTATTATGGTCCTTGAGTGTTGGTTCTTGTTATGTATTAAGTATTACAAAAAAGTAATGTAATGTCCATATACGTCAAGCTTGGTTCTCTACAGTTGGTATCAGAGGAAAGGTTTAGTTAACCTTTGGAAACTGGGATGCAAAATCTTTAGTGAGATCCCTAGAGATATTTGTAAGGTATGTCTAGGGATGTCCCTATGGTTAATTATAAGTATAGGTTATAGTCCTAGAATTACGATAATGATTTTAGAATTAAACCTAATATGATAGATATTGAAGGTACTCCCCCTTTATTATGTAGTTTTCCTAGCATGATTTTTTCCTCTCACACTATAAATATTTTTTTTGGGGGGGTTTAGAAAATGGCTAGAAATAGGAAGATTCATGATAATGGAGGATATGATGGACAATGGAATGATCTTCTTCTTGATCAACCAAATGAAACAGGATTTGGAATTCCAAACATCGTTATTATTACAAATCAGCAATCTCATAATATGATCAATAATCTCAACTTTGGTAAGTTTCTTGACTCAGATAATAAGAGAAATATGGAGTTTCATGATGATCATAGAGGAAAGAAATTTCAATTTCTATCTTGTAAATCATGTGGTAAGAGACATCAGGGAGAATGTTTCAAAGGAACTAGAAGATGCTTTGGGTGTGTAAAAGAAGGGAACAAAGACATTAAGTGCGAAGGAAAAGGTTCAGTTAACACCATGGAGAAGGATAATGGTATTGCTAAGACATCAAAAACGATTAAATGTTTTAAATGTGGAATTTATGGGCATTATGCAAACCAATTCCCTAAGGTAAAATATCTTGAAGAGAATCAGCATGGTCATATGAGTAGTATTTATGTTGATGATGATGAAGAGACTACAAATGATATATGAGATGAATGAAGTGTTGAGGAGTAAAATGATGAAGCTCTGTCAATGGTTTAAGCAGGTAGTGGAATGATTGTATGTTTATCAAGAGTTATGTTGTCTGGGTAATTTAATGGTACTATGGAATAAAGAAACATCTAAGGATTCTTACACTATTGTTTTTTCTAAAGTATTTGAAATTATATGTTGAATGGTACAGGTAACCATGAAAGGTTATTCAGATATTTTTGGAAAATAGATGATATGCACATAATGAAGGGATAAAGAGATAATGAGATGTTTGATAGTATTAATGAGATCATGACTGATATAAGGACAAAGTGATATCATGGTTTGAGTATATAGAAATTTTGGGATTTTGGTATGTTGAAAGAGTTAAATTTTTAAAGCATTCATTATTTCACAAAGATTATTTGTTAATTCATGTTTCAAGAGAATACATGATTAAAGAATTCACATATTTGTTATGTGAACAACAAGATATATATTTGGATATATGGGGGATAAATGATGGTATTCAATGCTTGTTAAATGACCTTTCTAGTATTAATATTCTTTATACTATGAGATTGGATAGAAGTATTTTTGATAAGCCTAAAGGTTGGAATGGATTAAGTTGGATATTAGATAGTATTGTTTAAGGCTAAAACTTTTTTTTCTATAATGTTATAATAGTATAGTTTAAGAAAAAGGACAACCTACAGGACGGGCAATAACCCATCACGTCAAACATGGTTGCGGGAATCGAACCCACAACCGAAGTGCGACAGGCCTTTATTGCCTACCACAGGCCTACAGGAAGTCCCTTTTTAGTAGAAATTAGTTTTATTTTAAGTGGTATAATATATGAAGTATAAGTCCATTTTTGGAACCATATACGATTAATCTCACCATAGATGGACTTATGTATATTTAATAACTTTGGCTAACCTTTTGTTTGAGATAGATGGAATGACCTATCATTCTATCGCATGATCTGCTAACATTTCACGAATGGAAAATTCATCTTTATTTCATTAAGATATGAAGTGTCAATTGTTCAAGGAATGACCAACGGTGAGATTGTACCAAAATCAATTAAGTATTTCTTATAATTCCAATTTTTCAACTTTAGGGAAATGATCTTGAAAACCAAAAATGATGTCCAAGATGGTAGCTTATATCATCACAAATTTATGGATTTGTGATTGTTGGATTTTTCATAGCTATGTTATCTACCACTCTCCATCAGAACTTGATGGTTAGATTTCTCTTCCATATCCATATTTTCACCTATGTTCTTCTTTGTGGAAACCCAGTGATGCTTTAATTTGGGTAACCATTAAGTCTCTTTTTAAAATTATGTTTTAGTATTCCTGTTTACAATGTGGGTTTCTATGAATGAAACTTTAAAGTAGTAAACCATTTATAAACCCAACCAATTTCAAGGGGGAAATTCATTTTAAGGGGGGTAGAATGTAACACCTCGAGATTTTATGAGAAATATTATTTTTAATTTCATTGATTTCTTGTGTTTTACGCTGCACCAAGATTACCTTGAACTATATGCAACACCGTATTAGCTTTTATTATACGTAACACTATTTTTATCTTACGTTACATGCATGAGAAACCTTCCTCAATAGATTTCATTTTACGCAATACCGAGTTTCACTAAGCAATGATATTTTATTAAAATATTATATAAACTCGCCATTATGAATAGTAATACCCACTTTTTGAGATTTTATAAATTTTATCTTTGAAAATGGACTTAATTTTTGGATTCGTAATATCGAAATTAGCCTAGGGTGAATTTTTTTATTTTTATGAAAACATTCAATTTTTGATGAATAGTGAAAACACTGAGTTATTGGTTAAACCAACTTTTATTTAAATAATCATTTATTTTATTTAAATTTATTTTAGGTCAAAATAGATACATAATACCTATATAAGTTCAATGTAATTAATTGGATTCATTTAATAATAATTTTAGATATATAAATATTTTATTGAACTTTTTACCGTCTTTTACCCACCTCCTAGAAGCATTTGCAAATTTACATAAAAAATAATTTTATCGCTTCTGAGAGTTGAATTTCAAAAATCTGAGAGATTCAGTTGATATCAGTAAGTAAAATGTGGTTCAATGTGATTAAAATAATTTTTTGTGAATAGTAACTTTTAACTTTTATTTACCACGGTTAAAAGTAAATAGGGTAATTAAGGGTGAAATGATATTATTATTACCATGAAACATGTCCCAATTCTATTGGATAAGTGTAATTCAACCAAAAAAAACCTTAGGAATAAAATATTACCCTTTAGGTCCACTTGGATTAGATTAGGACATTTATTATTAATTTATTTAAAGAAGAGTTAAAATAGTTAAAATCAATGTTTAATAACAAAAACATTTTTAATATAGGGTTATACATAATATAAATTCTACTATAAGTATTAATTAGAAATATAAAAATATTTACTACATAATTGTGTTTTATTTATATTTTTTAGATATTAAATAATTTAATTTATTTATGAAACAATGATGATGCAGTAATTACCTTATTAATGAAATATTAACATAATTGATATTATAAATACCCAAATAAATTTAATTTGAGACTTTTTGTTAATTAAATTAATTTTCTAGGTTAATATAACATATTAGGGTTGGATATAGTAATTGGTTTCTAAGTAATAATGCTTTTATGAATTTAGAGAAAACAAAATACCAAATAGTGTCAAAATTGACATAAAGGACTTTTTAAAACAAATATTATATTAATAATTGATATATTGGTCCTAAAAGTCTAAGGATCAGAAAAAATAATTATATAATTATATATATGACATTAATAAACCAATTGGGGTTCTATTGTTAGTTTATAGTAAGTTTATTAACCATATAGTTTAAGAATACAAGAAGACACGGTAAAAGTTAAATTATTTAACTCAGAGTTAAATCTAAATTATAATGTTAAAATCTTAACCTAAACTTGTCTAAAACATATTGGTTGAGAGTAGTGCTACCAATAACAACCCTAGACTCGAACTAAGTCACTTTGGAGCCATTATAAACCGAATATGAATTTATTATAAAATAATATTTTCAGTTTTTTCTAAGGTGCCCCTCACCCCTCTTATAAAAGGGCACTCACCCTTCTCACTAATTCACACCTCAAAAGCCATTTTTATCGGCCAAACCCTGCCCAAATACCCTCTCAACTATCCACAATTCATCCTAGAGGACTTAATTTAGTCATAAATCCAACCTAATGAGCCCTTTTGATCAAATCCAAAGGAAGAACCTAAAGAAGATGTAAATATCTCACACCTATTCCAAGTTCCTTTCTTCTTCCACTTCCTCCTTCTTTGTTGTATCCATTATAAAATAATAACTACAGTATATTCTATATAATTTGATTTTATTATAGAAATTTTACAATGATGTTATTTATTTTATCCATCCTATGAATGAAAAAGTCACCTCACGTGCGTACGTACGGCTTACCATCTCGACGTCGTGGTGTAGTTTGTTATTCAAACATTTCATCATTTGGATAGGTATAATAATGAGTATAAATGATATAAATAATAAATATAAAATTATGATGATTCTCTGTATATGATATACCATCCAATTATATACAATTTTAATATCAAAAGAATGATATCATCGCCCGTGCGTACGTAAGGATTACCGTCTCCACGAACGCGATGAGATTCATTTTCCATGATTAACCATTAAAGAATGATTATAATGTATATATAATAATTATTAATTAAATATATGACATATTAATTATACTGGATTTATTTATATGTTATTTACTTACTTCCATTCAATTTAATAAGGAAATGAAAACAGCGTTCATGCGTGCGTACGGCCTACCGTCTCCATGAACGGTGTATTTCATTCCTTTTATCGATCTATCATATATATTTATATGATGAATATATATTATATATAAATCATGTTTTACAATCTGGAATTATATAATTCAGGATATAAGTAATAATATCAATAAAAACAAGTCGAAACACATACGATAAATGAAATGATTTTACCCAAAATGTTGTTTTAACATGGAATTTACAAAAGAACGGGTAATAAAAAGTCATAAGTGAATCATATATGATATCATAAATATTATTATGGTTTTGTTACAAGTTAATAATATGTTTAAACCCACTATATTGGAGTCCCAGATACATATGGAAGGAATTGGATAGAAGGTAATGGATAATTTTGCAATCTCATTTTTATTCGAGATTGCTTATACGTAAGTATTTACTGGGGTTATATTTTTCATCCATGACCATAAAATGTTTTTAATAAGTTCTTTAATATTATTCCATGTATGTTTAATTTCAGTTTTACCCCTCTTTGACTTTTACTTTTTTTATGGAAGTAATCTTTCTTTTGTTTACCATACGAGGTACTTTTTGACTTGTTTCGGTAAAAGTATGAGGAGAATGTTTTTTAACTTATACGGCCTGAACAGATTTTTATGGTTTCATAATGCCTTTTATTCATGAAGATTACTCTATATTATTTCATGATTATTTTCAATAAAATATTTTTGTTTTCAAATTGTGTGGTATTTTTTGAAAATAAAATTATTTTGAAGAAGAAATGATATTTTCCTCAAAAATTCATCTCAAGTATTTTATCAAAACTATTTTACATCTAAGATGACATTATTTAGCATGTTTATTTTTCAAGTATAATTTCTATATTATTTACATGGTCTTATTGTTATTATGATGAAATGATATCCATTTGTTTTATATGGATTATGTGATGATGGGATGATGTTTATGAAACCCATTTTATTCTTTGGGTTATAATGAATGATTTATGTTTATTTTGTGGCACACAAAAGAATTATTTCATTATGAGATGGGCGGGACCTATATCTCCCTCCAATTCATTGGGTAAAGATTTATATCTCATTATATAGACATGGCTAGAATGGAAAGTGAATCAGGTTCAGTAATACAGGTATGGAATGGAAATTAAACCCAGTTTAGTAATGGACTTTGTCCACTATGATGGTCTTGGCAGCAATGCCTTGGCTACTATGGAAATCATAAAATGTGCTTAACGGTTTCCAAAATTACGTGTTTTATTCCCATGCTATTTTATCATGATTAATTTTCTTTTATGATCTATGCCATACGTACTTCCAAGATTTATTTCACGACTCAAGATCTTGATGTTTAAACTTTATGTTCATGTTTTTATGTTCAAATGTATGTGGTTTGTTTTATTTTCTCCATGCTTACCCTTAATGAGAATTTGAGCTCACCCTTTATATGTGTTCTTTTCCCCAAGAAATAAATAAAGGTTTTAGGTAATAAAACAAAAGGGGAAGATCTTTATGGGAGATGTTGAAGATCTTTCACCATGATTAGAAGATTATGTTCTGAGTTTCCAAAGACACTAAACTATTACGGTCCTTGAGTGTTGGTTCATGTTATGTATTAAGTATTCCGAAAAAGTAATGTAATGTCCATGTACGTCAAGCTTGGGTCTCTAAATATTTCATGAACCTATATGAACCAAGTATGTGTAGATGAAAGTGGCCATATACATGGAATACAAGTGTTGGATAGACTGGGGTGTAACTCATACATCCATCACCAGTCTAATAACTCTATAAGATCATGAAATATGGTACATTCCCTATATCCCAAAAAGAGTGAGATACGTCATGCAAAAAACTCATGATGGTGAGTGAGCCACCATATAAAAACTCAAATCATTGAACGTGGAACATAAATCATAATTCCAATATTGTATCACTGGTGTGATACACCATTCTCAACACCTGATATAAGGGATTGTGATATCACCATGCTCAATAATCCCTTACCATCATATCATAGCCTCTATAAAGGTGAATTATAATTATAATCAGCATGGGTATTTACATTCTATCCATATATTTTATCTATACCATATACACAATCACGGAATAATAATTTATAGCATAATACATAATGAATAACTTCTTATGTATGTCACTATCCAAGTTCAATTCCATTTAAAACATTACAATTCATATGAAGCGATTTATAAAGCAGAAACAAGGGTCTTGTCCATAACATCCCTCAAGGTCATTACATTTATAACCAATTGATTCAATTTAAGAAAATTATACTATATTTCATTATCCATTTCACTTGATCAAATCCATTCAATTTACTATGACATGAAATATCACTTATAAGGGTCAAAAGGATTAATTAGGAGGTGATATAGGAAATAATTCAATTTCATACTTTGGTAATTTCAATTAATAAAAGAAAAAACACCTAAGAGTAGTCTTTTTTTTTCATATAACACTCTTGTATCAAGGTAAACAACATTTAGAAGCCAATTTGTTAGCTCATTAGAAGTTATGGGCATTTTGAACCAATTGGCTATAATGGCCAATTCTACTTGGAATACCCGATGGGTATCCATAAGTGTGGAAACTAGCCTCTAAGACACTAAATAAGATTCAATAAATATGTATCTAGGACAAAGGTTCAATTATACATACAGGAATGGATTAAAGATATCGGAGAAGCGGTCCAATTCCCTGAAATTAGGGCAAACATCCTCCACCTAAATAGCATAATGGATGGAAAGATAAAATTTGGTAGGCTTTGAGAGACAAGATAATATTACTTAGAGGGATCCAATGCTTTTAACAGATCAAAGAACATAAATGGGATAGAAAAGTTTCTTCAATTCCAAGGTGTGGGTGTTCTTGAGCTAAAAGAAGGAAGGAAAGGGGTATTGGTCCGCATGAGGAATAAAGGGAGAGAAGAAATAAGATTAAAACTTATGTGTGGGGAAAATTTTAATTTTACCTAAAAATATCATTTTGCAAAACTTTTCTACACGACTTGGCCAAAACATGATTAGTTCACAACTAATTGGGGGCATACCACATGTTTATGTGCATTGTTTTACTAACCGTGCACAAACCGTGTTGAATGCCTCTAACCCATATCTGAAAATGGTCGCACGGTCATCCTCCATAGGTCCCATGGTTGTAGAAAAACTGTAAATCCAAGTTCCATCTTCCCATTTCTGGGATTCAGGCTTCAAACAACCTCTGGACACTCCGGTGACCTTCTTGACATGATTGGACATATTTGTTAGGGTCCTTTAACGTATTCAAATTGAAAAACAAAGGATCTTTACCTTACTTAAAATAAGGTTCATTATAAATTCTCACTAAACAATGATGATATAATAAACTTAGTACCTTACATATATTAATATATTATTTTGTTAAGGTAATGACTTAAAACTATCTCTTATTCCATCAAATGAATTACAAAATCATTATTTTTTTGTACGACGAACTACAACCTCTTGAACTGATGTTATTTTTTTTTCATCACTGCCACTCATAGAATTATATAATGATTTATTTATTTTTTATAAATTATTTATATAATATTATATGATTTTTGAATCTTTATATCACATATTCCTTTTATACATTCCAATTTGTAGGAATACAATAATTTCTTTCATGTGTATGACAGACAACTGCCTCACGAAGTGATGTGATTCGCTCTTCACATATGCTTTACATGGAAGGTAATAAAGGCATGTATAAATAAACATATGTTAAATATTTTAAATAAAGAAGATTTTTTATGGTAATATATTATTTACATTTATTTATTAGAATTTTTATATAAAATAGAAATAGTGTCACGACATACGTACGGCCTATCGTATCAATGAATGGTGTATTTCCCTTTATATATCTAACATTTATGAATTAATATAAATAAATACATACTGAATTTATATGGTATTTATATCATGGTTAACATTATGGATATTATGTAACCTTGTCAAAGTAATAGGACTAAAAATATGAAATCAAAACATACATGAAAAAAGCAGTTATTACTCGAAACATGTCTTTAACATGGAATTTTTAATAAATGTGTAATAAAATTTCATTATTAAAACATATATGGTATGATATATATAATTAAGGTTCTATAATAGGTTTATAATAAACTAAAATATATTATATAGGAGGTTCAAATTTGTAAAAAGTATATTGAGACTTAATGTAATGGATTTCTATCTCACTATGTACCTCTATGAGACACATGCCCAATTCATCGCATATTTATATTACATGGTGTATATAATTCCCATTAATGTATTTTATGATGCTTCACCTGAAAATTATTGGGATTTACATATCTATTTTATTATCTCTCTTTCATGGGGCTTATGATTCAGTGTTACCAAAGTGGTAATGGTTTTATGATATTATCTCATTATTTATCAAGTTTTTTTATGTTTATGCCTCTGATTATGAAATATTGTGACCCATATATCAACAAACTCATTAATTTTTTTCTCCTATAGTTATAACATTTGAATAATTTTTTTCTTTAATTTTCCTCTCTTTATGTACAAAAGAGTTCAAAAGAAGCATTTAAGAAAAAATTTCTTTATTTCTCTCTTTGCTCGAAAACACTTTTTTCATCCAAAAACATGTTTTCTAAAACTGTTTTAAATATGTTTCTAACATTATATAAAGTATTTAGTAAAGAAATTTTACCCATATTTTAATTTTTACAAAATGTTTTTAAATTATTCTTTATGTCATTTTCTAAATAATTCTCATTTTTATTTTTTTGAAAATGTGAAAGGAATATTTTCTTTAACATGTACAGTATGAATGATATTTTCCACCATCATGAACAAATAATTATTTTTAAATATTCCATTATAATTTTAAAATTTTATTTCTAATGAAAATTATTTCCAAAATTATTTATGAAGTTTTATATAAAAAATACTACAAAAAAGTAATCTTCCTCAATAAATGTTCCAAGTGTCTTTTCAAACTCACTTTCTATCTAATATGACATCATTTACTGTTAATTATGATTTAATCAGGATATTATCCAAGTATATCATTCTTATTATTTCTCTAAATGGTTTATTTTTATCATGAAAATATGTTTATGAAACCTATTTATTTTCATGGGTTATACCATAATAAATTTCGTATGAAACCTGCTTCTTTTTCCACTGGTTATGCTATGATAAAATGTATATGAAACCCATTTATTTTACATGGGTTATGGTATGATTTAATAATTATGAAAAAAATTTATGTTTGTGGGTTCTGATATGATGGATGTTTTATAATTTTATGGAACACACATATATGCTTTTCATTATGTGATGGTGGTTACGTTATAGCCATGGATGGTGGTTACATTATAACCAAGACGGTTGGGGCCTATATCTCCCTCCAATGCATTGGGTAATGATTAATGTTATATGATATCAAAGGTAAAATGGGAGGTTATCTCAATCTTGAATAAGGGTATATGGGGGTTATCCCATGCCTGAAAGAGGGTACATGGGAGGTTATCCAAAGCCTGAAAGAGGGTACATAGGAGGTTATCCCAGGCCTGAAGCAGTAAGATGGGTGGTTGGACCATGACTAATATGTTATAAATATCTTGGTGGGTATAATTGACATAATATGTTCTATAATTATGTATATTCTATAAATCTGTGTCTTATACCAATGTTATTCTATCATGGATCTTGTTTTTTGATCCAATTATGATCCATGTCTTATAAACTACCATGATTTATGTCATGGATCATGTGAATTACCAATATTACATTGGGTATGGTTCTCATATGTTATTCTAATGTTATCATACCCATAGGCTCATTTTATATTAATATCTCCCTTGATTATCCTTACGGAGCATCTAAGCTCACCATATCTTATGTTTTCTTTCCTGAGGATATGAAAAAAATGTATTATGTATGATATTTCTAATAAGATTACTATTTATTAAGAACTTTTTGGGAGATGGCGTAACTCTATTATGGACTTTTTTTTTAGTCCATGTTTCTAAATTAACTAGACATAATTTTTTGGCATGGGTCATTATATTATGTAATGAATATTCACCTATTAGGATTTAACATTTATGTATGAAAATTTTGTGTATTTATATTTCGTATCTGATGAAGGTTTAGTTAACCTTTGGAAAGTTGGATGAGAAAACTTTAGTAAGTTCCCTTAGGATATTTTTAAGTATATGTCAAAGGATATGTCTAAGGATGAGTCAAAGTATAGGAAAATGTCCTATAAATTTAGTAAAGGATAGATTGAGTGGTTTCCAAGAAATTATATGCACACTTGGATAATGAAAGTATATGTGGCTCTGGCATAAAGGTATCTTGGTGTACTAAATTCGAAAAGGGTGCAATGAGATATATTTGGTCATCAACTAGTACATGAAAAATTGACTTTTTGCACACCGTTCTTGAAACTCTTAAGGGATATTGTTTGAAAATCCACAAAGTCATTATGATCTATTATGAAGGATTTGAATAATGACCAAGAATGGACTAGGTTAAGCCTAAGGTGTCCTAGATTGAAAAAAATGCCATGATTTAGACATACAATAAATTATTTTTCATGATTATGTGGTTTTCAACTATTTTTAGTTTTTCTAACACTATGATTTATAGCTTTAGTCAATGGTTTGAATACCAAGAAACCATGTTAATACTTAGTGTGATGTAAAATACAATGATTTCCCTCTTAAATAAGACAAATGTTATGGAAGCTAGAATGAAAATTCATATTGTTACTCTCATGAATCATTCTCAATATATGAATCATTATCAACTACAAAATGAGAAATAAAGGGATCAAGATTCTGTTGAGTCCTTCATGAGACAACATCTACCCTCTTTTAGTGGGTTCACTAATCCACTAGTCACTGAGAAATGTATCATTACCATTGAAAAGATATTTTCCATTCTCTTGTGTTAAAAGCATAAAAAATATATTTTTTGTCTATCATTGGGAAGGAGAAGTAGATAAATGGTGTAAAAGTATTAAAAATAAGGGTCAAGAGAAGCTATTTGACTCCATATAATGGTATGAGTTTTAGTGGATATTGTTCAATAATTACTTCCCTCATATTCTATGAAACATTATGGCGAAGTAATTTCACAATATAAAATAGAAGGACAGTGACTCTATTGGTACTTAAAAAGATAATTTTATAAGAATTACATGGAAAACATCTAGTTTAATCATTATTACATAAATCAAAATGGATTGATTCTTTGATGGATTTATACCAAGTCATCTAAATTTGTTGGCTAAAAGAGACTTTAGTGGCTTTGATGAATTCATTTGATGTGAACTGAAGGTAGAAAGGGGAATTGTACATTCTAACCATTCTCATGATCTTGATAAGAAGAAAAAATTATATACTCATGAGAACTCAAATAAATCACATAGGGGAAAGAAATTCCAATCAACTACATGATGAAGATATGGGAACAAGCACTCATGTGAATGCCTAAGATGAATAAGAATATATGATAAGTGCGGGAATCTTATCCATCTATAAAAATAATGTAGAAGTTATGTGAGGAAAATAGTTAATCAAATGAATGGAGATATAGATTAAAGTAATTCACCACTCACACTCTAGTGTTTCGAATGTAAGGAGGTTGGGAATTATATGATTCAATTCCTCAATCTAAGGGTTAATTTGGATGATAAGTCTTTGAAACCACTAAATAAAAATGATAAAGAGAAATGTTATGAAATAAAAATGGATGAAGTGAATCATTGTGATTTTGGAAAATTATCCTCCCCTTATTAATTGGTAATTTCATGTTTTATTTAGTATGAATGAGCCATATGAAAATATTATTGTTCATCCTTTAGGGAAATATCATGTTGTTTTGTGCATTTATTATCTCCCTCAACATGGATTTTGAAGTAGTGAAATCACATTTGATATTTTATCAGTACAAGTATTAACCCAAGATTCTAATGAAAATATTTATTTATAAGATAATAGGTTATATATTTAACAAAGGGTGAATAAAAGTTATAAAGTGTATAATTCTCCAAGTAAAATTAAATTAAGTGTTTTTTAAACTATAATTGGTAAATTAGTTTAAGTTTTATGATATGTTCAAATTAATTAACACCACATTAGAGGTTTTATGCGATTAGAGTTTTTCAAGATTAAGTATATTTTAAGATACATTTCTGGAAATACATCCCTTTGGTTTTGTATATGTTTTAGTGAAAAAGTTATTTGAGGATTAATGGCCTTAATCTTTATGGTCATATGATTAAAATTAATTGTAACCTTCTATATTTATCTTATCTTTTATGTTAAGGTAATTATAGGTTGTAGTCAATATCCTAATGAATTCATGACATTTAATTTCTATCATAGAATATTTTTCTCTAGATCATGTAACACCCCAAACTTCCACAGTACGCTTCTTTTTAATAATTCAATAGCTTGTGCTACACGCAACATCGAGTTCAAGCGCACAATGACCTATCAAACTAGCCGTTTAAAAAGTTGTTATTGAATATTATTTACTAAATTTTTAATTTTATATATTCTATATAATTTTAACATTCATCTTATCTGTTTCTTATACATAATATAAGGAAAAATTCAATTTTTAGGATAAAAGAATTATTTTTCAAAAAATGAAGTTTTTCTCCTTTTACTGGAAAACCATTTTTAAATATAATATTTGGAACTTTTATAATAAATTTTATGAATTGAAATTATTCTTTATAATTGTTACATAAAATATTATTTTGGATAATGTTTTGGTGTTTTCTGATAACTTTCATATTTTAATGATTAGTGAAAAATACTCCATTTTAATTAAAAACTCCTTTTCATCTAAATTATTTATATAGTCAGATTATCTATTTAATTGGTTTTAAATTATAATTGGATTATTTTGTATCATTTAATCCAATTTTTGGTCACTTGAAGTAATTTCACATTGAAATTGGATATAAAAACAAGTCAATATTTTGATAGTTTTTACTTCTTAAAAACCTGCTTTCTGGTTTTGACAACATGAATTAATTTTAAATTAATTTCTTCCAATTATGTGTTTTGATTTTCTAAAAATAGATTTAATATTTGGAATCATATGTTTCAAATTTTTTAAATAGGTACCTTTCAATTTGGAAAATTATTAATAGAAACTTCAGTAATTATTTTTATTTACCATAGTTAAAGGGTAAATCAGGTAAATATTGGTAAAAAAATATTATAATAATATAAAACTACCCTAATATGTATCTTAATATTATTGGATGATATATTTACTACCATTATCATCATTATATCTATTTGAGGACCCCATGGATCCACTTGGGTTTGAAAATTACATGTTATAATAATTAATTTAAAGTAAACAGAAATATAACATAAACATATACCTTATTACTAAAACAATATTAAATAGAGTTATACAAGTGATATATTAAAATATAAATTTTAATTAAAAATATAAAAATATTTCCTAAATCATGGTATTTTATTTATAATTTTTATACATTAAATAATTAAATTTATTTATGATATAATAATGATGTAGTATTTTATTTATTAATTAAAGAATCAAATAAATGATATTATAAATAATAAAATAAATGTAATGTGAACATTTTTATGACATCAAATAATTTTATAGATTAATGAGAAATTTCATATTTTATTTAATTCATTTTTTATATGTAATAAAAAAAATTATTACTTTAACAAAAATATATTACTAAATAGTGTTAAAATTGAAATAAATAGGTTTTCAAAACAAATATTATTTTATTAAATGATATAAAATCAGAAAAATATAATATTTGGAAGACATACTTATATAATATTAAAATTTTCATTAATTATATTCTTGAGTTTATCTTGTTAATTTATAGTAACTATATTAACCCTATAGTATAAAAATACAAGAAGACACAGTAAGAGTTAAACTATTTAACTAAGGGTTAATCCCAAAAGATAAGGTTAATTTCATTACCTAAACTTGTCTAAAAATTATTTTATGAGATTATTTAGACCCATACCCATATTATACTCTAAAAATAACTTTTTAGAAATTTTAAACCGAAAATAATTTTATAATAAATTAATATTTCCAGATTTTCTTAAAATATCCATCACCTCTCTTATAAATGGGAACTTCTACTTCTCGTTTATTCACATATCCAAAGAACCTTGGATCAGACAAACCCTACCCAAATATCATTCTAACTTCCATCAATTCATCCTAGATTCCACCCATTGGGTAGAAAACCAACTTAAGGAGTCCTTTTGTACAAATAAAAATAAGACACATGAAGAATTGGTAATCATTTTATCCCATATTTCAAAGTTCCTTTCTTCTTCTACTTCATCTTCATAAGTTGTTACCATAATAAAATAACAAATATAGAATATACTATATTTTTATATTTTTTTATGATTATGTTTCAACCTTATTCTTCCTTTTACCCATCCTATGAAAAACAATACCCCTATGTGTGCGTATGTACGGCTTACCATCTCTACACCGTGGTGTAAACTATTCTTCATCTATGATTTATTTATATGGGTAAAATGATGAATATAAATGAATTAAATAATAAATATAACATGTTATTGTTTCTTTAAAATTCATATTCTATCCAAATACATATCATTAAACGATTAAAGAAATGATATCGTCGCTCGTGCATACGTACGGCTTACCATCTTCACGACGCGATGAGACTCATCTTACACATTCACAATCCAAGAATTATTGTATAATATAAATATTATGCATACTTATTACATATATGACATAATAAGGATATTTTAATAATATATATGCATGTGTGTGTACATATATCTCATTCACTTACTTGAATTCAATGCGATAAAAAAACGGAAACAACATTCATGTGTATGTACGGTCTATCGTCTACATGAACGGTGTATTCTATTTCATATATCTATCTATCATATATATTTATATTACAAATATATATTATATATAAATCATATTATACATTATGGATGTATGTAAATAACATTCTAAGTAATATGATCAATAATAACAAGTCAAAACACGTAAAATAAACAAAGCGATTATTACCTGAAATGTTTCATTAACTTGGTATTGTTATTAAATGGGTAATATAAAGTCATAAAAGAATCATATATGATATCATAATTATTATTATTATTATATAAGTTAAATATATGTTTAAAAACATTATATAGGAGTTTCAGACACGTATGGAGAGTATCAGACCTAAGGTAAGGGTTAATTCCTCAATCTCATTATTATCATAGATTGTTTATGTGTAAGTATTTACAGGGAAATATTTATCATCCTTGTACATTATTCATAAAAATGTTTTCAAAAATTCTTTAACTATATTATCATTTTAAATGTTTTAAATATTATTTTTCTAAATCTATTTAAATAATATCCATGTTTTCAAGCTGATTTTAAGGATTTATTTATATAGACATGATTGTTTTAAAATTTTAATTCCTCTCAAATGTTTCAAAGTGGTATGGGACACTTTGATTCAAAAATTTCTTTTAAATTAATTCCTTTATAAATTATGTGACTTTTAAATGATTTCATAAAAAAGGGGTATTTCTCTCAAAAAGTTTTACTGATTATTTTCAACTATGTCAACATCATTTGTTAGATATTATTATTTATTGTGGTTGATTTGTTATAATAAAATCTTCCATATTTTATTGAATGAGTTGTGATATTTTTGACTATAGATGTGCTATTTTTATATTATTCATGGTTAAAGTATTTTCATTTTTTATACTAGTTTTAATACAAATGTTTATGTAATGTTTCACCCTTTTTATATAAGGAATTAATTGGACTTAGAATTTTATTGGGGGACTGCTATATCCACTTGATGCATCGGTAGGTCTCATGAGACAAAATAGATATGTACTTGTCCAATGTCTGGCCTATTTATTTTTAGATGTGGATTTAGATAAGGCCATAACTGTTTATTTTTAGATGTCTTGGCCAAGGCCTCGATGATATGTTTCAAATGTATGACATTATGCATTACCTTTTTATGAGATTACTTATTGATATTTTATGTGATTATTCGACTAGTATAATATTTATGTAAAATTTTAAATGGAATTATTTGATTTATTCTTGCCATATTGTGCTGGAAATTATGTTTAAAAGGATTTTGTATCTGTTTTATACAATTCCTTAAAATTTTATTCTTATTTATGATACCTTCTGCTATATTTTTTATCCTTGCTACGTATTTGAGATCACCCCATTACTATATTTTATTTTCCCAAGATTCCAATAATTTTTTTATGTTTGATATACAGGGTTAAGCTAGGAGAATAATGGCATTCTCAAAGGATTATATATGATGTGTTTTATGTTAGAAATTGTGATATAATGTTCATTTATGTAATGTATTTTCCATTACTGATAAACTGATTTGTCCTTCGGGACATGATTCCTTGTAATCATGCCAATTTATTAAAATAATTCACCAGATCTAGGATTCTGTGGTTGGGGAAATACAGATCCACTTGCCAATATATATATATATATATATTAAGGAAGTGGTAAATTATCATGGAATGCCACATTAAATTAAATTTAATCTGGATCTAAAGTTTACATAAAAGGTTTGGTGAAGTATTAGGAAAGATCTTGATGTAGAGTTGTGTTTCATCACTGCGTATCATCCTTAGATATATTTTCAGTCTGAAGCAATAATTCAAACACTAGAGGATATGTTAAGATCTTTTTCTATGGATTTAAAAGGTAGTGGGGTTCAACGCATTCCTTTTTTTGATTTTTCTTTCAATAATATCTTTTAGTCAAGCATTCATTTACAAACTTATGAAGCCATTTATGGAAATATTTAAAGAACTCCAATGTATAGGAATGAAGTTGCATAAAATAATCTATCAAGGCTACAGTAAGATGATAAAATAAAATACAATGCTATATCCATTAAACAACATTTAATGGTAGAAAAAAGTTGACATAAATGTTATACTGATAATCATAGATGTCATATAGAATTTTAATTTGGGGAGAATATGTTTCTATACAGTTGTCTATAAAAGAAATAAGGTCAAAATAATCCTTAGGTATATCAGTCCCTTTGAAATTCTTCATTGTATCAAGATCACAGCTTATCACTTGGGGCTTCTATTAAACCTATCATAGGATCGTAATTTATTCTATGTTTATCTCTAATGAAAGTACATACCTGATCCATATCATTGTATTAAACTCAGAGGTTATATCACTAGAGCATGATATTTCTTATGAGGAACAACCATTAGAGATTCTAGATTGTACAGAAAAATTTATATGAAACAAGACCACTCACCTGGTCAATGTTTTGTGGAAAACCCACCAGTTTGATGAAGCTATGAGGGAACCTGAGGATATAAGGAGGCATAAGTATCCTCAATTGTTAGAACCAAAGTTATGAATTTCTAGGGAGAAATTCATTTTAAGGGGGTTAAAATGTAACACCTAGAGAATTTGTGAAGTAATAATTTTCAAATTAATTTAATATTTTTGATATTTTTCATTACAAAAAACGCTAATTTAATTTTGATTTATGTGAAACATTTAGTTTTTCTTATGTTACATGTGACACTCAGTTTTAAAAAAATTTGATATATTATTAATAATGTTTTTAAACATAAACATTATTAACTATCCATAAAACATACCAATATGAATAGTATAAACTACTTTTAAAAGTTTAAGTATAATGGTTTTATATAAATAAAAAATATTTATAAAAAAATTATTGATTGATTGAATGGACCGAAGGCCTCAATTTTTATTTATTTTTGGATAAACCCCCTTTTAAGGAGAAAGAGGTAAACCTCACACGACTTCAAAGAAATGGATACATAACATAACCCAATACCAAAACAAGACTACTATAAATGCCCCTCCCTAGCATCAACAACGTTATGGAAAGCCTCCCCTAATGCATTGCTACTCAGCAAGATGTATCGTGCAAAGACACACGGGCCTGGTACCAATGGCTAGGCCATACCCTGTCAAACATCCAAATCTGAATAGCCATGCATAGTGGAAGCTACCTTCTCTGAGTCCTCATCTGAGGAATTAACTTGTAGAATGTCTAGACCAAGCCATCACCCAAAATACAAACCATAAAATACAACCATGTTTCAACTTCACCAACTGTTCTGACCTAACTCCAAACAAAAATAGATAACCAGAGAACCTCGATCTCCAAGAAAAATCTCCACTACCTGCAAATCTCATACCCTTCATCAAACTCCATCAAAACAAACAATAATCCAATCCCATCGTATAGATGTTGAAGCCAACAGTAACCAGGCTGAAGAAAACTATGATAATAATCAACACAACACACCTTGACCTTCTATTGCCAAGATTGGGAATACCATTTCCCAGAATTGCCTCCACTAAGCCAAAAAAACAACACCACGACGCCAGATTGGGGAACAAAAGCCGCTGAAACCTCTTCCACATCCATGGATCAAGAGCACCATCCAAAAAATTCTCCACACCTTCCCCTTCACCCGAAGACGCACACCAAACACCACCGGAAAACTAAACACCACCGTGCACAAAACATTACTCCAACAAAATATCTTATCCTCTTTACATTTCCAAAACAATTTATTTCATCCAATACAATCCTTAATTACTTCCTCAATTCCATACTCTAATCCTATAAGCCTTATAATTGTCATAAATTCATCCTAATAATCCTTTTGGTGAAAACCAAAAGAAGTTTTCTAGAGACGATGTAATTTCCCTAAACGAGTGTTTTAATTTATTTATTCCTACACCTCCTTAAATAATTATTAAACCATGTTGATATAATAACCTTAGTAACATCCATATACTTATATGTTTTAATTTAAAGGTAATTACCAATATCAATCTCCTCTTCCATAAATTGGGTTACAAAATAATCATTTGTGTGTACGGAAGACTACCACCTCATAAACCAATGTTATTAGTTTACCATCACCATGTCTCACAACTGGATAAAATAATGGATTTATTTTTTATCTATGGTACTTATGATATTATAATTTTTTTAATATTTATATCAAATATTTCTTCTTAATATCTATTTTTTGGAAATATGATGACATCGTTCATGTGTACGGAGGACTACCACCTCACGAAGAGATGTGATTCATTCTTGAAATGTTATTTATATAGAATTTAATAAGGACATGTTTAAATAAAAATATGTGAAATATAGGACATAAAAAATTATTCTTAAATTTTAATATATTATTTACCTTTATTTCTTTCAAACCATCTATAAAATGGAAACATCATTCATGTGTGCATACGGACAACTGTATCTAGGTATATTTCACTTTATATCTATAAATTTTATGGACTAATATAAATACATATATACTAAAAATATATGGTATATAAATACTGGTTAACATTATAGAGATTATGAAACCATGATCATAGTAATAGGATCGAAAATGCCTAATCAAAACATAATTGAAAAGAAAAGCAGTTGTTACCCGAAACATGACATTAACATCGAATTTTTAATAAATGGGAAATAAAAGGTCATAAGTAAATAATATATGGTAAGATAAAAGTAATTATTTTTACATAATATAATTATAATAAACTTATATTTATTATACAGGAGGTTAAAATGTGTATGAAGGAATTTGATACTTATGGTAAGGGATTTACATCTCACTTTTTACTTCTATGAGATACATTCCATATTCACTACATATTTCATTTATACGGTGTATATAATTATAATGTATGTATTTTATGATGATTCGCCTAAAAATTATTGGGATTTACATATCCATTTTATTATCTCTCATTCATGGGGACTATGATTTAGTTTTACCAAAGTGGTAAGGGTTTTATGATAAAATATCTTCGTTTATCAAGATTTTTAATGTCTATGATTCTGATGATTAATTCTTGCAACACATATCTCAAGAAAAACATAACTTTACTTATCCAATGGTTATTTCATGATAATAAATTTTTTCCATTATTTTCCTCTCTTTATGTACTCGAGAGTTTAGAATAATTTTTTTGATAAAAAAACATCATTATTTCTCTCTTCAATCAAAAAACCTTTTTCTTCAAAAACCATGTTTTTTAAAAATATTTTAAAAATATTCTAAAAATTATATAAATGATTTAGTAAATAATTTTTTTAAAAGAATATTAATTTTATTTTTCAAACACTGATTATTATCATTTTACTAAAAATTTGAAAAGAATCTTTGTTTTTAGGTGTACTGTATGAATGGTATTTTCCATTGTCATTAAAAAATCACTATTTTTAAATATTAACTTATAATTATCAAATATTATTTACAGATAAGAGGACTTCAAAAATATGAATTTTTAGTTTTAAATTTGGATTTTTATATAAAATATATCTTCGTCAAGAAATGTTCAAGGTGTCTTTTCAAAATATTTTTTCGTATAAAATGACATCCTTTTATGTTACTTACGATTTAATGAGGATATTATCTAACTATACCATTTTTGTTAATTTAATTAAAGGATTATTTTTAGGATGAAATGACTTTTATGAAACTCGTTCTTTTCCATGGGTTATACCAGGATAAAATTATTATGAAACCCCCTTCTTTTTCCATGGGTTATGCTATGATGAAATGTTGAAATGTATATAAAACCCGTTTATTTTCCATTGGTCATGGTATGAAGTAATAATTATTAAATCCATTTATTTTCAAGGGTTATCTTATTATGGATGTTTTATAATCTTGTGAAAAAAACATGTATGATTTTCATTATGTGAAGTTGGTTATGTTATAACCAAGGATAGTGTATATGTTATAACCAAGATACTTGAGACCTATATCTCCCTCTAATGAAGTGGGTAAGGATTAATATTATATGATCTTGAAGGGTAAATTGGAGGTTATAACAAGCCTAAAATATGTTACATTGAAGGATATCCCAATCATAAAAGAGGGTATAATAGAGGTTATCCCAAGCCTGAAAGAGGGTACGTGGGAGGTTAATCCAATCCTAAAAGATAGTATACTAGAGGTTATCCCAATAAAAAAAGAGGGTACATAAGAGGTTATCCCAAGCCCTATGTAGGTATGTGATTGGTTAGTCCAATCCTAACATGACATGAATGTCTTGGTGGATAGTCTTGAAATATGATTTTCTATGATTATGTATATGCCACAAATTTATTTCTTATTCTAATGTTTTGGTCTCATGGGTCATATTCTTTGATTCCATTATGATTTATTTCATTTGAACTTCCAAGATTTTATTCCATGAACCATGTTTATGATCTATGTTATGCAGGGTATGGTTTTCATTGGTTATTCTAATGTTCTCATAACAATATGTCCTTTTTATATTATTATCTCCCTTGTTTTCCCTTATTGGGAATATAATCTCACCATTTCTTATGTTTCCTTTACATTAGATAAGAATAAATGTATTAAGTATGATATGTCTAAGAAGGGTTCTAATTAAAAATAACTTAGTGGGAGATGGCGTAGATCAATTATAGACCAGCTGTTTATGTGTCTATGTTTCCAAAGGCATCAAACCTAAATTTTTTTTTTGGCATGGATCATTATTTTATGTGATGAATATTCAACTATTGGTCTGTAATATTTATTTATGATAAGTTTGGGTCTTTAAATATACACTATAAAATAAATAAAAAATAGTATTTTTTATATATGTTTTTTAAACCATCAGGAATTAAAATTTCCAGTGTTTATTAATGTTTATGTTATCTTATTAGTGGTTTTTTATAAAACTGCTACTAAATTTCCATTAGGATTATATTTAATAAAGGTTTTTAAAATAATTTTGACTAAAACTATAATTAATGTTTTTTATTTAAAACCACCTATAATATTAACCTATTTTCATCCCTCTTTATTTCTCCTTCTTTTCTGATCACTACCATATCACTCTCGGCTAATGAATGGGGAGTTATCTCTCTCGATCAATTAATAAAGTGGACCTCTATCAATCAGTGACCTCTCCCTTATTATTCTAAATATCATCCAATTTTTCCTATTTTGGTAGATAAAAAGACCTATCTATATAGGTGTTGACATTATTAGTGCACTATCCCACAATCAATCATGGTATAAAGAAATATGTATCATTCAACAAACATTTAATCTTATTCAAACATAGCATCTTCATCAGCTTAATAGACTATAGAATTATCTTCTGTTTGATAATTTAAAGATAATTCACTACATATTTATATTTAAGTATCTAAATATAATCTTTTACATATGTTTTTATTCATTATTCAAATATTTCATCATGGATTTTAATTATATTTTTAATGAAATTATCAAAACATTTTTAGGTGTGAATTTTTTAATAATACCTTAAAAATATTTCTTTATCTCCCTAAATAAAATTTTTTCCTTTATTTATTTTCATGATCATTTAATAACACTTAAAATAAAATGACCTTAAATATTTCATACTAGGATATCTATTAAACCATGTCTAATTAGGGGGAACTTCTTCTCTAGAATTGAATAATTCTTAATTCTTTACATGATAATATGCTATGATAATTTTCCACAAACAATAGATAACAATTAGAATAAAAATTAATATGGTATTTTCCATGTTTTATATATACCTGTTTCTTTTTTTACTTCCCCATTTAGGTTTTCATTATTTCAAAAAAAAATATTGTTAATTACATGTTTACTTAAAAAAGTTAACTTAATAATAAATATACTTTGTATCATTATTTAAAATTGATATCCTTGTTTCTATTATTATTATTAAACACATTAAATTACCTTTTAATGTTTTCATTAATTTTTTATATTCTAAATTAGATTATTTATTGATTTTTTATGTTTCTATTTTATATAAAATAAAATTGAAAATTATATTTTTTTATTGATTATATATCATAGTGTATGATATAACCATTATTGGTTTTAAATTATTTAATAAAATATCATATAATATATTAATTCTCTAAAAATGACTCTATCATATGTGTTTTACTAGAATCAATCACCATTCGATCAAAAGAAACAGTTTCATCTAATCACAAAAAAAGTTATTAAAATTATCCATGATATTTGGTTTTATTCATTTTATGTTTTAATATGTTCAATTAATTATATGATATAATAATTGAAGGATTATAGTTCTTATTTTTATTTTTTCTAAAATATTTAATTTAAATATTTTAATAGATATGATTTTTATATTTGTAATTCTTTCACAATATCATTATTTTTCAATTGAAAATATGGTTTTCTATTTTTACTTTTTCAAATAAAAGGGGGTTCATGGTTATAACATGATGGAATATCTAGTATTTTTATGAATCTATTTAAAATGAATTATTATATTTTATTATTTCATAAATAAAATGTTATATTTTTTAACAATGTTTTTTTAACTAATAAGTGTCATATTATTGTTAAAGATAATTATAAATAAGAAAGAATTAGATAAAAATTGGATTAAATTTCCATATAATACACCTTGGTTTATTAAGTTTTAGGGATCTATTTAGATTTTCTAATTCTATGTCTATCAGTAGATATAAAAATAAAATTATTAATTTGGTACAATGATTGAAAGTCATGAAATTTATGAAAATAAGATATTAAAATAATTTACTATTGGATAAGTCTGGTGGATTTGACATGTGGAATTGAAAAATACATAATTTTTTAGGTCTTTATATCATAAAAATAAACAATATATTTATTTGATAGTGGAGAATAAAATTAAAAACTTGATTAACGATATTTTTTTACTATGAAACAACTAGATTAAGATTGTATGATATCAACAGTTACTTTTGATGATTCTATAGAGATTAATATAAGTGGAAATTTAACTAAGAAATCAAAAGATATTTATGAATTAGTATAATATGTAAATCAATATTTATGTGAAGGATGTATAAATTATAAGAAATTACACATTCTTTTAAAGTTTTACCAAATAAATTGTTTGTGTGGAATTATAAATAAACCAATATTGATGATATTGGAGTTGTTTCCTTGTGAATTCTTTTGAAGCATTAATCCCTATATCATTTAATGTTATGAGGTAATATTTTAAAAAACTCAAAATTAATTATACTAAAATAAATAAATTTCATAACGATTGTATAATATTATGTAGATAATCATAAAAAATATATGATTGAAAACATTTATATAATTCTTAATAGAAACAGATAAATCGTGATTATGGTTTCAATGAATGTGTGACTATAAAGATGCCAACCATAACAAATTTAATTATCATGGACACATGTTAGTTGATTTATTTAAAGGCCAATGAGTCAATGATCACTAGGGTATAAGGATGGATTTTTTATAGTTGAATTATGTTTACTTATCTCATTTTATCGATATATGTAATAATGAATAAAATGATCCAAGTATATTGGATTCAGAAGATAAAATATAATTTTAGGTGTACGATGGAGTTTATTAAATTTATAGTATTGTATCTCATGTTAAAAAAATAGAGTAGTTTGATATTGGTGATGTGGTTCTAGACTGGTTTACTGACAGTGAACCCCATCATCAATAATATGATTGATTAATTTTTCTGTGATGATATTAAAACAGTATCCTTTAAAGAGAGGGGGTGAATATATCGCATGAAAATAATAATATATGAATAATATATTCAACAATAAACAATATGATTATACATCCAATCCTATAAAATAACTAGTTTATAATATTTTATTTGATTTTATTATTATTTCATTTACTATTTAAATATGAGTAAATGATTATAAAAAATTTGTACTTTTAAATTTTATTATTTTTTTATATTGTATACGTTTTACTAAAAAGATTCAAAATTATTTATAATATAGGAGAAATATTAATGATGAAATAATTTATAAACTCTAGTTATTATGAATCATGTAATAGAAAGGATGATAAGTTGTAGACTCTCTCAGTGAAACCATATTATATACTCCAATATGTATCAAGAACCCTCCATCCAACTACATATAAAATTCATATTTTTTTATGCTTTTTTTGGGGCGCATCACTGCACATTCTTATTATCCATTGGCATGCACTATTTCTATGCATTCCCTCTTTCTAAAGGTGGAAATCATTCATCACTTTCTCAATGATGTATGCTCCTTGATAAAAATGGGATGATGCGATTTTGGTTCCTTCTTCTATGTATTTATCCTTGGAACTCATCTTGTAGTCTGAATCTCCCTCATAGATAAAGACGTTTTTGTGAAACTCATTATTAGTGCCTTCTATTTTTGGATGAGAATTTATTATGTAACTTTTTTTAGACATTCCAAGGGGTATTGAGAGGGTAGAAACCTTTAGTTAAGGGATTAGTCACGTTGGGCATTGCTGGCATATCTGGATGCTAGAACATTGGTCACTTGTATTCTTCCTCATAGCAGGGAATCTCATAGAGGCATCTGAGGTGTGGGACTTGCAGCATCCCATGTTTAGCATGGGGTATCTGAGGCCAAAGTCATATATTTTATGGTTTTCCTTAGGCATACCATGTTTAACATGAGGTATTAGTGTGACAGGTCATGAGTTTAACGGCTTTTAGAGACAGAGTGAAACTGATCAGAACACCCTGGGGAGGTAGATCAAAGAGGCACATCCCTAGGATGGAACACCTAGGAGGTTTACCAAATGGGTGGATCAGAACGACTGTGGAGGTAGACCTGGGGTGGTGTGTCCCATAAATGGAGGATGTCACAACATGAAGGCTGATCTAAACACTGCTGAAGGTGGAATTGGGAGGTGCACCCCTAAGAGGGGGACACCACAGTTTACCATTGGTTTTTATTAAACCTTAGGGATGCCTCCTACATACCCTATTTAGAAGATAGAGATAAACACTCACTTTTTTCATTGGATGGTATGGGGATTACACATGATATTTTCCATTCACAATAGAATTTATCTTGGTTGGATGTTATTGGATTTTGTGGGCGCTTATGTGTAGGAACATCCCAGATGTATGGAATGATATCACTAGGATATGGAAGCCTGAGTTAGAATATGGATGGATTATGGATGGATTAGATGAAATTGATGTATTGGATGGATTTTTCAGTGTGTTGGGATTAAACCTAAAGGGGGATTCCTATGTATCCCAGTAATTTGGGAATCAAAGACCACATAGTTCTGGAGGAGAATTCGGGCTTACACCTAAGGAGGGTTCCCGTGGAGCATATGGTTGGGGATTTCATAGAGAAGTGTCCAATCGAAGACATGGTTGGGGTTCAGGTATAGGAACAGTCCAAAAGGATGGATATGCATTGTGGGCACTACTAAAATCTAAGCCCATTTGATTCATGCAAAGTGTTAGAAACAAGATGAATAAGTAGACATAATAGATGTGTCCGAGAGGATGCAGAAATGAGAGATAGTGTGGGGATTACGAATGCGAGATGCCCAAGGGGGGTATCGTTTTGTGTGAGGAAAATATCATTTTGTGAGAGTGGGGCTTATACATGAAAATGTCCCATGGTGAAAAATCCCAAAGGGAGAGTGATGGGGTGTTGAGATCAAGGGAAGTGGAAAGGTTTTCTAGTGACCATCCCATATTCGAGTCTTGTACCCAAAGGAGGCAAGGAATAGAAAAGGTTTTTCCTCCTCCAAGAAAGTCTGGGAGCTTACTCTAGGATAGATGCCTATGAGGATATGTGAATAGGGTTTGGAGTATGTCATTTCATGTTATGAGGATTCATTCAATGTCATTCATACATGGGGCATACTACGGTTTTTTTTGGACAATGAGAGTCCATAGTTTAACATCGTTTTTTGAAGATGTTTGGTGCTATGAAGTTTTATTTCATGCAACTTGGACATAGGGGACTCAATCTTCACCCCTTGGGCTTACATAATTTCCACACATACACCCTTGGGAAGTTAATGGATTTTTAAATTCCATGTGTTAATGGTGTAGAGGAATGATCACTCTTGAGTTCCACGTTAGCGTTCCTATGTTTAAAAGTAAGAGGCATTACCGTACATATGCTGAAAATATAAAAGGTACGGCAAAGGCATGAGGGATTACTCATGAGGAAACAAGAAATCACAACACATAATACTAGAGGGTTTTGTGGAGTAGGTTCATGCCAAAGAATATGGTTTCACACAAGATGGGATTAAACATTGTTCTTTTCAGTAAAGTAAACCCATGTAGCTTCAAGGATAGGGTGCGTGCAATATTGGAGGTTTGTGCACAAATGGAAAGGGTTAAGAACAAGATTAGGGTGCACCCAAAACTATAAGGTGTGCGTAAGAGGGGTATTTTTTATGAACTTTCCTTTGTCTTGAAATATATTGGAGAGGGTAAATCCATAGGGGGCACACAAAGGGGTACCCCCAGGGAACCTGTCACAAAAGATCTTATACATTGAGGGGTCCATATTTTCTTATTGTTGTGGAATTGGTATCTTAAGTGCAATAGAGTGATGCTTTGACTTCTGGAATATCACCATGAAGAAGGGGGTGCACTTCAATATATAGACAAGGACTTACACGGTGGTTCATAATATTTTTGGTGCGGAGGTAGACATTTGGTATCACATTTAAGAAATAAGATCTTTATATGAATATCACCCATTTTATGTGTAGGAAGAAACATTTATGTTCACCTTGATTAGCCTTTTTTGGGTGGCTGGGCAGAATATGTCCTTTTGAAATCATATTGAGCATGTAAGGGCATTAAGAGTGGATTTCAATCTTATGCGCACTCCTCAAAACTAGTGTGCACCTTATTTTATTTCCCGTGATGATTCTCCAAGTTAGATAGTGTATTTCATTCACTCAAAGATGATCATTTTCATATTTAATTGTAATTCTACATCAACAAATCCCCCCCCCCTCTAAATTGGTGTTAAAAGGGGACCAAAAGATTAGGATCCGAGGAAAACACCAAAGAGAGGGGTCCATTCCCAGTTGTTTGTGAAAAACTCTCTTGTGGGCATGCAAGAAACCATTTTCATGTGCGAAGCCTGGGTACAATACTATAAATATGTGTGGGGGACCAATGTGTGGAACCTCATCTTTCTATTTCATAGGAAATTTTCTCTCATTCTAGTAATTTTACCATTCCTAGGAGAAAAAACATGAGCATCGAATGCTTCTTTTTCACAAGGCTCAAATTTTATGTGCATTTTCCATGGTAAAATTCCCATCATTTTATACATCTATTACCTAATATTCCATGCTACACCACACCTTTCACACTAATATTTAGATATTCTACAATTCAAACATAGAGTTCTCTAAACCATCTGAAATGGTCATCCCATAAAAAGATGCTCAGGTCTAGTATACCATTGCTGCTGAAAGGGATGAGATGGGTGGAAACCCTCACATTATTCATTATAAAAGAGTTGTATCAGAAAACAATATACTGACAGGGAATAAAATGTAGTTACAAAAGTAATATTGATTGAGTGACTCTTTGTTGGTGTGGAACATTGGACTACTAGATGATGTGACTGTCCGTATGTGGTTCACTCACCACGGTCATGGTTCACTAGGGAAGATGATCTCACAAGACACAAAATTGATGTGAATGGACACATTACTAGGGATAATAGGTAATTTTCTATTTATGTGTAGAATGGGAGGACCAGGACGGTCACGGGGAATGAGCTAGTATGAGAGGAGTTCCTATATCATTATGCCACCAACATTTAGAGTACCACCAGGGATAGAAGAAAGGTCTTGAAAAAAACTAGGGTATGCTATCAGGCATAAATTTTACCAGTGAGTGAGAGTGGGCATAATTGGTATGCTTCATGTTCTAGGATTATGGTGAAGAACTGCACAACATTGGTCTTTACAAAGTGGGGTGGACATTGCAGTTCCATTTCTACCATCAATAAGATTTAAATCTAGAACTCCTCAATCGTTGGTCCTCGGAAATCAACACGTTCCACCTCCACTATAGGGAGGTCAGTATAAGCCTATCAGACATCCATTTGACTGACTAAAAATTAAATTTTTATTATTAAAACACTTTTGTAGAAAAATTGAGAAAACATACATAACATCATGACTTAAATAATCAAACCACCATGGTATAAAGGTTTATGACCAAATAACACCAAGCCTATAAAGGGGAGCCCCTACCCAGCATCAATAAAATAACATCAGATTAATTTTACTCCTCACTGTCGGCTAGTTGTCCCATGCATGAATCTATGAGCCTGGAATTGATGGAAAAGTCATACCCTCTCAAACATTCAATTCCAGAGAGAAGACCAAGAGAAAACCCTCTACTCTAAACACCATCTAGAGTAACCCCTTGTGAGACAAATCTAGCGACCCTCAAACCTCAAACGGTAGGACTAAAATGATTCACAATGCCAAAAGTTCATTCTTCCAATTCAACGCATTCAGCCAAAATTGGCACCATTGCAAAACATTAAACAAAAATGTAAAAAAAAACAACTAAATCAAACCTGCAAGATAATCCTCCAAACACTGGAATCCTGAATAAATGAACCTCCCCCCTTCTGTGCCGAAATGGTTCCATCATCGAGCCTCTCTTGAGTGGAAACTAGCCAACTTGAATCCAACACCGCCAATGCCGAGGCAAAAAGATGATCACTTGAGGTAGCTGGATCCATGTTGATCCTTCTCCAAGCAGACAAACCCTTCTCCATCGATGCCAAGTTAAGATCCAACACTGATATTCTTTCTTAAGGAATATGGATCCATGCTAGAGCTAACTCTGATCTGACACTATAAAACAAAGTCATGGCCTCTCCAGAGCCAATGTCGAGCTGACCATCCTGGACAATCGAATGAAAGCCTTTCTAGATCCCTGAAGCAACACCGATGATGAGAAATGCCCTAATGCCGACCTTCACCGCCCCACATCAGATATGGGAGGGGGACGATTCTAAAATAAAAACCCTAGACTGTGAGGTCTAAGGGGTGTCACCGCTACAATCCTCCTTTATCTCGAATGATTATTTTTTTATGGGACATCCATTTCATTGGAGGAATCCCACCGTAGGGGTTTCAATATGATAAATTCCTACCACCACAGAACACTTGGGAAAACCATGAGTAGACCCCATCTTGAAATAACACATCTTGGAAGAAGTGAAGGATAAGTTAAAGATAAAATTCATCTAGAAGGACATCCTATTCATGGAATGGTTTGACCAATTCCTTAAGAAGAACGAGAGGGTGATGATGTTGGTCTATGAAAAGCAGTGTTCAACCACATATCAAAGAGGGAAGTCTAGCTCATACTAGTTTATTTTGGGGGGGAAATAATATTAGAAGTGGAAATATATCATGATGGGAGTATGGGATCCAATGGTATGATAAACTACCTTCTTCTCCACCTTCATGAGCAATTTGTTGCTTCTAGTGAGAGAAAAGATTGTGGGACTCTGCCCAGGAACACTGGTAATGGTGAAAATCCTAGAAGTTTGGAATATGGTCAACTTATTAGTGCCCATGCTGGCCAGGCTATAGAGTATACTAGGTTGTGTTTCAAGGGGATTCAAACCCCTAAGGTTCTACAAACAATTTTAGTTTCTACATAGTTGGATCGCAACAGATATCAAGGGATATGACTTCCTAAATGTAATCCTCCAACTGGACAATGGTATGTGGTCTTCATTTCTAAATGTAGATAGGGTTCGACCGACAATTCTTGATGATTATAGAGTCAAAATCTAAATCAAAAACCATTAAAACTTCAACTTTCACCCCTTCTCAACCATATTATGATCAATGGTATACAACACGCAAGGATCATGGTAAAGAAGTAGTAATTTTTGAGCTTCCAAGGTGGGGTGTTGGTGGCTCATAATGATGGAAAAATCCTCTATGAGCCATATGTTCCATCTCTTCTTTCTAATAAAATATGATTCCTTCAATGGTTGGTGAAGAAATTGTATACCGAGGTCTTTGAATAGTTGCATCCATGAATCCTTCTCTAGTTGTGGTGCATGTCGATGATCATAGGCTCCAATGAAACCATCATGTTTCCACCAACCAAGGTTGACACAGTCCTATTGATGAGATACAATGACAACTGGGTGGCATCATATTCAGAGTAAATCCTATAGAAGTGCATTCGATTTATCAAACCAGTGAGCATAGAGCCTGATCAATGAGAAAGAAGGTGGGGTTCTTATCAAGGAGTGAGACAAACTCTGAGGGGAACATAAGTTGGAACCACGATGGAGGGGACGTCATAGGATGCTATTGCACTGCCACCTCTTGAAGGGAGGTGGTCCTGAATGTGACCTCATGGTTCAGTGAAAGAGGCCTCTGGGAAGAAATTGAGATACATATTGAAACCGGCTGTTGATTTTATTTTTCCATACCTTTGGTCTCCTTTGAGGAAATTATAGACATCATTGATGACAGATGATCTATTTAGGAAGATAAAGAAGGGTGGGGTTGAGCTTCTAGAAGACATGCTCATCCAAGTGGCACATAGAGTGAACTTCCATCAACAGCATGCATTCTTAATGGATATATACATCTACATGTGAAAATGAGGATAATATGATAAACCTCATGCCCTGGTAAAAGTGATGCTCATTAAAGCACTGGATCCATAGGATACACTGACCAAGGATGATAGCATGGAAGAAAAAGAAGATGATGATGATTAAGAAGAAGAATAATAAAATTCTGGATATAGGGAATCCCAAGTGATGTATACTCATCGGGGTAGTCCCTATGAGAGTGGTGAAACTGCAGGCTTTGAAGAAGAGTTGGATGAGTATCTCGAGGTAATCCTTAAAAGAAATATTTCTTTGATCCCACCCTTTCACCATGAATGTGTACTAACCGAAACTTGTCTTCAAAAGGAGTGTCTTGATAAAAACCAAGATACCACCACCCTAGGGGATAAATAAGCACCAATGAGCATAGAGGAGAAAACCCCAGAGCCTGCCTTTGGGGCTGAGGTGGGTGGTGAGCCAGGTGAAACTGAAACATCCAGAGTGATATCCTCAAGGTCCCTCACCCTCCTTGACATTTATGGGGGGGATCATCCTATAATTCTTATGAAAACTCCTACTATTTGGGAGAAGGAGTGACCAAGAGGGATCGTTATCGAGATCAATCATCCTCAATGAAATATAAAATATCAAACTAGCCTATCATAAAAAAAATTCCTAAGTGATTCATCATTAATGTGATTTCCTATCTCATGCATCCTATGTTAAAATGATTCATGGAGAACTGATACCAGACATTGAAATACCTGGTGTGGAAGTCCCTATTATGGGTGTGGTCCTAGAGGTAACTCAATAGGTTGACTCAACTGTGCTCAAATATTGTAAGTATCTACTTTCATAGGATCATGCTCTCCATTAGATGACTATATTTACTATAGTGTCGTGTTTTATGTAGTTATTATAATATTACAAGTAAATAAATCAGATGGGGTCAGGGAATCCATGAGATCTCTTCTGATGGTTGTGCCAATCCATGAGGATTAGGTCATTTAAGCTGACTTAGCCTTATCTCTAGATGAGCACAGGAAACTACACCTACAGATGATGCCACTGGTAGGGTGGAACCCGAGACTGGCATGGGTGAGACTTCTTAGGAGGAAGAATCAAGTGAATATGGACACCCCCATGAAATGGAGCCCAGACCCTAGTAGAGGATACCATAAGAAGATCATGCTGATGAACTCATGGTTTTCTTCCTAGAATATGAGCCTACAGATCTTGAGAAGATGGATGACTCTAACCCTATGACAGACAAGGATAATCACATCATCTGGTGTAGATAATGGTGGTGCATTCAACGTTTCATCGATCCAACTATAGAGTTATAGATAGTGATCCAAATAGGGCCCCTTCACCATTGGTTGTGAAACCTTTGTGTCAGAGGGGAGGATGCTCGAAGAATCTATATTCTGTTTCGTGATTACCTCACCAAAAATATTTGGGTGGGGATTCAGGACATGGATGTTTCTTGGCTCTAGGAGAAATCTGATAGTGTGCATAAGCTATGGGAAGTAAATCAATAGATCCAATAGTTGGAGGATAAAGAGAGAGCATTATCCCTTCCTTAGATCCCATGTAGAGGTCATTGGTGGGATAATGGCTTAACTATAGGAGGCTGAGAACCAGAATAATCATGTGACTACTCATATCATTGACCTCCAGTCTAAGTTGAAATGAGTGCATATAAGGTTTAATGAGATTCTTTTGGCAGCCAATGATGAAGAATAGGGAATCAGAAATAGATAGTGACTCTTGGAGGCCATATTCCAAAGATTATAAAAAATGAATCACACCATCACTAGAGTGTATCTATAGGGTTTGTTTTTTCAAACTCATGCATTTGACTAGTTTTTTTACTATGAAATATCCTACAATCATAGACATGTTCTTTTATTGCTTTAATTACCACACTTGAATCATACTTGTGAGACAACTAATGACCATTCCCTAAGATCATGTTGTTCAATATTGGTTTAAGAAACAAGGGATGACAACATTATTGTTCAATTTTTATGAGAATGTAATATAATTATCGATCGCTCGGGGTTTTCTAATATTAACTAAGCACTAGCAGTGTTCGGGAAGAGAGAGGTTGTGGATAAAGAATAAGGTTCTCAGAGAAACCAAATTACTTCTTCCAATGTGCACTAGTGAATGAATAAGATAAAACCATGTTTATTGGAATCTACCTGAAAAATGGGGAACAAAAAGAGTGAATCAAAATTCCCAAAATTTGGAACACAAGGAAAATGTCATAGAGACAAAATATAATTATTGACTGTGTTTAAAATAGTTAATCTGTATCGATTATCCTAAAATGGGAAAAAATGAGGATTGATTTCTGACCATTTATGAAGCATGGAATGTTTCTCGTAATGTCATCTAAATGGGAACATTGGCCCAAAATAGTAGGTGATCCAAAGTGGTATGAGACAAACCAATTATGGGTTTCCTTCAGACATGGAAGAGGATGATGATCCAAATGAGGCGAATTAAATGTGTGGGAGTGGAGTGATGGAATGTTTTAATGGATTATAACAATCCTTTAATTACACCACCATAGCTTAGAACAAATTGGTGTAAGTGTATTGGTCTGAGGAAAGATCACACCTACTTCTAGGAGAGTATCACCTCAGATGCTGAGAGACCGTAGAAGACGTGAAAAATGTGGTAGATGACCAACACTAAGGGAGAGTACCGCTAGGTGAGGACCTGAGATGACTTTAAGTTTTTATCCATAAAAATGAGGATGATGAACATGTCATTTAATGTCATACAATGAAGATGATGCATGGTAATGTTTAACATCATGTGATTGGGATGCCTCCCATAGTTTATCATCGTGTGACTGGGATGTTGCACATATTTTAAGGTCCTACTACCTGGACCCTAGACAATAGTTTAAAGTCATGTTACATGGACTGGGAATGTCTATTCCATGAATATTTTTATTTAATGGAGGATATAAACCCAATGTGAATAAGGGATAAATGAGGCATGAACGTCACACAAGTATTAGGGAACATACAATATGAAGGAATATGTGATGTGGAAAAAGAAAAACATGATGTGAATGAGGAACACAAAAGACCAATGCCACACCAAATATCTTAGTGAGGATCCTAGTTTATGGTCATATATCTTAAAATAAGAATCCATCGTGTGGACCAACTACATTGGTATCCACCCTACCAAAACACATTAGCCCACATGATCCATGATCAGTATAGGAAACAAGGAATGGTACAAGGAGGTTACCTAACATATGGGAGTGCACATTAAGAGTGACACCAAGAGTGGAATCCCTCCATGATATAAGAACAAGGAATGGATGGAAGTTGATACTTTCATGGTTTGGATGATGAGGAGAGTAGTAGGAAAGGGTTTATTTTTTGACCAATTTTGAAACATAGGGACCACAACCATACCAATAATGAGTGGGGTGAGAAAATGTAGAATCAGATTTTGACCAATTTTGAAATGTATGATCTTCACTCTACAATCGAAAATCCATTAGGAAATTTGACTAGAATGGTAGGTAAGAAAAAAATGGTGTGATACCATCACCATTAGGGGGTCCGTTTGGATGTGAAAGATGGTGTAAATCCAAACCTATAAAGACTCAAAAGTTTGGAATGAGAGTATTATGGAGATGGAATCAAATCTAGGATTTATAGATAGTTTGAGGTCATATTTCATGGACTGTGATGGATAGTTTAATGTCATAACACATATACTATAAGATCCTAGTTTAAGTTCCTAGAACGTGGACCATTCTTGCATATAGTTTTAAGTCATGATACTCATCCTATAAGAAAAACGTTCATTACAAGAGTATATATGTGGTACACAAGAGATAACATCTCGTGTGAATGAATGGCAGAAGAGACCATGCACCATGTAGATACCGTAATATGAACAACACATTGTTTAGGGTCAAAGATCTTGGACCATAATACATGATAAGGGGGTGAAGTTTTAAAGAAGTTTGTGGTTTGACCCAAATATGAAATGTTTGAGCATCGCTACGTATCCCAGGAGGATGGGAATAAAGCCACATATTGTTCTATACATCCCATGCAGTTTATTTCCACGTGGTGAGGAAAAAGATAAACTAATCTGAAAGAAGGAGATATCACAACTAGACCTTAGATTGATGATTTATGCATCACTATGTTTCTTGATAAATAAAGGATCATTCCACACATAGTTCTTGATCACATCATGGCAGAAGACCGGCACTAGTGGGGGGAAATCCTATTTGAAATGTGAACTAAGTCATCCCATGACTATCATGTTGCATCCTAAAATCATTCAATGCATGGTTTCATTTTAATGTCATTCATTGAGGATGTGGGATCTTAGTTTAAGGTTATAGAGTTTGGACCATGATGTATGGTATGTAAAATGGGTATGTGTAGGGTAGTTTTATGAGAAACCAGAGGTGAATGAGGGCCATGGAGGCACAACACCATGTAACACATCCCAAATGAGACCTACATACAGTTTAAAGTCATGATGCTTGGACAAAACTCTTAGTTTAAGGTCATGGGGTTCAGACCTGGAGGTGGAGAATCCCTAAAATTGGTATATGTGGCATGGTGGAGATGAATCCATCTTGAATGAAGACCTAGGAGGCCCAATGATGCACCACACTTTACCGAGGAGGATAGTTTTGACACTATCTATGTAGAAATAAATACAACATGGATGGAAGGAACATATGACCTGAAAGATCTAGAGAGGCTTGTGTACCATAAATGGGGATTAAGGGAGAAAAATAAAATGGGAGGTGAATCAGTATCTACTCCCAAAGACAATGTTTCTGGGAATCGCTATGTATCCCATAAGGATGAGAATCAAGCCATGTGTAGTTCTTGACATGTGGCATGGTACATGGATAGTTCCAAAGGTGATGTTCTCTCAGGAAATAACACTACAATATTGCATTGTTTTTCTTTGTGATGAAAGGACAATGACATCATAGTTTAAGGTCATGTGACATGACTAGTCAATGTAGTTTGACATCATGCTATAAGGATGCTAGTTTTAACATAGTTTATCATCATGCAGCTATGATGTTGGGAGAGAGGTGTTTCAAAGGGGATGTGTATGGAGAGGAAACTGTAATTCAATGTGAGTGAATATCACGTAGTCCCATGGAACACCACACACTCCCAAGGAAAACCCACAGATAGTTTAGAGTCGCGATGTTTAGACTTGGTCACCATGTTTAATGTCATGTTCCTAGGACGTTGGGTACTTACCTTTTAAGGTCATGTTAAAAGGACCAAAAATGATGTGAATTTTAGTGTCATGTACCTAGGTACCTACTGTTATTTAGTTTAAATTCATAAAACTAAGATTTTATGATTCATAGTTTATGGTCATATAATTCATATCGAGGATGTCCTCTTTCAGGAAAAGTACTTCTTAAGGAACATGGATGTGGTTGGAGGACTGATTTTTTCCCATACATGGTGACCAATGAGTATACACCATTGGGATAGACCTTTTGAATGATTTAAGGTCCTTCACAAGTGGTTTCCAACTTTGGTGGTTTCATGATCGGTGCCATTGGTGTTTGGAGATCAAACACTATATCAGCTTGGAGGAAGGAGAGGAGAAGAACATTCTAGTTTAATGCTCTGGATATCTTGTTCTTATGCCTCTATATATCATTAAAGGCTTGAATATTGTCCTTGTAGTAGGGTTTCTATTCAACAGTATGTACTTTAGCTATCTTGTATAATGTTTACTGATCATAGATAGTTATTAGGATAGAAGGTAGTTGAATATCATTGGATAAGACAGCTAATGTTCTATAAACTAGGGAATATAGGGTCACCTGGGTGGAATTCTGAGTCATCGTTTGATAATAATATAGGGTTTTGGGGAGATTTTTTGGAAAAAGAATCTTATTCTGGCCCACTATCTTCTACATAATTTTGGAGAGGGTTTTTTTGAACACCTCAATCTATCCATTCTTCTATCAGTGGTAGTGGGAATAATGGTTGGATATAATGTTTTACTGGTAATATAAATTCTTCATCTCTACATCCCATAAGTTGGTGTGATTTTCGATGAGAATAGTGTGCGGGACTCTGAATCAATAGATGATATGGGAGCTCATTCATTAAACAACCAATCCAAATTTGAATTCCTTGAGAGGAACTGCTTCAACCCACTTAGAGAAGAAATATATTGCAGTCCAAATGAACCTGCATTGGTGATTTTGTGCTGGTGGATATGGTCCCACAACAACAATCCCCCATAATGCAAAGGGTTGATAATACTTTCTAGTATATAAGGGATATGGAGATTGATGCATGAAGTTGGTGTGGATTTGATATGCATGGTACCTCTTGGAGAACTCAATATACTCATGGACCATGGTGGGATAGAAGTAGCCCATCAGTAGAATTTTATGGGAGAGTTTCAATCTTTCCTAATCTGCACTGCAAGAGAAGGCATGAATATCCTGCCTGACCTAAGAGATATCATATTCTTGAATTCAACATAGGAGAATTCCATCAAACCCACATTTTTAGAGAGTTTGTTCTATGTTATGCCCACTATGGAGGGTGAACTATACTGTACACTGATGTATTTTCTTGTGTTCAACTTTTCCTAGCAGTAGAGTGCATTGATGGTGATACATGATGAATTGGATCGTCCAATTGTAGGTCTCTTAAAATTTGGGGGGGATACAAAGGTCCTGATATAAAGTCACTAGCAGTTGGGTGTTTTACCTACTGGTTGTCATCATCATATAGGATGGTGGGACCAATAATCCGTCAGTGTTCCACATGAATGAATAGGTCATCTTATTCAGGCTCTACAAGGTAGGCACCTAGACTGTCTTGGGAATCAACTCATCCATTATATGACGGAGTAACATGAGTTACCTCTGGATGAGAATGGAACTAGGACATCAGCTGGAAAATGAGATTTAGAAAGGGTACAAGCTATGGCTTCATAATTATTCAGTCTCCGTTTATTTGCTTGATGACTAAATCGGAGTCTCCCTTGATTTGAAGGTATGGAACATAAACCTTGAGGGTCAGATCAAGACCAGTAATGTGTGCCTGAAAATATGCCTCATTTTTGGTGTAGCCCTCTGATACTAGGAAAAAATAAGGCAGGACAGCCTGTGTTGGGGTGATGAAGATAGCCCACATTCCTACTCTATTGATTCCAGGATCATTTTTCCTTCTCTCAGTTGTACTTTGAAAGGAACCATTTAAATGCATCTCCCAACATAGCATAGACTAATCCACTGAGAGGATATCCTTTTCTAGGAAGTAGATATCCAGGGACTGCTCTTCTAGGGTCGGATGGGAGATCATGAAGTCTTCCAATGATTGAGCCTTAAAATCCTTTTACAAAAAAAACGGATGTTGAACTATTGAATGATCACACCCCAACATACTAGTCTTCCTTTCTACATGGGATGGTTCAGGATATACTTTATTGGATCCACATGGGACATCAAATATATCTCATGGTGCGGTAGGTAGTTACATAACATATGCACTATGAAAACCAATGATAGGATTATATTATCAATAGGAGAGTATCTGGACTCTGTTTCAAGGAGCATGTATCTAATATATTATAAATTATTCTTTGTCCCTTCATTGTTCTTCAGGGTGAGCAGGGTGTTGAGGGATCATTCTGGGGCAGTCGCATAAATGGACAATGGATTCCTCGAGATGTGTGGAATTAGAATTTTTGACTATGGAAGGTACTAAATGATCACGTCAAACATGGTATGAAACTATTAATCAAACTGGTAGATGACACGTTTCATCATGAATCTAGAAAAGGTCTTACACTTTCTATCCATATTCGCGGTGAATCCGCATATGTAGGCTAAGTGATCTTAAAGGCATCAGATCTCCTAATAGTTACTTAGAGGATGAATCTGGATAATGTCCTTGATCTTCTTTGGGTCAATATCAATGCCTTTATAACTAATAAAAATGTTGAGAAACTTCACAGAGGTAACCCTGAAGGTACACTTCAAAGGGTTCATCTTCAATTTCTATGAGCGGAGGAAGCCAAACAGTTTCTTGAGATTTCTGAGAATGTCCTGATGCTGATGGGATTTAACCACAAAATCGTCCATGTATAATTCCACTAACATCTTTAGGATCAATTTGATGATGTGGTGAATGGATCGCTGATAAGTGGATCCTACATTATTTATACTGAATGAAATTACCTGATAGTAGAAGGTTTCTTGAATAACTCTAAAGGTAGTAGACTCTTCATATTCGAGGTTCATCTAGATCTCATTGTATCCAATGTAATAATCCATGAAGGAAAGATTTTGGAACCTATTTGTGGCTTCAATCAATAGCTATGTCACCATAATGGGAAAATCATCCTTTAGGAAGTGTCAATTATGGTCCTGAAAGTTATTACATACTCTAATTTTAACGTTCTTTTTCCTAACGGTAATGATGTTGTCTATCCATCTATGGTACTGAAGCTTCTTGATGAATTTTTATTTTTTGATCTTATAAACTTCGGCCTTAACGATGGAACCATGTGAAGGATTCATTTTTCTGGAAGTCTATTTGAACCCATGATGATTCACGGGGAGATCGAGATGGTTGATGGAAACCTATGGGAATAGTCCTATAATTTTTTCATATCTCTAGGAGAAGGAATCATGATTCTACCTCATGAAATCTATAAATTGTTTTTGTCCCTTTACAGGCACAGTTTCACTAATCAGTGTTGGACTCGGATCTCTCTCAGTTCCAAGATTCACCTGAACCAACTCATCGATAGTGGTGGTGATTCTTTCTACGAATATGGTAGGAGCATCTTCCATATCCTCTTGTTTGTTTATGGTAGGTTTATTAGTGAGAGGATACAATTCTACTAAGCCTGTTGATTCTGGAGGAACACTGGTACCCTCTTATGCAGATATAGAATCCCTACTGGGTAATTTCTACTCTGTAGAAACCATGGTGATGGTAGATATTAACATGATTCCATCAAGACTTAGACTGCGGGGTTTATTCTTGATGTCAAAGAAATGGAAGTAGGTCAGCTTTTGGTGACTCAACCCAACTTCACAGAATATATGAAGGTGTCATGGGATTTTTTACATTGGGTGACCATATCGATACTTCACAGGGGTAGGAGTTTCAGGGATCACCTGAGCCTGTCCTATGTCGGAGTGTGTGGTATCATCCAACATTCCTTATACCTAGGGACATGTCTCTCATTTTCAAAAACTATGAAAAAGTGTCTCAATCTTGACATCATAGCCTCCAACTATTGAATTTAGAGGATGAAATCATCATCCAAATTTGTCCATCGATCGACCATAGTGTTCGTGTTCTCAATCTCGTTGGTTTTAACTTTTTTTCCATGGTCTGGTAATAGTTTTAGTCCTTTCAATGGGATTCATAAGGGTTTAAGGGGGATACATAACCTTGGAGTATGCCTACTCATCCATCTAGGGATTACTTTATGCATTGGTGGTGAGAGGAGGTAACTACTACATGAATATGGATCTAGGGCCCACTTATTAATGAATTGTAGGAGGTATCCTGTGAAAGAACCATGAATTCGGTGTTTTCTAATAAACCACAAAATTGTGTCTTCAAACGAATTCTGCTACACAATCTCTTCTTGGTCCTCTAAAAACCCTTGAATATTCATGTTAGAGAGACTCATATCCACTTTATGCAATCCTAGCCTATGGAGTATCCGAGTCCGGATGAGATTGATCATGAAACTTTTATCAACTAGAAATCATTATACCTTCATGCCATTGAACTGGATAGTGATGTACAATGGGTGAATGTTCCCTTGCATGATAGAGGCATCATCTTCGCTGAAAAATGATAGTATGTCTTTTAATTCTTCTCACTAGAATTATTCATCATAAAAGTTCCATATATACTCTACCTCTATCTCAAACTGGTGGGGGCTTTTCAAGAATTTTTTAAGGGCCTTGCGCATCTCCTCTAATAGGAAGTGGGCATTGAGAATTGAGAGATTTGTAGGAATGCAAGAAAGGTTATCAAGAACATCATACTTCTGTTCTAAGCACACATATCTTCCCACAGGGGGGTGCTCTTTGGAAGGAGGTAGGGTGGACACTACTGGTTGAACTTATGGATTCTAACTGGTGCTGGAAATGTCCTAATTATCATTAGACAACCCACCTGGGATCACTACTGGATTTTTTCAGATGGATGAGACCTAGCCATAGTTGGATGTGGTTGATCATGATGTAGTCATAGCTATTCTACCTAGTTATGTATAATGATCAGTAGTGGTAGGGAATCCGAAAAGATGTGTGGAGGAGACTGTGTATGTTGAGCCCTGCATAGAGCCTATTATCTGTTATTGGTAGAGTGCATATATTTTAATACCCTCAGCCTAAGTATTCTGATGATTCCCATATCATCGGCTCATTTTTTGATGGTTTTGATCGAATACATTCAGAGGGATCACTAGATACTCTTCGTTTTTAGTGATCACGTAAGGATATACCAGCTCAATGGTATTCACTCAGGCATATTCTTGTGCATCATCAGATGAGTCTTCCAATTTTGGGAAGACTCTAGGTTCAATTCCCATATCTAGAGGCATGAAATCACTATGATTGTTAGATGTATTTGGTGACTTTGGTGGAATTTTCTTTCCCATGTGTCATCAGTTCCTACTCTTTGGAGACATGAAAGGTTGCGATGTGGATAGAGAGGCGGTATCTAAAGGAGGAACAATGACTAAAAGAGGTTTAGGATGATTCAATTAGGAAAAAATGAAACTATGGTTGTGAGTGACTTCTCTATGATCCAAACATTCATCATACTTCTGGGTTACATGGCTGGGGACCAACTTCCATTCACCTTTGATGTTACTGTTGAGATAATCCAAAATGCATGTCACATATTCTTGGGTAGGGCCCAATCTAACTACACCATTTTCCACTTGTTCCAAGAGCCAATATTTAAATAGATATCATTTATTTATGGTATTTTCAAGGATTTTGTGGAAAGGGTAATGGTTAGGGCGATCAGTGATATCGACATCATGTGGATTCTTATACTCCAGAAACATCAATACCCTTTGTTATAAGCACTGCAGAAATAACAGGGAACCAGTGAATCTTTGAAGGATTAATTCTAGTTTCTCTTATATGGGAAGGGAGCTCTAGGATCCTAGCTCTGATGAGGGGATAGATCCTAAAAGGGGGATAGATCCATGTTTTCTCATATAGGAATAGGTTCTTAGTGATGCCCCCCCCCAGTTATACGTTGGGTGATGTAGAACCTAAATCTATTACACTCAGTGAGGCAACTCTTGGGAAAGATTCACTTGGTGAGGCTCTGTTGGTAATAGTTATAAGGTCTCTGGAATCTCTACCGATAATATGGAGGTATTTCTTCCTTGGAAGTTCTTCTTGTATGAGTCGAGAGAGTTAATGGGAATGCCTTATGGGCCTTATTCAATGATTCTTCTATGTATTAGACCTCTTTAGAGAATTCTAGAACCCCACTTGGGAAGTTTTGAGCGATGAAGTAGGGGACCAGATTAGTCTTAACATTACATATGCACGTCATCAATAATTTCTCATGATACAGTGGCATATCGATTAAATATATTAGTCCCTTCCACATAGTGAAAAAATACATGAAATTTTCATCTTGTAGTTTTTTGGACTTGAATAAGTTGGAAATACTTATATTGAAGGTGGTGGAACTAAAATAGTTGGGAAACTATTTGCAAAAGTCTTCCCAAAAAGTGATGGATCCAATTGGTAGTTGGTTATACCAAATGAACGTGTATCCTTCCAATGTCTGTACAAAACATCATAGCATGGTGGATGTTGTTTCTCTAGAGTCCTCAACATGGGTCCGCACATTGAGATGAAGTGGGATAGATGTTACAGTGGTCATCCCATCCTATTGAAGGGGATGAAAGTAGGATTATAAAAATATAGGGGTTCTCACATATCTTCTACCCATGATGGATATGGCTTACCATTAGGTGTGATTTCCACTAGTCGTGTCTCTAAGGATTAAAAGTAAACATTGAGAGAAACTATTAGATCTTCTTGGTGGGGATTCATATATTGATGAGGATTCTTGAAAACTAATGCATTAATAGACTCTTTAACACAATAGGTAGGCTTGACATCTCATGGAGTGTCTTGATGAGTGGCGGCTTGAGGATCAGCGGCTTGACCCGAATCCTGATGGGGGTTATCATGCCACTCGAAAAGATTTAGTGATGCATACCATGGTCATTTTCCATAGACTCTTGTTTCCACTCCATCGGTATGAGCAAGATTTTCAGGATTGATCAGGGGAATCTAGCTAAGAAGGACTTATGGCTACCCCTACTACCCTAGTGGAGGAGGAACATGCTCCTTCCAAGGAATACCATAATCCAGGAACCACTCTTCAAGGAACTAATCAAGGAGCTCATTGATGCGATTTGATGGAGAAAGGTGGCGATAGTAGGACCAACCTCCTTCCTCTGCGCTACATCATATGTTTCAATGAGCTTCAAAGGTCCCTTTTCCTTATTGAGGTTCCGACCAATGGGAAATGGTGTAGAGGGATCTCTAAGTCCACATTTATGCCTTTTCTAGTGATTGAGGATGCCTGTATGAGGGTCCACATGATATTTTAGTACCCCGGGGGTGGGTCTTTATCCTTGAACCTTACAGCCTTTTTTCCCTTGATTGTCGTAAGATCAACCATATTCACTATGAATATACCCAAAGGTGTATTCTCAATATCATTAGAAAAGTTGGGTTGTTTCAATATGGGATTGAAGTGGAGAGAAGTGAAATGCGTCCATCTCGGATCTTCACATGTAGAGATTCCCATACAATAATTTTTTGGAGCACTACGAATCTTTAAATGCATATTTGTTCAGGTCCTGGCGCTAGTCTGGTGACGTAGGGTGCTGATCCACTGGGATTGATTCCAACTCGACCATGTTTCACTACTGATTAATATCATCGAAATGATCTCACCTCTTTATGTAGACCAACTGATGATCACGGAGGTGAAAACACATAGCCAATATGGTCCAATAGAATCACATGACCTCATATTTGGTAAGGTCCTTTGGAATTTTGAATTTGGGAGTTGAAATAAGCTATAACACCTCAGACAACTGATCTATAGAGACGGTGTCCCACAAGATTACCTCTTCAAAAGTGGTTTATGGATCTTTATTAGACTAGGCTCTGACTGGTGCAAGCTGAGAAATTGGCAGTAGCACTGGTGTGGATTTGTGTAGTGGTGGACCGATCAGCGAAGGGGCCACTACATGAGTTGACTGACCACTCCATGCTATTACATCTCTCAAAGGTGGTTCCAACAGCATCATCACTCCCATATAGTACTGGGTACTAACTACTACCTCGTGCATGAGCACACTAGAAGTCATCTATAGTTATATTGGATTCTTATTATCTATAAAATCCAATAATAATTCTATATCATCCCGAGTATAGGTATAGAAAAAAACTAGCAATAACATAGATGACTAAACCACGAGACCCTAGAATGGAGCTAAATATTTCTCCACCAGGATATATATGTAAAAGGATTCAAGGATATTGTGCATCATTCCATCTGAGGTAATTAATCCCACCTTCTGAGCTCCTTCTCTAGACTCTGATGTGGGCGAATAGGGTGAAGGCTCCATCATTGAATCTCATTCAGATTCAGAATATAAGAAGATAATGGTATTGATGATGACTTTTTGCTTCCTAAAGTTCTTCATTTGGAAAAGGCGATTCACCATTATTCCCTAGGATGTATCTTTGGGGCATAGAAGTTATTTAACATGGAGAGTACCTCTGTACTAGTTGGTGATAGAGTGGGGAGGGCCTCGGCTAAAGTTGAAAAGGATATGGGCAGGGCCTCTATTTCATATATTATTGGAGCAGGGTGTACCTCCACTTGGACAGCTCTAGGTGTAGGAAGGGCCTCCACTTTGGATGTTGATGTAGTATAGAGGACCTATTCTTTGGTCAAAAATAATATGGGTAGGACCTCCATGTTGATTGTGAGAGTGGGTAGGACCTCTTTTTGGGTGAGATACGGTGTGAAGACCTTAATACTACTTAAAATGCACATGGGGAGGGCCTCCATGTTGACTGTCAACGAAGTAGGTAGGACCTTCACTTTGAGTGGTACTAGATTAGGGAGGACCTCCTCTCTATATGGTAATAGAATGATGAGGACCATCACATTAATGGTCTATGATATGGGGAGGTCATCTTTATTAGGAACCATAGGCATGGGGAGGATTTCAGTACTGGGTTTTGACAAGATGGGGAGGACCTCCACTTTGATCGATGCTGAAAACATTGGTAGGGACTCCATTTTGAGTGTGAGAGTGAGGAGGACCTCCACTATGGCTGGAGATAGTATGAGGAGGGAATTTATAAAATATCTCATCATTGTAGGTCTATTTCTAATGATTTATCTAGGGTGTTTTTTCATGAATTCTTATTGTCCTCTAGAGTTCACTTTTTCCCCACATTCCCACTTTCCAAAGGCATGCAGCATTCGTTACTTTATTGGAAAGGACTTATCCTTGATTTAAATAAGATAACGGTTTGTTGGTTCATCATTAAATGGATTTCTCTTTGGAACTCATATCCTATTCTGGGTTTCCCTCATAGATTAATATGATTTCGTGAAACTCATTCCTGGTTCCGTATCCTTTTGGATGCTAGTTAATTACACTACTTCTGTCTGAACATTCCAAGGAGTATTCATACAGAAACAACATTTGGTGTGAGGAATAGTTAGGTTGGGCATAGATGGCATGTTTGAACATTGGAATATTGGTCACCTATATTCTTTCTCATAGGATGGAATCTTGTGTAGGAATCTTGGGCATGGAACCCAATGCATACCATGTTGATCACGAGTTATCTAATGTCAAAGTCATATCTTCTGATGTCTTCCATAGGCATACCATGTTTAAAACAAGGTATTAGTGAGATGATTTTCAAGTTTAACATCTTACAGAGATGGAGTTATACTGATTAGAACTCCCCGTGGAGTTAGATCAAAGAGGAATATCCGTAGGAGGGATCACCTAAGAGGTTTACGAAATGGTCAGATTAGAATTCCTATCGAGGAAAACCAAGGGATGTATGTCCCATAATGGGAGTATGTCACACCATGAAGGATAATCTGGGTACCACTGGAGGTAGATCAGGTAGGTTCACCCCTTATAGGGGGACACCAAGGTTTACTATTGGTGGGAATTGAACCTCATGGAGGCATCCTACATTCCCTGTTTAGAAGATAGATATCAAAACCCACATAGTTATTTGGATGGTGTGGGGATTACACATGATATCTTCCCTTTATAGGGGGATTACCCTTGGTTGGATGGTGTAGCATTGTGTGGGGGATTTTGTGTAGGAACATTTCAGATGTATGGAATGATATCACTAAGATGTGGAAACTCAGGTGAGAATCAAGATGGATTATAGATGAATTGGATGAATTGGATGAAATGGATTAAGTGGATGGATTTTTTAGGGTGTTATAATTGAACCTAAATGAGGATTCCTACATAACCTAGTTATCTGGGAAACAAATTCCGCCTAATTTTGGAGGGTAATTGGAGGTTACCCCTAAGGATGGTTCCTGTGGAGCATATGGTTGGGCTTATACATGGAAGTTACTCATTGAATGCATGGTTGGGGATTTTGTTTAGGAATGAACTAGGAGGATGGATATATGTTTTGGTCACTACTAACCTCTAAGCCCACATGAGTCATGCTCAATGTTAGAAACAAGAAGACCCAGTAAACCTGATAGAAGTTTCAGTATGGATGCGACAACGATAGATGGTGCGGGGCTCATGCATGAGTGTTTCCCAAGGAGGATCTCTTTAAATAAAGTAGTATATCATTCTGTGAGAGCAGGTCTTATTCCAGAAATCATCTCATGGAAAAAACTAAAAGGATGAGGGATGGGGTGTTGAGAGTGCAGGGAGTGGAATGTTTTTTTGATTCCCATCCCCTCTCTAAGCCTTGTACCTGGAAGAGGAATGGAGGATAAAAGATGATTTCACCTGAAATATAGGCTAAGAGAATACTCTAGGATGTATTCCTAGGAGTATATCATTCCCTATGAAGAGGGTATGGAGGATTTCATTCCATGTAAAGAGGATTTAATTTTGTGTCATTCATACACAGGGCCTCCTACAGTTTACTATTAAGTAGAGGCCATAGTTTAATGTCATGTGTGGAGGAAATTTGGTTCTAGGAAATTCTATATAATTTACCTCAGATGTGGGGTACTCACTCCTCACCCCTTGGGCTTACATAATTGCCACACATAACCCCTTGGGAAGGAAATGTCTTCAGTAATGCCAGGTGTTAATGGTGTGGAGGAATGATCACTCATGAGTTACATGTTAAAATTCCTATTCAAAAAAGAAAGATTCATTATCTTACATATGATAAAAATGAAAAAGGTAGGGTGAAGGTATGAGGTATGACTCATGGGGGACCAAGAAATTACAACACGCAATCTCGGAGGGCTATGTGGAAGAGGTTCATGAAAAAGATGATAGTTTCACACAAGAGGGTCTTGAACATAGTGATTTGGAGTAAATTCTACCCATGGATCTTCAGGGAGAGGGTTCACACAAGATTTTAGAGTTGCATTCTAAATGAAAGGGTTGAGCGCAATATTAGGGTGCACCTAAAAACAAAAGGTGCATGCACGATGGGTTTTTTCATGCACATGCCTTAGGCTTGAAATAGATGGGTGAGGGTTAATCCATAGTGGTACTACACAAAGGGGGACCCCCAGGGATCATTTCTTGTAAGATATTATACCTTGAGGGTTCTAGAAGATCACTAGGGGTTCACTTAAATATGTAGACATGGACCTTCACAACAGTACATAATATTTATGGCAGGAAAGCATGTGTTTGATATCACATTAATCATGTAAGAGATTTATGCACAGATCACCCATTTTATGTATATTAATAATCACTTATATGCACCTTGCATAGCCATTTGGGGTGGTCAGGGCAGAAAATGTCCTTTTTATGTCACATTGAGCACGTAAGGGCCTTATGTGTGGATATCAGTCTTGCACGCACTCCTTGAAACATGCATGCACCTTCCTTTTCTTGCTCGTGATGATTAATCAGGTCGTATAGTGTCTTTCGTTCACACAAATATGGTCGTTTGATGTTTCAAGTGGAATTTGGCATCCACAATATTGATTCAATGATACCATTAGATGTCGGTGTCAGGTCATTAGTTTACCTAACTAATGATCATTCATTAATAGATCATATTTTTTCATCCAATCCATCATGAAAGTATTGTAAGGTGACCATTATTAGAATATATGTTATAATTAAAAATTACTTCTAACATATGTACACTAACTAATGGATATATTATTTGAATTGATATAAATAATCCAAGAATAGAAACAAAGATAAAAACTAATTATGTTTTGAGGTTTAATAATATAAAAAACATATTCCATTTTACATGTATGTGGTCCCTATGTATGATGTTAGAGGTATGTATAATTGGTTGTGGGGTTATTTTGTATTATAAAAAATGACTCTCATCATCATGTATCATAATTGGGAGAATATTCTGATTAATTGTAATAATTTCATTTATGATACTCAAATAAACTTAAAATAATATTATTTATTCAAAATTTAGAATTTTATTTGATAATACAAACAAATTTATTTTTTATTAATTTAATGATATATTATTTTTCATGTGTTTTTCAATTTTCAAGTGGATGATGTGATTATAGGTTAACATTGAAATTTTTTGGGTAATACTGAAATATAGGATTTAGTGAAATTTCCATGAAAACTCTCTTAAGATTAAAAACATGTATGGTAAGGTTCCATATAGGATATACCTTTGGAGTAATGTAAGTCCTTTTTTGATTGGATAAATTCTAGTTTATTTAAGGTATTTTAAAATTTGATAAAATTTTCTACTAATTTATTAGTTATATTACATGTTTTATTATAATAACATTTTTATTTTAATAAAATCACTTCGAATGAAAATATGCTAGTCGTTCCACAAAATGGAAGTGCAAAGATTTTTTCTATTAGAAAATCATGAAAGGTAGTCATTTAAGTATTATGAAATATATTTGTGTTGTATAATAAGTAAATTGAATATTTATAACTATTAATATTCTAACTTTCTTGATATATTTCATGGTGTTTATTCATCATGTTGGGGAAAATAAAATGTATTTAATGTTCATATGAACTCATATGTATATTGTGTGAATAAAGTTGTTTAGGACATTGGGATAAAAAAAATTATTTTTATTTTTATTTTTACTTAATAATAATATTATTTATTTTTTCCCATTATTATGAGAAAATAAAACATGCATCATATAATAATTTCTTATAATCTCCATTAATTTCCTAGGGTGATTTAATTAGTAATGTATTTTTAATGAGAATCCCAATCATGTGTGGAAAATGGGTCCTATATCATCCTTGTCCTCATTCTTTGGATGTTGCCCTATTTTGTTCATTGTGATGTATCCTCCTATCATGAGTCCCATATTTTTTAGGATTCACCATCCTAGTATAAAATTGAGCTATTGGATAATAAATTATTGGCTTATAATTCAAACATGTTTTCTTAAGATGAGATGTTAATAGCTATGTAGAATCATGTTGATGCTTTATTTCAGAACATGACATGGAATGTTCCTAAAAATCCATTTATGATAAGATATTATCATCCTATACCAAAACTACTTATAATTTTCTTAATTTAAATCTATATAAAATTTAATTTTAAGAAAATTTTCTTTTGTTATTTTTAATCAAACCAAATATATTTTCTAAATTCATTTTAAATATGGATCTGAGTCTAGTATCCAAAACGATAGTGATGAGCATTGATCATCTGGGGTCAAAAGGGTGACTCCTAGTATTAAATTCATTAATTCATCTATATGTAATGTTCTATCACAATATAATACTTTGATTTTTTTGTTCTCTATAACATTTTTTATGATTTTTAGATTGATTTTGAATTATTGTTATATATATTTTTTAATTTTTTCGTAAAATAACATCACTTATTGTTTTCTATAAATAATGATTTATCTAATATGAAGTTATTTTTCAACATTTGTCACTAAATGTGTAAATGTTTTTATAAGTAATTTTGTATTGAGAAATATTATAAAATTTAATTTTAATATTTGTATCATAATTATAGGTGGTTTAGAGCACTATAGAGCATAAAATATATATCTAACAAATTAATGATAGAATAAAACTTTTCTAACTACTATAAATCCATTTATAGAATTTTATAGATTTATTAAATCATTTAAAATGTTTTTTTATAATTTAAAATTTTAAAAAAATTAGTATTAATGTTAGTTAAAACCAACAAAAAAGGAAGGATAAACATGTTCTCTAACAATAATTATTTAGTGGTTATAATCATCTTGTAATGAAAGATTATTTTTTCATTTAATCCATCATAAATCAATATTTCAATGTGATTTCCCAAATAATCATGAAATACCAAAACTTTACAGTATTTAAAATAAAATTATAATAAATGTTATATTTTTGGGAATCACTACAAAACAATAGAATTTATTTTTCATAAACATTAAAAATTACCATCATATTTTTTCTTATAATTATATAATTTCAAATTCTTCAAAATAAATGATTATGCTAGTCTAATTTAAATTGATAGTCACTTTATATCATAATATAGTGTATGGTATATCGGTAAATAATGATTTAACTATAGAGTTTCATTTGATTTTTTTCTAAATGACCTAAAAATGAATATAAATGTTTAAAAACCACATCTTTAGAATAATTTATTAATAATAAATATTATAATATTTCCATAATGATCAATATTTTTTGAATAAAAATTTTAAATTGAATCGTGTTTTTGGAAATCTTCTCGAAATTACAATTTTAAACCTTTAAACTGCACTCTAGTAATATTTTTATAAAACATTCATTGGTACTTATTTGAAATTGAACTTTCTAAATGAAATTAGTCACTCAATGAGTTTCAATATTTATTTATACCATTCTTGTTTTATCCTACATTTGAGAAGATAAAATAGCCTATAAAGAAAAATATTTATTAGACTCATCAAAATAGAAAAAACCTCAGTGGTAGAAATTTTGAAAACTATTAAAGGAAATGATTTTGACAATTTAATTAAATTGGTTTAATAATAGGTTTAGGTGGAAATTTAGTCAAAAATGTTTTATAATTGGGAGAAAAATATTGAGAGAGAAATCTCCATTTACCCATATTTTCATTTGAAACCTTGGCCCACATTCCCTATATTTATTTATCTTTTTCACTCTTTAAGGTGATTGGATAAGGATCAGAGGGTGTGTATTAAAAGAGAGTAGTTTTATCCCACATTTGAAACCATTTTTAAGAAGTAAATCTTTCATGAAAATATCTCTTTTAAGATGCTCTCATTTATTTATTTTATAATGTATTTTATGTTTCCATTGAGAAGTCTCTTACTCTTATTTAATTATGTTGGTTTCCTACTTAGAATTTTCTTTACTTTTGATTATTAAATATAAAATATTAGTGTGGATAAAAATTTTTATCCTCCCCATTAAAAACATTTTCTTAAGTAAGTTCTTTTATTGACTACCACTCCATACATGGAGGACTATCTTCCTTTTGTAGTCGATCTAATTTATTTCCATTTCCCTTAATTATTTTTAATCCATGATCCAAATATATGTCGAAAACATTTGATCAATAAATTGAGTTTTAAATTTTATGGTACTTAATTGATAAACACTTAGAATGTGAAGTCGATCCTACATGAATCATGAGATTGAAACTTTAATCATCGAATATGATCAACATGGGATCAAATTATGAGGTTCAAATTTAGTCACTAATATTAAATAATTATCATTTATATATTGAATATACTACTAAAATTTGTAACTAACCATAAGTTTTATTTATAAATATAATCAAATAAGGTTTTTTTGATTATATTTCATGATCTCTGATAATTTTAAATTCATCATATATTTTTGGGCATGTTAATTTTCATATGGTTCAAGGGTTGAAATAATTTTTTGGGTTATAATAAAAAGGATTTTAACTTATGGGATAGTCATAAATAATTAAATATTGGGGAATATCGGATAGATTACAATCATTCATATTGTTTATTTTATAGAAATGTTTTTCTTTCTTCCTTTTTATTTGAAATCACTCAACAATACCCCTCATATTGAAAATCTTATATTATTTATTTTTATTATATCTTTTACCATTTAAAGTTTTTTAAGATACTTCCTCATCAAGAGAAAAATATTGGTCATCCAATGTTTAAAAAATACTTAAAATCCTATATTCCTTTATAGTGACCACAACATCGCTCATCGATATTCCAAATATGATGGTTAAGGTAGGGATTGGGGTTTCAGATTAAAGAAATAATTTCTTTTAATGGGTTTAATATATGATGAGAGGTTTATTTTAGGACTTGGGAAGTGTTTTTGAAGATAATAAATTCTTTATAGGTGTTTGGACGTGGCATATGGGGATTATAGAGTCCCTTTGGGCATTGTATGGTTTATACATAGCCAGATATACCATGCAAAGAGGTCGTGCAAGGGGTGCTGGTGGAGATTGTAAGGGTTTCATAGTCACTAAATTATATAATATGAGTGTGTATCAGTACCATGTAGATTGGAGTAAAGGGGGGATAGTGGTTATTTCATGGTCTCAATATAGTTTTCAGAATAGTGTGGTTGGGCCATGCGTCCACTTAAAATTCCTCAAAAAGCCTCATTTTAACTTAGATTTTGATAGTTTTGGTATAATTATTTCCCTCTAACATGTGAATATTAATTAGGGTAATTATTGGAATATAAATTTACTCTATATCCCCCCTTGTTTTATGATATATATGGTGTTTTGATCTAACATAAGTCCCTCTAGATCATCAAATATTTTCTTTTTCATGGTTTTCTCTCATTGAAAAACCTAACATGGTAGGGTTTTTAAAATTTCTAGTTTAAAACACTTAAATTAATTTGGGGAATTTTTTTAGGGGTTTCAGAACATTGGGTGGTTTTTAGGCCTTTATTTTTGAGACATGGTTTCATAGAATCGTCTAATATAAGGTAGGAAGCTTCTTTAGTATAGGTAATATGAAAAATGATCTTGGATTGAATGTAATGTTTTATTAAATGATTTTATGGGATTAAAAAGGTTTATTGATGATGCATTTTAGGTTTTGAAAAATCAAGGTATAATTTTTTTGGTTGGATGTAAACAAAAGTGGTCATTTTCGATGTGTGAGGGCAGTTTTACTAAAAATGGGAATTTTTTGGAAAAGGGTAAATTATTGGTTGAAGTGGGAAATTGAGTTTATATTTGTTTTTTTGTATTAATTTATGTTTTATATTGATATTATTTTCATATAATGGTGGCATTGGGCTGATAGGTTGGGTCTTAGATATTTTTGTCTTTGTTAGTGGAAAGGGGTGGATTATGTTATTAGTGGTAGATTTTTGTTGTGATTTTTTGGATTGATATTATTGATTTAAATTTAATGTGGGATTATAAATGAGTCAATAAAATCCACCTTCAGTTTGAGGACCATACTGGTAATGGAAATGTGATGTGGTGTAAAACAATCACTTAGGTGTGGGGCCATATTTGTATGAATAAGGAGAGGTTTGTGGGTATTATGTCCTCTTATGAGTAGGTGGTACCTAATCAAGAATAGTATACATGGTCTAGTAATCCATCAGGATTTTATTTTTTCTTTAGGTACATTAGTTAGATTTTAAAATTCGTAGTTACATGATGTGTTGGTTTTTTTCTTAGAGGTAGACTTATGGGAGTTTCTTTCGTGATTTATGGAATTTTATAAACATTAATGGGTGGTACATGTTTTATAAAATGTATTTAAGCATAAACGATTGTTCATATACATGGGGTGAATGGTAGCATTGGGGAAATCAAACTAGGTCTAGTACTCACACACTATTCACCCACTTTTATTTATGGGTAGATTGTATGGTGGGAATTGTTATGAAGAGGAATTACCCATTTTTTATGGTACTTGGTCATAGAGGAGGAAACTTGATTAAGGGATGAAAAATGTAGATGTGGTGGCTTAGAGGAGTTAGTTTGGGGTTGCACATGAATAGTTTCATGGGTAGCCTTATCGATTTATGTTTGGGGGTTATATATTTTTTATGCGTTATGGGATTTTTTTTTATAACAATTTAATTGGATTTTATCGATGTTTTTATAGTGAATCGTATAAATTTGGTTTTTATTTTTCCATTTCTTTATGTCTTTTGTTTTTAGGTTGGATATATCCGAGTTCTGACCACCCTATTCCAGGATTTTTATAAAGGTTATGCATGGGGGTATTGTATAAGAGTGTAAACCATACCTGAATGGTGTTTTATTAATCCTTATAACTTATTTACAGTATTTAATGATTTATAGGTACACATAAGGTCTATTATCTTTCTAACATGACTCGGTTGAGGTCATGGGATGACATGTCAGGTTATCAAAGTGATTTATAACACATTTTTAGTTTATTAGTGTTATATTGTTTTGTTGTTTTGGGTTAATGATAAATATGGTATTAATGTATCATATAGGAATATATATATATATATAGTAAATTAATCATAGTGACATGGTTTTGAGAAAATAATGGATTTGATTTTAAAATTAATTTCAAAAATAGCTATTTGAAAATTATGTTTTTCAAAATGGATTGTTTCAAAAGAGTAGTTTTCAAAGAAGGTTTAAAAATGGTTTTCGATAATAAAATCCAAGATACATTGATTATGATTTTGTTTTCAAATTTTATCAAGAGTGATATTTGGTTTTCCTTTGTAGGAAGGGTGGTTTTATAGTGTTTGGAATGGTAATTTTAGCTTGAGATCTATGTTAGGGGACCTTCGAGGATGGGTAGTATGATATGATGTTGGGAACATGAACCTTACCCCGGTTGGTAAGGACTCTGTAAGTGCTTCCAAGCGACTGGGGATCAAATCTAGGCGGAGGCAGAATTTTCGGGGGGTACTGTAGCAGTACTGTAGCAGGTACTGTAGCGGGACTGTGCAGTACTGAAGCAGGAACTGTAGTGGGAACTGTATAAGGCACTATTTGGCACTATAGAATTCGGGAATATGCCCCCATTTGGGCCTTCGGGACACCGATTTGGTCCCTGGGTCCTTTAAGGCCTTCGGGCCACCCAGGCCTTCGGGATAGTAAGGCCTTAGGGCCACCTCAAGGCCTTTGAGCCACCTTAAGTGCAGATGCAAACCAGACAACCTACGAGGAGCAAGCTCTACAAGGAGGATGAGCAAAGGAGATTTCACCACAGCAGAAGCTAAAAAAATTGCATGAATGAGAGGGTATGGCACCTGACATTGGGAAAATCCTGTGCAAGAACGGGAATTCCTAGCCGAACAGCCATGCGAAGGTGGAGAGCTGATTTCACGATGAAGATGATGGGGAAGAGCAGTTCCAAGTAGTTAGTATGGGTTGTATATAATGTTTGAAGCCTACGGGCAATGAATTCCTCTAAGGCCTATAGGCCATGTAATACTTACACCTACGGGCCTTGTAAGGGTTCCACCTCACCCCTTGAAAGGTGGATTATCAAAAATCAATAAAAAATAAAGGCCTTTGGGCCATTGGAGGATATGATGTTGGGATGGATGGTTGAGGTTTTCTTTTTAATTAAATTTATTTGATTATTATATAGTTTTTTTGGGTGGTTTGGTAATTATTTATGGTGTATATTTTCAAATTGGATATACTTTGAGAAAATTAGATAAGGCGTGTGTAGAGTTTATAAAATTGTAGAAAACTAGTTTCAATTTTGGTTCATTGGGTTTTTCCTTATGAATGGAATAAAAATGTTGTTAAGGATATATTTTTTGAATCACCATAATATAGTCATTATGAATTTAATACTTAAGGGTTGATATTGGAATTAGATCTCTCTAAAAAATAGATGTAATCCTAGTGAATGATTTTCTAATAAGGATGATATTTAAAAGCCTTCAGGGTATTATATTGATGTCATTATGTGATATATTATCTCTAAAACTTTATGGTCTTTCTAATGGGTGGAAAATCCTAGTAATAATAAGATATGACTCGAGGAAATAGTTCATTGAGTTTCCAAATTGGGAATCATGGTGATTAAACCATTTTCTCATGTGGTGGGATATAAATTAATGTATTATGAATGATGTAGTCAATTCCTTAAAGATGGGATATATATTTGGATGATTCTTATGGTTAAAAGGACATGTGGGAGACATGTGGTTATGTGGTGAGAAAAATTATTTCAATTTCCTTGGTTATGTATGAGGTGGTGTAGATGTGGATTCTAATTGCACAAAAAATGTGACTGACATGTAGGGGATTCATGATCAATGGTTAGTAATGTGAACATATATTTTTTAGGGAATACATCATCTGAACATGATTTCAAATGGATATATAAGTTTTATTGGGCCCTATGACTCTTTGAAAATGGAAAGTAATATCTAATGGAGTTTGTCATGGATAAATTTAAAGATAGTTTTAGATACTCTCTCACTAAAGAGGATAATAGAATTTCTTTTTTAATTTTTTAAATAGTTTTTGTTATTTAATTTTGACCAATAATGAACTCCGCCAATTTTTTAGAATATCAGATATTTTTTAAGGATTGGGGAATAATTGGGTGCCCATATATTAAACTTAGTTTGATGTTATTTCCATGATCTCTATAAAACTGTAGTATCTCTTTCCTTATTTAAGTGTAGTGTTATGTTCCATGTTCTACCATTGTTCTATATGCCTTTTTCAACCATGGTATTTTTCACATCATATCATGGACATGTTTTTTACTTTTTCTTTCTAAATTATACATTACATACCCTATTGAACAACACTAGGCACCCAATATGGTTATCAATGGTTATTTGGGTTCCAATATTCCATTACCATTATAGAGAACCCACATATACCCATTATAGAGGAGGATAAATCCTGAAAACGTATGAGCAGATGTAACTTGTTCCCAAGTCTTCCAATCTACTCATTTAGTGATTTTTGATTCCAAACATAGGGGGAAATGGAAATAAAGTTTATTTATTTCCATTAATGATTTTGATCATTTGAAGTGTCCAATTAACCAAGGTAATCATTAACACAATAATAAATTTCACTTTTCAAGAGGATCTCCCATGATACCAGATCACGATATCCTAGTGCCAAGTTTTTTCAAAAATGGACATTTAAAGTTTTTCCTTGAAAGGCTTGCACCCAGTTCCAAAGGGCCACCCAACTGAGCACCCTTTTTCTTATGTCCCCAATTCAAAATGATTCTAACCTATAAAGTATCATAAATTTGACACCAAGGTATTCAAAATTATATTGGCACCCTATTCACCTAATTGGGTTCTTGTCTACCTAGTCCTACCAACAAAGTGCCCACTCACCAAAATCATAAAACTAGTTTCCATGTCTCCCAGGTCCTCTACTAAGGATTCTTCCTAGTTCCATATACTCTCCCAACATGAAACTTATCTGGGATCCCTATTCACTCAGGTCTTCTATATGGGTTATATTAATTACCCAAAATACATTAATGACACTCTTTAGTCCAAACTAACTTGATACTAAGTACCATACACCCGGGCTTCCTCTATGAGATCATAAGAAACATGACTAGAATTCATACATCAATGTAATAATTTTTTATCATGTAATCGTTTGATAATGAAAATAATTAATCCAGTAATAAAACAACCCTAGTTTTCCTCCCTATTTGATATAATCATCATGATATGAGCAATCATGTATTCCATTGATAATTAGAACATTATATTTTGGAAGATCATTATAATCTTCACTTTCCCAACCCCCTTGGCTCATCCACCTTGACTAATCAAGAATGGAACCATGTCCACTAAGAGGATGTTCGATCTTCTAATTATCCTTCCAAGTCTAATCGATGATCCATGGACTACATATACATTTTATAAAATTTAATCCCTAACCACACTCCTCTCTATTTTTTTACTAACTAGAAAGGGATAATCATGCATAAGTACCACAAAAATAATTATTAGGTCCCTTATACTTATTATTCTATTATTCATGAATTTAAACAACTTTGAATTGGTCATATCTATATGAACATAAACTATAATGTGTCATGGATCTGTTTTTATGACCTTAAAAGTTGAATCATTGGTTCTGATTTCACAATCATAAAAGGCATGTTTTTTATTCTAGATGCATGACCTAAAAATGAACTTTATTGGTCAGGGTTTCATGACCACAAAAGGTAACACATTGGTCCTTGTCACATGACCTTAAAAGATATAACATGCCCTATTAAGTAGCAATTAATTTTATAGGTTCCAATTATATTAAAATGGATACATTGAAATCCACTATCATAGGCCTAATCCTAATTCTACAACAACCACCACCTCCCTATATAGGGATAAATCTGATAGTACCTTGATGTGTGGCTTTAAATCATAATTTAATCATCCAGCATAGAGAATATATATAACATCAAATACATAATGATATTCACATTGGTTCATGGTGTGTATTTATTTCTTTCACAACCAGGGTAATTTGAATTTTTAATAGGTAGGATTTAAAAACTATTTCATAAATATATAATAGAGTCTCAAACTAGAAAATAATAAACTTCATGAGATGATCCAAACTATCATCCCATCAACCTAGATGTGTAATTCTAATTTTTGTTTGCTTAATATAATAACCACATGCCTTTGGGAAGCATGTTTGTATCAAAGCAAAACCATGGCTGTAAATTCAGTGGAATAGAAATGGTGAACCTGACATTAAATACTTTATATATATAATATATTTATTAAAAATTCACTTTAAATTGAGATATTTAATGTGTAGAAACCCCAACTCTAGTATCCCAGATCCAGTTTTTTCATTCATAAATTGGTAAAAAATACAAGTAATCTCAGCATGTAGGATCGATTACTCTAGCAGTCATAGAAAACAAGATACATACATGGTTCTTATATTACATTAGAAATATAAAAAATAATATATCATAGGAAACATTATTGAATCCTTGATATCATTCATAATATCTTTCTTCAATTAAATTGGATGGGTGATCTTGGATGCTGAGTGAGGGTTATGTATAGAAAATGTTAAATAAATTATAATCAACATGGTAGAGTGGATATGAAAAACACATGAACTTCAATCAACACTTGAGTTCATTGAATATTCAATGATAATATCAATAGTGAAAATACACGGATAAATGAAACTAAATTATTAATAAAGAAAATTATTAATTTTGGAAATTCATGATCAGGGCCCCTCAAGAATGATATCATGAATTTTACGACCATGGCTTCTCAACAAAGGCATCATTATTAATTAATGGGTAAGTGTAAACCAAATACCCATCTAATATGGAACATGAACTATTTTGTATCATGATAATTATAGATATATCGGGGGTTATCTATAACTGGTCCCCACCAATCACTTGAATATCCTATGAATTACAAGAATTTTGAATGACCAATATAATTTATTCTAAAAATTCATTATAAGCCAAGAATTATCCGTCACTACCACAAAACTGGTCAAGGCCAGTGCCAGCCTTTATCAGCGCTAACGAAAAAGCAATGATAAAGGGGGGTACTTTTATCAGCGCTAAAAAAAGCGCTGATAAATGGTACCTTTATCAGTTCTAAAAAAAGTGCCGATAAACGTACCCCTTTATCACCGCTTTTTTAGCGATGATAATGGGGTACCCTTTAACAGCGCTTTTTTTAGGGATATTAAAGGGTACCACTTTATTAATGTTTTTTAGTAGCGCTGATAAAGGGGGGTCTTTATCAGCGCTATTTTTTAAAGCACTGATAAAGGGTCTACTTCCAAAAAAACATTAAAAGAAATATATTAATATTTAAATATATAGATATAGTTATATTGATATAAATATAATATATATTTTTTAAATATAAATTTAAATATATTTTAGATAAGTATAAATATACAGTTACACTTAATATATAAGATATTTAGTGAAAATGGCTTATAAAAAATTAAAAAAATATTATTAATAAATAATTTGCTAATTATTATGGAGTAATAGTCATTTAATAACAATTTTAAGACTAAACAAATTAAAAAAAATTAAAAAATATCCAAAATATGTGGAAAACGCAACTCGAACTTCAAAAGGCCATAACTTTTGATCCAGGTGACCGTTTGAGCTCTACAGCATATCAAATCGAATCCTACGACGATATCTACACGTCAGTGACTAGGGAAAAGCCACTATCACATTTTTCGAGGCTAAAAAAGGCCCAGAATGTAACGCCCCGACCCCAGTTACCTAGAGTCGGTGCATTATTACATAACATTGGCATGATCACAAAGATCAATTCTTGAAAGAACAATTAGTTTAGTAGCCTTGGAAACACTAGATACATTCATAAAAGTTACATTACATCATAAAGTGAAAAACTAAAATAACATGGTCTCTATAGTCCACACTCATATCCCCTTATGACTATCCCTGCAGGTCATTCATAAAATACTTCTTCACATCCTGGAAAATATTAAAACATTGAAAGGGGTGAGCTCAGATGCTCAGTAAGGATAACAATATTACGGAAGATTTCATAAATAAACATAAACATTTAAGGCAATGTATAACTAAAAAAAGCCATTTAAACTTGAACTTCAGCGTAATATGGAAAAAGTAAAATGAAATAATGCCATTTACTTATTCACATGGTTATTCTACTAGTCGAATAATCACATGCAATATCAATAACCACTTTCATAAGGATGGAATGCATAATTCCATACTATCATAACCACGTAGCCAAGGCCTCGTGTCAAGACTACAAATAAGATTTTGTCATGGCCTCATGTCAAGACACTAGTTTGTCTCATGAGACCTACCGATGCATCGAGGAGCTATAGCGGGCTCCACCAGTAACTTATTAAGTCCAATGCATTCCTCATATGAATAGGTTTAAACATATCATAGACCATAACATTATCATATCACATAAAACATGCATAAAGTAAACATAACATTTCCACATTTTAGTCACAATATATCAATACAACACATTGATATAATAAAACCATTTTCAATACCAAAATAAAAGAAAAGTAAAACTTGGTATTTATTTTTCATTTAAAAAAATTTATGGCTTGTAGAGGAATCTGAAACACAAATAATTGTCACGGTGGCGGAAACGTCGTTGTCACCGCATACGTAAGACAAAACATTACTTTTGTCATTTAGTAAAAAAACTTCATATAAAAATATTCCTTTTGAATAAAAGTAAAAGTCAAAGGGGTTTATACACCATATAAAGGAAAGTTGTGTATAAAACAAAATATGCCTCAATGAAAGGAGATTGAGACAAAGTCCCTTACAAAGATCATTTTTTTAAATAAAATAAATCTATTATGTGTATTCACTATAAGTACACATAAATAAAGTACAAATACAAGATAGGACATAATAATATAATGACATAATTTTAAAGTAGGAGATTAACCCAAAGAATAGAAATTGGGTTAAGAAGTTCCCTTACCTCATGTCCGACTTGACTCGATCATTATTTAACCTCATGAATAATAAACTAGAGATAATTTATAATTGATTAAGAACATTTTTCAAGTTAATTATTCCTTTTATATCACTTATTACCATGTTATGAACATTATGTAATTATTTAAGTTAATAACGGTCGTTTTGTCGATCTTTGGTACTTGAGTCAAAAATAAAATTCTTATAATTACAAGTTGTTTATGTAGTAGAATATCCATTATCTCCAGAATTATATTCATGATTTAGATATCATATAAATCATATATATCCATTATATACATTCATTCAAAATATTACGTAACATTTAGAGGTAAGAAATGAAATGCACCGTTCATGGAGACGGTAAGCCGTACGTACGCATGAACGCTACTTTAATTTCTATTTCGTATTTAATGGAATGAAATAATAATGATATAAAGGTGTATTATAATTAAATTATAATATCATATATAATATCATTTATTTCATCCTTTATACGTCCCACATATGGCAGTGATGATTCAAATCACTTCAAGGGGGTGGTAGTCCGCACTTCCTAAAATGAAATTATCGTGTTTACCCATAATGGAAATCATAAAGTTATGCCATAAATGAGAAATAAAGAAGCATAAAAAAAACATAAACATAATATACGTTATATATAGAAATATTTTCATCTTAATGGCCACCATTAGAGGTGTTAAAAGAATATTGAACAATCATCGTTTCATGAGGCAGTATTTTGCCACCTACAGAAACAGTATGTTCTTTAACCATTAGACGGAGGTGTGTGTAAGTGTAAATAAAATACATATCATAACAACATCCCAGTATATTTAAGATACTTTTGTTGTTACAAAAGAAAGGAATAAAAAGATTTTAAGGGTTTGGAGAAGCAAAATTAAACAAAATAACATAAGAGAAGACATTACCTTAAGATCGGGTAACTCTTTTTTGATTTGAGCCAAAGGCTTCCTTGGTAAGAATTATTATCAAAGTGAGGATTCTAGGAGTAAGATAGGTAATTTGAGAGAGTATTTGGGAAGATTTTGGCCGATCCAAATGGCTTGACGGTGTGAATAAGGTGGTAGAGGTGGGGGCCTTTTATAAGAGGAGAGGAGGGGCACTCTTGGAAATTAATGAAATGTTACATTATTATGAAGTGATTTTCGGATTTCAAAGGTCCCAAAATTACATATTTCAAGGATAAGGTGATAAATGTTTGAAATCTACCCATGCAATAGGTTTGTGACAAGTTTAAGTCTTAGATTTTACATTATCTTTTCATTTTGTTTAAATCGTTAATTAATGAGGTAATCGCTGCATCATCATGGTGTCATAAAAATTTTATTTTATTTAATGTATAAAAATTATAAAAAAATATAATGATGTAGGAAATATTTCTATCTTTCCAATTAATATTTATAGTCGAAAAGTTAACTTATATAACCCCATGTAATAGTTGTTTTAGTAAAACAACACATGTTTGTGACAATTTTATTTTTACTTTAAATAAAAAGTTATTAAAGTCATTTTCTTACCCAAGTGGCTCCATGGGGTCCCAAAGTCGACCCATGGATTTTATTGGTCGGCCATGACTCATCCAATAAGTATAGGACAAGTGTCAAGATATTTTCATATTTTTATAATATCATTTTTACCTTAAATTTTACTAATTACCTTTAATCGCGATTAATAGAACTAAAAAGTTACTATTCACCAAAAATTATTTTAATCCCATTGAACAACATTTTACTTCCTAATGAAAACCATGTATGTCGGATTTTTGGAATTCAATAAACAGAAGTGGTAATGTTTCATTTACACAAAAAATTAGTTTTTAAACTACCACTTAGTGGTTTCACTATTCATCAAAATCGAAGTTTTTCAGAACAACACCAAAAATTAACCCTAACCTATATTTGATATTCATAATTAAAAAATGATCTCTATTTTAAAAAATTAAAAAAATATAAGTTTAATTAATTAATTTAATAATTAATTCCTGTTGTCACAACAAATAGCGTGTTTTTAAGAAAGAATATCAATCAAAAGATTGACAATTGTTTATGTCCAATTTCAAAGTGAAATTAATTCTAATGACCACCATTGGATAAAATGGTAAAAATATATTATAATTACACTTTATAACCACTAAATTGTATAATTTATCACTATAAATTATTTTGATTAAATAAGTTGTTTTAATTATTTTTCACTATTCATCAAAAATTGGAGGTTCTCAGAAAATACCAAAAATTCAACATAGGATAATTTTGATATTCCGAAATCCAAAAATGAAGTCCATTTTGAAATATAAAATTTATATAATTTAAAAAATTGGGTATTACTATTCATAACTGCTACTTTTATTGGTCGCGGTGTGTTAGAACTTGAGGTTGCGTACAACACACGCTCCTCTATTATTCAAAGAGAAGCGCACCATGGAAGCTTGGGGTGTTACATTATCCCCTCCTTAAACAAATTTCATCCTCTCAATTTAAACTTTTTCATTGAAAATAAAAGGTTGAAAATAGAAAATACCTTTGTGGAAAACCCACATCGAAAATAGGGTTAATAAAAATATAACTTTAAAAGAAAGAAGAGAAGTACAAAGGTCACCCGAGATAGTCCGTACTAGGATTCTATGAAAATATGGATATGGAGGAAAAATAAACCATCAAGGTCTGATGGAGAGTTGTATAAAACAGGATTAGGAGAAAGTTAACTACAAGAAAATCACAAACTTGTGATTGGTTAAACGGTCATTGATTCCCCAATTGGAAGAGTTAACCGACAACATTTTTGTTTTAAGTTACCTTTCATAAAGTTGAGGAATTTATTTAGGAGATTTACTAAGAACGTAAGGAAATATACTTACTTGTCATGTAGACTTTTATTCTTTAATAAATTTTTACCACAAACTCATCTTTCACTCCAAAAGGTAATAGAACTAAAAAATATTCTATTTATCATAATTTTATAAGGTTCCAAATATTAACACATGCCATTTAGATTAGGAAAACTTTTTTGTAATTACCAGGGACTACCTATAGGCTAGTGGTAGGTAATAAAGGCATGTCGCACTATGGTTGTGGGTTCGATTCCTACAGCTTTGTCCAACGCGACGGGTTATCCCCCAACCTGCAGGTTGTCCTTTTCCTAAAACTATAGTATTATAATATTTCAAAAATAATCTTCATAAATGTTTTAACCTTAAACAACACTATCCAAAGTTCAACTTAATCCATTCCAACCTTTATAGTTATCCAAAATACCTCCGTCCAGACTTTCTCTAAAAGGTCTCTAAATTCCAAAATCAATTGTATCATCAGATTCCTAAAACAAAGTAAAGTTTCTCTTATTTTCACATATAAAAATATGATTACCTTCATCATATTAAAACCTTAATGAAAACAACAAGTACTGAAGTACAATCCTTATATATATCACATTATTCTTATAACCAGAATATAATCATTGTTTCCAAAAGCACCAATACATTAATTATTCCACTTCAATTGTAGTAACAGCATAATATTGTCGTTGATATCTTGGCCTTTTCTAAGGTAAGTTTCCCTGACGCTTAGGACATTCATTTGCATAATTCCACATTTCCCTACAATTGTATCATTCGACATTGATAGCCTCTTTCTTTACCTTGAAATCACGAGCCGGGTGACCGTTTTCTCCACATTTATAACAAACTCTCATTCCTTTTAGGCAAGTATCGGGGTGATTCTTCCCACAATTATCCCATAATAGAAAATCCTTCTTTCCTTTTTTCCCTTTATATGTCTCTTGTTCCACCGTTCTCTTCTTCTCTTGCTTTACTTTATTGTCATAAGACTTAGAGAATTCCTTTTCTGTCTTGATAGCACACGAGACTATATCTTCATATGTTGAAAAAAGATTGTGATACTAAATCTCGACGAAGAAATGGTTTAAACCCATCAAAGAAACGATCAATCTTACTTCTTGGGTTACGTGTATAATATGCAGCATGTCTTTCTAACCTTGTAAATTTGGCCTCATACTTTGCGACATTCTCATCCTCCTTCTGCCTCAGACTCATAAATTGCCTTTCCATATCTGCTCGATGGTCATGTGGAAAGTATTTTTCTATCAAAAGCTCTTTGAACTCTCTCCATTCCATACTTGATATTTCTTCATCTTACTTTGTATTTTGAATCAATGAACACCATTGATCAGCATCTCCAGTGAGGCGGTAAACTTCCATGATAACCTTTTCCCTTTCACTACTCCCCAAGGCATGGAATATTTTCTCTAAGGAATTTATCCATTTCTCAGTAATAAGGGATTTGTACTCCCATTGAATGATGGTGGTTTTTTCCCCATGAAGCGGTCTAACATTGATCCTCCATATTGTGGATTAGGGTGCTCCATACGAGTAAGGTTACTATTCATAACCTGTGTGAGTTGTCCCAGTATGGTGATAAGTTGATCGGCACCAGTTGTATCACTAGCTCCACAATAATTATCTTGAGCAGGAGGGAAATCCCTACATGGAGTGTGTGCATTGATACGGTTTCCATTCCTTCCACTAGGCACCATTTCTAAACAATGGCATAAACTAGATTAGTTTATGAATCAAAATACATAATTCCATACTTGTAAAACACTTAACATAAATTGAACGGTTTATAGATATAATCCATAATCATAAAAATGTTTTCTTTGAGGAATTATATACTCATAAACCCTTCATAATGGTTTGTAAAGAAAAATATAATTATCCTAAGAATATCCCCCGGGAGTGTTGTAACCAAGAGTGCAGCAAGGCCCGTTGTCGTGCACCAGTTCCCGTTCGAGTCTAGCTCAAAGTGGTGTTTTCAGTTTTTACCCCTAGGTACATCTGTGCCAGATCCACCTCTACTAGCTCGTATCCAGACCGGAATGTATTGCTCGGAAAACTCACAAAATCTCTATAATACCAAAATTCTAAGAAGTTCTTCTATACTAATACTCAAAGTCTATCTTAGGACTATGTGGTCTAATCAGAGTTTATCTAAATCTAGCTTCCAAGGTTTGTACTAAACTTCCTCTGATACCAACTGTAACACCCTGACCCCAGTTACCTAGAGTCGGTGCATTATTACATAACATTGGCATGATCACAAAGATCAAGTCTCGAAAGACCGATTAGTTTAGTAGCCTTGGAAACACTAGATACATTCATAAAAGTTACATTACATCTAAAGTGAAAAACTACAATAACATGGTCTCCATAGTCCACACTCATATTCCCTTCTGACTATCCCTGCAGGTCATTCATAAAATACTCCTTTACATCCTGGAAAATATGAAAACATTGAAAGGGGTGAGCTCAGATGCTCAGTAAGGATAAAAATATTGTGGAAGATTTCATAAATAAAGATAAACATTTAAGGAAATTTATAACTAAAACAAAAGCCTTTTAAACTTAAACTTCAGCGTAATATAGCAAAAGTAAAATGAAATAATTCCATTTACTTATTCACATGGTTTTCCAACTAGTCGAATAATGACATGCAATATCAATAACCACTTTCATAATGATGGAATTCATAATGACAGACTATCATAACCACCAAGCCAAGGCCTCATGCCAAGACTATAAATAGTATTTTGTCAAGGCCTCGTGCCAAGACACTAGTTTGTCTCATGAGACCTAATGATTCATCAAGGAGCTATAGCGGGCTCCACTCGTTACTTATTAAGTCCAATGTATTCCTCATATGAATAGGTTTAAACATATCATAAACCATAACATAATCGTATCACATAAAACATGCATAAAGGAAACATAAAATTTCCACATTTCAGTCAAAATATATCAATACAACACATTGATATAATAAAACCATTTTCAATACCAAAATAAAAGAAAAGTAAAACTTGGTATTTATTTTTCATTTAAAAAAAGTTATGTCTTGTAGAGGAAGTCGAAACACAAATAATGGTCACGGCGGTTGAGAAGTCGTTGTCGCCGCATACGTAAGACAAAACATTACTTTTTTCGTTTAGTAAAAATGCTTCGTATAAAAATATTCCTTTTGAATAAAAGTAAAAGTCAAAGGGGTTTATACACTGTATAAAGGAAAGTTGTGTATAAAACAAAATATGCCTCAATGAAAAGAGATTGAGACGAAGTCCGTTACAAAGATCATTTTTTAAAATAAAATAAATCTATTATGTGTATTCACTATAAGTACACATAAATAAAGTACAAATACAAGATAGGACATAATAATATCATGACATAATTTGAAAGTAGGAGATTAACCCAAAGAATAGAAATTGGGTTAAGAAGTTCCCTTACCTCGTGTCCGACTTCACTCGATCGTTATTTAACCTCATGAATAATAAACTAGAGTTAATTTATAATTGATTAAGAACCTTTTTCAAGTTCATTATTCCTTTTATATCACTTATTACCATGTTATGTACATTATGTAATTGTTTAAGTTAATAACAGTCGTTTTGTCGATCTTTGGTACTTGAGTCAAAAATAAACTTCTTATAATTACAAGATGATTATGTGGTAGAATATCCATTATCTCCAGAATTATATTCATGATGTAGATATCATATATATCATATATATCCATTATATACATTCATTTATAATATTAAATATCATTTAGAGGTAAGAAATGAAATGCACCGTTCATGGAGACGGTAAGTCGTACGTACGCATGAACGCTACTTTCATTTCTATTTCATATTTAATGGAATTAAATAATAATGATATAAAGGTGTATTATAATTCCAGTATAATTTCATATGTAATATCATTTACTCCATCCTTTATATGTCCCACATAAGGCATTAACGATTCAAATAACTTTGAGGGGGCGGTAGTCCGCACTTCCTTAAATGAAATTATCGCGTTTACCCATAATAGAAATCATAAAGATATGCCATAAATGAGAAATACAGAAGAATAAGGAAAAAATAAACATAATATATATCATATATAGAAATAGTTTCATATTAATGGCCACTATTAGAGGTGTTAAAAGAATATTGAACAATCATCGTTTCGTGAGGCAGTATTTTGCCACCCACAAAAACAGTATGTTCTTTAAACATTAGACGGAGGTGTGTGTAAGTGTAAATCAAATCCTTCTCATTAAAACATCCTAGTATATTTAAGATGATGTTTTTTTACAAAATAAAGGAATAAAAAGTGTTTAAGGGGTTGGAGAAGCAAAATAAAACAAAATAACATAAGAGAATACATTACCTTAAAATCGGGTAACTCTTGTTTGATTTGATCCAAAGGCTTCCTTGGGAAGAATTATGCCCAAAGTGAGGATTCTAGGAGTAAGAGAGGGAAGTTGAGAAAGTATTTGGGTAGATTTTGTCCGAGACAAATGGCTTGAAGGTGTGAATAAGGTGGTAGAGGTGGGGGCCTTTTATAAGAGGAGAGGAGGGGCAATCTTGGAAATTAATGAAATGTTACATTATTATGAAGTGATTTTCGGATTTCAAAGGTCCCACAATTATATATTTCGAGGATAAGGTGATAAAGGTTCGAAATATACCCATCAAATAGTTTTTTTACAAGTTTAAGTCTTAGATTTTACATTATCTTTTCATTTTGTTTAAATCGTTAATTAATGAGGTAATCGCTGCATCATCATGGTGTCATAAAAATTTTAATTTATTTAATGTCTAAAAACTATAAAACAAATATAATGATGTATTAAATATTTTTATATTTCTAATGAATATTTATAGTCGAAAATTTAACTTATATAACCCCATGTAATAATTGTTTTAGTAAAACAACACATGTTTGTGACAATTTTATTTTTACTTTAAATAAAAAGTTATTAATGTCATTTTCTTACCCAAGTGGCTCCATGGGGTCCCCAAGTTGACCCATGCATTGTCTTGGTCGGCCATGACTCATCCAATAATGGTAGAAAAAGTGTCAAGATATTTTCATATTTTTATAATATCATTTTTACCTTAAATTTCACTAATTACCTTTAATCGCGATTAATAGAACTTAAAAGTTACTATTCACCAAAAATTATTTTAATCGCATTTAACAACATTTTACTTCCTAATGAAAACCATGTATGTTGTATTTTTTAAATTCAATACATAGAAGTGGTAATGTTTCATTTACACGAAAAATTTGTTTTTAAACTACCACTTAGTGGTTTCACTATTCATCAAAAATCGATGTTTTTCAGAACAACACCAAAAATTAACCCTAAGATATATTTGATATTCCTAATTCAAAAATTATGTCTATTTTAAAAAATTCAAAACATATAAGTTGAATTAATTAATGTAATAATTAATTCCCGCTGTCACAACAAATAGCGTGCTTTTAAAAAAGAATATCTATCAAAAGATTGACAATTGTTTATGTCCAATTTCAAAGTGAAATTAATTCTAATTACCACCATTGGATAAAATGGTAAAAATATATTCTAATTACACTTTAGAACCACTCAATTGTATAATTTATCACTATAAATTATTTTGATTAAAAAAAAATTTAAGTATTTTTCACTATTCATAAAAAAATTGGAAGTTCTCAGAAAATACCAAAAATTCAACATAGGATAATTTCAATATTCCAAATCCAAAAATGAAGTCCATTTTGAAATATAAAATTTATAAAATTTCAAAAAGTGGGTATTACTATTCATAACTGCTACTTTTATTAATCACGGTGTGTTAAAACTCGAGGTTGCATACAACACACGCTCCTCTATTATTCAAAGAGGAGTGTACCATGGAAGCTTGGGGTGTTACACAGAAAGCATCCAAAACTGAGTTTTTAGTCGGGATACCCTGATTTTTTTAACATTTTGTGGATTTTCATCCTCGTTTAAGGGGGTATTATAGGATTTTTTTAGTGGGGACTGAATTTATTCCAAGGTATTACATTTATATTGATATTATGTATTTGAAATTTTGTCGTTTTTATAACGACCTACTATTTATAATCAAATATATATCAATATATACATATTTTTTATATATTTACACATAAAAATATAATTATAAATATAAATAATAAAATATATTTACATATAAAATATATTAGCTTTATCTAAATAATAACTAATATCCATTTTATTTGAAATACAAATATATCAATATTTATATACCTATATATTAATCTAACTATATATATATTAATATAAATACATATATATATTCATATAACTATAAATATATATATTAATATCACTATAAATATATATATTAATATAACTATATATATATATTAATATAACTATAGATATATATTAATGTAAATATATATTACTATACGAATAAATATAACTAAATATATATATATATATAAATAGAGATATCTTGAAATGGAAAACAAATCAAAATAGAGGAGTGGTAAGGTCTTAGGAGTGCAGGTGGGAGGTCTCGAGTTCAAAACCTGATGGAGGCTGGGGAGCGTGCATGGGGGTGGATTTGGGGGGCTAGCACTGATAAAGGGTGGAGGGGGTGTGTGCGGGTGCTGGAGGGGCTAGAGAAGCACTGTTAAAAGGGGGCTCAAGCGCTATAAAAGCCCCCCCGATTGGCAGGATATTTTTTTATTTTTTTTTAAAAAAATAATTTAATTTTTTTTTACTTTTATCATCGCTCAAGAAAAGCATTGATCAAAGGGGTCTTTTATCAGCGCTGATAAAGGACCCTTTTTATTTGTGCTTCTTTTTAGCGCTAATAAAAGATTCTTTTTATCAGCGCTTTTTTTAGCGCTGATAAAGGGGACCCCCCCCCCCCTTATCTTCGCCGGATTTAACATCACTTTTCTAGCGCTGTTAAAGGCCATTTTTAGCACTAATAAAAGCCGTATTTATAGTAGTGCGTATTTAATCAAGAATACAGAACATTAAAACTTCATCATAACAAACCATCCAAATAAATAAAAAATTATGGTGTTATTGTTTCATATCCCCAATAACATCAATATGTTTTGTCATAGTTTAAAATCCCTTTGAAATATTCTTGGAAATTGTTTTTGAGGAAAATTACATTTTTTCATTGAAATCACTTATTAGAATGTAAAAATTTCGCAAATATTAAAGAAAAAAATCCCTTTGAAAATAACTTGAAAACATTTAAAATAATATTCAAATCATTGAGTGATCTAGATGATGGGAAATTATGTTCATGATGTGTACGTTAAAATAAGAATTCCTTTTGTATTTTTGTAAAAATTAAAAAGTACCTCATTTAGAAAATGACAAGAAGATTCATTTTAAACCATTTTATAAAAATTAAATCATGGGTAAAAATGAATTTAATAAATCATATGGTAATATTAAAAAATATCTAGAAAAAATATTTATAAAACATGGACATGGAAGAAAAATATTTCTAACTAAAGAGTAAATAATGTCTTTTTTCTTGAAATTATTTTCTTGATCTTTTTATGTACCCAAGCGAGTAAAATGGTTAAATTACTTGAAAATTATATGAATAATAAGAGTAGAATAAAATTAAATGGTTTTATCATATAAGTATCATATAATTTCCCTCAATAAAAATTGAAACATGAATAGTTCTAAAATGAAATGTGATTGTATAATAAATTTGGTACCTCATGTTTGGCTTTCTTAATAAGTGTTTTTAACTTTTAGTATAATAAATTCATATTTATTATACTTATCTACCAAATTCATGTACTAATGATCCTACTTTTTTTTGTATTTTTCATCCATAATTCATCAGTAATTAATGATTTGATGTTAATATTGATTTAGTAAAGAAGAAAATCATGGAAGTTAATTGATGTTCACAAGCATGTTTTTTGAAGTTTTGAATATGATCCATCTATAGAAGATTAAAGGTCGCATATTCTATTTTCAATGAAGTGGATTTAAGTATGACGATTGATGGAATATTATTCATTGATTGAAGAAAATGTACTAAGTTTATAATTGTATACAACAATATAATAAGTTGTAAGAACCATGCTATAAGAAACTAATTGCATGAAGATTGGTTATGTTGAATATTTTCGGAACATCATAAAAATATTTATTTTCAAGAACAAATTTAAAGGCCATGAAAAAAAAGGATAATCTACTATAATATTTTTTTCATGAAGAATATTTTAATAAGGTTATCTCGGTAGTTTTATTACTTAGAAATTAGTAAGTATATATGTATAGTCAAACAAATTGTCCAATTGAGGACCCTCTCAATTATAAATGTAGGACCCAGGGGTAAACCATTTGGGGGAGGGTCAAACTAGTTATCCCTAATGGTAGGATGTATATGGATTTCATAGTGATCATAGGTAACATGTAATAAGGTGTGAAAGGCTTGTTTATAAGAGGTGCAAGGGGTTTCCATGGGATCGCACCAAGGTGGAATGGCCTGATGAGGTTGTATGTGCATAGTGTCTTCAGGTGTCGACCCCAAGGTTGGATCAAGAGGAAGAGGGCATGGAATTTTTTAATAAGTTTTATCTGAATTAAGGTCACTCTGATATGGGATGAGAGGATGTGGGATATTTTTCCTCTGTCTTAAAACATACACATATATCATTAGTTTTTTTATCATGGGGATTTACACCACCCAATGTATCCATCACATTGTATTCAGCCTCTTATATCTCTAGGATGCTCTAAGTTAGAAATTATTCATTCCATCAATATATAGTAAGTGTTCTACACCAATTATGGATACCTACTTAGATACAAGAGATGATATGAGGAATTCTTGATCATCCTGAATCCATGCATGAAATCTTTTTCTTGTATGTGTGCGATAATTAGACAAAAGAGTTTCAGTCAAATGAAAACTTAATATGATGTAAAATGATTCATATGATTATTTTTACATTCACATACACTGATTTAAAAAGGAATAAGTATCTGATTACATAATACTCCACCATTCTTGAAATCGTGGAAACCTCAAGATGTTTTTTAATCTTCTAATAGAATTGGTAATATTAAATCATTATTTTCTTTCCACTATTATCAGACAAGGAATATTTCTCATATAGAAATATATGGGGAACTATTTATATAAATACCAATATACCAAGGATGACGTGTGCTACTAAAAAATATTGAAAACAAGTTTTTTTAAAGAAAAAAAAGCATTCATGATGTCATTTTCACAAACAAAAAAAAAGTGTTCCATGTTGTACCTTGTATGAAGTTAGGTCCATGAAGAATAATATTCCACAATGTTGGTGACCTAGTTCCATGCATGTATCCTATTTGATGATGAATAAAATACTCACTTCATTGTGTATGTGAAGAAGATGGTTTTTTCACACCTTTTTGTGTTCAAGGTATAGAGACCCATTCTTTACATACATTGATATCACTTCAGAATTAATGTATATTTATTACAACATATAACAAAATCCTGACAGGACTATATAGGTATGGTGTCTTTAGAAACTGGGAAACATAAACAACTAGTTCATAAAACATTTATATTTTCTCCCATTTATTTCATCATATCTATACTTCTTTTTGGAATATCATACTTAATACCCTTATTCATGTCCTAGGGAAAAGAAACATATAAAAGGGTGATCTCAAATGATCAGTAAGGGTAAATAAATGAAAAAATCATATTCATAAGAACATAACATTTGAAAATCTTATCCAGCATATAAAATATCTCAATATCATATCATGGGATAAATAATAAAAGTTCAATGTAATCCCAATATTCATAACCTAAGATATGAAATTTTGTGGCATGCATACATAAGAATATAAAATTATTTCATATTAGTCAAGGCTCTTTCCCAAGACCATCATAGCGGACAAAGTCCATTACTGAACCGAGTTCTCTCTTTGTTCCAGCCTTGTATCACTGAATCAGATTAAATTTCAGTTACATCCATGTATATGTCATGATATATAAATCTTTACCCAATGCATTGTAGGGAGATATAGGTCCCACCCATCTCATAATGAAACCATTCTTACATGTTCAACAAAAACATAAAAACATTCACCATAGCATAACCCATGAAATCAAATGGGATTCTTAAACATCATTCCCTCATAATTGATATAAAATAAATGGATTTCTTAAATAACATTACATCATAAACACAATAAAATAATAGTAATAAGAGGGATAGAAACATAAATCTATGTAATCTTAGATGAAAAATAATTTGGTAAAACACTTGAGCTTCATTCATAAACAAAATATCCTTTATTCTTCAAAAATGTTTTCTTTTCTCAAAATGTCATACAATTTTAAAAGAAAATAATTTAGATGAAAATAAACTTATAAACGTGTATATAATGATTCCCATAAATATGGAGTTATGAAGATGTAAAAACTTGTTCATTTTGTATAAGTTAAAAAACATTATCCTCGTACTTTTGTCAGAAAAGTCAAAAAGTACTTCGTATGGTAAACAAAAGAATGATTCCTTCCAAACCATGTCGTAAAAGTAAAGTGGATAAAGATTAATTTAAACATACATAGAATAATATTATGCATTTTATGAGATTATTTTTTAGAAAACATGGACATGGATTATAAATATATTCCCAGTAGATACTTATGAATAAACAATCTCGGATAAAACAAGGTTGGAAAAATTATCCCTTACCTTAGGTCTGATATAATTTTTATGTATCTAAAACTCTTGTATAATGATTTAAATAATATTACATATTTATTCCGTAATCATAATCATTTTTATGATAACATTTATGATCATATTTTCATCCTTTTGTTGGTAACATTTCATTTTTACTTGTTCTTCAGGTATTAACTACTTTATGTTCTTATGTATGTTTTTTCAGATAAGTTCGTATTCCTCTTTTTAGGTTATAGTTACATCATTTAAAGAATGGTATTATTATAATATATATCATATTTATTCATTCAATTCATTTATATAATCATGTTTTAATGAAGATTATGTAGAACAAATCACATCACACTGTGGAGATGGTAAGTCGTACGTACGCACGAGCGATGATGTCATTACCATAATTATTGAATGGTATTTAAGTGAATGGTTTATAGTATCTCAGAATTAGTATCATTTTATAATATTCATATATAGTTATTATTTATACCATTATACCCATCCATGTAAGGTGGTGGTTAAAATAATATTACACCACAGCATGGAGACGGTAATCCATAGGTATGCACACGCGGTGATTTTATTTCTCGTATGATGAATAAAATGTGAAATAGGGTTGTTTCATATTTATAATAAAATATCATTATATTATTTATACTTATGTTATTACTTTATAATTAATCAACTAAATAATAGGAAGCATAATAAGAAATAAATTTGAAAGAATCGGTAGAAGAGATTACATCTTCTTTGACGTGCCTCCTTTCAATTTCCTCTTAGGGAACTAGAGTTGGTCTTTTGAGAAGACCAGCACCTATAGAATTTAATTAGGGATGTTTATTAGAGAAATTGGTTGGGTTTTTCCAAGATTTAAGGCTCAAAATGGAGTGAAGATGAGAGGGAGGAGGTTCCCTTTTATAAGAGAAAAGAGAGGATCTTTAGCGCACACTTATGATTACCCACAAGAGAAAAGAGAGAATGGCTCTCAATGTAGAAACCTGATCCTCAAACCATAATGTGTTGAAAATATTTGAAGATTAGCTTCCCTTCACTGAATATATCTTCTATGGACTTGTTTGATCCCAGCTGGGAGCTTCCCATTGACCCCAAGAGAAAACACGCGAAGGAGGTGTCGTATCTGAAGAAAATCGAACCATTACAAGCAATGAATTTGAGGATCAAAGGGATTTCCTTCCTCGAAACTTTGACGGGTTCAGATCACCCAGAGATGAATCCATCAATGATAAAGAGAATAGAGGATGGAATCATTTCCGTTGAGGCCGACCCAGATGCTCTACAACAGCGTACTCAACTCTGTAAGTTTTCAATTATGGGTCGAGTTTCTTACCTTAAAGGCGACAAGCCCTGGTCCTATTCTGATTTGAAGTCTCGAATTGCATTATGTTGGGGTTTCTCAAATTGGAAACTGGTCCCGCTCAGTACGGTGTTCTTCTATATTCTCCTTTCTATGCGAAATGATATTTATAGAGTTTGGAAATTAGGTAATATTCATCTAAAACCTGGTTTCCTTCGTCTTTTTGGAAGAGATTTTTCTTTCAATCCTAACAAGAATCAGAACACCATGGATTGGGTATGGGTTAGGCTGCATAACCTTAAATGGTTTTCCTGGAACCCTGAAATTCTTAATGATTTATCATCTTGCATTGGTACTCCCCTGAAAATTGATCAAAGAACATTAAATGGAGACCTAGGTATCATTGCTTGGGTTATGATTGAGGTTAATCTTGAAAGTAAGCTACCATTGTCTATAGTTTTCAATGCTAATGAGTATAGGACAGTGTTGAAAACTGAGTATGAAAGTATTCCCCCCTACTATGAATACTGAAAAATTGTAGGGCACTCAGTCCTCAATTGCAGGATTGTGCACAAAAAAATCCCCTCATCCTAGTTTTTCAGAATGGACAGAAATAAAAAGAAACAAGAATAAAGAACATGTTTTTGACAAACCTGAATCATCTAGGAGGAAAGAGGAGAAATGGGATGTTAAACCCAAAAATCCCATTTAATTTGGAGGCTGTAAATGATAGATCATGGGAAAACCTTACTGAGGAACAGGATTATGAATCTATTGAACAGGCTACTAGGAAGGACATTGAAACAGATGTTTAGGTAATCATGCACTCTCATTCTTATTCTGGTCCCTCCTGCAATTCTTTTGAAGTCTGTGTTCCTATTCTGAACCTCTATAATGAATTGATCCCTCCCCCTTTGAAGCTATTTGAAGGGGTGAATTCTCACTCAACCATTTAAAAAAAAGTAGACCAACCTTGCACTAATCACAACCCCCATATCATCCCTGTTGCTCCAGAAATCAATTCACCTGATGCTAAGATTTCCAGCACTGAGCCCAAGATCCCCCCATCTGAGCAGAAGAATTATTATACCCATTTTTGAGCCTGGATCCACCCCTTCCCTCTAGGTAAGCATGGGTAATCAATAATAAAGAACTATTTTCCATCTTGAAGGTTCCTTGCAACCTAGGAGGATAGATAGTACGGATGTCCACTTTTCATCTACCAACTATCCTACATTTCTAGTCAAAGAATCTTTTATTAAATAGGTCTCCAGTGCACCGGTCCAAACTGATCCTTATTTAAATCTGGAAAAGCAGCCGGTCTCGGCTCCTTATCCTCTAGGTTTTTTTGTTCCTCTTCTAATTTTTAGTATAGGTGCTACTAACACCTCTTTGGATTCCTCTACCCAGGTGAACCAAGGCAGCACTAATCAAAACAAGCCTTCTCGAATTACAACCAGAGCAATGGAAATTGGGTGCAAAAATAAACGAGATAGCCCCACTAAAAACATGTCCAAATGAATCTATTTTTTTGTAATTTTCAGGTCATTGTGAACCCAGACACCTTTAACGTCTTAAAAATATTTCTTATCACTCATCACCCTCATTTTTTTCCATTGTTGAACCCAAAATTAATTATGCTTCTAAATTCCTACATCTATGTAATTTTTGTTGTACCTTTCTAGGATCTTGTAATAATGGTAAGGCTGTTGAAACCCTCTAGATCTTTTCTCATTCTTCCATGCAAAATGTGAACATTCATACTATCATGAATCAGAGCTTTACTTATTATTTCATATTTGAACATTCTCATGTTTTTATTACTTTTATCTATGCTAATAAGAGATATCAAGATAGGAGGACCCTCTAGAATGAGCTCACTCAACTTAGTTGCACTAATCAAAATCCTTGGTTCATAGTTGAGGACTTCAATTCCATTTTAGCCCCTAGTGAGAAATTGGGCCCTTCTCACTCCACTATTTCATCTAGAGAATTTAAATTTTTTTTCGAAACTAATAATCTCATTGAGGTAAATTTAATTGGTGCCAAATTTACATAATATAGAGATAATTATAATATGGTCATGGATAGTAAACTTGATAGGGCCTTTACTAATGATCAATCCCTGTAAAAATGGGATAAAATCTGATGCATCACCCTTCTGAAAGTTGCCTCTGATCACCACCCTATATTGGTTAATTTTTTCCATAATCTCATGAAACCTAGGCTTCCTTTAAAATATAAAAATCTCTGGTCCTCTGATTCTAACTGTGTAAACATTATAAAAAACTCTTGGACTAATATGTATGATCATAGAGACCCTTTTGTTTGTCCTTTGAAATTGAAAAATCTAAAGCAATCCATAAATAATTGGTGTAAAAATAAATCTAAATAAATAGACAATGAAATTACCCTCTTGGAGAATGAACTCACACAAATTCAAAATACAAATACCTCCTCAAACTTTGCCAACAATTCCCAGCATGAAATCAAAATTTCTTTTAAGTTGGTCACGTTACTTAAATTTAAGGATAACCTCAAAAAACAAATTTTTAAAACAAGATGGATCAATAATGGAGATAGAAACACTAAGTTCTATGACTCTCTTCATAAATTTATAAAGGCTTTTAGGCCTCTTTCCTATCTTAGAAATGAGGGGCATCTTAGTGACATTGATGAAGGTATTTCCAATTTTGTGGTCTCCTACTTCTCTGATATCATCAATGGTCCTAGAATTGATAGGGATCTTCTCCATGATGTCATTCCAACTATGGTTTCTTGATATGACAACTCTATACTCAATGGAATCCCTTTGGATAAGGAAATAAAAGACACTGTCTTTAGCCTCAACCCTGACAGTGCTCCTGGATTTGATGGTTTCAATAATGGGTTTTACCAAAAGCATTGGGATATTATTCATGATGATGTCGGTCACATAGTTAAATCTTTCTTTTCTAGAGGAATTCTCCCTCGTGGTTTAAACTCCAAATTTCTCACCCTTATTCCTAAAATGGAGAATGCTAATGAAATACATCTCTTCAGACCTATTGCTCTTATAAATTCTCTTTTCAAAATTATCACTAAAATTCTTACTAATAGAATCTCTTCCATCAACAATAAAATTATCTCTTGGAACCAATTTGGTTTTATAAAAGGGAGATCAATTTAGGTCTGTATTTTCCTTGCCTATGAATCCACTAACCTTTTAAACAAAAAAACAATTGATGTGGGATTGTTTCCATTAAGCTTCACATTACAAAGGATTTTGACACCATTGATTGGAACTTTATTTTTAAGGTCCATACACACTTTGGTTTTAATGACACCTTTATCAACAAAATTAAAACTCTTTTTAACTCGGATCATATTTCCATTCTAATAAATGGTTCCTCTAGAGGATATTTCAAATGTTCTAAAGGGGTCAGACAAGGAGACCCTCTCTCTGTTATTCTCTTCTCAATTGTTGAAGACTATTTGAGTAGGTTACTCACTCAGTCTGTGGAGAAAGGAAAGATAAAAATGATCAATGCCTCCAGAAACTTGAAAGCCCCCTCGCATCTTCTATATGGTGATGACATTATTTTGTATCTTCATAGGGACAAAAGAAACATTAATAACCTTAAAAACATTCTCAATCACTATGAAGATGTGGCTGGTCAGCATGTCAGTTGGCATAAATCATTTATCTACTTTGGAAAAGGATATCCCCCTAGAAGAAAATGTGACATTATCAGTAATTTGGGGATCAAGGAGGGTACTCTACCCTTCACTTGTCTCAGAGTCCCTATCTTTTGGGGTAGGCCTAGGGATACCTATTTTTCTCCCATCATTGACCAAACCCATTGACAACTCTCCTCTTCAAAAGGTAAAAACCTATCCATGGCAGGAAGAATTTTCCTTGTCAAATCTACCATTGTCTCCAAACTAGTCTATTCCATGATGATCTATAAATGGTTGGATGGTATCGTGAAATGAATTAATGTGGCCATTAAAAATTTTGTCTAGATAGGGAGCACTCTTTAGAAAAAACTAGTTACAGTTCCATGGTCCTCTTGTTTCAAACCAATTGAAAAAGGTGGCATTGGCATAAAAAACCTCAATAATTTTAATGAATCCATTCAAGCTAAGCTCACTTGGAAACTCGTTCACAACAATTCTACTTCCATATAATTTCTTAGTTCTTGTTTCCTTGATAAATTAAGAAATAAAAATTTCAATTATTTGACCTCCTCTATTTGGCCCTCCATCATGAATACTTTCGTTTCAATTATGACCAACTCCATATGGATGGCCAATAAAGATTCTAACTTAAATTTTTGGCGTGATAACTGGACTGGTACACCACTCATCTCCTTCGTGCCTAACACTCATCTTCCTGAACATACTAATGATACCATCAAGTACATTCTACGAATGCAAAATCCTTGCTTACCTAACAATATAAGGCATGTTGTGCATAGTTATCCCTTCACTATTACCGATGATATTCTAATCTGGGATCCTGCTCATAATGGTATGCTAGATTATAAGAACTACTATAACCATTAATTCAACAATGCTGATAATAATTTAAGCTGGTTAAAAAAATTAATAATGCCTGGTTAAAGCCCTTGAGATTCACTATCATTTGGCGTATTTCTCATGGTAGGCTTCCCACTGATAAATGTTTACAATATTTTGGGATTAATCACTGTTATAAATGTTGTATGTGTAATCAGAATCGTGAGGATATTAATCACATCTTCCTTTCTTGTGATACGGAAACTTCCCTTTGGCATTACATTTTTGATATTTTTGAGTGCAGATGGATTCCTTGTAGCTATATAACATCTCAGTTGCAGTGATGTGTGGACTTACCTGACTCCCATCAAATCAGGAATCTCTTTATTTCAACTGCAGTGGATCTCCTACATGTGATTGGGTATGGCATAACAGATTATATTTATGCCAATAACTCTTTTAAGGTTAATGAAAGTAAAATGAGAATTCTCATATCTATTCGGGAGGCTGCTCTGCTTCAGAAGGATCATTGCAACAACTCGGTTAGAGATCTTGGGATTCTCATGCGCATCGGTGTAGATGGGAGGTACCCTCGACCTAAATACACCATGGAAGTCTTTTGGAAAGATCCACCTCCAGCTTAGATTAAAATCAACGTGGATGGGGCTTCTAAAGGCCACCCAGGCCCCGCGGGATGTGGTGCCATCTTTAGAAACCATCTGGACTAGGTTCTTGGCAGCTTCTATGGATCCTACAGCTTTGCTTCTTCCCCAGAAGTTGAGATTATGAGTGTGATTCATGCTACCTCTTTTTCTAAGATGCATAACTGGAACAACATTTGGATCAATAACGACTCAAATACTATAGTCTAGACCATTTGGACTGGCATCGTTCACCTAGCTTGGACTCTCACTCCCCACTGGATATACTGTTTGCACTCTCTATCAGATTTCAACTTCAATGCCACCCATACCTACTGGGAAGAAAACAAGCTCACTGATGGACTTTCCAATATGGGAGTTAATCCCGAGGTCTCATGGAGGGATGACCTTCCTCCTGAGTTACTCCCTCTTTATGTCATGGATGTTCAAAAAATTCCTTATTTTAAACTCTTGTAATCCTTTCTTATTCCTTCCTTTATAATAAAGTTTGTGTTTTGGTCTTTGACCAGAACACCACATTTTCTTAAAAAATGAAACTCTCAAAATATTAATCTATTATAAATTCAATTTCTACTAAAAATGGTCCAAAACTTATTTAATTGGAATATAATATTATTTTTCTTCGAATTCCCATCATTCAATAATTTTTATACAAGTTTTGAATATTTTTCTATCCTTTTCTTTTTGGTTTAACCCTTATTTTACCCTTTTTAATCTTACGGGGATATCAGGTTATTTACACCTTGTGGGTTAGTTTAATTACCATATCATGCCAAATGACCCCAAAAAAGTTATTTATGACATATTTGAACTTATATTAACCATTTGGAGGAATATTAGATTTTTTTAACTTTAATATCATTTAATAAACTATTTTATGTTTTAAGTTATGAATTATGTCAATTTTGGACACTATTTATACTTGAATTTTTTATAAAAATAATAAAAACCTGATTCCTTCAAAACCAAGGCATTAACTCAAATCGAATATGTAAATATCATCCATAAAATTCTTGTATTACATCAAAATAACCAAATTACATTTTTTAATATTTATAAATTCATTTATTTGAATCGTTCATTAATGAGGTAATCACTGAATCTCTAGGCCTTCGGGCTATGTAATGGGTCTCCCTCTACCCAGTTAAATAGGTATTTTCTTTGATTTAATATTAAATGATGCTTAAGCCCCAACCTTTAAAAAAAGGTAATCACTACATCATAATTGTGTCATAAATAAATATATTTTTATAATGTCTTAAAATTATATATAAAATACCATTATGTAGAAAATATTTTTAAATTTCTAATGACTATTCATAGACATGGATATTAGTAATATAACTCTATATTTAAATCGATTTATTAAAAAATATTTGTTTAGGTTATAATTATCTTCACTTTGAATTAATTCTTATAAAATATTATTTTCACATCCAAGTGAATACATGGGGTCCCAAAATCCACACAAGTATGATCGTGGTCATAAATATATCATCCAAAAGGATTATGACATGTTTTAGGGTAGTTTTATATTAATAAATTACTATTATTTTACCCTTATTTACAAGATTTACCCTCTGACCATAGTAAATAAAATAATTACTGAAGTTGCAATTCATAATGTCCAAAAATAGAAGGTACCTATTCACACAATTTGGACCTTATTATTCAAAATATGGAATCCATTTTTATAAATTAAAAACATAGAAGTTTCAGTAATTAATTTAAAATTATTCTCGTTGTTGAAATGAGAAAATGGGTTTTAAAAGTTAAAACATTGCAAAAGATTGAAATATTTTTACCTATGAATTCAATGTAAAATTAATGATAATGACATAAATTATATTAAATGGTAAAAATATATTCCATTTATACTTTCAAACCATTCAATATTATAATTTATCCATATAAATTATCTCAATGAAAAATGTTGTTTTTAATTAAAATTTAACGTATTTTTACTATTCATAAAAACATGAAAGTTGTCAGAAAAATATCATAAATTTGTCCAAAATGATTTTTTATATCCCTCTTAAAAAGAAAAAGTTTATGTTGCCATATAGAAATTATTAATGTGCCAAAATAGTAATTTAAAATGGGTTCTCCATTCAAAGGTGTAAAATTAATCTTTTAAAAAAATAGGTTCTTACACATAAAATATGATTTTATTCAAACCCTGTGACTAAAAAAATACATTGGATGAATATCAAAAATATTTTATTAATTATATATCACATATATCTCATTAATTTCATTACCAAATTTAATTCACTTAAAAATAAAAATATCTAATTAATTTATATTTTTTATAAATAATTAATAGCCAATGAATTCAAAATACAATTTCATAAGTTAGTTATAATTATTCCCACTAACCTAATGGATAAGAAATAACGGTAATTTTATTTTAAGGGTATCTCATGGTTCGATTAAACTCACAATTGTGTGCAAATCAAGCTACTAAAGAATAAAAATTATTTCAAGAAAATATTTCATAAAAACATCCGAGTGTTACATTCTACCCCCCACTAGTGAAAAAAACATTTTTTACGTCGGTTATTTTTAATTTTTTACGTCGGTTTTTAGCCGACGTTAATACGTGCGACGTTATAAATAAGGTTTTTGATGTCGGTTATTTAAAAATCGACGTCAAAAACATAAAATCGTGATGTTTATCACGTCGGTTATTTTAGAACCGACGTGATAAAGGGCCTGAATAATGGTTTATCATGTTGGTTATCGAAGAACCGACATGATAAATGGCCTGGACAATGGTTTATCACGTCCGTTCGTAAACAACCGACGTGATAAACAGGGGTGAGGTGGTTTATCACGTCGGTTCATATAGAACCGACGTGATAAACTGGGGTAAGGGTGGTTTATCACGTCCGTTCTATAAGAACCGATGTGATAAACCGGGCTAAGCGTGGTTTATCACGTCGGTTCATATAAAACCGACGTGAAAAAACTGGGGGGAGGGGGGTTTATCACGTCGGTTATTGTATAATTTCCGTGATAAACCGGTGGGAGGGGGTTTATCACGTCGGTTAGTCAATAACCGACGTGATAAACCATTGTCCAGGCCGTTTAGCACGTCGGTTATTCAATAACCGACGTGCTAAACCATTCGCCAGGCCTTTTATCACGTCGGTTATTAAATAACCGACGTGATAAACCATTTTCCAGGCCTTTTATCAAGTCGGTTATTAAATAACTGACGTGATAAACCCAATTTTTTTTTAAACAGAATGCAGTGATGTTCTCTCCACCAGAATCAACCAGAAAATAAATCAAGAAATCGTACCACAAAAACAGAAGTACATCAAAATTAAGCATGTACATAGATAACATATAAAACTTACCCACTAGACAGCATCCGCCCTCATTTATAACCCATGGACAGCCCTCCCCCACCCCGTTGGAGCCCTCACCCTCATGTATACCCCCTGGACAGCCCTCCCCCACCCCATTGGAGCTCCCACCCTCATGTATACCCCTTGGACAACCCTCCCCCACCCCATTGGAGCCCCCACCACACTCCTGGACTGCCCCCCGACCCCCGGACACCCCCAAACACCCCTCGACAACCCCCACCTGCCTAAACAGCACCTCCTCACCCCCTCACCCCACTTGACAGCCCCCACCACACCCCTGGACAACCCCCCCCCACCCCTGGACAGCACTCCCACACCCCTGGACCGGCTTCCCACACCCCTGGACATCCCTGCCACCCCCCAAGACTGTCCCCCCACCCCACCGGACAGCCCTCCCAGACCGCTGGACACCCCCAACCCCACTGAACACACCCCCACACCCTTGGAACCCCTCCCCCACAGACCCAAATCCATACCACAAGAACCATCAAAAGTAGACCAAAACAAGAAGTAGAGCAAAATTAAACATTCACTTACATAACATTCAAAACTTACACTGTCAACTTCAAAAAAAAACTAAATCAAACCTAAACAACTACCAAATACACAATTAAAACGACAATATTCAAAATTACATTTTACATTACAAACAACTAAAATTCAATCAAACCTGTAAAATAATTTGACCACTCCACTTGTACGTGTTTGATGTCTTCAGCAGTATAGGGTTGAGGGTCATCAAAAATATACAAATGAAATAGAAGATAGTTAACGTGTATAATGAATAAATCAAATTGAAATATGATGGCAAAGTTTAAGAGGAAATCGTACCAGGTCAAAATTCACAACTATCCCAATTGTTATTATTTCATATATAAATCTTAACATATAATATCCGCATTCGATGAGGCCTTGTTGTTCATGAAAATTCTGTTTTGAATGAGTGTAAATTCAATATATTATTTTTATGTAATAAATCAAAAATTACAAATTATAAATGGAAATTTACCTTCGCCTTTACATATTTGATCTTTGCATTTCTTTTCTTTGAGTTTTTTCGAAAGTAGACCCATGCACTGTTAGAAAATAATACGAATGGGGTAAATTTATAATTCATTATAATATATAAAACTACTGAGAAATTGAAACTTACTTTTCTAATATATTCTTAAAACTTGCCCGCACATCACCATGAACAGAGCATATCCAATAAAGAGCTTTCTCCCTTGGGCAAAAAATCCCTAACATCCAATGATTACTGATAAAAGTAAATTTAATGTTAGTGGTTTTTTATGTTAAAATATAATTAACTCTTTGAGAGAAATGTGTTTCATACCTCTCACAAAAAGGCATCATCCAACATTGTTGGATTATATTCTTTTCAAATCTTTCAGTAATATAAACCATTCTTTGTTCCTCAGTCAATGCACATGCTTCAGGGGAAATCAATTGCGGGTCCATGAATCCATATACTTCTGTCAGTTCATTCCTCTCACAAATTTTATAAAGATACCTAATACAAAACATATATAAGTACACATTTTTAATAAATATAACGCAGGGAAAAGGTGTTAAGACTTACATGGGAAAAAATTTCCCCACGTTGATGCCCAACTTATCTCCAGTAACAAGCTCCATGATATCAGATTTTGTAATCCCCACACTTATTTCACGTCCACAAACATGAGATTCCATTGGAAACTCATAAAAACCCAACAACAAATGTGAATATCTTGACAATATGTCAAGACCACTGGAATCTGTATCTGATGTCATAGCATGTTGTCTTTGTTGTTGTCTATACAGTATTTCTTTACCTTTGAAGTATTCCTGTGAAAAAAAATTGAGAATTATAGTAGTTTTCAAATGATAAAACAACTTTAATAAAAAAAAATAAAAGATATAACATTCATACCTCTATGGTAATGAGTCGAAGAAGTCTGGATGGCCAAACTAAAAAATGGCCGATACTCTGTCCAACTGTCGCCACCTCATCTGTAGGTATTGGTACCCTAGCTAATCTATCTATAATATCCTGTACAGTTACCCTCTGATTCTCTACCTCTAATTGTTGATGATGAACTGTATCTCCTATACAATATACCAACCCGTATGCTACTATATGATGTTGAGAATCATCAACATACAACTCGCAATATGTAGGAAGCTGCGGCGGAGGCGTAGGATAAAAAATGGGGTCCGCAGGCTGAGGTGGGGGAGTGGGAGCTACTGGCGGAGGTGGAGGATAAATAATGGGGTCTGCAGGGGGAGGTGGAGGAGTGGGAGCTGCAGTCTGAAATTGTCTTTGCATTTCTGCAAACATAGACTGCACCGAATCTCTAATCTTATCTTCCATTGTCGCATTAATATTTTGAACTTCAGCCTCCAAGGATTCTATTTTTTTTATAAACTCCCTTAATGTTAGAAGTTGAAGAACGTGGAAACACTTTTCTTACCGATACACCTGCCGAATATCCTCTTACACGACCAGGATGTTCGGGCCTTCCCAATGCTGCAAATAAAATATCTTCCCTCCCAGTAGCTGTAAATGTCCCCTCTGAACTCTGCTCCTCAAGAGAGTCCTGTATTAATTTATTGAACATTTCTGTAATGATTGAAACTTATATGAAGAAAAAAAGTTAACTTAAATAAATTAAATAGATATCTTACAATCCTCTCAGCTACGATTCTCGATTCTTCCGAAAGATATTGCCCTTTTTTTCCCTTCCGAGCTCTCTTAAATTTTTCATGTCTAGATGGAGGGGATGGAGGGGAGACCTCTCTAGAGCTTGAAGACTCAGCTCTTAGTTGTTGAAATTTTTCCGCTATGATTTTTTCTTCCAATAATGTATACCCTCCCCGAGATAAACTATGAGGGTATACATTTTTAGATTGGATCTCCTGATGAGCTTTCCTTGTTTGCTGTAATTTAAGAATAAGAAATCATTAACAGAACATTAATAAAATCATTTATATAAGAAAGTTTATAAAATTTTACATTGCCCTTACCAGAAATGACTCTTTTTTCTACTTTCAAAAAATTGTCTCCATGTGTCTTCATCTATAAAAGGATATATACGACATAGATTGTCATGACTCCTATGACCATAAATGAAATCAGATGAAAGGGTTGATTTGAAATCCCTCCATCTCCTGGCATCCAAAGATAAGCATTTCTTCCTGACTCCTCCAGTGTCAGGAATATCAAATGTCATCTGATAAAGAAGAGGTTAAACATATTTTATATACTAGAAACATTAAAAGAATGGTCAAACAATGACAAAAGATCTTACCAAAATCGTCTCCCACAACTGAGAGATAATCGTTTTATCCACACCTCTCCAATCATCATACAGAATGCTTACTTTGGTCTTAGCCTGAGTTGCAACAAAACTCTTAAAATCTTTGGCATTCGGACCTCTAGGAATATCATCATCATCAAACTCAACTACTATCCTTTGATCCTGCGTACGGGCAAGTGATAATTTTGGTAAACGTGTGCAACCACGTTTACCAACCTTTGAACTCTTTGTCGTAATAGGAGCATGTGAATGTTCATCCCCAGAGGTATGACCAGCAATATTCTCCTCTCTAGAATCATGTGGTTGATCATCTGAATGATCTGTCATTATCCTTCAAATCAAAAAAAAACAAACGTCAGTTCACAAATATACAAATTCAAATATTTTAATACTACTGTAATCAGAAAATAGAAAACTATACTAGGTTACATAATAGTAAACATTGGTAATATGGTAAGCATGTTAAACAAAGGTAAAGATGGCAAAGATGGTCAAGATGGTCAAGATGGTCAAGATGGTAAAAAATGGAAAAAATGGTAAACCTGGTAAACATTGTAAACATAGTAAAGTAATTGTTAGTGAACAAATATAGAAATTCAAATATTTTAATACTACTGTAATCAGAAAATAGAAAAGTGTACTAAGTTACATAATAGTAAACATTGGTAATATGGTAAGCATGTTAAACAATGGTAAAGATGGCAAAGATGGTCAAGATGGTCAAGATGGTAAAAATGGTAAAAATGGTAAACCTAGTAAACATTGTAAACATGGTAAAGTAATTGTCAGTGAACAAAAATAAGCATTTTAAAATTCATGTAATGGTTATAAACATGATAAAGTAAACTAAACAAACTTAAAACAAACAAAAACATATACTTATTTTATTTTAAAACATGTTTTAATAAATAAAAAACTTACAATATCTAACATTTATGGAAAAAATAAATGTAAACAAGAAATAAACATATGTTACCTGTAATTTTAGGAATCTACAGATGGATTGTTTTCCCAAATTCCTTCGTCGTGATCGTTCCTTATGGCACAAACTATGTCTTCAACATGATCGTCATTATGTTCTGTTAATATTTCCATTGAAGTAGGGATCTCACATAAATCAGCATATTCATCAAGTTCATCCTCACCAACATATTGTTTTTTCCCTTGTAAAACAACATCCCACTGCATATCTGATTGATCTACTACATAAAAAATTTGTTTAGCATGTGTTGCCATTATAAAAGAATCAGCTGTGTCTTCCAATCTATTCAGATTAACAAGTGTCATTCCAAATTCATCGTGTCTGACACTGTTGTTACCATTAAACCATTTACAGTTAAAAACGAGAACTTTAATTTTAAAGTAATCAACCTCCCATATGTCTTCAATCACTCCATAATATGCATTTGATGCATAAATTGGGTTTTTGTCCTTAGCACTCGAAAAATGCATTGTTTCTGCAAACACCAATACACCACTATTCTGAACTGCACTTCTGTTGTCCTGAGCTTTTGTATGAAATGTATAACCATTAATGTCATAACCAGACCATGTTATCACATTTAAACATGGACCACCCACTATCCATTTTATTGTATCTGATACATCTGATCTACCAAGAAAAGTCTTTTTAATCCATGACAAAAAAGTTTTGTTGTGCTCATTCAAAATCCACATTTCTTTCTTCTTTGGATGACATTGTTTCAACTCATTAATATGCAATGTGATATATGGTTGAGCATCAGCTATGTTATTCAAGATGTATGATTCTAACTTCTTCATCTGTTCAGCTGACAATGATTTGACTTTCAACCCGTGAATCCCCTTTCCCTCATTATTAACTCGTTCATGGCGAGATGGAGGCAAACCTATGTGTTGCGCCGCAGCCAAGTAGCTCGTACAAAACTCTGATACCTCCTCAGAAATATACTTTTCAATAATGGAGGCTTCAGGTCGATATAGATTTTTAACATACCCCTTTAATATTTTAATATACCTTTCAAAAGGATACATCCAACGAAGATATACAGGTCCACAAAGGTTTATTTCTCGAACCAGATGAATCATTAAATGCACCATTATATCAAAAAAAGTTGGAGGAAAATACATTTCCAATTGACAAAGTATAAAAATTGCATCCTTTTCCAAAATGTTCAAAGCATTCACATCAATCGCCTTGTTACAAATTGAATTGAAAAAATAACACAACTTCATTATAGTCTTTCTGACACGAATGGGAAATATTCCACACAATGCAACTGGTAGAATTTGTTGCATCATGACGTGACAATCATGTGATTTCATACCTATCAACTTCAAGTCCTTCAATGAGACAAAATTTTTTACATTAGAAGAATAACCTTGAGGCACTTTGGTATCATGAAGACACTGACAGAAGCTAATTTTCTCCCTCTTCGATAATGTATGACAAGCCAGGGGAAGAAATGTTCATCTTCCTTTAAGAGTGGGAGCTAACTCCAAATGTATTCCCATTGATAGTAAGTCTAATCTTGCATTCAACCAATATTTAGTCTTTCCTTTAATATATAACAATTTACCAATCAAATAATCACAGATATTCTTCTCCACGTGCATGACATCAATATTATATTTAACTTCATGATACCTCCAATATGGTAGCTCAAAAAAAATAGACCTTTTCTTCCAAATATGTCTATCATTACCAGATTTCTGTGTCTTTCCCAATGTCACATCAAGGTTTTTCACCCTCTCAAAATACAGATCAGGGGATAAAGGTTTTGGAGCAGTATCAAATTCTTGTGAGCCATTAAATGCCTTTTTTAGTCTTCTATAAGGGTGTTCCATAGGCAAAAACTTTCGATGACCCATGTACACTGTTTTCCTCCCATGATGCAATTGACAATAGGACGTCTGTTGTTCGCAAATTGGACATGCTTTATGCCCTTTAACACTGTATCCAGACAAATTTCCATACGCTGGGAAGTCATTTATAGTGAACAGAAGCACTGCATGCAGTTGAAAATATTCCATTTTATAAGAATCATACACCCTAATACAATCATCCCATAACAGTTTCAAATCATCAATCAACGGTGACAAGTAAACATCAATATCATTACCGGGTTGCTTTGGACCAGAGATCATTGTACTCAACATGACATATTTGCGCTTCATACAAACTTTAGGAGAGAGGTTGTAAATTATTAATAAAACAGGCCATGAACTATGTGTGCTACTGAGTGTTCGGTATTGATTAATTCCATCTGTGCACAACCCTAGTCTGAGATTTCTTATTTCATTTCCAAATGTAGAATAATGTGCATCAATTTTCTTCCATTGTGGACAATCAGCTGGATGACGTATTTTTCCATCACATACCCGCTCTTCATCATGCCATCTTAACCTTTTTGCATCATGTGAATTAGAAAATAAACGTTTGAAACGATTAATTATAGGAAGATACCAAAATAACTTTGAAGGGAGATTTGTAATCTCTACATCACCCTATGATTTTTCTTTCACCTTATACCGTGATGTCCCACATTTTGGACACTCTGACAGAAATTCATATTCCTTCCTATATATAATGCAGTCATTCTGACAGGCATGTATTTTCTTGTATCCCAATCCCATCGGGCATAATATTTTCTTGGCTTTGTAATGTGAATCTGGAAGATCGTTATCTTTTGGAAGAATGTATTTCATCAATTGTAGCAGCTCTGTAAAACTTCTGTCACTCCATCCATGCTTCGCCTTCAGGTTAATCAATCTTAACACCGCCGACAGAACTGTAAAATCTGTACGACCGGGATATAATGGTTTTTCAGCATCACCATATAGACGTGAAACTGTCGGTTCTATCTCAATTTGTTCTGCTACAATATCGCGAATCATTTCTTCAATTCCATCGGAGTTACCATCTTGCGAATCATCATCATCAGTGAAATTCCATCCAGTTTCACCATGCCAAATCCAAGGGCTGTAACTCGGATTAAAACCATGACATATCAGATGATCTTTTATCTCTCTACTTTTCAACTTCTTCATATTCAAACATTTCAGGCATGGACAGAAAAAAATGTCACTACTTGGAACATTTCGTTTTGAAAATTCCAAAAAGGCATCAACACCTTCCTCAAATTCATTTCTCATTAGATGTGCCGTAATCCAACTTCGACTCATTATTACCTATAACAAATATCAAAAAAATATATATATTTTTAAGATAAGACAAATACATGTTTATATGAAAAAAATCATAATTTGAATGTAAAACAATTTAAAATATAAAACAAATCTATAGGTATTTAAAAAAATATGCTTGAATATTATTTTTAAAACAAAATATAGTTAGATGTAACAGTTTTAAATTTCATTGAATCAAAGAAAACCATGACGCCTAATGATTCTCCAAATAAAATATACATAAATAAAACATAAACAAAACGATTTTTATCTGGAATAAGTGAATATGATCAGATGATACACATTTATAATAATCTCATGCCAATATACTAATAAACATGTTAAAATATAGGAATACCTAATGGAGCATATAACATGTGTTATTCATGCTTGTTGTTCAATCATTATGATCTAAAGTACTCAAAACTTTCAAGTGCCAAAATCTTGAAAGTAGTAGTAGTTTTCATAACTACCCAACACCAAATAGCTATACATCATAAGTGTCATGTTAGAAATATGAATATAGACCATTTGTTTTATGTTTAATAATATTGTCATATTATCTGATCATTCTGATTATATATTAGAATTACTATATCCTTTTGATCCGATATATAATCTAAGGACATTAATATTTCTTTAGAAAAAGTAATGTTAATATCATGGTAATGTAAAAAAAAGTATATGTAGAACTATATATATGTAATACCAATAAAAAATACATATGTGTTTGGCCTGGGTTTCACACATAAAACAACTCATCTCACAGATTAAATTTTTGAATTATCCTACATAATACTTATTTTTATAACTTAGGGAATGAAAATAATAAAAGTTTTGATTTACGATACTCATTATGGGTAAACATGATATATATAAATATAATATCTAATCTCATAAAAATATATCCATGGGGGTATAAGAGCATACACAAAGCACATGATCAAAAAGATAAGTGAAACAGTTCTATATAATCATAGATCATAAAACCTGAGTCCAAGTATAACAATTTTAGCATAACATAATACATGATTTATATGATAGTGGGAACATGATTTAAAAAACCTTATTCACAAGATCACAACATTGGTATGTGGAATAACAAAAGAGTGTGGCACAAACATAATCATATAAGTCATAACATATGTCAAGGGAAAACATAGTTTCATTCACCTCATATTGGGATATGTTAATCACCTTTCCTATAATTTATTATAATATTTCTTACGAGACACATCACATAACACATTGGACATGGTATAACCATATGTATCCCATATTGATCTATGATATATAATGCATTGTCGAATGCATTAGAAGGATATTATGGACCCAAATGTCACATAATGACTAACCATATATATGGGTGAATCGTGATCATCAAATCATTTATAACACTTTCATAGATCAATTAACTAACAAAAATGAAATGGGGTTCATAATTGTTTTTACAAAACATAATAATTATTAATACATAAAAATGTGTTTGGATGGTAAGATAAGATAATATACCTAATTCAATCTAATTATCGTTAAATTATTTCTACCTAGATAGAAAAGACCTTTATAAAAAATATAATTTAACTTGAGAATGAAAAGAAAGTACCCTTTACCTTTTTTATAATGAAAAATCTGAAAAGGATGATAATAATATTTAGGTATTATAATTTTTTTATGAATTATTAATAAAAAAAAAGAAATCACCTCACTTGGTTTTGTTGAAAATCGGACATACCATCGTATTCAAGAAATCAGATACACTTTGCATGAAAAGGTCCATCATTTTTAGGAGATGACTGAAAGAAGAAATGTATTATCAGACTCACCATGAGTCCAGAATGAAATATTTGATTGTAATAGGTATGAATTGATATTTTTATGAATGCAGATGAAAACAGATGATGGTTTTCTGATCTAGGAGTTCTAAAAATCATAATTTTTTGAAAAAATATTATGATGTAAGAATGTTGAATGAAATTTTAAGGATAGGTATTACCGATTGTACCTGGTCCAATTTCATTCATGAATATCATTTTCTAGACAATCATATTGAAAATATTATTTTAAGAAAATAAGTACTACGAATCTTCATCCAGAAAGACACATTCCAGCTAAGTAGGAAATAATAATGTTGTTGGAAGAATGAAACGTTACAGTACCACCCATTATTTTTCAGATTTTGCTGAAGCTAATCCTCAATGTTTTAAAATTAATTATTCTTTCTAAATGATTTAATAATTTTAATGGTTGTGAAGTCAAATATCTATGTTCTCATGGTCATAGTAATATTTTTTTCAGATATTGATTTATTTAGATACTTAAGAGGTTGCTCGTAATGAAGTTGCTGGTATTCAGATAGATCAATATAGCGATCATATTGGAGTTGTTACTGATTCGTATTTCAGAAGAAAAGATGAAGTATAAGTGGTTTAAGAAGCTTTAATGAATCTACTTTTTCATTGTACTATAGAATCGTAAAGCGTATATCAGAATGAAAATCTAGAATAAGAGTTAAAAATAGTCTTATCCAAAATACACCTGCTTGAATGTTGTGAGTTGAATGTTGCGAGTTGAATGTTGCGAGTTGAATGTTGCGAGTTGAATGTTGTGAGTTGAATGGACATAATAACCATTTGCAATAACAAAAAATTCCACGAGATTCAAAAACGAACGAAAAGCACATCAAGAATCGAAACAATAACGAACGAAAAAAATTCGTGGAAGGCTTACTTGAATGTCGCGAGTTGAGATGATAGATCCGAGAGGAGTGAAGAAGATAAACAATGAAGCCAAAATGAGTTTAATGCAGGCGATAGACGAGCCGATTAGGGTTTACCGCGCGAGAGAGAGACGAGCCGGCGACTGTCAATCGAAAAATCGTAAATGACAGAACACGGGCTTTAATTTTATTAAATGTTTTATAACGTCGGTTATTATATAACCGACGTTATAAACTATTTTTTAGCTTTTTTACGTCGGTTATCAAATAACCAACGTAAAAAACCAAAGCCCCGGGGGGGGGGGGGGGGGTTTACGTCGGTTATAAAATAAACGACGTAAAAAATGCGTCGATATCAGGTTTTTTACGTCGGTTAGCAAATAACCGACGTAAAAACCCCCCCGCGCATTGGTTTTTTACGTCCGTTATAAGATAATCGACGTAAAAACCCAACAGGCGCGATTTTTAACGTCGGTTATTAAAATAACCGACGTGAAAAATCTACTCGCCGCATTTTTACGTCGGTTATATATAACCGACTTAAAAAATGGTGACGTAAAAAATGATTTCTGCACTAGTGCCCCCCCCCTTAAACTAAATTTAACTCTCACAATTAGTCACTTGGAAATAAATAGATGAGGATACCTCTCCCTTATCATATCCTTAAGTTCCCATGTAGCTTCTTCTAATTTGTGGTTCCATAATAAAAATTTAACCAAGCAAGTGGTCTTCATAGAATTTTTTCCCTATGATCCAGAATCTCTATCGATTGTTCTTCATAAGAATGATATTGCTCCAACGGTATGGATTTTGAGCTTAGTACATGTGAAGGATCGGTTATGTACTTTCTCAAGAGAGATACGTGGAACACATCATGAACTTGAGAGGGATTCGGTGGAAGTTCCAATCAGTAACATACCTTCCCAACATGATCTAGTATTTGAAAAGGACTGATATACCTAGGGCTCAGCTTTCCCTTATTTCCAAATCTCATTAATAACTTCTAGGGAGATATTCATAAGAACACCTTGTCACCCACTTCAAACTCTAGGTTTTTTCTTCAATTTTCAGCTTAACTTTTTTTTCAACTCTGATCTGCTCTTATGTGTTTTTGAATAGATCTAACATTTTCTGCCATTTGATCAACAAGATCAGGTCCAAATAGCTTTATTTTCCCAACTTCATCCCACCAAGTTGGAGTTCTACACTTCCTTCCATAGAGGGCTTCATAAGTAGCCAAATGAAGATTGGAGTGAAAGCTGTTATTGTAAGAAAATTCCACAAATGGTGGGTGTTTATCCCAACCACCTTTGAAATCCAAAGAGGAATCTCTCAACATGTCTACCAAAGTTTGAATTGTCCTCTCAGACTGACAGTATATCTAAGGATGATAAGTAGTGCTGAAACTTAACTCTATATCCAGAGCATGTTGAAGACTTCACCAGAACATCGAGGTAATCCTCAGTTCTTGATCAGATATAATGGAAAGTGATACTCCATGAAATCTTACCACTTCCTTTACATATATCTTGTAAAGTTTATCAAGAGTGAAATCCTTTCTAATAGAAATGAATTGTTCCAACTTCATAAGATGATCAACTATAACCCAGATAGCATTATTGTATTTGGATGTTTTGGGAAGTCTGATTATAGAGTCCATAGTGATGTTTTCCCATTTCCATTCTGGTGTGGATAATGATTGTAACAACCCATTAGACTTCTATCTCCCAACCTTAACTTTCTAAAAAACCAAGCATTGAGAGACATATTTGGTGAAATATCTTTTCATTCCATCCCACCATAAGTACTCTTTCAGGTCCATGTATATCTTTGTGCTTCTAGGTTGAATAGAGAATGAAGAATTATGAGCCTCATCTAATAGATCCTTCTTTAATTATGGTATGGGAGGAAAACTAACCAGGTTCTTAAACCTTATTATTTCATCACAATCAAATTTGAATTCAATAAATTTTCTCACCTTATTTTGTAACTCTACATCTTCTTTTTGTGCTTCTTTAATCTTCACTTGTATAGATAGTTGAACATTCATTTTAGAAAGATAAGATTTCTCCCCTTCAATTAAAATTTCAAGATCCATCATTTGTAAATCCATAAATATTGGATCTTTCATGATCCTCATCATGGATAAGCTAGCATAGTCTTTTCAACTCAAAGCATATGCCACCTTGTTTGATTTCCCAGGGTGGTAATGTATTTAGCAGTCGTAATTTTTAATCAACTCTAGCCATCTTCAATGGAACATATTCAGATCCTTTTTTATGAAAATATACTTTAAACTTTTATGATCAGCATAAATATCACACCTTTCAGCATAAAGATAATGCATCTATATTTTTAATTTAAAGATTACCGCAGCTAACTCCAAATCATGAGTTGTTTAATTTTTCTCATGGTTTTTCAACTGTCCGGAGGAATAGGCTATCACCATATCATTTTTCATAAGAACACACCCCAACCCATTTTTTGATGCATCACTATATATCACAAACCTTTCTAACTACAAGGTAGTGTGAGCATAGGTGCACTGGCTAACCTTTTTTAGATCTTTGAAATTATCTTCCCATTCCTCCTTCCAAACAAACATAACTCTTTTTTTAGTCAACTTGGTGAGAGGATTATATAATCATGAAAAATATTTCAAAAAATGTCGATAAAATCCCGCCAAACTAAGAAAACTTCAGATCTTAGTTACTTTTTTTGGTCTCGACCATCTTTCAATAATCTCTATTTTTGTTGGATCCACAGATATCCCCTCTCTTGAGATTATGTGACCCAAAAATGAAACTTTTTGAATCCAAAAATTACAATTGTTAAATTTGGCATAAATCTTCTCCTTTATCAAGGTCTTCAATGCAATTTTCAAGTGATATTAATTTTCTTCCTTGCTCTTTGAATTGACAAGAATATCATCTATAAAGACTACCACAAACTGATCAAGATAGTCTCCAAATACTCTATTCATTAGATCCATGAAGATATCAAGGGCATTAGTAAGACCAAAAGGCATCACAATAAATTCATAGTGTCTATACCTTGTATAAAATGTATTCTTTGGTATATCCTCTTTTTTTATCCTTAATTGATGATACCCCGAGCTAAGATCAGTCTAGGAAAAGTATTGAGCTCCGCATATTTGGTTAAATAAGTCATCAATGCATGGGAGAGGATATTTTTTCTTGATAGTGATCTTGTTAAGTTCTCTATAATCAATTCAGAGTCTCATTTAACCATATTTCTTCTTAACAAACAGAATAAGTGCTCCCCAAGGTGATGCACTAGGGCGTATGAATCCCTTATCAATATTCTCTTGCAGTTTCTTCTTCAATTTCTGAAACTCAATTGGGGTCATTCTATAAGGTGTCTTTGAAATAGGTATACCACCCGGTATGAGTTCTATTGAAAACTCTACTTCACGGTTTGGTGGAAGACATGGAAATACCTCCAGAAAGACATCATCAAACTTCCATAGAATGGGAGTATTCTTAATATTGAGTTTCTCCCCAACAATTTGAGATAAATAACCATCATTTATTGGAATCAAGACCCATAAGATGGAAGAAATTTATACTATAAGGTTGTATTCATACTTGCATCGATAGATGATCATAGATTGATTTGGAATATGAAATGTGACTTTTCATATTTGTAAATTGATATGAGTTCAATATAAATAAATCCAATCCATGCCAAGAATCGTATCAAATTACACTATAGGAATGATCCCAAGATTTTCAGAAAGTACTTTCCCACAAACTTCAATTGGAGAAGAATTGTAAACTATTGATGCGACCATTGTTCCATTAGGAGTAGTACCAGCTAACTCAATATCTATTTGTTGATGTAATAAGGAAATACCCTTAGAAAATTATTTAGAAATAAAAGAGTGGGTGGATCCAGAATCAAATAAAACATTTTTCGACTTTAGAGTTGATGGTAAGTGTACCTTTCACCACTTCATTATTTTAATCCATGTCGCTGATAGTAATTGCATGTGACTTTAATTTTTCTTTGGCCTTAAGAGTTTATTGACATCAATAGTCATCAATAACCCTTAGATTAGGGCATTGATTGAAATAATTCCCCATTTCCTTGCACTTGTAACATTGTAGTATAGGAGGTTCATTCTGTGTAGCCTTTTCTTTATTCGCATCATTAGACATCTTTTTCCCATCACTTCAGCATTCAATTACCTGATGACCTTCTTTTCCACACTTAAAACTTTTACTAGTACCTTTTAGAAAATTCCCTCTATGTTTCTTTTCATGCTTTGAGAATAAGGAAAAATCATCTTTATTTCAGTGTGGTCTTTAGATTTTCCTTTAAATTCCATTTTTCTCTTCTTATCAAATCCATATGACTGATGGGTTACTCCAATCTCCATCTCAACCTTGAGAGCACATCAAACAATTTCCTCATAACTATTGAAGTCCCTTATGGATAATTCCCTTTGGATACTTGGTTTTAAGACACTAAAGAATCGATCAATCTTACACTCAGGTTGGATAATAATTCTAGAATTGTACCTTGAAAGTCTTGTAAAATTTTCTTAGTAGGTACCAATAGATTCTTCATCCTTTTTCTTATGTTCAAGGAACTCTGTATCCATATTTTTTCAAATAATACAAGGAAATTACTTATTGATAAATAAGTTCTTGAACTTGTCCCATTCCATGGACTCAATTTCATTTCTTTGCCTTGTATTCTTGATAAGATTCCACCATTGATCAACTTCACCTTCCAAACAATATACTGCTAAGATAAGTTTATCATGTTCAGAACATTGTAGAGATGAAAATATCTTTTCAATGGTGTTGGTCCATTTTTTAGCCACTAATGGATCAAAAGAACCGTTGAATGAAGGTGGACGCTGCCTCATGAAGGATTCAATAGAATGTTTCTACCTACTGTGTTCGTTTGGAAGTCTGAAATTATTCATAGCTTGAGAAAGTTGTGTGAGCATGGATACCATATTTTTCATTCCTACTCCCATGACATTTGGTTTCTCAAGGGGACAATCATTCCATTTCATGTTTCATTCATCATTAACACGGTTCCTTTGGGTTCCAACCATTGACTAAAACCAAGAAGCATAGTGTCAAAAACACTAATCATAACAAGAAAACCACATAATCAAGAATAAATTTTCAATTTAGGAAACTATATGTTTTATCCAAGGTTATTCATAGCCATTTCTAAAACACTGTAATTCTGTCTTATACTTAGACATATCCTTAAGGCTTTCTCATCCTAGTTTCCAAAGGTTCACTATATCGTTTCTCTGATACCAACTATAGCGACCCAATATTTACAAACATTGATATCACATAAGAATTGAAGTATATTTATTGCAACATTTAACAAAACCATGACAGTACCTTATAGGTATACTGTCTTTAGAAACTGGGGAACATAAATAACTGGTTCATAAAACATCTACATTGTCTCCAGTTTATTTCATCATATCTATACTCCTTTTTTGCATATCATACTTAATACCCTTCTTCAAGTCCTGGGGAAAAGAAACATATAAAACGGTGAGCTCAAATTCTCAGTAAGGGTAAACAAATGAAATAACAATCATATCATATTTATAAGAACCCAACATTTGAAAATCTTATCCTGCATATAAAAGATATCAATATCATATCATGGGATAAATCATAAAAGTGAAATTTAATCCCAATAGTCATTACATAATACATGAAATTTTGTGTCATACACACATAAGCATAGAAAATCATTTCATATTTTTCAAGGATCTTTTCCAAGACCATCAGAGTGGACAAAGACCATTACTGAACTAAGTTCTCTCCTCGTTCCATCCTTATATCACTGAATCAGATAAACTTATAATTCCATTCATGTCTATATCATGAGATATAAATATTTACCCAATGAATTAGAGGTATATATAGGTCTCACCCATCTAATAATGAAATAATTCTTTTGTGTGCCACAAAAACATAGAAACATTCATCATTTAATAACTCGTTAAATCAAATGGGTTTCTTAAAAAGTATTCCCTCATAATTGATATAAAATAAATGTATTTCCCAAATAACATTCCATTATAAACACAATAAAATCATAGTAATAACATGGATAGAAAAATAAACCAATGTAATCTAATATGTAATATAATATTGATGAAACACTTGAGCTTCATTCCTGAGGAAAATATCTTTTTTTCTTTAAAAACGTTTTATTTTCTCAAAATGTCCTGAAATTTTAAAAGAAAATAATTGAGTTGAAAATACACTTGTAAACTTTTAGAGGAAGATTCATTGAAATAAGTAGTTATTAATATGTAAAAACTCATTCATGCTGTATAAGATAAAAAAACATTCCCTCGTACTTTTGCTAGAAAAGTCAAAAAGTACCTTGTATGGTAAACAAAAGAAAGATTCCTTCTAAACCATATTGTAAAAGTCAAAATGGGTATAAATGACTTTAAACATACATAAAAGAATAAATTACATTTTATGACAATATTTATTAGAAAACGTGGACATGGATGATAAACATATCCCCAGTAGATACTTACGAATAAATAATCTCGGATAAAACGAGATTAGAAAAGTTATCTCTTAACTTTGGTCTGATATGCTTTTTATGTATCTGAACCTCCTGTATAATGATTGAAATAATGTTAATGATTAATTCTAGAATCATAATAATTTTTATTATAACATTTATGATCATATTTTCATCCATTTTTTAGTAATATTTCATTGTTACTCATTATTCAGGTATTAACTGCTTTATGTTCTTATGTTTGTTTTGTCGGATAAGTTCATATTCCTATTTTTAGGTTATAGATATATCATTTAATTAATGGTATTATTATAATATATATCATATTTATTCATTCAATTAATTTGTATAATCATGGTTTAATGAAGATTATGTAGAACGAATCACATCACACCATGGAGATGGTAAGTCGTAAGTACGCACGAGAAATGATATCATTACCATAATTGTTGAATGGTATTGAAGGTGATGGTGTATTGTATCTTATAATTAGAATTATGTTACAATAATAATATATAGTTATTATTTCAACCATTATACCTATCCAAGTAAGGTGGTGGTGAAAAACTGATTACACCACGGCGTGGAGACGGTAAGTCGTACATACGCGCGCACAGTGATTTCATTTTTCATAGGATGGATAGAAGATAAAATAGGGTTGTTTCATATTTATAAAAACATATCAGTATATTAGTGATATTGATGTTATTAATTTATAATTAAAAAACTAAATAAGAGGAATTATAATAAGAAATAAATTTGAAATAATCGGTAGAAAAGATTACATCTTCCTCAACATGCCTCCTTTAAAATTCCTCTTAGGGAACTAGAGTTGGTCTTTTGAGAAGACCAGAACCTCTATAATGTAACTAGGGAAGTTGAGAAGAGAAATGTGCAGGTTTTGGTCGATATTGAAGGCTCAAAATGGATTTAAGTGGATATGTAGGAGGTTCCCTTTTATAAGAGAGGAGAGGGGCACTTTAGGAAACTCTCCAATTATTAATTTATTATAAATTCAATTTCGAATAAAAATAGTCCAAAAGATATTTAATTCAAATATTAGATTATTTTGATTCGAATACCAATCATCCAATAATTTTTATACATTTTTGGAATATTTTTTTATCCTTATCATTTTAGTTCAACCCTTATTTTACCCTTTCTAATCTTATTTTGATATCATGTTATTTACACCTTTTGGGTTAGTGTAATTAACATATCATGTCAAACGACCCAAAAAAGTTATTTATAAAATATTTGGACTTATATTAACCATTATTTCAAATATTATATTTTTAGGAATTTAATATCATTGAATAAACTATTTTATGTTTTAAGTTATGAATTATGTCAATTTTGGACACTATTCATAGTTGACTTTTTAAAAAAATCATAACAACCTAATTATTTCAAAAATAAGGCATTAACTCAAATTTAATGTGTCAATATTATCCAAAAAATTAATGTATGACATAAAAATAACCAAATTAAATTTTTTTAGTATTTATAAATTCATTTATTTGAATCTTTCATTAATAAGGTAATCACTACATCATAATTATGTCATAAATAATTATATTTATCTAATGTATAAAAATTATAAATAAAATACCATGATATAGGAAATATTTTTATCTTCCTAATTTCTATTTATAGACATGTTTATCAGTTACATAATCCTACATTAAAATCTATTTAGTAAAAGATATGTGGCTATGTTATAATTATCTTTACTTTAAATTAATTCTTATAAAATGTCATTTTCACATCCAAGTGAATCTATGGGGTCCCAAAATCTACCCAAGGATGCCCATGGTCATAAAAATCTCATAAAATATTATTAGGACACATTTTAGGGTTGTTTTATATTATTAAAGTATATTTGTTTTACCCTTATTTACCATATTTACCCTTTAACCATGGTAAATAAAATAATTTCCGAAATTACTATTTATAATGTCCAAAAATAATAGGTACCTATTCACACAATTTGGACCTTATGATTCCAAATATGTAATCCATTTTTTAAAATTAAAAACACATATGTTGCATTAATTAATTTGAAATTATTCTCACTGTTGAAATGAGAAAACTGGTTTTAAAAGTTAAAACATTACAAAAGATTGAATTGTTTTTACCTATGAATTCAATGTAAAATTAATGACAATGACATAAATTATATTAAATGGTAAAAATATATTCTATTTACTCTTTCAAGTCATTAAATTTTATAATTTAACCATATAAATTATCGTTGTTAAAAAAGTTGTTTTTAATTAAAATTTCACGTATTTTTACTATTCATCAAAACTTGAAAGTTATCATAAATTTATCCAAAGTAAATTTTTATAACCCGCTTTAAAATAACATGTTCGTGTTTTCATATATAAATTATAAATGTGTCAAAATCTTAATTTAAAATGGTTTCTCCGTTCAAAGTTGTAAAATTAATCTTTTAAAAAACGTTTCTTATACATAAAATAGGGTTTTATTCATAACATGTGACTAAAATAGTCATTAGATGAATATAAAAACTATTTCATTAAGTATATAACACATATATCTCATTATTTTCATTAACAAATTTAATTCACTGAAAAATAAAAATATCTATTTGATTTATATTTTTAATAAATAATTAATAGCCATTTAATTCATAATGCATTTTCATAAGTTAGTTATAATTATTCCTGATAACCTAACGGCTAGGCTATAATGGTAATTTTATATTAAGGGAATATCACGATTTGTTTAAACTCACAATTTCATGCAAAGAAATCTACTAAAGACTAAAAATTATTTAAAGGAAATATTTCATAAAATCATTTGGGTGTTACACAAGGAACATTAAAGGAATTTATGAAGAAGGTAGATTGTATTTGTGTATTTACAAGAAGGTAGATAGTATCAAGTTGGTATTCCACAAATCATTTTTTACATTTTAGATAAATAATTAGTTCTACTCCTAGATTTTGTGAAATATTGGATCCCTTATTCTTTATTCACATGAAGGGAAAGAACAAATCACACAACATGCATCAAACATTTGTTTGATTTATCATGATGAAGGAAGTACATATATTAATGTGTGCTTGAAACTCATATTATAATTTTTTGGTTTCTTGAGAAAATAAAATTCAAAAATTGGTATTGAAAATTTAAAAGATATTTCCAATATTGTTTGATTGAGTTATATATATTAGGAAGAAGGTGAATACTCTGAGGTTTTTCAAGAATAAACTAAACCCAAATAAAGAACATGAAATGTTAATTATAACACTTGATATGTTCTTAGGTTTATAAGAGATTCTATGCTTGTCACATATGACCTGATTACATGAAGAAACTTTTAGAATCTAACACTTAAATTTATTATATCATATTATTATTCTAAGAAAAAATTAGAAGACAAAATTTTGACCAATATAATATTTTTCATATCATAATTTGGGTCAGAAGAATACGATACTCTAGGTCCATTTCATATTGATATTATTGAGACAGAAGAATAAGAATATGTAGGCTATTTTATAGTTGTATATCTGATAAAACTGTCTTGATTTATATGAACTAGAGGTATCCATTTTATTTCTATATATCAAATAATTTGATCATATTAATTTGAGTAAATATAAAAAGACTTATGCTACACTTTTTATCACTTTATAAGGGGTAGGTTGACATCCAACATCTTCTACTTTAGAGTTAAATATGTCTTGTTCCTGGTCAGTTCTAGAAAAATTCTTTCGTAGTTATACCATAAATTGTTATTTTATTGATAATAAAATGAAAGATTTGTGTGAGTGGTATAATAACAACTATACACAAGGGTTTTATTCATCCACATTGTAGGTGAACTTTATTAACAAATCCATGTGTTCTCTATGTTATGATGTTCGGTGTGCATGATTTTTAATTACAGGTGAAGAAGATAAGTATAATTACTCACTAAATAAGTGACATAAGTATACAAAAGAATAAAATTTTAAAGTGATAAAAATTCAACCCAAATTGATTCCCCCCCCCCATGTGTTTATCCCAAAAGTGATCCAAACATTTATTATCTGAGTGATAGGTCACTTCTCTAGGATTATTTGATTTGAATCTAGTGTCAGATTTGATATATCTAATTTCAATTTAGAATTGACTGAAAACATGGATAATTTGTATCTATTGTAGATCATAATTCTCTCATACAATACATTAAAGAATAGTGTACATAATTAATTAATAAAGATTCATAATACATCCCTCTTTTTCAAAGGGGATGATGAATCAGTTTCCACATGTTTTAATTCTAAGAGAGAAAAATCTAACATAGAATTAGAAGATCTGGCAGTACAGTCTATTGATAAATAAAAGGACGAATATTCTACCTCATGCAGTGCTTCACCCCAACATGTAGAGGAGGAAAAATATCTTATCTAAATAATCATCAATAAGATCCAAGAATTAGTTGTAGTGATCACATGTCATCATAATTCAATGATGAATCAATTTCTTATTTTAATGATATGTTCCACAATCTTCCCAAGAAAATAGTCACTTTTATATATCTCTCTTTAAAAGGAATATAGGAATTGATCACTGATATTTAAGAGAAAATATAAAACCTCGTTAAAGCTTTCACGGTAAGATTTCAAGTCAATTTTATGCTCTCCAAGAAAATTGGATCCAAATAAGTATTGAAAGTTTAACTTGAAGAATGATTCTTCATTTTTAAACATTAATAGATAAATAAAATTTACTATAAATATGATTCTATAATGTAATTTGATAAAAACATCCATGAATTATATAAAAGTCAAAAGGATTTCATTTATGTTAATAATTCTCAACTTGAGATAAAATAAAAAAAATCAAGGAGTTCAAAACATTGATATAAGAGAAGCATAAAATGCATGATGGGGAAGTTATAAATATCAATAAAGAATTTGAATATTGATTTAAATCAATGTCAAATGATAAATTTATCCTAAATATTATGATTCATGAACTTGGAGTCAAAGTGGAAAATATTGAAAATGTTCAAGTTGAGTCTTCATAATAAACTGAAAGAAGAGCTATTACTACTAGAGATGCTACCACATAAAATTATAAGGAGTAATATTATCCTAATAGAACCCCGTAGGGTTTAAGAATAGATTTAAATCATTAAATTTTCAATCTAAAGTAGTCTCTAAGTATTCTATACCTTCCACTTCAAATAATTTTATTTGTGTTAATTATTATTCTATGCATAGTGTAGGTTCAAAATCAAAACATGGAAAAATTTGATGAATAAAGGGAATAATGTGATTTCAATTGCATCTATAGTTAATAGATATAATATTAAAATATAGTTTCCCCTAAATATTCCTAGTACAAGAATAAAACATGACAAATACTACAAGCATGACAAGCTTTCCAGAATGTTATACAAAATAAAAGACCATGATATGTAGGACATTATTAGTGTTGTGAAATATTCATTCATAGAACAACTTAATATTGGTATAATATTATAGTATTTGAATATAATGATGCTTATATAAATGGGGAGAAAAGTATCAAAGAATAAAATACCACATATTTAAGGAAATAGTTTTCCTAATATAAATATATTTTAAAATTTGTAGAACCTATGTGGTATTTACAATTGTAGTTGTCATAGTGAGGAGGCATGAAAGTATGAATCATTAAATATTTCAAGTAAAATAATTCGAAATAAAATAACATAGGTTATAAATCCTTCTTTGGTATATAATCAAGATAAAATAATTATAAAGAACATTCCTAAGATGTTTATAAAGAATACAGGCATGTCAAACATGGGTGAAAATCCAAAGAATATTGATGCTTAGTAAAAACCCAAGAAGAAGAAGAAGTGTGAAACACCAAATAGAAGTTTTTTATTATTATGTAGAGGAAGATATCACACCATGGATCATTTTTATGTTTTTCTTGGATATCACATATAATGGAATCAATTTAAGAAACAAAGGGGAATACCAGTCAAAGAACAAATCAAATTGACCGAAGGGGTAAAGATAACAGTTGTACATTCATGAAAAACTACCAATCAAGATGTGTATATTACAAATGAAATACTTGTAATTTTTAAGGCTAACTTGGAAAGATGAATAAAATTCGAAGAAACATCGATGAAGGAATATGCTAAAGGAAATTAGAATACTCCATATGAAGAAGACGAATTTCATAAGAGGTTGTCATTAAATGGTGACTAGAAAATATCAGAATCTCTATGTGGAAGGTACAAGAGGGTTGGACACATTTCTAATGATTTTTTTCATATATCTTGCTCAAAAATAATTACTAAAAAATATTTAGAATGAACCAGGTGAAAAATATTCCTGGATGTCCATCTTCAAAAAGAAAATTCCACACAAAGTTTCTTTAAAAGAAAGTAGAGATTCCATGCATCCCAAAAAGACCAAGAAATTTACAAATTTCCGCATGAAGAGTTAAACCTCACAAGGAAGATAAAGGAAAGGAATTTCATGGTTAAAAAATGATTATCAACTTTACTTCTCTTAATGAAAATAAAATCATATACACCTTATTCCCATATTTTTTTTGTTTATTCATTACTTTAAAGGAATTAAAGGTGATGCACATACTCGGGGGGTAGATTTGAATAAATTATATTTCTATATCTAGAATCCATACTGTTAATTCCAAGAATTGTGGAAGTCGCCACTCTGGTTTGATCTATCTACTAATATCTTGAGGATTATTTATTAAAAAATACTAAAGATCAACCTTTATGAAGATGATCAATCCACTATAGCTGATCCAAAAATATAAATTCACCATCATGAATTAGTTCAAAAAAATAGTATTCAGATTAATTGGTGTTCAGATGAAAAACTAATTTAAAGATCTATCTTGGTGAGGTGAAACTAGATATCATCCCTTGAGGGGGAGCATCTAAATAAGTTCTCATAACTTTATATTTCAATCAATGTAGTAATATATAGAAGGTAATTGTTCAAGAAATCATTGATGTTGTATAATAAAACACTATCTTATCCATATTAAGGAAATTAATTATAATGTTTTTTGAGAAAATATAAATGAACCAATTACATAAACAAAATATTTTTTAATATGTTCATTGATAGAATACAATAACATAACCTTCCAAGTATACTTCAATGTTTTTAATCTATGTGTTGAGATGAGTGCAGGAATTTCATGTTGAAAGTTTCTTGAGAATATTTTTATCAAAAAATGATCTCAAAAAAGTTACAAATATATTGTATCAATTAATATCAATCAATTACTATCAACCTAAAAATATTTAAACAGTCTCTAAGGAAATAAACAAGTATTTATATATCTTTGGTATCATATTCGAAATTGAGAATGGATAATATTGAAGTCTAAATTAGACCATCTTATTTTCTACATCATTTTATACCTTATAGACATAGAGTAGAATAATTGATGGCACATTTCCAAAGAAATAAATGATACCATCCTCTCTTAGGTACTTTTTATTTGTTATCAATACAGGGGGAGAATAATATGAAAATAGGGAAGAATTTAAGATAATATATTGACATCCAATTTTCTATATTGGAATTGAAAATAAAAAGGTGGAGATTAATGAACATACTATATGCTTTTATTGTATTTATTGTCAATAATTCATCAGTGATGAAGGACTTGATTCCAATATGGATTTAGTAAATAATAAAATCATTGTTGTTCATTAGTGTTCCCAAGCATGTTAGTTGTATTTTGGAATATTATCCATCCATGGAAGATTAAAGGTCACATATTCTATTTTGAATGAATTGGATGTAAGTATTATTATTGATGAACTATTATTAATTTATTTAACAACATATGTTAATTTACACATTTTTTACAAAAATACATGAAGTTAGAAGAACCATATAGTAATAAATTAATTACATGATGATTTATTATGTTAAGGAAGAGGGTTTCATCATGGTGCTCTTAAACATCAGGATTCTCTAGGTGGGGATGTTCACGGCACCACATCATACCCCCTCATCCTTTAGAATGAGGGGGATTTTCATCCACCCTACTCCCATACTAGGTCAATCTTGTTTATACCCTTCTCTGGTTCATATTTACTTCCACCATTCCTATCTATCACTATCATCCCAAAGGTTCCTGATCTCTACAACAGATCTTCATAGCTTGTGCTCTCAACATTGGAGTTTACAGATGCCTCTATTCTCCTTTATCATAACTCGGTGGATCGATTCAGTAAGAATGGGCCCTCTTTAGATTCTTTTGATAGGTACATATTTAGATATTGGGGTCTTCAATACCATACAGTGGTGGATCTTCTCAAAAAGCATCATAATATGGGGTGATTTGCTTCAAAGGATGACTTTATTCTTGATTGGTCTATAGCTCTGAGAGTTTTCAATAGGTTTCCCTTCTATCTATTATTATGGTTGTATTATTTTCATCTAAATCGAGATACTCTTATGATGGCTTTGTGGTTAAGATTTAAAAAACTTCTCACTATTCAAAACCCCTTTATTTTACACATGATTGGGAACATGGTAGGACATTTCTTATTCTACGATAGTAGGACTAATGGTATTTTCAAATGATTTATCATTGTATATGCGTTGAACATAATGTATCTAGACCACCAGTATAGTGGATTTTTATTTCTACTGGGGAAGAATTTAGATGTAAATAGAAGGATATTTTCAAATTTTGGACTACTTTCTGCTCAATCTATAATAAATTGGGGAACTTTTCCCACTCTTTTCATTAGGGTCTTAGGGAACGGCATAGCGTGATTGATGTTGTACAATATATTATGTCAGAAGCATTATGTTCCCTCTTGGTGGATCCCTTAAATAGAAAGTTTTAAGGTATTGTTCCTATCTATAAGGTGGAAATACTAAATATTTATAATCTAAACATGGTGGATATATTCAATAGGTTAAGGAATGATATATCTAATCAAAATAAGATTGTGTGGGTCCTATCAGGGTCAGGGGATAATGCAACTAATGCCATTCTACCTAATGCCATTTATTCTAATCCTCATTCTTATTCATATGTTTTTTAGATTGGTTATGGATATTATCTAGGGGTAGGGGATACCAAGGCCTATAATTTAAAAATGATAGATTTTTTAGAAGATATGGAGGGACTCAGTTAATGTTGGGGTACGACAAACCTAGGGAAGAGCTTTTCCTCTATTAACATTAGTAACTATTTTTAAGGTTTGGGAGATGATACTTATGGCTAGGATCCCAATGAGTGTTTCTTAGGGGAGAAGTCAGGGGGAGTGTTATAGATGATTTTTAGAATACAGTTCAAACAGAGGATTTAGTAGAGGCCATCACAACCTAAGGAGAAATAAGGGACAAAAAATAAAATAAGGATTTGGGTAGTTTCATTATGAGCAAGAGGCAGAAATACAATGTTTAGAACTTATAAAAAAACAAATACAATTTTTAGAAGGATTACTCCTACATTACTAGAACAACAGAGATAGGATTATCTAAAAAATTCATGACCAAGGAGATTCAAGGTGATCCTTCAATGAATGAACATGTGATGGAGGTTGTTAGGGTTGGTGTCCTGAGAACCAACTTTTTTGTACTTTGATTACATGAATGTAAACTTATTATATATTGTTCATTTTTCTGCATGACTATAATATAATAATGTCTTGGAATATTTGTTGCATTGATAAGGTCATGGAAGGTCCCCGCTATGATGATAATCTTGAAATACTATAACAATATTCTTAAATAAATTTCTATGGTTGGATAACATACTATGATAGGACACATAGTATACAGACCATCATGTGCAAGTACTCATAAGAAGACGAGACACTCTCTCATGGAGTTCGCACTTGGTAATCTCTAAGATGGGAGATTATGAGAACAGACCCGCCAGTAACAATTCCACATGTTTTGGTTTCATCGGACATTGTTATCTATGAGCATGTGTAATGGTCCTTAGACTGGAAGATCTTCATTAACTCATGTCATGACTCGCGCACTTAGATTTGCTAATGAAAACCATCACGAAGACAGTTGGCGAGAAGTAGGGTACAATGGGTGTGTCATGAATGAAATGTTTTTTAATGGATAAGTTGAGGAATAATTTTTCCCTTCCATATTTATGGAAGAAAATATCTCGGGCCCTTTTATTGAAATAGAACTGTCAAATAAATTCCATGTCCATGGTGTCACGATGAGTTTATTTCTGGAAGTCAAAGAATGATAGATCAAGCGTATGGGTTTATGAAACAGCCATGAAACCTACTTTATGAGATATTGAGACAAAGGGATTAAATTACAAAGTAAGTGTTTGTATGAGGTGAAAAGTCAATATGGTTTCAACTTCTTTCTCTTGGGTTCTTTGACCCGTTGCTAGACAGTAATCTTGGACTTTAGGTAAGCCCACCTAATTCCAATGAAAAAGAGGCCTATAGGGTCACACACTAAGTGTATCCAAGTATCTGAAGTAGAATAAATATTATTCCCATATGTGGTTTATTAATTCTTCAAGGAATCATAAATCGTTTTAATGATGGAGGAAGAATAAAATGAAAAAAAGATATACACGACGTGTATTAATGATTACACGCCGTGTAGTTTTTATTTTGAAAACAAGTACATGTCTTGTAGTTTTCATTTTGGAAAGGAAATGAATATATGAAAACATGATATACACGCCATGTACATTGAATTTACATGCCGTGTAGGTTTAAATGAAAAACAAGTACACGCCGTGTATTTATGATTACACGCCGTGTAGTTTTTCCAGTCGGGATTTTGAGGAAATTATATCATTTTATTAAATGATATTTATTATAATCAGTGTGGGAACATGTCAAGGAATTAATGACTCGACATGGGGTTTTCAAAAGAGTTAATGAAATAAATAAAATGCGTAATGCGTTTATTTATTGTCATAACTCTACAACCTCAAACCCAATTATAAATATCCTCATAACCCCAATTCTTTTCCTAAGAGAATCGTTGTGCACAATAATTCTGGATAATTCTCTCAAGACCAAAAGAACTCCTCCCTCCAAGAACTCTCTCAAGACCAAGAGAGATCCATCCCCATCGGATCAAGGAGATCTAAGGCGGAAAATGTAAGCAAAGGATTCTCCATGCTAGCACCTGTATATTTCTTTGGCAACGTCCGAAGATACGTGGTGCATGTGTGGATCACCGCTAGAGGAAGTCTATACTTGGATTCTGTGACGCAATGATGAATCACCTCAAAACGTGATCAGAAACATCAATGAAGAAAGAATGCCACAAAAGGTACTTCTTGTCAATTAATTAAATTAATTATAATCAACCTGTGATGATCTTTACTTTATGGTTCTGGGACCCTTTTCTTTGTGTATTTCTATGATTTGACTTGTGGAGACTGTCGTTTATTATCGTATTGATCTCGGATTGATCATTGCAAATTAGAAAAATCCAAGTGGGCACATCCACCCATGTGCTTCCTCTACGCCAGTGACCTTCAAGTGGTATCAGAGGGAGTCACAACGTTGATTATAGTTATTTAATTTTTTTGATAATTTACGCATTCATATTTGATTTAATTCAAGATAAATCATTCTAAAAAACTGAATTAACAAGATCTTTTCTTCCTCCTTAGTTTCTAGATTCACATCACAGAAATGAATTTTTAATTTTAATTTTGATTAAATTAAAAACGAGGAACTCATCTAGAGGAGCCTCTCTTTCTGTCTGTACAACACAAGAATACACAGTGTGTAGTGAAAACTAAACGTCTTGTACTTAGGTTCAAAGAACCAGTACTGGTCCGCCAAACCACATCGTGTGATTTGAGTATACCTAAGTATTTATTACCCGGTGTTGACCAGAAATGAATGACACATGGGAACATGAATACACGACGTGTATGTTGAAACAACACATCGTGTAGTTCGATTCGTCCTAGGTGAAACTGTGTACAAGGAGAATTCGTGTTCCGCGTACATGGGATTTCCAGGCCAGTAACTGCATAACAAGGAAGTACATGTCGTGTTAGATTAATCTACATGTCGTGTACTCCAAAATTTCCAAAGTACAAAAAACATGCTAAAGCCCTGGCGTGTACTTTGGATAAATGGTAAAAAATACACGGTGTGTAGGATATATTACATGTCGTGTACTTTCCAAAAATGGAATTTCACCAGGTTTCCTCCAAAAGTACAAAGACTTGTACAAGGAATATGGATGAGAAGAATATCAAGGAAATTCAGAAAGGAATTTAAGATAAAGAATTGATTAATTATAAGATCATAATTAATTGAATTCAAGCGTGACTTATCTTAAATAATAAAACGATTAAAAGAATTTGAATTCTAAATATGCGTAAATGTCGTTTCATGCTATGGATGATCATGAGATAGACCAAAGACCATTTGTATGTGTGTATGGTTTCATTTAAATTTGTTTAATTTAAATTTGTTGGCCTGCAAGCCTTCTTCCAATAAAATTTAGGGCTTCCATACCCATGGTTTCTTTAATGTAAACCCCATGTAATAGAGGATCTCCCAAGCCAAAGGATACAGTTAAAAACCTGAAGTTGAGGTGAGACCAACCCAAGAAGATACAAAGGTTTATAGGTGGGAGCTACAAAACACAAACCATCGGTTCAAGGTGTTTTTCCATATGTCAGGGTTAGCTTATCAAACCTCTAGATAAGCTAACCAATAGAAGCTCATGATCATGCCATCTTATTTTATTTATGTCTGATTTTATGGTTTATTTATTATGTATGTGTTGTCGCAATCACATAATTAATGAAATAAATATGCAAGCAAATATGGAATAAAATAAAAACTATTCTATACGTAAACATTATCAGAACATGGTTAATCACTTAAGTAAGCATCACTTAATATTAACAATCATGTGATAATTCAAAACTATGCATAATAAATAAAATCCCTCAAATACCATATTAATTCATACCAGGCCTTCCGTTACTTGATTAAGGGAAAGACTCAATAAAACTATGTGTTTGACCAACCCTTTTTGAGACACTTACTTTTATAAAGGAAGATCTTATGAAAGTTTCGGGTTGACTTAAACATTTTACATCCAAAGGAGTATCCCTTGATAGACTTTTTATAAAATGGAGGCAAGTGTTGAGGATATCCAAGTCAGGATTTGAGGATTGGAGAGTCCACTCAACAGATCAAGGAACTATAAGCTCATAGTTGCCAAAGACCTGCCTACCTAAATACCTTCTGATAGCTTGACCAACCCTTGTTGAGGTTATGTGAAGGGGAATATGGATCATTTCCACTAGAATGTCAAAGAAACTAGAAATTCCGAGATCAATGGTGAGGGCCATTGGGACATGATAAAATAGTGGGAGACTTAATAAAATTTATTATTTCTCATAAAATGTAATCAAGAATGTACTAATAAATATGCTCTTTTAATATGTAGAATCAATATGACAAGCTCGTTAACCATGTTTTCTCTATTATCAATTCTGGACAAAGACAATATCCTCACCAGTAGTAACTTTCAGGAATGTTTTAGGCACCTTCGGGTTATCCTATGCAATTAACGAAAGTTTTACGTGCTGGAGTCCTCACTTCCTGATTCTCCTTCCCAAGGGGAGAGTGATCAAGATTTCATGATCTATGATCAATATTTGAACGATTTACTCGATGTTCAATGTTTGATGCTATCATAAATGTCTAGTGAGCTCATGAAGTCTCATGAAGACATGGATGCTTATTGCATGCTCGAGCACCTCTGTGGTCTATACCAGGAGAGAGTAAGACTGGAAAGGTTTGAGATCTCTAAGGCTCTATTTCAGAGCAAGCTTGGAGAGGGTGCCCTAGTCGGGCCTCATGTAGTCAAGATCATTAGCTACATTGAGCTCTTGGAGGTTCTAGGATTTAAACTTCCCAATGAACTGGGTACTAATCTCATTCTCGCATCACACTACTGGAAAACTAACATATACCAACGGTTTGGAACCGTTGGTATAGGCCTCCAAACCGTTGGCATAGCCTATACCAACGGTTTAGAGAACTGTTGCCAAGTAAGCCGTTGGGATAGGTCTATACCAACGGTTTTGCGAAAACCATTGGTAGAGACCTATACCAACAGTTTTGGAAACCGTTGGTATAAGTAATATGAAAATCTATACCAACGGTTATGGAACCGTTGGTATATGTATTTCAAAAAAAACATCCGCTGGGATTTGATCCCAGGACCCCTAGTTTATCATTGAACGACTTAACCACTAACCTAACATGACTTTTGTGAACATAATTACATAAATATATATATGTATTGTCATAAATATTTTAAATTTTGATTTATATAATGTTCTCGGTAATAAGATATGATAAAAATTCTCAGGACCTATACCAACGGTTATCAAAACCGTTGGTATAGTTCTTGATTATGGAATTTATTCTGACCATTGGGATAGGTATACCCTTTCCCAACGGTTTGGACAAACCGTTGGGAAAGGTGTCCACCCCCCCTTTCCCAACGGTTTGGACAAACCGTTGGGAAAGGTGTCCACAAAGTGGACTTTTCCCAACGGTTTGGCCAAACCGTTGGGAAAGGTGGCAACAAAGTGGAATTTTCCCAACAGTTTGCCAAAACCATTGGGATAAGTATACCCTTTCACAACGGTTTGTCCAAACCGTTGGGAAAGGTGGCCACAAAGTGGACTTTTCCCAACGATTTGGCCAAACCATTGGGAAATCCATACCCTTTCCCAACGGTTTGGCAAACTGTTGGGAAAGGTGTCCAAAAAGTGGGATTTCCCAATGGTTTGGCCAAACCGTTGGGAAAAAGGACCTATACCAATGGTTTTTACAAACCGTTGGTATATAAGTGTTGGGAAAAGTCAGATTTCCAGTAGTGTCACTTCCCGGGAGATTCTCTAACTTTGTTATAAATTTCAACATGAACAACGTTGAGAAGTCTCTATCTGATCTTCTTATCCTTATTCGCCAAGTGGAAAATGATATGAAGTGTGATAAGCCTTTTGTCCTTATGGTGAATAAAAGGAAAGATATGGTGAATAGATTTAATCCCAAAGCATCTTCAAGGCCTTCCACGAAAAGTAATATCAAAGGGGAGGCAAGAGAACATGATGTTTTTTGTTTCGCATGTGGCAAGAAGGGCCACTGGAAGAAAAACTGCACCCAGCCAAGGAAGCAAGGGGAAGCTTCAGGTGCATTTTTTATCAAATGAAATCTATATGTTTATACAAATTGGGTATTAGATACAAATTTTGGTTCTCACATATGTATCCAAATACCGGAACCAAGTAGATTTAGGAAGATTGATTGAGGGGAGGTAGATCTACGAGCAGCCAATGGAGCCAGACTTGCTGTTGTAGCTGTCAGAGACTACCACCTCACATTTCCTACTAGAATTATTTTGGTGTTAAAGGGTTGTTATTATGTTTCTTATGTTACTAAAAACATTATTTTAGTATCCATATTAGATATTTATGGATTCACCTTCGAGTTTGTAAATTAATGATACTACTTTTATAAAGATATCATTTGTTTTAGTAGGGAACATTTATATAACGACCTTTATGTGTTAGACTACACAAAACAAGTAATGGAAATAGATGAAAAAGTTAATTCACATGACTCATACCACACCCACCTTTGGCATCACCGGCTAGGTCATGTTAATGAGAAATGTTTGACAAAATTACATCAATATGGGTATTTAGATTCTTTCGAACTAAAAGCACTTGGTGTATGTCTTGCGTGTCTACAAGGCAAAATAACCAAAGCCCCATTTAGTGGGAAAGGTGAAAGGGATAAAGATATTCTAGAATTAGTTCACATAGATGTGTGTGGACCATTTCTAGTTAAAGCAAGGGGTGGGTTCTCATACTTCATAACTTTTACTGATGATTTTAGTAGATATGGATATATTTACTTAATGAGGTATAAGTTAGATTCTTTTTATTGGTTCAAAGAATACAAGAATAAAGTTTAGAACCATCTTTGTAAGAAGATTAAGAAACTCTGCTCAGACAGAGGAGGAGAATATCTTAATCATGAATTCATTGATTTCTTAGGGGAGTTTGGGATTCAATCTCAACTCAATCCTCCTTACACACCTCGGTGGAATGGTGTAAGTGAAAGGAGTAACCACACCCTATTGGACATGGTGAGATCAATGATGAGTCATGCAATTATTCCATTATCCTTTTGGGGATATGAATTACAAACAGCAGCACACATACTAAACCAAGTACCAACTAAATCTATAAATGGTATTCCATATGAGTTATGGAGTGGACGCAAATCCATGTTATCGAATTTACATGTATGGGGTAGCGAAGCATTTGTTAAGGAATCTTCAGGTAACAAACTTACACCCTGAGGCACATATTTTATCTTTATAGGATATCCCGAGGAAATAAGGGGATATTACCTATAAAACCCCTCAGATAAAAAGGTTATAGTGGAAAGACACAAAATATTCTTTGATAGGGATAACATATCCAAAAGAGATAGTGGGAGTGAGATAGAATTCAATGAAGTCAAGGCTCAAGATACACAAGAGTTGGTACAAGAACTGATTCCACAAAGCCTCATGGAAGAAAAATATGTTCCAGTGACACAATAACTGCGTAGGAGCACGAGAGAGGTAAGAGAACCAGAACGATATGGTTTTCTTGTCACCAAGGATGGTGACTCATTATTGGTTGGTAATGATGATCATATTACCTATAAGGAAGAAGTTGAAGGCACAAACGCTGCAAAATGGCAAGAATCCATGAATTCTGAAATGGATTCCATGTACCAAAACCAAGTATGGATTTTGGTTGATCCTCCAGTTGATGTAAAGCCTATTGGTAATAAATGGGTATTCTAGAAGAAACTGGACATGGAGGGGCAAGTAAGCACCTATAAGGCACGACTAGTTGCAAAAGTTTTTAGACAACGTTAAGTAATTGACTATGATGAAACCTTTTCACTGGTTGTGATTCTAAAATCCATCATAATCCTATTGTCCATTTCCACTAACCATGACTATGAAATTTGGAAAATGGATGTCAAAACAGTATTCCTTAATGGGATCCTCCAGGAAGATGTCTACATGACACAACCTAAAGGGTTTGTGACTCCAAAAGATGCCAATAAAGTTTACAAGTTGCATAAATCCATTTATGGATTAAAGTAAGCATCATGGTCATGGAACATTTGTTTTGATGAATCCGTAATGGAATTTGGCTTTATTAAGAACGAAATTGAGCCTTGTGTCTACAAAAGGTTTAGTGGAAGTGCGGTTGCTTTCTTAATAGTATATGTTGATGACATATTACTAATTGGAAATGAAGTACATGTCTTACAGCCAGTTAAGGCATGGTTGGATAAATGCTTCTCTATGAAAGACTTGGGCGAGGCAGCATATATTCTTGGGATGACGATCTATCGTGATAGATCTAAGAGAATTTTGGGCCTAAGTCGAAGTACATACATTGACAAGATACTGAAGAGATTCAGTATGGAATAGTCTAAGAGGGGATTGTTTCCAGTGTCACATGGCATTCATCTTTCCAAAAAATTGTGTCCTTAGACACATGAGGAAAGAAAAAAAAAATCAAGGATTCCTTACACCTCTACGATTGGGTTAGTCATGTATACTATGCTATGTACAAGGCAAGATTTTTCTTACACATTAAGTGCAGTAGGCAGATATCAAGTCGATCCAGGAGACCGCCATTGGATGGCAGTCAAGACTATCCTTAAGTATCTAAGGCATAATAAGTATATGTTTATGGTTTATGGAGGAGATGAGGAACTAGTCATCAGAGGACATGTATATTCTAGTTTCCAGACTAATCAAGATGACATGAAGTTGTAGACTGGATACATCTTCAGTTTGAATAGAGGTGTAGTGAGCTGGAAGAGCTCAAAGCAAGGTGTGGTCATAGATTCTACAGCAGAGTCCGAGTATATCGCAGCTTCTGTGGCAGCTAAAGAAGTAGTATGGATGCGAAGCATTATCCAAGAGCTTTATGTAGTACCTAGCAGTAAAGATCATATCACACTCGATTCTGTTAATACTGCAGCGGTGGCACTTGAAAAAGAGACAAGGTCACGTTATCGGACAAAGCACATACTTCGGAAGTATCATATCTTGAGGGATTTTTCTCAGAGAGGTGAAGTTTTAGTGAGCAGTATTTTCACAGAATACAATGTGGTGGACCCCTTGACTAAAGCCTTGACTCAGTAGAAACATGATCATCATGTGAGGTCTAGAGGACTAAAATTCATAGGCAGTTGGCTCTATTCCAAGTGGGAGTTTTTTAGGGTTGGTGTTCTGAGAACCAACTGTTTTTTACTTTGATTACATGAATGTACACTTATTATATATTTTTCACTATTCTAGATGACTATAATATAATAATGTCCTAGAATATTTGTTGCATTGATAAGGTCATGGCAGATCCCCGCTATGATGAGAACCTTGAAATAATGTAACAATATTCTTGTATAAAGTTATACGGTTGGATGACATTCTATGATAGGACACATAGTATACAAATAATCATGTACGAGTACTCATAAGAAGACGAGACTCTATCTCATAGAGTTCGCACTTGGTAATATCCAAGATGGGAGATTATGAGAACAGACTCTCCAGTATCAATTCCGCATGTTTTGGTGTCATCGGACATTGCTATCTACAAGCGTGTGTAATGGTCCTTAAACTGGAAGATTATCATTAACTCATGTCATGACTCGCGCACTTATATTTTCTGAAAAAAAAACTATCATGAAGACAGTTGGTGGGAAGTAGGGTATGTTGGGTGCATCACGAATGACATGTTGTTAATGGATAAGTCAAGGAAGGATTTGTCCCTTCCATATTTAAGGAAGAAAATATCTCGGGCCCTTTGATTGAAATAGAACTGTCGAATAAATTCCATGGCCATGGTGTCACGACAAGTTTATTTTTGGAATTCAAAGAATGATAGATCAAGCATATGGTTTTATGACACTACCATGAAACCTTCTTGATGAGATATTGAGATAAAGGGATTAAATTAAACAGTAAGCATTCATATGAGGTAACACATCAATGTAGCGTCAACTTCTTTCTCTTGGGTGCCTTGACCCGTTTCTAGAAAGTAATCTTGGACTTTTGGAAAGCCTGCCTAATGCCAATGATAAAGAGGCCTAGAGGGCCACACACTAAGTGTATCCAAGTATCTCAAGTAGAATAAAGATTATTCTCGTACATGGTTTAATAATTATTCAAGTAAGCCTAAATCATTTTAATGATGGAGGAAGAATAAAATGAAAACAAGATATACTCTTTGTGTATTAATGATAAAATTCTGTGTAGTTGTTATTTTGAAAACAAGTATATGCTGTGTAGTTTTTATTTTAGAAAGGAAATGAATAAATGAAAACAAGATATACACACCATGTACATTGAATGTACAGGCCGTATAGTTTTCAATGAAAAACAAGTACACATCGTGTATTTATGATTACACGCTGTGTAGTTTTTATAGTCGGTATTTTGAGGAAATAATATCATTTTATTAAATGATATTTATTATAATCAGTGTGAGTGCTTGTCAAGGAATTAATGAATCTACATGAGGTTTTCAAAAATTTAATGAAATAAATATAATGCATAATACATTTATTTATTATCATAACTCAATAACCTTAAATCCGATTATAAATATCCTCACAAGCCATATTCTTTTCCTAAGAGAATCATTGTGCACAACAATTCTGGAGAATTATCTCAATACCGAAAGAACTCCTCCCTCCAAGAACGCTCTCAAGACCGAGAGAGATCCACCTCCATCGGATCAAGGTGTTCTAATGTGTAAAATGCAAGAAAAGGATTCTCCATGCTATCACCCGGAGATTCCTTTGGCGACATCCAGAGATACGTGGTTCACATGTGGATCACCGCTAGAGGAATTCTACACTTGGATTCTGCGACGCAAGGACGAATCACCTCGGAATGTGATCAGAAACAACAATGAAGAAAGAACGCCATAAAAGGTACTTCTTGTCAATTAATTAAATTAATTATAATCAACCTGTGATGATCTTTACTTTATGGTTCTGGGAACCTTTTCTTTGTCTAGTTCTGTGATTCAATCCATGGAGACTAGCATTTATCATCGTATTGATCCTGGATTGATCACCACAAATGACAAAAAACCAAGTGGGCACATCCACCCATGTGCTTCCTCTGCGCCTGGGACCTTCAGAGGTCAACATGAATGTAGATACCCAAAGCTTGACATACATGGGCATTACATTACTTTTGCGTAATAATTATTACATAGAAAAAACAAACACACAAGGACCGTAATAGTTTAGTGTCTTTGGAAACTTAGAATATAATCTTCTAATCGTGTTGAAAGATCTTCAACATCTCCCATAAAGATATTCCCCTTTTTTTCTTACCTAAAACCTTTCCTTATATCCTGGGGAAAAGAAAACATAAAAGGGGTGAGCTCAAATGCTCAATAAGGGTAAGCATAGAGAACATAAGACAATCTGTAGACATTTGAATGTAAAAAACATGAGCATAAAATCTAAACATCAAAATCTTGAGCAATGACATAAAACATGGCAGTACGTAAGGCATAGATCATGAAGAAACATTAATCCTGATAAATTAGCATGGGAATAAAACAGGTAATTGTGGCAACCATTAGGCACATGATATGATTTCCATAGTAGCCAAGGCATTGCTGCCAAGACCATCTTAGTGGAAAAAGTCCCTTTCTGAATCGAGTTCACTCCTCGTTCCAGTCTTGTATTAATGAACCGGTTTAACTTTCCATTCCAGCCATGTCTATCTCATGAGATATAAATCTTTACCCAATGCATTGTAGGGAGATATAGGTTCCACCCATCTCAAAATTAAATCATTCTTACTTGTGCCACAACATAAACATAAATCATTCATCATAACCCAAAGAATAAAATGGGTTTCATAACCATCATTCCATCATCATATAATCCATATAAAATAAATGGAAATAATTTCATAATAAGAAAAGTGAAACCATGTAAATCATAGAGACATTATACTTGAAACATACACATATGAAATAATGAAATCTTAGATGGAAAATGGTTTTGATAAAACACTTGAAATGAATTCTTGAGGAAAATATCCTTTCTTCTTCAAAATCAATTTATTTTCACAAAAAGTCATGAAATCTTAAAAGAAATAGATTTTGTTTAAAATAGTCATGAAATCTTTTGGAGGAAGCTTCATGAAAATAATTCTTTATAAAACCAAAAAAATCCTTTCATTCTGTATAAGTTAAAAAAAACATTATCCTCGTACTTTTTTCAGAAAAGTCAAAAAGTACCTCGTAACATAAACAAAAGAAATATTCCTTACATACCATGTAGTAAAAGTCAAAATGGGTAAAAAGGACACAAAAAGGCTTTTAGAAAACATGTACATGGATGATAACAATAACCCCAGTAAATACTTACGAATAAACAATCTTGGATAAAAACGAGATTGGAAAAGTTATCCCTTACCTTAGGTCCGATAAGCTTTGTACGTGTCCGAACCTCCTGTAAAATGATTTAAATAATTTCATTGACTTATTACAGAATAATATTAATTGTTATGATATAATATACGGTTCACTTATGACTTTATATTACCTGTTCTTTTGTAAATTCCATGTTAAAGTAGTGTTTTGGGTAAAATCATTTCATTTATCGTATGTGTTTCGACTTCTCATTCTGGATATTATTACTTATATCCTGATTTACATAATTACCGAATTTAAAACATGATTTATATATAATATATATTCATCATATACATATATATTATAGATCGATAAAAGGAATGAAATACACCGTTCATGGAGACGGTAGGCCGTACGTACGTATGAACGCTGTTTTCATTTCCTTATCGAATTGAATGAAACTAAATAAATGACATACATATATATATATACATAAATCCAGTAGAATTATTATTTCATATATTTCATTATTATTCATTATATAAACTTTATAATCATTCATGTATGGTTAACATGGAGAATGAATCTCATCGCGTCGTGGAGACGGTAGTCCGTACGTACGTAGGAGCGATGATATCATTCCCATAATTATTGAATAGAATTGGAGTGGATGGTATAATATATCAGAATCAGTATGATGTTATAATAACCATATATAGTTATTGTTTACACCATTATACCCATCCATGTAAGGTGTTGGTGGAAAAACAGATTTCACCACGGCGTGGAGACAGTATTCCGTACGTACGCACGCGTGGTGATTTCATTTTTCGTAGGATGGATAGATGGTGAAATAGGGTTGTTTCATACTTACAATAACATATCAGTATATGATTTATACTGATGTTATTACTTCATAATTAAACAACTAAAGAAGAATAAGTGGAAGAATAAATAAAGTTTAAAGAATCGGTAACAGACATTACCACTTCTTTGAAGCGCCTCTTTGAGACCTCCTCTTAGGGCACTAAAATTGGTCTTTGAAGAAGACCCGAACCTATAGGATGTTTCTATGGAAGTGAAGAAGAGAATTTTGGAGGGGTTGGCCGAGCTTGAAGGCTCAAAGTGGTGTGAGGAAGAGAGGGAGGAGGTTCCCTTTTATAAGGGAGGAGAGGGGCACCTTTGGAATAACTAAAAATATTATTTTATTATAAAGTCATATTCGGTTTTTAATAGCTCCAAATTGAGTTATTTCGAAGAAAAGGTGGGGATGGGTCGAAATCCTCTAATCAAATATAATTTTTACAAGTTTAGGTTTCTATTTTAACCTTATCATTTAGATTTAACTTTAAGTTAAATAATTTAACTTTTACCCTGTCTTCTTGTTTTCTTACACTATAATGTTAATAAACATACTATAATTAGCCAAAATAACCCCAAGTTGTTCATTATTAATATATATAACCTTATCTAAGTCATTTGGCCAAACCTTATTTTTTTAGGTATAAAATAACAATTAATAATATAATATTTGTTTTAAAAACTATTTTATGTCAATTTTAACACTATTTGGTAATTGATTTTTGTGAAAATCATAACAGAATGATTAGTTAGAAAAAAGTTAATTAAATCAAAATTAACATGTCATATTAACCTATATAATTAGTGGAATTCATAAAAAGTCTCAAATTACATTTATTTGGGTATTTATAACATCAATTATGTCAATATTTCATTAATAAGATAATTACTGCATCATCTTTGTGTCATAAATAAATTAAATTATTTAATGTCTAAAAATTATAAATAAAATACAATTATGTAGGAAATATTTTTAGATTTATAATTAATATTTATAGTTGAATTTATCTTATTTATAACCCTATATTAAAAATGATTTACTTATTAAACATTGATATTATCTATTTTAACCCTTCTTTAAATAAATTAATATTAAATGTCCTAATCTACTCCAAGTGGGCCTAAATGGTCATATTTTATTCCTAAGGTTGTTTTTTGTCGAATTACACTTATCCAATAGAATTAGGACTTGTGTTTGGGTAATAATAATATCATTTTTACACTTAATTTTCCTATTTACTTTTAACCGTGTTAAATAAAAGTAAAAGTTACTATTCACAAAAAAAATATTTTCATCTCATTGAACCAAATTTTAGTCCTTGATATTAACTGTGTCTCTCGGATTTTCTAAATTCCAATCATAGAAGTGGTAAAATTAAGTTTTATGAAAAATTCAGTTTTTTAACTACCACTTAGTGGTTTCACTATTCATCAAAAAATGAAAGTTTCCAAAAAATACAAAAAAATAGTCCTAAGCTATATTTGATATTATGAATTAAAAAATCATGTCTATTTTACCAAATTCAAAAACATATCATTTTCATTAATTAATTTAAAAATTAATTCCCATCGTTAAAACAAATAGCGTGTTTTTAAGAGATAATTACTATCAAAAGATTGACACTTGTTTATATCTGGTTTAAATGTGAAATTACATACAATGACCAAAATTTTATTAAATGGTAAAAATATATTCTCAATATACTTTAAAACCACTCAAACTAATAATTTATCACTATTAATTTTTTCGATTAAAAAAGTTGTTTTTAATTAAAATTTAGTAATTTTCACTACTCATCAGAATATGAAAGTTATCCAAAAAGAACAAAAATTTCACCCTAAGCTAATTTTGATATTCCGAATCCAAAAATGAAGTCAAGATAAAATTTATAAAATATAAAAAAGTGGGTATTACTATTCATAACGGCTAGTTCATAATAATATTATAATAATATCTCGTTTAGTGAAACTCGGTATTGCGTACTGCACATGCTATCGAGGAAGGTCTTTATTGCATTTAATGCAAGCCAAGTCAGGGCTACGTGTAGTGAAATCTCTGTTTGGTGTTGCGTATAATATAATCAAAACTTATTTCATTTATACATTAAACAAAATCTATACATAATGTTTCGTAGAATAGTTTCCACAAAATGAACTTGAAATTGTGTGTAACGCGAGCCAAGAATAGTGTTGCGTATACAGCAAGCAAATACGGTGTTGTGTATATCACAAGCTAATTTTGGTGTAGCGTACAACACAAGACATTAAAAGGATTATTTTTCATAAAATCTCTAGGTGTTACATTCTACCCCCCTTAAAATGAATTTCTCCCTTGAAATTCGCCGGGGTTATAAATGGTTTACTACTCGAAAGTTTCTTTAATAGAAACCCACATCGTAAAAAGGAATACCAAAACGTGACTTTAAAAACTAAATTATGAAACATAACAGTTACCCAAATTAACTAATCACTGGGTTTGTGCATAAGAGAACATAGGTGAAAATATGGATATGGAAGAGAAATCTAACAGTCATTTCGGATGGAGAGTGGTAGACAACATGACTATGAAAAATTAAAAAATCACAAAGCCATAGATTTGTGATGATCTAAGGTACCATCTGATTCATCGAATATAAGAGCACTAGGACAACATTTTTGGTTTTCAATATCATTTCCCTAAAGTTGAAATTTTTTAATTAAAATAAATACTTGCTTGATTTTGGTACAATATAACTTTTGTTCTTGATTTTAACAATTTCCACTTCATCTCTTACAGAAATGAAGTTGAATTTGTTATTCGTGAAGTGTTAACAGATCATGTGATAGAATGATGGGTCATTCCATCTATTTCAAACAAAAGGTTAGCAAAAGTTATCAAATATACATAAGTCCATCTATGGTGAGGTTAATCATATATGATTCCAAAAATGAACTTATACTTCATATATCATACTGCTTAATAGAATAAAACTAGTTTCTACTAACCAGGGACTTCCTGTAGGCCAGTGGTAGGCGATAAAGGCCAGTCACACTTCGGTTGTGGGTTCGATTCCCACAGCCTTGTCCGATGCGACGGTTTGTCATTCGTCCTGCAGGTTATCCTTTTTTTTTCAAAAATACATTATTATAACTTTTTATCAATAATATCGAAAAAGTTCTAGCCTTAAATAATACTAACTTAGGTCCAACATAATCCATTCCGATCTTTAGGCTTATCCAAAATACTGTTGTCCAATCTCATATTATAGTGAAAACGATTATCAAAGAGTTCATATAACAAGCATGTTAATACCATCGTTGATCCCCATATATCATAAGATATGTCTTGTTGGTCACATTCCAAACATTTGAAGGACTTAATCATGTATTCTCTTGAAAAAAAATGAATACCCATTGAACCTTAGTGAAAACATGAATGCAGTTAAAAGTTAACACTTTCCACATACCAAAATCCTCAAAATTATATATACTCAAACCATGATATCACTTAGTCTTTATATCAATCATGAGCTCATGAATACTATCAAACATTTCATTTTCTCCTTATCCCTTCATTATGCGCATATCATATGCTTTCCAAAATATTTGAATCACTTTTCATGGTTACCGGTACCATCAAAATTATTGAAAACCACAATAGACTAATACAAAAATATTCTAATACACCATAAAAGTACCTCAACAACATTATTCTTGAATACCAATACATAAACACTTCAATCCATTCTCTTCAATGATTGTCTTGTAATAAGTCATTCTTTGATTTAGAAGTAACTTTTTAGGTCAGGGCATTGAGTTGGGTAATGCCATTGTTCTCCACAAATAAGACATTGAACTCCATAACAGTCTGTCACTCTATGACCCTTTTCTCCACACAGATAACATCTTCCCCTACATTTCAGGTATTCCTCAAGGTTCTTATTCCCTTATTTAGAGATATCAATATTCTTTTCTTTATGCTCCTCAACATGGGAACATGCATAAAAGTCTACCTTCCTCTTATTTGATGAATTAGGAATACCACTAAATTTCACCTTGTTAATCATATATCGCGATGACTGATTCGGCATAATCACAATATCTTTCTCTCCAGGAATTACACAATTTTTTTTCTCATAGTCACCAATTTTTCCATTGGATTCAATGTTAACCGAATTCCTTCTGGTTCCCTCCGTTGACTAAAACACAAAAAGAATTCTGTGAGAGGCAAAAATCATGTTAGGGAAAACAACATAGTAAAGGGGGAGTACCCTCAATATCTAACATCTTAGGTTAAATTTAATATCTTTATCGTATTTCTAGGACTATATCCTATACGTATACTTATCCTTAGGGACATCCCTAGACATACCTTAGAAATATCTCTAGGGATCTCACTAAAGTTCTCGCATCCTAGTTTCTAAAGGTTGACTAAACCTTTCCTCTGATACCAGCTGTAGAGACCCGAAGCTTGACGTACATGGAAATTACATTACTTTTTCAAAATAATTATTACATATAAAAAACGCACACAAGGACCATAATATTTTAGTGTCTTTGGAAACTCGGAATATAATCTTCTAATCGTGGTGAAAGATCTTCAACATCTCCCATAAAGATCTTCCCCTTTTTTTTCTTACATAAAACCTTTCTTTATATCCTGGGGAAAAGAAAACATAAAAGGGGTGAGATAAAATGCTCAGTAAGGGTAAGCATAGAGAACATAAAACAATCCTTAGACATTTGAATGTAAAAAAAACATGAGCATAAAATCTAAACATAAAACTCTTGAGAAATGACATAAAACATGGCAGTACGTAAGGCATAGATCATGAAGAAACATTAATCATGATAAATTAGCATGGTAATAAAACATGTAATTGTGGCAACCATTAATAACATGATATTATTTCCATAATAGCCAAGGCATTTCTTCCAAGACCATCTTAGGGGACAAAGTCCCTGTCTGAATCGAGTTTACTCCACGTTCCAGTCCTGTATTACTGAACCGGTTTAACTTTCCATTCCATCCATGTCTATCTCATGAGATATAAATCTTTACCCAATGCATTGGAGGGAGATATATGTCCCACCCATCTCATAATGAAATAATTCTTACTTGTGCCACAACATAAACATAAATCATTCATCATAACCGAAAGAATAAAATCGGTTTCATAAACATCATTCCATCATCACATAATCCATATAAAATAAATGGACATCATTTCATAATAAGAAAATTGAAACCATGTAAATCACAGAGACATTATACTTGAAACACACACATATGAAATAATATCGTCTTATATGGAAAATGGTTTTGATAAAACAATTGAAATGAATTCTTGAGGAAAATATCCTTTCTTCTTCAAAACCAATTTCTTTTCACAAAACGTCATGCAATTTTAAAAGAAAAATATTTTGTTTAAAATATTAATGAAATATTTTGGAGGAAGCTTCATTAAAATAAGTCTTTATAAAACCGAAAAAATCCTTTCATTCCGTATAAGTTAAAAAACATTCTCCTCGTACTTTTGTTGGAAAAGTCAAAAAGTACCTCATAACGTAAACAAAATAAAGAATCCTTACATACCATGTAGTAAAAGTAAAAATGGGTAAAAAGGACAAAAAAATATTTTTAGAAAACATGGACATGGATGATAACAATAACCCCAGTAAATACTTACGAATAAACAATCTCGGATAAAAACGAGATTGGAAAAGTTATCCCTTACCTTAGGTCCGATAAGCTTTGTACGTGTCTGAACCTCCTGTATAATAATTTAAATAATGTCATTGACTTATTACATAATCATATTCATTGTTATGATATCATATATGGTTCACTTATGACTTTATATTACCCATTGTTTTGTAAATTCCATGTTAAAGCAACGTTTTGGGTAAAATCATTTCATTTATCGTATATGTTTCGACTTGTCGTTCTTGATATTATTACTTATATCCTGATTTACATAATTACAGAGTGTAAAACATGATTTATATATAATATATATTCATCATATACATATATATTATATATCGATAAAAGGAATGAAATACACCGTTCATGGAGACGGTAGGCCGTACGTACGCATGAACGATGTTTTCATTTCCTTATTTAATTGAATGAAACTAAATAGATGACATAAATATATATATACATAAATCCAGTAGCATTATTATGTCATTTATTTCATTATTATTCATTATAAAAACTTTATAATCATTCATGTATGGTTAACATGGAGAATGGATCTCATCGCGTCGTGGAGACGGTAGTCCGTACGTATGCACGAGCGATGATATTATTCCCATAATTATTAAATAGAATTGGAGTGGATGGTATAATATATCATAATCAGTATGATGTTATAATAACCATATATAGTTATTATTTACACCATTATACCTATCCATGTAAGGTGTTGGTGGAAAAACCGATTTCACCACGGCGTGGAGACTGTATTCAGTACGTACGCACGCGTGGTGATTTTGTTTTCCGTAGGATGGATAGATGGTGAAATAGTGTTGTTTCATACCTATAATAACATATCATTATATGAGTTATACTGATGTTATTACTTCATAATGAAACAACTAAATAATAATAAGTGTAAGAAGAAATAAAGTTCAAAGAATCGGTAACGGACATTACCACTTCTTTGAAGTGCCTCTTTGAGACCTCCTCTTAGGGCACTAAAATTGGTCTTTGAAGAAGACCAGAACCTCTAGGGTGTTTATATGGAAGTGTAGAAGAGTATTTGGCAGGGTTTGTCCGAGCTTGAACCCTCAAATTGGTGTGAGGAAGAGAGGGAGGAGGTTCCCTTTTATAAGGTAGGAGAGGGGCGCCTTTGGAATAACTAAAAATATTATTTTATTATAAAGTCATATTCGGTTTTTAATAGCTTCAAATTGAGTTATTTAGAAGCTAAGGTGGTGATGGGTCGAAATCCTATAATCCAATAGAATTTTTACAATCTTAGGTTTCTATTTTAACCTTATCATTTAGATTTAACTTTAAGTTAAATAATTTAACTTTTACGGTGTCTTCTTGTTTTCTTACACTATAAGGTTAATGAACTTACTATAACAAGACAAAAGAACCCCAAGTTGTTCATTATTAATATATATAACCTTATCTAAGTCATTTGGCCGAACCTTAGATTTTTAGGAATAAAATAACAATTAATAATATAATATTTGTTTTAAAAACTATTTTATGTCAATTTTGACACTATTTGGTAATTGATTTTTTTGAAACTAATAACAGAATGATAAGTTCGAAAAAAGTTAATTAAATCAAAACTAACATGTCATATTAACCTAAAAATTATTTTAATTCATAAAAATCCTCAAATTACATTTATTTGGGTATTTATAACATCAATTATGTCAATATTTGATTAATAAGATAATTATTGTATCATCATTGTGTCATAAATAATTTCAATTATTTAATGTCTAAAAATTATAAATAAAATACCATTATGTAGGAAATCATTTTATCTTTCTAAGGAATATTTATAGTATAATTTATCTTATTTATAACCCTATATTAAAAATGATTTATTTATTAAACTTTGATTTTAACTATTTTAACCCCTCTTTAAATAAATTAATATTAAATGTCCTAATCTAATCCAAGTGGGCCTAAATGGTCATATTTTATTCCTAAGGTTGTTTTTGATCGAATTACACTTATCCAACAGAATTATGACATGTGTTTGGGTAATAATAATATCATTTTTACGCTTAATTGTCCTATTTACTTTTAACCGTGGTAAATAAAAGTAAAAGTTACTATTCATCAAAAAATATTTTCATCTCATTGAAACACATTTTAGTCCTTGATATTAACAGTGTCTCTTTATGTTTTGAAATTCCACTCACAGAAGCGGTAAAATTAAGTTTTATGAAAAATTCAGTTTTTTAACTACCACTTAGTGGTTTCGCTATTCATCAAAAAATTAAAGTTTCCAAAAAATTACCAAACATTAGGCCTAAGCTATATTTGATATTATGAATTAAAAAATGATGTCTATTTTACCAAATTCAAAACATATCAGTTGCATTAATTAATTTAAAAATTAATTCCCATCGTCAAAACAAATAGCGTGTTTTTAAGAGATAATAACTATCAAAATATTGACACTTGTTTATGTCTGGTTTAAATGTGAAATTACATACAATGAACAACATTTTATTAAATGGTAAAAATATATTCTCAATATACTTTAAAACCACTCAAATTAAAAATTTATCACTATTAATTTTTTCGATTAAAAAAGTTGTTTTTAATTAAAATTTAGTAATTTTCACTATTCATCAGAATATGAAATTTTTCCGAAAAGTACCAAAATTTCACCCTAAGCTAATTTCGATATTTAGAATCCAAAAATGAATTCCATTTTGAAAGATAAAATTTATAAAATTTCAAAAAGTGGGTATTACTATTCATAACGGCTAGTTCATAATAATATTATAATAATATCTCATTTAGTGAAACTCAGTATTGCGTATTACACACGCTATCAAGGAAGGTCTTTATTGCGTGTAATGCCAGACAAGTCAGGGTTGCATGTAGTGAAAGCTCTGTTTGGTATTGCGTATAACATAATCAAAACTTATTTCATTTATACATCAAACAAAATCTATACATAATGTTGTGTAGAATAGTTTCCACAAAACGAACTTGAAATTTTGTGTAACGCGAGCCAAGAATAGTATTGCATATACTGTAAGAAAATATGGTGTTGTGTATGTCACAAGCTAATTTTGGTGTAGCGTACAACACATGACATTAAAAAGAATATTTTTCATAAAATCTCTGGGTTTTATATTCTACCCCCCTTAAAATGAATTTCGCACTCGAAATTTGTCGGGGTTATAAATGGTTTACTACTAAAAAGTTTCTTTAATAGAAAACCGCATCATAAAAAGGAATACCAAAACTTGACTTTAAAAACTAAATTATGAAAAGTAACGGTTTCCCAAATTAACTAATCATTGGGTTTCCACATAAGAGAACATAGGTGAAAATATGGATATGGAAGAGAAATCTAACTGTCATGTTCGGATGGAGAGTGGTAGAGAACATGGCTATGAAAAAGCCAAAAATCACAAAGCCATAGATTTGTGATGATCTAAGGTACCATCTGATTCATCAGATATAAGAGCACTAGGACAACATTTTTGGTTTTCAATATCATTTCCCTAAAGTTGAAATTTTTGAATTAAAATAAATACTTTCTTGATTTTGGTACAATCTAACTTTTGTTCGTGATTTGAACAATTTTCACTTCATCTCTTATAGAAATGAAGTTTAATTTGTTATTCTTGAAGCGTTAATAGATCATGTGATAGAATGATGGGTCATTCCATCTGTTTCACACAAAAGGTTAGAAAAAGTTATCAAATATACATAAGTCCATCTATGGTGAGGTTAATCATATATGATTCCAAAAATGAACTTATACTTAATATATCATACCACTTAATAAAATAAAACTAGTTTCTACTAACCAGGGACTTCTTGTAGGCCAGTGGTAGGCGATAAAGGCCAGTCGCACTTCGGTTGTGGGTTCGTTTCCCACAGCCTTGTCCGACGCGACGGGTTGTCATCCGTCCTGCAGGTTATCCTTTTTTTTCAAAAATACATTATTATAAATTTCCATCAATAATATCAAAAAAGTTCTAGCCTTAAATAATTCTAACTTATGTCCAACATAATCCATTCCGATATTTAGGCTTATCCAAAATACTGTTGTCCAATCTCATATTATAGTGAAAATAATTACCAATGAGTTCATATAAAAAGCATGTTAATACCATCATTGATCCCTATATATCATAAGATATTTTTTGTTGGTCATGTTCCAAACATTTGAAGGCCTTAATCATGTATTCTCTTGAAAAAAATGAATACCCATTGAACCTTAGTGAAAACATGAATGCAGTTAAAAGTTAACACTTTCCACATACCAAAATCCTCAAAATTCTATATACTCAAACCATGATATCACTTAATATTTATATCAATCATGAGATCATGAATACTATCAAACATTTCATTTTCTCCTTATCCATTCATTATGTGCATATCATCTGCTTTCCAAAATATTTGAATCACTTTTCATGGTTACCGGTACCATAAAATTATTGAAAACCACAATAGACTAATACAAAAATATTCTAATACACCATAAAAGTACCTCAACAACATTATTCTTGAATACAAATACATAAACACATCAATCCATCCTCTTCAATGATTGTCCTAGAATAAGTCCTTCCTTGATTTAGAAGTAACTTTTTAGGTCAGGGCGTTGAGTTGGGTAATGCCCATGTTCTCCACAAATAAGACATTGAACTCCATAACAGTCTGTCACTCTATGACCCTTTTCTCCACACAGATAAAATGTTCCCCTCCATTTGAGGTATTCCTCAAGGTTCTTCTTCCCTTATTTAGAAATCTCAATCTTCCTTTCTCTATGCTCCTCAATATGCAAACATGCATAAAAAGTCTACCTTCCTCTTATTTGATGAATTAGGTATACAACTAAATTTCACCTTGTTAATCATATATCGTGATGACTGATTCAGCATAATCACAATACCTTTCTCTCTAGGCATTACACAATTTTTTTGCTCATAGTCACCAATTTGTCCATTGGATTCAATGTTAACTGAATTCCTTTTGGTTCCCTCTATTGACTAAAACACAAAAAGAATTCTGTGAGAGGCAAAAATCATGATAGGGAAAACAACATAGTAAAGGGGGAGTACCCTCAATATCTAACATATTAGGTTAAATTCTAATATCTTTACTGTAGTTCTAGTACTATATCCTATACGTATACTTATCCATAGGGAAATCCCTAGACATACCTTAGAAATATCTCTAGGGATCTCACTAAAGTTATCACATCCTAGTTTCCAAAGGTTGACTAAACATTTCCTCTGATACCAACTGTAGATACCCGAAGCTTGACGTACATGGACATTACATTACTTTTGTGGAATAATTATTACATAGAAAAAACAGACACACAAGGAACGTAATAGTTTAGTGTCTTTGGAAACTCAGAATATAATCTTCTAATCGTGGTGAAAGATCTTCAACATCTCCCATAAAGATATTCCCCTTTTTTTCTTACCTAAAACCTTTCTTTATATCTTGGAGAAAAGAAAACATAAAAGGGGTGAGATCAAATTCTCAGTAAGGGTAAGCAAAGAGAACATAAAATAATCCTTAGACATTTGAATGTAAAAAAAACATGAGCATAAAATCTAAACATCAAAATCTTGAGCAATGACATAAAACATGGCAGTACGTAAGGCATAGATCATGAAGAAACATTAATCATGATAAATTAGCATGGGAATAAAACATGTAATTGTGGTAACCATTAAGAACATGATATGATTTCCATAGTATCCAAGGCATTGCTTCCAAGACCATATTAGTGGACAAAGTCCCTTTCTGAATCGAGTTCACTCCTCGTTCCAGCCCTGTATTACTGAACCGGTTTAACTTTCCGTTCCATCCATGTATATCTCATGAGATATAAATCTTTACCCAATGAATTGGAGGGAGATATAGGTCCCACCCATCTCATAATTAAATAATTCTTACTTTTTCCACAACATAAACATAAATCATTCATCATAACCCAAAGAATAAAATCGGTTTCATAAACATCATTCCATCATCACATAATCCATATAAAAGAAATGGACATCATTTCATAATAAGAAAATTGAAACCATGTAAATCATAGAGACATTATACTTGAAACATACACATATGAAATAATGTCATCTTAAATGGATAATGGTTTTGATAAAACACTTTAAATGAATTCTTGAGGAAAATATCCTTTCTTCTTCAAAATCAATTTCTTTTCACAAAACATCATGCAATTTTAAAAGAAATAGTTTTTTTTTAAAATAGTCATGAAATCTTTTGTAGGAAGCTTCATGAAAATAAGTCTTCATAAAACCGAAAAAATACTTTCATTCTGTATAAGTTAAAAAAACATTTTCCTGGTACTTTTGTCGGAAAAGTCAAAAAGTACCTCATAACGTAAACAAAAGAATGATTCCTTACATAACATGTAGTAAAAGTCAAAATGGGTAAAAAGGAAACAAAAAGACTTTTAGAAAACATGGACATGGATGATAACAATAACCCTAGTAAATACTTACGAATAAATAATCTTGGATAAAAACAAGATTGGAAAAGTTATCCCTTACCTTAGGTCCGATAAGCTTTGTACGTGTCTGAACCTCCTGTATAATGATTTAAATAATTTCATTGACTTATTATAGAATCATATGCATTGTTATGATATCATATATGGTTCACTTATGACTTTATATTACCCGTTCTTTTGTAAATTCCATGTTAAAGCAACGTTTTGGGTAAAATCGTTTCATTTATCGTATGTGTTTCGACTTGTCGTTCTTCATATTATTACTTATATCCTGATTTACATAATTACATAGTGTAAAACATTATTTATAGAATAATATATATTCATCATATACATATATATTATAGATCGATAAAAGGAATGAAATGCACCGTTCATGGAGACGGTAGGCCGTACGTACGCATGAACGTTGTTTTCATTTCCTTATTGAATTGAATGAAACTAAATAGATGACATACATATATATATACATAAATCCAGTAGCATTATTATGTCATATATTTCATTATTATTAATTATATAAACTTTATAATCATTCATGTATGGTTAACATGGAGAATGAATCTCATCGCGTCGTGGAGACGGTAGTCCGTACGTACGCACGAGTGATGATATCATTCCCATAATTATTGAATAGAATTGGAGTGGATGGTATAATATATCATAATCATTATGATGTTATAATAACCATATATATTTATTCATTACACCATTATACTCATCCATGTAAGGTGTTGGTGGAAAAATAGATTTCACCACGGCGTGGACACTGTATTTCGTACGTACGCACGCGTGGTGATTTCGTTTTACGTAGGATGGATAGATGGTGAAATAGGTTTGTTTAATACTTAAAATAACATATCAGTATATGAGTTATACTGATTTTATTACTTCATAATTAAACAACTAAATAAGAATAAGTGGAAGAAGAAATAAAGTTGAAAGAATTGGTAACGGACATTACCACTTCTTTGAAGCGCCTCTTTGAGACCTCCTATTAGGGCACTAAAATTGGACTTTGAAGAATACCAGAACCTATAAGATGTTTATATAGAAGTGTAGAAGATACTTTTACAGGTTTTGGCCGAGCATGAAGGCTCAAAATGGTGTGAGGAAGAGAGGGAGGAGGTGCCCTTTTATAAGGGAGGAGAGGGGCACCTTTGGAATAACTAAAAATATTATTTCATTATAAAGTCATATTTGGTTTTTAATAGATCCAAATTGAGTTATTTCGAATCTAAGGTGGGGATGGGTCGAAATCCTCTAGTCCAATATAATTTTTACAAGTTTAGGTTTCTATTTTAACCTTATCATTTATATTTAACTTTAAGTTAAATAATTTAACTTTTACCGTGTCTTCTTGTTTTCTTACACTATAAGGTTAATGAAATTACTATAACAAGACAAAATAACCCCAAGTTGTTCATTATTAATATATATAACCTTATCTAAGTCATTTTTCCGAACCTTATATTTTTAGGAATCAAATAACAATTAATAATATAATATTTGTTTTAAAAACTATTTTATGTCAATTTTGACACTATTTGTAATTGATTTTTGTGAAACTCATAACAGAATGATTAGTTCAAAAAAAGTTAATTAAATAAACAATAACATGTCATATTAACCTAGAAAATTAGTGTAATTCATAAAAAGTCTCAAATTACATTTATTTGGGTATTTATAACATCAATTATGTCAATATTTCATTAATAAGATAATTACTGCATCATCTTTGTGTCATAAATAACATAAATTATTTAACGTCTAAAAATTATAAATAAAATACCATTATGTGGGAAATATTTTAATCTTTCTAATGAATATTTATAGTCGAATTTATCTTATTTATAACCATATATTAAAAATGATTTACTTATTACACTTTGATTTTAACTATTTTAACCCTTCTTTAAATAAATTAATATTAAATGTCCTAATCTAATTCAAGTGGGCCTAAATGGTCATATTTTATTCCTAAGGTTTTTTTTTTGGACAAATTACACTTATCCAATAGAATTAGGACATGTTTTTGGGTAATAATAATATCATTTTTACGCTTAATTGTCCTATTTACTTTTAACCGCGGTAAATAAAAGTAAAAGTTACTATTCACCAAAAAAAATATTTTCATCTCATTGAACCACATTTTAGTCCTTGATATTAACTGTGTCTCTCGGATTTTCGAAATTCCACTCACAGAAGCGGTAAAATTAAGTTTTATGAAAAATTCGGTTTTTTAACTACCTCTTAGTGGTTTCACTATTCATCAAAAAATGAAAGTTTCCAAAAAAATACCAAAAATTAGGCCTAAGATATATTTGATATTATGAATTCAAAAATGATTTCTATTTTACCAAATTCAAAACATATCAGTTGCATTAATTAATTTAAAAATTAATTCCCGTCGTCAAAACAAATAGCGCGTTTTTAAGAGATAATAACTATCAAAAGATTGACACTTGTTTATGTCTGGTTTAAATGTGAAATTACATCCAATGACCAAAATTGTATTAAATGGTAAAAATATATTCTCAATATACTTTAAAACCACTCAAATTAATAATTTATCACTATTAATTTTTTCGATTAAAAAATTTGTTTTTAATTAAAATTTAGTAATTTTCATTATTCATCAGAATATGAAAGTTATCCGAAAAGTACCAAAATTTCACCCTAAGATAATTTCGATATTCCAAATCCAAAAATGAAGTCCATTTTGAAAGATAAAATTTATAAAATTTCAAAAAGTGGGTATTACTATTCATAACGGCTTGTTCATAATAATATTATAATAATATCTCGTTTAGTGAAACTCGGTATTGCGTACTACACACGCTATTGAGGAAGGTCTTTATTGCATGTAATGCAAGCCAAGTCAGGGCTGCGTGTAGTGAAAGCTCTGTTTGGTGTTGTGTATAACATTATCAAAACTTATTTCATTTATACATTAAACAAAATCTATACATAATGTTGCGTAGAATAGTTTCCACAAAACGAACTTGAAATTGTGTGTAATGCGAGCCAAGAATAGTGTTGCGTATACTGTAAGAAAATATGGTGTTGTGTATATCACAAGCTAATTTTGGTGTAGCGTACAACACAAGACATTAAAAAGAATATTTTTCATAAAATCTCTGGGTGTTACAATGAATATGGTGAGTGGAAGTGAAATGATCAAAGTTAGTGATTCTCATGATCAAGTCCTTAAGAAGATGGGTGATTTGGTGGAAGAACAACCTCGAATACATAGTGGCTCTGTGGATTGTGACAATGATTCTTTTTTCTTCATGGGATGTAAGTAAAGGAGGCAGATATGTTTGATGTATCATTAGAGGATAGGTTTGGCTCGTAGTGGGCAACAGTTGCATAGTCTAATGAACAACCTTGGGATCATATTTTTCACTCTAAGGAAAAGATGCTGGAGAAGGTCTTAACTATCTATGATTCTAATGGGGATGTAGAAATGTTGAATGGGAGAGTAGTTCAAATGTGAAAAAACAAGGAGCATAGTGATTGGATCGACAATCAATATCTAATTTCGACCATAGGCTTCAATGATAAAAAGATAATAGTGTAGGAGTTCATAGAAGATTTGGAAACATCATCCTATAAATTCGAAGACATTATCCAAGTTGAACTGCATAAAAAGGTAACTGATCTTTTTTAGAAATTATATAGGGATGTTTTGTCTACTTGATTTAATTTAAATTTCAATAATTTTTTATCTTCTATATTTTCTGATGCACTTAGTTGACCTTGGATGTTTCAAACTTTATTCTATAAAAATATTTTTAAACAAAAAATATATATTAATGATTTATTATGTTGAAGAGTTATGGAATATCATGAAAATATTTATTTTCATTAAGAACATTGAAGGAGAGGGAAAAAATAGATAATAAATATTAATATTTTTTGCATGATGAATATTGGAAGAATTTTATCTTTGAAATTTTATTAATTATTAATTACTAAGAATATATTATTAGCCAAAAAAATTGGCCAACCATTGGCCAAATGAGGAACTCCTAAACAACCCATGTGGGACCCCAATTTCAACCACCTGGGATAAGGTCAACTACATTATCCATGGAGGTAGGAGGTAGTAGGATTTCATAGTTCCCACAAGGGGTTCCCGTAGGACCGCGCAGGAGTGGTGTAGCCCGGTGAGGGTGTGTATGCATAGTGTGTCCAAGTTTCAACCCAAATGATAACTCGTGAGAAAACAAGAATGGATTTTTTTATTAAGTGGAGTTAGAATGAAGGCTAATCTAATATGGGATGTGGATATTTAGGATATTTTTCCTCTATCTTAAAACATATGAATATACCATCAGGTATTTGATCGTGTGCATATCATTTTTCCAATGAATCCAGTGCATAATCTTCAACCTCACATATCTCTAGCATGCTTGAAATTGAGATTTCTTAAATTCATCTTTCTTTGATAAGAATTATATGTCTATGATCTATAACAAATTGGATTTTAGAGATGTTATAATTCATTCTTAATCATCCTAAATCCATGCATGTAAGCTCTTTGTTTCATGCAATTGATAATACGAAGAACAAGTTGTGGATGAATGTAAACCAAATATGTCATGGGATGATTCATGAAATTATTTTAACATGCACGTTCACTAATTCAAAAAGTAATAAGTAGGTGATTATATGAAGTAACCACCATGAATAATGTCTTATAAACCACATGAAGTTATTTAATATACTGAAATCTAGAGTAATATAAAATCATTTTTGACTCGCCACTATTATTGGACAAGGCATATTTCTCATACGATCATATATTGTTAACATATTCTATAAATAGTGATGTATCAATTCTAAGATGTGCTAGTAAAAAATCATGAAAAATTTAATTTTTCTTAAAGAGAAACAAAGCATCCATGAATCCCCTTCCATGAATAAAAAGGGGTGTTCCATTCTATTCCCTACATGAATTCGGGTTCATAAATCATAATCTTCCATGAAGCTAAAGAATATATTTTTTACACATATCTTGCATGAAGATGAACTGAATATTAACACTATTGTGTATGGGAAGATGAAGTTTTACACACCCCTTTTTCTATTCAAGGAACATTCAAGGGTTTGGTGAAGAATATAAATAATTTTTTCATAATTACATAAAGATGTTATTGAATCAAGATTATATGAATCACTTATTTCTTTCTTAATGAATTATTTTCAATATTGACTTTTGTGAATGATTAGATCATTTTTTCTTTTTTCGCATAAAAGAAAAGAATAACTCATGCAATAAACATCACATTCATATTAATGTTTTCTTGTGGAATTATGTCCATGCATGCATGAGTTCATGCAACTCATTTTCATGGTTTTAAGTTTTATGATAACATGAAATTTAAAAAATAGTATTGAGATATTATAATATATTTACAATATTTTTATCTTGAGTTTTTGAGTTTGACATATAAGGAAGAACGTGAATAATTTTTCTTATTATGAAGAATAACCTAATCTCGTGTAATGTTCATACAATTTTAAATATAGAACTTGATATGTGACAGGGTTTAAATTAAATTTCATGAATGTCATGTATGAAATTATTTCATGAAGATACATTGATAATTTGACACTATAATTTATTATCTTATATTATTTATCAGAGACCAAAAGTAGAAGAAGAAATTTTGACCTAGCTAATATTTGAAAATCATCATTTGGGTCTAAAGAATATAATATTATTCATCCATTTTATATTAATATTATTAAGAATAAATATTAACAAGTGTTAAATTATTTGATAGATTAATATCTAAGATATCCCTATTGATTTTTGTGAAATAGAGGTATCTATTTGATTTCCACATATCAAGGAATTTCATCATATTCATTGGAGTCCAGAGAATAAGACTTGTGATACAATATTTATCACTTAAAAAGGGGTAAGCCAATATCATGCATCTTGTGCTTCAAAGTTAAAACATTCTTATACCTAATTGATTCCTGGAAAACAAGTTCAAGTTCATACCCCTACTCTTTATTTTCTTGATGATAAAAGGACAACTGTTTGTGGGTGGGATAGTAACCATCATACATCAGGTACATAGTAATCCACATTATAGGAGAATATTATTAAAAAATACTGGTGTTCTATGTTTTTTACTATTTTGTGTGAATTATTTCTAATTATAGGTAATGAAGATATAGATAATCACTCACCGAATAAGTGACAGAGGTATACAAAAGGATAAAAGTTTAAAGTCATAAAAATTCATCCCATAATAATTCACCCCCCCCCCCCCCTCAATGTGATTATAAAAAAAAGTGTTACTAACAAGTAAATACATATATGATTCACTTATAACAATTCAATCAACCATTTATTAAGAATTTATTACTAAAATTGTCATTTATGGGTATTAACCATTTTTTCATGAGAACTTTAGTTCGGTAGTTCCAGTCATCATACTATGATCATGGTTACATCATCTAAAAAATGTTAATTTTGATATAAATATAATATAAATTCATTATATATACAAATATAGAGATATTCTTTAAATATGGTAGAGATAAAAATTAACTATATCGTTCATGGAGATGGTTGGTCGTACGTATGCATGAATGCTATTTTAAAATTTTGAAAGATAGAATAAAAGATAAATAAATAATAAATCACCTTTATTGAATCATTATTATATCATATATATTGATTAAATATATCCTCATTACCATCCATATAAACAATTAAATTAAAAACATATCATATCTCTTTGAGGGGGTGGTAGTTGACACATATGCATGAGCGACGTTATCATTTACCAGTAGATGGGAAGGTAAGAAGGTCAATATGATATTATAATTAAAAAGGAATTATTAAGTAACAAATATCATATATAAACATTAAATCTATCATAATATCCCTCCATGAAATATAGTGATGGAAAATTAATTGTATCGCTATGTGGAGGTGGTAGTCCACATATACGCACGAGTGATTCTTTCACTTCCCATTTGATGGAAAAGAGATTGAATAATTGTGGTTAAATAATCATAATAATATTTAAGAATATTTAGAATAATTAAGTTATTATTTTATGATTAATATAAAATATTTATATGAGTTATAGGAAGAAATAAAATGAAATTACTTAGTTAAGAGTTGAACCTCTTGGTTGAGAAACCTCTTTTGACTTACACTTTATACCTTGAAAGGATAGTATTTTTGAAAGACAGGAAGCTTTATAATGTGGGTATTAAAGATATAAAGGTGATATGTTAGGTATTGACATATTTATACGGCTCAAAATTTGTGATTACTAGAGAGAATAGGTTCCATTTTATAAGTGAGAATAGGATCACTCTTGGAAATACTGAAATTATTAAGTAAATATAAATTAATGTTCATAATAAAGTGGATAAAAATTGACATAATTATAATATAGTATTAATATTAGTAAAAATAATCTAATAAAATAATTTTTAAACATTTTTAGGTGATGTTTTAACCCTTACCTCTTAGTTTTAATACTCTGTTTACCCTTTTTATAATTACCACAATATTAAAGTTTTTTATTCCTTAAGAGTCAAGAATGTCACCTTAAAAGGAAAAGTGACCCATAAATAGACCATTATGGACATTTTTGACCATATCACATTCACTATCCCAGTGAGTGGAGTTTTATGAATTTTAAATTTTTTAATAAAATATTAGTTTTCATAAAATCCCATTAATGTCCTTTTTGACACTATTCATTTAATTTGACTTTAAATACATCAAGAAAAATATATAATTCGAATATAAACTTATAAAACATCACTATTATATTATATTTATTTAAAAAATCATGGAACGAGATAATTTACAAAAAATGTATTACTTTTAATATTTTTAAAATATTTTATTTTTCTATTAATTGAATTAATATTGTATCAGCATAGCGTAAGCATTTAAGGTAATTACTCAATCACTAAAAATTAAAAATAAATTAAAATTATAAAAAATAATTTATATTTAAAAATATAATTTATAACTGAACTTATCTCCATTTAATCCATGTTAAAAAATCGATATATTAAAATCAAGAGAGTGGCATTTTATATATATTCTTCTCTAAAAATATTGTAAAGGTAAATATAAAAGAAAAATGTCACCAAGTGGCCATATTTTGGAGATATAGATGATAATGGATAATCTCCACTCATAAAAAATAATAAAGGTATGTTTTATAGTAATATTAGATCCTTATTTTAAATTTTTAACACTATGTTATCAGTTTTACTATTATGGAGGTGAAAAATATTTACAAATGTTATTATTCATAATGGCGACAAATAAAATGGGGATGTTTAAAAAAAATATACTACTGATAAAAAAATTGAATCTATTATATCAAATTCAATTCATATAATGGATATAATTTAATTTCAAATTAACCTCATGAAATGCTATGAAAAGTGGTTTTCCTAAAAACTCATTTGTAAGTATAAAAATGTTTTTATACCAAATTCCATTATAATTTTGATTAAAAAACCATTTATTGAATTATGTTTAATAAAAATTAACTAATTAAATTTTAAAACTAATCTAATATGGTATGTGACTTTGTAAATGCTTGAAAGGAAAAGAGAGTTTTCAATAGAAATCAGCATTTTCACTATTCACTGAAAAATCAAAATTTTTAGAACATTATAAAAAAATAATCCTAAGATAATATGATTTCAAAAATGATGTCATTTATATAAAATAAAATTTTAAAAAACTTAAAAAAAATAATTATAATATTTTCTCACAAAAATACATAAAAATAATTTTTGAAGAAAATGTATACTTGTAACATATAATTATGTTATTGAATAATTGAGTGATTATTTCTTATGAATTAATCAATATATTTATATTGAGTAGAACATTTAAATATATTTTTTATAATGTGATTATTAATATTCAAATCATAATTTTTAATGTTTAGGTTATAATTTTATATGATATAATGGATCATTTAGACTAAGGGTTGTGTGTATCATAACCTATCAATAAAATTAAATTTATTTGAATAGAAATATATCATAAAATATTGGGGTGTTACAAAAATTACAGGTTCCTTATTTGTGGATTTATCCATTAGTATCACCCAAAAATCCAAATTACATCATCACTTAATATATTAACAAGCATCAAATTATTCGTCCAATCTTAGGGAAATGACATATAAAAATAGATGTCTACATATCACCAGTAGATGGACCCTCAAACATACACCTCAACAACAATAAAAGTTGTAACCCTATAGTTTTTAAGTGTTTTATATCTAACCCAGAATGTCCAACACCAAATTTTTGTATTCTCTCATGTAGGAATAAATCCATAATTATTAAATCCCATCACTAGAGGTGGACCATGAGAACCTTTAAGAGATGACTCGGTGTAGGTTATTGAATTAATGATAAGATAGTGAGAAGAAATTGACCCTTATTTCAACATCAAATAACTTTTTTGAGTCTTTACTTAGAGTAAAGTGACACCCATATCCCCTACTTCAGGGAGGTAGAGGAGGAAATTATAAATATACCTAAAATTTATAAATAAATTCTCAGGGGAACTCCCATAAACTATAAATGTTTTCATCACAAAAGATCCATGAATCCTCCAAGAAATATTGAGGAAGATACCCTAGAGATCCCAACTCTAGATTTTCACTTCAATACAACTAGTAAAATGGCCAGTTAAGGGGATTTAACAATTTAATCTTGGGAGCAGTCCCACACCTCTATTCCCATAGACACCCAAAAATCCCAGAATCATATCCCAATGGTATCTGAGGACCTCATAGGATGTATAGTACCATTAAATGTCATTTCCCACGTTGTGTGGCCCTAATTATGGTCATGGATCTAGTCCTACTCACCCAATATAAAACATCTTGTATAAGATCCTTCTATTATAAATTTATGATCTCAATAAAGGAGTATATCCCTAACCATTTCTATGATAAAATCACTAATGCTTGTAGATATACACCAATAATATCTCTGGTTGGAGACTATATTGAGTAACACATGTAAATAATGTTCAAATGTTGGAAAAATAAACCCCAAAGGATACCTCTGATAACTACTCATCAATATGAAAAGATAGACTAGGTTGTTAAGGTTCTCCATATATCACTATAAAAAATAAATTTAGATTTCCACCCTAACGAACTCGTCATGGAGTTCTTTCCCCTAGTATTAGAAGAATCAACTATGAAGGTCCACCTCATAGTAAAAAATAAGAAATTTTCATCCTTGAAGGTCCCCCCCTGATGAAATAAAGTTGATAAGTACCATAGGTCCTCCCAATATCCCTCATTGTAGAGGTACTCCTCATATAAATATGAATACTAGGAAATAGATTTCTCTCTAAAATGAATAATCTTCTCAGTATGAAGGTTTATCTCACTTTTAAAGTTATATAGGTCCACACCAAAACACTTAGATTGATCTTTAAGGTTCTTAAACCCTATCTAGTCCATCAATAATTAGTAACCATGTAGGAACTCTCTTTGGTATTAAAATTGTAAATATCCAACATGGAGTTCTACCTCATGATGGTAACTAATAAATATATGATCACATAGTCTCTTCACATAATAAATAATTTAATGACTGTTTATGTCCTACCCTAGGAATTTTTTTTAGAGGTGATCTCTATGAAAAATTATTTGACTGAATTTTAGGACCTACCCATGATGGTGAAACAAAAATAAAAAACTATACATTTACCCTCCATGGTACTCATTTTGAAGTTCCTTCTCACAATAAAATATCTCTTTGATATAAAATTACTTATAATTTCCAAATTATTCTAAATTTTCCATCATATCTATAGACACTTGAGAATATGATATCAACTACACTAATAACTCTATCACCTATCAATAGTTGTAATCCCAATCAATGGGTATTCTAAGGCAACGATTATCACTATTACCTCCCTCAAATCATGTGAACTTGTATGTAGTTGATGAAACCTAGAATGATTATGTTCACCTTAGTAAAATAATGATGAAACCACATTCATTATTAAACTGAGTTAAATCATCACTTACATAGAAGGAAAAAACTATTTTCATGTGGAATGAATTAGTTAAAGATAGAATACTGGTCAAATTCTAGGTTGGGTCCATTTCTCAGTTTTACATTCCCAATACATTGTAATAGAATTGAATACCTCATCTTCAGTGTAATTAATGGGAGACTCTTCATCATATCAAGTCCTAAAATATACCTTATGGGGAGTATACTAACCACCTTATGGAACTAAATAAAATCTTCCACTATTTTGACCTAGTTTCCTTATCATAGGATGCCAATCTTATATAATAAAAATTATACGAGTCTCTCTAACATGGATTCCTCAATGGGTTGAATACACATCACCAAATGGTTGATAATATTTCACCTAACATGTGTATCATAGGGAGAGGTGAATATCAAGCCTTTCATTTCACTCAGTTCACTACACAATAAAGAATAATAGGAAAAAAAATGCTACATTATTACTTTAGGTGATGTCCTAGCACCTAGATCTACATATTCTAGTAGGTTAGACTTAATAAATCTTTTCATTCCTAATTCTCAAAGAGAAAAACCTGGTGAGAATAATTCATTGATATGATTTTTCACTAGACTTCCAAGAAGTTGAAATAGGCATCATTTCTATAGAATAATAATTATATAATCATATAATAATATTTAGTGGTAAGTAACTCTCACCTAGAAAATATATTTCATCATCTTCATGATAGGATCGATGATCAGAAAACCAAAAAAGTTGTGGAAATACACTAGAAGTAATACCTGAGTATCCCTAACCCAAAGGGATAGGATATTTTTTACCTTTTTCACTATCCCAAGAACCATCAAACCTATAGTGGAGTGAAACTACACTAGAACCAGAGAAGATTATGCCCTAGCCCTAGTTTTGGTGGTATTTTTACCCCCCCCCCCCCCCAATAAAAAATGTCATTTCAATATTGGGAGAAGCTTCACAATAAATTATTCTGGGGTTTCATCTGTTAAAGTTTCAGGACTCAAATTCTTTATCAATGGATAATTTAGTGAAAGAAATTGGATTCTCCCTCAATATGAACATCCAACAATATTTTCTAAAGGAAAATTTAGGGGATAGGGTAAAACCTCATAGAGTTCATAAATCAAAATAGACTCATAAAAAGGAAATTGTGGAAGAAGAGCATGAAATTTACAATCAAGGGTAATTAGACACAAAAAAAGACCCATAATAATATAAGGTGGATGATGATTTTTTCCTAGATACATGATTCACATATATAAATCGTGTTGATAAAATACCAATAGATAATATATAACCTATCATCGGTATGGAAGAACATGATGAGGATACGTATTTTTAAAATATGGTTTATACTGAAATGTGAGAAGGGGTGTACATACCTAATATCAAAGACTGACTCATAACTTGAAAGATCCTTAAAATATCAAACTACCACCAAGTCAGTGATATTGCACCAATGAAAAAGTAAAAAAGTTTACATACATCCACATCCCACACACCACCTCAATAAATTGATCCCCTTTCTATCATGGAAAATATATCCATGTATGAAGCTTCATTGGAAAATATGAGGAAACTAAATTCTGAATTAATTATAATTAATCTAACTAGAGTGAAAGTCTTAGGCCAAATAAACTATCCTTCCTCTAGGGAATTCCATTTTAAAAGAAGTAACTTCTCGACTATAAATAGTGGAATTCATTTATATAATAATCATGGGGCCCAAAAACAAATATATCTAATATTTAAAGCTATAGATTATCAGGAATTACTTCCACTTGGGGAACAATCACCGCTATTTGAAGAATGTTACCCTATAAAAACTCAACATTATGTTCAACATCATGAATATAAAATATGATCATTCCATGCTTTATTGACTTCCTCGAGTCAGTCATCGGCCCAGGTGACAGTTCCACCAGAGCTATTTAAATCCATTGAGTCTCTTTATACTCTGATAGAATCCATATAGCTTCTAATCTGAGCATAAAATACCAAAATAATTCATTATTTTATATAAATATTAAATATATTTCACAATAATATATGATCAAGGACTGTAAATGTTTTGTGTCTTTTGAGACTATATACAAATTAATCTTATATCATAAAATATCTTCACCACCAACCTTAAATTTAATCACACATAGTACATTTTTTAAACATACCCAACTTAAAACCATTTTTTATAACTTGGGAAAATGAAAAAAATAATAAATAGTGATATCAAATGCTAAATAACAGTAAACATGGGAGATATCAATCAATGATATGATAACATGTTCATAACTTATGAAATTCATAACCAATCAGTAAAATATCATTAATCATGAATCGTAGTATAAGTTATTGCAATAACAAAGAACATAAGTCATAAGAGTGTGGGATCATTAATAATAAATCATGAGTCATGAGAACATATAATAATCATAAGATATAGTTTTTTTAATACACATAAATATATAAAATCATTTTCTTAGTCAAGTCTCACTGCCAAAACTTTCATAGTGGATTGGGTTCACAATATAGATGCATAATTTTTATACATAAATAATACATCTTATTATATGAATATTTAACACATAATATAATGATACATGCCAAAATTATAATTTTTTAGTGTATTTGGAAACATGGATACATAAAATGTTAGTATATTAATGATTTAAATCATCTCTAATTATATTCTCAACAACTAACACCCTTATTAGACACATAATACTTAAAACCTTCAATCATAACCTAGGGAAAAGGAAATATAAAAAAGTGTGAGGTTAGATGTTCAGTAAGGGTGAACATAAGAGATATCAATTGATGATCATATATAAGAATATTATAAGAATTATAGTTTGAGAACATAATTATAACTAACAATAATCATTCATAGTCAGTAAAATATATCTAATAATGAATTATGTAATGAGGTTTCTCTAATCAAAATTCATAAGACATAAGAGTGAGAAATCATAAAAACTAAATAATGAACTAAGAAAATATATTATAATAAAAAGATATAAGTTTTTTTCATACACATAAAAATATAAAATAATTTTCATTATCAAGGTTCATTTCTAATTCTATCATAGTGGAGTGGGTTCACCCTCATTCCCTTATTTTCTTAGTCACATTTCACTCCCAATACTATCATATTAGACAGTGTCACTTTCTAAACTAGGTACACTTCCTATTTTTGTCCCAATTATCTCATTATTTATCCATAATATCCTAACACATTGGATGGATATATAATTTTGGTTCCACCTGTCGCATAATGAAAATTGTACATATATGTGCCATAAGATCATAAAACATTCATCATATCATCATTTAATAACTCATGCAAAGGAAATGGGTTTCATAAACATCCAATTATAATAATTATAAACCATAAATAGAATTAATATTTGTGGTATCATTGGATCATATACCTAGTAAACCACAAGTAACATCAAAGGATGTTATCATAGATGGAAAATTCATTAAAAAGATTACTTGAATATTTCTTGAGGAAAATTTTTTCCATTTTAAAATAAATTATTTAAAATTTTATAATTAAAAAAATATTAATAAAAACTTTTTCTTTCAAAATAAACATGTAAAAATTAAAATTAAGCTTCAAAACATTAAGTGGTAATGACAGCGTGAAATTTTGATTATATCGTGTAAATTAAAACAAAGACTCATTTCACATATTTAGAAAAAATTCAAAAGTACCTCACTCATAAATTGATAAGAATAATAATTTATAAAAGATTATATAAATTTAAACATGGGTATAAATCAAAATTAATATATGAAAATTAAGAACATAATTGAATTTTTTTAAATAAAATATAAATATGAAAGAAAAATATTCTTGACCGAATAGTAAAACCAACCCAGTTTTTCTTAGAACATTATATCAGTATATTGAGTATATAAAGAGAGTAAAATGAAATGAAAACATATAATATCTAAATATAAAAATATTAGAATAAAATACATAAAATTTTTGTGTGATATATTATATAATTTCATTATCATAAATTTAAGCTTAAACAATCCTGATAAAAATGAAATTGTAAAATAAACCCATTATCACATTGGTAATGTTTGAATCATAACCCCCATGAAATAAGTAACTTAAAATAAATCATTAAATACCATTAAAATAAATATATTCATGACATAAAATATTAATGGAGTAGTATATACAACATATGAATGAAATAAGTGGTGAATATTTCATATGTCTCATAGAAAAAAAGTGAGACGAGAAACCCTTACCTTCTGTCTGACTTGATTTTTAAGCACTATAACCTAAAATATAATAAATTTTGAATTATTAAAATTATATAATATAAGAATATAAATAATTATAATCTCTTATAAGATCCAAAAAATATATTTCAACACTCGTTTATTAATAATTTTTTATTAAAATCATTGTTTCTTGGTATTAACTGTTTCACTTTTCATGTATGCTTCAGTTCAATTGTTATAGTATATGTTATTTAATCATGGTTTCATTATATCAAATAAATAATTTCTTAATTATCATATTTTATCATTATATATACTTATATAACAATTCATTTATGTTGGTGATGAAAAATGAATTACAATACTTTGTGGAGACGGTAGTCCATACGTACGTACGGGTTATGTTTACATTTTTTACTGTATTGAATGAAATAAAGTTAAATAGTAATTAAAATTTATAGAATAATTATTATATCATAAATATCATATATATTCATTAAATATATCCTTATTAACATCCAAGTAAATTAGAAATGTAAAATGAATCATATCGCTTTATAGAGGTGGTAGCCCACACATATGCATGAGCGAAATTATCATTTTCCAGTGGATAAAAAATTAAGATGTTAGTTGAGATATTGTAATTAAATAATCATAATTAAATCATAAATATAATATATAAAAATTAAATCCATCATACTAACCAACCTTGAATAATGGTGATGGAAAATAATCAGATCGTTATGTAGAGGCGGTAGTCCACACGTACTCATGAGCGATACTTTTATTTTACATTTGTTAGTAAATATAGTGGATAATAGTGGTTACATAATAATAATAACATTTAATTATATTTATTAAACTAATTTTATTATTTTATTATTAATATCATGTATTTAAATAAGTTATAATAAGAAATAAATTAAAAGAGGTTAGGTAATGCGATTACCTCTTCAACAGTAGACCTCCTTTAGGTCCCTTATTAAAGACCCTTGAAAACGTATGTTAAGAAGAAAAGAACCTATAATTACTATATATATAATTTTATATGATAATTGGGATGTTTTTTGTTATTCTAGGTGGCTCAAAGTGGTATAAATAAGATAGAAGAGGGGTGACCTCTAATAAGTGTGGGGAGGGACACCTGTTGAATTTGTTAGAGAATTAAAATATTATTATGTTATATTCATTGATAAATGTTACATAAGAAATTAAAATTTGATTATAAGGTTATGATAGTATAAATAACATCATAATATAATACTTCAGATGAAAAATTGTGGCCTTATCACTTAGTTTTAAGCTAGGTTAACATGATTTACCCTTTATTATGGTGAAAACAATTTACTGGTTTTACTATTAATTAAGATTAAAAATTAAGTTCTATCCATTAAATGATATTAATTATTATTATTAAAACTATGTAATAAATTTTATGATATTAAATTTCTATAATTTGAAGGGTTTATGTTTAAATACGCATTCAAAACGTAAGGAAAACTTGTTTTAGACAAATACATTTTTAAGCATAAAACTGAATTTACTTCCATTTATTGCCTTGTAAAGACCATAAAATCAATATTAAAATATATGATTGTATATATTATCTATAAATTTCAATAAAATTATTAATAAATAATTATTAATTTTATTTATTAAGATAAAAACACATTTGTACATAAAATAGTTTTTAGAAAAAATATATTTTTAATCCTAGGAAGAAAATTATACCCAAATAAAGTATAATAATGAATAATATATAGTTAATAAATTTAATTACTATTAAAAGATGATTTTTTACCTTAATATCAAATCAAAAACATAATGGAATTTTTAATTGAAAATAGATGATAGTTTTTAAAAAAAATTGTATTTTTCACTATTCACTAAAAGATAAATCTTTTTAGGATAAATTTTAAACATTAACCCAAAGATAATATTGATATGATGATTTAAAAAATTATATTCATTTACTCAGATATAATTTATAAAAATATTCAAAAATAATAATAAATTTTTTGTGCAGAAAATGAAATAAAAACCAATTTTTAAGAAATTATATTTTTGAAGTATAAAATGACTTTACTAAAAATTGAGTTCTTGTTTATTAATCAATAATAAATAAATTTTTAATTATTTTATACCTTTATATGTATTTTTTATAATTTATATATTGTTGATCATACCTTCCAATTTAATATCTAGGTTACAACGTTCATATTCAAATAATATCATTTTTAGTGTATATCATAGTTAATCTAAGGCTCAGTGTTGCATGTTTATCAATCTATCAAGAAAAGTATTCTTTTAAACCAAATTTTTATATTGTTACATTCTCTACCCTAAATAAATTGTTTACTCACAATTTTTATCTTAGTAATCAAGGTTTCAATATTTGAAAATAAAATTGTTGAAAAACCACATCGTATAAGGGGATAATAAAAATTCCTCTGAAAAGTGAGTTGGTAAATATAAAGGTTACCTTAAGAAATACATAATTATGTTCCCATATTAGGATAAAATTACCTAGATGCTAAAATATAGGCATATAAGAGAATGATAATGTCCAAATAATAATAAATAGTGACATATGACAAAGTCATGAGAAATTTAATGACCCCAAAACCATAAATCAGTGAGGGGTGAAAATTAAATTAAATTCATCATAAATAACTATAAAAAGGAAACCATTTTTATTTTCAAGGTCCTTTGTCCTAGGGTTGAAGAATTCATTTTATATAAAGATAGAGAACATGATAAAATATACTTTAATTCTTTCTATTTCTTAATTTCATCATTTAGTTATGCTTTGATAAATTTCCAATTCTATCTCATCTATTACTCCTTGAAATGAATATTCAAGTTTAATTTTTTTTATATGAAGTACTAAAATTAACATTTAAATTATCATAAGATCCACAAAATAATTAAAATTTATTCCTTTAGCCTCTAAATATTCACCAAAACCAAATTAGTTAGCATAAGTTATCCAATGTGGATAAATATTTATATGATGAAACACTTAATTAATCTCTAAAACCTCAAAAATAACACCCAAATTTAAACATAACCCATTCCATAATTAATTAACCTTAAAACTCATTCAAAATTTGTTTTAATAAATTAAAAACCCCAAAATTATGAATTATTTGATCACTTTTTTTCAATATAAAATTTAATGTTTATCCCAAAAAAAAATAAGGTATCTCATAATGTCACACACCAAAAACGTAAATATCATGATAATATATTATCTTTAAACATTCTAATACTTTTATAAATAATATAAATCACCATAAAACCCCAATAAAAACAAAAATTCTTTCAAAAAATAACTCTATCCTTATTCCTTAAATAAAATCACAAACTATTCAATATATTTCATAAATCTAAAAAAGCAATAAACTTTATAATAATTCAATTTTTCATCAAATCACTAATTATTTTAAAGGTAACCAATACTATCCAATTTACCTTATCAATATCAATCATCTATTTATCCCAACTAAATTTTATTGTCTCAATATCTGGCACATATTGAGGGTTATTTTTTCTACAATAATGTGTTCTTCTAAAATATCACCATACCACTAAATCAATTTTCTTTGTTAATGATACCATTCAATACATGATTGAAAAATAATTAATTCAAAACTACTTCTGAATAATCATTATACGTTTCATGATTCTTATAACCAGAATAAAATTGTTAAAACACTTTTACAACAAAATTCTCAAATCCCTATACATAAACACTTCAATCATTTTACTTCCTCAATAAAAAATTAAATATTATTCGTTTTATTCCTTTATACTTGCTTCATACATTATGAAATATGAATCATATATTAAGATTCATAAACCTCAATTTAATCATGTGTATTACTTTTTTGACATAAGTAATATTTATTAAAATAACTCATACCTTTTATATGTCATCGGTAGTCTCTTAGTCATCAATATTAAAACCTTTACTCATATAAACTTATTGATAATATTATCAATATTTCATCCTGAGACGTATATTTCTACAATGTCCATACATTCATATTTAGAAAATTAATAATCAATGATACCTTATAGAAACCATTATTCACATTCATTTAGTTAATCGAACTTATCAATTTTCCTAAAAAAAATTCTATATATGTCCTTGTTTTCTACAATCAATACAAATGCATGTTACTTTGAGACATTTCCCCCAGTGATTATTCCAACATTCTAAGAATGTATGAAGGCGAATATTTTTTCTTCCATGGTCTTCATGAAACTACATTTTATCATAATTAGTTCATCCAGAAACTCGCCTATTTTTAAGTTGTTAACCAAATTTTGAGATATTTTTTTGGATTAATCATAAGTTTTTTCATTTAATCTCTATTTTCAATTGGTTTATTATGAGCAAAATAATTTTATCATATTTTTCATTCAGTGTTGACATAATTACTTTTATTTTAATCATTTGAGTAAAACTAAAGATAATAGTGTGAGAAACAATAATCATATTAAGTAATAATGTAATCATGAAAATTTATTAATAGGATGTCTAAATCATTACACATTATTTTCAATATATGACACATTTAGTTTAACCTAGGTCATCCATGGTAAATATCTATTCAAATCCTTCATAATACCTAATAAAGAAAATGTGAATTAACCTAAGAATATCCCTTGAGAATGCCTATCCAGATTTTTAGACTTAGGCCCACTCATCATTCATTATTGGTGATCAATTTAATACCAAATACTCTTCTTTTGAAATTATTTCCCCATGTACATATGTGTCGAAGTTTTATCCACATACTCGTATCCAAACAAGGATGTAATTTCTAGAAATCCCACACTCATTTATTTAACATAACTTAGGATGTTACCCTATAATTAATCATATCCTAAGGGTTCTCACTAAAGTTTCCTCATTCTAGTTTCCAAATATAACTAACCCATGCTCTGATACCAACTATAGTGACCCATAATTTTCATACAAAAATATTATACATTATTAGATGAACATTCAATACATAACATTATGATTCATGAAAAAACCATAAAAGTTTAGTGTATTTGGAAACTTGGATACATAAAAAACTATTATATAAAATATTTACAACATATCCCACTAATATATTCATAACTAGATCCCTTTTGATACACATCACACTCAAATCCTTTCTTCATAAACTGGGGAAATGGAAACAACGGGTGACCTCGAATGCAGAGTAAGGGAAAACATATCAGATATCATTCAAAAATCATATAAAATAATACGATAAGTATAAGGGTATGATAGCATGATCATAACATCCAATAATCATAACCAACAAGTCACTAATATTTAATAATGAATCATGTCCTAAGGATTTTTCAATCAAAATAAATATGACATAAGATTGAGTAATCATCAATAATCAGTCATGATCCATGAGAAGATATGATAAGAATAATATATAATTTTTTGGAATAAAAAAAATATATAAAATAATTTTCTTAGTCAATACTCACTTTCAATTCTATCATGGGGATCATGTTCACTTTTCATTTCATTATTTCCTTCATCAATGTTTACTCCCAAGACTGTAATATTAAACAGATCCCCTTACAAAATTGTGTTTTCTCCCCATTCCAGTCCTTATTATATCATGAGATATCCATAATTACATAATATATTAAAGGGATATATAATTATATGCATGACCATTACATAATAAAAACCATATATATGTGTTCCAAAAGATCATAAAACATTCATCATAGCATAACTTTATAAACCATGGAAATGAAATGATATTCATAAAAATATCATCATCATAAACATAAATCATCAAGATAAATAATAATCACGGTATCATTAGATTATCCCGATTAAATAAAAAGTAATATAAAATCACATTATCATAGATGAAAAATTCCTTTAAAATATCTCTGAAATATTTATTAAGGAAAATACCATTTTCATTTTGAAATCACTTATTCAAAATATAAAATTTTTTAGTATATTAGTAAAAAAATTACTTTAGAATACTATTGGAAACATTAAAAAAGATCTTCAACTCATTTATTGGTCATGAATGTGGGAAATTTCATTCATTATATATATTTTAAAACAATTATTCCTTGCATATTTTTTTGTAGAAATTCAAAAGTTCGTCATCTGAAAAATGACAAGAATTTTTATTTTAAAAAACATTATAGCAAGTAAAAAAGGGGTAAAAATGATTTTAAAATTTAATAAGATAATATTAAAAAAATTATTGAAAATATTTTAAATAAAACATGTAAATGAAATAAAAATATTCCCTACCTAATAGTAAAACACAGTCGGTTTTCCTTTGAAAAATTCTTTTTTGTCGCTTTAGTAAATAAAGAGTGGAAAATAAAAGAAAAACATGTAATATTTAAAAAATAACTATAGGTGAAGAAAATAAATAAGAATTGGGAAATAAATATAATATAACTTATATAACACCCAAAAATTTTAGAATATATTATTATTCATTAAACAAATATTAATTGTTTGATAGGTTTCTTGACACACATCACTAATTATAAACAAACCATGAAATAATATTGAATCAGAATTATTTAAATATGAATTTTATAACCAATAAATTAAATTTTTTTCATGAATAAGAATAAATAAATTATGAAAAATATCTATCAAGTTTTTATATAAATAATAATTCGTAATAAATAAGTACATAATTTTCAGTAAATTCATTTTATACTTTAAAAATATATTTTTTAAAAATGATTTTTATTGAATTTTGTTCATGAAAATTATATTAAATTTATAAAATTATTATATAAATTATTTAATTTAATGAATATAATTTTTTAAATTATCATTTCATTATTAAATTAGGGTGAATGTTAAGGGTTTTTTTGGAACATATTTATTTTTTAATGAATAGTGAAAAATAAAAATTTATGTAAAAATTTCATTTATTTTCAAGTAAAAGCCCCATTATGTTTCTAATTTTATAATAATTTAAATTAATTCAATTTTAATTATAAAAAATATAATTAATTACATATTAATCATCATTATACTTGATTTTGGTGTAGGTTCAATTTTGGGATTAAAAACACATTTTTCTAAAATCATTTTTTATGTGTACAATGTGTTTTTACCTTAATAAATAAAATTAAAATCTATTTATTTATTATTTTAATGAAATTTTTAGATAATATATTCAATAAAATATTTTAACATTCATCTAGTAGTTTTTAGAAGGAAAATAATAAAGGTAAGCTCAGTTTTATGCTCAAAATGCATTTTTCTAAAAAATTGTTTTGTTATGTTTCTAGAAATTATTTTAAAATACATTTATCCTAATAATATAAATTTAATATTTTAAAATAAATTCCATATTTTTAATCATAATAATTAATGTTATGTAATAAGTTCAATTTGTTTTTTTTTCATTATGAATAGTAATTATAGTAAATAGTTATATGCACAATAAATGGTAAATCATGTTAGAATAATGTGAAAAGGATTTAAAATATATCTAACACTTTTATTTACCCTATATTTTGAGTTTAGATCTTCCATACACATCTGAGATTCAAATTTATTTCCACTTGTATCCTTTTTCATTAATAATGGCCTATGTATTATTTTATGTAAGGAAAAATACATAATGTCACTCTCATGACTTTAAAATTATCTTATATATTCACATAGGTATAAATATAAGTTTTGAATGAATCATAAATTTTATTTTTATAATAAATAATATATTATTTTTATAGTAATTCATTTCTAATTTTATTGATTATATAATTACCTTATACATTTATACAATGTATACACTTTGAATGTGCAAGGAGTGGAAAAAATAAAAATAAATAATATTAAAAATATTAAAATTCATTTATTTGGATGAATTATGGTACAAAAATAATTCAAAAATTAATAATAACATATTATTGATGGTTAAATTTATTATATTTGAATTCATTTTCATTCTTAATGTCTTTCAAGTTAAATTGTGTGAAAGTTCTTAAAATAACTAATAATATTTTATTAAATTATTTAAAAATGATAAAAAAAACTTTAAAGATGACAAGTTTGATAAAACATCGTCTGAAATATCACCCCTTTACCATTTATGATCCAATTCTTACCTTATAAGAAAAATTATAACCCTTTAATATTGAAAAGGTCATTATCGATTTTAAGGTAAACATTGGTTAACAAGGGGTTAAATCAAAATATAATGTTTAAAATACCACATAAACCTAACAAAATATTATTATTCTCAGGTATTTAAACAGTATACTATCTTATATTATAAATTCTTGCCACATGGTGCCACTTTCTCACGAAAATTTATTTATTATGTTTAAATATTTTTATTAATTTCATGTGTGTAATTTCCTTCACTTATAAAAGGACACCCTCCTCTATTTTCTTTACACCTTATTAAGAAACCTAGACTGAAAAAACCCTAACCAATTATCTTATAAAATTCTCTTTCATGAATCAATGATAATTTTCTTATTAAATTACCATTCCAAGGGTCCTTAAGAAGGGATATAAGGGAGGTCTACTGAAAAAGAGGTAATCATCTTACCCGATATCATTCAATTTATTTCTTCGTATACCTCCTCCAAATACATGATATTTAACAGAAAATAATAAATTCAGTATCCTTAATATACTAAAATTATATTATTATTATTTAATAGTCTTTATCCACCCTCTTTTCTATTAAATGGTAAATTAAATTATCTCTCGTACATATGAGTCAACTATTTCCTCCAATGTAGCGATATAATTCGTTTTCTATCACTATAATTAATGGTTAGTTATTATGATGTATTTAAGGTTTATATATGATATTTATGACATAATTATTCTTCTATAATCACAATATCTTATCTACCTTATTAGTTTTCCATTATTTTTGAAACATTAATGTAACTTGTGTGTATGTGTAGACTTCTGCATCCAAGAAGCGATGTGATTAGTTACTCATTTTATCTTTAAAGGGAAAATAATAAGTATAGATTTAATAAATATTATATATATATATATATGATATAATAATGATTCTAGAAAGGTGAATTATTATTTAACTTTATTTCATTTCAACCATCGAAAAGTGGAAACATCACTTATGCATACATACAGATTACCATCCCCACAAAGTAATATAATTCATTTTACAAGACCACTTTACATGAATAATTATAAAATTGTATATGATGAATAAATATGGTATTTATTTCATGATTAAGATTTTATATATTAGGAAACCATGACCATGGTGAAATTACCAAAACCATCGAACTAAAACACACATGGAAATTGAACAGTGTGCACCTGAATGTTCATTTTTATAAAGAAATTATTAATATAATGATAATAAAAAATGAAAAATAGTGATACATATTAATTTATATATGAATATGTTTCATGACCTAACCCACTATATCCCACTTAGCTAGTGTTATTCTGAGATTGACACACCAATCCTTCCTCTGATAGGCTAGGGATTGATGAAAAGCACCAAGTAGGCATATCAAACACATGGGAATCCTTAGTCTATGGTACCAGTACACTTGAAAAAATCTCCAAACACCAATACAATACTGGAAATGTATAATTAAATTTATACCCAAAATTCATGAATAAATCTAAATCCCACAATTATATTACAACATAAGTATGATAGACAGAAATAGAAAAATATAATCCCACTAAAACTATAAAAGAGTCCAACATGCTAAGAAGGAGGGGACTGCTATCAATTGAAACTCCTAGAACAAACCATGGTTTTTCATAATCAAAATTTCTCTACCTAATTCTAATCATCCTATTAACCCATACTATATATTTTCATCTTCATAATGAATGACATGTGTGGGAAGATCCCAGGTAATATACGTAGTGGGACACCCCAAAATCACCAAACATAAATAATCCAAAGAGGGGATTTGTCTCATCATCTTGAAGATATGCCAGTCATCATAAGAGACCTAACAATAAAAACCCCAAATATAATTCATATAGACACCTAGTATCATGGTAATTTTACAACCATACTACTATCCTAGAATCTGGTTCGAGGCTTCAAAGTAATGCTCATCCGGGATAACACACTCTCTAGGTTTGCTGACACTGATGTATCACATCCATGGGGTTGTTCTCATCAATCCTTTCCATGAAGAAGTTTATGGTGTAAATTTGAAGATATTAATACACATATATGGAATATCAACTTTAACATTTGTGGTATACCTAACCCTATCTAGAATAACCTACTAGGTAGGAGATCAAATTCTCGGCTAAGTTGGTCATGTGATTCCTGACCTTGCCTGGGGAAGAAGATAATGATAAAAGATCGCACCCTAGTCCATAAAGAGAGATTCTTGACTCTATATGAGACTAATACCATAGAGGGGATCACATCCTATACTTAGGATGTGATTCCTCATTTTACCCTCATAGGGTTGGGCCAAGTGGACACACCCAATAGATACATGCCTACACTAAAGAGAATGAGGGACTCAAACTATGATGGAAATAGTGGGAAGAATGCATAGGGTATAAATGGTGTATCATGGATACCCTCGGTCCTTCCATGCACTCTGTCTTGATCCAATGTATTGTGATCTATGTCCATTTACTCTAGTCATACTCATGTACCTATTCATGTCTGGGTACTCTAGTCATGTTTGTAACCATGTAATAGGTGGGACCATGTACTCTAGTTTTTCTTGTGTGATTCACCGTGCTTGTGCCCATGTACCCCTGGAATACAATCCAAGCCACTAGTTTTGAGTCAAATGAAATTTTGTAAGACCACACGACATGTGATATTTAATTTTCTTGAAAACCATAACCATCATAGAAAGGGACTATACGACCTGTCTTCATCTGAACTACACACCATGTAACTTGGTATTATTCAGAACATGATGGTCTTTAAATGGTTCCTCTATTACCACCTTAACATTCATTTTTGACTCAAATATCACCCATGAAATGTGGATCTAATTTGACCAAAATATATTTATCACTGGTGTCCAGATTCCAACAAACAATTTTATCATAAAGTGTCTTCATAGCACCATGTTTTCAAAATGCCCGATCTTACAAAACTTGAACTCCTGATGCAATTCCAAATCATCTATCATCATCATTAACCATAATCATGTCATCAATCTTGAAACTTAACCTAGGGTAATAACATTTTATTCTAAATAATGATTGTTTAATGGTCATCAACTAGGTATTTTTCGACCCACTTGCTAAAAAAATTTCGATGATGAATGTGCAAAGAATGATGGGATAATATTACAAAACACAAACATGAGGAATAAACCTCAACCATTGTTTGAGTTTTCCTCAACTTGTTATTATGGAGGCAATGAACCAAAATTATAATCAAGAATAAAAAATTATAATCAATTCTTAATTTTTGGAATAGAAAATAAAACCTATAAATCAGTGATCGAACCACAATTAAATTTGTCACAGATATTGATTTGCATTCAAGATGGGACAAACAAATGGAAATAACCTAACAAAAAATATCAAAACATGAGTTTTTATTTATCACTAATGAATAAAATTTCAAGGTTTACACCATTAATGGAGATCCATTAATGTTGTTGATGAAGGAAAACACCTTGATATCGATCATTAATCCATGATCCATCCATCATTCACAAAATCTCTCCTCTATGTTCTATCAAAATCCCTAGGGTTATGTGTCTAACCCTAGGTTTTTTCCATAATTGGAATTAAATAGAGAGGTATTTAGATTATGGAAATTAATTAAAAAAATAAATTATCTAATTTAATTATTTATTAACCATCCTCTCATGAATGGTACTTAACAAAACACCTGATTACAATTAATATTATATCACGCCAAGGGTGAAACTTGTATTTTAGATTTAGTGGGGGTCTCATATTTTTCATCTGAGACCCTATGATGAATTTATTTCATTATTTTATAAAAATTGTGTGTATGTGATATAATATAATTAAAAAATTTATTATTTAAATACCTTTTTCCCCATGACTCATAATCCCACTCTAACTTAGCACCTATATCTAAAAATATTCTTTAAAATATTCCTATGTTTTATAAGGAAAAAATAGATTTTTTTACATTCTCCTCACCCTGGGGATTTTCATCCCAAAAAGTAAAAAACTACCCAAATATGTGAGGATACTGATCTTGTTCCTATTTTTACCACTCCAAGATTCTCTCATGAAGATTCATATATTACCACTAGATACATGCCAAGGGAATGGATCATCCACAAAGGATCTTCTCCTGGTAATCCTTGATCTCTAACATGTACTCTGAAAAGGTATATCCATCCTCAGTATCCAACTCTCCCCAGTAGATAACATGTGATGATTCGTTCACATACCTCCTTACCTTTGACATGAGAAAGACATCATGATCCCTACCAAATTTAGGTGGTGGGGGAAAGTGTTATGTCACCTTTACAACACTATAAAATATCTAGAAAGGGATATCAAATTTGAGAGATAACATTATACCCCAGACAAATATCTTAAATCTTTACCAAGGTGAGACCTTCAGGAACACATGGTATCCCTAATCTAAAATAAAAAGTTCTTTATCATTGGTCTTAATAATAATTATAAAGGGTATAGGTAGCCCTAATCCACTCCTATAGGATTTTTACCTTATTTTTTGTTCCTCACACCAACTATGGCCACATGAGTGTTGACTCTCTTGGTTCTTTCGAGCACAGTGGTGACCTATAAGGTATCTCATACAAGTCCTTGAATGGTTTCATACATATAGTGTAGTAGTCACTATTTTTATACACAAACTCTAAAAAGGGTAGGTGATACATCCAAATATGGAAAAATTCTAACATTTAAAACTGAAGAATGTCCTCTAGAACCTGAATACTCTGCTCAGTCGAACCATCATTCTTGGGTTGAAATTTCATGATCAAATGATACTAAGTCCCAAAGTCCTCCTGAAATCCTCTCCATGCTCATGGAATGATGCTAGTATCACATTATTAAATGATCATTGAGGTAACTCTATGAATATATACTATCTGTAACATGTAAATGCATCCCAATCTCTCTACTAAACTCTAATCTCATATTGATAGGAAGTGGGTCACCTTGGTGATCTATACTATGATCACCGAGAAATAATTTTTTCCTCTTGAAAATCATGTAATCCCTTTCATGAAGTCTATAGAGATAACATCCCACATTCACTATGAAACCTCAAGGGGTTGAGCCAAACCCACTAGAACATAGTGCAAATCCTTCACCTACTAATAAATGTAGCATCAAAAGACAAACTCCACTACACACCTCTTCATCTCTTAACACTAGAATTGATGCTAAAGGTATTGATATATATTTTACACTCATGGATATACCGTTAAGGGGGGTGTATGAATTTCCCACAAAACCTACACTTACATCATCACTAGTACCATCATCTAACCTTAAAAAATGTTGATTTTCTTCCCACCTTTATAAAATCAATCTGGAGCTAGTCTAGTGGATATCTAAACATACAATGTCTCATAGTAATCATCTCTATGATGAACCTCCCAAACATTCTAAGGAAGTGAAGGGGTAAAAACCATCGACTTGAGGCAATTTGCACCATCCTCTTCCAATAAGGACAACTCCAACATGTCCAATTTCCCCAAAACCACTCTCAACAACAGGGAATAATATCTACTAACGATTACATATGTTATCATGTTCCCCTTCAAGAGAGTATATAATATCTTTAAGTCATAATCCTGAAATAAATATAGCCACTTCATCTATCTCAAGTTAAGATTCTTGTGTGAAATGATATACTTGAGACTCTTGTGGTTAGAATAGATACAAATATACTCACACTTAAGGTGGTTCTACCACATTATCATAGAAATGACCACTACTACCTTCTCTAGATCATGAGTCATGTAGTTCTTCTCATGGTGACTCAACTATCAGGAAACATAGACAATTATTTCTTGACTTGGTATCAGAACTCATTCATGACCATTTATAGAGGTCTCATATAACACTATGTACTCAATGCCCTCTTCTAGCTATCTCAATATGGGTATGTCCATCAACCTTTGCCTCAACTCTAAAAAAAACCTACTAGAACCTATCATCCCACGTAAGAGGCTGCCCATTTCAAGTAAAAGTAGCAAAGGTTGCTGATATCAATGAGAAATTGATCATGTATCCTTGATGGTATCCTGTCAACCAAAGGAATCTCCCCACCTTAGAAATGGTCTTGGGTGGATCCCAAGCTAAAACTATCTCAAAATTTTATGGGTCCACTGTTAATTCCTCTTCTAAGATAAAATGCCTCGGGAAGTAGGCCTATAAAATTTATAACTAACACTTAGAGAGATTACCATAAAGGAGTGGGTATTAGAGTATGTCCAAGACCATCCTTAAATATATCACATGCTCATCCTTATATTTTGATAACACTATGATGTCATCATTGGATACTACCATGAATTGGTCCAACAAAGGATGAAATATCTAGTTTATGATTCCCATGAACTCTACTGGGGAATTATTCATGTATAGAGGTGTCATTAAGTACTAATAGTGAATATAGAAACTTCTAAACGTCATTTTTAGTATATCTTAATCTCGAACATAGAGTTGGTGATAGCTCATCCTGTGATCAATCTATGAGAACCACCATTCCCCTTTAAACAAGTAAAAGAGGTCATAGATTCTCAATAGTGGATAAATTTTATTGAAAGTCACCTCATTTATTTAATGGTAACCTAAACACAGGCTAAATATCTTATTCACCTTCTTGAAAAATTAAAATTGGGGCTAATTATGGTGACACACTAAAGAAATCTTGAAACTCGTGGAATCTACTACTCTGATGGTAATTAAAACAAACTAATGAGTAATAAATTGTATCCTCCTATGTTTCATCACATCTTACTCTACCTGGATTTCCTTCTCACCAATGAACAAAAACCTTTCCCCATCAATAAAGACACATCGCATACTATTCCTAAAATAGTTAATATGAGCATAATATATGGAGATCCATTCCATGCATATAATTGTGTCATAAGCCCTCATCACTGCTACAAAAAGATACCGAAGGAAGTTCTATCTTACAAGATTCATATCACACTATCAGTAGATGTGTGTGGTCACTATATCTCCTCTAATAGGAGACTCCAAATGTAAGGGTTGATCCAAAGTCTCAACTAGAATATCTAGATCGTGAACAACGGATGTGGAAAGAAATGAGTGTCTCGAGCCCTTTTCTATTAGTATAGGTGATAAAGTAGGGAAGACACAAATTATATAATTAATCATCCTTTTATCCTTTGGGTTATAATCCTCCACTATATGCAGGTTTCTTTTCCCCTGACCACCAACTCCCTTATCCTAGCATGGATAGCCTGGGGGTGGTGGTGGTGACAGATCAATTCACTAGATACTTCCTTATTCTCTTCCATCTCCTCTACCGCATGTAACACCTTATTCAACTACATACTCTAGTATTTTCATTTGTATATTCACTCCATCGGCCATCTCCCTTTTAGTTGCATGGAAAGTCCGACAATATTGTGCAAGAAGTCCTCGACCATAATAGGTGAAACATCACCTCTCCCTGATCTCACTAGATCCATCCTGGGAGAACTGAACTAAAAACCCCCTATCCTGAGACTATATATGGAAATTCCTAGAATTAATTTATCCTTATATATAACATTGGATACCATCTACCGAATTCATAGATCTAGGTTTCTCACAGACTGTACAAACTATGAACGACAACTTTTCCAGTAATATCTCTACTACCAAGGCTAACTCCAGCACTCCAACATATGTAGGAATGCAATGATATATCACCCCATTCCTAATATCTTAATGAATACAATGTTAAAATGTCTAATATCAAAATAAGGCATCTAGAACTATATCTATAGAGTATCACATGAGGTTAGTGAACTTATACACATAATCTTCAATATTCATCATGTCCTGGTGAAGATCCAAAAGCTCCGGGATACATATTTCTCACAAGATAGCTAGATAAAACTACTCTATAAAGAGTCTCTCAAACTATATCCAAGGTAGATTCACCTATTAATTTATTTGGGTCACAAAACTCTACAATCTCCCTGTGGATCCATAGAAAACGCTCTCTTTTAAGACCACCATTTGATTGAGAGGGTTTATAAAAAGGCATAAATATCACATAACTACCTTTAACTTGTCCAATGATTTCCTAGGGTCTAGATTACACTGAAACATAAAGGGTATCTAGATCTGAAACTCATGAAGTGTGATCATCCTATTCACATCATCTTCCAGTACTTATGGTGAAACCTACTACTCAATGGTTGGTGGTAAGATCAGAAAACCACCTAAAGGTACCACCTCCTACATAGGTCCTTGTACTGAAGCCTCATCACTATTCATATAATCTTCTTGATCTTCCTGTGGAATCCTAACTAAATGTTGTCGTGGAGCCATCCTGAAAAGTCGATTATATTAAAGTAACTGATTCAAGAATGACATGAAACCAAAACACGTTACTATATGATGCATATACCAATGTTTTAACTGCAACCAATGCTTACGTGTACCAATTAAATAATCATGTTATTAGAGTCTTGGTGAATTGATATGTTGGATTCTGCACAAAAACTATGTTCCTTGACTTGAGATCCAAACTTGAAAAACATTAAAATTATTTTCTTAGTTCATAAACTAAACCACATAACTAGAAAATATAAAAACTTCAATCCTAAGAAAGACGAATTTGATACATCTCTATGACTACCTAACCCTCTGGATCTTATCTAGCCAATAGTAAGTGACACCATAAGCCCATCTCCAATAGGCCATGGGCTGGTTATAAGCACCGAGTAGGCATATCAAAAACATGGGATACCTTATCCTATGATACATATACACAAACATGTATCTATAACCACCAATAAAATGTTAAAAACTTAGAATAAAACTGATACATGAAATACATTCATATAATTAAATCCCAAAATCAAATTACAACATAATTAAAATAAATAACAATGGTCTAATAAAAGACCACCAAAACTATAAAAGTGTCCATCCTGATAGGAAAGAGTGTACTGCTATCAAATGAAACTCTTGGAACAAATCATGTTTTATCTAGATCAACTATGCTTAACCTAATAATGGTCCACCTTAGACTTCATTCAAATCCTATCATCTATATAAGACATGACATGTGTGGGTAGATCCCATGTAGCGGTGAGTGTTACATACCTATTAGGACACACTGAAATTACCAAAAATAATGAATCAAGATAGGGTAGTCATCTCATCATTTTCATAAAGATATATTAATCAAAATACGATACATAAAAATAATAGAAACCTGTATATAATTAAGATAAATACCAAGTATCAGGGTAAGTTCACAACCATACTACCAGCATAGGATCCTTGTTGAGGATTCAGGGTAATTATCATCTGAGATAACTTTCTCACCATGTTTTCAAACACTGATGGTTCTCATACGAGAGATTGTTCTTGTTAGTAATTTCCATGAATAAGTAAACACTATAATTATAAATATATAGATACCTAGATAGGGAATTTCACCCATGGATTATGGGGTATACATGATCTTATTTGGAATAACTAACTAGTCAGGATATCGAATTCCCATATATATTGGTCGCATGATTCCTAACCCTTCCTAGGGAAGAATATAATGGAATATGATCACACCATGGGCTACAATGAGGGATTTCTGACCCTATCCAAGACTAATCCTTTATAGTGGATCACATCTAATTCTCAAGAAATGATAAACCATTATACTCAAATAGGGATGGATCAAGGGGACATACCATACAGATATTCGGCTAACTAAATATAATGAGGGCCTCAACCTGCCCTGTAAAATTTACACAGTGTATCATGGCTACCCTTGGTTTTCCTGTGTACTCTATATCATATCAGTGTACTTTGGTCCATTCCCATGTACTCTGGTCATGCTTGTGTACGTAGTTATGATCGGGTAATCTATCCATGACCACGCCCATATACTAGGTTATACCAATGTACTTTGTTCGTGTTTGTGCATCTGGTCATGCTTGTGCCCAAGTATCCCTGGGGTATACCTAGATCCACCAGTACCGATTCATACTGCATGTGGTAAGAACACACAGTGAGTGATATTTATTTTTATTGAATACCCTATCCTTTATAGAAGGGGACTATAAAATGTGTGTTCATATGAACTATATTCCATTTAACTCAGTATTTTCTATGAATAACTAGTCTCCATTCTATTCCACTCATGACACATCCTTCTTCATTCCACCCCCAAATCTTGCCAATGAAATTTGTATCTAAGTTGAAAAAACTCTAATTTTCATTGGTGTCCAGATTCTTGCTACCAAAATACTAATGAATCTTTAGCATAACACTGTGTCATTCAAGAACTCGATCCCATAAAATAAGAACTCCCAATCTGATTCCAAATCCAATTTCATCATCATAAACTACAATAATGTTTCCGATCCTAAAACTGAACCTATAAAAATGCTCTATTGTCCTAAGTAAAGATTGAGAAATGATTTTTTGTCAAGTATTTATGTAATCGTCAGCCAAAGGAAACCCAAACGATGAAAAAGTGAAGAGAAATGGTATAAAAACTCAAAACAAAAAATTAAGGAATGAACATCAACCATTGTTTAGGTTATCCTCGATCTGTTTTCATATAGGTTATGAATGAAAAGGATAATCAATATGAAATAAATATCATCAATTTATAACTCTTGAAAGAAGAAAAAAACCAATAAATAAACAATTGACCCACGAATAAATTTTTTAGAAATATTTATTTTCATTTAGAATGGGATAAATAATGGGGATTAAACCAACATAAAAAACCATCCTACATAAATTTTGGATAAATCATTTATGAATAACAATTCCATCCTTTTATAATTGATTATATCCATGAACACCATTGAAGAAGGAAAACTTCTTGGTATCGATCCTTGATTCATGATCTGATCATCATTCCCCAAATATCTCCTCCATGATCTCTCAACATACCATGTGTTAGTGTCTAAAACTTGGGTTTTCCCATAAATGGATTTAAATAGATAGGTAATTAGGTCTTGGAAATTAATAAAAACAAATAAATATTTAATTTATTTATTTATTCACCATTCGCCCACAACTGCTCTTTAATAAGACACTCGACACTGACTATGATTATATCATGCCTAGGATAAGACCCACATTTCAGATTTAATGGAATCAAATTTCCTATATAAGACCCCATTAAGTAGTTATTCCATTATTTCAAAAACACATCACACACATGATTTAATATATTTTATTTTTTTATTATATCAACACCTAGGCTCCCCAAGACCTATAATCCCACAATGACTCAACTCCTAACTCCAAATATATTTTTAAAAATATTCGAATATTTTATATGGAATAAATTTATAATAAATCTATATTTATTATATAGGATATTTAAAAGTGTATGAAGTAATATGTAACTTGAGGTAAGGGTTTGTAAACTCTCTTTTATTTCCATGAGACATATTCCATATTCACCACTTGTTTATTTCATTTTGTGTATATAATAACCCTTTGATACGATATATCATGAATCAATTTATATTCATGGTATTTATAGTTTCATTTTAATTTAATCCTTTCATGGGGGTTATTATTCAATATTTACCATAACGGTAAGGGTTTTATGTTTAAATCTCATTTTAATAAGGATTGATTATGATTAAATTTACATTTAAGGAAATTATTTTATCCTTATCATATAAACCAATTTCATTTTATTATCCTCTAGTTATTAATTAAATTTTCAAGTAAATTTAAAATTTTCCTCTATTTGGTGCTTAAAATGATTGAGAATTTTTTTTTAATAAAAATAGAATTTGTTTATTCTTTGGTGGGTAACTGTTATCTTTCATGGCCATGATTTCTTTAAAAAATATTTAAATAATGTGTTGAATATTATCCTATTTTTCTTAAATTTATTTCTAACCATGTTTTAATTTATATAAAAAATAATAATTTTTTATTATTTCTCTGAATGAGGTAATTTTGAATTTTTATTGTAAATTTAAAATGTGTTTTTATTTGAACATACATAACATGAATAGAATTTACTGCTGTCATGATTGATTAGCGCTTTAAATATTCATTTACAAGTTTCTAAGTTTCATTTAAAAGATAATTTTTTCCTTAATATTTTGGAACTTTTTTGATATTAAATAATGGATTAAAAAAATACAAGAATATTTTCCTTAAGAAATGTCCCAGTAATTTTTCAAGAAATTTTTTATCTATGATAATATCCTTTGATATTACTTATGAATTAATCGGGATATAATCCAATGATAAATTCCTTATTATTTCTCTACATATTTTAAGATTATAATGGTAAGATATTTATAAAACCCATTTATTTTCCATGGGTTATGCTATGATGAAATTTATATAAAACTTCTTTCCTTTCCACAGGTTATGATATGTTGATATGATAAATGTTTTAATGTATTTTTTCACATGTATGTATGGTTTTCATTATGTGATGGGTGTCCTCAGATTTATATATCCCTCCAATTCATTAGGAAAATATGTATATCTCATGAGATAATATTTACTAGAATGGGGAGTGAACCCAGTTTAGTAAGGGACTCTATCCACTATGATATTCTTGAGAGTATACCTTGAATAAGGAAATGATAGAATGGGAAGTAAACCCAATCTACTATGATAACATTGTTAGTGAGGCTTGACTAAGTAAATGATTTTTTACTCTTATGTGTATTCTATAAAACTATGCCTTATGCTTATGATATTTTCTCATGGCTCGTGATTTATTATTTATGATTTTATATTGTTATGTCTTTTGTATTTTGTTTGAAAAAACCTTATTCCATGATTTATGGTTAAATATATTTGGCTGATTATGTATGATTATTATAAATTATGATCATGTTCTCACACCCTTATGAATATTTTATGCTTTCTTATGAAAATAAATGTATATATTATTTTTTTACCCTTAATGAGCATCATATATTACTAATTATTATAATTACTTTTTTCCCAAGATATAAAGAAAGGTTTTAAGTATGGTTTGTATAATAAGGGTTTTGTTTATAAAGAATTTATGGGACATTATTTAAATATTTTATGTACCAATAGTTTATTTATCTTATTTTAAAAAGACACTAAACTTATATAGTTTTAGTGTAGAGTTATGTAATGAATATTCATCTAATAATATGAAATTTTTGTGTAAAAAAAGTATTGGTCACCATAGTTGGTATTAGAGTAAATTTTAGTTATTTTTGGGAACTAGGATAATAAAACTTTAGTGATAACCCTTTAAGATAAGTATATGTATATCATAACATCCAAAAAATTTGGAAATTTGGATATTTTGTGGTTTTTATAGAAAATAATTCCCGGTCTGGATACTTAAAAGTGGATGTTGTTATGGTAAAGATGCACTGAGGAGAAACAAATTTGAGAGGGGTGGATTGGGTATTAACTCTGTCGGCATTGGTACATGAGGATTTATCTTAAGACTGGATATGTAACATCTCGGGTTTTTAAGAGTTTCATAAATCCTCAAACTTTTGAATTTTCATGTTTGGTGGTTGGACCAACCTTTATTTTGATCTTTGAAACCAAAAACCATGATTTTGATTTACCAAATGCCTTTTTTTAGATGGTGTTTAAGGCCTATCAAGTTCAATGGGGTTTTGGGTGAGTTTAGGGAGCATTGGACCCCAAAAACTCTAATTCAGGAAAGCACATACAGGATAACATGATTTTGAAAAACCATGAGTCCTCCCAAGAGTAATTATGAATCCCAACTACAGCACTAGACGCAGTTTGAAAAACAATGCAGGTGGTGAAACACGACCATGCCTCACCTTTGTAGTTTTTAGAAGAGGGAAATCACATGGTCTGTGTACAATTTAGAAAACCATGTGCCTATCTTGTGCATGTGTGGTGCTTGGATAGTAAGAACCGCATGTTTAGCGCACAGTTCACCAAACTATGTTGCCAAGATTTTTAGGTATTTTAAAAGGTAAAATATGTGAAACCCACCTCCTTAACTATTTCTTTTCTTCTTCCATGTTTCTTCCGCCTTTCACCACATGCACAAGGGTTCCTTCTCAGAATTTTCTCTCCCTTAGGCTTTGATCCATCTTCCTCATATGGACTCCAATATTAGCTTCGTCAGTCTCTTTAGAAGATAAATGGTAATACCTTTAATAATCTATTGTATTTTATTTCTTTATCTTTCTATATGGAATGATAAATCCTTGTGATCCTATTTTCAGGGTGTTCATCTAAAATTCCAATTTATCTCACTTCAGCTCGATTTAGAGGTCGATATCAGATGAGAAATCACTTAAAATTATAAGGTAGGTGGTTCCTATAGTTATCATTGATTGTGAGGGTGTTTGGGGGTGTTTTCTATATACTCCATGTTGGTAGTATGAGAGATACCCTTAATTATTAAATAATCGCTTTAAAATTGATAATTTGATGATATGAGATGCCTATGGGAAATATATTACTTCGCTATAAATGGTTATGCCTGGAAAGGGAATTTATACCACTTTAGAATTTTAGGTTGGGTGCGTAATTTGAATGAAAATGAATTTTATATATGTTTATTTATTTCTTTAGTACCTTAAGAACATGAAGATCATAGACCAAGGATTGAGGTGATGTTTATCACCTAGATAGTGGTGATTTAGTTCATCTAGTTGGGCTTGGCCCAGATTTGAATGGGGTGATGATGATCACCAAGTTGAGGAAACATGGTTGTCATTTTTAGGAGGCGAGATCATCAGGATGAGGGAGTGGCTCTTGCGACTTGAGATGGTGTTGACCATTAGTTTAAAAGACATGGTCATAGGGGAATGAAGTTCTAGATGATTTGGATTCAGTTATTTTTGGCTATGCCACTCACTATTGTAGGATGATGTGTCTTTGGAGTCGTGTGCACATGGATAGGACTCAATTGAGGTAGTTTTGACCACTCATTGTGGGTGGATTCCCCTCTACTTTATGTGGCTTAAAGGACAGTGTTGAATATCATATATGTTAGGGGTTATCACCATAGAAATTCATGTGGATGGTGATGAACCATCATTTGATAGTGTTGAGACCGTCGGATGGGGGTTGAGGCTCTCTATTACACTTGAGGTAGTTAGGTCGGGATAATTATAGGATGGATATCATCATTCCTCAGGATTTCAGATATTGAGATGATGGTTATTATTTATTAGTAGGAAGGTATCATTGCACCATGGGACATCAGGCTTCAAGTTGATGGTGATTTTCTAAGACGAGGTCTAAGGGACCTAGGACAAGTTTGAGCATGTCATCCATATGTTTATTACGTGATTGATGGAACAAGGTGTCAAGTTATAAATTTATAGGTGGAATTGAAGGTTTCACCTGATACTCTATTATATAGGGTATTTAATGGGTGTTAATCCATGGATCCTCACCGCAGCAAATATATATATATATATGAATATATTTTCTGTATTCCATTTATGAATTTGGGGACATGTATTCAAAATTATACCACCATTGTCTGAAGTATGTGATTGCTTACTTGTGGCTACTGAGAATAAGGGAAGTGGGTAATTTTTTTTAAATTTTCATGTGATTCCTTTCATTATATTTAGCATAAGAGTACATAATTATGGATGTAATATAAGAAAATGTTGGTGGTTTTCTAATGATTTCATACTCATTCCCTACACGGGCCCTTTGGAATGCATGTAGAATTTATGTCTTTGAGATAAGGTGAGGTATCAGGCTCAGGAGGTGGACCTTAGTGATCATGTTGTACTACTTAGCATGGGATGGATAGCAGTGGACCAGGTGGTTCCTCTTCAAAGGGATAGAGTTTCCTTTGGAATTTTTACATTCTTTATATGTAAATATATGTATATATGGTTGGAAATGGGTGAACATTCCATATATTGTTTTGTATGACCTTATTTTACTTTTTGTGTTATTATAAAAAAATGGTATGCCTTTATGCTTATATTTATTCTATTATTGTTTCTTTATGCTTCCACTATGTTATTTTGTTTCTTATACTGAGTTTGGTTCTCTTTTTATACTTTATTTATATATATACAATCATTATTATCACCAATAAATGGCATAGTCTCCACACTATCACCAAATCAAACCCTTGATGATAATCGATGTCCTTTTTCATTTAGGGTTTCTTGTCTAAGGCTTAGTGTCTAACCATCCCGAAGTACTGTTAAGTGAAAAAATGATTTAGGGTGCTACAAATAGTATTAGAGAGGGTTCTTGTTGGTGTTTCTTGGAATCATCCTAATACTTATATATTGAATGGTAATTTCATTCATATATATATAAATAATATCAAATTCTTACTTTTATTTTTGTCTTACTATCTAGATTATTGTAGACTGGAGAATAGGATCCTATTGGAACTGGGTAAAGATCTTGTGTTTGGGTGTGAGTATCCCTATACATGGGATAAATACCAATTTTCCAAGGTTGGGAAATTTATGTTCTACCATTTTATTTTACATTTGATTTGATTTCCACCTCAATTGGCACACATGGATGTGAATTTTATCTATTATTTGGCTTTGAACCTTATCTTGATATGGAAAGGGAAGATTGTTTATGCATCATTTTAGAAACAATGGGTGACATGATATATATATCAGACTATAATTAATTTCTTAGAACCATGAATGTGTTAATAGGGGTTGGGTTGTCTAAATTTTCAAAGAATAAGATAAACAGTACTATCCTTCATAACCTCTTTGGTGGTATTATACTCTTCTAGCCAAAGTATGTGGTTCCTGATGAGATATGTTGTGATTATATGTGATTCTATTTGTGTTTTATATATAGACATAGCCCTGATATGGGTAGGTATGTATGATAAATGGGGTTGATTTATTTAAAGTTTCAAAAAAGAATAAAAATATATTTTTCTTTATTAGCCTATTTGGTGTCATTCTACTCAACTTCCTTTTCATGAACCAACCCATGTCAACCCCAAATAGGTCACCCAATCCAGCCCACGACAAAGTCTGAGAGACATTCCCAATCCTCCTTGGATGGAAACTAGTGTTGGGAATCAAATTTACACAATAAGGAATAATTTAGACCATGAATAAAGGATAAATAAACATACATAACTGATGGAAACTAGAAGAAGAAAGGAAAATAAAAACAAAAAATACCTCCTTAGGACCTCATGGGTCACCACCAATCGAGAACCACATTTTCTCTAAGATATATCTAGAACTCAGAAGAACCTGATGATGGAAAAATATAGATAAGTAGGTGTGAGAAGTAAGATGCTCATAAGGGATTCCTAGGTTAAAAAATACCCTATGCCTTACCTTTAAAATGAAATCCACTCTTGATAGTTTGAGAAAATGACATATATATAAGTATTTCCAATTATTTTCAAAAACAAGAAATATATTTCCATTTTTTAGAAGGACCATCTTTCATTACATTTACAAAATAGTTCCCAAAGCATGAAAAAAATAGGAATGCCAGTTTATAAATAAATTATATAACATAAGAAAATAACGTAAAGGGGAACACATGCATCATGGTATTTCAGGTTTTGGACTAGAAGGCCTAAGAAATTTATCTAATATGTCTCACATAATCAATCTCTACTGATACTGGTTATCCAAAAACACTTCCCTAACACTTGGTGACACCCTCACTCGCTCAACTGAGGGGCACATCCCATGGAAAGTTTGACTATCTACTTAGGTCCACTATCCATTGCATAATGTCACGACCCCTCCTCGGGGCCCGTGCCGTGACTACCCCAAGCCCGCCTTCCATAGGCCAAGGGCTGGCGACTAGCACCAAGGCGTAAATCCTGAAAAAAGGGAAGGCATTGCCTTTGTAAGGTAAACCAAAAACACCACAGAGCAAGCAGGCATAAGTAAACACTAAGTAAAAACTGGTACAACAATAAGTGCGGAAAAGTAAGTGGGCCAGTATACAAACCCAAAATGAAAGTAAAGTACAACTGGAAAGGGAAAACAGCAACTGAAAAGTAAAGCCGCAACGTAGAGCTGTCCACTGGAAATCCCACCTGAAGGGTGGGTACAGATAGCCTCCACAGCTCCCCGGGTCCAGCCGTCCGCTCCGAGTACGTCTTGCCCAGTGGTCCGACTCTAGGTATCGTCCTGCTCCGCAAGCCTCAACCACGATCAGCGCTGTCTGTCATCTGCAACCAACACAATGTAGTGCGGGCATAGCCCGTGCAGGGGTGATTATAAGCTACTCAGTAGGGACCCTGAGACCCCTGAAGGTCTCCCAGAATCCACAAAGGATAAACCACAAAGGAAAGATACAATCACGAAGTAACATCCGACACGACTTAGGTATATGCCCATACATATACCTAAGTCATCAATTCTCGTTCGGCTCCAACATCCGAGCCCAAGTACAACTCAGTCCACACAGGAAAGCAAAACGTAAATCCACACAGGATAGCACAACACAATCCACAAAGGAAAGAAAAACAGGGTTTCAGCTCACACAGGTATACTTCTTCATATGACGATAAAGATGACCAGATATTGCCACTGATTCATCTAAGTCGTCGGACCCACAAAGGATCGATAGGTACTAACCCCCGCAATGACCCACAAAAGATCTGACCCACAAAGGGTCGATAGGTAACTAACCCCCGCAAAGACCCACACAAGATCGGACCCACACAGGATCTGTAGGCGCAGGCCCACACAGGACCGCTGAGCGCTGACCCACACAGGATCGGACCCACACAGGATCGGTAGCACTGACCCACAAAGGATCGCTGAGTGTCGTAGTCGTTGCCGTCGAATCCACTGAGGATCTCTGTACAGCTGTCGTCGTCACAGTAGTAGTCGCAGCCAGCTCTAGGGTTCCCGCACACAGAAAGCTCGTTCGGGAGGGTCCGCTCCACGAGCCGAGAGGCTGATACATCAACTGACACATATTCCAGAGTTGATGTATCCAAAAGTTCCGTATCGTCAACAGGAACTCAACGTCACAGACGGCGCGTCAATCGGACGCCCGGTCTGAGAGTTATTGGCTTTTTCGTTCCAGGGGCCCGGTTGGTTTTTAAGGAAAAACCAACCTGACCGTACTCCACCTGCGTCAAAACCTCGGTAGTATTAATCCAAAATATCCTTCTCACTTAGAGTAATTCAACAATGTCGACGGCACGTCAATCAGACGTCTGAAGCTCAAGATATGAGTGTTTCCACTCCGAGGGCCCGGTTGGTTTCGTGTACAAACCAACCTGGCTGAACACAAAGTATTCCGAAACCTTGAGTGTGATATACCGAAACGACCGTCTCGATCCAAGGATCGCATCGCCACTAACGGCGCGTCGTTCGGAGGCCCGTAGCTCAAGTTATGAGCAAAAGACCGAAAAGGTCCGAAAATGGGGGATCTGGGCCCGGACCAACCCGGCCCAACCCCCCCCCCCCCCCCCCGGGTCAGCCCGAACCGGGTCGACCCGACCCGGGTCCGGGTCCGACCTGGCCCGGCCGGTGCGGGCGTGGCCCAGTCGGCTGGCGGCTCGACCGTAATGGCCGAGCGGGTGCAAGGGGGTGTCGCCCCCCTTAATGGAAAGTCGCGGCCCCACGTGGGGCCGCTCGGTGTCACCGGACGCGGCTTAAGCTGCGTCCCTTTCTCCGCGGGATCGGCAAGCGCCGCTGCTGCTTCAGCCGCGACGGGTCTTCCCGGCGGCGCGCCGGCGGAGACTTCCACGGACCACCAGACGCGCTCCGGTGGTCCGATTTGCGCGCGGTCTTTGCCAGTGTTCGTCCCGGAACTCGAACTTCACTACAAAGCCTTCAAAACTTACTTGTGGCCTCGTTTGTCGTCGCCCTCCAATCCGCGCATCAACAAAAAACTGCGGAGGGTTGTCGGGTCATGTTTGTTTGGCCCGCACCCTCCGCGTTAGGTGATAAAAATCAGGAATAAAATATTCAACAAATGAAAATCAAACAAGGCACAATTTTAATAAAATTAAAATTGAACTTTGATTCGGGTTCTTTGTTTTAGAAGAAACAACCATGAGAATAAATATTGTTCTCAAATAAAACCCCTACCTCGTCGTAGTCGTCGAATGTGCGTTCTTCGTGGAATTGACCGTCGCGGAAGAAGAGGATCGCCACGTCGCGGAAGGGCGTCGCGTCGTCGCGGAAGGGCGTCGCGTCGTCACGGAAGGGCATCGCATCATCGCGGAAGGGCATCCCGTCGACGGTCTCCAAGGTTTAAAGAAAAAACACGGATTTAATTTCACGAATTAAATCCATGTTAAGGATAAAATTCACAAAGGAATTTAAAAGATTTGAAATCTCCTACCTCATGCAGTTGATCAAAGATTTGACGCGGGGAAGGAATCGTCGCGGAAGAAGCATCACAGAAGGAGAATCGTCGGCGTTCTTCGTCGCCTTTCGTCGAAGGCCGGTGTTTTTCGCGTTCTTCTCGTTCTTCGCGTTCTTCGCGTTCTTCGCGTTCTTCGCGTTCTTCACGAAGAAAGATGAAGATCTTTTAGCTTCAGAGATTTCTCAAAATCCTCTAAACAAACCACACCCAAGAAGAAAGTGCATTGGTCTTATTTTATTATTATGCCAACAGTTTTAAAACAGGTTAAGAAGCGAACAAATTAATTCATAGAATTAATTTCAACAAATTAACAGCCCAATTAATAGGGGCGTTAAGAATTTAGAAAATGCGTCAGTTGACTTTCATTTATGAGGAGTTTTCGTGGGTGCGTTACTTAGAGGAAAAGAAACGGTGGGGATTGTGTGGGCCCCACCTCACAAATATCCTACCAAGAGGGTAGGATATTTTGAATTGCACCCTATCCGCTTCAACTCAGCTTAAGCAGCTTTAAGTGGCGTTGAAGTGGATTTAAATGAAATAAAATAAAGTTGTCGCACCACATTATTTTATTTTCTTCACTTAACTCCCAAAATTTAAAAACCACACCTGAGCAAATGCAACTCCGGAAGAGGCGTTTCTAAGAAAATACTGGTGCTGCAATTCCATCGGTGCCCTCAGAATTCGATTCTGAGCACTGTTTCAAAATTTTGAAAAACCCGCTCGTTCGTTCACTGAACGTACCTAAGCCAAACTTCGGAAAAATGATTTCGGGCACACCGGGCCTCGAAATCAGGTGCCGTTAGAAACTGCGTTCTTGTAAAATTCCAAGGAAAATTAAGAAAACAATTTCCTTGAAATTTACGGGTCTTTACCTCACTCCCACCTCAGGGATTTACGTCCCCGTAAAGATACATCATAAACTAGGGAAACAAATGTGGGTACTGAGCATGCATCTGAGCCTCCTGCTCCCAAGTGCTCTCCTGGAGGTTCTCGTGCTGCCATCTGATGCGCACTAGAGGAATCGACCGTCCACGTAGGACCCGCTCCTGTCGATCCTCAATCACCACCGAGACCTCCGCAAAATTCTCCCCATCATCAATGTCTAGCTCCCCATGGTCAATGATGTGCGTCAGGTCATGCACGTATCTCCTCAGCTGAGATACGTGGAAGACGTCGTGCACCCGGTGCAACTGAGGTGGTATATCCAGGCGATAAGCCACCTCTCCAATCCTGTTGAGGACCTGGAATGGTCCGATGAAGCGTGGAGACAACTTGCCGCCTCGGCCAAATCTCAGTAATCCACATCGAGGTGAGACATGAAAGAAGACGTGGTGGCCATCCTCGAACTTTAGTGGCCTCCGCCTCCTGTCAGCATAAGACTTTTGCCGGCTCTGAGCTGTCCTCATCCGCTCCTGGATGACATGGACCTTCTCTGTCGTGGCCTGGACCATCTCTGGTCCCACAAGTGCTGACTCCCCAGGGTCTTTCCAGCACAAAGGAGATCTGCAAGGTCGGTCGTACAACGCCTCGTATGGTGCCATCCCGATGGTGGAGTGGTAACTGTTGTTGTACGCAAACTCCACTAAGGGTAGGTGGTCCTCCCAGCTGTGATCAAAGTCGAGGACACATGCACGGAGCATGTCCTCGAGAGTCTGAATGGTCCTCTCCGTATGACCATCCGTCTGAGGGTGAAAGGTGGTGCTCAGACGTAGCTGCGTCCCGAATGCCTCCTGCAACCCCTTCTAAAGTCGGTAAGTAAAGCAAGCATCTCGATCGGATACGATAGATGATGGCACATCGTGAAGCCGTACAATCTCCTGAACATAGAGGCGTCCCAAGCTCTCCACTGAGCCCTGCTCTCTGATGGGTAAGAAGTGAGCTGACTTGGTGAGTCGGTCAAAAATCACCCAAATGGAGTCGTGACCTCTGGAAGTGCGCGGAAGTCCAGTCAGGAATTCCATAGATATCCCGTACCACTTTCACTATGGGACCTCCAAGGGCTGTACCAAGCCTGCTGGTACCTGATGCTCTGCCTTCACCTGCTGGAAGGTGAGGCATCGAGAAACGAACTCCGCCACATCCTTCTTCATGCCTGGCCACCAGTGTTGTCGTCTGAGATCCTGGTACATCTTCTCCACTCCAGGATGTACCGCTAAGGGAGAAGTGTGAAACGCTCTCATCACTTCCTCCTGTAAAGCAACTGGTACCAAGGTACATCCTTTGAAAAGGATGTCGTGCTCTGCTCCAAAGGAGAAGCCATCAGGTGCCTGTCCTGAGGATATCTATGAACGCCGCGTCTCATAGTTAGCATCCCCACGATGTGCCTCTTTGACCCGTTGTAGTAGCAGAGGAGAGATTATGAGTGACTGAAGGAAGGCTGCTCCATCCCTATTAACAAAGGATATCTGCAAAGCGGCTAGCTGCTCTGTCGCCTCCTCGAGTAGCTGAATTCTCGTCCTCCTGCTGAGAGCATCGGCTACCACGTTCCCCTTACTAGGAGTATAGACTATCTCAAATTCATAGTCCTGGAGGAACTTGAGCCATTGATGTTGTATCAGGTTCAGGTCCTTCTGAGAGAAGATGTACCTGAGACTCTGATGGTCAGAAAAGACTGTAAAGCACTCGCCCATCAGATAGTGTCGCCATGTATTCAGAGCGAAGACCACTACTGCTAACTCCAGGTCATCGGTAGCGTAGTTCTTCTCATGCGGCCTCAACTGAAATGATCCATAAGCGATCACTTCCCACTCCTGCATCAGGACACATCCGAGTCTGGTCCCTGATGCATCGCAGTAGAATACGTACCCTACTCCCTCGTCAGGCAACCTCAAGATAGGTGTGCTGTTCAATCTCTGTCTTAGCTCCTGGAAGCTCTGCTAACATCTGTCTGACCACACAAAGGGTTTCCCCTTCTTCGTCAAAGATGAGAGTGGTGCAGCACCTCTAGAGAAGTCTGCCACAAATCTCTGATAGTATCCAGCTAGTCCCAAGAAACTCTGTACCTCCATCACTCTCTTGGGTGGCTCCCAAGCTAGCACTTCCTCAATCTTCGCAGGATCCACTGCAACTCCCACCTCAGAGATGACGTGCCCCAAGAAGTGGACCTCGCTTATCCAAAACTGACACTTCGAGAGTTTTCCATAAATCTGGTGCTCTCGGAGTGTGTCCAGTACAGCACGCAAGTGGTAGGCGTGCTCCTCCTCAGTCGTCAAGTATATCAAAATTTCGTCGATGAAGACCATGACAAATCGATCGAGGTATGGCTGAAAGATTATGTTCATGAGGCCCATGAACACTGCTGGATCATTGGTTACGCCGAATGGCATAACCAAGAACTCATAGTGGCCATACCGACATCTGAAGGTCATCTTCTGCACGTCCTCGTCCCGAACTCTGAGCTGATGATAGCCTGACCTGAGGTCTATCTTTGAGAACCACCGTGCTCCCTTGAGCTGATCGAAGAGTTCATCAATCCTCAGTAGCGGATACTTGTTCCTCACCGTCACCTGGTTTAGGCGACGATAGTCGACACAAAGTCGCATGCTCCCGCCCGCCTTCTTGGCGAACAATATCAGGGAAGCCCAGGGTGATACACTGGGTCAGATGAATCCCTTGCCCTGCAAGTCCTCCAACTATACCCGTAGCTCTCGAAACTCAGTGAGGGCCATCCGATACACTGGAGTCGATATCGGGGCTGTCCCGGGGTACAGGTCAATATAAAATTCTACCTCTCTGCGAGGAGGTAGCCCTGGAACGTCATCGGGAAAGACGTCTGCATACTGATCCACCACTGCAGAAAAACTAGGACTTCGCACGTCAACTGCTCCTAGGATGAGGCTAGCCAACTGATGAGTGATGGGCTGTCCCCTACTCTGCGGAAGTCCATCATGTACTGCGAAGGCTCCCTTCTCACCGGTGAAGGTGAACCTGCTCCCGTCGGTGCGTACACATCGCACCTTTCGCCTAATACAGTCAATCTATGCATGGACTGTAGATAACCAATCCATGCCCAAGATGACGTCGTAAGGCCTCGACACCACTACAAGAAGATCCCAACCGAAGCTCTCGCCTCCTAGAGTAAGCTCACACCGCCGGCACCAGTGCGTAATTGTCGAGTCTGCTCCCGTAGGAGTCTCCATCCGTAAAGATCGAGCCAATGACTCTGTCAGAATCTCCGAGCTCCGAACAAGGGCAGCGTCTATGAAAAAGTGACTCGCTCCTGTGTCTATAAGAACTGCAGCAAGGGTGGAATAGACACAGATCGTACCTCGAATCATCTCGGGCGCGCCGTGGTCGTAGCCCTCCGCTGCCTGGAGCTGTGCCTGTCTCTTCCCGCCAGCTCCATGTGGTCGGGGTGGACCTCCTGGTGGTGGTGGTGGTAGAGCCTCAAAGCGTCACCCACCACCTTCTACTTGGCCAGCTCCTCTACCTCGTCCGCCTCCTCCCTACGGACCGCCACGGTCGACCCTCTGCCTCTGCCTAGGTGGCCCCTCAACCGTATTCTGCTCCTCAGCACGGTGGGTCGGGCAGTCACGAGCCATGTGGCCCTGCCCGCCGCATGTGTAGCACTGCCTGCCTCTCGAAAGACTGGCTCCATGCTGTGTGGCCCGCACTGCTGAGCCAGTGTCCTGAGGTCGTCTGCGTGAGGGTCTGGTCTGCCTGGACCCCTGAGTCATCCTTTGACTGCCTGTCACAGAAGACTCTGCTACGTGCCGTCCCGCGGCTGGTCTCGCCGCTGGAGAAGTCTCAGCAAGAAAACTCTCGATCAAAAGGGCTCACTCCAGTACTCCTGCCTGAGTCGGAATGCTGAGGGAGATCAGTGATGCCCGGATCTCATGTCTCAATCCCTGCTCAAAGGTACGGGCCCGGAAGAATGGGTCCCGTACCGTGTTTGTCGAGTAATGAGAGAGATCGGTAAATCTTGCCGAGTACTGGGTGACCGTCAAGCTGCATTGCCGCAGCTGAAGAAGCTCCTGGATGCGCACCGCACGGAGGGTGGTCGGTATGAACTCTGAGCGGAAGAGTCTCTCAAAGTCTGTCCAGAGAAGAGATGCCTCATCGTGCACCTGGAGCATCAAGCTCCACCATCGGCCCGCTGCCGCATGCAGTAGGCTCGCTGTGAGGATCACCATGAGGTCTGCTGGTGTCCTCACTAACTGGAAAACTCGCACCTCTGCCTCCAGCCAGTCCTCGGCTGCCTGAGGGTCCGTCTCCCTGTGGAACCTGGGCATTCGCTTGCGCTGGAACTCATGCAGTGCACTAAGGCGATATGCATCGTCAGCAGTTGGGGCTTGAAGAATCGGTGGCTCGGCGGGTATAGGTACCGTCGGTGCCTTTGCTGTCAAAGGGCCCTGTACCGAGGCCTCGTCGCTCGGCGGGCTGTCGTCACGCTCAACTCTCAGAACCCTAGCTGGCTGCCGTCGTGGGGCTATCCTGAAAAGGAAACAGATGCGCCATGGTTAGAACAGTATACCTGGTGAGCTGACACAAATTAATAACAAAGAAAACTTGAAACACACACGCAATCAATTTTTTCGTTCATTAAGTCGGAAATCAGAAGTCAGGGTCCTGGTGTACGGATACGTAGGCCGCTGCACCAACACTGGACTCCCTGGAATGACAACCACACCCAATACGCTTAACACTATTTCTTCACATAGAAAAAGATCAGAGTCTGCGGTAGAACCGAACTCCTCTGATACCAATTTGTCACGACCCGTCCTCGGGGCCCGTGCCGTGACTACCCCAAGCTCGCCTTCCATAGGCCAGGGGCTGGAGACTAGCACCAAGGCGTAAATCCTGGAAAAAGGGAAGGCATTGCCTTTGTAAGGTAAACCAAAAACACCACAGAGAAAGCAGGCAGAAGTAAACACTAAGTAAAAACTGGTACAACAGTAAGTGCGGAAAAGTAAGTGGGCCAGTATACAAACCCAAACAGAAAGTAAAGTACAACTGGAAAGGGAAAACAGCAATTGAAAAGTAAAGCCACAACATCGAGCTGTCCACTGAAAATCCCACCTGAAGGGTGGGTACAGATAGCCTCCACAGCTCCTCGGCTCCAGCCGTCTGCTCCGAGTACGTCTCGCTCAGTGGTCCACCTCCAGGTACCGTCCTACTCCTCAAGCCTCAACCACGATCAGCACTGTCCGTTGTCTGCAACCAACACAACGTAGTGCGGGCATAGCCCGTGTAGGGGTGAGTATAAGCTACTCAGTAGGGACCCCGAGACCCCCGAAGGTCTCCCAGAATCCACAAAGGATAAACCACAAAGGAAAGATACAATCACGAAGTAACATCCGACACGTCTTAGGTATATGCCCATACATATACCTAAGTCATCAATTCTCGTTCGGCTCCAACATCCGAGCCCAAGTACAACCCAGTCCACACAGGAAAGCAAAACGTAAATCCACACAGGATAGCACAACACAATCCACAAAGAAAAGAAAAACAGGGTTTCAGCTCACACAGGTATACATCTTCATATGACGATAAAGATGACCAGATATTTCCACTGATTCATCTAAGCCGTCGGACCCACAAAAGATCGATAGGTACTAAACCCCACAATGACCCACAAAGGATCTGACCCACAAAGGATCGATAGGTAACTAACCCCCGCAAAGACCCACACAGGATCGGACCCACACAGGATCTGTAGGCGCTGGCCCACACAGGACCGCTGAGCGCTGACCCACACAGGATCAGACCCACACAGGATCGGTAGCACTGACCCACAAAGGATCGCTAAGTGTTGTAGTCGTTGCCGTCGAATCCACTGAGGATCTTTGTACAGTCGTCGTCGTCACAGTAGCAGTCGCAGCCAGCTCTAGGGTTCCCGCACACAGCAAGCTCGTTCGGGAGGGTCCGCTCCACGAGCCGAGAGTCTGATACATCAACTGACACATAGTCTAGAGTTTATGTATCCAAAAGTTCCGTATCGTCAACAGGAACTCAATGTCGCAGACGGCGCGTCAATCGGACACCGGGTCTGAGAGTTATTGGCTTTTTCGTTCCAGGGGCCCGGTTGGTTTTTAAGGAAAAACCAACCCGACTGTACTCCACCTGCATCCAAACCTCGGACGGAGTAATCCAAACGATCCGTCTCACTTATAGGAATTCAAAAAAGTCGACGGCACGTCAATCGGACGTCTGAAGCTCAAGATATGAGCGTTTCCGCTCCGAGGGCCTGGTTGGTTTCGTGTACGAACCAACCCGGCCGAACACAATGTATTCCGAAACCTTGAGTACGATATACCGAAACGACCGTCTCGATCCAAGGATCACATCTCCATTGACGTCGCGTCGTTCGGAGGCCCGTAGCTCAAGTTATAAGCAAAAGACCTAAAAGGTCCGAAAACGGGGGGTCTGGGCCCGGCCAGACCCGGCCCAACCCCCCCCCCCCCCCCCCCCCCCCCGGGTCGACCCGAACCAGGTCGACCCGACCCGGGTCCGGGTCCGACCCGGCCGACCGGCGCGGAGCAGATGGGGGGGGCCTGGCCCGGCCTGGGCGCGACCCAGCCCGGCCGGCGCGGGCGCGGCCCGGTCGGCTGGCGGCTCGGCCGTAATGGGCGAGCGGGTGCAAGCCCCCCCCCCCCCTTAATGGAAAGTCAAGGCCTCACGTGGGGCCGCTCGGTGTCACCGGACGCAGCTTAAGCCGCGTCCCTTCCTCCGCGGTCCCGCACGGCCGCGAGACCGGCCAGCGCCGCCGCGGCGGGTCTTCCCGGCGGCGTTCCGGGCGTCGCCGCGTCCTAGCGGCCGGCCGCCGGCGCCGTCGTGCCGGCGTGGCACGCCGGCGGAGACTTCCACGGACCACCGGACGCGCTCTGGTGGTCCGATTTGCGCACGGTCTTTGCTAGTGTTCGTCCTGGAACTCGAACTTCACTGCAAAGCCTTCAAAACTTACTTGCGGCCCCGTTTGTCGTCGCCCGCCAATCCGCGCATCAACGAAAAACTGCGGAGGGTTGTCGTGCCAGGTTTGTTTGGCCCGCACCCTCCGCGTTAGGTGATAACAATCGGGAATAAAATATTCAACACATGAAAAACAAACAGGGCACAATTTTAATAAAATTAAAATTTAACTTTGATTCGGGTTATTTGTTTTAGAAGAAACAACCATGAGAATAAATATTGTTCTCAAATAAAACCCCTACCTCGTCGTAGTCGTCAAACGTGTGTTCTTCACGGAATTGACCATCGCGGAAGAAGAGGATCGTCGCGTCGTGGAAGGGAATCACTTCGTCGCGGAAGGGCGTCGTGTCGACGATCTACGAGGTTTAAAGAAAACACACGGATTTAATTTCACGAATTAAATCCATGTTAAGGATAAAATCCACAAAGGAATTTAAAAGATTTGAAATCTCCTACCTCAAGCAGTTGATCGAAGATTTGACGCGGGGAAGGAATCGTTACGGAAGAAGCGTCACGGAAGGGGAATCGTTGGCGTTCTTCGTCGCCTTTCTTCGAAGGTCGGCGTTCTTCGCGTTCTTTGCATTCTTCACGTTCTTCACGTTCTTCGCGTTCTTCGTGAAGAAAGATGAAGATCTTCTAGTTTCAGATATTTCTCCAAATGCTCTCAGCAAACCACACCCAAGAAGAAAGTGTGTTGGTCTTATTTTATTATTATGCCAACAGTTTGAAAACATGTTAAGAAACGAACAAATTAATTCATAGAATTAATTTCAACGAATTAACCTCCCAATTAATAGGGGTGTTAATAATTTAGAAAACGCGTCAGTTGACTTTCATTTATGAGGAGTTTTCGCGGGTGCGTTACTTAGAGGAAAAGAAACTGTGGGGCTCGTGCGGGCCCCACCTCACAAATATCCTACCAAGAGGGTAGGATATTTTGAATTGCACCCTATCTGCTTCAACTCAGCTTAAGTAGATTTAAGTGGCTTTTAAGTGGCTTTAAGTGAAATAAAATAAAGTTGTCGCACCACTTTATTTTATTTTCTTCACTTAACTCCCAAAATTTAAAAACCACACCTGAGCAAACGCAACTCCGGAAGCAGCGTTTCTAAGTAAATATCGGCGCTGCGATTCCATCGGTGCCCTCAGAATTCGATTCCGAGCACCGGTTCAAAAGTTAGAAAAACCCGCTCGTTCGTTCACTGAATGTACCCGAGCCAAACTTCGGAAAAATGATTCCGGGCACACCGGGCCTCAGAATTAGGTGCCGTTAGAAACTGCGTTCTTGTAAAATTCCAAGGTAAATTAAGAAACAAAATTCCTTGAAATTTACGGGTCTTTACACATAATATCAACTAGTGCATCAAGTGTACCTAAGACTCCCACCTAACTATCCAAATATTCAGATTATAGTCAATTATAGGTGAGTTTTATCAAGATATAATATACATATAGGTCATACATTTCACACAAAAATTGATCCACCTTCTCACCTCTAAACTCCCACCATAATCACATCCTCATTCCAATTTAAATAACCAAGGAATAATACTTTTCACCAATAACATATCTAAAAGAACACATAGATAGGTACATGCCTTAAGAGGGTTTTCTATTCATATCAGACCTCACCTTTTCAAATATGATATTTTTACTTAGGAAAAAAACAATTTTCCAAAACCTTTCCAATTCCAAAACCATGCCCTTTCATTGAGGAATCCCATTTTCTATGATTAAAACCATTCAAAATCATTTGACTAATAAAATTATATTTAAAACTAAAAAAACATCAAAACAAGATTCAACCAATGAAATTAATGATAAAACCCAAAGTAGATGTTCACTAAGAAGTAAAGAACCCTTTTCTAAGTATCGCAACACTTACAAAGCATATGCATTTCATTTAAAATTAAAAAACCCATGGAAAACACTAGAAAATTATGGAAGCAAGTCAAAATCATGGACATAGGGAGAACCTACCTCAAATATTGATTCACATTATGATGGAAACTCAAAATCACTTCCAAGAAGCTCAAGGAAGAAAAAGGAACTAAGGAGAACCCTACCAGATAAACCCCCTAATTTAAATACCATGAAACATGAACCATAAGTCATATAAACACTAGGTAGTTAGAGGAATAAGATATAAGAGAAAGATGAAGTAAGGAGGAGCAATGATGGATTACCTTTGACAATCCACCTCAAATCTTGAAGAAATGTCAATATTTCACCATGGAGGAAGAGAGGAACCAAGGGAGGAGGTATGGAGATATCTCCACAAGTTATGGGGGTTGAATGGGGAAAGAATAGGGTAATTGGGGTTAAAAATAGATGAGGGAAAAGTGGTAAATTACAATATTCTAAGTGACTTAGAAAACTATATAGTTTGGCCACACGGTCTACCAAACCATGTTCCAACCATGAGGTAGCCTCTATACAAAAGAAGATAAATCAACATGGTTTTATAGGTGAGTCCTCATAGTTATGAACCAACTATATGGTTAAGATAGACCCTCTATCTAGGTCACAAAATTTTAAAAGGGATAGAACATGGTTTATACTAACCATGAACCAAATGTGATCCACATAAAAACGATCCCAAAAATCACCACTTCTCCAAAAACAATTGGGAAAGCATAGGGAAACCAAAATAGATCAAAAATAAAAAAATAAAACGGTCGTGTCAGGTTGGGGTGGGGCATAACTTGGATTGATATACATTATATATGATTCCTAACCCTATTATGGGAAGAAAAGGGGCCATAAAGAAAGATTATATGGGATGATTGAATTTTATGTGGATAGCAATGGGGCCATGTGGCTTGATTATACTTGATACTAGACCCTAATATGGGTACCTAAGGGGCCATGAGGCCGGATGTCATGTGATAGGGTGTGGTAGAGGAGTGTAAGTGTGGTGTGATGCGCTACCTATTTCATCTTTCCCTATTTGTAGAATATATTGTTTTTATGGATGTTTGACCATCGTGATTGGTATTCAACATGATGTCACATAAATGGCTTCAGGTGGAGTGTCGGGAGGGTGGTGATATGGTGTCTCTTGATCATGCACAGGATGAGGCCCATGAGGGTCGAGATGAGGCCCCATAGGGTTTAAATGGTCATGATACATGGTTATAGACTTCAGTAAAAGAAGGATAGCCTCATATGGTATAATTTAGATCCTGGATTGATGAGAATCTTAGGGAAAGAATGGCTTGTCTCAAACAGGGTATTGAATGAGGACCTCAAGGAGCTAAGTCATCTATGGAATAATTGACTCCTGAGTTCCAGTCATAGTACCCACTACTATTTTAGGGTGAGTTAGGACCAAAAGTAGTATATAATTGGATAGATTCATTATATACAATCTTTGATCATATTGAGACACCTCATAGTCAAAGGGTGAAGTTAGCAATATAAATTCTCATAGAAATTCATTGTTGGGATGTACAGGTATAGGCTGGCAGATATGAGGGACTGGATTGGAAGGAATTAGAGGATAGTTTATTCAATCACTTAATTACTATGATTTTGAGGGTTGATAGAGCCCATTATTTTATGAATATCTAGTATGGGGATACATCAGTCATGTACTATGTAGTGAATTTCACTGATATATACTAATTTTCCCCTTCTATGGTGGGAGATGACATTACCATAGTGTAAAATTTTGAGGATGTCTTGTGTAATGTCATCAAGGTGTTGTTGAATATATTTAGGCTTCCTTAATTTTCAAATGTATTCAATCAGTCGTCGATAACTAGGGGAAATCTAAAAGACTGGTCATATTCAAGCTGGGTGATGACGTCGGGTGAGCTGAGCGTGATGCTTTAGGTTACGGGAAGTGGGGTCGTGTGGAATCTCAGTAGGTCATCTCAACTATATATTTAGTTAAACCACTTAGGAGTGGGTATTATATAGTTTTAGTCTAGTGTGGGAATCCAAAACATGTTCGGACCTAGCGTGATTGGGTTCTGAAGGAGTTCCAGGTGTGAGGCCAAATGGAAAATTTGGAGAGGTTCTATAGGAAGCATTATCATACAGTTAGAAGCCAGGGACCAGGTCAAACTCAAGAATATGAGGTCATAATGGTAGCAGTGTGAGGAACTTATAGATATAATTCATCTGCACATTTAGGTTTTGGAAGATATAGTGGGACCCAGCAATGTGGCCAGTGTTCGATAACTTGTGCAGCTCCTCTGGGAGGACAAGCCTCAAGCAGTCGGACATCATACCAGTTGAATGCTGCTAACATACCAAGGTCAGAAGAGGTTGGTAATCCAATTATAGTTAGAGGTAAATTGTGGGTGTGATCTGGTTTCCTTTTGTTTTGGCATGTCCATTCATGGTTCATGAGGTGCACGGGTATTGTTTTTGGACTAATCAGTAACTGATTAGTAGGTTATCATCAGTTATGATCTGTGATATATATATATATATATATATATGAGGTGTGTAGGCACAATGTTTTATTATGGGAATTGATACTATGAGGGATATGTATGAGGTGTGGATGCATTGAGACTATGTTGGGAATGTATATGTATATAGGATGTAAGATTATTTATGGGCATATGATGAGATGCGATTTTTGTTGAGTGTCATGTATGGAATAGGTATTGATGAGAATCTAATGAGATACATGAAATGATGGGTGTCATATATGTAATGGGAATGCATTGAGCACCTAATGAGGTGCAATAATGACTATTCTTTAGGGGAGGACTTTTGAGTCCATATATGGTTAGTGGACCATCGCATGTTTGGATTTTTGGGTTGGGAAGCTACCAGATTGGTAGCTTCTATAGTGGGGATCACCTTGAGGGTAGTTAAATGAAGACTAATGATTTAGGTAGATCAAGTTGATGTAAATGATAAGGTTATGTTCGGTACCATCTCTAGGTAAATAATGATAGCTCGGGTATGAGCTATGTTAAGGTTGAGAGACTATATATTCTCTGGTTCTTGAGTTGGTTGAAAATCCCCAACCTTTTTGAATTTTCATATTTGGTGGTCGGACCAACCTTTATTTTTATATTTGGAACAAAAATCCTAGAGTTTGACTGACCCAAGGCCTTATTGTCATATGGTTTTTAAATCCCTTCAAGTTTCTTAGTGTTTTGGGAGAGTTTCATGTTTATCGAACCCTGAAACCTCTATTTTGGGAAAGCGTAAATAGGGACGCATTGTTTAGAAAAAATGTAAAGCCTCCTGGGAGTAACCATGAAACCCACCTACAGCAATGGACACAGTTTGAAAAACTATGTAGTTGGGGGTTCATGGTTATGTGGGAACTTGTAGTTTTTAGTAGAGGGGAATCCCAAGGTCTGTGCATGATTTGGAAAATTGTGCACCAATCCCATGCGCATGTGCTACTTGGATAGTGAGCACACATGGTTGGTGCATGGTTAGCCAAACTATATGGTCAAACCATATGGGTCTTAAAAGGTTTTAAATTAAAAAACTACCCTCCTTCCTTGTTTCTTTATTTCTTCCTTCTTTATTACACCATCCTCTATGATCATAGGGGTGACCTCTCCCAATTTTCTCTCCCTTAGGCTTTGATCTATCTTCCCCATATAGACTCCAATCTAAGGTTCATCAGTATCGTTGGAAGTTCATAAGTAATATCTTTAATCCACTTGCTTCTTTTATTCATTTATCATTCCATACAGAATGATAATTTTGTGTGACATTTTTTCCTTATTTTCATAGTGTTATTTAGAAATGATGACTTCTCCCATTTTGTCTCGAGTTATAGGTTGATATCAGATGAGCGGTCACCTACAACTATAAGGTAGGTAGTGATATATTTATCCTTGATTTTATGGATGTTTTGGGGGTGAGTTCTATATATTCTATGTGATTATTCTGAGAGAGACCCCTAATTGTTAAATTATTATTTTAAAATTGTGCATTTGTTGATATGATATGCCTATAGGCATGCTATTTCTTCATAAAAAAGGGTTAATCATGGTAAGTTTATTTGGTAAACTTGGGTAGTTTAGGTTTAGTGCATAATTAGAATTAAATTTAATTGTAAATATATTGATTAATTTCTTGAATTCCTTGGAAATGTGATAGGAAAGGACTTGGGATTGAGGTGATTTTGATCACCTAGATTGAGGTGACATAGTTCTTCTAACTAGGCTTGGACTGAATTTTCATGGGGTTATGATGATCGACGAGTTGAGGTAACATGGTCTTTGGTTTGAGTTGATGAGGTCATAAGGATGAGGGCATGGCTCTTTTGAATTGAGATATTGTTGACCATCAGGATTTAGTGACATGGTCATTAGAGAAAGAGGTGTTGGATAATACAGGTTAGGTTATTGTTAGTGATGCCACTCACTGCTATTGTTTAACGCATCATTAGAGTCATGTGTACACAGATCAGACTCAATTGAGGAGGTGTTGACCACTCATTATGGTTGGATACCCATGTAGCTTATGCAGCTTAGATTATGTTCTTAACCATCATATATTCAAGGGTTATCACCATAAAAATCCACATGGATGGTGATAAACCATTGGTTGGTGGTGTTTTTTCCATCGGTTGGGGGATGAGGCTTACCGTAAAACTTGAGTTCACTGAGTCGGGATCATTAAATGAAGGATATTATTGTTCCTTGGGACATAAGTTGTTCAGATGATGGTGATTGTTTATTTGACGATAGGTATTTTTGTGCCTCAAGACGTCGATATTTGTGCCAATGGTGATTTTATGATCTGAGGTCTGAGGCACCTAGGACTTTTTTGGCCATGGCATTCCAACACTAGTTACTTGATTAATGGAACAAGGTGTTGAATTATACATTTATAGGTGGAACCAAAGGGTTCACCTAATGCACTATTCTACAGTGAATTCCTTGGGCTCTAAGTAATGATTCATTTCTACATCAAGTATATATATGTAGACACATTTTGTATTCCATTAGTATAATTTTTTGGCCACATATTCATACATAACCTAGCATTAGCCAAAGAATGTGTTCGCTTCCTTGTGGATGATGAGAACAAGGGAAGCGGTTTATTTATTAAATGATCATGTGCTTCCTTTTATTATATTTAGAATACACCTACATAATTATGGATGTAATACAGGAACACATTGGTGGTGGCCTACTGAGTTCATACTCATACCCTACATGGTCCATTAGGGATGTGTGTATACTTTATGTCTCTGAGATTGGGTAAGTGATTAGGCATTATATCTACACCATAGTGATCATGTTGTACTTCTTAGCAAGGGATGGATGGTAGGGGACCAGGTGGTTCCTCTACAATATGATATAGTTTCCTTTTGAGTTTTTTCATGCTTTATATGTATATATAAACCTATATGGTCGGCCCTAGAAAACCTTGGTGTCTATTTTTTTGTATGACCTACTTTGACTTGTTCTGTTAGTTTAAAAATGGTATGCCTTTGGGATTATTTTAATTTTTTTGTTGTTTATTTATGCTTTCACTGTGTTATTCTGTTTCTTCCACTGATTTTGGTTCTATTATTCTATTATATTTATTTATGGACCATAATTGTTTTCATCACCATAGGGTATAGTCTCCCCATTATCACCTAATCAAACCCTCATTTCTAGACAATATACTTTTATATATGGGGAGTCACACCTAAGGCCCAATGGCCAACTGACCTGGAGCACTATTAAGTGGAAAATAGGTTGTGTTACTATAGTATACCTGTCTACAAACTCATAGGGGATATTTTGGGGTTAATTCACATTTTATTTATAAACCATTATGATGAATGAGAAGATAGAACCTATGGAAATGTATGATATTTCATAGTGATGTGGGATAAACCTAAAAAATAATGGTTTTATAAGTATAAGTTTGATCATAAGTTTAAAGGTATGAATACCCCTTTTTATTTTTTTATGGGAGTTCAAGAAGATTGTGGATATTTTGGAATAAATTTATGGGAATACAACCCATTGGTTTACTATGTGTTTTAGTGAAAATGTTATTTGAAGAATAATTCCTTTATATTTTGTTGAAATAAGTTTAAAGTTTTTTATAACCATTAGGTTTAAGATGATCTTTGATGTTGAGGTAATTTTGGTAATTGGGATAAAAGAGTTATTAAATTTTGGGGATATGTTTTTATCATATAGATAACCATGAGATTGAAAAGTGACTATATGACTAAGTGATTGGTGTTATTTTTGAATAATTATACTATATTGGGAACATTATATTATAAAGTAAAACAAAATTTGATGAATGAATATTTAATTAATTTATAGAAGCATAAATTATTTTATTGTGGATTTATATTAATTCAGGTAATTATGGGAAAGGATTAACATATTTGATGACAATAAATGATCATATTATTCACGTGTTTGGTATGTGAAATAATGACATACTTTAAGTCTTTTGGGTATAAATGTTAAATTTTAGATTAGAAAATATATTTGATCAAATCTTTTAAATTTTTGGGTTTTGAATTTGACCGTACATATTTTGGAGGAGTCATAAGGTTGAATATTTATGGAATGGTTTAAGTTTAACATTGGGTATTATTGTTGAGGTTTTAGAGATAAATATATTATTTCATCATATGGATATTTATCCATATTGGATAAATTGTGATAACCATTTTGGTTTGGGAAAATATCTATAGACTGAAACAAACACTTATTATTCTTTTAGGGATCATATAATCAATTAAAAGTTAATTTTTTTGCTTTGGGAATGAAAAATAAATCTTGAATATTAATTTCCTGGAGTAAGAGATGTGATATAAGTTAAAATAGATAAAATCACAACCAAAGGATGACATTTTACTTATAAAATAGGTACCACTTAAGTATATTATCTCGATGGTAAATTATTTCCTTCACTCAAGTTAAATGATGATAAATCCATTGGGTCTTCTATGTAAAATATCTCTTAGCTATCAAAATTTTTTATGGAATCCTATTTGACTAATAATTTTTCATAATTTGTTTTATAAATACTTTATTAATAAATAGTAATTTCCCTAGTATTGATATAGAAATTGGTTATCATGATAGCATCTACATTAGATTTTAATACTATGTAATGATACACTAATTCATGTAAGTGATAATTAAAATTTTAAGGGAATAATTTATTTAAGGGAGGTATAATGTAACACCCTAATATTTTAGAATATATTATTTTTATTTAAATAAATTTTAATATTTTGATAACTTTTTTGACAAGAAGCACCGAGTTTAAAAAAATGCAATATACAATTGAATTATGATTATTTAAATGTTACCATTATAGCCAAACTTTTAAATTTAGGTTATAAATAAGAAAAAACACATTATGAAAAAATATATATAAAGGGTTTATATAATTATTAATTCATAATAATTAATTAAACAATTTTTAGTAAAGTCATTTTATGCTTTAAGATATATTTATTTAAAAATGGTTTTTGTTGCATTTTGTTTTTGGAAAGTGTAAAAAATCAAAAAAATAGAAATATTGTTTTAGGTAATAAATATCATTTTTTTAACCAAACTTTAAATATTATATTAGGGTTAATTTTAAGGATTTTTCTAAAAAGATTTATTTTTCAGTGAATAGTGAAAATGCCATTTTTTGTAAAACTACCATTTATTTTCAAGAATAAGTCCCTTATGTTTTGAATTTGATCTTAAAGTCACATGATATTCCTTTAATTATAAATAATCTAATTAATTACACATGCAAAGTCATAATACTTTATTTTGGTATAAGTTCAATTTTTGGCATCAAAACACATTTTTCTAAAAACTATTTTTATGTGCGTAATGTGTTTTTATCTTAATAAATTAAATTAATATATATTAGTGATGTATTTTAATTAAATTTTTATATTTTATAATAAATAAAATATTCTAACATTCATCTAATAGTTTTTACATAGAAAATAATTTGGTTAAACACCATGTTATGCTTAAATGTATTCTGTTAAAAACAATTTTATTGTGTTTTATACACTTATTTTAAAAATAATTTCTACCACTTATAAAATTTAATATTTCAAAATTAATTACATATTTTGAATCATAATAATTAATATTTTTTAATAAGTTAAACTTATTTTTTGTCATTAGGAATAGTAACTATGGTAAATAGTTATTACCATATTAAATGGTACATTAGGTTAATTAAAGTTAAAAATAATGTGAAATGCTAGAAAACATACATATCACTTTAATTTACCCTATTATATTAGTTTATTTCATCAATCCTCATATTTGTTTTGAATTTATGGACACTTTAATCCTTTTTCTTTGGTGATTATGTATATAATATTTTAAGTGAAGAAAAATAAAATATGTCACTCTCTTGATTTTAAAATTCTATTAAAAATATTATAACTTATTTTGATCATAATTAAATTATTTTTATGATGTTAATTTATTTATATTTTTTAGTGATTATACAATTACCTTAAACTCTTATACAATGTTGACATGATGCTTGTGAAAGGTTTGGAAATAATCAAATAAATAATTTTAAATTATTTAGAAGCAATTTATTTGGAAGAATTATGGAACCAAATTTATTTTATAGTTAATAATAATTCATTATTTATGTTTAAATGTATTATATTATAACTCCATATCTTTATTTATTTCTTTAATGTAAAATTATGTGAAAAGTTCTTAAAATGACTTAAATGACATTTTGTGTTAAATAACATTTAATTAAATTATTTAAAAATCATAAAAAATGAAATAAGACAATAATGGTGAAAATGTCTAAATTGTCAACCCTTTTACACTTATTATTCATTTTTTACCATATACATAAAATTATAATCCTTTATGATTGAAAAATTCATTACCATGGTTATGGATAAAATTTGTTAACGAGGGGAAAAACCAAAAGATAAGGTCTAAAATACCACACAAACATGTCCAAATATTATTGGTTAAAATTATTTAAAGAATATACTATATTAAATTTAAAATTATGTCCACATAGTTCCACTTTATCTTAAAAATAAATTTATTATATTTAAATATTTTTATTAAATCCACGTGTGTGCTTTTAATACCTTATAAAAGGACAATCCTCCTAGATTTTCTTTTCACCTTTTTTAGAAAACTATCTATAACAATCTCTATCCAATTATCTTATAAACATACCTCTCCAAGAATTATAGGTTATTTATTTCTTAAAATATAATTACAATGGTCCTTTACAATGGATTTATTGACTAAAAAATATCTTTTTAATGATTTTCAAATAAACCACTTTATGGGTGAGTGGTAAATGAAAGTTCATGTGTGGAATAGAGATTCAAAGAAGCCAAAATAAAATTTAAAATTTAAAAAAAATTACATCATTAAAGGAAACCTCAATCCATGAGAACCCAAACTTCCATGATCATGTTATTTCGCTAGCCATACCCATCATCATCATGGCATCCTGTCAACACCGGCAACGCTTTCACTACACTGTCTCTCGAGAACATCACCACCGTAAAAGACCATAACAATAGAACACCATCCATATTTAACATTATCCAAAATCCACACTATAACACCGTAGATAGTCATTCGTCCCCCAATAAACTAGAATCAACACAGTTTTATTGACCATCAAAACCAAACATTAATAAAAACTACTCTATAAACACAAAATGGATTTATCACCGAACAAACATCAAGCAAATCAACCATCGTATAAAAAGCACCAAAACTTCATAGATGGATAGCGGTAAAATTTTCAAAATAAACTAAAGATGATGTTGAAACCTAAACATTAATGAAGAAGAAACACAGAGAAGTTCACGTGATTAGCACTACCAGCAATCAAAACTCACATCCCAAAACCTCTGAGAATCCATCATTCTAGATCCGACCAGGATAGGATCTGAGGGGATTGAAGTCAGTGAAGAGAATTTAATGAAATAGGTCTGAAAAAAATGACATCCCAATTATATTAAAACTAAAGTGAAAGAAAAGAACAAGATAGTGTAGGATCGCACCTGAAAACTATCAACCACTAAACCAAAAATCCCAAAACCAAGATGAACCATTTCCCCATATCCAACCTGGAGAGGCACTGTGGAACACGAGGTCAGAGTAGTCTGGAGCGGCCTGAGGCTTCTATAGTGAACCACCTTTGATATAAACACTATTAATGACGAAACAACCACAATGGAATGAAATCATGGATTCAAGTAGAGGTGATAAAGTGGGACAGAGAAAAAGAAATAGAGAAAGAAATGGGTCGGAAGGAGTCGTGTCGTCACGAGGAAACCCAATGGAGGAGAAATTTTGTGAAAAATGGAGAAAGAAACAAAATGAAAGGAGCCACACCATCACGAGGAAATACTAGGGGGAATAAGAGTTTATTTGAGGGATCATTACGGGGGAGAACTGGTCCATCTCTTTGGATTATAAGAGATTTAAAGGAGGTTTATCAAAGAAGTCGTAATAGTCTTACCCAATCTCTTTCAATTTATTTATATTATTATATCTCCTATAAATATATGATATTTAACCTAAAATAATAAATTATTTATCCCCAATATACTAAAATTTTATTATGTTTATGGAACCACCTTTATCCAACCTCTTTTCCATCAAATGAGAAATGAAATTATCGCTTGTATGTACATGTGGGCTACCGCCTCCATGTAGTGATTTAAATCATTTTCCATCACCATAATTCAGGGATGGTTATTATGAAGTGTTTAATTTTTATTTATTATATTTATAATATAATTAATCTTTTTAAATCATAATATATTTTTTATCTTATTACCTTTCCGTCAGTTGTGAAATGATATCATCGCTCATTCGTACGTTTGGGCTAGAACCTCCACGAAGCGATGTGATTCATTTTTCAATTTATATTTACATTAATGATAATAAGGATCTATTTAATAAATATATATGATATATATAATATAATAATTATTCTATAAAATTGGATTATTATTTACCTTCATTTATTTTCAACCATCAAAAAGTGGAAACATCACTTGTGCGTATTTATGGATTGTCATCCCCACAAAGTGATGTAGTTCATTTTTCATCTTCACTTTATATAAACAATTATAAAATTGTATATGATTTACAAATATTATACTTATGAAATTATTAATATTATGGATATTATAAAACCATGAAAAATTTAAAAATATCAGAACCATCAAATTGAAATATGCATGGAAAATAGACCGGTGTTCACCAAAATGTTCATTTTAATGAAGAAATTTTTAATATAATGATATTGTAAAATTATAAAATAATGATACATAGTAATTTATGTATGAATATTTATTTGTAATATATATATATATATAATATATTTATTATATAGAATATTTGATCTTGTATGAAGTAAGTCGGAACTTGAGGTAAGGGTTTTTTGTCTCACTTTTATTTCCATGAGACATGCACCTTATTCGCTACTTGTTTCATTCATGTGGCATATATACTGAAACTTTAGATATTACGTATCCTAAATCTCTTAATATTCATGGTATTTAAATTTTCATTTTAATCTATTCTTTTCTTTGTGGCTATGATTCAAATTTTACCATAGAGGCAAGGGTTTTATGTTTGAACTCATTTTAATCCGAACTATTTATGCTTGAATTTAAATTGAGTGAAATTGTATGATGCTTATTTAATGAGAACCTTTAATTTTATTATTCTCTATTTATTAATTTATTTTTCAATTAATAGTACCATTTTCTACTCTATGGTACTTAAATTGATTTAGTGTTTTTAATAAAGACAGGCTTTATTTCTTCTTTGGTTGGGAATATTTTATACATGATTTATTTAAAATGTCATAAAGAATGTTTTTAATATTCTAATATGATTTTTTAAATTCATTTTTAAAAATTTTTCCTTTTAAAAAATATAAATTGAATTTTCTCTTCATTTTTTGAATGTTGTTCCTTTTATATTTTACTGAAAATTTGAAAGGAATAATTATTTTAACAAAAATGACATGAATGGAATTTTCCAACATCATAACCACTCAATTATTTGAAGATTCCTTTAAAATTTTCCATGTTTATTTTCAAAGGAAAATTTTTCTTTAATATTTTGTAAATTTTTATATTTTAAATAAGTGATTAGAAAATGAAAGGGTATTTTACTCAAAAAATATTCAAGTGATATTTTAAATTCATTTTTAATCTACTATAACATCCTTTTTTGTAACTTATGCTTCACTAGGGAAATGATCCAATGATACCTTCCTTATTATTACTCTATATGGTTTATGATTATGATGGTGATATTTTTAGTAAATACATTTATTTTCCATGGGTTATGTTATACTGAAATGACGAAATGATTATGAAACTTTTTTCCTTTCCATGAGTTATGATATGGTGATATGATTATATTTATTTTATAATATTATGGAAAATGTATTTATGGTTTTCATTATGTGATGAGTGGGACTATAATTATACATCCCACCAATGCATTGGGTAAAGATGGATAACACGTGAGATAATAAGGATTGGAAAAGGGTGTGAATCTAGTTCAGTATGGGACTCTGTCCACTATGATAGTCTTGGGAGTGAACCTTGAAAAATGAAATGATAGAATTGGTAGTGAACCTAATCCACTATGATATCCTTTTAATTTATCCTTGAATAAAGAAATGATTTTCTATGCTTATGTTTATGCCACAAAAATTATGTCTTAATCTTATGATATGTTTTCATGGATCGTGATTGACTAATAATGATTCTTCACTCTTATATCTTATTGATTTTTTATTTAAGAATTAGTGTTCCTTGATTCATGATTAATGATCTTTGACTGATTGGGTATGATTATATTAATTTATAGTCATGTTCTCATACCTTTATTACTATCTTATTCTTTCTTATAAACATCAATTTATATCTCCTATTTTTTCTTTATTGATCATTTGATATCACCCTTTATTATGTTTAATTTTTCCCCAGGATAACAAGAAAAGTTTAAAGTATGATTTTTCCATGAATGGATCTTGTTGTGAAGAACTTATTGGGAGATGATGTAAACCCTTTATGTTCCAGTTGATTATATACCATGTTTCCAAATACACTAAAGCGATATGGTTATAGAATGGATCATAAATTTATGTAATGAATATTAATTTAATAAGATGTGATATTTATGTACAAAAATTATGAGCCTCTATAACTTAATCACCATAAATTTAAGAATAAAAAATCCTTAAAAATGGGATTGTAATGTAAAACCATTATCACTTTGATAACTTTTAAATCATAACCCCATGAATGAAATAAATTCAAATGAAAAATTAAATACCATAAATATAAAGGTATTGATGACATAACATATCAATGGGTAATATATATATATATATTATAGTTGGTTCCCTAGAACCAATTAATTTGTACTTTAGATTACTTGAATATTCAAATAAGTGAATTTTAATACAAATATCTTATCACATATTAATTTTTCTTTTGTATAAAATTATTGTGATAATGTCATAGAGTATTTTTCACATTAATAAGGTCATAGTAGTTCCATACTATGATGAGAACCTTAATGTTCCATAAAAATATTCTTAATATATAGTTCTGTAGTTAGATAATGTACTATAAATGGGAACATAGTATATATATTGTCTGGTGTGAGTAATCATAAGTGGATGATGCTTCTTCTCATGAAGTTTACATCTCGTGATCTCTAATATATGATATTATGAGAACTAACCCACTAGTATGAATTTTTAATATCTTTTTGTCATTAGGTACTCCTATTTGTGAGTATGTGTAATGGTCCTTATAATTTAAGATTATTGTAAATGGATGTTAAAACTTGCATACTTAGATGCATTTTGTAAACCATAATGATAATAGTTCCTAGAGAATTTGGATATGTTGGGTATGTCATGAGTGATGTTTTATTATTGAATAAGTCAATGAAGGATTCTTCCCTTCCATTTTTATGGAAGTTGATGTCTCTGACCTTTTATTGGAATAGAACCATTACATTAAATTTCATGGTCATAGTGTAATGATGTATTTATTTTATATAGTTAATGAAAAAGTATTAAGAAAATATGTTGATGACACAAATGTTTAACCTGATTGATGAGATATTGAAACAAATGGATTATATTACATAGTGACCATTCATTTTTGGTTTTCATCAATGTGATATCAATTTCTTTCTCTTAAGTTCCTTGACCCATTACAAGACAATAATCATGGTCTTTTGGCATGCACATCTAATTCCAACGAGAAAGAATCTTAAAGGGTCACACACTAAGTTTTTTCATTGATATTGATTAAATTATATTTGAATTTAATTAATGGAATAAATATTATTCTCAATACCGAGGAATAATTTTATTCAAGTTTTATTGATCACTAATATTAACAAGGTAATCAATAATTATATTTTATTAAAAAATAATTTATTTGATTATGTGAATATATATAATAAATATTTATTCTCTAGATTGTGAATAAAATATTTATTTTATTTAATGAATACTTAATAAATATTTATTTACTGGTTTGTGGATAAAATATTTATTCAAGTGAATAAAATATTTTATTCAGGTATTCCATAAATGTTGAAGAGTTTGAATGGACCATGACTGTGCTTGGAGATGATTATTTAATTCCAAGATAGTAAATAATATTCATTATTTTGTAAGTTAGCACATGCTGTAAAATATTATTATTATTATTATTTTATGGAATGGGTTTTTATAAGGGTTATTATATTATTTAAGAGTCAGTACACAATTAAAATAATATTTTAATTTAAACAGTAGATATATAAATAAATGATTGTGTTTATTGTATAGTTTAAATCAAAAGTTGAGGATAGAGAATCATATTACACAAAAAAACTTCTATATCTCTTGAATTCCTCCTCTCTTTCTCCCAAGAATAAGAATAACTCTTTCAAGCCTAAAGGATCTTGGAAGGATCAAGACAAATAATGCAAGACGCTTGATTCACTGCGCTAGCACCTGAAAATAAATTGGAATTTCTTAAAGATCAAAGAAACATGTGTGGAGCACCACTAAAGAGATTCTATACTTGGATCCTTATAGTGTAAATAAGGTAATTTGGAAAGTTATTTTTTAAAATATTAACACAATTTATGATGAAATATCCTAAGACAAGGTTATCATTTCTTTAGATCTAAAAATAATAATTTTAAATTTAACGTGAAAGATTCTCTATTTGGGTTTCAGGAAAATCTAAATTAAATGAAATTTTAATTTTAGGCCCACTAAAGATGATTTTATTAGGTCTGTAACATTTCAAGTGGTATCAGAGAGGTCACATTTTAAATTTATAATTATTTATTTGAATATTGATCTATGATCAATAGTAGTTAGATTTTTATTTCATGTTATTAGTTCTTTAATCTGATTTGAATTAAAATGTTATCGATATATTAATATTTGTTCAGTGTTTAATTTTATTAATGATCTAATAATAGTTAAATAATGACCATATATGACATCAATAAGTGATGAGAAATTTGGTTGGAAATCATGTGTTATGTGGCGTACAGTCAAAGTACACATTATATACCCAAGTGGACTTCACCTGGCCATATCGTGGGATACACGACACACTGAGAAGTAACTAAATACGGTTCATTTATTTCACAATGAGTGTAGACTAATACAACCTAAAACACAGGTTTTTGGATTACATGATGCGTATATTATGTACACATTGTATACTATTTGGAGTTTGACAGAGAAATTCACGCAATATAAGTATACACAGTGTGTAATTTATTATTTACCACATCTTATGTACATGTTGAGTTATTTGGTGAGTTACATGGACACACAGTATACAAGATACACTCTGTATAGCTGTCATATATACCTCATGTAGTCACACGTCCAACAAACATGCCAAATCTCTTAGAGGGTTGTGTGGACACATGGAATTTATACCATTTGGTGTGTATATGGTTTGTAAATTTCATGTAGTCAGTCTTAGTCAATACACTGAATCCCCAATCATGTAACTTAGGCACATGGAAATAAAGATACATAGTGTGTAGCTTGTAAGTACACTCTATGTAGTCTCCCAATAAAGGACATAATTAAATTACATTAAATTGAAAAATTATATAATTAAAACCTTATTTTATTGATTGACATACCTCGTATGTTTGAAAATTTAATCATGGTTTTAAATAATTTTAAATGATAAATTAATTTATTTTAATGAATCTGTGATCTCTAGTTTGGATGTTAATTTTATATGCATGATATTAATGATGGGTATCTCCAAATGACTTTGTATGGTCATTAAGATGAAGTGGAATTGATTAAATAATTTATTTAAGAATTAATGAAATCATTTTTATCTTAATAATAATAGATTAATAAGAAATGATTGTTAATCATTTTTACTTTTGTACATTTATTGAATGTGTATGACCATTCATAATCCTGAACAAAACCTATGTATGTATTGTAATTATTTAATTTAATGTGATTTAAATTATTTATTATAAATTAAATTTTGATGACCTATGTTTCATCCCTCCATACATTATTATATAGAACCTATGTGTCCAATTATATTTACGTAATTCCCCTTAACCAATTCTTTAGTTCCCCTCACCTATATACGAGTTATAAATACATGTAATTAATAGATTATCCCAAGGCACGTAGAGGTGGTTCATGATTTATTCAAGAAAATTCCAACCTAGATCATATACAAGTGGATAGGAGGAATACTAAAACTCATGTTAAGACCAACACATTGAGTTATTTTCCCTAGGTTAATGGTTGACTTAATGCCTTCTCATAAAATCAACCATTAGATAAGATCAATATCAGGTCATTTATTTATTTATTTATTTATTTATTTTTGTCTTATTCGTTATTTATTATGTGGATTAAAGACCACGATCCTATAAATAAATGAATTAAATTGAAAATATGGAACACAATTAAATAGCTTATACATAAATTTTTTATTCAATATGGTTAATTAATTATGTAAAAAACTTAATATTAAAAATACATGTGAAGGATAAAACAAGATAAAATCTATAAATAATAAATAAAAATCACTAAAATAAATATTAATTAAGACTAATCATTCCATTAATTTATTTGGAATGTAATCATAGAACTAATTGTTTACAGGGACAATGTATTGACACTTACTTTTATTGGGGAGTTCTCATGAGGTTTTTGGGTTGAATTATCCGAAATTTTATTGAATTTAGTAGTCAAAGTTTGTTTGATATCAATTTGGAGGTAGGTGATTAGGAAATCCAAGTTATAATTTCTAGATTGGGGATTCCACCCAATGGATCAAGGAACTACAAGCCCATAGTTTGAATTATCACCTACCAAAATACCTTCTTATGGTTTTCATGGATAAATTCAAGATCATTAAGAAGGGAAATATAGATCCTTACAACTAGAATGTCAAATAAAGTAGAAATTATAAGTTCAATGATGAGTGATATTGAGACCTAATAAAATAATAGGAGAATTAATAAAATTAATTAATATTATTTCTCACATAATTTGTAATCAAGTAAAGTACTAATCATATACTTTAATTATTATAGAAAATGGAAATAAAACCACCAAAACAGTACGATCATTCCTTGACTCATGGTGTGTCCTTAAAAATAAACATTTATCGATATGGTACAATCATTTATGTGATTCATAGTTATCATAAATTATGTATTATGTGTTTCAATCCCTACTCATGTTCTACCACCATGGTAGTTGAGAAAAGGTGGAAAGGTGGCCTACCAGAGATATGTTAATGATGCTTCTTATAAATATTGTATTATATTATCAACTATATTTGAAAAGTTTATTATAAAACATAAAGACACAGATTCTTACACTATAATATATCATCTTCTTTCTCTTTAGATATATAAGGATAGTCTTGAAATAATTAATATTTTCAATAATCTATATCAGTGTTAACTTGAATAAGTCAATATAGCTATTTATCGTGAATTAAAAATTATGGGATATATTTATCCTTAAGTGAAATTGGTATTAAACATAGATAATAAATTATCCATTAATCATATATTATTATCCTTACCAAAATGATTATCCTTATTTTTCCAAGCTTGAATAAATAAAATGGATAAGACACATAGAAATATTTTTTCATACTTCACCAAATAGATAAGGATTGGTAGAAATATGTTTCTACACCTATTTTGGGTAAATGTTTGAAATAAAAGGATAAATATTCCATGGATAATCTAAATCCAAAAGACCCATTACTGAATCCTTTAAAGATGAAAAATATTTAAAGTTTGAAGAATGGATGGGAGTATATTTTCTTCTTATATGAAATGAATTGAAACTAGAAAATAAATTGAAATAAATTTAAGAAGAAAGTCGTTAAATCCAATTTAGGTATATTCATATAATTTCCATTCACCATATATGTATTAAATAAATCAGTTTTACAACAAAAATGTATTTAAATATAAGAAATTAAAAATATAAAAAATGTTTTAGAGAAAACTCAAAAGGGTATAAGAAAGGGATATTCCTATGTTAGCCGAGGGGATATCATTGTTCATAATTTCTAGATTAGATTGATTGAGGTTTTTAAAAAAATACAAAAACATTTATCTCAGTGTTTGATTAGATATAATGAGATATTATTTCATTTCAGAATAATAGTTGTTGTGGAACTTAAATAATAAAAAAAACACTCCAGTAACTCTTAAATCACAAATATCCATTATAGTTAATAATGAATATAAAATATAAAAATATTACCTAACTGTGAAAATATAATTCATTATCAAATAAATGTTAAATAATTGACCCATTGATACCCATTAAAGTGTTTTAGTCTCAATTTATATAAGACACTAGATATACAAACAAACTACTTATCATGTTTTAGAGATAGAAACCTTTTAAAATAAAGGTACATCACAAAAACATTTTATAGTTGGTTCAGCATGGACACATGAACCATTATAAAGAAAATGGTAACTTCATATACTTTATGATATTACTATAATAAATTTTAGAAAATATCAGTGAAGTAAATGAGTGAACTTGGTAAAGATTAATGAATCTTAGACCTAGCCTATTGAGAACATATTATCCAAGTAATAATTGATCATATATGTAGAGTAAATGTTATCCTAAACTCACATTTACTTATATAAATTAATGTATTGATGGATTTAAAAGTAAGTTCAATCATTAGTCTTATATATATTGGTAATTTTCTAGTATTCCTTTCAATACAAATTTTGAAAATAAAATTGAAACAACTAACCATATAAAGATTATATTGTATAATGGATATAATATCAATTAATATATGATAATAATATATTAATACACTACCATAAGTGTTTGTTAAAAAAATTTTGTTAAAAGTTGGTCTTAGCTACAAACGAACATCAAAACACTAAGGTGAATCTGAGTTAATGATATTAAGGACACTAAGTATATTGACATATAGTAAATGTTGAATGTATTTCTATAAAGTTAACATGTATATTTAATGATATTTGGAGAAAACTTAACTTCTACAGGTTAAGGCTTTGGATGAACATTAGATGGCATAGGAATACTGGACTCCAATAAGCTTAGTGGGAGGAGTGGTTCTAGAAAAACATACTATATAGGATTATATATAACCAAATATGTGGTTATGTTCACCAAAGTTAGTGATACATATATAATTCATTCAAAATATAGATTCATAAAAATAATCGGTAAATGGATGTTTGTTAAGATTGAAAAGTATGTATAAATTCATGTAATGGACTTCATGCATCAGTATTTGGGGAATTCATATTTTGAATATTTCTAAGACTTGATACTGCTAGTGAGTATTCAGGATAAAACATACATGGATGGTATAAGATGGTACCAATATAGAAAAATAAATTATTGAAGTATTTATTTTATGAAAAAACTTAACCACTCATCATGACTATAATACTTTTTAAATTATACTTGTCAAAACATATTTCTATGATTATATTATTTGGATTTTGAGTTTCAAGGCCACCCCATTTTTAGGATTCCTTATGTATGATTTCTATATGAAACAACCAAAATATACCTTATGGTATATGTCTACTATGAATATCTAAAAAAGTTTTGGTGACATTAATAAATTCCAATAAGATATACATATTATATAAATTAATTTATGAATGAATCATATATATTGTTCATAGAATGTTCATTAGGAAATGAAGGAATTTCATTGGTCTCTAACCGATTAGTGGGAGCTCTATAACTTTTCAAGATAGATATGTTGATAGAATATGGAAAAAATGGGTGTGTCTTACTAGTTTGTTAAGACTAAGGAATGAAATTTACCCAAGCATGACTTAAAGTAGTAACCAGGTTGTAGGGAAATAGATCTACTGAATTGATTCATGTGTTTTCTAAATCTAGTCATAGTACATATATAAACAAATATATAAACAAATTATTAAAAAATAGAAGTTAAAATAATTCACGATCAAATTTGTTTTGGTGTATAATCCTTCCAATAGAACAGGCATGGGCATGGGAAGGGATTATGGCTATTAAAAGAATTTTACAAGATTAAGTTATAGGAATTCATATCATGTGACATAATATGTATTGACCTTTGATATTACTGATTCAGGGTGTATAAAAGGTAAATATCAAACAAGATCCAACATAATTACATAGACTTGTGGTTAGAATTATCTGATTGTACTTTGATAAGTAGAATTGGATGAGTTCCTAGTATCTAGAGAAGTAGGAATACTAGTGATCAAGGGAATTGAACACATATCTTCATTTCTTTTAATTTGATATTGTATCACTAATAAGGATATAGTAATATAAAAGAAAAAACTTATTACACCTAGTGGTTTTCAAATATTCAATATTCAAGTACATTACGGCTCTTGATGCATCTTATGAAGAGTTTTAGAAACATCATATTCTAATTTTGGATTATACCAAAATAAATAGACTTATCATTTAATGATAATATTTTACTATGTATTTAGTCAATATGTTAATATTCTAACATGGGAATAAATTATGGATACTATTTTATATCACTACTTGAGGTATTTTCTCATGATATTAATGTTGGTCTAGAAAAATTATCCACTCATAAATGTAGCTTTACCAATCCTAGACACAAAAACGTGGTAGGTCAAGTATTTGTATCCATAATCAGAATAATCATGTTTAACATGTGATAAATCACAGGTCATTGTCATTTGGATCTACTAAAATAGGTAGTTTATTAGAGTTGGTTCCCTAGAACTAACAACTTTGTACTTTGGGTCACATGTATATTCAAATAAATTAATATTAATATAAATATTTTGTCACGTATTTATTGTTATTTTATATAACATTGATGTGATAATTTCCTATAGTATTTTCCCCATTGATAAGGTTATAGTACTTCTCCACTATGATAAGAACCTTGAAGTTTCATGATGATATTCTTAAAATGTAGTTCTATGGTCGGATAAAACACTATGAAAAGGAATATAGTATATAGATTGTCATGTGTGAGTAATCATAAGTGGATGAGGCTTCTTCACATTAATTTCAAACTTGGTAGTATCTAAGATGGGACATTATGAGAATAGACATGCTAGTAGGAATTCTGCATGTTTTGGTGTCATCGTATATTCCTATCTACGAGCAGGTGCAATGGACCTTAGACTTTAATAATATTATTAATTTATGTTATGACTTGTTCACATGGATGTATTTCATAAACCGTGATGATAATAGCTTATGGTGAAATTAGATACATTGGGTGTGTCATGAGTGATGTGTTATTAATGAATAAGTTAAGTAATAATTTTTCAATTCCATATTTATGGAAGTTGATGTCTCGACCCTTTGATTGGAATAGAACCATTGCATTAAAATAATATTTTAGCCTAAACCCTAACTCTAAAAATATATGGTTATGTCTATTATATATTGTTTATAGAAAATTGAGGATAGAGAATCGTTTCATACAACAAACTTCTCTATCTATTTTAAATTCATCATCTCCTCCTTTCAAGAATGAGAAGAACTCCTTGAAGCTTCAAGGGTCTTAGAGTGAAAAAGATGAACAATTCAAGACATTTGATCTAATGTTCTAGAACCAAAAAATCAATTAGCATTGATAAAAGATCAAAATAACACATATGGATCACCTATAGAGGGATTATACACTAGGATCCTTATGGTGAAAAAAAGGGAATCCAGATAGGGTTTTTCATAATATCAACATCATCTATAAAGAAAAATCATAAGATGAGGTAATCATTTTTTTAGTTATAAATTAATTAATTATAAATTTACTATGAAATATCCTCTATTGGGGTTTTGTGAAACTCTAAATTAAATTAAATTTTAATTTTATTCCCACCAAAGGAACTTCCTCTTCACTTAGAACCTTTCTATATATACACCATGTGAAAGAAACAAGTGGTGAATATGGAATATGTATCACAGGAAAAAAAGTGAGATAAGATACTCTTAAATTATGTTTGAATTTATTCATAAGTTATCTATCCTATAGTATAATAACCATATACATACTTATAATATCATATATTATTACTCCCTGATATTTTAAAAGAACACTATGTTTGATAGCGTATATAATAGCAAACATATAACATAAAAGAAGCTAAAAAAATTGTTATTTAAATATTACCATTATAACCTAGCTTTTGAAATTGGAATGTATGAACAGGACTCACTAAATTATTAAAATTATATAGTTTATACATTTATAAAATAAATTCATTGGTTATCAATAAAAATAATTTGAATGTAAAATAAATGTTTTATGAAAATTTGTTTTTATGTGCGTACAATGTGTTTTTATAAATTTAATTGATCCCTATTGGTAAATAATTTTAACAAAATCTACTTATTTTATAGTCAATAAAATATTTTAACATTAATTGGGAGTTTTTACTGGATGTAGGATAAGAATAAATCTAGTTTTATGCTTAAAACTATACTTTTCTAAAAATATATTTTTATCATGTTTTGCGAAATTATTTCAAAAATAATTTCTATAATTTTTAGAAATTGAATATTGAAAAATGGATTATATATTTGAAATAAAGAGGTTAAAATTTGGTAAACCTTAGTATCTAAATTTATATGTTTAATGGTCATATTTACATTAAATTACCAATGTAATATTAAAATCAAAGAAAGTTACAAAATGTCACTCTATTACTTTTAAAAAACTATTATGTGTCCACATAGGGAAAAATCAAGTTATGAATGAATATAAATATCAATTTTTTGAATAATAACATTATTTTCAGGATTATAATTTATTTATAATTTTTAGTAACTATATAATTACCTTAAATTCTTGTGCAATGCTAATACAATATTTATTCAATTAATGGAAAAATAAAATAAATGGTATTAAAAATAGTAAAATTGATAAAATTTAAGTGTATTATAGTGTTCCAAAAAAATAGTTTAATTTGAAATATTAGTGATTTTATCTAAATTATATTCAAAATACAACTTTTTATCGATATATTTGAAGTCAAATTAAATTAATAGTGTCAAATTGATATTAATGATGATTTATCAAAATAATAGTTTATTAAATTATTTAAAAATAATTAATATATTGGAAGAATAAAATGAGGGTACTATATGGTATTAAATATCAATAATTTTACATTTATGAGTAAATATTTACCTTATATGTAAAATTATAACTCTTTAAGTGTAAAAAATACATTACATCGATTAATGTTAAAATTGGTTAACTAAGGAGTTAAACCAAAAGATAAGGGTTAAAACACCACAAAGACCTATAAAAATTTTATTTTTTTATGATATTGCAACCATATACTACCCTATGTTTGAATCCCTAGCCATTTAGATTCATTTTTCTTGATAATAAATTTATTATAATTTAATCTTTTAAGAAATTTCAAAGGTACCCCTCACCACAATTATAAAAGGGCACCTCCACCCTCAATTAGTTAAATCATGTTAAGCCATATAGATCAACCAAACACAGATAATTTATATTATAAACTTCCTTAAATAATTTATTTTTGTTCTTTCCATTCTAAATTACCTACCCTAGGTCCCATAAGAATAGATCTATTAGAAGTCTACCGAAGAAGAGGTAATCGTATTTACCGAGTCCTTCAAGTCTTTTTCTTAATATACTTTATCTTAAAGTAACATACCCACCATAAGATAATAAATAAATTATCATAAATATATTGATATGTTATTATAGTTATGGTAAAACCATATTCTATCTCTTTTCCATACTAAAAAAATAGAAAATATTTCTCATGTGAACGTACAGCTTACAGTCTCTACGTAGCGTTGGAATTCAATTTTCATCACCACTTTACTTATATGGTGATAAAGTTATAAATGATGAATATATATGATATTTATTAAATAAATATTATTCTATGACTATAATTTAATATATACCTTCTTACCTTTCTATCCTATGGAAAATGAAAATAGCAATCACGCGTATGTGTGGACTACCACTTCCACAAAACGATGTGATATATTTTTCATTTATAAATTACATAGATGATAATAAGTATAGTTTTAATGACTATATATAAAATATATTATATAATAATTATTCTATAAATTTTAAATATTAATCACCTTTATTTATTTCCATCCTTCAAAAGGTGAAAATAGCGTTCATGCATACGTACAGCCTACTATCTCTATGAATGGTATAATTCATTTTTATATTTCTATATTTTGTAGATGAATCTAAATATATAAATATTTAATATATATGATATTTATACTATGAATAAAATTATTTATATTATGTAACCATAATAAAATTACAAGGACCAAAACTAGAGAATCAAAACATACATGAAAACAAAGCGGTTAACACCCGAAATAATGATAATAGTAAAAATATCACTAAAAATTAATGATAAAATATTATAAGTGGATCATATATATCATTACAAATATGTTTGGGGTTAATTTTTTTAAATATAATAAATATGAATATATTATACATGACGTTACAATAACTTATGAGGCAAGTCGAAAATGGGGTAAGAGATTTTGTCTCAATTTTCACTCCAATGAAACATATTGGGTACTATACACCTATTTACTTTATAAGGTGTATATAATACCCCTTAATGGATGCCCATGTTTTATTCTAATTTTTCTCTCTTTGGAACCTAAATCAAGAAAAGAAATGTTAAAATGTAAAACAGAACTTATTTCTCTTTTTATGAGATGTTTTTTATTTAAAATCCATATTTTATTTAAATATTTTCATTTTTTTTTACAATTTTATAATGATTTATCAAAATTAATTTTTACCCATGTTTTACTTTTTACAAAAAGGTTTGGAATGAATATTTTTTTCATTTTCTAAATAAGGTACTTTGTGAAATATTTGATAAAAGTATAGTAGGAATTTATTTTTAACTTATACAACAAAAGAATATTTTGCAGCCATAAATACTAGTCTTTTCTTTGAAGCTTCCTCTACAATTTTATAATTTTATTTTCAAATAAAAATTTTTTACTTTATAATTTCACAGTTTTTTAAAAATAGCAATTTTAAAAAATTAGAAAGGTCATTTTCCTCAAGATTGTATTAATGATCTTTTGATGGAATTTCTATTCATAAATGAAAAATGATTTATTATACTTATTTAACACTAGGGAGATGTTTTATTCATACCATTATTTAAAACATTTACTTACTTGTGATAATTGGATATTACATTTCTCTTAAATATCCATATTCGTTGTTTCATGGATATGATTATTTCCTAAACCATATACAATTTCTATATACAATGTTATAATTCAAAAGTATTTTATTTTTTGGGGAATTTTTGATAAATATATAGTATTTAATCAATATAGATATTTGTTGATAAGTCATATTATTCATGAAATAAATAGATCATTCGGTATTTGAGGATTATATTAGATAAGCAGTAATGGGCGGGGGATGGAATTATATATCCCCTCGATTCATCAAGTTCTCATGAGTTAAATATTTTGGAAAAATTAAATGGGTCTTTACTAGTAGTTTTAAACTACCTTTTCAGAATTCCTAGATTTTATAGATAAAATGATGTTTGAGATCATGGAATCCAATATTAAGAATTTCTTTCATTGATAATCTAGTTATTATTACAATGCATAATATTACTAAATACATTTTATTCATTGATTCAACTTTTCTCAATTTATTGATTAAATGAAATGTTTTTTTGGTTATTTACCTTTCCAATTTTATTACGTACTATTTACTCATTATAGTTTCCACTTTATGTAACCCTTACTAAGAATATGATCTCACCCTTTTATTTTTTTCTTTTCCTCAGTATATAGAGATAATTATTACAAGTAATATCAAGGATTCATGAATATATATATATATATATATTTCATATTTCTAATGTAATATGGGTATCACGTATTTATATATTTATTCAAGACTAAAAAAATATTAAGTCTGAGATGTGGTTCCTTGTATCTAGTTCTATTTTAATAAATAAACTATCGACTCTAGGCGGATTTGGTTTTTCTATAGTTGGTATCAAATGAGATTTAGTAGAAACCTTGGGATCAGGATTTAGTAAAATGTAGATTAAGGAACATAACACTATGAATGAATTTGAGTATAAGTTAAAGTATAGGATAACATCCAAAACATTTTTTGGAAAGGGATTATGTGTATTCCCACTATGATTATTTTTTCTTATACTATTATTTTTTGTTTTATTCAATGTCTAGAACTATAAGGAATCATGTTTACACCGAATTTCATGGACAATACAGTTTTTATGACCAACCAAATTGGATGATGACTGGAGGGAAAGATATTTTGATTATTCCTTAATAGATATCTCAATATATTATTATCAATGTAAACTTTGGTGAGATTCATAACTCATTAAATAAGAATAAAATTGACTTTTATTGATGTTTAGGTGGTAATGATCATGGAGGTATGAAATTTCAATTTCCATTTAATCAATAATGTGGGAAGAATTACCTAGAATATTATCTCAAATGGAGGGTAATGTGTTTTATATGTGTAAATAAAGGGTTTTGAGTTACAAATTTCCATGTAATTAAATGTATTGTATATGGGGAATTGTGGAATTATATGATTCAATTCCCTAAACTAAGGGTTACTTTCTAGATAAAAGAAGGACCTATTATATAAAAAAAATTAAGTGAAAGGATTGATGTTTTTTTATAGATTAATTTTCATTGATGGTATTATGGTTAAAGGAATCACGATTCATCTTAGTATTTCTCATTATAATTAATTATTTTAAGGATTTAAATGTATATATTGAATGGTAATGATAAAGAAGAAAATTAATTTAGTGATAGGGTAATAATTTATAGAATCATATGATTGAGTAATTGATAACCCTTAATATGTTTTTGATATTGGTAGAAACCTAAAGTGTCTTAGGAGGATAAGTGTATAGTTGATCATAATTTTAAAGGCATATATACCCCTTTTTAATTTTTATGTGATGAGAGTTTAACATTATGTTTTGGGAGACATTTAAGGGAATAAAACCCCATGGTATAGTATATGTTTTACTAAAAAGTTTATTTAGGGAAAAATACTTTTAAATTTTGTAGAAATAAGTTTAAATTTATTGATAACATTTAAGGTTAATATAGTTTTGAGGATAAGTTATTTATATATTATTGGGATAAAATAGTTAGTATATTTTTTAAATATATCATGTATAAAACCTTAGTGGTTAAAAACTATGATTTGAGGAGTAGTTTTATTTTTTAGGATGTTCATCATATTCTTGGGAATGTTATAGTTTTGAAAAAAATCAAAAATTGTATGTTGGGTGAAAACCCTTCACATTGGGAAAGGTTGAGGGGATTGAACCCACAACCAAAGGGAAACAAGGGTGTGTCACATACCACTAGTCTAAATGATTTTAAATTAAGTATGACAGTTTTTTTCTTAAATGATTTTAAAGATAAATAATAAGTTGATTTTGGGAAGCAAAGTTTTTGGGATTTTGACATGATTAATGACATTGTGAGGGAAACTTCACTGGGTTAAAGTATATATAACCTTTAGGTTTAACATAAGGTATTATTTAGGATAAATTATATTATATTTTTTTAATTTAAAGATTAATATTATGAGATAACCATTGAGGTTAAAAAAATCTTTAATATTTAGGTTATTGGTGTAATATGGGATATATGGTAAAAGGAAAAAAGTTAATAGTGATTCTAGTTGTTAGTATATGTGATCAAGGTATTAATATGTTTAGAATGTGAAATTATTATCTCTTTTATGTTGTCTATGGATAAATGTTTTATTAAATTTTTTGTTTTGAATACGGTAAGTAATATTTTGGAGGAGTCTTAAGGTTGAATACTTATGGAATGAATTATGTTGAACTTTAGATATTATTATTTTAGGTTAAAGTATGATTTATCTAATTAGATGAATTATGATAACCATTTTCTTTTTAGTAAATATTTAGAGACCCAAGGAATGGCTTGTAGATTTTATGATTCATTAAAAGTGATTTAGGCTTAAAAAATCATCACAAAACTCCATTTCCAAGCATAATAGATAAAGTGAAAAGAGATCGAAGCACAACCAAAGGGTAAAATTGTGATTATGACATGGAGATAAATAAATTAAGTTTATTTTATTTAGTGATTTATATGTTTAGTAAAAATATCCCTCAATATTAGGAAAATTAACTTTAAATAAAAATGTTATATGTTTAGTTTTCTTACTGGGAAATCAATTGTATTTTAACCAATCACAAATTTATATTTTTTTGATGTTTAAATTCATCCTGAAAATTTTCTATATAAATTTATATTAATCATTTTTCATTAGTTTTACCCTCTATGTACACATTTTTAATTCCCACTAATGTTCTCCTATTCATAAACTTAATTTTTTAGTGTCCTTAATACTTTCATTTCCCTCTTTTATAATGATGTTATTTTAACCCTATTTATGATGTGGGATTTACACAATGGTATTTTCTAATTTTTATCCCATGATTACCGATCAAAAGTTAAAATTATAAGGATGCAATTTATTGAAGGAGGGATAATGTAACACTGTGAAATTTTAAAAAGAACATTATGTTCGATAGTGTATACAGCATGGAATACTGAATTTAAACAAACCATAAAATATTTTAATTTAAATATGACCATTATAACCTAACCATTAAAATTTTAGGGTATGAATAGGACTAACAAAATTATAAAAATTATATAGTTAACACATTTATAAAATAAATTCATGGGTTATCAATAAATAATAATTTGAATGTAAAATAAATATTTTTTTGAAAAAAATTATTTTTATGTGCACATAATGCATTTTTATAAATTTAATCGATCACTGTTATTGAATGATTATAATGAAAATTACATATTATATATGCAATCAAATTTTTTATTATTCATCTTGAGTTTTTATTAGTCATATGATAAGAAAAAATCATATTTTATGTTTGAAAAGTGTACTTTTATAAAAAGTGACTTTCATCACATTTTGCGCGCTTATTTTAAAATTAATTTCTGAAATTTATAGAAAATTAATCTTAAAAAATGTATTCTCTAATTTTAATTAGAATTTTTAAATTTGGTAAACAAGACTCTTTTATTTTTTTCAATATTAATAGTAACTATGGTAAAAGTTATCACCTCGTTAAATGGTAAATCGAGTTAATATAGGTTAAAATCAAGTTATAAGGTCATAATATATCATCCTAATTCATATTTTATGAAAATAATTATACCCTTATAATAATAGCCTCTAAATTGATCTATTTAATGGAATTTTTTTATGAAAATGACCAATAAAATATTTAAATCAAATAAATTTACAAAATGTCACTCTCTTAATTTTAAAAATATATTATGTGTCCACATAAGAGAAAAAACAATTTAAGAACTAATATATTTATAAATTTTATTCATTATGAAATTGTTTTCATTATTATAATTTATTTTTAATTTTTAGTGATTATATAATTACCTTAAATTCTTGTTCAACACTAATACAGTATATATTCAATTAATAGAAAAATAAAATAAACGATATTAAAAAAATTATGAGTGATATAATTTGATTTAATTAGAAATTAACATGAATTTTTTAGATTAATATAAAATATTATTGATGTGTAACTTAATTATATTATAAATAAAACTTTCTCTTTATGTATTTGAAGTCAAATTAAATGAATTAATTCAAAATTGACATTAATGATAATTCATCAAAATAAAATTTTATTTAATTGTTTAAAAACTCATTAAAATATTGAAAGGGTATAAAGAGGTATGATATGGTAAAAAATTCGATCATTTTCCATTTATAAGTCAGTAGTTTCCTTGAATGTAAAATTATAACTCTTTAAGAGTGAAAAATATGTTGCCACAATTAATGTTAAAATGGGTTAACTAAGAGGTTAAACCAAAATATAAGATTTAAAACACCACACAACCATATCAACAAAATATTTTATTTCAAACATATACTACCTTTTGTTTAAATACCTAAAAATTTGGATTCATTTTTATTGAGAATAACTTTATTATAATTTAATCTTTTTAGAAATTCCAAAGGTACCCCTCACCATAATTATAAAAGGGCACCTCCTACCACAGTTATTTACACCACTTTTATCCATATATATACCAAAATACATAAATTTATGTTATAAAAAACCTTAAATAAATTATATAGTTTCTTTTCATTCCAAAATTCCCACCCTAGGTCCCTTAAGCATAGATCTATAGAAAGTCTACCAAAGAAGAGGTAATCGTATTTACCGAGTCCTCCTGGTCTATTTCTTTTTATAATTCCAATTAAAGTGTTGTAACCATCCTAGGATAATAAGTCTAGTATCATAAATATAATTATATGTTATTATAATTATGGGAAAAAAATATTACATCTCTTATTTATCCTATGAAAAGAAAAAACATCGCTCATGTGTACATACGACTTACCATCTCCACGTATCGGTGTAATTCATTTTTCATCACCACATGACATGGATGGTTATAAAGTTTTAAATAATGATTATTTAATATATTTGTGACATTAATATGATTCTGTAAAATAATATCATGTATACCTTATTACATTCTTATTTTTTTTTAAATGATAATGTCGATTGTGCATACGTATGGACTACCACCTCCATGAAGCGATGTGATCTTTTTTTCATTTATTTTTTACGTAGAAAGTAATAAAGATAGATTTAATGAATATAATATATATATATATATATATTATATAATAATTATTATATAAAGATTAATTTTAATTCATATTTCTTTCATTCTATCCATCAAAAAGTGAAAACAGCGTTCATGCATACGTTTGGCATACCGTCTCCATGAACGGTGTAAATATTCTTTCTATCTCTATATTTTATGGATGACTATAAATATCTATATAATGAATATATATGATATTTATATAACGAATATAATTATGAACATGATGTAACCATAATAAAATTACAAGGTACATAACTACGAAATCAAAACATACATGAAAAAAAATTAGTTAACACCTGAAATAATGATAATAGTAAAAATATAATTAACAAATGGATGATAAAATTTTATAAATGGATAATATATGATATTATAGATGTTTTATGTCTATTTTATATAATTATATTAAATATAAATTTATTATATATGAGGTTAAAATAACTTACGATGCAAGTCAAATGTCAGGTAAGGGATTTCATCTCAATTTCTACTCCATTGAGACGTATCCGTTATTATATACCTATTTAGTTTATATGGTCTATATACTAACTCTTTTAAGTAATTAACATGAATATAATTTTATTCATGTTTATTAAAGTTCATTTCAGGTTTACTCTCTGAAATAATTTCCATATTTTATTCCAACTTTTCCTCTATTTGGAACTTGAATCAAGAAAATATAGATCTTATTTATCTTTTGATTAAATATGTTTTCTTTAAGATCCATGTTTTCTATAAAAAAATTTGAAAAGGTTTTTAAACTTCTAAAATGATTTATCAAAATACATTTTTACCCATGTATGACTATTTACAAAATAGTTTGGAAGGAATCTTCTTATCATTTTCTAAATGAGGTACTTTGTGACTTTTCCAATAAGAGTATGGGGAATATTTTTTACTTATATTACATGAGTTTATTTTCCCACCATTTTGACTAATATTCACTTTGAAGCTTCCTTTACAAGTTTACATTATTATTTTTAAATAAAATGTTTTACTTTATAATTGTTCATTTTTTTAATAAATGATTTTAAAAAATGGAAAAGTTATTTTCCTCAAGAATTTATTTATTATATTTTAATTGAATTTTTATTCATCATTGAAAAAACCCATTAATTTTACTTTTTCAACATTTGTGGTATTTATAGTGATACGATACCTTAAAACATTCACTTACTTATGACCAATGGACAATACATTTCTCTTAAATATCCATATTCTTTGTATTATGAATATGATTATTTCCTGAACCATATATTATTTCTATATATAGTGTTATACTTTGAAATTATTTGATTTATGGGGTAATTATTGATTAATATGTAGTATTTATTCAATTCTGATATTTATTAATAAGGAATATTGTTTATTAATTAAATAATTCATTTTATATATGAGTAATTCATTAAACATGTAGTCATGGGTGAGACCAAAAATTATATATCCCCTTAATGTATCGATAGGTATTATGATACAAATTAGATTTCCAAATTAATTGGGTCTTTACCCACAGTTTTAAACTCTATTTGCACAAGACCAAGATTTTATAGATACCATGATGTCTAAGATCATGGTGTCCAATATTATCATTTCATTAATTAAGAATTATATTGTTATTATCATTCATGAGATTAATACATTTATATTATCCATGGATTCATTTTTTCTCAATTTATTGATTAAATGGAATGTTTTTTCAATCATTTACCTTTCAATGTTGATTATGCCTTATTTACTTATGATATATTTAATTGTATTTAACCCTTACTGAGCATCTCATATCACCCTTTTATTTGTTTTCTTTTCCTTAGGATTTGAAGATGGATATTAATTTTAATATCAAGGATCCATGGACATTTTTTTATTCTATGTATTTCATATTTCTAATGTAATATGGGAATCATGTATACATATTGTTCTTTAAGACTATTAAACTATTTAGTCCATAGGGGTGTGATTATAAGTATCTAGTGATGATGTAATAAAGAAACCAATGAATATGGTATACTATATTTGTTTTTGTTATATATATGATCCAATTACAACATTTCAACACCTTTTTATAAATAATTCCTTATCAAAATCATTATTTTTAGGTGTTAATTGTTTTCTTTTTCATGTGTATTTCAATTTAAAAGTTATGGTCTTTTTAATATGATCATGATTCCATAAACTACATAATCCTTTTCATGTCATAATTATCATATTTAACCATTATATACAATTTTTTAACTATTCATATAAAGTGATTGTGAAAAAATAATTACACCACTTCATGGAGACGATAATTCGTATATACACATAAGTGATTTTTCTTATTTTTAATGAATGTAATGAAATAAAATTAAATGATAATTAATATTTTTGTAATAATTATTATAATATAAATATCATATATATTCATTAAATATATTATTATTAAAAACTTTGTAAAGTGAAAAGGAAGAATGAGTCACATCGCTTCGTGGAGGTGGTAGTTCACATGTACGCATGAGTGACGTTATCAATTTACAATGAATCATAAGGTAAGAAGGTAGATAAGATATTATAATTTAATAGTAATAATTATTTCATAAATATAGAATATAAAAATTAAATCCATAATAATAACCAACCATGAATGATGGTGATGGAAAATTAATTATATCACTACGTGGAGGCGGTAGTCCACACATAGGCATGAGTGATGCTTTCTTTTTCCATTTTTTAGTAAATTGGGTGGATAATTATTTTAACATAATCATAGTATAATTTAATTATATTTCGGATACATAATTTTAAATACAAAATATTTAAATAAGGTAGGTGAATAAATAAATTAAAAGAGGTCGGATAAGATAATTACCTCTTCTTCAGAAGTCCTTTTTTATATCACTTATTAACAACCCATGGAATGGTATTTTAAGAAGATCAGAACCTCTAATTCATGTATAAGTAATTTGAGAAGAAAATTTTGAAGGGTTTTTTGGGATGGGTGGGTCAAAGTGGTGTAAAGAAGAGAGATGTGGGTGTCTTTTTATAATTGGGGGAGAGACAAACCTTGAATTTTTTATAGGATTAGAATATTATCAAGTAATATTTATGTAAAAGTGTCCCATTAAAATTAAAATTAATATAATAAGGTGAAAAGTTTTGAAATACCTTCATATAATAAAAATTAAGGTGAAAATTTTTGGCCTTATCACTTAGTTTTAACCTAGGTTAACCTGATTTCCCTTTTTACCATGGTAAAAACAAATTACTATTTTCACAATTCATTATTAAAAAAATAAGTTGAACCTATTAAATTATATTTATTATTATTATTAAAAAAATATTTAATCCATTTTATGATATTTAGTTTCTATAATTTGTGTAATTTAATCTTAAATAAGTGTGTAAAACACAACGAAAATCCATTTTGGAAAAATGAATTTTTAAGCATAAAACTGAATATACTTCACTTTATTACCTTGTAAAAACTATCACATTATTGTTAAAATATATTATTGAATATATAATCTATAAATTTAATTGAAAAAATTAATTATAGAGATTAATTTAACTTATTTTGATAAAAACACATTGCAAGCATAAAAACATTCTTTAGAAAAATGTGTTTTTAATCCAAAAAACAGACTTATAAAAAAATAAAGTATACTAAATATTAATATGTAATAAAATATAATGTTTATAATTAATTGATACTTGTGTTAATTTAAGAAAAAAATTAAAACATAATGGTAATTTTACTAGAAAATAAATGACAGTTTTTACAAAAATCAGTATTTTTCACAATTCACTGAAAAATAAATATTTTTAGAAAAAATTATTAAAATTCAACCTAATTTAATATTAAATTTATAAATTCAAAAATTATATTAATTTAATAAAATAAAATATTTAACATTTTTAAAATTTAATTATATTTTTCATGTACAAAATGCAATAAAAACACTTTTGAAGAAAATATATTTTTGAGGGAAAAATGACTTTAAAGAAAATTGAGAACTTATTTATTATGAATTAATAATTAAATTGTAAATATTTAAGAAATTTATACATGTTTTTAATAATTTTTATTATTACTATTCATATATTACAATTTAATTTCTAAGTTTAACTATCATATTTAAATAAAATTATATTTATTTTATATCACAGTTCATCCAAGGAACAGTGTTGTGTGTTAAGTAAGCTATCAAGAAAAGTATTATTTTAAACCAAATTTTTGTGTTGATACATTCAATCCAAATTATATTATTTACTTAGAAAAGTTTCAATCCCAAGACTATCATATTAGATATATTTCCTTACTTAATTGGATTCACTCCCCATTCCAATCCATATTATGTCATGAGATATCATTCTTTACTAGATGTATTAAAGGGATATATAATTTTGAGCACACCCATCACATAATAGAAACCATACATATGTGTTCCATAAGATCATAAAGAATTAGTCAATTAATTATATCATAAATTGTGTAAATAAAATGGATTAATAAACATTTCATCATTTCATCATATCATAACTTGTAGAAAATAAATGGGTTTTACAAAGATCTCATCATTACTTAATTAACCTGCAAGAAAGAAATTGGTTTCATAAAATCATTCTTAAATAATTATCATAATAAAACATCCATATAAATTAAGTGGATAGTATCATAATATTATATCCCCATTGAATCATAAAAATACTTAAAGGATGTTAACATAGATGAAATATCCCTTTAAAATAATATTTGAACCTTTCATTGAAAATAAGGAAAATACCCTTTTCTTTCGGTATCTTCAAAAAACTAAAAAATCCCAAAATATTGAGAAAAAATGTTTCTTTAAAAATAACCATATAAACTTTTAAAGTGATATTTAAAGAAAATAATATTCATTATGGTGGGAAAAGGAATTTATACGGTAAACCGTAAAGCAGTGATTCCTCTCACACTTTTTATAAAATGTCATAAATAACGAGTTCAAATAACATTATAAAAATTAATTTTAGAATTATTTTTAAAGAAGTTAAAATATGGTTGAAAATTAATTTAAATAGTCATTGTATTGGAGAAAATAACATTCTTGAAAAAAAAATTAAAGAACATGGATATGGAAGAAAATTTCCATCGATAAAAGAGGAAATAAGTTTGATTTTCTTAAAAATGTTTTCTAAATTATTTTAACTACCAAAGAGAGGGAAGATGTATTAATGATTGTAAATTATATTAATAAAAATAAGATAATAAAATAGGTGGGTTTTAAATTATATTAACCACATAATTTCCCTCAATTGAAATTTAGTATAGATAGACCTGAAAAAAATGAGATTGAAATAAAAAACCTTACCTCAAGTTCCATCTTGCTTCGTACGTGTTAAAAATACTATATTAGAAATATAATTTTTTTATAAATATATTACAAAACCATATTCATATATAAATTACTATGTATCATTCCTTTATAATTTAAAATTATTCTTTTATTAAAAATGTATTCCTTAACATGAATATTTGTGTGAAAACTAGTCTATTTCCATGCATTTTTTGGTTTGATGGTTCTAGTAAATTCACCTTGTTCATGATTTCATAATATATAAAATATTATTTATTTTATAAGTATCACATTTAATCATTATATATACTTTTATAACAATTCATATAAAGTGGTGATGAAAAATTAATTTTATCACTCCATTGAGACAGTGGTTTGTACTTACGCACGGATAATGTTTTCACTTTTTGATGGATGTAAATAAATAAAGGTAAATAATAATTTAAAACCAAAAAATAATAATTAGCTCATAAATTACATATATATTCATTAAATCTATCCTTATGCTAAACCATGTAAATAATAATTGGAAAATGAATCACATCGCTTCATGGGGGTGGTAGTCCACAAGTATACACAAGTGACATTATAATTTTCCAATAGATGTGAAAAAGATAGAAAATGGTTATCCCATATTAATAATAAAAATTTAGTATATTTATGTTGTATTATTCATTATTTTATTATGGATTCAAATAATTTCAAGGAATTATAATAACAAATAAACTCTGAAATAGTCGGGTAAGATGATTACCTCTTCTTTGAGACACATCTTTTGGCTTACAAATTAATCCTTCATAGGATTGTCTTAGGGTAGGACCAGGAGCTAAATAATAAATTTAAGGAATATAGGATGTTTTTTGAGTTTTTATTTTTTGATATATAGGGATAATATAAATATAGGGGAACATAATAGGTTCCATTTTATAAGTGAGGAGTGGGGTACATAGGTATTTACTTTAAAAATTTTAATAATATAAAGTTACTTCCCTATAAAATTGGAACCAAATAGAAAATAATTAGAATATAATATAATATAAGTTATAACTATATTCAACCAATAATATTTAGACATTTAATGTGTAATTTTTAACCTTATCTCAAAGTTTAACACCCTCCCCCGTAAACCCATTTTAACTTTAACTGTGGTAACAAATATTTACTATATTTACTATTCATTAAGAACAAAAATTGAAGTGGAATCATTAAAAAACATTAAAATGATGATTCCTAATATTTAATCCATTTTATCAAATTCAATTCCTATAATTTGAATAAAATCATTTTAAAATAAGCATGTGAAATGCAATGAAAAATATTTTTAGAAAAATATTTTTTTAAGCATAAAATTATATTTATTCATATTTTATACCTAGTAAAAAAATTAGATAAATGTAAAATAATTTTATTGAATATATAATATATAAATTTCGTTAAAATCATTCATAAATGGTGATTAATTAATTTATTAAAGAAAAAAATATACTAAGAAAAAAAGTTTTTTTCAGAAAAAGATCTCTTTTTACCTTCAAATGATTTAATTTTAATTTCTAACCAATTTATATCCAATTTATTAATTTTAGAAATGTTTAAAAAATAATTTTTCAAAATTTATTAATTCCAATTCATACCAAATCTAATGGTTTCTTGATAATTGTCAAATTAAATATTAATATTTTAATCGTATATTGCCATTCATTTTAACTCAATGATGCGTATAAAGAAAGATATCAAAGAAATAAAATTTATTTAAAGAGAAATATATCATAAAATATCAGGGTGTTAAAATTTTCCCCCATTAAAATAATTTTTCCCTCGACACTCCTTCACTCCAATTTAAACAGCTAAGTATACTTTTGCCTCATCACATCCTTAAGTTACTATATAGCTTCCTCAAATTTATAGTTTCTCCATAATACTTTGATACAGTGAGTGGTCTTGTTCCGAAACACTTTATCTATTTGATCTATAATATTCATCAGTTTTTCATCATAATAGAGATCATTCTCTAGTTTTATGAACTCTAGTTTAATTATATTTTAAGGATTGAGTATGTACTTCCCTGTGAGAGAGATATATGGAACAAATTGTAAACTTGAGTGAGATTTAGTAAAATCAACAAGAAATACAAAACAATCCTGATCAAATCAATAATTTTTAGGGGATTTAAATGTCTAGGGATTGGATATACCTTATTTAAAAATATCATAACCTTATTCCAAGGATATGTTCATAATAATTCCTTTTCTCCAACATTAAGCTCTATATCTCATCGACAATTATAAGCATAAATTTTATATTGAATTTAAGATTCCTTGATGTGTTATTGAATGGATCTAGAATTCTCTTATATTTCATCAACTATATAATTTATCAATAGATTTATTTCTCCATCTTTATCCCAACACATAGGAGTTCTTCACTTCTTTTTATAGTGGGATTTATACAGTTTCATATGATTTCTCAAGTGAAAAATATTTTTGTAAGAAAATTATACCAAAAGATGGTATTAACCCAACCTAATTTCAAATCAATAGGAAAATATATCAGTATATCTTATATGGTTTATATATTCCTCTTAGACTAACCATATTTCTTAGGATTATATATAGTTATAAAGTTTGACTATATATTCAATGTTTATTGAATACTTTTATAGAACATTGACTTAAACCTCGGATCCCAATCAGATATAATTGAATTTGGTACTCTATGAAAACTTAATGCTTTCTTAATTTATATACTATAAATATGGTCAAGAGATAAATCTTATCTTATGGAAATAAAATGTGCTCACTTTGTATGGTGATTGACTATAAGAAAAATATCATTGTTTCCTTTAGATGTTTTGAGGAGTCTAATAAAAAAATACATGGTAATGTTTTCTCATTTCTATTCTGGTATAGATAATTTTTGTAACATCCCCTTATACTTATATCTCTCATATGTAACTTTCTTACACACCAAACATTGATATATAAAAAATTCAATATCCATTTACATTTTATCCCACCATAAATACTCTTTCATATCTCTATAAATATTCATATTTCTAGGATGGATAAAGAATGATGAACTATGATATTCTTCTAAAAACTCTTTATTATATTCTATTATTTATGAGACACATACTAAATTACTAAACCTTATCATTCTATCACAATAAATTTTGAACTTAGGAATGTTCCTCAACTTATTCTATAATTACATGTCTTCCTTCTATGCCTCTTTAATCCTCACATGGATGTGTGGATTAATATTCATCTAAGAAATATATGATATGTTCTCATTAGTCAATATCTCAAGATACATAATCTACAAATCCATAAATATTGGATCTTATTCAATCCTCATCATAGATAAATTAGCATGTTCCTTATGACTCATAGTATCGTCCACCTTGTTTGATATCCTTGGGTGGTAGTGTATTCAGAAGTCATGATCATTAATCAATTACAATTATCCCCTTTATCTCATATTCAACTCTTTTTATGTGAATGTATACTTAAATATTTTATTATTCTTATATATATCACACCTTTCACCATAAAGATAATGCATCCATATTTTCATTGCAATAATCACCACTACCAGCTCCAAATCATGAGTCGCGTAATTTTTCTTATGCATTTTTAATTTGAGGGAGTTATAAGATTTCACTATTTCATTATAAATGAGGTAAAATTATAGTCTCTTATTCAATTCATAACTATATATCATAAAATATTATACACTATAGGGTAGTGTGAGCATAGGTTCACTGACTTACCTTCTATCTAGTTACTTAAAATTTTCATCGCATTCATATGTCCAAAGGAACTTTGATCCCTTCCGTGTCAACTTGTTTATTAGATTATATAACAATAAGAAATATATAAAATAGGTCTGGTAGTATCCATCCCACCCAAGAAAACTATGGATATAAGTATCCATGATTTTTATGGACTATTTTTCAATAACTTACATCTTTTAAGGATCCACTGATATACCCTCGTTTAAGATTATGTGACCCAAGAATGATAAATTTTGTAACTAGAATTCACACTTTATAAATTTAGAATATTAATTATCTATCCTTAGGGTATTCAAGACAATATTCAAATGATCTTAATTATCTTTCATTCCCTTTTAAATTATAATAATATTATCTTTAAATACTACCACAAACCAATCAAAGTAATCTCTAAAAACTCTACTCGTTAGATCCATGAAGATAATGAGGGAATTGGTAAGTCCAAATGGAATCACTCAAAATTCATAATGACTATACATCATATGTAAGGTTGTACTGTGTATATCCTCAATAATTAAACATAATTTATTATATCTATAATAAATTTAAAACTTGTAAAAATATTAATCTATGCACAGTTGATCAAAAAATTCACCATTACAGGGTAGAGGATACTTGTTCTTGATATTGATCTTGTTAAGTTTTTTATAATCAATGTAAATATGAATTAACCAATATTTATTTTTAAAAAACAATAGGTTCACCCCATAGTTATACACTTGGGAATTTAATCTATTATTAAAATTCTTCTGGTGTTTCTTCTTCAATTCTTGTAACTCAATCAGGGTTATTCTCTATAGACTCTTTGAAATACGTGTAGCACCATGTATGAGTTATATTGAAAACTAAACTTCACAATTTATGGTAAGAATAGAAAATTCTTTAGGAAATACATCATATTTTATCACCAAATAATAATAATATATTTAATATTGTGTATCTCCCCATCCATTGGAGATAAATATCCCCCATGAATAGGTATAAATACCCATACAATGAGAGTATTTTACATTGGATGTTCATATTCATATTCACACTAAAAGATGATCATGTGTTAATTAGGAATATCAAATGTGATTCCCATCACTTGGAAATTGATATGTTATCTATATAAATAAATCTAATCCATTCCCAATATAACATCAAATTCAACTAAAGGGAGAATCATATGATTTAAAGGAATCACATTCCCACAAACTTCTATCAGAAAGGATCTATAAACTTGAGATGTGATCAACCTACCATTAATATTTTTTAATGTTAACTCAACTTCTAATCATTGATGTGGTGATGTGATACCCATAAAAAATTAGATATAAAATAGTGGGTAGATCTATAACAAAATAAGACATTTTCAATTCCAGATTGGATGGTAAGTATACCTTTCACCACCGCGTTATCATGACCCACCTCAAAATTTTTTATTATATGATATTTCCCTTTTCCAATTGTTTTAAGAGTTTTATAACATCAATTTTTATTATTAACCCTTATATTCAGGAACTAATTAGCATAATTTCAAAACTCCTTTTTATTATATCATTAAAGTGTGGTTGGAATATTTGGTTGAGTTTTCTCACCATTCCTTTCATTGATTGTCCTATTCATATCACATCAACATTCATTTTCTCGATTTTAATATTTTCTATAATTAAAACATTTACAAGAACACATATGTAAATTTTTTCAATGCTTACTTCTACACTTCTAGAATAATGGAAAATTAATTTTCTTTCCTCCATGGGTTTTATTATTAGAATTTTCTTCAAATTGCATCTTTATTTTCTTTTCCAAAAAACTATAAGAATAATTAAATTTTCCAATATCTGTTTCTATATTTAGATCACATTGAATGATTTTATCATAGTTATCAAAGTCTCTTTTAATTAATTCCTTTCAAAAACATGGTTTCAATCCACTAAATAATCAATCAATTTTCTTTCAGGGTTGATGATAAAACTCGAAGTGGACCTTTCAATTATTGTGAAATATTCCTCATAGGTACTAATGGATTCATCATAATTCTATTTAAATTCTACGAATTCCTTAGCTGTTTTAGTTTGAAGAGTTAGAGGAAAATACTTATTGAAAATACCTTCTTAAACTCCCCCCATGTCATAGAGTCAATTTTCTCCTCTTACCTCAAATTCCTGATAAGATTCCACCATTGATTTGTTTCTCCTTCCAAATGATATACTTCCTAGATAAATATTTCATGTTTCAAACACTAGATAATTAAGAATATATTTTTAGTGGTATTGATCAATTGATCATCCCCTATTGGATTTGAGGACCCATTGAAAGAATGGGTAAGTTGATTCATGAAAGAATCAATGGTGTGTTGGTCCCTCCTTTTCTCATTTAAAATCTTAGTATGATTCATGGATTGAGGTATTTTTTTGATAATAGAAATAATTTTTTTTATCTCATCCAATATATAGTTTAATTCCTCGTTACAATCTCCATTGAATTCGTTGTTAGGAAAATTCCTTCTAGTTTTAGTTATTGAATAAAACCAAAAAAATATATAGTGGGGGTATAAAATATCAATAATTAGAGTAAACAATATAATTATTAGGAAAATAATTCTTATGATGTCCTAAATTATGAAACCATATTTCAAACCATGAATCATTAATTTTATCTCATATAACTATGGATTTTAATATGTTTTCATGGATTCTATCTATGAAATCCTCATAATGGTTCATAAAGAGAATGTGAATTATCCAAAACATGTACCTTGGGAGTGTCTAGACAAATGTTTATTCTTAGGACAACTCATCATGCACTAGTGATGATCAACTTAATACCTAGTCTTCCCATTTCAGAGTTGTTAACTCTAAGTGCATCTATTCTATAGATGAATCCACTTTCTCGTATCCAAAGAGGGATATATTTTCTAGGAAACCCACACTCTTTTATTTACCATAACATAGGATATTATCCTATAATTAGACATGTCCTTTGGGTTTTTACAATAGTTATATAATCCTAATATCCAAAAATAAATAAACCCTACTCTGATTCCAACTAAAGAAACTCAGTCACAATATACATAAATATTGTATCATCTTAGATAAATATTCAATACATTTCACAATAATACAAAACTGAGGACCATAATGGTTTAGTATATTTAGATAATAGATTTATAGTTGTATACTTATTAGACATAACCTACTTATAATACTTCATTATAACTAAGGTAAATTATAACATAAGAAAAGGTGATATAAAATTCCAAATAAAGGTAAACATAGGAGATATCAATCAATGATCATAAGTGAGAAAAAATATAAGGGTATAATAATATGATCATAACTTATGAAACTCATACCTAATAATCGAAAGATCATTAATCATGATTCATGTCATAAGTCTTTTTCATCACAAAATTCATAGGTCATAAGAGTGAAAAATCATTAATAATCTATCATAATCCATGAGAACATATCGTAAAATTAATACATAAGTTTTTATCATACACATAATCATAGAAAATAATTTCATTAGTCAAGGATCACTGATAAGACTATCATAGTGGATTGGGTTCACTCCATGTTCCATCATTTACTTATTCAAGTTTCACTCCTAATATTTTCATATTATTTAGAGTCTATAACTGAAATGGGTTGAATCCACATTCTAGTCTATATTATCTCATTAGATATCATCATTTACCTACTGTGTTGGAGGGATATATAATTATAATCCCACTGGTCATATAATTGAGACCATACATATATGTGACACAAGATCATAAAATATTCATCAATTTATCATATCATAACCGATAGAAAGGAAATTGGTTTCATAAACATTCTATCATTTCATCATAGCATAACTTATGTAAAATAAATTAGTCTTATAAACTTTTCATAATTACCTAACCCATGGAAAAGAAATGAGTTTCATATAATTATCATTAAATCATCATCATTATAAGAAATAAATATAAATTAATTTTATTGTACCATAAAATTATATTCCTATTAAATCATATCAATCCTTAAATTATTTTAACATATATTAAATATACATTTAAAGGAACTTTAAAGTATTTCGTTGAAAATTGGATTAATACCCTTTTCTTTCGATATATTTAAGAAACTAAAATTCATAAAATACTGAAAAAAATATTTTCTCTAAAAATAACAATAGAAACTTTTAAATGAATCTTCAAACCAAATAATATTCATGAGTTTGGGAAAATCCCTCTATGTGGTAAATGTAAAAACAAATATTACTTTCACACTTTTTATAAAAATTTGTAAATAACTAGTTCTAGAAATGTTGTAAGGATTCCATTTAAAACCTTGGAAAAGATATTAAAATATGGTAAAAATGAATTTAACCAATAATTGGGTCATATAAAATAACATTCTTTAAAACATTTTAAATAACATGAACATGGAAGAAAACTTTCGTCGATCCGGGGAAATGTGGTTGGTTCTTTTAAAAATATTTCCTCAATCATTTTTAGTACCAAAGAGATTAAAATGGAACTATTACTTGAAAATTAAAGGAATAAACATAGTATAAGAGAATATATGGGTTTTAAAGGATAATATCTATATAATTTCTCTCAATTTATATTTATCATATATAATCTCAAAAATAAATAAGATTGTAACATAAACCCTTACATCAAGTCCTATTATACTTCATTCATGTTCAAAACTCCTGTATAATAAATATAAATATATTATAAATATATTACAGAATGATATTTATACATAACATTCAATGTATCATTCCTTATTAATTTTCAATTATCCTTTTATTTACAATTTCTTCATTAAAATAACATTCGAGTGAAAATAGTCCATTTTACATGCATGTTTCAGTTCGATGATTAGATTAATTGCACCTTAATCATGGTTTCATCATATCCAGAATGATAATAATTACATGATTATAATATTTAATCATTATATACACTTTTATAAACATTAATTTAATTAAGTGATGAAAAATTAACTATATCACTTCATGGAGACGATAGTCTATACATACGCATAGGTGTTGTTTTTATTTTTCAATGGATGGAATGAAAGAAAGGTAAATTATAATATACCATTATAAAATAATAATTTTATCATAAAAATAATATATGTTTATTAAATATATCATTATTATAATACATGTAAAGATGAAATTAAAAATTAATAATATTGCTTCGTGAAGGTGGTAGTCTGCATTATGCACAAGCGACGTTATCATTTTCCAATGGATGAAAATGATATAGGGAATGATTCTCCCATAATCATAATAACATCTAAATATATTTATAATGTTGGAGTAATTATGTTATGATGGATACAATATGTTTAGATGAAGTATAATAATAAATACACATTTAAATATTCAGGTATGATGATTACCTCTTCTTTGAGATACCCCTTTTGGCTTATATCTTAAGCCTTATTAAGATGGTATTAGGGGAAGAAAATATCTCAATAAAAATGTTAAGTAATCTAGGAAGTTTTCCAAGCATATCTTGGTGTATATAGATGGCTCAAATTATATTAATAAGTAGAGAGAATAGGTTCCCTTTTATATGTGTGTAGAGTGATAAACATGGAATTACTTAAAATATTTAAATAATATAAAGTCATTTTATTAGGAATGTGAAAAAAATGTCCCCCAAATATAATATAGGATTATATTAGGTAAAAATATATACAAAAAAAATATGTATAAAAGTTTAAATTTCATTTTTACCCTTTTCTCTTAGTTTACCCCCCCCCCCCCCCCACCCCCCGGTCAACCCCTTTTAACCCAAACCATGGTAACAAGTTTTCAAAATTTTGACTATTCATTATGACCAAAAATGAAAGTGGCCTTATTAAAAAAATTATGATCCCAAATATGGGATTTGTTTTATCAAATTATTTTTCTATAGGTGGCATAAATTCAATTTAAAATAATCATACAAAAAGCAATGAAAACCATTTTTATAAAAATGCATTTGTAAGCATAAAACTTGATTTATTATTATTTCATGCCCAGTAAAAACCATTAGATGAATATTAAAAAAATTATATAATATATAATCTCTAAATTTAATTAAAATTATTCATCATTGGATATTAATTTAATTTATTAATATAAAAACATATTAAAATCATAAAGGTTGTTTTTCAGGAAAAAAACATCCCTTTTTACCTTCAAATGATTTTATTTTCATTTATAACCAATTTAAAACCAATAAATTAATTTTATACATTTTTAAATAATACTTTTTTATAATTTAGTTATTCATATTCATACACATCAATCCAATAACTAATTGATAAATGTTATATTAAATAATAATATTTTAATAGTATCTCGTGATTCGTTTAAACTTAGTGTTACATGTAAAGAAATATATTAAAGAAATAAAGTTTATAAAAGAGAAATATAACATCAAATATTTGGTTGTAATAGATGATGAACACTAGTGTATATGAAGAGGAAACCATATCCTAAATTGGTAGAGTTAACTCATCCTCATCCTAACTTTTGAAATCCTACATTTCTAATGTTCAATGGTATGGAAGATCTCAAGTAGTATGTCACTCATTTTTATTTTTAATGAAACCCTATGTTGGAAACACGAGAGAAGTGGTAGGAATAAAATATTATATGCTTCATCCTAATATTATAAGGACCTGTGTTTTTATATTATTTTAGTTTTCTAGGCGGTTCTATTACTAATTATCAATATCTTCGGTAGAAATTACTTTACTGGTTCAAATCATCACTAATAAAAACAACTTTCCTTAACCGAAAATATTTTAATTATCCGGAAAATAATAGGGTTTTATATTTCATCACTAAGTGTAGAGTCTTGACCTATTCCATGAATATAAAACTTTTTTAATATTAGTTTTTAGAGATATATATAGAGAGTCATATGGATGATATGCAGAAGTTATTCATTCCCCTAAAATATCCTAGAGGATTTTACAAGTTTACAAAATAGAATGGTGGTTGGAAGATACCATTCAGAAATCCAAGTACAAACCTCAATTTGTATCATGAACATGTGATAAATAAACTAGTATTATAGAAACTACAACCATCATACTAAATCCATAATTGATTCCAACTATAACCCCTAATAATACTCACTACCATGTGATACCTCCTCTTAAACAACAATAAAAATATTAACTGAACCCTCGTCAAGATGGAAGGAAAGTGAAATTTTTCCAAAACTATGAAAACCATATGATTAATGTTTATTCCTTACAAAAGGAGTAAGTTCCAAGAATTTTCATCACCACCCTGGAGAGGAACTTGGTTACACTACAAGAGATCAAGAGACTCAATTAATTCAGTCTGAATGGAAATACTAATCAATTCCATTTCAATCAAACTTTAATGAACAATATCTAATAATGTTTCATCTTTGATTACTTTCTCTAAAATATAATTTACTCTTACCATGTAAATTTGGGAAAAACCCCGGTTGAGGTGGCATGTGTCTCTACTACCCTATGACATACCCATTATTAAATAAAGAATTATTTATCTTAATTCAATATTATAAATAATAATAATATTAATAAAACTAATTGTAATTAAATTATCATTTAAAATGGGTAAATAAATGAAAACATTACAGTTTTCAAGCTTATGTTATAATATTAAATTGTTATTTTCAATAAATAAAATTTTTATATAAATATGGTATTATTAAAAGAATATTTTAAAATGAATCTATAAATCATTTTTGAAACTAAAATGTTTATAAAAAAATACTTAAAATCATGTAAATTAGTTTTATCAAACAACTTGTATTTAGAATATTATTATGAATACTAAAGATAATAGTTTAAGATAATAATAAATAGATAAATTTTTAATTAAAGGTAATTTTTGAAATTATTGATACATATATTAAAAAAATAAAAAACATTATTTTAAGGAAAATATATTTAATTATAAATATAACTAAAGTTTTGAATTATATATAAAATAGAAAATTATTGTAATTTGTTTAATAAAGTTATAAAATAATAATATTATTATTATTATTATATAAAATTTTAATTTCTATGAAGAATATTATATTGATATTATAATTATTATTTTAGTAAAATATATTTATGAATATGATTTTGAAAAAAATTAAATAATGATTATAAAAAAATATAAATCTGAATAAATGAGTTTCTTGTGAGGCGTTGAAAGGGTAGTGTTAGAAAGGGGGGACATGTCTTCATCGATTCCAATGAGACAAGTAGAGTCTTGAGAGAGTTTTGACAAGTCAATTGTCGAACTCAAACTTAGATGAAGGGATGTTGAAGCTGTTGGTGGAGTCGCGGACCTAGATATCGAGCGTAGATCTCAACCTTGAGTGCAAGATCAACCATGGATGAGGTTTCAGGAGTCCTAGTTCAGTTGTTCGGGAAATAGGAGTCCAAATCTGATCAGTTATGGTTATGAACTCAAATCATTTACTTCCTCCTGTATAAATATTCTCATATCTTCTAAGGTAGACATTTTTTTATTAATTTTGGTATCTGCATCTTCACAAAAATATTCTCTATTTGATCGAATCTGATGTATTAATACCTCGTTTTTCCTTACCTTTGTTTTTCTTTATCCAGAGGGATATGCTACTAATTTTTAAATGTGTTTCAATAATTTGGATTGGATCAATATTCGGTGGGATTGAGTGTCTCTATTCTTCACCTTAACTCTATCAATGACGTCTTTTTTTAACATAATTATTTTTTCAACACCTACATCAATTTTCAATGATTTATGTTTTTCATATTTTTGAGCCTGTCAAGCTTCATGATGGTTAAAATCGAATTTGAATCAATCAAAATTAATTATTTCTTTTCAGAATATATAATATAGATATATTTTTAATTGTGCTTGTTCAACAAGTTTATCATTCAAACCACACCTTTTATGTAACATCTCAAGTAAGTAATGGATAATAGATATTTTTATCTATGTCTATTTATGAATCAGATAGTTTTTTAGAGGCTTAAAATGAGAATAAATCCAATCTTAAGCATGGAATACAGTAATATTTTTTAAAAGATTGTTTTACTGCCTTTTGATGGCAAACCATTTTTAAATCAAACTTTTGACAATTTTATGATCTCTATTTGTTAAAATAAACATATTATTTATGATTGTGACATTGAAATTTACATTGGATAAATTTTTGGTATTTTTCTGACAATGTTCATTTTTTAATGAATAGTGAAAAATACTGTATTTTACATCAAAACGGCTTTTTCATCTAATTTAATTATATGGTTAGATTATTTTTTACTTGGTTTTAAAGTTTAAATAGAATATATTTTTACCATGTAATCCAATGGTGTTCATTGGGATTAATTTCACTTTTAAATTGGGCATAAACAAGTGCCAAACTTTTCATAGATATTGTTTTAAAAAAACCCGCTATTTGTTTTGACAATGGAAATTATTTTTAAATTAATTATTGCAATTTATATGTTTGTAATTTGGTAAAATTGATTCCATATTTGGAATCATAAGGTCCAAATTATGTAATTAAGACTCTTGTTTTTGGACATTATGAATAGTAACAACAGTAATTATCTTTAATTATCTTGATTAATGAGTAATTGGGTAGTTAATGAAAATAAAATAATATCATAATAATAATAAATGAAACCAAAATGTGTCCTAATGATACTGGTTGTCTCATGGCCGACCATGGGATGCCTTGTGCCAAACTTGGGGACCCCATGGAATCACTTTTGTGTGAAAGTGACTTTTATCTTTTTATTTTTAAAGAAAGTTAAATATAACAAAGAATGTATCACCTGAGTAAAAAAAAATTAATTTTGTCTACATAAATGATATTTTGGACTATAAATATTCATTGGAAATCTAAAACGATTTCCTACATCATTATATTTGTTTCATAATTTTTAGACATTAAATAAATAAATTATTTATGACATCATGATGATGCAGTGGTTACCTCATTAATAAAGGATTTAAATAAAATGAAAAGATAATGTTAAAAATATAACTTACACTTGTCAAAGACCTATTGGATGAGTATATTTCGAACCATTATCACCTTATCCTCGAAATAAATCAATGTGGGACCTTTAAAATCCGAAACACATTTGAAAATAAAGTAACATTTTGTAAATTTCCAAAAGTGCCCCTCCTCTCCTCTTATAAAAGGCCCCCACCTCTACCTCCTTACCCACACCTCTCAAGCCTTTGGCTCGGCCAACCCCTGTCCATTTTGTCTCTACACATCCCTCTCTAACTCTTAGAAGCCTCACTTTGGGCAGAAGTCTTCCCAAAGAAGCCTTTGAGCTCAAATCAAAAAGAGTTACCAGATTTAAAGGTAATGTCTTCTCTTGTGTTATTATGTTTTATTTTTCTTCTCCAACCCCCTAAACTCTTTTTATTCATTTCTTTTGTAACAACTCCAGTATATTCAATATACTAGGGTTTTGTTATAAGAATAATTCTAGCTACACTTACACACACCTACATCTAATGGTTAAAGAACATACGGTTTCTGTGGATGGTGAATTTCTGCCTCACGAAACGATGATTGTTCAATATTCTTTTAACACCTTAAAAGGTGTCCATTAAGATGTAACTATATTTATATATGATATATAATATGTTTATGTTTTCCTTAAGATTCTTTATTTTTCATTTATGGCATACCTTTATGTCTTCCATTATGGGTACACGCGATATCTTCATTTTAGGAAGTGCGGACTACCGCCCCCTTAAAGTGATTTGATTCGTTAATACCATATGTGGTACATATAAAGGATAGATTTAATGATATTATATATGATACCATACTGGAATTATAATACTATTATGTATCATTGTGTTTTAATTCCATTAAAGTATGAGGTATAAATGAAAGTAGCGTTCATGCGTACGTACGGCTTACCGTCTCCATGAACGGTGCATTTCATTTCTTATCCCCAAATATAATGTACTATTATAAGTACATATATATAATGGATATATATGATTTATGTTACATCTAAATGATGAATATAATTCTGGAATTAAAATATACATATCTCTCATTTAGTTTTAATTCCATTAATATGACATAGAAATGAAAGTAGCGTTCATGCGTACGTACGGCTTATCATCTCCATGAACGGTGCATTTCATTTCTTACCTCTAAATGTTATGTAATATTATAAATTCATGTATATACTAGATATATATGATATATATGGCATCTACATCATGAATATCATTCTTTAGATAATGGATATTTGACTACGTGAGCAACTTATAAATATAAGAAGTTCATTTTTGACTCAAGTACCAATGATCGTTAAAACGACCGTTATAAACTTAAATAATAACATAGTGTTCATGACATGGTAATAAATGATATAAAAGGAATAATGAACTTTAAAAAGTTTCTTATACAAGTAGAAATTAACTCAAGTTTATTATTCAAGAGATTAAAGAACGATCAAGTCAAGTCGGATACGAGGTAAGGGAACTTCTTAACCCAATTTCTGTTCTTTGGGTTAATCTCCTACTTTCAAATTATGTCATGATATTATTATTTCCTATGTTGTATTTTTACTTTCTTTATGTGTAATTATGGTGAATACACATAATAGATCTATTTTATTTAAAAAATGATCTTTGTATGGGACTTCGTCTCAATCTCCTTTCATTGAGGCATATTATGTTTTATACACAACTTTATTTTATACGGTGTATAAACCCATTTGACTTTTATGTTTATCCAAAAGGAATATTTTTTATATGAATCATTTTACTAAACGAAAAAAGGGAATGTTTTTGTCTTATGTATGCGGCGACAACGACTTCTCTGCCGCCGTGACCATTATTTGAGTTTCGGCTTCCTCTACAAGCCATACCTTCTTTTTTAAATGAAAAATAAATACCATGTTTTACTTTTATTTTATTTTGGTATTGAAAATGGTTTTCATAATGTTTTTATATCAATGTGTTGTATTGATATCTTGTGATTGAAAAGTGGAAATGTTATGTTTCCTTTATGCATGTTTTATGTGATACGATTATGTTATGGTTCTTGGGCATTATTATGAAGACGGGTGGTTTCGTGATAAACTAAGGGCGGGTGAGCCCGATATAGCTCTCCAATGCATTGGGTAACGCGAAGGAGTTAAACGTTAAGGTTTCTCCGAAGAGATTTAGGGAATATACTGTGATGGGTATTCCAAACGTAACCAAGAGGGTTACTCACTACATAAGAATGTTATGAATGACTCAAGTTACCTTTATGTCTTATGATTTCTATGATTTATTCATGATTTGTAAGGTATGTTAAAGTGCTTATGTTTTATGGGTAAAGTATGATTTCGTTCTTATGTATATATGTACTCATGTTTCCTTTCCATATTTTTATATCCCTTACTGAGCTTTTTATGCTCATCCCAAGCTTTTGAAATGTTTTACATAGGTCATGGGAAAGGTACATGATATGATGATAGTGTCAAGGAAGTGTCAAGAAAGAATCCATGTTTTATTTTAAATATGTTTCTGTTGATGGGAAAAATTAATACCATATTTTATGTAACCACTTTGTTTAAATGTGGAATGTAATGCAAGTTTTATGATCTAATTCTCTAAAACTCTAAACCTGAAAAGATCCTCAATGTGTAATCTTATAATAACTCAAGATTAAGTAATGCTTAAGGCTGGGTCCTTATAGTTGGTATCAGAGGTCAGTTTAGATAACATTAGGAGTTAGAATTCTATTAAATGATTATCTAAAAATATTTTGTTTATGGTCAAATTGAAATGATATAACATTTGAAGATTACCATGTTGTTTCGCCTAAGATATTTCTGTGTTAAGAATGGTTTTTCGTAGAGGAAACATAGAAGCTTTTTTGGGAAGGCATACTGAGGGAAATGACTTTCCAAATCAGCATACTGAGATGGTCAGAGTCAGAATTGAACAGTTTGTTGCAGTGATGTCTCAGTTGACTCATGTGATAAATCGTGGTTGTGTTATTGATGATATTTTGGTGTTTTATAAAAGTAAAGAGGAGCATGAAAGTCATTTAAGGGTTATTTTGAAAACCTTAAAAGAACAGAAATTGTATGGGAAATTCAGAAAGTGTGAGTTTTGGTTGCAAAAAAATTTCTTTCCTTGGTCACATTGTTTCTAAAGATGGGATAACTGTTGATCCTAGAAAAACAAAGGTTGTTGAAGAATGGCCAAGACCCACAAATTTAACCGAGATCCGTAGTTTCCTTGGTTTGGCAGGCTATTACCGAAGGTTTGTTAGAAATTTTTCACGGTTATCTAGTCCAATGACTAATCTAACTCGTAAGGGTGTCAAGTTTATCTGGACAAAAGAATGTGATGATTATTTTCAAGAATTGAAAAGAAGATTGGTGAATGCTCCAGTTTTGACACTACCTTTCAGGAATGTGGAGTTTGTTATCTATAGTGAGGCTTCATTGAAAGGACTTGGTTGCATCCTAATGCAGAATGATTAGGTAATTGCTTATGCTTCATGACAGTTGAAAACTCATGAGGTAAATTACCCTACACATGATTTGGAATTAGCTGCTGTTGTTTTCTCTTTAAAAATTTGGAGGCATCATTTGTATGGAGTAAAGTTTGAAATATATACCGATCACAAAAGTTTAAAGTATATATTCACTCATAAAGAATTGAACATGAGACAGAGGAGATGGCTGGAATTAATCAAGGATTATGATTGTACAATTCATTACCATCCGGGAAAAGAAAATAAAGTGGCTGATGCTTTGAGTCGAAAGAGTAATGCTTCATTAATAATGTTGCATTTGGAACGTGATCCCTTGGTTAAGGATTTGATGAAGTTTGGCATAGAAGTTGTTGGTGTAGGATGTTCTTATTTTTTGTTTCAGGTGTCAGTGAAATCTTCTCTATCAGACAGAATTAAACAAGCATAGAAGTAAGACAGCGAGTTGCAGAAAAAGGTAGAGCTGGTTCAGAAGGGTAAGTTGCCTGAATTCAATATTGATAATGATTTTGTTTTGAGATTTGGGAAGAGATTGTGTGTGCTGTGTTATTTACATTTGAAGAGAGATTTGTTATGTGAAGCTCATAGTTCTCCGTTTTCAGTTCATCCTGGAAGTACTAAGATGTATAGAGATCTGCGGGAGTATTATAGGTGGGATGGAATGAAAAGAGATATTGCTGATTTTACAGTAAAGTGTTTGACTTTTCAACAGGTTAAAGCAGAGCGGCAGTTACCGAAAGGGATGCTTCAGCCTTTACCAGTACCAGAATGGAAATGGGAAAATATATCCATGGACTTCGTTGTGGGATTGTCGAAGACACCTCGAGGTAAAAATGCAATCCAGGTTATTGTTGATCGCTTGACTAAATCTGCTCATTTCCTTGCCATACGAGATACTTTTTCCCTAGATCAACTTTCTCGTTTGTATCTTAAAGAGATAGTCAGGTTACATGGAGTTCCTCTCTCCATTGTATCTGATTGTGATCCTAGGTTCACTTCTAACTTTTGGAAAGTCCTTCAGAAGTCGTTGGGTACTGAATTAAATTTTAGTACATCTTTTTATCCTCAATCAGATGGGAAATCAGAACGAACAATTCAGACTTTGGAGGATATGCTACATTCTTGTTAGATGGATTATTAGAGAAGTTGGGACCAACATCTTTCTTTGGTTGAGTTTTCTTATAATAACAGTTTTCATTCCAGTATACATATGGCACCATTTGAGGCATTATATGGTAAACGGTGTCGAACTCCAAATTTCTGGGATGAAGTGGGTGAATGGAAGCTGATGGAACCAGAATTGGTAGAAGAGATGGCAGAAAAAGTTCAGTTGATTCAGAAACACATGAGAACATCTCAGAGCAGGCAGAAGAGTTATGCGGATAATCGGAGGAAGGATCTATCTTTTGAGGTAGGTGATCATGTTTTTCTCAAAGTCTCACCATGGAAAAGTGTGATGCGATTTGGTAAGAAAGGAAAGTTGAGTCCAAGTTTCATTGGACCATATGAAATTTTGGAGAGAGTTAGATTAGTTGCATACCGAGTGGCTTTACCTCCGAGTTTATCTCAGGTACACGATGTTTTTCATGTTTCAATGTTAAGGAAGTATATTCCAGATCCATCTCATGTTTTGAGTACAGAGGTAGTTCAGTTGGAAGAGAACCTATCTTATAAGGAACAACTGGTCCAGATTCTTGACCACAGGGAGCAAGTGTTATGGAATAAGGTGACTCATCAGGTAAAGGTTTTGTGAAAAAACCACGTGGTTGAAGAGGCAACATGGGAATCTGAAAATACAATGAGGGATAAATACCCCCACTTATTCGATAAGTAAATAAATTGCGAGGACACAATTTTAAAAAGGGGGGAAGGATGTAACATCCCAAGTAAGTAATGAATAATAGATATTTTTATCTATGTCTATTTATGAATTAGATAGTGTTTTAGAGGCTTAAAATGAGAATAAATCCAATCTTATGCATGTAATACACTAATATTTTTTAAAAGATTGTTTTACTGCCTTTTGATGGAAAACAATTTTTAAATCAAACTTTTGAAAATTTTATTATCTCTATTTGTCAAAATAAACATATTATTTATGATTGCGACATTGAAATTTACATTGAATAAATTTTTGGTATTTTTCTGACAATGTTCATTTTTTAATGAATAGTGAAAAATACTGCATTTTACATCAAAACTGCTTTTTCATCTAATTTAATTATATGGTTAGATTATATTTTTAATTGGTTTTAAGGAGTAAATATAATATATTTTTACCATGTAATCCAATGGTGGTCATTGGGATTAATTTCACTTTGTAATTGGGCATAAACAATTGTCAAACTTTTCATAGATATTGTTTCAAAAAAACCCGCTATTTGTTTTGACAACGGGAATTATTTTTAAATTAATTATTGCAATTTATATATTTGTAATTTGGTAAAATTGATTCCATATTTTTAATGATAAGGTCCAAATTATTTAATTAATACTCTTTTGTTTTTTGGACATTATGAATAGTAATGACGGTAATTATCTTTAATTATCTTGATTAATGAGTAATCGGGTAGTTAAGGAAAATAAAATAATATCATAATAATAAAAAATGACACCAAAATGTGTCCTAATGCTACTGGTTGTCTCATGGCCGACCATGGGAGGCCTTGTGCCAAACTTGGGGACCCCATGGAATCACTTTTGTGTGAAAGTGACTTTTATCTTTTTATTTTTAAAGAAAGTTAAATATAACAAAGAATGTATCACCTGAGTAAAACATTTTTAATTTTGTCTACATAAATGATATTTTGTACTATAAATATTCATTGGAAAGCTAAAAAGATTTAATACATCATTATATTTCTTTAATAATTTTTAGACATTAAATAAATTAAATTATTTATGACATCATGATGATACAGCGATTACATCATTAATAAAGGATTTAAATAAAATTAAAAGATAATGTTAAAACTATAAATTAAACTTGTCAAAGACCTATTTGATGAGTATATTTAGAACCCTTATCACCTTATCCTAGAAATACATTAATGTGGGATCTTTAAAATCCGAAACTCATTTGAAAATAAAGTAACATTTTGTAACTTTCCAAGAGTGCCCCTCCTCTCCTCTTATAAAAGGCCCCCACATCTACCTCCTTACCCACACCTATCAAGCCTTTGGATCGGCCAACCCCTGTCCATTTTGTCTCTACACATCCCTCTCTAACTCTTAGAATCCTCACTTTTGGCAGAAGTCTTCCCAATGAAGCCTTTGAGCTCAAATCAAAAAGAGTTACCCGATTTAAAGGTAGTGTCTTCTCTTGTGTTCTTATGTTTTATTTTGCTTCTCCAACCCCCTAAACTCTTTTTATTCATTTCTTTTGTAACAACTCCAGTATATTAAATATACTAGGATGTTTTTATAATAACCATTCGAGCTACACTGACACACACCTACATCTAATGGTTAAAGAACATATTGTTTCTGTGGATGGCGAATTTCTGCCTCACGAAATGATGATTGTTCAATATTCTTCTAACACCTTCAAAGGTGGCCATTAATATGTCACTATATTTATATATGATATATAATATGTTTATTTTTTCCTTAATCTTCTGTATTTTTCATTTATGGCATACCTTTATGGCTTCCATTATGGGTATACGCGATATCTTCATTTTAGGAAGTGCGGACTACCGCCCCCTCAAAGTGATTTGATTCGTTAATACCATATGTGGTATGTATAAAGGATAGATTTAATGATATTATATATGATACCATACTGTAATTATAATACTATTATGTATCATTATGTTTTAGTTCCATTAAAGTATGAGGTAGAAATGAAAGTAGTGTTAATGCGTATGTACGGCTTACCGTCTCCATGAACGGTGCATTTCATTTCTTATCCCCAAATGTAATGTACTATTATAAGTACATATATATAATGGATATATATGATTTATTTTACATCTAAATGATGAATATAATTCTGTAATTAAAATATACATATCTCTCATTTAGTTTTAATTCCATTAATATGACATAGAAATGAAAGTAGTGTTCATGCGTACGTACGGCTTACCGTCTCCATGAACGGTGCATTTCATTTCTTACCTATAAATGTTATGTAATATTATAAATGCATGTATATACTGGATATATATGATATATATGGAATCTACATCATGAATATTATTCTTGAGATAATGGATATTTGTCTACGTGAACAACTTGTAAATATAAGAAGTTCATTTTTGACTCAAGTACCAATGATCATTAAAATTACCGTTATAAACTTAAATAATAACATAGTGTTCATGACATGGTAATAAATGATATAAAAGGAATAATTAACTTTAAAACGGTTCTTAAGCAAGTATAAATTAACTCAAGTTTATTATTCAGGAGATTAAAGAACGATCAAGTCAAGTCGGATACGAGGTAAGGGAACTTCTTAACCCATTTTCCGTTCTTTAGGTTAATCTCCTACTTTCAAATTATGTCATGATATTATTATTTACTATGTTGTATTTTTAATTTCTTTATGTGTAATTATGGTTAATACACATAATAGATCTATTTTATTTAAAAAATGATCTTTGTATGGGACTTCATCTCAATCTCCTTTCATTGAGGCATATTATGTTTTATACACAACTTTATTTTATACGGTGTATAAACCCCTTTGAATTTTACGTTTATCCAAAAGGAGTCTTTTTTATACGAAGCGTTTTACTAAATGACAAAAGGTAATTTTTTTGTCGTACGTATGCGGCGACAACGACTTCTCTACCGCCGTGACCATTATTTGAGTTTCAACTTCCTCTACAAGCCATACCTTCTTTTTTAAATGAAAAATAAATACCATGTTTTACTTTTATTTTATTTTGGTATTAAAAATGGTTTTCATAATGTTTTTATATCAATGTGTTGTATTGATATCTTGTGATTGAAAAGTGGAAATGTTATGTTTCCTTTATGCATGTTTTATGTGATACGATTATGTTATGGTTCTTGGGAATTATTATGAAGACGGTTGGTTCTGTGATAAACTAAGGGCGGGTGAGCCCGATATAGCTCTCCAATGCATTGGGTAACGCGAAGGAGTTAAACGTTAAGGTTTCTCCGAAGAGATTTAGGGAATATACTGTGATGGGTATTCCAAACGTAACCAAGAGGGTTACTCCCTATGTAAGAATTTTATGAATGCCTCAAGTTACCTTTATGTCTTATGATTTCTATGATTTATTCATGATTTGATGAGTTATGTTAAAGTGCTTATGTTTTATGGGTAAAGTATGATTTCATTCTTATGTATATATGTACTCATGTTTCCTTTCCATATTTTTATATCCCTTACTAAGCTTTTTATGCTCATCCCAAGTTTTTGAAATGTTTTCCACAGGTCAAGGGAAAGGTACATGATATGATGATAGTGTCAAGGAAGTGTCAAGAAAGAATCCATGTTTTATTTTAAATATGTTTCTGTTGATGGGAAAAATGAATACTATCTTTTATGTAACCACTTTGTTTAAATGTGGAATGTAATGCAAGTTTTATGATCTAATTCTCTAAAACTCTAAACCTGGAAAGATCCTCAATGTGTAATCTTGTAATAACTCAAGATTAAGTAATGTTTAAGGCTGGGGACTTATATTTTATTTATTTCGATTCATTTCATAGGCTTAGTTTTTTTATTATCTGTCTATTTAATTTATAATTTCAGATCCATCTCCGAAATCTTATTCTCAGACACTATGACTGAATGTTTAAATATACATTTCTTATATCCACTTGAACTACAATCCAATAAACTAATTAATATCAATCATCAAGTTTAAAATAAACTATATAAATTAAGAAGAAACATTATGACTATAAATAGAGTGGGGAGAGGTAGTATGAGAGGAAGTTAGAGTGCCATATTTTTATGTGTGTTATGTTGTGCTATGTTTTTCGGTTGTGAGAGTATGATAAGTGAGAAGTGGAAATGGAAGTATTATTGGGATTTCCATATTCAGTAAGAGATTTAGGTTTTATAAGGAAAATTTTATTTCAAATATTTCTATTTTGACAAATATATTTGGTTATAATTTTAATTATGTTAAAATTATTCTACCAAGTGGGTTTAATCTAAAAATACTACGTATGAGAAATTATGATCGTAAATTCTAATTTGGTAAGGTATATACTATTAATTAATTTTTCTCCATATTATGATTTATAATTTCTCGAATTAAAAAGAGATTCGTCTATCTATGTATGTTTATGAGAAATTTTATTTTTAGTAAGGGAATTCATTTAATTAAATTACATTTTAATTTTTTGGAGTTAAGGGTTTTGTTTTTCCTTAAAAAATATTATGAATATATGTGTTTCAATTACATATATATGTGTGTGTGTCGGTATCATTACCAAACTCCAAGAATGTTTTCTTCAAGGATTTCTAAATATTTAAATATTTTTATTTCATGTTTTATACTTATATGAAATCCAAGTTCACATTTGTAATTCATGAATTGGATATGTGTGTTTTTGTTTAATTTGTATGTTTATGATTTATATATATACTTATGTGTCTATATATATTTAAGAATTACTTTTCACACTTCAAATAAATTATGTAAGTATCTTACATGGGTGTAAGACGTATGGGTATGTATTAATCAAACACAAAAATGAATTATTCAGCGTTCAAGATCATTGAATTCTAATTTCAGTTGTGATTACGTGTATATAGATGTGTATGTATATGTATATGTATATGTATATGTATATGTATATGTATATGTATATGTATATGTATATGTATATGTATATGTATATGTATATGTATATGTATATGTATATGTATATGTATAGGTATATGTATAGGTATATGTATAGGTATATGTATATGTATATGTATAGGTATATGTATATGTATATGTATATGTATATGTATATGTATATGTATATGTATATGTATATGTATATGTATATGTATATGTATATGTATATGTATATGTATATGTATATGTATATGTATATGTATATGTATATGTATATGTATATGTATATGCATATGTATATGTATATGTATATGTATATGTATATGTATATGTATATGTATATGTATATGTATATGTATATGTATATGTATATGTATATGTATATGTATATGTATATGTATATGTACATGTACATGTATATGTATATGTACATGTATATGTATATGTATATATGTACTTCTTAAAGTTATGTTCTTACAAACTTATATTTATCTCCATGGAATGATGAGTGTATAAGAAATGAAAATTTGATAATTTCATGTGAGACATACAATTATCTATTTCTTGTGATTATTATTGTTATTAATTTATATATTCAAGTAATTATTTCATGCATAAAGTCAATTAAAAAATATGTATTGATATTTTTAATATCAATTTTTTAAAATGGTTGAATTTATAACAATATGCAAACATATATTTCATAAAATTTTGGGTACATGGATGTTTATGAAAAGTCTATGTATAAAGAGTTTTGGTTATGATCAAACTTGCAATTAATATACAATGGAAGTTCATATATTTATATATATACAAACTCATATATATAAATATAAGTGTAATGTTTATTTTAACGCAGTGACATGTTTTCAAAATCACAAACTCCAGTGAAAGTATATATAAGTAAAGCAAGCTTAAAAAATGTTTTTAGAAAATCCAAAACTTGATATTTTAAATATGGTATGGAATTGGAGAGTGAACTCAACCTTCATTAAGTGGTTAGGCCCAAGATAGCCTTCAATATTTCAATTCTTCACAAAATTGTTTTCAAAATATTGCATATTGTTTTCTAAAAATAAATTGATTATAATAAAATCACTTTTTGAATGTAAGTAATTTTGATAATGATATAGTATTTTTCAAGTATAAATAATTTCAATTAATCTTTCAAAAGGTATTTCAGAAATTATTTTTATGTAATTATCTAAATAATTTTCTAAATAATTTATCAAAGTTATTTTCAAGGAAATATTTTTTAAAAAGTATTTCAAGGATTTCAAAACCCCTTACTAGGAAATTAAATGCGCACCCTGTATTTTAAAATTATTTTTCATAGGTATCTTACAAGTCCTATTTCATACAACTTTGCTTTTAGAGTTAGTATGCGGAAACGTAGTAGGAATCTATTTAATATATTTCCAACTCTGATAAATGTAAGCTGTTGTCTAATCTTACATTACCTAGACTAGTAAAATGTCCTCATTTTTGTAATCTATTGTGTAACTATTCAGTTTCTTTTTATAAAAAAAATACACCACATTTTTAAGTAATGAGTTCGGAAGCACAGGCTCGGGCTGTTATATACCCTTCTAGAGGAATTAGAAGAGTAATAAGAAGATATAAATAGTAATATGAAAATATTATTAGACTAAATGACTAATAAATAATTAAAGCAAGAGAACACAATCATCAGTTCTTAAATGAATCAACCAACCATAATCTCAATTCCCTATATAACTCTAACAAAAATTGTATACACTCCATATTAATCAAAGAGATAATATAATCATCATCGATAAAGAATATAAATAAGAACTCCCATGGGTATAAAAACTAGTTCAAACCCTTCTAGGATTCCAACCTATATCACTAGGAGGATTGGAACCATCCTAATAAATCGAATTTTTATCTGATGAAGAGTTTCAATAAAACTCTAGAAATTTCATTCACTAGACAGACCCTTTAATTGATGAGGACTTTTATGAGCCTAAGTTCCCCATTAGTAATCTAGGAGGAAGCTGCAGAGGCTGGGAAAGGTGAGCTTAGGGTGTATCCTGATGGTTGGGAGTCATTCACGTTGAATCCCTATATATAGTTGAGACCCAAAAACAAGCACTTCAATGAACTTATTAGGAATATTATTTTGATTCCAAATTCTCTAAGGATCATTTTGATAAAATCATACTGGTAGATTTATTATTATAAAATAGTCAAGAAATAAATACTGAGATGTGGGAAGGATAGTTCAACATAACCAATGAATGGAAAAAATTACATAAATTCTATTCAAGAGATGGATTTTTTATCATAGGCATCTTTATCCCCCAAGACTCAAACTAGATAGTTTTCATAGTATAGGAAACACAAAACTTCATTATATAATTTGAAAAATATCTCTATTATTCTTGATAGACTATCAGTTCAAGATTCTCTTCAACTTTCCATAGAACTTAGGGAATCCATCATTGAGGATATCTCAAGCCACATATAGTTTGAGATTGAAGTCCTCACTGCTAATAAATATCATGCAGACATAATCTCTATTGAGTTTAATATGTTCATTTCATTCACTAAACAAGGATAGTAAATTTCTATGTAGGTATAAAAATACCCTTGTCTGTATTGAGTAAGCTTGATCATATCGATATTCACCAAACCTTCCTTGAAAATGGTTCTGGAATCATTCTCATACAAATATATACTTTTCACTACTAGAACTTTAGTAAAGTTGATCTATACCCCACCATCCAATTAATCCATGGATATGAAAAGAGTGAGTAGAGGCCACTCATGAGGATCAGGTGGAAGACCCAATTTAGAGACCACATTTCTTACTCTTGATTCATTATAATCTAATCAGAAATGAATTTAAATTCCTTATTGGGAATCTCATGACTCCATATGCATGCACTAGTGCCCTTCTCTTATCACCATTTCCTAAAATAATCATTTGATTCATAGTTCAAGGTATTTTATAGTGACATATCCTCTTTATAATACTATGAAACTCAATATATTAATGAAGGGTACTACAAAAGGGATGGTAAATAGTTGGTGGTAAAACATTTCACACAAATTGGTTCCCCTAATGGTTTAGAAGATACTCTATTAAACCCTTAGAGCTATATCAATAAATATTTCATGTTACCCATTAACAAAAGCATGAAAGCATCTCCATATTTGGGAAACTATTAAGTTTTTTTGGCCAATCATGTAAACCCTAAAATTAATTTACTCTCATATAATGATCAAGAATATTTTTCCATTGAGAATCTGCCACCAATATAGGAATTGACCTTCATAAATTCCATGAAAATTAATCTTTCTTCAAAGAAATTATACTTGAATTTGGGTTTAACTGAGATTTGTTCAACGAATCCAAAAATATTGGTCGAATGGATATGAATCCTAGAAGAAAAAAATTTTGATTAGGCCCTACTTATTGTATCCATATGGTGTTATCCACAATTGATGAACTCTATCATTCCTCAGAAGAACATAATCCAAATGTGATTCATAACACTTTAAAATCATCTCTTAAATATCAGGAGGTGGATCCATATTTTACTCCTAATGATTTTAATGAAGAAGATGAAAATATAAATAATTCTCCACTATTATTTTTTGAAGGAATCATGGAAACCATCAATGAACTCTTACTGTTGAATTTCAGAATGATTAATCTATTTATCCCACATTAATCAATGCCACCATTACGCTTAAAGAATAAGAAAACTATATCTATTTCTTGAATTTACAATGAGATTTGTTTTGTGTAATTTCAAAAAAAATACTAAAGTTAGATCCTTAGGTAGCTACCCATCACATGGATCTATCAGAAAACCACCATGGCAATAAATAAAAAGCAAAAAGAATGCATCTAACCCATGCTTCCAATGTGGAAGTTAAATTTGATAATCAAATAAAATTGAAATTAATTTTATATGTGTAGTGATCAAAATGGATTTCTATAATTTTTCCTATCAATAAAAAGAATGGGAAAATACTTATCTATATTGACTTTAGGGATATGAGCCATCATTGTCTCAAGGATTATTTACTAATCCTGATCATGGAGTTATTGATCAATGCAAAGGATGGATTCCAAGAATATTCATTTATAGAAGGGTATCATGGCTATAACCAAATTTGAATATCCCCTAATAATGAAAAGTTAGCTACCTTCAAGAAACCCCAAGGGGTGTACTATTAACAATTAATTCATTTTGGTGTGAATAATAAAAGCACTACCTACCAACATTTCATGCATCACATTTTCTAGTCTTTTTTAGGGAAAACCATAGAATGTTACATAGATTATTTGGTGGTCAAATATCAATGATGTTTTATCACCTTGTTGATATTGAGGTAATTTACAATAATTTTCATCAAAAAATATTGAAGATAAACCCATTGAAATGTTATTTTGGTGTGACTCCGAGAAAAGTCCTCGACTTCATGGTACACTATCATGGCATTAAGTTAAACCTAGATAAAACCAAAGTGATAATTGAGATACTACCTCCTTGATACCTTAATTAATTAAAGGTAATCTAAGGTATTATATCCTATAATATAAGATTCATAACCAACTTCACCGGTAGGGTTTTTCTATTCAAAAAGTTGATGAAGAAAAGGGCCAATTACAAATGGGATAATGATTTTTAGAAGGCCTTAAAAGGTCTTAAATAGTACATTTTGTACCACCTAGTATTTATGTCAACCATTAAAGGTAAACTCATAATTCACTACATGGAAAATCTTGAGATATATCTTTGTTCACTCCTCACTCATAAATATTATGTTAACAAAGATAACAGTTTATACTATATTATCAAGAAAATATTAAAAGGGGTGACTTTATATTTAGATATTTAAAATAATTTTGTCTCTATGATATAGAATCTTAGACACTAAAAATAGCATCATGAGGTCCACTTAGTCTCACGCATCTACCTATTTAGATATATCCTCAATCATCCAATTTTATTTGTTAATTGGGCATGATTATAGGTTACTAAACAATATGTTAGTATCCAATTAAATCCCTAAAACTCAATACATGGAAAAGCACAATCATATTTTCTCATATAACACCTTATCTTATAGGAATCATCATTTCATGTGAATCTCTGAGGAAAATAAGTTGTATCTACCCATGAAACCTCCCAATAATAGTAAATTTACTTTGATGGTTCTTCTAGGATACAAACTTGTAGGATGATGGAAAACCTAAATCTCAATGGGGTTGGCTTAGGTATTGTGCTCAACTTTTAAAAAAATGAAATTTTTTCTTACTCTTTAATAAAATTAAAAGTATTTTCCAAAAATGAGACAAAATACAAGGCTCTTATTAAAGTCTTAGAATTGGCCTAATAGATAAAAGTTTCAAAATTATACATTAAAGGTGATTTAGATCTGGTGATCAAGTGGGTTAATAGAAATCATGCCATCTAGAAGGATAACATTATCCACTTTCTTAATTATATATGATTATTAATGGATAAATTTCCCTCATATGAAACATTTTCTCATATTCCACATTCAAAAAATGCTTAATTGGGTGCACTGAAAAATATATCCACGATTTTTGAAAACAAAAATGAATGAAAAGTTTTTATTTTCATCACGTGTCACAGGGTGGTCTCTCCATTCATTAGTAATGCCATAAATAAAATCAATTAAGTTAATTACACCTTTGATAAAGGTGATCCATTACCCTTACTAATTTATACCATAGTTTTATGTATTTTATATATAATAGAAAATATTTAAATCAGATCCCTCCCATAGAATCAATCTAGAAAGGAATATATACTTTAACGGGTATAAAATTTTGTTTTATATGACATCCCAAATACCTGAAATATTTTCTAAATACAAGGATTTTATGGGGTCCTCCTCATATTAATTGAAGTATGGGAGACCCTCTCTATTATATAATAATTTCATACTATGTTTTTCATCAGTTAAGAGCCAATATTTTCCATAAAATAAAAATGTGAATACTTTTATCCTTATATGAAGTAGGATTACATTGAATTCATAAACAAATGTCATGAATATAAAATAAATTCCAACATTATCCCTCAAACCCCTTAGTTTTTGTAAACCACTAATTATTTAAAGCCATTTTTTATTGATGATAAATGTAATGGTTCCATACCTCCATCCATGGTGAGGAAGTTCAATTTCATTGTTAATGATACCAATTTCTTCTCTAAATTATCATAAGTGGTTCCCATAAAGGAGTTCATAATAAATTTTTTCATCAAAATCAGGAAATCTAATTTCGTCACCAAATTATAAGTATCATATACAATATTGAAAAAAAACAATACCAATTACAATTATTATTAACTTAATAAGTTATATTAGAGGTACAAAATTCTATCCAACCAATCATATTTTTATCTTGTAGTAGAAAATTGATAACTAGAATCCTTTAATAAAACTCTATACAATACACTTCAGAAGAGGTTTAAAAAATCTATAAATTCTTAGATAGATGAAATATTTCATACTTCATGGGATTATCAAACCCAAACTCATACTAATGAAAAGGAAATCCCATAATCAATAGTATAAAGGATAGAATTTATCTTTCTTATTGAATTATAGTTACCCTCTTTTCACACTTCAATTTCTAACCAACTGTTTGAAGATGAGTAGTCTCAATTATGGATTGATGAGTTTGAATAGATCAATGAAAATATGTTACACATAATAAATAACATGTTAGTATATCGTAATCAAGTTTTTTGAGAGTTTAATATGATGGTATACCTCTACTTATTCATATGAGGAGAGTTTTTTTTTGGCTCTGTGAACTCCCATGCTACCAGGGAAGAATCCCCTGAAGTTTGAGAAAAATGGTAAAACCTCATGTTATATAAAAGGCCTAATTTAATGTATATTAATATCTGATCATAGTGTATGGAAAGTGAATCATTCTTGTTATAAATGTAAATTTTATCAAAAAAATACTTTTCGAAAATCATGTTGGATTCATGAAAGTTTATTTTTCATAATTATAAACTGATCAGAAAATATCCTCAGTGTAGGACCCTAAAATGCATAAAACCTGAGTACTTATCTCATAATATTAAACTAAAAAATAGATGTTTCACCCATAATTATTGATAAAATTCTTGGATTGGTCCATTAATATAACTGTATTCCCTGTATGAGAGCTTTATCCATGCAATAGTTCATAGCGTATGGTCCCTCATCCATGGACCTACACTAAAAATAGAATTTTTATTACATACTTATGAACTAAATTTGGATTGATTATAGTTCTTATAAGATTGGTAGTGATTATTAGGAATCCTAATTCAATTATAGCCTCAAATACCATCATCTTTAATCCTAGTTCTTAATCTTGTACTCATTCACATTGGTTTTTCCACAACTTCTTGGAACCAAAATTAATCCATGACACTTTACATGAGTTTGATCTATTTATATATAGATATTTATTCTAATAAATATAGGTATCTTGATTCTTATTATCATAAGATATGTAGCGATATCTAAATCACCTATATCAGACATAGCTTTTAATTTTCCTTTCATCCAAACTTTCATATTGTCTAATTCTTACATTCATGTTGATTTTTCTATATTTTCCACACATTAGACATAATATTATGAAGCCCAAATTTATTATATTGGGTAAAACTATAGAACTTCCATATTGATATGATCTTATTTAATAATAAATATTCCCAAGTTGAGGAACTATGTTTGGATTGATTATTCTTATCTCATGATATATAGTGATGTCTAGATCACTTATCTTAGACCTAGCCACAAATTTCATTACCATAAAACTCACATGTCTTCAATGTTTTTAATTCTTCATCAATTTCATTTTGATCCTTCCTCTAATTATATGTCACTATAAAGAAAAAAATATGTTTTATCATTTACAAGAACCAGATCTATGTAATGTCCTTTTCTCCAATGTCCTCTCTAAATTACTTTAAATTTCATTTCATTGATTCCTTATCAAATAATGTTAAATTGAATGAAATATGTTACACTATTCATTGCCATTAAACTACTTGGAGTGAACCATTATTTATAACATAACCTCCTTAAAAAATTTCTTAATCCATGTAAGAGTTTTAGATTGTGGTTCTACCAATCCATAAACATAATATGAGATATAATCCCCTCATTTCCAATCATTGTTTCCTAGTTATTAGTACCTCAATTATCATTTTGTTTTCCCACATATCATAGTACTATGGAAGAATCATGACACATTTCCCCTAAACATGATTCATATATGTGTAGACGTTTTAAGAACTAAATGTGGATTAATCCTTCTTATTTCAGGATATATAGTGACACTCAAGTTTCTTATTTTGAGTCTATGCTCAAATACTATCAACTTTGAGCCCCAATGTGTGGGCCTTCACTAATTATCATTAGGTTATCTATATTTACTATAAACTAAGACATCTTATAAATAAATCCATATCTTTTATCTTGGGTATAACCATAAGTATTACATATGGTTCTAATATTATACCATAATAAAAATGTACCTTTTCCGAACTATGTATAGCTTGATTCTTATTACTGCAGGATACATAGTGACACCTAGAGTTCTCTTCCCAATTCAAGAATAAAATCTTATCAACTCTCAAAAATATCTATCCAATAGTATTGTTCCTTAAAAATTCATGTTGTGTGTTCTAATGTCCTGAAATTAGTATGGAACCATTTCACATTGACTTGGTTTTAAGACTTTAGTCATGTTAAGTTTCCTTTTTTCTCTCACCATGACACTCATACATTTTATCACTATTTCCGATAAAAATGATCTAGATATATGTAGATACCCTCTATGAACTATGTGTAGCTTTATTTCCATTATCACAAGATAAATAGTAATGTATAAACCATTTATCTTAGGCCAAATTCAAATCCTCTTCCACTTCCACTTCCCAATAGACCCCATATAATGACCAATGCTTTCCCAGTATCTAACTATTATATTTTAATTAGCTTATGAATATCTTTTTCCCATATACCATACTTTTTAATTTGGATATGTGAATCAAAAAAAACCTTCATTGTTTATTGGTAATAAAGGTATTTGGTTCCAATGAGGACCTCTCATTTGGTGATAATATATGTATTACATATATGTCCCACTAATAATAAATTAGAGGCATTTTCTTGTCATACGAAGAGAATCCTATAACCTTATGTTCCCTTAATATTATTGTGGTGGAATATTTCCTTTAAATTCATTCATCATCCATCCTTAGTATGCCTCTTTCATTTCATGAATTCTCGATTCAAGTAACTAAACATATGATTGATATTATTCTAACTCCTTATTCAGAGGCATTAAATAACTCTGATATCTCAACCCCCGTGGTTTTTTCATATCCCTTACATCGTACCTAGTACTATAACCTCAAAATATGATCATATATCCCCCCAAAGTCACTTAGACTGATATGAGGCCATAAAACATTCATGTTAAGTTCTTATCTTTCTGTAATCATTATATAGAATTCTTCACCTTTCTTTAGAGTTGTGCTATATAAAACACTCATTACATTGGTCTAAGTGTCACAAATTTAAACTAAACACGTATTTCTTCTTAGTAATTTCTTATACTAGTATGAGTCACATAAATTCATATCATTATGTTTTTCCTATATGATAGAGATGTGATGTCACCCCTATTTTAGTAAAAGATGTACAAACATAAACCCCAGTGTCTTTTGGTATAATTTGTTCAACTTTAAATATTATCCTTCATTGGTCTAAATTTAAAGACCTTAAACTATTGAAGTAAAAGGAAATAGTACTCACTAAGGTGAAAAACATAAAGGGAATCCTAGGAAAATGTTAATTCTGTACTCACTAGACCTGCACCTTCCATAGCCTAGGGAAAATATAGATAATTTTAAAAAAAAACTCAAAGGTTTTCAAGTTGAAAAACTAAAAATAGTGGCCTATGAAAAATACATTCTCCAACCCACTAATCTCCTCCCTCTCATGGACTATTAAAAAGTTAGGTAAATATGTAAAATACATAAATCTAGTGGTAAAAACCATTTAGAATCAGAAAAATTCAATCCATACTCTCAAGATCTATGGATTTATGAAAACTTTATAGCATACTATTATTCCTCAGATATTTTCTAGTGATCTATACTGATCACATGAAGATGTAATTTCTATATTTTCATACCCTTTTGAGTATTTATTATCTCAAACAAAACTCCCTTCATAATTTTCATTATGTTGAATTCATTCACGTATTCAAATTTTATTGAACAAACCTTTGCATATAATGATGGTAAATGTGCCACATATCTCATCTGCCTATATCTTTCCAAGAAAAAAAACATAAGTAAATAAAAAATTGAAATATTTTATCTCAAATTCATTCCCTATATTATCTTAATGACATATTTTTTTTATCTACATCTTACCTAAATCTACCAGAGGACACATGACCTAAAAATAAAAAATTGATTCTAAAATTCAAACTTCAAATCAAATATTTTAAAATTTTGATCCACTTTTTCCATTCCACTATAATATTTTTTCTGATTCAATTATTATGATGTTAATATTTATAGTTTTCAAATATCATAAATAATTAATAGTTAAATTGATGGAGAAAATTTTTCCAACAATTTGAGTCAACAAGTTTTATCATTCATTAAGAAAAGTAAGAATATAAAAACATTTATATTATATTCCTAATTGGTTAAAAAATAAGAGGAGCACACAATTTTAACAAACCATTATAATATACATTATATATATTCTCAAAGTTATATTAGTGGCCACTTTGGTTCATAAATAGCTTGAAAAAGTCCAGGCAGCATTGTGGTGTCTACTACCTCCTCTAATAGTAGATTTTGGGGCCTTATTGAAGAATTATCACTCATATTCTTAGTCTCGTTATCAATAATTTCATGTTCTATTATCATATCTTCAACTTCAGCTAACTATTGGTACATTAGTCTTGATAAGGATACCCCCTCACTACATAATTATCATTTTTCAACCAATATCACTATATACCAAGGTATCTCTTGAAGTTCCATGGTTCTAAGCTCCGTGGGGAAAACATTAGTCTAGGCCCTTATAAGATCCAATAGGATTTTATTAGCCTTATAATTTTTTTAAAAAAATTATTTATAGTGGAATTGATATATCTATATTCAAACCTATTATACACTAGGTTGATGGCCATTTCTCCAAGTTTGGGAAATTAATGGAATAGTTCTCCCTTAGGAATCTTATGAATCAATATCCAAATGTATTACCACACAAACTACCTCATGTCCTATAAATTGAAAGAGACCCTAAATTTGATACGACACCCATAGAGTAGTGTCTTTGTCTTCTTGACATTCTTTAGCTGCCGGTGGTGCCACTACGGATGATCATAGGAAATACATGCATATGTTAACAAATTCAATAGTCAAATACGAATAATGTCAATATTTACCTTCACTGCTAGAAATATCAATTACCTCTATTGTTACTGATCCATTGGATGTCTCAACATGAATAACCTCTACTTCCATAACATCCTCTCTAGATGTTGCATCAGTTTGGGAAAGAGATATCATTACCTTTATCACTATCAGCTCATCAGTTAGAGTGATTGGTGAATCCTGGTTGGGAATACCTCCCCCAAAATTATCATAAAATGATCTTATATATTCTTAAAGGGATTAGAAATTATCTTATATTTACACCCTTAAGATATCTCTCATGATGTATTCAATCTCTGTGAGATTTACAACTCCCATAAGACCCATTATTGGAGGATAGTCGTAATTATAACAACATTGTTAATAGATTTCTTTTGATGATGCATTGAAGAGTTCTATATCCTTATCATCATAGGATTTGACCAGGTCCATTCTGAAATCCCTATCTACCATAAATTAATGCTTCACATTAGTCCCAGACACTTCATCATTGGTAGTAAGTCTTAAAAAAATGTGAGAATTCAACCCCTTATAATTGATGCCTTTACCCCAGCATCATGTGGAGTTATAGTGTTTTATCATTCTTCAGTCACCTCTTATTCTCCACTTTGTGGGTAATAAACTCAATATGTACGAAAATAGTATCAATATCTTGATAAAAAAATATAGAAAATAACTTGATTTGGGTCAGGTATCTAGTTTACTATGGAAGGGTTCATTACACAATGAAAAGAGTTATATCATATGATCATATCGCATACAGTTACTTCTCAAAGAAATAGGATGTTATGAGTATAAATATATGACATTGGTGTTTAAAAGGATAATTAAAATGTGAAATTTTAAGACCGGTGAAAATATATTGGTCTAATATGGTGATGCTTCATTAATACTTGATCAAGGATTTTGAACAATCCAACCTATAATCTAGGTCAACTAGCCCCAATACTATTAAGGTATAGTATAGAAACCCAAGATTCACATACATGGATTTTATATCATTTTAGATGAATATTTAGTATATTACAAAAATATATGCTTGAGGACTGTAAAAGTTTAGTGCCTTTGGATACTTATAAAAAAATATTCGATCATGGTGAAATATCTTCAACATCTCCCATAATTATCTCCACCTTTAGTAATTCTGCCTAAATCCTTTCTTTATAACCCGAGGAAAGGAAACAAGGGATACATATATGCATAAACATAAATATAGGTTTATGATTTTGTGATCATAACATTAGGATATCATACCCTACATATCAAAGATCATAAACATGAGTTATAAGATAAATCTTGGTAGTTTATAAGACATTAATCATAAGGAAATAAATATAATGATCCATGAAATTTTAATAGAGGAATAAGACATGGTATTTTTGGAATACATATAAGAAAATAAAATTTTCTATCAAGGATAACTACCAATACTTTTTAACGTGTTAGGCATGGTCTATGACCCATGTACCTACTGCGGTCTTGGAATAAAAACCCATGTACTCTCTTACTTTTATTCATATACTAAAACCCATGTACCTTCTTGTTTTTTGGATTGGGATACAACCCATGTACCCTATTTATTTTAGGCTTGGGCTACAACCCATGTACCTTCTTGTTTTCAGGCTTGGTCTACAACCTATTTACCAACTTTATTTTAGTCTTGGGCTACAACCCATCTACCTTCTTGTTTTCTAGATTGGGCGATGACCCATGTAACCACTTTATTTTAGGCTTGAGCTATAACCCATGTACCTTTTTTCAGGCTTAGTCTAGAACCATTGTACCCTTTGATATCATATAAAACTTATCATTAACTAATGTATTTGAGGTAAATATAGGTACCACTAATTTCATAATAAAATCATTCATACATGTTCCACAAGATAATAAAACTTTCATCATATCATAATCCATAAAAATAGATAGGTTTTATAAACATCAAATCATAACCCATGAAATGAAATTGGTATCATTATCATTTCATCACATAATAACCTATGAAAATAGATAGGTTTCATAATCACTTCATGAAATCATAACCTGTGAAAAGAAGCAGGTTTCAAAATCATTAAACCTGTAGAATTGAAAAGGGTTTCCTAAGCATCATTCCATCAAAACATAAACCATTCAAGAAAGAATATGAATGGACCATTTGGATCGTTTCCTAAAAGGTACTAGTGACATCAATAGATTTTATTTTATATGGAAAATAACTTGGAAGGATATTTTGAAAACATTTCTTGAGGTAAATATCCTTTCTTCTTTGAAAAAAAATCTTCAAAACATAAAACCTTTTGAAAACCATTTTCCTTCAAAACTTATAAAATAAGCTTCAAAACCTTTTATAAACAATTTCCTTGAAAATATTTTTTAAAATCATTTTTCATAAAAATTACCCTTTTAAACATGAAATGAAAGCATCAGATTATTGGCAACGGATAAATATGTACATGTTGTATGAGGTAAAAAGAACATTCCTTTTTCATGGTAAAAATGTTATAAAAATGCCTCATTTGGAAAGTGAAAAAAAATATTACTTTGAAAACATTGGTAGAATAAAAAATGGAGTAAGATTAATTTTTAATGATTTTAGGAAAATAGTATAATATTCTTGGAACCCTTTTTAGAAAACATAGATTTCTAATCGAAGAGAGGGTAAAGTCAGGCTTTCTTAAAAATAATTTCTTAACTATATTATGTACCAAAGAGTATAAATATGGTACCAATTCATTAATATATCATGAATATCCATATGAGAAGAACTTTCATGAATTTTCTTGAGATATGTATCATAATAATTCATAAAAGGAAGCATTAATGTAAACAATCTCAAAAAGTGATGAGATTGTCTCAATAAACTCTTATGACTTGGTAACTTGGGATCATACTCTCCATGTAAGAAAATAAATTAAAGTAAGATTAAAATATCATGAAAATAAGTAATTCCATGATATAACATGTAAAATTTATGTATATACAACTTGAAAAAGAATTTAGGTGCAAAATAAAACATGAGTCACAAAGAAAAAAAATTGAGACAAAACTATTTTACCGATTTGGTAACTTTTGAAACTTAATACCCATGAAAGAAAGATAATAAAATGGATATGTTAATACCTATAAATTTAATTATAATATACATAGATTACAATCATGGTTATTACATACATCGCACAAAAGTAAAAAGTCGCAAACATAGCATGTATCTCACGAAAATAAAAAGTGAGATGCAATCCCCTTACCATGTGTCATTACTATCATTATAATCATTCAAACCACCATTATAAAAAATATATATTTATTATAAATATTTTATATAATTATATTATTATATATATTACCATATATTTATTGATTATGACTTTATATTACCCTCTTGTTAGCAATTTCATGTTAAGGTTTCACTTCAGGTAATATTCAATTTGTTTTTCGCATTGTCTTAATTTGTTATATCTTTTGTCCTTATACTTATATCATGATTTAAAGAATATAAAACATGATATAAATATCATTTATATATATTATATATATATTATAATAATCTATAGAATATATAAGTATGAAAAAGAATACACCGTTCATTGAGACGGTAGGTCGTACATACGCATGAATGTTATTTCTATTTAATTATCATGTTTAAAGAAGGTAAAATGCATATATGTATATATATGTATGTGTGTGTGTGTGTGTGTGTGTGTGTGTGTGTGTGTGTGTGTGTGTGTGTGTGTGTATATATGTATATAAATTTATATGTATATATATATATGTATATATATGTATATATATATATATCATTATTACATCAGATTTATGATATCATATATATCAAATATATTTATTATAACCATCCTTGATACAATCCCTATAATGTATGAACTAATCATGTCACTTTGAGGGGGTGGTAGTCCACACTTCTTCAAACGAAATTATCATATTAACGCCAAATAAAAAGTAAAAAATAGGTGTGTTTTAAAAGTAATACAGATGATTAAATACAAAGTAAATATAATATATTACATATATAAAAATATTTACCATCATAATTTCCACCATGAGAGGTGGTAAGGAAATTTGAACAATCATCGTTTAGTGAGGCGGTAGTTCGTCATACTTGTAAACAGTATGTTCATTACCCATTAGATGGATGTGTGTGTAAGTGTAGGTTGAAATCTTAGTATAAAAAAATTCTGGTATATTTAGGATAATTTTTTTGTTATTAAATAATAGAATAAAGATGGTGTAGGGGGTGGATAAAGAAAATAATTGAAAGGACTTAAGAGAAGATGTTACCTATTAATCTGGTAACTTCATTTGGTTTGTGCCAAAAGGCATCATTGGATTGCCTTCTGCCCAAGGGAAGGCCTCTAGGAGGAAGGGAGGATTTACAGGAATTTTATTGGGTAGTTCATTTCCTAACTTAATAGGTTGTATTGGTGTGAAGAAGTGGGAGAGGTGGTGGCCTTTTATTGGGAAGCAAAAGGAATCACTTGGAATTTTTTAAAACAAGTTAGGTGTACACATGTTTTTACCTAAAAAAATCATAAAAACAATATAAATAAATAATGGAAGTTTTATGGATAAATAATTTCCATAAAATTGGTTTTGGACAAGTTTATTGGTCATTTGGGACCTAAATATTAGTTCCTAATTAAGCTTAATTTGACCTTAATCGTTGTGATTAATTTTAATCACTTTTACTAATATTTTTTGTAAAAAACAGTTGATATTATTAGATACTAAATATTATACCAATTACAATGGTCTAATTCAGTTTTTCAAAATTCAATTCACAAAAGTGAAAAAATTAAGATTAATCGTAATCCCGAAGATGGGATGAAATAAAGGGTTTTTAAAGTAGAAGAAATGTTCAAAAGTTTGTTAAGTTTTTATATTCAATTTCAAAGTTAAATTATTTATAATGACCTAAATTGTATTAATATTTTTATAATTGATCTAATTTGATCTTAAAATAAATTTAAAGTATAATTTAACAATAATAATTATTTAAATGAAAAGGCACTTATTAAGTAAAATGCAGTATTTTTCACTATTCGTCAAAAAATGAAGTTTCTCGTAAAAATCCCAAAAAATCACCCAAAGATAATTTAGGAATTATAAATTCAAAAATTAATTTTATTTTTTATAATTCAATTCATGAGTCTAAAATTAAATTTATTGTTTTTCATTGAAGGATATGAAATGTAGTTCATTTGAGAAAATAGTATTTTAAACATATAAGGTCTTTACCAAAATCATATCTTAAATTATCAATATGTTTTATTTCTATAAACAAATTGTAAAAAATATTTGAAAATTAGTTATTACTATTAATATTACTAAGTTTAATGGATAGGTTATAATTATCTCATTTCAATAATTATAATAGTAAAATTATGTTCTGTAGAAACATCAGTGTTGCATGTAACGTATGCCAAGTCAGTGTTGCATGTAACATACGCCAATTCATGGTTGCATGTAATGTACTCTAAGTCGATTTTAAATATATTTTATGCTGATTTGGTGTTGTTTAACACATGATAAGTTTGTGCTTCATGTAGCGTAATCCAAGTTAGTATTGCGTGTAGCGCAATCCAAGTTGGTGTCGTGTGAAAGAAATGTTTGACTTAGTGCTTTAATATGTATATATATATAATTATTTATAGTGTCATGTGAAATGAAAAATATAAAAAAAAGATAAATTAATTCAAAAAATATATATTTCAAAAAATCTCTGGGTGCTGCATTCTAACCCCCTTAAAATGAATTTTACCCTCAAAATTCTTTTGGGTTATCAAAGGTTTAATACGTGGAAGTTCATTTCATATAATCTCATATCGTAAAAATGAATACTGAAACTTCATTTAAAAATGGTTTTTATAACCAAAACAGTTACCCAAAGTAACATATAACTAGGTTTACACATATTAGAACATAGGTTGGAAGTGAAAACATGGATATAGAAGATAAATAATACCTTTAAGTTCTGATAGAGGATGATAGAGAACATAATGAGGAGAATGTTAACAATCCAAAAGAAATAAATCTATGATGACCTAAGGGACCTTATTATTCATCAGAAATGAAATTAATAGGATAAAATTGTTTGGTTTCAAGATCCTTTTTCCAAAATTTAAAATAATTTTCATGAAAGTATATACTTGCATGATGTCATGAAAACCACTCCCTTTTTTGTTCCTTGATCCACTTCACCTCTTTCTCTAAAAAGGAAGGTGAATTTTTCATTCCCGAAGCACTAAAAGATCATGAGACCCATGATATTCTATCCCATATGTCATCAGTTATCATCAACACCACGTTTTTATAACATGTTATCCAATATACTTAAATCCTCATGTGGTAAGATAATACTTTATTCTCACAAACTTCATCCAAAGTTTAACTTAATATTTCCATAAATGGTTAAACTTATAACCCTTTTGAATGATGAAAATATAAAACTTTATAAATAAGTCACAAAATAATCTTAACATTGATTCCCCCATATATCACAAAGTAACACTCAGTTGTCGAATTTAAAACATGTAAATACCCTCATGGTAAATTCTCTTGGAACATGGTAATAACCTGAATTACCATAAATCCTTTTAGAAAACAGGAATTCTTCCTTATTCCATATATTATTGGATGTATTATTTAAATCCAATAAGTTTTCAACTTCATCCTTGGTAGAATAGACCATTTTTTCAATAATCAGTTCTAGGGTAACCTTTACCATCCAATTTACTTATTCATATCCAACATATCATTATCCAAATATCATTATCTCAATTTTAGGCATTAATTAAGGGTTAACTTCCCTTAATGAAAATATCAATTTTCTATGAAATCACTTTTATATGTCTTTATTACCATTCAAAATGTCCTTTTCAGTCCTTAATTAAAACATATACTGAAAGCACTTATACATTTCATGATTCATATAACATAATCTTTTAATTCCAAAACATTAATACTTCATTAATCCAACTTTATTCTTAAACCATTACTCAGGCTTCGTAAACTTATTCCTTAATACTTAATTACTATAATATTAAATACAAATCATGTATTAAGTTTCCTTAACCTAAATATAATCATGCTTCTTATGTTTAATGTAAATAATATTTTAATAACATCACATACCTTTCACATGTCATTTCTGGTCTCAATATCTTTATATGTATAACCAATACTCGTACTAAATTTCAGATTCTATTCATGATATTTCCACTTGGGAAATAGATTCACATAATTCCCATGATTTACACATCTTAAACATTCAATGTTAACCATGTTCCTTATATTCCTCTCCATTAAATAAAACCAAAAAAAATAGTGTGAGAAACATTTATCATATTTGGATACCATATAGTCATGAAAATTTACTTATATGGTGCTTAAATCATGGTTCCTACTTTTTTAATCTATGAAACCTTATATTTATCCAAGTTTATTCATATTCATACTCTATTAAAATCCTTAATTACGGTTTGTGAAGAGTTTTGTGAATTCCCAAAGCATATTCCTCAGGAATGTCAAACCAGGTGTGAAGAAAATCTCGTTGTTGTGTACCATATTACCCAAAGTTAGGCCCGAAACATCTTGTCAGATTTGTTACCTCTAGGTACATCTGTTCCAAAGCCACATCCACTTGTATTATCCATATAGTAATGTATTTCTAGGAAACCAATCACTCTATCATTTACCAAAATTCCAATACATTTTCCTATATGTTAACTTATCCTTATACTTATCCCTTGTGACATCCCTAGACATATCCTTATAAATATACCTAGGTATATCAATAAAGTTTTCTCATCCTAGTTTCCAAATGTTGACTAAACCATTCCTTTGATACCAACTATAGAAACCTAGGCTTGACATACATGGATATTACATCATTTTATATGATTATTCAGTATATTAAAAAAAATACATGCCTAAATACCATAATAGTTTAGTGTCTTTGGAAACATGGAAAAGAAAATCTTCTATCATGGTGAAAGATCTTCAACATATCCCTAAATATATCTACCTTTAGTACTTCTACTTAAAACATTTTTTCATAACATGGGGAAAGGAAACAAAAAAAGGGGTGAGATTAGATGATATGTAAGGGTAAAGAAGGGAGACATGTAAGCATAAACATGAAAATAGGGGTATGATAATGTGATCATAACATTGGATGATCATACCCTACATATCAGAGATCATAAACATGAGTTATGGGATAAATCATGTAAGTTAATAAGCCATGAATAATAAGGAAATAAGCATCATTATACATGAAATTGTAATGGAGGAATAAGAAATAGGATTTGTGGAATACATATAATAAAAGAAAATTTTATGTCAAGGATACTAACCAAGACCTTTATAACATGTTAGGATTGGGATACAACCCATGTACCTGATGTGGGTTTGGGATAACAACCTATGTACCCTCTTACTTTTAGGCTAGCGATACAACCCATTTACCTTATTGTTTTTGGGCTTGGGATATAACCCATGTACCCTATTTCTTATAGGATTAGGATACAACCCATGTACCTTGTTGTTTTCGGTCTTGGGAAAAAACCTGTGTACCCAATTTCTTTTAGGCTTGGGCTACAACCCATGTACCTTCTTGTTTTTGGGATTAGGCTACAACCCATGTACCCTATTTCTTTTAGTATTGGGATACAAAGGATGTACCTTCTTGTTTTCAATATTGGGACACAACCTATCTACCCTTTGAGATCTTATACAACTTATCATTACCCAATGCATTGGAGGGAGATATAGATCTCACCCATCTAATTATAAAATCTTTCATACATGTGCCAGAGGATAATAAAACATTCATCATATCATGACCCATAAAAAGAGATAAGTCTTATAAACATAAAATCATAACCTAGGAAATGAAATGGGTATCATTAAAATTTCATCACAACATAACCTATTAAAATATATATTTTTCATAATCAATTCATGAAATCATAACCTAAGAAAAGAATTCGGTTTCAAAATCATAAAACTCGTGGAAGTGAAACGGGTGTCTTAAGAATAATTCCATAAAAACATAAACCATTAAAGAAATAATATGAATGTAACTTTGTATCATTTTCTATAAGGTAATTATTAACATCAATGGATGTTATCTTAGATGGAAAATAACTTGGAAGGATATTTTGAAAACATTTCTTGAGATAAATATCCTTTCTTATTTGAAAAAAAGATCTTCCAAACATAAAACCTGTTGAATACTATTTTACTTGAAAATTTATAAAATAATATTTTAAACCTTTTGAGACCCATTTACTTGAAAATATATTTTAAAATTATTTTCTCAAAAATTACCATTTTCAACATGAAAATAAAGATTTAAATAATTTATGGCGGATAAATACGTACATGTCATATGAGGTAAAAAGAACATTCCTTTTATATGGTATAATGGTTAGAAAAATGGCTCATTTGAAATGTGACAAAAATATTCCTTTGAAAAAAAATTTAAAAGACAAAAATGGGTAAAAATTAATATTATTTATTTTAGTAGAATATTATAATATTCTTGGAACCCTTTTTGGGAAACATAGATTTTTTACTGAAGAGAGGGTAAATTCAGGGTTTCTTAAAAATACTTTCTTAATTATCTTATGTACCAAATAGTAGAAATATGGTACCAATGAATTAATATATCATGAATAAATAGAGGAGAAGAAATTTCATGAATTTTTTTGTTATATGGATCATAATATTTCATCAAAGTAATCATAAACATAAACAATCTCGAAAAGCAATGAGATTGTCTCAATAAACTCTTATGACTTAGTAACTTTGGATCATACACTACATGTAAGAAAGTTAAATTAAAGGAAGATTAAAATATCATTAAAAGAATTTATTTCATGATATAACATGTAAAATTTATGTATATAAACCTCTTAAAATAATTTAGGTTCATAACAAAACACGAGTCTCAATGAAGGAAAATTGAGACAAAACTATTTTACCGATTTGTTAACTTTTGAAACTTTAACCCCATGAAATAAATATCATAAAATGGATATGTAAATACCCATATATTTAAGTATAATGTAAATATAATATACTCTTTGGAATTACATACACCACACAAAAGTAAATAAAGTAGAAAATAGCATGTATCTTACAGAAATAAAAAGTGAGATGAAATCCCCTTACCTTGTGTCTTTACTCTCGTCGTACTCATTAAAAACTCATGTATAATAAATATATATTTATTATAAATATTTTAAATAACCATATTATTATATATAATAACATATATTTATTCATTATGACTTTATATTAACCGCTTGTTATCAATTTCATGTTAAGGTTCTGCTTCGGGTAATATTCACTTTGTTTTTCGCATGTGTCTTAATTTGTTATATCTTTGGTCCTTATACTTATATCATGATTTCAATAATGTAAAACAATATATAAATATAATTTATATATATTATATTTTTATTATATTAATCTATATAATATATAATTATGAAATGGAATACACTATTCATGAAGATGATAGGTCATATGTACGCATGAACGCTATTTATGTTTAATTGTCATGTTGAAAGAAAATAAAATACATATATATATATCATTATTAATGTAGACTTATGATATCATATATATCATATATATTTACTAAAACCATCTTTAATACAATCCATGTAGTGTGTGAATGAATCATATAGCTTTGAGGGGGCGGTAGTCCACACTTCCTCAAACAAAATTAGTGTATTAACACCAATTGGAAAGTAAAAATATATATATTTTAAACATAATAAAGAAGCTTAAATACATAATAAATATAATATATTACAAATATAAACATATTTTCCACCATAATTTTCACCATGGGAGGTGGTAATGAAAATTGAACAATCATCGTTTAGTGAGCCAGTAGTTCATCGTATACGTAAACAGTGTGTTTATTACCCATTAGATGGAGGTGTGTGTAATTTTAGGTTTAACCCTTAAAATAAAAATATCCTAGTATATTTAGTATACTATTTTTTATATAAAATAATGTAATAAATAGAGTTTATGGGTGGATAAATAAAATAAATAAAGGACTTGAGAGAAGATGTTACCTCTTAATCGGGCAACTCCTTTTGGTTTGTGCCAAAAGGATTCCTTGGATCACCTTATACCAAAGGGAAGGCTTATATGAGTAAGAGAGAGTTTTTGGGAATTTTATTGTGAATTTATTGGCATAAATATATAGGTTTTATATGTTTGAATAACTAAAAGAGGTGATGGCCGTTTATAGGGACGGAAAAGGACTCACATGGAATTTTTGAAAACAAGTTAGGTGTACACATGTTCTTACCTAAAAAAAAGTCATACCAAACCAACATAAAAAATAATGGAAGTTTTATGGTCAAATAATTTCAAACTAATGGTTTTTTAACTAGTTTCTAGGTCATTTTGGCCCCTAATATTAAGATTTAGACCATAATTATGTTTAATTTGACCTTAATCGTTGTGATTAATTTTAATCACTTTTACTAATATTTTTTGTAAAAATATTTGATCTTATTAGACTCTAATATTATAATTATTAAAATTTTATATTTTATTTTTTAAAATTAAATTCAAAGAAGTGGAAAAATTAAGATTAATCTTAATCTTGCAGACAGGACAAAATAACGGGTTTTTAAAGTAGAAAAAATGTTCATAAGTTTGTTAAGTTTTTATATTCAATTTCAAAGTGAAATTGTTTATAATGAAATAAATTTTATTAATATGTTTATAAGTAATCTAATTTTACCTTAAAAAATTGAATTATAATTTAACATTAATAATTATTTAAACAAAAAACGGTTATTAACTAAAATGTAGTATTTTTTAGTATTCATCAAAAAATGAAGTTTCTCAGAAAAATCCAAAAAATTAAACCTAATTTAATTTTGGAATTATAAATTCAAAAATTAAATTTATTTTATCTAATTAAATTTCTAAATGTTTCTAAAATTAAATTTATTGTTTTTCATAGAAGGACATGAAATGTAGTTCATTTTAGAAAATGGTATTTTTAAACATATAAGATCTTTAACAAAAATTATATCTTCCATTATCACTATGTTTTATTTATATAAAACCATAATAAACAATATTTGAAAAGTATTTATTACTATTCATATTACTAAGTTTAACGGTTAGGTTATAATTATCTCGTTTAAATAATTATAACAGTAAAATGATGTTTCGTAGAAACACCAGCGTTGCATATAACATATGCCAAGTCAGTGTAGTGTGTAACATACGCCAAGTTGTAGTTTCATGTAACATACTTCAAGTAGATGTTCCATGTATCATACATTGAGTTGGTGTCATGTAACACATGCCAAGTTGGTCTTATGTGTAGTGCAAGTCAAGTCGGTGTTGCATGTAGCGCAATCCTAGTTGGTGTCGTGTTAAAGGACTATTTGACTTAGTTTTTTAATGTATGTATATATATATATATTACTATTTCCATTGTCACTTGAAATGAAAATATCAAAAAGATAAATTAATTTTAAAAAAAAATATTTCCCAAAATCTTGGGGTGTTACATATAGAGTAGGTCTCATTCATATACCTCTAGCATCATTCTATGGAAAGGTGATAACTATATTTACACTAGAGTGGCTAGACCCACCCAACATCCCACTAGGGTTCCACCCCCAGTATACTGAAGAGGCCATATCAATGACTATTAAGGGTGTTTAATGGGCTTTGAACCATGGTCTAGGCCCACTAACCATAATTTTACAATAGTCTATGGTATAAAAAATGAACTACATTAAAAATATGATTAGATAGAGTACAAAAAAATACAGTTGGTTTAAGGGGGATGGCCTTTAAATATTTGGGGCTACTTACATGAAATAAATAATTTTCCCCCTTTTTTATTTTAATGTTATTTTAAGTTAACGTTTCATTTTTTATTAAAAATTTATTTTTTTAATGTATATATATATATATAAATAATTCAATAATTATTGTATGTTTAATATTTAATATTTGTTGTTAATAATGGTTTTATATTTTTTGTAAATATTTTAAATCTTGATTACAAATGTGTGGTGTCCTGTGGACTGGTATGCTAAAAATATAGACTGGACTATACTAATATTTTTGATCCCACATTAAATGTAGTACTAAATGGATTAGGTATTCTGCAGCCCAATCCATGCGGGCTTGGCCCATTTTCCCTAATCTCGCCTATTAATCATCCGTAGTTACTACACCACCTCTGTGATCTACAAAAAAATATAGTAGAACATATCAAAAAAAATCAAAATTAGATATTTTATTCCTAAGGGATTATCATCATATATCTCTAATGTTAAGGGCCTCATTCCATTCCACATTTTCTAATTGGTTGCTCACCCCTCCAATGTTGTGGTTGTCTAAAATTTATTATACATGTCTTGTGAGGGGAACCATTTCATCAATGGCATATAGTAGCATCTCTACCTCCCTAATATACTGGAAAATCACTATTAGATGATATTTAAGGCTTATATGGGTAAGTATTAATGCAAAACAGGTGGGATGGAGTGGGGTGGTCCAAGCCCGTGAGGGTTTGAGCCCATGCAGGTTTGTCCACAAAAGCCTGCATATTATGTGAACAGAAAATTTCAAGTCCACGCCACCCCACATAAGCCTGCGGTTATCCCATAGGCTTTCCTGCATTTATAAAAAAATATACTATTTATAATCATTTAAATATTGTATTTTCTTCTCATTCATAATACTAGTTGTGGGGATAAGTATGGATTGACAATAGCTAGAGTTTTAAGGGATGTGATGAGAGATTTTTATATAGTTTAATGGTGCCATGTTGGGATGTTGATGTAGTGGAAAACTATTGCAATGAAAAGTAGGTAAGTGATCAGTGAGGGGTGATGAATTAGGATGTTGGTTGTGTGGTGATGTGAATAGGTGAACCTGTGAATGAATGAAGACTCTATAGGTAATGACCAATTTCAGAGGAGGCTATTATGGTTTCCATTAGGTTCTATCCTATTTTCATAATAAAAAAATAAAATTAAATAATAACAAAATTAAATCAACATAAAAACTATTATTATTATAACTCTTTTAGAATTGAAACCATGTATAGGGGAGATGAGTTCCATTTTTTGAGAGATGGGATGATACACCATGTGAATATGGTTAATAATTAGTATATAATTATTATAATATCATAATAAAATAATAAATATATACCTATTTAAAATTTAAATTTAAATGAATGGTGAATTAGTATGACCATTATGGTGAGAAATCATATGTCATGGTTTAGTCATGATTTTTTATTAAAAAGATAAAATGTTTAAGAAGCGTATATTGTAAAAAACAAATTTTCTTAAATCAGTATCATGGGTAATCCCACACCCACATGGGCTCAAACAACATTGGCCCACACCCACACGGGCTCAACCCGCATTGGTCCGCACTCTAAATGGTCAAAAATTAAAGGTATGACCTATCCCGTATCTGCCACATACCCACAAATCTAGTGATCCATGAGCCAATTTTTCATCACTATAGGTAAGATATTTTAATTTTACTATATGTGGTACTTGTACACTACCTTGTATTATAACCCAAAAGTCCTTGGCCATATCAGTTTCTATTCAACTACTCCATAAATTGAATGCCTTAATATATAATTAATTTAGGTAGCTAGTTTTAGGTCATCACATTTTCCAAGAAGGGGCCTCAAGTTACTTCATTTTTTGTTGTTTTTCTTGGCCTATGACCTTTTATCTAGGCATTATATAATCATTAACAACTTTATCAACTCATTGATGGCTCAGAATGCATTGTCTCTTCAATTGTAAATTATTGGGAGGAATAAATGCTTTATTATATTATATGATCATATGATTCTACATTATAATTCCTCTTTTAATACAGCTTGTTCTCATACTTCCCCTTATTAGTATCCAATATTTCACTAACCCTAGTGATATTATTTGATATCATATTAGGAGGATAAGAAGAAATTCAAGCAGTGGTATAGTCAGACAGCATTCCAGTACCATATTTTGGGGATCCTATGTTGATTTTTACATGAGTATCATGCTAAATCATTATTTACCAAATTTATCTATCCACAATAGGATGTAGTTCCATCTTATATTCTATAAGTAGTTCTAGAAAAAATCACTACATACACCCATATTATTGAGTAAATTAGAATGGTGTGTAGAAGTCATAGGCGATTTCACATTCGATTTGTTCTAATAAAACATAATCATGCATGGCCATTATATTTGATAATTTTTCATACAGTTCATATACATAATATACTAATGTTATTTTTAGGAATTATCTACATAGAAAAAAAATTATCTATGAGTGTATCCCTAGAGTATTGAAAATTTTTATCTTAAACATTGGTAATGCTTGAATACATGACATTTCTTGAATGAAAGTATTGAGACTACACCATGAAATCTCCAGCATGTTATAAAATTTATACATATTAAAGTGTCCAACTATCTAGATATACAACACCTATAATGGTATATAAATATAGGATAAATATTTCCCTTGATAACATGTAGTAGAAATATATACATCATTTCCAACATCAGTACTGCCAAACTAATAAACCTCGAATTCTCATCTTCTTATCATGTGTCTACTATGAATATTCCCATCCTCATTATATTGTGTGAATTATGGACTGAAATAACATATACATGAAGCCACATGTCTAATAATCTATCTAGATTAACTCATGGCTCTATATAAAAAATAATCATGTGGATCTATCACTCATACTGACCTCTCTCTAGTTCATACCATAAGTACATGTGGTTCCCCTATTCTGTATAGTGGGGTACACTATTAGATATTGAGAAGTTAGTACATTTCGTATTGGGTCAATAATATATTCATTCATTTTCTAAATATAATATTGGTTTGTGTGTGAGGCTCTTTATTAGTGCCTTTATCGACCTCCTTCCATAGATAATTTTCCAGTGATTTCATCTGTTAAGTATCTTCCCATATAGCCTTGTCTGGGAGACACTCATCATATATTTTACTAATGATATAATCCTCAGAAAGATTATACATATCCCAAAATTTTATCATCACTACATCATTTTCCATATGGAATGTGTTGATCTAAGGTCTCTATTGGCTGATTAAGTCTGTAATTATGTTTACATTCTTGTAAATATATGTTTTTGGAACCTAGACAGCCTCATATATTGTCATAGAATGAAGTTTATTCTCAAACGTAGCACATTTTTTATGAACCCAATATGAACACATCCACTTGATCTTGAATCCACCCTTGAAAAATGTTTCAATCCTTATTTCATCCCTATAATTGATTTTCATTCTCCTAATGGTAGATCAATGGATAACAGGGTGTTTGGGGATCTGGTTTGGGTGTGTGACTATTAAGGGTATCCTTTATGTACTACATGATGTGTGTTGGTTCGAAATACTATTCTATAATTAATACACCATGCATGGATATATGTTCCCATTTTAATCTTGGGTAATAGGTAAACCAAGACAATATCTAGATTTAATCTAGATTAGGGATGTCAGCATCTCTCAACAACCCATAACCATATAGAGGTAGGAAGTATGATAGTGGTAAGTCTTTATAATACTTTGGTAGAGTTTTTATGATAGATTAAATGTATAGAATACATGTTCTAACCTACCATAACTTGATTCCTTCAATCATTTCTTCAATATGAACAAATGAAATTTTATCAAGGAATTTTTTTTCTGAAATCAATCATTTTTTGTAAAATGAATCCAACAAAGTTAGAACCACTACCATAGTTAAACATAAGAAAACAAAATATCATTTTAGGATGAGAACATAGAAAAAATCATAAAGATAAATTGGTGAAAATTTCACTAAGTATGAAATTATAATTATTCCAAGTTCGCTGCACTCAGGTTGTGGTGGCCAAGTAACAAGGCCAAGTTACTCATGACCATACATGCCAGACTAGGATATCATGTCCAATCAGTCACACCTAGCTTTCAAACATAGGATTTACATTCCAAAAAAAGCATTCTATTTTTTTCATTCATAAAATTTTTTCTCTATCACTTGCACCCAATGTTTAAATGATTTGTTTCCCAGACTTATGAGTATTTATCACTAAACTTGGAAGAAAAGAGAGAACCTTGTCTATAGTATGTGCTCAGTTCATAAGTTCACATTGAATAGGTGGTTACCCTAATTATGGAAAAGGACTACCTGGATCCATTATCTCTCGTAAAAAAACACACACCAAATAGATCATATATCCATGTGCCATACATAGAATATATTATGCCTTCATCTAGTTGTGTGACCTCTCTATCATTTTTAGAATCGGATCACAGCCAAGTTCATGAACAAGTTATATTTACCTAAAAATTTAATCCTCTTCAAGTTGATTGGATTCAATTATAAAGGGTGGGTTTGGTGCATGAACTTGATAAAAGGTGGAATTACACCAATTGTTCAAAAGATCGTAGAATTTTCAAAGGAATTGGGAATACTTGGGTGGCCATATCTCGCTTTTTTTTATATACTTGTCATATTTCATATGAAACCGCCACATTGCATACCCTATTTGACTATAATATTGTGTTCCCTATTCAATCATCACATCATGTTATATATTAAACCATAGCATTGTGTTTGGTGGTTCCAATTCACACAACATGTCATGTATTCCTCATATATGAATTACACACATTGTTGAAGAGAATTGGGCATCTAAGATGGTTATTGGTGTTTATTTGGGTGCCTAGCTTCCATTTCCTATATAATGAACACACATCCTTTCATTCGAGAAAAGTTAAAGGCTTAGAAATATATGAATTAATGATACATTCACTTAGGTATTCCAATAATTCTCTTTAGATGATTTTCAAATCCAAACTAAGGGGGATGGAAATAAATCATATATGTATCCTTTGATGATTTTGATCATTTCAAGTTCCCACTTCACCCATGTAATAAACTATACAGAGGAAAAGTAATATTTTCAAGAGTTTCTCCCATGAGATATATAGTGACTCGCCTATTACATACAAGATTATTAAATCATTTTTAAGATAAAAAACATGATAACATGCATTAAATAATATAAAGGTTTAGCAACTTGGGAAAATTAGGTTCAAACAACATAATTATATATGAAATTTTAATCATTATTTAAATACATGTACTTGGTCCTTGTAAAATCTTTCATACTCTCCTTAATACATGAAATCACCTAAGGACATACAAAAAAGAAAGGGTTATCTAAAGTCCCAATAAGTAGAGGAATAATAAGGAAGAACATGATACATGAATCAGTATGAGTACATGGGTGAGCATAAACATAATCGTCTTATCATTGGCATAATATCATCATCATAAGTATATGGAAATCCTTTATAGAAGATAAGTAATGTGGTACATGTATAATAATGAAACATCATAACATTGTGTACAAATCCCACACAGAGAATTTGAACAAAGCTAGTATCATGTTCATACATAACATATGTGTACAAATAATCTATTTATAAAATGTGAACAAATCTAAAATCATATTAATACATTAAACAAATAATATCATGAGACATATAACATTACCTAATGAATTGGAAGGTTATATAATTTCCATCCTACCAGTCACATCATAAATGTTAATAATCATGCATTCTATATAAAAAATAAACTTATATTAGTAATAAAAATGAAATAAACCCAGGAGAAAATAATGATTTTCATAATAGTTCCATAATAAATATATCGATGAATAAAACATGGAGGTTATACAAAATAATATGGGAATACATAATTTTTTATGTTTTAAGGGTAGCATTAACAAATAAGAGATCATATTTTACAGATAAGTATATAATAAACAAAAGAATAATTGAAGAGAGTTTTTGAGAAAAATTATTGGATAGAAAATCATGAAGGTGTCTTAGAATTCATCTCAATGAAGTAAGAGCATTTATATCTCAATAATAACATATAGGAAATAAAATTGAAATAAATTTTGATAAATTTTGTAGAATAAACATGGTTAAAATGTATAATAACAAAAGATAAACTCCAAAGGAGAGTTTGGTTCAAGAGTCGATATAACATAGGTCCAATTTTTCTTTTTCATATTTATACCTCCTATATAATAAACAAATGTTTATTAAATAACTAATAAAAAATTATTTTATATTCATATGTGTCATTAATGATTAATTATAACCATAATAATTTATTTATTAATATTGTTGGTTAAATATGAAATGGTTCAATGAAATATTTTATGTTAATAATCCCATTTTAATTTAAGTTTCATCATTTTGATTACTTATAATTTATATTTTTGTAAAATTAAATCCATAATCTTATAATAAATTAAAATAAATTCTAAAATATAATATATATTCTACACCAACTAGTTTTGTAGGTAGTGATAAGTAAATCATTGATAACGTCCTCATAGGCAGATGAAACTAGCCAATAATGGAAGTTTTCAAAGAGGTGGAGAGTGAGTATATGTACATTAAATGGATAAAAATATTTATACTATATCCATATAATAATAATAATTTTTATAATAGTGTAGGAATCTATAAAAATAAAAGATATTGAGATTTTAAAAATAATAGGAGTAGAATAAAAAGGAAGATAGATTTGCATGGTTAGCTCTTCATTTAAAATTACTCCTTTGAAATGGGACTAAAGCCATATGAGATTGGGATTTGATGACATCATATCATCCATAAGGATACTAGGTGACATAGGGGTAGGTAATTGAGTAGATATTATGTTTTGAGAAGTGGATAGGAAGTTATTTTCTAAGGAAAGGGATATGGGGTATTTATACTTGCTAGTAGGGGTATTTTTAGGTCAAAATAATGAATAAATTATTATATCCAATATAAAACTTGAAATAGTATCCTTAGGGACCTCATGAATTAAATATTATAAAAATTATTTTATTTTTTGATTTTTAAAACATTCCAAAATCAAATTTATTTTTTTATAGAAAAGAAATTAAAAAAATATTTTTTAATGGAATACATTACATTTTTTAGAATTTAGAAAATGGTTTTTAGGTTTAGAAATTGATTTTATTTTTTTCAGAGAATTATTTATATTTTTAAATATATTTTTTTGTTGATAAAAAATTTAATAATAATTAAATAATTATTACACTAATATTACATTGTAAAAAATTAGTACTTACAAAAACTGTATTTTTACAATTCACTAGAAAATTAAATTCTTTTGAAAAAAAATCTAAAATTCACAATTAAAATTTGGGACATGTTGATTCAAAAAATAAAATTTATTTTATCAAATAATTATCTAACTTGTGTGATTTTATTATTTAATATAAAAATTAATCTTTTGAAAAATATTTAAAAATACTCTTTATTAAAATGTACATTATACTTTCCTTTGAGTTTTCTTATTTGAATATTTATTTTCTGGAATTATAATATTTATATTTAATTATTTTATTCATATTAAATAGTATTTTCAAGTAATTTTACTATTCTAATGGTAAAGTTACTATTATAACAGTCAAGTTATTATTCCTAACAGTCAGTTATACTTTTCTAACAATCATATTGATTTTATACTACCTATAAATACCTCTTATTTACTTCATTAATCATTCAATTAAATTCCTCTCAAGGTTCTATATACTTCATTTTTAAAATTCATATTTCATTACTAATGTTTTCTTTCTTTTTTACAGTTTTGTTTATGGATGTTATAATTCTAGGAGACTAAAATAATAATAAAAACATTCTAGTTATGTTAATTTTTCTGTTTATTATTCCATTGAATTTTTTTCAATTTTATGGGGTATATTTATCCTTGGAATGTAATTTTCAATTATTGATGGAATAAAATTGTCTTGTTTTACTTAACATGGTTCATTAGTTTTATTCTATACCCAATACCTAAATATGAAATTCATATATATTCATAAGGTAAATATCATATAGGAATGTTTAGGTCATTGCATTCTTCCCCGCATTAGAAATTTTATTCTCAAAATATCAACTCATTTCCTCAATTTAGAATATATGAGGTAACTTTTTCCATTTAATCCTCAAGTTATCATGTTTCCTCTTTGTACTTATGGTTTTTCTAAATTATTTTGATAAAGTGAGTTGACTTGTGATGTACAACATTTTCTCTATAGTCCAAGATATCCAATAATTACTCCTTATAAGATATTTTAAGCTCTAATTGAACCACTTTTAGATTTAGTACATCTGATGGACTAGATTTTTACTTCCATAGGGTAGATACTTGTAACCCATCATGAAAATGAGATGTTTTTAGAAAAGGATCTAGTCGATGTGATAAATATCCTATGTGATTAAAAATCTTAAAGGGGCTAGTGTACCTAGGGTTGAGATTTCACTTCTTTTTAAACCTCATGAATTTATTAAAAGATTATATTTAAAGAAAAATTGTGTCTATAACTTCAAACTCTAATTCCCTTTGATGATTTTTAGAAAAAATCTTTTTTTTGACTTTGATCAGATTTAATGTGTTGTTGAATAGCTAAAACCTTCAATGTCTTCTCTTGTACAATTTTGAGTCAAATAATATTCTATTCACAAACTTTTTTCCAACATGTTGTAGTTGTAAATTCCTTCCCATATAGAGATTTATATAGGTCTAATTGAATACTTGAGTGTAAATTGTTGTATAATTACTCATGAAAATTTGGATCACGTCCCCCATTAAATTCCATCAGGAAATATATCATCATGTATTTGAGTGTCTAAATGGTCCTTTCAGATTGGAAATTAGTATGGGGTGATAGGTTGTACTGAACTTTAACTCAGTATTCATGGCATGATGAATAATCCTTTAAAACATAGAAGTGGACCTTAGATATTGATCTGATAAGATCAAAATAGGTACCCCGTATATTCTCACTACTTCCTTGAGACATATCTTGGAAATTTGGTCTAGTGATAAATATTCCAAAATAACAATGAATTGGGAAGTCTTAGGGAGTTTATCCACCATAATCTTTATGGAATTGTTTCATTTATATTTCTTGGGAAGACCCGTGACAAATTACCTGGTGTTGTTATCCTATTTCCATGTTAGTGTGTGTAATGGTTGCATCATCCCTTTATACTTTTGTTGATCTACTTTAACTTACCAGCATACCAAGAACTTTTAGGTTTAATATTCAATGTATTTATTATTATTTTCTCAGAAGAAGTGGTCTCAAAGATCTAGGTACATTTTGGTACTTTCTTGATGGATTGATAAATATGAGCTATGTTCATCAACCAATAGATATTTATTTATCTCATGTGATGATGGTACATAGAGTGTTGTTGCAAACTGAATGAATTTATATTTTTCAATTTTGAATTCATGAATCTATCCATTCTTTCTCCCTCATTATTTTGAAGCATCAAATCATCCATTTGTTCATCCTTTATCTTATCTTGGATAGATGGTTGGGAAATCATTTGGAAAATGTAGGATAACTTCCCTACCTTTATGATTTTGATATCCATCCTTTGTATAACCATAAAGATAATGTATTTTCCAATCCTCATCATAGATATAGTAATATATTCCTTTATAATGAGATAATAATCTACCTTATTCCCCTTTCTGAGATGGTAGTGAATTGAGAAATCATAGTCCTTGATTAACTATAACCATCATCATTAACACATGTTCATATCATTCTATAGGAATATATAATTTCAACTCTTGTGATTAGTATTATGTCACACTTCTCTCCATAGAGGTATTTTATTCAAATCCTAAATGAAAATATCACATCTTCTAAATATAAATAGTGTTTCAAGTAGTTTTTCTCATGGATATCAAATTTTCAATAGGTATGTGTTATCATGTTATTTTTTTCATGAGTACACAGCCCCATACTTTATTTGAATAATTATTGTATATCACAAAATTTTATCTATTTGAGGGTAATTTAAATATAAGTATAGTTATTAGAATATTCTTATAGTCCTTAAATATTTATTCACATTCTTCTACCAACACATACTTTACCCCCTTCCATGTTACCTTAGTTATTAGACTATAAAATCATTATAAAATTCTCACAAAGCATCAACATTACCCTACAAATCCATGAAATATATAGATCACAGTGTAAATTTAGTATTTGGTTCATTCCTCAATCACCTGTGTGTTTGAAAGATCCATATAAATTCATTAACTCTTGAAAACATTCCCCAATAAAATGACATTATATATTCAAAAGTTAACCTTGTTGTACATAGCATACAACATATCCTTCCTTAATGTTTCTAATACATGTTCCCTATATTCCTACTTGATCTTGAAGTAGATGAGAATTATAATAAATAAAGAATAGAAAGAATTTATTGAGTTGGTCTTTAAATACTCGATCCATTAGGTTAATGAATGTTTAAGGGGAATTTGTAACTCAAAATAGAATCACTATGAACTCGGAGTGTCTATATATTATATAGAAATATGTCTTTTGAATATCTTCTCTCTTTACATTCAGCTGATGATATCTATAATGGAGATACAGTTTCGAAAAGTACTAAGTGAATATATTTTGGTTATATAAGTCATCAATCCTAAGTAGTAGATATTTTCTATTTATGGTGATCTTGTTTAGCTCTATATAATCAATTGAATGTTGCGTTGATCTGTCCTTATTCTTGAAAAATAGTGTGGGTTCACCACAAGGTGATGCCCAAGGGAATATGAACCCTTCTCCAAATTCTATTATAGTTGATTCTTTAACTCCTCTAATTCTTGGGCCATCCTATATGAACTATTGGATATTGATGTTTCTCTAGGTATGAATTCTATTGAGACTACTAAATAATAGTCTTGGGTAAGGCCAAATAATTATACATGAAATAAATTATTATATTCCCTCACAATAGGAATATCATCAAGATTGTTTGATACAGCCTTTTTTGAATAAATGTTTTCACATATTTCCTAGGGATTTATTGATTTTTTAATTCAAAAATAATATTTTAGGTAAGAATTATATAATTTCGGTTAACTTGATATTAAACTTGTTATTCTTTGAAGATTATAATAAAAATATGTTTTTTGGTCCTTAAAATAATAAAATTTATTTGATAAAATTTTATAAATTTTAAGAATAAATATTTTTGATTATTTTTGTTATTTTTCATTGAAGAATCCTTTTTTATATTTTTATGATGATTTTGGATCTCTAGAATTAATTCTTTCATAATTCCATAGTTTTATATTTTACATAATCTATGGAATCTTCTTCATTTTAAAATTTTTGAATTTAATAATTAGAAGTTTTGATTCTGTGATTGGTCATTCACTAAAGATTTAATTTTCAATCTTTTAGAATTAATTATTTCGTTTTTTGATCCATTCATTATTTAATATCGAATTTGGGAATATTTTTTTAATCTAGTTTTGATTGTTAAATTGGCACATTATAATTTATAATTTCTCTAAGTTTTCTATCTGTGTGTTTTTAAAGATATTATGAAGAATGGTTGTGATGTTACTTAAGTGACTGCAAGTGTAAAATTTGATAAATTATTGAAACTACCTCGTGAAGGGGACTAACCAGCCATCCCAAACTAACATAAGAAGTAATTTCAAACATATCACGCTAATTGATCACACCACACCCATCCAACCTACCATGGATGAATATTTGAAAATTTTCTAAGATACTACAATAATAGATCCAATTTTTCACAGGAAATGGAAGCTTTCATGGAGGATTGACCTTATTGTACTCTACTTGTAGTTTAACACTGGTGAAACTTGATTCCAGATGAAAGGGGATGAACTCAGGGTTTAATGAATTGAAGAAGATAAATGAATATGTCACACCTCTAAGAGAAGTATGTTGAGGTCGATTCTAGTTTAGAAAAGACTGATTGAATCTAAGAGGATTATTCCTAATACTGTTTGAGTATGAATGATTCAATCTCATCCCAGTTTAAAGGACAAATGAAGGTTGACACCAAGGTCAAGGATTCGCTATAATGATCAATACAAACTCAGAAGAATGAATATGTCATAAAAGAGGAGCCACTGATATTCCAATTGATTCAAGTTTGACTGAATAAAGTTAAGTCTAGAATGTTAATAGATTTCAAGAATGATAAACTGATGGTCATAAATGGTTCCCAAGGATTGAGCTGATTGTGATCGAGAATAATTATTAAATTCAAAGGTTGCGATCACTTGGTGTATGTTCACTGTGTTGGATCCATGATTTTTGATGATGAAGGAGTAGGTTTCACTTGACTGTAGATGTGATGAATTGTATGAATCGTTTTTTAAAGAAGATGATAAAAACTAAGAACTTGAGGTCATTAGTTGATGATGATGACCCAAGATTATCAAACATCAATCAAAGTGCATGGAGTAAATATTGACATGATTGATATTGAGTTAATGAATTTTGATCTTTAGTATTTGATTTCTTTTCCTATATGTGATCAATCATTGAAGATGAAGGGACCTCATTTCTCACAAGGTTTTATCTATAGTATAGATTAATATCACATGTGAAATTATCAATGTATTGCTTAAGTTTTGTGTTGACTTATTCTGAAGTAAATTTCAATGCCAAGTTCAACCAAGGTGATAATGAGGATAGATCTTTGAATGGATGATGAATATGAAGGATGAGCATGATTTTTCATGATTTAGATATCAATGTGGGTGGATAAAGAAGTGACACTCATTAAAGATTAAACTAGTTCACCCAAATTGGTTTGATGAATTTGTTAATAGTCTCTATGAGTTCAGCCTATATTGGATGAAGGTTTCACACATACCAACTATGTAATTGAGTTTCATGTCAATATTTATTTAGATAGTTCTATCTTGATACATGGTTATCTGATTGAGTTATTGGGAATGAGAATGGGAAAAACCAACTTATGGTTCCAAGAAAGATATTTCCAAAAAATATATAAATGAAGTGTTATGAAACTAGGTTCTCAAACTAAGATTGAATATATAACTATATTTAATTAATTAGTATAATAAGAGAGTTGATTGGGAAACTTCTTCTGAGTTGGATTAGTGAACTCAATAATAAGTTGAAGTTAAATAAGGGCAGTTCATGAATAACTCAATCATTCAAAAAGTTACAGAATGGTCAATTTATTCAGTCTACATAAATGTAAATTTTGTGCATCTATAGACAAATTTAAGGTTAGTCCTATAATTCCTTAAATTTATCTAAGGTTCGGATGTATTTTTTGGATAGGTCGTTTGGTGAATTATATTTCTTTGAAGGGGTACTTCAAATAAATAAATTTAAATGTGGGGTTCCCTAATTCTCAATTATAAGATTTGAAAGAAATGAAAAGGGAGATTGATATGGGAACCTTATAGAGATCACTGTAATATTTAATAAGAGTTTAATTAGTAGAATAAAGAGCAGGTGGATATGTTGCAATCATTTAAGGTAGTTTCACTCAGGTCGCAAAAGGAATGGGATATATAATGATAGGTTCTCCATGTGGAAGCAAATGTGATTGAGATTATTGATTCTATATATGAGAAAGGAATAAGTGCACAATTTAAAAGTAGGATCTATGCATGTTTTGAGGAGCTCTATAAACCCCCTAAATCTTGATCATTCCATTGTAGGATCATCATCCATCCATCATGAAACTAGGAGTATAGATATAACATAGGCTAGATCCTACACAGTGTAGAAGATCAGTCGATCTAGAGATGTAGAAAGAGTTTAATCTTAATAGATAGTATTATTCTTTTATTCTATTATTTGTTATCTTCTGTTCCAAGATGTTTTTATTGGAATATTTTTTTTCATCTATGCTTCACTAATTGGATTTTGTGAATCAGGTATGATGGATTGAAATATTTCAGCTTGTTCTTATTTTGGTTTTAATCATGGTGATATGTAGTATTTCTATTTATATATTTCAATTTATCTTCCTTTTGATCATTTTTCACTCTACTATAAGTTTATATAGTAGAAAAGTTGAATATATTTTACCTTAGAAACCACAACTAAAGTACTCACTATAAAAGGTTGTGGTGTTCTATTCTCCATGAGGAATCATCTTCATCTTGAGTTTTATTAGGAATAGTTGTTCCCAGGAGATTTCTTTGGTGAGATTGTTTTATCTATTGATAATTAGGTATTTCAATAATCTTCACATAGTTTGAGAACCACTTTGGTCGATTCCATGAAAAAGAAAATTAATTTTTGATCAATTCCATCTGATCCAGTTCCCCTAACTCAATAAATTGTTAGTCTTCCTCTATGTTATTGTGGTCACAAATGTTTCTAACATCACTCCATCATTCTCTTGGTTGTTATCTATATGTTTGTTCACATTTTTTATTTTTTGGTCAAACAACTTAATTATTCCCTATGTTTTGACCCTACTTACCACAATAATAGTAGTTTATAGGTTTTATAAATAATTAATTTTATTTTCTATCATTTAGTATCCTTGCATTATGTCAAATTTTATCATCATTTTTTAGGAATGCACGTGTGTTAAAGAAAAAAATAAAAAAAATACTATAAAAACAATACTAAAAATATATAATTTAAAAATATATAAAATATTTAATTGGTTAAAAAAATATGTAAAAAATTTAAAATATGAAAAAAAAAATATCTTCAATTTCACTTTTATGCTCTCTTACTAAACCTTTATAAAATCAAATTTACATGAAAATTAGGGACACTAAAACATAGATAAAATATTTTATATATAATATGAAATTAAATAGTCCCACCTCTTCATGAAACATTCCTCTACTTGTCATCCCAATGAGTATTCTCTATAATTTAATAGATACTTTTACAGTTTTATGAAAAAACTACCTATACTTGGGTTGAGTGAGGAAGAGATTAGGTTGGGGGAGTTCCCATTATATCTCAAGCGAAAGGCTAGGTGTTGGTTATAGAATTTTTATGAGGATATCTTTGATTCTTGGGAACAACTATTAAACTCATTTTTTTCATAATTTTACCCTAGGATCACAACTATTGAAGTTGGGCATAAAATCGCATGCTTTATCCAGGATGGGGGAGAAAATTTTCATTAAAATTGGTATAGGTTTAGATATTTACTAAGACAATTCCCCAACCAAAAACGTTATCCCTATCTTCTTATGGACACTTTTTATAATAGTATCACCCTATGCCATAAAAATTCATTGGATCAATATTGTGGATGTGAGTATTCATATTTGACCATTTTTTATCTCCAGATACTTTTTGAAAAACTAGCTCAAAAATCACAACACAAGTTCTCTATGAATTGAGTGATTCGTTTGAACAAAACCAACCCTCGAGGTGCTTATATTTTTAATGAAAATACACTTTAAGGAGCATTTTTATTATTGTGGGATATTTGGAAAAACTTGAAACTATTATACTAACATTGATCTCCATGTTCAAGCTATAGAAAATGATCACTTTGTGAACTATAAGGTTATGAAACATTAAAATAGTTAAACTTATTCAAATCAATACAATTCTAGACACAAAAACAACCCCAATATTTCTTGGCGACATCATGGGGTCATTAAATAACATGTTGTCACCACAATTTTTTCTAACCCACCAAGAAATATTTATCAAAATGTGGTTGGACCTTCAAATTCTAAAAAATATTTAGAGGATATTGTTAAAAAAAGTGATCAAAAAAAGGATTCCCAATAATATATCATTGAAAATATACAAGCAAAAATGGAAAAATAGCTAGGGACTTAAGGTAAATGACCAAATATAATAGTTTTTAACCCTAATGAGAATTCCATGGATTTCACCACTAGAAGTGTCCTGAAAACATAATAAAAACGTTTGGGTGCTTCTTAGTTAAGATGATATAGGGATTTGAATGGATCTGGGAATCAAAATCTAGAAAATGAAAAGTCTCAAAATTTGGATACTAAGGTCCAACTCAAACAAAATGATGATCTTGTACTTAAATGAAAATCCATGGTACCAAGGAAAATGAAATGGAAAATAATAAAGGAAATAAGAAATTATGATTTGAGGAGAAGGTGGACAATGAACCTATTTTATGATATTATGCCCCTTTCATTATTTTTCAAGAAGATGTCTAGAAAAATTATTAACTTAACTACTTTAATTTCATTGAAATGATTAGAACTTTTATAATCGGTGTTTCATTTGTGTAACTGTAAGATCCTAGTTTTTTCTTAAGGTAAAAATCTTCTTTTTTGGGTTAAATGTGTTTTTTTCCTTTTTGGATTTGACCCTAGGTCAGGTCGTGGGCCGGTTGGGTTGTTTTTGGGAAATAAAGGAGGAAAATAGGCTGAAATATAGCCATAGGCCAGGTACACATTGTGTACTTGGTCTACACGTCAGGTACTTGGTCTTCACGATGTTTAGCCAGTTTGGCTTAGAAAAAAATATGTTGGAGTACGTGTCGTGTACTTGGCCAGTGGGGTTTTTTTATAAAAGAAGAAATTGCTCATATTTTTTATGGATAGTATGTTTTCTCTCGTTTTTGAACCCAAAAACCATCTATTATAGTTGTTCAAGTATTGAATCCATTCTGACTCCGATTCAAGCACCTCATGTCACATTAGAACCATATCGGTAAGTACTGATTCCTTTTTTGTCATTCTTGATTCTTCAGAACTACAACTGTGCTATTTGGATTTAGGCTCATGTGTACTAATAATATGTTCTTCGTCCGTCTTTCAAATTTCTTCCAAACTAGGATGAAATAGGATACGATACTGGATGAGTTTTATACTACTGAGGCGAGGTAGTTGTTCTATACTTTCTTTCATCTTTTCTTGGTGTTTTTCAAGCATTCGGTTGAAATTCCATTTGTCATAATTTCTGACGAGTTCTTGTTTTTGAGAGATGCATGGTCGCACATCATTGGGCATGGGAGATAAACTAAAATTTATAACCTACTTACTACTTAGAATAGCGTAAAGATAGGGTCGAAGCATGGAGAGGCCTAATGTTGTTCTTAGTGATCTAAAAAATAAAATAAACAAAAACACACACAAAAACAAACAAAAAAAGTTATTAGTGGTGAAGTGTAGTGAGTGTAAGTCAGTGTGTGAGGAAGTGAAGGTGAATTGGTGAGTGCACGAAAGTAGATAAGACAGCAGGCAGACAATGTGTAGTGGGAACAAGCTTGAAAAGTCAATATGATAGAGAAGGAGAAATCAACTAGCCAGATTCAATGTTGTTTTTTGTTATTTATGCATTTAAATTAAAGGATAAGGATCTGATTGAGAGCAGTTGTCCAGATTTGGGTCAGGGTTTGGATCTTGAGTTCTGATTTTTATTTTTTCACTTGATATGTTCTTGAAATTCTATGATTCTTCTGATTTTTTATGTTTGCTGCTGTTGAATTCAATTTTAAATTTGCGCTTGGGTTAATTTTATTACTGTTGTGTGATTGATTTTTTGTTATGTTGTGGTTATGCATGGATAAGAAGAGAGTAGAGGAGTGTTGAAATGGTGAAACCGTGAGTTTGGGCACTGCTCATGGTGGAAGGGGTGTGAAAGCAGTGAGTGATAGGCACCGTGATAGAATCAGTGGCAAAGGAAGGTGACGCTATGAGAAGTAGGTGCGATGTCAAACGGTGGCACTGTGAAGAGATGAAATGGTGGGACAACACACAGTGAAACAGTGGCACTGGGAGTTTGGAGTGGTGACACGGCAAGTGAGGCACTGTGAGGGTAGAGGTGGCACTGGTTTCTGTGACACCGTATGTAACACTCACGGTTGTTGTGAGAAAGCAAGGGGAAGGACACAATGACACCTTGACAGGGTGCTATCGAAACATCTGAAAAATATACAGCTACACAAAAAATTAAGGGAATTTACTAAAACTAAAAAAATAAATTAATAAATCAAACAATTGAATTAATAAAAATAAATAAAACAAAGTTAAGTTAAAAAAATAATTATGAATTATTTAAAAGAATGAATTTATTTGTATTAAATATTATAAACAAATTAATTTAATAAAAAATTAAAGTAATTAGAGTTACCTGCTTAAATTATTTAACCAATTAATTAACCAATTAATTAATTAAATAATTAAGTAAATTGAATAATTTAATAAAATTACATTGTTAAAGACCAATTTAATTATTTAAAGTAAAGTGAGTTATTTATTTACAAATTAAAAATAAATAATTATATAAATTAATGCATTGATAAACTAACTAGAATGAAAAATTATAAAAATAAAAGAATAAAAAATAAAATTCAAATTCAAAAGAATTGATTTAATTTAATAATTATTTAAAATGATAATAATGCACATTAAAACACATGATTTAAACTAAAATTGATTATTTTACACATCAAGGTACGAAAGCACAACATTTATCAATTATTTAATAAAAAAATTAATATTAAAAAGTCAATAAAAATACAAAAAGGATGTGGCAAAGTGTGTGAAAACAGTGCCACATCAACCCCCCCCCCCTCACTTAAAACTTTTTTTCCTCAAACAAGTACATGCCTTAGACTTTAAAACAAACAGATGATTTGTGGATTTTAGTTCAAAAAGTGAACGGTAAAACTTTAATATCCAAAGGATCAAGACCAAACAGTAGGTCAGTCTTTTCAAGGATGTTCAAATATGATGTCCTTCTTAGCTTCAAAAACTCACTGGAAGTCAAAAGCCTCACAAATTCAAGAAATGTCAATTATGTCATGCCTCCAATATGTACTCGTTAACTATCCTACTTCACCTTTCACTTCAAGTTTTAATTCAAGGAGTGATGAAAGGTTAGATGAAGTGGAACTCAAAAATTAACCAAGGGAACCTTCTATTCTAACCTTCCCTCAGGTTCCAAAAATGAAAGTCCTTTAATTTCATCACTTTATTTATTCAACTCAAATGAATTTTAACTAAGTCAATTGCTCCCTTCTTCATCTGGGTTCAAAATTCTCCTCACCTTAATGAGTTCATTTTTGACAAGGGAACTTTATTTTAATTTTTCCCAGCCATATTCCATGCACAGATCACTATGCATAGAACTTATTAATATTGAAATTGGATGTATTTATTCATAGAAATTCACCCAGTGCACCTTGTCTCATATACTAACTGTGGGATCCCATTTTCCTATTTTACTTCAGTTACAAAGGACTTAATTAACAATCATTTGAGTTGACTTCCTATAGTGATTGAATATTATTTAATAAAAATGTGAGCCCCTTGGGTTCCGGTGAGAAATTCTAGTTACCCTAAGTTATGATCATCATCCAACAGAACCTATCCTGTCACACTTCCATCCTCAGTTCCTAAACAAAAAGTTTCATAAAACAATATATAATTGCACTCAGCAATCACTCATGCTTAACAGTTTCTGACTAAGTGTCACTCTCAACATCCAACAATCAGTTATCCACTAAACATGATAGAATTTAAGTACTATTGAACCTCCAATGGCCATAAAGTGATGAAATAATTTGTAAAATTTTGAAGGAATTATGAAAATTTTGAAAAAAATTGACCATTGTTTTTAACAAACTCATGTTCAAGAAGGGGGAATTTAACATGACACTAGAATGACACCCCTCTCCCCCAAACTTAAAACCCAAAATTTTCCCTGATATTGAATTATAAGGTGGAAGACACTTTAAGTTCAAAACAAATGTACATTTCACCTTAAAAAGGATATAGAGAGGGTAGAAACAAGGTTCAAAATTTGGCTTTTCCAGACAAAAAAGAAAATATAGAAGATTCAAACCCCACCAATCATTACTAGAAACAAGCTCAGTTGTATTCCTAAAATTTTTATGCTTTGAATCATTCTAAGAAGACAACAGATTTCATCAATGACACTTAATTAGTTGCATGATTAACAATGATGTGAAGAAACAGCTCAATGAGAATGAAAACAGTGGGTGTAGCAAGTTTCAAAATGCATCTCAAAATACTTTTTCAAATGAGTAGATATTATCAAGATAAAACCCAAGAAAGAAACATAGTTCATTTTTCATAGGTTAGGGGGAAGTCCCCCACACTTAATTCACAATGAAAATTAAGCAGGTAATTAAAAGTGTAGAAGGTAAGAACAACACTTCCCTGAATTATCAGAGATTTAACACTGAATTCCATATACAGATCCTCTTCAGTAGCACTGGGTGGTTACTCCTCTTCATTTACCTACACGTTCAAATAAGTAAAATAAGATTGCAGAGTTTTAAGTTCTAGATAAGTATCTCAAGGGAGTGAGTAGAAAGAAATGTTATCCATATGATGTGGTGGATTTCTCCCTTGGGTTTTCTTGTCCAAGTTTTTGGCAGCAACCACTCTCTCTCTAAAACAACAATAGATCATAAGGCACCATCAAGCAGTCAAGAGGTTAAATTAGAGAACAAGCAGCAGGGGTTAAATTTATCTAAGAACAAAAATAAAAGGAAAACAACTAAGAAACCTTGGGTTAGTTCCCATGAAACTCTAAGTTTATAGTCCTCAGTTAGACTTGAAATAGTTCATTCTTCCAACAGATATATAGCAGTTAAGCCTTTTAGTTTCCCTTTAAAGAAGTGTTTTATTATTTGACCATTGAGTAAGAAAGGTTGATTCTATTCTCTGAATAGCACAACATATCCATTAACCAAAACTCTAACAATGGTAAAGGGTCCTGACCACTTGGTCTTCAACTTTCCTGAAAACAGCTTCAATATAGAATTAAAAAGCAGGACTCTTTCACCAACCTTGAAATTCCTATTTTTAATGATTGAGTCATGAAAATCCTTTGTTCTCTCTTTATAAATTTCAGCATTATCATAGGAATCTCTTCTAATCTCCTCCATCTCACTCATCTCTAATAGTCTCCTCACACCAGCAGACTTCATATCAAAGTTAAAATCCTTCATCACGCAATAATATCTATGTTGTAACTCAACAGGTAAATGACATGTTTTTCTAAAGAGTAGCCTATATGGTGACATCCCAATAGGAGTCTTATAATAAGTTAAATAGGCCCAAAGGGCCTCATCCATCTTCCTTGACCAGTCCTTCCTAGAGCTAGACACTATTTTCTCTAAAATCTATTTGACCTCTATTTGAAACTTCTGTTTTCCCATTGGATTGTGGGTGGTAAGTAGTGCTTGTCATATGTGAGCACCCATACTTCTCCATAAACCCTTTGAACTTATAATTCTTTAATTGAGCCCCATTATCAGTGATAAATGCTCGAGGCACACCGAAGCTGGAAAAGATGTTTTTCTGGATGAATTTCACAACACTAGCAACTGAATTATTGGGTAGAGCTATTGCCTCAACCCACTTGGAAACGTAGTCTACAGCAACCAAAATGTACTCATTCCTATAAGAGGATGGTAATGGTCCCATGAAGTCTAAGCCACACACATCAATGATTTCAACCATTATAATTTCTTTTTAGGGGCAGTTCCTGCCTTCTTCCAACATTTACCAACATTTGACATTTCTTACAGCCAATAACCAGACTCCTAGAATATTTAAACAATGTTTTCCAGTAGAAACCAGCCTGTAGGACCTTCTGAGAAGTCCTTTATCCTCCATGGTGGACATCCCAAGGTGATGAATGGAAGCTCTCAATTATGGGAAAAATCTCATCCTCAACCACACATCTTCTCAAAATCTCATCAACGCATCTCTTAAAGAGAAGAGGTTCATCCCAAATATAATATTTCATCTTAGATATAAACCTCATCCTCTAGTTGTTTGATAGATCATTGGGCATGACTTCAGCTTCCAGAAAGATGGCATAGTCCACAAACTAAGAAGATTGTTGCATAGAGGAAGAAAAAAATGCTCATCAGGGAAAGAAGTGTTGATCTCTCTTGGTTCCTTACTTGGGATATTGGGCAATCAAGACAAGTGATCTGCAACTATATTCTCAACCCCTTTCTTGTCCTTAATCACTAAACCAAACTCCAGTAACTACAAGGTCCACCTCATGATTCTGGGTTTTGAGTCCTTTTTATCCAGTAAGTACTTTAGGGATGAATGATCTATTAAAATTATGATCTTTGATCCTATCAAGTACTTCCTGAACTTTTCCAAAGAAAACATCACAACAGCCAACTCCTTTTCAGTGGTTGAATAATTCTTCTTGGCATCGTCCAGCAGCTTTCTTGCATAGTAAATAACATTTAGTTTCTTATCTTTCCTCTGTCCCAAAATAGCTCCTACTGCAAAGTCACTAGCATCACACATCACCTCAAATGGAAGATGCCAGTCAGGAGAAGTGATTACAGGTGAAGTAATCAACATCTCCTTAAGTATATTAAAGTCCTCTAGACATTTCTCATCGGATAAAAGGTCTGTGTTCTTAATCAGCAGGGATCACAGGCGTCTAGTAATCTTAGAAAAGTCCTTAATGAACCTTCTTTAGAACCCAGCATGACCCAAGAAACTTCTGATCCCTTTGACATTTTTAGGTGGGGGAAACTTTTTTATGACCTAAACTTTACCATTATCAACCTCCATCCCCTTCTTAGAAAAATTGTGTCCCAAAACTATGCCTTCAGTGGACATGAATTGGCACTTTTCTTAGTTTAAGACTAAGTTGGTCTCTTAGCACCTTTCTAACACTAGTTCTATATTTTTTAGACAGTTCTCAAAGTTATTTCCCACAACAGAAAAATCATCCATGAACACTTAAATTATCCTTTCAATCATGTATGAAACAAATCTCCATCATGCACCTCTGAAAAGTGGCAAGATCACCATACAGGCCAAAGAGAATCTTCCGGTAGGAAAATGTCCCCAATGGACAGGTGAAGGTTGTTTTCTCTTGTTCCTAAGGTGAAATAGAAGTCTTGTTGAAACTAGAATAATCATCAAGAAATCATAAGAATTCACTACCCACTAATCTCTCTAACATTTGATCCAAAAACGTCATGGAAAAATGATCCTTTCTTGTGGAAGCATTCAACTTTTTGTAGTCTATACAGACTCTCTGTTTATTCACTACTCTTGTCTGGATTTTATCATTTTTTTCATTAGTGACCATTGTCACTCCACTCTTTTTGGGTACCACCTGGACAGGAGTTACCCGGGGGGTATCAAAAATGGTAAAAATTATTCCATCATGAAGCAACATAATCACTTCTTCTCTCACAACTTCCTTCATGTTTGGGTTGAGTCTTCTTTGGGATTATAATCTAGGCTTAAACTCGGGTTCCATGGGAATTTTATGCATGAAGAAGGCTAGACTTATCCTCTTGAGATTAGCAATAAACCAGCCTATGACTGACTTGTACTTATTCAAAACACTAAGCATATTTTTCTCTTGAATCACCTCTAGTTTGGATGAAATGATCATGGGAAGGGTGAAACTATCTCCTAAAAATGAATATTTGAGATGGGAAAGGAGGGGCTTGAGTTCAAGGGTGGATGGTTACTTTCTTGAGGGAAGCCACTTGGTCCTAGGTGGACCAAGGTCTGTATGCTGCCTCTTGAATAAGGTAGTAGAGAAGGCTTCTTCCTCGTTACTAAAGCTTCCAAAAAAATCTCCTCAAACTTAAACTCCTCTATCGGGGTAAGAATGTGCTCCAAAATAAACTCATCTAGGTTCTCAAAAAATTCTCTCTCGAACTCATCAATAGATTATCTCTCCTTACTTGAGCTGATCCCCATGCAAGTGGTTGCAGGGATCTCAGGTTCACTATTGATTTCGGCTATTATTCTTAAAAACTCCTCATCCTCCTTCTCAACACTACTCTCATCAACTAACATATCATATTTTGTGAAAATTGTGTGGGTGGGTTCTTGGATTTTATGAAACACATTGAATTATTCTTTCTGTTCACCGATATTGAAAATTAGTTTCACCTTAGACACATATATCACAGCTCCCCCTATGGCCAGGAAGGGCCTATCAAGAATGATAGGAACCTCCTGGTCACACTCTATATCAAGGATAAGAAATTCAGCAGGAAAAAAGAGTTTGTCTACTACCACTAACAGATCATCAACCCTACCCACTGGATGAGTAATTGACCTATCAACAAACTGTAACACAATAGTGGTTGATTGGGGAACTCCTAATCTCAAATGATGAAAATTTTACAGGGGAATCATATTAATACTATAACCCAGATCACACAAACAATTGAACTTACCACCTATATCCCTAAAGGATAAAGGGATGAAAAATATTCCTGGGTCCTGAAGCTTAGGAGGTATCCTATTCTGTAAGACTACACGACACTCCTCTGTTAAGATATAGGTGGAAAATTCTTCCAATGTATTTTTGTTTGAACATATTTTCTTGAGTGATTTCAGATATGACAGGCTTTGAATCAAGGCTTCCAAGAATGGGATATCAATGTTCAGCTTTTTAACCAATTTCAAAAATTTCAACATTTTAGAATCATGAATCGGTTTCTTAATTATTTGTGGGAAGGGGATTGAAGGGGAGAAATTTCTCAAAATTGGGGGAATCTCTACAAATTCCTCTTCAAAAAAATTCTTCCCTTTTTTGTCTTTGTTTTTCAAGACTTTTTCTTTGGGTTTTTGAGTTGGAACAGCAGGAACTAGAGGGATTCCAGTGGTGTTGTCCAGTTTTCCATATTCAGGTTTCTTGAGATTTGATTTTCTAGCTTCATCCAGTTTCTCATTTTCAGCATTTTGGGATTCTTTCCTAGGCTCTTGGTGAGTGTGGAGACCACTTCTGGTGGTCACATCCATGGAATTCTCCCTATGATTGGCTTCAGTGGTGCTAGGAAGCTTACTCTTTTCTCTATTACTAGCGTCCCTAGTCAACTCCCCCATTTGAATTTCCAAGTTCTTCATTATCACATCCATTTTAACTTTATCATAATAATTTTTGGTCTTTTGTTCATCAAACCTCCCTATCAACTGATGGAACATGTCTCTCACCTCATCTTTTGAGTTGGATAACTCAGCCTTAGGTTGGGGTTGGGTTTGGAATTGCTGTCTAGGAGGCTACTAGAATCCAGGAGGGGAATTAACTCGGAGGACTCCATGCTCCCTCCAAGACATGTTCGGATGGTTACTATACCCTTGATTGTAGGTTTTGGAAAAAGTATCTTCCATAGGATGCATCTGAGGTCCATAGACCGAAAAAATGGCACTCTCATAAGCCTGGACAAGCATATCAATGTGTGGACAACAGGTTTGAGAATGACCATACATGCCACAATGGTGGAACTACTTCATAAGGGTATGATGTGGGTTATTATTAAAGAACCCAGCAGCTTGGTCTTCAGCTTGGGGAGCAGGGCCGGTTTTCTTTCTCACAATGGTTCTTTTCCTAGATCATTTGTGCTGGGAGTTTTGAGATAAGGTATTAAAGATTGGTTTGAGATCCTCATCAGTCCTATCACTAAAGTTTCCTCCAGAAGAATGATCCACCAAGGTTTGGTGGTAAGGGGTGAGACTATTGTAGAAGGTGTCCATGGGGAATTGGGGTGTACATTGATGGTTTGGACACTTCCTAAGAAAACCTCTAAACCTATCCCAAGCTTCATGAAATAGTTATCCTTCATCCTGAAGGAATCCAATTATTTTATGCCTAATGTCATATGTCAACCTCCTAGGATATAATTTATTGTGAAAGAATTATAAACTTGATCCCAAGTGACAAAGATTTATTCTTCTAACGGTTGAAACCAAGTCCTAGAATTTCCCTTGAGGTAGAAGGGGAACACTCTCAATTAAAGATCTTCCTCAATGAGACCCCTAAGTGGTAGCTGTTGGACACTACATTACAAGGCTCTAATGAAGTCAAGATAGTCCTCACTAGGCATTCCATTGAAGGTAGGCAGCTGACTAAGCATGGATTTCTTGATTCAATAATTCTTGTACCTAGGAGAGAGTCTAATGAATGAAGGGTTACTAGACACCAAAGTCAGTAAGAACTCTCTCAAAATGTGCCTCTCAGCTATCTCATTTTAAGGTGGGTTCATCATTCCATGTTGGTTCAAATTCTCAGGAAGTGGATTGTTCAAGTTTTCATTTCTGTTATCTTCCATTTTGACCATGTCTTTGTTCTTTTTCAATTCCTTGAGGTGCTTATCAATTTCAAGATTACCAGGTACTAAGTATTCAGACATAGACCTGGTTTTCATGCAGCAGGTTCACAATTTCTTTTTTGAATTTCAATTTTCTTTTTTCATATTTTTTTTAGTTTTTTTTATTTATTTTTTTATTTTTTTATTTTTTTTATATGAGTTTTTTTGTTTTGTTTTTATATATTGCACTTAGCCTCCCTGGAAATGGAACCAAAATTTGCATGCTTGTGTGTCATTGGGAATGGGAAACAAACTAAAATTTATAACCTACTTACTACTTAGAATAGTGGAAAGATAGGTTCAAACCAAAGAGAGGCCTAATATTGTGATTGGTGATCTAAAAAATAAAATAAACAAAAATACACATAAAAATAAACAAAAACTTGGTGGTGGTGAATTGGAGTGAGTGAAAGTCAGTGTGTGAGGAAGTGAAGGTAAACTGGTGAGTGCATGGAAGTAGATAAGACAGCAGGCAGACAACGTGTAGTGGGAACAAGCTTGAAAAGTCAATATGATAGAGAAGGGGAAATCAACTGGCTGGATTCAATATTGTTTTTTCTTATTTTTTCATTTAAATCAAAGGATCTGGATCTGATTGAGAGCATTTGGCTAGATTTGGGTCGGGGTTTGGATCTTGAGTTCTGATTTTGATTGGTTCACTTGATATGTTCTTGAAATTCTATGATTCTTTGGATTTGTTGTGTTTGTTGCTGTTGAATTCAATTTTCAATTTGTGGTTGGGTGGATTTGATTGTTGCTATATGATTGATTTTTTGTGATGTTGTGGTGTTGTGTGGATGAGGAGGGAGCATAGGAGCATCGGAATGGTGCCACCGTGATTTTGGCTGCTAATCACGATGGTAGGAGTGTGAAAGCGGTGAGTGATAGGCATTGTGATGGAACTGGTGGAAAAGTAAGGTGACGTTGTGAGTAGTAGGTACAATGTGAAACAGTGACATCGTGAAGAGTTGAAATGGTGGGAGAACACGTAGTGAAATGGTGGCACTGAGAGTTTGGAGTGGTGACACGGAAAGTGAGGCACCGTGAGGGCAGAGGTGGCACCGGTTTCTGTGGCACAGTGAGTGATGCTCACGGTTGTTGTGAGATGGTAAGGAGAAGGACACAATGAAATTGTGACTGGGTGCTATCGAAACATCTGCAAAACATACAGAAACACCAAAAATTAAAAGAATTTACTAAAACTAAAAAAAATAAATTAATAAATCAATCAATTGAATTAATAAAAATAAATACAACAAAGTTAAGTTAAAAAAATAAAATTAATTATGAATTATTTAAAAGAATGAATTTATTTGTATTAAATATTATAAAAAATTAATTTAATAACAAATTAAAGTAATTAGAGTTACATGCTTAAATTATTTAACCAATTAATTAACTAATTAATTAATTAAATAAGTAAGTAAATTAAATAATTGAATAAAATTACATTGTTAAAGACCAATTTAATTATTTAATGTAAAGTGAGTTATTTATTTAAAAATTTAAAACCAATAATTATTTAATTAATGAATTGAAAAACTAACTAGAATGAAAAATTATAAAAAAAATAAAAAAAAAATCAAATTCAAAAGAATTGATTTAATTTAAGAATTATTTAAAATGAAAATAATTCACATTAAAACATATGATTTAAACTAAAACTAATTATTTTACACAGCAAGGTACAAAAAAACAACATTTATCAATTATTTAATAAAAACAATATTTTAGTTTTAAAAAGTCAATAAAAATAAAAAAAGGATGTGGCAAAGAGTGTGAAAACACTACCACATCAAGTGAGTAGCTTTTATTAGCTATAGTTGGACCTAGTGAGGTTGAACATGGGTTCTGTTTAGGTGTTTTGGTACCCGTTTTTCATTTAAAGGTCCCATGAGGGGTGAGCCTTAAGGGAATAGCTTGTTTATACCTGTTTAAACCACCCAGGGGGTGTGTTCTTGTGCTTTCCTAGTTAGAGGAATCCTGTTAATGGCTTGATATCTTGAGTATCTAGTTTAGGAGACGTACTGCCTCCTTACTCTTTGATAATCATGTTATGCATCGCCTATTTTGATATCTTGGCATGTTAATGGATGATATGGGTGGGTATACCTATATATAAATGACTAATTGTTTTTTAAATGGTTTATGTGGGAGGGTAGGCCCATATGCTTGTTTTGATAAATGGTTTGCATGAGTAGGTATACTCATGGATTGTGCAGGTTGATGTGAGTGGGTATACTCACATGGATTTAATGATTAATTTTAATGTTTGAATGCTTGAATGAATGGTTTGATAGATGCATTGGACTACTCTCCTTGGATCTAGAATGTGGTAGTGGATTCCTTGGGTTGATTCTGCCCCTTGGGTCTTTATTCTGTGGGATTACTTGGGCCTTTCTACCCCTTGGATCTGGCTTGCTTAGGCTTGCGTAGGACTTGCTATTGACATGCTCCTAAGACCCCAACCAATGCCTAACCGAGTTTCCACCTGGGATTCCCTTGGGACTCGATGGGATGTCTTGGACATGATCCTTGGATTCGACCCTCTATGGTCTAGATATTAATTACTTAGATGCCTTGTTCTGTTGACACCTTGGATCCTACCCTTGAGGTATGCTACTTCACTATACGGTGTGTCCGTGGGATGCTAATTTCACTATACAATGTGGTCGTGGATTACTTGACCTCTCTATACAGTTAGGCTATGGATTTCTTGATACAGATGGATGTATGGTGTGGCCGTGTGAATTTCTTATACTTGTTATAGCCATCTTGTTATGAGATGACTCTCTTTTATAGGTAGCCTTGAGGGCTATTTGGTTTCACTTATTATAGTAGACTTATGCCATGGGAATACACACTTACTTACCCGTTGTTTACACTTTCTAGAACCTTTGTAGAATTTTTGTTAGAATTGTATAGACTTGGGTGGTTGCTTACTGGGATGTTTATCTCACACCCTATTTGGGCCTCTTTGGGGACCCAAATAGATTATATGGTTTTAGGCGATGATAGGGGAAAGCACCCTAGTACAGGTTTTTAACTGTGGCTTTGGAGTAGGGGAGCATAGGACCAAGATGAGGCTTACGATGCTGGGATACCTTTTTGGTATTTTTTTCTTTTTGGGACATATACTGTATTACATCGCCTTGTACCTTCTTAGGTTGTTTTCTAGAAACATGTACCATCTGTATCATTTTTTGTATATGATATACTTCTGGTTATTAATATGTATATTCTTATTTTCCTGTATTACTTTCAGTTATCTACTTATTTATTCACTTCTTCTATTGCATGTTTTTTACTTCCGCAGTGATACTCTATTAATGAGGGTATATTCTCCCCACTGACTCACCTAGGCCCTCACTACTAGTCAGTAGCCTCTGGCGTTTGGGGAGATGCGCTTGAGGTATTGTGACCAATAGGGCTCGGGGCACCATTTCGGGTGGCATTAAGGTCTCAGATGTTACAAAGTTGTATTAGAGGGTTTTCCTTTTTCTGGTTGACTTACTGTTTGGTGACGTTATACATGGATAGGTATAAAATTTATTTTATTAATAAACTATGCCCAGGAGTAGCTACCCCGCGTCTAGTGAAAATCCAAATTTCCTCAAATTGAGTTCTGATTTTTTGGATTTTGACTATTATAGATGATTTGATTTCACCATTGAGTGATGCACTTGATTTCTACTATTACTATTGATGCAATTTTTGGGTTATATTTCAGTTCCAACTCGATGATATGAGGGTGTGTCATCTCATGCATCATATAGACACTTTCTAGAATCGCATGCCATGCATTATTCCATGCCATCTAGGATGCATTATATATTGTATGATGTTGTGATAGTTGATGTGATAGTTGTGCATGTTGTTGTGTTAGTTGGGTGTAGTATATAAAGGTGTGATGTCATATTTCAATCCATAAGGAGTATGGGCCCTTATGAATTGGGAAATGACGCACCAGTGAAATATAAATGTTAAGTGAGCCTATTATATATATGGTTTGAATGGGAGACAGGTTTTGAGTTCATGAGGTGTTATGGGCCCTCATGGATTTGGAAATTGGTAAACCCTTGGTAAAATTTATTGAATAACTGAATGTGCAATGGAAATGGGAACTGAAATAGTGAAATATACTTGACCTAGACCCAGATTTTGAGTGGGTAAAAGGCATAATTTCTAGTGGTTCGTTGGATGTTCTCTATACAGTCTTGGGTTTAGGAGTAGGTTGTGGGTTTGACTTGGTTTTTAGGAGGGTTCTGACCTATCCTACACTTTGATCTTTGTGCTTTGATGTTATTCTTTCCTGAGGCGTACATTTGGAATTATAGATAAATTCTACCACGACAACCTTCAGTGGTATGCCACGATGGAGGTGATGACCATACTTCAGAGACGGTGGTCCATGGGCTACCACTTGATCCTCCTATAGTGCCAGCTACAACACCTGAGGTTGTTCCGGACATAGGTGATGAGGAACAATTCTGTGAGGGTTTCTTTCACTATATGTAGACTTTCTAGGGCGCAGTAACAACATCCTCCTATGTTTTCAAATGATGGTAGACCATAGGCTTCATATCTATGGCTGGAGACCATGTTAGAATTTTTTGAGCATCTAGAGATGCCTCCGGATCTGAGGGTTAAGCTTGCGACTTACATGCTACATGGAGTGGCAAAGCGCTGGTGTGACGTTCTAAACCAGGCTAATGGGCTGTGTAATATGGGTTGGAATGAGTTCCAAACCCGCTTATATGACTAATTTTATCCTGTGAATCTACGAGCAGATCAGTATAGTGAGTTCATGCATCTGGAGCTGGGCATGATGACGGTTATGGAATACTTGACATGCTTTACAAAGCTACAACGTTTTTCACTGATGTATCTTACTAATGAGTTGTTGAGGGTGAGACACTTTGAGGAAGGTCTCAAACATGCTATCAAATCTCAAGTCAATGTGTTCAAGTTTCCTTTTATCACTGAGATTGTGAATCAGGTGCTGATTATAGAGAGGAACCTGAGGGAATATGGGGGTACATAACAAGGGACTGTTGTTTCTCGCCCCAGTGGATCTACTTCTTTAGGCAGGAAGCACAGTTTTGAGGTTTCCCACAACATGAGTGTTAGTCAGGCTCTGGGTGAAGGCATCTTGGTGTTTTCCATCAGTGTGGTAGGTGAGGCCACATGAAAAGTCAGTGTGACTACAACCTAGTTGAGTGTCAAGCTTATGGAAGGATGGGGCACGTGCAATGGTTTTTCACGACCTTACCTCTATTTTTGAGTGGTAGGGGGTCAGCTCCGACATCAGGTTCAAGAGTAGGGTCTTCAGCTCCATGTCAGGATGGAAGTTGGAGTAGTGCAGGCTGGTCATGCCAGGGTAGTGGTGGTCATGGTCGTGGTAGCCAGACACTGAGTTCTCAGAGGTAGTAGGATTGATCAGCTCAGGGTAGCCAGTCAGGGTCACAGGGTCATGGTATAGGCCAAACTTATGCAGTGTAACAGGACTAATAGGAGCAGGATCTTGGACTATCTATAGAGAGAGGTGTGATTTTAGTAGCTTCTACTATTGAATCTTCCCTTTTTGATACAGGTGTCTCTCACAGCTTTATCTCTACATGAGTTGTGAAAAGCCTTGGGCTTGTGGTTTTTCTTTCTGAGGGAATTTTGACTCCAGACACATCATTGGGAGTTAGAACAGATGATGTAAACTAGTGTACGGATTTTCCCCTTGAGGTCGGAGGGTGTCACTTCATCCGGGATCTTTATGTCCTTGAGATGACAGGGTTTTACATCATTCTCATAATGTACTGGATCGTATCTTATCGAGTGTATGTTGACTGCTATCGCCATAGGGTGACTTTCACATCACCAGAGGGTGCAATGTTTATTAACAATGGTGAATGGGATGTCTAGAAAATCATAGATGGACCCAATCATCATGTTCTTGGCGGGATGACATCCCATATTTCTAGTTTTTTCTGGATGATCAAGGAGTGAGTCAGGCAGACTTTCCTCCAATGGTTGAGCACTTCAGGTATGTCTTTCCTGATGAATTTTCTGGTTTACCTCCTGAGAGAGAGGTGGAGTTCTCCATTGAGCTAATTCTAGGAACTGTTCCAGTATCCATTTCTCCTTACATTATGGCTATGATGGATTTTCAAGAGCTCAAGAAAAGCAAGAGGATTTAGAGGTGAAGGGGTTTATCAGACCCAATACTTATTTTTGGGGTCCACCGGTCCTTTTTGCGAAAATGGCGGACATAAATCTTAGGCTATGCGTGGATTATCATAAATTGAAGCATTTGATGGTTGAAAACTGATATACCTTTCCATGGATAGATGACCTATTTGATCATCTTTTAGGATCTCAAGTGTTCTTGAAGATCGAATTGAGGTTAGGATATCACCAGGTGCATGTTGGACCTACAAACATACCTTGTACTGCCTTCTGTAACAGGTATGGGTTATACGAGTATATGGTTATGCCTTTTGGTCTCATGAATGCACCATCAGTTTTCATGGATTTGATGAACTGAGTGTTCCATCCTTACCTATATTCTTTTAAGGTGGTTTTTGTGGATGATATCTTGGTTTATTATCACAATCAACATGACCATGTCAACTATCTTGAGATTGTTTTGAATATACTGATAGAGCATAACTTATATGTTAAGCTCTCAAAATTCCACTTTTGGATGGATCAGATTCACTTCCTGGGTTACATTATCTCAGAGAAATGAGTGTTAGTAGACCCAGATAAGGTGAGATATGTAGTTTCCTAGGAATAGCCCAAGAAAGTTTTTTACATATAGAGTTTCTTGAGGCTAACTGGTTACTACAGGTGTTTTATACAGGACTTGTCACGTTTAGCAGCATTGTTGACGGGCTTGACTATGAAGGGTGTGAATTTTGTGTGGTCGGAATCTTGTGATACATCATTTCAAGATCTAAAAGGGAGGTTGACATCATCACAAGTCTTGATACTTCTAGAGTGGGTCCAGAGTTACATGGTGTATTGTGATGCTTTAGGTATTAGGATAGGGGCAGTGCTGATGTAGGGGGATCGAGTCGTAGCGTATGAGTCTTGATATCTGAGGGCTCACGGGAAGAATTACCCTACGCACAATCTTGAGTTAGATGTGGTTTTTCATGCATTGCATTGTTGGAGGCACTATTTACTGGGAGAGCATTTTGTGGTTTACACGGACCACAAAATCCTCGAGTATATCTTTACGCAGTGTGATCTTAATTTTAGGCAGTGAAGTTAGGTGGAGTACATAAAATCCTTTGACTTTGAGCTTGCCTACACGCCTGGTAAGGGAAATGAAGTATCCAATGCACTAAGAAAGAGTTCTTAGATACATGCAGTGTAACGGGCCAATAGCGAGTGGAATCTTATGGAATTGTTCTCTAAGATACATCTGGAGGTTCATGACAGGGGGGAAACTTTTCTTTCATACTTACTTGTTACCTATACCCTGATGGATAGAGTTAGGATGATGTAGCTATTAGATTCTGAAGGAATAGTTCTACGGGAAGGTGTGGTAGGTGAGGACCCTCCTCCTGGTTAGATGGTAGGCAATGATGAGATATTGTGTATCCATGGACGTGTCTAGTTTCCAGTGGATATGCATGAGGAGTTGATGTTGGAGTTTCATGCTTCATCTTGGGAAGTGCATCCCGGGGTTACCAAGATTTACCATGACTTACGACTTCAGTACTAGTGGCCATGAATGAAGAGAGAGGTAGCTAGTTTTGTTACGAGGTGTTCCACATTTCAGTATGTGAATGTAGAACATCAGCGAACAGTTGGGTTTTTATAGCAATTACCCATACCATAGTGAAAATGGGATGATGTCGCGATGGATTTCGTTATGGATTTTCTGAGTTTGCCTCGAGGTAATGATGTTGTTTGGGTTATCATTGATAGGCTTACAAATGTCTCACACTTCTTTTCGATCAAGGATACCTTCAGTGTTGATGATCTTGGAATGTGGTACATCCAAGAGGTGGTACGACTTCATGAGGTCCCGCTCACTATCATTTCAGATAGGGACTCCCATTTTACATCTCATTTCTAGTAGAGTTTTCAAAGGGAAATGGGTGCAGAGGTGCATCTAAGCACAACATACCACCCTCAGACTAATGGCCAGTCAGATCGTCCGATACAGGTGCTAGAGGAAATGTTGCGAGCATGCGTCCTAGATTTTGGGGGCTCTTGGGAGAGGCACATTCCCCTAGTTTAGTTCACCTAAAATAAAATTTATCAGGTGACTATATAGATGGAATCTTATGAGGATTTATATAGTAGTTCATGACGTTCTCCCCTTTGCTGGTTAGAGGCAGATGTGGCAGTTTTACTGGGACCGCGTCTCGTGCAGGAGACTTCTAAGTAGGTCTAGTTTATTCAGAAGCAAATGGCTACTTCACAGTCTTGTTAGAAATCATACACTGATTACCACATATGACCTTTAGAGTTCAATGTCAGGGATCGGGTTTCCTTGCGTGTTTCGTCGAGGTTCGGACACAGTCGGATCAAGAGACAGGGTAAACTTTCACCAAGATATGTCGGGTTGTTTGAGGTTATGGAGAGAGTCTGGTCGATTTCCTATCGATTTCAGTTACCACATAGGTATCGAACCATGCAGGACATATTCCATGTATCTTAACTGCACCGTTATCACTCAGATCCATCTCATGTTTTTTAGCCCAAGGAGGTTAAGCTTCAGGTTGATGCATCCTTTGAGGAGCATCTGATTCATATCATTTACAGAAGCACAAAGGTTCTTTGAGGATAGTTAGTTCCTCTAGTACAGGTGATATGGTAGCATGACTATTTATAGGATGAGACTTGGGAGAGGGAAGCTGACATACGTGCTCAGTGGTTGGAGCTGCTTTCAGACGAATCTTGAACACCCTTCAGAGAGAAATCTGGAGACGAATTTCTGTAAGGGGGGAAGATTGTAAGATCCTGGGTTTTTCTTGAGGTACAGATCTTCTTTTTTAGGTTAAATGTATTGCTTTAATTTTTTTCTTAGACCCTAGGCCAGTTCGTGGTCCGGTTGGGTTTTTTTGGGAAAGAAAGGGGGAAAATAGGCTGAAATCTAGCCACAGGCTAGGTACATGTCATGTACTTGGTCTACATGTCATGTACTTCAAGTACACGTCGTGTACTTGGCCATTACGACATGTAGCCAGTCTGGCTCAGAAAAAAAATAAGTTAGACTACACGTCGTGTACTTGAGGTACACATTGGGTACTTTCCTAGAGGGGTTTTTTTTATAAAAGGGGCAGCAGCTCATATTTTTGAAGGAAAATATGTTTTCTCTCATTTTTGAACCCAAACCCCATCTATTCTAGTTTTTCAAGTATTGAAACCATACATACTCTGATTCGAGCATCGTCTATCATGTTGGAACTTTATAGTTAGGTACTAGATTCCTTTTTAGTCTTTATTTATTATTCGTAACAATGACTATGCTATTTTTATTTAGGCTCATATGCCCTAATAATCTGTTCTTCATCCGTTCTTCAGATTTCTTCCAAACCGGGACGAATCAGGACACGATACCAGATGAGCTGTCTAATAACAAGGTGAGGTAGGTGGTCTATACTTTCTTTCATATTTTCTTGGTGTTTTTCAAGCATTCGTCCAAAATTCCATTTGTCGAACTTTTCGGAAAGGTATTTTTTTAGCGAGTAGCTTTTAGTAGCTATAATTGGACCTAGTGAGGTTGACCATGGGTTCTGTTTATGTGTGTTGTCACCTGTTGCTCGTTTCGAGGTCCCTCGAGGGGTGTGACTTAAGGTAATAGCTTGTTTATTCCTGTTTAAACCACCAAAGGGGTGTGTTCTTGCACTTTCCTAGTTAGAGGAATCCTGTTAATGACTTGATAGCTTGAGAAGCTAGTTTAGGAGATGTACTGCCTCCTTTCTCTTTGAATATCATGTTATGCCTTGCCTATTTTGATAGATTAGCATATTAAATGGATGATATGGGTGGGTATACCTATATGTAAATGACTAATGGTTTTTAAATGGTTTATATGGGAGGGTAGACCCATATGTTTGTTTTGATAAATGGTTTTCATGAGTGGATATACTCATGGATTGTGTAGGTTGATGTTAGTGGGTATACTCACATGGATTGAATGTTTAATTTGAATGTTTGAATGCTTGAATGAATGGTTTGATAGATTCCTTGGACTACTCTCCTTGGATATGGAATGTGGTAGTGGATGCCTTGGGTTGATTCTGCCCATTGGGTCTTGATTCTATGGGATGCCTTGGGCCTTGCTACCCCTTAGATCCAGCTTACTTGGGATCACGTAGGACTTTCTATTTCCATGCTCTTAGGACCCCAACCAATGCCTAACCGAGTTTCCACCAGGGATTCCCATGGGACTCGATGGGATTCCTTGGACATGCTCCTTGGATCCAGCCCTCCATAGTCTAGATATTAATTACTTGGATGCCTTAGTCTGATGAAACCTTTGATCCAGCCCTTGAGGTCTACTACTTCACTATACGACATGGTCGTGGGATGCTACTTTCACTATAGGGTGAAGTCATGGGATATTTGACTTTACTATACAGTGTGGTCATGGATTACTTGAACTCTCTATACAGTGAGGTTGTGGATTTCTTGATACAGATGGATGTACGGTGTGGTCGTGTGACTTTCTTGTACTTGTTATATCTGCCTGTTTGGAGCTGAATCTCTTTTGTAGGTAGCCTTGAGGAATATTTGGTTTCACTTGTTACATTAGACTTATTCCATGGGAATACGCACTTACTTACCTATTGTTTACACTTTCTAGCACCTTGGTAGAATTACTATTAGAATTGTATAGACATGGGTGGTTGCCTGCTGGGATGTTTATCTAACACCATGTTTGAGCCTCCTTGGTGACCCAAACAAATTATATGGTTGCATGTGATGATAGGGGAAATCTCCCTAGTAATGGTTGTTAATTGTGGCTTTGGAGAAGGGGAGCATAGGACCAAGTTGAGGCTTGCGATGTTGGGATACCTTTTTGGTCTTTTGTTATTTTTGGGACTTGTACTATATTATGTTATCTTATACCTAATTTGCCTATTTTATAGACACTTGTTCAATCTGCATCATTTTTGTATATGAGATAGTTCTGGTTATTGACATGTATATTCATGTCTGTCTGTATTACTTTCAGTTTCCTGCTTATTTATTCGCTTCCGCTATTGCATGTTTTTGACTTCTGATTTGATACTCTGGTAATGAGGGAATAGTATCCCCACTGACTCACCTAGGCCCTCACTACTAGTCAGAAGCCTCTGGAATTTGGGGAGATGTTCTTGATTCATTCTGACCAACCGGGCTTGGGGCACCATTTCAGGTGGCATCGGGGTCTAGGACGTTATAGTAAGCCTTATAAAAGATCCCATCATATATCAAATTTACCAAAAGGATTCTAGTCAATAAAATAAATTAGAAAAAAAATGGACACTAATAATATTATTGAGGAATGTATTGATGTTCTTTTAATGAGATTTCCTCCAAAATTTAAATACCCCAGAAGTTTTTTTAATCAATGTAGAATAGGAGGAAGTGGGGGACTGAATTTATTATGTTATTTGGGTACTAATATCAATTTAATTCCCTAATCCTTATTTTAAAATGTGGGACTATGGGATTTAAAACCAACTTTTGTTTCTCTTTAATTGGATGATAGGTAAGTAACTCGTCCTATAGGAAGGGTAGATGACCTTTTCTTCAAAGTAGAAAAATCTTTTTTACCCAATAATTTTATAGTGCTTGACATAGAGTGTGATCAAAATGTTCCAATTATTTTGGTTAATCCTTTCTTAGCTACGGGTGGTGTTGTCATTGATGTCTTTGAAGGTAAACATACCCTCAATGTTTTGGATATTATAGAATAAATTATTTTTTTTGAGAGGCCCAAACTTGAGGTTGGTTGTAAACCAATTGATGCTAATAAAGAAGTGTTTTGATATGAGTTTATTAGAAATTTTGATCACCCTTCCCCTGAGGGGTGAAATTATGTTTTAGTTGTTACCATACCAATTGATGAGTGTTGAGAATTTTAGATTAGGTCTGATTTTGGTTCTTTTCTCTTGAAGTTTGAGAGATTTTAGATCCCCATCCTTCTAAGAGTCTCACTCAGGCACCAATTCATGAGGAAATTCTTTCTCTGGAGCCAAATCTAGAGTTAGAAATAAAAATACTTCTTCTTGAAATCATTAAATCTGCTTATGGGAGTTTTTCAACTAAAATTGAGTGTTAGAAAGTCTCTATGCCAGGGAGAGTTATAGATTAAACCCTAATAAAAAACTTGAATATTACCAATTTGAATAAGTCTATTTTCTTGAAAGTCACTCACCCGCTATGATGAATGCTAATTTTGATTATCTTCACCCTACTTTTAAAAAATTAATTTCATTTGAGTCAAGAATAGAGTCTGAAAGGTATACTGAGGAGGATGAATTTGATTTCTTCATATGGGAGTCTTCTAGATTATCTGTTTTTGAAACTGTTTTGGAAAATGGTGACCAGGTTTCTACACATCCCGCATCTATAATTGAATATTTAAGAACCTAAAGTGTTAGGGAACCCTAGGAAAATTCTACTAGTAATCCTGGTGGATTGTATAGGCTTTTGTATTCCCTCTTTTGGTCTATTGGTGAGGTTTTATGGCTAAAATAAATAATGGATATCATCCTCACTCTGAAAATGTCATAGGATTTTAAGCATATATTGCTAAATGCTGGAGTTTTTGAAATCTTGAGATAACTTGACAATACTTCCACTCAAAACACTAAAATAAAAAATGTCAACAAATCATACCCTCCTAATGATCATTTTTATAATTAATTAAAGGGTAATTCTAGATGATGAATTTAAACTCAGTGCTACATGGTAATTAACCTATGGTTTTCAATTTTTTCTTTTGTTTTCATTTCAAATTAATGTCTCTCACTCAATTTCATGGAAACCTTTAATCTACTATAGGAAGAGTTTCAACCTACTATGTCCATTTTCAACCTACCATAACTGACTGATCGTGCATTGAAGTGGTCATGTGGTAGGTGGGGTAATCGTGAGTAGTTAGTCATATGACAACTGAATCGATTTCACTAAGAATCTATCACGTTGAAAATAAAAAAAGTATGGGCCAACCATGTGAAGTGATGCATCAATTGGATGATAAAAAGAAGTGATCATGCATGTGAACTATTCATGTGGTAGGTAGACCAACCACATGCGATGAAGTTACCTCAAGAGGAAAGGAGCGACCACAAGAGTGATGAAGTAACTGTATAGGGGAGCTTACCGTAAGAAGGAAGTTATTTGATCATAGAATAATCTTTCAAATTTTCAAGAACATAAGGATCCACAAGCCTAAATCATTTTGATCAACCTTCTAAACTCTCATTTTGGTTGCATTTCTCTTTGAATGTTTCTTCTTTAATCTAATGTTAATTTGTTTTCCATTTGTATGCATCACAATAGAGTAGACATGGATCTTCTATAATGAAAACATAAAGATTTACATTTGAATGAATTTAAATGCTCAAGATTATATATTCAGGGGAGTATTGTTTTAAATTTTGTTATTTTAAATGTTGTGTGTCTTGATTTAATTGTGTTGGTGGTGGTTTTTTGAATTTAAATTATGAAACCCTTTTCTAGTGGTGTTTTCTTACATGTTGTTTTTTGTAAATATTTGAAATCATTTTGAACTTTTAAATATGAGCATGTTTCTTTCTAAAAAACTAGTCTGGTGATAAAATGTTTTAAGTTGTGTCCAGTGGAATTCTTGTGCATGTTGTGAATTATTTGACTCTTGTGCCTTGTGGCAATTTTTTTTGAACTATCATATAACCATTTACACATTCTTTGAATTGAGGAAACTTTAAATCTATTTTGAACCAAATTTTCTAATTGTTTCCTCCACCTTATGATTCAACATTGGGGACACTTATGGGTTTTAAGGGTGGGGGAGAGGGGTATTAAATTGTGCCTAAACTACGTTTCAATGTTGTAAACATAAAAAAACCCGGATTTTTTTTCAAAATTTCTACTCTTTCAAGAATCATTTTAGGATATTCTCTTTGTTAGTAAACAAAATGTGCATATTGTTTTCTTTATGTTTTTTATTTTTTAGTGTGTTTTTAAGTTAGAAAAATTGAAATTGAATGTCATTCCGAGGGGGAAATGTCTTGCTCTTTTTGAGGGATTTTACTTATTCTGAAATTGCTAGATTTGTGTGATTTTTTAGTGATTTTTTCATTGCTGTTATAAATATTTTATTTAGGAATATGGAAAGGGAATGTGATTGAAAAGATTTATGTGGAATTGGAATTTTAACTTGATGAAACTAGATGTTGGAACATGAACCTAGTAACTTGACCTTTGTGAAATAGAACACTTCAAAGATTCAACTCAAAAGATAATCATATAAGTCCTTTCAAACTAAAGTAAAATGGGCAATTGAGATCCCATAGTGAATCTCCGAGACATTAGGTACTAGAAGTGTGAGTAAAAAAATAAATAATAAATAAAGACAATTGTCAATCCAATAAGTTCTTTGCGTGTGAATGATTTGGAGTGTTCCAAATAAAGTGTCTAAATCTCAAAAATGTGTTCATTCAGGTTAGGGGGATATTGAACTCAAATGAAGAATGGGCAATTGACAAAGAAGAAAATCATTTGAGTTGTATAAATGATGTGGAAAATGGATCTTTGGTTTGAGGAAACCGGGAGAGAGAGGTAATTGAAGGTGCTTATTGTAAAATATTTATTTCCACTTAAATCTAATAAGTCTACACTCCTAGGGCTTGAACTTGAATTTGGATTGGAGTAAGGTGGTGGGTGATAATCAAGTAGGAGGCATGAAAATTTTTAATAATGGAGGAATCTCTAATATTCTTTAATTCTAGTATGTATATTTGTACTTGGGCAGGATGATCATTTTTTGTTAGGAGTCTGTAAATAAATAAAATTCATTAAATTGTTCGGGGGTGAAATTGATTATGTGTGGAGAAATTGGATGCGGTCTTTGTTGAATACATTTTTCAACATCTTTTTTGGGGATTCGGTACGTGTTTAATGCCAAAATGAGGTTTTATTAAAGAATTATTGGATTTTGGATAATTTGATATTGAACTTTTTATTCTTTGATGGTTATAATAAAAATTGGTGTTTTTTATGCTTAAAAGATTAAAAGTTCTTTGATTCAATTTTTATAATCTAAGAAATAAATATTTTTTGAATGTTTTTAGTGATTTTTCATTGAAATTTTGTTTTTAAAATTTTGTGAGGATTTTGGATCAAGGTTTTTTTTTCATTTTTTAATTGTGGAGTTTAATGATTGGAAGTGGTAAATATGTGGGTGATCATTCATTAAAAATTTAATTTTCAATCATTTGGATTTATATATATATATACTTCGAGTAGAAGACTGATAAAACCAGACGTTGGATGAAAGAGGATAAGGGTTCGGCGCATTGAAGAAGATGATCGAATCTGTCGCGCATCGAAGAGGAGTATGTCGATGCCGATGTTGTTTTATGCAAGCCCGATTAAAGCCGAAAGGCTTCTTCCCGAGACTGTCCGAGTATGAGTGATTTAAGCTCGACCCTGTTCAAAGAACTGAAGAAGGTCCACACTGAGGTCGGGGCTTCGCTGTACTGATCGATCTGGGCTCGAAAGAATGAAGCTGTCAACGAAGAAAGGAGCCGATGAGCTGCAAACTGAGTCGAGTTCGATTGAAAGTAGTTCGGTTCAGGAATTCAATGGAGTTCGAACCTGCTAAACTGATGGCCGCGAAGGGTTCCTGAGGATCGAGTTGAAGTATTGAAGTCGAAGGTTGCGATCTCTGGGTGTTTTCTCACTGTGTAGGATCCATGATTTTCGAAGACGAAGGGGGACGTTGCGCCTGACTATCGATGGGATGAATCGTATGAATCCTCTGTTTGAAGAAGATGGGCAAAACCAAGAACCTGGGGTCGCCGGTTGATGATAACAACCCAAATCGACTAAAATTCGATCAAAGCTCATGGAATGAAGCCTGACTCAACTGAGATTGAGTCAAGGAATTTCGATCGCTGCTCTTTGATTTCTTTGCTTGCAGGTGTTCGATCGTTGAAGATGAAGGGACCTTATGGCTCCCAATGTTGAGGCTGGAGTATAGAAGAATGTCGCACATGAAGTGCTCGATGAATTGCTCAAGTGAGATAGTGGATAATTCTGTAGGAAATTTCGATGCCAAGTGCCACCGAAGAGAAGAGAAGGTTGGGGTCAGACCCCTAAATTGATCATGAAGAAAAAGAGAGACCTCTTTTAGACTGAGTAAGAGGAAACCCATTACAAGGTCACACAACCTTAAAGCACGTGCAAAATAGATCCTACAAGTCCAAAAGAAACAGATTTCCAAGCAGACACCAGACAATTTCATCACCCCCTCGCCAAACAGTGCACCAGTAAGAACAGTCAAAAAAAATGTGTCACCCCCTATGTCAAGAAGTTGAACCATGCTGGCAGCACAACGTGTCAGAGCATCTCTCCAACCAACAAATGTTGAGGAGAGTCGGATGAAAGGCGTCAACACACCTTTCTCTCTTTCGAGCCGCCCACCCGACAAGCATGAGAAGAATCTCCGCAGTCTCAACCTGATGCAACACAAACAGAGACTGAAAATCACTGAGCAACTGTCACGGCAAAGAACTCATTCGTCCATCAAGAGATGACGCATGGTTGATGATGGGTGTCAACACCCCATCACTCTTTCGAGGTCGCCCACCCAATGGTACCTACAAAATGATGCACCATCCAAGTGCAACGAGAGAGACAAGTACCCACAAAAAAACCGCTTCAGAAGAACACATAGGATCAATGAGACCAATGCAGAACACAGTGCAAATCCATAGAATCACTCTAATGCGGTGCAACCAGAAGAACATCCAACACGAAACAGAAAAACAAAAAAAACCAGAGCGTTCTCTGCTCAAACTGCAGAAAAAGAGTCAGCTCCACACCAACCATCCGAAGAAAGCCAAAGAAGCCAAACCAGAGTCTCCCTCAACATGCCGAACCAAGGCACCCCCAAACCTTAACCTCCACATGTCTTCAAACCAGTTCATCCAAGCATCCACCCCCCTGAAGTCTGCTCCACATCAACCCGCAGAAGCTCTTCCACACCCCACATGAAGCCCCTTGCCTTGAGTCATATGAGCGTAACAGAGTCATAAAAATGTCTGCATTTGCTATCCAAAATTGAACCCATCATGAAGAACTGTAAGCAAGTAGGAAGCAATGAACAAAGGCAAACATTGCAATCCGCAAGACCTCATCAAACTCAGCAAAAAATCTCCCAGTGCATTCACTTCAATAAAAAACTTGATGATTTGGAACCCAAATTCAATGGACCGCACACATGACACCATGAATTGCAAAAACAACACAAGAAGAGGATTCAAAAGGTAGAATCGAAAGAATTTCCAATCTCAACCTGTGTTCAAAATGTCTGAAACCATTGCAGAGCATTGTCATGCTCAAAAAAGTTCGGAGCTCGCCGCAGAGGTGTTGAAACTACAAACACAGGGAAACTGGAGCAGCTCTCCTTCAACCACCCGAAGAAACATCCACCTTCGACCCACCGGACTCCGCCGCACGATCCCAGAAGCGAAAAAAAGGTCGTCACCATCCAAGCTGATCTCCCCGCAAGACCGACATGAACCGCTTCAGAGGAAGCCGGGAACGCCATCGCCATCCTCGCTCGTCACCGCTTGCCCGAGCAGCAACCACGCAGGGAGACCAGATCAGAATAGATCTGGTGGAGAGGGGTCGCGAAGCAGGAAGGAGGTCATCAGAAACGTCGCACCAGGTGGGGAAGAAGAAGAGCCAGATCAGAGGAGGTAAGATCCAAAGCAGAACCAGGAACGGGGGAGACAAAATAGTCGACGACGAAGGAACAATCACGAACGGAGGCATGAAACAGGAGAATCTGCAGCGAAGCTCCAAGAACAGAGATGAGAAAACTAGCTTAAGGTGCTAAGTTGGAGACTGCAAAATTTTTTGAGCCAGATAATTCTAGGCCGAGAATTGGCTTGCTGATTAAGTTGCTGGGAATGAGAACAGGAAAACTAGCTTAAGGTGCTAAGTTGGAGACTGCAAAATTTTTTGAAAATGAAGTGCTTCGGTTCCAGGTGCTCGAAGTAGGATTAAAAGTGGTACTGGATTTAATTGATTCATATATAGAAAGAGAGTTGATTGGGGAAATTCATCCGAGCTAGAGCAGTGAACTTAATGTTACATAAGGTTCATATGTATGCTACAGATAGGACATGCAGTGAATTCTATTGCCACGAAAGGCTACTAGGAAATTCAATTTTAATACGAGGTGCTCTAGTTCTCAATTCTAAAATTTGAAAGCCAGGAAAGGGGATCTCGAGCAAGGAACCTTCTTGAGATCACTGGAATATTCACGAGGAGTTCAGTCTCAGGAAGAAAGAGCATGTAGGTCTATTACATTTAGTTAAGGGAGTTTCGCTCAAGTCACACAAGAATATGTACAGTGACAGACATTCCACTTGAAAGCTGACGAGGCTTAGGTCATTGATGCTGGCTATGAGCAAGGAATTGACATGAAATTTAAGAGAATCTGCATATCTTTTGGGAGCTCCACAAACCCCTAATTCTTGATAACTCCATCCCCCAATCACGATCCATCCATCACTCCACTGAGAGTGGAGATGGACCTGAGGTAGGAGCACACTCAATACAGGAAATCAATGGAGTTGGAGCTGGAGAAAGATGCTGATCTGAACACAGAATCTTCTTCTTCTATTCTCTTATTTACAGTCTTCTGTACCGAGATGTTTTTATTGGAATATATTATTGTTGTTGCTTCGGCTATACCTAACTAATTAGATTGGGATAATTAGGTTGGATGGATTGAAATATTTCATTGTTTGTCCTTGCTTTGGTTTTAATCATAATGGGTTGTTGTCTTTTCATTCAGATGTTTAAATTTCTCTTCTTTATGAGCATCTTTTCACTCTACTACAAGTACCAACATGAGAAAATTAGAGTATCTTTTTCCTTGGAAACCACAACTGAAGTACTCACTGAGAGGCTGTGGTATGCTCTTCTCTATGAGGAAGTATCTTCATCTTGAGTTATGTTAGGAGTAGTAGTTCTTGGGAGGGATCTCTGACAAGTTTGTTTTATCTAATGACAGTTAGGGAGTTCTCATTGCCAACTATGTCTAGTAACGCTTCTTGTATAAGATTCCTACCAAGGTCTTAGAACTATGAAATTAAATAGTCACACCTCTCTATGTTACCTTTCTTTACTAGTTATCCCAATGTGGATTCTCTAAAATTCATTAAAGACTTTTACAGTTCTATGAAAAAATTATTTCTATATGTGTTGAGTGAGGAGGAGCTTAGGTTGAGGGCTTAGGTTGAGGGTGTTCTCATTCCGTCTCAAGGGAAAGGCTAGAAGTTTGTTCTTGAAAATGGATGAGGATATCTTTGATACTTGGGACTAGTTATTCAACTAATTTGTTTGAAAATTGTATCTTAGGAACACCACTATTGATGTTAGACATAAAATCATAGGTTTTTTCCATGATAAGTGATATATTTTTCATGAAACATGGGATATGTTCAAATTTGACTACTGATGATCTCAAGCAACTTTTTTGACAAACTAGCTCAAAAATCACAACATAAGTGATCTAGAACGAGAGTGATTCATTGAGCTCCAACAAACCCTTAGGTTACTGGTATTTTTAATGAAAACATACTTATGGAAAAATTTTATTATTGTGGGATGTTTGGACACACTCAAAACTATTATCCCAACTTTGATCTCCCTGTTCAAGATAAGGAAAGTGCCCAGTTTGTGGATTATAGAGGTAGGAAACATGGAAACAGTGAACCTTTTTCAAATCAAGATAATGCTAGATATAGAAAAAAAACCTTAATCCATCTTGGAGAGACAGAGGGGTCATTAAACAACCTGTTGTTGCCTCTGGTTTTTCTAAACCACCATGAAATCAATATCAAAATGTGGCTAGACCTTAAAATTCTAAAACTAATTTAGAGGATATTGTTTAGAAACTGATCAAAAAAATAGATTCTCAACAATCTAGCATTGACAATCTGCAAACAAAAATGGGACAAATGTCTAGGGAATTAAAATTCAAAGATAAAGGTGATCTTCCAAATACAACAGTTTTAAACCCCAAGGAGAATGCCATGGTTGTCACCATTATAAGTGTCCTAAAAATATAAGAATGCATTGAGTTGTAGTCTAGGGTGATGTGGAAATGTTGGGAGTCGTAGTGATAGAAAGAAACGATTCAGAGAAGAGTAAAAGGGAAAAACAGAATGATAACATAAGGATTTACATGGTTTGGAAATAATCCCTACGTCCACAGAGAGGCAAAATTTCACTATATGTCCGGAGCACAAATTATAGGAAGATTCCACAAAGTTTTAACACATAAAATGCTAGCCCAAAAAAATCTAAAAAAGAGGACAAAACACTATTCTACCAACTGTCAGAAAGTCTGATGTGGTATAGTGAAAGGAAGCTAGATGTCTGCATCGCTACGGTAAAAGGTGGCCACCCAACTCAAAATGATGATCCTTCACTTGAAAAGGCCAAAGAAACAAAGAAAATGAAATGGTAAATAATAAAGGAAAGAAAAAAGTATGGTATGGAGAGAATATGGATAATCAACCTATTTTGTGACATTATTCCCTTTCCATTGCTTTTCTAGAAAGAGTTTAAAATAATAATGAACCTGACTTCTTGAACTTCATAAAAATGATTATAAATTTTAGCATCAACATGCCATTTATGGAATCCATATACAATATTCCATCATATGTCAGATTTACCAAAAGTTTTATGGATAAAAAAAAGAAATTGAAACAAATTAGATGATATCAATATTATTGAGGAATGTAGTGTTTCTCTTTTGAATAAACTGTTTCAAAAAATGAAAGACCCTATATGTTTTGTTATTCAATACAGGATAGGAGGAAGTGGGGAACTGAATTACTTCTATGATTTGGGTGTTAGTATCAATTTGATGCCATGCTCCTTATTTAAAAAGCTGGGACTAAGGGATTTGAAACCTACTTTTTTATCTTTTGTTGGTCGATAGGTCAATTACTCATCGCATGGGAAGGGAAGATGGCCTTCTAGTCAAAGTAGAAAATCTTTCATTGCCCGTTGATTTTCTTGTGCTTGACATATATTTTAGGTGGACCATTATTATATACTAAATAAATTGTCATTGATGTATCCAAATATAAACTTACCCTCCATGTAGTGGATTTTATAGAAGAAATTCATGTTTTTTAGAAGCCCAAACTTGGGGTTAGTTGAAAATGAATTGATGTTGATAAAGAAGTGTTTAGAGTTGTATTTATGAGGAATTTACATCACCTTACACCTAAGGTTTGAAAGTCTATTTTAGTGGTTTCCTCAACTATTGACGTCTATATAAGATTTTATATTATATATGAATTTTATTATTTCCCTCTTGAAGTTAAATAGATTTTGGATCCCCAACCAGCTGAGAGTATCACTCAAGCACCTGTTAGTGAGGACATTCTTTCCATAGATTAAAATCTAGAGTTCAAACCACAAATCCTTATTCCTAAAATATATGAACCTATTTATATAAGTTTTACATCTAAAATTTAGTGTTTTAAAGTCCCTCTATTCAGGGAGAGTTCTGGGTTAAAACCTGCTAAAAAAATAAATATTTCCAATTAGAACAAGTTGGTTTTCTTGAATGTCACTCACCAACTATGATGAATGATGATTTTCATAATCTTTAACCTATTTTTTAAAAACTCACTTCATTTGAGTCAAGCATTATAACACTCCAATATTTCATGGTACGTTATCTTCAATATCTTATGTTGCACACAACACTGACTTGGTTTACATCACAATCAAGATTGAGTTTTTGTGAAACAACACTTTAGTGTTGTAATTATTTAAATGATATATTTTTAACTTATCCATTAAATATAGTAATATAAATAGTAATAAATAATTTTTAAATGTTATTTATAACTTTTTCACATAAATAAAACATATTTATAGTGAAATTTATAAGTTTTGGTGAAATAGTTATGTAAGAACCTGGATCTTCATTTCAGGTATGGATCTTGATTTCGGGTCATTTTTTAGGGAAAAGGAAGAAAAGAGGTTTCTTCTATATACATGTCATGTACTTCTGTGTACACGTCGTGTACTCGGTTTCCGTGTACAGCCACGTACTGGCCGTGTAACGGCCAAGAACATGGTCGTGTGGTGACTTGGCAGACCGCTTAAATTAGGGGCCAGTTGAGGCTAATACACGACGTGTAGTTTTAATGAACCTGCCACGTACTTTTCTTTTTTATTTGATATATCAGAGTGGGGTCACGTCTCATATCTAGAATCTTCTTCTTCTTCTTCCTGTGTTTTGTACAGGAGCGCTTGGGAACGATGAATGAAGATCGAACCCCCGATTCTCCGTCCGAACTCCGATTGAGACATCATCGGGTGTGCTGGAATCCCACCAGTGAGTTCTCAAATCCCCTAAAGCATTTTTTCCCGATTCTTTATCTCTAGTGAGTTATTAAAGGTTGGGAAGTTTTCAATTTTTTATATATCTATACTGATTTAGGCCGATTCAAGGGCTGACATTTAAGAATATCGATCGTACGACATCGAGCTATGTGTTTTGTGCCTTTTTCTATTCATATTTGGATTATATATGCTAAAAGTGTTGCATACCCATGATTGGGGTATTGCTTAATTTTTAATTTAACCCTATTTATTACATGCTCTGGTTTGATTGATTGATAAAGGGTTGTTTCTTATGTGTAAGGTTAGATACCATGTTTACGAGACACCCCATGAGTGTGTTTCCCTTTGATTATTTATGGCCATTTGGTTTAGGTTGCCTATAAAGAGTACCTTGTTTTCCATTCCTTGTTTGATTAGGATAGAGTTTAAATGATTATATGACATGCCTATTATATACATTGTGAATGATTAGCCATGTAGTAGTTTCAGATTACATGATCTGCTTGATATTATATGCGCATTGTTTTCCATTGGACCATGAGAGCCTTGGACCAGGAAGACTATGGGGACTTCCACATTATTTACACAGGACCATGAGAGTCTTGGTGTAAATGATTTACCCAGGGTTATTGACCATGAGAGCTACCCATGAGGTCATTTATAATTACCTTATGCTATGTTGACCCAGGGGTATTGACCATGAGAGCTACCCAAGAGGTCATTTATAATTTATTTAGTGCTATGTGGGACCAAAGGGGTTAGACCGTGAGAGCTTTTCCAGAGGTTCATTCTTTAATGAATTGTTGTTATGTTAAAACAAAGTGGTTAGACCGTGAGAGATTTCCCCAGAGGTTTGCTTATGAATGGTTGAATGATCATGACGAGTCTTCCAAGCCAAATCACAAGCATGGACTCGATCTTACTTGATTTTTTAGATGGTATTCTGAGACATCTATTTTGTTACTTTCACAGGGGATACAGAGCTTCGGTTAGATCCCAAGGTTTACATGATTCAACAAATTGAATAATAAATGTAAATGAATGTAATTGAAAACTATATGATTGTTTACTTTTGAGTACTTCCTATTTTATTGTTGTATTTTTTCATATTACTTTCTATATATATTCACTGACAGTTAGGCACAAATCTTTTGGTGGTTGCCTACTGGGATTTTTCTCACACCCTATTTGGGTCATGTTTTGGACCCAAAAAGATTATATGATTGCAAGTATATATAATGTAAACCACCATTCTTCATCTTACTTGATTTCTGTTGGAGCTGGAGAGCATGATACCAAGATGAGGCTTGTGATGCTATTGGAGTTTACTTATTTTTCTGTACTTTGTGTTCAGAAAAAATCCCTCAAAGTAACATTGCAACATTTTTGGGTTGGTTGTGTTTGTTTAAAAAACCAGTTTTCATTGGAAATTTTCAAGGTCTAGAGATGTTGTTGACAATCCATGTTGACGAAGAACCATGAAAAAGAAATGGAAGGTCTACAGGCGGTACAAAAGAACAAATATAAGGTGGCACCATTTCCCAGTATTTTCCAAATTTTTGGTGTCCAAAATTTGGAGTTTAGTGAGAATTGAGAAAAGTGAATTTCCTCGAATATCTCATCAAAATATGGAAAATATATTAATTTTGTGAATATGGGATTTCCGAGTTGTGTTTCGTGAAGGAGAAAATAATTCTGGTGGAGGTCTTCATGAATGTGACGAGCTTCGCGATTCTGAGAAACTGGATCTTTGCGATCGGTGATGGAGTTCTTTGTGGTTGTTGATGGAAGGTTCTATGTTTTGGATGGGAACTTTTAAGGGTGTTTGATGGAATTCTTTGCAATTACGATGGGCTTCGTGAATGGGAAATTTCAGAAAATCTTTGTGAATGGAGGTGCGTTGTGAAGACGGATCCGAAAAACGTGTTGAATGTGGGGGAGCTTTGTGAAAAGCCGAGCCTATAAATATGAGGCTACCCCCTTTTAGAAAAAAGAGATAAAGAGAAGAGAGGCTCAATGAAAATTATAACTCTCTGAGTTCACAAAGGACTTCACAAAGGTGGTATGTGAATTCATTTGCAAAGGCTATAAGCCAATCGAATGTTTTGAGCATCGTGAAAGCAAGGATTTCACGAAGGCCCTAAAAATCCAACCAAAACTTGTGAGCTTTGTGAAGGCTAGTTTGTGCTTAACAAAATAGGTGTACTTCATGATGGTTAAGTGAGCTTTGCAAAAAGGCAAGAGCTTTGCGAAGGCCGGTTTGATCTTCGCGAAAGAAGGTGCTTCGTGAAATCCTTTTTGTGCTTCACGAAAGAGGGGCTTCACATAGACATTAAGATTTGTGAAAAGAGGTTGAAAGGTATTTCCCAGAGTTCAGTGGAAAAGAGGTATTCATCAGTGGATGAAAATTGGAATTCAAAAAAGCATTTACATATAGTGAAGGATGAATTCATTATTGATAATTAAGGGGCCTACAAGTTTATAAATTGCGAGTGGATCCCTTCCAAAGTAGTGAGCAAAGAAAGAGGGAAAAGGTTATCCTTTCTACCAGCAATGAGCCAGAGAGAGAGAAATAGAGAGTGATCCTATGGAAAGTAGTGAGATGACCCTAAAAATTATAAAGACAATGATCATGGGCATAAAAGTGATCTAGCTTGAACATTGTAAATTGGAAGTGAGATTTAGTGGATTTGGTACATCATCACATCATCATTGTATGCTCCTTGGATGTAGCCCAGTGAGGGTGAACCAAGTAAAAATATTTGTGTCAGTCTTATTGGTTCCCTGCATTGCATTCAAAGCATCATCATCAGATAAAGAAGAGAAGAATAAGATCAACAATAACACATAAGTGAAAACAAAGTGACCCTTATAATAAAGAGGTCAAGATCTAGTGGGTTAGGGATAATTTTGAAAAGAATATCCATACCCTGATTCACCCCCCATCTCAGGGTATTTATGCCCCTTTTGGTCTTAACACTTTGGTTTCTGTATTGTATTTCCATCATTGTGACTTGTTTGGCTGCTTTCCTAGACCCATGTGACATGCATCATTTATATATATATGTTATAGTTGTTTTATTACTACATGTATTGTGATGCTTACTTCTTTTGTATGGTATTACTGTTTCCTCTATTATTTACTAATTTTTTCCACTGTGTATACTCTACCAATGAGGGCATAGTTTCCCCATTATCACACCTTGGCCCTCAATTCTAGTCGACAACCTTTGGAATTTGGGAAAATTTGTTTGAGGTTATGTGACCAACTGAGATCAGGTCACCTTTGGGCAACATCTGGATTCGGGACATTACAAGTTATATGTTTAGAAATACAATTTTATTAAAGGAACTACTTTTTATGTCATTTTGTGAACAATAATAATATTAATTTGAGACACTCTTAGAAATTTAATTTGGTAAAATAGATTTAATTTTAGAATTAAGAATATCAAAATTATATTAGGGTGAATTTTTGGTATTTTTCTGAAAACTTTTACTTTTTGATGAATAGTGAAAACACTACATTATTGTTAAAAACCGAATTTTTCATTTAAATAATTATTTTACTTTAAATGGATTTTAAATTCAAAATAGATAAAAAATACATATATTAACCCAATATAGGTCATTGGAATCATTTTTATAATATAATTAGATATAAAAATTCATTGAGCTTTTTTAACACCTTTTTACCCGCCTTCTAGCTACATTTACAAATTATCATTAAATGTAATTTTACCACTTCTGTGAATTAAATTTCCAAAAATTAACATACATGATTGTAATCATTATGAAAAATTTGGTTCAATAGGATCAAAATAATTTTTGGTGAATATTAACTTTCGAATTTTATTTACCATAGTTAATGGTAAATATGGTAATTAAAGGTAAAAATAATATTGTAATAATATAAAATTACCCTAACACTTGTATTAATTTCATTAGATAAGTGTTTTTAGACCAAAATAAATCTTAGATAAAAATATGATCCTTTTTAAGCCACTTGTGTTAAATTAAGACATTTATTATATTTTATTTAAAGAAGAGTTAAAAGTGTCATTTTCAAATTTTAATAACTAAATAATTTTTAATATAAATTTATATAAAATATAAATTCGACTATAAATATTCATTATAAATATAATAAAGTTATCTATATAATGATAATTTATTTATATTTTTTAGAAATTAAATAATTTAATTTAATTGTAACACAATGATGATGCACTAATTGATTTAATAAAGGAAAAATAAAATAAATGATATTAATAATATTAAAATAAATATAATTTTACTTAATTAATGACATCCACTAATTTTATATATAACGTAGACATGTTAGTGACATTTTAGAAGTATTGGTTTGAAGTTATCATGTTGTTTTTATATAATTAAAAATGAGAAAATAGAATAGTAACAAAATTGGCATAAATGATATTTTAAAATAAATACTATTTTATTAAATGATATAAAAGTAATAAAAATATAAGGTTCAGAAAACTAACTTTTATAGTGATAAAAATTTCATAAATGATCCACTTTATATTTTTTGGTCATTTTATAGTAACTATATTAACGATGTAGTATAAAAATATAAGAAGATGCGGTAAGAGTTAAACTGTTTAACTAAGGGTTAATTCTAAAAGATAAGATCAATTTTATGACCCAAACTTGTATAAAATATATTTTTTGGGAGGATTGTGACCCATACTCATATTATCCACTAAATAAATTACTTTTGTGATATTATAAACCGAAAATCAATTTATAATAAATTAATATTTCAAGATTTTCTGAAAGTGCCCATCACCCCCTTATAAAAGGGCACTTCTACATCTCATTAGTTCACACCTCCAAATCCATTTATATCGGAAAACCCCTACCCATTTAATCTCCCAACTTCCCCCACATCATCATAGAGGCCTTACTTTGGGAATAAATTCAACTTAAGGAGTCATTTTATGCAAATCAAAAGGGGGTACTCGAAAAGGAGGTTATCATTTTATCAAACTCTTTCAAAGTTATTTTCTTATTCTACTTCCACTTCCTAAGTTGTTTCCATAATAAAATAATAACTCCAGCATATAATATATTCTGATATTTTTTTATGATTATGGGACAACCATATTCCTACTTTTACCCATCCTATAAAAAATAATATCACCATACGTACGTACGTATGACTTACCGTCTCCACGTCGTGGTGTCAACTGTTTTCATGTACACTTTAATTCTATGGATATAAAGATGAATATAAAGGATATAAATAATAAATATAACATGATATTGTTTCTATAAAATTCACATTCCATACAATTCCATACCATTAACCATTAATGAAATTATATCATCGTTTCTACATACGTATGACTTACCGTCTCCATGACGCGATGAGATTCATCTTCCACGTTCACCATCCAAGAATGATTATAAAAATATATATTATGAATAAGTATGAAATATATGACATAATAATGATGCTGGAATAATATGTATATATTTTTGTGTGTGAGTGTGTGTGTGTGTGTGTGTGTGTACATATATGTCATTCACTTACTTCCATTCAATACGATAAGAAAACAGAGACAACGTTCATGAATACGTACAACCTACCATATCCATTAACGGTGTATTCTATTTCATATATCTATATATTATATATATCTATATTCTAAATATATATTATATATAAATCATGTTATACATTCTTTAATTGATTAAATCATGATCTAAGTAATACGATCAAGAATAACAAGTCAAACCACGTGTGATAAAGAAAGTGATTATTACCTGAAATGTTGCTTTAACAGGGAAATTATAAATAAAGGGGAAATATAAAGTCATAAATTAATCATATATGATATCATAAATATTACTAGGACTTTTTTAGAAGTTAATAATATGTTTAAAACCATTATATAGGAGTTTCAGGCACATACGGAGAGTATCATAATTAAGGTAAGAGAATTCTGTCTCACTTTTAATTTTCATGAGATATAAGCCATGTTCACCACCTAATTATTATGTGTGGTGTATGTACTGACCCTATTAAATTTCATATCATGAATACATTTTATTCATGGTATTTAAAGATTCATTTTTAAATATGAGGGTTATGATTTAAATGTTCAAAGTGGTATGGGGCGCTTTGAATGTTTAAAGAATTAATCCTTTCTCCATTTCAATATTCTTGATATTACTTTACATAACTATTTATATGGATATAAAAGGATTATAAAGTACATTTTATGTATATTTTTAAGTTCATTCAAATGTTTTCAAAAATTAATATTTTAAAGGTTTTATTTAAGGGTTAATTTCACAATCTCTTTATTATCCAAGATTGCTTATACATAAGTATCTACTAGGACATCCTTATCATCCATGTCCATGTTTCTTAAAATATAATTCAAAATATTATTGAAAATTGTTTAAATTCATTTTTACCCTTGTTTGAACTTTTAAAAAATGTTTTTAAATGAATCTTTCCATCATTTTCCAAATGAGGTACTTTATAACCTTTTTCGAAAAATTAAGGAAAGAATGTTTTTTTAACTTATACGGCACACGCGGCTATTTTCCACTACTATGAAAACTTAAAATTTTGAAGATTTCATTACAATATTATAAGGTTATTTTCAAAAGAAATGTTTTCTTTTATATTTGTGTGGCTTATAAATGATTTCAAAGTAAAAAAGTGGGATATTTTCCTCAAATAGTTTTAATGAATTTATTAAATTATTTTCATCTATGTCAAAATACTTTGTTGGATTTTATGCTTATTTGAGGTTGACTTATTATGATACAATATTACATATTGTATTGAAGAGTTGATGATATATTTGACTATGGATGTGCTATTTGTATACCATTCATGGTTTATGGTTAAAGTATTAACATTTCATATACTAGTTTTAATACAAATGTTTATGTTATGTTTACCTCATTTAATAATAGGAATGAATTGGACTTAGTAAGTGATGGTAAGAGCCTGCTATAGCCCCTTGATGCATCGGTAAGTCTCATGATACAAACTAGTGTTTGGAACAATTCCTTTATGGCATGATAATGGTCTTGGCATGAGGCCTTGAAGGTATGGTTATGATGTCCGACATTATGTATTTCCTCATTATGAGATTATTTATTGAATTGTATGTGATTATTCAACTAGTAGAATATCCATATGAAAGTTTAAATGGAATTATTTGATTTATTATTTCCATATTATGCTAAATATTATGTTTAAAAAGCTTATGTTATAATTTTATATTGTGACTTAAAATTTTATGATTATTTATGAAAGCTTCGACTGTATTGTTTAACCTTAATGAGCATCTAAGATCACCCCCTTCTTATGTTTTATTTTTCTAGGATTCCAAGAAGTGTATTATGGTTTATATAAAGGGTTAATATAGGAGAATAATGGCATTTTCAAAGTATTATCAATGTTATGTTTTATGTTTTGAATTATAATACAAAGTTCATGTATGTAATCTATTTTCCAAGACTGCTAAACCAATCAGTCCTTTGGGATTTGATTCCTTATAATCATGCCAATGTAATAAAATAATGCACTGGCTCTGGGCTTCTAGGGTCGGAGAATTATAGTTGGTATCAAAGGATGTTTAGCAACATCCTTGGAAATAGATTTAGAACACTTATATTAGGGATCATAACCCTAAGATTTAATTTGAGGATAAGTATCGAAGAACATCATAGAATTTTGGTAAAATAGATATTGTGTGGGTCGTACAATAAATATATCTCTGTCTGGATACTACAAGTGGACATGGTTTTGGCATAGATATACCCAAGATTAACAACTCTAACAAGGTGTTTTGGGCATGACTTGAGGTAACCAGGTATATGACAATGGGCCTTACTATGCACCTGGTTTGACATGCCTGAGGGATATGATTAGGATAATTCACATTTTCATTATAAACTGTTATGAAGGATTTATGAGTAAATATGTCCCCAAAGAAAACATTTTTATTATGAGACTATTTATGTGTAAATATTCAATTAATTATTAGAATTTTTCTAGTTTTTGGTTTATACATTATGATATGGTCTAACCTAGTGTATGTCGTCATTTATAACTAGCTCCCAATAGAAGAAATAAGAACTCCACCAATACACATGATCTAAATAGTAATAAGGATCATATTGTTCATGGTCTTAAGCCAACATTTCTAAGGGAAATAGTCTCCCACGTATTCTCATCATATGAATAAATATTATCATGTGTTAAGAAGATACATAGATAATTTTCTGAGTCTTGTGTATTTTAAGGAAAGTAAGATAAGAATAGGATGAATGAGAAAAGATAGATAAAGGGAAGAAGGGAAAGAATGATTTTCCCACATGATATAACTATGGAAAGAATCACCTTGATAAATGATTGAAGGTAATGGGAGTTTGTTATAAGTGTGGAGAAAAAGGACACCAATTTCATGATTAAAAGGGTAAGAAAAAGGTTTCCAATATACAATTATTCATCTACAAGGATATGGGACACTATGCGAATCAATGACTGAATATTCAGAGTATAACCTAGATGATGCTGTTGGATAATAATCAAGTTATGATACTACCACAGATGAAGAGGAATGATTAATGTGCTTATGTTGTTATTGAAGAATTATGTTATTTGAGTATTGTATCAATGATGTATTGGTTATATGAATTATGAAAATAAATAAGGATTTTACCGCAATACTATTTCATTAAGTATTTGAGATTATATGGTACCAAGTAAAGTGACACATTTTCAAGTTAAACTTTTTTAAAAAATATATGGTTAAGGGAATGATAACCCTTAATATGCCTAAGATAATGACATTGAAATAAAGAGATTATTGTTTGTATAAATTATATTGGATATTATTTACTACCTTGTAATTGATTAATGGTATTTATTCCATCATTGTTGGAGTTTACACCATTTTCTGATTTAAGGAGTATATCCAGTATTTTATGTTTTACATAAGGAATAAGGAAGAACATACGTATTAAAATAGGGTTTTATGGAAATTCAGGGTATTAACATATTTTTTTGAGAATAAATTATAAAGGTATTCACATGCTTGTTATGTGATAAAAAATTCTACATTATGTTATGTGACCTTACTTATAAATTTTTGGACAGTAAGTTTGGACAGATGTATTTTGGATAAGTCTAATGGTTGGAATGGATTAAGTTGGACATTAGATAGTATTGTTTAAGGTTAAAAAATTTCATAAGATTATTTTTGGAATGTTATAATAATATAGTTTTAAGAAAAAGAAAACCCGCAGGCCGGGTGATAGCCCATCACGTTGGAAAAGGTTGTGGGAATCGAACCCACAGCCGAAGTGCGACAAGGCTTTATCACCTACCACTGCCCTATGCATTTTCCTGGTTTGTAAAATGTAGTTTTTTTATTTAAATGGTATGAAATATTAATTATAAACTCATTTTTGGAACCCTATATGATTAAGATAAATAGAATATGTTTTGAATTTTATTATCTTTTGGAGAGAAAGATGAGTTTGTGGTAGATATTATTTAAAGGATAGAACTCTACTTGTCAAGTAGGTATGCTTTATTTTTTATTATTCTATGAATTAAATTAATTCTTAAACTCTAGATAAATGATCTTTAAATCAAAAAAATCCTTGTATTTTCTTTTGAGATGAATCAAATGGACCCTTGGATTATCGCAACTTTATAGTTTTTTGGTTGTTAACTTTTTCCTAATAATGTTCTCTATCACTCTCCATCAGAACTTGATGGTTAAATTTTCTTTCATTTCCATGTTTTATTACATGGAACCCTAATATTTGTTATCTCTAGTGACCTTCAAACCTACCTTTACTTATTTTAAAATAGTGGTCTCATTAATCCATTTTCTGATGTGGGATTTCAATAAAGATATTTTGAAAATTCCATCCCATAGATTTTGTTTCTGAGTTTAAATTGTGAGGATGAAATTTATTAAATTATGGGAGAATATAAAAAACCAATATTTCATGATGTGTTATCTTTAATAGCTTGTGTTGCATGCAACACTGACTTGGCTTGCGTAACACGCAAGATTTAGTTTCTACGAAATAACACTTTAGTGCTGTAATTATTTAAATGATATATTTATAACTTATCCAATAAATATAGTAATATAAATAATAATAAATATTTTTCAAATTTTATTTATAACTTTTTAAAATAAATAAAACATATTTATAGTGAAATGTATAAGTTTTGGTAAAATAGTTATATGTTTAGAAATACTATTTTCTTAAAGGAACTACTTTTTATGTCCTTTTGTGAACAGTAATAAAATTAATTTTAGACACTCTTAAAAATTTAATTTGTTAAAATAAATTTTATTTTTAAATTCGGAATATCAAAATTAGCTTAGTTTGAATTTTTTGTATTTTTCTGGAAATTTTCACTTTTTGATGAATAGTGAAAACACTACATTATTGTTAAAAAACCGACTTTTTCATTTAAATAATTATTTTACTTTAAATTGATTTTAAATTCAAAATAGATAAATAATACATATATTAACCCAATATAGTTCATTGGAATCATTTTTATAATAGAATTAGATATAAAAATTCATTGAACTTTTTTTAACATCTTTTTACCCGCCTTCTAGCCATATTTTCATATTAGCATTAAACGTAATTTTACCACTTCTATGAATTGAATTTTAAAAAATATATATACATGGTTATAATTAGTATGAAAAATATGGTTCAATAGGATAAAAATATTTTTTTGGTGAATATTAACTTTTTGAATTTTATTTACCACAGTTAAAGTTACATAGGGTAATTAAAGTTAAAATTAATACTATAATAGTATAAAATTACCCTTAAACTTGTTTTAATTTAATTTTATAAGTGTTTTTAGACCAAAATAAATCTTAGGTAAAAAATATGATCCTTTTTAATCCAATTGAGTTAAATTAAGACATTTATTATATTTCATTTAAAGAAGAGTTAAAAGTGTCATTTTCAAATTTTAATAACTAAATAATTTTTATTATAGGGTTATACAAAAGATAAAATTGACTATAAATATTAATTATAAATATAATAAATTTATATAAATAATGATAATTTATTTATAATTTTTAGACATTAAATAATTAAATTTAATTGTGACATAATGATGATGTAGTAATTGATATAATAAAGGAATAATAAAATAAATGATATTAATAATATTAAAATAAATATAATTTTACTTAATTAATGACATAAAATAATTTTACAGATTACATAGACATGTTAGTGACATTTTGGAATTATTGGTTCTAATTTATCATGTTGTTTTGATATTTTTAAAAATTAAAATATTGAACAGTAAAAAAATTGATATAAATGATATTTTAAAATAAATTCTATTTTATTAAATTATATAAAAGTCATAAAAATATAATATTCATACAAATAACTTGGATAGTGATAAAAATTTCATAAATTATCTACTTTATATTCTTTTGTTATTTTATAGTAACTATATTAACCATGTAGTGTAAAAATATAAGAAGACACAGTAAGAGTTAAACTGGTTAACAAAGGGTTAATTCTAAAAGATAAAGTTAATTTTATGACCTAAATATGTCTAAAATATATTGTTTGATATGATTTAGACCCATAATCATCTTATACCCTAGATAAATTAATTTTTAGCTATTATAAACCGAAAATAAATTTATAATAAATTAATATTTCAACATTTTCCTAAAGTACCCCTCACCCCCTTATAGAAGGGCACTTCCACTTATATTTAATTCACACCTCCAAGTCCCTTTGTCTCAATCCAAACCTACCCATTTCCTCTCCCAACTTCCCTCAAATCATCATAGAGTCTTTACTTTGGGCAGAAATCCAACTTAAGGAGTCCTTTTGTGCAAATCAAAAGGAGATACCCAAAAAAGAGGTAATCATTTTATCAAACTCTTTCAAAGTTCTTTTTTTCTTCTACATCTACTTCCTAAGTTGTTTCAATAATAAAATAATAACTTAAAAATATACTCTATCCTTATATGTTTTTATGATTATGGGACAACCATATTTCTCCTTTTACTTATCCTACAAAAACAAAATCACCATGCGTGCGTACGTACGGCTTATCGTCTCCACACTTGGTGTAAACTGTTTTTCATGTAAACTTTAATTATATGGGTATAAAGATGAATATAAAGGATTTAAATAATAAATATAACATGATATTGTTTCCGTACAATTCATATTCTATCCAATTTCATATCATTTAACCATTAATAAAATGATATCGTCGCTCGTGCATACGTATGGCTTACCGTCTCCACGATGCGATGAGATTCATCTTCCACGTTCACTATCCAAGAATGATTATAAAAATATATATTATGAATAATTATGAAATATATGGAATAATAATTCTACAGGAATACTTTATATATATATGTATATATGTATATATATGTCATTCACTTACTTCCATTCAATACGATAAGAAAACGGAAAAGACGTTCATGCGTACGTACGCCCTACCGTCTCCATGAATGGTGTATTAAATTTAATATATATATATATTATATATATTTATATTATGAATATATAAAATATATAAATCATTTTATATATTCTGTAATTAATTAAATCATGATCTAAGTAATACGATCAATAACAACAAGTCAAACCAAGTGTGATAAAGAAAGCGATTATTACGTGAAATGTTGCTTTAACTTGGAAATTATTAATAAAGGGGTAATATAAAATCATAAATTAATCATATATTATATCATAAATATTATTATGATTATTTTAGAAGTTAATAATTTGTTTTAAACCATTATACATGAGTTTTAGACACATACATAGAGTATCAAACTTAAGATAAGGGAATTCCATCTCACTTTCAATTTTCATGAGATATAAGCCATGATCACCACCTAATTCTTATGTGTGGTGTATATAATTCCCCTATTATATTTCATATCATGAATAAATTTTCTTCATGGTAATTAAATATTAATTTTAAGATATTAGTCTTATGATTTAAATGTTCAAAGTGGTATGAGACACTTTGAATGTTTAAAGAATTAATCCTTTCTCCATTTCAATATTCTTGATATTATTTTACATAACAATTTATATAGATATAAAAGGATTATAAAGGAAATTTTATGTCTATTTTTAAGTTCATTCAATTTTTTTCAAAAAATAATCTTTTAAAGTTTTTATGTAAGGGTTAATTTCACAATCTCTTTATTATCCGATATTGCTTATACATAGGTATCTACTATGACATCCTTATCATCCATGTCCATGTTTCTTAAAATGTAATTCAAAATATTATCGATAATTGTTTAAAGTCATTTTTACCCATGTTTTAATTTTTACAAAATATTTTGAAATGAATCTTTCATTCATTTTCCAAACGAGGTACTTTATAACCTTTTTGAAAAATTAAGGAAAGAATGTTTTTTAACTTATACGGTACAAGAATCTATTTTCCATTGTTATGAGGCCTTAACATTTTGAAGATTTACTTAGAATATTATAAGGTTATTTTCAAAATAAATGTTTTCTTTTATAATTTTTTGGCTTCTAAATGATTTCAAAGTAAAAAAAATGGGATATTTACCCCCAAAGAGTTTTAATGAATTTATTAAATTATTTTCATATATGTCAACATCCTTTGTTGAATTTTATGCTTATTTGAGGTTTAATTATTATGATACAATATTACATATTGTATTGAAGGATTTATGATATATTTCAGTATGTATGTTCTATGTTTATACCACTCATGGTTTATGGTTTAAGTATTAACATTTCGTATGCTAGTTTTGATATGAGTGTTTATGTTATGTTTACCCCTTTTTATAAGAGGAATGAATTGGACTTAGTAAGTGACGAGTGGGGCTTGCTATATCCCCTTGATGCATCGGTAGGTCTCATGAGACAAAATAGTGTCTTGGAACATGGCCTTGATTGTATAGTAATGGACTTGGCATGAGGTCTTGATGGTATGGTTATGATGTCTGGTATTATGAATTTCCTTGTTATGAGATTAGTTATTGATATTGTATGTGATTATTCAACTAGTAGAATGTCCATTTGAAAGTTTAAATGGAATTATTTGATTTATTATTTCCATATTATGCTGAATATTATGTTTAAAAGTCTTGTGTTATAATTGTATACCTTTCCTTAAAAGTTTATGCTTATTTATGAAAGCTTTTACTGTATTGTTTAACCATAATGAGCATCTAAGATCACCCTTTTCTTATGTTTTATTTTCTTAGAATTCCAAGAAGTGTATTATGATTTATATATAGGGTTAAGATAGGATAATAATAGTGTTCTCAAAGTATTATCGTTGTTGTATTTTATATTTTTAATTGTAATGTAAAATTCATGTATGTAATCTATTTTCCAAGACTTCTAAACTGATTGGTCCATCGGGATTTGATTCCTTATAATCATGCCAATGTATTAAATTAATGTACCGGCTCCGATATTCTAGGTTTGGGGCATTACAAGAATGGAGTTTGAATGGTATACAATAGAAGATGAATTTTATTTCTTTATATTGGAGTTTTCTAAGTTATCTAGTTTTTAAATTGTTTCTTGAAATGGATAGTAGGTTACTACATTTCCTACATCTATTTTTGAATATTTAAGAACCTCAAGTACTTAGGAACCCTTGGAGAATGCTACTGGTAATCCTAGTGAATTTACTAGGCTATTGTCTTCCCTCTTTAGGCATATTGTTGATATTTTATGGACAATAGCCTCACTCATATGTGAGAGGTATTTAAGGACACATTTCTATATGATAGAATTTTTGAAATCTTGAGAGATCATGATAAGACTTCCACTCTAAACACTAAAATAAAAATAATTAATAAATCATACCCACTAAATGATCATGGTTAAAATTAAAGGGTAAGTCTGTCTGAAGACTTCAAATTCAAAGTTGTATAGAAGGAAACCCATGGTTTTGAGTTTTTACTTTTTTTTTATTTACAAATAATTTTCTCCCACTCAGTTTCATACTAGCCTATAATATTTTATAGGAATATATTCAACCTATTATACCCATTCTCAACATATAATTACTAACTAACTGAGAATTTAAGTGATCATGTAGTAGGTAGAGTAACTATGGTCAATTGGCCATGCATCAAGTGAATCAACTATACGAAGAAGATTTCATATAGAAAATAGATAAAGTATGGACTAACTGCACAACGGGATGCATAAAATTCATGATGAAAATAATTGAACATGTGTGTGAAGTTTTTTGTGGTAGGTTAACAAACTTCAAGTGATGAAGCTACCGTAAGAGGAAATAAGAGATCATAGGAAGAGAGATTTGGTGTAATGGCCTGGATCTCTCCAATCCATTCCTTTACTAAAATATAGTGTTTAAGGTATTCTAGGAGTTCAAGGTGACTTATCCTTAACAATTTTCCAAATTTATAGTTTTTTTAATAGTACTATCAGCGTGTCATTTTGAATTGTCAGTGTCGGCCTATCATTTTTAACTGTCGGTGTCGATGTGCCATTTTTAACTGTCGGTGTTGATGAATCATTTTGAACTGTCGATGTCGGCATGTCATTTGGAAATATCAATGTCGACGTGTTATTTTGAACTGTCAATATCAATGTTTCATTTGTATTTTCGGTGTCGACATGTCATTTTGAACTATCAGTGTCAACATGTCATTTTGAACTATCAGTGTCGGTGCATAATTTTGAACTGTTAGTGTCGGTGTGTCATTTTTAACAGACAGTCCCAACATTTAATTTTGAACTTTCATTGTCGGTGTGTAATTTTGAACTTTCGGTGTCAATGTTTCATTTTGAACTGTCAGTGTCAGCATGTTATTTTGAACTATCGGTTTCAGCATGTCATTTTGAACTGTTGGTGTTGATGTGACATTTGTGAATAGTTTTTCCATCTTCCCACAATTTCACCCATTTCACATTTTCTTTGACGTAAAACGCATTCAAATCCTTGTTTTAATGGATTTATGGTCGATTAAAATCCCAAAACTACTATCTTAATATTCTGAAATGTCTGGGTGCCTTTACTTGGTCAAACCATTTCGTATTGATAAGATCCTCCTTTAATGGAAAATCTAAACAGTATCTAAACCACTGTTTAGATTTTCAAAAGACCAAGATATATTCTGCCTTATTATTCCTTCTCTTTTCTCTTAGTGTGAGGCACCCCCAATAATTTCCTCCCATGGGATTGGTGTGATCGAACCTTAATCATTTGATCATTTCCCCTTGAAGTTTCTTCATGCTGTATGTGCACCCCCTGTTTTGGTGCAAGAAGAAATTTTCGATCTGTCATCAATAGAAGGTATGATCTACCTCTGTTGTTGTATTTTCTTCGATCCTTATTCTACCATTTCTCCTTTCCATGTTATGTAATGTGATCTCCAAGAATCTAATGGAATTTTCTTGGGTGTTCGTTGGTGCGTTCATGCCGCAACATCCTTGGGTGGATGCAGTTGTCACAAGTATAGGTGATTGTGATCCATTGTGTTGGCCTATTTGTAAATAACATAAATAAACTTTTGAGGTAGGGGATTCGTTGCTTCTCATTATTTTACGTGAAACTATAGAGTTATCATGTTTTATCCCACTGGATCACAATAGAATTGAAATAATAAATATTTGAACCAGATAAATAAATTATTATCAATCGTATGTCATTGCCTCTTATATTTTCTAGATAGTGTAATATCTATGATTTCTTTGTTTAGCATGTCGTTCTTGATGAAAATTGGTAAAGAACATAAATTGGGATTAATTGTAAATTATTTGGCCAAAGATAAAGATGAATTTAAATGAATACAGTTTTTTATATTGTAAATTGATGATAATCAAATTGATACAGTAAGCATGTTTAATTAATTTGTGATAGATATGATAGCTTTCTGTTTAGGTTGACCATAGTTGGAACCTACTAATAATGAATCAGATAATTCAAGATGGATTAAATATTTGGTTGATCGATAAAAGTTAATGCCTTGTAGGGTTCTAAGTTACCCTCTTTCTTATAAGTCTGAGTGCCTTCTCCTTTAGACCCATAAGAGATCGTTGTGTGTGATGGAATAATTCCTTGTTTAGGTCCAAGAGCCCAGTTGCTTTGTTATTTCCTGATGCTTGTGATGTGTTAGGAGCTCAGATGGATGTTGTGAGATGTGGGGGCAAGGAGGCCCAGTGTTTGTGGCAATAGTTGACACCTAGAGTGGAGAGATGCATTGGTTTATGCATGTGGGTGTCTAGGAGGACACCGAAGATGATGAAATGAGTTGGATGTCAATGTTGGATTCTTGTTGAATCTTGTTGGATTTTTATCTTCTTTACTTTCCCCACTGATTAAGGTAACTAGTATTGATTACTCTCCTTCTAAAAGAGGCGAAAATGAATGGGGTATGTATCATGATTTTCATGTTTAGCTTATTGAGTATGGATGGGTCTATGCTCTTTCTATAGGTTGAAAAGACTCGATGGGTAGTTCACCTACTCACTATGTTGAGTCCCTTGTGTTTGGTATCTTAGAATGTTTTTTTAGAATGATTGGGAATATGGGAAAGTAATAATTATGTTAATAAATGATTGAATAAATTATGTTAACCCATGGGGTTGGAGCTTGTTGGGATACAATACTGAAGTAATATTTCTAAGAATCTGTGGACTTGGTTTGGTTATTCCTAGAGGGCATGGAACTTTGGTGTGATGCTAATGAAATGTAATGAAGAATTAATAACATTTAATTAATGGTTAAATAATTAATTAACATAAAGTGAAAGTGATAAAAAGGGATAATTAAATTAATATATCTCTTTAAATGGTTATATGCTTATAGGATATCTATTCTTAGTAGTGGCAGCTAGGAGTCTGAGAGATGCTAGCTGCAGTTGAGTCTAAGACTAGGTTTTTTCCATAGTGTGGTTGTGAGTTGTATTATATTCTATTCTTTTTGTGTTTTTATATGCTACTCCACCCTATCGGTTAGGGAAACTGATACCCTAGGGATTATGATCCCAAGGGGTGTTTTCCCCAATATTCTAGTGGGAGGATGGATGGATGACTACCCCCTTTGGCCCTACTCTCTTCTCTTGGTATTTACTTATACTGGTAGTCATGGTAGTTAGTTTTCCCCATATATGTGTGTATAGGGATGTAATAGGTTGTGGTTATTCACACACATATATTCTAGATATGGTTTCCTATGGACTACTATAGGTGTAATGTGTATAGGCTATGATGGCTTGAGGATCCTTACTCGGTGTATGGGATGCAGTGGATTGAGGTATACTGCCCGACATATGACACACATTATATAAGCTGTGGTGGATCTCAGAAACTACCTGGTTACTTTGGTTACATGGACATAGTGTTTGTGTTGCATGAGTTTCATGTTCTGGTGTTACGCCTAGGTGTCTACGGGCAAGCCTAGAGAGAGATTCTTAGGACATGCGACGTTGGGGAAAAGTGGAAAACCAGTGAGGAAGTGGTAGCAGGGTACCATTTATATTATTTATCATATTATATACTCTTATATGTGATTCTTGGTGAGAGTATCCATGGTGAGTCTAGGAACATAGTATACTTATTTAGGTGATGAGTTAGTTTAACTTGTTTTTCACTGTGCTTTAGCATGCTTTCTTTACTTTTTCATGAGAGGCTCTGGGGAGGATCCTACTAAGTATACTATTATACTCACCCTACGTATATATAAAATATTTTTCAGGTCACTTAAAGTAGGTTAGAGATCAGTTTGGTTACTAATATCTTGGGGTTGCAGGAGTTGTTTGGGATTCGTGGTCACTGCTGTTTTACTTTCTTTTGGTACTTACAGTTTTCCCTTATAGTTCTAGTAGTTCTTGCCTAACATTACATATGTTTAATTGATATTTCTTATATATTTAAATATGAGTTGGATTTGTTTGGAATCTATCTTATATATCTCTTTTTCATGTGTTCTCTTAGAGGGTAATGCCTCCCATTTGTGTGTTCACTATACCCTCAGTGCTAGTCGCCAACTCGGGGCCTACTGGAGGCAGGAATCATGGTCACTATCTCCCTTCTCACATTGTCAGCCTAGGAGGGGTACACTTTGTGGGGAGGGGTCGTGACAGACTTGTATCAGATCTCTGGTTGATGGATAGGATGGAGTTTAGAGTTATGCTGATGTGAGGTTTCATGGGTTAGTAGGGAAACAGTTTCAGTAAAGTTTAACAAGTGCTCTAAACACTGGAGACCAGTTGAGACACGGGAATTTAGGGCCCCATATGGTATGACATAGAGAACTTTAAGTTTATAGTGGCTAATAAACAAGGTGATAATTTTTGCAGGGTAGAGACCTAGGGAAGGATCATGCATCATTTTTCTTTGTGCTTATGTTTCAATTGGGTATACCTTGGGATAGGTTAACCTATAGTGAATAAAAGAAAACAATTAATTAATGTTAAAGTCTTACATATTCCATGTTTAGGAGATCTAATTGTTCATTCTTTTGTAGGTATGTCTCCAGGTCGACATCCTCATCAGGTTCGCGTAGAAGATTTCTAGTAGGTTGCACCCGTAGAGCACCACAGAGTATAGGTTAATGATGACTACACTTGAAGGAGGACACTCTGAGAGTTTTAGCACCAACGTCTATAGAAGTATGAGGGATCTATTTTAGATACAGTCACAAAAGACTGGTTAGAATAGGTTTAAATAGCCTTCACTTTGATCTATTCTCAGAAGGAGTACTAAGTATCATTAGTTGTAATGATGTTGTGTGGGGTATTGAGGTGTTAGTGGTTCTTATTTATCAGGGATCATGAGGATTCAACATTATCATGGGAGGAGTTCTGAGATAAGTTCAGGGTTGAGTTTCTTTCTTAGACTACAAAGGTTTCCAATCACCAGAACCTTCTTACCCTTTGACAGTGGATCTCCAATGTGCAAGAGTTTTGAATCTATTTCAGGAACCTTTTATGATATGCTTTGGACTCGTTGCTAGATGAGGAGGCTAGGGAGAGGAATTTTGAAGAGGCTTTGCGTCCATAGATCCAGTGACAGGGCACCCCGTTTATAATAAAGACAAATCCTAATGTGCTAGAGAGGGAAAAGGTCATCGAGAGGATGTTAGATAAAACTGGATCTTTATGAGAGGAAAGTCATCAGTATTCCTTACGAAGTAGGGATGTGGTTTGAGGTTCCCAGTTTTTAGGGAAGAAGAGATTACGTTCGACCAGTGGTAGGTCCCAGCCCTCAACATCTTGTTTATCCAGGGGCAGCGAATCTTAAGTCTATACCAAGGGATTAGGTTCTTGTTTTTATTATGGAGTATGAGGTCATCAGTAGAGATAGTTCTTGAAATTTCGTAGTGGTTAGTGTAAACCAGGTGTTTTACTCCAAGTTCCTCCATTGAGGTAGTTCTAGCCGAGGAAACAGTAGCAAGTTGCACCAACTTTGGATCAGCAGAGAGTAGATGGTGTAGGCCAAGGATAGCCCTGAGATTATCCCCATCCTCCAAGAGCATTGTGCGGCTATGGTGGTGGTCATCACCAGGGTCAGGGAGGCTGTATAGTAGGTCGTGGTCATCTTTATGCATTAGTGTTGCTAGCACCAGGTGATCCAGACATTGTTCGAGGAACCCTTTCTTGTTTTATACATGGGTGTATTCCTTGTTTGAATTAGGAGAAACACACCCCTTTATATCACCTACCCATTTCCATGCTTTGGAACTTGAGGTAGATAGGCTTCTAGTGCCCTTGGCGTTGACTACGCCAGTTGGAGGTCGAGATGACTTGTTTGAAGTATATAGAGACTGTGAGTTAGTGTTGGGGAAGAACCACTATTGGGGAGATTTCCTATGTTTACAAATACAACTATATGATGTCATACTTAGCATATATTGGTTTTATTCAGTGTAGGCTATTGTGGATTGCTTTCAGAGAGAGGTGGTGTTCTTCGATGCGGATAGAGATCCAATATTGTTTTTTTGGAGAGAGAGACCCTCAGATGGGTTAAAGGCGTGTTTTTCCTTGTCATCCTTGATGGATGAGTTGATTTTGAGTTCGTTAGAGGTTCAGCAGTCTGTGTTTCCTAGGGATATCGAAGAGTACTCTAATGTCTTTCCAAAAGAGTTTTTAGCATTACCCCCTTGACGGAAGATCGATTTTGAGGTTGAGATACAACTGGTCATGTCTCCTATCTCGATGTATCCATATAGGATGGAACCTTCCAAGTTGCGAAAACTACGTATATAGCTTGATAGTATATTTTAATGTGGTTTTGTTCATCCGAGTGTGTCACCATGAGGTGCACTTGTTTTGTTCGTAAAGAAGGATGACGACAGTTTTTGGTTGTGTATCGATTATTTTCATTTGAGAAAAGTGGTAGTGAAGAACCACTATCCCCTTCCACATATTGATGATTTTTTCAATCAAATGAAGGGTGAAAGTTGGTTCTCAAAGATTGACTTTTTGGCTGGGTATCATCAGATGCGTGTGAAGGATGAGGATATTCTAAAGACTAATTTATGTTGTCATCATGGGTATTAAAATTTCGTTGTAATCTCATTCGGTGTGACGAATACTTTATCTGTGTTGATGGGGTTAATGAATGTTGTGTACCGTGAGTTCTTGGATAAGTTCGTGGTGGTTTTCATTGATGATATCCTTGTGTAATCCATGTCTAAGGAGGATAATTCAGAGCATCTTCATACCATCTTGGGAGTTCTTCGTCAATAACAACTATTTGGGAAGTTGTCAAAGTGTGTGTTTTGGGATCGATAAGTCCATTTCTTGGGGCATGTTTAATCCCAAAAAGGAGTATCTGTGGATCTGTCGAATATAGAAGTAGTTGTGTCTTGGGAGTCCCCCATGATAGTGGCATAGGTATGAAGTTTCATTGGTCTCGCAGGATATTACAAGAGATTAGTAACTGATTTCTCTCATGTTGAGACTCCTCTAACAACATTGACCAGGAAGGATCAGGCATTCATATGGAATGATCAGTTTCAGGAAGCATTTGAGTATCTGAAGAAGAATTTGGTCAGTGGTCTGGTTCTTTGTCTTCTAGAAGAGGGAGTTCAGTTTGATGTTTTTTCTAATGATTCTCATTTGGGGTTAGTCTGCATTCAAATGCAACATAGATTAGTTGTTTCTTATGGGTATCAGAAGTTGTGTGCCCATGAACATAACTATGACACCCATGATCTTGATTTAGTATTAGTGGTGTTTTCTCTGAAGTTGTGGATACTTACCTCATTGGAGAGCGCTTTATGGTTTTCACTGATCATAAGATCCTAAGGTGTGTTTTATCCCAGTGTGACTTTAACTTTCAGGAGTGTCGGTGGATGGAGTTCTTACAGTATTAAAACTTTGAAATATCATATACACTTGGTATAGGGAATATTTTAGCCAATTCACTAAGCAGGAAGTCGTGTAGTGATGCAGTGCGTGAATCAGGTGATTCCTAGAGAGTAATGGAAGAAATTTCATAATTACATCTCGATATGGGATAAGTTGGGAGAAGAGGTTATATTTTTCAGATGATAGTACAGTTGTCTTTGGTGAATTAGGTGGAATATTCCCAGTTGGGGGATTTAGAGTTGGGGGTCTGGAGAGATTGAGTTTTCTATGGCGAGGCCCCTAATGGATGGTCTGAGGATGAACAACACTAGGTGTTGTTTCAGGGAAGGATTTTTGTTCTTTTAGATATGCATGATATGGTTCTCAAGGAGTTCCATAGTTCTCCATTAGTAGTACATCATGGTGTAACAAATATGTACCGATCTTTGAAGAGTCATTTTTGGTGGCCTCAGTTGAAGCATGAAGTTACAGAGTTTGTGTCTCGATGTTTGGTATTCTAGAAGGTGAAGGCTGAGTACTATGTTCTTGATGGGTTTCTCCAACCGTTAGATGTTCCTCTGTGGAAGTGGGAGGACATCTTGATGGACCTTTTCACCAGTTTACCTCAAGCTCAGGGAGACTATGATGCTATATCGGTGGTAGTGGATCATTTAAAAAAATCATCCCACTTCAAATCGATCAATGAGTCGAGATCAGTGGAGGTTTTATTGAGGCGGTATCTGGAAGAAGGATGTGAGACTCCATAGAGTCTTGAGGACGATCATTTCTAATTGAGATCCTTGTTTTTCCTCCAGGGTGTGGAGAGGTCTCCATCATGCTTTCAGTTCTCAGCTATTCATTAGCACTTCTTTTCATCTGTAGATGGATGGTCAGAAAGAGAAAACCATCCAGACTCTTGAAGACATGTTGCACTCTTGTGTCCTAGATTTTGTAGGTTCATGGATGAGACACTTACCCTTGGTGGATTTCTACTACAATAATAGTTTCCACTCCACCATTAGTATGACACAATTTGAATCCTTGTATGTCTAACCTTTCCATTCTCCATTGTGTTGTACTCGTGTCGGAGAGTCAGCAATTCTCAGGCCGAAACTAGTACGGAACATGATAGAGATGGTTTATGTGATTCATGAGTGGATGAAGGCATCACATGATCTTTATAAATCCTATTTTGATCACAGGAGGAGACCTTTAGAGTTTGATGTTGGGGATCATGTGTTTCTGAAAGTGACTCCCCATCATGAAAAATGAAGGTTTTTTCACAGGAGTAAGATTTCTTCTCGGTTTATTGGGACTTTTGAGGTGCTGGTTTGTGTTGGATTCATGGCATATCGAGTAGCACTTCCCCTGTAGATAATCCAGATACACTATGTTTTTCATTTGTCGTAGCTCCGTCATTATCTTCATGACAACTCTCACATCATCAATTGGGGTGATATTTATGTTGAAGATGATAAGACCTTCAAGGAGAAGCCTATAGAGATCCAGGAACACAAAGAGAAGGTGTTGCGTGGGTTTTTCTATTCCCTTGGTTCATTTCTTGTGGTGGCACAGTGTCTTTTAAGAGTATACTTGGGAACATGGGTCACATATACGCACTCAATACCCCGAGATATTTTATGTTTAGCTCTTTTCTCATAATGATGTTTGTTTTGTGGTTACAGACCTTTCTTGTTTATGAGATGGGTTTCTTTTATTTATTTTTTTGGCTTGCTCTCTTTTGAGAGGTAACTCCCCCGATATAGTGTTTAGAAGTTGTTTATGGTTTTCGTGCAGTTTTACGTGTTCCCTTTTTGAAGCGGTTGAACTCCTTTGGTGGAAAGAGCCTTGAGAGGTACCTCAAAGAGTGGTTTTTCATACCCTTTTTTCTATTTTCTATTTGGTTAGGTTCTGAATTTTCTAGGATGGGAATGTTTTAATAGGTATCTGATGTAATGGCTCAAACCTCTTTGTTCCATTCCTTTGCTGAAATCTGGTGTTTGTGGTGTTCTGGGAGTTCAAGGTGACTTATCCCCAAAACTTTTCTAAATTTAAAGTTATATGAACAGTATTATCAGCATTTCATTTTGAACTGTCAGTGTCGGTGTGTAATTTTGAACTATCAGTGTCGGCATGTCATTTTGAACTGTCAGTGTCAGCGTGTCATTTTGAATTGTCGGTGTTGGTGTGTCATTTTTAAATGTTGGTGTCAGTGTGTTATTTTGAACTGTCAATGTTGGTGTGTCATTTTGAACTGTCGGTGTCGGCATGTCATTTGAACTATTGGTGTCAGCATGTCATTTTGAACTATCGGTGTTGGTGTGTCATTTTGAACTATCAGTGTCGGCATGTCATTTTGAATTGTTGGTGTCGACGCGTCATTTTAAACTATCGGTGTCGGCGTGTCATTATTAACTATGGGTATTGACATGTCATTTTGAACCGTTAGTGTCAGTGTGTCATTTTGAACTTTTGGTGTCAACATGTCATTTTGAACTATCAATGTTAGCGTTTCATTTTGAACTGTCGGTGTCGGCATGTCATTTTGAACTATTGGTGTCGGTGTGACATTTGTGAATAGTGTTTCCATATTCCTATAGTTTTTCCCGTTTGACGTTTTCTTTAATGTAAAAAGCATTAAACTACTTTTTTAAGGGATTTAAGGCCAATTCAAAGCCCATAACTCCTATATTAATATTCCTAAGTGTATGGGTTCCTTTAATTGGTCAAACCATGTAGTATTGACAAGATATTCCTTTAATGGAAAATTTAAACTGTATCTAAACCACTACTCCATTTATATTTTCAAAAGGCCAAGATATATTCCACCTTGTTATTCCTTCTCCTTTCTCTCCATGTGAGGTTCCCTGAGACTTTCTTCCCATAAGAGTGGTGTGATCTAACCTTAATCCTTGGATTGTTTCCCCTTGAAGTTTCTTGTTGTTGTATGTGCACCACCTGTTTTGGTGCAAGCAGCAAGTATCGATCCATTATCGATAGAAGGTATTATCTACCTCTGTTCTTGTGTTTTATTCAATACTTATTCTCTTGTTTCTTCTTTCCATGTTATGGCATGTGATATCAATGTTTCTAATAGAGTTTTCTTGGGTGTCGATCAGTGTGGTCGTGTCACGGTGTCCTAGAGTGGATGTAGTTGTCATGAGGAGAGTTGATCATGATCCATTGTGTTGGCCTATTCATAAATAATTTCAAGAAACTTTTGAGGTAGGGGATTTGTTTCTTCTATTTCTTTTACATTCAACTATAGAGTTATCATGTTTTACCCCACTATATCACAATGGAATTGACATAATAAATATTTGAACCGGATAAATAAATTGGTATAGATCATATGTTATTACCTATTATTTTTTTCTAGATAGTGTGATATCTATGCTTTCTTTGTTTATCATGTTGTTCTTGATGGAAATTAGTGAAGAACATAAACTAGGATTAATTTTAATTTATTTTTCCAAAGATAAAGAGGCAATTAAACGAATCTGGTTGTTTCTATTGTAAATTGATGATAATAAAATTGATGTAGTAAGTATGTTAAATTAATATATGATATCTATGATAGATTTCTATTTAGGTTTCCCATAGTTGGAACCTAATAATAATGAATCAACTAATTCAAGATGGATTAAAGTTCTGATTGATCGATAAAATTTAATGCCTTATATGGTTCTGAGTTACCCTATTTCTTGTAAGGCCGAGTGCCTTCTGCTTTGGATCCATGAGAGATCGTTGCATGTGAAGAAATAATGCCTTATTTAGGGCCAAGATCCCAATTTCTTTGTCATTTCCTAGTGCTTGTGATGTGTTATGATCATGGATGGATGTTGTGAGATATGGGGGTAGGGAGGCCTAGTGGTTGTGGCAACAATTGATACCTAGAGTGGTGAGGTGTATCATTTTTTTCATGTGGGTGTCGAGGAGGACACTGGAGATGATGAAACAGGTTGGATGTGATATTGGATACTTGTTGAATATTTTTGGATTTTTATCTACTTTACTTTCCCCGCTATTTAAGGCGGTTGGTCTTGATTACCCTCCTTCCAAAATAGGTGAAGACACATAGGGTATGCCACTTGATTTTTGTGTTTAGCTTCTTGATGATGGATGGGTATACACTTTTTATATGTGTGTAAAAGACTCAATGGGTAGTTCACCTACTCACCATGTTGAGCCCCTTGTATTTGGTAGATTATAATATTTTTCTATAATGCTAGGGAATATGGTAAAGTAATAAAGATGTTAATAAATGATTGAATAAATGATGTTAATCCATGGTTTTGGAGCTTGCTGGGATGCAATGCTGAGGTAATATTTCTGAGAAGTTGTGGACTTGGTTTGGTTATGCATGGAGGGCATGTAACTTTGGTGTGATTCTAATGAAATGTAATGTGGAATCAATAATGGTTAATTAATGGTTAAATAATTAATTAATGTAAAGCGAAACCAATAAAAATGGATAAGTAACTTAATATAGCTCTTTAAATTGTTATATGTTTATAGGATATCTAGTCTTAGTAGTGGAAGGTGGGAGTTAGAGAGACGTTAGTTGCAATTGAGTCTAAGACTAGGGTTTTCCCATAGTGTGGTTGTGAGATGTATTATATTTTTTACTTTTTGGGTTTCTATATGCTACTCCACCATGTCAGTTAGGGAAATTGACACCCCGGGGATTCTGATCCCTAGGGGTGTTTTCCCCAACATTCCAGTGGGAGGATGGATGGATGACTACCCCCTTTGGCCTCACTCTCTTCTTTTGTTAGTTATTTGTGCTGATAGGCACAACAGTTAGTTTTACCTATATATGTGTGTAGAGGACTGTATTGTCTTGTGGTTATTCACACACATATATTCTGGATATAGTTTCTTATAGACTACTATAGGTGTAACGTGTATAGACTATGATGGATTGAGGATCCTTACTCAGTGTATGGGATATAATGGCTTGAGGTATAATGCCTAACGTTGATACACATTATGTGAGTTGTGGTGGATCCTAGAAACTACTAGGTTACTTTGGTTAAGTGGACGTAGTGGTTGTGTTGCAAGAGGTTCATGTTGTGGTTTTATGCCTATGTGTATGAAGGCAAGCCTTTTTTGGAGATAGATTCTTAGGATGTGCGATGTTGGGGAAAAGCGGAAAACTAGTGGGGAAGTGGTAGTGGGGTACCCTTGATATTCTTTATTATATTATATACTATTGTATGTGATACTTGGTGAGAGTATCCATGTTGAGGCTAGGAACATAGTATACTTTTTTAGGTGATGAGTTAGTTTCACTTGTTATTCACTATTCTTTAGCATGCTTTATTTACTTTTTCATGAGAGGATCCGGGGATGATCCTATGAAGTATACTATTATACTCACCCTATGTATATATAATCTATTTTTCAGGTCACTTGGAGCAGGTTGGAGATTAGGTTGGTTACTATTATCTTGGGGTTGCATGAGCTGTTTGGGCTTCATGGTTGTCACTATTTTACTTTCTTTTGGTACTTGTAGTTTTCCCTTCCATTTGTAGTATTTCTTGCATGAAATTACATATGTGTACTTGGGATTTCTTATATAGTGTAGTATGAGTTGGAGTTGGTTGGTTTTGGTGTTATCTCTCTCTTTCGCATGTGTTCTCTTAGAGGTTAATGCCTCCAATTTGTGTTTTCACTATACCCTCGGTGATAGTCTCCAACCCAGGGCCTACTGGTGGAGAGACTCAGGGGTCACTATCTCCCTTCTCACATTACCTTCCTAGGAGGGGTACACTTTCTGGGGAGGGGTTCGTGACATTTAATCATGTGGAAAGTCAACTGATTTCAATGTGAACCAACCACAAGGCTAATGACGTGACCATATAGAGGGACTTACTACAAGAAAGAGGTTAACTGATCCTTGTAGAATCATTCTGATTTTTAAGAACAAGAGGAGCTACAATATGAGATCATTTAGATCAACCTCCTAAAATTTGACTTTGGTTACTATTATCTTAAAAATAAATCATAGGGATTTACATTTGAATGAACATAAATTCTAAAGCTTCTACATTTAGGTAAGTATTGTATTAATTTATGTTATTTTAAAAAATTTCCATCTTTATTTAAAAGTGATTCTACTAGTTTTGTGAATTGAAATGCTGAAACTTCTTTTTAGAAGTGTTCTCTTACATGTTATTCTTGATAATTTTTTTAAAATGATTTTGAAATTTTAGACATGAGAATACTACTTTTTGAAAATCTAGTTCGGTGATGAAATGTTTTAGTTTGTGGCTAGTACAATCCTTATTCATGTTTTGAATTATCTAATTTTTTTGACTTGTGTAAAATGTTTTTGAACTATCCTGTAACCCACCAAACATTTTGTGAACTTTGAAAACCTTAAATCTATTTTGAACCAAATTTTCTAATTTTTCTCTCTACCTTAGGATTCAACATTGTGAACAATTTTGGGTTTTAAGTGTGGGGAGAGGGATTTTAAAATATGATTAAACTATGTTTTAATGTTGTATATGTCAAAAAACACCAATTTTTTCCAAAATCACATCCATTTTAAGCATTATTTTAGGATATTCTCTTTGTTAGTAAATTAAATTATCACACTTTTTTATTTTTTTAGGGTTTTTCTAGGTTAGGAAAATTTAAATTCAATGTGTACTTCCTAGTTGAAAATTTCCTTGCTTATTTTTAGGGATTTCACTAATTCTGAAATTTCAAGATTTACATTATTATTGAGTGATTTTTTCATTTCCATTATGGATATTCTATTTTGGAACTAGGAAAGGGAATTTTATTGAAAATATTTATATAGAATTGAAATTATAACTTGAGGAAACTATATGTTAGAACTTGAACCCAATTACTTGACATTTATGAAAAAAACCCTTAGGGAGGTAACTCAGAAGATATTCATATGAGTTATCTGAAACTGGAGTAAAATGTGCAATTGAGATCCCATTGTGTATCTATATAACATTAGGCACTGGGCGATCGAGTAAAAAAATAAATAAAAAAGATAATTGTTAATCCAATAAGTTCTTTGCACATGTATGTCTGGGAGTATTTCAAATAAAGTTCTTAAGTGTCATATATTAATTCATTCAGGTGAGGGGAATATTGAACCCAAATAAAGAAGGGGAAGTTGACTTATAAGAAAATAATTTTAGTTGTATCAATGAAGTATAAAATTGATCTTTTTTATAAAGAACCTAGAAGTGATTGATAATTGGAGGTTATTCTTATTAAAGTTTTAATTAAACTTAAATATAATATGTATAGACACCTAGAACTAGAAATTTAATTTTAGTTGAAGGAATTTGATGAGTGATAATCAAGTTTGAAGCATGAAAATTTGTATTAATGGATGAATCTATGATTTTTCTTAATTATAGTATGTGTATTTAAACTTGGACAAGATAATCAATTTTAGTTAGGAGCCTTTTTAAATAAATAAAATTCACTATTTTTCTTGGGAATCCAACTGACAAAGTGTGGGGGAATTTTATGTGGACATTGTTAAATTCATTTTTACACGTCTTTTGTAGGTATTTATTGAGTGTCTAATTTCAAAATGAGATTTTATTATAGAATTATTTAATTTTGGTTAATTTGTTATCAAACATGTAACACCCCGAGTTTTTAGAAATCATATTCTTTCCGTAATCTATATGTTTATAATTATAACCATTTTTCTATATGTTCAAGGAATTGAAATAGATTCATAAATAATTCATATAAGATAGGAATTGAACCAACATCATTTTATTCATTCATAATATGAAATTACAAAAAAAAAGAACATGAAAATAAGTATTACACACCATGGATTATTAATCAGTATGGACTAATACATCCATTAAAAATGAACAAATTAAAATAGGTAGTAAATAAAAAAGAATAAAATCTTCAACACTAGTAGATTTCTTGGACCATATTCACCTTTGAGGATTACCAATATCCAAAGAAAATATATAATGAGGAAGTTCATCATGAATAGATAAAGAATATTGTCATATCTAAAATAAAAACTATGAAAATTTGAAGTGTGAATGGAATAAGTTTTGTAAGAATATATACAGGAATGAAATATGGTTGTTGAAAATATGGTCATTGTAAATATAGTCACTACAGATATGGTTATTGGATATGCATAAAAAAAGTATACTGAAGTCGTGTATTGTTAAAGATGGATTATTACAAGAGATCTAATAGTATTTGGGTGAATTCCTTATATCTTATAATTAGTGGGATACGTCATACTCATCACTCAATATGGTGAGTGTACCATCATGTTGACACTCGAGAAAAGGGATGTGGTGCATCATGACCATCATCTGAATAATACCAATAGTGTGAGACGTCATGCTCAATACCTGATGTAAGGGAGCATGAAAAATTCATTACCAACAGATCCCTTACCATATTACCACAAACCCCATCAAGTAATAATCATATTTATAATAAAATACATGAGTAATTACTTCACATGTATCTCAATAGTCCAATTCAATTACAACAAGGAATTACAATTCATAATAAAAATTTAATAAGGTAAACATTAGTAGGTGTGGATTTTCTAACCTTTAGAATTAATTCCATTTAAATTATTTGTTTATTTAAGGAAAATTAACCCATCATGAATGAGCCATCCCATATAATCAAATCCATTTAATTCACTAAAACATAGCATTTCTGTTGTAAATCTCAAGAGTCATTTAGAAGGTGTCATGGTCAATAGGAAAATTAACTACTTGGGAAATTCTAATAATAAGTTGGTCTAATCACTTAATATGTTCCTTAATTCAACAATCATTTATAAGGGTTTGGTAAAACTCAATTACAAACCAAGATGAATACTTAGGAGGCATTTCGGCCAATTTAAACAATTAACAATTAAGAGAAACTTAAGTTGGAAAACCCATGGGGTGTTCATATTCATGGTCAACATACTCTAACCTACTAAATAAGGAACAACATATGTATATTAATGTGCATAGATAAATTTAATATGAATAACTCAACTAAACAGAGATGAGTGTAAAAGGACAACTACCACACACCGACAAAGCTAATAAACACCAAAACTCTTGGGGAAAATGATGAGACCACATACCTTAGGGTTGTTGATGCCTCCTCATTCAATGGAGACCTTAGATTCAAAGTAGGTTAGAATAAATCAAAGAAACCATACAATTCCATAATAATATGGAAAAAGATATTGAACCTAAATAATGAAATGGATATGAAGATAAAGTGTAATAGGAAGGAAGATGATTATAGATCTTACCGATATGGATCTAATGCCTTTGAGGGATATCAATTTGGACTTCAAATGTGAGAGTTAGCTCAAATCCAAGATTGAGCTTGAGGGATAGATACAAGAGAGAAGAACCCAATTCATCCACTGTAGAAAATAAGGGAGAAGAAGAAAGGGTAAAATATATTTAATTAAGGGAAAAATAACATTTCACCCTCAAATATAGGGGTTCATGGTTTGTCCACATGTTTGGCTAAACTGTGCGTCACCCGTACTCAAGACACTATCCCAAGAGAGACCTCGCATGGTTAAGACACACAATTTCCCAAACTATGCACAAACCCAATGAAATCCCACTATAAAATGTCTACAGTTTTCCACGCAGTCATGCTTCTAGAGTCTCATGGTTTCAAACAAACTGTTTGGCTCTTTTCGCACCATTGTTTTTTCCTACATGGTTAGTAGAGACCACACGGGCAGGGCTACACAGTTTGTACTAACCGTTCATCCCATTCATTTTTCCCATTTTCCAAAACTCTAGGCTCCGAATAATCCCCAAATGTTCTAGGGACCTTACATAGGTTGTAGTGCATGTTTACCAAGATTACACCAAGGATTTAAATTGAAAACAATGATCAATACCTTCATGAAAATATGAATCATTACATCCTCCCCTCCTTAGAGAAATGTTTCCCTGAGTTGGCCTTTTGAGGGTAAATAGGTATCATTAGTAAAGATTTACATCCACTAAGCTTGTATATCAGCTTCCCATTCCCAGTTCTCGTCATGTACTCAGAAGTTCTACCATAGCACCCGTAGCAAAGTAACTGACCTACCTCAGAGTTTCTTCGCACTTCAATCAATAATATGAACTGGGTACTTTTCAAAGGAAGCCTCCTAATCCATCTAAACTTCTTTAGGATGAAATACATGTGACAGATCTGGATAATATCGGTGAAGCTAAGATACATGAAAGACATCATGAATAGACTGGTATCTATGAGGAAGTACTAATCGGTAAGCCACTTGTCTAATCCATTTCACAACATTAAAGGGTCCAAAGAATATTCGTGAGAGCTTACCCTGCCTATAAATATGTATATGGCCCAACCTATGTGAGAATTGTAGCAAAACTTGATCTATGACCTTAAACTAGAGAGGTCTTCGGTGTCTATTGGCATAAGACTGATGTCTAGACTATTCTATAATCATGCACTTTCTAATCAGATAGACCTACTTTGTAGACTCCTAAATGAGATGAGGCCCAAGAATAGCTACCTCCCTAGCCACTAGCTAACACAGGGGTGAGTGGAAATTCCTACCATATAAGGATTCATAAGGATCCATCTTAATGGTAGCTTGAAATCTTTTATTATAAGTGAACTCAATGAGGGGAATTTATTTCTCCTAGGAACCCCAAAGTCAAGGATACATGCACAGAGCATTTCCTCTAGCACTTGGATCATATGATCTATTTTTTCATCGTTCTAAGGGTTATAGGTCATTCTTAGAAGCACTTGTGTACCCAAGGCCTTCTACAATCCCTTCTAGAATTGGGATGTAAAGAGAGTGTCTCTATAAAAAATGATAGAACGAGGATCCCCATGAAGATGTACAACCTCCCTGATGTAAAAAATCTCTAGATCGTCTATCAACAAGGTATCTCACATAGGTAAGAAATATACAACCTTCATCCAAAAAACAATGAAACCCCACACTGCATCATTTCCATGAGGTGATATGGGTAAACCAGTCATGAAATCCATCAAAACATCATCCCATTTCCACTCGGGAATGGACAATGGCTATAAAATCCATGCCAACCACTGATGTTTAGCCCTTGCCTTCTAACTGGTGGAACACTGAGTGATGAAGCTAGAATTATCTCATTTCATACTAGGCCACCAATGATGGAACTATAGATCTTGATACATCATGGTGACACTGGGGTGAACTGCCCATGTTGAGGCATGAAATTCCTACATCAGTTCCTCTTGGATGTTTTTTGGGACCCATACACGCCTAAGGAATAGTAAAGTATCATCTCCATAGACATTCCAACTTGAATATGTATCATCATATGCAATTATTTCCATTGGGATAAGGACTTCAGGATCATATATTTGTCTCATTATTACCCATTCCAGAAGAGAATAGGTCACCATTAAGGCTATGAGGATAGTTTGACCATGGTATTCCGAAACATCAATATGTATCTCTAAGAATAAGGCCATAAGATTCTATTCACCATTATCCTCCTGAACTTATTGTACCCGAGTCTTTTGACTCATAGCATATGCTAAAAAATTGCCTTTACCAGGTGTGTAGGCAAGATCAAAATCAAACGACTGTAGCTACTAAATCCATCTCCACTTCTTGATATTTATATCCTGCTGAGTAAAGATGTACTTGAGGATTTTCTGATCATTTTATACCAAAAAATTATTTCAAATTAGATAGTGTCTCCAACATCACAGAGAATTAACTATATCAACTAGCTTGAGTTCATGCATTAGGTAACTCCGATCATGAGGCCTCAACTAGAGATACCCATACATGATAAATCACATATCTTGCACCATAATAGATCTAATACTGATACTTGATATAGAAAAATATATAGTATAACTCCTGATCGGCTTTGGCAGAATCAGTATCGGTGCTGAATTCAAATGACCCTTCAACTCCTGAAAGCCTGGTTTACAAGATTCTGACTATTTGAATTTCACACCCTTATTTTTCAAGACTATAATCAGTGGTACATGGCATGAGAAATCCAAGATGAAGTGTCTATAATAATCAGATAGCCCCAAGAAACTCTGGATGTTAAAGACATTCTTGGGATGCTCACAGGAAACTATAGTTTCACTTTCTATGGGTCTATTAAAACTCCTGACTTTGACATAATGTGACCCCAAGAAGTGTACTTTGTCAATCCAAAAGTGGAATTTACTAAGCTTAGCATAGAGTTGATGCCCTCTCAGTGTATTCAGCATGATCTAGAAATGGTTTGTATGGTCATGTCTGGAGCATGAATACACTAAGATGTCATCACCAAAGACTACCACGAATGAATCTATATACAAGTGGAAAAATTGATTCATAAGATCCATAAAAACTATAGGTTTGTTTGTGAGATTGATCAACATGAGCAGGTAATCGTTTAGACAATAACTTCTTTGGAAAACTGCGCAAGGTATGTTCGAGGACCTAACATGCACCTAATGATAGACCGAACTCAAATATATCTTTGAAAACACCCTCGCTGCTCAATGCTAATCAAAGAGGTCGTCTATCCTATGTAGTGGATATCGATTCTATACTATGATCTGGTTCAATCGACAGTAATCCACACAAAGTCTGAGGGTGTTATCTGCCTTCTTGAAAAAAAGGATCGGTGAACCCCAAGGAGTAGTTATGGGGTGTATGAAGACTTTAGCTTCTAGATCCTCCAATTGATTGTTGAGTTCTAGAATCTCCATAGGACTCATCCTATAATGAGAAATGGTCACTAGTTTAGCTCCTAGAACTATCTCAATAGTGAATTCTACAACTTACATCGGAGGTAAACTAGAGAATTCGTCAGGGAAGACGTCCCAAAAATGCTCCACGATAGGATTTAAAATTATGTTTCATAACCCTTGGTCATCTAGGAAAATATTGGTGATCTGAACTATCAAACTACCTGTAACACCCCTGGATTTCATGGTATGTTTCTTTTTAAAAATAATCAATAGCTTGCGCTACACACAACACCAGTTTCGAGTGCACTGTGATCTATCAAACTAGACGTTTAAAAAGAGGTTATGAATAGTATTAAACACATTATGAAATTTAAAATTTTTATTTTTCAAAATATAATTCATTTTTGAATTTGGAATATCAAAATTAGTTTTGGCTGCTTTTTTTTTATTTTTCTCAAAAGTTTCAAATTTTTTTATGAATAGTGAAAAATACCGCATTGTAGTTAAAAACTGACTTTTTCATTTAAATAATTATTATACATTAAATTTATTTTTAAAGTCGCAATATATTAATAATATAAATTTTAATCCAATGTAGTTCATTGAAAACATTTTATATTAAAAGTAGATATAAAAACTTACTGAACTTTTAAATGTCTCTTTTACCAGCCTTCTCACCACATTAGCGTTAAAATTATTTTAGCCACTTCTGTGAGTTGAATTTGGAAAAATATACATACACAGTTGTAATAAGTATGATATTTAGATTCTAATAGGATCAAATTAATTAATTTTTAATAGTAACTTTAGTAATTTTTATTTATTTACCACGGTTAAGGGTAAATTAGGTAATTAAATGTAAACATAATATTATAATATTATATAATTACCCTAACACCTATCCTAGTTTCATTGGATAAGTTTTTTTCGAGCAAAATTAACCTTAGTCTAAAATTATGATCATTTCTAATCCACTTGTGTTAGATTATGACATTTATTATATTTTATTTAAAGAAGAGTTAAAAACATCATACTCGAATTTCAATAACTATATCATTTTTAATATGATATTATATAAGTTATATAGTTGACTATAAATAGTATTTATAAATGTAAAATGTTTATATAAATCATTATAATTTATTTATAATTTTATAAAATAAATAATTAAATTAAATGGTAACACGATGATGATGTAGTAATTGATTTATTAAAGGAAGAATCAATTAAATGAAGTTAATAATATTAAAATAAATATAATTTGAAATATTTGATGTCATCCACGAATTTTTTGGATGATTTTGACATTTTATGGACGATTTAATGTAGTTTTTTGAAGGAATCAAGTTATTATGATTTTTTAAAAAGTTAAGTAATAAATTGTGTCAAAATTGACATAAATGATATTTTAAATTAAATAATATTTTATTAAATGATATAAAATTCATAAAAATATATATTTTAAAAAACTAACTTGGATAATATTAAATATTTCATAAATGGTCCAACTAGGGTTTGTTTGTCATTTTATAGTAACTATATTAACCCTAAAGGGTAAAAATCCAAGTTGTCATGGTAAGAGTTAAAGGGTTTAACTAAGGGTTAAATCCAAAAGATAAGGTTAATTTTGAGAACTAAACTTGTATACAAATAATTTTTTGAGAGTATTTTGACCCATCTGAATCTTATATTTAAAATAATTCACTTTGGAACCATTTGGAATTGAAAATTAATTTATATTGATTTAATATTTTAAGAGTTTCCTAAAGTGACCCTCCCCGCTCTTATAAAATGGTACCTCTCCTTCTCTTTTATTCACACATCTAAAACCATTTGGATCAGAAAAACCCTACCAATTTCTCATTACAACTTCCCTCAATTCATCTTATAGGCCATAATTTGGGCATAAATCCAACCTAAGAAGTCCTCTTGTAAAAATCAAAAGGAGACACTCAAAGAAGAGGTAATTATTGTACAAATTCAATTCAATTTCATTTCTTCTTCTACTTCTATTCCTATATTTTTTCCATACTAAAATAATAAATACAATGTCATTTATATTCTAAGATGTTATTATGATTATGTTAAAACCATATTCCTCCTTTTATTCATCCTATGAATGATCATATCACCATGTGTGTGTATGTACAACTTACCCTCTCCACGCCATGGTGTAATTTGTTTTTCATTACCATTTTATTTAGATGGGTATAATGATAAATATAATGGATATAAATAATAAATATGACATGATATTTATTTTTTATAATTAACATACCATCCATTTTCTTACCCCTTTACCATTAAGGGAATGATATCGTCTCTCATGCGTGCATACGACCAACTGTCTCCACGATGCAATGAGATTCATCTTCCATGTTAACCATTAAAGAATGATTATAAAAATATATATAATGAATAAGTATGAAATATATGAAATAATAATTCTACTGTAATAATATATATATATATATATATATCATTTTCCTTCTTCCATTCTATATGAAAACAAAACCAAAACAACGTTCATGCATACGTACGGTCTACTGTCTCCATCAACGGTGTATTCTATTCCATATTATATATATATAATGAATATATATGATATATAAATCATGTTTTATATTGTATAATTAATTAAATCATGATCTAAGTAATATAACAAGTCAAATCACATACGATTAACAAAGTGGTTATTACCCGAAACGTTGCTTTAATTTGAAATTGTTAATAAATGGGAAATATAAAGTCAGAAACGATTCATATATTATATCATAAATATTATTATGATTCTGGTAAAAGTTAATAATATGTTTAAGACCACTATATCATAGTTTTGGACACGTACAGAGGGAATTAGACCCACGATAAGGGTTAATTTTGCAATATCATTTTTCTTTAGGATTGTTTATATGTAAGTATCTACTAGGGAATATTTGTCATCCATGTCCATTTTTCATAAAAATGTATTTCAAAATATTTTTTCTATTATTCTACAAATATTTAATGTCCTTTTTACCCATGTTTGAATTTTTATAAAATGTTTTTAAAGGAATATTTTTTTACTTTTTAAATGAGGTACATTATGACATTTTCTATGGAAGGAATGTTTTTTTAAATTATGCAGCATGAGCAGATTTTTCAACCATCATAACACCTTAACATTTTAAAGTTTCCCTTACAAGATTACAAGGTTATTTTCAAAAGAAACATTTTCTTTTAAAATTGCTTGGATTTTAAATGATTTCAAAGGAATAAAAGGGGTATTTCTCTCAAGAAATATTTAATTATTTTATTAGATTATTTTCATCTATGTCAACATCCTTTGTTATATTTTATGATTAATTAAGGTTGATTGTTTGTGATATAATATACCATATTGCATATAATTTTTTATGATATGTTTGATTGTGGATGATTTATTTTAATACCATTCATGATTTATGGTTAATGTATTAACATTTCGTATGCTAGTTTTAATATGAATTTTTATGTTGGTTATATTTCAACATTTTCATACAAGGAATGCATTTGACTTAGTAAGTGGTGGGTGGGGCTCTATATAGACCCTCGATGCATTGGTAAGTCTCATGAAATAAACAAGATATATACTTGGATGAGTACTTTCCCATTTATTTTTAGATATGGATTTGGCTGAGGCCATAACCATTTATTTTTATATTTCTTGGCTAAGGCCTTGATGGTATGTTTTAGATGTCTGGAATTATGCATTCCCTCATTATGAGATTAATTATTGATATTACATGTGATTATTCAACTTGTAGAATATCTATTTGAATGTTTAAATGTAATTATTTGATTTTTTTCTTGCCATATTATGATCAATATTATGTTTAAAATACTTGTGTTCTAGTTTTATACCTTGCCTTAAAAGATTGTTCTTATTTATGAAAGCTTCTATTATACTATTTACCCTTACTGAGCATTTGAGCTCACCCCTTTATTATGTTTTATTTTTCCAGAATGCCAAGATGTTTATTATAATTAATATTTAGGGTTAATCTAGGAGAATAATGGTATTCTCAAATCACTATCTATGTTGTATTTTATGTTATGAATTGTAATGTAAAGTTAATGTATGTGATCTATTTTCCAACACTGCTAAACTAATTGGTCCTTTGGGACTCGACACTTGTATCTATGCCAATGTATTAAAATAATGCACCGTCTCTAGGCTTATAGGGTTAGGGAATTACACTACTACAAATATGGATTTTATCAGCGCTATAAAAGGGCATTAACAGTGCTAAAAAAGCATTGTTAATTGAGGTGAAGATAAGGGGGGGTCCCTTTTATCAGTGCTCAGAAAATCACTGATAAAGGGGTCTTTTATCAGCACTAAAAAAAGTACTGATAAAGGACCCCTTTTATCAGTGCTAAAAAAAGAACTGATAAAAGGGGTCCTTTATCAGCGCTTTTTTTTAGTGCAGATAAAAGACCCCTTTATCAGTGCTTTTAAAAAGCGCTAATAAAAGTCAAAAAAAATAAAAAAAAATAAAAAAGAATATATAATTCGGGGGGGAGCTTTTAACAGCACTTGACCCCCTTTATCAGTGCTAGGTAGACCACTCCAGTGCGTTTCCCTTTCCCGCGCGTCCTTCACATGCCCCCCGCGCTCACCTCCTTGCTTCCACCAGAACTCGAATCTGTGACCTCCCCCTTGCGCGCCTGCAACTTTACCACTAAGTCATTTCATTTTTTTTCTATTTAATGATATATCTATTTATTTATATATATATATTTATATCTATTTGTATATTAATATAGATTCATGTTAATATAAATATATTTAGTTATATTAATACATATATATTTATTCACATATTAATATTAATATTTATTTATTTATATATATATAGTTATATTTATTCCTATAATAATATAGATTCATATTAATATAAATATAAATATATTTAGTTATATTAATACATATATATTTATTCATGTATTAGTATATATATATTTATTCCTATATTAATTTATATTTATATTTATTTATATATATTTTTTTAGTTATAATTTTTATCCATATATTTATTTGTATAATAATATACATTTATAAGATTAGTTTTAAATACATTTATAAAATATGATTTTTATGTGTGTTTATAAATAAATAAATAAATAAATACATACATATATAAAACACACACAAATACACACACACACACATATATATATATATATTTACGAATAAATACATCTATATATGTGTATTTGAAAAGCCATAGAATGTTAAAATGACCATAACTTCTAATCTAGAAGCCTTTTTCAACTCCAAAAATAGTAAAATCGAAGAAAATAAAACAATATTCAATATGATATGTGGTATAGGCCTAACGGAAATCCGGATCAGAAGTTATACTTGTTTGAATGTTAACAAATCGGGGTATCCTGAAAAAAAACTCAGTTTTGGAGGCCTTCTGGGCCTTTTTTGGGCTCGAAAAATTTGACAAAATCTTTTCTTGATTAACAAGCGCGTAGAGCTCGTCGCATGCTTTGATTTGATATGCTGTAGAGCTCAAACGGACACCCGGATCAAAAGTTATGGTCGTTTGAAGTTTGAGTTACATTTTCAACTTATTTTAGATCTTTTATTATTTTTTTGATTTTTTGTGTCTTCAAATTGTTATCAAATGATTTTTAATTGATGATAATTATCAAATTATTAATTAATTACATTTTTTAAAATATTTTAAAGCCATTTTCACTAAATTTCTCATATATTAAAATGTAATAGTCTATTTATACTTATCTAAAACATATTTAAAAAATATATATTATATTTATATGAATATAAATATACTTATATAATAATATATTATTTTTCATGATTTTTTTTTGAAACATAAAATTTATCAGTGCTAGGAAAAACACTAATAAAGCCCCTCTTTATCAGCACTACTAAAAAAAGCACTGATAAAGGGGTCCCATTTATCAGCGCTAAAAAAAGCACTGATAAATGGGGGGGCTTTATCAGCGCTAAGAAAAGCACTGATAAAGGGCCCCTTTTAACAACGCTTTTTTTTAGTGCTGTTAAAGGCCCCCCTTTATCAGCGCTTTTTTAGCAATGATAAAGGCCCCCTTTTATCAGTGCTTTTTTTTAGCGTTGATAAAAGGGTAAAGCTTCCCTTGCCCGTTTTTGTAGTGGTGTTACACTACCCAGCCTCTGCTGCCAGGGTCTTGACTGCGTATCTTGAACATCCCATTCTCCCTTATGCACATGACTACCAACCACTAGTGATGTAAACATCACCCTCCAATGATATAAATATATATGGTTCTGATAGTGGACTAACTAGTCCATCCCAATGATTACATCAAATCCCATCATATCGTGGATAAAAATATTACATATGAAGAGGTATCCACCTATCTCAAGGGTGAAATTCTTACAACAGATAACTCCCTCTAATCGGATACCCAACGAGGTATCTAGAATCATAAATACATGGAACTTTTCATTCTCAAGGCCCATAATTCCCATAATAGTCTCATATATAAATGAGTGATATGAGCCTATGTTAAATAGAGCAGACACTAAAGTTGAGGATACTAGAATAGTACCTCATACAGTATAAGTTCTGGCGCTCTACTCCTCCAACATAGGTTAGACTATTTGTAACTATCCTGTACCAAAACCCTGATTCACTACTTGACTGTCCTAAGCAAGAATGCTCTGCTAGCGCTGAGGATTATGAGTCTGAATACCTCTACCTTAACCGCCACCTCACCCTGAACGACCAATGGTATTCCATCTACCTTCCTAGCATGATCTTACTATCCCCACTTCGGAACATGGGGTATGAGTAGATCCCCACTCTCTCAGTGCATATGAGAATTTTATATAGAAATTATGAATATGGAACATTCTTCCACAACCTCTACATTCCACTAGATCCTATAAAAAATGAGGTTTTGTGTGTCCCGACTTTCCTTGTTAGTGACATATCAGAAATATTTCACCACGAGGAGCCTGATTTCAGCTACCTCCTTGATTAGCCTAAAAACTTATCTTTCATCCTAAAGAAGAAGAACATATATATTTAGGTGCTGAACAACCCCAAATTTCACCATCATCTTCCCTAAAATTTCTCTCTGTAACAAGGTCCTGGTTGACAATTTTAGTAATGGTCACCAACTGAAAGATATTGACCTATGATTGGATGGTGAATACCTGCTCATCCTCAAATCACCTAGAGGTCATAAGATCATAACCCACTAGAGAAGGGTTGAACCATTGAATCTCAATGAAATGAGAAGAGTATTCCATGACATACATTCTTCCCTACTGTAGGTTCATGAATTCTCTAGCTCTGTCTACCCTTAGAGTATGGAGAAATAAATAGTCATGGTAGATAGTTTGGAAATACACCCAAACCATATCTCTATGTCGATCTTATTGGGTGATAACATCCTAGCAATGTTTGGTAGAATCATGAAGCATATACACATAAATTTTAACCCTTCACTCCTGAGGTGTTCCATATGCTTGAATATATAAAGGATAGCTTCGAGCCACGACTCAACAACATTTGGTCCACCATCCCCCAAAAAGGTGTAAGGATGTTGCTATTGTAATTATCGAGTCAAATATATCCTAATTTGGGTGGTTCAAACAACATATTTCATATCTTGAAACATATGTATAAATCCCTCTTAGAACTATGTGTCAGTTCCCATATCAAGAACAGGAAGAGGTTCCACGGGTGTCACTATAGGAGGAATCATCGATGGCTCAAGTACCACCACCTCAGGTGCATGGTTGTCTCCCTATTCAGTTCATGAGACTAGAGGGAATCATGGTGATATGATACTATAATGACAAACACAGTCCTTGGAAGAAATTTTACAATTTAAAAGGTTGCATATTGAAAACTAAGATAGGTGCAAAGCCTTCCTATAGAAATGATCACACCTCTCTGCCTACTCTAAAATCTAGGCCTAGGCAGTATAAGAGACCATAACGGACATAATAATGTAATAGATACCCCCTACCCACTATTAATGTTTATTTTAGGACTAAGTCTCAATTTCACATGTATAAGATGGATATTTTCAATTTAGGAGTCACATTCATTTGATTTTGTGCTTGTTTAAATATTTAAAATCAATTTAAATGGTTGAATTAGGTGGTTCTCCATTTCCAATCCATAAGGTCTCATACTACATATGAACCAAATATGGAATCCACTTAACCCATTATATAACACATTATATCCCATGAAACCCATGGTTTATGGATCAACGTTTCACAATTAACTGCTTAAGGTGTCTGCTTTAACCTATAAAAGAAAACACTGTAAGGTTAAGGTAGACACTTCAAGTGTTAATTTTGTTTTCCAATCCCTATAACTAATTTCATCATAATTATATACATAATCAAGTCACTACCAATATGCAATTGAAAAATTCACACTGAAAGTAAATGTGACATGGAAAAGTGCATGGCATGTTAGTCCTATTGTGCCTAATACGATGCATGAACGGATGAAACACCCTCATTTTATCAGGCCTAGATAAAACAAACTATCATATCAATAATAAAAATATCAATAACATCATAATTCATGTCTTTCACCCAATAGTGAAGTCGCATCAACTATAATAGGCATAATCAATAACTGAAATTACCCATCCCAGGAAATTTGGGTTTTCCCTGTACATGGGTTAACTATATTTAGACACAGGGTAAATTACAAATCCCTTTAACTGTTAGACTTATGCACAATACCTAAATTGTAATAAAAAGGAAAAATAAACATCTGATACCACTTTTTAATGTCCCGATATGGGGTCCACTTAACTTGTGCCCTGACCTGGTGGGTCACATGGCCTCAAACATGCCTCCTCCTACGCTAGAGGTTGCTGACTAGAAATGAGGGTGTAAAGGTGGTATGGTGGGGAGAATATAACTTCTTATAAGAGTTTAATAGTGGATAAAATCATAAACATAATATAGTGGAATCATATGAAACATATATAATAAATAAGAATCAGAATAATAAATAACTAAAAAAGTGGATAATAATCAAAAGACACTAGGCAATGTCACATACATGGATGCATGGCATGATGATATATAAAAAATAAGAACTAGGGATAGGAATATACTATCATGTTATAAAAAATTACAAAAAAAAATCTCCACTAGAATCTCAAGCCTATACTCGGTCCTCTGCCCCTAAGCTCCAACTATAGGTAAATCATATCAAAGACCAGCAATAGGGTGCTTTCCCTTATCAGTAACTTCAAAAAAATAATCTAATTAGGTGCCAAATGTGGTCTGAGTGGGTATGAGATAGAATCCCAGTAGACCACCACCAATGGTGTCTATAATTAATCCAATCCATTCTCATAACTAAAAATTGTATAGGTATAAATGAAATAATAGGCAATGCAAAAAAAAGTAAATGACAGCCCGCTCAGATTCCTAAAGGATAGCGGGTGGCACTACCTAATCTAGAAAAGTATAGGATAATAAATGGTTAGCTGATTAAGTTGATGGGAATGAGAATGAGAAAAGTAGCTTAAGGTTCCAAGCTGGAGGCTACAAAATTTTTTGAAAATGAAGTGCTTTGGTTCCATATGTTCGTAGTAGGATTAAAGGTGGTATTATATTGGATTGATTAATATAGAAAGATATCTGATTGGGGAAATTCATCTAAGCTGGAGCAATGAACTTAATGTTACATAAGGTTCATATGTATACTACAAATATAACTTGTAGAAAATTATATTGCAATGAAGGGGTACTTTAGGAAATTCAATTACGAGGTTCCCTAGTTTTTAATTCTATAATTTGAAAGAAAAGAAATGGTATCTTGAGAAGGAAACCTTATGGATATAACTGGAATATTCATAAGGATTTCAATCTACAAAATAAAGATCATGGTGGTCTGTTACACTTATTTAAGGGATTTTTTCTGAAGTCACATAAGAAGATGTACAGTGACAGACATTCCACAGGAAAACTAATGAGGTTTAGGTAATTAATGCTGGATATGTGAAAGGAATTGACATGGAATTTAAGAGGAGGATTTGTGTATCTTATTAGGAACTCCACAAACCCCTAATTCTTGATTACTCTATCCCCTAATCATGATTCATCCATCACTCCATTGAGAGTTGAGATGGAACTGAGGTAGTAGAACACTCATTACAGGAAATAAATGGATCTAGATATGGAGAAAGAGCCCAATTTGAATAGAGATTTATCTTCTTTTATTCTATTATTTATAGTCTTCTATACCAATATGTTTTTTTTGGAATATATTTTTGTTGTTTCTTCTATTATGAATAACTAATTATATTAGGGTAATCAGGCTGGATGAATTAAAATATTTCATTGTTTTTTATTTATTTGGTTTTAATCATATATGGTTGTAGTATTTTCAAGATATTTAAATTTCCCTTCCTTGTGAGCATCCTTTCAATCTACTCCAAGTAATGACCGGAGAAATGTAGAGTATCTTTTTCCTCGGTAACCACAACTGAAGCACTCACTAAGATTTTGTGGTATGCTCTTCTCCATGTGGAAGTATCTTCATCTTGAGTTTTATTAATATTAGTAGTTCTTGTGAGAGATCTCTAGTGAGTTTATTTTATCTAATGATAGTTAGGTACTTCAATCCTCTGCGCACAACTTCATAAACTTTTTGGTTGATTCCATGCTAGATAAGTTTCAGTTTCTATAAATTCTATCTAATCCAGTTCCCTAAACATAATCAACTATTGGCCTCCCTTTATATTTCTATCATCACTACTATTTCCACTATCACTTCATAATTCTCTTATTTGATTTTTATTTTTTTTCATGTTTTTTCTTGTTTTGGTTATACGACACAAGTCTTCCATGTGGTTCATCCCTACTTACCACAATACTAGTAGTTTGTAGGAGTTATAAATAATTAATTTTATTTAGTTCTTGTAAATGACCTTACACCATGTCAAATTTTGACGTCATTTACAGAGGAAAAACTTTCTAACAAGCAATGAAACATTAAAATAACAATAAAAATAGAACTAAAAAAATATAATTTAATAAATTTATAAAACAAAAAAATCTATAAAAAAATTTAAAATTAGAAAAAAAAATACAATGTTCTTCGATTTCACTATTTTGTGATTTTTTGAAACTATTTAAAATGAAAATTCCATATAGTCTAGGGCATCTAAAACTAAATTTGATCCTTTCATATCTAAAATTGTGAAAAAAAAATCTTCCCTTAAAAATATATAAAATATAAAAAATATGGAAGTTGAAAGAGATGAAAACTTAAATGAGAAATAAAATCCCAATGCACCACTTCCCATAAATCAAGTCTGTAAGATGCTTAGACTTAGGGAGTTATCATTTATAATTGTTTCTAGAAACCCTTCTTGTATAATAATCCCTCCTAGTTTTATGAAATATGAAGTTAAATAGTCCCACCATTCCATGATACCTTTATTTACTAGTTTTCCCAATGATTATTCTCTAAATTTCATTAAATACTTTTACAGTTCATTCAAAAAATTATATCTTCATGGGTTGAATGAGGAGGAGTTTAGGTTGATGGTGTTTAAGGATAGAAGTGGGTTCCTTAAAATGGATAAGGAGATATTTGAAACTTGGTACTAGATATTTATCTCAAATGTTTCAAAATTTTATCCTAGGAACACCACTATTGATGTTAGGAATAAAATAATTGGCTTTGTCCGTGATATGGGAGAGATTTTTCATAAAACATGGAATATGTTCAGATATTTACTTAAATAATTCCCAAACCACCAACTTGATCCCCATATTCTGATGGACACTTTTTATAATATTCTGACACCATACCATCAGAAGTTAGTAGATCAATCTTGTGAAAGTGACTTTTTATATTTGACTGCAGATGAACTCAAGAAAATTTTTGAAAAACTAGCTCAAAAGTCACAACATAAGTGACCAAGAATGAGAGTGATTCATTGAGCTCAAACCAACCCTCAGGTTGCTTCTTTTTTAATTAAAATATGCCTATGTAAAAGTTTTATTATTGTGGGATGTTTTTACACACTCAAAACTATTATCCCAGCTTTGATCTCCATATTCAAGCTGAAGAAAGTGCTCAGTTTATGTACTATAAAGGTAGGTAACATGGAAACAATGAAACTTTTTCAAATCAATACAATTATAGCTATATAAAAAACCATAATCTATCTTGGAGAGACAAAGGGATCATCAAGAAACTTGTTGTTGCCTCTAGTTTTTCTAAACCACCATAAAATCAGTATCAAAATGTGTCTAGACCTGCAAATTCTTAAACTGATTTATATAATATTTTTTAGAAAATTTTCAAAAAAATATATTCTAAAAAATATCGAATTGAAAATCATCAAACACAAATGGTCCAAATGTTTAAGGACTTAATATTAAAAGATAAAGGTAATATGAAAAATAAAATATTTTTAAATCCCAAAGATAATTTCATGGCTGTCACTATGAAAAGTTTCCTGAAAACATAATAATGTGTTGGGATTCAACCTAGGGAATATGAGATAAAGTATTTGACTAAATATATGAAACAAAATAGGGAAAATCAAATGTTTAGAAATTTGGATTGAAAAAACTAACCTAAAAATGATGATCCTACAGCTAAAACTGCCAATGAAACAAAGAAAATGAAATGGGAAGTAATAAAGGAAATAATAAACTATGATATTGGGATAATATGGATAATCAACCAATTTTGCAACATTATTCCATTCCCATTACTTTTTTGGAATAAGTCCAGAAAAATGATGAACTAGACTACTTGAAGTCCATAAAATTTATTAGAAATTTTATCATCAACATTTTATTTTTGGAATCCATAGACATGATTCCATCATATATAAAATTCACCAAAAGTTTTATGGATAAAAAAATAGATTAGAAATAATTATACACTATAAATATTATTTAGTAATGTAGTGTTATTCTTTTGAATAAAGTACTTCGAAAATTTAAATACCCTAGATGATTTGTTATTCAATACAGAACAGTATGAAGTGGGGAACTAAATTACCTATGTGATTTGGGTTCTAGTATTAATTTGATTACCTGGTCCTTATTTAAAAATATGGTACTAAGGGATTTGAAACCAAATTTTTATCTTTAGTTGGGAGATAGGTCAATTACTCATCACATGGGAAGGAAAGATAACTTCTAGTCAATGTAGTAAATATTTCATTTCCCATTAATTTTATAGTACTTGACATATATTATGCTAAAAAGGATCCAATTATTTTAGGTGGGCCTTTCATATCTACTAGAGTCATTTTCATTGATGTATATAAAGGTAAAGTTACCCTCTAAGTTATGGATGTTGTAGAATAAATTCTTGTTTTTGATAATCCCAAACCTAGGGTTGGATATAAATTAATTGATGTTGCTAAATAAGTGTTTAGAGTTGTGTTTATGATGAATATAAATCACCCCTCACGTAAGGTTTGAAAGTATATTTCAATGGTTTCCTCACCTATTGATGAGTATAGAAAATTTTATATTATGTATGAGTTTTAGTTATATCCCTCTTGAAGTTACAAAGATTTTGGATCCATAACCAGCTAAGAGTATCACTCAGGAACCTGTTTATGAGGACATTATTTCCTTGGATCTCGATCTAGAGTTAAAACCAAAAAACCTCCTTCCTAAAATCATTGAAACTATTTATGGGTGTTTTACATCTGAAATTAATTGTTTGAAAGTCCATATGGATGGAGAGAGTTCTAGATTAAAAACTTCCAAAAAACATAAATCTTTACAATTTAAACAAGTCAATTTTCTTGAAATCCAATCACTTATTGTGATGAATACTGAGTTTGATAATGTAAGAACCAGGTTTTTTCTGTGAAAGACTTTGGAATATTCTTGATGATATTCCAGAGCATCGCCTTCAGACGGTGTGCGATTCCGAGCCCCAGAGTGGTCGGAATTAAATTTTCAGTGCGTTCACACTATAAATGATAAATAAATGAGATAACTCCTAAACGGAGTTCCGGATCAGGGATGCGAGTGTACGGATGGGTCCAGAATATGGTGTTTACCCTAGGAATGACATAAAAATTGTCGGCGCGGGATGTTTGGACCCCTCGCCCGCTTCTGGAATGTTAAACGGATAAATTAATTAATTTATTTATTCGTTTAATGGTAAAATGCTATTATCTCTTAAACAGTGGCTCAGATTGAAAAACTGAGGGCACCATTGAGTTCGGAGCGTGTCTTTTACCCTAGTAGGGGTATAAGTTTCGCGGGCGCGGGCCGTTTGTGAAAAATGGCCCCAGGGGCGTTTTCGTAATTTGGAGGCCTCGGGCGCTAAGTTTAGTAACTTTTGAACGGGGTCACGGAATAAAATTCCGAGACCGCTGTTGCGCTCAGAGCGTGGTTTTTAGCCTAGGGGAGGCTAAATCCCGACCCTGTCGGGAGTTCGGGTTCGGGGCTGTCGGGCGGGCGTTTAAGTGATTTGTACTTAAACACCCCCCCCCCCTTCTTCTTCTTCTTCCTCTCCCTCAAACCCTTCTCCCTCTCCTCCTCCATCTCCGACGAGGTAGATCCGGCGAGGCGAACTCCGGCAAGGGGCATCGGTTCTGTCGGTCCGCACACGAAGCGTCGGGCTACGCCCTTCGAGGTAGGTGGTGTTCGTTTGAGTTTTAAATCCAGAACCCCCCTTCGAACCTAAATTTTAGCATCGGTTCGTTGTTTAATCTTCGACCAAATCCCACGGTCGTGTATTATGCATTTTTCTATTTCTGAATCTTGTTTCGGATTTGAAATCGGAGTCCGGAGGTGTTCGCAATCGTTCACTGAAGTTTGCGGGAATTTCGGGTTGTCCCGGCGGTTTCCGGCCGGTTTGGGTGCTCCGGCGGTCCGAGGCGCGGCGGCAGGGGCTTCGGAGGCTTCAGGAAGTGGCTCTGGCGGCGACGGCATGCGGAAGCTGGGCGGCGACGCTCTTCGAAAGCAGGCGGCGGCGGCCTCTGGCTCGGCGGCGGCAGGCCGAGGGCGCCGGCACGGGGCGGCGACCCGGGGTCGAGGCGCGGCGCGTCATTGGTGGACAGAGACCCGCAAATCGCGGGTCTCCGCGGGGGTGTAGCGAGACCGGCCGTTCGGGCCGGTCAGGTGTCGGCAGGCTGCGGGTAGGCTGTGGGCGGACCGGCCGGACCGGGCCGGTCAGGCCCAAGGGGTCCCCCCCCTATAACTTCCGACATCCGTAGCTTTCACTACGGAAGTTTGTTTTGCGTGCCATCTGCGGAGGTGTGGACCTAACAGAAAGGCGGACTTTTTGAGATGGTTTCAGGAATTTTTAATTCCCGAAACGAGGGGCCTCGGAGGCGCGACGCGTCTTTAAGTGCACGAGCATTTTTTCCGAGATTCTTGTTTTGGACGGCGCGGGCGCGTCTGACGTCCGTTTTAAGCGCCGTCAGTAGTGTTGGAACCCTGGCGTCTAGGCGGAGGTTTCCAGGATGGTTTCGGGTGTTGAAGTCGAAGTTGACGCGCGGGCCCCATGGCCCGTCTTTCGAGCTGCGTGCAGCGTTTCACGACTTTTTCGTCGGACGTCCGTTCGGGGCGTGCGAGCAGTCGATGTTGGGTGTTTTTCCGAGGGGATTGCAATGGTGCAATCCGCCCGCCCTAATTCGGCATGATGGTGTGGGGCCCACGAGGTCCGTTTGGGCATCGACGGTGATTTCCAGCTTTATCACCGGGCGACCGTTTTGGACAAGTGAATAGTCCACCCTGTATACTTTTTCGAGAGGATCGCAACAGTGCGATCAGTTCGTTGAGTTTCGGGACCGAGTTGCGGGTCCCACGTGGCACCGCTCGTGTGCGGTGCGCCGGGATACATCTTTTTCTCCGGATATCCGTTGCACTCATTTGAGTAGTGCTTTTGACGTGTTTTCCCGAGGGGATCGCAATGGTGCGATGCGCCCGACTGTTTTTGGGGCTGAGGCTCAGGATCATGGGACGTCGTTCGGGCGTGAGGCGGTGTTGGTGACTTTTTCGTCGGATATCCGTTGGAGGTGAGTAAGTAGTCGATCTCGCGTGTTTTTTCGTGAGGATTACAACGGTGTGATCCGTTTGGCGGTGCGGAGCCTCTTACGCGATCTTGGGAAATGTGGAAGCATGGAAGGTGCTCCAGCGGTGGTTCTCCCTACCTTGATTGTAGCGGACCCTTGGTGTGTGATCGCGCATTCTTGGGAGAGTGATATAATTGGTTCACAATATGTGGTTGGCCATGCCTGGGCCTTTGAGTTGGAGATGTTACGTCACGCCTTCACGTTGACGTTGGGTGCTGTGTGCACGATGGCCCTTGGGCTGAGACTGTGTATACTCTGGGAGTATACGGAAATGCTTGGAGGTACATGTGGTTGTTCGTACCTGAGAACGTTGGTGCATTTAGTTGGGGTTGAGATGGGGCCACACGTTGTGTGGGCCCCACGTGCGTGCCGGGTTCTGCTTTGCGTACTTTGACCTCTCGCGACGTAGAGGGTCCCTCTGTGTGTTTGTTTGACCAGCAGGGTGGAGTTCTTCCCCTGGATCTGTACTCGTTTGTTTGACCAGTAGGGTTGAGTGGTCTCCCCCTGGTTTCGTTCTCGATGGATTGGCCGGTAGCGGGGCCAGTGGCACCCGGTGATGGAAAATGCACTGAAATTCTTTTGGATGAGTTGTTCTGGAGTTGGGTAGTTGCACGATACCCACTCCGCGTTTGGTTGACCAGTGTTGTACCCTCCAGTGGATGTGGCCAGAGCAGTTCTGAGTTTTACCCTCTAGCGGGGTTGGTCAGTGGGTTACTCATCAGCTTCTAGGGTCTACCCTCCAGTAGAGACTGGGCAGTGGGTCACCCGACACTTTTAGGGTCTACCCTCCAGCAGAGATTGGGCAGTGGGTCACCCAACGCACTTAGGGTCTACCCTCCAGCAGAGACTGGGCAGTGGGTCACCCGACGACCTCTTAGGGCATACCCTCCAGCAGGGCTGGGTAGTGGGTCGCCCGTCATCTAGTTCCAGGTCTACCCTCCAGCAAGGCTGGGCAGTGGGTCACCTGTCAACTTATTCCAGGTCTACCCTCCAGCGGGGCTGGGCAGTGGGTCGCCTGATGATGTAATTTGGTTTACCCTCCAGCAGGGTTGGGCAGTGGGTCGCCTGACGATGTATTAGGGTTTACCCTCCAGCAGGGCTGGGCAGTGGGTCGCCCGATATCTGGTTATGGTTTACCCTCCAGTGGGGCTGGGAAGTGGGTCGCCTGACGATGTATTAGGGTTTACCCTCCAGCAGGGCTGGGCATTGGGTCACCCGATATTTGGTTATGAATTACCCTCCAGTGGGGCTGGGCAGTGGGACACCTGTTGGAATTCCAGACTCAGTCCTTACTACTAGGCTAGTCTGTGGCTTTCCTCCGTGGTTACCGGAGTGGGACCCTTGGTTGTTCGGGTCAGTGTTGTGACGGCTTTGACTTTGATAATACCTCTCGACTGTAGGGCAGTGACGAGGTGTGGTTTGACTTTCCCTAGAACTCTCAAGTACGAGGGGCACTTTCCCCACCGAGATGCGTTCTTGTGATGCGATCTAAAACCGTGCGGGTGAGTTAGTGTCGCCCAAAGCGGATAGTGTCGAGGTGTGGTGATTGAGTCCCTTGGCTTGCGGTTCGGGGTAGACGTGCGGGATGCTAGGAATTGATGGAGTTTACCTATGGGACTGTTGGCTACTCATTTTCATGGGTTGAGCTACGGGATGGAGATCCCCTTACGAGCTTTTTCGGGTTTCTTGTTGAGCACCCAGATATGTATATACCGTGTTTCAGTACCCACTTCTTGTGTTTTGTTACTCTCCTTCCAGGATGGGCGAAGACGCGCGGGGTATGCCACGTGATTTCCGTGTCTAGCTTATCATGGTTGGATGAGTCTACTCTCCTGCTATAGGTAGCGAAGACTCGACGAGAAGTTCATCTTCTCACCATTTCCAGCTCCTTGTGTCTGGATGAGTCTATCTCTTTTCTCTTGTTGGGTTGATCTGGACTCTACTGGTATTCTACTGTACTCTCTGTTGTACCCCTTTACTTTCCCTATTCGCTCTACTGCTCACCCTTTGGTACCTCCTTTTGTTGCTCCCTCGAGCCTTCGGGGCATCCTACTGAGTATTTTTATACTCACCCCTGCTTGGGCTTTGCCCGCACTTGGTGTGCCCTTGCAGAAGACGGACAGGTTGGTCGTGACCTCAGTGGAGAATAGGAGTTTGGGAGCTTGGACCGCGTGTGGTGGTCGTGGCCGAGATCCAGTTGGGAGACCCATCAGCTGTTTCTTCTTGTTTACCTATTGCCGGGTTGTGCCACTTTCTGGTTAGGCGCGTGTTTTTCCCTTTTCTTTTCAGTTTGTACCTTGTACTGTTTAGAGGTCGATGCACGTTTGTGGTATATATATAGCAGTTTTCCTTTCCTTTTATTTGCTTGTATTTACTTTTACTCTGCACTTTGGCATTGAGTTTGCTGCGTGTGTGTGTACAGGTACTTAGGCAAAGGCCTCCCCGAGTTATTGTTCCTTCGGCGTTGGTCACCAGCCTCTGGCCTATGGAGGCGGGCTTGGGGTAGTTGCGGCTCGAGCCCGGGTAGGTTCGGGTCATGACAAAGTGGTATCAAAGGTGGTTCATTCCTTGGGACGCTGTTCAGACGTCCCTAAAAGAGGAATTAGTTGGGATTTAGGGAAATAGTGTTAATGTGTCTCGAGAGCGGCTCTCAGGCCAGGGAGTCTAGTGATGGTGCGGCGGCCGACGTATCCATTCACCAGGACCTTGATAACCCGCTTGTCGACTCGGCATTCTAAGACACTTGTTTCCGGGAGAATTTGTTTGTGCATCACATAGGATTGAGTCTTTGACTGTCCTTCTTGAGTCAGCTCCCCATCGTTGTTATTGGTATATACATATATGTTCATCTGACCGCGGCACTCCTTGATAATTTTCAGGATGTCTCCTCGAGGACAGCCAGCCAAGATACCAGCTTGGGTACGTGACGATGACCCTGTGAGCAACGAGGCCATAGTCCAGGACCAATCATGCGAGCCCCTTTCACCGAGTGGGCTGGTAGCAGCACCCCCACCTATTGAGCAGCAGGCAGTTTCAGCAGAGCAGGCTGAGTTTGAGCGCAGGTTGAGCGCACTCCATGAGTTCCAGCGGCAGCGACCGCTGAGGTTCAGTGGTGAGCCATACCCTCGGGCAGCAGAGGTTTGGCTCGAGGTAGTGGTTCACCTTTTCAGGCTTGTGCGGATGCCGACAGATCAAAGAGAGGCTTTGGCACCCACCCCTTTTTGTGGATCATCTTGGCGTTGGTGGAGTCTGGTGACTCAGCTTCTTGACGAGTCGTCTCTTTCGTGGGGAGACTTTCAGTTGTTTCTCCATGAGGAGTTTTTCCCCTTCTGATTGCGCTCTATTCGGATTCAGGATCTCCTGCAGTTTCAACAGGGAGGGATGACGGTGGCCGAGTACGCGGCTAGTTTTGCAGACCGTGCACGCTTTTACCCGGACTTGGTCCATGACGACAACTTCCGAGCGTGGAAGTTTGAGCAGGGTCTCCGCCGAGAGATTCGTGCCGACAGATTACCCTTGGGCATTTCCACATATTTCGGGGGCTAGAGAAGGCGCTGGTGGCAGAGGGATTCCTGTCGCGTTCTCATGTTGGTGGTGGCAGCACGCACGTTGGAGCTGAGACGTCTGTCGCAGCTAGTGGGCATCGGCAAGTAGAACCTTAACGCAGGTGGATTACTGACAACCGAACTCAGGGGAATGGTCGTACACCACAGTGGAACTGGAGGGAACCAGTGCAGCCCAGATAGAGTCGGTGTTATGCTTGTGACGGGCGAGGTCACTTGGCACGAGACTACCCGACCTGAGTTGCTGATAGCTTCGGGCAGGCAGCAGGCGCACCACCACGGCAGAGGCAGCACCGTGATCGGAGTAGTGTCCAGAGAGGTGGTGCTAGCAGAGGAGTGGGAGGAGATGGAGGTGGGGGACGACGTTACGAGATCTCCCCATCACCACTAGGCGGTCCACGTCAGGCTCCGGGAGCTGACGGTTGGGTCCGCGGGTACCCGCGAGCTTTGGATGTCTACGATCCTGCAGAGCATGGGATGGTGAGAGGTACCCCTTGTGACTCTTATACTTCTTGCAGTAGAATTTTTAGGCTCTGCGTGTGAAAGGCTTTTCTCCCTGCTCCTTGTTTGAGGTGTTACTAGGGTGACGCAGGGCGTTGGGTGTAACCCTGTGTTGGTAAGGAAAAAGGCGTGAGACCTTTTCCTTTAGTCGATGGTGTTGACTCCTTCGCCTTTTGAGCATGTAAGAGAGCATCGACTGTGGAACCTTGCGTGACCAAATATCCTTGGGTGTTACACCATATGTACATTCTGAAGGAAGGAATCACCGGGCCTTGTTCCAGGTGCGGGCGGTGATTCCAGTCGCGGCATGCGACGTAGAGGTTTGACCGGGGAGGTGAGCTACCCCCGAGAACCTTCGGGCCGTTTAAAACTGTGCAAAGGGATGGAGAGGTGCCCTACCGCCTTGACCTAACCCCAAAGTCTAAAGTGGGATCACGACATCGGCAAGGGACGACCTCACATGAACAGATCAATCCTTTGGTCTGTGTGCGGTGGCACAGAGCTGTGCGTGGGTTCTTCTGGGTATAGGAAAGCCAGGTGTGGGCTTAGTACCCTGTGTTGCTCCCTAGTTTTGCTTTTCGGGGATGAAAAGCTTGAAGGAGGGAATGATTTAAGAACCCGGTTTTTGCTGTGAAAGACTTTGGAATATTCTTGATGATATTCCAGAGTAGCGCCTTCAAACGGCATGCGATTCTGATCCCCGGAGTGGCCGGAATTAAATTTTCAGTGCGTTCACACTGGAAATGCTAAATAAATGAGATAACTCCTAAACGGAGTTCCAGATCAGGTATCCGAGTGTACGGATGGGTCCGTAATGGGGTGTTTACCCTAGGAACGACATAAAAATTGTCTGTGCGGGATGTTTGGACCCCTCGCCCGCTTCTGAAATGTTCAACGGATAAATTAATTAATTAATTAATTCGTTTAATGGTGAAATTCTAGTATCTATTAAACAGTGGCTCGGATTGGAAAACCGAGGGCACCGTTGAGTTCGGAGCGTGCTGTTTACCCTATGAGGGGTATAAGTTTTGCGGGCGCGGGCCGTTTGTGAAAAATTGCCCCAGGGGGCGTTTTCGTAATTTGGCAGCCTCGGGCGCTATGTTTAGTAACTTTTGAACGGGGTCTCGGAATAAAATTCTGAGACCGCCGTTGCGCTCAGAGCGTGGTTTTTATCCTAGGGGAGGCTAAATCCCGACCCTTTCGGGAGTTCGGGTTCGGGGCTGTCGGGCGGGCGTTTAAGTGATTTGTACTTAAACACCCCCACCCCCCCTTCTTCTTCTTCTTCCTCTTCCTCAAACCCTTCTCCCTCTCCTCCTCCATCTCTAACGAGGTAGCTCCGACGAGGTGAACTCCGGCGAGGTGCATCGGTTCCGACGGTCCGCACACGAAGCGTCGGGCTACGCCCTTCGAGGTAGGTGGTGTTCGTTTGAGTTTTAAATCCTGAACCCCCCTTTGAACCCCAATTTTAGCATCGGTTCATTGTTTAATCTTGGACCAAATCTCATGGTCGTGTAGTACGCATTTATATCTTTCCAACTCTTGTTTCAGATTTGAAATCGGAGTCCGGAGGCGTTCGCAATCGTTCGCCGAAGTTTGCGGGAATTTCGGGTTGTCCCGGCGGTTTCTGGCCGGTTTGGGTGCTCCGGCGGTCCGAGGCGCGGCGGCAGGGGCTTCGGCGGCTTCAGGTGGTGGCTCTGGCGGCGATGGCATGCGGCAGCTGGGTGGCGGCACTCTTCGACGGCAGGCGGCGGCGGCCTCTGGCTCGGCGGCGGCAGGCCGAGGGCGCCGGCACGGGGCGGCGACCCGGGGTCGCGGCGCGACGCGTCCTCGGAGGACAGAGACCCGCGAATCGCGGGTCTCCGCGGGGGTGCAGCGAGACCAGCCATCCGGGCCGGTCGGGTGTCGTCAGGCCGCGGTGAGGTGAGCCGGGCCCGCGGCCGGGCCACGGGCCGGCTGTGGGCGGACCGGCCGGACCGGGCCAGTCCGGCCCAAGGGGTCCCCCCCCCCCTTATAACTTCCGACGTCCGTAGCTTTCGCTACGGACGTCCGTTTTGCGTGCCGTCTGCGGCGGTGTGGACCTAACAGGAAGGAGGACTTTTTGAGATGGTTTCGGGAATTTTTAATTCCCGAAACAAGGGGCCTCGGAGGCGCGACACGTCTTTAAGTGGACAAGCATTTTTCCCGAGATTCTTGTTTTGGACGGCGCGGGCGCGTCTGACGTCCGTTTTAAGTGCTGTCAGTGGAGTTGGAACCCTGGAGTTGAGGCGGAGGTTTCCAGGATGATTTCGGGTGTTGAAGCCGAAGTTGAGGCACGAGCCCCACGGCCCGTCTTTCGAGCTGCGTGCAGCGTTTCACGCCTTTTTCGTCGGACGTCCGTTCGGGGCGTGCGAGCAGTCGATGTTGGGTGTTTTTCCGAGGGGATTGCAATGGTGCAATCTGCCCGCCCTAATTTGGCACGATGGTGCGGGGGCCACGAGGGTCGTTTGGGCATCAACGGTGATTTCCAGCTTTATCACCGGGCGACCGTTTTGGACAAGTGAATAGTCCACCCTGTGTGCTTTTTCGAGAGGATCGCAACGGTGCGATCCGTTCGTTGAGTTTCGGGACCGGGTTGCGGGTCCCACGTGGCACCGCTCGTGTGAGGTGCGTCGGGATGCATCTTTTTCTATGGATATCCGTTGCACTCATGTGAGTAGTGCTTTTGACGTGTTTTCCCGAGGGGATCGCAATGGTGTGATGCGCCCGACTGTTTTCGGGGCTGCGGCTCAGGATCACGGGACGTCGTTCGGGCGTGAGGCAGTGTTGGTGACTTTTCCATCGGATATCTGTTGGAGGCGAGTAAGTAGTTGATCTTGCGTGTTTTTCCACGAGGATTACAATGGTGTGATCCATTTGGCTGTGCGGAGCCTCTTACGCGATCTTGGGAAATGTGGAAGCATGGAAGGTGCTCCAACAGTGGTTCGCCCTACCTTGATTGTAGCGGACCCTTGGCGTGTGATCGCGCATTCTTGGGAGAGTGATATAATTGGTTCACAATATGTGGTTGGCCGTGCCTGGGCCTTTGAGTTGGAGATGTTACGTCACGCCTTCAAGTTAACGTTGGGTGTTGTGTGCACGATGGCCCTTGGGCTGAGACTGTGTATACTCTGGGAGTATACGGAAATGCTTGGAGGTACATGTGGTTGTTCGTACCTGAGAACGTTGGTGCGTTTAGTTGGGGTTGAGATGGGGCCACACGTTGTGTGGGCCCCACGTGCGTGTCGGGTTCTGCTTTGTGTACTTTGACCTCTCGCGACGTAGAGGGTCCCTCTGTGTGTTTGTTTGACTAGCAGGGTGGAGTTCTTCCCCTGGCTCTATACTCGTTTGTTTAACCAGCAGGGTTGAGTGGTCTCCCCCTGGTTTTGTTCTCGATGGATTGGACGGTAGCAGGTCCAGTGGCACCCGGTGATGGAACATGCACTGAACTTCTTTTGGATGATTTGTTCTGGAGTTGGGTGGTTGCACGATACCCACTCCGCGTTTGGTTGGCCAGTGTTGTACCCTCCGGTGGATGTGGCCAGAGCAGTTCTGAGTTTTTCCCTCCAGCGGGGCTGGGCAGTGGGTTACTCATCGGCTTCTAGGGTCTACCCTCCAGCAGAGACTGGGCAGTGGGTCACCCGACACTTTTTGGGTCTACCCTCCAGCAGAGACTGGGTAGTGGGTCACCTGACGCACTTAGGGTCTACCCTCCAGTAGAGACTGGGCAGTGGGTCACCCGACGACCTCTTAGGGCCTACCCTCTAGTAGGGCTGGGCAGTGGGTCACCCGTCGTCTAGTTCCAGGTCTACCCTCCAACAAGGTTGGGCAGTGGGTCGCCTATCTACTTATTCCAGGTCTACCCCCCAGTGGGGCTGGGAAGTGGGTCGCCTGATGATGTGATTTGGTTTATCCTCTAGCAGGGCTAGGCAGTGGGTCGCCTGACAATGTATTATGGTTTACCCTCCAGCAGGGTTGGGCAGTGGGTCACTCGATATCTGGTTATGGTTTACCCTCCAGCGGGGCTGGGCAGTGGGTCGCCTGACGATGTATTAGGTTTTACCCTCCAGTAGGGATGGGCAGTGGGTCACCCAATATTTGGTTATGAATTACCCTCCAGCGGGGCTGGGCAGTGGGACACATGTTGGTATTCCAGACTCAGTCCTTACTACTAGGCTAGTCAGTGGCTTTCCTCCGTGGTTACCGGAGCGGGACCCTTCGTTGTTCGGGTCAGTGTTGTGACGACTTTTACTTTGAGAATACCTCTCGATTATAGGGCAGTGACGAGGTGTGGTTTGACTTTCCCTAGAACTCTCAAGTAGGAGGGGCACTTTCCCCACCGAGATGCATTCTTGTGACGTGATCTAAAACCGTGCGGGTGAGTCAGTGCCGCCCAAAGCGGATAGTGTCGAGGTGTGGTGATTGAGCCCCTTGGCTTGTGGTTCGGGGCGGACGTGCGGGATGCTGGGCATCGATGGAATTTACCTCTGGGACTGTTGGCTACTCATTTTCTTGGGCTGAGCTACGGGACGGAGATCCCCTTACGAACTTGTTCGAGTTTCTTGTTGAGCACCTAGATATGTATATACCCTATTTTAGTACCCACTTCTTGTGTTTGGTTACTCTCCTTCCAGGAGGGGTGAAGATGCGCGGGGTATACCACGTGCTTTCTGTGTCTAGCTTCTCGTGGTTGGATGATTCTACTCTCCTGCTATTGGTAGAGAATACTCGACGGGAAGTTCATCTTCTCACCATTTTCATCTCCTTGTGTCTGAATGAGTCTATCTCTTTTCTCTTGTTGGGTTGAGCTGGACTCTACTGGTATTCTATTGTACTCTCTATTGTACCCCTTTACTTTCCCTATTCGCTCTACTGCTCACCCTTTGGTACCTCCTTCTGTTGCTCCCTCGAGCCTTCGGGGTATCCTACTGAGTATTTTTATACTCACCCCTGCTTGGGCTTTGCCTGCACTTGGTGTGACCTTGCAGACGATGGACAGGTTGGTCGTGACCTCAGTGGAGCATAGGAGTTTGGGAGCTTGGACCGCGTGCGGTGGTCATGGTCGGGATCCAGGTGGGAGACTCGTCATCTGTTTCTTCTTGTTTACCTGTTGCCGGGTTGTGGCACTTTTTGGTTGGGCGCATGTTTTTCCCTTTTCTTTTCAGTTTGTACCTTGTACTGTTTAGAGGTCGATGCACGTTTTTGGTATATATATAGCAGTTTCCCTTTCCTTTTCTTTGTTTGTCTTTACTTTTACTCTTCACTTTGGCATTGAGTTTGTTGTATGTGTGTGTACAGGTACTTAGGCAAAGGCCTCCCCGAGTTATTGTGCCTTCGGTGCTGGTCGTCAGCCCCTGGTCTATGGAGGCGGGCTTGGGGTAGTTGCGGCTCGAGAACGGGTAGGGTCGGGTCGTGACAGATAATCATCAACCTTTTTTTGAAAAATTAATTTCATTTAAATCAAGCATGGATTCATAATGGTATATCATAGAAGATAGATTGGATTTATTTATATGGGAGTTCTCTATGTTATATTGTTTTTAAATTATTTCTAAAAATATAGAGTAGGTTAGTGTATTTACTACATCTATTTTTGAATCTTTAAGAACCTAAAGTATCAAGGAAACCTTGGAGAATGAAGATAGAAATCCTGGTGAATTTTCTAGGATTTTTTCTTTCCTCTTAGGGCCTATTTATGAGATTTTAGGGATAAAAAAATAATATACAGTAGCCACACTCTTGAAATGTGACATGTATTTAGGAACACATTACTAGATGTTGGAGTTTTTGAAATCCTGAGAGATCTTGATAAGACTTCCACTGAAAACACTAAAATAAAATTCACGAATAGATCATACCCACCAAATGACCATGGTTAGAATTAAGGGGTATGTTTGGATAAAGACTTAAAATTCAATTTTGTATAGAAGGCAACCCATGTGTTTGAGTTTTTACTTTTGTTTTATTTTCAAATAAATTTCTCTCACTCAATTGTATGCTATCCTATAATCTTCTATAGGAATAGTTTAAAACTATTATTCTCATTCTCAACCTATAATGACTAAATTACTGAGATTTGAATGGATCATGTAGTAGGTGGAGTATCCATGAGAAATTAGCTATGAAGCAAGTGAATTGACTATATGAAGAAGCTTTCATGTAGAAAATTGAAAAAGTATGGACTGACCATACAAAGGGATCCATAAACCACATAATAAAATTAAGTGAACATGTGTGTGAAGTGTTTGTGTTATAGGTTAACCAACCTCAAGTGATGAAGATATTTTAAGAGGAATTAAGATATCATAGGAAGAAATAATCAGTCAAGCGGCAGGTCAACTGACTGTGATGTGAATCGAAAACAATACTGATGAAGTTACCATATATAGGTACTTACTTTAAGAAGTAAATTAATTGATCCTAATAGAATCATTTTTATTTTTAATAATAATAGGAGATATAAACCTAAATCATTTGGATCAACCTCCTAAAATCTCACTTTGGTTACTATTCTCTTTGAAATTTTCTTCTGTAACTTAATGTTTCCGTTTTTCCATTTATAGGTATCGTAACAAAGAATCTAGGTATCTTTTATAAAGAAAACAGGGGTATTTTCATTTGAATGAATATAAATTCTCAATATTCTAAATTCAAGGGAGTATTATCTTAATTTCTGTTCTTTTAAATGCTGTCCATATTTATATAAAAGTGTTTCTATTAGTTTTGTGAATTTAAATGTTGAAACTTATTTTTGTAAGTTATCTCTTACATGTTATACTTTACAAATTTTTGATAATCATTTTTCAATTTTAAATATGAGCATACTACTTTCTTAAAATACAGTTTGGTGATAAAATGTTTTAAGTAGTGGATAGTATAATTCTTGTGCATGTTGTGAATTATTTGACTATTATGACTTGTGAAAAATATTCTTAAACTATCATGCATCCCTCCAAACATTTTCTAAACATTTAAAAACTTTAAATCTATTTTGATAAAAAAAAATTAATTGTTTCATCCACTTTAGGATTCAACATTGGGGACAATTTTGGGTTTTATGTGTGGGGATAGGGTTTTTAAAATGTTGTTAAACTGTGTTTTAGGGTTGTACATGTCAAAACACCCAATTTTCATCCCAAAATTTCCTCTCTTTCAAGAATAATTTTAGGATATTCTATTTTTTAGTAAATAAAATCATCAAATTGTTTTTTTAGTGTATTTTTAGTTTAGGAAAATTTAAATTAAATTTTTCCTACCTAGGTGAAATTTTTCTTGTTTTTTTAGGGATTTTAATAATTTCTAAATTTCTATATTTGCATGATTATTGGGTGATTTTTCCACTACCATTATATAGATTATATTTTGGAACTAGGAAATTAAATTTGACTGATTTTTTTTGTGGAATTGTAATTATAACTTGAGGAAACTCGATTTTTTAACTTGAACCTAGTTACTTGAATTTTTTGTCTTAAAATACCTCAGGAAGGAAAATAAAAATATATTCATATAATTCCTTTGAAAATGGAGTAAAATGGCCAATTGAGATCCTACAGTGAATGTTTGTAACATTAGGCACTGGGTGAGCAAGTAAAAAATAAAAAAAATAAAGCTAATTGTTAATCCAATAAGATATTTTCACATTCATGGATGGGAATTTTTCAAATAAAGTGAATAAGTTTCATATATAAATTCATTCTGGTGAAGGGAATATTGAACCTAAATGAAAACGGGAGAAATTGAATTATATGAAAATCATTTGAGTTGTATCAATGAAGTGGAAACTGGATCTTTTGTATGAGGATCCTGGGAGTGAGTGATAATTGAAGGTGATTGTTATTAAACTTTTAATTCCACTTATATATAATATTTATGCACACATAGGACTAGAACTTGAATTTGGATTGATGTACGGTGATGAGTGATAATAAAGTCTGAAACAAGAAAATTTGTAACACTGGGGGAATATATTATTTTTCTTAATTCTGGTATGTGTATTTAAACATGGGAAAGATAATCAATTTTTTTAGGAGTCTTTTTAAATAAATAAAATTTACTATGTTTTCTGGGAGTCCGGTTGAATAAGTTTGGGGAAATTTGATGTGGAATTTATTGAATAATTTTTTCCAACTCTTTTTAGGGATTTATTGAGTTTCTAATTCCAAAATTATCTTTTATTGAAGAATTATTTATTTATAGTTAATTTTATATCAAACTTATAACATCCCAGGTTTTTAGAAATCATATTATTTCCATAATATATATGTTTATAATTCTAAACATTTTTTTATATGTCTGAGGAATTGAAATATATTTAGAAATAATTCATACAATATGGGAATCGAACGAAGAACATTTTATTCAATCATGATATGAAATTACAAAAAAAAATAGAACATGAAACCAAGTATTATACAACATGGATTATTAATTGATATGGATTAATACATACATTAAAAATGCATAAATTAAAAATAAATAAAAAATAAAAAATAAAAAATCTTCAAGACTAGGATATCTTTTGGATCATCTTCACCTTTGATGATCACCAATAGCCAAGAAAACCTATAATGAGGAAGAGAACCATAAATGGAGAAATCATTTTGTGAGATCTAAAATGAAAACTATGGAAATGAGAAGTGCAAATGGAATAAGTTTAGTAAGACTGTATATAAGAATGAAAAATGGTCATTGAAAATATGGCCATTGTGAATATGGTCATTGCAGATATGGCTATTGGATGTAAATCCAAATGGTATACTAAAGTCATGTATTATTTAAAAAAATATAAATCACAATAAAATAGAAATATAATATTAAAATATTATATATATATATTCATTATGTATAAATATTATTATTAAAGTATGATATGATGTACACATAAAATTAAAATAAATATTTCAATATCAATAGAGTAGTAAAAATTAAATTTTATAACGAAAATAATTAATTAAGGCTATTTATTAAAGCACATTGAGTATAAAAGTAATATTTATTTTCAAAGAACTATTTTATTGAGTAATTTATATTTTTCCATAATAAATTAAATTAGGACATTTAAAATATTATTATATATAAAATTATATATCAACATCACTTAAATTAGAAATCGATATGAAATAATATTAAGAACACATAGTGTTTAAAAACATCATTTCTTCAATAAAATTGGTTTTATTTATAATTTATATATTTAATTTAAAATATAAATATAAAAATTTTAGAATTTTAATTTATAAAATGAAGTTAATTTTATAATTCATTATATAAAAATTATCTTAGTATGAATTTTTTATATTTTTCTAAAATAATCGATTTTTAGGTGAATAATAAAAATAATGATTTTTCTAAAAATGATAAATTTTATAATTAAATAATGAAAGAAAAGATTAAAAAACCATTTTTATATAAAAATATATATTTAATAATTAATATAAATTTTTTAAAAATACTATGTTGAATTTAAAAAACACATGTTTAGCATTTTTGAAACTCAAATAATATTTCACACTAAAAACTATTTTTACAAGCTTATATTAAATATTATAATTTATCACTTTTAGATATTAAAAAATATATATTTACTTTTTTAGTTAAACCTATCAATATTATTTAACAATTTAATTTTCATTTTTAATCACAATGTTAATATTAATAATTCTAAAGTTAATTACTACGATAACAGTGAAAGAACTTTTTTAAATGAATTGTTTTATTAATATATAGTAATTTTTATTTAATCAATTAAATTGATATAATTTAAATTATGACTCTGATATTATTTATAAAACTATATATAGTTATATTAATACTCATTAAATTGGTAATCAATACTAAATAAGATTAAGAACGCATGATGGATAAAATTCATTTTTCATAAAAAATGTTTTTTATATATTATATAATATAATTTAAAAGTTAATTTTATCATATTTAGTAATTTAATAAGAATAAATTAAGATTAAATTTAGGTTAAAAACATAAAAAAAAATTATAATAGGGGTGACCTTATTTTTTAAAATAAAATATAAATTACTAAGTTCAAAACTTGTCACCAAGGTAAAAAATTAAAATGTAAAAACCTATGGTAAAAGACTTAAAACATGTTTAACACATGTTTGGAAAGTATTTTATGAGGATTTAATGGACCATTATTACCCCAAAATCCATTATTACTAAATTTTTGATTCATTGGCCAATGAATAGTGTAACGATATCATGGAAGAGTAAATGTTATTACCAATAGTGACGTTTTCTTCACTTATATAAGGGAATAACTTCCACCCATCCATGGTTACACTTCCTATCCTAATTTATCTTGAAAATATAACAAATTTAACTCTCCTAAAAGTACTCTGTTCATACATATTCTTGTTGTTAAATATATTTTTCATTACCGGGGATATACATTTTTTTAGATCCCTTAAAAATGCATACTTCAATGCGAACCCGATTTAAGGAAACTTGCCTATTTCTTAACTCATGCCAAGAATCACCCCCATAAAACTTTTATAAATTATGAATAAATTATAAAATCCATCGTTATTATATGTATAACCCTCTTGGTTCAATTCTAGTTTTATGTAAAATAATAAGGTCTTTCCTTCTTTAAAAAGGTGTTTTAGTTAGTTCGTAAAAGCTCTACCCAAGTGGTTCATTTCTATTCTTTATTCTCTAAGATATTTCTTATGAATCTTCCACATTGTAAATCCATGTTCAATAACTATTAAATTTTTTTGATTATAAAAGTTCAAAATTATTTAATTCCTTCCTCTCTTGGGAATCCTTATGATTTAACCTTCAGTTATGCCTTGAAATAGAATTATGATACCCACTTCCTTCTCCTGGTTTGATCATAATTAGGATTTATGCATGGTTTCTTCTATAATGAAGCATTAATATGTATTATTTTCATTATGTAATGGGTGGGACCATAATTATATATCCCTCCAATGAATTGGGTAAAACTTTATATCTCATGATATTTTATGTAATGAATTTAGGAGTGAACATAATCCCCCATGAGACTTTGACCACTATGTTTATGGGAATAAGGAGTGAACCCAATACACAATGGGACATTATCCACATTATGATGATGGTATTTCAAGTTACCCTTGACTTAGGTTTATGATGTCATAACTTATTTTTTACACATATTCCATGATTCCATGATATTATAATTTCATTTCATTATGTTATGCTTCCATGCTTATGGTCTTTCTCTTTATGGTATCTTTTTATGCCTTTTGAATCTCATGATGAAATTTATTTCCACGTTTATTACCTTACTAGGATTTATAGCTCACCCTTTTCATTATGTATTTTCCCCAGGGTATCCTATATAATTTTATAGGATCTATGGGTGTCATGATCACTATATGAAGTTCAAAATAAAGATGATGTTTTTATATTTAAGATAATGCATTGAAGTTACAAATCATCCAAAGACACTAGAACTATCAACCTTGGATTGTACTAATTCTAAATCTATGTGAAAAATTATGAAATAAAGTGTTTTTAGGGTTTGGGTCAATATAGTTGGTATCAGATGAAAATTTAGTTATTTTTATATATTTTTATGAGAGAAACATAGTTAAAACTCTAGATATGAGTCTAAGTTTTGGAAAACATCTTGAAATTTTGGTAAAGTGTATAATATTTGGGTTTTTGAGAAATTATTTCCTAGTATGGATATTGGTAAGTGAATACCGTTGTGAAATAGATACACCTAGGGGTAATCACCCTAAAAATGGTTGATTGAGAATTGACTTAATGATCACTCTAATGCACGATGAGTGGGCATAATACTACACACCTAACTCGAACTAAGGGGATATGCTTTAGTTGATCATATACTCTTTAAAAACCACTATGAATGATTGATTTCCATGTTAGTTTAATGGATTTAGTTAATAATTATAAGGAAACTCAATTTAATGTAACCTAGGTTGAATCTAGAATGATATAGGTGGAACTAAGAGTGAGATAGGTTGAACTAAAAGAACTATAGGTTAACATGATAATATCATAAATTAGGGAATCTTTTGGATAAATTTTCTTAATACTATCTATGTTAAAATTATTATAATTTTAATAGTTCACCACTCATTTCAACCTATTTTAGTTTTAGTAATGTTTTTTACTAGAAGAAACCAAGTTAAACCTAGTTGAAATGGATAATGTGATGATTACCTCAACGATTAACCCATTATAATGGGAGATGGATTGATAAATTTAGTGATTATGCCAAAAAAAACTATCCTAAAACCTGATTAATAATGTAATCATAGTTGAAATAATTATTACACCCAAGAAGAGAAGGATAAATCCTCATGAAATTTCAGATGAAGAAGATATTGAAGGAAGGAAGAATCAATTTCCTTTGTGTCAAAAATATGGGAAAATAACCAAGGTAATTTCCTCAAGTGGATGGGATGAATATTTATTTATATAAGAGGGTGTCATCAAGCATTAAACTTATATAGGAAATTGAATAGGCCAGTTAGCATAATTGGATTAGAAAATGGGCATAAAAAACAACCCATAATGGTCCAATTCATTAAGTGTGTAAAACCAAGGCATTATCTGAGTCAATTACCATATTTAAAGGCTAACAAGGATGATAGTCATCAAAAAATTCCAAATTCAATGGAAACAGATAAATCCTATGTAATCAAAAGTACTAAAGTGATTTTTGAAAATGATGTGGAGTGACAAACTCTTAATGTTTCATATGGGTTTGCAGTAAGGGATGGGATTCACTCTATAGTTTGGTTGAGGGGAGTTTTTAAGGCCTCACTCAATCATGTTCATTAGGTTTTCCATCTATTTCATCTTCCCTAGAAACTCCCAATAGTTCCCTCATTCGTAGCTAGGTACAAACCTACTTTCCAAAGTCTAGTGGTTAGCTGGGTTTTTAGGCCCAATGACTCTTGGGGACTCACTTTGGTTGAGAGGATGGGAGGTTGGGATCATCGCACCTTTTTTTGAGGGAATTGTTGCCTAATTCGGGACTCTCTTATAGATTTAAGATATGTTTGTGAACATCTTTCTAATCCTAATACGGGGCTAGTTACCCTAACACAATGATTATAGGTTAATTCTATTTCATGTTCAAAGGATTGGGGTATCTTCAGTGGATCCATCTATATGTATATGAGGTTATCCATCATTTTCCATTAACGAGAGGCTGATTATGTGCTGAATCCGTATAACCAAGTGATTCGGAATGTGCTACCATGAAGGGGTAGTTAATATTCTAAGGAGGTGATTGAGCCATTATGAGTTTCCCTATGTATCCTGGTTATTATAGGAATTAAAACCCTTATAGTTTTTTGGAACCATGCAGTTTTACATCATGTAGAAAGAAATTATATGGGTGCTCTAGAATACCAGGTATTCAATATTCAGTCATGTAGGTATGTTCTACGTATCCATAGTATAGAGAGAATTAGAGTTGTCGTAGTTTATTTATTCAAGGATTATATATTGAGGTTACCCCTACCATTGTAGAGACTCATGGTACATATGATATGATTATTTTAACCCCTTAAGATCACATGATCCATGCTTGGTATGAGAAACAAGGGATGAAAAATGATCATTTCATTGCTCAGGATGTGGGACCTATACGTTGAGACTTCCCTGAGAAGATTTATCATGGAAATAGGGTCTCATAGAGACGTCCTATAAATCCTTGTTATAACAGGAATCAGAGTCATCATAGTTCAGTTGATTTCTCTATCCGTTGATAGATGGGGTAAGGTGATCATCTCTTGGGACTAATTGGGTCCTGATGGATGAGATGTCGAAGTCATGAAAAGACTTACACTGAAAGGGGTGTTTATTTGATATCATGCCTTCGGAAGGTATCCTATGTATCCTGGTTATTATAGGAATCGTATTTCTCATAGTTCAATTGGGGGATCATACATTGAAATCACTCATACCATTGTCGAGGTTTATAATGCAGATGTCATGATCATTGAAACTTCCTAAGCCCACGTGAGCCATGTTTGTTGTGAGAAACAAGTGATAGTAAGTAATCAATGTAATTTCTTTGACTAATGGACTTAAAATGTTGGGATTTCCCTGGATGGTCAATATGGAGCTCGAACCTCAAGAGAGGTGTTCTATGTATCCTGAATATGGAAGGAATCAAAGTCATCGTAGTTCCCTTTATATTGAGGCTTACACACTGAGGCTCCATGTATGAACTATCCTGCTTGTTTGGAAGGTTTCACATGACCCAGTTGACTTGTCTAGAGGATGTTACAAGATCCAGATGTTTTGATTTGGGATTCATCACCTGACATGGAAGGATTTCCCAGGAGGTTTCGCATGATACAACTGATGTGCCCGGTGTCATTCACAAGAGTTGGTTGGACAGATATGGAGGGTGTCAAAAGAGTCAGTAAAACATGGCTTTGAGGATTTCGTGTATCTTGGATAACATCCATGGAGGTCACCGCAATACCCAAATGACATGTATGTAGGGCATCATGGGTTTCAGATGAATTTCCAAGAGGGTGTCTTGAGAGCTTAGTTATCATGACCTGGTGCAACCACGATACTTGATTGATATGAGCAGGCACCGTTATATGAGTTAGGTGATGCATCCAAAGTATGTCTCAAGGCTTGGATGATAGGTCTAGAGGGTTTCGTGAGACCCAAGTGGTGTTCCTAGTGGGACCGTATGACTTACTCTAACATACCTGAAGTATTTTTCATGTCCCAAATAGAAAGTTGAAGGAGTTTCATGAGATATAGGTGACGTATCCTAGTTCCATCATGTACTACTACAAAAATATCCTTTAATAGTGCTATAAAAGTTTTGAATTCATGAGCGAGGTTAAAATCACTGGTCTTTTATGAGTGTTGAAAAAGTGCTGATAAAGGGGTCCTTTATCGATGCTAAAAAAGGACTGATAGATGGGACCTTTATCAGTGCTTTTAAAAGTGATGATAAAGGAACAATTTGTTAGCACTTTAATTTAGCACCGCTAAAGGCACAATTTATCAGTGCTAATAAAAGTGATGATAAAGGATCTTTTATCAGTTCTTATAGAAGCAATGATAAAGTATAAGTTTATATATGATTATAAAAGTCCTGATAAAGGATTTTTTATCAGTGCTCATAAAATCGCTGATAAAGTAAACCTTTATCAGTGCTTTTAAAAGCGCTGATAAAGGGCCATACTATAGTGTGTTGTAAGAGCACACTACAACACCACTATAGTGTGTTGTAAGAGCACACTGCATCACCACTGTAGTTCAATGTAACAGTAATTCCCCGACCCCAGTTACCCAGAGTCGGTGCATTATTTTAATACATTGGCATGATTACAAGGAATCAAGTCCTGAAGGACCAATCAGTTTAGCAGTCTTGGAAAATAGTTTACATACGTGAATGTTACATTAAAATTTATAACATACAAAACAAGATAAATAATCCATTATGAATTCCATTATTCCCTTGTCTTAACCCTGCATATCAATCACAACATACTTCTTGGAATCCTGGGAAAAATAAAACATAGAAATGGGTGAGCTCAAATTCTCAGTAAGGATAACAATATAGTGGAAACTTTCATAAATAAGTATAAACATTTAAGGAAATGTATAACTAAAACAAAATCCTTTTAAACTTTAACTTAAGAATAATATGGAAAAAATAAAATGAAGTAATTCCATTTACTTATTCACATGGATATTCTACTAGTCGAATAATCACATGCAATATCACTAACCACTTTCATAATTATGGAATGCATAATGCTAGACTATCATAACCACATATTCAAGGCCTTGTGCCAAGACTACAAATAATATTTTGTCAAGTCCTTGTGCCAAGACACTAGTTTGTCTCATGAGACCTACCGATGCATCGAGGAGCTATAGCGGGCTCCACCTGCCACTTACTAATTCCAATGCATTCCTCATATGAAAAGGTTTAAACATAACATAAACATTCGTATTAAAACTGGCATATAAAATGTCAATACTTTACCCATAAACCCTGAATGGTATAAAAATAACACATCCACATTCAAACATTTCACAAAACCTTCAATATCATGTGGAATATTTGTATCATAATAAATCATCTTCAAAACAAGTTTAAAATTAAAGGATTTTTACATAGATGAAAATGATTTGTAAAACTCTTTGAGAGAAATATACTTTTTTCATGAAAACATTTAAAAGTCGCACAATTTAGAAAGGAAGACATTTAAAGACATTTTTTAATCAAAGTGTCTCATACCACTTTGAAACTTTTGAAAGTAATTATCATTTTAAAAACATTCATGTCCATATAAATAAATCCTTAAAAACTATTTTGAATACATGGACATTAATGAGAAATATTTAGAAGAGTAAATATTTAAAACATTTGAAATGATGTTTTTGTAAAAAAAGTTCCTTAAAATAATCCATTTGAAAACACTTTCCTGAATCATGGAAATGGATAATAAATATGTCCCATTAGATACTTATGTAAAAACAACCTCGGATAATAAAGAGATTGTGAAATTAACCCTTACCAATTTGGTAACTTATAAAACATACAACCCATGAAAGAGGTATCCTACAATGAATATGTAAATACACATAAATTAAAGTGTATTACACAAATAATACAATTATGGAAAGTACATAAACCACACAAAAGGTAATAGTGGCTATATGTCATGAATCTCACGGAAATAAGGAGTGAGATGAAAACCCATTACCTTGCACTTTCCTTTAGTCGAGGGTATGTTTAACCTCCTATATGAAGACCATAGTTTGTTATTAAATTATACAAGAACCATATTAATATTTATGATAAAATACTTTATTCATTTATGACTTTATACTACCCATTTAATAATAATTTCCATGTTAAATTAACATTTCGGGTAATAATCGCTTTCTTTATCGTACGTGTTTTAACTTGTTACTCTTGATTGAATCACTTAGATCATGATTTAAATACTTCTAGAATATAAAACATGATTTATATATCATATATATTATAAATATTTATAATAGACATATATATGAAATGGAAAACACCGTTTATGGAGACGGTAGTCCGTACGTGCGCAAAAACGCTGTTCCCATTTTCATATAGTATTGAACGGAAGTAAGTGAATAAGATATATGTAAGTACATAAATACTTATATATATAAATATATATATCTCAAGTATCATTATTATGTCATATATTACATACTTATTAGTGATATATATTTTTATAATCGTCGATGAATGGTGAACTTGGAAATGAATCTCATCGCGTCGTGGAGATGGTAATCCATACGTACGCACGAGAGAAAATATCATTATTTTGATATTAAAATAATATATAATTGGATGGTATATCATATATAAATAATCCTTATCATGTTATATTTATTATTTACATCAAATACACATCATTATTATACCCATCCAAATAATAATGTATTGAATAACAATTACACCACGACGTGGAGACGGTAAGTTGTATGTACGCACGTATGGTGACATGTCATTAAAAGGGTGGATAGAATAATGAATTTGGTTATACCATAATTATAAGAACATCAAATTGTATATATGATAATGGAGTTATTATTTTATAATGGAAACAACAAATAAAAAGGAAGTAGAAGAAGAAAGGAACTTGAAAGAGGGTGGTGAAATCATTACCTCTTCTTCAGGTGCTTCCTTTTGATTTGATAAAAAGGGCTCCTTAGGTTGGCTTTATAATAAAAATAAGGCCTCTAGGTTAAAGGTAGGATAGTTTATAGGGTATTTGGGCAGGTTTTGGCCGAGCCAAATGTCTTAGAAGGTGTAAATTAGAGTGAAGTGGGAGTGCCCTTTTATAAGAGGGGTGAGGGGAACCTTAGGAAAAACATAAAATATTATTTTATAATAAATTCATATTCAGTTTATAATGGCTCAAAATTGATTTATTTCAAGAATAAGGTGGGTATGGGTCGAAATCCACTAAACCAATAGGTTTTAGACAGGTTTGGGTCACTTTATTAACCTTATCATTTAGTTTTAACTCTTAGTTAATTAGTTTGACATTTACCATGCCTCTTTGTATTTTTATATTATATGGTTAATAAACTTACTATAAACTTCAAACCGACCCCCAAGTGGTCCATTAATTATACACCTATCATTATATAAGTCCTTTTGACGAACCTTAGATTTTTAGAAATAGAATATCAATTAATAATATAATATTTGTTTTAAAAACTATTTTATGTCAATTTTGACACTATTGGGTATTTTGTTTTTTATAAATTCATAAAAGCATTATTACTTCGAAAATAATTCATATAACCAATCCTAATATGTCATATTAACCTATAAAATTATTGGAATTCATAAAAAGTCTCAAATTACATTTATTTGGGTATTTATAATATCAATTATCTTAATATTTCATTAATATGATAATTACTGCATCATCATTGTGTCATAAATAAATTAAATTATTTAATGTCTAAAAATTATAAATAAAATACCATTACGTAGGAAATCTTTTTTTTATTTCTAATTAATATTTATAATCGAATTTATCTTATGTATAACCCTATATTAAAAATGTTTTAGTTATTAAACTTTGATTTTAACTCTTTTAACTCTTCTTTGAATTAAATAATAATAAATGTCCTAATCTAATCCAAGTGGACCTAAATGATAATATTTTATTCCTAAGGTTATTTTTGGTCGAGATAAACTTGTCCCATAAATTAGCACATGTGTTAGGGTAATATTAATATCATTTTTACCCTTAATTATCCTATTTACTTTTAACTGTGGTAAATAAAAGTAAAAAGTTACTATTCACTGAAAATTATTTTTATCTTATTGAACCACATTTTACTCCTTGATATTAACCGTGTCTCTCGGATTTTCTAAATTCCACTCACAGAAGCGGTAAAATTAAGTTTTATGTGAATTTCCAAATTCTCCTAGGAGATGGGTAAAAGACGGTGAAAAGTTCAATAAAATATTTATATATCTAAAATTATTATAAACTGACTCCAATGAATTACATTGAACTTATATAGGTATTATGTATCTATTTTGACCTAAAATAAATTTAAATAAAATAAATAATTATTTAAATAAAAATTCGGTCACAACATTCATCAGATTGAGGTGAGGATGATTCATAAACATTCCAAATCACTTATGGATCGTTTTCCTAAAGTGTCAAAACAATATAAATGTGTTTTTTCAGTTTTGAGTATGTCACTTTTATTTTTTACTGAAATGTCATTTTAAACTAGAAACACACACTTTTGACTCATTTTGATCACATCGTGTATCAATTTGATGTGAAACTGATTCCTACATGTCAAGAATGAATTATGTTTTTTCCCTAAATTATCAAGAAAATTCGAGCATGTTTGATTAGTTTTCAGTGAGTGTCACTTTTTGAACTAAAATGTATATTTTAACCAGATAATAGACACTTTGAGTTATATCGGGCACATCATGTATTGGATTGAGGTAAGGATGATTCCTACACATCACAAATGACTTATTGATTTCTTTTGTAAAGTTTCAAAACAATATTAATGTGTTTTCTTGGTTTTGACTAGGATAGTTGTCCATTTTACTGAAATTGATTACAATTTTAAATAAAAAGACACACTTTGAGTCATACCGGTCACACCATGCATCAGATTGAGGTATGATTGATTCTTACACGTCCCAAATGACATATGGATCATTTTTCTAAATTATTAAAACAATATCAATGTGTTTTCTTGGTTTTGAGTATGTCACTTGTATTTTTTACTAAAATATCATTTCAAAATTGAAACATGCACTTTGACTCATACTGATCACATTGTGTATCAGATTAAGGTGTGGCTGGTTCCTACAAATCAAAAATGACTTATGAATAATTTTCTTAAATTATTTAAACAATTTGAATATGTTTTATTGGTTTTGATAAGGTCCACTATCCTTTTTACTAAAATTTATATCATTTTTAAATGAAAACACACACTTGAAGTCATACAGGTCACACCGTGCGTCATATTGAGGTGAAACTAATTCATTCACATCACAAATCACTTATGGATCATTTTCATAAAGTATCAAAACAATATAAATTTTTTTTTCGATTTTGGGTAGGCCAATTTATTTTTTTACTAAAATTTATGTCAATTTAAATAAAGACGCACTTAGAGTCATACCAGTCACACTGTGCATCGAATTGAGGTGTGGCTAATTCCTACACGTTCCAAATCACTTATGGATCATTTTCCTAAATTATTAAAACAATATTAATGTGTTTGATAATTTTTGAGTACGTCACATGCATTTTTTACTAAAATGTCATTTTAAACTGGAAACACACACTTTTGACTCATTCTAATCATATCGTATATCAATTTGACATGAAATGGATTCCTACACATAAAAATGACTTATGAATCATTTAATAAATTATAAATAAAATCCAAGAATGTTTTATTGGTTTTTAGTGAGTGGCACTTTTTGAACTAAAATGTCGATTTTAGACTGATAACAAACACATTGAGTCAGTTTTCTTTTTTTACTAAAATTAATATCAATTTAAAATAGAAAGAAGTACTTGGAGTCATATCAGTCACATCATGAGTCGTATTGAGGTGTAGATGATTCCTACACATCCCAAAGTCTCAAAACAATCCTAACTATCAATGTTACCATGATTTCTATTGATTTTATTTGTCGAACTAACAATACTGTATGAGTAACTTTGAACAAACCACATCAACTCAAAAAGAAGAATCCAGCTATATAAGAAAACAATTATTATTAGTAATACTAAAAAGAAATAAATTAAAAATAAATATGAAATAATACATTAATTTTATGGATAATGAATTTACTATGAAAACATCAAGATTACCTATGAAATTGAGAAGTGGCAGCATCGTTTCTCTTCCTACAAAGAAAGTGTGAGGTAACCTCAAAGAAAATGATAAATGCACCACTGTAGGGGTGAAAAGTTCTTGAGGGACAAGATTTTTATAGAAGTTTTGGTGCAGAAAATCATAAAATATGAACAGATCACCCCAAATCCAATAAAAAATCCACCTATATAAGAAAACAATTATTATGTGGGAAATACTAAAAATAAATAAATTAATATAAATATGAAATAATACATTAATTACGTGGAAAATGATTTTATTGTGAAAACATCAAAATTACCTCTGTAATTGAGTAGAGGCAATGTCGTTACTCTTCCTACAAAGGCAGTGGAGGTAACTTGAAAGAAAGTGATAAATACATCACTATATGGGTGAAAAGTTTTTTAGAGAGAATAATTATGTGGAAGTTTTGGTATAGAAATGCATGAAATATGGACAGACCACCCCAACTCAAACAAAAGAATCCACCTATATAAGAAAATAGTTATTTTGTGAGTAATACTAAAAAGAAATAAATTAAACATAAACAATAAATTAATTAAATGGAAAATGATTTTACTATGAAAACATCAAGATTATATCTGTGATTGAGTAGAGACAATGTCATTTCTCTTCTTGAAAAGGCATGACACATGGACAGAAATATTCTAAAATAAACAAACTCTACAAGGAATAATGAAAATCAAATCAGGGTTTCATTATATAATTTTTGGGTAAAATAGAGAAAGTATATCGTAACATTGATTTTACATATTTACAAAGGGTTTCCTTCATTGTAGTTTATTCTTATGAGGGATTGGTAACATCATCATGTGTAGAAGACATTGTCTACATGAGTATTCAAACATTTAATTTAGATTATGTTAATGTAGTAAGGAACATATAATATTATGAGTAAAAACATAATATATTAAAAAAAAAATTTACCTTCTCAATAATTTTTTTTAAGGTTTCAAGGATTTGGTTTTTCTATCAAGAATACAAATTCCCTCTTTTTGGTCCCCTCTTTGAGTAGGTGTGTGGTCCTTTTACTAAAATTGATGTCAATTTTAAATAAAAAGACACACATTGAGTCATATCGATCACACCATGAATCAGATTGAGGTGAAAAAAATTATTACATATTTCAAATTTATTATGGATTGATTTCATAAAGTATCAAAATAATCCAAATGCATTTACTTGGTTTTGAGTACATCACTTGTCTTTTTTACTAAAATATCATTTTAAACTAGAAACACACACTTTGAATCATACCGATCACATCGTGTATCAGTTTGATTTGAGACAAATTTCTACACATCAAAAATGACATATGAATCAATGTCCTATATTATCAAGAAAATATGAGTGTGTTTTCTTAGTTTTCAGTGAGTGACATTTTTTGAACTAAATTGTCAATTTTAAACTGACAACGGATACATTGAGTCATATCGGGAACACCATGCGTTAGATTGAGGTGAGGCTAATTAATAGACATCAAAAATGACTTATAGATCATTTAAATAAATTATCAAAACAATATGAATGTTTTTTCTCAATTTTGAGTAGGGAATTTTTTCATTTTATTAAAATTGATGTCATTTTTAAATAAAAGATGCACTTGGAGTAATATTAATCACATTGTGCATCAAATTAAGGTGAGAATGATTCCTAAATGTGGAAAATGACTTATTTATAATTTTAATAAATTATAAAATCAATTTGAATTCATTTTCTCAGTTTTTAGTACATCAAGTTTTTTTACTAAAATGCCATTTTAAATTGGAAACACGCACTTTGACCTATACTGATCACATCGTGTATCAGTTTGATATGAGATTGATTCCTACATGTCAAAAACGAATTATAAAATATTCCCTAAATTATCAAGAAAATATGATCATTTTTCTTTGTTTTTAGTGAGTGATAGTTTTTGAACTAAACTATCAATTTTAAACTAATAACATACACATTGAGTCATATCAATCACATTGTGCATCGAATTGAGGAGTGGATTATTCCTATATGTCTCAAATGACTCATGGATCATTTCCATAAGGGTGAATGAAGTACACCCCTCCTTAGACCTTTTTTTCAATCATATAAAACCACATCATTTTTTTAATAAAATAAAACCGTTTAAAAAACCAAGTTTTATCGAAAAAAAACAATATAAAAATCCTCAACCAATTATTTTATTAAAGTTTTATTTGAATACTTGTGGATAAATTCTAGGATAAAAATGAAATTAATTTATCATTAACTCTACCTCCACATAAAATCAAATAAATTAATTTTAGTAACATACACTCATCAACTGAAATTACATTGTAGCAACCCAAGACCCCCAGGTCATGCAACACTGCAGTTATGTATTCTGATTCTTCCATATCCACCATATTTATTTATTTCTCTCCCTTAAATCTATCATTTGTATGGTTGTGTGGAGATTTACTCTAGAAGTAATTTGTGGCAATGGAGGCATTGATTTAATAAATAATTTCAATGATGTAATTCTCACAAATGGGAGGCATTTCCCCTTTTAGACAACACAATGAAGTACAAGGGGAAATGCCTCCCATTTACTTCATTGTGTTCCCTAAAAGAGGTAATTCATCCCATTTGTGTTAATTACACCATTGAAACTAGTTATTAACTCGACACCTCCATTTACACTAACTCCTTCTAGAGAAAAGATTCACACAACCATAGAAACAATAGAGTGAAGGGAAAGAAAGAAATAGAGAGGGTGGAGATGAAAGAATCAAAATACAAAATTGCAATGCTACGTAACCCAGGGTTATTGGGTTTATATAGTGTAATTTCATATGATGAGTGTATGTTACTGAAATTATTTTATTTTATTTTGAAGTGTCTGGACCGGTGTGAATCATTGAGAGGGGGAGGGGGTGAATCAATGATCCCTTTAAATCTTTTTACAGATTGATTCTTTTCAATTAAACCTATATGGATGGTTAAATCCTTGATCCACTCTTCTTGTGTCTCTTAACCTTACCTCATATGATGTTATAAATATAAAGGCACCGAACACAAGGATTTACAAGGTTTGGTTCAAAGACCTACTCCTTGCTATGTTAGTTATTCCCCCCAACACATATTCTCCACTATAATCTTTTTATCAATTACAATGGTCGATACAGAGTCCCGATGTATCTCTACTGAGTCCCATAGGAGGGTCTTTATACTGCATCCCATAGTGTTACCAGAGTCCCATTGGCCTGATCCAGAGTCTCACTAAAGTATTCTTCTCCTCCCTGAATCTCACAGGGTTCTTCTAGCTCTCAAGTCACACGAGAAGCTTCCTTCTTTGAGTTATATTTGATTCACTATAGATTTATCTTATGCTCTTACCACATAGGCTTTCTAAATCACACTTGCCTATATGTCTCATCAATAATCTTCAACAGCCTTTGGTAAGGTCTGTTGGCCTTGCTCAATAAATCTGATCACTTTTCCGATCAGTCCTCAGAAAAAAAATGCTCAGAAAATTCTTTCTTCTTTTGATGAAGACCTTGCCTCACTAGGATGTGTGCCGATGTTTCACACAAACTCTTCAAGAATATTAATATGAAATAGTGATTGTGCACAATATCATCACTGTCTGTCTTCTTGGATTCTCAAACACTGCCAAGTCAGATATAAGATCTTCTTTAACTCTGTCTGGCTTCAGTCTCAAAACTCATTCACTTCATGCATGGATTGCATGGAATCCAAACTTCTTGTTTTGGATATATCAATGAATTATTCTCCATGCATGAGTTTCATGTAATTTCTTCTTCTTGTTTACACATGTTCACTAATAATCTTGATTCTTCCTTTTAAGTGTCTTCACGTGTGCATGTGCATGTATGCATGCATGCACAATCTCTTTATTCTCTCTTTCTTGTCTGAAAACCCCATTGGCTATAACGTTTTGATCACACACACTCTATCTTTCTTTTCCTCACTTAATATCACACTCAATTTCTTTTCTTTGGTTCTTTACACACATACACTTATTATCAAGTTTTGGTTTAATATAAGTGTGTGTTTCTTCAAACCTGAATGGGTATGATCATGTGTGTGTTCTTCTTTGTTTATTACTTATTCTTATTCACATGTGCACAAAAACTATATTTTTTTCGTTTCATGACATGAACTCAACCATGCATGCACCCTCACTTTTCTTCTTCTTTCACACACAATCCGAATGGTTATAACAAGGGTGTGTGTGGGTTACCCTTATCAAAAGTGCATACCAATGTGTACCATCCTCCTTATTCTTCTTCTTAATAGGGAAGTTTATGTGTCATGTATGCAACACCAAAAATCTTGGGTTTTTCTTCTTCTCTCAAGGATTTCAAGGGTTATTCTCTGTCACGCACACAGTTCATGTGGATCTCCTTCACAGATCCAAGGAGGTTCTTTTGTTATGTCTTCGCAAGAGCACAACAAGGGTGCGTAGGCATTTATTGTTTGTCCACGAAATCTTATTCACAAAACAGAGGTGATGGTTTGAGAAACATGTCTCATGTTCATAATTTTCCTTCACACAGAGGGTATGGATACTCTTCTTCTTCATAAGGAAGGTTTAAGAGTGCGTAGCACTTGTTGAACTCTTGTGGGATCCTCTTCTTCTTCCCGTAGCAGAGTTGTGCGGAAATCAAGTTGTGTGGTGCTCTGTTTTTCATAAAATGAGCGCCTCTATCAATATTTTAAACAACTCTTATTGGATTAGTGCTCCTATATTTATAGGTAGGTTTTAGGCCTTTTTTATGTTCAAATCTAGCATGAAATTCCATGTGATTCAATTCTTTGAATAGCTGATATCATCGGCTTTGAATATTTCAAACGTGGGATAATGGATATACCGAAAGTCTCAAGTGTTTACTTTTCAACAATGGGCTCCTCTTTCTTGATGTCATCCTCTCATGAATGCAAATAGGAACACATGAAATGCATATTACCAAAGCCTTCTAGCTCCATGACGTGTCCTTTCAACTCCATTTTCTTCGGCCACATTCGAATTCTTTATATCGATGCATGCATGAAAACGTAGTTACATGCATGGTATCGTGTAACTGAGTCGATCATAATGCATGGAAGTATGAGCTTAAATAGTGTATGGAGTTCAATCAAGGAGGTTTAGGGGATTCTATGATTCACTGGTTCACATCGGGTGGTCGCGGGTATCCACAGGTTGAAGACAACCTCGGTGAATGAGATCAGAAGACCATAGTTTAATTCCAAACCACAGAGATCATATGGATGGCCTGGATGCACGCGATCAATATCACGATTGATCGGATGATGGACCGCATTTCTTCGATGCATCGGATGGCTGAGATCACATTTGCATTTTTAAAAACCATCCCACATTGAAATGAGTCGCAGTTTGCAGCTTCTTTAAATAACAATATGTAGAAACATCGGCTCAGAATTCTCTTCCCCCCTCTCCTAGTGCCACCCTGCATCGGTGTTCTACAGGCATGCTTATGTGCCCACCTTTGCTCCTTCGGGCATGCTTCAAGCGCCAACAATGCTCCTTGCCGCATGGGTTAATCACTATGTGTGCTCTTACGGGCTTATACATGGCTCCCATGACCTATGCCTCTTGCGGGATGGCTTCGAGGCCTTCCCTTTGGGCACGGTAGACCCTCAAGTCCTGCATATTCCTTGGGTGAGGGCTTCAGCTAGCCAGCAAGGTTGGACCTACTTTTTTGGTAAAGTAATATACTAAGTACTTAGTATAAAAACTAAGTATGAATTCATCCTTAATATGCCAAACCACCCTTATTAATTCAAATCCCATGAATGATTCTTTTCTCCTTCAACTTCAAACATCATCCTTCTTTTCTTTTTGAAATAAAAAATATAAGATCTTCAATATTCCTCTTTTAATTCAATAATAGATTATGCATGGAACACTTATTCACCTCATGCATTAAATCATAATGCATGGAATCATTGTTTTTAGTGACATGTTCTCTTTTAAACACATGTCTTCTTCTTTAAAGATCAGTACAAAAAATCGTCTGTTTTAATTCACAACCTTTATCCAATTAGAAGGAATTGTATGGATATTCCAATTTCATCATGCAATAGAGTATTTCATGGGGTTATTCAAGTTTTGTAACAATGTATCACTTTGATAAAAGTCTATGAACTTAGGAATAGTTCAACAATCATCTGAATTCTTATAGAGAATGTCCAATAATGACATCCAATGTCATTTTATATTGATTCTCCAAATGTCCAAGCATGACATCCAATGTCATTTCATATTGATTCTTGGAAAAACTTCTCCTCTTCAATCATCATCATCACTTCATCACTACCTTTCCATACACATATTGACATCTTATTGACAACAAATGCAACACTATGCTCTACAATATCCCCCTTTGTATTTTTTTGTCAATATACCTTAGGAACACTTTTATAAGGGTCAATATGTGTTCCAATATTTTCCCCCCCTTATTGGAAACCAAATTAAAAGGTTTAGTGGGGTATTTTCAAAAACACTTTCTCTTCCCTTTAAAGAACATATTCTTGAACATTTTTGAGGGAGGGATGATGTCACATGGTTCACTTAGCAAAGAGACTTTAGTTAATAAACTCTAAGTATACATGGGATAACCTGATGTAGAAAAAAAGAGAGATATGACCAAGGTTTTCAATTTTGTCCATAAACAACCATACATGTGATATCATACTCAGAATGGTTCAATTCTTGACCAAGGGGTTATAGATAGTCATATTTATCAATGAAATTCTAAATCCTACGCATACTTCATCAAACATATTAAAAATTCAAGTGCAAAGATAAATCTTCCCCTTTCATCCCATCTTGTCATCAATCAAACACTTCCCCTTAATTGATATGATAAATACAATTAAGAACAAGGGATGAAACTTTTATTGGAATACCTCAGTTTTAACTTCTTGAGATGATATGAATTTAAGGATTTGTCATGACATAATCCTTGATATCATATCCTTCATATTTTCTCCCCCTCAAGGGGTGAAATTCCTTTTATTTAACCTGTTGTAACATATCATCAGATAATTTTCAAGATATTCATATTGATAATCTTTCAATATGGAACACTTCAAGTAATTATCAAATCATGAATTATGAGTCCAAATTGTTGTTCTCCACTTTTTTCATCCAATTTTTATCTTTTTAATGACCTTCACCTTTAATTACCTAAAATGTAAGAACATGTATATAACAAAAATATAATGGAATAAGATGGAACACTTTTGATCTTATTAATAGAAGCACTGGGGCTGTGAATTTTCTCTCAATCCAAAAACTCATTTCCTTGCAGCTCTAAAGTGTCTGGTACTCTTCATGCTGGTGTTTCTTCTCCATTTGACATTTTTATCTTTCATTGTCATCATGTACCCTTTACTTCCATTCACCTTCAACTTGTGTGGATCGTTTTCCTTTTCTTCTGCCAATAGTGAAGTAGCTTCCATTGGTGCATGTTTTTCAATTTTCAACATCTCCAGTTGGCCGGGTAAAATAGTTATACATTTGTTTTAATGATATCTATACTTCTTGAACCTTCTACATAGTAGTTGTGAGACACTTGGGTTGTCATGTGCTGACAAACTCCCATGAAATTCGAATTCTCCTTCATGTGGAATGATATGTTTCTCTTTTTCATTTGCATTAGCTTGTACTTCATCTCCAGCACTTTGTAGTTATTTAGTAATTTTCAATTGATTAGGCCAGATAACTAAAAAATCCTTAACATATTTTGTTTTGGAGCTTCCACATGGATTCTTCATTGTCTTCAAGTTACCTTTCTTAGGAAACTTATTAATATTGTCTTCAGGAATGTCTTCAGTCAATCCCATATTCTTCTGGATTGATTCTCCTTTTAGTTTCAGCTTGCTTCCATTCATTTCCATTGCTTGTTTTTAGTTGTCCATGGTATGATTTTTATTTCCACAATAGAAGCATCTTTTCTCGGTTTAAATTACATTTTTGGAATCTATCTTGAACTCCTTCTTGGGAATAGTCTCTTTCACTGTTTTCTTAACTTCAATGTTTTGCATATTCCCAATGGAATACTTTTCAAATATTTTTCCTTTTTTCCTTACTTTGTTGTGGTCTATGATTCCTATCAATATATTAATGAGGCATGGTAGGACTAAACCAAAAATCATCATAACAATGGCCAATTCTGTTGAAATTATCACAGAAGTCTTCAAGATATTCAAATTTGTTCTTGATAGAAAGATTCTTTTTCATCTGTGTTTTCTACCATTTCTTTGCAGGATGCTTCATTTCTTCACATATACTTTCCCTGAATGTAGGTCTTCCATAATTTTCATATGCCAACATATTATTCCATCAATCATTGGCCTGATTCCCAAACTTCCAATAACACCAACAGTATCTAACAAATATCCTTCATTTTCTTTTTGTATTTTTCTGGCTAGATTCAGTGCTTTTTTGTTTATTGAATTTTCTTTCCTTATTTGGAGAATAAATTTGGTAGTTTTTCTTCTTAATCATCATAGTATCCATACTTAAAATTTTTATGGATGTATTAACATTTTTATCAATCCACATCTTCCCAGATTTTAGCTTTGAACCTGTACTTACAGATACAACTGCATTAGTAGAAACCGAAATAACTGGGTTATGGGATACCTTCTTCTTAGAGGATGGTTCCATTGTATTAGAGGATGATATTATGTTCTTTTTAAAATCATATTCATCAATGAAAACTTGAGTGGAATCATCTCTTCTTTTAGCTATTTGGGAATTTTCATCTTAGAGTGATTGTTGATTCTTCAATTTCACCTCCAACTCTAAACACTTCATGTTAAGGGAGTTCTTCTAATCATCAACTGATCTCATCTTACTTTCCCAATTATCCTTGAGATTTATCATTTTTTCTTCATGGATATTTTTTAATTGTCACAAAGATATTTCAGGCTCCTTTACCTTATTAGCTCTGTCTTCTAGTTGAGAATCTTTGACAACCATAAAGACTTTGTGAAACTTTTAAAATGAATGGAAAGATTCTAAAAATACTATTTCAAATAATTCTTTCTCACAAACACTTACCTATTATTTTTTAGTGACTTCATCATATCTGTCATTGAAAAGAGAAATTTTTTCTTCTTTTTTCTTCACAAGTTTTGTGAGAGTGTTGGATAGACCAACCCTTTTAGCCAATTCCTCTTCCATGGAATCAAATTCTTCTTCTAGCTATAATTTTTCATCTTGAAGAGTATTAATGCTTGTAGCAATGTGTCTTTCCACTTATTTAGGGAATTTCTTCAGATGATCTTTGAGTGTAGTATGGAGATCACTAATTGATCTATAATTATCATAGTTTGATCAGGTTTCATCAGAAGAGTCATAATAATAAAAGGAAATTTCACATGTTCTACCTTTCATATTACCTTTAGTAGAAGGTGTCTCCCCATTACTAGTAAGATTCTTATTAATCTTCCATGCCTGTTTCTTCTTTCTGTTCTTATGAGTCTTGACAGATATATCCATTTGAGTTTGTTCACTCATCTCCTCAAATATTCACTTCATAAAGACTCTCTTAGATCTTTTAGAGGTAACATCGCTCTGATACCAATTGAAGTTTATAGATCAGTGTGAATCATTGAGAGGAGGAGGGGGTGAATTAGTGATACCTTTAAATCTTTTTACAAATTTATTCTTTTCAATTAAACCTCTATGTCTGGTTAAATCCTCAATAAAATCTTCTTGTGTATCTCATCCTTACCTTTAATGATGTTGTAAATATAAAGTCACTAAACATAAGGATTTACAAGGTTCGGTTCAAAGACCTACTCCTTCCTATGTTGGTTATTCCCCCAACACATATTCTACACTATAATATTTTTATAAATTAAAATGTTCTATATAGATTCCCATTGTATCTCTCCTAAGTCCCACATAAGGGTCTTTATACTACATGTCACAGTGTTACCAAATTCCCACTGGCCTGCTCCAAAGTCTCACTGGAGCCTTCTTCTCCTCCCTGAATCTCACAGGGTTCTTATAGCTCTCGAGTCACATGATCAGCTTCCTTCTTTGAGTTCTATTTGATTCACTATATATTGATCTTATTATCTTCCCACATAGGCTTGCTGAATCACACTTTCCTATATATCTCTTCAAGAATCTTGAATAGCCTTTGGTAAGGTCTGTTGGCCTTGCTCATAACTCTGGTCACTTTTCTGATCAGTCTTCAGTGCAACAATGCTTAGGAAATTCTTTATTATTATGATAGAGACCTAGCCTCACTAGGATGTTTTCCAATGGTGAATACAACCACTTTAATAATATTAATATTCAAGATTTATCTTTCATGATTTCAGCACTGTATGTATTCTAGGATTATCAGATACTGTCAACTCTGATATAAGATCTTCTTTAACTCGGTCTGGCTTCAGTCTCAAAACCCATTCACTTCATGCAAGGATTTCATGGAATCTAAACTTCTTGTTTTGGATATCTCAATCAATTATGCTTCATGCATGAGTTTAATGGCATTGATTATTCTTTTTTACACACATGCACTAACAGTATTGATTCTTCCTTTTAAGTGTCTTCACATGTGCATGTGCATGTATGCATGCATGAACAATATCCTTATTCTCTCTTTATCATGTGAAAACACCACTGGGTATAACCTTTTGAGCACACACACTTTCTATTTCTTTTAATCACTTAATATCACACACAATTTCTTTTCTTTGGTTCTTTTCACACACATACTTATTATCAAGTTTTGTTTTAATATAAGTGTGTGTTTCTTCAAACCCAAATGGGTATGATCATGTGTGTGTTATTCTTTCTTTATTACTCCTTATTCTTCACATGTTCACACACACTGTATTTTATGTTGTTTACATGAACATGAACTCAACCATGCATGCACCCTCCCTTTTCTTCTTCTTTCACACACAACATGTATGGGTATAATAGGGGTGTGTGTGGGTTACCCTTCTAAAAAGTGCATACCAATGTGTACTGCCCTCCTCTTTCTTCTTCTCAAGAGACCAGTGTATGTGTCATGTATGAAACACCCAAAAGCATGGGTTTTTCTTCTTCCCTCAAGGATTGTGTGGGTTCTTCTCCTTCATGCACATGGTTCACATGGATCTTCTTCACAGATCCAAGGAGGTTCTTTGGTTCTATCTTCGCAAGAACACAATAAGGGTGCGTAGGCACCGATTGTATGTCCGCGGAATCTTCTTCACAAAACAGAGGCAAGGTTTTGAGAAACCTATCACATGTTTGTGATTTTCCTTCATACATAGGATGTGGATTCTCTTCTTCTTCTCCAAGAAGGTTCAAGAGTGTGTAGCACTTAATGAACTTCTATAGGATCATCTTCTCCTTCACATAGTAGAGTTGTGCAGAAACCAAGTTATGTGGTGCTCTGTTTTTTAAAAAATGAGAGCCTCTCTCAATATTTGTAATAACCCTTCTCAGCTTGGTGCTCCTCTATTTATAGGTAGGCTTTAGGCCTTTTGCACATTTAGATATTATGTGAAACACCATGGGATTCAATTCTTTGAATATCTGAGATCATCGGCTTTAAATATTTCAAACGCTGGATAATAGATTTTCCGCAAGTCTCGGGTGTTTCCTTTTCAAATGTGGGATCCTCTTTATCGGTTTCATCCTCTCGTGCATGCGAAGAGGAACATATGCAATGAGTATTCCTGAAGGCTTTGATCTCTATGAAATGTCCTTTCAAATCCATTTTCTTTTGCTACACTCAAATTATTTATATTGATGCATGCATGAAAATGTAGTTGCATACATGGTATCGTGTAGATCATTCGATCATAATGCATAGAAGTAAGAACTTCAATGGTGGTTGGAGTTCAATAAAGGAGGTGCAGGGGATTCCCCGGTGCACTAGTTCATGTCAGGTGGCCGCGGGTGTCCAAAGTTTGAAGACAGCTGCAGTGGATTATATTTGACCACCATAGTTCAATACCGAACCATAGAGATAAGATGGAAGGCCTAGATGTGCACAATCGATCCCACGATTGATCAGACGGTGTGTTGTGGCGCAGAGCCCGGCGCCGCAGCGGAAGAAGTCATTGCAGAAAACACACAAGAGGAGAAGATTTCACCCGAAGGCCTTTTATCACCTGAAGAAATTTTATACATACTCACCCGAAGGATTTCCACACCACACCTGAAGTCATTTTTACAACTCAACACACAATACCATGAACATACCATTTTTTTTGTACCGCCAATCATCGCAACCGGGACACGCCGCTTGATCTCCGCAACCAAGAGGACTTTCGATACATGGCATCTTCATGAATCTCTTTGCACGTCGTTGTCGAAAATTCTCTCTCCATTGTCGCACGTCATCATCTTCAAATGCACACTTTCATTCTCCATCATAGACATGTCTTCATCGCCATCGTCATCACCTCTGCTTCATTCGTTTTCATTATCTTTGCTTCGCACCGGTTACCGCTAACGCAACAACCACTTCCTTCTTTCTCTCTTGGCGGCTACATCTTTTCCAGTCCACATACCAAAACATGCTACCACATCTTCTTATATAGAAACCCCACCCATATCTCCATTAAATGCGGTCAACATTAACAATTACATCATTATTCCATCAATTAATATTGGGAATAACTCTTCATTAATGTTGGGAGAAAATCCTCCATTAATTTTGAGAAAATCCCCCCATTAATAATTTTCTCTCTCCTCATTATTTAAATTTTAAGTCAATAACTCCCAACAATATCTGCCTTGATTTAAAATTCAAATACTCAAAAATTCATCTCCACCATCTGGGTCAATTTGATCGCCAACTCCACCAAGCTCCGAATGTCACCAAATGAACAGAACATGCCGCATGACACCTGCGGCGAAGAAGAATTTCGATATTATAGCAAAACCGCTGATACCTCCATCATTTCCGATGACATCCGAGTCCTGAGTCCTTGATAAGATTCTCCACCAGATGTTTGACACCATTTTTTGCAACCGAACACTTCAACCAATCCCTCTGATACCACTGTTGGGGTGCAGAGCCCAGTGCCACAGCGGAAGAAGTCATTATAGAAAACACACAAGAGGAGAATATTTCACCTGAAGGCCTTTTATCACCTGAAGGATTTACACACCACACCCAATTTCATTTTTACAACTCAACACATGACACCATGAACATACCATTTTTTTTGTACCGCCGATCATCGCAACCAGGACATGCCAGTTGATCTCCGCAACCAAGAGGACTTTCGATACATGGCATCTTCATGGATCTCTTTACACGCCGTCGTCGACAATTCTCTCTCCATTGTCGCGCGTCATAATCTTCACACACACAATTTCATTCTCCATCGTATACACGTCGTCATCACCATCGTCATCGCCTCTGCTTCATTCATCTTCATCATCTTTGGTTCGCACCGGTTACCGCAAACGCGGTAACCCCTTCCTTTTTTCTCTCTTGGCAGCTACATCTTTGCCAGCCCACATACCAAAACATGCTACCACATCTTCTTATATAGACACCTCGCCCATATCCCCATTAAATGTGGTAAACATTCACAATTACATCATTATTCCATCAATTAATATTGGTAATAACTCTTCATTAATGTTGGGAGAAAATCCTCCATTAATGTTGAGAAAATCCCCCCATTAATAATTTTCTCTCTCCTCATTATTTAAATTTTAAATCAATAACTCCCAACATGGTGGGCCACATCTCTATGATGCATTGGATAGCTAAGATGACGTCTTTTTTTAAAAAAATCATCCCACATCAAAATGCACCGTGGTTTGCAGCTTCTTTAAATAACAAGTCGTGGAAACCGCAGCACAGAATTCTCTTCCCCCCTCTCCTAGTGTTTCCTTGCACCGGTGTTCTGCAGGCGCACTTTTGTGCCCACCTTCACTCTTTAAGGAATGCTTCAAGCACCCACTATGAACCTTGCTGCATAGAGTGATCACTATGAATGATTTTGCATGTATATACACAGCTTGCATGCCCTGCACCTCTTGCGAGTTGGCTTCGAGTCCTTCCCTTTGGGCGTGGTAGACCCTCGGGTCCTGTATATGCCTTGGGTGATGGCGTCATCTGTCCATCATGGTTATCTCTATTTTTTGGTAAAGTCATATACTAAGTACTTAGTATAAAAACTAAGTATGAATTCATCCTTAATATGACAAACCACCCTTCTTCATTCACAGCCCATGCATTCTTCCTTTCTCCTTCTTCATCTTAAAACATCATCCTTATTTTCTTTTTGAAATAACAATTCCATGATCTTCAATATTCCTCTTTTAATTCAATAATATATGATGCATGGAACTCTTCTTCACCTCATTAATTAAATTATAATGCATGGAATCATTATTGTGAGTGATATGTTATCTTTTAAACGCATGTCTTCTTGTTTGAAGATCAAAAAAACAATTGTTTGTTTTAATTCACAACCTTCATCCAATAAGAAGTCATTGGATGGATCTTCCACTTTCATCATGCAATAGAGTATTTCATGGGGTTCTTCAAGTGTTGTAAAAATTTATCACTTTGATACAAGTCTTGGAACTTAGGACCAGTTCAACAATCGTCTGAATTTTTATGGAGAATATCCAAGCATGACATCCAATGTCATTTCATATTTATTCTCCAAATGTAAAATCATGACATCAAATGTCATTTCATATTGATTCTCTAAGTGACATAAGCTTTGGAACAACTTCTCCTATTGAATCATCATCATCACTTCATCACTACCTTTCCATACACATATTGACATCTTATTAACAACAAATGCAACACTATTATCTTCATATTTGACATGGAGGCAATGTTAATGATGAATTACTTTCATTTTTATCTTAAAATTTATTCACAAGTATCTGAATAAAACTTTAATAAAATAATTGGTTGAGGATTTTTTTATATTTTTTTGTTCGATAAAACTTGGTTTTTTTAATAGTTTTTATTCTTTAAAAAATGAGAGGGTTTTATATGATTGGAAAAATATGTCAATGGAGGTGTGTACTTCATTCACACTTACCTTGATAGGCAATAAACCTGAACAGGGTTAATACCTTACACCATCAAAAACTATAAAATAGAGGTCACTCCTCATTTGATACATAGATAAATAAAGTGAATCTAACTAAATATTATATATATATATATATTATTTTTTAGCCCTCTGTGAGATAGTTTTTTTAATAATCACAAATCATGTTAATTTACAAATCATGATAATTCACATATTTTTTTATAACTAATGTTAATCATGTCAGTGAATATTTATAAATGAAAAAAATATGTCACATGGTATAATATATTTCAATAAGTCAATAAATTATGGATATTTGTGTTTTAATATATTTATAAATGTATATTTACATGCAATTATGAATTTCACTTAATCTGGTATTGTTCTGTATAAGATATACACTTTATAATTTTTTCAAAGTCTCTGACACCAATTGGTTCAAAGGATTCACCGATGGATGAATCACTGATGATGACTCATTGATCGAAGAAGACACTGATGTAGGACTCTCACCGATAGAACAAACGACACACCGATGGACAAGTCACAAATGACCGGTCACATAGATAGTTCAAAGGACTCACCGATAGAAGACTCACTGATGGGAGACACATCGATAGTACAAAGGAATCACCGATAGGAGACTCACCGATGGGTGACAAATCGATAGTTCAAAGGACTTACCGATGGACAACTCACTGATGGGTGATGTATCGATAGTTCAAAAGACTCACTGATGGGTGACGCACTGATAGTTCAAAATGAGTCACCGATGAAAACTCACTGATGTCCGAATAGAATGATAGTATAAATGACTCACCGATGCCCAGAATCACTGATACTGATGGAAAGGACTCACCGATACAGAGATTCATCGATGTCGATAGACTGATGCTAATGACTCACTGATACTTATGACTCACCGATAGTCATAAAATATTTTTTTATTTTATTAATTCAACTTTATATCTAACAGTCATATTTAGAAAATTTAATGCTTATGACATTAATTAATGTTGTTTGTAGGATATTCATAGGATAGTACGAGGTATATGCACATGGGGAGATCATTATTTCTGCTGGACCTTGAAGGATAAAAGGATAACAAGTTGGATCATTCAAAGATACGTAGAAGAGTATAAAGAAAAGAAAACCTAATAACTCCTGCAACTCTTGAACATAATTACAAAACCCAAGAACTCAAAAGGAAAAATATACAGAGAGATCAAGAAATCGAGCTAAACCTGCTGAGCTGACATGAACATATTTTGAATAAGAATATGAACATATTATACTCCTGGAAGCCAGAACACAGAGGATTTGACACTCTATTTTGAAGTAAACTTCCAAAAAATGACTCAAACTTCAATTCCACTTCATCAAACAAGTCTAGATCTGCACTACATAACACACAGATCCTTTTAAACCTTACTCTATATCTTTAGCTCTGTTGTGTTCATTTATTTACATTTCTGAGTAGTGTGTATATATGTCTATTACTCACACACACTGACTTCTGTGAATAATTGGAGGATACTTGTTATCCTTAATCTCATGCTCTATTTATCTATTTTTATCCCATATAGAACTATAGAAGAGGTCGTGTGTGACTTGTTTGTTGTTTTTACCATGAATAATTGTGGTAGAGGTCAAGTGTTACCTAGAAATCCTTGAGTGTTGTTGTGAACCCTGATCTAGGGTGTGGATCAAACTTGTTTATTAATTTTAACTTCTTGGTGGTGTTTGATCACCAAGTGGAGAGAACGAAGTCTCGTCTTGAGACTGGACCTCTTATTTTAAATTCCATTATGCCTATTGTTATTTTATTTTACTATGTTTTATAATAAATTTCATTCAAACAAAGTCAAACTCTAATGATTAGTTTAGAAAGTGTTTATAAAAATTTTGAACCAGTAGTTTAGTTTCAAAAGTTATATTGATATTTAAATTAGTGTAGCTGATAACTAATCAATCTCTTGAGAAATTAATTAAACATTCATGACTCTTATAAATTCACTACAAACTGAATTGGATTATATTTTTAATTGGGGGAAAATTTTCAAAGAACCAATATTTAACAGAAATTTTTAGAGGAACTCAATTCAGCCCCCTCTTGAGTACTCTACTCTGACCAACATTTGGTATCAGAGGGTTTAGGAAGTTTTCAATTTTCAAAGTTGTTTCAAACTTTTTCAACTGTGATTTTAGTTTTATTTTAATATCTTAAAATTTCTATTACTTCTAAATTTTTATCTCGTGAAATCTTTTCCAAAAATTATATCATTGACAATATATTATAAGGAGATACTACAAATAGACCACCTTTTTTCAATGGAACAAATTATGCTCAGTGGAAGCTTAAAATGAAAATAAATTTATAAAGAATGGGATTTGAAATATGGACTGCTATTGAAAGTAAATATGTACTCCCTAATACTGCTAGAAATATTTGGGATAAAGATACCAAGATATCCTATAATAATAACTGTAAATATATGAATGATTTATATTTTTCACTAGGAGATGAATAATTTAATCACATTTCTATATGTAAAACTTATTATGAGATTTGGGATACTTTAGCTGTTTCCCATGAGGGAAAAACTAATGTGAAAGAGATGAGATTAAATAATTATACTATTAAATATGAAAATTTCAAAATAAATACTGATGAATATATTTCTGATATGTATCTCAGGTTTAATGAAATTGTGAAAAATCATTTCTTTAGGAAGAGCTATAACAGTAAGGAGAAGATCATGAGGATTTTGTGATGCTTACCAGAGAGATGGAGAGGGAAATCAATATCCATAAGAGAATTGTGCAACATTGATAAACTTCCAGTAAAGGAACTAATTGTAAAATTAATGATGTATGAAGAGGAACTAATGGTGAATAAAGAGGAGGAAGATCCAAAGAGAAAATTTTTAGCCTTCAAGACTACCACTTCCAAGAGCAAAGACAAAGAGAAAGTTCAGAATACTATTGAGAGCACAAGTAAGGAAGAATCAGCTTCAGATAGTGATGAGGAAATGGCCCAGTTGGCCAAGATATTCAGAAAATTTTATAGAAAGAAAAATTTATTCAAGAACCCAAATTATAAAGGAAAATATGAGAACAAAGGAAATTGGAAAATGGATTGGAAGAATCCTGAAAAATTAGACGAAATATTTTTCTATGAATGAAAATAGAGAGGGCATGTCAAAGTTGGATGTCCTAAATTAATGTATAAAAAGAAGTATGAGTATAAATATAGGAAATATAAGAAATCAATAAAGGACACATGGAGTTCATCTGAGTACAACTCCAGTGAATCTGCTTCTTCTCAGAATAAGAAAGAAGATTTTGTAAACATGTGATTTATAAAAAATACCACAGAGGTACTCTTAAACTCTCTTATACCTAATGACTATTATTCTAGCGAAGAATATGAATCTGAAAATATGAAAAATGATGAACTATTTGAGTATTGTAATATGCTAAAAGAAACTTGTAATGAACTGAAGGATAATTATAAATCATTAAATAAATAGAATTCACTCTCTATAAATATTAAATATTAACTTACTATTGAGAAATATAAAAATGAACAACTACTAAAGAAAAATAATGACCTAAAGTTATCTAATGATCAATTAAAGTAGGATCTGGAAAAGTTTTCCGATGGTGAAAACACACTTACTCAGTTACTTGGTAAACAGATAGCTCCTATGTATTCTACTGGAATAGGATATCAATCAGGACACATAAATTTATCTAAAACACATTTTATAAATAAATCTAGAAAATCTGCTTCTCTATCCAAAAATAAATATTTTACTGCAAGTTTAATTTCTAAAAAATCTTTTACTACGTTATGTTTTTCTAGACCAAATAAATTTTATTTTTCAAATACTCTACATTATACATATAGGAAACTTATAATACAATTGTGGGTTCTTAAATCCTTTATTACTAATGTTTCTAGACCTAGAAAAATATGGGTACCAAAATCTTTTCTTGGATGATTTTTTTTGTAGGTAAACTGCCTAAAGAGTTCCTGTAGAAATATTTGGTACTTGGAAAGTAGATGTTCAAGACACATGATAGGATATTACTCAAGCTTCAATAATCTCATCAAGATTGATGGAGGACATGTCACATTTGGTGACAATGGTAAAGGAAAAATCATCGGCTTAGGAAAGATTGGTAACCCTAACTCTATTTCAATTTCCAAAGTACTTTATGTTGATGGATTAAAATATAACTTTCTTAGAATATCCAAACTATGTGATGATGTATTTAATTTCAAATTTGAAAATGATTAATTCCATGTTTTTTATGCCAAAAATAACTTAGTATTTACTACCCTTAGAAATGATAATGTATATGCTGTAAATTTAGACACACTAGAATCATAGAATGTTTCCTACCAAAGTGACTTTCACAAAGAGTCTTGGATCTGGAACAGAATACTAATACATTGTAATGTACACTCTCTTAGTAAATTAACCAGAAAACTTTTAGTTAAGGACCTTCCCAAACTAGAGTTTCTAGATAATAGAGTGTGCAATCATTGTCAAAAGAGAAAGAAACACAAAATCTCTTTCAAACCAAATAAATAAATTAAAACTTATCAACCTCTCGATTTGGTTCACATGGACCTATTTGGACCATATAGAGTTTCAAGTATTAATGGGAATCACTATGTTTATGTTCTTGTAGATGACTCCTATAGTTATACTTGGACCTTTTTCTTAGCTCACAAAAGTGATTCTTTCTCTCATTTTACCAAGTATGCTAGGACTGTAGAAAATTTTAGTGGTTTTAAAATTAAATATCTAATAATTAACCATTTATGTGAGTTTGAAAATCAAGACTTTTAATCTTTTTTATAACTTAATGGCTATAGGAATAACTTCTCCACACCTAGGACACCTCAATAGAATGGTGTAGTAGAAATAAGAAATAGAACTTTATAGGAAATTACCCAAATTATGCTCAATGAATATGACCTACCTATTTATTTTTGGGATGAAGCTGTTAATACATCTTGTTATATAATAAATTAAGTCTTAATCATACCTATACTTAAGAAAACTCCTTATGAGTTGTTGAATAATAGGAAACCCAAGGTAAATTATTTTAAAGTGTTTAGTTGTAAAGTTTATATTCTAAATACTAGAGATAATATAGATAAATTTTCCTCTAAAAGTGATGAAGGAATATTCTTTGGATATTCAACATCAAGAAAAGCAAATAGAGTCTTTAATAAAATAACCAAATGTGTGGAGGAATCTATACATGTCAATTTTGATGAAACAGATCCACATAAACCTAAGACCTCGCTAGATAATATTGAAGAGGATATGTAAAATCTAGACATTAATGCAAAACCCTATGAACATCCTATAAATGAATCTGTTAAAATGTCCAGTTTTGGAAATGCTCCATATTCTAGCCATAATGAACCAGAACCAAGTGATGAACCTGAAATAACTAGCCCTACTTTTACAAGACCAACTACAACCCTTAAAAATCATCCCTTAGATTTTGTTGTTGGGGATTTAGACAGAGGAACACAAACTAGAGATTCCTTGAGAAATCAGGTTAATCATCAAGCATTCATGTCACAACTTGAACCTAAAAATATCAATTATGCAATCAATGATGAATTTTGGTTGATGGCTATGTATGAAGATATTAATCAGTTTGATAGAAATAAAGTTTGGAAGATTGTTGATAGAACAAAAGATACATTGACCATAGGAACTAAATGGATGTTTAGGAATAAAGTATATGAAGCTAGAAATATAGTTAGAAATAAAGATAGATTGGTTTCATAAGTCTATAATCAAGAAGATATAATTTATTATGAGGAGACCTTTACACCAGTAGCAAGGCTTGAAGGAATTAGAATCTTACTTTCCTATGCAGCATACTTAGATTTCAAACATTATCAAATGGATGTCAAAATTCAATTCTTAAATGGTTATATAATTGAGGATGTTTTTTTAATAACTCCCAAGTTTTACAAATCCAATTTTTTCAAATCATGTTTTCAAATTAACTAAAGCATTATATGGTTTGAAATAAGCTCCAAGAACTTGGTATGATAGGTTAAGTAACTTTCTTATTTCTAAAGTTTTTACAAAATTAGTTGTGGATCCTAATTTATTTATAAAAAGAATTTCTAAATATATTTTAATAGCTCAAATATATGCAGATAATATTATTTTTAGTTCTTCTAAAAATTATTTGTGAAAATATTTTTCAAAAATGATGAAAAGTGAGTTTGAAATGAGTTTGATGGGTGAACTTAAATATTTTCTTGGATTTAAAATATTTCAAAAAAATGAAGGTATTATTTTAAATAAAAGTAAATATACTAAAGATATTTTGAAATGATATGGATTTTATGGAATTAAAAGTAGTGAAACACCTATGAGTTCTACTTGTAAGTTGGATCTTGATGGAAATGGGAAATCTGTTGATCAAACCACTTACAGAGGAATGATTGGGAGTTTACTTTACTTAAGTGCTAGTAGGCCAGACATAATTTTTAGTGTGTATATGTGCAATATTTCAAGCAAACCCAAAAGATTCACACTTAAATGTTATTAAAAGAGTTTTCAAATACCTCAAATATACAACTAATTTAGTATTGTTCTACCCTAAAGGACAACCTTTTTATATGGTTAGTTATTCTAATGATGACTTTGGTGGATGTAAATTAGATAGAAAGAGAACCTCTGGAACATTTCACTTTTTTAGAAAGTCTCTAATTTCATGGTGTAGTAAAAATAAAATTTTTGTTGCATTATCAATTACTGAAGTAAATTACATTGCTTCTGGTAGTTGCTATGCACAAATTTTAAGGATGAAACACACTTTATTAGACTATGTATTTGAATTCAGATATATCCCTATAAATTGTGACAATGAAAGTGCTATTAACATTTATAAAAATCCAGTTTCTAATTCTAGAACAAAACATATTGATGTAAGACATAAATTTTTGAGAGACCACTATCAAAAAGGTGATATAAATCTTGAGTTTATTAGGACCGAACATCAACTTACTGGAATTTTTACCAGACCCTTAAACTCTAAGAGAATGAGCTACTTTAGACATGAACTAGGAATGATAAATTTATAAAGACTCTCTATACGTATACCTTTAACAATTAAATTTTTATGTCAAACCGATCAGTGTGAAACCCATCAATGTGAAACCGATCGTGTTAAACTGATCAATGTGAAACCGATCATGTGAAACTGATCAGTGTGAAACCGATCAGTATGAAACCGATTAGTGTGAAACCGATAGTGTGAAACCTATTAGTATGAAACCAATCAGTGTAAAACTAATCTTTTGAAACTAATCATGTGAAGTTGATCGTGTAATACCGATTAGGTGAGACCGATACTGTCAGAGTGAAACCAATACTTATAGGGACCTTTTAGTAAATCTGTTTTTATGTATATTTTAAGTAAAATGATATAGTTTCATTTGTTTTTATTTTACCATTATTATATTTGATATTTTTACATAGTATAATTCCTAAATGATAAAATTAAATTGATCCGCACTACTTATACCCTTCGTCCTTTCACTGCCCACTCTACCTTTGAACCTTTAACCTTTCGACTCCCTTCTTCAAACCCGAACCTTCAGAATTTCTAGGACAAAGGGTGCAATGGAATGACCAAGTGAATCATAGTCAACCAAGCGCTAGAAAGGAGAATCAATTAGTTCCACAAGTTCAGTGAATCCGGAGTTGGGAAGTCATGTAGTAAATCTTGAGAAAGAAGTGTTTGTCGAATGGTTGTTGTCGAGCAAGTATCTTTTGATAAAAGTTTTGGAATCACAAGGGTGGATTAGCTGGTTTAAAGAAAATGAGAGACCTTTCTATCCCAAGTTAGTTCATCAATTTTATTTATATCTAGAAATATTTTTTGAAGGAGCTAAGGAGGCTCGGATGAAATCTGTGGTAAAGGGAAAAAAGATTTCGTTTTCTTCAAGAGAGTGGGTTGAATGCTTGAAAATGCCGCATGAGGGCATATTTGATGACTACTGGGGTAACATTCCACCTAATTAGGATTTATTTTCTTATGAAAATGTGTTGAAATAGTTGACTGGGAATGAGGATTCAAGGAGACTAATAGCTTCAGAATTAGATGGAGAGGCCAGAATGCTATTCAAATTTATCCAACTCCAAATCTTCCCAAGGAAGGGAGATTTTTCTTCCTTAAAGTATCATGATGTTTTCTTGATTTATTTATTGAATAATTAGGTTAAAGTGCACCTATGTAGGTACCTTATGGTACAAATTTTTTAAATGATCAAACCATCTAGAAAATAAACTTTTTTATATTATCCTAGGATTATTTCTGCAATGTTGAAGAGGTTAGGATGTGTAGAAAATAAAGATGAGGTGAGTACTGCTTGTAGTGGCTTCTTCCTGCACAAAGACATCTATAAAAGGATGAAAATATTTTGGAACCCGTGGAGGATGATTTGGATAGTAGATGAGGAGAAATTTTATAAGGATTATCATCCTATAGATCATCCTACCAGACCAAGGGATCAAGATGATCCGGGTCTTAAACTAGGTGACCAGGTTGTGTATTCAGATGAAGAACAAGCTGGGTCTAAGCTGGAAAGAGAATAATGTTCTACTATAGATGATAAGATTGACCCAGATATTATTGAAATCCCTAAAGAAATTTCATAAGTACCACCATCCCACCATTAGAATTACCTTCAAATGAACTCTTTTTAGATGATGAGGAAGATGAGGAAGAGACTAAAGTCTATGGAGTTAAAGGTTATGTGATAATGAATGATGAGGAGGAGGAGGAGGAGGATTATGATGATGATGAGGATTATTATGGTGAGCATGTGAGTGAATCACTAAAATATAGACAATATGTAGTCAGTTCAGGTGAGGAGTATGTGTATAGAGATGATGATGAGGCTGGTAGACATGATGATGATGATCCTGATGTAGAAGTTGATGTTGATGGTGTTGATCACGTTGAAGGATATGTTAGACATGAGGATGGACATGATCACCCTAATGATACTCAAGGCATCATTCCAGAAATTGCTAATATTATGGCTGGAGGTCAAGAGGAAGAAGCTGAAGTTCATATTTTACCTATGCTTGAAAATGAGGGGGAGCCTCAAATGGCTGGAGGTCAAGAGGGATAAGCTAAAGTTCAGGTTATAATTATTCCTTGGAAAGAGGGGGAGCCTCAAAGGAAAAGAGTAAGAAATGATATTGTGGATCTTAGAGATTATACTTATTCTGATGAGTGGAATAGAGATCCAGGATATATCCTATTTGGTATGGATTATGGTTCATATGAGGAGATGGTATCTCTTCCTGCTCCACAAGCTGATGTTGAACCAACTACTCCTACTTCACTTGATTTTCCTACTAGTGATGAGCCAGTTACACCTTCAATGCCTAGTGACTATGTCACCAAGGCTGATATTGAACAATTCAAAGTTGATGTATGTGAATCTGTGAGATCATCTATTGAAGTCAGAAATGAAGCTTCTACTTCTATGAGTATTTCAGAGTCATATGATTATAGGATTGAAAGAATCGTAATTCAGGATATATAGCCCAATCTAATCTCTATAGTTGAGATCATTGTGAGAAATAATCCAGTGTTGGGAGAAGAAGTGAATAAAATGAAACATGAAATTGTGTCTCTATCAAATGAGTTTAGAACCACATTTTCTGGAGTAATGGAGGTTCTTAGAAACCTTGTTACACTTCTATAAAATGTATATTTGAAAATGTTGATAGAGGATATTGGAAAAATGATTTCTGGTGCATCCAATTATAGAGTTACCAGGACTTCTTCTAATATGGGTTCCTTTAGGATTGTGATAATATAAGAGCACAAGTTTATTCAGAATTAATTTGATAAATAGACCCTTTCCAAATTGCAAAGTAACATTGACCATGTATATAACATGGTGAGACAATGTTCAAATGAGGAAACTACTGCTCAAAAGGAGATCAGAGAAAAAGTCGACAAGTATTTTTCTAAAATCTACACAAAGCATGAGTTGAATAACAACTTTAAATACTTGGATGAGAACCTTAGGATACCAACAGTGATAGAGGAATTCAAGAATAAAGTGAGCCAATTGAAAGATTTTACACCCACATTGGTAAAGTTCATAGAAAACAAGGAGGATTTTGAGAAGGCCATGCAGTATGGGGGTGAAATCATCACTAGTTTTATTAATCATTTGAAGCCTTACCTGTATGTACAGTCTAAAGATATAGTGGTCCATGCATCTACTTCCATCAGACCTGGTTCACTGCCTCTTGCTCAGATGTCAGTGTCTCAAGCTTTATCTTAGACCAGACCAGTGATCCAAGAGTATCCTCCTAGTCATATTCTGTCAAAGTAGAGACCAAGCCTTTCATATACTATTCATGCATCCATTACTATACCTGGTGTAACCATTCGACCAACCCTTCCTACATCCACACCACCACCTCCTGACCCCACTATTGATCCTTCATACAAAGGGAAACCTCCTCAAAATCCCAAGCCTTAGTTGTGGATCATTATTTGATAGGGATATGTACTTTTATTTTTTTTGACTATCTTTTGATGTTTGTACTCTTTTGTACTTTCATAAATATCAATTTGACTTCCATGTGTTTCAAGTTTCTTTGTGTACTTTTTCTTAATCCTTTATGTTTCTTTTCACCTTTTTGATAATCCCAAAAGGGGGAGAACAACTCTAGAATAGGAAATATGGCATGTAATCAATAGAATATATATATATATCACAACTCTGATATAAATCACTAAGACTGCTCTAATAAAACTTACTAAGGGGATCATGAAAGTGATTTGATATAACTCTCTTGTAAGAACCTTCTATATATGCTCTGCTAAAATTATTGAGGGGAGAATAAAAGGAAATAACTTGTAGTTATATTGAGAATTCACTCTCACTATTGATATGCTAAGCCAAGTCGTTCTTATTTTTTAACATCATGTATAACTCATTCGTGCCATGATTTGTGATTATCAAAAAGGGGGAGATTGTTGGACCCTTTGTGAGATAGTTGTTTTAATAATCACAAATCATTCCAATTTACAAATCATGATAATTCACATATTATGTTATAACTAATGTTAATAATGTAAATGAATTTTTATAAATGAAAAAATTATGTCACATGGTGGAATACATTTTAATAAGTCAATAAATTTGGGATATTTTTGTTTCAATATATATACAAGTGTATATTTACATGAAATTATGAATTTCACTTAATCTGGTATTGTTCTGTATAAGACAAACACTTTTTAAGTTTTTCAAAGTCTCTGACACTGATTGGTTCAAAGGAGTCACTAATGGCTGACTCACTGATGAGGACTCACCGATCAAAGAAGACACCGATATAGGATTCACCGATAGAAAAAACGACACACCGATGGACAGGTCACTGATGATCGGTCACACTGATAGTTCAAAGGACTCGCTGATAGGAGACTCACTGGTGTGTGATGCACCGATAGTTCAAAGGACTCACTGATGGATAACTCACTAATGGGAGATGTGCTTATTTTTCAAAGGACTCACTGATGGATGACTCACCGATGGGTGATGCACTAATAGTTCAAAATGAGTCACTGATGACGACTCACTGATGCCTGGACAGACTGATAGTAAAAATGACTCACTGATTCCCATAGTCACCAATATCGATGGAAAGGAATCACTGATACAAAGAGTCATCGATGCCGATAGAGCGATGCTAATGACTCACTGATACTTATGACTCACTGATATTCATAAAAATTGTTTTTATTTTATTAATTCAACTTTATATCTAACAGTCATATTTAGAAAAATTAATGCTTCTGACATTAATTAATGTTTTTTGTAGGATATTCATAGGACAGTGTAAGGTACATGAATATGGGAGGGATCATTATGCCTGCTGTAACTCAAAGGATAAAAGGATAACAAGATGGATCATTCAAAGATACACAGAAGAGTATCAAGAAAAGAAAACCTAAGAACTCCTGCAACTCTCGAGCATACTTTCAAAACCTAAGAACACAATAGGAATAACATACTGGGAGATCAAGAAATTGAGCTAAACCTGCCGATCTCACCTGAACATCTTTAAAACAAGAAGCTAAACATCTCATACTTCTGGAAGCCAAATCACAGAGTCTTTGAAACTCTGTTTTGAAGTCAACTTTCAGAAGAGGACTCGAACTTCAATTCCACTTCATCAAACGAGTCCAGAGTTGCACTACATAACACAAAGAGCCTTATAAATCTTACTCTACATCTTTATCTCTATTATGTTAATTTATTTACATTTCTGAGTAGTGTGTGTATCTATCTATTACACACACACTGACTCTTGTGCATAACAGGAGGATACTTGTTATCCTCAATCTCATACTCTATTTATCTATTTTTATCCCACATAGAACTGTGGAAGAGGTCGTGTGTGACCTGTTTATTGTTTTTTCAATGAAGAATAGTGGTAGAGGTTAATTGTGACTTGTAAAACCTTGTGTGTTGTTTTGAACCTCAATCTAGGGTGTAGATCAAACTTGTTTATTAATTTAAAATTCTTGGTGGTGGTTGATCACCAAGTGGAGAGGACTAAGTCTCAGCTTGAGACTGAACCTCATGTTTTAAATTCCGTTGTCCCTATTGTTATTTTATTTTACTATGTTTTATAAGAAAAAAATCAAACAAATTCAAACTCTAATAGTTAGTTTAGAAAGTGTTTATAACAATTTTGAACTAGTAGTTTAGTTTCAAAATTTATATGAATATTTAAATTAGAATAGATGAGAGCTAATAAATCTCTTGATAAATTAATTGAACATTCAGGAATCTTATAAATTCACTACAGACTAACTTGGATTATATTTTTAATTGGTGGAAATTTTCAAAGAACTAATCTTTAACAGAAATTTTTATAGGAACTCAATTCACCCCCTCTTGAGTATTCTACTCCAACCAACATTATTTATAATATTTAAATTTATTTAAATCTATAATATATTATTCGATGTATATATATTATACTATTTTTTTAATGAAACTAAAAAATACTATTAATAATAATTTTTAAATTATATTAATTATAAATAATTATTATTTTGGGTAATTGTGTATAAAATATAATTATTTAAATTTTGGAAAGTTTAATTATTTCAAAAAAATGTATATATAGTTACCTAATTTTATTATTTTGAAAGTAACATGAGTTTACAATATTTTATTGGTTATTTAGGTATAAATTATATTATTGTTAATTAAATGTATATATAGACCTAAAATGTATATATAGACCTAAAATGATGAATACCTAAAAATAATTTTTAATATATAGAATTTGATAACTTCTATTCTATTTTTTGAAACAAATGGTGTAGAAACCTAAAGATTCTTGGGAGGCTATCTAATATGCATTGACCAATCCTTGAGATTCTTGGGAGATCCATAAAGAAGTTGGCATAAAGCAATAATACACATCAATAAGATATATCAGAAAAAAGGATAAAAACACACCAACCCTTACAACGTCTATCCCATACACATTTAAATATATATATATATATATCATGGAATTTTTAATACACATAATTCAAAAGAAAATGAACATTTAAATATAATTTTTACGGAAAATAAATATAATCCCTTCTTAATTTGGAAATCCAAAACCAGAATTTCTGAATAAACAATTATAAAATCACCCTTACATTATAAGTTCTGAAAACGCATATAAATAGATAGAAAGATATATATTTATATATATATGTATATTTATATGTATATATATCTTTATAAAATAAATTTAAATTGATAAAAATATGTGTAACCCTTACAATAGAATATCACAACATAGTAAAATAAATACAACACCATACTAATTTTGAAAATAGTGATCCATTTAAAATAAATAAATATGGGATCACCATTACTAATATTTCTCTTAAAATAAAACAACACAATTATAAGAAAATAAATTTTTCAAGAAAACCCCTTACATCAAAATATTAAAACAGAATTTAAATAAATAAATTTATTTACATGAATTGCATAAAATCAGCTTCTATTACTGCTTCAGACCATCATGAGACTAGGAATTGGTTTTCTAAATCAATTTTCTCAGAACCTACAAAGGAAATTGATTCAAACAGTGAAGAAAGATGAGGTATCGATGTAGAAAAAGAAGAAAATTGATTCAATACAACAATTTAAAAAGATCAAAATAGGATATCCAAAACAGTAGTCAACCAAAAAATAGATCATAAACAAAAGAAAAATAGAATACAACAACTAAAGAAAAAATACAGAAATAAAATCAGAACCTAAAAAGGAAAATAATAAATCCTCAGATCTAGATCTCAAAACGACAAATACAGAAAGAAAATCGGAACCTATAAATGAAAACACAATCCTACCTCGCTAGGTAGAAGAAAATATGAGACCCTTGGATCCAGATATCATTTTTTTTCTTCCAAAACCTTAATTGAAACTGAACACCAGATGTCGGATGATGTTTGAGCAACTGGAGGTTGTGGTTTGAATGATCCAAGTGGGTTTGTGTGATTCGAGATTCAATTCACCAAGGAGGAGCACTAATAATGGTGGCTTCTGTGGAAAGCTTCTGTTATCATGATGGATTTGCAACAGGTTAGGTTTTTTTAATTAGATCAGGACACTTTTATTAGTATTTTTTTAAAAGTGTTGATAAAGAGTCCTTTTATCAATGCTTATTATTTAAGCACTGATAAAATGCATGTTTATTAGCCCTTTTTTAGCACTGATAAAGGTAGGTCTTTAACAATGCTTATTACTTAAGCACTGATAAAGTATTTATAATTATAATTATAAATAAAAAAAATTGCACATATATATATACTTAATGAATATATATAAATATAAATATAGTAAATATATTCCATATTTAAATATATTTATTATAATTTTATAATTATTTAGATATATAGTTATTTATTTATATTTATATAAATATTTTTAAAAATATTATTTATATCATTATAAATATTTATATAATTATACATATATTTAATAAATATATATATATATAGTAAATATATTCATTATTTATGTAAATTAATTATAAATTTAATATTTATTTAAATATATATAATTATTTATTTATAATTATATAAATACCTTTAAAAAATATTTATTTATTTACAATTATAAATATATAACTTTATAAATATAGTATACACATTTTTAAATATATTTATTTATGAATATATTTATTTATAAATATTTTTTTATAAATATTTTTTACAACTATTTTTTTAACATTATTAATGAATATCTAATTTTAAGTGCATGCGTGTTAAAAATGGGTGAAATTGAACAAATTAAAAATAAGTACGCTTTAAAAATATTGAAAAAATGGATAAGTTTCATGTGTGTGCATTTTATATAAAAATGCATAAATTATGTATATGTGAAATAAATATGACACACATTTGATCTATGTTAAATTGAAAAATCAAACGACATTCAATTATATGTCCATTACTCTATGCAATTAGTCTATATTTTAAATTCATATTAATTTTTAATTATAAAGCATTATTCACTAAATATATGACTATTTAATGTAAAATGCATAAATATTTTGTAATATATAAATCATATTTATATACATTAGTATATATCTATATATTTAATATGTACTATTTATTAATATTATCAATAATCATCTAATTAATAAAATATTTAATATTTGGCACAATTTTATTATTTTTAATTTTCATTTGTTTAATTTTCATTTTACATATCTATAATTTATATATAGTATAATCAATTTATTCATTTTTATCAATAATTATTTAATTAATAAAAAATTTAGTATTTTTTAATAAACTCATTTTTTATTTTTTATTTATTTAATTATTTAATTTTATTTATTCAGACCTTTATCAGTGCTAAATAAGCACTGATAAAGGATTCCTTTATGAGCGCTAAACATATAGCACTGATAAAGGGTATAATTTATCATCACTAAAAATAAAGTGCTGATAAAGGGAAACTTTTATCAGCACTAAAAATAAAGCGCTGATAAATGGTACCCTTTTTTAGCACTAAAATAAAGTTCTGATAAAGGGGACTTTTATCATCATTAAAAAAAGAGCTGATAAATGGTTAAATTTATCAGTTCTTTCTTTAGCACTGATAAAGATGTCATTTATCAGTGCTTTTTTCTAGCACTGATAAATACTAGTATTGTTAAATGCGGGTTTTGTAGCAATGGTTTGTCTTTGGATGACTCGTGTGAAGTGCATGAGGGACATCAAACATGTATTTCACTTCAGTATTCTCCTTTTAATCTTGGTTCTAGCCCTTTTATTGAGAATTCCTTACATTTTTCAATATCAGTTTATCTTGAGTCTTGCGTGATCTAGGGGATATACAGTATGTTCTTCACACACCTTTCCAACAGTCCTTTGCATGATCTATGAATGATCACATGAAGTACCTTATGTATGGAGCATGATTTCTCAGGCTATTCTTCAATATATTACCTAACAAAAGACTTTCCAGTTGCAAGATCAGCCGCTCTGAGAAGTCCGATCTAGCCCTTGCTTCTAGGAGCCCAGAGGCCAATAGTCAAATTTTCTAGATACCAAACCTTTCTTCACATTGGGGTGTGGAATTTATAGGCATCCCCACCTTGATTGTTTTTCAGTTTGTGTAGTGTATCTAGCACAAATCTAGGATGGAGTCAGCAAAGGGATCTGGAACCACACAACTTCACAAATATCTAATATAGACTACTATAAGGGTGTCGCCTGATTTTCAGTGACTGTGAGTCCCTCTCTTCAACACCTCTGTTATTGGATTATTTCCAATTAATGGGGACTTGTTTGATCACTTAGACATGACAAAGTAATTTCTTATTGTCATTATGAAATTTCCAAGGGCCTTTGTGAAATTCACATGCCTTTTAAAAGGCACCCACAAGATGTTGGGTGACTTTTCCAGAAGTCTTGCGAGACCAAGTTGTGGACTTCTTGTGTGCATCATAAGTGTTTTAAAACTGCGAGAGCTCTCACCTCTTTCATTTTTAACCCCTTTGTTTTATGTGAAAAAGGTTGGGATTCATGTGAGTTTTCATGAGTAATGTCAAGGAAATTTACTCATTTTTTTAGGATGCCTTGTATAACCAGTATGGGTCATATGGGGGTGCATGAGCATTTCATGGAAAAATCCATCTGTTTTTCTTTAGGGTACCAAATAGAATTGCATGGTTTCCAGGACATATCCATGGTTTTCCATGTGATGAGGATGACCATCCAGAGGGTGTCTATGATATGAGTCAAACATGTCTTCAGGGACTCATTGGGCCTTGTGGATCTACAGGGGTGCACCACATGTCTTTCAGAAACCGCAAGTAGCTTTCATCTCCCCTCCTTTTATCTTCTTTGTTTTATTTCACAAATGCTTGATGTTTTTGAGATTTTTCTTGGATTTTATCAAGAATAATTACCCTTCTCATTAATGATGATTCATATGAACATTATGACCTCTAGGGGAATCCCTCTTTTGGGAACCCTTCCTCCCATTTTTATAGGATTTTTAAGTTGGATTGCCAAGTGATTGTTGAAAACAACCTGTGTGGCCAAGGGTAACTCATCCAACTATCACCAACATGATTACTAGTTTTCCAAATAACCTTCGCAAAAATTATAGGGACTCATTGAAATGGGGCTCCATGGGTACCATCGTAGGTTATCCATTGCACGTGTAATATTCACACAACCTTATAATGGTCATGAAATCGTGAGTCTATTAAAGGTTCACGTGATCTGTCGGTCTTGACTATCTTCCTCTTCCCTTTCTTTTGTGGTGGAAATAATACCCATATTCAGGTATTTCTTCCCTTGTGAATTTTTTTATTCTCATTTGGTAGGAGTTAACAAATCCCCCCCTTAGGATCCACATTCTTGGGGACAAGGATTCAGTTTTGAGGAAAGTAAATACCCTCCAGAGTCTTTAGCGATGTCATGAATCAGTGCCTCAGGTCAATATTGGTCTGTTTGTTGATGCTTGGTATTAGTATAAATTCCCTATATATAGGAGCGGTGGAGAGCAATTCATTACACTAAACACCACTTCCCAGATCACTCTCACCCTTTTTTATGTCCCCCACCTCCATCACAAGTCCATTCTGTGGATCCTAATTACAAAACCTTATTCACGAGCCTTCATCATGAGACATATCCCACAATACCTACTTCTTCTCAGGCACTCTTCTAGTATGAATATGATCCCTACTTCAGTAATTATTTTTTGAACTTCAAATATGAGGTACTATGATGGTCTTGAGGGTTTCACAAGGCCTGAAAGTTCAATCATTTTATTTGACCGATTCGTGTGACCATGTTCAGGTCACATGATCATAAGTATCAAAAGGGTTCATGTGATTACATGATGCACTACAGGTATTATATGAACCATGAATCCTTTGGATATCAGGAGATTCAAAAATCCTTTATACGATTCACAAATGCATTGTCGATTCATGCAATGTGCATGATTCTGCTAGAACTTTTTTGCTTCAATCTTTGATAAGATCTTATATTATCTTTTTATGACATGTTCCACTTACTTATTTTTAGATGGATTCTGGTTCTCATCAAGGTTCCTTAGCTGCAGCTAATCAAAGAACCATGATTTCCAGGAATCTCAATATCAATCCCCCATATTGTGTATATACTAATACAAAAACCTGAATAGGTTCCTTTCATCTGACATCAATAATTATCCCTTATCTCATCAACTTCATTTTTATGGGTTTGGTTTACTAAATGATTCCTCTGTTACTCCTCCAAATTTTAATCTTCCATCCCATTGGGTGTCTGATTCTCTTGATTATGTTTAGAAAACAATTGTTGAGGATGGTTGGCTGGTTACATCTTGATCCCAGAGTAGTCTTGTCTATTGGGAAACTATCCTGTAGGTCTGGAAAGTCGTGATTTTACCCAAAAACCTATCATTCAAAGCTATTCAAGTATACTTTCCTCTTATTTTAATAATCCAGGTGGCGAATGGTACTCAAAATGGGATATTCATCCTAACAAAAATTTATCTGATGAGTGGGTGTGACCTTTATGGGTTAGGAAAAGCTATTTATAGTACAATAATGACTTATACTGGGTTCACCTTTATGAATCCATATGGATATATTAATTTATAGTTTATCGCTAGACCGATCTCTTTCAAGAGATGATCAGTCCTTGGTGCCCTAGTACCAAGACATTTCATGTGTCCCATGGTGAAGTGGGTATCGACTTATGGGACATCTATCATTTGGGTGGAATTATTCCCCTTGGAGAAATGTATGATGAATTTCTCCCTATTATGGATGTCTTAGACAATCCTCATTAGACCCCAATTTTGGAAATGGAGATGATTTTTATTATAAGGGATAAATCCAAGAAAGATCTAACAATGTTCTTGCTTATTTCTTTCAAGGACTCAATCAATATTTTCCTCTATAGTAGTGAAGTTAGACCATCCCCTATTATCCCTCATCAGTGCCCCTGTCAATAAGCTTGTGATAGTGATGAATCACATTGAGACATCTTGGAGGATAGATATTATACCTCCTGGGGATATTATGTGAACTTGGAGATCCTTTATAACTCAAGACTGATAGGTTTTATAGCCATGTTCTTGAATGGGTGGCTTCTTATGGCTAGGGACACACGTTCGAGAATCTGTGATAGCATGTTGGTGATGTCAGAACGACTTGCAGAAGGGTGATGTCTTAACTTGGAGGTACTATTCCTTGCATGACTTTACCAAATTCTAGGACATATACAATAAGGTATCACCCCTTACAGGATCAGTGGTCCTCTCAATTCCTATTTAGATGGATAGGGGAGCATTTCCATTATTATGAATATTACAACGCTTCCAGGATCCTGGACACCATATCCCATCCTAGATTATTGAACATCTTTGGGGTCGAGACAATGTATCTAATATCTTCTGTGGTTGAGGACACACTATTCCATCCTAACATGTTTTATTTTACCCCCTTTCATGCACTGACTAGGTAATCATTGATTATGGAAGCTTCTCCCTTGATGAAAGATCTTAGGTGATCTCCCTTTGGGATGGGGTTCTCACAGCTAGGGTGGATGAGTTGGTCATATGCAATCCCTATACACCATGTCAATTTTCTCATCAATTCAACTAAACTCAAATGGTATCCCCTTCCTTTGTTAGGTGTTTTAGGGGATAGAAATCCCAGGTTTATCTGTCAATTTTGGAATATGCTGACATGTGAAGACATCGAGGATGAGATTATGATTCTTTCTATTGATGCTTCTTCCACTTTCTTTACCCAATATTATTCCTAGGATTGGGTAAAATTTTATCTAAATGGTTTTTTGAGAAATTTATTCCTTCATGTGGAAAGGAATTTTCCTTGAAAATTCCTTTGTTAGATCCAATTATGGAATTGATTAAAGATCTAGACAAGACGTCGATAAGGAGAACTCATTCAGGTGACAACTACTCAGATGATGAAATGGATTCTGTAGAGAAAGTTAATCCTTCAACACAAGATATGGATGATGTGTGCATTTATAGAAGGTAATGTGGGGTTCTTATCCTGTTTTGGCATTGATTCGACTGGTTATTCATCCTTATGTTGCACCCACCTTGTTGGTATCAGAGGCTCAGACACGTCATATGTTGATCTGGGAACGTAGTCACATCTTGATTACTAATACCCCTTTATAAATTTTCTATAACCAAGGGGAACACCTTAAATAGTTAGTTCATGAATTAGGGGTAGGTGAATTCGATCGACAACTATTGTATAAATTTATACAACTAATTGTCATGGCCCAAAGAGACTTGTCCATAAAATAAAGGGATCTACATGATATTGTTAATGAGGCTTCCCTTTTTAAGAAAATTATGGAGATGATAGAGGCATTGGAGTAGTTTCATTAATTATTATATGAACTACAAGCTCAGATGGATGCTTGGACTACGTAGATATAGAGATATGAGGAGATTATTGCTCACCTAAGGTATAACCTTTCAACATCATCATCCTCATTGTCCACTACTCAGAGGAGGGTTGAAGAGTTGACTACTCTGATCGAGGTTCTTCGTCCTAGGGTAGAAGCGGAAGAAGAGGGGAGATTGGTACCCCAATTCTCAATTGATGCCTCTCTCCAGACTCTTGTAGATATTTCCAATGCAATCGACCATCTTTTATCATGACTCGACTTTTGTATTGCACTCCATTTTTTTATAAGGCCTCATAGAGACTTCGAAATGTTTAAATTCCTCCCTTATTTTTATATTGTGAATGAATGGATTTTATAAATCCTCTATAATACTATTCAACTTTCTTCACTTCATGATGTGTATGATATCTTGTCACTCTGATGTTTTGGGAATCACAACCAACACCCATACCTTGATTTATATCTAAATGACTATGAATTCCTGGAATCAAATTTTGAAATTCTAACATATTACCTCTATGAGATTCTTGTGAATTCCCACCATCATGATATTCTTTATTGATAATATGTTCCATATATCTTGAAATCACCTATCTTGAAGTGGGATCATCTGGGTAGGATATATTTCCTAAAGGGTGACCGCTTTGTATCTTTGTATAAAGTGATACGCTTTTGGATAGAGTAGCTCGATCATGTTAAGACCATGTAGTGGGCCTCGTAAGATCTCTCAGGCTAGATAATTTCCATGAACTTTATTTTATAGTATTTTAACTCATACATTTCATCTCTTTATTTTAAGGTCATTTAGCTCATACCTTCTCTGTATTGTATTTTAAGGTCTTATAGCTCATACCTTTAGTGTACTATAGTTTAAGGTCTTCTAAATCAGACCTTTGGTGTACTATAGTTTATGGTATTATAGGTCAAACCTTTGGTGTGCTGTAGTTTAAGGTATTATAGCTTGGACCTTTTGTGTACTGTAGTTTCAGTTCTTCTAGCTTGGACCTTTATGGAATATGGGATTTACAGACCATGTATGAATAAAAACACTATGGGGTACTCAGTTATTCCATGGTGCTTCTAGGGATCATGAGGATTGGAGTTCCTTTCTTCCAAGGATGTGATGCCTTTAGTTGGTGGGTAAATCCTTTATTCATTGATATCATGGCCAATGAAAGATTATCTTCACTCTTTTCCAAGGGATATGTAAGATTTATAGAAGGAAATATGGCTAAGGGAGAAATAATAGGGATACTAAGACCACCTTGATAGTTGGAGTGTGGGTGATATAAATCATAACACAAAAGTTTGAGTCTTGTGAATATGGGATGAGGTAGACATGCTGGATATGTCCTGTAACATTTTTTGATGTTCAGTTCTTCATTGATATTACTGAGGTTCACAAGGATTAGAAGATACTCTATTTAAAGGAGGATATTTGAACACCTAACTTCATCATATAGATGTTTGAGTCTTTACAAATCTATCACGACCCTTGGAAAGAAGTGGAGATCAGATTTGATTGGCCATTCTATCAATATATAAGTGATTTAATACTATCTAGGAAGGGTTATAGAACCCTAGGGCAATCCAACTCTTATGTTATGAATCCCAAGACCTACACCATGTGGTTTTGAATCATGAGGTGTGGGCCATCAAAGGTTTGAGAATGAATTTCTGCATTACAACCTTAAGAAAGTGTACAAAACATGGTGATGCAACATCAAGGATGTCAGATCTGATTGAATAGTCTGGTATAGATATTGTAAAACATAGTCCAAATTACTTAGGTCATGAGTAAGGTATGGGTAATTCACACTAGGGATATCTTAAAACACTATCAGGTGCTTAGTTCCACTATAATGATGCTAGGTACACAAGAATTATAAATCCATTTATATCATACCAATATGTCTCTGGTTGCTGATTCTAAGACCTTCTGCATCGATAGCATAGTCAAGAAGAGAGATCTCTTTTCTTATTCATGGGAAATGAAAGGTTTTAAATGACCCAAGATGCTTTAAATCATGAAGTGTAATTAATTGAAAATGTATGATCCAAGAAGGGTTCGAGCACCCTAAAAGTTGCAATGCCACATAGAGAACATATTATCATGGTGAGGAAATGTGACAAAACATTGATCTAACTTTTTCCTGGCCCAAGGGGTCTAATGAACATAGCTTCGATTTTACTAGGGTTGTAGAGCAGACCCTATGAGCTTTATGCTTTTTATGTGTGCCCTAATTTTTTCCTAAACTCTATATATGAAGAGTTTAGAAAGTGAATACTTTAATTTTTCTCAAGATTCCATTTATGGGTTTTCCACTGGAAAAGTTTTTTGTCTCTTTTTCTGGAAGTTTAATTTCTTGTGATTTGGACTATTATAGTCTAGAGTTTAAGGTCATACAACTTTAACCAAAGTGTGGGAAGTTTAATTCATAACTCACATGGACCTAATATAGGAGATGTTACCCAAGAGACTAATTAGGATACCTAGGGTCAAGATTACTTCAACATACTTTCAAGCGTGAGGTGGAAATTTTTTAAATCATTGCTCGAGTTCATAAAATCGTGAGAAATGATATGGGACAATCATACCAAGTATGTACCGTAGCACCCTAAGATGTTCAGTTCCTCCTCAGTGATGTTAGGCTCACGAGAATTAGAAGGCCCTTTATATTGGACCAAGATATCACCGGTTGGTGGGTCTAAATCCCTTGGCCAATTGAGAGATATCTTTTTTCCCTTTCAAGGGAAATGAAAGGATTGAGGAAACCTGAGGCATATAAGACATGAAGTGTGGCACATTGATTGAGGTTCTTTTAGAAGATGGTGGATAAACCCTATACTATTGGTTTACTAAGGTAAGTATCTTGTGGTCCTTCTATAAGGTAAAAAATGGGAGATGGTATGAACAGTTTAACATCTTGTAGTGGGGATGTATGTTGTGAAGTTTTAATGTAATGCGAATAATAAATTTTACTTATAGTTTAACTTCATGTGGTAAGGATGTATTTCTGTGTATTTTATCATCATGCAGTAAGGAAATTTTCCTTATAGTTTAATGTTATGTGGTAAGGATGTAATTCTGTGCAGTTTATCATCATGTGGAAAGGGTGTAATTCCGTACAGTTTATTATCATGCAGTAAGAATGTTGATCCCCCAATGTGAAATGGTGGAATCATGGATGGGGCTATAAATGGAATTATGGGTGTCACTACATATCCCATGGTGATGGTAATCAATCAATACATAGTTATTAAATGAGAAACTCTCTCTTCACCTATATGGCATGTATAGAGAGGTGGGAATTGTTTCTGTTGGTTGTTATAAACGGGCCTAGGATTAGAGTTCTAGGCGTCACTATGTATACTGTAATGATAAGAATCAATTCACATGTAGTTATTTAAGGGGAAGTTCATTTTAAAATCATGCATCATGGATTAATATTGACCGTTGTGAAAAGTGGTAACATTTCATATGGGCTCAAGGATGGATGTTTGGGCATCACTATGTATATCATGAAAACTGAGAATCAATCCATACATAGTTATTGAAATCCCATGAAGTTTATCATCATGCGGTGAGGATAGAGGTGAATTGACATGAATCAATGGTAATATTTTTCTTGGGACCAAGGGTGGAAGTTTGGGTGTCACTATGTATCTCATGAGAATAATAATCAACCCACTTGTAGTTTTTAAGAGACGTACAGTTTAACATCTTGTGGTGAGGAATTATGGTATTCCTTTTAAGGTCTTGTATTCAAGACCAAGATAAGCCTATCGAAGCTCATATGCCTTGTTCGTATAAGGAACCCTTGCCAAAATTCCTAAGGCCACATGAGCTATGCTTAGTGTGATAAACAAGGAATGGAAAAGGTCCCATTTGGAGGCATTTAAGATAAGGACATGGTAATTTTGTATCATGTGGTGGATGGACCAAGATATAGGATCAATGTGTCCCTACGTATCTCATTGAAAATGATAATCAATCCATACATAGTTCTAAAGATCCATTCATTTTAATGTTATGCAGTAAGGACTTGGGTGACTTGGAATGAATGAAGATGGATATTATGGATTCATGCAATTTCATGTCACGCGGTAAGGACATTGGGTCACCCATCATAAATGGGGAAGTTCTTGATCTATTTAGTTTTACATCATGTGTTAAGGACATTAGAACACCCTATGTGAAAGGAAATTAATCCTATGTCTAGGCCCAATAATAGGGGTTTAAGCATCACTATATATCATGTGAGAGAAGTAATTAGGCCATGCATATTTCTAAAGAAATCATACAGTTTAACATTATGTGGATAATATGATCTCTGTACAGTTTAACATCATGTGGTCATGACATATTTTTTGCAGTTTAACGTCATTTACTCAGGGTGAATTATGAGGATTACTCTAATATGGATTCCCTTTATGATTAAATATTATTCAATGTATTTCTTGATAAATCTCACATTGGTGGGTGGTGTGATGTGATCCCCATCCATGGTGGAAAATGAATAGGATTTATAATTATATAACTTATGTATTGTGTAAGGTCCTCCCCACTTGGGTTCCAATTTCATAGAATTCTTTCCTAGTATCATTGGGGTTCTGTAAGATAGCATCAGTTATCCTTATAGGAATTAATAGAGGCAAACCTTTTTATTAAAGTCACATTATAACCAATTTTGATGGGCCTATGGGTATTGAAATGTGCACAATCTATTCTCATCTATCCATTATAATTCATCAAGTCACTTTTTTGATTTCTCATAATCTAAGAGCCTCCCGCAAATGGCTATTCATAGTGAAGTAAATTGGACTTCTATGGGTAATACTACCTTAGTCTGTTACACTAATGAATATGGTGTTGCCTATGTGGTGGTATTCATGGTGGTACGGTAGGCCCATAAATCGTGGAAGAGTTTATCCGGGAAAGACTTATTATCCTTGTTCACCATCTTTTGGAGTATGTTCTATGGAGCCTTATTAAAGGAATATATATATCAATTTTTTTATTCATGATAGTTTGATGAGTGGTTGGTCTTGATATTGTACTCTTGGTATAGCATTTTCAACTCTGTGGAACAGAAATTGATGTTGTTTTCCATCAATATTATGTGAGGGACTCCAAACCTAGTGATGATATGGGACTTCATGAAGTTGATAATATTATATATCCCAACATTCTTGAGGGGTATTTCCTCAACCCATTTGGAAAATAAGTCAGTAGTAGTAAGGATGTAATTGAACTACCTAGATATGGCTGGGGGATATGGCTCCAAAACATCCATCCCCCAAAAAGAAAATAGTAGGGAATATTTAGTTTCATGTAGAAATTCTAGGGGTTTATGGATAAAGTTTTAATGAATATAGAATGCATTAAATTTCATTGTGAATTCCATGTAGTCCTATATCATGGTTTTCTAGAAGTATCCCAACCTCCTGATTTGGTGGGAGATCCTAGTTTCAGATTGATGGGAACCACAAAGATCCTGCATGGACTTCTTATATGACGACAAAACTTTGTCCTTCTTCTATTTACCTGAGGATAATTTCATCAAATACACATTTTTAGATGATTTTTTTCTAATTTGGACTATCCTAAAGAGTGAAGATTTCTTCTTAGTTCCAACCATTTTTCCTTATGGCATGATCTATTGGGAGAATCCCATTTTGGAGATAACCAACTATGGGATCCATCAATCCAGGAGTGGTTATTGGTTCTTCATGCTCTGGGTTAGTGCTACCCTGATTGATTTCTTCTATATCACATATGATGATTTATGAGACCATTATTTTATGTGTGATATGTAATATTTCTTTCTCCAGATCAGAGTTGGCCAGGACAGTGGCTGCATTATCCATTTTATTTGCATGAGCATTCTATGATCATGGATCATGATGAAATGAGGGATCAAAAGGGAACTCTGCCATCAATTCCCTGACATAGCCAATGAGGGGGGTGGAATTATTATTTTTAATGGAATATTCACCATTGATATGATTTTTCACCAACTCTGAATCCCCCTTGATATTTAGATAGGCTATGTGCAGTTTTAAGGCTAGTTCCAACCCAACAATAAGGACTTGGTATTCTGCCTCATTATTGGGGCAGCCTTCAAACAGTGAGAAAGAGTAGGGAAGAACTTCTTTGTTTGGAGAGACAAATAAAATCCCCAGAACAACTTGTTTGAGCTTCAGGTTATCCATTCTTATGTTGACATGACTTAGAGAGCCACAATCAAAGTACATATCCCATGTTTGTGGAGTGTTATGGGCAGATAAAACATATTTATCTAGGATCTTAGTGTCTTAAGGTGTATTTTCCGGGGTAGGATGTGCTACGAGAAAATCATCCAGGGCTTTCCCATTCATTGAATTCAGTGATATGAATTGGATGTCATATTTTTTCAGAATGATTGTCCATCGATACAACTTATCATTCAACATAGAGAGACCAAGGATGTAATTGAGTGGATCAATACAAGATACCAGGTGTATTTTGTGGTGCTACAAGTAGTGCCTCAGATTTTTCACTACAAATATGAGTAAAATAAAGTTCTTTTAAACATCATAATATCGAGTCTTAGTACCTAGCATCATCTTACTGAGGTAGTATAGACTATTCTCACTCCCCGCATCATTTTTCTATGTGAGGAGGGTTCCCAATGAGCATTCTATGGTGGAAAAATATAATATGTGTGTCCTCCATTCCACCGGTGACATCAGAATCGATGGGTGTTGGAGATACTGCTTGAGATTTTCAAAGGATTTTTTATAATCATTGTCCCATTGGTAGGTGATTCCCTTCTTCATTATCCCGGTGAAGGGGAGATCTTTTCCAGTCAAATTGGATATGAAATTCCAAATTTATGTGAGTTTCCCTTGGATTACCCTCATTTATTTGTTATTTCTAGTAGTTGATATTGGTAAGATAGAACTATTATTTTTTGGGTTGACCTCAATGTTGTGATGGCGTACCACAAATCCAAGGAACTTTCTTAATGTTGCCTCGAAAGCACACTTCAGTGGATTCATCATTAGACTATGTTGTCATAGCTTGTCAAAAATTGTTTCCAGATCTGTGAAGTGATCACATCGCTATTAGAATTTAACAACCAGATCTTTGACCTAACACTCGACTATCCATCCCAAGAATGGTTTAAATATGTGATGCATGGCACGCTGATACGTAGCACCAGCATTCTTTAATCCGAAGGGCTTGAACTAATATAAGAAGATCCCTCAAGGAACTATGAAGGTGGTAAATTCGTCATCTTTAGATTCCATATTGATCTAATTGTACCCCTAGTACCCTTCCATGAAGGAAAGGTCTTGGAAGCTAGCAGTTGCATCGATCAAGTGTTATGTGATCATAAATGGGAAATCATCATTTGGGAAATGTTGATTAAGGTCACTAAAATCAATAAAAACCCTAATATTCCTATTATTTTTCTTAATGGGGATGATTTTGGAAATCCATATTGAGTATTGCACTTCTCAGACAAAGTTGTATTTGATCAACTTGTCAACTTTCTCCTCAATGTTGGTTGCAAGATAGGGGTGCATCCTCCTGGCGTCTTGTTTGAAGCCTTGATGCTCATCAAGTAGTCTGAGATGGTGTGTATCCACATTTAGTTTCAATTTGGTAATTTCTGTATAGTTCTAAGTGAACACATATCATTGATTCTATAGAAATGCGATTTACATCTCTTTCTCTTTGATGTTAATTGAGGAACTAATCAAAGTAGGCCGCATGGCTTCATATATTCCTAGATTTACTTGTCTAAGATCATCTATAGTAGTGGAGACACCTTCCTTGAATGTTGGAGGGTAATTCCTGAGTCCATACTCATCCTATTCCATCCTTGAGTTTATGGAGACATTTTTAGGTGAATATGGAAATATGGGGGCTTCTCTGTCACTATCAGGGTGAGGGAGTCCATTAAAAGAGCCATCATCACCCCTTTCTATCCAAGTCATTACAGGGAGGTGATATAGCTTATTATTTTTTACATAGTATCTATGGATAGAAAGGTATTAGATATATGGTATTTGATATTATACTTTGACCATGTTTATGGGGAGCACATAATCACTATCGAGCATACTACAAGGGTTCATAGGGGGTCCCTAAGCCATTGGGAGTTGAAACCTATATATCATCATTGCCCATTGGTTGCTTCCCTACCTTTTTGTAGAAATATGCTTTATCATATGTGGATCTTCAAGTTTTGAAGGGGGTGCAGTCACCATGTAGTATGTCAACCTTTCCACTGATGGGGTACTTTAGACATTTATGGAATATTGATGGTACCTCCAAGTGGATATGGAGTTGGGGCCTTTTGAGAAGAAGATTATATGCAGTGTCTTGCTAGATAACCATGAACTCAATATCATATGTGAGTTCCAAAAATTGATATTTGATTTTGATCTTCCCAAGAGGTCTTTGTTCATGTTTATCATAACCCTAAATGGTCATCTTTGTGGGGATAAATCCCCTTTTCTATATCCCAAACAACGAAGAGTTTGAACCAGGATGAGATTAATCCCAGATCCATTATAAATCAGCACCCTTTGAACATTGAAATTATTGAGACTTCCCAAAACATTTAAGGGAATGATGTTCCCTTGGATGACCTCTTCCTGATCTTGATCAGTGAATCATATGGCTACATGACATTCGGAGTACATAGTATCAACTCGATAGACCTGGGCCACAATGAATTCAGTCTTGAATTCTTATGGGTCCTAGAGGGCTTCAACAAGTTCCTCCCTAAGTTATTTTGAAAGGCAGATCACATTTAGGATTGAGATCTTGGCTAGGACTATAGCTATCTATTTTATAACATAGTACTTTTGTGCTAGAGTTCGGTGCTTCCCGATATGGGGATTCTCCCAGGCATGCGGTTCTGGAGATTAATCATCTGAGGTAGATAGACCTGATGTTTGTGTAGAAGTTAAGGGATTATTGGATTCCAGTGGTACAGGTCATGCCAAACTTCACCATTGTCTGGGTTGATCATATTGAACTCCCACTAAGTAGTTATGAAAGACAGTCAGATGATGGCGAATTTTGGAGGGCTCTAAGGCACCTCTTTTCCCCTTTTGAGCCTATTGGAGAAATTTCCCATGAGTATCAGCTTCATATATGTCCTATATGGTGATATGACTGGAATATTGAGTCTGAGAACATCCACATTGTCCCATGTATCCTCTGTTTCAGTGTATGAGTCCTCCTGTTCCCAGATTATGTGCAGGAAAACCATATTTAGGAGCATATTCATCATCAAAAAAGGGGTATTCCAAGTGTATCACATTTACAGATCCAAATATGATATCTTAATCTGATTAGGATCCTATTTGGTGGGATGTTTCACGTGTTGTGGATATTTCAAGGAATAAATATTTAAGATTTAGGGATTTCTTTAGAACAGAATATGACTCTTCCTCCTCTGTCTCTCCCTGATTCTAGTGGTCACACCCACCTTTGGAAGGCACACTTGATGTCCCCTTTTCGGTGGTGGAGCTATCGCGAGTCTAAAAAACTGTGATTTCGTAGTGGTGTGAGCTCGATCAATAGTTTTTTGAGTCATCCAATTCTCAAAATTTTGCACATGCCTGGCCGGTACTTTCTTCCAATCATCATCTTCTTCTAATTAGACAATGGTTATGCAATCCACCTTCTCTGAGGATTTTTCTATCATAACCTATCCAAATTTGACCATTCAATCTATAAAGGAATTATTTGAAGATGAAGAAATCTTGTATATTATGACTCATCATTCTATGTTAAGGGTAGTATTTAGGACAGTCAGTGAGGTTGAATTCCTCTGGATTATTAGGATGTGGAAGTTTGAGCAAGTTATTCTCCATGGATTCCAGGAAATAACTGGGAAATTTTTCATTATGGAAGGAGTATAATTTTTTTATTTGTTCCTTAAATCCTTCTCAACCCTTATTTCATTTTACTTGTGGATGTGTGTGATTTTTTGGTTGTTTTCGATCGACAGGAGGTACTGGGTAGTTTAGGACCTGCCTAGGTTCTTGGATGGGTACCGATGCAGTCTTGAGAGTGATAACTGCAGCTTCTAATCTACGTAGATTTTTTCCCTGTGTTGCAGGCATGAGTTGAGACTCAGATCAGGTTCACTAAATATCCTCTTCAAGAAGTTGTGTTGTTTTAACAAACTCTCATAACCCACCTAGATATTTCATGGGGATTAGGGGTGTCTGAAAATCATCCCTAAGATTTTAAGCATAGAGTTACAAATAGTTTCTCTTATGAGAGAGGGATGATGAGTGAATAGGTTAAACCTTTCAACCTTTCTATAAGATTATACACCCTCTCATTCTTACATTGTTTTATGTTTTTCGGATCGATGATCATTTTTTTTCTTAGTGTTGAACTAAAATGATAAAGGAATTGGTGACAAAGGTCTTCCCATCCTATAATAGATCCTTATAGAAGAAAACTATATTATATGAAGGCTGGACCCATCAAATTCTGCATGAAACACCTTATCTATGATTCTACTTATTATCCTTGAGGGCCCATCATCGACCCACATCGAGATACAAAGTGTGTGAGATGTTGTTCAGGGTTTCCTCTACCACCAAAGGTAGATAAGGTAGGGTTTTCGAAATTGGGTGGAGGTGGGGTATCATCCACCCATTTGGGATATGGATTACTTTCATGATTTATAGGTTAACTTCACCCTTTCATGTCTTCTATTTGAGTATTCATGGAATCGATTATGTGAAGTAACTCTGGGAGCACATCTGTTTGAGCCACCTCCCATCTACAGGGAGCGGGTGGGGGATGATGAGGTGGTACCACCTTAATCTCCTATTGATTCTCAATTAGTCCTATGACTGAATGATTACCTTGATGAGGGAGAGGTTGTCTCCACAACATAGGGAAGTCATGATCATTTTCGACTTACTCATTTATACAGAATAGATTTCTAGATCTGGAGAGAATCTAATGCTCATATACCACTCTTATTAGAATATCAGAAATGGGAGGGAGAATATTTGTCTCTTGATGGAGATGATGCCCAATGATAATATTTCCCCTGAGTAGCTTCTCATTGAGTTGCTGGTGAGTTTTTATTTCACTCTCATATTGTGACAATAGTTCCTCTAAAGAATGAAATTCAGTTATTCTGTGTGTTGATCAGGATGTATTTGTACCTTTCCCTTTTTCTTTGATAGTATTCTACCGATCAGTTGGAAACTAATTATTCGGTGGTGCCAAATTTTGAAGCCTTATTTGGTTCTGGGTACACACAACCTCATTTGTTGCATCCAAAATCACCCTCCTATTGGGGTAAATTTTCCACATTATATCCCTATGTGTTCATGTCTTGATCGATGTCTACCATGTTTATAGTGATGAAATTCATAGAGGCATACCAAGAAATGGTGGTTGTGCCACTACTTTCAATGCAACAGGTTGATTCTGAACTGCCTTCATTAGGGTCTTTATTTGAACCCTTTGTCATGTTGGGACATTTTGGCTTACAAACATGGAATATTTTGATTTCATTTGTCATAAAATCATCCCATATCAGCCTATGATCATTGAATTTGATGGATCTTCCAATTGTGGTTTCCATACTGGCCCCAACTAGTAGAGTTTTGTCTTGCAGTGGTAGGAACAGGAGGGACTCCGACCATTGATTTTTTCATCACACCCTAGAGAATATTGATTCTATCTATGGTAATGATTATGATAAAAACTTTCCCAGATATGTGGGGTGGGGTCATTTGGGTCCAACATTGGCATTGATTGGTCCTATTTTTTGAGGACCTGATGACTCCAGTCAGGGACTTGATAATTCTAGGTATGGACATGAAGATATAAATGCCCCTATCCTAGTGGGGTGGGGGTGATCTAGAATCACCACAAATTCTTCTAGGACCCTATCAGAGGATTATTAACTTAGATATGGTGATTGATATATAAATTCCCCCATCCCAATGGGATAGGATTCACCTACGGATACCGAGGGTATATCCTAAATCCTCTTGGGAATTGATGATTTGAGGGGTAGAGATGGAAGTAGATATTCTCCTAGACTAGGGTACTAATTCCTCTCCTTGATGGATGTAATAGAAGCTACTATTATGGCCTATTTGATGTGGTGCAGTTGTGTTTTTATGGGATTTGGGTGTGATGGCAGAACATGATGAGAATTATTTTTCATGGGAAGCTACCCGGATGATCGTAACTTCATTCTCTGTGTTTGAAATGTGTTCACATTGCTTCAAGGGAGTATTTTGATGTCCTGTTGGATTTATTATTCTTTCATTCATGATGTATGCGCATCGTTGAAGTGGGGTCATTCCCTTGTAGTGACCAACTATCTTGAGCGTTACCCAGTCCCCTGATTTTTCTGGGGGATATAACATTACAGGATGTTGAATCTAAGTGGTTTTGTTATTCTAGGGTTGAGAAATGGTGTAACTATCCATATCGTATGCATTTTCGAATATGGATGCATGACGTGGCTTTAGAGATCATATTTTGAAGTGTCATGATGCAATGGCGGCAAGCGGGTTTCATTTTTACACTATGATTTTCCAGTTTTGGATATTGGACCATGGAGATAGTAGCTAGGTCAAGATGATAGTAGAGTATCTTAATTTTCTGAAGGTGATACTCATATCCTAGATGAGGGGGATATCGATACTTTAGTCACTGATGAGTATCCCACATATTTTGGCTTAGGTAATGAATGCAATCCTTTTCTAGATCATTTGGGACCTCATAGATAGAATTAGTGAGGGTCCAAAACATGATGGGGAGGTTTTTTCCAGCTAACTCTATCCATATGTCAATGTCGGCCTCCTTATCATCAAAATTGTATGCCTCTATCCAGTCATACTATAGAATATGACTATGATGGTCACCTACCGATGGGAGAGGAGTGTTGTTGGAAGTTGATGGGGAACCATATATAGTTTACCCCAATGTTTTGAGAACCTCTCTATACGAAGGTGTATGGGTTTTGGAAACCTCTTTATATGAAGGTTTCTAAGCAAGGGAAGGATTTCCTTGTTCGTGGTAGATATTACTGCGGGGAGGTTTACCATAGTGGATGTTGGGAGTAGAGTCACTGTGATCCATCTCCACGCCACCATGAGAAGTATTATCATGGTAATGAACATATTTTGCTTCCAATTCTATTGAAGAGTTTACAGACCCTAGATGTGTTGAGAATGTGTCTTGAATGGCCTTAAGGACGCTAGAATTGATAATATTAGGAATATGGTCCATGTTCTGTTTCGCGATCAGAATATGTCAACCTACCTTTTGTGATTGCACAAAGATATAATCCTACTATGTGATGGTTTCTGAAACTTGTATACAATCGTCTGACACTATGTGAGTATGAGCCCACTACTAAGAAGATGTTGGAATATTCCAATAGGATATCTCATTATTGATAGGGATATGATATTATCCCAAGTCATGTTCCATTCTCACTTGGTGAGCCTCAGTCAATATGGGAGTATGATCCTGATCTTGAGACTTTGGGATATGTCGATGGTCTTTCATGGAAGGAGTATGATCCTTCCCCGAGGTATGTTTCACTCTCACCTGGTGATCCCAGATTGTAAAAAGAATATGAGCCTAGTCAAAATATTCTTTCCCCATTGGAATATGCCTACAGACCTCCAGAATGGGATAAAGAATATGAGCCTCCTCCTTTATTTCCATGGAATGATGTTGGTGTAGTCATTTGTCGAAAAAAACAGGAATATGAAACTTTCTTCCATGATCTACTGGAATATTCCAGGAAGATTCACTTATAGGAATATTATCTTGTCCCGAGGCTTTTTCATTTATCACATGGTTAGCCTCAGCTATAATGGGGATATATGCCTGATCCTGGGCCTTTAAAGTATGCCGCTGGAGTTCTTTGATGGGAATATGATCTTTTCCTGAAGCTTGTACCCCTATCATGTGGTGAGCCCTAACTAGAATAGGGATATGATCCTGATCCTGGGAATTAGTATTATACCACCATAATTTTTCTATAGGAAAGTTTCCCTATCCTGAGGCATGTGCCTCTCTCACCTGGTGAGCCCTAGTTGGAACAATATTATGAGCCAAGTCCAATAATTTATCCTTTATCAGAATATGATGATAATCCTCCTGGATGGGAGAAAGAGTGTGCATTTTCTCTAATACAACTACTTGTTCGTGATGATCAGAGTGTTGAGTTTCCTTGGATTTAGGGATAGGAGTATGCACATATCCCTTTATCTACAACAGTGCCAGAATATGATGGTGGAGATCTTCAACCATTGCTAAAATATATTTTCATTTTAGAAAAGTGTGTGTATAGATATTATACTACACATTTTCCATGTTCATTATGCACTAGCATATGTCTTTGATTGAAGAGGGCATATGCACCCACTTTTTTTCTCCATGTGTCATCATAGTATGCCTATAGACTTCATAAACAGGGGTAAGAATATGAATATCCCCCATGCTTGTTGTGGTAATATTCCCACATACTTGTTCTGATCCAGAAGGGATATGGGCCTACTTGCTGGTTCCTGCTAAAGTATGTCGGCAGACATTGTCAGTAGGAATGGGGATATGATACCACTCCTAGATATCCAGTGACATCCTCCCCCTATGCGCATTTATTTCTATCTTTGCATGGGTGTCAGAGGCAGAAGAATCTCAGGTAGTACTCAAAGTATACGACTAGTGAGCACCATAGGGATAATGTTGGTGACAATAGTTAGAAGGTTCCCTCCTTGGTGGCACCTGAACTGAAAGGAAACTATATTTGGTTTCATGTTCTGCCTTCATTATATATGTAAGGTGGAAGTTGTCACACTCTAGGGATAAGCTCCCAAGGAGATTGGTTGTAGCGACAAGGGCTACTAGCTTAGCATCAACCTTTATTGAGAAATGCGGATATACTAGCTACCATTCTTAGAGAGACTCATAGTCATATTCCATGGTTTGGATTGTACCATGTCAATGGTACTCCCATACCATCATATTCACTACCTACCATTGGAGATTCCAGGCATGTGAGATCGCTTTGTGACCCATGTGGGTTGAGCCATCGATGATTTACCTAAATGAATGTTGAATGATAAAGACATTTCCCAAGGTTGGGATGTTGTCGATGAGAGAAATATCTTCAATCACATATACAACAAGGAACAAGGTTACCAATTTTTTCTATATCATAGGTATAAAAATTATCAACCACATATGCATGGTTAACACAATTGTCCTGTTTTCTTGATCCGGCCATTCTTCTCACATGCACTTTTCAACATGAGGATAGAATTACAAGAATCCTGGTTATAGAAGATCATCTATATGATCATGTTGGTCTTACTTCTTTGTTTGTATAGGTTTTGAAAAACAAAGTGTCATGAGATATTCACATCATACATGTTAGTGTTGTTTGCATATGATGGGAAAACAAAATGGTATGACGGATGGTAACTTGGTCATTTTTTTATTTTGGAGATTCGTGTTGGGTTCCCCATTTTTTTATATAGTGGGAAAAATGGTCTGATGGATTGTAACCTTATATTTTTTTATTTTAGATATTCACATCAAGTTCACCTTTTTTTTTGTCGGGTTTTGGAGTTCGGGGTGGGTTTCTATCGACAGTTTATTTGAGGGGGTTTTAAGGCCTATCTCAATCATGTGAATCGAGTTTTATATCTATTTGATATTCCCTAGAAATTACCAATGGTTCCCTCATTCATAGCTAGGTATAGATATTCTTTCCAAAGGCTAGCGGTCTGCTAGGTTTTTAGGCCTAGTGACTCTTGGGGACTCGTATTGGTCAAGAGGATGGTAGGTCGGGCTCATCGAACCCTTTTTAGAGGAAATTGTTTCCTACTCTGAGTATCTATTATAGATTTAATATATGTTCACAAACCTCTTCCTGATCCTGATATGGGACCAGTTACCCTAAAAAATGACTATAGGTTATTTCTCTTTCATGTGAAAAGGATCGAGGTCTCTTCAGTGGATAAATATATTTGTATGTGAGGTTCTCCATCATTTTCTAGTAATGGGTGGATTATTATGTGCCGAATCCAAATAACCAAGTTCTTTGTAATGTTATTCCATGCAATGAGGTAGTTATTATTCTGAGGAGGGGATTGAGCCATTATGAGGCATCCAACATATCCTGGTTATTCCTGGAATCAAAACCCACATTATTCTATGGAACCATTTAGTTTTAATTTATGCATAAAAGACTTATATGGTAACTCTAGAACACTTAGTATTCAAGATTGAGTCTCAAAGGGATGTTCTATATATCCCAAGTATAGAGATAATTATATTTTTCATAGTTCATTTGTTTGGGGAATATATATTGAGGTTACCCTAGTCATTGTAGATACTCATTATGAAGATGATATGATTATCACAACTCGATAATATCATGTGATCCATGATCGGTGAGAGAAAAAAGGGATGAAAAATGATCATTTCATTGATCATGATGTGGGGCTTATGCACTGGTACTTCCTTGAGACGATTTATCATGAAACTAGGGTCTTAGAGAGACATCCTACATATCCTCGTTATAGACAAAATCAGAGTCATTGTAGTTTAGTTGATTTATCTATCCATTTATGTATGAGGTAATGTGATCATCTCCTAGGACTAATTGGGTCCCTATAGCTGAGATGTTGGAGTCGTGAAAAGACTTACACAAAAAGGGGTGTTTATTTGAGCTCGAGCCTTAGGAAGGTGTCCTGTGTATCCTGGTTATTACAGGAATCATAGTTCTCATAGTCTAATTGGGGGATTATACATTAAAACTTTCCATACCATTATAGAGGTTTATAGTGAAGATTTCATGGTCATTGTAACTACTTAAGCCCACATGAGTCATGCTTGTTGTAAGAAAAAAGGGATAGTAAGTAATTAATGAAATTACTTTGAATAAGGGACTTAGATACTGGGACTTCCCTAGATAATAAATATATATCTCAAACCTCGAGAAAGGTGGAATACATATCCAAAATATGATAGGAATCAGAGTCATCATAGTTCCCTTTATATTGGGGCTTACACACTGAGGCTGCTCGTATGACCTGGCACGCTTGTCTGGAAAGTTTTGCATGACCCAGTTAACTTTTCTAGAGGACATCGTTAGATCTAGATTGTTTTCTCTGGGAGCCATCGGCTGACCGACCTGGTTTACCCAGGAGACTTCGCATGATCCAGCTAATGTTCCTTAGTGTCATTCACAAGAGTTGGTTTGACACATATGGAGGGTGTCACAAGATTTGATACAACATGGCTCAAAGGATGTCGCGTATCTTGGATAACACCTTTGGAGGTCATCATGAGACTTGGAAGACATGTCTGGAGGGCGTCACGGGTCTCGAATGACTTTCCCATGGGGTTTTATGATATTTTAGTTGTCATACCCAAGTGAAACCGTGAGACTTGACTAATATGAGTAGGCGTCATTATATGAGTCATATGATGTATCTGAAGGACATTGCAAGGCTTAGTTGATAGGTCCAAAGGGTTTTGCGAGACCCAATTGTGTGCCTAGTGGGACTGTATGACTTTCTATAACATGATTGAAGGATTTTTCATGTCCCAAATATAATATTGAAGAAGCATCGTGAGATCTAGGTGACATTTCCCAGTGTCTTCGTCTGTATTTGGATGACTCACACGAAGCGCATGAGAACCAGGAAACATGTCTTTCAGTTATTTCTTCCCATTTTAATCTTGGTTATATCCATTGTATTTTTAATTCCTTATATTTTTTCAATATCATTTTATCTTGAGTCTTGCATGATATGGGGAATATGAGGTATGTTCTCCGCACTCCTTGAAAGTAGTCCTTTGTGTGATCTATGAATGAACACATGAATTACCTTATGTATGGTGCATGATTGCTCTGGATGTTCACTAGTATATTACCTGACAAAAGACTTTGTGGTCATGATATTGGCCACTTTGAGAAGTCTGTTCTAGCCCTTACGCTTGAGAGTCCAAAGGCGGAGAGTTGAATCATCCAGAGTCTAGCCCTTTCTTCATGTTGGGGTGGGTAATTTATACACATCATCACCCTAGTTGTTCACCGCTTTATGCAGTGTGTCTAGATTGAATCTATGATGGAGTTGGAAAATGGATCTGGTTCCATGAAGCTTTGAGAATATCTGTTGTGGACTGCTCTGAGGGCATCATCTGATTTTTAGTGACCATGAGTCCCTCTCATCAACACCTCAATTATTGGATTATTTCTGATTAATGGGGACTTTTTTGATCAGGAAGACATGTTTAATGAATTTATTATTATCATTTTGACATGTACAAGTGCCTTTTAGAGATCCAAGTACCTATTTAAAGGCATTCGTGATATGTTGGGTGACTTTTCCAGCAGTCTTGTGAGGCGATCCACAGACTTCCTATACACATTGTAAGTGTTTTACGACCACAAGAGCTCTAACATCTTTCCTTTTATCCCCTTTGTTTTATGTGAAAAAGTCTAGGAGTTATTTGAGTTTGTATGAGTAATGTTAAGGACATTTACTCAATTTTTTAATGATGTATCATGTGACCAATATGGGTCATATGGGGGTGTGTGAGCATTTCATGGACAAATCCATCAGTTTGTCCTAAGGGTGCTAAAGGGGAGCGCATGGTTGACCAGTCATATCCAAATATTTTTGTTTGATGAGGCTGGAAAGACAAAGGGACTCCGTGAGATCAGGAATACATGCCTTTAGGGACTCACGGTGCCTTGCAGATCACTTAGGGTGCACCATATGTCATTCAGTGACCGCAAGTAGCTTCCGCCTCCCATCCTTTTATCTCCTTTATTTTATTTCACAAAGTCTTATAGGTCTTTTGATTTTTCTTTGATTTTGTCAAGAATAATTACCCTTCTCGGCGATGATGACTCGTATAGACATTATGACTATGAGGGGCCTCTACCTTTGGGGCATCCTTCCTCCCATTTTCAGAAAATTTTCAAGTTGGATTGTCAGGTGGTTGTCACTGACAACCCATGTGGCCTAGGGGAACTCTTCCAGCTATCACCTTCATAGTTACTAGTTTTCCCAAGCACCTTTTCAAAATCAGAGGGACTCGTTGAAATGGGGATCTGTGGGATCCACCATAGGTTATGTGTTGCACATGGAATCTTCACGTGACCTTATAATGGTCACGTGATTATGACTCTATTAAATGTTCACATGATATGCTGGTCTAAACTATCTTTCTCTTCCTTTTCTTTTGTGGGAGAAATAATACCAATATTTAGGTATTTCTTCCCTTGTGAATTTTCTGATGCCCATTTGGTAGGCATTAATACCTATCATCAACTCAATAACTTTGAGTATTATATTCCTATATTGTTCAACCCACTCCTTTATACCTATAATATTTTATAATAACATCATATATTAAACTTGATGACTAGATGTTTAATTATTAATAAAAACTTCTAGTGGTACAATTATTTTATCCCAAGTTTGACTTAATGGAAAAGTGTCTTATAAAAATATTATTTTCCTTATTTGATAAATTTAATGTGATTTTAGAAATGGATTAGTTATCTCTTATTAGAGGAAAAAATATTTGGAATAATTAGATCACATTTTACATCAAGGATGATTATTAACACCCTTTATGAGGAAATTATACAATGTCAATCTTAATACCAAATAATGACAGGCTATTGGATCAAACGATTGGAGAAAAACTCAATATTATGTATAATCATATTCTAAGGTAAAATATATGTTTTCTAAGTTTGTAAGGTTGATATCACTCTAGAAATTATATCTTGAGTCATGTCTCTCTACAAGAAACCCGTATATATTTTCATTATTTGGTAATTAATAAAATTTGAGGATGCAATTTATTTAAGGGGGGAATGTAACACACCAAGTATTTAGAAATCATATTATTTCTATAATCTATATGTTTATAATTCTAAACTTTTTTATATGTTAAATGTATTGAAATAGACTAGTAAATAATCCATACAATATAGGAATTGAACTAACCACATTTTATTTATTCGTAATAAGAAATTACAACAAAATAACATGAAACTAAGTATTACACACCATGGAGTATTAATCACTGTGGACTATTAAATCTATTAAAATGCACAAATTAAAAGGAACAATAAATATAAAAGAATAAAATATTCAACACTAGGAGATATCTTGGATCATATTTTCCTTTTAGGATCACCAATATCAAAATAAAACTAATAATGAGGAAGAACATCATGAATGTAAAAATCATATTTTTAGATCTAAAAGGAAAATTATGGAAATGAGAAGTATGAATGGAATAAGTTTAGTAAAAATATATATAGGGAAAAAATATAGTCATTGAAAATATGGTTGTTATAAATATGGTCGTTAAAAATATGGTCATTGAAGATATGGTCATTTGATATATATTCAATAGTTATAATAAATTCATGTATTGTTAAAAAAATATAACTCACAATAAAATAAAAATATGATAATAAAATATTATATATATATACACATTAAATATAAAACTTATTATTATTAAAATATGAATTCATGTATATATAAAATTCAAATAAATATTTCAATATCTATGGGGTAGTAAAAATTAAATTTTAGAATATAAATAATTAATTAATGGAATTTGTTAAAGCATGTTTAGTATAAAAGCAATATTTATTTTCAAAGAACTGTTTTATTATGTATTGTATATTTTTTCATAATAAATTAAATTTTAACTTTAAAAATATTATTATATATGCACTAATATATCAACATAACTTAAATTAGATATTGATATGAAATAATATTAAGAACACATAATGTTTTAAAACACAATTTTTTAATAAAAGCAGTTTTATTTATAATTTATATTATTCATTTAAAATATAAATTTTATAATTTTATAATTTTAATTTTATAAAATAAACTTAATTTTTTAATTCATTATATCAAAATTATCTTAGTATGTATTTTTGATATTTTTCTAAAATAATCAATTTTTAGATGAATAGTAAAAATACAGTTTTTGATAAAAAAAAATTCACTTATATAATAAAAGAATGATTTAAATGTTAAAGAAACAATTTTTATATAATGAATATATATATATATAATAATAAATATAAATCATTTAAAATTACTATGTTTAATTTATAAAACACATGTTTAACATTTTTGAAACTCATGCAATATTTCACACTAAAAACTGTTTTTATGTGCTTATATTAAAAATTAGAATTTATCACTCTTAGAAATTTAAAAATAACAAAACTTATTTCCTATTTGAGTTTAAAATTTCAATATTAGTAAAAAAATTAGTTTGTTTTTTAGTCATAAATATAATATTATTAAGATTAAAGTTAATTACTGTGATAATAATGAAACAATTTTTTAAAATGAATTATTTTTTTAATATCATGTAATTTTTATCTGATCAATTATATTGATATAATTTAAATGGTGACTCTAATATTATGTTTAAACTAATATATATTTATATTAACACTCATTCAATTGGTAATCATTCCTAAATATGATAAAAACACATAATGGTTAAAATTCATTTTTCTACAAAATTTATTTTTTATATATTATATATTTTAATTTAAAAGTTAATTTTATAATAGTGATAAATTGAATTACACTAAATGGAGATTAAATTTTGGTTCAAAACATAAATTTTTGGTAATAGGGGTTACCTTATATTTTTAAATAAAATATTAATTACTTAGTTAAAAAACTATTTACCAAGGTAAAAATCAAAATGTTAAAATGTAAAAAACTATGGTAAAAGACTTGAAACATGTGTGGAAATTATTTTTTGTGGATTTATTGACCCAATATCACTCCAAAATACATTATTAATAAATTTTTGAGTCAATGACCAAGTAATATTGTAATGATTTCATAGAAGAGTAAAGGGTCTTCTAACAAGTGCCTTTTCTTTACTTATAAAATGGGATCACTTCCACACCTCCATGGTTACACTTTACATTAGAATTTCTATTGAAAATAAATACATATTACCTCTCCTATAACTAAATTTTTCATCCAAAATCTCTTGTTATGAATAATTTATATTAAGTCCTTCTTTTCTAAGGAGATATCTAAGAGATGATCAAGTCTCCAACATAAGTATTACCTTATTCGTAACATTTTTTTTCTTAATATTACTCTTATAAATATTATATATATATATATATATATAATGACATATGTATCATTATTATACTTATATTTTATAATATTAATTAAATAAACATTATTTATTCCACTCCATCCACTCAAAAAAAGTGTCGTTAGTGCGCTGCACAGACTACCACCTACACAAAGTGACATCTTCCATTTTTCATCACTATCTATCATAGTCGGTAAAAAGAATATAGCATGTGAATAAATATGATATATATAATATACCTATGATTCTTAAATTTCAAAATTATCATTTACCTTAATTCCCTATCATTTATTGAAAAATGGAATCATTAATCATGTGTATATGAGGACTACCACCTTCATGGGAAATGAGTTTCATTTTTCATCACCAACCATCATGAATATATTTAAAAATATATTTAATACATTAACATTATTTCTATAAAACTATTAATATTATGTATATTATGAAATTATTTTACAATTATTTATACCATGGTTAACGTACATAAGGAGTTTCAAAAAAAATGATCAAACAACTTCTAATCAAACAACATTAAGTAAGTGTTTAATAAAATTAATTTGGTTAATCTGGAAATTAATCAAAATTGCAGAGAACATTCAAACACGTGGTAATGGATATCCTATACCACTCTCATTACTTGTCAGTTATATTTCCTCTTTATATTTATCCTTTTTATGTAATCTTATTCTCATGAACATATTTTACTTTTTTATATATTTCATTTAGATATATACCTATTTAAATTCCCCTTTCATTTCAATGGTTATACATGTTTTTAGTTCTATTAAAAATTACCACTTGTATGTAAACCCTATTTAAGGTAACTTTCCTGTTTCTTGCCTCATGTCAAGCATCACCCCCACAAAAAAATTTAAAATCATGAATCACTTCTAAATACCCTCATCATTTTATAGATAAACATCTTGGTTCAATTATGGGTTTTTAGAAAATAATAAGTTCTTTACTTCTTTAAAAAGGTTCTTTAGTTAGTTCATAAAAGCTCCATCCAAGTGGTAAAATTTTATTCTTTATTCTCCTAGATCATTCTCATGAATTTTTTATATTGAAACACCATATTCACGAATTATATCCTTTTTTAAATTATGAAAGTGTAAAATGATTTAATTCCTTATTATCTAGGGAATCCTTATGATTTAGCCTTAGTTTATTCCTTGAATCAGAATTATGAAACCCAATTCCTTCTCATGGGTTTGATATTGCTTATGATTTATGTATGGTTTCTTCTCTCATGTGGCATGAATATGTTTGATTTTCAGTATGTGATAGATTTTCACAGAATTATATAGTTTTACAATGAATTGGAAAACAATTATATCACATGAGAGGTTATGTAAGGGATTATGGAGTGAAACTAATCCACCTTGGGACTTTTTCAACTATGTTTATGGGAATAAGGAGTTAACCCAATCCACTATGGGAATTTTTCCTCATTTTGATGATTGTATTGGGAGTTAATATTGACGTATATTTATAATGTCATGTCTTTTTTTATTTCCACATAGTCCATGATTCCATGATCTTATGATTTCATTTAAACATGTTATATTTCCATGCTTTTTTTAAGAAGATGGTGCTTGGCCAGAAGACCAAGGCATAATTATTATAAAGAAAAAGGCTACAAGAGTCTAAAAGATGGAAACATGTTACAATCTTTGTAATGAAAGGGGATTAAATCAGTGGTAAGATCATCAAGCCAGGTAAAATCTCGATTGACTTCCTTATTCGTAAGGCCATCTGCAACCATGTTAGCTTATCAATAAATATGAGTGATGATGTAGTTTATGAAAAGAAGAGTGTGGATATAGCTCATCCAGAAAGTGGTGATCGGCCAAAAAAGATGTATCACGCCATTCCAAATTTCTTGCACAATGCTGGTCGATTAACTCTCAATACAAAGGTTGCTCCAACCATGTTTTTTGGCTAAAGAAATGGCATGAATCATACTAATCATTTCAGCTTCCAGAGAATTGGAAATTCCATAGCTACCATAAAATCATCCAAGGATCTGACCAGCATGATTCCTAAAGATTGCACCACAACCCGCAGGGCCCAAGTTTCCTTTGGAAGCATCATCCACATTAACTTTAATCCAACCAGGAAGAGGGGAGTGCCAAAAGAATTTGAAAGTGAGACAAGGTTGGTAGTAATTTCCATCAATACAGAGTCATCGCAGAATTCCAAAGTCATGTTATGCCTATTGACTCTCATATTTTTCTTTATTTCCATGTTTATTCCCTTACTAGGCTTTCAATATTACCCTTTTAAATATGTATTATCCCTAGGGTATCTTATAAATTTTTATAAGATATATTGGAGTTAGAAAAACAATGTGGAGTTTTAAATAAATTTTATGTTTTTTTATTTAAGATGATGTATTTATGTTTCTAATAATCCAAAGACACTAGGACTCTCAATCCTTAGCTTGTATTTATTGGAAATCTATGTGAAAATTATGAAATAAAGTGTTTTTAAGGATTGGGTCACAATAAAAGTTTATTTTAATTTAATTTTATAATAAAAGTTGTTGTTATAGTGTTTAAAAGGTTAAAAAATATATGATTTGACTGAAAATTAGATTTTTAATTTCCAAAAACTTTTTAGGAAAAAGTGAGAAACCATGTGTTCAGACACAGAAGGAAATAACTGAACCATTAAAAGACAATTTAAGACTACCAGAATTTAGCTCCCTAAATAGTTTCCAGGATATATTTTGTACCTGAGTTCCCAGTTCATCCGTTAAGAGATCTTCAAGTCTTAATGTCAAGTTATCCCAAGTCTTAACATACTCCTCAAGACTGATCTTCCCATTGTTAAATCCCCCAACTAAAATCAAGTCATGTCTTTCGATCCAGTTATACTGTTCCTCATTAAAATTCATCCTCAAAGACCTTCTCATTTCTCTAGCAGCTTCTTCTTCAGTAGCGTTAAGAAACAAAACATGTTCAACTGTTTCATCATCCAAACTCATAACTAAATCCAATGGTTGATCAAGAGAATCACCATCCATCTTCTTGGAGTTTAATTTTTTCACCGAACGTGTCTCCATGGGAGGTGGAAAATATGAGTAATCTTTGCACTCTTTACAGATTCCCTTCCTGTACCCATCACTAGTCACGCTCCCCTGGACCTGCTGCTCATCCATATTGTATCTACTCTGATCGTTTTCAGCCTCCTACACCGGATCTTCATAAGTCAAACCATCAAAACGATTATCGAGCTTAATATCAGACACTTCCCTTCTAGGACCTGATCTAGTTGGGATATTAGTGGTCGCAGCCTGTCCTCCAACAGGTGACCAGACTTCCTCCACATTAGAACCCACACCAGGAGTCATGGGAACTCCCTCAACCTCCAATTGAACTACCACAATGTCATTAGAACCAGAAGCTCTAGAAATTCCCTCACCCGAGGCCACTGCATGATCATTCTTCAGCCTACCAGCAACTCCTGCATCACCTGAATCCACTGTATTACCCTGTATCACCACAGCACCAGTAGGATTCCCCTCCCTCATATCATTTTTCAATAGACCAAAAATTCATTTTTAAAATTTTTATGATGATTCTATATCTCTAGAATTAATTCATTAATAATTATATATTTTATAATTATTTTGGTCCTCTAGAATTATTTCTTTCATAATTCTATATTTTTGTATTTAACATCATCTGTCAATTTTTTTTTTGAATTATGGAATTTAATGATAGGAAGTTGTGATTTTGGGAGTAATCACTCATTGATGGTTTAATTTTTACCCATTTTGATTTTTTAAACCTTAATTATTTAATATAAAATTTTGGGAATACTTATTTGATATGGTTTTTATTATTAAATTTTCACATTAGAATTGATAATTTTACTATATTTTCTATCTGTTTATTTTTGAAGCTATTGTAAAGAATGGTCGCAAAATTACTCAAGATACCAAACATTTAAAATTTTATAATTTGTTTAACCCACCACATTAATGGGAATAAACTACCATCCAAATATACTATAAAAATTAATTTCCAACCTATTGTTCCAAGTGACCACACCACACCCATTTAACCTACCATGCATGATGATTTGGAAAGTTCCCAAGCTACCGTAAGAATAATGATAAGATTTCATAAAAAATGGAAGTTTTCATGGAGGATTGACTATGTTATAATGTAATTTTTTTATAATACTAATTAAATCCAATATCGGATGAAAGATTATGAACTAGGGGTTCAAAAAAATTAATGTGATGACTGGATATTTCACTCATTGAAAAGAGTATTTTGAGGCCAATGCTATTTTATGAAATCTTGATTGAAGATGAGAGAATTATTCCTAATAATTTACGATTATGAATGGTTCAAGATCAACCTAGTTAAATGGACCAGACAAGGCCAAACTTGAGGCCATATCTTTGTTGTACTGATCGATCCAGAATCAAAGAATGAAGATGTCAGTAAAGAAAAGAATCATTGATCTAATAATTGAGTTGAGTAAGACCAATGGAAGTTAGGTTCATGGATTTAATTGATTTTTATCCTTATGAACTAATGGTTGTGATTCATTCTTGAGGATATATATGACTGTGATAGAGTTGGAGTATTGAAGTCCATGGTTGTGATCACTAGGTGTTTGTTCACTATGTTGGATCCATTATTGACAAATATAAAGGATGAGGTTGCACACGACTACATATGGGATGAATTATATTATTTTTATTCTTTACAATGATGATAAAAACAAAGAACATGTGGTCACTGGTAGATGATGATGACCCAATCCAACTAAAAATCAATCAAAGATCACAGAATGAAGCTTGACTTGACTGAGACTGATTCGAGTAATTGAAATCACTAGTATTTTATTTATTTATTTTAAGTTATTATATCATTTAATATTAAGAGATTTTATTTATATCTAATACTTGGATATAGAATAGAAGAACTAATCACATTCTCGATCATGTCAAATTAGATGTTTAATTTTACTAGAATTTCTGCAATATAGTAGGAACCATAGTCCGTCTCTTGATGAGCATAAGATCATTAATTTTAAAATTAAGGTTTTGATTATGAAAAAGGGGGATGGTATTTTATAAAACATGGGTTTTTTTATTTAATAATTCAATAGATAATGGTAATAAATAAAACAAAATGTATATTAAAAAATTTGATTAAGCATGATCAACCTAAGGAAATCTCATGTTGGTCATCCTTCATCACTTTAAGAGATAGAGTTTAGATATTTTAATATCTAGTTTGTAACACCTAAAACCATAATTTTACTAAGTTTATAATAGGATACCTCATAGGGTTCATTTGGAAACACAAAATTATTCACTCACTACCGTTGATGATAGGATTATTTGTGTCTGACTTCATATCCAAAACTCATCAAGGCAAAATATGAAGAAATAGACATGTTATACAGGTTTGTATGTTATTTAATTATGATTATATGAAATAAATTTTCATTTAATTGATAGTTTTTATGAGATTTAAATTGACCAATATGAACCACACAGACATCACAATTAAAATAGTGAAGAATAAATGGTGAATGATGTGTGAAACATCACATGAAAGGGTACCCCCAAAAATGATCATGTAATTTCAAGAATGACATAATAGTGTATAAATAAATTAAAAAATAAGATATGATGATTAAAAACAACATAGAAACCTGTAATTTTAAATACCATTCATGTATTACAAAAATGAAGCTTGGGATTTACACAATGTTCCTCTCTAGGTGACCATAAGGAGTTTAGAACTCCATAGAAGGGGAGGAATCCATATATGTGAATAATATCATCTCAAGGGATCAAATAAAACCCTATGGTAAAGAAAAAATTTATAATTATGGTGATGAGTGGTTTTATGGATAAATACATCAAAATTTTAATAAAAATAAGTCAAGTATATATGGGACTAGGTCACTGTTAATGTTATACATTTTACTCATTATTTATCAGGATTTTTTTTCTGAAAAAAACATGTGAAAATATATTAAATTTATTGGAGAGGTTATCCTTAGATTTATCTATCCAATGGAGGTGTAATCAGCCCAATTAGATTTTCTAAACTCAAGTTATGGCTCAAATAAAGATGTGTGGTCCAATATGGCCTGCCCAAAATGTCTTCATATGTGGTCCATTTTTGGGCCCCTTATGCTCATATTAAACCTTTGATACAGTTATATGAATTTAATCCCAATGACCATCGAATCCTATAAACAAATAATTTTAACTTTTGGGTTAGTTTAGTTAATGATATAATAGAACAAATGAACTCCTGTCGAATTGATACATTGTGAAATTGCATCTTTTTAAGCATGTTTTCAACAAATGAATTCAAAAAAATAATCAGTGTAAAAGGATTTAATAATGGGATGATAAAACCAATAAAAAAATTAATGTGCAATTATAATGGTGATAATATATGTTATATCATTGTAAAATCACACCCCCAAACCTAAACATTTACACTCCTGGGAAAAGTCTTATATCCTAATCACATCCCATTCCTAAATAAATGATGAGAAAACTTCCAAGATTATTTTGAAATGAAATAAATCATGTATCATTTATGAAATCAAATTTTCTATCATTTTTCTTCTCTAAAATTCAAACTTTTTCAACATCATTTGTTCACCCATGCAACATGTCGCAACCTACCTCGCCTCAAAAATTTACCTCTCCTCTAAAGGAACATATGAAAGTGGAGTTATGCCCTTTTTTGAGAGTTTATGTGATATTTACATATTCTTACTAAGATTATAAGTTCTCTACTAGAATAAACTAGTCTTATACTTACTATAACTTCTAATAGGTTGTTCTAAGGTTCAAGGGTTGTTAGGATTTGATGTTTAAAAATATGAGGTAGAAGAGGGTTGTTTAATCTCTAATCTCTTAAGTACTAAGCATGTCAAAATTTTACAAGTTTTTACAATGAATGTAATCGATCAACCCCTCATATAGTATATCACTTCCAACTCACGCTACCATTTTTTTCTTTTTTGTGGGTCACAACCAAGTAGTGAATAATAATGAGTAGACTTCATATTTTCTCTATTTAATTTTTTTTGTTCTATTTTTTATTCATAGAAATATTATTTTTTATATAATTTTTTTGTGATAAATAGGGAAACATGTAAAACACAATGATATAATATTAATTATGAACCAAATTCCCAAAACAAAGTAGGCACCCTTTCTATCAACATATAACAATTATTCTTCCCCTTAATTCCCATAGAAACACCCTATCCCCCACACTTACTGAAAATAAAACAAGAATATACCCAAGATATGGGTAGGTATGGATAAATTAGCTTATAATTTGGATACCTGATAGGAATTCCATGGTCTCTAAGTCTTAAGAAGATTAAAATATCAAGGTGTAAAAAATAGAGGTTAATTTTACAAAGGTATTTTCAATAAATGATAGCCTCTATCATGAACATAGCAAACTCAAATCTAATGGATTCAAACAAAATCAAGACAAGTTTTAGTTTATATACTTGACCCGAGACTCACAAAAAAGTTATTAAAAGGAAGAATATGCAATAAATGGATTATAATATCTCTCAAGTAAGGGATTAAAATATTGTTCAGTGTTAATGAGGTATGGGTTTCATAAATCTATTAAACACCTAAGAATGATTTGAAAATAAAAATTCTAAAAAAAGATTCCATATAAGCATTCATTTGAAAAAAAAATCCAAAAATAATGGAATTTTCCACACAATTAACTCAAGAATGAAAAAAGATTTTGGATATTCTTTTTAAAAAAACTATGTTTATCTAAAAACACAAGATAAAGAAAAAGAAACCAAAAATTAAAATGCATTTTTGATGTTATTGTTTTTCTATTATATATTTTTTTAATTATAACTATGACATGTCACCCTCCCACACACCTAAAAATTAAATTTTCCTCAATGAAATAATTTCAAATAAATATAAAAATAAATAAAGGTAGGGAGAAGGGAAAACCTACTAAGTGGTGTCATATACGACATACATCAGTTGGATTTCCTCCACTGAATTATTTGGAAAATATTCATAAAGGTCTTTGAGACTTTTCCCATTTATGGTAAACCACTATCCACTCTTCTAGTGAAAAACCTGTCTAGCACCAAAAGTGTAAACATTAGTCACTATATTAGGACTAAACCATCGGGAACAAAGATTACCTAGGTAAATATTTGGCATGGAATTGTACATGAGGACCTTCTCATTAATATTAAACATCCATTGATGAATTATATCATCATGGATATCCTTTTTATTATCTTTATAAATCCAGGAGTTCTCATATAAACCATGTTGAATTTCTTCCAACTCTAGAATTCGCAGCTTCCTATGCTCACCTGAATCTAAAAGATTCATATTACATTGTTTAATAGCCCAATATACATAGTGTTATACCTCCACCGGTAGGTGGAAAGCCTTTCCAAACACAATCCTATATGGTGTCTTTTTGAATGGGGTTTGAAAAGCAGTATGATATGCCCAAAGTGCATCATCCAAGCACAAAATTCAATATTTCCTATTAGTTTATACCATTTTTTTCCAAAATTCTCTTAACTTCCCGATTTGATATTTCGGATTGTTTGTTAGTTTGAAGGTGATATAAAGTGGAGACTTTATAAACAACCCCATACATATAGAGAAAGTTTTTCTTGTTGTGATATCAAAAATGTGAACCCTAATCACTAATGATGAATCTTGGAAAACTAAACCTACTGAAAATCTGAGACCTCACAAAACAAAAACCACTCGAGAGTCATCATTCTTGATAGATTTTTATTCCACCCATTTAGATACATATTTAATAGAAAATAATATGTACACAAATCCAAATCAATTTGGAAAAGGCTCCGTGAATTCAATGCCCCACACATCAATGATTTCACAAAATAACATGGTATGTTGGGGAATTTCATTCCTCTTGAAGATATTCTATGTAAATTGACATCAAGTGAATGAATTACAAAACTGATGGTAATATCTATATAATTTTTTAAAATATATTCCTAAGTTAAGGACCTTTAGAACTGTATTTTGAGATCCAAAGTGGCCCCCACAATCCAAAGTGCGGAAGAATCTCAAAAAAGAAGTGAACTCATGGTTAGGGAAACATCAATGAACAACTTGGTCAATACAAATTATTCACAAGTATGGGTCATCCCAAATGTACCATCTTGAATCATGCGTAAGTCTCTAGGATTGTGAAGTGATGAAATTAGTGGGGACCCTAGGTGCTACCAGAAAATTCACAATATACACATAACAAGGGGTAAGGTTCACAACATCACAAAGGTTCTCATGAGTAAAGAATTCTCTAATAGGGAGGGATGAGTCAGCATGGTGGTCCAATGGTGGGGAAATCCTGCTAATGTGGTCAGTTACCACATTTTCTACTCGTCTCTTATCTAGAATCACAAGGTAAAACTTCTATAGGAGTATCATCTACCAAATGAGGTGGGGATTATCTTTGGATTTCATAAGGAGAAATCGAAGGGCAACATGGTCAAAACACACAATGAATTTTTACTCAAGAAGATATGAACAGAATTTCCAATGAAAACACAACAAAAATAAGTTCTTTTTCAGTGGTTGTGTAGTTTTCCTGGGCATAGTGAAGGGTATATAAGGCATATGAAATTAAATGAGGATCCTTCTAAATCTTTTGTGATAAAACTTCCCTGACTGAAAAGTTAGATGAATCACACATAAGTTCTAAATGGAGATCCCACCATGGTGGTTGGATGATGGGAGGTGATTTGAGACTCATTTTTAGTGAATTGAATGCATCCTCACAATTTTTATCAAACACCAACTTTGATTTTTTTTAATAATCAAGAAAAGGGAAGTGAAATCTCATTAAATTAATTAATTAATTAGTGGTAAAAACAAACATAACCCAAGAAATATTATATCTCATGAACAAATTTTGGAAATGTGAGGGGTGAAATTAATTCAATTTTTGATTTATCCACTAAAATTACCTTATTTGAACTAACAAGACCAATAACTATCCCCTTATCAACCATGAAATGGAATTTCTCATAATTTAATATGATATATTTTTAAATTCAATGGTGGAGGACATAGCCTAGGTGTTCCAAATAATAATCAAATTAATATCCATAAACCATGAAATCATCCATAAATAATTCCATACAATTCTAAAGGTACTTAGAAAAGATACTCAATAAACATCACTGAAAAGTACCAAGAGCATTACATAGATAAAAAATTATCCTCTTGTATGAAAAAAATGTGTCAAATGTATAAGTAAATGTTGTTTTTATTAATGATCAGGGGATATATGGATTTAAAAATAACCTGAATAGACATCAATGAAACAATAATGGGACTTAAAAACTGTTATTTCTAACATTTTTTAAAATTAAAGGTAGAGGAAAGTGGTCCTTTTTCATGGATTGATTTTGTCAAAGATAGTCAAAATAGACTCACCAACTATTTTTCACACTTTTTGGAACCAAATATTTCTGTTCATTTGACAAAATAATTATTCCAGTTTTTTAGGCATAATTATTACTGGGATAAACCATTTACAATCAGATATAGGATAAATGAACCTAGAATAATGTAATTTACTGAATTCCAATTTTACCACTTCAAGTATAGTGGGATTTAATAGGTGTTGATCTTTCCTTACGGGTTTAGCCACATCATATAAAAGTATATGGTGCATAAAAATAAATGGGATAATCCCAAGAATATCTTCCAATGTCCATCCTATCACCTTTTTACACTATCTCAAAAGGTCTAGCAGGTTTTATTCCTGCTGTGGAGAGAGGTTTTTGGAAATAATTATGGAAAATCTATCAACACCCTTAATATATACATATTTTAAATTAGATGGAAGTGTTTTTAATTCTAACATCAGGTGACTTTTGGATTAAGTGAGGGTATTTAGGGTGAGTGAGGTCCATGAAACTATATATCTCCTCATGTTTATTCTCTAAGTAAAGATAATATATGGAAACAATATTTTTAGAATCATTAATGTTCATGGGTACCTCATAATGAACACACTCGTAAATTAAAGAACAAAATTTATACTTTTTTAAACCCACACAACACTCAAAATATGAATTAAAACTCAAATAATCCAAGAGTAAAGAATTAGAAAATAAATTAGAGCATGGTTTGAGGATAGAATTTTGTGTTTGTGTTTTGTTAGAGATAAATTACATCAAATAGATAATAATATTGGAGTTATCCTTAAAGTGGTATTTCATGGAATCAAGGATATTAAAACTCACCTTTTCTCCACCAAACTCCATGGATAGCATATCATTGTAAATGTTGATGATCATCTTTTTTCTAAGGAATGTAATTCTAAGTATGAGAGGAGTATTTCCTTGGATTAGGGTATCTTTCATATCAAGAATATATAAGTCTACTGGGAAGATGAGATTCTTCACTCTTATGAGGACATCCTTAATCACTCTTGAAGGTTGTGTTGTGCTCCGGTTGGCAATTTGTACGATGATTCCAGTTATTTGAAGTTCTCCAGCCTACAGAGAAGTATACATGGAGTGATAAATTACATTAATTGAAGCACCTAAATCAATAATTTCATCCAAAAAGAAAGTCTATCATATGGTGAAATGTATCATGAAAGTGAATGAATCCTTGCATTTTGTTGGAATCACTGGTTGTATCAAGGCTAAGAAATTCCTTCTAAGTTTGACTCTCTCATTCCCCTTTATCCTTACTCTATCCATCCAATGGCCCGAAGGCCTTAATTTTTCATTGATTTTTTGATAATCCACCTTTAAAGGGGTGAGGTGGAACCCTTACAAGGCCCATAGGCATAAGTATTACATGGCCCGTAGGTTGGAAACTTCTTTAAGAAATTTGGCATAATGAGGAATTTTTTTAACTACATCCAATTAAGGAATGTTAACTTGTACTTTTTAAAATGTATACATTATTTCTTTATCAATATCATTGTAAATTTTTTTCATAGATTTAGAGATTATTTGAGGTAAAGAGAGAGGAATGGATTGTTTATGGGAATCCTAAATGATAATTTTTTTACCCTTTTTTTTTCTTCATTATAATCTTTTTTAGGCAGAGAAAGTTAATTTTCAGGGGGGGTACTTACTTATTGTATAGAATCAATAGATGAAGAAACATATTTTCAACTACTAACTGTGATTACACAAACATTAACTTTTTTTTATTTTATTATAAATGGGTTTGGATGGTAGTTTTCTAGAACCTTTCATACTTATCTCACTGATGGTGTTTTAAAATTGTCCCACTGGAGTTCATAGGTCATAAATTGAAGATTTTATGGTTTTTGGAACTATATGTTCTATGTTTCCATTTGTTTCACCATATCCTCTAGGCTTGATTCAGACTTGGGGGGATTAGGATTCTTTCTATAAGGTGAAGGATAATAAGGTTATATACCTTGGCCTTGTTTATACCAATTCTATTTGGGGTATCTTAAGTTTCCTCCTTGTCAATACTGTGGTCATGCTTTCCACCCGGGTTTTGGATTTGTCCTTAATGGTTCTTGATTGAAGGGAGGTTCTTTTTGGAATGGATGTATAGGTAATACTATTGCATAAGACTCAGATTAATCTTGAAGTTGTAAGCACTGGTCAGAAAAATGAGGGTTATCCAAACAAATACAACAATTCAATGTAATATGAGGAGGGTGTGAATTTACTTATGCTTGAGATAATTGTCTTAGAAGGGTATTCATATCATCATGTTTATTATATAAATTTTTTTCTATGGATGAATGAATTACCTCATGAATTCCTTAGGTTGGTGAAATTTCTTATGTACCAAATTTTTGTTCATTTTGAGACATGTTGGCTATTAATTCACGAGTGGCAGTGGTATTTTTATCAACAAGGGAACCACTAGATGAAACATTTATCATACCATGATCCATGGGGACAATTTCATCATAGAATTATTGAATTATAAATTGTTCACTAATTTATTGGTGGTGTAAACTTGAACAAAGTATTTTTAATCTCTACCGATATTCATGAAGGGTCTCTCCTTTTGATTGCCTAATTCCATAGGTTTATTTTCTAATTATTGTAGTTCTGGAAGTGAGAAAAAATTTCTAAAATTTTTTTTTTAATTTTATTCCATCCTCCAATTGTGGTAGGAAGATAGTATATCCAGTATTTTTATACACCATCATGGGAGAAAGGGAAGGCCCTAAACTTTATGTGGCCCTCAATCACGTTTTTGGGTTTCATGATGGAGTACACTATGTGAAACTACTTGAGATGTTTGTGAGTATCCTCACCAGAAATACCATGTAATTTAGGAAGAAGGTGGATGATGCATGATCTCAACTCAAATTTGGATGCTTCCCCAGGATATTGGATGTATGTAGGTTGGTACTCCACATCCAGGGTGGTCAGTTCTTTTATGGTCTGGTTATTTGCAACCATGTTTTCTGGGGTTTGATTTGGTTTACTTTTATATTAGTTTAGAGACACTTGAGGTTCCACAAGGGGTTCCTCAATGATAATTTATTTTCTTACTATATATGACCTAATTTGTGAGTGAAGGGTATTTTCAATTTCTATGCCAATTTGAAGTAATATTTCTTTACCAGGTCTTGTCATGAAACAATGTTGTGATGTTTTTTTTATTTTTTGTTTCGTTTTTTAATGGAATATTAATGAAATAAAATCAATTAAGAATAATAAAATGAGAAAATAAAAGAAAATTTTATACTATAGAATTTGATAGAGAGAGATGAGAAGAAGAGAGTGAGAGAAGAAGAAATACACACACAAAAATAAAAACAAAAACAAAAACCAAACCAAAAAAAGGAAGGGGTAAAGATTGAAATGGGTAATAAATAAAAATATAAAGAAATAAATAAAGTAAAAAATGATATTTTCTCCCCATAAATGGTTCTGAAATTTGATCATGTTGTCAAGCACGTCAAATTAGATATTTAGTTTTACTAGAATTACTACAGTATAGTAGGAACCCTAGGTCATCTCTCGATGGAGCCTTAGATAATTAATTTTAAAATGAATGTTTTGATTATAAAAATGGTAATTTTATTTTATAAAACATGGGGTTTTTTATTTAAGAATCCAATATACAAAGGTAAGCAATAAAATAAAATATAAATTAACATATTTGATTAAGTGTGATCAACCCGAGGAAATATCATGATGCACATCCTTCATCACTTCAAGTTATAGGTTTTAGATATTTTAATACCAATTTTTTAACACCTATACCCATAATTTTACTAATTTTATACTATTATACCTCCTAGATATTGTTCTGAAACACAAAATGATTCACCATAACCGCCGATGATAGGGTGATTTGTTTCTGACTTCATAAACAAAAATCACCAAGGAAACATGTGAATATCTCAAAATTTTGTTTAGTTTTTATATGTTATTTAATTGTGATAACATAAAATAAATTCATATGCCCTTATAAGTCATTATTATAGTTCAATTGACCAATATGAACCACACAAACACCGCAATTAAAAGAGGGAAGAAGAAACAGTAAACAGTGTGTGAAACATTACATGAAAGGGTACCCCCAAACATGATCATATGAGTTTGAGTATGAAATACCAGTAAATAAATCAATTAAATAATAATATATTATGATGAAAAATAATACAAAAACCTTCCATTCAAGTATTATAAAAATGAAGCTCAGGATTTACACCACGTTCCTCCCCGGGTGATCACAAGGAGTTTAGAACTCCATGGAAGGGGAGGAAGAAATATATGTGAATAATATCTTCCCAGGAGTTCAAATACTACCCTATAATATATAAACATTTTATAATGATTCTCATGAGTGGTTTTATGTTAAAATAAATCAAAATTTCCACAAAAAGAATTCAAGTATCTTTGGGACTAGGTCGCTAAAAATGGAATACTTTTTACTCATTATTTATCTAGATTTTTTACTAACTAAAACATGTGAAAATTTATCTAAATTTTGTGGAGAGGTGGGAATTGTGGTTCTCTATCCAATGGAGGTGTAATCATCATGATTTTATGTATGAGGCCTAATTTATGGACCAAATATAGAATGGTGGTCTAATCTAGCCCCCGAAGAATACCTTCACTTGTGGGCCACATTTGGGTCCCTTGTGCTCACATTAAGCCTTTGGTTCAGTTGGATTAATTGAATCCCAATGAAAATAGAATCCTAAAATAGTGTAATTTTAACATTTTTATCAATTTAGTTAATTATATGATATAAATAATGATCTCTTGTCAAATAGGTACATTGTGAAATTGCATCTTTTTAAGCACGTTTTCAAAAAATGAATTAAAAAAACAATGAGTGTAAAAGGATTTAATTATGGAATGATAAAAATAATAAAAAATGTAATAAACAAGTATAATGGTGATAATATATGTTCTATCACTGTTTGATTAAGAACTTCACACATGAAATTCCAGATTTATTTCATAAGTGAGGTGTTATCCAATTCTAAAGGAAATTATGATGCCAAGTTCCAATGAGGAGATGGTGAGGCTAGAGCTTCAATTAAATGTTTAATATGATGAATGATCTTGATTTTTCATGATTTTTTTTAGTTGATAAGGTTTTTATTATCATTGAGGATTAAATTTATTCATGTGAATTTGTTCAATGAATTTGTTGAGAGTATCCATGAGTGGGACCTAGATTGGATGAAGTCATCACACATGCCATCTATGTAATTGATTTCTCAGTCACTTTTTAACCAAAAAATGTAAATAATGAGACATGGTTATATTATTTAGTTACTAATAATGATAATGGGAAAAACCAACTTAAGTTTCAAATCTGGAGACTTCAAAAAAAATCAAAAATGAAGTGTTGCAGTTCTAGGTTCTTAAAGTGGGATTGAAGCTAGTACTGTATTGAATTGATTAATACATAAGGGAGTTGATTTGGTAACTTTGTTTGAGATGGATTATTTAAATCAATAAAAAATTTAATATTAATAAATGTAGTTTATGACTTACTCGGTCATTTAAAAATTTATAGAATGGTAAATTTATTTTAGCTATGTAAATATAATTATCGCGCATCCATGGAGTAATATAAGGGTAGTTCAATAATTCCTTAAAGATATTTAAGGGTCAGAGGTAAGTTGTAGATACTTCATGTGGTGAATTATATTCCTATGAAAAGGGTGATTTAGGGTATTCAATTTTAATTTTGGGTTCTCTAATTATCAATTCTAAAATTCAAAAGCAAGGAAATAGGAGCTTGAGCTAGGAACCTTATGGATATCACTAGAATATTCAAGAAGAGATCAATATGTGGTAGCAAGAGACCATGGGTCTATTGAATTTAGTTAATGGAGTTTCATTTGATTCATGCAAGGAATAATATGTACAGTGATAGGCATGAAATGTGTAAGCTGACGAGGGTGAGTAAATTGATGACGGTTTCTTTATAAAATTGGTGACATGAATTGGTCACCCAATTCATGCCCCATAGGAATTTATTAAAAGAAACAAAAATTACAAATAAATAACAAGGTGTAAATATATTACACCAATAAGGGATTGAGGGAGGGATACAAGTTGAGTCTTAAAAGAGAAACATGAAAAAAGAAGGAGTTGTAAAAAACATGTTTGAGTCATGTCATCAGCCTATCAAACAACATCCTCCAGCAGGGGGCATTAGTTGTTGATCATTGAGTGAACTACAAACATATTCCACCAAGGGGAAATCACCCATTCAATGAAAAAGAGTGATTCCAAACAGATAAATATCTAGGACTTTGCCTTTTAACCTTGCTGGAATAGAAGTAGTATTCTTAGAAGATTTTTTTTTTTAGAATTCTCCATTGAATTTTTCATTCCCTTAGGAACTGGTTTTGAGCTCTGTTTTCTCAGCATCCTGGAATTCATGACACTCAAATCAGTTTCTTTCTCTATAATTATTTCTTTTTTCTGCTGGATCAGATATCCATTTCCCCCATCAATTTCACCCCTAGTACATATGGTATTTTTTAGTGACTCCTTGACTGTGGAAGGCTTTAATTAATTTGATATCTTTGGCAGGAACATATCCACAAGGTTAATCAACACTTGAAATGGTTATGAAATGGTCTAAAAAAGCATCTGAAAAATACAAAGTGTTTAGGAAAATCCCAATGAAATCCATGTGAGGCCAAGAAAGAAAAACTACTTTATAAAGGGAGGAAGCCCCAAAAAACACTAAAATTCATGGGAAACAGGGCACTGCATAGAAGAATCTATCACAAAAATAAGAAAAGCTTATGAGTAGTATAAAAAATCATTCCCAGGGTATGGATTTGAAGTCAAAATCAAGATTTATTTTATGCTCATCCAAAATCCTAATAATCATCCATTTTCTTATTTCAAGGTATTTCTCAGTAGTAATGATACTATCTTGAAATTTATGGGATGTGATCGCATCTTGTTCATCCATCCAGGCATTGGCTGATTCCCCCACCACCTCCTCATTGCAATAGGAATCTTTGTACATGAGATTATTTTTTCCCTCATCACTTTCTACATCTACATGTGAGGTTACAATTAGTTTATCAACCATATATGGGAGTTTTGGAGGTTCAATATCCATCCTTGTGGTTGGAGGTTCAATATCCTTCCTAGTGGATTCAAGAGATCTTGTGATGATTTTTGTTTTGAGGTGAGAGTAGTCTCTATGCTTCTTCATTTTTCTAGGACTTGGGGTAATGTATCCATCAGCATCCACCATTGATTTTTTTTCTTTTCTAGCACTTTATTTTAGGAAGGATTCCTCAATTTGATTAGTTTGATCATTAACCTATAAAAAGGATTCACTAGAATCAGAGAGTTCACCCTACTCCTTATCTCCTATATTATGTGATTCAAGGTGTTTCTCATATTCCTCCATTAGGGGTGAATGATTTAGTACATAATTTAAGAAGAATATTTTCAAATATTTTGAGGAGTTTAGTGAACCCTTGGTTCTTGATCATTCCATACCCAAATCATTATTCATCCATCATGTAACTGAGAGTAAAGTTGGACCAAAGGCTTGATTACACTTGGTACAAGTGATAAGTGTAGTTGGAGCTATAGAAAGAGGTTGATCTCAAAATATAATCTTATTCTTAAATTATTATTTTTAATATCTTCTATACTAAGATTTTTTTATTATATTATATTATTTTTGTTGATCATTTTATGCATAACTAATTATATTAGGTGAATCGGGAAGGATGGATTGAAATATTTTATTATATGTTTATTATTTGATTTTAATCATAGAGGGTTATGGTCATTCCATTCAGATATTTTAATTTATCTTCCCCATCAGCATATTTTCACTCTATTCTAAGTACCAACAGAAGAAAATTAGAGTATATTTTTTCATGGAATCCATATTATATGTTATCACTAGAAATTTTTTTGGTTTGCTCTTCTCTACTAGGAAGTATCTTTATCTTAAGTTCTATTATGAATAATAGTTCTCAAGAGATATGTATAGTGAGATTGTTTTATCTACTGATAGGTAGGTATTCCAATCCTCTGCACATAGCTTCAAAACCTATGTGGTTTATTCAATGCAAGATCAATTTCATATTCTACAAATTCTATCATGCCCGGTTACCCTAACTCAAACAACTATTTTCCTCCCTTTATATTGCATTATCCACCATTTTTCTTCTACCACTCCATCATTCTCTTGGTTATTTTGTGTTTTTTTATTTTTTTTATCATGTTTTTGTCACACAAACTAAGTGTTCCCTATGGTTTAACCCTACCTACCACAATAATACTAATTTTTAAATTTTATAAATAATTAATCTGATTTGGTTCTATTTAATAACCTAGAATTGTATCATAGATACTTTACTTTGACTCAATCATTTGATCAAGAAATAATTCTTCATTGGGTATCAACACCCGCACCTTTAAGGTATTTTTTTAAAAAGAAAATAATATTCCTTTCATTTATACAAGATCATGGGATGATTTAGAATATGAAAACAGATTTATTTTCCCAATAGTTGATGTGATCTCTATATAATGAGAGATAATTCATGCCTAGTATAGCATCAAATTTTGTCAAAGGATTATGATATTTTTTGGAATAATATTCCCCCAAACACTAACTGGAGAAGAGTACAACATTTGGGTTGTAATTATTTCACCACTATGTATTTTCACATATATCTATACTTCCATAAATTATAGAGGTTCTTTAATATTTCTATAAAACATTTAGGAAATAAATTAATGTATAGAACCTAAATCAATTAAAATTTTAATCATTATTGAGTGAATACTAAATGTACCTTTTACTAATTTACTTTTTTATTCCACCTTAATGGTGATGATGGAGCAAAATTTCCCATGTTCCCTTGGTTTAGGTGGTTATTGACATTGATTACCATTGAAAACCCTTGGTTTGGTGTACGAGATTTAATAGTATGCACGTTCATTATAGTTGATGCATTAAACTATGGGTGGTGCCTTCCATTCCTCCATCATATTTATTATATTCTTCATATCTCTTTGAAATTAATGGACATGATTCCATTCTCTTCCACACTTGAAGAATTTTCTCATTCCATTATGGAATTCCCATAGTGTTTCTTTAAACATCTTTAACATGTGGGTGGTTGGATCTTCTTTCATCCTTTATCATTTTACCCTCTATCTTAAACTTTCACCCCTTGTTTCTTATCCTCATGTCCATGGGGAGATTTTCCAAAAATCTATCTCTACATTTAGAAAACACTAAACAAATTATTAATAAATCCCAAAATATCAAATAAATATATATTTTTAGAGATTAAAATTTAAACCACTAATGAATATACCTATTTTATAATCATTATTGATAACAAAACCTGACGTATGCTTTCTATGCCTTATCAAATTTTCCTTGTAAATTGAGATATATTCACTCTCCTTTTTCTTAATCTCTAGAAATTATATCTCCAATTAGGAATGAATATTTTGATGGAAATGAGTTTTAATAACTATATTCTTAAAATATTTCCAATACATTACTTCCAATACATCCTTTGGCTTCATATTCTTGATCGATGTCCCCCATTGATCATCTTATCATTTTAAATGATAGATGTTTAGACTAACTTTATCCTTATCAAAAAAATAAATCATGGAAATTATCTTTTTCATGGAGTGGATCTATTGTTATGAAATTATTGGATTTAAGGATTCACTAAATGGAGGATTTGATGGATTTTTTTATCTCTTTTGGGTGATGGGGTCATTCCATATGGTTCAGGTTATGACCCATAGCTAGATCATGTGAAAGTTTTGATACCATAATACCTCTACTGAACTACTGAATCTAACTCACATTTGTGAGATGTGTGATGAACATGGAATCATATAACCATGGTTGGGGGGTCTATAAATCCCTCCCTCCCCCCTCGTGGAAAAAACATACACACAATGAATGATAGCCAATAGACATCACACACAGGATAAAACTTCTCAGAGCGGATAGTCGTGCAACCCCAAAGGTCTTCCACTAAGAAAACTCTGGGGAATGAATTAAAGGATTATTTGGAATTCATAAGCACTTTTCATGATCACTCTATAGGTTATGTGAAGGAATCTAGGTGCATCATTCAGATAATTCAAAGGAGGTCATGCATGTCGTTCGGGTCATACGAAACCTAAAACAACATAAAAATGGAAAAAATTGAGGCATATCTATATATATACTAAAGTATGCTATCCTCAAACTGACATGTCACCACCATAGGCTTCCACGCCTCTCAAAGACGTGTATCTGTCAAAATTACCTCCATTGCTCGGCATTCCGTGCGTATACCTCCCTTGACATTTTGTTCCCTCATTCTAGGGTTTTATCCCTCCTGCTATATGGCTTCCCTGTCTTCCCTGATCTCGGTTCTTTGGTACCGCCTTCGGCACCCCATTACCCCATCACCTCCCTTCTTCCGCTACCCTCTCCTCCATCTACTCCACCACCACCTGCTCCTCTTCCGTCTGCTCAGTGTCATGCTCCTCCCCCTCCTTCTGCTTAGCTTCCGGATCCTCTGCCTCTGATTGTTGTGCCTTCAGCTGTTCCGACTCTGGATCCTCTGACGCTGCCTGCTCCACCTCTAGATCCTTCGCCCCCGCCTACTCCACCTCTGTAGCCATCTTCCTCTGACTACTCTGCATCATGCTCCTCCCCCATTATCTTCAATGTTTTAATTTATTTTTTTTTTCAAAGTGAGCGTCGTTTATGTAATTAACATAGGCTGCCTTCCCTGCAGTTTTCTTACAAGCAACACCACTTGCGCACAATGCCTTTTGTTCTGGATCGGTAGACGGCTGCAACAACAACAATGGGGGAGGCCGCCACTCTGCTCCTCCTGTCTCTCCAGTTAATCCACCCTACCTTTTTGGTCTATTCACGAACATGAACAGGGATTCTAGGGTTGTGGACTATATGATCCAAGAGTGATTGGAGGACAATCTAGGACATCAAGGAGACCACTAGGAATCACAGTGACGAGGATGTCTAAGGGGTGATCAAGGAGTGCAACATGGATCTTGATGAGACTGTACAAAGTCTCTTATATATAGGTCACCCCATACCTCTTCTTTTCTTATTCTCTTTTATATTTATCTCGATGTTCATTTCTTTTTTTTGTTGTCTCTATTGCATCTATTACTGATATATTTGTAAGGTCTTGATATTACCAGAATCCCATTGGGCTGATTTTAATACCCGTTTTCAGTCTGTGAGTGCTACACTTGTCTATTTTTTTATTTCTATCATGTATGCATCAATGGATTATTATTAGGAAAGCCTAATTTTGTGGGAATAATTATTGTTTTTACCTTAGAACTCCCCCTTTTCCTGACAATATGATCCATGGGAAGATTTTGAATCCTGTGTTTTCTTTACTTTCCTAATTCATTTTTTTGTCTTGGGACTTCCTAGGTTTTGATTATTACTGCCCGCTACACTTCCTTTCTCCTTGTAGTTTCATTTCCATCCATGAGGTGCATGATTAATCCAAATATGACTCTTTTTTTGTGACCTGTTATTCTAAGAAGCTATCAAATATTATCATTTTTACATTAAAGTGAAAACCTCTCTGATACATTTATCGTGATGGAGACTAATGATTGAGATTTATTTTCAATGTCTGATTCAAAAAGTCCTCAAGTGATTGTCTTAATTTTTAGGAACATTCCATGTAGTCAAGAGAAAACCCAATCGCCGAAAATTTGTTCTTTTTATTTTTACTGTTTTCTTGGATGTATATATTCTCACTATGGCTCCATTGTTTTATTTTTTTGGTATTTTTTGATTACATTGTTTTCACGTTCAATTTTGAACCAAACATGGAATGGTCTCAACTTTCATTTCTAGGGTTGTGGACTATACGATCCAAGAGTGATCAGAGGATGATCCAGAATATCAAGGAGACTACTGGGAATCACAGCGACGAGGACGTACAAGGGGTCCTCAAGGAGTGCAATATGGATCTTGATGATACTGTACAAAGTATCTTGTATATAGGTCACCCCATACCTCTTCTTTTCTTATTCTCTTTTATATTTCTCTCAATGTTCAGTTATTTTTGTTGTTGTCTCCATTGCATCTATTGCTGATATATTTGTTAGGTCTTGATATTCCTAGAATCCCATTGGGCTGATTTTAATACTTGTTTTCAGTCTGTGAGTGCTACGCTTGTCTATTTTTTTATTTCTATCATGTATGCATCAATGGATTAGGATTAGGAAAGCTTAATTTTGTGGGAATAATTATTGTTTTTACCTTAGAACTCCCCCTTTTCCTGATAATATGATCCATGGGAAGATTTTGAATCTTGTGTTTTCTTTACTTTCCTAATTTATTTTCCTATCTTGGGACTTCCTAGGTTTTGATTATTACTACCCGCTACACATCCTTTCTCCTTGCAGTTTCATTTCCATCCATGAGGTGCATGCTTAATTCAAATATGACTCTTTGTTTGTGTCCTGTTATTCTAAGAAGCTATCAAATATTATCATTTTTACATTAAAGTGAAAACATCTCTGATACATTTGTCGTGATGGAGACTAATGATTGAGATTTATTTTCAATGTCTGATTCAAAAAGTCTGCAAGTGATTGTCTTGATTTTCAAGAACATTTCATGAAGTCGAGAAAAAACCCAATCACCGAAAATAGGTTATTTTTATTTTTATTATTTTCTTGGATGTCTATATTCTCACTATGGCTCCATTTTTTTATTTTTTTGGTATTTTTTTTGATTACATTGTTTTCATGTTCAATTTTGAACCAAACATGGAATGGTCTCAACTTGAATTTCCAGGATTGTGGACTATACAATCCAAGAGTGATCAGAGGACGATCCAGGACATCCAGAAGACCACTAGGAATCACATCGATGAGGACGTCCAAGGGGTTCTCAAGGAGTGCAACATGGATCTTGATGAGACAATACAAAGGCAAGGTTACCCCATACCTCTTCTTTTCTTATTCTCTTTTATATTTCTCTTGATGTTCATTTCTTTTTATTACTGTCTCTGTTTCATCTATTGCTGATATATTTGTTAGGTCTTGATATTTCCAGAATCCCATTGGGCTGATTTTAATACCTATTTTTCATCTATTCCTGTATTGGGACTTCCTAGGTTTTGATTATTACTGCCCGCTACACGTCTTTTCTCCTTGCAGTTTCATTTCCATCCATGAGGTGCATGCTTAATCCAAATATGACTCTTTGTTTGTGTCCTATTATTCTAAGAATATATCAAATATTATCATTTTTACATTGAAGTGAAAACCTCTCTGATACATTTTTCATGATGGAGACTAATGATTGAGATTCATTTTCAATGTCTAATTCAAAAAGTCCTCAAGTGATTGTCTTGATTTTCAGGAACATTTCATGAAGTCAAGAAAAAACCCAATCACTGAAAAGAGGTTATTTTTATTTTAACTATTTTCTTGGATATCTATATTCTCACTATGGCTCCATTTTTTTATTTTTTTGGTATTTTTTGATTACATTATTTTCATGTTCAATTTTGAACTAAACATGGAATGGTCTCAACTTCCATTTATACAACACCCTCTCTATCTAAACGTGTCAATGATCTTTGGTAATAGTATGAACTATGTTAAATTGGTTGTTTTAATGCCTCTTATATTATTTATGCTTTGCATCTCCCCTAATTTAAAGACAACATTCCTCAGTTGATACTTGCTCAAATTTCTCAAAAATCAATTATCAACTACCAACTATATATACTAAAGTTGGGTTCCTCTTTACTGACGTGTCATTCATACAACCCTCTACATCACCCCTCCCCATCCATTTTTTCCTTCCCTCCCTTGATATCCATATTATATGTTCTCACTAGAAATTTTTTTGGTTTGCTCTTCTTTACTAGGAAGTATCTTTATCTTAAGTTATATTATGAATAATAGTTCTCAAGAGATATGTATAGTGAGATTGTTTTATCTACTGATAGGTAGGTATTCCAATCCTCTGCACATAGCTTCAAAACCTATGTGGTTTATTCAATGCAAGATCAATTTCATATTCTACAAATTCTATCATGCCCGGTTACCCTAACTCAATCAACTATTTTCCTCCCTTTATATTGCATTATCCACCATTTTTCTTATACCACTCCATCATTCTCTTGGTTATTTTGTGTTTTTATATTTTTTTTATCATGTTTTTGTCACACAAACTAAGTGTTCCCTATGGTTTAACCCTACCTACCACAATAATACTAATTTTTAAATTTTATAAATAATTAATCTGATTTGGTTCTATTTAATAACCTAGAATTGTATCATAGATACTTTACTTTGACTCAATCATTTGATCAAGAAATAAATCTTCATTGAGTATCAACACCCACACCTTTAAGGTATATTTTTAAAAAGAAAATAATATTCCTTTCATTTATACAAGATCATGGGATGATTTAGAAAATGAAAACAGATTTATTTTCCCAATAGTTGATGTGATCTCTATATAATGAGAGATAATTCATGCCTAGTATAGCATCAAATTTTGTCAAAGGATTATGATATTTTTTGGAAGAATATTCCCCCAAATACTAACTGGAGAAGAGTCCAACATTTAGGTTGTAATTATTTCACCACTATGTATTTTCACATATATCTATACTTCCATAAATTATAGAGGTTCTTTAATATTTATTTAAAACATTTAGGAAATAAATTAATGTATATATCCTAAATCAATTAAAATTTTAATCATTATTGAGTGAATACTAAATGTACCTTTTACTAATTTACTTTTTTATTCCACCTTAATGGTGATGATGGAGCAAAATTTCCCCTGTTCCCTTGGTTTAGGTGGTTATTGACATTGATTACCATTGAAAACCCTTGGTTTGGTGTACTAGATTTAATATTATGCACGTTCATTATAGTTGATGCATTAAACTATGGGTGGTGCCTTCCATTCCTCCATCATATTTATTATATTCTTCATATCTCTTTGAAATTAATGGACATGATTCCCTTCTCTTCCACACTTGAAGAATTTTCTCATTCCATTATGGAATTCCCATAGTGTTTCTTTAAACATCTTTAACATGTGGGTGGTTGGATCTTCTTTCATCCTTTATCATTTTACCCTCTATCTTAAACTTTCACCCCTTGTTTCTTATCCTCATGTCCATGGGGAGATTTTCCAAAAATCTATCTCTACATTTAGAAAACACTAAACAAATTATTCATAAATCCCAAAATATCAAATAAATATATATTTTTAGAGATTAAACTTTAAACTACTAATGAATATACCTATTTTATAATCATTATTGATAACAAAACCTGATGTATGCTTTCTATGCCTTATCAAATTTTCCTTGTAAATTGAGATATATTCACTCTCCTTTTTCTTAATATCTAGAAATTATATCTCCATTTAGGAATGAATATTTTGATGGAAATGAGTTTTAATAACTATATTCCTAAAATATTTCCAATACATTACTTCCAACACATCTCACAAATGTGAGTTGGATTCAGTAGGTCAGTAGAGGTATTATGGTATCAAAAATTTCACATGATAAATCCCTCCCTCCCCCCTCGTGGAAAAAACATACACACAATGAATGATAGCCAATAGACATCACACACAGGATAAAACTTCTCGGAGCGGATAGTCGCGCAACCCCAAAGGTCTTCCACTAAGAAAACTCTGGGGAATGAATTAAAGGATTATTTGGAATTCATAAGCACTTTTCATGATCACTCTATAGGTTATGTGAAGGAATCTAGGTGCATCATTCAGATAATTCAAAGGAGGTCATGCATGTCTTTCGGGTCATACGAAACCTAAAACAACATAAAAATGGAAAAAACTGAGGCATATCTATATATATACTAAAGTATGCTATCCTCAAACTGACATGTCACCACCATAGGCTTCCACACCTCTCAAAGACGTGTCTCTGTCAAAATTACCTCCATCGCTCGGCATTCAATGCATATACCTCCCTTGACATTTTGTTCCCTCATTCTAGGGTTTTAGCCCTCCTGCTATATGGCTTCCCTGGCTTCCCTGATCTCGGTTCTTTGGTACCGCCTTCGGCACCCCATCACCTCCCTTCTTCCGCTACCCTCTCCTCCATCTACTCCACCACCACCTGCTCCTCTTCCGTCTGCTCAGTGTCATGCTCCTCCCCCTCCTTCTGATTAGCTTCCGGATCCTCTGCCTCTGATTGTTGTGCCTTTGGTTGTTCCGACTCCGGATCCTCTGACGCTGCCTACTCCACCTCTAGATCCTTCGCCCCCACCTACTCCACCTCCGTAGCCATCTTCCTCTGACTACTCCGCATCATGCTCCTCCCCCATTATCTTCAATTTTTTAATTCAATTTTTTTTTCAAAGTGAGCGTCGTTTATGTAATTAACATAGGATTCCTTCCCTGTAGTTTTCTTACAAGCGCCACCACTTACGCACAATGCCTTTTGTTCTGGATCGGTAGACGGCTGCAACGAAAACAATGGGGGAGGCCGCCACTCTGCTCCTCCTGTCTCTCCAGTTAATCCACCCTACCTTTTTGGTCTATTCTCGAACATGAACAGGTATTCTAGGGTTGTGGACTATACGATCCAAGAGTGATTGGAGGACAATCTAGGACATCAAGGAGACCACTGGGAATCACAGTGACGAGGATGTCTAAGGGGTGCTCAAGGAGTGCAACATGGATCTTGATGAGACTGTACAAAGTCTCTTGTATATAGGTCACCCCATACCTCTTCTTTTCTTATTCTCTTTTATATTTCTCTTGATGTTCATTTCTTTTTTTTGTTGTCTCTATTGCATCTATTGCTGATATATTTGTTAGGTCTTGATATTACCAGAATCCCATTGGGCTGATTTTAATACCCGTTTTCAGTCTGTGAGTGCTACACTTGTCTATTTTTTTATTTCTATCATGTATGCATCAATGGATTAGTATTAGGAAAGCCTAATTTTGTGGGAATAATTATTGTTTTTACCTTAGAACTCCCCCTTTTCCTGACAATATGATCCATGGGAAGATTTTGAATCCTGTGTTTTCTTTACTTTCCTAATTCATTTTTTTGTCTTGGGACTTCCTAGGTTTTGATTATTACTGCCCGCTACACGTCCTTTCTCCTTGTAGTTTCATTTCCATCCATGAGGTGCATGATTAATCCAAATATGACTCTTTGTTTGTGACCTGTTATTCTAAGAAGCTATCAAATATTATCATTTTTACATTAAATTGAAAACCTCTATGATACATTTATCGTGATGGAGACTAATGATTGAGATTTATTTTCAATGTCTGATTCAAAAAGTCCTCAAGTGATTGTCTTAATTTTCAGAAACATTTCATGTAGTCAAGAAAAAACCCAATCGCCGAAAAGTTGTTCTTTTTATTTTTACTGTTTTCTTGGATGTCTATATTCTCACTATGGATCCATTGTTTTATTTTTTTGGTATTTTTTGATTACATTGTTTTCACGTTCAATTTTGAACCAAACATGGAATGGTCTCAACTTTCATTTCTAGGGTTATGGACTATATGATCCAAGAGTGATCGGAGGATGATCCAGAATATCAAGGAGACTACTGGGAATCACAGCGACGAGGACGTACAAGGGGTCCTCAAGGAGTGAAATATGGATCTTGATGATACTGTACAAAGTCTCTTGTATATAGGTCACCCCATACATCTTATTTTCTTATTCTCTTTTATATTTCTCTAAATTTTCAATTATTTTTGTTATTTTCTCCGTTGCATCTATTGCTGATATATTTGTTAGGTCTTGATATTCCCAGAATCCCATTGGGATGATTTTAATACCTGTTTTCAGTCTGTGAGTGCTACGCTTGTCTATTTTTTTATTTCTATCATGTATGCATCAATGGATTAGGATTAGGAAAGATTAATTTTGTGGGAATAATTATTGTTTTTACCTTAGAACTCCCCCTTTTCCTGATAATATGTTCCATGGGAAGATTTTGAATACTGTGTTTTCTTTACTTTCCTAATTTATTTTCCTATCTTGGGACTTCCTAGGTTTTGATTATTACTACCCGCTACACATCCTTTCTCCTTGCAGTTTCATTTCCATCCATGAGGTGCATGCTTAATTCAAATATGACTCTTTGTTTGTGTCCTATTATTCTAATAAGCTATCAAATATTATCATTTTTACATTAAAGTGAAAACATCTCTGATACATTTGTCGTGATGGAGACTAATGATTGAGATTTATTTTCAATGTCTGATTCAAAAAGTTTGCAAGTGATTGTCTTGATTTTCAAGAACATTTCATGAAGTCGAGAAAAAACCCAATCACCGAAAATAGGTTCTTTTTATTTTTATTATTTTTTTGGATGTCTATATTCTCACTATGGCTCCATTTTTTTATTTTTTTGGTATTTTTTTGATTACATTGTTTTCAGGTTCAATTTTGAACCAAACATGGAATGGTCTCAACTTGCATTTCCAGGGTTGTGGACTATACAATCCAAGAGTGATCAGAGGACGATCCAGGACATCCAGAAGACCACTAGGAATCACATCGATGAGGACGTCCAAGGGGTTCTCAAGGAGTGCAACATGGATCTTGATGAGAAGGTACAAAGGCTTTTGTATCTAGGTTACCCCATACCTCTTCTTTTCTTATTCTCTTTTATATTTCTATCGATGTTCATTTATTTTTGTTACTGTCTCTGTTTCATCTATTTCTGATATATTTGTTAGGTCTTGATATTTCCATAATCCCATTGGGCTGATTTTAATACCTGTTTTCAGTCTGTGAGTGCTATGATTGTCTATTTTTTTATTTTTATCATGTATGAATCAATGATTAGGATTAGGCAAGCCTAATTTTGTGTGAATAATTATGTTTTTTAACTTATAACTCTCCCTTTTCATGAAAATATGACCCATGGGAAGATTTTGAATCCTGTGTTTTCTTTACTTTCCTAATTCATGTTCCTGTATTGGGACTTCCTAGGTTTTGATTATTACTGCCCGCTACACGTCCTTTCTCCTTGCAGTTTCATTTCTATCCATGAGGTGCATGCTTAATCCAAATATGACTATTTGTTTGTGTCCTATTATTCTAAGAATCTATCAAATATTATCATTTTTACATTGAAGTGAAAACCTCTCTGATACATTTTTCATAATGGAGACTAATGATTGAGATTCATTTTCAATGTCTGATTCAATAAGTCCTCAAGTGATTGTCTTGATTTTCAGGAACATTTCATGAAGTCAAGAAAAAACCCAATCGCTGAAAAGAGGTTATTTTTATTTTTACTATTTTCTTGGATGTCTATATTCTCACTATGGCTCCATTTTTTTATTTTTTTGGTATTTTTTGATTACATTGTTTTCATGTTCAATTTTGAACTAAACATGGAATGGTCTCAACTTCCATTTATACAACACCCTCTCTATCTAAACGTGTCAATGATCTTTGGTAATAGTATGAACTATGTTAAATTGGTTGTTTTAATGCCTCTTATATTATTTATGCTTTGCATCTCCCCTAATTTAAAGACAGCATTCCTCAGTTGATACTTGCTCATATTTCTCAAAAATCAATTATCAACTACCAACTATATATACTAAAGTTGGGTTCCTCTTTACTGACGTGTCATTCATACAACCCTCTACATCACCCCTCCCCATCCATTTTTTCATTCTCTCCCTTGATATCCCCCCCCCCCCCCGCTCAGGATTTACTTCCACTTTGATTAAGGTTCCAATCGATTTGCATACCATCTTCCACTGATGCATGTTGCTGCCTCCGCATGTTCTTCACCGATCGTCTGCAGCCTCTACCTATCCATCTAATCTAGGGTTCCCACTATGATTTCCCTTTACTTAGTGCTTCTCCTCTGGAAATCAAGCACCGAAATCTTCCTCTTCATTTCATTGCTCCACTACAACAGGAGATCTCTACAATCGATTGAACATTCCATTGTCCAATTTCCCTAATGACAGAACGGTCCAGAGTTGTTTCTATTGACATGTTTCAGCTACTTCATTTATCAATAACTTCTACTTTCATTTACTGATTCTATTAAAATTCATTTAACATATTTTAGTATTTAATGTTACTTATTCATATTTCAGAAATACGACCAGAATTGTATCTTTACTATATATCACTTCTGATAAATGTTTCTGAAAACTGGATCATGTACTATGTTTTAACTGTCGATTTAGTTTTTAACTTGACCAATGTATATTTTTTAAGATCATTGGAACATGATTTATATGAGTTCATTGGATTAATATGGCGAACAAGTCACTTCATTCTTAAAGTATTATTTTTCTCCTCTGCCAAGTCTTCCCAACTTCAAAACAATTAAATTTATGCTATTTCATTTAGTCATGCCTACATTATAATCTCAGGTTTGATCATTTAGATTATCCCTTGTATCATTTCAATATTATAATTAATGCATCAGTATTGATTACATCACTCCAGATAGACAAAATATTTCAAATGATCTGAACTGTAAAAAGGTGAATTATTCATCAAACATCGATTTATTCATGTTTATGCCATATTCTTAGGTTATTTATTATCAATTTTTTCATTAGAAATATTTCCCCACCCCATATCACCAGATAGACTAAGAACTCTGATGTACATAAGGCTTCAACACTCAGCACTATATGGGATTCATGTATTGGCTTTCAAGAATCTTCATCCTAAGGTGGAGTGCTCAACTGTGGACTCTCCCAAGTTAATATGGCTTCCAATTCACAACCAGCTTTGAGCAGTGGTCCATGATATTATTTATGCCCAACAAATAGTTATGTTATCCATCCTTCAGTCACAAATTCTTAGTATCCACCCTTGGGACAGAGCAGCGACTACCTAGAGTCAATGAGGTCCAGACATATTCCCTCCAACTACTACATTATGAAAATTAAAAAAGAATCGCATTACATTATGTAATATAAATTTACACTTTTCTTGATAACTGTAATGACTTTTAATCATATTAGGGTATAAATTCCAAGTTTTCTTTTATGTTGTGAAATTAAATTTGACTCATTGTATTAATTTTGTGCCATTTTATGATTTTCTATCCATAATCATTTATGATTTCTAATTCTTCCTTGGATATATTTCCCATGTATCTGTCCAATACAGTTTTAAAACCTTGGAAAGTTTTCACATCCTAACCTCTACATTGATATAGTTCTGGGATGATTACAAAATTACGACAATTTATTTATTTTTTATGTGCATTTTCATATATTATTAACTTATATGTAGTGCTTACATAAATAACATATCAGTTTTAAAACCAAACGATATACTTGAATGGTAGTTATAGTATACTGTTGTGATACATTTTCATGAAATTTGTATGATGTACTAAGTTTAATCTTTGCATACATGATCCTTTGTTTCCATTGGGAGAGGTTTGTAGGCAACAAAATGCCTTCCATTACAAGATGTCTTTCCTTCCGCATGAGTACCTTCTATCCAAATAAGGCATGCTCATTCCTATGACTTTAGAATAGGAATATCTGAAGTTATTCAGATATTATGTCTCTTCCTTACATTAATTTTGTCTCTGTGAAATTGATGTGAATTGCAGACCTTACTCGGTTGATTTATTTTTCTTAGAAGGAAAATTTTTATGTTTACAATAGTCTGTAATCCTTAATTGGTTTATTTATTTTCAGTTGGTCTATTTTCTTAGCATCGTTGTGTGATGTTGTTTCATGTTTACTGTCTTTGGTTGACTTTCTTTCTTCATGAAATAACAATATCATATGTTCATTAATATGTATATTGTTTTGGTCTTCTAGTTCAGTTTAATTCTCATTGCAATACCTACTGTTTTATTGTTTTACTTCATGGGGAGTTTACATTTCAGTGGGTTTTTTTATGTTAAAACTGAAGTCTACAAAAATGTAATCCCATGCCAAGATCCTCTTGCATCTTAAATTCATTGAGCAGAGATCATACTGGAAAAAACTGATGTGGTGGTGAAGTTCAAGTTCACTGTTGGATCCTTTCATGGTATCATGTTGAAGTAAGACATCCCTTTCTCTCTCCATTGTTATCTATCATTTGAACATTCCATTCAATAATTTCATTATTTATTAGTATGCACTATTAATTTTAAATAGTTTTTTGTATCTATAGAGACATTTTGGTTGATTTTTTAGGTCGTGAGCTCATGGATTATTACCTCTTATTCCACCATGGAAACTAAGAAATATAATTCTAGGTTAAACAATAGTTGTATTTTGTGGAACTGTTTTTAGTTTGGACATGAAGTGTTTTACACCCATTATTTGTTGTTTTTTGTCTCCATTACATCCTTTAACTAGATAATACTGATTTTCTTTCATCTAATTTTCTTTTTTCATCAAAATAACACACTGCATTTGTTCCTCTCTGTTTCCAATTATTAAACATTTGCATTCGACTCAATGATAACAGTTGTCAGAATTTGCTGCTACTTATCCATTAAATTCATTTCTTCATGTAGAAAAATCTGATGATTGAATTTGATGTTGATGATGTGTTCCAACAATATGTTACATGGTCTCGAGACTCTACAGAAAAAATAAGCATTGCCGATGAACTGTATCCCGGTATAAAGGATACCGTTAACCAAAAGGCTGACAAGATTGACTGATATTTTGTGATTCAATTTCTAGGTATCATTTAACTACATATATGTTTATGTTATTTCAAATTAATGTTTTAATTTTTTTTCCAGTTGTAACTGAAATTATATATTTAATGAACTAATAAAATTAAAGAACATGTTCAAGTGTAACCATTTTCCTTTCTAATGCCTATATCATTTACACTAAACTGAATTCCCATTTTCAATTTTCTCACCTAAATTATCTGTTGTAGGGATGGTGGTTTGTGTCAACCCAACATTCAAAAGTTCTGTTATGCTATGACAATTTCTACTAATTGGGAATGCATGAATTTACCTACACGACTGTCCAGTACACTTTCAGTACGACTGGGAACAACAGATGAATTTAAAAAGTCGTGGCTGCTATTACTTTATATCCCCTTCTATTCACAACATAATGCTTCTATGTAAACATTCTGTTATATTTTCATTGTTTACAAATTATCTCCATTATGTTGACATTCACAATTAATGTTTCCCTATTTCAATGTTTATTACTATTTATTATTATTTAAATAGTATTTCACTTTATATATATGATTTCTTAATGGTAAAAATAAATTTTAATTCCTTTCCATATATTTTTTTAATTACAAATCATGTGATGATGTTTTATAAACTTGTACAAGTATTCCAATATTATCTATCACTATTTTGTAAATTTAACATTTCAATAATTAATTCTCAATATTATGTTTTCAAACAATGGATTCATTTTGGAATTAAGATTTGATTTTTAGTGTCGTGCGTATGCACAAGGGAGGTACTAGTATGTAATAAATGAAGGAATAAAATATTGATAAATAAGAGACTTGTGTGAAGATAGATTCAATAATCTTTATGTGCTTCGAATAATCCACCTAAATCATGTGATAGCACCGGGGCATGTTTCTCAAGTCATGTGACACTCCTTCGACATGCCACTTGGATCATGTGATGCCCCATGGAAATATCAAGAAAGTAGCATGATTCCCTTTGGGAATCCCACCCATGTCTTGAAAAGTCCTATGGTCTTTTCATCCAAATATCACGATGACCTTTATACATGTCACCCAAGTTATGTGGCATCACCGGGATATGTCGGCAATGTCTCGCAATGTCACTAAGACATGTTAGACAGGTATCACGGTGTCACCAAGATATGCCACCCTTGATCATGTGTCACCCTCTAGACATTTCATCCTTGATCATGTGATTTTCTTCAAAAAAGTTATCCAGTTCATGTGTCTCCCTCCATACATTTCATCCTTGATCATGTGATGCCCTCTAGACAAGTTGGCCTAGATCATGTGACACTCTCCAGACATGCCATCCAGGTTTTATGATATCCTCCAAAAAATCATCCTAGATCATGAAATTTCCTCCATAAAAGTCATCCTAGATTATGAAATACCCTACAGACATTCCATCCTTGATCATGTGATTTCTTATATACATTCCATTCACATTATGTGATTTCCTTCAGATAAGTCAACTAGATCATGAGGTTGCCTTTGGACATGTCTGCTAGGCAACCAAGACATGTCCGAACATCCTCATAACTGTCATAATGACACCCCAGACATGTCAAGAAGATAACCAGAACATGTTAGGAAGACAACCAGGATGTGTTAGGCATATGTCCGGAGACATTATAACCTTGTCCAGTGGATATATAAGGGGAACCTAAGTGTGTAAGACCCGATCAAATTGAACTATGAGAACTTTTATTTTTTCCGTAACCAGAATATGTAGGACACCTTACTAATGCCCAAGATCAAATAGGCATCCACCTTAGTGTAAGTCCCCCCATTCCATTCATCAAGATCCAATATCTCATATGGGCTTATCACTCTTCCTCATCCACCAGCAGATTGAGAAGGAAACTAAACTACGATGAATCTGATTCCTTCCATAACTATGATAAGTAGGACACCTTCCTAAGGTATGATATCCATATAAAACATCTAGAGGACTTCCCCATCACATAAGTCTCACATCCATATGTAGTGAGAGTGTTTAATTTGTATCCCTTTTTTCACACTGAGCATAGCTCACATGGGCTTAGGTATTTTCAATATTCATATCATTTGCATCATGAATATCCACTAGAAACGGTGACGTAAGTGTGTAATCCCTGATTAGTGGCATGATATGACTTCCCCTATAAAAGGGAATCCACCTCAAGGTAAGTCCCAAGGGTGTGATCGAACTATGATGACTCTGATTCTTTCCATAACCAAGATATGTAGGATACCTCCCTGAGTCTCAAGCTCAATACTAAATTCCTAAGTTCCCTCATATATATAATTTCTATATTACATTAAAATATAAGGGTTCAATGAATCTATAATCAAGATACATAGGATGCCTCATAAAGGTTCAATACCCCCCTTAAAATATTAATTGCCTCCTTAGATAATATAACATTCCATCTTGTCTGGTTATATGAATTCAATATATAATAATCTAACCATCAATGAGAAATGGATGAAGAAACCCATATACGTACAAATTTAAAGATTTATAGTCCCAACCTTTACACATGTATGGATTCAATACTTGATCATTTTGTTAGGGTAACCTATCCCATATCGGGATTAGGAAGAGATTATCGAATATATCTTAAATTTATAAGAGAGTCCTGAAATAGGGAAAAATCCCCCTAAAAGGGTGTGATGATCCTGACCACACATCCTCTCGATCAATGTGAGTCCCTAAGTATCTTTGGGTATGAAACCCCAATTTAACACCTACCTTTGTAAAGAATATTTGTACTCGGTTATGTATGTGGGAACCATTGGGAGTTTCTATGAAAGGAAAACATGGTAAAGCTGATGTGAGAAATTTTTCATCACCCTCAACCCCCCTCATAATCAATCATAAAGTATCTCCAAACACATACTTTCCAATGAAATAAAAATTTTGAACCTAATTTGAAATCATTTAACTATGCCATCTTATTTACAAGATAAAAAGAATAGATATTTTAGTTCTCATCAGACCATTTCTGTTCCTACCATGCGGGAACACTTTTCCATGAAATAATGTTTTAAAATGATCTTTTACAGGGATTAAGGATAAGTAAAAAGTCTAATAAATTCATAGTTCCATATATGTAAGTTACCTTGAATAAATCAAACATGTATTTATAAATAACTTGTTTTATGTGAAAAATAAATATTGTGTGGAAATGTACACTTTGAAAGAGTTAATCCTAATTCTATAAAACTATAAACCTATAAAAGGTCCTTGGCTATTTAAGTGGTCCAATATTTCAATTTGATTTTATTTTTTTTGGCTGATTAAAATTGGTTCATGTTTATTGCTATCAAGACATAAATAAAAATATCATGTTTTTTATCATCAGATCCAAGAGTGTGGGTCTGGGGATATTATAGAGTGAGTAATGCATGTTATAATTTTTTTATCTTGTATGAAAATTTCCTATTAATTTATTATTTAATTTTATCTTCCTTTTTTCCTTTTTTATAATCACAATGGGGGGGGGTATTTTTTGGTTTTTTAGTTTTTGGGACTTTTGGGTCAAAGGGGGAAGATTTTGTTTATGTCATAAGTGGAGATGTTTATTTGTTTATGTTAATATCTTAAGAATGTTTAATATATTTATTTTAATATCTTAAGAATTTTGAATATATTTATGTTAATATTTTAAGCATGTTGAATATCTTTATGTTATTCTCTTAAGAATATTTAATATCTTTATGTTAATCTCTTAACCATGTTGAATATATGTATGTGAATCTCTTAAGCATGTTGAATATCTTAATGCTAATATCTTAAATTTTTTGAATATATTATATTAATCTATTAATAATTTTGAATATCCTGATCTCTAAAATCATGAATTATTTTGAATTATTTTTAACTCTTGATTTACACTTAATTTATATTTTTTATGTTAAGTGTTTGTGATCATCAAAAAAGGGGATATTGTTGTACATCTCTCTCTCTCATGGGGTTTTCATAATCACAAACACTCACTTGTATATCTAATGTTTACATTTGATTGATTCTCATACACCTAAATTTGACTTTAAGTCATATATTTAATGGTTTTAATGGATATCTAAAAGTTGATTCAAAGGAAACTTATTGATCTTTTTGAAGGCATGCACATATCTATTATCTTGTTTAAAGTCTATGGAATCAAGTTTTAATGATATTGGAAGGAATTTTAATGAATTTGAGGAGTCCCTTATTGAAGGTGAATATATGAAGGTTGTACTAGGTGTCTGGTTCAGGGAACTATCCAACCAATGGTGAAGTTAAAAGAAACATCTAGCTCCATTAGGCCACTAGCTACCCAATGGAGGACCAATGGAAAGATAGTGGGGGATTTCCAGTAGCATCATCTTTTAGGTATTCTATTGTCTAACCAGTGGAGGATATCTAGTATTTGATGGTATCAGGACAGGTTCTTTTTGGTGGAATTTAATGCATTCAAAAAGGGCATTACATAAGTCTTTCTCAGCTTCAATGCGCCCAATAATTTATACAATGTTCCTTTGTGCCTTGGAGCCTTTAGATAGTGGATTGACGAGGCTTATATTCAATAATAGACTTGTGTAACAACTCCTCACTTGAATAATGATGTTTAATCTCTATATTTCTCAAAAACCCTCCTATCAATGAGCCATTATTTATTTCCATATCTCAAAGGATATCATCTTTGTCTCTATCTCTCTCAATCTCCCTCCATTGTATCAACCTTTTTATAGAGATAGAAGATTGGTTTTGTAAGGGATTTGTGCTAAAAAATCACTCTATTATCACCTCATCTTATCAAGGTTCTCATAACTACAAAGTGTGGGATGGGTGGTCACCACCGTAAGTGAGGGATGAGTTTCTTGTCACAACCATGAAGATGCATGGGAAGTGGTTTTGGGTTTTCATTAAAACTAAGAAAAGTTTGGTTCTTGGGTTTCTGTTAAATCCAAGGGATGGTCTTAATAATACATATCTCTCTAATTGATGGGTGGAGACATAGGGTCACCTTGTGTGCTATTGATGAACTCCTTATCAATTGTAATTTATCTCTATTTATATTTCCACATTTCATTATTTTAATCTCAATATGTATAAATTGTGTAATTTTTATTCGTCTTTTTTCCTCTATGAATATAATATTATTTAACTTTATATTAACTTTATAATATGGATTGAATTTATCACTTTATCATTTCATCATATCAAAAAAATTATTTTGAAATTTTCATTTTCATTTATCGCTTTAATTTTTAAAAGGTAATTACCCCCCCCCCCCTCTTCTCATTTCCCTCTCTACCAACACTTTCTCGGTTGTATTTCAAAATAGCATAGCATGGATTTATTTTTTAAATTTTATAAATGGAGCGTAGGTAAGATACCTAATGGGAATTATTTCTCAATCCCTATATACACACCCAAGGTGTATGTGGACTAGACTTCCTTGGATGCAGGTAAAGGAATGAACTCACTTGGATTGGATGGATGGTCATTATCTCCCTCAAGTGTGGTATGGTGGATGTGATAAGGAGTGGTGACTAACTTTTCATATGTGGTTTTGGATTTGGTGTCCTATAACCAACTTGTTTAGTTCTTTATTACATTTTTTTTCTTATTAAATCAGTTTGGTTATCACATATTGATTATTCTTCTATATTATATTTGTATGTGATAATGTCTTTAGAATATATGCCATGCTGAAAGATCATAGCAGTTCCCTGCTATGATGAGAACCTAGAGGTTCCACAACATTATTCATGAATCTTGTTCTATGGCCGGATGATATTATATGATAGGACATAGACAATAAAGGATATTAGGGGTAGTCGGATCATAATACATTGATTCACCTTCTCGTGGTATTCTCCCTTGGTAATCTCCAAGATAGAAGGTTATGAGAACATACCCATTAATAGGAAATCCACATTTCCATGCATCATTGGATGTTCCTATCTATGGACGTGTGTATTGATCCATATAATTTAATATTATCATTAATGGATATCATGAATCTCTTGCTTTGATGTATTGAAAAAAATCATGATAACATATGTTCACGATGAAGTAGGATACGTTGGTTGCATCATAGATGATATAGTATTAAGGGATAATGCGAGAAATGATTTATCCCTTTTGTCTCTTGACAAAAGTTAATATCTTAGACCATTTGATGGGATTGGAACCACCTAAATAAATCCATCACCATGGTGTTCAATGGGATAGTGTATTTTCATAAAGTTAAAGAAATATACATTGAGCATATAGGTTGATGGAACCAGCATGCAACCTGCTTGATTTGATATATTGTGAAAAAATATTATATTACATTGTAAAATTTTGTAGGAAGTTGGATGTCGTTGTGATGTTAAATTATTTCTCTTTTAAAGTCTTGGCATGTTTCCAGATGTTAACCTAGGATTTTATGAGGTTATTTCTAATGCCACTAAGAAAGAATCCTAGAGGGTCACACACTAATTGTATCCACAATCTTAGTTAAATTCGAGTATTGAATTTAACAAGTTGGAATAAATAATATTTATTCAGGTTTGGATGATTTCCATAATTTAATCACAAGTTATTCGAAATAATAAATTATTTAAATAATAATAATAAATATTAGTTTTCATTTTTGGAAAATATAATATTTATTATATTTATAGTATAATAATGCAGTTACATTTATTTGATGAAATAGAAATTATTCGAGGATCGGTAAATGATGACGAGGGAAAGAAGGCTGAGTTTAATGGTCTGAATAGTATAAATGATATTTATTTATATTCTTAATATGTTTCACATGTCAAGTAATTAATAATAATATTATTATTATTATTAAACATGGGGTCATTTAAGAATATAAAAGATGATTGGGGGATTGTGTGCGATTTTCCAACCCTAAATCAGATATAATAAATATCTAATTATACCACTTTCCTAATTCATGTTTGGTGTGCACAACAGATAAGGATAGATTGGATCAATCCCTATAGTGTGCTCTCTCTTCCTCCTCTCTCAAGACTTCTAGAGAACACCAAGGGTTCTTCATCCATCATGAAGAATACTAATGTTATTGACCACGAACAACGCTAGTGATCAAGCTTATTCATGCTAGCACCTGATGATTCTACGACATTAATAAGAGATTGTGGTTCACATGTTGATCACCACTAGAGGGATTCTGAACTTGAATCCTATAGCACGATGATGGTGTGACAAATTCTATTCCATTGGATCATCAACGAAATCATAATTACAATTTGAGGTAATTCTACATCTTCTCATAAATTAATTATAAATTACACATAAAGATCCTCTCTCTACGGTTCTGGCATATTGATATAGTCTATTAATCTACTAATTCATTGAATATGATCTCATGATTATGTAAATCAATAGTAACACATGATTTAAGACTAAAATATGATTTTTTTTCATACCTTTAAAGGATGCTTCCACTATTCCCAGAACCTTACAAGTGGTATCAGAGAGATTTCATGTTTAATTTATTATTATTTATTATTCGTTGAATGATTTCATGCATTTGCATTTTATTTTATTTAAAATGACTCATTTTAATAATATGACATCATCATATCTTATTTTATTCATTCTTGATAACATAACCAGTAACCATTTAATGATTAAAAAAGAAGAATCATCTAGAGATTTCTATATAGAGGATCCAAAGGCTCTTCCTGGAGAAAAATAAAGTATGCATCATATACTCACAGAGTAGATGCCATTTAGTTTTGTTTTCATGTTCGTATCTTTCTATATTAGATAAAATCATATCTAAGATCTAAATAGATTAGATTAATGTGCGGATTCAGACATACTAGCACACAACATGTAGAACCACACGCCATGTAAGTAATTAACACGTTGTGTAGTATATGTCTTCTCATAGCCGAGAACACGGGGTGCCCCGGTGAGCCGTGTATCGGATACACAACAAGGGGACATGAATTTAATTCAACTCCAAGGTTACATGCCATGTACCTCAAACACATCCAATTAATGTGTTGCGAACATGGGCAGAAGACAAGTACACGTCATGTACTTTTGTTCACATCATGTAGTATTATGCCAATTTTGTTTTCAATTTTTAGAGAAAGAAGAATTAAATGTATAATTAAACCTATTGATCATGTGTTCCATGTGTCGTTCATTCGATAGTACATGTAATTTCATAGGATTAATAGTTAAATATTAAATTAATTTCTGTGTTAAAACATTGAAGAATACATGATGTTGACTCAAAGTACAGATGTGCACTACATTAATTTTAAATTAAATTAATTTTTTTTTAAATTATAGATGATGATGGGTTAAGGAGGTTGTATATAATTAATATAAAATGAATTAATTAGATTAATTCATGGTGCATTATCATAATTAAAGAAAAAATCAAAGTAATTTATGACTATATTGTAAATGCATGCTCATTGCTTGATGTGTGGATGATAATGAGATTAGACCAGCCCTTTGTATGTGACTGGTTTCTTTTTAATTTAATTTATTAAATTATTATTGATGCACTACGAGTCATCCCCTCCTCCTTATTATGTAAGGGCATGTATGTTTGTGGTTTCTTTTATATAAATCCCCTCTATCCAATACATTAGATCCCCTCAATTGTATGTGAGTAAAATCTTATGTAAGGATGGAGTGCCCAAGTGAGTAGAGGCGGTCTGAGTCAAGAATTTGAGGTGAAACCAATCAAGGTGATGCATAGAAGACAAGGTAGAATAATTTAACATGAACCAAGCTATGATTCAAGGTGTTTTCCCCTAGGTTCAAGGGTTACTTTATCATCCACTAGATAAACTAACCATTAGAGAATCTCATGATCATGCCACTTATACTTTATTTCTATCAGTTGTATGGTTGATTATTTATGTTTTTGAGTGTTGCATGATCACCTAAATAAATTAATTAACAAGCATGAAAGATGGAATAAAATATAATTGGATTATTCATAAATGTTTTATTAGACATGGTTAATCACTTAAGTAAAATCTACTTAATATTAACAAGGCATCTAAAAATATAAAAAGGGATTTGTGCGTAAGGATAAAATTCATCAAATAAAATATTAATTTAGCTTAGCCTTCCACTCATAGTTCAAAGTACTTGAGAAACCCAATATGGGTTGCTTTCAATTATCATGGAAATTTTACCTTGAATTTTTGGGTTGACTTAACTTAGTTTACATCAAGGTTTGGTTATCCAAGAATGACTTGGTGTAACTAAGATGCAAAGGTTGAGGTAATTTTAAAATAGGATTTTAGGATTCACTCAAAAGATCAAGGAGCTATAAGTTAATGTAGTTGGAAAGTTATACCTACATAAAACCTTTCAAATAGCTTGTCATACCCAAGTTTAGGTTATGATAAGGGAATATGGATCATTTCCACTAGAATATCTAAGAGACATGATATTCCAAAGCTAATGGATGGGATATTATGTTTCGAAGAAAAGTGGGATATTAATAAAAAAAATTATTAATTTTAAATTTATTAATCTATTGTGTAATCAAAACAAGAACTAATTATCTAATCTTAAATTGTAGAAATGTAAAATCAAATGACATCGAGAATATCATTGCGATCCATACTAGAGAAGGATAACCTTCTCACCAATGCAAATTTCCAAGAATGGTATAGGTGCTCTCACATTATATTATTCCATTAATGGAAATTGTATGTGCTGGAAACCCCACTTCCCGAGTCACTTGCAAAAGAGGATAGTGAGGAAGAGGTATCTCTCTATCTAAAACATGTGGACAATGTAGTGGATGTCCAATGTTTTATGTTATCTACAATGTCCAATGATCTTTTAAAGCAATATGAGGGTATGGATGTGTATAACCTAGTTTCTCACCTTCGAGATCTCTATCAAGAGAATGAGAGAATAGAGTGATATGAGATCTCCAATGAACTATTTACATGAAATCTTGGAGATTTGGTTTCAGTTGGGGAACATGTATTCAAAATGATTGGAAGCATTGAGTGTTTGGACATCTTGGGTTTGAAGATCCTAGATTAGCTGCACATAGAACTTATTCTTTCCTCACTACCCAAAAACTTCATTAGTTTTATTGTGAATTATAATATGATCAATAGCTAGAATACATTATCGTAACTTCTTACTCTTATCATCCAAGTTGATAAAGACATGGGGTGTGAAAACCCGAATATCCTTATGATAAATAAGAAGAGGAGGAACAAGGTAAAGAGGTTGAATACTCATTCCAAGTCTAAGTCTTTGGAGCATCTTCCCTCTAAGAATAAGAAGATCTGAAGGTAAGGAAAGTAATAGGATGTGGCATGTTTTTCATGAGTTAAGAAGGGCCACTAGAAGAGAAATTTCACTCATCCAAATAAGCAAGGGGAAGATTCAGGTGCATTCATTATAAAGTGTAATATTTCTATATCTACAAGTTGGGTATTAGATACTGCATGTGGTGATCACATTTGTATCCAAATATAGGAACTAAGTAGATTTGGAAGGTTTCAAGAGGAGAGGTGGATCTACGAGCTACCAATGGAGTGAGGTTGGTTACTCTATCTATTGGAGACTATCATCTCACATTGTTGATAGGATTGATTTTGGTTTTAAATAATTATTATTATGTGCCTAGTGTTACCAAGAACATTATTTATGTTTATTTCTTATATATATAGGGGTTTATTTTTATATTTGGAAATAAAGGTTTCTACTTTTATAGATATAACATATGTTATAGTGTGACACAGCTAAATAATGGTCTTTGTGTATTAAATTACGAAAACCAAATATTGACAATTGATAATGAAACTAATACATGCGGCTCATATGACACCCAGTTGTGGCATCACCATCTTGGTTGCATAAATAAGAATCATTTGACAAATCCCTATCAAGATGATTATTTAGACTCTTTGGAGCTAAATCCATCTAAAATATGTCATGCTTATTTATAAGGAAAAATGAACAAACCACCATTCAGTTGTCAAGGTGAAAGGTCCGTAGATCTTATAGAATCAGTACACACTGATGTCTGTGGACCTTTTCAAGTAGAATTTAGAGGTGGATACTCATAATTTATTAATTTTAATAATTACTTGAGCATGTATGGTTATATCTACTTGATTAGGTATAAGTTTGAATCCTTTTAGAGTTCAAAGAGTTTAGGAATGAGGTTGAGAATCATCATGGTAATAAGATAAAGAAACATCGATTGTATTGAGGTGGTGAATATATTAACCAAGACTTTATTGAATTTCTACAAGAGTATGAGATTTTATCTCAACTCACTCCACTATATACACCATAGTGGAATGGTGTTAGTGAAAGGAGGAATCGTACCATGTTGGACATGGTAAGGTCGATGATGAGTCGTACAAGTTTTCAATTATCCTTTTGGGGATATGCATTACAGAAAACATTATACATACTAAACTGAGTACCAACTAAAGAAGAAAATGATATTCCCTTAGAGTTATGGAGTGGAAAGAAACCCATTTTTTCACATGTTCATACATGGGGTTGCGAGGAATTTGTTAAGGATAGCTCAAGAAACAAACTAGCACCCTGAGTCATAAAGTGTATCTATATAGGGTATCCCAAGGAAACAAGGGGATACTATCTATACAAACCTTTAGATGAGTAAGTGAATATCGCAATACATGTTATCTTTATTAAGAAGGAGAACATCCTCAAGGAGGATGGTGGAAGAAAGATTGACTTCGATGAAGTTGATGCTCAAGATACACAAGAGTTGGTATAGTAACTGATTCAATAGGTCCATGTGGAATAAGGCGTTCCTAAAAAAAGTGTTGTGTAGAAGTATAATTGAGGTAAGAGAACTAGAGAGATGTGGTTTTCTAGTCACTGATGGAGGTGACTCATTATTAGTTGACAGGGATGATCATCTCACCTACAAAGAGGAAATAGAGAGATCAGAGGCTACAAGATGGCAAGAAGCCATAAATTCTGAGATGGATTCCATATATGAAAACCAATTCGGGGTTATTATTGATTTTCCAGCTGATGTAAAGCATGTTGGGTGTAAACGAGTATTCAAGAGAAATCTAGACATGGAAGGTAAATTAAATACATATAAATCCCAGCTAGTGGCTAAAGGGTTTAGACAATGTTAAGGCGTTAACTACAATGAAACCTTTTCTCTGGTTTCCATGTTTAAATCCATCAGAATACTGCTTTCCATAATATTTTACCATGACTATTAGATTAGGAAAATGGATGTCAAAACTACTTTCCTTAACGAGAACCTTCAATAGGATGTGTATATTACAAAACCAGAAGGATTTGTGACTCCAGGCAATGTCAAAAAGGTATCTAAGTTACAGAGATCCGTTTATGGATTAAAGAAAGCATTCAGGTCACAAAACATTCAATTTAATGAATACATAAAGGAATTTGGTTTCATTAAGAATGAATTTGATTCATGTGTTTACAAGTGGTTTAGTGGTAGTACAATTTTTTCCATAGTAGTGTATGTTGGTGACATATTACTAATTGGAAAAGATATAGCAGCCTTACAAGAGGTTAAGGCATGGTTGAGAAAGTGCTTCTCCATGAAGGACTTAGGTGAATCATACTATATTCTAGAGATCAAGATCATGCATGATAGATCCAAGAGGCTACTTGGACTAAGTCAATGTATATATATTGACCAGATACTAAAGAGGCTCGGTATAAAACAATCCAAGATAGGATTGGTTCCAGTGTTACATGGTATGCATATTTCCAAGAAAATGTATCCTCAAACACAAGAGGAAAGAGATAGAATGAGTAAGATAACATATGCTTATACGATAGGATCTATCATGCATGGCATGTTATGTACGAGGCTTGATGTTGCCTATGATTTGATCATGGTAGGAATATATCTAGTAGATCCGGGTGAACAACATTGGATTGATGTTAAGGCTATCCTTAAGTATCTAATGTGTACTGAGGATGTGTTTCTAGTGTATGGAGGAGATGGAGAACTAGTCATCAAGGGTTATACATATTCTAGTATTCAGACAAATCAAAATGATTTGAATACACTATCTAGATATGTTTTTTGTCTCAACAGAGGAGCTTTGAGATAGAAGAGTTCAAAGTAGTTATTTGTTGCTGATTTTATAGCAGAGTCTGGGTATATTGTGGCTTTCGATGTAGTTAAGGAAACAGTTTGGATTCACAACTTTATCCAATAACTTGATGTGGTACCTAGCAGTAAATATCCTATCATAGTGTACTGGTGATAACACAACTACAGTGGCTCTCTCCAAAGATCCAAGGTCACACCAAATGGAAAAGCACATATTTCGAAAGTTTCATCTCTTCAGGGATTTTTCTCAATGAGGTGAAGTTGGAGTGATTAGAGTACCCACGAAGGAAAATGTTTCAGACCCCTTAATGAAGGCTTTATCTCAGCAGAAGAAGAAGTATCATGTGAGAGCTAGTGGATTCAAAGCTATTGTCAGTTGGCTCTAGTACAAGTGGGAGTTTGTTGGAGTTAGTGCCCTAGAACCAAATTTTTTAGTGCTTGATTACATGTTTTTATTATTAAATAAGTTTTATTGTCACATCTTGATTATTCTTTTGTATGATATTTATATGTGATAGTGTCCTTAGAATATATGATGCGCTAAAAGGTCATAGTAGTTCCCCGCTATGATGAGAACTTAGAGGTTCCATGACATTATTCTTGAATCATTTTCTACGGCCAAATGATATTGTCTGATGGGACACAGAAAATACAGGCTATCAGGGGTAGGAGGCTCATAAGACATTAAGACACCTTCTCATGGTTTTCTCCCTAGGTAATCTCCAAGATAGGAGATTATGAGAATATGCCCGTTAATAGGAAATCCACATTTCCATGTGTCATTAGATGTTCTTTTCTACGGACATGTGTATTGATTTTTAGACTTTAAGATTATCATTAATGGATATCATGACTCGTGTACTTTGATGTATTGATTAAAACTGTGATGACATATGTTCGCGGTGAAGTAGGATACGTTGGGTTTGTCATGAATGATATAACATTAATGGATAATGTGAGAAAGGATTTATCCCTTTTGTCTCTTGATGAAAGTTAATATCTCATGCCCTTTAATGGGAATGGAACCACCTAAATAAATCCATGGTCATGATGTTCGATCGGCAAGTTCATTTCCATAAATTCAAAGAAATAGACATCAAGCATATAGGTTTATGGCACCAGCATGAAACCTTCTTGATTTGGTATATTGTGATAAAACGATTATATTGCATGGTAAACATTCGTAGGAGGTTGGACATCGTTACGATGTTGACTTCCTTCTCAATGGAAATCTTGGTATGTTGTTATATGCTAACCTTAGACTTTAGGCAGTTATTCCTAATGTCACTGAGAAAGCGGCCTAAAGGGTTACACACTAAGTGTATCCGCAATCTCAGTTAAATTTTAGTATAGAATTTAACAAGTTGGGCTAAATAATATTTATTCAGGTTTGGTTGATCGTTGTAATTTTATCACAAGTTATTCAAAAGAATAAGTGAGTTAAATAATAACAATAAATATTAGTTTGTGAGTTTGGAAAATATAATATTTATTATATTTATCATAGAATAATGCAGTGACATTTATTTAATTAAATAACCATTATTCGAGGATCGGTAAATAACGATGAGGGAAAGCGGGCTGGGTTTAATGGTCTGAATAGTATAAATGATATTTATTTATATTCTTAATGTGTTGCACATGTCAAGCAATTAATATTAATATTATTATTATTATTAATGGGCATGGGGTCATTTAAGAATATTAAAGATGGTTGGGGGATTGTGTGCGATTTTCCAACCCTAAAACAGATATAATAAATATATAATTATATCACTTACCTAATTCACGTTTGGTGTGCATAGCGGATAAGGAGAGATTAGCTCAAGCCCTAGAGTATGCTCGATCTTCCTCCTCTCTCAAGCCTTCGAGAGAACACCAAGGGTTATTCATGCTACATGAAGAATACTATTGTGATCAACTACGAACAACGCAAGTGATCAGGATCAGATGTTCTAGCTGTAAAGACCCGTAAAATTCAAGGAAATTTTTTTCTTAATTTTCTTTGAAATTTTACAAGAACGCAGTTTCAGACGGCACCTGATTCCGAGGCCCGGTGTGCCCGGAATCATTTTCCGAAGTTTGGCTCGGGTACGTTCAGTGAACGAACGAGCGGGTTTTTCTAACTTTTGAACCGGTGCTCGGAATCGAATTCTGAGGGCACCAATAGAATCGCAGCGCCGGTATTTTCTTAGAAACGCCTTTTCTGGAGTTGCATTTGCTCGGGTGTGGTTTTTAATTTTTTTGGGGTTAAGTTAAGAAAATACAATAAAGTGGTGCGACAACTTTATTTTATTTCAATTAAAGCCACTTAAAGCCACTTAAGATAAGTTGAAGCGGATATGGTGGAACCCAAAATATCATACCCTCTTGGTAGGATATTTGTGAGGTGGGGCCCGCACGAGCCCCACCGTTTCTTTTCCTCTAAGTAACGCACCCGCGAAAACCCTTTTTAAATGAAGGTCAATCGGTGCGTTTTCTTAAACTCTTAACGCCCCTATTAATTGGACAGTTAAGATGTTACCATTAATTCACTGAATTAATGGTTCGTTTCTTAACTTGTTTTTCAAATTGTTGGCATGTAATAAAATAAGACCAACGCATGTCTTTCTTGGGGGTGGCCTGTTGAGAGGATTAGGAGAAACTCTATCTTCATCCTCCTTCGCGAAGAACGCGAAGAACGCGAAGAACACGAAGAACGTCGGCCTTCGACGAAAGGCGATGAAGAACGCCGAACCCTCGGAGATCGACGACGCGACGCCGTGTACCGCGACGCTGACGACTCTCCTTCCGCGACGTTCTTCCGCGACGTTCCTTCCCTACGAAAATCTTCGATCAACAACTGATTGAGATCGTCGACGCGACGCCGTGTACCGCGGTGACAGCGACGCCCCTTCCGCGACGCGGCAATCCTCTTCTTCCGCGACGGTTAATTCCGCGAAGAACTCACGCTCAACTACTACAACGAGGTAGGGGTTGATTCTTTTAAATCTTTGTGATTTATACCTGCGGTGTATGATTAAAATTGTTGTGAGACATTTAAAACCGCTAATGCGGTGGGTGCGGACTAACGAACAAGTCCGAACCCACCGCCCCTTTCGTTCTTGGTGTGCGAAACGGCGGACGTCGACAAAGCAGGCCGCACGGGCGACGCGGGGTCCTCGCAGTGAAGGACGGACCCCGGGAGGACCTTTGGCGAAGACGGCGTGAATTTCCGACCATCGGAACTCGTCCGGTGGTCCGCGGAGCGACCCGTCGGCGCGCCACGCCGGCCTGGCGGCGCCGGCAGCAGAAGGCGGCGGCGCCCGGCGTGCCGCCGTGGAGAACCACCGCGGCTGAAGCCGCAGCAGCAGCAGCGCGGTCCCACAACCGCGCGGGACCGGAGGAGCACGGGACGCGGCGGCCCGGCCGAGCCGACCCGCCGGTCGGGCCGGGTCGCGCCCAGGCCGGACCGGGCCCCCCCGGCCGGACCGGGCCACCCCGGCCGGGCCGGGCCGCGCCGTTCGGGTCGGACCCGGACCCGGGTCGGGTCGACCCGGTTCGGTTCGACCCAGGGGGGTTGGGTCGGGCCGGTCCGGGCCCAGACCCCCCGTTTTCAGACATTTTCGGTCTTTTGCTCATAACTTGAGCTACGGGCCTCCGATCGACGCACCGTCAGCGGAGATGTGATCCTTGGATCGAGACGGTAGTTTCGGTATACCGCACTCAAGGTTTCGGAGTACTTTGGGTCCGGCTGGGTTGGTTCATACATGAAACCAACCGGGGCCTCGGAGCGGAAACGCTCATAACTTGAGCTCCGGATGTCCGATTGACGTGCCGTCGACTTTGTTGGATTCCTCTAATTGAGACAGAACTTTTGGCCTACTCCGCTCGAGGTTTGGATGTCGTCGGAGTGAGGTCGGGTTGGTTCGCTCCCGAAACCAACCGGGCCCCTGGAACGAAAAAGCCAATAACTCACAGATCGGGCGTCCGATTGACGCGCCGTCTGTCTCGTTGATTTCCTCTAAGTGAGACGGAACTTTTGGATTACTCCGCTCGAGGTTTGGATGTCGTCGGAGTGCGGTCGGGTTGGTTCGCTCACGAAACCAACCGGGCCCCTGGAACGAAAAAGCCAATAACTCACAGACCGGACGTTCGATTGACGTGTCGTATGTCTCGTTGATTTCCTCTAAGTGAGACGGAACTTTTGGCTTACTCCGCTCAAGGTTTGGATGTCGTCGGAGTGTGGTCGGGTTGGTTCGCTCACGAAACCAACCGAGTCCCTGGAACGAAAAAGCCAATAACTCACAAACCGGGCGTCCGATTGACGCGTCGTCTGTCTCGTTGATTTCCTCTTGATGAGACGGAACTTTTGGCATACTTCGCTTGAGTTTTGGATGCAGTTGGATAGAGGCCGGGTTGGATTGCACCTGAAATCTAACCGGGCCCCTGGAACGGAAAAGCTGATAACTCTCAGACCAGACGTCTGTTTGACGCGCCGTCAGCGACGTTGAGTTCTTGTTGACGATACGGAACTTTTGGATATATCAACTCTGGACTATGTGTCAATTGATGCATCGACCTCTTGGCTCGTGGAGTGGACCCTCCCAGAACGAGCATGCTATGTGCGGAAACCCTAGAGACGGTTGAGACTTGACGACTGCTGATCGAAAGACTCGGTGTGTTACGGATAGCCCAGTGGGAAGCGCTTGGTTGTAGCAGCAGACCCACGACGGAGGACCGCTTGGTTGTAGTGGCAGACCCGCGGTACTCAATAGAAGGAGTACCTCTGGAGGCTATGAAGGGGAGCGCTTGGTTGTAGCGGCAGACCCATGACGGAGGAGCGCTTGGTTGTGGCAGCACGGGGGAGTGCTTGGTAGTAGCGGCAGACCCGCGACGGAGGAGCGTTTGGTTGTAGAGGCTGACCCGTGGTACTCAATAGAAGGAGTACCTCTAGAGGCTATGAGGGGGAGCGCTTGGTTGTAGCGGCAGACCCATGGTGGGAAGCGCTTGGTTGTAGCAGCAGGCCCACAGTACTCAATAGGTGGAGTACAACAGCAGTCCAAGGTTAGAGGGAAGCGCTTGGTTGTAGCGACATACCCATTGTACTTGATGGAGAAGGAGTTTCCGAATAGCTATGGTTTCAACTTCATGATCGATCCTGTGTGGGTCATTGCGGGGGTTAGTACCTACCGATCCTTTGTGGGTCCAACGACTTAGATGAATCAGTGGCTACATCTGATCATCTCTATCGTCTTACGAAGTAGTATTCCTGTGTGAGCTGAATCCTGTTTTGCTTTCCTATGTGGATTGTGTTGTGCTATCCTGTGTGGATTTACGTTTTGCTTTCCTATGTGGATTGTGTTGTGCTATCCTGTGTGGATTTACGTTTTGCTTTCCTGTGTGGATTGGGTTGTACTTGGGCTCGGATGTTGGAGCTGAACTTGGAATTGATGACTTATGTATATGTATGGGCATATACCTAAGCAGTGTCGGATGTTACTTCGTGATTGTATCTTACCTTTTTGGATTATCCTTTGTGGATTCTGGGAGACCTTCGGGGGTCTCGGGGTCCCTAGTAAGTAGCTTATACTCACCCCTGCACGGGCTATGCCCACACTACGTTGTGTTGGTTGTAGACGACGGACAGCGTTGATCGTGGTTGAGGCTTGCGGAGCAGGACGGTACCTGGAGGTGGACCACTGGGCGGGACGTAATCGGAGCGGTCGGCTGGACCCGAGGAGCAGTGGAGGCTATCTGTACCCACCCTTCAGGTGGGATTCCCAGTGGACAGCTCAACGTTGCGGCTTTACTTTTCAGTTGCTGTTTTCCCCTTTCCAGTTGTACTTTACTTTCAGTTTGGGTTTGTATACTGGCCCACTTGCTTTTCCGCACTTATTGTTATACTCAGTTTTTACTTAGTGTTTACTTCTGTCTGCTTGCTCTGTGGTGTTTGTGGTTTACTTTACAAAGGCAATACCTTCCCTTTTTACCGGGATTTACGCCTTGGTGCTAGTCGCCAGCCCCTGGCCTATGGAAGGTGGGCTTGGGGTAGTCACGGCACGGGCCCCGAGAACGGGTCGTGACAAATTGGTATTAGAGGAGTTCGGTTCTACCGCAGAACTACGGACTCTGATCTTTTTCTATGTGAAGCAATAATGTTGAGAGTATTGAGTGTGGTTATCAGTCCAGGGAGTCCAGTGTTGGTGCGGCGGCCGACGTATCCGTACACCAGGACCCTGACTTTTGATTTCCGACTTAATACACGAAAACATTGATTGCATGTGTGTTTCAAGTTTTCTTTGTGATTACTTGTGTCAGCTCACCAGGTATATTGTTCTGACCGTGGCGCACCTGTCTCTTTTCAGGATGGCCCTATGACGGTAGCCAGCTAGGGTTCCGAGAGTTGTGTGTGACGACAGCCCACCGAGCGACGAGGCCTCGGTATAGGGCCCTTTGACAGCAGAGGCACCGGCGGTACCTCTACCCGCCGAGCCACCGATGCTACCAGCCCCAGCCGCTGATGGTGCACGTCGCCTTTGTGCACTGCACGAGTTTCAGCGTCAGCGACCGCCCAGGTTCCGTGGGGAGACGGACCGTCAGGCAGCTGAGGATTGGCTGGAGGCAGTTGTACGAGTTTTTCGTTTGGTAGGGACACCAGCTGACCTTATGGTGGTCCTTGCAGGGAGCCTCCTGCATGAGGCAGCAGGCAGATGGTGGAGCTTGATGCTCTAGGTGCACGACGAGGCATCACTCCTTTGGACGAACCTTGAGAGCCTTTTTCGCTCAGAGTTCGTCCCAGCCACCCTCCGAGCAGTGCGCATCCAAGAGCTACTACAGCTGCGGCAGGGCAGCATGACAGTAGCCCAGTACGCGGCAAGGTTTACCGATCTCTCGCGTTATTCCACGGACATGGTACGGGACCAATTCTTCAGGGCCCGAACCTTCGAGCAGGGGCTCAGGCGAGAGATCAGAGCTTCAGTTGTTTCTCACAGCATTCCGACACAGACAGGGGTGTTGGAGCGAGCCCTCTTAGTGGAGAGTTTCCTTGCTGAGCAGTCTCCAGCAGCGGGACCCACCACTAGCCGGTATGCGGTAGAGTCTTCTGTAGCGGGCAGTAGACAGATGATGCAGGGTTCCAAGAGGACTAGACCTACAGGTGGTCGACCGCATGACACAGGATTGTTTGTGAGAGGCACCCGGGGTGGACAACGACTTACCATGAGCAGACAGTGTTACTCATGCGGTGGGGTTGGTCACATGGCTCGTGATTGTCCGACCCGCCATACGGATGACCAACAGATGACCGAAGGACCTCCCAGGCAGAGGCAGAGGTTTGATCGAGGCGGACCGCATGGAGCAGGAGACTGTGGCAGGGGAGATGGCCATGCAGCTGGAGGCGGACAACGCTTCGAGGTGTTGCCACCACCACCACCAGGAGGTCCACCCCGACCGTAGGGAGCTGGTGGACATGGGAGAGCTCAGCTTCAGGCAGCTGAGGCCTACGATCGTGGAGCTCCGGGAGAAGATGGACAGGAGTGGGACTAGCTCCAGACCTGAAGACTTTTGTTTATGCTACTTCTAGCATTGTTGATGTTTGTTTGTAGATGTTTTGTGTCTTTGTACTTTTAGCTGCAGTAATAAAAGACACCTTTCTTTTGGCGTTTACCTTCCTGTCCTCTCTTTGTGTTGTTACTAAGAGGTTCTGGTTTAAAAACCATTGACTTGACCCTCACTTTGACATACCTACTGGAGGAGACCCAGTGACCACACACTGATGCCGATAGTGTGACTCAACCCTTAGAGGCGAGAGTAATGGTTGGATCTCTTGGTAGTAGCGTCAAGACCTTACGACGTCATCCTTGCTATGGGTTAGTATCATCCATGACGGGATTGACTGTATTAGGTGAAGAACGTGGTTCATCCAGGGGATGTGACCAAATTTCTCTTCTCAGAAAAGAAGAAATCCCAGCAGCTCGAGTAGGACCAGAAAGGTCCAAGTCATCCAAGAGCGGATGAGGACAGCTCAGAGACGGCAAAAGTCTTGTGCTGACAGGAGGCGGAGACCACTAGAGTTTGAGGATGGTGACCACGTTTCCTTACGGGTCACACCTCGACATGAGTTACGGAGATTTGGCCGAGGCGGCAAGTTGTCTCCAGCTTCATCAGACCATTCCAGGTCCTCAGCAGGATTGGCGAGGTGGCTTATCGTCTGGCTCTACCACCTCAGTTGCACCGGGTGCACGACGTCTTCCACGTATCTCAGCTGAGGAGATACGTGCACGACCCGACGCATATCATTGACCATGGGGAGCTGGACGTTGATGATGGGGCGACTTTTACGGAGGTCCCAGTGGAGATCGAGGATCGACGGGAGCGGGTCCTACGTGGACGGTCGATTCCTCTTGTGCGCATCAGATGGCAACACGGGAACCTCCAGGAGAGCACTTGGGAGCGAGAGGCTCAGATGCGTGTTCAGTACCCACATTTGTTTCCCTAGTTTATGATGTAGCTTTATGGGGACGTAAAGCCTTGAGGTGGGAGTGATGTAAATACCCGTAAAATTCAAGGAAATTTTTTTCTTAATTTTCTTTGAAATTTTACAAGAACACGGTTTCAGACGGCATCTGATTCCGAGGCCCGGTGTGCCCGGAATCATTTTCCGAAGTTTGGCTCGGGTACGTTCAGTGAACGAACGAGCGGGTTTTTCTAACTTTTGAACCGGTGCTCGGAATCGAATTCTGAGGGCACCGATAGAATCGCAGCACCGGTATTTTCTTAGAAATGCCTTTTCCAGAGTTGCGTTTGCTCGGGTGTGGTTTTTAATTTTTTTGGGGTCAAGTTAAGAAAATAAAATAAAGTGGTGCGACAACTTTATTTTATTTCACTTAAAGTCACTTAAAGCCACTTAAGCTAAGTTGAAGCAGATAGGGTGGAACCCAAAATATTCTACCCTCTTGGTAGGATATTTTTGAGGTGGGGCCCGCACGAGCCCCACCGTTTCTTTTCCTCTAAGTAACGCTCCCGCGAAAACCCCTTTTAAATGAAGGTCAACTGGTGCGTTTTCTTAAACTCTTAACGCCCCTATTAATTGGACAGTTAAGACGTTACCATTAATTCACTGAATTAATGGTTCGTTTCTTAACTTGTTTTTCAAATTGTTGGCATGTAATAAAATAAGACCAACGCATGTCTTTCTTGAGGGTGGCTTGTTGAGAGGATTAGGAGAAACTCTATCTTCATCCTCCATTGCGAAGAACATGAAGAACGCCGGCCTTCGACGAAAGGCGACGAAGAACGCCGAACCCTCGGAGATCGACGACGCGACGCCGTGTACCGCGACGCCGACGACTCTCCTTCCGCGACGTTCTTCTGCGACGTTCCTTCCCCGCGACAATCTTCGATCAACAACTGATTGAGATCGTCGACGCGACGCCGTGTACCGCGGCGACAGCGACGCCCCTTCCGCGATGCGACGATCCTCTTCTTCCGCGATGGTCAATTCCGCGAAGAACTCATGTTCAACGACTACGACGAGGTAGGGGTTGATTATTTTAAATCTTTGTGATTTATACCCGCGGCGTACGATTAAAATTGTTGTGAGACTTTTAAAACCGCTAACGCGGTGGGTGCGGACTAACGAACAAGTCTGAACCCACCGCCCATTTAGTTCTTGGTGTGCGAAACGGCGGACGTCGACAAAGCAGGCCGCACGGGCGACGCGGGGTCCTCGCAGTGAAGGAGGGACCCCGGGAGGACCTTTGGCGAAGACGGCGTGAATTTCCGACCACCGGAACTCGTCCGGTGGTCCGCAGAGCGACCTGCCGGCACGCCACGCCGGCACGGCGGCGCCGGCGACGGAAGGCGGCGGCGCCCGGCGCGCCGCCGTGGAGAACCGCCGCGGCGGCAGCAGCATGATCTCGCGACTGCGCGGGACCAGAGGAGCACGGGACGCGGCGGCCCGGCCGCGTCCGCTGGCAAGGGCGGCCCCACGCGGGGTCGCGGTTCCCTCACGCGGGGGCAGCACGCCCCCCGCTCCGCTCGACCGTAACCGGCCGAGCCGACCCGCCGGCCGGGCCGGGCCGCGCCGGCCGGGTCGAACCCGGACCCGGGTCGGGTCGACCCGGTTCAGGTCGACCCAGGGGGGGTGGGTCGGGCCAGTCCGGGGCCAGACCCCCGTTTCGGACCTTTTCGGTCTTTTTCTCGTAACTTGAGCTACGGGCCTCCGATCAATGCACCGTCAGCGGCAATGTGATCCTTGGATCGAGATGGTCGTTTCGGTATATCGCACTCAAGGTTTCGGAGTACTTTGGGTTCGGCCGGGTTGGTTCGTACACGAAACCAACCGGGCCCTCGGAGCGGAAACGCTCATAACTTGAGCTCCGGACGTCTGATAGACGTGTCATCGACTTTGTTGGATTCCTCTAAGTGAGACGGAACTTTTGGCTTACTCTGCTCGAGGTTTGGATGTCGTCGGAGTGCGGTCGGGTTGGTTCGCTCACGAAACCAACCGGGCCCCTGGAACGAAAAAGCCAATAACTCACAGACCGGGCGTCTGATTGACGCGTCGTCTGTCTCGTTGATTTCCTCTAAGTGAGACGGAACTTTTGGCTTACTCCGCTCGAGATTTGGATGTTGTCGGAGTGCGGTCAGGTTGGTTCGCTCACGAAACCAACCGGGCCCCTGGGACGAAAACGCCAATAACTCGCAGACCGGGCGTCCGATTGACGCGCCGTCTGTCTCGTTGATTTCCTCTAAGTGAGACGGAACTTTTGGCTTACTCCGCTCGAGGTTTGGATGTCGTCGGAGTGCAGTCGGGTTGGTTCGCTCACGAAACCAATCGGGCCCCTGGAACGAAAAAGCCAATAACTCACAGACCGGGCGTCCGATTGACGCGCCGTCTGTCTCATTGATTTCCTCTTGATGAGACGGAACTTTTGGAATACTTCGCTTGAGTTTTGGATGTAGTTGGATAGAGGCCGGGTTGGATTGCACGCGAAATCCAACCGGGCCCCTGGAACGGAAAAGTTGATAACTCTCAGACCAGACGCTCGTTTGACGCGTCGTCTATGACGTTGAGTTCCTGTTAACGATACGGAACTTTTGGATATATCAACTCTGGACTATGTGTCAGTTGATGCATCAACCTCTTGGCTCGTGGAGTGGATCCTCCCGGAACGAGCATGCTGTGTGCGGAAACCCTAGAGCCGGTTGAGACTTGACCACTGTTGATCGAACGACTCGGTGTGTTACGGATAGCCCAGTGGGAAGCGCTTGGTTGTAGCAGCAGACCCACGGCGGATGAGCGCTTGGTTGTAGCGGCAGACCTGCGGTACTCAACAGATGGAGTACCTCTGGAGGCTATGAGGGGGAGCGCTTGGTTGTAGCGGCAAACCCACGACGGAGGAGTGCTTGGTTGTAGCAGCACGGGGGAGCGCTTGGTTGTAGCGGCAGACCCGCGACGGAGGAGCGCTTGGTTGTAGCGGCTGACCCGTGGTACTCAATAGAAGGAGTACCTCTAGAGGCTATGAGGGAGAGCGCTTGGTTGTAGCAGCAGACCCACAGTACTCGATAGGTGGAGTACTACAGCAGTCCAAGGTTAGACGGAAGCGCTTGGTTGTAGCGGCATACCCACTGTACTTGATGGAGAAGGAGTTTCCCAATAGCTATGGTTTCAACTTCATGATCGATCATGTGTGGGTCATTGCGGGGGTTAGTACCTACCGATCCTTTGTGGGTTCGACGGCTTAGATGAATCAGTGGCTACATCTGATCATCTCTATCGTCTTACGAAGTAGTATTCATGTGTGAGCTGAATCCTGTTTTGCTTTCCTATGTGGATTGTGTTGTGCTATCCTGTGTGGATTTACGTTTTGCTTTCCTGTGTGGACTGGGTTGTACTTGGGCTCGGATGTTGGAGCCGAACTTGGAATTGATTACTTATGTATATGTATGGGCATATACCTAAGCAGTGTCGGATGTTACTTCGTGATTGTAGCTTACCTTTTTGGATTATCCTTTGTGGATTCTGGGAGACCTTCGGGGGTCTCGGGGTCCCTACTGAGTAGCTTATACTCACCCCTGCACGGGTTATGCCCGCACTACGTTGTGTTGGTTGCAGACGACGGACAGCGCTGATCGTGGTTGAGGCTTGCGGAGCATGACGATACCTAGAGGTGGACCACTGGGCGGGACGTACTCGGAGCGGTCGGCTGGACCCGAGGAGCAGTGGAGGCTATTTGTACCCACCCTTCAGGTGGGATTCCCAGTGGACATCTCGACGTTGCGGCTTTACTTTTCAGTTGTTGTTTTCCCCTTTCCATTTGTACTTTACTTTCAGTTTGGGTTTGTATACTGGCCCACTTGCTTTTCCGCACTTACTGTTATACTCAGTTTTTACTTAGTGTTTACTTCTGTCTGCTTGCTCTGTGGTGTTTGTGGTTTACTTTACAAAGGCAATGTCTTCCCTTTTTACCGGGATTTACGCCTTGGTGCTAGTCGCCAGCCCCTGGCCTATGGAAGGCGGGCTTGGGGTAGTCACGGCACGGGCCCCGAGGACGGGTCGTGACACTAGCACTCAACGATTCTACAATGTTGATCAGTGATTGTGGTGCACGTGTGGCTCGCTGCTAGAGGGATTCTACACTTGAATCATGCAGCGCAATGACGGTACAACAAATTCTATTTCATTGGATCATTAACAAAAATGAAATTAAAAGTTGAGGTAATTCTATATCTGCTCATAAATTAATTATAAATTGCATGTGAAGATCTTCTCCCTACGGTCTCAACATATTAATGTAGTATATTAATCTACTATTTTTTGTTTAACATAATCTCATGATTATGTAAAGCAATAATAACACATGATTTAAGACTAATTATTTCATGTGAAGATTCTCTCCCTTCAAAAGACACTTTTGTTGTGCCTGGAACCGTACATGTAGATGAGACTTTTTGGGTTCCATTTTGATCTCTTCTATATATTTCCCCTTTAGCTTTATTTTACTTTTTCCATTTATTAGTAATTTTGTAGTCATGGATATGTTAGGATGTTTTGGTTATGGTTATTTGAGCTTGTTTATGGATTGTTGGGATTACCTTTATGTTGTTGTGCCTTATCTAGTTTAGAAACTAATTATTTCATATGGATAACTTATCGGAGATACAGAAAGGTCATGTTGGATTCCTTGTTGGAATCCTTCATTCGGTTTCATATTTTATCGGGTGAAAATTGTTCCATGTGAGTTATATTGATGCCCTCAACGCTTTTTTTTTGCCTATGGTGATCGGGAACACGCTTCGGACCTCATGGAGGGTGGGATCGGGTGTTACGAAAGGTTAGCCTTGGTTGGTTTGTTACAATAAACATGTAAAATCCTTGGATATTAGATACTTCAGGGATTAACTATAAATATATTTAGTTTTTCTATAATCTCAATGGCAGATCATCTGATGCAAAGCTTTGGATTAGAGAAAACATCATGGATTTATTACTAATGAAAATTTCCACTTGATCATTTATTCACGTGGGATGCATTTATTACATGATATTAGAATGATGATTAACCCCTCGGGGTAAAACTATGAGTTGTCTCTAACCGATGTTTATCATGGAAATGCATGAGTTCTAACAAGGTATCATGCATATGAAAGGTATTGTCTATTATATAACATTAAATATAAAAAATATTGTCTATGATATACTTAGGAGTGTATACTTCATATAAATTCTCATTACATAGGGTTAACAAGGTATCATGCATATGAATCTTCATACTTTGATATCATTCTTATGTTAGCTTTAAGACTGCGATGATCAAGGGTGGTTGGGTATATTGTTGATCATGTAGTGAGGTTTTCTTAACCAAGATGTGATTTTTCCTTCTGTATGAAAGGTATGACATTTGGCCCCTCAATTGAATTAGACTAAGGAAATGGATAGTCATGATTAGTTGAGTGACATGTGATGTGTACATCCACTTAAATGAGTGGCATGTGATGTATTCATATGAATTGGTCGGTTTATTTCAAAAGAATCGAAAATGTATGAGTTGGTCTATATGAGATAGACATGTTTCATGTATCATGCTTGTACTCAATATCTTGGACAAATGGATGGTATGAATATGGATGTGATGTATTGAGATACATTTTGTGTACATGTTTGTATGAAGATACATTTGTGATGGAAATCATGTCAGATTACTTTGTATTTTGAGTAACATTAAAGCATTGCTAGAGGTAACTTTTGCATAAGATTATGGATTAGGAAATCATAAGCATCGTCAACGTTATAGAGTCCTACAGGGCAAATATAAGGCTATGGAACAAGGATTGATTTTGATTTTAAACTACAAAGGCCCACATGAAATCATTCAAGTGGATTTCCTTTTTTCTTTGTTGAGGGAAATTGTTCCCTTTGATAATAAACAAAACAAATGGGGGTAGAAAAATTGGATTATTAGTTGTGTCCCCTTTGCATTTATCAATACATTCAAATCACTAGTGATTAAAATGGAGAATATCTCATATCTGGTCTCCTTGGTAGGTTTAAGTTTTTACTGACAACTCTTCTTATCCAGAGTTGAATATTGCTAGGGATATAATCAAACTGATGTTGCCTGAGGGGGTCTCATTCTTTACCAGTCATACACAGATCATAAGTGTTTCAAGAAGCCTTGTGGGTAGGGTGATGTCCGCCTTATATAATACCTTGAGTAAAGCCCAAATTCAAGGGACACGTGCACACTTCCCATTAAACTAAAATCTTGGATTATTCATTAAAAAAAAGTGAATTTGATGGCATTATATATATAAATAATTATACATATATAATGTTGAAATTTATTAATATATATGAATATATTAATGTCTAAATTATTATTTATTAAAAAAATTATTTGTATATATATATAATCATATTTATATTTAAAACAATATGTTTGTGCAAGCGTGTTCACATTAATATATATTTAAAAATATTTGTATTTGTTCAATGGTTTCATTCCTCAATCACCAGAGAGCCGGTAAAAGACAAATTTTATCAACGCTAGTTAACTAGTACCAAGCAAAACATCAGTCAACTAATCATGTGTAATCAACTAATCATGTGTTTGGGGTAGTGCTAGTTATGCGGCGGTCATGTAACCAACCCAACATATCAAGACGTCGTGCCGTTACCCGAGGTTTGGGCAGACTTGCATTATTTCAAGCCTTACCGACCATATGGGCCAACAAACATCATCCCAAACAAGTCCAACCCATTTTTGCAAAAATGTGTCCACTAGAGGTGTCAAACGAGCCTAAGTTGATGGGCTGAATTTACATTGATACCTTTTGGGTATAACAATTAAGGTCATGCCGAGAGCTAAAACAGGTTTGGGAGAAGGACGTTCGTGTTTATAACTGTGAATAACTGTGAATAACTGTGAAGAACTGTGAAGAACTGTGAAGGTCTTTCATCTGCACTAACTTACTGGATTGATCCATGGATGTCATTTTCAAAAAAGTTTCACGGCAAACATACCCAAAAGGCAAAAGGTTTCACATGATTCCTGAACGTTAAAAATGACCCCACTCATGATTACACAGCAGAAAAAGATTTTAACGTCTGAAAATACAACTAAACCATAATCCAAATAGAATCAGGATTGGCTTAATGAACGGTTTCACTACATTTCAATCAATCCCAATGCACCACAATTCACAGCATTACAATGAAGAACCCGTCTCAGACCCAGCAACAGCTACAACATACAAAACATACAGAAGGGGGCAACACCCACAATACATTGGCAGGTCGAGATGCAGTAGCCCTCAAACATAGGAAAGCAACTTAAAGTAGATAACAATATACAGAGAAAGGGAGAGCAAGGCAAACACATGCTGCCAAAAGAGAAGGGCTGATGCCTCACGCACAGCATAGCCTCTCAAGCTTGCAATCGCCCCTAACAAGATGGCGCTCGGCATCGTGTACTGCAGCAGAAGCACAAATCGATACATCGGATCGTCAGAAACAAGAAGATTCAGCACATCAGCCAATGCCACAACACCAATTCCCAGCAAAGGAAGCACCAGGAGCCGTGCCACCGAAATGCCAATTGTGGTACGGACCCCGAGCGCAGACTCGTTAGGCCCCTCGGCCAACATACCTCCAAGAACGAGCATCACGGAAGGGACCATTGCTCCGGCCAAGATCTTGAGACTGTCTGTGAAGAAAGCAAGGGGAGCATTCTCACCAAAGGCCACGGCTTTTAACTGAGGCACCATCCCAATGGCGATGGCCAACAGGGAAGCAATGGCTGGGGGCTGGAGCACGTGTCTTATTGGAGTTTGCTCAGCAACAATCCGAATCTTCCTCACGACCCGTGGTTCAGCCAAGCACCTGATGGATTTTGGACTGCTACTATTACCATCCCTTTCGCATGACTGATCAAGACCAGGCAATGTAATTTGGGAAATACTTGCCACGCTGTTAAAAACCCTAGCAATGAAGGGCACCTTGGAGTGCTCGGTTTCATTGTCCTCAATGCCCGGCCACTCAGCTTCCACGAGGAGAGGCCTGCTGATATCATTAACTGAAGGACGATCCTCCACAAGCTCAGTTCCCCCAAGCTCGGCCCCATCTTCCACGACCTCATAATACTCCAAAGGAGGCTCCATCATGTGATAGACAAGTGTATAGACCAGGATGACTGCAACCCATTGGGCAAAAGAGACATAGGCCACCCCCTTTCTATCACAGTCAGGCCCAAATGGGTTGTCTCTGGTGTGACAGACAGAACCAACAACGGCAATCGGAATATTCCCAGTGTTTCCAAAGGCAGTCATGATAATGGTAAATCTAGTGAACTCCCGAGGTGGGCGGCATAGAATCACGACTAGGAACCCCAGGAAGCAACCAATCAAGATACTGATCAGCACATTAACCGGGATGAACCACCACTGAAGAACATTCTTAAGCGTTATGGACTCACCCAGATGGGAGAAAATGAGGCATGGCAAGAACAATGAAAACACAAGCTTGCTGAGCAGCTTAAATGTCGCTCTCGGGATAATCTGGGTTTTTGGGTGCGCAAGAACGAGCCCGATGAGGGCGATGGAGAGGAGTTTCAACAAAGGTAAAAACCCAGAGAGAACATCTTCACCGCTGGTATCCAGGCTGATACCGGAACTGGGCGCTATAACCCCCGCCATCATCAGAGAAGACCCAGAACAAAATTTCAGCAGAAAAAAAATCAATCAAAACCTAAAATTTTAATCGAGCCGCGAGTATTCTAAACAGAAAGGAATTCAGAATTCTTCCGTATCGAATTCAAGCATTCGCTCTGATCACCAAGACATGCAACAGTCCACACAAGGCACCCAAACCGAGGGGGAGGAGAGACGGGGCGCGACGAATTCAGCCCCCATAAACCATGAATCTAAAACGAAACGAGTTTCAAATGAAAAGAAAACAAATTAGACAGCAAATTGAACGGTGCTAAACCAGAAATGTTGGCACAGATTGATCGATATCAATCGGAAATCACTTACAGGTCAATGAGGGAGGCGCCTAAACGGATACAGGGAGATTGGGAGGCATGGTGAGAGAGGAGGCCGTACAACCTTTCGAACCCTGCCAGCCAAAAATTAAATTAGTAACGATGGCATGCATGAATTATAAAGCAAGATTCGGCAATTTTACTAATTTTATTTGATGACTTATTCCATTAAATAAAAGTTAAAACGGGAAAGATTATAAAAAAATGATTATTAAATTTGTGGCTTATAGTAAAATAAAATGTAATTATAATGCCAAATTGAGGTGAACCTTAGAGAAAAAATGGATTCCAAGATAATTAGAATTCAATAAAATAAATCTTTATCGATTATTATTTTAATGTGGTTTTAAATTATTCTCGTTAATATTTAAAAATTGTTATAAACTGTTTAATGATGAATAAATAAGTTAATTGATGAGGAATGAATGGTTGGTGTACTCAATTAACAGTAAGGCTAAAGTTTTTTTATGATGGTTGAATGTAGTTCGGGGTTATTACCATAACCTAACCAATTGAGACCCCACATGGGTTGACAGTATGTCGAGTGTACCACCCCAAGCTCACCTCTGATAGGCTAAGGATGATGACTAGCATCAAGAAAGCGTATCACGCGCATGAGAAATTGTTTCGACTCAGGACGGGGGGGGGGGGGTGCTCGATGTTTGGTTTTGTGAGGGGCTAAACGCTAAACATGCATGCTCAATCCTTGCATATGGTTACTACTCTTATCTCAGATGGTTTCCAATGAGGTTTATTCATGGAACCGAAAACACCCAACGGTTCCCGCATCTGTAACGAGTCACATATCTGCTTTCTAAAGGCAGGTGATCATTGTGGTTTCTTACTAATGACGTTTAGGAACTCACATTGGTTAAAAAGATGAGAGTCCGGACTCATCACACTCTATTGGAGGAAATTATTGCATACTACGGGACACTCTTATAGATTTAAGATATGTTTGTGAATCCTTCCCAAATCACTACTACAAAAAGAGGACTTTAATAATGTTAGAATAGACCTTTATCAGCGCTAAAAAAGCGTTGACTACTGGAGCACAGTTAAAAGCCCTTGGTTTTATCACCGTTAGAAAAGCGGTGATAAATGAGTCCTTTATAAGTGCTAAAAAAGCACTAATAAATCATCCATTTATCAACGTTTTTTTAGCGTTGTTAAAAGATCATTTTAAAAGCGCATTTTAACGTTGTTAAAGGACCCCTTTAACAACGTTTTTTAGCCCTGTTAAATGACAATTTTAACGATACCTTTTTAGCATTGTTAAATGGAATAAAATTGTATTTTTTTCGGACATCTATGAGTCTGACCCCTTTATCAGTGCTTCCACGACCCCTTTTAACAACGCTCAACCCCCCCTTTATCAGTACTTTTCAACACCCCTTTATTAGCGCTTTGTGATTTTCCAGTCTCGTGTTGTTAAAGGGGTTCTTTAACAGCACTAAAAAACACTGTTAAATGGGGTAAAATTATATTTTTTCAAACATCTATGAGCCCGACCCCTTTATCAACGCTTCCACAACCCCTTTAACATTACTCCACCCCCTATCAGTGCTTTTCACCCCACCACCCCCTTTATTCATGCTTTGCGATTTTCCAGCCTCCTACGCCCACATGGATTTGAACCCATCACCTCTCCTTTGAAGATAGAACTCTTTTACCACTACATCATGTTGTTTTGTTATCTGTTTAATGATATTTCTGTTTATATATATATATATATATATACACAAAAATATTTTTAGTCATATATTTACATAATTATTTTTAAATGCATTTATAAAATATGGGTGTGTGTGTGAGTGTGATATATATATATATACTTATATTTATTTAAATATATTATATATTATATTCATTTGCATATACTATAATATAATATAAATATATATTCATTTATTAATACACGCATAATGTAAATATAAACATTATATATATATTTGTATAATGTAAAAAATGGTTAGATATTGTTTTAATTTTTTTTTAGAATATGTATTTATTTACATATATTATAATATACATATACATATATATTTGTTAATTATTGAAACACACATGTTTATATATAAACATTAATTGTATAGGTATATATGTACATATGAATGCATTTTTATAAGGTAAGTAAAATAGATAATTTTTCACTTTAAATAAAATGAATAATAAATATTTATTTTATATATTTTAAAATAAATTTCTACATAAATATGTTGATATATGTATTTATACAAGTGATTTATTATAAGTAAATATAAAAAAATGCATATATTTAATTATAAATAAAACTATATTTTGAAAAATGATAAAATTTCAAAACCATAATATCAATATGAATGTAAGCCCAGAGAATAAATCTAGTCCCCACTGAAAACGTGTAAAAATACCCCCTTAAACGAGACTGAAATTTCATCGAATGTTAAAAAATTGAGATATCCCGACTAAAAACTCAGTTTTAGAGGCATTCTAGGCATTTTTTCCCTCAAAAAGCGTGATTGGGGCTTCCTCAAGTCACCATGGCATAGATCTTGTCGCATTCTTTTCGATTTAATATGTGGTAGTTTCCAAAAGGACACTCAAATAAAAAATTACGACCGTTTGAAGTTCGAGTTACGTTTTCAACTTATTTTAGATCTTTTATTATTATTATTTTGTTTTTTTATCCTAAAATTGTTATTAAATGACTATTACTCGATAATATTTAGAAAATTATTAATTAAATATATTTTTTAATTATTTTATAAACCATTTTCACTAAATATCTTGTATATTAAGTGTAAATTCCTATTTAGGCTAATCTAAAACATATTTATATATTAATATATAATTTTTAATGAAATGTATTTTTTTTGAAATATACCCTTTATCAGTGCTTTTTTACTAGTGCTGATAAAACCCCCCTTTCACAGCGCTAAAAAAATGTTGTTAAAAGATCTCCTTTAATAATGTTTTTTCTAGCGCTGACAAAGGGGTCTTTAATAGTACTTTTAGCTAGTGATGTTAAAGCCCTAGTGCTAGATAAACCCAGTTTTGTAGTATTTACCAATGTGCCAACAATATGATCACAACTGCATGTCGATGAGAACAACTGCATGTATTACAGGTTCCCCATTGCTTTCTTATTAATTTACGATGCTTTGGTTTATAACCATAATTGGGAACTTTGGAGTTTATTACCCTCCAGAGAGGCGGTTGGGAGTTTGGAGTTGGGATAAAACCTCACAAAGGCATCATGTGTATCACGTGAGAATAATAATCCAAACCCATGTAGTTCGGTTGAATGTATAAGGGGGAAATGACATTAGGTTTGAACCTCAAAGAGGCGTCCTATATATTCTACTATGAACAAGAATCAGAGTCCACATAGTTCGGTAGATGAAGACGTATGTGTTGTAAGGGGTGTGACAACATAGGATTGAGTGGGACTTATGCACTTAAGTCTACCCTAAGATGCTTCACTAGGGATATGACCCTTTGAAGGAATGTCTCATGAGGAAATACATCCCTTTGAGAAGGAGAAAATATGGTCAGGGCTTATACTTGAAAAGGAGGCCCGTAATAGATGCACTTTCATCATGCTAACGGGATGATCATTGCAGATCTCTAAGCTCAACCAAGTCATTCTCGGTGTAAGAAACAAGAGACAACATAAGATTAGTCACATTGCATGAGAGCGTACCATAAGAGTTGAAAGGGGCTTATGCACTGATCAAAGGTTGCCCTGAGATACCTAACCTAATGAGCGATTCTAGTGAAAATATGTTTTGGGCACTACTACAAACACGACCTTTATCAGCGCTAAAAATGGCCTTTATCAGCGCTAGAAAAGCGCTGATAAAGCCAGCGTAGATAAAGGGGGGGGGGTCCCCTTTATCAGTGCTCCGAAAAATGCTGATATAGGACCCCTTTATCAGCGCTTTTTTTAGCGCTGATAAAGGGGTCTCATATCAGCAGTTCCTTTATCAGTGCTTTCGTTTTAGCGCTGATAAATGACCCTTTTATCAGCGCTTTTAAAAAAACGCTGATAAAAGTTAAAAAAAATTAAAAAAATTTAAAAAAATTTAAAAAATACTGCCAATCGGGGGGGGGGCTTTTATAGCGCTTGAACCCCCCCTTTTACAGCGCTTTTCGGTCCCTATACAACACCTCACGCACCCCATGCACCCCCTCCACCCTTTAACAACGCTTGCTCCAATATTCCTCATGCGCGCGCACCCCAGCCTCCACCATGATTTGAACTCGAGACCTCCCTCCTGCGCGCCTAAGTCCTTACCACTACTCTATTTTGATTTACTTTCAATTCATGATATCTATATATATATATATTTATATATTTAGTTATATTTATTCGTATAGTAATATATATTTATATTAACATATATATATAGTTATATTATAATATATATATATAGTTATATTATAATATATATATATAGTTATATTATAATATATATAGTAATATTAATATATATAGTGGTATTAATATATATCTATATCTATATATATATATATTTAGTTATATTTATTCGTATAGTAATATATATTTATATTAATATATATATATAGTTATATTAACATATATATAGTTATATTAACATATATATAGTTATATTAACATATATATAATTATATTAACATATATATAGTTATATGAATATATATTTATATAGTTATATTAATATATATATAGTGATATTAATATATATATTTATGGTGATATTAATATATATATTTATAGTAATACTAATATATATATATGTAGTTATATTAATATATATATAGTTATTAGATTAATATATATATAGTTAGATTAATATATATATATAGTTAGATTAATATATAGGTATATAAATATTCATATATTGGTATTTTAAATAAAATGGATATTAGTTATTATTTAGATAAAGCTAATATATTTTATATGTAAATATGTTTAATTATTTATTTAAAAAATTTAATTTTTAGGTGCGAATATATAAAAAATATGTACATATAGTTATATATTTGATTATAAATAGTAGTTCATTATAAAAAAGGATGAAATTTCAAAGGCATAATATCATTATGAATGTAATACCTTGGAATAAATTCATTCCCCGCCAAGAAAAGCCAATAATACCCCCTTAAACGAGTTTGAAAATCCACAAAATGTTAAAAAATCTGGGTACCCCGACAAAAAACTCAGTTTTGGAGGCCTTATGGGCCTTTTTTGGCCTCGAAAAACGCTTGACTAGGGTTTCCTTGGGTCACAACAACGTAGAGCTCGTCGCAGGCTTCAATTTGATATGTGGTAGAGCTCAAACGGACACCCGGATCAAAAGTTATGGCCGTTTGAAGTTTGAGTTGCGTTTTCAACATATTTTGGATCTTTTTTTTTTAATTTTTTTAATTTTTTTAGTCCTCAAATTGTTATCAAATGACTATTACTCCATAATTATTATCAAAATATTAATTAAAAATATTTTTTTTAATTTTTTAAGAAGTCATTTTCACTAAATATCTTATATATTAAGTATAATATGTGTAAATGTACATTTATACTTATCTAAAATATATTTAAAAATTATATATTATATTTATATAACAATATAACTATATTTATATATTAATATATTTTTTAATTTTTTTTTGAAGCCGACCCTTTATCAGCGCTAAAAAAAGCGCTGATAAAGGCCCCCCTTTATCAGCGCTAACAAAAGCGCTGATAAAGGGACCCCCCTTTATCAGCGCTTTTTCGTTAGCGCTGATAAAGGGGGCGCTGCGAAAAACTGTTTTTGTGGTAGTGGGGCATACACCTAGGAGGAGGCCCATGTAGGGAAGCAAGAGGAGTATATTGACTAGAGGTATATGAAGGAATGGTTGGGGTTTATACACATGAGGATGTCCGTATATGGGAACCATAAGGAATATATCAACTCGAGGTAAATAATGAAATCCAAAAGGAGAATATCGACTTAAGGTAAATATGTGGGGCTTACGCATAGATGATTCCCAAAATTACCTAAACTAATCAGTGACTCAGATAGAAGACAAGAAGGATTGGGTCTCACATCTAATATGTCACACCCGTTTTTTTAGTCATTTTAATTATTTTATTTCACTTGGCGTCGGGTGTTTTTGCTTAAGTGCGGGTGAGTCCCGGTTTAAATTTTTAATGTTGGGATGAGTTTATGGTTTGGGATGGTGCGCGAACACCGTACGCTTAAGACGCGCAGTTCGCTTGGGCACGTGCTTTCCGCTTGGGTACGTGCAGCCCGCATGCAGTCCGCTTGGATACCGCACGGCGTACGAACACCGCACGATCATCCAATTTTAACATTATGTATGTTTATGTATGTTTGTATGTTTATATATGTGCATATATATGTGTGTCTGCATTTGTATACGTTTATGTTTTAACGTTGTGTGTATATATATATAAGGTATGTGTATATATGTTTATAGTTGTATATATATACACATATGTTTATAAATAACTATGTTTTAAAGTTATATGCTTATGTGTATATATGTTGATATATATGTTTATATGTCTATATATGTTATATATAGGTTTATATATGTTTATATGTTTATATATGTTATATACAGGTTTATATATGTTTATATTATTTATATATGTTATATATATGTTTATAAATATATATGTATAGATGTATTTATGTTTATATTAGTAGGATTATATATATGTTTATATATATTTATTTATGTGTATATGTTTATTATTATTATTATTATTATTATTATTATTATTATTATTATTATTATTATTATTATTATTATTGTTGTTGTTGTTATAATTATTAAGATAAAAAAAACCCTAATCTACCCAGCCCCGAGCCGCCTCCTCTCCCTCTTTCTCCCCCTTTCTTCCCCACGCGAGCCCGACCCCCTCCCTTCCTGGTTCGCCGACCCGCGCCGCCCCTCCCTCCGCACGACCCCGGTCGCCTCCCCCTCGCCGACCGCCTCCACCAGCCCGCGCCGCTGCCCCCCCTCCATCCTGCTTCGCCCTAGGCGCGCGCCGCCTGCACAACCGGCCGCCGGCCTCCCTCCCGACTCGCCCTCCTCCCGGCCAGCACCCGACCGCCGTCGACCGCACCTCCCGGCTAGCACCCAACCGCCGGAGCTGCACCTCCCGGCCAGATCCGCCCCTGCTTCCTCTCCCGACCCAACCCCTCCGTTTGGCGCAGCCGACCCCCCCTCTGGTTCGACTTCCCCTCTCACCGGCGCTCTCCCTTGCGGATTTCTTATTTATTATTGTTATTATTGTTTTATTTTTATTATTTTTGGTGTTATTCTGAAAATCCATAACATCCTAATATCGCGTTTCTTTTTGGCGCGTTTTGCACGGTATCCAGGTTATGCGTTTAGTCTGCAGAGTGATTTTCTTCCTTCCATTAAGGCGTTGTTGGATTCGCGCCCCTCCGAGGAAGGTGAATCCGCGTATTTTTATCTCTGGATCACTCTGCTAATGTTTGCACTCTTCCTTTTTGTTTTAAAAACTTGTTTCGCAGCTTTGTTATGCGCTTATTTATCTTGCTATAAAGTTCTGATTTTTTTTTTAGAATTGAGTTGCGGACCCTTGAGGTCTTTATCTGGTCCAGAGTCGGTTCCTGGTTTACGTTTTCCTGCGTCTACAATGTTTTGCTTGTCTAAGTGACAAATATTATTTTGACGATTTTTAAAACGTAATTCGCATCGCTGTGGTTTTCTCGTCGAGATTTTTGTGATGCTTCGACATTGATAAATTGTTTAAAAATTGGCCATTAGCGTGATTCATTAATTATGTTTATGTGTTTATGCACTTGAGGTGTTGATAAATTGGGACACGAGTTCTTAAAATAAGTTGATACAATTTTGGGGGTGTTGCCCTTAGTTTTATTTAAAAAAAATGTTAAAGTGTGATTTGGGTTTTACTTGTGAACGTTTTGATTTTTTGTAGGGTTGGTTTTTGATTTGTATCTTGATTGCTTTGTTTGGATTAATTTTATTTTAGGGATTTGTGGTGTTCTGAGTCTCGGGGATCTATCGTAGGGAGTTGCGGTTGGTTTCGAAGGTGCGCAAGCATATTCCCAGGTATGAATATGTATAGATATATATATATATCTTTTGTGTGCATGTTCCCTCATGGCGCGGGGAACACATGCATCAGTTTAAGGATATATATATATATATATATATATATATACATGTGGAAGTGCGTGCGTGCGAGCGAATTTCTGCTTGAGTTAGAAATCTTGACGTGACCTTTGTTCGAGGTAGGTGTTTCCAACCATTCCCCTTTTTGATTCAAACCTTGAGCACTTGAATATTTTCAACTAATCCTTTTATATCGTTTGCATCTCTATCGTATTTATGAAAAGCATCTGGCTTAGTTATATTGCTGTTTTAAATTTCTGAAAGTGGCTTTTGATGTTGGTTTACATGAAATGCATAGGTTTTTGGTAAAGTTAAATTAATTGCCTTGTGATGTGTTTGGTTGCAATTGACAGTGATTGTGTTTTGGAAATGTAAAAAAATGCTTTGGTGTGTTTTTTTAACAAAAAGATGAACCGGTAAGTCGTTTTAGAAAAGATTTGTAAATGGTGGTTGGTTTTAAAGATGTATTTGTTTTTATAAAGTGTTGTGAAAGAATTTGAGTTGGGTTTCAATGCTAAAGTGTTTTATGAAGGATGGTTTTTAAGGAGATTCTTCTAAAAACTAAATGTGCCATTGGATGTTGGCACATCCATGGGAGAACTAGGTGCTCACATGGATGTGCCTCCAAATGAAAATGACACATTCAAACTATATTTTCTTAAAACAAGTTTTTTGATGAATGGTTTGGTGTTTAAAAAAAAAAGAAACGAAATCGTGGTTGGCCCGGTTGGCTTTTGGTGTGAGTTGAATGGTTGTTTGGTGTAAAGGTCCGTTTGAAATTTTAAAATGTAAAGGGATGATTGTGTCAGATTTTGAGAAAAGTGGATTGTGCCCGATTGGCAACCCAACCCATTTGTGAAATGTTTGAAGGTCCTAATGTTGTGAAGGCCCGGTTGGCACCTTACTGAATGTGAAAGAACTTTTGATGTGTGCATGCTTGCGGGGCACCTCTACAGGGGGACTTCCCTTGAGGGTTGTCGTGTAGCGGTGTCCGTGTAAGGAGTTGGCAAGTGCGGTGAGATGAGTCACGCGTGCGAGGGCCTCCCACTTACACGGTATTACTAAAACCACCATGGGTTCTTGGGTGTCTTATAGATTATCGAGTGACGGTTGGTTGCCAGCCCTGATTAGACGGGTTAGTACCCCCCTGGAGTCGTGGATAGGCCAGGAGGGATGTGCCACTGGTTGGCTATTAGGGCGACCAGTTGGTTATTGACTATAGAGTACCACACCGGCAGGTAGTCTGAAGCCGAGTACGTCCAGGGGTTTTCTAGGGATGTTTAGGATCACCCATGGTTATTGCTTATATCTGTTTGTTTACTTTTACTTGCACTCGGTTTCCAATATTTATTTATTACTTGTTCTTCTTTTTCACAAATGTGATAAACATGAATTTGAAATTTCAGTTTTCAAAAAAAAAATGCACTGTTTTGGGGAAAACGGGTTGTGGCGTGTGTTGGTTTTTGAGATGGTAAAATGGGATCCTTTTTCCTTTAAAATATGAAAACCCTATTTTCTATCTTTGTATGTGCAAACTAGTGTTTTGGGATTGTTTCTGGAAAGTGGTTTTGGTTGGATTCTGTGGTTACTTTGGCTTCCCTACTGAGCATTTTTAATGCTCACACCTATTTTATCATTTCAGTTGCAGGTTTCAATTGCTCAGGTTTTCATGGCCGAGTTGCTCGTCGTGAGAGCAAGGTTAGCCTTAGTTGGGAGGTGACCAAAGGGTCACAAGGAGGTATGTGCCGTTTTGTTTCTTTCTGCTACTGGTTTTTTTTATCGTCAGTTTTTATTTGTCTGTTTATGTTTTATTGGCTAAATCATTCCCAACGTTTTAACTTTGATGCCAGGCACTGGTTTCCATCCTGGGGGGATCGGGAACGCCCCTCGGGACTTTCCGCGGACCGACTCGGGTGACCGGCTCAGGGTCGACCCGGGCTAGTTCGTGAAAAAATGGTATCAGAGGAGGCCCTTGATATTTGGGATGTCTGGTAGAAGGAGATTAGGACTGTCGAGGCTCAGGAGGCAGGTTACGGGTCAGTTCCTGATCACCACCGCTCGGGATGAGACCTGAGTTACCAGGGTTAGTCCGGGATTTGAGTCTTTTTTCTGTGGTTATTTTGGATTGAGGGATGAAAATTGGAGTGAATCGGTTCACATTGCGGCCTCACGTGGGGTGGTAACCCATGTGGAGTCCAAGTGCCCAGTTTAAGGCCCTCTTAGTGTTATGTTTTACCTGGGACGTGGCTCACCACCATGTCGCCAAGTTAAGTACAGACACTAGTCCCTCATTTCGATGGTTTATAGTTGGTTGTGTTTTGTTTTAAACTCAGTCTATGTGTGTGTGTGTGTTGAAAATGAAAGTGATTTCGAAATGAAAAAAAGGGTTTTCTTCCAAATTTTTTTTGAAATGAGTAAAGTGGGATTTTAAATAAAAAGTGTTTTGGTTTGGAACAATATGGTATGTGTTTGGATTTGGTAAGGAAAGAAGTGTTTGAACCTTGGCACTTCTTATGGAGGGTCACATGTTCGTGGCTATGTACGAAGAATGCGTAGGGGCACTTGTTTGCAGATGATGTGAGCGAGATTGAATGAATGCACATGTGACGGTTCATAAGGTGCCATAGGTGAGTTTTAAAATTTTAAAGAAATGATGGTTTTGGAAATTGATTTATGCCTATGTTTGTATATGTTTGAATTATGGGCCTTTTCACCTTGGCTTGTGTTGTTTCCTTGATTGAGTTTGGCTTGATGCCGGTTTCGATGATGTTTTATGTGTTGTCATGAGTATGCCACCCAGAAAGGTCGCTAAGGTTGCTAACGAGTCATGCCCAGTTTTCAATTCTTTTGAATGTTACCTATCAATAAAAGAAATCAAAATTCGTGAGGGGTAGTTGTGTGGTTGTGGAATTGGATTGGGTCTTCAGGTTGTTGGGAACTCCCAGGGTTGTTAGGGTGCGCACCGTCTCAGGTTTATTTGAGGATTCAGTTTAGACTAGTAAAGATGAGATGTCTCATCGTCGTTGGAGTTTTGGGTGTGATTAACGGTGGTCGACTTCCGCGAAGGTTCCCCACCTGGCAAGGAGTGTGGGCTAGTGGAACCTGTCTCCAAGAAACCATCCTCGTTGGTACCGACTCATAGTTCGTCGGACCGCTCTCTTGTGTGCCACCAGTATGGCCTGTCCAGACATTCTAAGTCGCCTTGCCGCATCCCTTCGAAGTCTTGCTACCGTGTGGCTGTTCAGGCCACCAGGGAGAGTTCTGGAAAAAGCGTCACTCATGAAGGAGTTAGAGACCAGGAGATGAAAATTCCTGACTGTGAGGCAGGAGATGCTTCAGCCATCAGGGCCCCAGTCACAGGTCTCGGGGTGAAGCTCGCGCACAGTCAGGAGTTGCCGAGGGTGTGGAGAACTTCGCTTCGGATTCTGTTTTCAGCTTTCTGAAGAAAAATATCCAAAGATTCCTTGTTCTATTCTTGTCATCGTTGTAAGATCACCTTTGTTGCGGTCGCGCGATGAACTTGTTCTACCGCAGTCTAAGCAGTCTTATCTCTTCTCAGTGTGTTCTCAAATCGTTCGGATTTCCTTGAAGGTTGTTGGAACCACGAATGAACGGGTCATTCTAATTTTGATTTGGGTCTCAATTGTGTTCGTTAGGGGGATGTTTGGTTTCGTGAAATTCACGTGCGGTTTTTCGAGGCCCTTGGTGAGTTTGGGCTAGGAATTCCCTAGCCTCTGGTTGCAGTGAGGAGTTTGTTCGGTCGGTGTGGGAGGAGTTGAGTCAATTCCTTATCCTCGAGCTGTTGGATCGTTTCGTAGCAAGCTTCCTGTTTAAGTCTCTGGGTGTTGTTCGGTCTATGTGGAGAAATTAAATGTGTTCAGTTTGGGAGTTCCCGTGTTGCCCCCCCTTAGGGGTGGTGTGTTCGAGTTTCAAGGTCTCCGTGTTAGTAGATTTCTGTGGTGGGGAGAACCCTCCCGTGTTCTCCCCTCAACCTCGGACAATGTTTGTACTTGAGTTGGTCGGGTGTGACTTGTGTTGGTAATGGTCACCCCGAGCCTCTCAGTTTCTTCTGGTTTTTCCTGGGCACAGACTCGAGTTAAGATAACTGTTGGATTGGTGAATTTCTGGGGGCAGAAAGTGTTTGTGGTGGGGAGAATTGTCACACCCATTTTTTAGTCATTTTAATTATTTTATTTCACTTGGCGTCGGGTGTTTTTGCTTAAGTGCGGGTGAGTCCCGGTTTAAATTTTTAATGTTGGGATGAGTTTATGGTTTGGGATGGTGCGCGAACACCGTACGCTTAAGACGCACAGTTCGCTTGGGCACGTGCTTTCCGCTTGGGTACGTGCAGCCCGCATGCAGTCCGCTTGGTTACCGCACGACGTGCGAACACCACACGATCATCCAGTTTGAACATTATGTATGTTTATGTATGTTTATATATGTGCATATATATGTGTATCTACGTTTGTATACATTTATGTTTTAACGTTGTGTGTATATATATATAAGGTATGTGTATATATGTTTATAGTTGTATATATATACACATATGTTTATAAATAACTATGTTTTAAAGTTAGATGGTTATGTGTATATATGATGATATATATGTTTATATGTCTATATATGTTATATATACGTTTATATATGTTTATATGTTTATATATGTTATATATAGGTTTATATATGTTTATATTGTTTATATATGTTATATATATGTTTATAAATATATATGTATAGATGTATTTATGTTTATATTAGTAGGATTACATATATGTTTATATATATTTATTTATGTGTATATGTTTATTATTATTATTATTATTATTGTTATAATTATTAAAATTAAAAAAAAAGAAAAAAAACCCTATTCTACCCAGCCCCGAGCCGCCTCCTCTCCCTCATTCTCCCCCCTTTCTCCCCCACGCGAGCCCGACCCCCTCCCTTCCTGGTTCGCCGACCCGCACCGCCCCTCCCTCTGCACGACCCTGATCGCCTCCCCCTCGCCAACCGCCTCCACCAGCCCGCGCCACTGCCCCCCCTCCATCCTGCTTCGCCCTAGGCACGCGCCGCCTGCACAACTGGCCGCCGACCTCCCTACCGACTCGCCCTCCTCCCGGCCAGCACCCGACTGCCGTCGGCCGCACCTCCCGGCTAGCACCCAACCACCGGAGCTGCACCTTCCAGCCAGATCCGCCCCTGCTTCCTCTCCCGACCCAGCCCCTCCGTTTGGCGCAACCGACCCCCCCTCCGGTTCGACTTCCCCTCTCACCGACGTTCTCACTTGCAGATTTCTTCTTTATTATTATTATTATTATTATTATTGTTTTATTTTTATTATTTTTGGTGTTATTCTAAAAATCCATAACATCCTAATATCGCATTTATTTTTGGCGCATTTTTCACGGTATCCAGGTTATGCGTTTAGTCTGCGGAGTGATTTTCTTCCTTCTGTTAAGGCGTTTTTGGATTCGCGCCCCTCCGAGGAAGGTGAATCCGCGTATTTTTATCTCTGGATCACTCCGCTAATGTTTTCACTCTTCCTTTTTGTTTTAAAAACTTGTTTTGTAGCTTTGTTATGCGCTTATTTATCTTGCTATAGAGTTATGAATTTTTTTTAGAATTGAGTTGCGGACCCTTGAGGTCTTTATCTGGTCCAAAGTCGGTTCCTGATTTACGTTTTCTTGCGTCTGCAATGTTTTGCTTGTCTAAGTGACAAATATTATTTTGACGATTTTTAAAACGTAATTCGCATCGCTGTGGTTTTCTCGTCGAGATTTTTGTGATGCTTTGACATTGATAAATTGTTTAAAAATTGGTCATTAGCATGATTCATTAATTATGTTTATGTGTTTATGCACTTGAGGTGTTGATAAATTGGTACATGAGTTCTTAAAATAAGTTGATACAATTTTGGGGGTGTTGCCCTAAGTTTTATTTAAAAAAAATGTTAAAGTGTGATTTGGGTTTTACTTGTGAACGTTGTGATTTTTTGTAGGGTTGGTTTTTGATTTGTATCTTGATTGCTTTGTTTGGATTAATTTTATTTTAGGGATTTGTGGTGTTCTGAGTCTCGGGGATCTATTGTAGGGAGTTGCGGTTGGTTTCGAAGGTGCGCAAGCATATTACCAGGTATGAATATGTATATATATATATATATATATCTTCTGTGTGCATGTTCCCTCATGGCGCGGTGAACACATGCATCAGTTTAAGGATATATATATATATATATACATGTGGAAGTGCGTGCGTGCAAGCAAGTTTCTTCTTGAGTTAGAAATCTTGACGTGGCCTTTGTTTGAGGTAGGTGTTTCCAACCATTCCCCTTTTAGATTCAAAGCTTGAGCAGTTGAATATTTTCAACTAATCCTTTTATATCGTTTGCATCTCTATCGTATTTATGAAAAGCATCTGGCTTAGTTATATTGCTGTTTTAAATTTCTGAAAGTGGATTTTGATGTTGGTTTACATGAAATGCATAGGTTTTTGGTAAAGTTAAATTAATTGCCTTGTGATGTGTTTGGTTTCAATTGACAATGATTATGTTTTGGAAATGTAAAAAAATGCTTTGGTGTGTTTGTTTAACAAAAAGACGAACCAGTAAGTCGTTTTAGAAAATATTTGTAAATGGTGGTTGGTTTGAAAGATGTATTTGTTTTTATAAAGTGTTGTGAAAGAATTTGAGTTGGGTTTCAATGCTAAAGTGTTTTATGAAGGATGGTTTTTAAGGAGATTCTTCTAAAAACTAAATGTGCCATTGGATGTTGGCACATCCATGGGAGCACTAGGTGCTCACATGGATGTGCCTCCAAATGAAAATGACACATTAAAACTATATTTTCTTAAAACAAGTTTTTTGATGAATGGTTTGGTGTTTAAAAAAAAAGAAACGGAATCGTGGTTGGCCCGGTTGGCTTTTGGTGTGAGTTGAATGGTTGTTTGGTGTAAAGGTCCGTTTGAAATTTTAAAATGTAAAGGGATGATTGTGTCGGATTTTGAGAAAAGTGGATTGTGCCCGATTGGAAACCCAAACCATTTGTGAAATGTTTTAAGGTCCTAATGTTGTGAAGGCTCGGTTGGCACCTTACTGAATATGAAAGAACTTTTGATGTGTGCATCCTTGCGGGGCACCTCTACAGGGGGACTTCCCTTGAGGGTTGTCGTGTAGCGGTGTCCGTGTAAGGGGTTTGCAAGTGCGGTGAGATGAGTCACGCGTTCGAGGTCCTCCCACTTACACGGTATTACTAAAACCACCATGGGTTCCTAGGCGTCTTATAGATTATCGATTTACGGTTGCTTGCTAGCCCTGATTAGACGGGTTAGTACCCCCCTGGAGTCGTGGATAGGCCAGGAGGGATGTGCCACTGGTTGGCTATTAGGGCGGCCAGTTGGTTATTGACTATGGAGTACCACGCCGACAGGTAGTCTGAACCCGAGTACATCCAGGGGTTTTCTAGGGAATTTTAGGATCACCCATGGTTATTGCTTATATCTGTTTGTTTACTTTTACTTGCACTTGGTTTCCGACATTTATTTATTACCTGTTCTTCTTTTGCACAAATGTGATAAACATGATTTTGAAATTTCAATTTTCAAAAAAAAATGCATTGTTTTGGGGAAAACGGGTTGTGGCGTGTGTTGGTTTTTGAGATGGTAAAACGGGATCATTTTTCCTTTAAAATATAAAAACCCTATTTTCTATCTTTGTATGTGCAAACTAGTGTTTTGGGATTGTTTCTGGAAAGTGGTTTTGGTTGGATTCTGTGGTTACTTTGGCTTCCCTACTGAGCATTTTTAATGCTCACGCCTATTTTATCATTTCAGTTGCAGGTTTCACTTGCTCAGGTTTTCATGGCCGAGTTGCTCGTCATGAGAGCAAGGTTGGCCTTAGTTGGGAGGTGACCAAAGGGTCACAAGGAGGTATGGTCCGTTTTGTTTCTTTCCACTGTTGGTTTTTTTATCATCAGTTTTTATTTTTCTGTTTATCTTTTATGGGACAAATCGTTCCCAACATTTTAACTTTGATGCCAGGCACTGGTTGCCATCCCTGGGGGATCAGGAACACCCCTTGGGACTTTCCGCGGACCGGCTCTATTGACCGACTCAGGGTCGACCCGGGCTGGTTCGTGACATAATAGGAGGCCAGAATATGATTAATCCAAGAGGAGCATTTGAGTTTGGACTCATGGTGCATAAAAAATCCAAAAGGAGACATCTCGACTGAAGGCATATAAGGAAATCCACATAGAGAGATCTTGAAATGAGGAAATATGGTAAAATTTAAAAGAGGCATCTTGACTTGAAGAAATATGATAAAACTAAAAAGGGACACCTTGACTTAAGGTGTTTGAAGGCATGGTCGGGGATTACACCTAGGAGGATGCCTGTGTATAGATCCATTCCTCGTCTACTGATGGAAAATGAAGGATGATCATACTTATTGGGAAATATAACCATATGAGCTAGAAAAGATAAGGGCTTACACCAAAGTGGATGCATATGTCATATATCAATTCCCTTTCCTTTGATTGATGAAGAAAGATGACCATGAAAGTTCTATTTGCACGGAATGGAGGCCCTTTGACGACATATAATAAGATAACTCCCCATTTATTCACAAGGGTTAAGTGATCGCATGACCAAGTAATGATCGGGAGATCACATGATCATGAGGGGGGCATGCACTCATAAGTCGACACATGACCTAGGGCGCATGACAAAGAGTTCATGAATGAGGTTCATATTACCAAGGGCACACAACCCCTACAACATAGACACAGTCGTATAATATGGCCATATGAACCAAAGGGTACATGACAGAGAGTGAATGACTAAGGCACATGACCTTCTACATGAATAAGGTTCGTATAACTAAGGGTTCACATGACCAAGGGAGCATGATCTAGGCTGTATGAAGGTGTCACGAAACTGGGGTTGCGTGATCAAGAGTGATCGTATGAACAACCCGTCATCGACAACCATTCTGAACTCATGGAATGACTAGGGTTTCATGGATTAGGGAGAATAGATCATGGCCACATAACCCAATGGTCAAGATACATAGTCGCATGAATATAGGCCGCATGAAGAAGGCCACATGAGGGTGTCTCATAATGATTAAAGAGTCATGTTATCGCATAAGGGACAAGGGATCATGCGATTGGGTCTCGCATGGTTACCTGGAGAGTTTCTTTGAGAGTGGCAGCCTTTCTCCCCTTCACCACCTTGTATCATTTTCCCATCTATCATAGTACATCTGTTTTTGGGTTCTCTATCCATTATAAAGGGAGGGTTGATGTTTTTTATAAGAAAAGGGGCCTAGGATCATCACCAATTTTCATGTTAAATGAGTTGTGTGTACATGATTGAGGTAGTGGAGGGATAACGACCATGTTAGGTCTATCACATGTCACTGATCAATCACATAATCAATTTGCATATCTTGGGAGAGTCACATAACCTTGGTAGTGTCATGTGATCACATATCGCATCCATTGTTGAGCACATATCCCTACCACATCACATGATTCATAGTTCACACAAAGGGGCACACCATCAACTTTCCTTTTCACACATGTTGCATGATCAGGGAGAATCAAATAATAAAAAGAAACCATGAATCTATTCCATCTTGGAAAACCTTTTTGAAGTTAGTCGCTTGATGCTGTTGAGGTCTTGCAATCACATATCCCCATGGGAATCACGCACTTCTTACATACCTCATAGAAACAACTTTTTCTTTAGAGAAACACATGCATGATGGATATGGATATCATACATGGTGGATTGATAGTCGATTTTGGATCACCCCTTGGCATGTTCATTAGATATGGCCAGATCGATGGATGTCGAACATCAAAGTTGAGCTCCATAAAAACCCTCATCGAGAGGCTTAAGACAATGATCTGGATTGATCAAATGATGCAAATTGATTTTATCAATTGACTGGAATTATTTCCATATCTTTAATGGTAGAGGAAGAGTTTCATGGCTCCCATGAGTCCCACAATGAAGAAACAATTACACTTAGTGATGGTTTATTATCCAGGACATAGAGCAAACTGGATAGAAGTGATTAACTGGGTATGCTCTAGGATTCCACTGGAACCACCCTCTTCTGACACCTCATCCATGATGCCAACCCACAACACAAATCTGATTCCTATCTACATGATCATGTTTTCACACTACTCCCTATCATCATGATTAGCCAACCATGCTGGTTCCCTGGCGTGGTTGAAGAAACTCCCATATGATGGGTTGAGTTGGATAGTTGTCTTGCATGGTTGGACCATTTTTTTATTATACACACTCATAATACTTAGAAAATAAACTATAAGGAATATGTGTGATAACATTATTAGATAAAATCCAATCCATAAATCCCAAAATGTTTATTTCCAAACATCTTCAAATATTCTAAAAATCCATCAAGAAAAAATAAATTAGTTTTTTGTGTGGGCCTCAAAACTTATTAAATATTCCATGAAAAATTGAATGACACACATTTATGAGTTCCAGAAAAATGCATCCCCATTATAATTGGGTTCATTTGGAATGAAATGAATTCAATTCAAAGGAAAAAGCATGAAAATTTTCCTCATCCCTGAATATTTTATGAGGTTTTTCAATGGATCCAATGAGAATATTTTCCAAGATAAGTGTTTAAACTTGGGAATTTTAGGTATCACAAAGAGGAGAATATTGAATTGAGGTGTTTGGGTTGCCAAGATGAATAATATTCTCAAGATATTTCTATATTTAATTGGTAAAGTAACATTTCCGCATCCCTAAATATCTGATGGGATTTTTAAATGGACCCAATGATAATATTTTCAAAGAGAAGTGAGTCAACTCATAAATTTTGGGTATCCAGGAGAAGAGAATATCAACCTACGATGTTTTTATTTCCATGATGAATAATATTATTAAGGAATTGATATCCTGAATTAGTAAAGGTACAAATTCAAGGATAGAAAATGGATTGGGATATAAAGGAATTTGTGGTTGGATCCAAGATAAGAGATATAGATACTTCTAAATATCCCACGAGAGAAGGAATAAAGATACATATAGTTCGGAGGTAGGGAATCATATGTAGATCAAGATCATGCATAGGAAGATAGAGTTTTTAATATAATTTTATGTATTAATAACTCTATGATAAATCCCACTTCATAGATCTATCTCATACATAGGCAGGGACCCAAGTTTTAGTGGGTATATTGCAAAAATTTGGCTCTCATGCCAAAATTTTAGGTCATACAGGGAAGAACACTAATTTCATGCATAATAGACCATGTGTTATATAGTTTAAAGTCACGAGAGTACTAGGTATCCTTAGAAACGTCCCAGGGAATAAAGACATGCTCTAATTGTTTCCTATGTCAGTGGACCTAATGAGCATACATCAATTTTTTCTTAGGACAGATAATGGTCCTTACAAGATTTTTATCTTTTATTTTCACCCTAACTCTTGCCTAAATCATTGAGGGAGAGTCTTAAAGGGAATAAACTCATATTATACTTAAGAAAACCTTTACAGGTTTTCAACTTGACAAATTTTATGTATAAAAACCCATAAATTTCAAACATAAAAATCACATAATTTTAGATTAATATTTAATGCATAATATTACAATACACAATAGAACTGTACATGTTTAGTGTTCTTGGAGATAAGATACAAAATATTTGTTTTTCAGGAAATATTTTCAACATATCTCACAAATATCTTCCCACATAGTACTCTTCTTATATATATCCTATTTAAAACATTTATTCATAACTTGGGGAAAGGTAAAATAAGAAAGGGTGATATTAGATGCTTAGTAAGGTTAAACAAAATAGATATCAATGATCACTTAAATATTAAATGAGAATAAAGTTATGATAACATGATAATAACATTTGAAAATCCATAAACAATATATCATAGATAATAATCTTGAATCATGACATAAATATTAGCATTTAATAATACATGAATCATAAAGAAATCAAAGAACATGAGCCATGAGAGCATAACATTGTCATAAGACATAAGTTTGTGACATATACATAAGCATAGAAAATAATTTCCTTAGTCAAGGATCCCTGCCAATACTTTCACAGTGGATTGGTTTCACTACTCATTCCATCATATCCTTAGTCAAGGTTCACTCTCAAGACTATTATAGTGGATCGATTCCCTTACCGAACTGGGATCACTCCCCATTTTAGTTCTTATTATATCACAAGATATCCATATTTAACCAATAAATTGGAGGGATATATAATTCTATTCCCACCCATAACATAATTAAAATCATACATATATGTTCCACAATATCATACAACATTCATCATATCACAACCCGTGGAAAAGAAATGAGTTTCATAAACATTTCAACATTTCACTATTTCATAACCCGTGGAAAATAAACTGGTTTCCTAAACATCTTGTTATCATAATCATAAACTGTCTAAAGAAATAATAAGGATAGTATCATTGGATTATATCCCCAATAAAGCATCAATAACATCAAATAATGTTATCTTAAATAAAAAATACCTTTAAAAGTTCACATGGAATATTTCTTGAGGAAAATACTCTTTTCATTTTGAAATAAATTATTTAATATATATATTTTTTTAAAATTATTTTGGAAAAAAAATCTTTGAAAATAACAATAGAAAATTTTAAAGGAAGATCCAAATCATTTAGTATTCATAACATTAGGAAATTCTGTTCATGTTGTTTACATTAAAATATTCCTTTCACATTTTCTATAAGTACCTCGTTCGGAAAAAGACAAGAAGATTCCTTTTAATTTTTTTAAAAAAAATTAAAAAATGGATGAAAATGACTTTAAAAAATCATTCTAGGATAGTAAAAACATATTGAAAACATTTTTAGAAATAATGGACATGAAAAAAAAAACTCAACTGAAGAGAGAAATAATGTTAGATTTCCATAAAAATATTCTTTCAATATCTTGAGTACTTAAAGAGAGGAAAGTGAAAGGAAAAAATGTAATCTATATACATAACTAAAGGATAATAAATTTCATGATATTCTTGATAGTTGGATTGTGAAATTTCACCATTGGAAACTTAATCATAAACAATCCTGGCAAATAACGAGATTGTAACATAAAAACCTTATCACTTTGGTAACTTTTTAATCATAAACCCCATGAAATAAATAAATTCAAATGAAACTTTAAATACCATGAATATAAATGGATTAATTATATATTATATCAAAGGGGTATTATATACACTACATGAAATAAATAAGTGGTAAATATGGTATATGTATCACAAAAATAAAAGTGAGATGAGAAACCCCTACCGCTTTGGTAATCTATGAATCAAAACCTCATGAAAGAGAGAAAATTATATGGATTTTTAGATCCACCTAATTTTCATGAAATTAACCATAAAATACATTCATGATCAGTATATACACCACATGAAGGAAAAAAGTGGTGAATATGGCATATGTCTCACAAAAATAAAATTGAGATGAAAATCCTTTACCTCAAGTTCTACTTGCTTAAAAAGTGATCTAACATCATGTATAATAAATTTAAATTTATTAAAATTCTTTAAAAAAATCATGTACATACTTATAATTTCATATATTATCCACTTATAACATTTATACACCCATTTATTAATAAATATTTATTAAAATCATCATTTCCATGTGTTAACCTTTACATTTTTATGGAAGTTTTGGTTATGCAGTTCTAATCCTTATACTTTGATCATGGTTAAATAATATCAATAATGTTAACCATGATATAAATATCATATATATTCATTATATATATATATATATATTTATGGTCATCCATAAAATATAGAAAAATGAATTACGCCATTCATGGAGACAATAGGTTGTACGTACGCATGAACATTGTTTCTATTTTTCGATGGATGGAATGAAAGGAAGGTAAATAATAATTAAAATTTCTAGAATATTATTAATATAAAAATTTAAATATATATTTATTAAATCAATCATTATAACCATCCAAGTAAAGTGAAGATGAAACACAAATTACAACACTACGTGGAGACGATAATCTATACGTACGCATGGGCAATGTTTTCTCTTTCTGTAAGATGAAAAGAAGGTGGATAATGGTCATTTAATAATCATAATAACAATTTAGTATAATTAATATAATTATTTAATTATTTTATAATGTATACCATGGATTTATAGGTGGTATAAGAAGAAATGAAATTGAAAATGCTCAGTTAAGAGTTATACCTCTTTGTTGAGAAACCACTTTTGGATTACACCTTAAGCCTTTAAATAATGGCCATTTGACAATAAAATAGCTCTAAGATGTGGTGAAGTAATATAGTATGATATCAAGGAATGTATTGATTGATATAGAAGGCTCAAACATTGTGAATAATGAAGGATAAGAGGTTCCCATTTATAAGTGAGGAGAGAGACACTCTTAGAATTACTTAAAGTATTAAATTAATATAAACTAATTTTCATGGAGAAAATGGTTATAAATTAATATAATTAAAATATAATATGACTATGTGTCAAAATTATATCATCAAATAAAATTTGAACAATTTTTGGTTATTTTTTTATCATTATCTTTTAGTTTTAACCCCCGTTAATCCTTTTGAGAATTGCCATGATATCAATGTTTTTTAATTTTTAGGGGTTTAGAAAGTTATTTTAAAATGAAAATTGACCCATAAATGGAACATGGTTGATATTTTTAACCATATCCTATTATCTTGGACAAAAATAGGATTTTTATGAATCTTAAATCATTTAATAAAATATTATTCATTATAAAACATCATTAATGTTAATTTTGGAAATACATGAAATATTATAATATAATATGTGTCTAAATCATTTAAAATGGTTCCAAAATGATATTAATTCAACAATAAGGAATATATGATCTTAATATAATCAACGAATCAAATTTTTACAGGTTTAAATATTATTTCAAACCTTATATTTTGGTTTATCCCCTTGGTTAACTAATTTTAACCTTAAATGTGGTAGTGAATATTATATAAAATATGTTATATTTATCTTAAAAATTCATAGGAAAATTTAACTCATATAAAAAAATTAATTTAAGATTTTTTAAAATCATTTACTCGATTTTTTTACTACTTGCACAAGTGTTGTGTCGCTATTGCATAAGAATTTAAGGTAATTATCTCATCACTAAAAATTAAAAATGAATTATCATGATAAAAATAATTCATGAATATTTGAAATAAAAATTTATAACTAAAGATAAGTTTTTTTATCCTTGTCACAAAATACTATAGATATTAAAAACAAGAAACTAACATTTTTGACTTTATCTTTTACTTAAATATTATAAAGTTAAAAATTAAATTTAAATGGAAAAAATCCATATTTTAGACTTTTGGATGATTATGGATGAAATAATATCATAAAATGAAATAAATTCAAGTTTTTGGATGAATTTTAACCTTTATCTCATTAGTTTTAACCCTAATTAACCAATTTTACCTTTACCTTGGTAATAAAAATTTACTATGGTTACTATTCATAATGAAAAAAATATAAGGGATATATTTATCAAATTTGGAACTACTTATTCCAAATATGTAATCCATTTTTTAATATTCAATTTTTAGAAGTGGCATAAATTAATTTAAGATAAAAACACATAACACAATGAAAAACAATTTTTTAGAAAAATGCCATTTTTTGTACCAAATTCAACCACAAAATTGATTACAATGAAATTGATTGGATCATTAATAATAAAATAGAACTAATTTTACTTTTAAACCATTTAAAAAAATGGTACCTTGTAAATGTTTGAAAAAAATATAGTTTTTAATAAAAATCAGAATTTTTCACTATTCACTGGAAAATCAATATTTTCAAAAAAATACAAAAAATTCATCCTAAGATAATTTTGATATGATGATTTCAAAAATTATATTCTTATTATCAAACTAAATTTATAAAATATATATAAATTAATTATAATATTTTCTCATAAAAATAAATAAAAAATTATTTTGAAAAATAAAACGATTTTACTAAAAATTGAGTTCTTATTTCATAGGAATTTATCAATAAATTTTTATTTATTATAAAATTTATATATATATTTCATAATTGAGTTACTTATATTCATACCTTAAAATTTAACAACTATTCTACAATGGTCATAAAATAATAATATTTCATGGCTCATTACAACTCGGTGTTGTGTGTTGTATATGACATCAAACATAATTTTATTTTAAAATATCAAGGTGTTACATTCTTACTCCTTTAATAATTTCATCCTTTCAATTTGAACTTTATTGGTAATCAAGGGTTTGATATTTGAAAATTAATTTATTTAAATTTTAAATCATAAAAGGGTTAATAAAACTTCCTCTTGAAAAGAGGGAAAGAGAAATATAAAGGTCATCTGGAATAACACATAACTAGGTTTTCAAATATGAGAACATTAGTGGGAATTAAAAATATGTACATGGAGGAAAATATTAATGTCCAAATAATTATATAGAATGATAAATAAAATTTATCATAATAAAGTGAATGATCATGAGAAAGTTAATGACCATAAAACCATAAATTAATGAGGTGTGAAAAAAACCATCGATTCATTGGAAATGAATGCAAAATGATAATTTTTTTATTTCAAGGTCCTTTTCCAAGATTTAAGGAATTAATTTACCATTTAGACTAAGAACATAAGGACATATACTTACTTAACAAGTATAATTTCATCCTTTAATCAAATTCCACTATAATATCATCTTTTTTCCAATGGATGAGTATTCAAGATGATTTGTTTTCATGCCTAAAGCACTAACATCAACTTCTAATAGATCACATAATCCAAAAAAGTATAACATGATATTCCTTCCATCTTTAAACATTAATCAAAACCAAAATGGTTATAAAAAGTTAATATTATTTCCAAAATGTATAGACCTTCATGTGAATAAATAATACATTTTACTCTAAAATTTACAGAATAAAACCAAAGGTTAAACTTAGACCATTCCATAAATAAAAAACCTTACATCCTAAATTACCTAAATTACCTCAATAACCTCAACATTAAATAATTTTTTAACATCAAAGGTGATCTCATACCTTTTATCTTATATCCCATAAATTTAATTTTATTATTTCCAAATAATCTTTCTTGTTAAATCACATGTTAAACCTAAGGGATACATATACATAAAACCAATGAAAAATCTACCAAAATATCATTAATAACCATGATAAATTACTATATAATATTATAATGTAGCGAAATTCATCAAAATACCATGAATAGAATTTAGATACTAATATGAAAGGTAATCCTTAGATTGATAGTAAATATATCTAAATATATCACCTTGACAATGAATCACTTTCTAACCATAAATATTATCTATTCCCCACTATCTAATTGACCATAATTAACTTAACATAAAATCATATATTAACCCAAAGGGTTATTTAAACCTCAAGAGATTATTCTTCTTAAAACCCAGTAAAAGTTTCAAGTCTCCTAAAAATATCATCATATAAAACCTCAATGAAAACATAAATGATTAAAATTTTTTCAATATACTCCATAAATAAAAAATGCAGTAAACTTAACCAAATATCACATGAATCACTTTTTCATCAAATCACCAATAAATTATAGGGTAAAAAATACTATTCAATTTACTTCATCCTCTCTTTATCCCAAATAAGCATTATTATCTCAACATCAACCACATATTAAGGGTTATTAGACCCTCAATCATACTTCTCCTAAATATCCTGTATCACTAAATATGTTTTCAAATCCTTTAATAAATGATATTGTGGAACAATAATTAGATGTTTATTATTCTTATAACCAATATATCTTTGATATAACACTTATACAACATAATTATAGAATCCCAATACATAATCACTTAAATCCTTTCACTTAAAAAAAATTGGAATAGCATAGTTCCTTCCTTGGTCTATGAGTTAACCCTTGGATTTGGGTATTGGCTCAGATAATTCCCATATTATCCACATATAAGACACTGAACTATAAATGGTACCTTAGGATAAACTTAATATCCCTCCATAAAACTCTTCATTTTTACTTAGAAATTATTTGGTCTATGCCCTTTTTTCACACACATAAAAAATTTTCTCGTTCCTCTGAAACATTTCCTTGAGTGCTTCTTCCCATATACTTGACGTTTAGGAAGCTAAATCTTCTTCCCTCCACGGTCTTCCTGAAACTCAATTTTTCTCTTATTAAGTGTTTCGGGAAAATCACTCAAGTTGAGATTGTTAATCATATAATGAGATAACTAATTAGGAATAATCAAAATAAATCTTCTTCCAAATCCCATTTCATTTGGTTTCTCACGAGGTCAATCATTAGACTGTCTATAACATTCTATGTTAACATGATTCCTCATAGTTCAAGCCATTTAATAAAACCAAAAAGTATAATGTGAGTAATAATAGTCATAATGATAAATTATATAATCTTGAAACATCATTAATATAATTTCTAAATCACGACACCTTCTTTTCAATCTAAGGCACCTTAGGTTTAACCCACTCCATCCTTAGTTATCATCTATTAAAATACTTCATAATGGTTTATAAGTAAAATGTGAGTTAACCCAAGAATATCCCTTGAGAGTTTCAAACTAGGTGTGTATTAAGGGAACATTCATTGTGTACTAGAATTATGGATGATATATACTCAACCAACTCCTTTTGGGGCTATTACTTCTAGATGTATCTGTGCCAAAATCTACGTCGAATTATAGTATCAATAAAGGTATGTATTTCTAGGAAAACCATATAATTTATACCTTACTAAAATTTTAGTGAGTTATCCTATACTTATAAATATCTATATGGTATTCAAAAAATTTATCTAATCCTAATATCCAAGATTAATTAAACCCTGATCTGATACCAATAATAGCGAACCATGCATTTTATACATAAATATCAAATCATTTTAGGCGAATATTCAATATATAACATTCTGATCCATGCCAAAATCAAAAAGGTTTAGTGTATTTAGAGAAAATATACACAATATACTTATTTCATAAAATAAATTCAATATCTCACAAAAATATCTTTTCACATAGTACTCTTTTTATACATATAATACTTAAAACATTTCTTCATAACCCAGGGAAAGGAAACATAATAAAGGTTGAGGTCAGATACTCAATAAAAGTAAAAATAAGGAGATATAAATAATCAATTAAACATAAAATGAAAATTAGGGTATGATAACATGATCATAACATTTGAAAATCTATACCCAACATATCATAGATCATAATATTAAATCATGGGATAAATCTTGGAAGTTCATAAGGCATGAATTATAGAGAAATCAAAGAACATGATCCATGAGAGAATAAAATTAGCATAATCCATAAGTTTATGTAATACACATAATCATATAAAAAAATTTCCTTAGTAAAGTATCGCTACCAATAATATCATAGTGGATTGGTATCACTCCCTATTCTATCATATACTTGGTCAATTTTCACCCCCAAGACTATCATAGGAGACAAAACCCCTTAATGAATTGGGTTCACTCCCCATTATAGTCCTTATTATCTCATGAGATATCCATCTTAGGCTAATGAATTAAAGGGATATATAATTTCTATCCCACCCTTCACATACTTAAAATCATATATATGTGTGTTACAAGATCATAAAACATTCATCATATCATAACCCATGGAAAAGAAATGAGTTTCATAAATATTTCAACATTTCATCAGTGCATAACTCGTTGAAAATAAATGGGTTTCATAAAAATATTATAATCATAATAAAAACCATAAAAAGAAATAATAAAGATGATATCATTGGATTATATCCCCAATAAAGCATCAATAATATCAAATAATGTTATCCTAAATGAAAAATGTCTTTAAAAGTTCACTTAGAATATTTTTTGAGAAAAATACCCTTTTCATTTTGAAATCACTTCTTTAAAATATAAATTTTTTTAAAATATTATGGAAAATATTTTATTTGAAAATAACCATGGAAAATTATAAAGGAATATTTAAAGAATTGAGAGATCATAATGGTAGGAAGTTCCATTTATTTTATATATGTTAAAAGATTCCTTTCACATTTTCCATAAAAAGTAAAAAGTAACTCATTCATAATTGGATATGAAGATTTATTTTAAACCATTATATATAAAATAAAACTTGGGTGAAAATTATTTTAATTTTTTTTGGAGGATATTATAAACATTATTAAAAACATTTTTAAAAAACATAGACATATAAGAAAGGATTTTTGATCGAAGAGAGAGAGAAATTTAGGTTTCCTTAAAAATATTATTCTGGTCTATTGAGTAATTAAAGAGAATAAAATGAATTGAAAACATGTAATATCTAGAAATAAATTAAGGAAAATAAATTTAATTATATTATTGAGAGTTTTATAATAAAATTTCATCATCAAAAACTTAATCATAAATAATCTCGGTAAACAATGAGATTGTAACATAAAACCCTTATCTCATTGGTAACTTTTGAATCATAAGACCCATGGAAGAAATAAATTTAAATAAAAATTTAAATTACTTGAATATAAATGGATTCATGATATATCATATCAAAGTAAAATTATATACACCACATGAAATAAAAATGTAGTGAATATGGTATATGTCTCACAGAAACAAAAGTGAGATGAGAAACCCTTACCACTTTGGTAATCTCTGAATCAAAACATATTTAAAGAGAGAAACTTATATGGATGTATAAATACCCATAATTTTCTTATAAATCATAATAAAATAAGTTTATGGTCTTTATATACACTACTTAAAGGAAATAAGTGGTGAATATAACATATGTCTCACAAAAATAAAAGTGAGACAAAAATCCATTAGCTCAAGTTCTACTTGCTTCAAAAGTGCTCTAACTTCCATTATAATAAATTAAAATTCCTTATAATTCTATACCAAAACAATTTACATACTTATAATATCATATATGATCTAATAATATAATTTAAACACCAATTTATTAATAATTCTTTATCAAAATCTTTGTTTCTAAGTATTAATTATTTCATTTTTAAGGAAGTTTTGGTTTTACAGTTCTAGTCCTTGTAATTTTATCATGGTTCCATTATATCCAAAATTTTAACCATGATATAAATATAATATATATATATATATATTCATCCATAAAATCTAGAAAAATGAATTACACCATTGATGGGGATGATAGGTCGTACGTACACATAAACACTATTTCCATTTTTCGATGGATGGAATGAAAGAGGGTAAATAGTAATTCACCTTTACAAAATCATATTAATATTATAAATAACACATATATTTATTAAATACATAATTATAACTATCCCAATAAAGTAGTGATAAAAAATGAATTACAACTCTATGTGAATATGGTAATCCATACGTACACACGAGCGATATTTTTTACTTTCTATGAGACAGAAATTAGGGGGATAATGGTTGTTAAACCATAATAATAACAATTAAGTATATTTAATATAATTAATTAATTATTTTATAATATATATTAGGTATTTATAGGATGAATAAGAAGAAATTAAATTGAGAACACTTAGTTATGGGTTATGCCTCTTCAATGAGAAACCTCTTTTGGATTACACCTTAAGTCTTAAAAGAATATCATTTTGGAAATAAAATAAGATATAGGATGTTTTTAAGTAAGATAGGATGATATTAGGGAAGGAATTTTCTGATATATATGGCTCAAAATTGTGAATAATTAAGGAGTGAAGGTTCCCTTTTGTAAGTGAGGGGAGGGCCACTCTTGGAATTACATAAAGTATTAAATTAATATAAATTAATTTTCATAAGAAAATGGCTCTAAACTTATATAATTAAAATATAAGAATATTATGAGTCTAAATACTATCATATAATAATAATTGGATAATTTTTTGTTATATTTTAACCCTTATCTCTTAGTTTTAACCCCTGTTATTCCTTTTGACAATTACCACGATATCAATGTTTTTTACTATTTAGGGGTCTATAAGGTTTTTATAAAAGTAAGAGTGACCCAAAAATGGAACATGGTTGATATTTATAAACATATACCATTAAAATTTCTGAATATCTGTTTTTATTAATTTTAAATCATTTAATAAAATATTATTTATTATAAAATATTATTAATGTCAATTTTGGAAATACGTGAAATATTATAATATAATATTTTTCTAACTCATATAAAACGGTTATAAAATGACATGAATTAAATATAAGGAACATATGATCTTAATATAATCAAAAAATAATTTTTTTAAAAGTTTAGATACCATTTTAAACCTTATATTTTGGTTTAATCCATTGGTTAACAAATTTTAACCTTAACCGTGGTAATGACTGTTTCAATATTAAAGGGTTATAATTTTACTTATAAGATAAAAATTGGCTCATAAACGGAAAGGGGATGAAATTTTAGGCCATTAATAATTATAATTTTCTTTTTATAAGATTTTTATTATTTTTAAATAATTTAATAAAATATATTTTACATAAAATATTATTAATGTCATTTTAAGAACTATTCACATAATTTGACTTTTAAAACTAAATGAAAGAAATTTAATTCAAATATAAACCTTTAAAAATCTATAATATGTTATATTTATCTTAAAAATTCATGATAAACTTTAAATCATCCAAAAAATATTACTTTTAGAGTTTCTAAAATCATTTACTTGCTTTTTTTATTGCTTGCACAAGCATTGTGTCAGCGTTACATAAGCATTTAAGGTAATTATTTCATAACTAAAAATTAAAAATAAATTAGCATGATAAAATAATAATTAATATTTAAAATTAAAATTTATAAACTAACATGAGTTGTTTTTATCCCTGTCACAAAATATTATATATATTAAAATCCAAAAACAGGAGTTTTTGACTTTATCTTTTACTTAAATGTTATAAAGTTAAAAATCAAATTTAAATGAAAAAAAGATAATATTTTAGAATTTTGGATGATTATGGATTAAATTTAATCATAAAATAAAGAAAATAAAGTGTTTTATCAAATTTTAAGCCTTATCACATTATTTTTTACCCTAATTAACCCATTTTACCCTTACCGTGGTAATAAGCATTTACTACGATTACTATTCATAATAACAAAAAATAAAAGGGCCATATTTAACAAATTTAAACCTTATGATTATAAATATATAATAAATTTTTAAATATTCAATTTCTATAAGTGGTATAAATTAATTTAAGATAACAATATAAAACATAACAGAAAATATTTTTTTAGAAAAATGTATTTTAGGTATAAAAATATATTTATACCAAATTCAACCATAAAATTGATTCTAATGAACTTAATTGAATTATTAATAATATAATAAAACTAATTTTACTTTTAAACCATTTTAAAACAAAATATTACCTTGTAAATGGTTGAAACAAAAACACAATTTTCAATAAAAATTAGTATTTTTCACAATTTACTGGAAAATAAATCTTTTTAGAAAAATCACAAAAATTAACCGTAAGATAATTTTGATATTATTATTTAAAAATGATATTATTTTTATCCAATATTTTTTTTAAACTTCTAGAAATTAATTATAATATTCGACCATAAAAACCAATAAAAACACATTTTAAAGAATGAAATGACTTTACTAAAAATTGAGTGCTTATTTCCTAAACATTTATCAATAATTTTTTATTAATTATAACCTTTAATTTTTTTATAACTTGGTTACTTCTATTTATACATTCCAATTCAAAGGATATGTTATACTAGTCATAAAATAATAATATTCTATGTTTCATTAAAGCTCGGTGTTGCGTGTTGTATACGCTATTAAACATAGTGTTCTTTTAAAATCCTGGGATTTTTCATTATAAATTCTCCATTTTTTAAATTCTCAATATTTTTCCTAAGATACATAAGGTTCATGCCTTTCAAGTGGAGACTCGACTTTTTACTAAGGTTCCATGTGTGATTTTTCAACATGGTGAGTGTTGTGTCTCTTTTAATTGAAAATTCAAGGCCCTGTAAGTTGGAATAACGAGTTGCTGATATTTTAGGATAGATAGATTTGAACCAAAAATGAAAAAGTTTAAGTCCATATAACTTTGACCATATATTGTTTCATTTTATGGTCATATATCATAGACCATACGTTGTTGCAATTTATGGTCATATAGATTTTATTATATGTTGTTGTAGTTTAAGGTCATATATCTTGGACCACATGTTACTACAATTTAAGGTTATATAGATTTAACCATAAATTCATGAAGAAAGCACCAAATTATAACATCCCGGATCCAGGTGCCACACAATGGGTTCCCCGAACCCGGTTGGTCACATGACCTCAAGCACATTTACCCAAACGCCAGAGGCTGCTGACTAGCACCGAGGCCTCAGGTCTGATAGTGGGGAAACTATGCCCTCATTTAACAAAGTGTAGCGTAGAAAAATACAATATATAAACATACAACAACGGAAGCAATAAACAATATGAACTAGAAATGAACAACTGTAGTAAAATATAACCAACAATTATATATAAAAATGCATCATGTCACTATTTCTATGAAAGCAGCCAAAATAGGATACATTGCAATACAATACAATACAACTCAAAGTACAAGGTACAACAAAACAGAACAAAATAGAGTGAACAGAACGCAGCAGCATCACAAGACTAAGCTCAGTCCCATGCTCTCCTACTACTCTAATACAATCATGTACCGGTATAGGGACCCTTTCCCCTGTCGACACCTACATCAATATAGTCTATTTAGGCCGAAGATATAACCCAAACAGGGTGTGAGAAATAAATCCCAGTAGGCACCCACCAAAGTCCCGTGCCCAACTGTCATTGGAAATGTGCAACAGTAGTGTGCAAAAGTAAATGTAGTAAACTAGTAAGTACTAAAAAGTAAGTATCACTACTAGTTTCATTGCCATTTTAATTATTACTTATCACCTCTAAGCTTGGCTTTAGCTTGGCAGGTACAACATAGAAAATCACCACAGTGAATATTCTAAATAGCCGTGTCCTCAAACATACCATCCTTACTCTCAAATAACAGAATCAAATACCCATATGTGATTTCCCTTAGGCATAACAAACATTTCCCTTAGGCATACGAGGACCTCAGGCACAGAAACTACTGCCCACAGGCATAAACAAAGGTTACCCTTAGGCTAACCAAACACTGCCCACAGGCTAAGAAAACACTACCCTCAGGCTAAATAGAACATTGCCCTCAAGCACAAGGAACCGGGCGGATCCCAAAGCATAAATAAGAAATTTATATAAATTTTCTCTAAATAAAATTCAATACACAATATAATCATGGCATAACTTCGGGTATCCTGGCCAAACGGCTAAACAGAGGAACGCACCCCCGGGGAGGTCCTGGATCCAAGCAGTGATCCCAAAAAACAGTTTAAACTTATCAACAGATTACCTATGAAATTATAGATATCTTTCAGCAAAGGCCTCATCCATATGACACCCCAACCATGGGAATGTAGCACAATGGTACACAATTTCAACACAACAGGTGAAAATAAACATCAGACCACCTACCTCGATCACCCCTGATCGTTATACGTGAACGACGCCTCCCGAAACACCCGTGAACGGCGTAGATCTGGGAAAAACGCTCACACATTCAACCAAAAATAACTTTCCATCAGGAAATAATTGGTAAGAACTACTCAAGGAGAAGTAAGGGATTACCCGTGCTGTTCAAAGGAGATCGACGGCGTAGAAATCGGGTTCCCTGTGTGCGGTCGGGAGATCCTCCAAGGTCCAAACGTCTCTCCCATGCTCCAAACGAACCCACTGCCTCCTCTGCCAAATGAGGAGGCTAATTCCCGTTTTAAGCGAAGAAAACAGACTACACGACATCTACTCTAGAGTACACGGCATGTACCTTTCATTTTTTTAATTGTTCCTCTGGCGGATTCTTTCCACCGTGACACTATTCATCTGTCAACATGAGTACACGATGTGTATTCCCAATTACATAGTGTGTACTGTTGCTCCACTAGCGGCTGCTTCCACCACCTTTCTATTCACCTGCCGACTGATTACATGGTGTGTAAATACTAAGTACACGACGTGTAGTTAGTTTTTACACCCTTCATCACCGACAGGCCTACACACCCTATGTACTCATCCCACACGACCAAAGTACACGGCATGTGGAAAAGTACACGGCGTGTACCCAAAAAATTTGGGATTTTCCCCCATTTTCCTTATTTTCTCAAAAAAAAATAAGGAAAAGAGAAAAGAATAAACCCGTATCTTAAAAATAAGAACCACGTTCTTACAAACTTCCCAAATTAAAGAAATTCGTCCCTGAATTTCCCTTTCAAGGGTGGAGAAGATAAGCCCAGAACAACTCTGGCCACTGAGCACGTACGTCGGTCTCCCGCTCCCAGGTTTCGTTATGCACTCGGCTATGCTGCCATAGCACCCGTACGAGAGGAACTGACCGACCTCAGAGAACCTTCATGATCCTGTCAAAAATACAAATCAGATGCTCCTCAAAGGATGCATCGACCTGAAGCACAACCACCTCGGGCTGAAAAATGTGAGACGAGTCTGAGTGATAATGGCACAACTGAGATACATGGAAGACGTCGTGCATGGCCCGATACCTCTGTGGTAACTGAAACTGGTAGGAAACCAACCCAACTCTCTCCAGAATCTCAAATGGCCCCATATACCTCGGTGAAAGTTTACCTTGTCTCCTGATACGCCTGTGTCCCAAACTTGGTGAAACACGCAAGAAAACCTGATCCCTGACCACAAACTCCAAGGGTCGTCTGCGGTGATCAGTATAAGATTTCTGATGAGACTGTGCGGTATCCATACACTTCTGAATCAACTAGACTTGCTCTGAAGTCTCCTACATGAGACATGGTCCCAGTAAAGCTACCTCACCTGCCTCCATCCAGCATAAGGGTGATCGGCATGACCTACTATATAAAGCCTCGTAAGGTTCAATCTCAATAGTTTCCTGAAAACTATTATTGTAGGAAAACTAGACTAGGGGTATATGATTCTCCCAAGAGCCCCCAAAGTCTAGGATGCATGCATGCAACATTTCCTCAAGCACCTGTATCGTATGCTCTGACTGACCATCAGTCTGAGGGTGGTAAGCTGTGCTTAGAAGCACTTGTGTACCCAGTGCCCTCTAAAAACTCTGCCAGAAATGAGACATAAAGTGGGAATCCCTATCAAAAATGATAGAACAAGGGCCCCATGAAGACGTACTACTTCTCGGATATACAAATTCCTAAGCTTGTCAACACCGAAGGTCTCCTTGATCGGAAAAAAGTGAGCTACCTTCATGATTATGTCCACAACAACCCACATGACATCATTGCCTCGAGGTGACCTCAGCAACCCAGTCACGAATTCCATCGCAAAATCATCCTATTTCCACTCCGGAATGGGCAACTGCTATAACAGTCCGGCTGGCCTCTGATGCTCCGCCTTAACTTGATGACAGATGGAACATCTAATAACAAAACCAATGATATCTCTCTTCATACTTGGCCACCAATACTGACATCTCAAGTCATGGTACATTTTGGTAACTCTGGGATGAACTGCCCAAGATGAAGCATGAAACTCCTACAACAACTCCTCACATATATCCCCTGGAACCCACACTCGTCCATGGAAACGCAGTACCTCATTATCTCCTGTCGTCCAACCAGGAGGAGGGTCCTCACTTGCCACCGACTCTCATAGAACTAGGCCTTCTGAATCTGATAGCTATCTCATCCTCACTCTATCCAGGAGGGTATAAGTCACAGCTAAGGATGAAATATAGGTTTTCCCTTGACTATTGTGCACCTCCAAATGCATCTCAGAGAAAAAATCCATAAGCTGCCACTAACCACTGGCCTCCTACACTTCTTGTGTCTGAGTTTTCATACTCATTGCATCATCCACTTCATTACCCTTACCAGGTGTGTAGGCAAGCTCAAAGTTGAAGGAATGAAGGTATTAGACCCACATTATCTATCTCAGATTCAAGTCACACTGAGTAAATATGTATTTGAGACTTTTGTGGTCGGTGAAAACCACAAAATGCTCTCCCAAGAGATAATGTCTCTAACAGCATAACGCATGAACAATTGTAGCCAACTCGAGGTCATGCGTTGGTTAATTCCTCTCATGTCGCCTCAACTGCCGAGACCCATATGCAACAACTCGATCGCCTTGCATCAACAATGCTTCCAGCCCAATACCTGATGCATCATAGTAAACTGTATATCTCTTACCTTTCTATAGAAGTATCAGGACTGGTACTGATGTCAACCTACCCTTTAGCTCCTGAAATTCTATCTTGCAAGCTTCTAACCAAAGGAACTTCATGTCCTTCTTAGTCAAACCCATCAACGACATTGATAATTGGGAGAAGTACTGGATAAAATGCCTGTAGTAACCAGCCATCCCCAAGAAACTCTATATCTCAAACACGTTCTTAGGCTGCTTCCAGGAAACTACTGCTCTCACCTTCTCTATGTCTACCGCAACTCCTGCCTCTAAGATAATATGACCCAGTAAGTGAATCTGGTCCATCCAAAAGTGGCACTTTGAGAGCTTAGCATATAGATGATTCTCTCTCAGTGTACTCAAAATGATCTCAAAATGGGTGGCATGATCATGTTGAGTGTGAGAGTACACCAAGATGTCGTCCATGAAGACTACTACAAAAGAATCTAGATAAGGGTGGAACACACGATTCATCAAAGCCATGAAAACTATTGGCACATTCGTGAGTCCAAACAACATGACTAAGTACTCATAAAGACCATATCTGCTTCGAAAGGTCTTAAGCGGTATGTTCGATGGTCTCATGTGAAACTGATGATATTTGAATCTCAAGTAAATATTCAAGAACACTCCTGCTCCTCGAAGTTTATCAAATCGATCATCAATCCTCGGTAAGGGATACCGATTCTTGACCGTTAACTGGTTCAGCTTTCGATAGTCCACACAGAGTCTGAGGGTACCGTCTGCCTTCTTCGCAAAAAGGATCGGCGAACCCCAAGGAGAAGTATTGGGTCAGATAAAACCTTTTGCCTGCAACTCCTCTAACTACCTCTTGAGATCCTTCAACTCAGGTGTAGCCATCCTATAAGGAGGAATGGACACCAGTGCCTCTCCTGGCACAAGATCAATAGAGAAATCAACCTCACGCTCTGGAGGTAGACCTGAAAAGTCATCTGAGAAGACATCCCTGAAACGATCAACCACATGAGGGAAATATTTCTGAAAAGTTCCCTGATCATCCAGATATAAACTCGCAATTTGGGCTATGACTCCACCTCGCCCATGATGCTCTGGTCCATCTCAGCTCGCCTAGACATACCATTCGCCCTTGTATAGAAACTCTCCACCCTCTGGTGAAGTGAAACTCACCCTGCGACGATAGAAATCCACAAAGGCTCGAAAGGGAACCAACCAGTCCATCCTGAGAATGACATCATAAGCTATCGTCTCTAAGACATAGATTTCCCATAGAAAGTGACACCCAAAAACCTCAAGGGGGCACTCCTTGCACTAACTCACACCTGCTGTCCTCACTCCTAATGGTGTGTCTAGCTTCATGATATCTGAAGAAGAAGAAACATAGAGCCCAAAGATCTCCACAATAGCCACATATATAAAACTATGTGTAGCACCCGTATCGAAAAGTGAAGAAGATAAAACAGAAGCAACTAGAATAATACCTCTAACAGTTGAAGGTCCAGGATCCTGCTCATGTTGGGTCTGTTGCACCACATATGCCTGCCTAGTGCCATGGCCCTATGACATAGCCTAGATACCCTGAGATGACCCACCCTACTGCCTCTGAGATCCTGGTGTTTGGCTACCACGACCATGACCACCATCTCTGCCTGCATGCCCTGACGTATTCCAGTTTCCCAACTGGTAAGAAGCTGCTGGTCCTGATCCCGTATGCGGATTCTGCATAGAACCCATCTCACTAGCCACTGGTGGAAAAACCCTATAAAAATGCTGTATATGACCCATCTTTCCATAATCTTGACAATCTACTAGTTCACATGGACACTGAGGTCGCTTGTGCCCCTCTCTACCACACTGGTAGAAAATGACGTGGCCAACTAAAGTATTCTTTTGGATAATACTACCACTATGAGAGAAGTCCATTTGCCTCTTCCTCTTACCAGTAAAAATAGTACCCAAAACTGGTGTTGAACCGCTCTGGCCCACACCACTAGATTCCCACAGGTTCCGCTCTGTAATTAGTGCCTGGTTCACAATATCATGCATGGTAGGCAACCTGAAAATGTTCACTAGCACTCGGATGTCACACCATAGACCATACTCAAAGCGTCGATCCCTCAACATCTCATCACCCACCAGAACGGGTGCAGAATGCTGAATCTCAGTGAAGCGAGCAGAATAATCCATCACTGACATGACGCCCTGCTATAGATTCATGAACTCTCAATCTATATCTGCCCTCAACATCTTCGGGAAGAAGAAGTCATAGAAAAATGCCTGAAAATATTCCCACACCATCTCTCGGTGATGCTTAGTCTGGGTGGTGACATCCCACCACCTATTATCGGAATCACGCAATATGTATGTAGCGAGCTTGAACCTCCTCCTAGGAGGCATCTCCAGATGCTCGAAAATAGTCTACAATGAATCCAGCCATGATTCTACAGCCTGTGGTCAGCTATCCCCTGAAAATGTAGGAGGATGCTACTGCTAGAAGATACGAGTGAGCTCTGCTATAGATGTGGCGGCCGGCGGTGCTCCCTGGAAGGTCTGCATGAACTGCATGAAGCCTTCATGGAACTGCACATCTGTGCCTGTGTCCGGTATAATGGCTGGCGCCACATCTGGCACTACTGGAGGATCCACTGGTAGCCCATGGCCTACCATCTTAGGAGTATAATCGTTTCCACTCTCCTAGAGAATAACTGGTGGTCGTCTCGGTGGCATGAATCTATAATGTCAAACACTCACCTTAGATCAAGATTATCAAAGACTGAAAACGATGAGACCAAGAAGGGAACAAAAGAAAGAAAGCATTCAAGATTTAAAAAACTTAACTACACGGCTTGTATAAATACTACACGATGTGCTCTCACAGGCCATCCACATGGGCATGTACTCCAGCTAAAACTGGTCATGTAACACCCCAAACACACAGCGTGTCTTCTGAATACACGGCATGTACTTGAATCCTCCTTCCTTGCCCAAGTCCTTCTACACAACTAAGCCACATGGATCTCCTAAAACAAAACTACATGGCATGTCCCACAGGCACACAATGTGTACTTGACAGGATTCCACCGACCCATGTTGTTCGTGACATGACCTGTGTACCCAGGTCACAATACATGGCATGTTCCAAAAAGACACAACATGTTCAAAGAAGCCCCAGACTGACCCGTGTTGCTCACTACACGGCCGACTACACGGCTGACACTACACGACGTGTTCTAGGTGGACACGACGTGTACTAGGAAAGATAACACCGACCTGTGTTGTTCGTGACACGGCTGGTTACCTAGGTCAGACTACACAACGTGCTCAAGGTAGACACAACATGTATGTCTTAAGGTTTCCTCCGTCTGTGTTGTTAGTTACATAGGCGGACACTGGGTCAACACTACACGGCGTGTACAACTGGTACACGACGTGTTCCCCCAAGCCATTCCCTACCCCGTGTCCCCGCCCACACGACCTATGACACAGAAAGCGACTACACGACATGTACTGAGGGTACAAGGCGTGTACTTAAAAAGTTTTCATTTCTTCCCAAACAAAAGAACACACGACATGTGTCCATAGAACTACACGACATGTGTGCTAGGTTTTTCATATAGTAAGCCTCAGAAACTACTCTGGAACCCAGAAGAACACGGAAACAAACACGTAAGTGCCAAATTCTGATATGTGAGGGCCCATACTCCCCGCGAATCAAAGCTTGACATCTTATACATTTTATAACAAAGTAACTCGTCAATGATCCACCAAATTCCGGTAATTGAGGACCCATACTCCCCAAAAACCAAAGTTTGGAGTTAATTATATCAACAACCTCACACAACAATACCCTATCAAATATCATGTATTTATCAAAGTATCCATCACAACAACATGCTTTTCTAACACAACAACTATCACAACAACATGCAATTTCTAATGCACCTACATGGCATGGAAGAATGCATGACATGTGATTTCTAACATGTGCCTAAATGATGCATGAGACAACATACCCTCATCTCATCAGGTTTCAACTAAATAGAACCCATGTATAACAAATAAACAACACAATCACAAGTGCATCACCCAACGTTGACAATCAAATCAACTATAAAATTTTAAAAACTGTAATAATTACAATAACAAGGTAGATTGGATTTTACATGTACATGGGTTAGATACTCCAGGGCACAACTTATTACCAACTACCATTTTTGTCTTATCCCTGACTATAGGCTCTAAATAGTAAGTCAAAGAAAAGAACCTCCTTTGATACCACTTTGTAACGTCTCAGATCCGGGTGCCACACAACGGGTGCCCCGAACCCGGTTGGTCACATGACCTCAAGTGAATTTACCCAAATGCCAGAGGCTGCCGACTAGCAGTGAGGGCCCAGGTATGATAGTGGGGAAACAATGCCCTCATTTTTCAAAGTGTGGCACAACGGAATACAATATATAAACATAAAAAAGTGGAAGCAGTAAACAATATGAACTAGAAATGAACAACTACAGTAAAAGATAACCAACAATTATATATAAAAATGTATCATGTCACTATTTCTATGAAAGCAGCCAAAACAGGATACACTACACTACAATACAATACAACTCAAAGTACAAGGTACAACAAAACAAAACAAAACAGAGTGAACAGAACGCATTAGCATTGCAAGCCTAAACTCAGTCCCATGCTCTCATACTCCTATGCTACAATCATTTACCTGTATAGGGTCCCTTTCCCTTGTCAACACCTATAACAATATAGTCTGTTTGAGCCGAAGATATGACCCAAATAGGGTGTGAGAAATAAATCTCAGTAGGCACCCACCAAAGGCCCATGCCCAACTGTCAGTGAAAATGTGCAACAATAGTGTGAAAAAGTAAATGCAATAAACTAGTAAGAACTCAAAAGTAACTATCACTACCATTTTCATTGACATTTTAATTATTACATATCACCTCTAAGCTTGTGCTTTATCTTGGTAGGTACAACATATAAAATCACCACAGTAAATATTCTAAATACCCGTGTCCTCAAACATACTATCCTTACCCTTAGGTAACAGAATCAAATACCCGCAGGTGATTTCCCTCAAGAATAACGAACATTGCCCTCAGGAATACGAGATATGGCCCTCAAGAACAGAAATTACCGCCCACAGGCATAAACAAAAGTCACCCTCAGGCTAACGAAACACTACCCACAGGCTAAGAAAACGCTACCCTCAGGCTAAATAGAACACTGCCCTTAGGAACAAGGAACCGGGCCGAACCCAAAGCATAAATAAGAAATTTATATAAATTTTCTCTCAAGAAAATTCAATACACAATATAATCATGGAATACCCTCAGGTATCCTGGTCAAATGACTAAATAGAGGAACGCACCCCTGGGGTGGTCCTGGATCCAAGTAGTGATCCCAAACAGCAGTTTAAACTTATCAATAGATTACCTATGTAATTCTAGATATCTTTCAGCAAAGGTCTCATCCATATGACACCCCAACCATGAGCTCATAGCACAACGGTACCCAATTTCAACACAATAGTTGAAAATAAACATCAAACCACATACCTCGATCGCCCCTGATCATTATATGTGAATGATGCCTCCTGAAACACCCATGAATAGTGTATATCTGGGACAAATTCTCACACATTAAACCTCAAATAACTTTACCTCGAGAAAGAATTGGTAAGAACTACTCAAGGAGAAGGAAGGGCTTACCCGTGCGATTCAAAGGAGATCGACGACATAAGAATCGGGTTCTCAGTGTGCGGTCGAGAGATCCTCCAAGGTCCGACCATCTCTCCCATGCTCCAAATGAACCCACTGCCTCCTCTACCAAATGAGGAGGCTAATGCCCATTTTAAGCGAAAAAACATACTACACGGCGTATACTCTGGAGTACATGGCATGTACCTTTCATTTTTTAACTGTTCCTCTAGAAGCTTCTTTCCACCGTGGCACTGTTCATCTGTCGACATGAGTACACAGTGTGTATTCCTGATTGCATGGCATGTACTATCGCTCCACTGGTAGCTGCTTCCACCGCCTTACTATTCACATACCGACTGATTACATGGCGTGTAAATACTAAGTACACGGCGTGTAGTCAGTTTTTACATCCTTCATCGCCGACAGACCTACACGCCCTGTGTACTCATCCCACACGGCCAAAGTACATGATGTGTGGAAAAGTACACGGCATGTACCCAAAAAATTTGGGATTTTTCCCCATTCTCCTTATTTTCTCAAAAAAACTTAAGGAAAAGAGAAAAGAAGAAACCCGTACCTTAAAAATAAGAACCGGGTTCTTATAAAAATCTTGAATGATAGACTCATGGAATAGTTAAATCATGCCATAAATATCTTGAATCAAAGATGATGATATTGGACAAACTTACTGGGGATTATCATGAATCAAACTAGGGTGACGAGTACCACTATGATGTTTACATGGAACACAGGGAACAAAAGTCCTTTTTATAAGGAAAAAATGAATCTAGTTGATATTTTGGGAGCTCGTATGCAAGATCCAACATGGTTATTACACGTATAATCAATTATAGAGTCCCTTAAAGCTGGATATGTTCCTCACCAAGTGCCATGAAATTTTTTTAGGGATTCAAGCACTCAATATATGAAGTGAGTCATGGGAAATGAGCATTTAAGAGGTGTTCGAGTAACCAAGATATAGTTTATATAGAAATATATGAGTGAAACACATCATTAATGGAGGGTTTATTACTAGTATAGTCTACCTTAGAAAAGGGAAGAACTCAATTTATGGTCGTGAAGCTTGAAGTGAGTGTTGAGGATGTTGAATCCACTTGAATAGTGAGATTATGGGTAGTGTAAATCACATCCTAAAGGAGTTTGAACTAAGGATGAAGAGATTTGATAGACATGTTAAGGATTATAATAAATCAAACTAGGGTGACAAGTTCCACTACAATGTTTTTAAGGCACATATGGATCAAAGGAACTTTTTTCAAGGAGAAATGCCTCTAGTTGACAGGCTGTGGGATCATATTCAAGAGCTAGCGATATGCATGAATAGTCAATTAGAGAGTCCCTTTAAGCTATATATGATCCTTACTGGGGGATATGAAAGGTTTAAAAATATTTAAACACAATATAAATGAAGTGGATTATAGGAAAAAAGGTTATCCAAGTATGATTTTGGAACCTTGAAGATAGTTTATATAGTAAGGGATGGGTTAAAATCTATGTGAATAGAGGGATGATTGTCAATATATACTATAAAAATAGATGCTTTTAGTTTATGGTTATGAATATTAGAATGTATATCATGTGGTTTAGGGTTTCCCAAAAAAGACCATGAAAATGAGATACCACATCCTTGCTTCGAGAATGGGTAGGATATATGGTGATGCAACATAGAGGATGTTTAATCCACTTGAATAGTTGGATTATGGGTTGTGAAAATCACATATTAAGGAGTTTTAACTAGGGATGATGAGATGTAACAAGCATTCTGGTGATACTCACAAATCACACTGGGGCAATGATTTCCACCGGAATGTTGTCAGGGCATACAGGGATCAGAGGACCCTTTTTATAAAAGTGAAGAAACCTATGGTTAACAGGACATGGTATTGTATATAGGAGTCAGTGGAATGCATTCATAATCAAGTAGAGATTCTATTGAAGCTGGGTATACTACTTTAAAAGGACCTTGAACGGTTTTTTGGGATTCAAACACTTGATAAATGAAGTAGGTTTTGGGGAAAAATCTATTGAAGGAGGGTTCTAGCACCCTAAAAGGTGTTTCATTATGTACTAAACATGATATCAAGGTGAAGGAATTTGATAAATCATTTATATAACATTTTATTGGTTAAAAAGGGTATAGTGAGCATGGATAATATTTTTCTAGGGTAATGGGATAGACTATATGAGCGCTATTCCTATTTCATTTATGCTCTAAATTTTTCCTAATATCTTTAAGAGTAATGCTTTGCAACCAGAGACTTGATTTTTTTTTCAAACCATACTTTGTGGGTCTTTGAAATAAATTATTTTATGTCTCTTTCACTATAGATTTAGGGTTTTTCAATTTATACCATCAAGATCTAGAGTTTAAGGTTGTACAACTTTGATAATAGAGAACACAATTAAGGTCAGGATGTATAAACCAAGGAAAAGGGGGGAAGTGTGACACAAAAACCCAATTAGAATTCTTGAGATTGAGAAAAATACAACACCATTTTGAATGGGATATGAGGATGAAATAAATCACAACTCAAATTTTTCTAATCATGAGTAATGGTATTAGATTGATAGGTAAGGGATGGCCACATATCACACTAGGGTGAAAAAATTTGCTACCATGTTGTCAGGGCCCACTAGGATCAGGGGACCTTTTTTCAAGGTGAAAATGCCTCTGGTTGAAAGTTCAGAAGATTGTATATAGTATCCATGTAAATTAATGCATATTCAATAGTATGAGTCCCTTAATATTTTCTCCTTAATAAGGGCCATGGAAGGTTTGCGGAAATCCAATATACTCAAGACACAAAGTATTAAATATAGTCTGAGATGCTAAAAAAAGATGCTGGAAGTATAATAAACCATGGTTAACTGTAGTTAGTCTATTATAGTCCTTTCATAAGGAGTGATAATGGATTATGATATGTTTAGTTTAACATCATGCAACAAGGACACAACTATCATGCAGTTTAACATCATGCAGCAATGACACAAGTGTTCTGCAGTTTAGGATCATGCGATGAGGACCTTATGAAATGTAGTTTAAAATTATACAACTAAGTGATATGTGGGGGAATTTTTATATTTTCATAAGGTTATGGATAAATATTCATATCCCACCTACCCAGCGTAGATCTCATATGCAAGAAAAGTGAGTCACTAGGACTACACCTTCTTTGAGTATTTTAAGATCTTGAAAGGTGGAATGTTTTTATTCCTTATATTTAGTTATGATGCCTCTAGTTAAGCCTAATATCATGATGGACCAAGACATATAATATCATGTGAGTCATTCTTGGTGTGATAAATAATAGGTGGTCAAAGAATTTCTCACATTGTGTTGGATACGGGTGCATGGAAAAGAGAGACATGGAACACGGAGGAATCTTACCATAAAATGGGTTTATAAATGAGAGAACCCATGTTGAGTAATTCTATGTTAATATAGATCAGAAAAATGAGGGGTCCCTTTTTACAATTTCTGATTTTGCATGAATATACTTTTTTATGGGGTAAAAGAAACTCATCTTAGCACTGTGAATGGATGAGACCCGTTGTGAATGACATTTGATTTGATCAGGCACCAAGATAAGTTGGTGGAATTTAATATTTCTTTGGATGTGCCCATTTGGGTGTATATATTAATTTAGTAAGGAAATGAATCAATCTATAAATGATTTTTTCAAAGAAAAAATACCTATATATATCTAGTTTGTACGCATAGGGGAGGGATTTTTTTATAAATTATAGTTGGGCCCAGGATAGGAGATCCGAGCATCATTACACATCCTATGATGATAAGAATAAAGACATATGTAGTTATTTAATAGAAATTCCTAGGACCAAATTTGACTTATATTTAGGGGAAAGGAAAATGGGTTTTACCTTAGCGCATGTCCATCTATTAAGGTGACAAAGGTCAACCCACCAAGGTGAAAGGGTCATTGTCATGCTTTATTTTTTATAATTATAACATATTTGATTAGACCTAGGATAAGATAACCATGAATCAATAAATATCTTATATTAATAAGAATAAAACCGCATATAGTTCTTAAAGAAATGTCCCATGTATAGATTTGAATTATGTGCAGAGGAAAGGGGGTATTATTATTTTATACATTTTTGTTGGGCCCATGATAAGAGTTTTGGGTGTCACTATGTATCTTGTAGGGATAGGAATCAAGCTATAAGTAGTTCTTGGAAATAATTTACCAGAACATATCTGGCTCATATGAATGGGAAAATTTAATTTATTCCTTAAAATATAAGTTATCCACTATAGTGAAGCGAAGTGGGGATATAATTTGTGACCAGGCTTAGACAAAATGATTTGAGTGTCCCTATGTATCCTGAAATATTCAGGAATCAAGTCACATGTAGTTATTTTAATATGTTATGGGTTCATGGTCTCTAACCATTGACTATATGGTGAAGGTTAAGGTCTCTCATATTGGGTGATACTATCACTTTTGGGGGGAATATTCATAGTCTTGAAGTTACATAGGCTAACTGATTTTGATACGGACCAAGTAATGGAGGGGGGCGTTATTATAGTAAAAAGAATACAACTGGGCCCAATATAATATACCTGAATTCCACTACACATCCTATGATAACAAGAATCAAGATATACATAGTTCTTGAAGAAAAAATCCCCTTGTATAGATTTGACCCATGTATAGGGAGAGGGAAGTTTTTATAACATTTCAGTTGGGCCTAGGATCTGAGATTTAGGTGTCACTACATATCCTATATCAACAAGAATCAAGAAACATATAGTTCTTGAAGAGAAAAGGGTCACCTACATAGATCTGGATCATATGTAGGAAAAATGGGCATTCTGTTTCGAGCATTAGTAAAAAAATGAGAGAACCCATGTCAAAAACCTCCTATGTAGATTTGGGTCATATACAAAAGGGGGAATGTTCATATTTTGATTAAGAGGATGGTGAATGGGTCCACATTAGAATACATAAATGTCAATATGTATCCCATAATGATGAGAATCATTCCTGAACATAGTTCTTTCAAAGTATAATTCCTAGCATAAATCTAGCTCATATGTGGGGAATAGGGGGCATTAATTCTTTAAGGAATAGGATGACCATGTTGTTGGGAGTTGGTGTTCTCAAACCAACTTCTTTGTACTTTATGATAAAAATGTATTCATTGGATGTATATTAATAAAATCCTTATCACATCATGATTGTTCTTCTGTATGACATTGTATGTGATAATGTTCTAAGAGTAGCTGTCGCACAAAAAGGTCATAGCGGATACCTGCTATGATGAGAACCTAGAAGTGCCATGACACTATTCTTGAATATATGTTTTATAACTAGATGATAACATTTGAAAGGACACAAATTATACAAGGTATCAGGGGTGGAGAATCATAAGACTTTGAGGCACCTTCTCATGGTGTACTCCCTTGGTAATGTCTAGGAGGATATTATGAGAAAGAGACCCACCAGTAGGAAATCCACATTTATAAGTGTCATTGGATGTTCCTATCTGCAGACACATTTATTGGTCCTTATACTTTAAGATTATTATTAATGGGTATTATGACTCACACACTTAGATGTATTGGTGAAAACCGTGATGACACATGTTTGCGGTGAGGTAGGATATATTGGGTGCGTCACAAGTAATACTGCATTAATGAATAATGAGAGAAAGTATTTGTCCCTTTTGTTCCATAATAGAAGTTGATATGTTTGAAGAAAATGATATAGCCTAAATAAATCCATGGACATGGTATTCTATAGGCATGTTCAATTTCCAGGAAGTCAAAGAATGAGAAATCGAGCACATGGGTTGATGGAACTTACATGCAACCCACTTTATTGGAGATATCGAGACAAAGGAATTATATTACATGATAAGCATTCATATGAGGTGACATGTCATTGCGACATTAACTTCTTTCTCTATGGGTGCCTTGGCATGTTTCTAGATGTTAACCTTGGACTTTAGGCTGGTCCATCTAATTCCACTGGGAAAGAGGCCTAGAGGGTCACACACTAAGTGTATCCAGTATCTCAATTAAATAATATATTATTTATTATTTAACAAGTTGAATAAATATTATTCTTTATTTTGATTTAATAATTATTCATGGATAACTAATCACATTTATTTCGACACCGGTTATTCAAGAGAATATAATGTGGGAATAATAATTAATAAATATTTATTTTCTATTTAGTGAATATAATATTTATATATTTATTAGTGAATAATGTAGTGATATTTATTTAATAAATAAATAGTCATTATTAAAAGTTCAATAAATATGGTGGAGGATTGGTGAACCAAGTTAAGGGTCCAGTGAGAAATAATAATATTGAATATTATTTTATTAAATAATATTTAATTATAACTCCCAAGTTAAGTGAATGTTAGAAAATAATAATTTTACTATCATTATTTGACATGGGGGTTTCGATAGGATTAATAAAATAATTAAGGAACTTGAGCAAATTATTTAATATTACCCTAGTGAATTAAATGACATGTTATATTATTCTCTTATTAGACAAATGCTAACCAAGTGACACATTATTGTTGTTGTGTACAAAAAATTGGAGAAAATACCTCAAGCCTAAAGAGTTCATCCCTATCCAATAACGCTATCAAGAATAAGAGATATCCTTCTCCACTAGATCAAGGATAACGCTTTAGAAGTGGTTCTCAAGGTGATCGAAGGTGGACATCATAAGCGCAAGGATCTTCCATGATATCACCCAAAGACTCCTTCAGTGACATTAAAAGATATGTAGAACACGTGTGGATCACTGCTAGAGGAGATCTACCCTTGATATCTACAAAGAAATGATGGTACACTTTCAGATCTATGGCCAAACTCACCAATTAAGAAAGAATCACTTTGTAGGTAATTATTATTTAATTAAATTAATTATAAACAAAATATGTTGATCCTCTCTTCTTAGTTCTGATTTCTATTCATTTTTACTATTTCTTTGAATCAATTTTGTGGATCATGGTGTTCATTGTAGCATAGATTCTAGATTGTTCATTGAATTTGGAAAAAATAAAAGTGGGGCACCATCCCTCCAATTATTTTACTCCACCAAGAACCTACAAGTGGTATCAGAGTGGGCATATTATTATTTATAATTATTTAAATATTTTGTTGATGATTTACACTTTAATAATTTATTTTTTCAATTAAATTTTAATCATTCTTTTTAATCTGAATTATGAGACATGTTCTTCCTGTATCGTTTCTCACAAATCAAATAGAAACGATTTTTTTTATTAAAATTAAATTGAGTATCTCATCCGAAGGTACCAAGGGGTCTATCTAGGTAACAAACAAGTACACACCGTGTAGTCAGATCTACACATCATGTAGTCACGTTCAATGAATCAGGAGTAGTTCAGAAATTACTCAAACCGTATTCATTAAAGAAACATAGTGTAGTTAATTCTTACACCGCATATTGACCAAGATAGACTGGAACACAGTAAACTGGACTACACACTGTGCGGATCACTAGACACAATGTGTAGTCCCTTTCATGTCAAGGCCAAGCCATGTATCCCATACATGACTTAGCCGAATGGTGACTGTGTAACGTAGATTCTACACTTTTTGTATCCCACTAGACACACCGTGTACTCTGAATATTTCTAAAGTATACCTCACACACCATTTCCCCAGGTGTGTACTTCGGATGGATGATTAGGAGGGTACATTCCATGTAGTCAGATCTGCACATCGTGTACTTTTTCGAAATTATGTAGATTTAAAATTTATTATTATATTATACAACCCTTGAGACATGTAACTTCATGTGGGAATAAATATAGGACACAACATGTGATAGGTGTTCGATATATATATATATATAAATGTTTAATTAACTTCTGTGTAATGTTCAAAGATCTGTACATCATGTATGAGTTTTATTACAATTATAATTCTGCATGCATGCTACATGTCATGAATAATAAAGTATATAAAAGTATAATACATTTAGGGTAGTTTTGGATGGATAGTCACTGGGTTGCCTCCATGGTACAAGTTATGTACACATTTAATTTTAAATTAATTTTTTAATTTGTTTAAAATTATAATAGATGAAAATATCAAGGAAATTTAGAAAAAGGTTTAAGATAAAAGGATTGATTAATTAAAAATAATAATTAATCGATCCGAGTATGATTTATCTTAAATAATAACGATTAAGAATTGAATGCTAGTTTTATTAAATGCGTAAATGTCGTTGCATGCATGTGGATGATCATGAGCTAGACCGGAACTTTTCTATGTGATTGGTTTCCTTTTAATTTATAAAATTTATTTTTTGGACTGTGTGCCTTCTCTGTTCATTAATATGTAGAGTTTGCGTGCCCATGATATCTTTTATATAAACCCCATTTTACCTCTCACCTACATGTGAGTAAAAGCATATGTAATGGATGGAGCTCCCAAGCTAGTGGAGGCGGTTCAAGTTAGGAGCTGAGGTGAAACCAATCCAAGGAGATATAATGGTGGACAGGTGGAAAGCTGTAAACATGAACTTAATTGGTTCAAGGTGTTTCTTCCCTAGGTAAGCGGTTAGTTTATCAACTACTAGATAAACTAACCATTAGAATAAGATCATGATCATACCTGTTATTTTATTTCTATTAGTTGTATAGTTATTCATTATGGATGTTTTGTCGCAATGACATAATTAATGAATTAACAAGCATACATGATGGAACTAAAATAAATTAGCTTATATGTAAATATTATCTAATACGTGGTTAAAAAATTAAGCTTATCCCACTTAATATTAACAAGCATGTGAAAAGATAATAAATTGAAATTTATGCATAAAGGATAAAATACCTCAATAAAATATTAAGTTGGTATAGCCTTCCATTACTTCAGTTAGAATAGAACCATAGTTCAAAGTTCTTGACCAGCCATAGTTGGGGTTCTTTCAATTATCGAGGAATTATAATTTGGGTTTTTGGGTTGACTTGACTTAGTTTACATCAAGGGTTGACTACCAAAGCAGGACTTGGTGTAACTAAGAGGCAAATGTTGAGGAAATACAAAATTAAGGATTTTAGGATTGGGGAGTCCACTCAACGAATCAAGGAGGTGCGATTTAATGCAGTTGGAATTTGGAATGCCTACCTAAATCCTTTGAAATTGTTTTACCATCAAATGTTGTGATAATTCAAAGCGAAATATGGATCCTTACTGCTAGAAAGTCTAAGAAACATGATATTCCAAATATAATGGCAAGGTCTATTGAATTTCGATAAAATAGTGGGAGACTAATGAATATTTATTTATTTATTTTTCTTAATTTTATTATATAAATTACTAAAACTATATTCATATTATTTTTAGAAACGACATTAAAAATGACATCAAACATATCGTTTCAATCCATAATCAAGAAGGAAAACCTTCTCACCAGCACTAATTTCCAAGATTGGAAAAGGTGCCTTCAGGTCATCCATCACCATGAAAGGAAACTATATGTGCTATAAGAACCTTTACCATATGTGCTTGGAAATTAGGTGAGTGATGAGGAGATCTCTGTGTATGAGAAATATATAAATGGTGATACAGATGTTCAATGCCTCATGATATCATCCATGACCAATGATCTCTTAAAGCAACATGAGTAAATTGATGTTTATAGCATGATGTCTCATCTTTGGTATCTCTATCAAGAGAAGGAGAGACAAGAGAGGTATGAGATCCCCAACTCTTTTTTCACCACTAATATTAGAGAGTCTACGCTAGCTGGGCCACATGTAGTCTGTATTATTGGCTACATTGAGTGTCTGGACATCTTAAGGATTAAATTTCCGAATGAGTTGTGTAAAGATATAATATTATCATTACTACCCAAGAACTTATCTAGTTTTATTGTGAATTATAATATGAGAAATAATGAGAAGATTATATCAGAACTTCTTAATTTAATTCTCCAAGTGGATAAAGAAATGGGGCGTAAAAAACCCATAGTCCTTATGGTGAATAGGAAGAGGAAGGACAAGGAAAAGGGGCCTAAGACTTATAAACAGTCTAAATCCCCCAAGAACTATCCAACCATGAAGAAGAAGATCCAAAGGCAGGGCAAGGAAAAGGAAGCAGTATGCTTTGCATGGGAAAGTCAGGCCACTGGAAGAGGAACTGCACCCATAGGCAAGGGGAATCCAAAGGTGCATTCATTATCGAGTGCAGTATTTTCATTTCTACACATTGGGTATTAGATATAGCTTGTGGTTCTCACATCTGTATTAAAATGTAGGAACCAAGTAGATTCCATAAAATTGCCATAGGAGAGGTGGATTTGTGAGCTACTAATGGTGTGAGGCTGGATGCTCCCTCCATTGGTGACTACCACCTCAAATTTCCAATATGAATGATTTTGGTTTTACATGGATGTTATTATGTACTAGTGTTACCAAAAAAATAATTTATGTTTCAAGTTTGGATACTGATGGATTTATTTTCAAGTTCGGAAATAAAAGTTGTTTCTTTTATAAGGAAAATATATGTTATGGTGTGGAGCTTTTAAATAACAGTCTGTATGTATTAAATTATGAAAACCAAGTGTTGGAAATTGATAACGAATCAAGTTCACATGAATCATATAACACCCAGTTGTGGCATCACCATCTCATTCATGTAAAAAATAAGAGTTTGACAAAGATCTATCAAAATAGTTATTTAGACCGTTCTCAGCTAAAACCACCTGATAGACGTCATGCTTGTTTATATGGAAAAATGACCAAAACACCATTTAGTGGATAGGGTAAAAGGGCCATAAAGATTCTAAGATAGGTACACACTGATGTGTGTGGACCATTTCTAGTAGAAGCTAGAGGTGGATATTATTACTTCATAACTTTTAATGATTAATTGAGTAGATATGACTATATTTACTTGATGAGGTATAAATTTGAGTCCTTTGAGAAATTCAAGAAATTCAAGAATGAATTAGAGAATCATATTGGTAAGAAGATAAAGAAACTTCGATCGAATTTAGGTTGAGAATATATTAACCAAGAGTTCATTGACTTTCTACGGGAGTTTGAGATTCTATATCAACTCACTTCACCTTATACTCCATAGTGGAATGGTGTTAGTGAAAGGAGGAGACATACCTTATTGGACATGGTAAGGTCAATGATGAGTCATGAAGATATTCCATTATCCTTTTGGGGATATGAATTACAAAATGTGGCATACACATTAAACTGAGTACCAACTAAGGTAGAAAATGGAATTTCCTTCGAGTTATGGAGTGGAAAGAAACCCATTTTTTCTTATACACGTTTATAGGGATGAAAGGTGTTTTTAAGGTTTTCTCAGGAAAAAACTAGAACCTACGAGAATGAGGTGTATCTTTATAGGGTTCCCCAAGGGAACAAAGAGATACTACTTATACAACTCCTCAGACAAGAAAGTAATTGTCACCAGACAAGCCGTCTTTATTGAGAGGGAGCATATCCTCAAAAAGGATACTTGAAGAAAGATTGAATTCAATGGAGTTGATGCTCAAGATACACATGAGTTAGTATAGGAACAAGTTCCATAGTTCCCCATGGAAGAAGTAGTTCCTAAAACACAAGTACTATATAGGAGTGTAAGAGAAGTAAGGGAACCTAAGTGATATGGTTTCCTTGTCACTAAGGATGGTGACTCATTATTGTTGGAAAATGATGAACCTCTCTCCTAAAAGGAGGCAGTAGAGAGATAAGAAGCTACAAGATAGATAAAAGCTATGAATTCTAAGATGAATTCCATGTATCAAAACCAGGTTTGGGTTCCGGTCGATGCGCCAGTTTATGTAAAGCCTATTGGATGTAAATGGGTATTCAAGAGGAAATTAGACATGGAAGGTAAATTAAGTACCTATAAAGCAAGGCTAGTGGCTAAAGGGTTTAAACATCATCAAGTAATTGACCACGGTGATTTTTTTTGCTAGTTTCTATTTTTAAATCCATTAGAATTATATTTTCCATAGAAGCTTACCATGATTATGAGATTTGGAAGATATATATCAAAACTGCATTCCTTAACGAGAACCTTCAGGAAGATGTCTATATGAAACAACCAAAAGGGTTTGTGACACCAGGTGACACCAAAAGGATTTTCAAGTTATAGAGATCCATTTATGGATTGAAGCAAACATCTAGGTCACGGAACATTAAATTTGATGAATCCTTAAAATAATTTGGTTTTATTAAAAATTAATGTGAGTCATGTGTTTACAAAAGGATTAATGGGAATGCGGTTGTTATTATAGAAATATATGTTGATGATATAATACTTATTGGAAATGACACACCAGTCTTACAATATATTAAGGATTGGTTGAACAAGTGTTTCTCTATGAAGGACTTAGGAGAAGCAGCCTACATTCTAGGGATTGAGATCATTCGTGATAGATCCAAGAGGATTATTGGACTAAGTAAAAGTACATATGTTGACCAGATACTAAAGAGATTTAGTATAGAACAATCCAAGAGGGGATTGATTCCAGTGTCACATGGTTTACATCTTTCTAAGAAAATGTGTCCCCATACACAAAATGAGAAAGATAGAATGAATAAGATCCTATACGCTTCAGCTATAGGATCTATCATGTATGCCATGTTATGTACTAGACTTGATGTTCCCTATGCACTAAGCATGGTAGGAAGATATCAAGCAGATCCCAGAGAACAACATTGTACTAATTTTAAGACTATCCTTAAGTATCTAAAAATAACTAAGGATATGTTTCTGGTGTATGGAGTAGATGATGATCTTTTCATCAGAGGGTATGCTAATGTTAGTTTTCAGATAGATCAAAATGATCTGAATTTTCAATCATGATATGTTTTCTGTCTCAAAGGAGGAGTTGTGAGCTAGAAGAGTTCAAAGAAGCCAATTTTTTCTAATTCTACAATGGAGTCTAAGTATATAGAAATTTCTGATATAGCCAAGGAATATGTCTAGATACGAAACTTTTTCTAGGATATTGATATGGTACCTAGAAGTAAAGACCCTATCACATTGTATTGTGATAATAATACATCAGTGGCTCTTTCAAAAGATCCAAGTCCACATCAACGTACAAAGAACATACTCCGAAAGTATCACCGCTTGAGGGATTTTTATCAAAGGGGTGAAGTTGTAGTGAGTAGAGTATCCAGATAAGAGAAGGTGTCAGACCCTTTGAATAAAGTCTTATCTTAGAAGAATCATGAGTATCATGTGAGATCTAGCAGACTGAAGGTCATTAAAAATTGACTCTAGTTCAAGTGGGAGTCTATTAGAGTTGGTTCCCTAGAACCAACTTCTATGTACTTTATGATAAACATGTATTCATTAGATGGATATTAATAAAATCCTTATCACATCATGATTGTTATTCTACATGACATTGTTTGTGACGATGTACTAAGAGTAGCTATCGCACTAAAAGTTCATAGAGGATCCCTGCTAGGATGAGAACCTAGAAGCGCCATGAAAATATTCTTGAATATATGTTATATATACAAATGATATAATTTTAAGGGATACAAATGATACAGGCTATTAGGGGTGGAGACTTATAGGACTTTGATGCACCGTCTCATGGAGTACGCCCTTGGTAATGTCCAGGAGGATATTATGAGAACAAGACTCGCCAGTAGGAAATTCACATTTATAAGTTTCATTAGATGTTCCTATATGCAGATGTGTGTATTGGTCCTTAGAATTTAAGATTATTATTAATGGGTATTATGACTCACACACTTAGATGTATTGATGAAAACCGTGATGCCATATGTTCGCGGTGAGGTAGGATATGTTGGGTGCATCATGAGTAATACTGTATTAATGAATAATGTGAGAAAGGATTTGTCCCTTCTATTTCATAATGGAATTTGATATCTCAGGCCCTTTAATTGAAATTATATAGCCTAAATAAATCCATGACCATGGTGTTCTATAGTCAAGTTCAATTTCCGGGAAGTCAAAGAATGATAAATCAATCACATGGGATGATGACACTTACATGCAACCCGCTTGATTATAGATATCAAGACAAAGGTATTATATTACAGGATAAGAGTTTGTATGTGGTAACATGTCATTGTGGTATTAAATTCTTTCTCTATGGGTGCTTTGACATGTTGTTAGGTGCCAACCTTGGACTTTAGGATGCTCCGCCTAGTGCCACTAAGAAAGAGGCCTAGAGGGTCACACACCAAGTGTATCCAGTATCTCAATTAAATAATATATTATTTACTATTTAACAAGTTGAATAAATATTATTCTAGGTTTTGGTTTAATAATTATTCATGAATTCCTGATCACATTTATTTTTATACTAGTTATTCGAGAGAATATAATGTGGGAAAAATAATTAATAAATATTTATTTTCTATTTAGTGAATATAATACTTATATATTTATTGGAAAATAATGTAGTGATATTTATTTAATAAATAAATAGTTATTATTTAAGGTTCAATAAATATGGTGGAGGATTGGCAGACCAAGTTAAGGGTTCGATGAGAAATAACAAAAGTGAATATTATTTTATTAAATAATATTAATTATAACTTGTCAGTTAATAATGTTTCATAAAATAATAATGTTGTTGTTATTATTTGACATTGGGGTTTCTCTAGGATTAATAAAATAATTAAGGCACCTATGATTTTTTTTATTACCATAGTTATCTAAATGGCTGTTTATATTATTCTCTTATTAGCCAAGCACAAACTAAGCAACGCATTATTGTTGTTGTGCACTATGAATTGGAGAAAAGTTCTCAAACCTAGAGAGTTCATACCCTTATAAGAACGCTCTCAAGAACGAGAGAGATCCTCCTCCATCGGATCAAGGAGAATGATTTTGAAGCGGTTCTCAAGGTGATTAAAGGCAGACATCGCAAGCGCAAGGATCTTCCATGCTAGAACCTAAATACTCCTTCAACGATGTCCGATGATACATGGAAAACATGTAGATCATCGTTATAGGAGATCTACCCTTGATATCTAAAACATAATGAAGATACACCTACAAATCTATGGCTGAAAACATAAATGTAGAAAGAATCACCTTGGTGATAATTCTTATTTAATTAAATTAATTATAAACAAAATATGATGACCCTATCTTCTCAGTTATGGGTTATATTCCTTTGTCTTATTTATTTGAATAAATTTCGTGGATTATAGTGTTCATCATCACATAGATCCTGGATTGTTAATTGAATATGGAAAAAATAAAAGTTGGGCACCATCCCTCTCGTGATTCCACTGCACTCGGAACCTACACATGTGCCAAAGACTTCTATATAAATTGAGATCTCATTCAGGGGATAAATATTCCACAAATAATGGTTCACTTTGAGTAGTTTAGATCCATGTGGGATGGACTTCCACCTTGTATTTTAATATCATGTTACTTGGATGGTGAATGTGTAGTTTAACATCATATGGTAAGGATGTGGATGCTATAAAATTTTAAAGCCTCATTACCATGATGTAGAGGCTGTTCAACTTAAAGTATTTCCACAAGGACTTATAATTAGTTTCACATGGGTCTGATCCATATGCAAAGTGTAAAAACATTTTCTCTAAGCTGAGTAAAGAAAAGACCCAACATAAATGAGTGAAGGTTCAAGCACTGAGGCAAGGTGAGGGAATTGAAATTTTTTGTGTAAAAGGTGGAAATTTATTATATATTATTTTCAAAATTTTTATTCAAGCCTAGAGTATAAGATCAAGATATTACTAGGTATCCCAAAGTAATGAGAATCAATACACACATAGTTATTTGAAGGAAAAGTCTCTGTACTTATCTGGACCGCATATGGGTAAAGGGCATTATTTTCATTTTGACAAAGGGTCAAAATAAGGAGTGGGTACCTTTGGTTCCATCTTGGACCAGATCAGTGAGATGAAACTAAACTAATGGCATCCCAAAGATCAATTTTACAAGTTAACCTTGACACAATGGTTTTCTAGGATTACCTTAAACCATTGATTTTTGATGAAATGGACTTTCAATGAAATAGAGTGGGTCTCCAATGTAGATCAACCCCACACATTGAGGATGAGTGAATTTTCAGTTTTGGTCCATATAGAATAAAACCCTCTAAACCATTCAGGGTCATATTGGATGGGCCAAGGATGATATATAGTTAAACATCATACAACTAGGACTTTGGGGAACTTTCCACTATTTGAGATCACATGAGGTAGGCTCATTCAAAACTTGTTCCATATTAAAAGGGTTTTGTTTCAAAGAAAACCTATGGATGGGTTCAAGATAAGTAATCCTAGACATCACTTCATATCTTGATTTTTAGGAATCAAGAAAGACACAGTTCTTAAAATGTTTCCATTCCTATATTGACCAAGTTCAAATATAGGTGGAATTATTTATTAATGGAATGTGTAGCTGGGACTAGGACATGGATCCAAGAATCACTACATATCCCATAAAGATGAAAATCAACCCACACATATTTCTTATATATATCCCCTATATCAATCTTGCTTATGTGGTGGAAGAGCAAAGTTTTGGTCATTTTCTAAGTAAACCATGAGATTATGGTTGACTAAGGGCCCTCTATGTAGATTAAGATCTTACATAGGGGAGGGAATTTCCAAATTTTGTCTTGGTATGAGGATGGAACCAGAATAAGCTCCCTAGTTTATACCTAGGATAGAAGATCCAGGTTTCATTTGGAATTGAGAATTCAAACCTATCATATATTTATGTATATGGGTCATAATTTAGATACATTTACATGGATATAGATCTCATGTAGGTAATGGGTCTCATAAGATATCCTATTCTAATCAGTTTAAGGTCTTGCAGGATGGACCATATCACTATAAAATAAGGAATATTGAGGGATGATTTTTATGGTCATAAAACTTTCACCAAGGTTCAACTAATGAGAGTTTAAAATTTCAATTTTTTATTCTATATTTCAATGGTAATTACCCCACTATTAATGGGAATCAAGACACACCATGTTCTTGAAAAGAAAAGGGTCACCTGCATAGACCTGTATCATATGTAGGAGAAATGGGCATTCTATTTCAAGCATCAGTCCAAAAATTATAGAACCCATGTCAAAATCTCCTGCACAGATTTGAGTCATATAAAAGAGGAATAGAGGGCATTAATTCCTTAAGGAATAGGATGAAAATGTTCCAAATAATTCTATATAGATTGATCTCTCATGTAGGTGATAAATATTCCAAAAAGAATGGTTCACTTAAAGAAGTTTAGATCCATGTGGGATAGACTTCCACCTCTCAGTTTAATATCATGTTTCTAGGATTTTATGGTAAGGAGGTGGATGTTATAAAATTTTAAATCCTTACTACCATGACTTAGAGGCTGTTCAGTTTAAAGAATTTCCACCAGGAATTACAATTAGTTTCATATGGGTCTAATCCACATGATAAGTGTAAAAACCTTGTCTCTAAGATGAGTAAAGAAAAGACCCAACATAAATGAGTGAAGGGTCAGCACTGAGGAAAGGTGATGGAATAAATTTTTTTGGCATGAATAGGGGGAACTCAAAATAACAAACCAAGACTGAGAGGATGAAATCTGATGTCAAATGAGAATGAAACAAATCCAAGAAGGGTTCAATGCATCAAAGAAAACTGAATTGAAACCAAATATGTTGGCAAGAGCAGCATGATCCAAGATTGTTGATATCAACTGTGAAGAACATAGGAAATATCAGTCAAATTCTAACTCAAAGATGAATTGTTAAAACTGATGCTTTTCAATGAGTCCATGGAGAGAGAACCTACTCTAGTGCTTGTTAGGGATAAAGAAATCATGTTGTTCTCACTTAAAAGAGGATGACAAGTTGATTAAACCTAAACCAAATACCTGTTGATTCTCTACACACTGAATCCTAGTTGAAGGATACTGAAATCGACCAGGCGCGGAAGACAACATTGAAGTTTCACCAACTCATGAAAAGAAAGAATCTAAAGCTCACTATTGATGCTAGATCTCTGAAGGACCGAATCAGTAAAGAATCCTAACCGACAAAGCCATTAATAAATTTTGTGGTTAAGAAGTAGCGTACAAAGGTAATGAACAACCACAAACCAATGAGAGAAAATTTGGCGATGTGCGTTGATGAGGAAAGAACCAAAGATAGGTAATATAATTTGCAGAAAAATAAAATGGACAAGGTATTTACGTGATTAAGATCCTTAGAGATCCTACTGCATGGAAAGAACACCAGACACACACATTTTATTACTATTAATAATAAAAACCAGATTTACATCAAGTAAAGATAAAAAAGACTAAAACAAAAATAGAAAATTAATTGACGTAAGAAAATACCAAAAAAATGTAAAAATATTACAGTTCTAGATGTAATAGAGCCCGACAGTCCTGATCTCTTCGCGTAAGTTGCTGGCCGAATGGTTCCTCTTGTGACACTGGAAGAGTGTAGTTCAGATCCTCCTTTATTGGGTACTCAGTATGTAGTCTTCTCGTATGAAGACTACTATCCTCGAACCTCCACCGGATGTGATGTGAAAGCAGCACACCACAGAGTTCAGCAGGCGCGAAGATTCACCACCAAGGAAGGGAAGAACCCATGTTAGGGTTTGAGAACTAGAAAAATGAGGAGCAAAAGCAATCCATCCAAAGAATAGAAGGAAACTCAAATCTCATTGATTTGAACCACCTACAGGGTCGATGAAACCCCCTGGGAGATGAACCGCCAAAACCGTGTGACCAAGGAGAGGCTGCCACGAGTCCAGGGTGCTGAACAAACCATAAATTCCTAGAATAGAATTCCAGAATAGGTGGATGACTAGGATCACAAGGGAATCCACATGAATGGATGACCAGGAGAGAAAGAGTTCAGCAAACTTGGATTTCCAAGGTGGAAACTAAGCTGAGTAACTAGGCTAACATCTAAATGGGACAAATACACAACCCATAAAACTGAAAACAGGTCCATTATAAAATCCAGTAAGAAAAACATATAAATAATAATAATAAAACTTGGTGATAATTTAATTAAATGGAATAAATATAAAACTATTATTAAAAAATTTATAAAACAAATTTAATATGAAAACTAAGAATTAAGAAAACTTAATTCACAATTCTCCACCATTTTCAATTAAATTTGGTGATGTTTTTGCACCTAAAGGTTATAGATCTGTTACCAAGTTTAATCTATCTAAACAAAACTTAAACTTAGACAAAACCACAACTTTAGTCAAACTATCAGCTGGGTTTATGTCAGTGTGTATCTTGTTGATACACACGACTCCAGATTCTACGACATCTCTAATAAAGTGTAACCTAATATCAATGTGTTTTGACTTACCATAGAAAACTAAGTTTTTAGAAAGATGAATTTCTAACTGACTATCCGAATGAACATTAATATCAAAACTGTAAATATAATGTTCAGAAGCCATACTTTGATCCATAAGGATTCCTTGACTGCTCCAGTCAAAGCTATATATTTGGATTCTATAGTCGAAAGTGCAACAACAGATTGCATGTTGTACTTCCAGAAAATGGAACCTCCAAAAGCACTAAACACATAACCAGTTAATGATTTACGAGTATCAATATTTCCAGCATAATCATCATCCATATAAAAATATATAAGTTCAGTAGAATCTACACTTCTACCATAACACAAAGTAATACTAGATGTACAAGAGAGATATCTAAGAATCCACTAAAGGGCATGCCAAAGTGGCTTCCCTGGTATGGACATGAACCTACTAAGGGTGAAAACAACAAAGGAAATGTTGGGGCATATAAGAATTATAAAATACATTATGCTTCCAACAATGTTAGCATAATGAATTTTGGACATGAATTCAATATCTTTTGCAGCTGTAGGGGCTTGATTCAAAGACAATTTAAAATTTTGTGCAAAAGGAATATTAACAGGTTTTAAAGTTTCAAACATGTACCTTTTGATAACTTTTAAAATATAACCATGCTAAGAAAGATAAAGAAATTTATTTGATCTATCTCTAATGATTTCAATTCCTAGAATTTTCTTGGCCGCTCCCAGATCTTTCATTTCAAAAGTATTTTTCAACTGGGATTTGACAGAAGAAATGATATTTATGTCCTTTCATATGATGAGCATATCATCAAAATACAACAGTAGGTAAATAATGTTGGTTTTTTTTACTTTTAAATAGACACAAGCATCATATTGACTACTGATGAATTTATTACCTATCATAAACAAATAAAATTTCAAGTACCATTGTCTTGAGGCTTGTTTTAATCCATACATAGATTTATTCAAAAAGCAAACTTTATGTGGTTTAAATTCACTAGGATAGCCATCCGGAGGCTGCATATAAATCTTTTCATTCAGGTCACTATTTAAAAAAGCAGTTTTGACATCTAACTAATCAATATGAAAGTCCTTATAGGCTGAATAGGATAACATGAGCCGAATAGAAGAATTCTTCATGACTGGGGAGAATATTTCAAAATAATAAGTTCATTCTCTTTGGAGGAAACCCTTGGATACTAACCTAGCTTTGAATTTGATTTTTCTTCCCTCAGTGTTATATTATTTTCTTTTGAAAATCCCTTTGGAACTAATTACATTTTCATTGATTGGTTTATTCACAACACTCCATGTATGGTTCTTCTTTAGAGAATGAATTTCTTCATTTATAGTAAAGACCTACTGTCTGGAGTCTTTGTATTTCAATACCTACCTATAATACTGAGGATCATCATCAATGAGATCCTACACCATATGAAAGGCATAAGAAGCCATATCATACTGGATGAATCTAAAAAGATGTCTTGGGACCCTCCTTTACCTATCACATGTCAATTGGTAGTCCTAATAAGCGGCATGAGGTTCAGAATCAGAATCCAAACTAGAAATGGTCACAAAATCAGCCGCAACAGTGGGTTGAGAAGGAGGTTGATCCAATTGAACTTTAGCCTCAAGATGAATCGAGGGATCAGGTTCATCAAACTTACACAGGTCTGGATCATCGCTGCCTAGTTGGGCAGTCTTGGTCTTGGTAGAGGATGAATCATTAAAGACAACATCCCTACTAATAATGCATTTTTGGTATCCAGGTTTATTAACCCAGAGTTTATATCCTCTGACTCCCTTGGGGTAGCAAATGAAAATACACTTTAAAGCTCTTGGTTCTAATTTATCAGTCCTAACATGTGCATAGGCTGTGGAACCAAAAACCCTTAAGTAGGAGCAAGAAGGGGGTTTTCTATTCCAAATCTCTTTAGGAGTTTTAAACTGGTTATTAGAAAAGGGACACCTGTTAATAAGGTAGAAATCAGTATTGGTGGACTTGGCCCAAAAAATACTTGGGGAGACCTGAGCATGCGAGCATGCTTCAGACACATTATAGGATTTTCCTATTCATCCTCACTGCAAGCCCATTATTTTGGGTAGTATCCCTAACAGTTCTGTGCCTCTTGACCCCTTCATCTTCACAAAACTCAATGAAATCTATAGAGAAGTACTCTAACACATTTTCTGTCCTCATGGTCTTTATTTTCCTCCTGGTATAGTTTTAGACCAAAGATTTCCAGGTTTTAAAGGTCTGGAAAACATCTGATTTATGTTTTAAGACGTAAACCCATACTTTCCAAGAGAAATCATCAATAAAAGTGAATAAGTAGGATCCTCCACCATGAGAGGTAGTCCTTGCTGGTCCCCACAAATCCGAATGGATGTATTCAAGTGGGGCAACAGCTTTAAAGGTGGATCTATTGAAACTAACCCTCTTAGTTTTCCCATTATGTAGTCTTCAAAAAATGGAAGGTTTGTGGGTGTAATGTCATTCAATATCCCCTGCTTTTTGAGTTCCTCTAACCCTTTGTAGCTTACATGCCCTAGCCATCCATGCCAAAGAATAGTGTTGTCAGTGTTTTTACTATAAACACTACCCAACTACCTTGAATGGGTCTTTCCATCCAATACATATAACCCATTCATGAGAGACCCTCTTAGTATGGTTCTGGATCCCTTGGAGATGTTAATTGAAATAGATACTAATCTTAAAGTATATCATTTTTTATCAAGTAATCCTAAGAAAATCAAGTTGTGCTGGAGTTTAGGAACCCACCTTACATCAAGTAAGGTAATTATAGATAGATCATCAAGTTCTAATAGAATAGTTCCTCTACCCTCAACCTTACACTTCTTGTTGTTTCCTAGAAGGAAATCCCCTTACACTCTCTCAATCAACTCTGAAAAGGACTCTTTGTATGGACACATATGGAAGGAACAACTAGTGTCAAGGACCTACTCACAATCAAGTAAATGGCTGGAGACATTTAAGACTTTGTCAATTTCATAGCCAGAGTCAACGAGGAGAGACTGATCAGTGGGTTGAGAACATTCTTGCTCATGCTTAAGCTTCCTACATTTGGGATTAATGTGCCCAGGATTACCACAGTGGAAGAAAGTAACCTTTATCTCTTTAAAATTACCTTAGGTTTTAGTTCTTACCTAGGTTCTTTACTACCTTTAATTTTATCTCTATTAAATTTTTTCCTTTTATTCATACCCTAAGGTCTTCCCCTATTAAAAAGACTCTCAGCCTCACCTTTAACCTTAGGTTTGGTGTGAAGTTCTTTGAGAAGAAGGGAAGACTTTACTTCTTCTAGAGTCAGGGAGTCTCGACCATACGTCATGGTCTCAACCAATGTACTATAATTATGGTCAAGGGAGATCGGGAGAATAATTTCTTGATCCTTATAGTCCACTGAAACATCAATGTTAGCTAAGTCCAACATGACTTTATTAAATTCATAAAGATGGGATTTTATGGAAGTACCATATTTCATCCCAAAGGTGAACATGCGGTGATTCTTATATAGCCTTCCTACAAGGGAGGCTATCATGTATAGTTTTTCTAATTTTAACCATATTCTGGCAGCGATAGACTCATAAGAAACTTCCCTAAGAACTTTATCTCCTAAGGAAAGTAAAAAATAACTATGGGATTTAACAAGAGTATCAGGGGGGACCGGTTGGTATTCAGTAACAGTTTGACCAGTTTCATTAATAGTTGTGATGGGTTTAGTAGACCCAGATAGAGCATCAATAAGACCTTGTTGAACTAATCCTGCCCTCATTTTTATTTTCCATAAATTGAAGTTGTTGTCTCCATTAAAATTTTCAATTTCATATCGTATTGTAGACATGTTTATCTATATGAGTAGATGTCGAATGATTGGGGACAACGATAAGCGTACGCCCCCAAAAATCAACTGATCTCACTGGGTAAACATGTACCATGTGGTATGAATGTGAAATAATTAAGGGAATACAATGATTTCACATGAAAAGAAAGATAATAACAATAAAACTGTACATGCAGAATAAAAAAAAGGAAATGTGGAAATTAGAGAAAGAAACCCAAATTAATGAACTGCAAACAAAATACTATCAGGAGTAAACAAAATACAACTGGAAGATTAAAAGAAAAGTTGTAAACAAAATGAAAAGGTGCTTTCAAGACAATGTTGGCATCCAGATGAACTAAACAACAATGAGTTAATGTAACAAATCAATAGGAATGGTAGAATGCAATTTGCAAGTTAACCAGAGGATGTAAAAGGAATTGCAGCAAGGCATAATGCATAAAGAACAAATAACCAATAGGAGAATTAAGCATAAAATGAAATCAGATAGCATAACATCCAGATCAGCAGGCATGGAGATTCACCACCAAAGAAGGGAAGAACCCATGTTGGGGTTTGAGAACTAGAAAAACAAGGAGCAATAGTGATCCAGCTATATCACAGAAGGAAACTCAAATTTCATTGATTCAAACCATCCACAAGGGCAATGAAACCCCCTGGAAGATGAACCGCCAAAACCGCGTGACCAAGAAGAGGCTTCCACGAGTCTAGGGTGCTGAACAAACCATCAATTCCTAGAACAGAATGCCAGAATAGGTGGATGAATAGGATCATAAGGGCGACCACACAGATGGATGAGCAAGAGATAAAGAGTTCATCACACTCATATTTTCAAGGTGGAAACCGAACTGAGTAAGTAGGATAACATTTTAATGGGCCAAATACACATCCCCTAAAACATAAAACAGGTCCAGCATAAAATCCATCGAGAAAAACATATAAAGCATAATAATAAAACATGGTGCTAAATTAATTAAATGGAAGAAATATTAAACTGTTATTAGAAAAGTTATAAAACAAATTTAATATTCAAACTAATAATTAAGAAAACTTAATTCACAATAAATTTTAAGCTTTCCAGTTGATGAGGACTGAATTCCAGTATTGATTGAAGTTTCACTGACCGAGGGATACAAATACAAGATGAAAGTGTAATCCTAGGAGAAGATGAACTCATGCTCGATGCCCAATATTAGAGATGAATTGTGAAGCCTCACTGAATCTAGATGAAGCTTGAGCTCAACCTTGAAGGTTTCAAACTATGTGAGTTCGAGCAAGGAGACAGATCTGATAAATTATGCTTAATGTATTTAGTTGTGTTTTCTATTTTGAGGTTTGGAAGGTCCATGGTACCTCCTCCATGCACTGATTTTAGATTAAAATAATTTTGCACACCATATGATCGATGTAAGGAATCAATGAATGCATACTCTTGAACCAAGTCATTGCACACCAATGCACCTACCTTGATGCCATGCCAGTTTAGTATTTGTGAATTGCCCAAGTTCCAGTGAAGACCCCATCTTGGCCATTTCTAGACTCCAGGCATGAAGAAACACAAGAAAAACCTCTTTGGCCCTGAATATATATGATCATCCAATGTTAAAGTCAAAGCACTACTAGGCCCAAAATATCCATCCCACTTAATAGCACATAATTATCCTTACATGAGCACCAAACAAATCATGGATTCCACTGCACCCCTGTAAAACACATCAATGGAAATTTATTAAAGGAATTCATAGAAGGAACATGGGATAGGGATATTTTAGTTAAAATATTCCTGTGATTTCATTTATGACCCTCAAATCATGTAGAAACCATCAGGGGAAGAAAGAGATTGCTGCTCGAAATCGAAAGTGAGAAGAATGAAGATGATGCTCGGTCACTTATAAATATTATTTAACTTTCCCCAGAATAAATATTCAACACCTACCAATTTTATATTAAATCATTTATATTTTTCTTCTACATTTTAAATTCTAATTCATGTACTATTTTTTTTAATTGTGATATGTTTCTCTTCTCCCCCGATTCTTTGTGTTTTTCTTCAACCTCTATATCATGATCGTTAACGTGATCTCTATGACTCTATAAATATGGAGAACTAACCCAAGGGATAGGTCCCTAGGTGATATCACACAAGAACCCAAATCCATGTTCTATAATTTTCTAATTTTTATCCTTGATGCGACATCAAATTGTAGAGAAGTAGATCAATAATATTCATCTGCTCTTTCCGATGAGTTATTGCACGCTCTGATCTATCAAATCATTTATCACTCCCTTATCTCAGTCTATAGTACAAAAGATCAGAGCAATATGGAATGTGGGATGAATATCATATGATGGAACTGGGTGTAGAGACAATGAATACCTTGATTGAGTGTGTTCATTTCCTCTTCACCATAGAGGAGGTGGAACTGGATGTACATGTTGAAATTTTTTCTGTGTGTATTTAGAACCACAAAATAGATAGAGAATTTAAATATAATAATGATATTGATTTGTTTATTGTATGAAAACCAATATATATAATTAATAACCTATGTGATCGACCCCATATCCAACCCCTTTCACCCTAACTTCTTGTGTTTGCTGCTTCCCTCATTTTCAACCCATAAAATTAAAAAAATCCCAAAATCCATCTCTTGTTTCTTTCAAAATTAAGAAATCAAAACAAAAATACATAAGTGATAGGATTGTGAAACTCACACTTCCTATTCCTTGAGATATAACCCTGGTCAACCATAAGTATGTATTATAAATAAAATAAAAATTCAGTTTGACTATGGCCTACAAAAATCGCATGATCAAATTGGTGTTGTTATCAGGGATTGATATTAAAGATTCACTATTCTTTTTCAACTTTGTAATTAATTTTTTAATTTTAAAATTTAAAACCAAAACAAAAAAAAAACAATAACAATGAATCATAACTCACTATAGAAAAGGGTATAAGATATTCTTCTTGTGATCAAATGAAAAAATAGTAATGTTATATGTGAACATATTTATGAAGTGATAGATATGTATGAGGAAATATTATTGGATTATAATAAATATTATAATGAATGAAAAAAACCTGTAGATCATGAACCAAAACCAAAACCTACAACATATGATGAAAACATCTTATAGGTGTAATTACTAGAAGATCTCTTTCTCACACACGATTCTGAGATGATTCCCAAGGCACTCCAGGAGAAACAAGCGATACCAGGTGGACAACTTGAGGGGGATACCCGAAATCTTGAACCTCTTGAATTTAATTCTTTTCAAATTCAATTTGAATTTAACCAAACTTGTTTTAATGATACATATTTAAAATTATTGAAGTATGTTCCAGAGGGAGATAAATCTAATTTTGACTCTTTGTATCCTGATATCATGCAAACTGAACTCTCTTATGGGATATTGTGTTTTAATATTGCATATTCAGTTGTATTATAGGAGGTCTTAATTGAAAAATATGAATATAACTATCAAAAATACCACGAACTTCAACTGGATGAAGGCACAATAGATAAGGAGATATCAGTTATCCTCTTGAAGAAATATAAGTTCAATGTACTACAAATAAATGTGAGATTTTGGATTTGAATTACACATATTTTAATCAAATACGATAAAAAATATTTAATAATTATCACTTTGATGAATATTTTGAAGAAGTATTATTGTAACAACCACTGGATGAAGAGACCACGATATATGTGGCCGAGGCCAAGGAGATCCCATACATTCTTCTTCAACCCCACTTTTTTAGATACACCACATTGATCTGGGGGTGGATATACATAACTCTATGAAAGTGGACCTCCTAGAATAAGTAAATATGGGAAAATTAAGAAGGAACTAGGTTGTTCTATAATTCCCCAACCCCAGTTACCCAGAGTCAGTGCATTATTTTAATACATTATCATGATTACAAGGAATCAAGTCCCAATAGACCGATCAGTTTAGCAGTCTTGGAAAATAGATTACATACATGAAAGTTACATTACACATTAGAAAATAAAAAACAATATAAATGATACTTTGAGAACACCATTAATCCCCTAGCTTAACCCTACTTATCAATCATAATACACTTCTTGGAATCCTAAGAAAATTAAAAAATAGAAAGGGGTGACCTCAGATGCTCAGTAAGGATAACAAAATAGTAGAAACTTTCATAAATAAGCATAAAAATTTAAGGAAATGTATAAGACTAAAACAAAAGCCTTTTAAACTTAAACTTCAACATAATATATCAAAGATACAATAAAATAATTCCATTTAATTATTTACATGGATATTCTATTAGTCTAATAATCACATGTAATATCAATAGCCACTTTCATAATGATGGAATACATAATGTCAGACTTCATAACCACATAGTCAAGGCCTTGTGCTAAGACTACAAATAAGATTTTATCAAGGCCTTGTGCCAAGAAACTAGTTTGTCTCATGAGACTTAACGATGCATCGAGGATCTATAGCAGAATCTACCCGTCACTTACTAAGTCCAATGCATTCCTCATATGAAAATATTTAAACATAACATAAACATTCATATTAAAACTGACATACGAAATTCCAATACATTACCCATAAACCATGAATGGTATAAAAATAACACATCCATAGTCAAACATATCACAAAACCTTCAATATAATATGGAAGATTTGTATCATAATAAATCAACTTCAAACAAGTTTAAAATCCATTAAAGGATTTTGACATAGATGAAAATGATCTATAAAACTCTTTGAGAGAAATATCCCTTTTTCATGAGAACATTTAAAAGTCACACAATTTAGAAAGGAAAAAAATTAAAGACATTTTTGAATCAAAGTGTCCCATACCACTTTGAAACTTTTGAAAGTAAGTAACATTTTAAAACATTCATGTCTATTTAAATAAACCCTTAAAACTAATTTGAAAACATGGACATTAATGAGAATGGTTTAGAAGAATAAATATTTAAAACATTTAAAATGATGTTTTAGTAAAAAGTCCCTTAAAAATAACCCCTTTGAAAACTATTTTATGAAACATGGACATGGCTAATAAATATGTCCTAGTAGATACTTACGTAAAAACAACCTCGGATAATAAAGAGATTGTGAAATTAACCCTTACCTTGCACTTTCCTTTAGTCGAGGGTACGTTTAACCTCCTGTATGAAGACCGTAGTATGTTATTAAATTATACCAGAACCATATTAATATTTATTATATCATACATGATTCATTTATGACTTTATACTACCCATTTAATAATAATTTCCATGTTAAATTAACATTTCGGGTAATAATCGCTTTCTTTATCGTACGTGTTTTAACTTGTCACTCTTGATTGTATCAATTAGATCATGATTTAAATAATTCCAGAATATAAAACATGATTTATATATCATATATATTTAGTGTATAAATATGTATAATATAAATATATATGAAATGGAAAACACCGTTTATGGAGATGGTAGTCCGTACATACGCATAAACGTTGTTTCCATTTTCATATCATATTGAACGGAACTAAGTGAATAAGATATATGCAAGTACATATATATATATATATATATAGTAGAATTATTATTTCATATATTACATACTTATTAATGATATATATTTTATAATCATCGTTGAATGGTGAACGTGGAAATGAATCTCATCACGTCGTGGAGACGGTAATCCGTACGTATGCACGCGCGACAATATCATTATATTGATGGATAAATCGTATGTAATTGGATGGTATATCATATATACAGAATAATTAACATGTTATATTTATTATTTACTTAAGTTCTACTCATTATTATACCCATCCAAATAATTAAGTGTTTGAATAACAAACTACACCATGACGTGGTGACAGTAATCCGTACGTACGCACGTATGGTGACTTTGTCATTTATAGGATGGATAGAATAATTAATATGGTTGTAACATTTCTATAATAACATAAAAATATATAGAAGATATTAGATTTATTATTTTATAATGGAAACAACAAAGAAAGAGAAAGTGGAAGAAGAAAAGAACTTGAAAGATGTGATGAAATATTTACTACTTTTTCGGGTTCTTCCTTTTGATTTGATCAAAAAGGCTCCTTAGGTTGGCTTTCTGACCAAAGGAATGCCTCTAGGATTAAGGGAGGAATGTTGGGAGGATATTTGGTCAGGGTTTGGCCGAGCCAAATGGCTTTTTAGGTGTGAAATTAAGAGAAGGGGAAGTGCCTTTTTATAAGAGAGGTGAGGGTCACTTTAGAAAATGTTTGAAATATTATTTTATAATAAAATCATTTTCGGTTTCTAATGGATTCAAAATGAATTATTTAAAGTCTAAGGTGGGGATGGATCTAAAACCTCTCAACCAATAGGTTTTATACAAGTTTACGTTACCATTTTAACCATATCTTTTAGATTTAACTCTTAATTAAATAGTTTAACTTTTACCGCGTCTTCTTTTATTCTTACACTATATGGTTAATAAACTTACTCTAAACTTACAAGAGAATCTCAAGTAGTTCATTAATGACATATATAATATTATTTAATCCCTTTGGATAAAACTTATTTTTTTAGTAATATTATATCAACCAATAATATAGTATTTGTTTTAAAAACTATTTTATGTCAATTTTGACATTATTTGGTATTTGTTTTTTTGTTAAATTCATAACAGCATGATTACTTCGTAAAAAAATGATTTAATAAAAAATAAAATTTCATATTAACCTATAAAATTAGTTGAATTCATCAAAAGTCTCAAATTACATTTATTTTGGTATTTATAATATCAATTATTTTAATATTTTATTAATAAGGTAATTACTACATCATCATTGTGTCATAAATAAATTTAATTATTTAATGTCTAAAAATTATAAATAAAATATCATTATGTAGGAAATATTTTTAGATTTATAATGAATATTTATAGTCTAATTTATCTAATGTATAACCTTATATTAAAAATGTTTTAGTTATGAAAACTTGAATTTTAACACTTTTAACTATTCTTTAAATTAAATAATAATAAATGTCCTAATCTAATACAAGTGGACCTAAAGGATCATATTTTATTCCTAAGGTTGTTTTTGGTCGAATTACACTTATCCAATAGAATTAGGAAATGTGTTAGGGTAATTATAATATCATTTTTACCCTTAATTACCCTATTTACTTTTAATCGTGGTAAATAAAAGTCAAATATTACTATTCACCAAAAATTATTTTCATCTTATTGAACCAAATTTTACTTACTGAGGTTAACCATGTCTCTCAGATTTTTGAAATTCAACTCACAGAAGCGGTAAAATTAAATTTTATGCAAATTTGCAAATGCTCCTAGGAGGTGGGTAAAAGACGGTAGAAAGTTCGATAAAATTTTATATATCTAAAATTATTATAAAATGACTCCAATGAATTACATTGAACTTATATAGGTATTATACATCTATTTTAACCTAAAATAAATTAAAATAATATAACTAATTACTTAAATAAAAAGTCGGTTTTAAACAATAACGGCGTGTTTTTCACTATTCATCAAAAATTGAAAGTTTTCAGAAAAATATCAAAAACTCACCCAAAGATAATTTTGATATTATGAATTCAAAAAATAAGTCTATTTTACCAAATTTAAAACATATAATATGCATTTATTAATTTAAAATTAATTCCCGTTGTCAAAACCAAAAAGTGGGTTTTTAAAAAGTGAAAACTATCAAAAGATTGATATGTGTTTATGTCAAATTTAAATGTGAAATTACTTATAATGACATAAATTGTATTAAATGATAAAAATATAATCTAATTATACTTTAAAACCTTTCAAATTCATAATTTAATACTATAAATTATTTTGATAAGAAAAGTTGTTTTTAATTAAAACATAGTATTTTTCACTATTTATCAAAATATGAAAGTTATCAGAAAAGTACCAAAAATTTATCCAAACTAAATTTTTATGTCCCTATTCTAAAGAAAAATTTAATTTCATTAAATTGAATATATAAAAGTTTCAAATATTGGTTTTAAAAAAGGTTCTCCATTAAAAGGTGGTAAAATTTCATTTTTTGAAAAATACTTCTTTTATCTGAAAAAATGAATTTATTCTTATATTATGTATAAGAAACACATAATATGAATTTAAAAATTATATAGAGTATATAAGATTCAAAATGCAGTTAATACTATTCATAACCGCTTTTTTAACGGTTAGTTTAGTAAGTTATGGTGCGCTCGAACTCGGTGTTGCGTGTAGCGCAAGCTTTTGAATTTCTTTAATGAGATAATGTACTATGAAATCTTAGGGTGTTACATGTTCCAATCACAAAACCCCCACCCTCTAACAAATTGGGGATGGACACCATAATTTACCGATGTGGATAGTTTAAATACAACCTCTATTGGGAGGAATACCCCAAGAATCTTTTACCTTCTCTTTTTTTTTTTTTCTATTTTCATTTTTATAAAATTAATAATGTTTAATTTGTTTCTTTAGGTTTTATAAAGTGGATAGAACCTGGGAGAATAGTTCAAGATATTTAAAAAGAACACTAGGGGAGAGCCTCACTAAAAAATGGTAAAAAATGAGGACATGGTTGTTTATAATCCTTTACACAATTTAATCACTAATAATTTGGTGAATTATTATGGAAGTTAAGTCAATAATTTTGAACAAGTGTGGGGGAATAAATTCAATACCATTTGATTAATGTTTAAATTATTTTTAAGAGAAGTTTTAGAATATGTAAATAAAAAAATGTTTACTATTTTAGTATATTTTAGTGTGTCTTTTAAGAAAAAAACAAAAAAAAAACAATTCTAATTTTAAATGCTATACATAACCATTTGTAGAGTTTCTATTTTATGTTTTTTCAAACTTTAATTGAGATAAAGTCTACCCTACATAGTTTACGTACCATGATAGTTTTGAGTAATTCGTTGGTTCTGAAATTCAAAGAGTTAAATGATTGATGAGTGAATTTGTCACCACTTTCATGGAAATTTTAGTCTTCAAACTTGGAAAGGGAATATGATAACAAATAATTCCATGGAATAGAATTATAAAATGAGGTCACTATACTCTTGAACATAATCTGAATTAACTTGGCCTATATAAAAAAGAACAACATAGAGATCCAACTCAAAATAAATTGTTGTACATTCTTTGAACCTAGAGTAAAATGGGAAATTGGGATCCCATTGTGAATCTCCAAGATAGTGGAATTGGGTGTGTGAGTTTAATCCATTTGTACATATTCAATAACTGTATTTTCATAGTGCCTCACACATACATGACTATGATTTTTTTAAAAAAATAATAAGTTCCTAATAGTCAAAAATAAATTCATTCAGGTGTGGGGAATTCTGAATCCAAATGTCTAAGGGAGAAATTAACTTATAACAAATTCATTTGAGTTGTATCAATAAAGTGGAAACATTTAACTCTAGTTTAAAAAACATAGGATAAAGGGTAAAATTGAATTGATTCTTGTTAAAACTTTTATTCCACTTAAATTTAATTCAATCCATTCATGGAACTTGAACTCTCATTTGAATTGAAATGGACCAGTGACTTGATTCATATAGGAAACATCATAATTTTTAAAATGGATGAATATGTGTTTACTTCTTCTCTAGTGTGTATATTTAGATATAGGAATGATGAATATATATTTTTTTATTTTGAAAAAATGGAATTCAATGATAAATTGTCTGTGACTGAAATAGTTCAAGTGTGGGGGAGTGATGAGAGACAGAAATTTTAAATTTTTTTATCTATATTTCAATGACAATTACCCCACTATTAACCCAATTTATGGGTAAATTTGTGTTTTTTTTTGATTTTTGAGAATTTGGAAATTTTTAAAAATTGGCTTTAAATGATGATTTTTAATGATTTATTCATTTTTGGAGATAATGAAGAAATCCATATATTGATTTTGAGGAAAATTGAAATTTATTTTGATTTTTATTTTAAACTATAATTTTTTTTTGATTTGATCCAATCTAGAATTAAATATTTAAAGGATTTATTTTTGGAGTTCTAATGTTTTAATCATTTTTTTAATTAATTGTAAATTCATACCTTTAAATTATTTTACAAAAATAAATTTGATTTTTAAATTGGGAAATGACAATATGGATTTTTAGAATGTTTTTTAAAGTATACACTGCAAATTAATTGAGTTTTTCAAAGTATGATTTTAAAGGGATTAATTAAAAAATGAATTTGGAATTGATTTATCATTTAATATTAAAAATTAATTAAATATTAAAAATTATTATTTTATTATTTTTAAGTTATTTTTTTACAAATTTCTATACTGACAAAATGTGTGTTTTGTGAACTGTATAGGTTTGTGAAATAATATATGTGACTGTGGTCTTCTTCCATTAGAGGAACTCCTATGCTACCAGAAGAAGGAAAGGGCCTACTTCCATTGACCTTAGTATAATTGATATAATTATACTACTAGTATCATTTATTACATTCCTTTTCCCCATTTATTCGACTATTGATACCCCTTATACTACTATTAGTATTTTTTTCTACCTCTCCTGCTACTGCTAGAATAATGAAATTTTCTCCCAATGCCTTGTTTTACTACGGGAAGCACGTTTCCATTCCCCCACCACACATTATATTATTATTATTTTTTAAACACTCTAAATTTTATGATATATTTCTTTACAAATAAATTTAATTTATTTTATAGCATGCAATATACGCAACATCGGGTTTAAACGAACTACAATATACTATTAAAATATTATTATTTAATGTGACATTTATCGCCAAGCTATTGGATTGTATGAATAAGACTAAATAAATTTTGAAAAACAAACAATTTACATATGAATACAACTAATTAATTGGTTATTAATTAATTAGAAATAAAAATAAAAATCATTTGAAAATAAAGGAGATGTTTTTTTCTAAAAAACCATTTTTATTCGCGCAATGTATTTTTATCTTAATAAATTAAAATAATAAATATTGGTGAATTATTTTAATGAAATTTATAAATTATAAATTTAATAAAATATTTTAATTTTTATCTATTTTTTTCTAAGAATGAGATAGGAATAAATCTAGTTTTAAGCTTAAAAATTTATTTTTCTAAAAAATGATTTTCGTCACGTTTTGAGAACTTATTTTAAAATGAATTTCTACCAATTATAGAAACTAAACTATAAAAAATAGATTCCATATTTATAATCATGAGTTATAAATTAGTTAAATATATTCCTTTTATTTGTGGTCAATATGAATAGTAATAATAGTAAAATTTTGTTTCCCTCGTAAGGTTAAAACTGGTAAAATAGGGATAAAAATTTGGGATATAGCTTTAAAATTTATCTAAAACTTACCTTAATCCTATTTTATAAGTTTATTCTATCTATTTCCAACCAATTATTGAATATTTGGTCAATTAGTGCCTTATTTCTCTAATTATTTCCTTTATATTAACATAAGAAAATAATAAATATAAAATGTCACTCTCTTGACTTTTATATCTATAATTTTTTATATAAGGATAAAATGAGTATAATTTCAATTATAAATATTCATTTTAAAGATAAATTATTATTTTTTATCATACTAATTTATTTATAATTTTTAGATGTTGAATAATTACCTCAAACTCTTATGCAACACTGACCCAATATTTATTCAATTAATAGAAAAATAAATTAAATTATTTTAAAAATATAAAAAATAATACAATTTAAGTGAATTATTTTGTTCCAAAAACTTTTTAGATAAATATAACATATTATTGGTGTGCAATTATATTATAATTATTTCCCTTTCTTGGTGTCTTTAAATTCAAATTAAACGAATAGTTCCAAAATCGACATTAATGATATTTTATAATAAATAATATATTATTAAATGATTTAAAATTTATAAAAATATTTTCTTTGGACAAGTTAATTGAATATAGTTTAAAATATAAACCACGGTCTATTTATGTGTCACTTTTCCATTTATGGTAACATTCTTAACTCTTTAAGATTGAAATAGTTGTTACTATGATTAAGGTCAAAAAATGGTTAACGAATGAGTTAATAAAAATGATAAGGTTTAAAATGACAAAAAAAATTGTATAAATTTAATTTTATGATGTTATTTTGACCCTATCCTCTTTTTATTTAATTTAGGTCCATTATGTAGCATTTTTTTATAGAAAATGAATTTATTATATTTTAATCTTTTAAGAAACTCCAATTGTTCCCTCCCCCTTATAAAAGGACAACCCCCTTTCTATTATTTACACCACTTTGATCCTTATATCACAAAAAAACCCTTGATAATTATATTTTAAAATTCTCTATTCATGTTCTATATGTTCTGGTCTCCCCAAAATACCTTCCCTAAGGCCCTTAATAGGAGATCCAAAAGAGTTCTTTTAAAAAAGAGGTAATCACCTTAACCGATAACTTTATTTTTAATCATTATTTTACATTATATAAATATGTGGTATTTATCATAAAATAATAACTTCAATATATTAAATATATTAAAGTTTTATTATGATTATTAATCCATCATTATCCACCCTGCTTCTCATCAAATGTGAAGTGAAAGTATCTCTCGTGCGTACGTACGACTTATCGTCTCCACATAGCGATACAATTACTTTTTCATCACCATAATGCATCGATGGGTATTATGATGAGTTAAATATTTATATATTATATTTATGACATAATTATTCTTATATAATGATAATATCATATCTACCTTCTTACCTTATATTCTATTGGAAAACATTAACGTCATTCGTGCGTACGTGTGAACTGCCACCTCCACTAAGCGATGTGATCATTCATGATTTATATGGATGATAATAAGGATAAATTTAATGAATATATATGATTTATATGATATAATAATGATTATATAAAGGTTAATTATTATTTAAATTTCCTTCCTTTCATCCATCAAAAAGTAAAAAATGTGTTCATGCGTATGTACGACCCACTATCTCTATGAACGATGTAATTAATTTTTATATCTCTATTTTTATGGATGAATCTAAATAAATAAATAAATAAATAAATAAATAAATATATATATATATATTAAATAAATATATTATATTTATATCATTATTAACATTATGTAAATGATTGAACTATGATCAAATTATAAGGATCAAAACTACCGAACCAAGACATACATGAAAAATGAAATAATTATCACCCGGAATAGTGATTTTAATAAATAATTATTAATAAGAGGGTGATAAATGGTTATAATTAAATCATATATGGTATTATATATATTATTATGGTTTTATAATATATTTATAATAAATCTATATTTGTTATATAGGATGTTCTAACATGTACAAAGGAATTCATACTGGAGGTAAGGGTTTTATATTATGATCTCATTGTTTATCAGGATTATTTATGATTAAGTTTTGGATGATGAAATAATATGATCTTCCTCTCAATAAATATATGAATTTTATTATCCTCTAGTAATTTCCATATAATACATGTTTTCGTTTCATTTTCCTGACTTTATGTACTTAAGATACTCAAATAATTTTTTAAGGAAATCCAAATTTATTTCTTCTATATGAATGTTTTTTTAAAAATGTTTTCAATAATATTTTTAATATTATCATATTATTTTTTCAATTCATTTTTACCCATGATTGAATTTTTACAAAATGGTTTAAAAGAAATCTTTTTATCATTCCCCAAATGAAGTACTTTTTTTATAAAAGTGTGAAACAAATGTTTTCTTTTAACATATTACATGTGAAAGGAATTTACCACCATTAGGACTGCTCAATTAATTGATCATTACTTTATAAATTTCAAAGTTTATTTTTAAAGAAAGTTTTTCCTTAATATTCAGGATATTTTTATATTTTTAATAAGTGATTTCAAAGGGAAAAGAATATTTTCCTCGGGAAACGTTTTAAGTAATATTTTAATTTTTTTTAATTTATAATAACATCCTTTGATGTTACTTATGATTTAATAGGGATATGATCCAAGGATACCATTATTATTTCTTAATATGTTTTATGATTATGATGATAAAATTTTTATGAAACCTGTTTTTTTTTCATGGGTTATGCTATGGGGAAATGAAGAAATGTTTATAAAACCTATTTATTTTACACGAGTTAAGATATGATATAATGTTTATGAAACCCATTTTCCTTTAATAGTTTATGATATTATAAATTTATTATGATCTTTTGACACACACACACACACACACACACACACACACACACACACACATATATATATATATATATATATGTTTTTTATTATGTGATGGGTGGGCCCGAAATTATATATCCCTCCAATGCATTGGGTAACGATGGATATCTCATTAAATAAACAAGATTGGAATTAGGATTGAACCCAGTTCAGTAAGGGGCTCTATCCACTATGATAGTCTTAAAAGTAAACCTTGAATACTATGATGGTTTAGGGAGTGAACCCAATCCACTATGATAGTCTTGGTAGTAATCCTTGACTACTAAGAAAATGATTTTCTATGCTTATATGTATGCCAAAAATCTATGTCTTATTCGAATTTTATACTCTCATGGATCATGTTCATTAATTCCTTTATGATTCATGTCTTATGAAATACCAAAATTTATTCCATGATTCAATATTACGATATATATATGAAGGTTATGATTTTAAAATATTACGATCATGTTCTCATACACTTATGATCATGTTATGTTTAAGTGATTATTTATATCTCCATTTTTTACCCTTAATGAGAATCAGAACTCACCCTTTATTATATTTCCTTTCCCCAGGTTATAAAGAAAGGTCTTAGGTATGATATGACTAATGAGGGTGCTAGTTATGAATAACAAAGTTTGAGATGATGAAATGTAATGACCCAATCTTTTTGAGTAGTATATTAACTTACTCTTAATGATTTAATAAGATGTTAATGGTTAATGCAGAAAGAGGAGTCGATGGCTTCATCCAGTAGACTCGAACCTTATGAAGCCCACTTATCAGAGCTTGGGAAGGAGGTGGCATCTTTGGGCTTCGCTTTGGACCAAACCCAAGCTGAACTCCAACGTGTCAAGCTTGAACGGAAATGCCTGCGGGAAAAGTTCAAGTTAGTAGAGATTACTACTAAGGCAATGTTATCTGAGCCTCCCTCAGATTCTCTCACCATAGCACACCTTACACTTAGGTCATATGCCGGTGTTATAAGGGGATATGTGACGAGACCCTAACTTCTTTGTGTAATCCTTTGGGATGAATGAATTAAGATTTCTTCCTTTAGTGATGTTTGTGAAACTTCAAATGTCTGGATAATTTTAGGATGTATTTTATTGATGAATTTTGAAAAAAGGATATTTTAAAATATTTATGTAAACCCTAAATAATTAATGATGTGTAAGGATTTTCAAAAAAATGGTCTTCTACAAAAGTGTTCAGTAAGGAATTTGGAGTCTAATAAGATCAACTTAATTTTTGATGAATAGTAAATTATGAATAGTGATTTTACACTTAGGATTAGTAATGTGACCAAATGGATTAGTAATTTCACTCAAAGAAAGTTTTAATATAATTTAGACACCTAGATTAAGTAATGTGATTCAATAAAATGGGTAAATAAAGGTTTCATAAATTATTAGTCAAGTATTAGTTTTTTCGGGTGAATAGTATTTTTTAATTAAAAATTTAATTAAAAATGATTAGAAAATTATTTTTATAAAAAGGACTTTATTTTTGAACTCAGAGAATCGATATTATGTTATGGTAATTTTTGGGGATTTTTCTGAAAAAAATGAATTTTTGATGAATAGTGTTTTTATTTAAAAATTAAATTAACATTATTTAGGAAATTATTTTTATAAAATGGAGTTCATAAATGTATTTAGAGCATCGATATTTGGTTAATGTGAAATTTTGGGATTTTTCTGAGTAAGATGAATTTTTCAGTGAATAGTAAAAATGCAGTTTTAGGGTTTCGGTATGTTTAATGACATCATAACTGTGTCATGATGATGTCATGAGATATTTTAAGCGTTGGACAGACAAGGGTGATGAATTATTGTTTTGGGGGCCCCATGTGGCCTAACTCCATGGTAAATGCCAAGGGAGAGCACATGGTTTTGAGAAAAGCAGTTGTGAGGTGTCCCTTGGCCATTAATGCCTTGTCCCCTCACTTTACCTATAAATAAAAACCCTTCCCTCCTTTAGTTTTCCCTCCCAACTCTCCCCCAATGAAGTTCTGGTCTCCTTACCTCCCAAGGAGTCCTCCCAAGGTGCCCCCAAGCCCTCAAGGTCCAAACCTTTGAGTTTTAAGAGTTACGTTTTAAGGTAAGTGATCCGACCTCTCTCTTTCTTTTCATGTAATCTCTTTTATGTCATTCCTTTTATGATCCATGTTCTTATGTGAGAGGATGTTCTTTTATATTCCTCTTACTTCCCTTTTCATGTTTATATGATGATATATCCCCTCTTACTCTCATCATTTCATTTTATGAAAGTTTAAGTGACGCCGTTAGGCTACCGAATTTTTAAGTGATTCTTTCACCCTTCTCATTTTTCAAGTTCGATTTTCATGTCAAATCTTTCAAGTTCCTTTTTATTATGTTGGGGTATGATCTCTATATCTATCATACTTATCTCTTATGATCATATGATGAGAGACCCTATTTGATCTTGTCAAATCATTTTTTTATTGAAGTTAAGTGACGCCGTTAGGCTGCCGAATTTTCATAAGAGAAATCTTATTTTTTTCTCACTTCCATGTTTTTCATTTCATATGGTATATCATTAAAATTTAATTACCATGTTCTTAAATTCCTTATATTCTGTCCCACTACTGTTTTATGGATCATTTATGAGTGGGTGACCCATGTCCCCTCTCTTTTCAATGTTTTCTAAAACCTTGTAACATAGCCGTTATGCTGCAGAATTTTCGTCTCAAAATGCCTCTCTCTTTTTTTCAAAATTATTTTATGTTATAAAGTGAATACTAAAAGCTCTTATTTCTACTAGGGTATTCAAATATATATCAAAATGTTCTATTTTAAATTCTGGGATTTACATACATGAGACCCACTTTCCCTTTCCGTGGGTTTAAAGTGACGTAAAGATCATGTCTTTAAAGAAGTTTTTAAAACGTTATGATTATGAAATGAAACCCATTTATTTTATTATATATGGGTTATTTATGAAATGTTTGATGATGATATATGTGGATCACATGATAATAAAGGAAAATTTAAGGGTGCGCCCTGATAGCGCTCCAATGCATTGGGTAATGATGTAACCACTAGAGATTACAATTTTCACGATACCTTGGTGAATAACCTTGGTAATTTTCAAATGACACCTTGGGGATGGACCTTGGTGATATGTTCATGATTTTCTATGTTAAATGATGTAGCCACATCTTCAAGTTATGAAAAATGTTATTTTTATTATGAAATGCCTCATGATTTCTTTCTCATGCCTTAAATTTCTTTTCATGTCCTTATTGAAGTATATCAACTTCACATGTAAAATGTTCCTCTTGTTTCCCTTACTGGGCCTTCTGCTCACCCTTTCTTTTGATGTATGTCCCCAGGTTATGATATGTAGTAATGAACCTAGGATTAACTTAAGGAGAAGCCTTTAAAGTGTTTAAGAAGAATGCTTTTTTGTTGTTTTTATGTATTATGTTCCTGGTTTCCAAGACACTAAACCTTAAAGATCCTCAGTTTTGTGTAATGTAATGAAAGTTTATGTTATAAAAAGACGGGATGCTATAGTTGGTATCAAAGGATGGTTTAGTTATTTGTGGAAATTAGGATATAAAAACGTTAGGAAGAACCCTATAGAAAAGTTTAAATATAGGAAAACTTCCTGGTATTTTGGTAAGTATTGAGTAAGTGGTTTGTCAAACAAATACATCCCTGTCTGGATACGAGCAGGTAGAGGCGGCTCTGACACATATGTACATAGGGGTAAAACCCTAAAACACCGCTTTGAGCTAGACTCGAACGGGAACTGGTGCATGATAACGGGCCTTGCTACACTCTTGGTTACGACACTCTCGGGGGATATGTTTGGTTAATCACAAGCTTTTTATGAATCATTATGAAGGAATTATAGAGAAGTTTAATTGTCTAAGCATGAAGTATTAGTTAAAAGATTCATAAATGAAATAAGTTTCTCACTAAGGTTTTATTCTTTTAGAAAATGGCGGGCAATAGGAGGAACCGTGCCGATGGTGACCGCAATGCACCATGTGCTGACGGCCCTCCGATGGAAGCCAGAATGGAAACATTCATGCGAATGATGAACCAACTGACTCAAGTTATGAGTAATAACTTGAATCAAGCTGAGAGGCCGATCTCACCACAAAGGGAACAACTTTATGTTGAGTCCTTTATGCGTCAATGACCACCAACATTCAGTGGATCTGCTGACCCATTGGTTGCGGAACAATATATAAGCTCAATTAAAAAGATCTTTTTTGTACTTCATTGTTCGGAACAAGAAAAAGTCACCCTTGCTGTTTACCGCCTAGAGGGAGAAGCTAATCAGTGGTGGTCACTGATCAAAAACACGAATCCAAGAGGAGAGATGGAAGCTATGGAGTGGGAAGAGTTTCGAGGAATATTCTTTAATAAGTATTTCCCTCGTTCGATGAGAACGAGAATGGAGAAAGAATTTATCGAGCTGAAGCAGAAGGAGAATGAATCAGTTGGAACCTATGAGATGAACTTCACAAGGCTTTCCTGTTATACCTCAAGCTTTTTCATGGACCCTAATGGGAAGGTTGATAGATTCTTTGGCAGACTACGACCTCATCTACGGAAGAATCTAGCCAACAGGGACTACGATATCTATGAAGAAATTGTTCTAAGTTCTATGAAAGTTGAACTAGAGTTTGGGGAGACACAGTGGTATCACAAATCTAATGAGAAGAAGAGAACTCTAGAACCAAGCCTGGGAAGAAGTTTTGATCAGGAAAGAGGTGGAAAGCATATGCAACATGCCACATGCAATAAATGTGGGAAGAAGCATTCGGGGAACTGCTTGATCGGAAGTGGTAAGTGCTATAGGTGTGGAAAACAAGGACATATTCCTCGGAATTGTCGTAGTGATGTGAAGCCTCAACTTCCCAACACTAACGACAGAGGAAAGATGGTTCTGGCCCTACCCGAAGTCACATGCTTCAAGTGTGGATAGCTTGGGCACTTTGCTAATCAATGTCCAAATCTGAGGGCGGTGGAGGGGAATCACCATCAACCTCAGCAGAGTCCAAGGGAGCAAGGTCGTGCTTTCGCTATCACAACAACTGAAGTTGAAGTTCCGAACGATGTGGTAGTAGGTATTCTTGTCGTCCTCTCAAAACTAGCAAGTACTTTATTTGATTCTGGTTCTACGCATTCCTTTATTTCCTCCAAGTTTGCAAGGAATATAGAATCAATCCCCGAACTGCTAGAGGTAGAGTTGTCAGTCAAGACTCCAAGTGGGATTATCCTTGCATCAACAGTATTTAGAGACTCTAGTGTTTACTTTAGTGAGCACAATCTTATCGCAAATCTAGTAGTCATTCCCATGATGGAATTCGACATTATACTAGGGATAGACTGTCTCTCAAAGTATAATGCTAAGATCAAATGCAGAAGTAAGGAAATCTCAGTAGTCTTGAATGAACGACCTACATTTATCTTCCAAGGAGAGATATCCCGAACTGATCCCTATCTAAAATCACCTCCTATAGCTTTTTTTATGGAGTTAATAGGTGATGATGAAGAAGGAAAAGGGGGCATACAAATAGAAGATGTTCCGATTGTTCAGGAATACATGGATGTATTTCCTGAGGAGTTACCTGGACCTCCCCCAGAAAGAGAGGTAGAGTTCTACATTGAACTCATACCTGGGTCTCAACTGATATCAAAGACCCCGTATAGAATGGCAAATGTGGAGCTAGAAGAGTTAAAGAAACAACTCCAAGACTTGTTGGAGAAGGGGTTTATCCGACCAAGTGTGTCTCCTTGGGGAGAATCAGTTCTCTTTGTGAAGAAGAAGGATGAATCAATGTGGATATGCATTGATTATAGAGAACTGAATGGGATCACAGTGAAGAACAGATATCATCTTCCAAGAATTGATGATTTATTTGACCAACTTCACGGGGCTCAATTCTTCTCTAAGATTGACCTTCGATCTGGTTATCATCAACTGAGGGTGAAGAAGGAAAATATTCCAAAGACTGCCTTCCGATCAAGATATGGGCATTATGAGTTTACTGTTATGCCCTTCGGCTTGACTAATGCTCCTGCTATTTTCATGGATTTTATGAATAGAGTCTTTAAGTACTACCTTGATAACTTTGTGGTAGTTTTTATTGATGATATTTTGATATATTCAAAAATTAGTGAGGAGTATGAAGATCATCTGAGGGTTATTTTGAAAACTCTGCGGAAGGAGAGGCTCTTTGGAAAGTTCAGCAAGTGTGAGTTTTGGTTACAACAAGTGGCTTTCTTGGGGCACATCGTAACCAATGAAGGAATCTCAGTTGACCCTACAAAGACAATGGTTGTGGAGGAGTGGCCTCAACCCACAACAGTAACTGAGATTCGTAGTTTCCTTGGTTTAGCGGGATATTATAGGAGGTTTGTGAAAAACTTTTCACGGCTTTCTAATCCACTAACCAAGTTGACTCGAAAAGGGGTTAAGTTCATCTGGACAAAGGAATGTGAGGAAAGTTTCCAAGAGCTGAAGAAGAGATTGGTTACTGCACCTGTGTTAACACTACCCTCTATCGGAGAAGGATTCGTTATTTTTAGCGATGCATCTCTGAAAGGGATTGGGTGCATCCTCATGAAAAATGACAAGGTAATTGCTTATGCATCTCGACAGTTGAAGATTCATGAGAAGAATTATCCTATGCATGATCTAGAGTTAGAAACAGTTGTTTTTGCTCTAAAGATATGGAGGCACTATCTTTATGGGGAGAAATGTGATATATACACCGACCACCAAAGTTTAAAGTATATTTTCACGCAGAAAGAATTGAACATGAGACAAAAGAGATGGTTGGAGCTTATTAAAGACTATGATTGTTCAATTCATTATCACCCTGGAAGAGCAAACAAAGTCACGGATGCGTTAAGCAGGAAAGATCCTGTTGTTCTAGCAACAATGAGGATCCTAGGAGATCCCTTGATTAAAGATCTAGTAAAACTGGACATGGGAATTATAAGGAAAGGGACATCATCAACCCTATCCCAAATGATTTCTCAACCTTCATTACTAGAGAAGATCAAGAAGGCTAAAAAAGAATATCCTTTGCAGCAAGAGAAGTTGGAGGCTGTAAAAGATGGGAAGTTCACTGATTTCAATATTGATCAAGAAGGTGTATTGAAATTTCGTACAATACTATGTGTTCCATCTATTCCGGAGATAAAGAAAGAACTGATGGATGAAGCTCATATCTCTACTTTCTATATACATCCAGGAAGCACTAAAATGTATAGAGACCTTCGTGATAATTATTGGTGGGATAACATGAAGAGGGAGATTGCTGATTACACTACAAGGTGCCTGGTGTGTCAGCAAGTAAAGGTAGAATGACAACTTCCTAAGGGGGTATTACAACCGCTACCCATACCAGTATGGAAGTGGGATAATATCACTATGGACTTTGTAACTGGTCTCCCGAAAACATCCAAAGGAAACAATGCGATATGTGTTATTATGGACCGTCTCACCAAGACCGCCCATTTTATCTCTATTCGGGAATATTTCTCTCTGGATCAACTTGCCAAGATATATGTGAAGGAAGTGGTAAGGCTGCATGGGGTACCACTATCCGTCGTGTCTGATCGTGATCCAAGATTCACATCAAAATTCTGGAGAAGTCTTCAACATGCTATGAGTACTGAATTGAATTTTAGTACGACCTATCATCCTCAAACTGATGGCCAATCTGAAAGGACTATTCAGACACTTGAAGACATGCTGAGATTATGCTCAATGGAATTTAAAGGTGGATGGGATCAACACCTCCCATTAGTTGAGTTCTCCTATAACAACAACTTCCATTCGAGTATTCAGATGGCACCCTATGAAGCTCTGTATGGAAAGTGATGTAGAACTCCTACTTGTTGGGATGAAACTGGTGAGAGAAAGCTTCTTGGGCCTGATCTTGTGCAAGAGATGACATAACAGGTTCATGCCATCAAACAACACATAAAGGCTGCTCAGAGTCGGCAGAAGAGCTATGCTGACAATCGTCGAAGGGACTTGGAGTTTGGTGTTGGCGACAAAGTCTTCCTTCGAATTTCTCCATGGAAGAGAGTCATGCGGTTTGGGAAGAAAGGGAAGCTCAGCCCTAGGTACATTGGCCCCTATGAAATCCTTGATCGCATAGGAGTAGTGGCCTATCGTCTAGAACTTCCACCGAACCTAGCTCAAGTTCACGATGTCTTCCATGCATCTCTCTTGAGGAAGTACATACCCGACCCTTCGCATGTACTGAACCCAGAGGTGGTACAACTGGAACATGACCTCTCTTATGAGGAGCAGCCAGTGGAGATCTTAGACCGTAGAGACAAGGTTCTACGAAACAAGACTACCCACCTTGTGAAAGTGTTGTGGAGGAATCATAAATATGAAGAAGCGACTTGGGAGCCTGAGGAAACAATGAAGCAAAAGTACCCTCACCTTTTCGACTAGGCCTCAAGTATAAATTTAGGGGACGAAATTTCTTAATGGGGGAAGAATGTAATGACCCAATCTTTTTGAGTAGTATATTAACTTACTCTTAATGATTTAATAAGATGTTAAGGGTTAATGCAAAAAGAGGAGTCGATGGCTTCATCCAGTAGACTCGAACCTTATGAAGCCCACTTATCAGAGCTTGGGAAGGAGGTGGCATCTTTGGGCTTCGCTTTGGACCAAACCCAAGCCGAACTCCAGCGTGTCAAGCTTGAATAGAAATTCCTGCAGGAGAAGTTCAAGTTAGTAGAGATTACTACTAGGGCAATGTTATCTGAGCCTCCCTCGGATTCTCTCACCATAGCACACCTTACACTTAGGTCATATGCTGGTGTTATAAGGGGCTATGTGACGAGACCCTAGCTTCTTTGTGTAATCCTTTGGGATGAATGAATTAAGATTTCTTCCTTTAGTGATGTTTGCGAAACTTCAAATGTCCGGATAATTTTAGGATGTATTTTATTGATGAATTTTGAAAAAAGGATTTTTTAAAATATTTATGTAAACCCTAAATAATTAATGATGTGTAATGATTTTTGAAAAATGGTCTTCTACAAAAGTGTTCAGTAAGGAATTTGGAGTCTAATAAGATCAACTTAATTTTTGATGAATAGTAAATTATGAATAGTGATTTTACACTTAGGATTAGTAATGTGACCAAATGGATTAGTAATTTCACTCAAAGAAAGTTTTAATATAATTTAGACACCTAGATTAAGTAATGTGATTCAATAAAATGGGTAAAAAAAGGTTTCATAAATTATTAGTCAAGTATTAGTTTTTTCGGGTGAATAGTGTTTTTTAATTAAAAACTTAATTAAAAATGATTAGAAAATTATTTTTATAAAAAGGACTTTATTTTTGAACTCAGATCATCGATATTATGTTATGGTAATTTTTGGGGATTTTTTTGAAAAAAACGAATTTTTGATGAATAGTGTTTTTATTTAAAAATTAAATTAAAATTATTTAGGAAATTATTTTTATAAAATAGAGTTCATAAATTTATTTAGAGCATCGATATTTGGTTAAGGTAAAATTTTGGGATTTTTCTGAGTAAGATGAATTTTTCAGTGAATAGTAAAAATGCAGTTTTAGGGTTTCAGTATGTTTAATGACATCATAATTGTTTCATGATGATTTCATGTGATATTTTAAGGGTTGTCCGGCCAAGGGTGATGAATTATTGTTTTGGGGGCCCCATGTGGCCTAAATCCATGGTAAATGCCAAGGGAGAGCACATGGTTTTGAGAAAAGCACTTGTGAGGTGTCCCTTGGCCATTAATGCCTTGTCCCCTCACTTTCCCTATAAATACCCACCCTTTCCTCCTTTAGTTTTCACTCCTAACTCTCCCCCAACGAAGTTCTGGTCTCCTTACCTCCCAAGGAGTCCTCCCAAGGTGCTCCCAAGCCCTCAAGGTCCAAACCTTTGAGTTTTAAGAGTTACGTTTTAAGGTAAGGGATCCGACCTCTCTCTTTCTTTTCATGTAATCTCTTTTATGTCATTCCTTTTATGCTCCATGTTATTATGTGATAGGATGTTCTTTTATATTTCTCGTACTTCCCTTTTCATGTTTATATGATGAGATATCCCCTCTTACTCTCATCATTTCGTTTTATGAAAGTTTAAGTGACACCGTTAGGCTGCCAAATTTTTAAGTGATTCTTTCACCCTTCTCATTTTTCACGTTCGATTTTCATGTCAAATCTTTCAAGTTCCTTTTTATTATGTTGGGGTATGATCTCTATATCTATCATACTGATCTATTATGATCATATGATGAGAGACCCTATTTGATCTTGTCAAATCATTTTTTTATTGAAGTTAAGTGACACCGTTAGGCTGCCGAATTTTCATAAGAGAAATCTTATTTTTGTCTCACTTCCATGTTTTTCATTTCATATGGTATATCATTCAAATTTCATTACCATGTTCTTAAATCCCTTATATTCTGTCCCCCTACTGTTTTATGTATCATTTATGAGTGGGTGACCCATGTCCCCTCTCTTTTCAATGTTTTCTAAAACCTTGTAACATAGCCGTTATGCTACAGAATTTTCGTCTCAAAATGCCTCTCTCTTTTCTCAAAATCATTTTATGTTATAAAGTGAATACTCAAAGATATTATTTCTACAAGGGTATTCACATATATATCAAAATGTTCTATTTTAAATTCTGGGATTTATATACATGAGACCCGCTTTCCCTTTCCGTGGGTTTAAAGTGACGTATAGATCATGTCTTTAAAGCAGTTTTTAAAACGTTATGATTATGAAATGAAACCCATATATTTTATGCTATATGGGTTATTTATGAAATTTTTTATGATGATATATGTGGATCACATGATAATAAAGGAAAATTTAAGGGTGCGCCCTGATAGCACTCCAATGCATTGGGTAATGATGTAACCACTAGAGATTACAATTTTCACGATACCTTGGTGAATAACCTTGGTAATTTTCAAATGACACCTTGGGGATGGACCTTGGTGATATGTTCATGATTGTATATGTTAAATGATGTAGCCACATCTTCAAGTTATGAAAAATGTTATTTTTATTATGAAATGCCTCATGATTTCTTTCTCATGCCTTAAAGTTCTTTTCATGTCCTTATTGAAGTATATCAACTTCACATGTAAAATGTTCCTCTTGTTTCCCTTACTGGGCCTTCTGCTCACCCTTTATTTTAATGTATGTCCCTAGGTTATGAGATGCAGTAATGAACCTAGGATGAACTTAAGGAGAATCCTTTCAAGTGTTTAATAAGAATTATTTTTTGTTGTTTTCATGTATTATGTTCCTGGTTTCCAAGACACTAAACCTTAAAGATCCTCAGTTTTGTGTAATGTAATGAAAGTTTATGTTATAAAAAGACGGGATGCTATATGAAAATATCTTATGAACCAGTTATTTATGTATCCAAGTTTCCAAATATACTATACCTATATGATTCTGGCTTGGATCCTTATATTATGTAATGAATATTCATCTAGTAAGATATAATATCTATGTATAAAAAGTATGGGCCACTACAGTTAGTATCTGAGCAAGGTTTAGTTACATTTGGAAACTAAGATGAGAAAACTTTAGTGAGAACCATAGAGATAAGTCTAAGTATATGATAATATCCTAAAGGCTTGGTAATGATCATGGATAAACTAGGTTAAACTGAAGGTTTCATAGATTGAAAATAATATGTCTTGATTAGACATCCTATAAATAATTCTTCATGATTATTTAGTTTCTCATTATGAATATTGTATCCCACACTAATTTTTTTCTTAGTCAATGGATGGAACCTGAAGTAATAGAGTTAATATTGAATGTGATGGACAATAAAATGATTTTAATCCTGAGAAACCAAATGTTATAGGAGTTGGAATGAAAAATATCATTTCTATGATTACACAACTTTATCAAGATATGAATAATGCTGAGCTTCCAAACAAGAAAATCTGGGAAAAATGTTATGTTGAATACTTCATGAGGAAACGCATGCCTTCTTTAAGTGGTTCCAATGATCTACAAGTTACTGAGAAATGGATCAGTACCATTGAAAATATATTTTATATTCTCCAGTGTTTGGAACCTGAAAAATTATTTTGTATTTTTATCATTTGGAAAGTGAAGAATATCAATGGTGGAATCTTATTAAGAACATGAGACAATATGAATAAATTGAATCCATAGAGTGGGATGAGTTTAAGATATTATTTTTCAATAATTTTTTCCTTATATTCTTCATATAAAAATCAAGAAGTAATTCCTTGATCTAAAATAGAAGTGTGATGAATTCTCAAGTAACTATGAAATAAATTTTACAAGACTTGTGTGGTACACTTATGGTATTATCATCCAACCTGAAATTTAGGTCGATCAATTCATAAATGGATTAAAAACAAGTATTATAAGGGAATTATTCATAAGAAAGTCTAGTAGATATCAATAAATATTTTGATTCAATATTAATGTTTAAATAGATATTGAATTTACCCATAAATATCATGGTTTTGATTAGAAAAGAATGATGAAATTCAAAGGAAACTATAAAAACCATGGAGATAAGAACATGATAATTTCTTTATGCTCACAGTGTGGATGGTAACATAAATGAAATTATCTTAAGGGTAATATTAAATGATTTAATTATGGAAAATAATGTCATCAAACTATTTAATGCTGATGTGATGTGAAGAGACTAGTAAATGAAAGAAATAATGAAAAATATCAATAGAACACACCACCCATACTCTAGTGCTTCAAATGAAATGAGTATGTGAATTATACTAACCAATGCTTAAATATGAACGATAATGATGATGATCGATGTTAGCAAACTCTTAATCCCATAGAAAAGATAAATATCATGTGATCATTGTTGCTGATGTGGATAATGAAGTCATGAAAGGTACACTTACCATACACTCTATAATTACTAATGTCTTATTTGATTATGGATATACCCACTATTTTATAAATAAATAATTTTCTAAGGGTATCATAGTTCCAACTCAACGATTATATTTTTAATTAATAGTGAAAATCATTAATGTTACAATGATTGCATCTTGAGGAATTAATAGTGAAAATCATTAAGGGTACAATGATTTCATCTCGAGTCTATGATTCTTCTCTGATTAAAGCTTGTGGGAATGTGCTTCCTACAAATCTTGGAATTTTTCCTCTAGTTGAATTCGATGTTATTTGGGAATAGATTGGATTTATTTACCTAAATACCACATTAATTTCAGAGTAAGGAAAATCAAATTTGATATTATGAACCAAACTATGATCATCCATTAGTGTGACAATAAATATTAACTTTCAATGGAAATTTAATCAATTGTATGGGTCTTGATTCCTATTCAAAATAGGTGTTTATTGTAGATGGTTTGGGAGGAACTCAACATTGATGATATTCCTATTGTGCGGGAGTTTTTGATGTATTTTTAGAAGAGTTTCCTAATATTATACCAAATTGTAAAGTTTAGTTTTTAATAGAACTCACACCTTATGATAAAACTATTTTAAAGTCTCCATATAGAATGAAACCAATTAAGTTATAGGAATTTAAGAAGCAACTCTAGGAGAATCTTGATAAAAGATTTATTCAGCCAAGTGCGTCACATTGGGATGCACATGTTCTTTTTGTTATGAAGAAATATGGATCAATGAGACTCTATATTGACTATTAGGAACTTAAAAAGATCGAAATCAAGAATAAATATCCTCTTCCTCATATTGATGACTTGTTTAATCAATTCCACATAGCTCAATAGTTTTACAAGATTGATATTCATTTTAGATATCATTGTTTGAGGGTAAAAAAGGAGGATATACCTAATATATTATTCCATAAAAGGGATGAAAACTATGAATATATATTGATTCCATTTGGTCTTACCAATTCTCCTTCCATCTTCACAGATTTAATGAATAGAGTCTTTAGAGATTACCTTGATTAGTTTTTGGTAGTCTTTATAGATGACATTATTATATATTCAAAGAGAAAGGAATATCATGAATATCACTTGATAATTGTACTAAATAACCTAGTAAAGGATAAGTTGTATGAAAAATTTACAACGTGTGAATTTTGGATACAAAAGGTTTCATTTTTGGGTAATATAATCTCATGAGAGGGTATATCTATAGATCCATCAAATACATAAGTTATTTAACATTGGTCCGGACCAAACACTGTGATTGAGATCTGTAATTTTCTTGGTTTGGATGAATAGTATCAAATATTTATGTATAATTTATCATGATTATCTAATCCACTCACAATGGTAACTTGGAAGGGAACCAAGTTCCTCTGGATAGATGAATTTGAGGAAAATTTCAAGGAATTGAAGAGAAGATCAGTCAATGCACCTGTCCTTACCTTACCCTATAGTAGAGAAGGGTTTTTAATCTATAGAGATGCATCAAATAAGGGTTTGGGATTCATCATAATGAAGAATGACATGGTTATAACTTATACCTCATGAAAATTTAAGGCTCATGAGAAAAATTATTCAACTTATAATTTGGAGTTAGTTGCGGAATTTTTTTGCAATAACGATATAGAGGAATTATCTTTATGAAGTAATATGTGATATATATACTAATCATAAATGTTTAATGCATATATTCACTAAATAAGAGCTAAATATGTGATAAAGAAGATGGTTTGAGTTTATTAAATATTATGAGAACTCAATACATTACCACCCTAGTAAAGTGAACAAGGTGGAATATTATCTGAGTCAAAAGGATCATTCTAGATTATCTATGATGAGGATTACAAAAGATATGATATTTATAGATTTTAAAATTATATATATGTAAATCATAAATTAAGGATAGAAATATTATATTTATCAAATGGGCATTCAACCATATATCTATGTGATGATTAAAGAGGCACAAAAGTAAGATTTTTAACTATTGAAGGTGGTGATAAATGTTCCTAAGTTTAAACTTAATTGTGATGAAATGATAAGGTTTGGGAACCATGTATGTGTTTTTTACATACCATATTTGAAGAAGGATTTATTATATGAGGCTCATAGTTCATTTTTATCTATTTACCATAGAAGTACAGATATGTATATAGACCTAAAAGAGTATTTATATTTTAAAAACATGAAAAGTAATATTTCAGAGTATTTATCTCAGTTCTTGGTATGTAAAAAATATAATCCTAATATATATAAGTTTAAGGGGATGCTACAACCATTACCCATACCTGAATGGAAATCGTAAAACAATACCATGGATTGTTTCATCGGACTCCCCAAAAATTTTAAATTCCATAATGTTATTTGGGTTATAGTCAATCAACTTAAAATGTAAATACAGTTTATTACTATTAGAGAATATTTCTATATTGATGAAATTTCCAAAATATAAATCAAGGAAGTGGTAAGGTTGCATGGAGTACCACATTCTATTGTATCTGATCGGGATACAGGTTTACCTTGAAGATCTGATGAAGTCTTCAGCATGATCAAGATATAGAGTTGAGTTTCTGTATGATGTATCATCAATAGAAATATAGTTAGTCTGAGAGAACCATTCAAACCCTAGAGTACATGTTGATATGTTTTACTATGGATTTTAAAGTTAGTTGGTATCAACACTTTCCTCTAGTCATGTTTTCTTACAACAATATATTTTACTCAAGCATTCATATGGATCCTTATAAATCTTTTTATGGAAATAAGTATAGAACTAAAAAATACTAGAATAAATTTGGATAAAGAAATTGATTAGGTCCCGATCTAAATAAGGAAATGATCAAGAAAGATAGACCCATTCAACAACATGTCAAGGTAGTCTACATTAAAGTTATGATGATAATCGCCAGTGAGATCTAGAGTTCAAAGTTGGTGGAAAGGTTTTTCTACCAATTTATCCATGTAACAAGGTTATTATATTTAGAAGGAAAGGAAAAATAATCCCTAGGTATATTATCCCCTTCGATATTCCCAATTGAGTAGGGAAAATTTCTTATCACTTGGTTCCTCCACCAAACCTCTTTGAAGTTCAAGATGTATTCTATTTATCTCTCATAAGGAAGTATATTATTGATACTTCACATGTAATGAAATCAGAGGTCATACAACTGGAGCATTATATTTCTTATAAAGAAAAAATGGTATAAATCTTGGATAATAGAGTTAAATTTCTATAGAATAAGACTACTGTCTTGGTTAATTTTTTCTCAAGGAATCATAAATTTAAAGAAGCCTCTTAGGAACTTGAGGATGTAATCAAATAGAGATATCCTCATTTTTATATCATTATGAAAACGTTTTAATGGATAAATTCATTTTAAGAAGGGGTATGGAGGTATAATGTTACATTCTTATATTTTATAATATATTTAATTTCTTTGATAGTATACAATATATGAAACACCCAGTTTAAATGAACTGTGATATACTATTAAAATATGTTTGTTTAATTTGATAGTTATCACCAAGCCATTGGATTGAAGGGTATGAATAAAAATAACTAAAATTTAAAAAATATATGGCTTACATATGTATAAAATGATTTAATTGGTTATTAATTAATTATAAATGAAAATAAAAATCATTTGAAAATAAAGGACATGTTTTTTCAAAAAACCATTTTTATGCGTGCAATGTGTTTTTGTCTTAATAAATTAAATTAATAACTTTTTATGAATAATTATAATTTAATTGATATATTATATATTTAACCAAATGTTTCAACATTCATATAATTATTTTTCTAGGCATGGGATAGATATAAATTCAGTTTTATGCATAAAAATTTATTTTTCTCAAAAATGGGTTTTTTCACGTTTTGCACACTTATTTTAAAACAAATTTATGAAACTTGCGGGAATTTAATTTCAAAAATTTGATTCATTATTTAGAATCAAAATTTTAAAATTTGGTAAATTGGGACCTCTTATTTTTTGGTCAATATAAACAACAACCATAGTAAAATTTGGTCACCCCAGTAAGGGTAAAATGGGTAAAATATAGTTAAAACATTGGGATAAGGTTTCAAAATTTATCTAAATATTTACTTTATCATATTTTATGATTGAAATTATTACATTTCATTCCAATTCTATAATATATAGTCACTTGGTTCCATATTTCTTTTATTATAACCTTTATATTAATTTTAGAAAAGAATAAATACAAAATGTCACTCTCTTGACTTTAATATCTCTAAATTTCTTAAATAAGGATAAATGAGGTTAATGTAACGACCTGAAATTTTTGAATAATAATTATTTCTTGAAAATGTGTGTTATATTATTTTTACACAATAAAAATATATTTCATTAATAATGAAGTAAGTATATTTTAATGTGACCATCAAGTTTTGACCTTTATATGACTGTTGGTCAATATGACCATTGGAAACTGTACTCTTAACGTTATGATTATTGTTTATAAATAGAAATTATAATGGTTAGTTAATACAGAAAAAAGAGCCAATGGCCTCATCCAGTAGAATCATGCCGTACGAAGTCTATTTGTCCGATCTTGGGAAGGAGGTAGCATCACTAGGCTTTAATCTGGACCAAGCCCAAGCTGAGCTTCAATATGTTAAGCTTGAAAAAAATCACCTATGGGAGAAGTTCAAGTTAGTGGATATTTCCACTTGGGCGATGTTATCTAGGCCACCGCAAAAGTCTATCACCGTTGCACACGTTACCCTTAGGTCATATGCGAGTGTTAAAAGGGGTTATGTGTTGCATCCTTAGTTACTTAAAATGTAATCCCTTTGTTCAAATAAAATTATTATTTAATCATTTTTGTTTTAAGAATAGTTTTTATTAATAAAATATATATTTAATTGAGACAAATTTTATAAATTGATTTTACTTGTAAAAAGTTTACTTTTCAGAGATTTCTCATACTTAGAGAATTATTATGGTAAAATAAACATCATTTTTGAATTTCAAATTTCAAAATTAATCTAGGGTAAATTTTTAGTATTTTTACAAGAAGTTTCATATTTTTGATGAATAGTGAAAAATAATACAAATTTCATTTAAATAATTATTATACTTAAATAATTGATTATATGATATCATTTTTGAAAAACAGACATATAGGTTGCCATCTGTAAGATATTTAGAGTCTGATAAGATCAACTTAATTTTTTTGTGAATAGTAAATTGACCCTTTGGAATAGTAATGTTACCCTTATGAATAGTAATATAACCAATGGAATAGTAACCTCACCTAAGGTATTATAAATATAATTTAGGCATCTTAAATGGTAATGTGATATAATTATGTCATAATATAAGTAAATAAAATGTTTTAGAAATTATTAGTTAAGTATTAGTATTTTTATAAAACATAAATGTTTATTTACAAATTTATAATTAATTAAATTTTATAAAAGAAAAATCATTTTCATAAAATTAAGTTCATTTTTGAATTTATAATGTTGATATTAGGTTAGAGTGAATTTATGATAATTTTATAAAATACTTTAGTTTTTTGTGAACAGTAAAAATACAGTTTGAGTTTTTTGGTATGTTTAATGACATCACTAATGATGTAATGAATAAGATAAAATTATGGTAGAATTTGTTTCATTAAAATATGTTAATATTTGTCTTAAGTGGGAAATACCATGAGAAAATACCATGGTCAAGCCCATGGTTTTGCAAATACCACTATTAAGGTGTCCTAAAAAATTATTAAAAAACTCCCACACTTTTTCTATAAATACCCACACATTTATTCATTTAATTTAATTAAAAATCCATTCTACATGAATATTTTATAGTTTTACCTCACAAGGATTCCACCCAATGCTTCCTCAATCCCCAAGGTCCCGATCTTTGAGTTTTAGGAGTCACTATTCATGGTAAGGGAAATCTCAACTTATCTTTTTCTTTCAAGTTCTATTTTTATGTGGTATGTCTATAAAATTTACATACCATGTTATTATATCCATTTTTTTCTATCCCTTTACTATATTAAAAGTATTTTATTAATGGTATAACCTTTTACCCTCTCTTTTTAATGTTTTCTAAAACCATGTTTCATACCCGTTATGCTGCCGTATTTTCATCTCAAAATTTCTCTCTTTTTATTAAAAAAATATTTTATTTTATTTTTTGAATACCCAAACCCCCATCTTTTCTATGGGTATTCAAATAGATTTCAAACTTATCTATTTAATTTTGGGATTAAAATACATGAAACCTGCCTTCCTTTTCCGCGGGTTTAAAATGGCAGATGGATTTTTTTAAGCACTTTCTAAAACACCGTGATTTTGATATGAAACCCATTTATTTTACTCTGCATGGGTTATTTATGAAATATTTATTATGATATTTTTAACTCACATTAATTATTACACATTAATGGTGTGCCTTGACAGCACTCCAATTCATTGGGTAAATAATTTAATCTCTAGAGATGATAAGTTTTATGATACCTTGGTGAATAGCCTTGGTAATTTTTATAAAACCTCAGTGACAAAACTTAGTGATATTCTTATGAATTAATTAATTAAATGTTTTATCCACATTTAAAATTTATTATTCATGTTATTATTATTATTATATGCCTCTTTATCATTCCATTATGTATTTCATAAAGTTCTTAATGATATTACTCAAGATCACAAGTAAACTGTTTCACTTGTTTTCCCTTACCGGGCCTTCTTCTCACCCTTTCCTTTGATATATGTCCCTAGGTTATGAGATTCAATAAATGTACTTAGGATGAACCTTTAAGGATCATTTAAAGTGAAATAGAGTAATGTTTTAAGTTTTCTTTTATTATGTACATTACTTCTAAGACTCTAAACTTTTAAAGATCCTTTATTTGTAAAATGTAATGAAATATTATGTAATAAAAAGGTGGGATGACATAGTTGGTATCAAAGGATGGTTTAGTTATTTGTGGAAAATTAGGATTTGAAAAATTTAGGAAGAACCTTAGAGATACGTTTAAATATAGGAAAACATCCTAGTATTTTAGTGAAATATTAGGTAATTGGTTTCTGAACAAAGAAATCCCTATCTAAAAATGAACAAGTGGATGCAGCTCTACCACATATGTATCTAGGGGTAAAACCTGAAAACAATGATTTGAGATAGACTCAAATGAGAACTGGTGCACAACAATGAGCCTTTATTTACTCTTGGTTTGACTCTACCAGGGGATATATTTAATTAATTATAAGATTTTTATGAACTATTATGAAGGATTTATAGAAAATTTAATTATTGTTAATGAATAAAAAATTTAAGTATAATGTTTTAAGACATAAAATTATTTTAGAGTTATAATATTATTAAAAGAAACACGTTTATCACTAAGTATATCTTCTTTTAGAAAATGTATGGAAATAGGAGGAACCATGTAAATGGTGAGCACAATGGACCATGCACTAACGACCCTCCGATGGAAGCCGGAATGGAAACCTTCATGAGAATAATGAATCAACTAACTCAAGTTAGGGGCAATAACTTGAATCAAGCTAAGAGATCAGTTTCATCAGGAAGGTAACAAATTTCTATTGAGTCCTCTATGCATCAAAGACCACAAATGTTCAGTGGATATACCGACCCATTGATTATGGAACAGTGGATAAGCTCTATAGAAAAGTTATTTTCTATACTTGATTGTTCAGAACAAGAGAAAGTCACTATGGATGTGTACCATTTAGATGGAGAAGCTAATTAGTGGTGGGAACTGATTAAAAAAAACGAGTCTAAGAGGGAATATTGAAGTTTTAGAGTTGGAAGAGTTTAGGGTAATCTTCTTAATAAGTATTTCCCTCGTTCGTTGAGAACAAAAATGTAGAAGGAAGTCCTTGAACTGAAGCAATAGAATAATGAATCTGTTGGCAGTTATGAGATGAACTTCACAAGACTTTCCCATTATACCTCTATCTTGGTCATAGATCTTAATGGGACGGTTGATAGATTCTTCAGTGGAATAAGACCTCATCTACAGAATAATTTATCCAAACGAGACTATGATATCTATGAGGAAATCATACAGGGTTCTATGAAGGTTGAACTGGTGTTTGGTGAGATGCAATGTCCTCACAAATTGAATGAGAAGAAGAGATATCTAGAGCCAAACCTGGGGATGAGCTTTGATTAAGTAAGAGTATAAAATAAAGTGAAACTTTCCACATGTAATAAATGTGGGAAGAATATTTAGAGGAACTGCTTTCTTGGGAGTGAGAAGTGCTACAAGCATTGAAGATATGTCCATATCACTTGGAACTATCGTAGTGAATTGAAACCTCAACTTCCCAACATAAATGACAAAGGGAAGATGGTATAAGACCTACCTGAAGTCCAATGCTTCAAGTGTGGATAAATCGAGCACTTTTCCAATCACTGTCCAAATCTGAGGGTAGTGGAGGGGAATCACCATCAACCTCAGTATAGGAAAAGGGATAAATTTAATGTTTTTTATATCATGATGGATGAATTTTAAGGTCCAAATGATGTGGTGTTAGGTACTCTCGTTGTTCTCACAAAGCTATAAAGTACTCTGTTTGATTCTGGTTCTATACATTACTTTATTTCCACAAAGTTTGAAAAGAATATAGAATCAATCCCCGAACTAATAGAAGTATAATTATCACTCAAGACTCCTGTAGGGATTATCAAAGCATCAAAAGTGTTTAGAAACTCTAGTATTCACTTTGGTGAGCATAATATCATTTCAAATCTAGTTGTAATTCCCATGTTGGAATTTGACATTATACTAGAGATGGAATGGCTCTCAAAGTATAATGATAAGATCAAATAAAAAACAAGGAATTATCAGCAGTCTTGAATGGACAACCTATAATTGTTTTTAAAGGAGAGATATCTTGACCTGAGTTTTGTCTAGAAGAACCACCCATAGAATTCTTTATGGAGATTAACAGTGAAGATGAAGAGGTAAATGAAAGTGTACTAATAGAGAATGTCCCCATCATTCAGGAATGCATTGACATATTTACTGAGGAGTTACCTAGACCTCCCTCATAAAGATAGGTAGAGTTATCCACTGAACTCATGCCTGGTTCTAAGAAGATATCAAAAATCCCATATAGAATAGAAAATGTGGAGCTGGAGGAATTAAAGAAGAAACTCCAAGATCTTTTGTAGAAGGGGTTTATCTAGAAAAATGTATCTCCTTAGTGAGAAACTATTCTCTTTGTGGAGAATAAGGATGGATAAATGTGTTTATGCATTGATTATAGTGAACATAACATGGTCATAGTAAAGAACAAGTACCCACTTCCAAGAATTAATGATTTATTTGACCATCTGTGTGGGGCTCGATTCTTCTCCAAGATTGATATTCGACATGGATATAAAAAATTGAGGGTTAATAAAGAAGATATTCCAAATACCACCTTCCTATCAAGATAAGGGTATTATGAGTTTGTTGTTATTCCCTTTGGATTGACTAATTCACCCGCTATATTTATGAATTTGATGAATAAAGTCTTTAAGGACTACCTTCAAAACTTTTTGGTAGCTTTTATTAATGATATTATGATATATTCTAAAATTTGTGAGGATTATGAGGATCATATAAGGGTGATGCTAAAAAATACGAGGAAGGAGAGTTCATTTGTAAAGTTCAGAAAGTGTGAGTTTTGGTTGCAATAATTTTCTTTATTGGGGCACATTGTAACCAGTAAAGGAATCTCAGTTGACCTTGCAAAGACAAAGGTTGTGTAGCCTCATACTATAATAGTAATTGAGATTCATAGATTCCTTGGTTTAGTAGGATATTATAGGAGGTTCTTGAAAAAAATTTCATGAATTTAAAATCCACTAACCAAGTTAATTCGAAAATGGGTAAAGTTTATCTGGACAAAGAAGTGTGAGAAAAGTTTCCAAGAGCTGAAGAAGAGATTGGTTACTGCACCCATGTTAACTCTACCCTCTATCAGAGATGGATTAATTTTTTTAGTGATTAATATTTGAAAGGGATTGGGTGTATCGTCATGCAAAATAAAAAAGTGATTGCTTATGAATCTCAATAGTTAAAGGCTCATGAGTAGAATTATCCTACGCATGATATAGAGATAGTTGTGGTTTTTTTTGCTCCAAAGATATGGAGGCACTATATTTATGGGGAGAAATGTGATATATTCACATTCCACCAAATTTTGAAGTATATTTTCACACAAAAATATTTGAACACGAGATAGAGGAGATGGTTGAAACTTCTTAAAGACTATTATTTTTCAATTCATTATCACCCCAGAAGAGAAAACAAAGTGTTTGATGCATTAAGTAGGAAGAAACCTGTTGTTATATCAATGAAGAGGATTCAAGGATATCCTTTGATCAAAGAGAAAGTAAAATTGGACATGGGAATTTTAAGGAAAGGTACATCATCAACCCTATCTAAAATTATTTCTCAACCGACATTACTAGAGAAGATCATGAAATCTCAAAGAGATGATCCTTTTTTGCAGAAGAAGTTTGAGGCTATGATGGATGGGAAGTTTCTTGAGTTAAATATTAATCAAGAAGGTGTACTAAAATTTTGTACAAGGTTATGTGTTCCATCTATTTTGGAAATAAAGAAGGATTTGATCGATGAAGCTCATAACTCTACTTTCTCTATACATCATGGAAGAACTAAAATGTATAGGGACCTTCATGATCATTTTTGGTGGGATAACATGAAAAGGGATATTTTTGAATACACAACAAGGTGCTTGGTGTTTCAACAAGTGAAGGAAGAGAGATAACTTACTAAATGGGAATTATAACCACTACCCATACCAGCATGGAAGTGGGATAATATCACTATGGACTTTATCATTAGTGTCATGAGATTCTAAAGGAAACAATGTGATATGGGTTATAGTGGACCGTCTCACCAAGACTTCACACTATCTCTATTCAGGATGATTTATCTCCTGACCAACTCACAAAGATATACATGGAGGAAGTGGTAAGGCTACATGGAGTTTCAATTTCTATCATATCTGATCATGATCCAAGATTCACATCAAAATTCTAGAGAAGTATTCAAAATGCTCTGAGTACCGAATTGAATTTCAGTACGACCTATCATCCCCAAAATAATGTCCAATCTAAAATAACTATTCAGACACTTGAGGAAATGCTGAGAACATTCATAATGGAATATAAAAGGTGGATGGGATCAATATCTCCCATTAGTTAAGTTCTCATAAAACATATTCTATTCAAGTATTCAAATGGATCCCTATGAATCTCTATATGGGAAGCGATGTAGAAATCATACTTGTTGGGATAAACCTGGTGAGAGAAAACTTCTTAGGCAGGGTATTATGTTATAAATGATATAAAAGGTTTATGCCATCCAACAACACATAAAGAATGCTCAAAGTTGGAAGAAGAGATATGCTAACAACCGTTAAAGGGACTTGGAATTTGATGTTGTTGAAAAAGTATTCCTTCAAATTTCACCTTGGAAGAGTGTCACGAGGTTTGATAAGAAAGGGAATCTCATCCCTAGGTACATTGGACCCTATGAAATCCTTGATCTCATAGGATCAGTGGCCTATCGGATAGTAGTTCTTCCAAATATAGCACAATTTCATGATGTTTTCCACATATCTCTGTTGAGGAAGTACATACCTGACCCTTTACATGTATTGAATCCAGAGGTGGTACAATTGGAACATGGTCTCTCTTATGAGGAGAAACCGGTAGAGATATTGGGCCATAGAGACAGGGTTCTACGCTAAAAGACTACCCACCTCGTTAAAGTGTTGTGGAGGAACCACAAATATGAGGAAGCCATGTGGGAACTAGAAGAGATAATGAGGCAGAAGTACCCACACCTTTTCTCAACTGAGGGAACGAGATGAAATTTTAGTGATGAAATTTCTTAGGGGGAGGGGATGTAATGACACAAACATTTTGAATAATAATTATTTCATGAAAATGTGTGTTATATTATTTTCACACAACAAAAATATATCTCATTAATAATGAAGTAAGTATATTTTAATGTGACCACCAGGTTTGAACCCTTATATGACCATTGGTCAATTTTGACTGTTGGTCAATATAACCATTGGAAACTATACTCTTAACATTATGATCATTGTTTACAAATAGAAATGATAATGGTTAGTTAATATAGAAATAATAGTCGATGGCCTTATCCAATAGAATCATTCCATATGAAGACCATTTTTCAGAGCAAGGGAAGGAGGTAGCATCGCTGGGATTTTCTCTAGACCAAGACCAAGATGAGATTTGACATGTTAAGCTTGAACGTAATTGCCTATAGGATAATTTCAAGTTAGTGGAGATTACCACTCGGGCGATGTTATCCAAGCCACTCCAAGAGTCTATCACCACCACACACCTTACCCTTAGGTCATATGTGGGTGTTATAAGGGGTTATGTGTCACGTACCTAGTTACTTAAAATGTAATCCCTTTGTTTAAATATATTTTTTATTTCATCATTTCAATTTTAAGAATATATTTTCTTAATAAAATATATGTTTAATTGAGATAAATTTGATAAATTGATTTTACAGGTAAAAACTGTACTTTTTAGATATTTCTCATACTTAGAGAATTATTATGGTAAAATAAACATCATTTTTGAATTTCAAATGTCAAAATTAATCTAGGGTGAATTTTTAGTATTTTTCTAAGGAGTGTCATATTTTTGATGAATAGTGAAAAATACTACAATTTTAGTTTAAATAATTATTATACTTAAATAATTGATTATATGAAATTCTTTTCAAAAAATGGACAAACATGGTTGCGATCAGTAAGATATTTAGAGCCTGAGAGGATCAACTTATTTTTTTTTGATGAATACTAAATTGAACCTTTGGAATAACAATGTCACCCTTATGAATAGTAATATGACCAATAGAATAGTGACATAACCTAAGGAAGTATAAATATAATTTTGGCATCTTAAATGGTAATATGATATAATTATATCATAGTATAAGTAAATACTTTTTTTTAGAAATTATTAGTTAAGTATTAGTATTTTTATAAAACATAAATGTTTATTTAAAAAATTATAAATAATATAATTATTTAAAATAAAAATCATTTTCATAAAATATATTTCATTTTTTATTCAGAACATCAATATTAGTTTAGGGTGAATTTATGATAATTTTATTAAATACATTAGTTTTTCATGAATAGTAAAAATAGAGTTTTGAGTTTTTTGGTATGTTTAATGACATCATTAATGATGTAATGAATAAGATAAAATGATGGTCAAATATTTTGCATTAAAATATGTTAATACGTGTCCCAATTGGCCAATAACATGGGAAAATACTATGGTCAAGCCCATGGTTTTGTAAATACCACTACTAAGGTGTCCTCAGAAATTAATAAAAAAATAACTCACTTTTGATATAAATACCCACCCATTTATTTATTTTATTTCATTAAAAATTAATAATACATGAATATATGATAGTTTTACCACTAAATGAGTCCTCACACGGTGTACTCAAGCCCCCAAGGTCCCGATATTTGAGTTTTAGGAGTCAGTATTCAAGGTAAGGGAAATCTCAACTCATCTTTTCCTTTCATGTTCTCTTTTTTATGTGGTATGTATGTAAAATTTCCATATCATGTTATTCTGTCCATTTTTTATATCCATTTATTATATTAAGAGTATTTTATGAATTGTATAACCCTTTACCCTCTCTTTTTAATGTTTTCTAAAACCATGTTTCATACCCGTTATGCTGCCGTATTTTTGTCTCAAGATTTCTCTCTTTTTATCAAACAATTTTTTATTTTATTTTGTGTATACCAAAAACTCTTTAATATATATGGTTATTCATATATATGTTAAAATTATCTATTTAATTTTTTTATTAACATACAAGAAACCCACCTTTCTTTTCCGTGCGTTTAAAATGAAAAAATGATCTTGTATTTAAGAACTTTCTAAAACACCATGATTTTGATATGAAACCCGTCTCTTTTACACTACAAGGGTTATTTATGAAATTTTTATTATGATATTTATGGATAAACTTTATTATTAAATATTAAGGGTTAATTCTAACAGTGCTCCAATTCATTGGATAAATAATTTAATATCTACAGATGATAAGTTTTACGATACCTTGATAAATAACCTTGGTAATTTTTATGACACCTCGATGACAAACCTTGGTGATATGCTTATGAATGACTTAATTAAATATTATAGAGGCATTTAAAATTTATTATTCATGTTATTATTATTATTATATGCCTATTTATCATTCCATTATGTATTTCATCAAGTTATTACTGATATTCCTCAAGATCACAAGTAAACTGTTTCACTTGTTTTCCCTTACCGGGCCTTCTGCTCACCCTTTCCTTTGATGTATGTCCACAGGTTATGAGATGCAATAAATAAACCTATTATGAACCTTTAAGGATAATTTAAAGTCTAATATAAGAATTATTTAAGTTTTCATGTATTATGTACCTTATTTACAAGACACTAAACTTTTAAAGATCCTTTGTTTGGAAAATGTAATGAAATGTTATGTAATAAAAAGGTGGGATGCCATAGTTAAGTTAAGTTATAAAATTTTAATTGAAATAAAAATTATTTATCTTCATGATATTATTTTATTTATAATTTTTAGATATTCAATATTTACCTTAAATTCTTATGCAACCCTGAAACAATATTTATTCAACTAATAAAAAAATAAAATAAATGATTTTAACAATATTAAAAGTAATAAAATTTTGGTGAATTATTATTTTAAAATATTTTTTTAGATAAATATAACATATTAGTGATGTTTAAAATTATTATATTCTAGTTAAATTATTTTATTGGTGTATTTGAAGTCAAATTAAATGAATAGTTCCAAAATTGATATTAATGATATTTTATTATAAATAATAATTTATTAAATGATTTAAAATTCATAAAAATATTATATGCATAAAATTTAATGGAATATGGTTTAACATATAAACCATTATCCTTTTAAGTGTCACTTTTTAATTTATGGTAACATTCTTAACCCTTTATTATTGAAATAGTTGTCACCATGGTTAAGGTCAAAAATGGTTAATGAATGGGTTAATAAGAAAGATACATTTTAAAATGAAAAAAAAACTTGTCTAAGTTTCATTTAATGATGTGATTTTTACCCTAACCTCTTATTAATCTAATTAATGTCCATTTGGAAGATTTTTTCTTGACAATGATTTTATTATATTTTAATATTTTATGAAATTCCAAGTGTGTTCTCTTCCTCCCCTATAAATGGACACCACTATTTTTTCTTATTTATAACACTTTGAGAATTATATCTCAACCATATCCTACAAAATACTATTCTAAATTTTTTTATACACATTCTAGATGTTATGGTCTCCCAAAAAGACAAACCCTCGAGTCCTTAATAGGATATCCAAAAGAGTTCTTTCAAAGAAGAGGCAATCGCCTTAACAAACCACTTTCTTTTTAATTCTTCTTTTACATTATCTAAATCAATGATATTTATCATAAAATAATAAATTAAGTATCGTAAATATAATTAAATATTATTATTATTATGAAACCATCATTATACACCATCTTTTCTATCAAATAGGAACTGCAAGTATCGCTCGTGCATACATACGACTTACCATCTTCACGTAGTGATATAATTCATTTTTCATCACCATATTTCATGGTTGGGTATTATAATGTGTTTAATGTTTATATATGATATTTATGACATAATTATTCTTCTATAATGATAATATAATATCCACCTTCTTACCTTACAATCCACTGGAAAATGATAATGCCGCTCCTACTTAAGTGTGGACTACCACCTCTATGAAGCGATGTGATTAATTTTTCATTTACGCTTTACATAGATGGTAATAAAGATGTATTTTATGAATATATATGATTTATATGAAATAATATTTATTATTTAAAGGTGAATTATTATTTAGCTTTATTTATTTTAATCTATTAAAAAGTGGAAACAACGTTTATGCATATGTATGGCCCACCATCTTCATGAACAGTGTAATTTATTTTTTTATATATAATTTTTTGGATGAATATATATATATATATATTGAATATATATGATATTTTTATCATGATTAAAATTATGTATTTTATGGAACCATGATCAAAGTACGAAGACCAAAACTACCGAACCAAAACATACATGAAAAATGAAGTAGTTATCACCCGAAATAATGATTTTAATAATGAATTGTTTATAAATTAGTGATAAAAGGTTATAAGTAAATAATATATGGTATTATATATATGATTATGGTTATATAATATATTTATAATAAATCTATATTTATTATACATTATTTTTTAACACTTATGATGGAAATCAAACCTAAGGTTAGAGTTTTATATTACAATCTCATTATTTATCAGGATTGTTTATGATTATGTTTTGGATGATAAAATATTATTATACACCTCTAAAGAAATTAATGAATTTTCTTATAATATTTTTATTTATTTAGAATATATTTTATCCTTTTATTTTTCTCACTTTATGTACTCACAAAATTGAAATAATTGTTTTTGAGGAAACCCGACTTTATTTGTCTCTTTGATTAAAAAACCTTTTTCTTCCATATCCATGTTTTATAAAAATGTTTTCAAAAATATTAATAATATTCTAATATTATTTGTTAAATTAATTTTTACCCATGATTAATTTTTTTTACAAAAATGGTTTAAATGAAATATTCTTATCGTTTTCCAAATGAGGTAATTTTTGACTTTTTTTACAAAAGTGTGAAAGGAATATTTTATTTTAAATTATACGACATGAAAATAATTTATTAACATCATAACCAATAAATTATTTTAATATCACTTTAAAAATTTATATGTTTATTTTAAAATAACGTTTTTATTTAATATTTGGGAAATTTTTAGTTTTTAAATAAGTGATTTCAAAGGGAAAATTGTATTTTCCTTAGGAAATGTCCCATGTAATCTTTTAAAGAAAATTATCATTTAAGATAAATTATCTGGATATTACTTATTATTTACTATGGATATGATCCAAGGATACCATCCTTATTATTTCTTTGGATGGTTTATGATTATGATGATAGTATGTTTATGAAAGCATTTTCTTTTCTACGGGTTATACTATGAGGAAATTATGAAATGTTTATGAAACCAATTTCTTTTCCACAGGTTAAGATATGATAAAATGTTTATGAAACCTATTTTATTTTCATGGGTTATGATATGATGAATGCTTTATGATATTTTGCAGCACATATATATTATTTTCATTATGTTATGGATGGGCCCAAAATTATATATCCCTCCAATTCATTGGGTATAGATGGATATATCATGTGATAAAAAGAACTGGAATGGGGAGTGAACCAAGTTCATTAAGGAAATATATACACTATAATAGTTATGTGAGTGAACCTTTACTACTATGATGGGTTTAGGAGTGAACCCAATCCACTATGATAGTTTTGTAAGTGATCCATGACTACTAAGAAAATGATTTTCTATAATTATTTGTATGGAAAAAATCTATGTCGTATGCCATTGTTATGATCTTGTGGATCAAGTTATTTGACTAATTTATGATTTATGTTTTATGGAGTACTGATATTTATGACATGATTCAAGATTATGATCTAGGATATGCAGAGTACTATTTATGAATAATTAAGTGCGAGGTGATGTAGATTTATTATGGACCAATTATTTATGTATCCAAGTTTATAAAGATACTAGACCAATACGATTCTAGAGTGGATCATTATGTTATGTAATAAAAATTCATCTATTAAGAAGTAATATCTATATATGAAATGTATGGGAAACTATAGATTTTGTAGTGTGATACTTTGAACCCATTTCTACTGTTAATTTAAAAAGTATACTACCTCCAACCACTGATACTGTTGAGAAAAAAACCTACTACAACTTCAATTTTTCTATCGGTGACTATACTAGGAACCACATGAGTATATCCACCCATGTACCACTAGGATCTATGAATAAAAAACAAATATTGAGAGGATAAGTCTTGATGAAGGCTGAGCATGAACAAAATCCAAGAAGCGTTCTATACGTTGAAGAAAACTAAATCAAAACCAAATTTGTTGGAGAGTGAAGCTCAATAAAAGATTGTTGAGATCTACTATGAAGAACCTAGTCAAGACCAGTTGAATGAAAACTCCAAGTTGAATCGTCGAGACCAAATATCATCGACAAATCCATGGAGAGAGAACCCACTCCATTGATTGTTGGGGACAAAGAACACATTCTATACTCACTGGAAGGATAATTCCATTTCAATTGAACATGAAACCTATCTATCTTGATGCTCCGCACTATGAATCCTGATTGAAGGAAGATGAGCTCAACCAGGTGATAAAGATGGAACTAGAGTTCCATAGATCCATGAAGAGTATGAAACCAAAACTCATCATCAATTCTATATATTTAAAGTACCAAAGCTATAAATAACCTCAACTTACAATTCCATGATGAAATTTCAAGCTCATCGATTAACGAGGAATGAACACCAATACTGATTGAAGTTTCACCAACTATGGGAGACAAATCCAAGCCGATGGTGATATCTAAGGAGGAGAAAAACCAATGATAACTTCATGATACCAAATCCATACTATGAATCCTCTCCATATCTAGCCAAAGTCCAAGCTCAACCTTAAATATTTTGAACTGCATGAGTCCAAGAAAGGAGGCCGATCCGAGAAATTGTGCCTGATGTATTTAGTTTTTTTCCATTATTATATTTGGTAGGTCCATAGTACCTCCTATAAAAACCAATTCCATATTCAAATAAGGTTTCACAATGCATGATCGATGAAAGGCCTCAATGAATTCATACTCGTGAATCAAGCCTCTACACACCGATGTGCACACCTTGATGCTATGATGACTTAGTGTTTGTGAATTACCCAAGTACCAGTGAATAAATCCTCTCAGCCATTTATATACTAAAGGATTGGATAGACACAAGAACTGCCACTTCATCCCCAAATATATCTAATCAGGCCTAGTACCGATGGTGAAGAACCACTGGGATTAAAATATTTATCACATTTACCAGCACATACATTTCCTTAAATGATCAAAAAATAGGGCATAACTCCATCTCCACCCATAAAGAAGCAAAAAACATCACTAAAAATGTTCTCAAAGGCATTCAATTCATGATCATGGGAGTGGAATATTTGAGTTATAGGATTTTAGTGATATCAATCATGACCCTCAGAGATGTACAAATGGAAACCACATAAGGAAGAGATCGCTACTTAGCATAAAAAGAGATATGAATGAAGAGGATTCTTAGTCAATTTAAATATTTTTCCCTTCCCACAATATAAATATTCAGTATCATTCTATCATAGCTAAAATACTCTATTATTTTATTCTACATTTTGGATTCTAATTCATGTTTTTTTTAATTGTACCGAGTTTCTTTTATCCCCCAGTTATTCGTGTTTTTATTCAACATCTATGTTGTGATCATGAATATGATCTCATTAAATACACAACCATGGATAACTAACCTAAGGGATAGGTTCCTTAGGGAGATCATACAAGCACCACAAATCTTTATTCTATAATTTTCTGATTTCTATCCTTGATGCAATAGTAAATTGAAGAGAAGTAGTTTAATAATATTCATTTTTTCTTTCTGATGAGATTTTGTACACTAAAATCTATAAAATATTTTCTCACTCACTTATAGTAGTCTATACTGAATATGATTGGGGTACTATACACTAAGGGATGAATAACATATGATGAAGTTGGGTGTGGAGATAGTGAATACCTCAATTGATTGTGTTCACTACCTCTTCACTGTAGAGGAGGTAAAACTAGATGTAAAAGGAGATATATATTATATGTGTATTCAGAACCAAAAAATAGATAGAAAAGATCAATTAAGTAATGATACTTATTTGGTTGTTGGATGATAATGAATTTAGATAATGAATAACTTATTTGATCTACTCTGGAATCCAACCCCTTTCACCATGACTTGTTGTGTTTTCTAATTCCCTCATTTTCAATATATAAAATTAAAAACTCAAAAAATATATCTCTTATTACTTTCAAAATTAAGAAAAAAATTTACTAGTGATAGGATAGTGAAACTCCCATGCCACACTCTTTTGAGAGACAAACCTAGTCAAGCATTATGCTACATTAAGAATTGAATAAAATTTTTGTTTAATCATGGACCTTGACAATAATGCAATAAAATTTACACCATTAATGGAGAGTAAGGTCAGATATTTATAGTTTTTTTTAACTTTGTAAATATATTTTTTATTTTTAAATTAAAAAATACAGCAAAAATAATAGATCATCATTCACTATCACAAAGGGTTGAAGTACTTCTATCTATTCTCAAAATAACACATAATAATGTTATATGTGAACATATTGATGAAATGATAGACCTATATGATGGAATATTTTTGGATTATCATAAATTTAATACTAAAGAGGAAAAATAGTGGATCATGAACTGAAACCTAAACCCAAACATATGAAAAAAAATTACTAGTGCTGTAATTACTAAAAGATCCTACTCTCTCACACAATTTTAAGATGATACTTAAGGTACTACATGTGTAATAAGACATAACATCTGAACAACTTGAGGGGGATCCCCGAATTCTTGATTCTTTCACTTTTAATTATTTTCAAATTTAGTTTGAATTTTCCCCCCATTATTTTAATGATATAGATTCATCGCTATTAGAGTATTCTTTAGAGGGAGATAAATATAATTTTGACTCTTTTTAACTTGATATCATACAAGGTGAACTCTCTTATGGGATAATGTGTCTTAATGCTATAGAGTTTGCTATATTATTGGATTACCTTGTTGAATAAGAGGAATATTCCCCTTAAAAATAAAATGAACATCAAATAGATGTCATAAAAGTATATAATAAGATCCTAGTAGTCTTTAATAAAGAAAAAGAAGTTCAAGATTTTACAGATGAAAGAGATAATTTTTATTTCAACACAACCTGTTTTAATCTTATACAATGTGAAAAATTTATTGATTATAATTTTGATGAATGTTATAAAGAAACATTATTAGAGCTACCATTGGATTAAGATACCATAATAAATGTGAAAGAGTCTAAGGAAACCCCATACATTCTCTTCCCCCCCACTTTATCAGATACACTACATTGATTAGGGGGAAGACATGCACAACTCTATCAAAAGGGACCTCTAGAAAGAAGTAAAACTAAAAATCTTTAGAAGGAACCATATAGTGTGGTAAAAATCACATAAAACCCATAATATGATGGATTATAGATGAACACCAAACTATCTTGTTGTGGATATTCTAAATAAAACCCATCTTGGGTGATATACCCCAAGAATCACCCCATTCTCTCTCTTTTTCTATTTTATTTTGTTCAAAATTACTAATTTTTAGTTTGTTTCTATAGGTTTACTAAATTTTATAACACCTAGGATAATAGTTTAGGATGTTTAAAAATAAAACAATGGGGAATACCCACTCAAACCTGCTAGAAAAATAACACCAGGTTGTGTATATTATTTTACATTGTTTAATCACTGCTAATTTGGTGAATTCTACTGAAACTTAAGTAAACTATTTTGAACAAGTGTGGGGGAATAAATTAAATACTATTTGATTAATTTATAATTTTTTAGGAACCATTTTAAAATTTATAAATAAAAATATGTTTACTATTTTAGTATGTTATAGTGAGTCTATTTTTTAAAATAATAAAAATAAAAAAAGTAAAAAAAAACATAATTTTTTTTTTCTAATTTTAAATTATGTACATATGTATTTGTATAGTCTCTATTTTGTATTTTTTTCATTTATGAAGATAAATACTATCATACCTAGTTTAAACACCATGCTAGTTTTTGAGTAATTAATTGGTTCTTAAATTGCAAGAGTTAAATGATTATTGAGTGAATTTGTCACTACTTTCATGGATAACTCGGTCTTAGAACTAGGAAAGGGAATGAGAATGAAAGGATTTATGTGGAATAAAAAATATAACATGAGGTCACCATAATTTTGAACTTAATTCAAGGTAGCATGGTCATTATTAAAAGGAACATATTAGGGAGTTTACTTAATTTTTTTTGATAAAAGTCCTTTGAACATGAAGTAAAATGGAAAATTTGGATCCCATAGTGAATATTTGAAACAATGGAACTAGGTGTGTGAGTTTAAGCCCCACCAATCTCTCTCTCTATATATTTAATAAGATAATTTCCACAATACCTCATATATAAATGGATGGGATTTTTTTAAAAAATGTACAAGTTTTTAATAGTAAAAAAAATTCATTTAGGTGATGGTAATAATGGACATGGATAAAGAAGGGAGAAATTGACTTATAGTGAATTAATTTGACCAGTATCAATAAATTAGAATATTTTACTTTGGTTTAAGAAACATAGGACAGAGGGATAAATAGAAGTGATTATTTTTAAGTCTTTGAATCCACTTAAATATAATTTGATCCACTCCAGGACTTCAAACTCTCATTTGAATTGAAATAGGATAGTGATTTTATTCATAGATGAATCATGATGATTTTTATAATGGATTAATATGTATTTACTTTAATTGATTTTTTTATATTTAGGCATAGTGAATCTCTTTGTTTTTATTTTGAAAATGGAATTCAATGATAAATTTTCTAGGATTTCAATAGTTCAAGCGCGGGGGAGTGACGAGAGACGAAAATATCAAAATTTTTGTGTATATTTCAATGAAAATTACACCACTATTAATCTAATTTCTGGGTAAATTTATGTTTTTTGTATTTTTTGAGAATATTTATATTTATGAAAATTGGATTTAAATTATGATTTTTATTGATTTATTCATTTTTGGAGATAATAAAAAAATCTATACATTTATTTTGTGGAAAATTGATATTGATTTAGACTTTGATTTTAAAACGTGAATTTAAAATTATTTGATTTGATTACAAATATAATTAAATGTTTAAAGTATTTTTTATAGTTTGAATGTTTTAATCATTTTTTAATCAATTAACAATGTATACCTTGATTTTTTTTAAAAATGTTATTTTTTAATCTGGAAATGACAATATGGAATTTTTAAATTTTTTTTAAGTATACACTAAAAAATAATTGAGTTTTTCAAAGTATGATTTTAAAGGGATTAATTAAAAAATGAATTTTACATTGATCTATAATTTAATTATGCAAAGGAATTAAACCTTGATTTTTTTATTTTTAAAAATTAATTTAGATAAATGCCTACTCTAAAGAAATGTTTGTTTTATGAATTGTAAATGAATGTGATGAACTATTTGTGACTGAGGTAGGCTTCTGTTAGAGGAACTCCACTACTACTATCAGAAGATTGGAATGTACTTCTATTGGCCTATCTAACATTGGAAAAATTATGCTATCAGTATAATTCTCTATTTTCTTTAGTTCCTACTTGATTATACTATTAGTACCCCCACTACTACCATTAGTATTATTTTTTCCACCACTACTGCTACCACCATAATAAAAAAACTACACTAGTTCCCTATTTTTCTACTACCAGTATACTTCTATTACCCTTATATATATTCCCCTATTATATTTTCATGGTGTGCCATCATGAACCTATTTCTATCATAAGTTTAAAAAGTATACTACCACTTTCTACTTCTACCATTGAGAAATAAACCTTGATACCGCCCCCATTTTTCGACCAATGATAGTAGTAGGCACCACCTGAGAAGATACACCCCCACACAATCGGGAACACAAATTAAAAAACCAAGACTAAGAGGATGAATTTTGATTCAGTCTTAGCATGAACCAAATCCGAGTAGGGTTTGATGCATTGAAGGAAACTGAATCGAATCCAAAATTATTGGTGAGAGCAGTGCCATCCAAGATTGACGATATCACCCATGAAGAACCCATGAAAGACCAATTTAAAGCCAAATAAAAGATAAAACACTAAGATTGAAGATTTTTAATGACACCATGCAGAGAAAACCGACTCTGATGCTTGTTGAGGATGAAGAAATTATGTTTTTCTCACCAAAAAGAGGATATCATGTCGATTGAACCCAAAGATGAGCCATGTTGATGCTCAACATGCTGAATCCCGATTGAAGGAATCTAAGATAGAATATGTGCTAAATATTACAATGAATCTCTATAGACCCATGAATAAGAATAAACTAAATATCACCATCAATGATGGATCTAAGAAGGAATGAAGTATTTAATAACCTTGAACTTTGATGCCATGAAAAACTTTTTATCTCATTGGTTGATGAGGAATTAACACCAACACTGATGTAAGTTTCACCAACTGAGGGAGATGAAGAAAAGCCTATAGTATAGTCCGAAGAGAATATGAACTTGTGATCACTGCCAAATACCAGAGACATACTAGTATGCCTCATGAAATCTGACTGAATCCCAAGATTATCCTTGAAGATTTGAAACCACAAAAGTCTTATCAAGGAGACCAATCCAAGAAATTAAACCTGATGTATCTATTTATGTTTTACCTTTTTAGGTTTGATGAGGTCATGGATAAAAATCCCATGGATTTGTGGTTGGGTTTGGGAAACCTTAAATATCCCATGGTTCTTGGTGGGTTTGGGTTGTTGTATTTATTAAAACCCTTTATTGAGGTGTTCATTAGTTTTGATCATGTCCGATCTGATTTGTATAGACTTATATATCATGGAAGAAAGTTTCTTGATGCTAGAAAGTGGTTTTGACAAGGGATAAAAGTCAGATGAATTGGTTCTGAATGATTTTTAGTGAATTCTAGAATTTCGTAGATTCACATAGCCAAATTTGTGAAGTAATGATTCAGGTAGCCATTTCATGTAGCCGATTCACATAGTCATTTATACTACGTAGGAAATCTATGTAGACAATATGATCCACATAACCAATTCAATGATGTAGAAAAATCACATATATGAATTGATTCATGTAGTCAATTATGAAATGTAGTTGAGTTGATTCACATAGACGATTGTGTGATGTAGCCAAATCGATTCAAGTAGTCTATTGTGTGACATAGCTAATTGAAAAAAAAAACATTATCGATTTGGATTTTTTGCTACCTATAGATTGGAATTATGCAAGTTTTTGTAATTTGAATATTTTGAGGAGAAATTATTTTTAAAGATACTTGGATGGTTTTTAATGCTTCCATAACCATAGGATTTAGTTATTAATCTATGATTCAATCATGTTTTTAAGGAGTATTTAAAATGTGGCCAATTATTTCCTATCGACCATTCAAGGTTCTAATGCTCTGCTAATGTGTATAGCATCACTCGGGTCGAATCCTCGGTGATGATACTTTTTAATAGTCGATTGTTTTTAGTTTATTGTATTCTGATTGGGGGGGGGGTGGTTTGTTTACATATCTTAATTAAAATGATTTATTGACTTAGAAATTTAATAAATATTGGGGTGAGTTCATTATTATGGAGTTAATCTTGTGATATCCTTGAACTTTTCTTTATATTGCATTAAATTAACACCTACTTCACAAGATGACGTTGATCGAAATTCCCAAGTGTTAAGGCTTTAATCCAAGCCTTAACTTAACTAGGATTTTAATATCAATCATTAATTGATTGTGGTAGTGTATTTATGGTTCCAATAATCCATGTAATCCATACGTTAAACAAAATATGTCATTAATCCATGACATGTTAAGTCCAACATACACAATGTTAAATTAAAGAATACTCATCGAGGAAAAGATCTCAATCACTTAACATCTCTAAATAATAACTCAACCCAATGGTAGATTTAATCAACCATTAATATGGTTATTAATCTGGTAAAATATGTTTATGGTGATGAATTATAAATAGAACATAAATAACGGGATGAGAAAAGAGTTGTGCGTCGAACACACACACATGAAGGGTGATGAGAATTAAAAAAAGACTTTAGATTGAATGAGAAACCAAAAGAAGAGATTGATTTTTAACATGATTTAAGAAATTTAAAGAATATTAGTATTTAAAAACATAGGGTAGATGATAATAAGATTTAATGGGAAAGTTACTTGCATTAAAACAGAATTACAAAACAAATAATTACAATATTACAACAAAGAAGAACACAAAAGAACATGAAAACAAAGAGAGGAGGAAGGGTATCTTAAGTGAAAACTTGAGTATGGAAGGTCCTACCAAGACTTTTAAAAATATTTTTTCATTCCAATGTATGATCCTATCTTCTTAAATTCCAACCACATGCAAGGAGAAGAGGGGGTTGTATTTATAGCTCAAGGAGGTGGACTGCTTGCATTCCAAATCCGACACTCCATTTTCATCACTAATTTGGACATAAATAAAATTGAATATCGAGATATTATCTTCATCCAAGTTGTATATATTAATGTTTACTGTCATCCCTAAAAATTGGGTGGCCATTGGACTTTTGGAGCCAAAGATATGGCTATTTTACTAAATAGTTTTCTCCTGTCCATTTTTATCAACACATTTTCAAAGTCTAAAATGTGAATGGGTTTTTGGATAGGAATATTCCCTAAAATAAAAATAATTTATTCTAAATTTTTTCCCTCCCATATCTTAGCTTTCACACTGAAACATCCCATCCTGATTTTATGAGGAAATCAGGAGAAAATTCTTGAATAGTGTCTTGATTTTAATTCCTATCCAGAATGGTGGGCTGGACTTCAAAGCTTCATTTGGGCCCTTTATTTTTAGATTTGGGCCTTGAACTTTTCACTAATGACCCCTTGAATTGTTACCTGAACTTTGGAGGAGACTAAAGGAATTTGGAATTTATGATTGAGCCCAAAAATTCAATCTTCATGGATGGTCCAATTTCTTCACAGATTTTGTGGGCCTTCTTGTGTGGTCTATATGGCCCTTCAAATGGAAAAATTGGACAATTATGCCTTATAATGATATGTGGTAAATTTAATAAGGAATCCTAAAAAATAATAACCACACTATTTAGATTAGTATAATGATATTTATTATTAAAACAATAAACTAACTTGAATGTGGATGAATTCAAATAATGCTCAAAAATTATATTTAATATTTAAACATTAATATTTTACACAAATTATGAACATTTCATATAAAATCATTAAAGGTATTATATAAAAATTTATTAAAATATTAATAACATCAACTCCCCCAAACTTAGGTTTGTGCATGTCCTCATGTGAAACAAATATAAAAAAACATTATAAAATCATTCTCACTCGCCAAAAAATATTAACATTTTGTTTTCCCCAATCAGGGGAGGTTTAGATCGTTTCACTCTTCCGTATTGAATTCCACCACAAACTGTTACAGAAAAAATGTTCCAAAAACAATTCATTTTTCATGCTCAAATTTATAAATGGAAAATGTGGACACTCAAAAATCACACCTATTAATGGAGGTTCACTCTTTCACCAACCAAAAGTGAAAATCTTAGAGTTTGAAAGAGCTCTCAGCTTCCATTACCTATCCTAAAGTACACAACAATCAAGAGGTATTTTTAAGGGGTTTTAATGTGTCTATGGGATGGTAGGAATCTGGAATTCAAAAGAGTATAAAGAGGGGTAAAACATCAACATGGAAAAAGAAATGCACAATATTTTTGAAATAAAACATGGAAAGAAATGGAAAAAAATATTTACAAGAGAAAAATTGTGTGAATCAAGACACAAAAGTGGAAGAAAATTTAAAGGAAATGAGAAGATGCAATATTTAAAAAACACAAAACTTCTATCAATGACATAAGAATATATAATGCAAGTGTTATTTTTTTTCTTTTCATTTTTTTTTTATTTTTTTCGAAAGTTGAACTTGAAAAAGATCTCACACTCATATCCCAAACCATGATTTATATCCTAATGACACTAATTGTAATAGGTATAACAAGATCAAAGGTTGATTAAGAGTTATTTTCTACCCACCCAAGACATAACCCATTCTTTTATTTGTCTTTTTATTTTTTGATTTTATTTTTTGATTTTTTTGAACACTTGTTAATAAAATTTTAACCATATGTCATAAACATATATACATTCCCAAAACTCACTGAATGAAAACCTCTCCCCCATAATAAAATGTATGCTTTCCCTCAAGCATATGATAACATGTTGAAAATCAATAAAAGGGAACCCAAAATGAAATCCATTCCCCCACACTTAAATTTAAATAAATAATGCACTAAAAATCCACGTAGATATTGGGTGGGATAACGTATTGGGCTTGTAATGTGCCTATAAAAGAAAAGTTTTACATAGGCTTATAGGGGATTTCAAAAGTAGGATTAATGTAAGGGTAATGGGAGTCTATTTGGCTATTGTGATTATCATGAGGTTTAGAAAATGCCTCTATCATATTAATGCACACAAAAGTAGGAAATTCTGATCAAAGGTACACAAACTCAAGACTCACAATCAGGGGTGAAAAACACACATTTTGAAAAGATGGCTATAGGTGACCTTGGAATGAAAGTTAATTTTGTTCCTCACGGTTGGGGAAAATAATTTTCCCAATCAAAAATTGAGCATTCAAAATTTATTGGTTTTGAAAAAATATTCCTTATCCAAATATATGATGAAAACATAACATTTTTTAGATGAAACCATGTCTTTGGAATCCCCAAAATCGTTGGATAAAATTTCAAAACTAGATGGTGAGTAAGTATGAATCTTTTGGTTTTTTTTTCATTTATTTATTTATTTTTTAGTTTTTTAGTATTTTTAGTTTTTTTATAAAGACACAGCCACACAAAAGATTAAATAAAAACTGTGATGAGGAAAGTGGTAAAAAAAATTAAATTTAGGGGAAGAAGAAGAAAGAGGGAGAGCGTGGAAGAGATAGAGAGAGAGTTAAAGAGAAAGCGATTCCCCCTGGTTTGGATTTGGTGGGTTGTCGTCCCCATCCAGTGGTGGGTCGGTGGAAGTTTTGGATCTGATGGAAGTGGAGGTGGTTCCTGGGATGTGTATCCTATCATGGTGATTCTTTAATTGATGTCCATTAACCGTGAATGTCCTTTTGGAAGAGGGGTCTTGTACTTACACTACACCAAATTGGTAAACATGAGAAACAATAAAATGACATTCCCAATGAGAATTAAGCTTACCTGGGTGAAAAATAAATTGAGAGTTGAAAAGAAATACCTTTTCACCTTCATGTAATAACTTTCTTAGGATGTGTTTGTCATGAAGTACCTTATAATTTTCTTTGTATAGATTGGAATTCTCATAGGATTCAAGTCGAAGCTCCTCCCGTTCAACCAATTGCAAAAATCCTTCTTCACCATCAAAATTATAGGTTTTTATAGCCCAAAAAGACTTATGTTGTATTTCAACTAGAAAATGACATGCTTTACCAAAAACTAGCCTAAAAAGAGACATCTTAATGGGTATTTTATAGGTAGTTCGATAAGCCCAAAGTGCTTCACCAAGTCTTTCAGGAAAATCTTTTCTAGTGGGCTTAACAATTCTCTCAAGCACTTTTTCACTTCTCTATTAGAAAGTTCAACCATGCCATTTGTTTGGGGGTGATATTCAGTTGAAGTTTTATATACCACCCCATCCTTTTTCAAAAGATATTCCACGGTTCTATTATAAAAATGGGTTCCTAAGTCACTTATCAAGGCACGTGGTGTTCCAAATTGGTGGAAGATGTGTGTATTTAGAAACTCACTAACAGTATATCAATCATCTTTTCTAGTGGGTTTAGACTCAACCCACCTACAAACATAATCAACTACGAGAAGAATGTATGAGAATCCATTGGAAGGGGGGAAGGGTCCCATGAAATCGATTCCCCAAACATCGAATATTTTAGAGAAAATTAAAGGCTTTTGGGGCATTTCATTTCTCTTTGAAATTGTGCCAAACTTTTGTCAAGTGGGACATGATTAACAAAACTCATGTGAGTCCTTGAAGAGTGAAGGCTAAAAGAATCCAGATTCTAGGACCTTTTGGGAGGTCATTTGTGGTCAAAAGTGCCCACCACCAGGCATTTATTGATAGAATTCTAAGATAGAAGAATGTTCATTTTCATCAACACATATCATAATTACCATATCTTCCCTAGTTTTCTAAATTTTATTTTCTTCCCAAAATAGTATTTTGAATCACTTTTCAACTTCATTTTTTTTCATTTTGATTTTTTTTAGGAAAAACACCAGAAACCAAGTAATTTACAATTGGGGCATACCATGGTATTTTTGGAGTGAGAGATGAAAAGTGATCAGTGGGGAATTTAAGATAAATTATTTCTGAATGAGAATAATTAGAAATTCTACTCAAGTGATCAACTATAGGTTTTTCTTTTCCTGGCCTATCTTTGATTTCAAGGTTAAACCCTTAGAGCATTAGGATACATCTTATTAGACTCAGTTTGGAATCACTTTTCTTGAGTAAGATCATTATAGCATAATGGTCTGTGAAGATGATGATTTTGGCACCTAAGAGATAGGGCCGGAATTTATCTAAAGCAAAAACCACTGCTAAAAGTTCCTATTTAGTGACAGTGTAGTGAGATTGATTTTCATCCAAAGTTTTTGAGGCATAATTTATGACATGAGGAATATTTTCTCTTATTTGACCTAGAACAACCCCAATATCTCTATCAGAAGAATAACACATCAACTCAAAGGGTAAGGACCAATCTAGGGGTCAGATTATCAGGGAAGATGTAAGATCAGTTTTTAGTTCAATGAAGGATCTCTTTAAAACCTCATCGAAATGGAAAGTGACATCATTTTGGAGAAACCGAGTGAGTGGGAGGGAAATACTACTAAATTTATGGATGGATCGCCGATAGAAACCAGCATGACCGAGGAATGAATATATATCTCGAACAGAGGTGGGTTTTGGAAGTGATTAGATCAATTCAATTTTGGTAGGATAAACTTCAATACCCTCTTGTGAAACTATTTTCCCTAGAAAAATCCCATTTTCAACCATGAAGTGAAATTTTTAAAAATTTAACACAAGGTTACACTTGACACACTTTTTAAGGACTAGAGAGAGTGAATTCAAGCAAGATTCAAATGACTCACCATAAATGGTAAAGTCATCCATGAATACTTCCATGTAGTGTTCAATGAATTCAGAAAAGATACTCATCATACACCTCTGTAATGTTGTAGGAGCATTGAAAATGCCAAAAGGCATTCTCCTATATTCATATGTTCTAAAGGTGCAAGTGAAAGTAGTATTTTCTTGGTCTTGAGGTGCGATTGGGATTTGGAAGTAGCTGGTGTATCCATCAAGAAAGTAATAGTGTGACTTTTCATATAATATTTCTAGAATCTGATCAAGGTATGGAAGAGGTTAGTGATCTTTTTGTGTTTCAACATTCAATTTTTAGTAATTAATGCACACACACAATTTGTTCTTCACTCAATTTGGTACTACCTCCCCATGTTTATTTGTGACAAAAGTTATCCCACCCTTATTAGGTACAACTTTAATTGGAATAAACTATTCACTATCAGAAATTGTGTAGATAATACCAGCTTGAAGAAGCTTGGTGATCTCCTCCCTAACTACCTCAAGTATGAGTGGATTGAGTCTTCTTTGTGGTTCCCTAATTGGTTTGGATGATTCCTCAAGATGAATGTGAGTCATGAAAAGGGAAGGGTTGATTCCTCGTATGTCATATAGGGTCCAACCTAAGGCCTTTTTGTTTTCCTCTAACACCTGAAAAAGTTTTGAATCCTCGGTTTTCATAAGTGAAGTAGAGATAATGATAGGATAAGAGTGGTCATGGAAAAGGATTGCATATTTTAGGTGTTCAGGAAGAGGTTTTAGATCAGTATCATCTCTCATTTATGGGTTAGACAACTCAGGAATGAAGGAAGGGATTTTAGTTGTTTTAGATTCATTTTTACTAATACTGTCCAAGGTGGAGAGGTAGAAATTAGAGTTGACGTGAGATTAAAGAGAGTTTTCAAGATCCTCTATATTGATAGAGTCTATGAATGAGATGTCCACATCAACTTCACCATTTATGACTTTGTTAATCATGGTGCATTTTTCACAAGATCCTTTATCACTATAACATGATGAACATGATGGATTGGGGTTCAATTGACTCTTAGAAGTGTCCTCAGAAGCATGGATTGAGAATGAAGAGTGATCCTCATATGGGTATCACAAGGATTGGAAAATGTTGAACTTGACCAGTTGGTCACCAAATTCCATGGATAATATTCCTAAATGGACATCAATATTGGTTCTCACTGTCATTAAGAATGGAATTCCTAAAATTAGGGGAGATTGAGAAGAGTTCATCTCACCTTCCATGTGAAGGACATAGAAATCAGCAGGTAAAATAAGATCATTCACACGAACAAGTACAACCTTGATTATAACCTCAGGACTAGCAATGATTCGATTTTCCAATTGAATGAAAACACCCATTGGATGTAAGGTACCTATACCAAGGTTGGAGAAGATGTATTTGGTCATGAAATTAATTGATGCTCCTAGGTTTATGAGCGCATCATCTAAGTTGGAACTTCCAATTTGGTATGGAACTGTAAAGGTCCCAGGATCTTTTCAATTTATGGGAATAGACTACCGGGTGGAACCATTTTTGAAGTTCCTAAGTTTCCTCTTATGGGTGCACAATTCCTTAATAAACTTTGCGTACTTAGGGATTTGTTTTATGGAATCTAACAGGGGAATTTTGACTTCAACACGTCTAAACATGTCAAGCATTTCAGGATTGGGTTCAAAAGACTTCCTTGGTTTAGAAACATCTTGAGGAAAAGGAATTGGATTCCTAAGTGGAATTAAAGGAGGTGAGGGAATGGCTTCAAGTTCATTTTCATGTTTCTTTTTCGTTTTATTTTCTAGGTTAACATTCAAAGGGGGGTTGGAGGACTTATCTTGAGGCATAGAAATTTACTTCCCTGATCTAAGTAAAATTTCACTTACATTACCCTTGGGGTTGGGTAATGGTTGAGTTGGGAGTTGAGATGAATTTTATTGTGTTACTGGATCAGGTAGGATGAAAGTTTACCAATTTGTGTTTCAATATTTTTAAGGTTGGAATATGTGAAGGAGGAAAGATCTTCCACTGCATTTTCCCATGGTTGTTTGGAAGAATAGGCTCATCTTGAATTAGGATTACCTTGATTTTGGTTTTTGGGAAAAAGATTATATTGGTTTGGGAATTGGGTAGGATAACTAGGATAGTGGAATCCGGGATGAGGATTGTTACTTTGAGGTTGAGGAACAAAATGATAATTTTATGGAAGTTACCACCACCTCGAACATATTGGAATTGGTTTCGGTTTTGAGGAGTGAATTGAGAGGGATGATAAATGGTATTACCATACCTCAAGCCTTGGTTTAAGGTAGAATAGAAGGGCTCAGAGTGGGTTTGGTTGAAGTTTCTAACAAACTGACTTGATTGTTGAGGGTTGGGGTTCCACTGAGCATATTCTGCATTGAGCTCTATTGGTTCGGATGAATCTGATTGATCCTATTGAAGTTGTAGACATGGTTCTTTTGGATTAGATGGGGAGCTTCAGATTTCACAGTTCTTGATAGGTCCAGGGAATAGAGATTGTGGAGAAGATGAGGTTGGGTCTTGGATACTATAACTAGTTATCACACAAGACTTCTAAGTTCACTCATCCACTCTGTCATCTTATTCGGCTCTATCGATTGACTATCTTGGGCTTGTTTGACTTGAGAATGTGCTCGAGTATGGAATTTTTGTGTGTTTGCAGCCATGTTGCCTGTGAGATCTCTTCCAGCTACATGAGTTTTATTAACAAGAGCACCACCACTTGCGGCATCAATGAGTGTTCTCTCCATAGCCAATAACCCCTCATACAAGTATTAGTTCAAGAGTTGTTCAGGGATTTGATGATTTGGATAGGTTTCCATAATATTTTTGAACCTCTACCAATACTCATAGAGTGATTCATTTGGGAATTGATGAATACCACTTATTTCCTTTCAGATAGAAGCAATACGAGAAGAAAGAAAGAATTTCTCTAAGAAGAGTTGGTTCATGTCATTCCATGTGGTTATGGAACCAAGAGGAAGGTAGTAAAACCATGACTTGGAAGAGTCAACTAAGGAAAAAGGGAATGCTCAAAGTTTTATTTGTTCCTCAGAAACCCCTTAAGGCTTCATGTTATATCACACCACTTTGAACTCTTTAAGATGAAGATGCGGATCCTCACCGGTTAGCCTGTGGAAATGAGGTAGAAGATGTATCAAACCCAATTTAAGTTTGAATTTGGCCTATATGTTTGGATATTGAATACCAAGGGGTTAGTAATTCATATTAGGGGTAGAAATATCTTTAAGTGTTTATTCCATAGGATTATCCATATCTAATTCAATTGGTTGGACAAGGATTCGTTCTTGAATTATTTGATTATCCCTAATGTTCCTCCTAAGTTTGCGAATTGTTCGTTCAAATTATAGGTCAAACAAATCTGAGGGATTGTTTGGAAGGCTACAAGGAATTCAAAGCGATTTTTGAAGAAAGAGGAAGACATGTTTTTTTTTTCATTTATGATTTTTATGAGAAGGCTGGTTTTTCTTTTTGTTTTTTTTCAATTTTTTTAAAATTTTGTTTTTTTGTTTTTTTTACAATAACCAAAAACTAACGACCACATAATTGAACCATCCCTGACAAAGGTAACATTTGGAAGTGCAGATGATTATCTTCTATCGACCGTTCAAGTTTCTGATGCTCTGCTAATGTTTATAGCAGCACTCGGGTCGAATCCTCAATGATGATACTTTTTAATAGTCGATTGTTTTTAGTTGATTGTATTTTGATTGGGGGGGAGGGGGTTTGTTTTCAGAGCTTAATTTAAATTATTGATTAATTTAACAATTTAATAAATATTTGGGTGAGTTCATTATTAGGGAGTTAATCTTTTGATATCCTTGAATTTTGCTTTATATTTCATTAAATTAACACCCACTTCACAAGATGACATTGGTCAGAATTACCAAGTGTTAAGGCTTTAATACAAGACTTAACTTAACTAGGATTATAATATCAATCAGTACTTGATTGTAGTAGTGTATTTATGGTTACAATAATCCATGTAATCCATACGTTAAACAAAACATGTCATTAATCCATGACATGTTAAGTCCAACATACACAATGTTAAATTAAAGAGTACTTATCGAGCAAAAGCTCTCAATCGCTTAACATCTATAAATAATAACTCACCCAAATGGTAGATTTACTCAGCAATTAATATGGTTATTAATATGGTAAAATATTTTTATGGTGATGAATTATAAATAGAACATAAAGAATGGGATAAGAAAAGAGTTGTGCGTCGAACACACACACATGAAGGGTGATGAGAATTAAAAACAAACATTAGATTGAATGAGAAACCGAAAGAAGAGATTGATTTTTAACATGATTTAAGAAATTTAAAGAAAATTAATATTTCAAAATATAGGGTAGATGATAATAAGAGTTAATGGGAAAGTTACTTTCATTAAAACCGAATTACAAAACAAAGACTTACAAGATTACAACAAAGAAGAACACAAAAGAACATAAAAAAAGAGAGAAGGAAGGGTATCTCAAGTAAAAACTTGAGTATGGAAGGTCCTTCTAAGAATTTTTAAAGGATTTGGTCGTGTCAATGTATGATCCTCTCTTATTAAATTCCAACCACATGGAAGGATAAGAGGGTGTTGTATTTATAGACCAAGGAGATGGACTGTTTGCATTCCAAATCTTCCCCTCCACTTGCATCGCCAATTTGGACATCCAGACAGCTGAATCTAGAGATATTATCTTCTTAAAAGTTGTGTATATTGATGTTTAATTTCGTCCCTAAAAATTGGGAGGCCATTGAACTTTTGGAACCAAAGATATGGCTATTTTACTAAACAATTTACACTTATCCATTTTTATCAACACTTTTTTGAAGGCTGAAATGTGAATGGGTTTTTGAATAGTAATATACCCTAAAATAAAAATAATTTATTCTAAAAAGTTGGCCGACCATATATTATATTTCAACCTGAAAAATAATAGCATGATTTTAGGAGTAAATCATGAGAAAATTCATGAATAGTGTCCTGGTTTTAATTCCCATCCAGAATGGTGGGATGGACTTCAAATCTTCATTTGGGCCCCTTGTTTTTGGATTTGGGACTTGAAATTTTTATTCAAGACTCCTTGAATTTTTACCTGAATGTTGAATGATACTAAAGGAATTTTTAATTCCTGATTGAGCCTAGTAATTCAATCTTCATGGCTGGTCCAATTTCTTCACAGATTTTGTAATCCTTCTTGTGTGGTCCATATGTCCCTTCAAATGATAGAATTGGCCAATGATTCCTTCTAATGATATGTGGAAAACTGAATAAGGAATCATAAAAAATAAGAACCACACAATTTTGATTAGTATAGTAATAGTTATTATTAAAACAGTAAACTAACTTGAATCTAGATGAATTAAAATAATGCTGAAAAATTATATTTAATATTTAAACATTAATATTTCACAAAAATTATTCAAATTTTATATAAAATAAGTAAAGGGAGTATATAAAAAGTTATAAAATATTAATAACATCAAGTATGAAGTGATTATTTAGGATAATTAAATGGTGATTTATTTACCATATAAAAAGGGAAAATTTGGGCCATGATTCAATTGAAATTTTTGAATTTAGTTATGGAGATCATGGGGTAATTATGAATACACGTTCTTCTTAATTGTAGTATATAAAATAAAAGGAAGTGTTGTGTAGTAGTGAGACAATTATTTATGAGTTTTTCTACTTTGTAATAAAAGGAAGAAGAAGAAGAGTTTGAAGATGTGGTTGGATATTCAGTGATCAAAATATAATGAATCTAGTGGATTCATGGATTTTTATTTGAGTATAATAATATTTTTGCAGCATAATTAAATTCCACAATATGATAAATTCTTCCTTTTGTATCCCTAAGGATCATGGAAGTGGATCCTTATTCTTTATTGCAGAAGAAACCTAGTTTATTTAGTGATCTTATTCATCTTGTATTAATTTTTTGTAGTGAATCTTAAAGATATAATGTTGTGTGCGACTCCTAAAATGTGTGGTGTGGTTCTGTATGAATTCTTATAAGTGTAAATAACTTGTTCTTATAGTGAAGAGAATCTGTGGTTGTGGGGTTGGATAACTACCTATGATAAGGAGTAGGATTTCACATTGGATTTGAACCTTGTAAACTTTTTGTGTTCCTTGATCTTTCATTTTACAAATGATTATGTGAGCCTGATTTATTTATTTTTTGAGTGGATCATACTCAGAAAATACACAATTGTTTATTTCTATTTAAAATAAATTTTAAAAACCACCCTCTGTAGATTTAACCCCCACTTCGCAGTAGAGGAAACTGATCCTTCCAGACACTTCAATTGGTATCAGAGTGTGGCATCCACTATATAATAAAATAAATTATCTTTTGAGAATAAATAATATTAATTCAATAAATATTAGGGGTGTACCGACATTAAATGGAAATAATTATCATAGTTGGAAGAATGAAATATTGCCTTATCTTTTATCTATTAGACTATAAGTTCATGATACCACTACAATGGAATTTCTACCCTTTATAAATAGTGGTTAGATGATGTTTTCTAATAAGAGGATTATAAAAGTGTATATAAAAGAAAAAAAATATATCATCATGTCATTATCAAAGAAATAATACACAAAAGTTATGGGACTACAAACTATAAAATAAATCTGAGATAAGTTGGAGAAAATTTATAAAGGCAATGTGAAAGTCGTAGAGGAAAAGCTATAGATACAGAGAAACAAATTTGAAGACATTAAAATGGAAGAATATGAATGATTTGATGATTTATTTACCTGAGTAAATGAAACCATCAGTAATATTCAAGGCTTTGGTAAGAAATATGATAATTATAAAATTGTGAATTATTTGATGAGAAATTATCCAGATAGATTTGAACCTAAAATTTCATCTCTCAAAGATAGAGAATATCTTTATCATGATGAGTTACATAATATTCTCATTGAACATAAAAAATAAAATCTTCCAACATTCAAAAATAAAGTGAAAGATGATATTGATTCTGAATCGATGAGGAATATGAAATTTTTTAATGATGGAGACGTTTGTGAATTAAGTGATTATGAGAATGAAGAATTTGAGAACCCGATTCATCCTTTGAGGTATAGATCTTTCCTCTTTAGTTTTTACTTAAGAAAATGGGGGAAAAAGGGATCAAAGGATATCTGTAGGCTTGTTACATGACGTGAAGGGGGGTTACATGCCATGTATTTCCAAGGACATGTCGTGTAATGAGGGTTTCGCGTCGTATAATCCCAGTACACAACCATGTAATGAACTGGCTAGGATTTGTATGGAAATGGAGTGTAGTTTCTAGTACACACTGTGTACTTTTATTTATTTTTGATTAAATAAAGAAGTAGTGTTGTTTTTATCAGATGGACAGAAATGAGCCCTCCTTCAACAAGCAATGCACCCAAGCAATCCGATCAGTAATTTGCCTCCCATTTTGTCATCCGATGCCTGATTTGAACATCATCATATCCATTGAAATCCCCTCGGTGAGTGATTGATTACTCTTGAGCCTTTATTTTGGATTTATTATCTTGACCTAATTATTTAAGGTTTTTCTTTTATTCTCGTTTTGTAGATTTACTCTATTCTAGGTTGAATTGAAGCTAGAAACTAGACGAGGAGAGTCATATGAGTATGAGGTAGGTGGTGTTGTTCATTTTTCTAGTTTTCAAGTTGAATAAATATGCTGGAGTGCCACACGCCCACTTTTAGGGTGTCACTTGATTGATATTTGTCTATTATTATTGCCTATTTTGATTAGGTAATTGGTTAGATGTTTTAAACCATTTTTAGGTTTGATCAGCTCTATTAAGGGATACCTCGTGGGTGCATTTCCCTTGGATGACCAATGTTATCCATTTGGCCTAGGATGCCTATGGGCATGCCTTTGATTCCCTATTATGGGTTGTTTAAAATGGAAATTTGTTAATTGAAGGTATTTCTGCATGATTAATCATTGTGGAAGCCATGTAATAGTTTAATTTACAGGTTTCTTGTTATAAATACCACCCACATGAGTATTTGAAAGGAAAATCCTTATGAGGTCGGTCCTTTCTTGTTTATATTGGATTCCTTTGGTTTGGTTTTTCTATTTCTAAAGGCGAGGTTTTTCTATGCCTGAGGGTGAGGTTTTTCAATTCCTAAGGGTGAGTTTTTTCTATATGCCTGAGGGTGGGATTTTTCTATTCTTGAGGGCGAGGTTTTTCTATGCCTGAGGGAGGGGTTTTTCTATGCCTAAGGGAAAGGGTTCACTTACTGTTACTATGTCGTGAGCAATCCATGATGTAATGGATGGGATCAGTCTCTCTTTGAAATGAATAATAAAATGGAATGATATATGACATGTATTCCAAGCCAAATCATAAGATATGATTCAGTATTTACTTATACCTGCTTAGATGGTCTCCTAAGACATATGCTGTGCTTACTTGTAGAACTGTTTACTTTTGAGTGTCTTCCAGTTACTTCTTTCACTACTATACCTTGCCTGTTATATATATATATATATATTCACTAATTTATCAGTATAGATCTTGGGTGTTTTCCTACTAGGATTTAGTCTCACAACCTTTTTGGGTCATGCTTTTGGACCCAAACAGATTATATGATTGCAGGTGCTGATTAGGAAAAGGACCCATCTCCTGGTTCTTGATATGATATTTAGGAGAAAGAGAGAATGATACCGAGTCGAGGATTTTGATTCTTCTTAGATTCCTTTATTTCATTTGTGATTTTGGAACATATATTTTGGATTTCTGCAGTATACCTTTTTTGTCTATTTTCTTAGAACATAACATGCTACATCATCTTTTGTATGGAATGATGATTGGTTATTTATCTTATCAGTCTTCCACTATTTATTTCAGTTGTATGATATTTACTATTTCCACTATTGTATTATTATTGATTCTAGTGTGTTACACTCTTCCAATGTGGGAATATTTTCCCCATTATCACACCTAGACCCTCGCTGCTACTCAGAATACTCTGGCATTTGGGGAATGTGCTTGAGGGCATATAACGTCCCAGATCCAGGATGTTACAAAGTGGTTTCAGAGTAGGTTATTTTCTATTTTTCCTTAATGTTTGGCAACATTATATAGGGATAGTAAGGAAATGGACTTTGTTAATTAACTGTGCCCAAGAGTAGCTACCCCACGTACAAGGAAAATCCAAATTTCCTCAAATTGAATCGTGATTTTTGGATTTTTAGCTGTTATAGTTGATTCGATTTCACCATTGGGTGACACACTTATATTATGCTATTATTATTGATATCATTGTGGTTATATTTTGTTAAAACCCAATGAGATGATGGTATTTCATCTCATGCATCATATATTCACTTGTTAGGAATCACATGCCATGTATTCTTTCCATGACATTTGTGATAGGTAACATGATAGATATGTCTATTGATGTGATAGGTGTACTAGTACGTGTTATGGTTTGAATTGGTTAGAAACCAAACTTTGGTCCTTGAGGTGTATGTGACCTCAGGGATCAGAATTTGGTGGATCATGTTGCTGTCTTAAATTGAACTGTGCTACTATGTTCTATACTAGGATGCCAAACATTGATTCGTTGGGAGTATGGACCCCACATATTGGATTTTTTCATACCGTTCGTTTACTTTTCAAAAACAGAGGTTTTGAGGAAGTTCTAGGGAGTTACTAGACTTTTTGTTCAGAGACCCAAAAAACACAACATGTTGTTTTATGAACACACACCATATGTTCTTCTGTTTAGGAGGAATTGTTTTAGTACACACTGTATACCATGTGTACACGCTATGTGGTAAGTGACCATGTGTCTAGCTATATAAGAAAGAAACATGGAACTATGGTCTTGGAAAATTATATGGCCATGTCCTTTTGATACACACTGTGTAGTTTTACACAGGCAAACCCCATGTGAATCTGGTCGAGTAGAAGTACATGGCCAGGAGTGGCGACTTGTGTACATGTTGTGTACGATTCCGACTTGCTGTGTACCTGGGGTGTTTACATGCCCAATCCAGTGGGAATACATGAACATGTGAAATATTGAGGTTACACTCCATGAATGGTGTCTACATGCTGTGTACTCATCTTTTGTTAACCTTTGAGGGTCTTTTGCTGTTTTTTCCCCTTGGTCAGTTTTGGACCTGCGAGTAGTCCTTTCTGAGTAATTTTCCATGTATATAACAATAGTGAAACCTGTATAGAATTATAATGACTCCTAATGGGTGTTTTTGGGATTTTATCTAAATGGACAGGTTCTTCCTCCAGTTATCGTTTTTAGTTTTCTCCTAAGAGTGATATCAGAAGGTGTTTGATCGGTTGGGAATTAAAACTAACCTAGTTGTAACTTATGATCTGAGATTAGTTGTGTGATATCTTTCATGACTTTTGATTTAGAGGATGTTACACTTGTGAGACATTCCCTACTGGCCTATGAGTTTGTGAGACTAGTCATTATCAAGGATCCCTTGTAGGATTCATTTTCTTATATTCCCACCTAGAGGATCCCGAGTAGGATGCCTCTATCTTTTATCTAGATACCAAGGATCCCTTAACGGATGAAATTGTTTATATGTGATATATAGTCACTTTTAGGATGACTCAGTTGTTTATCATTTGAGGATCCCATGTAGGATTCCTTCATTGCCTTTCAGCTAAGGATCCCGAGTAGGATGCCTTCGCTCATGTTTAACTAGAGGATCCCAAGTAGGATGAAACTCGGTGTTTGAGTTGACTAGACCCAACATTAGTAGTGGGTTTTTGGTAGTATATCTCATTTTTGACACCTAGACCCGACCCATGGGGTAGGCAGAGGGGTGAGTGCTTAGAGGAAGGTGTTGAACCATCCTGTTTTCATATCTGTGCTTTTGAGCTATGAACTTTCTAACATTGGTGCTGATCATGAACTATTGTCCCTAGTAGGATGTTTGGTTTTAAAGAGGAAGCACTTGTTTGGATGAGTGGTCTTTGTATCTTGACCCTAATGTGGGAATGATAATTAAGTAATTCTCGGTTCAGCAGGTTAGACATTCCTCGGGCATGGTCAGATGCTTAGGAGATTGTGTGAACCTCTCTTTCCTTAAGTGATGGCGACCTAGTACATCATCATCTGTGTAAATGTTCATATAGTTGATGTTATTTTTAGCCAGTTACTATGTGAGACATCTAGTACTAGGACACATTGGGTGGAAAACCTGTGAATAATACCCAGAATGTGCCATTTGTTCTTGTAAACTCAGGGTAGTATATGCTGACTTACACCGTACCTGTCGAGTGTTAAATGTTAAAATAGACTGTTGAGTCCAGTTTACATCATTAAGCTTTGATCTTTTGTGTATTTTCTCGGGCTATCTTTGGAGTAGGATGATATGATATTTTTGGTACTCGGGAGGACTTTCTAGGACTTGGGTGTTTTGACATGCTGGTCGGTTTAATTTCAGCTTTCATTCCAAGTGATATTATGAAGTGATCACAGTTCTTGGAACGACACTCGTGCATTTTAGTTGGTTTTGAAATATCATGTATGAGAGTGATTGTTCCTTCTTCTTTAAGTACATGAAACTCCTAGGTTGGTATCATCACATCAATTCTATTTAAATATAACCTTCTAGGTAGAAGGATCATAATCATGGAAAATTCATAAATGGTCGATTATACTTGAATGCCTTTAAACTTGTGAGACTTGTTTAATGTTGATTCTTACTTGGAATCATGATGTTGTTGTGGTTGGATATGAGTTTAGCCCTTTTATGGAACCTATTTTCATAGATGGACCTCATTGGTTAATCATGAGCTATCACAGAAATGCCTTGGGATAAAGTCACTATTTTCGGTTAAATGATGGTGCGTCGACAAGTGTAGCCGAATTTCTTTCAGTAGGTCATCCAACCATGGTTTTAATGTCCTTTTATATTAATCCTTGTATTTACCTTAGTGTGTAATTTTTTAGAGATGATTATGTCCCCTATCTTTATGTCATCCTGGATGCACTAGGAGAGCATCAGTTATACACCACGCGATAGTTGTAAGCTATTGGGCTAGTTTGTGATCTTTCTTGTATTATACATTGAACGCGTGGTTTCAGTTGAGGATTGGTTAATCCTGAGTGATACTTGGGGGTTCCAATTTAGTAAAACCTTGGATGGAATCTAGGTGCATTCTATTTTTCTTGATGTGATTGCCAGGCAGATGCTGCTCTGGGTTCAGTTAGTGTTCTTATGTGGAATTTTGGTTGTGTACCAATGTCTCACTTGTAACAGGGAGTATGGACCACCTTGGTGAGTTCCTTGGACTCTAATTTGATGAATATTAGGTTATCTAAGACTTATAGTTGGGCTATGATGTGATGATTTAAAATGATTTAATGATTTTGGTGGGATAGATTTGAAATTATACTTTTTCTTGTTGTGGATGTGTGGTGCCTTGGGAGAATGTATTGTGTTTTGTTGCAATACTTCAGCCTTCTAAGTTGGGAGTTTCTGAGATAGGTCATTCAGTGATGTTTTGAATCATTATCCTTATTATTCCTCATGTATATTTCAAGTGAACCAATTTTAACAATCCTCCAGTTTAAAGTTGGTGTGGTGTGAGAGTTTGCAACGTCTTTTGAGGGAAGATTGTGTGATCGGTTTTAATGAGGTCAATCAAGGATCGACTGTTCTTTACTATGAGGCCACTATTATAACCTTAGTTGTGTTTAGGTTCTCCTAATTAAAAGGAAAATCATGATTATAGCATCGCTAAAACACTCATGGGTGTGCTTTTTGGGGTTTTCTGACGGAGGAGGTGTCATGGTAACGATGTCGTCTGAGTTTTTCTTGACAATCTCATGAAGGTTTCAATTTTCCTATTGATCAAGGAAAACTTCAGTGTTGATGAGCTTGGGAGGTTGTACATCCGTGATATTGTACGATTTCAAGGGGTCCCTCATTCTGTAACTTCAGAAAGGGATTCCTAATTTACTTCTCATTTCTAGAAAGGGATACAAAGGGCTCTGGGTCACAGGTGCTTCTGAGCACAAATTAACACCCTCATACAAATAGCCAGTCAGAGCGCACGATTTAGGTGCTGAAAGACATGATGTAGGAATGCATCCTGAATTTTGGGGGTTCTTGGGAAAGACATATACCCATGGTTGAATTTGACTATGAAAATATCTTTCAGGCTACTTTTCAGATGGCACAATATGAGGGTTTGTACTGTAGACCATGACGATCACCCCTATGTTGGCTGGAGGTAGGAGAGACAGTTATGTTGGGACCTCATCTTGTCCAGGAGACCAATGAATGGGTTCAGTTGATTCAGAACCAGGTGATTACAACACAGTCTTGTTATAAATATTTTTTCAATCACCATAAACAACCTATGGAGTTTAAGGTTGTGGATCATGTTTTCCTACATGTTTCCCTAAGTTTGGGACACAATAGGATCTAGAGACAGGATAAGCTTTCACCAAGATACGTCATGCCATTTTTGATTTTAGAGAGATTCGGTCCTGTTACCTATCAACTATAGTTAGCTTAGAGGTATAAGGCTATGTACGATGTATTCCATGTATCTCAGTTGCGACATTAATTTTTGGGCATGTCTCATGCTTTTCAGCCCGAGGAAGTGGAGTTATAGGAAGATGTGTCCTTTGAGGAGAATCCTATTCATATTGTAAATCATATCATGAAGGTTATCCATGGATGATCTATTCCTTTAGTGTGGGTTCTATGGAAGCACAACCAAGTACATGACAATACCTGGGAGAGGGATGCTGATGTATGATCCTAATGGATATAGTTATTCTCAAATGTTCCTTTTCCACCCTTGGAAGAAAATTTAGAGAGGAATTTCTTTAAGTAGGGAATTTTGTAAGAACCTGGTTCATACATTGAGGTATGAATCTTTCCTATTCGGTTTTTACTTAAGAAAATTGGGTAAAAAGAGATCAAAGGCTGGCTGTAGGGCTATTACACAATGTGACGGGGAGTTACACATTATGTATTTTCAAGGATATGCCATGTAATGAGGGTTGCATGCTGTATAATCCCAGTACATGACCATGTAATGATTTGGCCAAGATTTGTACAGACACGATGTGTAGTTTATAGTACAAGACATGTTCTTTTTCTTTTTTTATTAAATGGGGCTGTAGTATCGTTTTTGTTAGACGGACAAAAATAATCCCTCCTTTAACAATCATCGTGCCTATGAAATCTAATCAAGAATTTGCCTCCCGTTTTGTCATCCGACTCCTAATTCGAACACCATCAGATCTGTTAAAATCCCCTCGGTGAGTGATAAATTCCTCATGATCCTTTATTACTAATCTCTTCTCTTGACCTAGTTATCGAAGATTTTTCTTTTATTCTCATTTTTAGATCTACTCCATTCTAGGTCAAATTGAAACCCAACACTAGACAAGGATAGTTGTACGAGTACGAGGTAGTTGGTCTTGTTCCTTTCACTAGTTTTTGAGTTGAATATATTTGTCGGAGTATTGTGCACCCACTTTTAGGGAGTCACTTGATTGATATTTGTCTATTATTATAGCCTATTTTTTATTAGGTAATTGGTTATATGTTTGAAACCATATTTAGGTTTGATCACCTCGATTAAGGGCCACCCTGTGGGTGCGTTTTCATTGGATGACCAAAGTTAGCCATTTGGCCTAGGATGCCCATGGGCATGACTTTGATTCCCTATTATGGGTTATTTAAAATGGGAATTTGTTAATTGAAGGTCTTTCCACATGACTTATCATTTTTTAAGCTATAAAATAGTCTAATTTACATGTTTCTTGTTATAAATCCAACTCAAGTGAATATTTGAAAGGCCAAGACTTAGGAGGTTGGACCTTGCTTGTTTATATTGGATGAATTTGGTTTGTTTTTTCTATGAATGCAGGTGAGGTTTTTCTATGCCTAAGGGTGAGTTTTTTCTATTTTTTAAGGATAGTTTTTTCTATTCCCGAGGGTGGGGTTATTCTATGCCTGAGGGTGAGGTTTTTCTATGCCTGAGGGTGGGGTTTTTCTATACCTACAGGCAATGGTTCACTTAATGTTACAATGTCATGGGAAATAAATGATGTAATGGAAGGGATAAATCTCTATTTAAACTAAATAATAAAATGGAATAATATATGATGTGTATGTTAAGCCAAAGCACAATCTTGGATTCAGTATTTACTTATACCTGCTTAGATGGTCTCCTGGGATATCGGTTGTGCTTACTTGTAGAACTATTTACTTTTCAGTACATTCTAGTTACTACTTTCACTACTATACCCTAACTATTATATATATATATATTCACTAATTTATCGACACATATCTTGAGTGGTTTTCTACTATGATTTGGTCTCACACCCTGTTTGGGTCATGCTTTTGGGCCCAAATAGATTATATGATTGCAGGTGTTGATCCGGGCAAGCACCCTTCTGATAGTTCTTGATCTGCTATTTAGGAGCAAGAGAGAATGTGATTGATCTGATTATTGTGATTATTCTTAGATTAATTTGATTCTTTTTTGATTTTGGAACATATATTGTGGATTTTTACAATGTACCTATTTTGGCTGTTTTCTTAGAACATAACATGCTGCATCATCTTTTGTATGGAATGATGCTTAGTTATATACCTTATCAGTATTCTGTTGTTTATTTTAGTTGTATGTTATTTATAGTTTTTTATATTATATTATTATTTATTATGCTATGTTACACTCTACTAGTGAGGGCATAGTTTCCCCACTATCGCACTAAGGCCCTCGCTGCAAGTCAGAAACCTCTAGAATTTGGGGAAATGTGCTTAAGGTCAGGTGGCCAACTAGGTACAAGGCACCTTTGAGTGAAATTATAATTTGGGACGTTAAAAATAAGAATATCAAAGAGTTATTGAATTCATTTTAATATATTTTAGAAGGGAAAAAACAAAAAAAGGTAAATTTTCTTGTAGATTTTAAAAATTTAATGGTCTTGGACACTATGTAATTAATTTTAAAAAGAATAAAAGAGTGAATTATGAATATAAAAATAATGAAAAAGATCAATGAAATAAGTGGAGAAAAAATTATAATAATCTTTGAAAGAAGGTATATGTCAAGAATATAGGGGGAGTAGTTCCAATGAGAAGGAATAAATTTATATAAGAAACCATAATGAGATGGAAACTGGATTCAAAATGAAAACTGTATTCAAAATGAAAACAAAAAACATATTTTATTGTCTTTAAGTTCTATGTGGAAGAAGTTATCAAAAGGGATATAGATTATAGAAATGCATTAAAATATTACCTAACCCGTTCCCTATCAAAGATAACGAGAAAGTAGTTCAGTTGTACAATTAAGAAAAGTCATGCTTGGAAGAAGTTTCATTTTAATCGAGAATGAATAAGAATTAATGGATACTTTACACTGGGTGTTCCTCTTATATAACAGGTGATGATAAAATTCCTAAGAATATTGAGAAACATGAAGGAGGTTCTATAACATTTTATATTGACTGTTCCTTAAAACTAAAAGGTATTTTTATAGATTAAATTGAGCATGATTGGTTGAAATATGATGATGTTTTTTATTTAAGGGATAAAACACAAATTTTTGAGTGTTATTCAAATTTGTGACAATGTTCATGAAGTAACATTCAAGACAAATGTATACATCATTAAAAACTAAATTGATGGAAAAAATATCTCTCAAGGTAGTAAAAAAATAGAAATTTATTCTTGATTGGTGATCCTTACAATATACGTTACTCGATCATGACATATGAGAACGTGTTATAGCCTAGAATACATGAGAATATTGGTAAAAGAAGCCTAATAAATATTATGAAACATGAATTAGTAATATATTTACCTAATCTAAAAACAGATCAATATGGAATCTATGGAACATGAAAAAATGGAAAGATAACTCATAATTCTCACAAGAATGTGGATATTAATTCCATAAGAATATTGGAGTTACTCCACATAGATCTTTGTGGGACTATGAGATAGATGTCTACCGAGGTCATATTTATTTCAATAATTTTATAAATAAATTAACTTGAATGAAAAATGTTCTCTTTATAAAGCACAATTCTGAGGTGGTTAGGATGTTCAAAATGAACAGAAGGTAGGTTGAAAAGGTGCTTAGATTGTGCATAAAAAAATGAGACCCGATAATGGGAAACAATATAGAAGTGATGCGTTTAAATCTTATCCTAGAAAAAATTGAACCAATAATAGTATAGCACACATTATACACTATAATATAATGGTATTTCAAAGAGAAATAATAGAAGCATTTTGGAAATGGGTAGAACTATGATGGCTTAGAATAATGTTTCAAAATTATTATGAAGAAAATAAGTATATACTATGGTGAATATTCAAAATAGATATATTTTTAGAACCAAAACATATTATACATCCTATGATATGTTGTAATAAAATAATTCTACAGTGAAATATTTCAAGGTCGTTAGAAGTCCTTGTTATATTAAAATCAAAGGAAGTAGGCTGGGAATGTTTAAATAAAAGGTTGATAATGGAGTCTTTATGAGATATTTATATAATGGTAATGGATAAAGATGCAGAATAAAAGATTTCATAAAATTTATGAGTGTTCAAAATGGAATATTGGTGAAAATATGGTTTTTTTGGTAAATTCAATAGAATTTTGAGTATATTATAGAAAAAAATGATTCGATTTTTTTAAAATATGGTTGAAAAGTTTGCTAAAATGTGACTAAAAACAGTCGATGGAAATTAAAAATGTTTTAGTGATGATGATAAAGCTACTAGTGATGACATAAATTAATTTAAGAGGTTAAAGAAACATGTAGAAATTGAGAATATCATTGGGATCATAATTCACTAGTTCAGATCAGAAGGAGGCTTAGATTTGAGAAACAAATAAATATTTTATCGTAGACTGAACCTAGAATGCTGGTTGTGGATATTGAACATGATTAATGAGTGAAATATATAAATTAAGAACTTAATTAAATTGAGAATGACTTTACATAGAAAAATTTTCCTAGGCTGAAAAATAAAAATTTGATTGGTAAAAAATGGGTTTTTAGAAACAAAAATGAACAAGAAAGTAGAAGTAACATGGAACAAGTCTTGACTTGTTTACAATTGATATTCTCAAATGGAAGTAAAATACATTGAAGATAACTTTGATTTATTTTATATAATTAAGATAATAAGGATGTTCTTGGTAGTGGTAGCTCATAAGCATTATAAGGTATATCTAATGGATGTAAAGTCCAATTTTCTAAATAGTGACCTTGAAGAAGAAGTATTTATTGAACAACTAGAAGGTTTAATTATTGAAAATTATAGGAGAATTATTTTTATATTAAATAAATAATTCATGGATTAAACAGGCTCCAAGATTCTAGTATTCTAAACTCAATGACTGTTTGAGAAAATGGGGTTTTCTAAAGGAACTATTGATAATGACTTGTACTTGAAGAAGGATTCCTCAAACAAATTTATAGTGATTTTATCTATATATAAAATTATTTTTCCCAGTAATAAAAGTGTCTTATTTATAAAATTTACTTTAAAGATACAAATTAATTTTAGGATGTTTATGTTGGGGGAACTAAAATATTTTCTTGGGTTACAGATTGAGAAAAATCTAGATCATGTCTTTATTTTAAATCAAAATTATACCAAATAAATATTGAGAAAGTTTTTAATGAAATATTTAAAAGAATTTTCTACACCTATATTAGTTGGAAAAAATTTGATAAAATATTAAAAAGGTTGTAATGATGATCAGGATAAATTTAGAAGTATGATTGGCAACATTTTTTTATCCCACAATATCCATACATGACATTGACTATGTGGTAACTCTGTGTGAAAGGTATCAAAGTGAACCAAATGAGCCACATAATATTGTAACTAAAATAATTATAAGGTATATAAAAGGCACAATTAATTATTTCTTGCTCTATATATGTAGTGTGAATATAGACTTTCTTAGTTACACTGATGAAAATTTGGAAGGTGGCTATACAAATCATAGATCTACATCAGGTGGTGTTTTCATTATTAGTGATGATTTTCTTAGTTGGGGAAGTAAGAAGCAGAGTTTAGTGACCCAAAGTACAACTGAATCAGATTATACAGTGTATACTATTGAATTTCCATAGTATTTATAGATATAGGTTTATTTATCATATTTTTGGGTTGATATTTAGAGACCATTGGATATTATTTATGATAATAAAAGTGTTATTGATATTTCAAAAAACATATTTCAAAACTCTTGGTGTAAACATATTGACATTAAATATCATTTTATTAAATAAAATGTGGTTTCTAGTGAAATGAAACTTTTATTTATTTGTAAAGTGGTGTATCTTATAGATATCTTTATAAAAGATATTCAATGAGAGAGATTTTTAGAGTAAAATATTGAATCCCATGTTTATACTTCCCCACAGACTTAAGTTTTTTTTACTAAGACCCCCTCAGTTCTTTGGATTATATTTCTAAAGGGGTAGATAAGTATGTGATAAAGGGGGATGTCACACCTAGATTTTTATTATCATCCTTTTTCCTAGTTTAATATTTTGGTTCTTGGTTTTTATCTTGAGTTCATTGGGTGAGGCATACCTTCAAAATGAGTCAATATGTATAATATGTTATAGATTAATCCACTAAGATCATAGGTTATCACTTGTTATTCGACACTTATTTATATAAGGTGTATGATTGAGATGTGTTGTTGGTTTGTTACTCTTGATTGCTTATTTTCCATTTCCCTTATTATGTGATCATTTATTGTATCTCTCTTATGTGGTGTACTTCTTTGAAAATTGATGAGTTAGTTTTAAAAGGTTTATGGAAAATGTTTGGAAAATATTTACACCCCTTTACCCCTTTTTAAATAAAAAATTATCTTGATCCTTGAAAATGATAATGTCTAGTTCTTGGAAAGGAATTTGGATTTTAATGGAAAAAGGTCAATGAACCATGTTTTATTTTAAATTAAAAAATGTGTGTGAAAAGCCTAGATTTATATATTGTATTTCAAACCTGAAATTGATGTTTCTTTTATTTAAAGAAAATTAACTAGGAATATATTTGTTTAGGAATGCCTAAAAAGTTTTAATAAACATTCCTATAGTTATTTATTGTTTTTAGTTTTCAGTATAGGTTCTGGATTGGTTTCGATCTCTATGGGTGATGGATAGTTTTTTGTATCAGAGAGCATCCATTGGGGTCATATGGAGACATTGTGGTCATCATGTTCAGTTGGGTTTTGTGGTTAATATTGTTAGTTTTTGTATAAATGATGACCAGTTTAGTAATTGTATTTGTTTTGATTTGCTCTATTTATTTTTCTTCTATTTAGTTTATTTTATATTGGGAGAAATCATTCTCTTGGTTACTCTGTTGATTCCCCAGTACTAGTTTCCTACTCAGGAGGATCAAGAATGATTCTTAGGCCATGTCTTGGGATGAATTGGGTAAATGGATTAGGGTTGACCTGGGTTGTTTTGTTACTGGGGAGTATAAGTAAAAGAGGGAGTATGAGTTTGAGAAGTACAGTCATTTGAGTCACTCGACCTAAACATTCTTGTCACTGATGGTAAAAAATCTCTCAAAAATAATACATTATCCTATAGCATGGTATCGAGATAAATCTCTTTGATATTGGATGTGATTTGATGATTTTTGTGTTTAGTCATGGTAAGTCAGGGGGTTTCTTATTTTTTTTCAAAATTCCAAATAGGGATATTATAAAACCCCATGGATTTGTGGCCTGGTTTTAGAAATCTTGAAGATCCCATGGTTCTTGGAGATTTTGGGTTGTTATATTTTCTGAAAACCTTTATTGAGGTGTTCATTAGTTCTGATGGTTCTTGATCTAGTTTATTTATCATTATTTATCATAGAATAAAGTTTCATGATGTTATTAAGTGTTTTTTAGAATGGATTGAGGCCAGATAAAATGGTCTTAACTGAGTTTGAGTAAATTTTTGAATTTACTAGATTTATATAGTTGAATATTTGAAGTACCAATTCACATAGCCATTTCACATATCCAATTTACTTAGTCATTTATGATATATCGACAATTCATGTAGCCCATATGAGCCATGTAATTGATTCAAGGACATCAGAAAATCACATAGATGATTGAGTGAGGTTGCTAAATTAGTTCATATATTCGATTGTGCGATGTAGCTAAATTAATTCATCTATCTAATTGTAAGACATATTAATTTGTGAAATCATGTAGTTGTTTTTTATTTTTGACTATATACAGATTGAAATAATGAAGGTTTCCAAAATTTGAATATTCTGAGGAAAAAATATTTATGACGATTCTTGGATGATTTTGAATGCTTCCATAATCACAGGATTTAGTTTTAAGACATGATTCTAGAATGTTTTGAAGGAGTATATAGTGGTTCTTTTGGATAATTAAATAGTGATTTAATTATGCTATAAAATGGGAAAATTTTGGAAATGATACAGTTATGGTTTTTTTCTACAGTTATGGAGATCAGTGGGGTAATTATGACTACATATTCATCTTCATTATAGTAGATGAAAAAAATAAAGGAAGTGTGGTGAAATATTGTAACAAAAATTCATGAATTTTTCTTCTATGTGAGAAAAGGTATAAGAATACAAGTCCAAATATGAGGTAGGATATTTAGTGGTCAACATATATTGAATCTCATGGATTTAGGGATTTTTATTTGAGTCTGATAATATTTGTGTAGCATAATTCAAGTCTACACTATGAGAAATTCTTTCTTGTATATCTTGGAGGCTTAGAGAAGTGTATATTTATTATTTGTTTCTGAATAAACCTAGTTTATTTGGATATATTATTCATCTTTTAATCATTTTTTTTGTATTTTAGTGTGAAGTGTTGATTTTGGGTGTGACTCTTAACATTTTTAGTGGGACACCACATAAATTTTTGTAAGTGGAACTCATTTGTGCATACAGTAAAGGGGATTTGTGGTATGAGGATAACCATCTATGATAAGGAGTAGGATTCCACATTGGATCCAAACCTTGTAAAATTTTCATGTTCCTTGATCTTCCATTTTTTACAAGATCATGTGAGGCTGAATTATTTACAGTTTCAAGTTTATTATACTCTTAAAAGTCATCGGGGTTTATTTATATTTGAGAGAAATTGTAAAAACTACCCTCCACTAATTCCAATACCCCTTCTCAGTGGAGGAAACTAATCCTACTAGGAACTTCACATGGTACCTCCCCATAAAACAATTAAGGATTTAAAGAAATTCACACACCATATGATCATTTAAATGGATCAATGAATGCATTATCTAGAACAAGACCATTTCACATCGATATTTCCACCTTGATTCCATGATTACTTAGTATTTTTGAATTACCCAATTACTAGTGAATACCCCCTCTCATCCATTTACATAATATAATAATTGAGACACACAAGACATACCTCTTAGGTCCTAAATACATTTGATCAAGTTTAGTGTTGAAGCCGAAGCACCTCTAAGCCCAAACTATCTAAAAAAATTACCAGCACATATATCTCCGGACATGATCACTAAACAGAGCATGTATTCCACTACACCTACAAAAAATAGAGAAAAATCACTGTAAAAATTTTCAAATTCATTCAAAGTGTGATCATGGGAGAAGGATATTTTAGTTAGAAGATTCCAGTGATGTCAATCATGAATCTCAGAGCTATGTATGTAGAAACTATCCAAGGAAGGAAGACATCAATACTCAGAACTGGAAGTGGGAAGAATAAAGAGGATTCTTGATTTCTTATAAATATTTTCCCCTTACCCTAGTATAAATATTCAACATATAATGATTATATCTAAAATACTTTACAATTTTATTTTTTATTTTAATTTATAATTCATGGTCTGTTTTTTTTCAATTGTGTCATGTATCTATTCTCCCCCAATTCTTCATGTTTTTATTCAAACTATATTCCATGATCATGAAAATGATCTCTTTAACTTCATAACTATGGAGAACTAACCCAAGGTCTAGGTACCTAAGGGAGATAAAAAATGTTCCCCAAATCCCTATTATATAATTTTCTGATTTCCATCCTTAATGCAATAGTAAATTGAAGAGAAGTTGATCGATGATATTCATATTTTATTTTCGATGAGTTGTTACAATATCCAATCCATCAAATTTCTTCTCACTTCCTTATTTTGGTCTATGGTGAATATTAATGGAGTACTATGGACTAAGGGATGAAAAACTTATGATGAATCTAGGTGTGGAGAGAGTGAATATCTTGATTGAGTGTGTTCATTGGATACTCACTATAGAGGAGGTGGAATTGGATATTCAAGGATTAATTTCTTCTATGTGTATTAAAAACCTAAAAAATAGATAAATAATATTAATATAATAATTGTATTGATTCATTTCTTAGATGAAATACAATGAATATAATTAAGAACCCATGTGATCGACCTCAGATCCAACCCCTTTCACCCTAACTTACTGTGTTTGTTGCTTCCCTCATTTTCAATCCATAAAATTAAAAACTCCAAAAATCCAAATCTCGTTACTTAAAAAATTAATAGGATGAAATGAAAATATATAAGTGATAGGATTGTTAAACTCCCATTATCTAATCCTTGAGATACAACACTAGTTTTCCACTAAACTGCATTAGTAATAAAATAAAAATTCTATTTGATCATGGCCCATGAAAACTGCGTGATAACTCACTAACATTTAGGACTAAAAAGATTTTAATGAGTGAGATTATCGAGAGGAATGAATAACTAAAGGAATTTATGTCTTCATAGGAGATTTATTCCCCAAAATAAAAGGTTATAAGAATACTATGTCATAGTATACTTTGAGAAAGGGTATGATGGACATGTGTGTAACATCAAGAGAATTTCAATCCACTTGAGTAGTTAGGTTATGGGATGTGTAAATCATAACCCAAGAATATCCAATTCAATGAGAAGTTGAGACTAGTGGGAGTAGGTTGAATATTAGTAATGGTAGAAACTAATGTAACACATATTTAGGAAAAGATATCATGGGGTTAAGTGGGACCCTTCTTCTAGGACTAAAACATCCTCTAGGGGTTACTTCACAAGATCTATAGAAATTGTTCTATTCACCACCAAATCCTAGAGGGGTACCTTCAGACCAATCAGTCCCTATTAATAATATTTATACAGGCTAAAAACCAACAAGAATATCTCAAGGTTATGGGAATCTAAGATAATTTAGTTAAATTAAGTAATTGGTTGGTATTAAATTAGATATCATATACATGAATTTTATTCATGGTGAACATATAATTTTAGAAGGTTTCAATCACCCCAAAGGTTATGCCAATATGAATTGAACACATATTTTGAGTAAAAGGGATAAAACATGAAATTATTGAGTACTAAATCACTAGAAGAGATGATATACTCAACATGAATACCTCATGTCGTTCAATTTAATATTAGATTACAAGGACATAGTTCCATATATTTGAATAAAATTCTCTCTATTGTGATAGTCAGAGTGACTACCCATGTCTTATAAGATCACATGATCCATTATCAGAATGAGAAACAAGACAAAACTGGAAAATCTATAAATCCACACTAGATTTCATGACAAGGGATGTAATATCATGGGTTTTTGAATCGGGTTTAAAATCACCCCCTTTTTGAATTTTTCAATCATCAGAGGTTCCATTTTCTAATTCGATGATTAGAACTTAATTTTGAGAGCTCCATCATCATTATATCATGTTTTTAGTTTAATTTTGAGGCTTGGAGAGTGCCTAAGGTGTTTCAGTTTGGTTTCAGAAACATTAGAGGCTAAATGTCCTATTTTGGGTTGCAAGAAAAAGGCACATAGTTTTGTTTAAAACTATGAAAACCCTTACAGTTAACCATGCACCCTAGATTTTAAATACCACATGGTTTTTGTAAACCGTTCAAGGGAGGATCATATCCATGCATGGGGTGTCTACATATTTTTTAGAGGTTTTTATACGGTTTGTTCATGGTTAGAGAAAACTATGCAGAAGGCTGCATGGGTACTTCCACTTAGGTAGTACCTCAATAGTGTAGCACACATGGTTTCCACATGGTTTTCCAAACCATGTGGGTAAACTGTGAAGCCCACTAAATGAGGAAAAATCTAAATTTTCCTTTTATTATTTTTTAATATTTATTTATTATTTTTCATCTATTTCTCCTTTTTGGCCACATACAATAGTAGATGAACCCCTCCTTTCCTTATCCCATGTATTTTGATCCAAATCCTTAACTGGTGGTCTGATCTTCGATCTGTCAGATGCTATAGATCTACCTCGGTAAGGCTAAACCCATCCATGCCTCTTCTTCGTTTCTCTTTTTCCTCATAGAGTGATAAATACAATAGGTCCCTTTTACCCAATTTTCTAGGAGTTATATGTAAACTCAGATATATTCCAATAGTCTTAGAATTGGAGCTCGATATCGTACATGCCTACATCTATGTGTTCAAGGTAGGTGGTGCATACCTTGATTTGTATCTTCACATTGTTTGGGTGGTGTGGCTTTTAATAGCATCATTGGGTTTTTAGAGAGGCCCCATTATTACATATTAAATTGATTTTTTGACCACGTGGGATGCCCATAGGAATTCCATTGCCAATTTGAAGCATGTGAGGTAGGGTTAGTGGCCATCAACACCTTGGGTAGCTAGGTTAGGGGTGTTAAATTCATTTTAATTGATTTTTTTTCAAATGAATTGATTTATTATTTTGAGTGTGAGGAATTAAATTATGTTCAATTGAATTGTTATGAATTTTTATGTTTTGTAATTTAATCATGTTAAAATGAATTTCTTGATTAAAGTGTTATGATGTGAATTTTATATATGTTATAGCTTGTGTAATGAGATGAGATACATGGGGTCATGATGGGATTGGAATGGGATGATATGAGGTGGATATGCCATTAGGATTGGGTGATGTAGATAATTGGTTGGGCTTGGACTGAATTTCTTGAGTAGTTTGGCCACAATATTGGGTGTTGAGGATGTAATTTGAGGTAGTGAGGCCATCAGTTTGGGCATGGAATATGATACTGGGATGACAAGGCCATAATATTTGAGTGACATGATCGCAAAGGCATGAGGTGTAGGTTGATGTGGTTTATGGATTTTAGATTGGTTATTTCTGCTCACCCATGAATGAAAAAGTACCGAATTGAGTCATGTGCACCTAGGTTGACTCCATGATGAGGTGGTTTTGACCACTCGTGTGGGTAGAGGCCCTTGTAGAGCATCTTAGGTTTTTTGTTGAGAGTGCTTGCTATAGAAATCCATGTGGAAGGTGAGGATACCTTAGTTGATAAAGATGAGTATTTCAGCTGGGGACTGAGACTAATCGTGATTGAGGCCATGCGCCTGGACTTATTTTGAGGATGGATATCTCTATGCCTCCGGTTTTCGGGATTTGAGATGATGTATGTTTTTGAGCAGGGGTCTGAGGGAATAGTGACTTATTTGGGCGTGCCTTCAGGATTCATGTACTTATTGAGACACGAGGTTTTAGCTATCACATGGTACCAAGTTACTTGTTTTGAGGTAGAAATTTAGGGTTCACCTGAGCTGTGAGACATCATAAGTACCTTGGGGCATGGGCCAAGGACCTTCTCCTATACAGATACTCTGACACTGGCCAAGGTAGGTGATGGTTTCTTGGTGGCTTTTGAGCACCAAGGAAACCTTTTTTGATTATTTCATCATAGTACTTCACTTTTATTTATTATGAATGCCTATTTGAACACATATTCTTGGTATACACATTTGGGTGGCATCCTACTGATATTCATATCACGCCCTGTATAGGTCCTTTCGGATTCATGTAGACTTTATATCATTACATTTAGGTAATGGATCATCCTCATGAGATGGATTTTAGTGGCTTCTTTTATGGATTTTGGTATGGACCTTGAGTTCTTTCATAGTTAGTGTCTTTTTTTAGATTTATTTTAGTTTCAACATGCTGTTTTTGTATATTGTATGTAGCTACAATAGTTATCCCTAGATGAACTTTTTTTACTTGATCTATATGACCTGTTATGGATGAATATTGTTATATTATGTTTATACAAGTGGTGTGTCTGACATGATTTATTGTTTATTCACTTTCCACTGCTTATGTTTGTTTATGGCTTCCATTATTTATTTCTATTGATTGTGCTTCCACCATTGGCGGGTCTGGTTAGAGTATTCTAAGTCATTATTTTGTGCATAATGTTATATTATATACTTTGACTAGTATTATTATCTATACCTAGAGGGTATAGCCTCCACACTATACTTGCTTACACCCTCACTACAATTTGGTAGCCTTTGTCATTGAGGGAGGCATGCCTAAGGTCAGTAGAACCTAGCCAAATTTCATTATTCAAGTGGATATTCAGGTCAGGGATGCTATAAGTGGTATCAGAGTAGTTCTTTAGTGATATTTAGTATCATATTTTGACTGAATACTAATGAGATAAAGACTAATTTCACTTTGGTTATTTTTACGATGGTATTACTATTTGGGATATGGTAGACTAGAGATATGTAATGTCAAAACTAGATTTTGAACTCATGATTGAGTGCCTACAACCCCATGTATGAGGGAAAAAATAAGTTTAATTGGGTGGAAATTTCTATTATGTTTTTATCAGATTATGGTTTATATGATTTCCACCTTAGTGGATCACTTGGAATGTGATGTTATTTTCTATGATATGAGACATAGACCATTGACTTGGTATTGAAAAGGGTGCGTTTGACCATTTGATGGTATGGAAAGGGGTGGTTACTTGTGATTTCTTTATTGTTTGGATTTTGATTGGCATATTTTAGTGTATTTCAACTTTATAAATTGTGCATATTCTTTGTAAAGTGTTTATACTATGTTCTAAATATCGAATTACTTGTTAAATTCTCATTACATGATTGAATTGATTTGGTTTGTGAAAAGCATGTGTGCCATGATAAATGTGACATGCTTATGATATGAGATGTAATATGTCATGTAATATATATATAATTGCATGTGTAATGAGAAATGGGCCTAGATCTTATAAGAGTAGGAATTCATTATGGAATGGGGTGATTTTGATCACTAGGTTGGGTGAATCAGTCATCAGATTGAGGAAATAATGGTTTTAAGGACTAGCGAGGCCCGAGGTACTATTGATAATTGGATTTGTTAAGGGAAGGTAAGGAGTCCAGGAGGCCCGAATGCCATGGGGAATGTTTGAAATATTAAAGGAGGGTTTCCAACTTGATGGATTAGATATATAATCATTCGGGTAAGTATAGGGTTCCATTGGTGCCTGATCTGGTATGGACCCTTGAGGGGCAGGCAGAGCAGGTGTAGGCTCAGGTATAGGCTCAGGGATAGGTACAGGTTCCAGTGCAGGCATGGAATTCACTAGATCTTTCTAAATTTGAGCCATGGATTGATAAGTAGCTCTGAATGATCTTGGTTCAGGTGATCTAGGGTATCAACCATAGTGCTTCTGATGGTTCACTAAGTTTTCTTGCTTTGAACCTGGAATGGTGAGAAATGACACATTCAGGGTGAGGTTCTTTAATGATGGTTTATTTCATACCATTAGAGTGAAGGTAAACATATTTAGGTTGGAATCATTCTCAAAGTAAGTGAACTAGGATCTCATAGCCAAGGGAAACCTTACGAACAGGTCTTACTCGAACAAGGAAACAACTTCAGGTGATTTTAGTGGTGAATCTTCAGATGGAAGGAAGTGAGCCAGAGACAAGTTCCAACAGGGTGATCAGGAAAAGGACCCGATAATACCACCACATGGTGGCTCTTATGTATTTTTCTTCCATTGTGGGTGTCCAGGACATGTCCAGACTCAATGTGATCGGCCTCCAAAGGATTTATGGGTATGTGGGAAGGTCAGACATCTTAAGAGGTTATGCAGGAGGAAATCTCATTTAGCCAGTGATCAGGTTCATGGCTAGACTCAGGACTTTGAGGTTGGCTTAATATTGGTACTAGGTGGGGGTAGTTGAGCTTCAGCTACATGAAAAGGTCATGGTAAAGACAATAAGACCCATTAGTGGGGTCAGTGACTGATGGCTGGAGCTGCACCACAGAGCAATATTGCGTCAGGAAGTCGAGCTTTAGGCTAGGTTCATTCCATGGAGATGCCAGGGGTTGAGAGAGTTAGTGATACGATGAAAGTTATAGATATTCTGTGGGCATGTTCATGATTTTTTTTGTTTTATTTTGGCATGGACTGTTGAGGTATGTCTATTTTAGCATGGCCTGTTGAGGCATGTCTGTTTGGGTGCATTGTTACACGAGTTGTACATATGGACTGACCAGATTCTAGTTAGTAGTTTGGAATCATATAATTGGTGTTATTTATATATGAGGTTCAAGGCACCAGTTTATATATTTGAGTAGCATGGGTGTAGGATTTTGAGGTGCTTGGAATCATGAGCATCAATGGATGTGAGTTTATAAGGTGCTTTGGCATCAAGGAATTAAGGATGAAGGTTACTTGAGGTGTGAGGAATGTTAGCACTATAATAGTGAAATAATTGATTGAGGTTCAAGGAATTGAGACTTATTCAAGCATCTGTGGTGATGTGGGACCTCATTGGTGCCATGTATGTCATGGGCTCAAGGTGGGCACCGATGCGGTGAAAGATGTGATTTGGGTGTCTGGTATGACACAAGAGCATATAATGAGGCGAGAGAGTGGAGATGTGTCATGGTAGGATCATGGGTATGGTAAATAAGTTTATGGATCTTTTTTTTACTTGAATTTTGGTTTGGTTGAGACTGGGTTAGGCAATTCCGATAGTGGGGAGCCCCTGCTTGAGAATATTGACCTATACCTTTTAGACCGAGGTAGTCCAGGTTAGCTTTTATAGGTATGGGTATGTTCAGTACCATATTTGGGTTTCGTTTGATATATTGGGGATGAGATATGTTAAGGTGGGGAGATTTTAACGTCTCAGGTTTTTGAATCGGGTTGAAAATTACCCCCTTTTCGATTTTTTCAATTAGCAGGGGTTCCATTTTCAAATTAGATGGTCATAACTCAATTACAAGAGTTCCATCAGCTTTATATCATGTTTTTGGTTTGTTTGTGATTCTTGGATAGTGCCTTAGGTGTTTTAGTTTGGTTTTAGAAGCATCAGAGGCTAAATGGCTTGTTTTGGGTTGTAGGAAAAGGCGCACGGTTTAGGGGAAAACCATGAAGACCCTTCCAATTGACCATGCATCCTAGTTTTGAACTATCACATGGTTTGTGTAAACCATGAAATAGAGGTCCATGAACCTATGTGGGGTTTCTGTATATGTTTAAGAGGCTTCCTCATGGTTTGTGCATAGTTATAGTAAATCATGAAGAAGGCCGCACGAGTACTACCACTTAAGCATTACCTCAACACTATAGAACACACGGTTGATGCATGGTTTGACAAACTTTGTGGGTAAACCATGAAACCCAGTAAATGAGGAAATATTTCATTTTGAATTTTATTCATTTTTCTTATTTATTTATTCTTTTCCTCTCTTTCTCCTTCTTGGCCATATACAGTAGTGAAGGAACCCTACATTTCCTCTTCCCTTGGATTTTGATCCAACTCCTCAAGTAGTGGCCTAATCTTCAATCCATCGGATGATATAGACCATACCCAGTAAGGTTAACCCCATCCATGCATCTTATTTATTTCTCTTTTTCCTCATAGATTTATAAATCCATTAGGTCCATTTCTCCCTATTTTTAGGGTGTTGGACAGAAACTCAGATCTACACTAATCAGCTTTGAATTGGAGCTTGATACCATACATGCCTATGTCATAGGTATATGGTAGGTTGTTTATAACTTGATTTATGTTTTTGTAGACATTTGGGTGGTTCTTTTTTTAGCACATAATTAGGTTTTGAGCGAGGTCTCATTATTGCATATTAAATTGATTATTTGACCATGTTTGATGCCCCTAGGCATGCCCTTTACAATTTTAAGCATACGAGGCAGGGTTAGTGGCCATTAGAACCTTGTGTAGCTGAGACGGGGGTGTTAAATTCATTTTAATTTATTTGTTTCAAATTAATTGATTTATTTATTTGAGTCCGAGGCATTACATTATGTTCATTTGAATTATTATGACTGTTTATGTTATGCAATTCAATCATGTTAAATAAAATTGCTTAATTAAAGTGATTTGATGTGAATTGTATATATTTTATTGCTTGTGTAATGAGATGAAGCCCATGGGGGTAATTATGGGCTTGGACTAGGATGATTTGAGTTGGATAGTACATTAGGATTGATTGCTGTAGATCACTATTTGGGATTAGCCCGAATTTCTTGAGTGGTTTGACCATAGTATTGGGTGTTGAGGATGTTGTTTGAGGTGGCGAGGTTTCCAGGTTGGGTGTGGTCTATGATATTGGGATGAAAAAGCCACCATTTTTGAGCGACATGTTTGTAGGGGAATGAGGTGCCAATTGATGTGGCTTAGGGATTTTATATTGGTGATTCTCGCTCAACCGTGATGGCAAAAGTGCCTAATTGAGTTGTGTACTCATAATTTGACTCCGTGATGAGGTGATTTTGACCACTCATGTGGGTAGAGGACCCCATAGAGTAGCTTAGTATTTGTGTTTGGGATATTTCTGTAGAAATCCATGTAGAAGGTGAGTATCCTTTAGTTGGTAGAGATGAGGCTATCGGTTAGGGGATGAGGCTCTCCATGATTGAGGCTGTGTGCTTGGAATTATTTTGAGGATGTATATCATCATGCCTATGGTTGTTGGAATTTGAACGGACATGTGATTTTGAGAAGGGGTTTGAGGGACCAGTGACTTTTTTGGGCATGCCTTCAAGACATCGGTACTTATTGAGACATGAGGTGTCATGAGGAGCAAGGTGTCATGTCACTTTATTTGAGGTGGAACATGAGGGTTCACCTAAGTTGTGAGACATCAAAGGTACCTTGGTCCATGGGCCAAGGAACTTCTCTTATTCAGATACTTTGGCGTCGATCGATGTAGGTAATAGTTACCTGGTGGCTATTGAGCACCAGGTAAACCATGTTTGTTTGTTGTATTGTAATTCTTCGCTTTTATTTATTATGTATTCTTACTTAAACACATATTATTGGTACACACCTTTGGGTGGTATCCTATTGAGATTCATTTCACACCATGCAAAGGACCTTCAGGATGTGTGTAGAATTTATTTCATTACGTTTAAGTAAAGAATCATCATCAGGATCTAGATTATAGTAGCTTCTTTCATGGAGTTTATCATAGACCTAGAGGTCGCACCTATCTAGATTCTTTGTTTAGTTTTATTTTAGTTTTAGTATGCTTTATTTTGTATATTTTATGTATCTATAGTGGTTATCAATGGGATCCATTTTTATACTTTAAATTTATGAGTTTTTATGGATTCATGTGGTTCTATTTGGTTTCTACAAGTGGTGTGTCTTGCATGCTGGCTTGTTTATTTAAATTCCACTACTTTTTTTATTTATCACTTCTGATATTTAGTTCTATTGATTGTGATTCCACCATTGGATGTTTTGGTTTGAGTCATCTAAGTCATACCTTTATGGTAAATTTTATATTATATACTCAAACCAATATCATTATCTATCTCGAAAGGGTATCGAATCCCCACTATACCTGCATACACCCTCACTGTTTATCGGAAGCCTTTGAAATTCGGGGAGGTGCGCCCAAGGGAAATGGCACCAGTCTCGATAGCACTGTTCATGTGGTTATTCGGGTTAAGGATGATATAAGGAACATATAGGGGAATTTAAATTTTAATGAGAGTAGGAATCTCAACAAATATTTGGTTCTCATGGAGGGACATGGTTGAGATTGATCAAAATTCATGGTTGGCCCTAAAATAGGAGATCAAGGTGTCACTATATATCCCATGGTATGGGAATCAGGATACACTTAGTTCTTACATATGGTCCCCATGTAGATATTAATCTTATATATAGATGGTAAAATTTCATTTTCTACATCGATCTGGATCATGTATAGTGAATTTCCAATTAATAGGTATCATGGATTGTTAAAGAAGGAAGCTTGATGTGGATAAGGTCTTAGTGTCGGGATGAGGTGGGATAAATTTATCCTAGTCAAGGGTTGTTGGATAAAACTTATTATGTTTTAGTAAACTCATACACTATAAACTTTATATAGAGATCTATATCATGCATAAAATGGAAGGAAGGTTCTAAAAAGTGACCACATATCATGAAGTTTAATGTCATGTGACAAGGACAAAGAAACTATGCAGTTTAAGGATATATTGTATGTACTAATGTATCATGCAGTTTAAGGTCTTGTGATAATGATTACTATAAAATTTAAATTCACTCGGTGAAAAATTTAGGCTATATATATTAAATTCATTTAGAAAGGACTAATATTTCATAAAATTTAATGTCATGTGACAAGTATGTATATTGTGAAATTTAACATCATACAATAAATATGTTATACACTTTTTAGGAGGGGGATTTTTACTGGAGTGATGATGAATCACATGAATATATCATAAGTCTTAGGATACACTAACTTTATCAATCATTCATTTACTTTCTTCCATATCCAATCCTTGAAGATAAACATCCTTCAATCATATGCCCAAAAAACTGATGATAAGGACTGAAATTGAGATGGTGATTGATGAATTCATCCATGGGTCTCTTGATCCTCATATTCTTGAGAATTATGTGATCTAGTGAACATGAAATGTTTATAGTTACATTCTCATACTCAATAGAATATAACTTATTTCATTATTGTTGAGAGATGGGTGATCAAATTCTTTCACACTAATTGCATCTTCTGTTTAGAGTTCTCACAAAAATGAGGTGAAGATTCGAGTGTTGGTGGCTTGAATATCCCCTTATCTATGTAATTATGAAGAAAGTTATTAAAGGTAAATAAAATTTTGATTTTATGGATGATATGTTACTAGTAGGGGAAGTAATTGGCATAGAATTTCAAATCTACATATTTTGGTTTCTTTATTTTTAGTAATTTGGTCAAATAATTCTTCATAGAATAGGAAAAATATTTGGAGACATGTTCCAATTGGAAGGAATATACCTTTCTTTGTCTATTATCTTGATATGGAAGAAAATAATACTTCCCATTTTTGTCACATGCACCTCTATTGGTATGTGAATGTGGTTGAATTTGAGATATGGGATGTAGTTCCCTAATCTCGATCAGTTCAGGTGAATATGTTAAAGCATCAAATACCCCATATTCTAATGACATCTCCCATAAATTGGAAGACTCTGAATCTCCTATAAAATATGTCAAAACTACTAAGGTAGAATAATAACCAAACTACTCCTGATCAAGGGGTAGAAAATATTGATATTCCTCTAGCCCAGTGGGATAAGAAATTTTTAAATATAAAAATCTCCCCAATCCTATGAGATGGGTTAAGTGAAATGATATTCATAATTCACCTGATGAGGGGGGTGAAGAATATAAAAATCCCCCAAACCCTATATTCTAGGTTAGCTAGCTATAATGATGAAATCTATAGTAATATACTAGTATGTCACCAAGGGTAAAATATCCTTGAAGCATTCCATGATTATTTCCTAGAGATCCTCATTCTCTCACAGGATCTAATTGATCTATTATTCAACAATAATTTCTTTTTAATCCTCAAGGGGTTGACTAGAATAAGATATGATGAAACATTTTCCCTTGTCAATGGTAGTATCAATTGATGATAATGTGAGTCTTAACATAGACCCCAAATACTAGATCTGTTGTTAACACCAATCATATTCTCCATCAACATCGCAATATGAAACATCAATAGTGTCAATAATGCCTTCTATAAAGGTAGGAAAAGTATCACCAGTACCTTATTAAATAATTATAGAAGAAGAGGAAGATAAAACCTATTAGAGTTTATAATATTAAAGTATAGTAAAATCATCCCCATCAAGAGTGCACTCATCATAACTAGGGGGAAGTTTTCATACCCATTTGATACCATATTGAAGGACACATAGGTGAACCAATGCTCCTCATCAGTGGAGAACTCTGTTTGGTGGTTTGATTCTCACTTAACCAGTTTGTGGATTGATGCCTATAGTACCCTTTGGTGGGATGATACCCATGACCATTCTTTTTCTTATTTAGAGTGGATGGTCAAAACATGTGCCACATGTTCCTTGGGATCATCTAATAACACATAACCATCATCGATCATCCTTTTTAGTGGATCATTTATGATAAATAATTCTTGGATTATATTGCCCAAAATGTGATGATAAGGGAAATAATCATCCAAACCTACTTCATTAGGATTATTGGCCTCTAAAAATGTGATCAGGTTATTCTCAATGGAAAAAATAAAGTATCGTGGGGATTTATCATCATGGAAGGAAATTTTTTTATTCTTCCCTCCGTTAAGGTCACATCATCTAAACCTTTTTGGTTTTAGGGTAATAATAACTATTCCTAAATTCCCTATATTCCATGTCTGAACTTTGTGGGGCCTAATAATCTCTATACATGGTCCTATGAAAACATACTATGTATGTTGTTCTATATCTAAAAGATCCTAGAAACTGCCAAAGTACCTCAATGGGATGAGTGTAGTTGATAACTCATCCTATATATTCTCAACACATATCTCCAATAACTATTCTCGTAGAGGCTGTATATCTATGGAGTATGTCAAAACCTTTCATATTGTCATTAATTATATGACTGTATTGTTATTTTTCTGATTTCATATAGATAGTTCATAGATTTTTACCTTAATGTAGATATGAATTGGAAGAGGAATTGTTGATAGAGATTTTCCCACCTTATAATAGATCCATTTGTGAGGTTATTTTACCAAGAAAAGGTAGGGCTATTTAAGGTATTCATAGAGCATCTGATTTTGAAAGTTTCTTGTTGTTTTGGAGTCCCTAACATTGGGTCCCACTGGGAAGAGAAATGGTTGAATTGTTTCTTGTGGTCTACCATTCCATATAATGTCAAGAAACTTTGGTTCTTGAATTTTGTTGGGGTATAATTCAAATCCACCCACTTAGGATATGGATTCCTCTATGATTTCACCAGTGCACATTAGAATTCAATAGAATCGATTTTGGAAATGTGGTAATCTAGTAATTCTTGGGATACCCTTATCTAATTTAAGTTTAGATATCTTTCCCGAGTTATCAACTAAGATCCTTCCAATGATGGGAGCACTTGGTAATGAATCTTCATTATAGTAAAAATGTATGAATTATGTGATTTAAATTCGATGGGGGTGGATTGATTCTACCTTTACGAGTTGAGTAGTCTCCTCCCATAAAAAAGGGCTGGTTGAAGGAGGCATGGTGGATTAAACTTTTTGACCATACCTTTTGGGTTTGGTTCACCTAAAAGATTCAACATTGATATGGTAAAGTTATATTATTCTAGCTTTAAGTTGATCAATTTTCTCTTTTATTGCGGTGGATTTACCATGGTCAGGTGGTAGTTTGGTGGTGAATATGGCCACACCTATCTACTTTTTTATAGTACCATAGTTTGAATAATCAGTTGTTTGAACAATTATGACATTTACTATTGTATAACATACTATAGGAATTACATATTCCCTTAGAAGAGAATCCATAATAATAGCGATTTACCATTGAATTGATTATATCAGAGATGAATCAAGGGTTTAAAATGATAAAAATGTCCCCAACCATGTGTACTGATGTTTTACCTATGATTCCATAGTCACCAAGGATAACTATAATAGTTCTTTAAGATTCTAGCTAGTGGTGATATGAAATTGACCTTGGTCCACTATTGGGATATGCTGATGGGCCTCAAGAGTGTTGTCAATGTCCAAGATGTGACCATAATATGAAGTTTCAATGGTTGGATTCCAAGAACAATATCTTCTTTTAGGTTCCCTAGCTTGGATAATCGGGTAAAGAATAATATCCTCTACAACTTATTATAGAATTAGGTTCACGCATCAATAATGATGACTAGAGTGAATATGAGATCTATAAGGTGGATTATGGATGGTTGATTTGATGTGGTGAGTGACCTCATCGAACTCCCTAATATATGGAAGGCATGTGTTGCTACATTCTAGGGATAATCTCCCAAAGTGGTTGGAAGTAGAAACATGGTCCACCTTCCTATCAGCAACCCGAGGGAGGGGTTTTTCTATGCCTAAGGGAAAGGGTTCACTTACTGTTACTATGTCGTGAGCAATCCATAATGTAATGGATGGGCACAGTATCTATTTGAAATGAATAATAAAATGTAATGATATATGATATGTATTCCAAGGTAAATCAGAAGATATGATTCGGTCTTTACTTATACTTTCTTAGATGGTCTCCTAAGACATATGTTGTGCTTACTTGTAGAAATGTTTACTTTTGAGTGTCTTACAGTTACTTCTTTCACTACTATACCTTGCCTGTTATATATATATATATATATTCACTAATTTATCAGTATAGATCTTGGGTGTTTTCCTACTAGGATTTAGTCTCACACCCTTTTTGGGTCATGCTTTTGGGCCCAAACATATTATATGATTGCAGGTGTTGATTAGGAAAAGCACCCTTCTTCTGGTTCTTGATATGATATTTAGGAGAAAGAGAGAATGAGACCGAGTTGAGGATTTTGATTCTTCTTAGATTCCTTTATTTCATTTGTGATTTTGGAACATATATTTTGGATTTCTACAGTATACCATTTTTGTCTATTTTCTTAGAACATAACATGCTACATCATCTTTTGTATGGAATGATGCTTAGTTATTTATCTTATCAGTCTTACACTATTTATTTCAGTTGTATGCTATTTACTATTTCCACTATTGTATTATTATTGATTCCACTGTGTTACACTTTGCCAATGTGGGAATATTTTCCCCATTATCACACTTAGGCCCTCACTGCTACTCAGAATCCTCTGGCATTTGGGGAATGCGCTTGAGGGCATATAACATCCCAGATCCAGGATGTTACAAAGTGTTTTAAAAGTAGGTTATTTTCTATTTTTCCTTAATTTTTGGAAACATTATATAGGGATAGTAAGGAAATGGACTTTGGTAATTAACTGTGCCCGAGAGTAGCTACCCCGTGTACAAGGAAAATCCAAATTGCCTCAAATTGAATCGTGATTTTTAGATTTTGAGCTGTTATAGTTGATTCGATTTCACCATTGGGTGACACACTTATATTGTGCTATTATTATTGATATCATTGTGGTTCTATTTTGTTAAAACCCAATGAGATGATGGTATTTCATCTCATGCATCATATATTCACTTGTTAGGAATCACATGCCATGTATTCTTGCCATGCCATTTGTGATAGGTAACATAATAGATATGTCTATTGATATGATAGGTGTATTAGTACGTGTTATGGTTCGAATTGGTTGGAAACCAAACTTTGGTCCTTGAGGTGTATGTGACCTCTTGGATCAGAATCTGGTGGATCATGTTGCTGTATTAAATTGAACTGTGCTACTATGTTCTATACTAGGATGCCAAACATTGATTCGTTGGGATTATGGACCCCACATATTGAAATTTTTCATACCATTGGTTTACTTTTCAAAAACAGAGGTTCTGAGGAAGTTCTAGGGATTTACTAGACTTTTTGTTCAGAAACCCAGAAAACACAACATGTTTTTTTATGAACACACACCATATGTTCTTCTGTTTGGGAGGAATTGTTTTAGTACACACTGTGTACCATGTGTACATGATGTGTGGTAAGTGATAGTGTGTACAACTATATAAGAAAGAAACATGGAACTATGGTCTTGGAAAATTATACGGCCATGTCCTTTTGATACACACTGTGTAGTTTTACACAGGCAGACCCCATGTGAATCTGGTCGAGTAGAAGTACATGGCCAGGAGTGGCGACTTGTGTACATGTTGTGTACGATTCCTACTTGCTGTTTACCTGGGGTGTTTACATGCCCAAGCTAGTGGGAATACATGAACATGTGAAATCTTGAGGTTACACTGCATGTATGGTGTCTACATGCTGTGTACTCATCTTTTGTTAACCTTTGAGGGTCTTTTCCTATTTTGTTCCCCTTGGTCAGTTTTGGACCTGTGAGTAGTCCTTTCTGAGTAATTTTCCATATAGATCACAATGGTGAAACCGGTATAGAATTATAATGACTCCCAATGGGTGTTTTTGGGATTTTATCTAAATGGAGACATTCTTCCTCCAGTTATCATTTTTATTTTTCTCCTAAGAGTGATTTCAGAAGTTGTTTGATTGGTTGGGCATTCAAACTAACCTAGTTGTAACTTATGATCTGAGATGAGTTTTGGGATATCTTTCATGAATTTTGATTTATAGGATGTTACACTTGTGAGACATTCCCTACTGGCCTATGAGTTTGTGAGACTGGTCATTATCAAGGATCCCTTGTAGGATTCATTTTCTTATATTTCCACCTAGAGGATCCCGAGTAGGATGCCTCTATCTTTTATCCAGATACCAAGGATCCCTTAACGGATTAATTTGTTTATATGTGATATATAGAGTCAATTTTAGGATGACTCAGTTGTTTATCATTTGAGGATCCCATGTAGGATTCCTTCATTGCCTTTCAGCTAAGGATCCCGAGTAGGATGCCTTCACTCATGTTTAACTAGTGGATCCCAAGTAGGATGCAACTCGGTGTTTGAGTTGAATAGAACCAACATTAGTAGTGGGGTTTTGGTAGTATCTCTCATTTTTGACACCTAGTCCCAACCCATGGGGTAGGAAGAGGGGTGAGTGCTTAGAGGAAGGTGTTGAACCATCATGTTTTCATATCTATGCTTTTGAGCTATGAACTTTATGACATTCGTGCTGATCATGCACTATTGTCCCTAGTAGGATGGTTGGTTTTAAAGGGGAAGAACTTGTTCGGATGAGTGATCTTTGTATCCTAACCCTAATGTGGGAATGAGAATTAAGGAATGCTCGGTTCGACAGGTTAGACATGCCTCAGGCATGGTCAGATGCTTAGGAGGTTATGTGAACCTCTCTTTCCTTAAGTGATGGCGACCTATTACATCATCATCTGTGTAAATGGTCATATAGATGATGTTATTTTTATCCAGTTCCTATGTGAGACATCTATTACTAGGACGCGTTGGATGGAAAACCTATGAATAATATCCAGAATGTGCCATTTGTTCTTGTAAACTGAGGATAGTATATGTTGAATTACACAGTACCCGTCGAGTGTTAAATGTTAAAACAGACTGTTGAGTCCAGTTTACATCATTAAGATTTAAGTTGTTGTGTATGTTCTCGAGCTATCTTTGGAGTAGGATGATATGAGATTTTTGGAACCAAGTTCGTCCCACTACTCGGGAGGACTTTCTAGGACTTGGGTGTTTTGACATGCTGGTCGGTTTAATTTTAGATTTCATTCCAAGTGATATTATGAAGTGATCACAGTTCTTGGAACGACACTCATACATTTAAGTTGGTTTTGAACTATCATGTATGAGAGTGATTGTTCCTTCTTCTTGATGTACATGACACTCCTAGGTAGGTATCATCACATCAATTCTATTTAAATATAACCTTCTAGGTAGAAGGATCATAATCAGGGACCATTCATAAATGGTCGATTCTACTTGAATGCCTTTAAACTTGTGAGTCTTATTTAATGTTGATTCTTACTTGGCATCATGATTTTGTTGCGGTTGGCTGTGAGTGTATCTCTTTTATGGCACCTATGATCATAGATGGACCTCATTGGTTAATCATGAGCTATCACAGAAATGCCTTGGGATAAATTCACTGTTTTTGGTTAAATGATGGTACGTTGACAAGTGTAGCTGAGTTTCTTTCAGTAGGTTGTCCAATCATGGTTTGAATGTCCTTTTATATTAATCCTTGTATTTACCTTAGTGTGTAATTTTTTAGGGATGATTATGTCCCCTATCTTGATTTCATCTTGGATGCACTAAGAGAGCATCAGTTATACGCCACGCGATAGTTGTAAGTTGTTGGGATAGTTTGCGATCTTTCTTGTGTTATACGTTGAACGCATGGTTTCAGTTGAGGCTTGGTTAATCCTAAGTGATACTTGGGGGTTCCAGTGTAGGAAAACCCTGGATGGAATCTAGATGCCTTCTATTTTTCTTGATGTGATATCCAGGCAGATGCTGCTATGGGTTCAGTCAGTGTTTTTATGTGGAATTTTGGTTATGTACCAATGTCTCACTTGTAACAGGGAGTATGGACCACCTTGGTGAGTTCCTTGGACTCTAATTTGATGAATATTAGGTTATCTAAGACTTATAGTTGGGCTATGATGTGATGATTTAAAATGATTTAATGATTTTGGTGGGATAGATTTGAAATTATACTTTTGCTTGTTGTGGACTTGTGGTTCCTTGGGAGAAGGCATTGTGTTTTGTTGCAATACATCAGCCTTCTAAGTTGGGAATTTCTGAGATAGGTCATCCAGTGATGGTTTGAATCATTATCCTTCTTATTCCTCATGTATATTTCGAGTGAACCAGTTTGAACACTCCTCCAGTTTAAAGTGGGTGTGGTGTGAGAGTCTGCAATGTCTTTTGAGGGAAGATTGTGTGATCAGTTTTAATGAGGTCAATCAGGGTTCGACTGTTCTTTTCTATGAGGCCACTATTATAACCTCAGTTGTGTTTAGTTTCTCCTAATTAAAAGGAAAATCATGATTATAGCATCTTTAAAACACTCAGGGGTGTGCTTTTTGGGGTTTTCTGACGGAGGATGTGTCATGGTAACGATGTCATCTGAGTTTTTCTTGACAATCTCACGAAGGTTTCAATTTTCCTACTGATCAAGGAAACCTTCAGTGTTGATGATCTTGGGAGGCTGTACATCCGTGAGATTTTACGATTTCAAGGGGTCCCTCATTCTCTCAATTCAGAAAGGGATTCCTAATTTACTTCTCATTTCTGGAAAGGGATATAGAGGGCGCTGGGTCATAGGTGCTTCTGAGCACAAATTAACACCCTCATACAGATAGACAGTCAGAACGCATGATTTAGGTGCTGGAAGACATGATGTAGGCATGCATTCTGAATTTCGGGGGTTCTTGGGAAAGACATATACCCGTGGTTGAATTTTACTATGAAAATATCTTCCAGTCTAATTTTCAGATGGCACAGTATGAGGGTTTTTACTGTAGACCATGGTGATCACCCCTATGTTGGATGGAGGTAGGAGAGGCAGTTATACTGGGACCTCATCTTGTCCAGGAGACCACTGAATGGGTTCAGTTGATTCAGAACCATATGATTACAACACAGTCTTGTTATAAATATTTTTTCAATCACCATAAACAACCTATGGAGTTCAAGGTTGTGGATCATGTTTTCCTACGTGTTTCCCCAAGTTTGGGACACAATAGGATCCAGAGACAGGCTAAGATTTCACCAAGATACGTCATGCCATTTGTGATTCTGGAGAGATTCGGTCCTGTTGCCTATCGACTACAGTTAGCTAAGAGGTATAAGGCTATGCACAATGTCTTCCATGTATCTCAGTTTCGACATTAATTTTTGGGCATGTCTCATGCTTTTCAGCCCAAGGAAGTGGAGTTGTAGGAAGATGTGTCCTTTGAGGAGCATCCTATTCATATTGTAAATCATAGCATGAAGGTTCTCCATGGATGATCTGTTCCTTTAGTATGGGTGCTATGGAAGCACGACCAAGTACAGGACAATACCTGGGAGAGGGATGCCGATGTATGATCCCAATGGATATAGTTATTCTCAGCTGTTCCTTTTCCACCCTTGGAAGGAAATTTAGGGAGGAATTTCTTTAAGTAGGGAATTTTGTAAGAACCTGGTTCTTACTTTGAGGTATGAATCTTTCTTATTCGGTTTTTACTTAAGAAAATTGGGTAAAAAGAGATCAAAGGCTGGCTGTAGGCCTGTTACACAATGTGACGGGGAGTTACACATTGTGTATTTTCAAGGATATGCCATGTAATGAGGGTTTCATGCTGTATAATCCCAGTACATGAACATGTAATGATTTGGACAAGATTTGTACAGACACGGTGTGTAGTTTATAGTACAAGCCATGTACTTTTTCTTTTTTTTTATTAAATGGGATAGTAACATCATTTTTGTCAGATGGAAAAAAATAATCCCTCCTTCAACAATCATCGCACCTTGGAAATCTGATCAAGAATTTTCCTCCCATTTTGTCATCCGACTCCCAATTCAAACACCATCAGATCTGTTGAAATACCCTCGGTGAGTGATTAATTCCTCATGATCCTTTCTTACTAATTTCATATATTAACCTAGTTATCGAAGATTGTTTTTATTCTCATTTTTAGATCTACTCCATTATAGGTCAAATTGAAGCCCAACACTAGACAATGATAATTGTACGAGTACGAGGTAGTTGGTCTTGTGCCTTTCACTAGTTTTTGAGTTGAATATATTTTTCGGAGTGTTGTGAACCCACTTTTAGGGAGTCACTTGATTGATATTTGTCTATTATTATAGCCTATTTTTTATTAGTTAATTGGTTATATTTTTGAAACCATGTTTAGGTTTGATCACCTCGATTAGGGGCCACCCTGTGTGTGCGCTTTCATTAGATGACCAAAGTTAGCCATTTGGCCTAGGATGCCTATGGGAATGCCTTTGATCCCCTATTATGGGTTATTTAAAATGGAAATTGGTTAATTGAAGGTCTTTCCACATGTCTTATCATTTTGTAAGCCATATAATAGTCTAATTTACATGTTGCTTGTTATAAATCCAACTCATGTGAGTATTTGAAAGGCCAAGACTTAGGAGGTTGGACCTTGCTTGTTTATATTGGATGAATTTGGTTTGTTTTTTCTCTGCATGCAGGTGAGGTTTTTCTATGCCTAAGGGTGATTTTTTTTCTATTTTTTAAGGATAGTTTTTTCTATGCCTGAGGGTGGGGTTATTCTATGCCTGAGGGTGAGGTTTTTCTATGCCTGAGGGTGGGGTTTTGCTATGCCTACATGCAATGTTTCACTTGATGTTACAATGTTGTGAGAAATAAACGATGTAATGGAAGGGATAAATCTCTCTTTAAACTAAATAATCAAATGGAGTGTTATATGATGTGTCTTCCAAGACAAAGCACAAGATTGGATTCAGTATTTACTTATACCTTCTTAGATGGTCTCTTGGGATATCTGTTGTGCTTACTTGTAAAACTATTTACTTTTGATTACATTCTAGTTACTACTTTCACTACTATACCCTAACTATTATATATATATATATATATATATATTCACTAATTGATCGACAAAGATCTTGAGTGGTTTTCTACTGGGATTTAGTCTCACACCCTGTTTGGGTCATGCTTTTGGGCCCAAATAGATTATATGATTGCAGGTGTTGATCCGGGCAAGCACCCTCTTGATAGTTCATGATATGCTATTTAGGAGCAAGAGAGAATGTGATTGAGATGATTCTTGTTATGATTATTAGATTAATTTGATTCTTTTGTGATTTTGGAACATATATTGTGGATTTTTACAGTGTACCTATTTTGGTTGTTTTCTTAGAACATAACATGCTGCATCATCTTTTGTATGGAATGATGATTAGTTATATACCTTATCAGTATTCTGTTGTTTATTTTAGTTTTATGTTATTTATAGTTTTTTCTATTATATTATTATTTATTATGCTATGTTACACTCTACCAGTGGGGGCATAGTTTCCCCACTATCACAATAAAGCCCTTGCTGCAAGTCAAAAACCTCTAGAATTTGGGGAAATGCGCTTAAGGTCATGTGGCCAACTAGGTACAGGGCACCTTTGAGTGGAATTATTATTTGGGATATTAAAAAGAAGAATATCAAAGAGTTATTGAATTCATTTTAATATATTTTAGAAGGGAAAAACAAAAAAAGGTAAATTTTCTTGTAGATTTTAAAAATGTAATTGTCTTGGACACTGTTTAATTAATTTTAAAAAGAAGAAAGGTGTGAATTATGAATATGAAAATAATTAAAAAGATTAAGGAAATAAGTGGAGAAAAATTATAAAGAATCTTTTAAAGAAGGTATATGTCAAGAATATTGGGGGATTAGTTCCAATGAGAAGGAAGAAATTTATATAAGAAACCATAATGAGATGGAAACTGGATTCAAAATGAAAACAAAAAACATATTTTATTGTCTTTAAGTTCTATGTGGAAGAATTTATCAAAAGGGATATAGATTATAGAAATGCATGAAAATATTACCTAACCGGTTCCCTATCAAAGATAACAAGAAAGTAGTTCAATTGTACAATTAAGAAAAGTAATGCTTGGAAGAAGTTTCATTTTAATCGAGAAAGAATAATAAGGAATGGATACTTGACAGTGGGTGTTCCTCTTATATAACAGGTGATGATAAAATTACTAAGAAGATTGAGAAACATGAAGGAGGTTCTATAAAATTTGATATTGACCGTTCCTTAAAACTTAAAGGTATTTTTATAGATTAAATTGAGCATGATTGGTTGAAATATGATGATGTTTTTTTATTTAAGGGATAAAACACAAATTTTTGAGTGTTATTAAAATTTGTGACAATGGTTATGAGGTAACATTCAAGACAAATGTATGCATCATTAAAAACTAAATTGATGGAAAAAATATCTCTCAAGGTAGTAAAAAATAGAAATTTATTCTTGATTGGTGATCCTTCCAATATACATTACTTGATCATGACATATGAGAACATGTTATGGCCTAGAATACGTGAGAATATTGGTAAAAGAAGCCTAAGAAATATTATGAAACATAAAGTAGTAATATATTTACCTAATCTAAAAACAGATCAATATGGAATCTATGGAACATGAAAAAATGGCAAGATAACTCATAATTCTCACAAGAATATGGATATTACTTCCATAAGAATATTGGAGTTACTCCACATAGATCTTTGTGGGCCCATGAGATAGATGTCTACCAAGGTCATATTTATTTCAATAATTTTATAAATAAATTAACTTGAATGAAAAATGTTCTCTTCATAAAGCACAATTCTGAGGTGGTTAGGATGTTCAAAATGAACAGAAGGTAGGTTGAAAAGGTGCTTGGATTGTGCATAAAAAAAATGAGACCCAATAATGGGAAACAATATAGAAGTGATTCGTTTAAAGCTTATCCTAGAAAAAATTGAACCAATAATAGTATAGCACACATTATACACTATAATAGAATGGTATTTCAAAGAGAAATAATAGAATCATTTTGGAAATGGGTAGAACTATGATGGATTAGAATAATGTTTCAAAATTATTATGGAGAAAATAAGTATATCCTATGGTGAATATTAAAAATAGATATATTTTTAGAACCAAAACATATTATACATCCTATGATATGTTGTAATAAAATAATTCTACAGTGAAATATTTCAAGGTCATTGGAAGTCCTTATTATATTAAAATCAAAGGAAGTAGGCTGGGAATGTTTAAATAAAAGGTGGATAATGGAGTCTTTATGGGATATTTATATAATGGGAATGGATAAAGATGAAGAATAAAATATTTCATAAAATTGATGAGTGTTCAAAATGGAATATTGGTGAAAATATGTTTTTTTTGTAAATTCAATAGAATTTTGAGTATATTATAGAAATAATGAGTCGATTTTTTTAAAATATGGTTGAATTTTTTTCTAAAATGTGACTAAAAATAGTTGATGGAAATTAAAAATGTTTTAGTGATGATGATAAATCTAATGGTGATGACATAAATTAATTTAAGAGGTTAAAGAAACATGTAGAAATTGAGTATATCATTGGGATCATAATGTACTAGTTCAGACCATAAGAAAGCTTAGATTTGAGAACCAAATAAATATTTTATCATAGAATGAACCTAGAATGGTGTTTGTGGCTATTGAACATGATTAATGAGTGAATTATATAAATTAAGAACTTAATAAAATTGAGAATGACTTTACATAGAAAATTTTTCCAAGGCTGAAAAATAAAAATGTGATTGGTAAAAAATGGGTTTTTAGAAACAAAAATGAATAAGAAAGGAGAAGTAACATGGAACAAGTCTTGAATTGTTTACAATTGACATTCTCAAATGGAAGTAAAATACATTGAAGATACCTTTGATCTATTTTATATAATTAATATAATAAGGATGTTCTTGGTAGTGGCAGCTCATAAGCATTATAAGGTATATCTAATGGATGTAAAGTCCAATCTTCTAAATGGTGACTTTGAAGAAGAAGTATTTATTGAACAACTAGAAGGTTTAATTCTTGAAAATTATAGGAAAATTATTTTTATATTAAATAAATAATTTCATGTATTAAACTGGATCCAATAGTATAGTATTCTAAACTCAATGACTGTTTGAGAAAATGGGGTTTTCTAAAGGAACTATTGATAATGACTTGTACTTGAAGAAGGATTCCTCAAACACATTTATATTGATTTTATCTATATATAAAATTATTTTTTCCCAGTAATAAAAGTTTCTTATTTATAAAATTAATTTTAAAGATAAAAATGAAATTTAAGATGACTATGTTGGGGGAACTAAAATATTTTCTTGGGTTACAGATTGAGAAAAATCTAGATCATGTATTTATTTTAAATGAAAATTATACCAAATAAATATTGATAAAGTTTGGGATAGAATATTTAAAATAATTTTATACACCTATATTAGTTGGAAATTTTTTTATAAAATATTAAAAAGGTTGTAATGATGATCAGGATAAATTTATAAGTATGATTGGCAACATTTTTTTATCCCACAATATCCATACATGACATTGACTACGTGGTGACTCTGTGTGAAAGGTATCAAAGTGAACCGAATGAGCCATATAAGATTGTAATTAAAATAATTATAAGTTATATAAAAGGCACACTTAATTATTTCTTTCTCTATATATGTATTTTGAATATAGACTTTCTTAGTTACACTGATGAAAATTAATAAGGTGGCTATACAAATCATAGATCCACATTAGGTGGTGTTTTCATTATTAGTGATGATTTTCTTAGTTGGGGAAGTAAGAAGCAGATTTTAGTGATCCAAAGTACAACTAAATCAGATTATACAGTGTATACTATTGTAGTTACATAGGATTTATAGATATAGGTTTATTTATCATATTTTTGGGTTGATATTTAGAGACCATTGGATATTATTTATGATAATAAAAGTGTTATTTATCTTTCAAAAAATATATTTCAAAACTCTTAGTGTAAACATATTGACATTAAATATCATTTTATTAAAGAAAAGGTGGTTTCTAGTGAAATGAAACTTTTATTTATTTGTAAAGTGGTGTATCTTATAGATATCTTTATAAAAGATATTCAATGAAAGAGATTTTTAGAGTAAAATATTGAATCCCATGTTTATACTTCCCCACAGACTTAAGTTTTTTTTCCTAAGACCCCCACAGTCCTTTGGATTATATTTCTAAAGGGGTAGATAAGTATGTGATAAAGGGGGATGTCACACCTAGATTTATATTATCATCCTTTTTCCTAGTTTAATCTTTTGGTTCTTGGTTTTAATCTTGAGTTCTGTGTGTTCTGAATTTAAATTTGGAGATATTGTGGCTTTCCAGGGGTGGGAAGTTTTTATGGTGGGAAGAATTGTCACATCTATATTTTTGTTTTTAGGTATTCATTTGGTTATTTTTTATCTTGTTTATTATTTATTTTTCTTGGGAGTTTTTTGGAAAAAATATAGATTTTGGGCTTGATATTAGGTGGAGCACTATTTGCACGTGATTAGGGAGAACCGTGCACCCTTGACTAGAAAACCAAAGAACCAATATCTATCTTGTAAAGTAGTTATTTAACAGTTGTCACATTTTTTGTAAAACTATACAGTCTAACCATGAGTCATGTTCTTCTTGGTTAATTAGGGATTCATAGTTTCTGCATGGTTTGGTAAACCGTGTGGGAAAACCATGTGACCTATCTAAGTCATTAAAAACATGAATTTTCTCTTATACCATCTTTATATTTTAACCCCAAAACACCTATTCTTTCCATATCCTAGTTTGTGTGACCCAAAGGGACCCCCTCCCTCCTTATCCAAGCCTCCTCCCCTCTCCCAAGGTATGGATCTAGTGATTTCTTCAAGTTTTGGGGGTGATTTCCCAAAGTAATCTCATCCTCTCTTCTTTATATTCCTTCTTATTTCATCTTCTCTTGATTTATTCTTCTTCTTTGGTTTTGTGGATCTATTGTTCATATTTATCCCAGTTTTAATTAGGAGTTTTTTGTTTTTATGGTTTCTCTTTGTTGTTCTTGCCTCTTGGAACCCTTGTAGAGTTGTTTTGGGTTGGTGTTGTTAAAGCGTATGTGTTTGAGGTAGGATTCCCTTTTAATTTTCCTTTTAAATTTATGAATAATTGGTTTCTTTATTTTCTCACCTTCCTTATATGTCAAATAGTGATGTGTGACCTTTGGAATAATTTTTTGATATGAAATGATGTGTTTTTCTTGATTGTTTTGAAGTATATGGCATTGTTTCATTAATATATTCACACCAAGTGTTTGATGAAATGTCCAATTAGATTTTGTGATTGATGTTTGGTTTTTAAAGCATGTTTTTTATTTTTAAAGGTATTTTTGGCATATGAAATGGTGGGTTGGGTTTATAAAATGGCTTTCTAAATGGTTTGGACTTGAAAGAATTGTGTGTTTGGTTCTTTAAAAATGTATTGACATGTGATGATGGTGGGTGGCCCATTTAGAATTTTAATGAAAGTGGATTTGGTTACAAATGTAGTGTGAGTGCTTAAATGGACTTTTATAAATGGTTGTGAAATTTCAAATGGTGTGTTTGAGACTTTTTAGAAAGGTGGATTTGGTTCTTTGGAAATGAGCAATTTCTCAAAGTGTGTTTGAGGCCCGTTTGACACTTTTGTGATATTGGTTATCTTGAAAACTCTCCTTGGGTAATTCTCTTGTCCTGGTTATGTTGATTGTTGTGGGAGGCCCATGTTGAGAGGCTCCATTTTGATAACATTATTTAAAAGAAAGAGATTGTTCCTTGGGGTGGAATTTGAGTGACTTGTTGTGTGAGTTGATTGTGTATGATATATGTTCATGTGATTGGATATTTGTTTGGAATTTTTGAATCACACCCACTTTGGTCTTGACCTGAGAACATGGAATAACTAGTGGGTTTTTAGTGAATGGTTGATTAATTATCTTAGGATTTTTCTTTGGAAAGTGGACCATAATAGGGGAATTGTTTTGTTTTTGTTGCTATGGGATAATGCCCCTCGATTAGAACAGGTAGGGTGTGATCAAGCATGTGGGTGAGAATTGATGTCATTGGGTGAGGCATACCTTCAAAATGAGTCAAGATGTATAATATGTTATAGATTAATCCAATTAGATCATAGGTTATCCCTTGTTCTTCGACACTTATTTATCTATGGTGGATGATTGAGATGTGTTCTCGGTTGGTTACTCTTGAATGCTTATTTTCCATTTCCCTTATTATGTGATCATTTATTGTATCTCTCTTATGTGGGGTACTTCTTTGAAAATTTATGAGTTAGTTTTAAAAGGTTTATGGAAAATGTTTGGAAAATTTTTACACTCCCTTTCCCCCTTTTTAAATGAAAAAATTATCTTGATCCTTGAAAATGATAATGTCTACTTCTTGGAAAGGAATCTGGATTTTAATGGAAAAAGTCAATGAACCATGTTTTGTTTTAAAGTGAAAAATGTGTTTGAAAAGCCTAGATTTATATATTGTATTTCAAACATGAAATTGATGTTTATTTTATTTAAAGGAAATTAACTAGGAATATATTTGTTTAGGAATGCCTAAAAAGTTTTAATAAACATTCCTATAGTTATTTATTGTTTTTAGTTTTCGGTGTAGGTTCTAGATTGGTTTCGATCTCTGTGGGTGATGGATGGTTTTTTGTATCAGAGAGCATCCCTTGGGGTCATATGGAGACATTGTGGTCATCATGTTTAGTTGGGTTTTGTTGTTAAGATTGTTATATTGTAAGTTTTTGTATAAATGATGATCAGTTTAGTAATTGTATTTGTTTTGATTTTTTCTATTTATTTTTCTGCTATTTAGTTTATTTTATATTGGGAGAAATCATTCCCTTGGTTACTCTGTTGATTTCCTAGTAATAGTTTCCTACTCAGGAGGATCAATAATGATTCTCAGGCTATGTCTTGGGATGACTTGGGTAAATGGATTAGGGTTGACCTGGGTTGTTTTGTTACTAGGGAGTATAAGTAAAAGAGGGATTATGAGTTTGAGAACTATAGTCATTTGAGTCACTCGACCTAAACATTCTTGTCACTGATGGGAAAAAATCACTCAAAAATAATACATTATCCTATAGTGTGGTATCGAGATAAATCTCTTTGATATTGGATGTGATTTGATGATTTGTGTGTTTAGTCATGGTAAGTCAGGGGGTTTCTGATTTTTTTTCAAAATTCCAAAGGGGGATATTATAAAACCCCATGGATTTGTGGCCTGGTTTTAGAAATCTTGAAGATCCCATGGTTCTTGGAGATTTTGGGTTGTTATATTTTCTGACAACCTTTATTGAGGTGTTCATTAGTTCTGATGGTTCTTGATCTAGTTTATTTATCATTATTTATCATAGAATAAAGTTTCATGATGTTATTAAGTGTTTTTTAGAATGGATTGAGGCCAGATAAAATGGTTCTAACTGAGTTTGAGTAAATTTTTGAATTTACTAGATTTATATAGTTGAATATTTGAAGTACAAATTCACATAGCCATTTCACATATCCAATTTACTTAGTCATTTATGATATATCGACAATTCATGTAGCCCATATGAGCCAAGTAATTGATTCAAGGACATCAAAAAATCACATATATGATTGAGTGATGTAGCTAAATTAGTTCATATATTCGATTGTGCGATGTAGATAAATTAATTTATCTATCTAATTGTAAGACATAACTAATTTGTGAAATCATGTAGTTGTTTTTTATTTTTGACTATATATAGATTGAAATAATGAAGGTTTCCAAAATTTTAATATTCTGAGGAAAAAATATTTATGAGGATTCTTTGATGGTTTTGAATGCTTCCATAATCACATGATTTAGTTTTTAAGACATGATTATAGAATGTTTTAAAGGAGTATATAGTAGTTCTTTTGGATAATTAAATAGTGATTTAATTATGCTATAAAAAGGGAAAATTTGGGAAATGATACAATTATGGTTTTTTGCTACAGTTATGGAGATCACTGGGGTAATTGTGAATACATATTCTTCTTCATTATAGTAGATTAAAAAAATAAAGGAAGTGTGGTGAAATATTATAAAAACAATTCATGAATTTTTCTACTATGTGAGAAAAGGTATAAGAAGAAAATTCCAAATATGAGGTAGGATATTTAGTGATCAACATATGTTGAATCTCATGGATTTAGGGATTTTTATTTGAGTCTGAGAATATTTTTGTAGCGTAATTCAAGTCTGCACTATGAGAAATTTTTTCTTGTATATCTTGGAGGCTTAGGGAAGTGTATATTTATTATTTGTTTCTGAATAAACATAGTTTATTTGGATATCTTATTCATCTTTTAATCATTTTTTGTATTTTAGTGTTAAGTGTTGATGTTGGGTGTGACTCTTAACATTTTTAGTGGGATACCACATAAATTTTTGTAAGTGGAACTCATTTGTGCTTACAGTAAAGAGGATTTGTGGTATGGGGATAACCATCTATGATAAGGGGTAGGATTCCACATTGGATCCAAACCTTGTAAAATTTTCATGTTCCTTGATCTTCCATTTTTTACAAGATCATGTGAGGCTGAATTATTTATGGTTTTGAGTTTATTATACTCTGAATAGTCATCGAGGTTTATTTATATTTGAGAGAAATTGTAAAAACTACCCTCCACTAATTCCAATACCCCTTATCAGTGGAAGAAACTAATCCTACTAGGCACTTCACATGGTACCTCCTCCATACACCAGTGGAGTATTTAAATAAATTCACACACCATATGATCATTGAAATGGATCAATGAATGCATTATCTAGAACAAGCCCATTTCACATCGATATTCCCACCTTGATTCCATGATTACTTAGTATTTTTGAATTACCCAATTACTAGTGAATACCCCCTCTCATCCATTTACAGAATATAATAATTGAGACACACAAGACATACCTCTTAGGACCTAAATACATTTGATCAAGTTCAGTGTTGAAGCCGAAGCACCTCTAAGCCCAAACTATCTAAAAAAATTACCAGCACATATATCTCCTTACATGATCACTAAACAGAGCATGTATTCCACTACACCTACAAAAAATAGAGAAAAATCAATGTAAAAATTCTCAAATTCATTCAAAGTGTGATCACAGGAGAAGGATATTTTAGTTAGAAGATTCTAGTGATGTCAATCATGAATCTCAGAGATATGTATGTAGAAACTATCGAAGGAAGGAAGACATCACTACTCAGAACTAGAAGTGGGAAGAATAAAGAGGATTATTGATTTATATAAATAATTTCACCTTACCATAGTATAAATATTCAACATATAATGATTATATCTAAAATCCTTTACAATTTTATTTTTTATTTTAAATTATAATTCATGGTCTGTTTTTTTCCAATTGTTTCATGTTTCTATTCTCCCCCAATTCTTCATGTTTTCATTCAACCTATATTCCATGATCATGAAAATGATCTCTTTAACTTCATAACTACGGAGAACTAACCCAAGGGATAGGTACCTAAGGGAGATCAAAAAGGTTCCCCAAATCCCTATTATATAATTTTCTAATTTCCATCCTTAATGCAGTAGTAAATTGAAGAGAAGTTGATCGATGATATTCATATTTTCTTTTCGATGTGTTGTTACAATATCCAATCCATAAAATTGCTTCTCACTTCCTTATTTTGGTTTATGGTGAATATTATTGGTGTAATATGGAATAAGGGTTGAAAAACATATGATGAATCTAGGTGTGGAGATAGTGAATATCTTGATTGAGTGTGTTCATTGGATCCTCACTATAGAGGAGGTGGAATTGGATATTCAGGGATTAATTTATTCTATGTGTATTAAAAACCAAAAAAATAGATTGATAATATTAATAGAATAATTGTATTTATTCATTTCTTAGATGAAATACAATGCAGATAATTAAGAACCCATGTGATCGACCTCAGATCCAACCCCTTTCACCCTAACTTATTGCGTTTGCTGCTTCCCTCATTTTCAATCCATAAAATTAAAAACTCTAAAAATACAAATCTCGTTACTTACAAAATTAATAGGATGAAATGAAAATATATAAGTGATAGGATAGTTAAACTCCCATTATCTAATCCTTGAGAGACAACACTATTTTTCCACTAGGCTGCATTAGTAATAAAATAAAAATTCTATTTGATCATGGACCATGAAAACTGCATGATAACTCACTAACATTTAGGACTAAAAAGATTTTAATGAGTGGGATTATCAAGAGGAATGAATAACTCAAGGAATTTATGTCTTCATAGGAGTTTTATGACCCAAAATAAAAGGTTATAAGAATACTATGTCATAGTATACTTTAAGAAAGGGTATGATGGACATGTGTGTAACATCAAGAGAATTCCAATCCACTTGAGTAGTTAGGTTATGGGATGTGTAAATCATAACCCAAGAATATCCAATTCAATGAGAAGTTGAGACTAGTGGGAGTAGGTTGAATATTAGTAATGGTAGAAACTAATGTCACACATATTTAGGAAAAGATATCATGGGGTTAAGTGGGACCTTTATTCTAGGACTAAAACATCCTCTAGGGGTTACTTCACAAGCTCTAAAGAAATTGTTCTATTCCCCACCAAATCCTAGAGGGGTACCTTCAGACCAATCAGTCCCTATTAATAATATTTATACAGGCTAAAAACCAACAAGAATATCTCAAGGTTATGGGAATCTAAGAGAATTTAGTTAAATTAATTAATTGGTTGGTATTAAATTAGATATCAGATACAAGAATTTGATTCATGGTGAACATATAATTTTAGAAGGTTTCAAGCACCCCAAAGGTTATGCCAATATGAATTGAACACATATTTTGAGTAAAAGGGATAAAACATCAAATTATTGAGTACTAAATCACTAGAAGAGATGATATACTCAACATGAATACCTCATGTTGTTCAATTTAACATTACATTAAAAGGACATAGTTCCATATATTTGAATAAAATTCTCTCTATTGTAATAGTCAGAGTGACTACCCATGTCTTATAAGATCACATGATCCATTATTAGAATTAGAAACAAGATAAAACTGTAAAATATATAAAACCACACGAGATTTCGTGATAAGGAATGTAACATCATGGGTTTTTGAATCGGGTTGAAAATCACACCCTTTTTGAATTTTTCAATCATCAGAGGTTCCATTTTCTAATTCGATGATTAGAACTTAATTTTGAGAGCTCCATCATCATTATATCAAGTTTTTAGTATAATTTAGAGGCTTAAAGAGTGCCTAAGGTGTTCCATTTTGGTTTCAGAAACATTAGAGGCTAAATGTCCTATTTTGGGTTGCAAGAAAAAGGCACATAGTTTTGTTTAAAACCATACAAACCCTTACAGTTAACCATGCACCCTATCTTTTAAATACCACATGGTTTTTTTAAACCATTCAAGGGAGAATCATATCCAAGCATGGGGTGTCTACATATTTTTTAGAGGTTTTTATACGGTTTGTTCATGGTTAGAGAAAACTATGCAGAAGTCTGCATGGGTACTTCCACTTAGGTAGTACCTCAACAGTGTAGCACACATGGTTTCCACATGGTTTTCCAAACCATGTGGGTAAACTGTGAAGCCCACTAAATGAGGAAAAATATAAATTTTCCTTTTATTCTTTTTTAATATTTATTTATTATTTTTCATATATTTCTCCTTGTTGGCCACATACAATAGTAGATAAACCCCTCATTTCCTTCTCCCATGTATTTTGATCCAAATCCTTAACTGGTGGTCTGATCATCGATCTGTTAGATGCTATAGATCTACCTCGGTAAGGCTAAACCCATCCATGCCTCTTCTTCGTTTCTCCTTTTCCTCACAGAGTGATAAATACATTAGGTCCCTTTTACCCTATTTTCTAGGGGTTATATGTAAACTCAGATATATTCCAATAGTCTTAGAATTGGATCTCGATATCGTACATGCCTACATCTATGTGTCCAAGGTTGGTGGTGTATACCTTGATTTGTGTCTTCACATTGTTTGGGTGGTATGGCTTTTCATAACATCATTGGGTTTTGAGAGAGGCTCCGTTATTACATATTAAATTGATTTTTTGACCACGTGGGATGCCCATAAGCATTCCATTGGCAATTTGAAGAGTGTGAGGTAGGGTTAGTGGCCATCAACACCTTGGGTAGCTAGGCTAGGGGTGTTAAATTCATTTTAATTGATTTTTTTTCAAATTAATTGATTTATTATTTTGAGTGTGAGGCATTAAATTATGCTCAATTGAATTGTTATGAATGTTTATGTTGTGTAATTTAATCATGTTAAAATGAATTTCTTCATTAAAGTGTTATGATGTGAATTTTATATATGTGCTAGCTTGTGTAATGAGATGAGATACATGGGGTCATGATGGGATTGGAATGGGATGATATGAGGTGGATATGCCATTAGGATTGGGTGATGTAGATAATTGGTTGGGCTTGGCCTGAATTTCTTGAGTATTTTGGCCATAATATTGGGTGTCGAGGATGTCATTTGAGGTAGTGAGGCCATCCGTTTGGGCATGGAATATGATACTGGGATGACAAGGCCATAATATTTGAGTGACATGATCGCAAGGTCATGAGGTGTAGATTGATGTGGTTTAGGGATTTTATATTGGTTATTTATGCTCACCCATGAATGAAAAAGCACCTAATTGAGTCATGTGCACATAGGTTGACTCCGTGATGAGTTGGTTTTGACCACTCATGTGGGTAGAAGCCCTTGTAGAGCATCTTAGGTTTTTTTTTGAGATTGCTTTCTATAGAAAGCCATGTGGAAGGTGAGGATACCTTAGTTGATAGTGATGAGTATTTCAGCTGGGGACTGAGACTAATCGTGATTGAGGCCATGATCCTGGACTTATTTTGAGGATGGATATCTCTATGCCTCCGATTGTCGGGATTTGAGATGATGTATGTTTTTGAGCAGGGGTCTGAGGGAATAGTGACTTATTTGGGCGTGCCTTCAGGATGCTAGTACTTATTGAGACACGAGGTTTTAGCTATCACATGGTACCAAGTTACTTGTTTTGAGGTGGAAATTTAGGGTACACCTGAGCTGTGAGACATCATAAGTACCTTGGGACATGGGCCAAAGACCTTCTCCTATACAGATACTCTGACACTGTCCAAGGTAGGTGATGGTTTCTTGGTGACTGTTGAGCACCAGGGAAACCTTTTTTGATTATTTCATCATAGTACTTCACTTTTATTTATTATGAATGCCTATTTTAACACATATTCTTGGTACACACATTTGGGTGGCATCCTACTGATATTCATATCACACCCTGTATAGGTCCTTTGGGATTAATGTAGACTTTATATCATTACGTTTAGGTAATGGATCATCCTCAGGAGATGGATTTTAGTGGCTTCTTTTATGGAGTTTGGTATGGACCTTGAGTTCATTCATAGTTAGTGTCTCGGTTTAGATTTATTTCAGTTTCAACATGCTGTTTTTGTATATTGTATATAGCTACAATGGTTATCCCTAGATGCACTTTTTTTACTTGATCTATATGACCTGTTATGGATGAATATTGTTCTATTTTGTTTATAAAAGTGGTGTGTATGACATGATGGATTTTTTATTCACTTTCCACTGCTTATGTTTATTTATGGCTTCCACTATTTATTTCCATTGATTATGCTTCCACCATTGGCGAGTCTGGTTAGAGTATTCTAAGTCATTATTTTGTGCATAATGTTATATTATATACTTTGACTAGTATTATTATCTATACCTAGAGGGTATAGCCTCCGCACTATACTTGCTTACACTCTCACTACAAGTTGGTAGCCTTTTTCATTGAGGGAGGCATGCCTAAGGTCAGTAGAACCTAGCCTAATTTCATTATTCAAGTGGATATTCAGGTCAGGGATGCTATAAGTGGTATCAGAGTAGTTCTTTATTGAGATTTAGTATCATATTTTGACTGAATACTAATTAGATTGAGAATACTTTCACTTTGGTTATTTTTATGATGGTATTAATATTTGGGATATGGTAGACTAGATATAGGTAATGTTAAAACTAGGTTTTGAACTCATGATTGAGTGCCTACAACCCCATGTATGAGGGACGAACTAAGTTTACTTGGGTGGTAGTTTCTATTATGTTTTTCTCAGATTATGGTTTATACGATTTCCACCTCAGTGTATCTCTTGGAATGTGATGTTATTGGCTATGATATGAGACATAGACCATTGACTTGGTATGGAAAAGGGTGAGTTTGACCCTTTAATGGTATGGAAAGGGGTGGTTACTTGTGAATTATTTATTGTTTGGATTTTGATAGGCATATTTTAGTGTATTTCAACTTTGCATATTCTTTGTAAAGTGTTTATACTATGTTCTAAATATCAAATTACTTGTTAAATTCTCATTACATGATTGAATTGATTTGGTTTGTGAAAAGCATGTGTGCCATGATAAATGGGACATGCTTGTGATATGAGATGTAATATGTGATGTAATATATATAGAATTTCACGTGGAATGAGAAATGGACCTAGATCTTATAAGAGTAGGAATTCATTATGGAATGGGGTGATTTTGATCACTAGGTTGGGTGAATCAGTCATCAGATTGAGGAAATGATGGTTTTAAGGACTAGCGAGGCCTGAGGTACTATTGATAATTGGATTTGTTAAGGGAAGGTAAGGAGGCCATGAGGCTCGAATTCCATGGGGCATGGTTGAAATATAAAAGGAGGGTTTCCAACTTGATGGATTGGATAGATAATCATTCGGGTAAGTATAGGGTTCCATTGGTGCATGATCAGGTATGGACCCCTGAGGGGTAGGCAGAGCAGGTGTAGGCTCAGGTATAGGCTCAGGGATAGGTACAAGTTCCAGTGCAGGAATGGAATACACTAGATATTTCTGAATTTGAGCCATGGATTGATAATTAGCTCTGAATGATCTTGGTTCAGGTGATCTAGGGTATCAACCACGGTGCTTCTGATGGTTCACTAAGTTTTCTTGCTTGAACCTAGAATGGTGAGAAATGACACCTTCAGGGTGAGGTTCTTTAATGATGGTTTATTTCATACCATTAGAGTGCAGTTAAACATATTTAGGTTGGAATAATTCTCAAAGTAAGTGAAATAGGATCTCATAGCCAAGGGAAACCTTACAAACAGGTCTTACTCAATCAAGGAAATGGCTTCAGGTGATTTTAGTGGTGAATCTTCAGATGGAAGGTAGCGAGACAGAGACAAGTTCCAATAGGGTGATCAGGAAAAGGACTCAAGAATACCACCACATTGTGGCTCTTATATATTTTTCTTCCATTGTGGGTATCTAGGACATGTCCAGACTCAATGTGATCGGCCTCCAAAGGATTTCTGGGTATGTGGGAACGTTGGACATCTTGAGAGGTTATGCAGGAGGAAATCTCATTTAGCCAGTGATCAGGTTCAGGGATAAACTCAGGAGTTTGAGGTTGGCTCATGATTGGTACTAGGTGGGGGTTGTTGAGCTTCAGCTACATGAAAAGTTCATGGTAAAGACATCAATACCCGTTAGTGGGGTCAGTGACTCGTGGCTGGAGCTGCACCACAGAGCAGTATTGCGTCAGGAAGTCGAGCTTTAGGCTAGGTGCATGCCATGGAGATGCCAGGGGTTGAGCGAGTTAGTGAGACGATGAAAGTTATAGATATTCTGTGGGCATGTTCATGATTTTTTTTTGTTTTATTTTGGCATGGACTGTTGAGGTATGTCTATTTTAGCATGGCCTGTTGAGGCATGTCTGTTTGGGTGCATTATTACACGAATTGTACATATGGACTGACCAGATTCTAGTTAGTAGTTTGGAATCATATAATTTTGTTATATATATGTGAGGTTTAAGGCACCGGGTTATATATTTGAGTATCATGGGTGTAGTATTTTGAGGTGCTTGGAATCATGAGCATTAATGGATGTGAGTTTCTAAGGTGCTTTGGCATCCGGGCATTAAGGATGCAGGTTACTTGAGGTGTGAGGAATATTAGCACTATAATAGTGCAATAATTGATTTAGTTGCAAGGAATTGAGACTTATTCAATCATCTGTGGTGATGTGGGACGTCATTGGTGCCATGTATGTCATGGGATCAAGGCGGGCACTGATGCGGTGAAAGATGTGATTTGGGTGTCTGGTATGACACAAGAGAATATGATGAGGTGCGAGAGTGGAGATGTGTCATGTTAGGATCATGGGTATGGTAAATAAGTTGATGGATCTTTTTTTTACTTGAATTTTGGTTTGGTTGAGACTGGGTTAGGCAATTCCTATAGTGGGGAGCCCCTCCTTGGGAATATTGACCTATACCTTTCAGAACGAGGTAGTCCAGGTTAGATTTTATAGGTATGGGTATGTTCAGTACCATATTTGGGTTTCATTTGATATATTGGGGATGAGATATATTAAGGTGGGGAGATTTTAACGTCTCAGGTTTTTGAATCTGGTTGAAAATCACTCCCTTTTTGATTTTTTCAATTAGCAGGGGTTCCATTTTCTAATTAGATGGTCATAACTCAATTATAAGAGTTCCATCAGATTTATATCATGTTTTTGGTTTATTTTTGAGTCTTGGATAGTGCCTTAGGTGATTTAGTTTGGTTTTAGAAGCATCATAGGCTAAATGGCTTATTTTGGGTTGCAGGAAAAGGCACACAGTTTAGGGGAAAACCATGAAGACCCTTCCAATTAACCATGCATCCTAGTTTTGAACTATCACATGGTTTGTGTAAACCATGAAAGAGAGGTCCATGAACCTATGTGTGGTTTTTGTAGATATTTAAGAGGCTTCCTCATGGTTTGCGCACAGTTATAGTAAATCATGCAGAAGGCCGCACGGGTACTACCACTTATGCATTACCTCAACACTATAGAACACACGGTTACTGCATGGTTTGAAAAAATTTGTGGGTAAACCATGAAACCCAGTAAATGAGAAAATATTTCAATTTTAATTTTATTCATTTTTCTTATTTATTTATTATTTTCCTCTCTTTCTCCTTCTTGGTCATATACAGTAGTGGAGGAACCCTACATTTCCTTCTCCCTTAGATTTTGATCCAACTCCTCAAGAAGTGGCCTAATCTTCAATCCATTAGATGATATAGACCAGAACCAGTAAGGTTAACCCCATCCATGCATCTTATTTATTTCTCTTTTGCCTCATAGACTGATAAATCCATTAGGTCCGTTTCTCCCTATTTTTAGGGTGTTGGACAGAAACTCAGATCTATGCTAATCAGCTTTGAATTGGAGATTGATATCATACATGCCTATGTCATAGGTCTAATGTAGGTTGTTCATAACTTGATTTATGTTTCTGTAGAAATTTGGGTGGTTCTTTTTTTAGCACATAATTAGGTTTTGAGCGAGGCCTCTTTATTGCATATTAAATTGATTATTTGACCATGTGGGATGCCCCTAGGCATTCCCTTTCCAATTTTAAGCATACGAGGCAGGGTTAGTGTCCATTAGAACCTTGGGTAGCTGAGACGGGGGTGTTAAATTCATTTTAATTTATTTGTTTCAAATTAATTGATTTATTTATTTGAGTCTGAGGCATTAAATTATGTTCATTTGAATTATTATGACTGTTTATGTTATGCAATTCAATCGTGCTAAATAAAATTGCTTGATTAAAGTGATTTTATGTGAATTGTATATATTTTATTGCTTGTGTAATGAGATGAATCCCATGGGGTATTTATGGGATTGGACTGGGATGATTTGAGTTGGATAGTACATTAGGATTGATTGATATAGATCACTATTTGGGATTAGCCCAGATTTCTTGAGTGGTTTGACCATAGGATTGGGTGTTGAGGATGTTGTTTGAGGTGGTGAGGTTTCCAGGTTGGGTGTGGTCTATGATATTTGGATAAAAAAGCCATCATTTTTGAGTGACATGTTCGCAGGGGAATGAGGTGCTAATTGATGTGGCTTAGGGATTTTATATTGGTGATTCTCGCTCAACCGTGATGGCTAAAGTGCCTAATTGAGTTGTGTACACATAATTTGACTATGTGATGAGGTGATTTTGACCACTCATGTGGGTAGAGGACCCCATAGAGTAGCTTAGTATTTGTGTTTGGGTTATTTCTCTAGAAATCCATGTAGAAGGTGAGTATCCTTCAGTTGATAGAGATGAGGCTATCAGTTAGGGGCCGAGGCTCTCCATGATTGAGGCCGTGTGCTTGGAATTATATTGAGTATGTATATCATCATGCCTATGGTTGTTGGACTTTGAACAGACATATGATTTTGACAAGGGGTCTGAGGGACCAGTGACTTTTTGGGGCATGCCTTCAAGACATCGGTACTTATTGAGACATGAGGTGTCATGAGGAGCAAGGTGTCATGTCACTTTATTTGAGGTGGAACATGAGGGTTCACCTAAGTTGTGAGACATCAGAGGTACCTTGGTCCATGGGCCAAGGAACTTCTCCTATTCAGATACTTTGGTGCCGAACGAGGTAAGTAATAGTTACCTGGTGGCTATTGAGCACCAAGTAAACCATGTTTGTTTGTTTTATTGTACTTCTTCGCTTTTATTTATTATGCATGCTTACTTAAACACATATTATTGGTAAGCACCTTTGGGTGGTATCCTACTAAGATTCATCTCACACCATGAAAAGGACCTTTAGGATGTGTGTAGACTTTATTTTATTACTTTCAAGTAAAGAATCATCATCATGATCTAGATTATAGTAGCTTATTGCATGGAGTTTATCATGGACCTTGAGGTCGCACCTAGATAGAGTCTTTATTTAGTTTTATTTTAGTTTTAGTATGATTTATTTTGTATATTTTATGTATCTATAGTGTTTATCCATGGGATCTATTTTTATACTTTAAATTTATGAGTTTTTATGGATGCAAGTGGTTCTATTTGGTTTCTACAAGTGGTGTGTCTTGCATGATGGCTTGTTTATTTAAATTCCACTACTTTTGTTTATTTATCACTTTTTCTATTTAGTTCTATTGATTGTGATTCCACCATTGGAAGGTTTGGTTTGAGTCTTCCAAGGCATACCTTTATGATGAATGTTATATTATATACTCAGACCAATATCATTATCTATATTGAAATGGTATTGACTCCCCACTATACCTGCATACACCCTCACTGTTTATCGGAAGCCTTTGAAATTCGGGGAGGTGCACCCAAGGACAATGTCACTAGGCTCGATAGCACTGTTCATGTGGCTATTCGGGTCAGGGATGATATAAGGAACATATAGGGGAATTTACATTTTAGTGAGAGTAGGAATCTCAACAAATATTTGGTTCTCATGGAGGGACATGGTTTAGAGTGATCAACATTCATGGTTGGCCCTAAAATAGGAGATCAAGGAGTCACTATATATCCCATAGTATGGGAATCAGGATACACTTAGTTCTTACATATAGTCCCTATGTAGATATGAATCTTATATATATATGGTAGAATTTCATTTTCTACATAGACCTGGATCATGTATAGTGAATTTCCAATGAATAGGTTTCATGGATTGTTAAAGAAGGAAGCTTGATGTGGATAAGGTCTTAGTTTCGAGATGAGGTGGGATAAATTTATCCTAGTCAAGGGTTGTTGGATAAAACTTATTATGTGTTAGTAAACTCATACACTAGAAACTTTATATAGAGATCTATCTCATGCGTAAAATGGAAGGAAGGTTCTAAAAAGTGACCACATATCATGAAGTTTAATGTCATGTGACAAGGACAAAGAAACTATGTAGTTTAAGGATATATAGTATGTACTAATGTATCATGCAGTTTAAGGTCTTGTGATAATGATGACTATAAAATTTAAATTCATTCGGTGAAAACTTTAGGCTAAATATATTAAATTCATTTAGCATGGACTAATATTTCATAAAATTTAATGTCATGTGACAAGTATGTATACTGTGAAATTTAACATCATACAATAAATATGTTATACACTTTTTAGGAGGGGGATTTTTAATAGAGTGATGATGAATCACATGAATATATCATAAGTCTTAGGATACACTAACTTTATCAATCATTCATTTACTTTCTTCCAGATCCAATCCTTGTAGATAAACATCCTTCAATCATATGCCCAAAAAACTGATGATAAGGACTGTAATTTAGATGGTGATTGATGAATTCATCCACAGGTCTCTTGATCCTCATATTATTGAGAATTATGTGATCTAGTGAACATGCAATGTTTATAGTAACATTCTCAAACTTAATAGAATATAACTTATTTCATTATTGTTGAGAGATGGGTGATCAAATTCTTTCACACTAATTGCATCTTCTGTTTAGAGTTATCACAAAACTAAGGTGAAGATTCGAGTGTTGGTGGCTTGAATATCCCCTCATCTATGTAATTATGAAGAAAGTTATTAAAGGTAAATAAATTCTTGATTTTATGGATGATAAGTTACTAGTAGAGGAAGTAATTGGCATAGAATTTCAAATCAACATATTTTGGTTTCTTTATTTTTAGGAATTTGATCAAATCATTCTTCATAGAATAGGAAAAATATTTAGAGACATGTTCCCGTTGGAAGGAATATACCTTTATTTGTCTATTATCTTGAGATGGAAGAAAATAATACTTCCCATTTTTGTCACATGCACCTCTATTGGTATGTGAATGTGGTTGAATTTGAGATATGGGATGCAGTTCCCAAATCTCGATCAGTTCAGGCGAAGATGTTAAAGCATCAAATACCCCATATTCTAATGACATCTCCCATAAATTGGAAGACTCCAAATCTCCTAGAAAATATGTCAAAACTACTAAGGTATAACAATAACCAAACTACTCCTGATTAAGGGGTAGAAAATATTGATATTCCTCTAGCCCAGTGGGATAAGAAATTTTTAAATATAAAAATGTCCCTAATCCTATGAGATGGGGTGAGCGAAAAGATATTCATAATTCACCTGATGAGGGGGTGAAGAATATAAAAATTCCCCAAACCCTATATTCTAGGTTTTTTAGCTATAATGAGGAAATCTATAGGAATATACTAGTATGTCATCATGGTTAAAATATCCTTGAAGCATTCCATGATTATTTCCTAGAGATCCTCATTCTCTCATAGGAGATAATTGATCTATTATTCAACAATAATTTCTTTTTAATCCTCAAGGGGTTGACTAGAATAAGATATGATGAAACATTTTCCCTTGTCAATGGTAGTATCAATTGATGATAATGTGAGTCTTAACATAGACCTCGAAGACTAGATCTGTTGTTAACACCAAGCATATGCCCCATCAACATCGCAATATGAAACATCAATAGTGTCAATAATGCCTTCTATAATGGTAGGAAAAGTATCACCAGTACCTTATTAAATAATTCTAGAAGAAGAGGAAGAGAAAACCTATTAGAGTTCAGAATATTAAAGTATAGTACAATCATCCCCATCAAGAGTGCACTAATCATAACTAGGGGGAAGTTTTCATACCCATTTGATACCATATTGAAGGACACATAGGTGAACCAATGCTCCTCATCAGTGGAGAACTCTTTTTGGTGTTTTGATTCTCACTTAACCAATTTGTGGAATGATGCCTATAGTACCCTTTGGTGGGATGATACCCATGACCATTCTTTTTTTTATTTAGAGTGGATGGTCGAAACATGTGCCACATATTCCTTGGGATCATCTAATAACACATAACCATCATCGACCATCCTTTTTAGTGGATCATTGATGATAAATAATTCTTTGATTGTATGGCCCAAAATGTGATGATAAGGGAAATAATCATCCAAACCTACTTCATTAGGATTATTGGCCTCCAAAAATGTAATTAGGTTATTCTCAATGGAAAAAATAAAGTATCATGGGGCTTTATCATCATGTAAGGAAAATTTTTTATTCTTCCCTCCATTAAGGTCACATCATCTAAACCTTTTTGGTTTGAGGGTAATAATAACTATTACTAAATTCCCTATATTCCATGTCTGAACTTGGTGGGGCCTAATAATATCTTTATATGGTCCTATGAAAACATCCTATGTATGTTGTTCTATATCTAAAAGATCCTATAAACAACCAAAGTACCTCAATGGGATGAGCGTAGTTGATAAATCATCCTATATATTCTCAACACATATCTCCAATAACTATTCTCGTGGAGGCTTTATATCTATGGAGTATGTCAAAATATTTCATATTGTCATGAATTATATGACTCTATTGTTATTTTTCTGATTTCATATAGATAGGTCATAGATTTTTCCCTTAATGTAGATATGAATTGGAAGAGAAATTTCTGATAGAGGTTTTCCCACCTTATAATAGATCCATTTGTGAGGTTATTTTACCAAGAAAAGGCAGGGCTATTTAGGGTATTCATAGAGCATTTGATTTTGAAAGTTTCTTGTTTTGGAGTCCCTAACATTGGGTCACACTGGGAATAGAAATGGTTGAATTTTTTCTTGTGGTCTACCATTCCATATAATGTCAAGAAACTTTGGTTCTTGAATTTTGTTGGGGTAGAATTCAAATCCTCACACAAAGGATATGGATTCCTATATGATTTCACCAGTTCACATTAGAATTCAATAGAATCGATTTTGGAAATGTGGTAATCTAGTAATTCTTGGGATACCCTCATCTAATTTAAGTTCAAATATCTTTCCCGAGTTATCAACTGAGATCCTTCCAATGATGGGAGCACTTGGTAATGAATCTTCATTATAGTAAAAATGTCTGAATTATGTGATTTAAATTCAATGGGGTGGATTGATTCTACATTTATGAGTTGAGTAGTCTCCTCCCATAAAAAAGGGTTGGTTGAAGGAGGCATGGTGGATTAAACTTTTTGACCATACCTTGTGGGTTTGGTTCACCTGAAAGATTCAACATTGATATGGTAAAGTTCTATTAGTATAGCTTTAAGTTGATCAATTTTATCTTTTATTGAGGTGGATTTACCATGGTCAGGTGGTAGGTTGGTGGTGAATATTGCCACACCTATCTACTTTTTGATAGTACCATAGTTTGAATAATCGGTTGTTTGAACAATGATGACATTTACTAATGTATAACATACTATAGGAATTACATATTCCCTTAGAAGAGAATCCATAATAATAGCAAGTTACCATTGAATTGATTATATCAGAGATGAATCAAGGGTTTAAAATGATAAAAATGTCCCCAACCATGTGTACTGATGTTTTACCTATGATTCCATAGTCACCAAGGATAACTATAATAGTGCTTTAAGACTCTAGCTAGTGGTGATATGAAATTGACCTTGGTCCACTATTGGGATATATTTATGGGCCTCAAGAGTTTTGTCAATGTCCAAGATGTGACCATAATCTGAAGTTTCAATGGTTGGATTCCAAGAACCGACTCTTCTTTTAGGTTCCGTAGCTTGGATAATCGGGTAAAGAATAATATCATCTCCAACTTATTATAGAATTAGGTTCATGAACCAATAATGATTACTAAAGTGAATATGAGATCTACAAGGTAGATTATGGATGGTTGATTTGATGTGGTTAGTGACCTCATCGAAATCCCTAATATATGGAAGGTATGTGTTGCTACATTCTAGGGATAATCTCCCAAAGTGGTTGGAAGTGGAAAGATGGTCCACCTTCCTATCATCAACCTATCATGGATAAGACAATCTAAAGGGATTCATCCTCTCAAGGATTTTTTGATTTGCCTCCAAATTTAGGATGGGACCATTGAGATGGTACTCTTAGATTCAAAAGTTCACCAACTGGCTTTGAAGGTGCTAGTTTGGTGACAATTTGCAGCAGATATGTGAGGGGAATGTTAGCTTATTATGTGAAACAACCTAAGTTGTTTCACAGGATCCATCTTTTCCAATGGTCTTGGATTTTTTAGCATATTTAGAGATTCCATTTGGATTGTATGGAGTCTTAAAAGTCAATGAAATGAAAGACAAAAAATACATCCATCCATGAAACATCATATATATGAGTGAATGGCCAATCGATTTCCTTCATAATTAAATGTTTCACATTAGGTTCACTATTTTGTTTTCATAGGATACACAAAAAAATGTTCTAACATGATATGGTTATTTATCCTATTTTAACCCATGAATGGATTAACATCATTAAACGTTTTGCATCAAGTTCACCATTTTTTCCCGTAGGATACACAAAACAAAATAGCCTAATGGGGAACTAGAAAATTGACCATTTTTTACTCATGAATGGGTTGACACAATTAAATTATTCATTCTAGTTTTACCATTTTTATTTCAACCTAGTGCGGGGTGGCCCCATGTTTGGTTTTGTGAGGGGATAAACATGCATGAAAAATTATCATTTCATGTCACTTATCCTATCTTAGATGGTTTCCAATAGATGGTTCCCACATCGATAATGATCCATAGGCCTTCTTTCTAAAGTTAGGAGGTCATTATCATTCTTTACCAATGTTTCTTAGGGACAAACATTAGTAGAGATGATGGGAGGTCAGGCTCATTATAGTTTTTTGAGGGGAATTATTTCCTACTCTAAGACTCTCTTATAGATTTAAGATATGTTCGTGGATCCTTCCCAAATCATAGTATAAGATTAATTACCATTGTTCCAACTATATAATCAAAACAACATTTTAATTAGGGAAAAAACACATTTTATAGTTTCCCCATTACTTTATTAATAATTTATGATGCTTTGGGTTATATCTATAATTGGGAAATCTGAATTTTATTACCCTTTAGGGAGGTGGTTGGTGTTTTAGAGCTGGTATTGAAACTCATAGAGGAATCCTATGTATCCTATGAGAACATCAATCCAAAATAACATAGTTCGGTTGAATTTATAAGGGGGGAAATGAAATTGGGTTTAGACCTCAAAGAGGCATCATACATATCATACTAAAAATAGGAACATAGCCCATGTACTATAGTAAATGAATACGTCTATGTCATAAGGGGTGAAGAAGAATAGTATTGAGTTGGAATTATGCATTAAGGCTACCATTAGATGATTCACTAGGGATATAACCCTTTCAAGAAATGTATCACAAGGAAATATATCCCTTTGAGAAGGAGAAAATATGGATGAAGCTTATACCTTAAATAGAGGTCCATAATGGAGGCACTTTCATCATTCTGATGGTATGATCATCATAGATATGTAAGACCACATGATATATGCTTAGAGTGATAAATAATAGATAACATAAAATCAATCAAATTTCATGAGAACATACCATTAGAGTTGAAAAGGTATCATGAACTAATATTTCTCTAAGATACCTATCTTTGTGGGTTATTTTGGTGAAAATATGTTTTAGGAATTACACCTAGGTGGAGGCACATATATGTAAACCAAGAGGAGTATATCAAATCAAGGTATATTAAGAAATGTCCAAGGATTAATTCTAAGAGGATTACCATATAACGAAACCAAGAGGAATATATCAACTTGAGGTAAATAATGAAATAAAAAAGGATAATCTCTACTTAAGGTAAATATGAGGGGATTATGCATAGATACCTTCTGAAGGTACATAACATAGTTAGTAAATCAAGAAAAGTCATGAAGGATTGAGGATTATACCTAGAAGTAGGTCTAACCATGATCATCCAAGAGAAGCATATGATTTTGGACTCATGGTGTATAATGAAGCCAAAATGAGGCATCTCTACTAAAGGCATATAATGAAATCCATGAAGAGAGATATCGACATGAGTAAATATGATAAAACCGAAAGGAGGAATCTTGATGTTAAGAAATATGATAAAATTGAAAGGATACACTTCAACATAAGGTGTTTAAAGGAATGGTTGATGATTACACATAGGAGGATTCTCATGTATGGACCCATTCCTTGTCAACTAGTGGATGAGGAATAACGACCAAATTTATAGGGAAATATGGCCACATGATCTGGAAATTTCATGAGATTACATCAAAGTGGATTCTGATTTCATTTATCCATTCCACTTTCTATAATGGATGAATAATTATGACCATTAAAGGTATATTTTCATGGAATAAAGGCAATTTTAGGGCTTAACATAATATAACTCCCTATTTCTTCAAATGCATTGGGAGATCACATGACCAAGTAGGGGTCATGAAATCATATGTCCATGAGGTGGTCATGTTCTCATAAGTGGGAGAATGATCTAGGGAGAATGATATTGAGTATATGAATATGGTTTACATAACTAAGCGTGCATAACCCATACTATATGGACATGGTCATATAATATGTCCATATGAACTGATGGGTGCATGAAAGAGAGGGAATGACTAAGGTGCATGAACTTATGCATGAATATGATTTTTATAAACAAGGGTTCACATAACCAAGGGTGCATGATCCAGTCCACATGAAGGCATCAAAAATTTGGGGTCATGTGATCAAGAGTGTAACACCCCAAGATATCATAGTACATTATTTCTTCAATGTAATTCAATAACCTTCACTACACACAACACCGAGTTCAAGCGCACCGCAACTTACAAAACTAGTCGTTAAAAAGAGGTTATGAATAGTATTGACTAAATTTTAAACTTTATTTAATCCTTATAATTTTATAATCCATATTATGAGTTTCTTAGACATAATGAAAAAACAAATTCATTTTTTCAGATAAAAGAAGTATTTTAAAAAAAATGCAATTTTACCACCATTTAATGGTGAACTTTTTTTAAATCCAATATTTGAAAATTTTATATATTCAATTTGAAAAAATAAACTTCTTCGTTAGAATCATGACATAAGAATTTAGTTTCAATAAATTTTTGGGGTTTTTCTGATATCTTTCCTATTTGGGTGAATAGTGGAGAATACTATATTTTAACTGAAAACAACTTTTTTAATCAAAATAATTTGTAGTGTTAAATTATACATTTTAATGGTTTGGAAGTATAAATAGATTATATTTTTACCATTTAATCCACTGTTATTCATTGGAAATAATTTCACTTTGAAATTGAACATAAACAAGTATCAATCTTTTGTTAGTAATTATTTCTTAAAAACACGCTTTTTGGTTCTGACAACGGGAAATAATTTTAAATTAATAAATGAAACTTATATGTTTTGAATTTGGTAAAATAGACTTAATTTTTGAATTCAGAATATCAAAATTATCTTAGGGTGAAATATTGGTATTTTTCTGAAAACTTTCAATTTTTGATGAATAGTGAAAAACAGTAAGTTATTGGTTAAAACCAAATTTTTATTTAAATAACTAGTACTTACCCATGCATTAGCACGGAAATATGTTCAATGAATACTTTCATGAAGATAAAACTATGTTGTAATATTAATAAAGAACATCAATGTAGAGACCCGGAGCCTGACGTACATGGACATTACATTACTTTTGCGGAATACTTAGTACATAACAAAAACACACACACAAGGATCATAATAGTTTAGTGTCTCTGGAAACTTGGAATATAATCTTCTAATCCTGGTGAAAGATATTCAACATCTCCCATAAAGATCTTCTTTTTTTTATACCTAAAACCTTTCTTTATATCATGGGGAAAAGAAAACATACAAAAGGGTGAGCTCAAATGCTCAGTAAGGGTAAACAAAAGAAATATCAATCACATCGTATATACAAGCACATAACTTTTGGAAATCTTAACCTGCAAAAGAGATCATAATTTCATAACATGGGATAAATCATAGTAGTGAAATGAAATCACAATAATCATAACTTAAAACTTTAAACTTTGTGGCGTACACGCATAATCATAGAAAATCATTTCTTGTCAGTCAAGACTCATTGCCAAGACTATCTTAGTGGACAAAGTCCCTTTCTGAACCGAGTCACCCTCGTTTCAGTCCTGTTTCACTGAACCGGTATAACCTACCATTCCAGCCATGTCTATCTCATGAGATATAAAATCTTTACCCAATGCATTGGAGGGAGATATAGGTCCCACCCATCTCATAATGATACCATTCTTATGTGTGCCACAAAATCATAAATCATACATCATTTCATAACCCATGAAATAAAAATGGGAATCTTAAATATCGTGACATCATAAAACAATTCATGTAAGATAAAGGAATTAATAAAAATATAATTCCATCACAACATAATCAAATCAATGTAATAATAGGGATAAAACAAAACCCTTTATTATTTTAGATGGAAAATAATTTTGATAAAACACTTGAACTCCATTCTTGAGGAAAATATCCTTTCTGCTTCAAAAACACTTTTCCTTTCTTAACATGTAGTACAATCATAAACTAAAAGAAGTTGATTAAAAATAAACTTGAAAACTTGTAAAGGATGCTTCTTGGAAATAATTTTTTAAAAATCCATTCATTTCGTATAAGTTAAAAAAAACATTCTTCGTACTTTTGTTGGAAAATTCAAAAAGTACCTCGTACGAAAAACGACAAAAGATTCCTTTCATATCTTTTACTAAAAACTCACCGAAGGGTAAAAATGGATTTAAGCAATTGTATGTGGATGGAAATAATATTACATATTGATGAAACATGGATGTGGATGATAAAATACACCCCAGTAAATACTTACGAATAAACAATCTCGGATAAAAATGAGATTGTGATATTTCCCTTACCTTAGGTCTGATTTGCTTCATAAGTGTCCGAAACTCCTGTATAATGCTTTAAATAATGTCATTGACTTATTAAAGAATCATATTCATTGTTATGATATCATATATGGTTCACTTATGACTTTATATTACCCGTTCTTTTGTAAATTCCATGTTAAAGAGCGTTTTGGGTAAAATTGTTTCCTTTGTCGTCCATGTTTGGACTTGTTGTTATTGACATTATTAATACTTATATCATGATTTACTTACTTCCAGAATATAAAACTTGATTTATATATCATATATATTCAGTATATATATATATATATAATATAGATAAATGAAATGAAACACACCGTTCATGGAGACGGTAGTCCATACGTACGCATGAACGCTGTTTTCCTTTCCTTATTATCTTGAATGGAAGTAAGTAGATGACATACATATATACATAAATCCAGTAGCTTTATAATGTCATATATTTAATTATTATTGCTTATATATACTTTATAATCATTCTTAAATGGTTAACATGGAGAATGAATCTCATCGCATCGTGGAGACGGTAGTCCGTACGTACGCACGAGCGATGATATCGTTCCCATGGTCGTGGAATTGTGTTGAAGTGTATGTATACTATTTTGGTATCAATATCACTTTATAATAATCATATATAGTTACTAATTACACCATTATACCCATCCAATTAATGTGGTGGCGGAAAATAGATTACACCACGGCGTGGAGACGGTATTCTGTACGTACGCACGCACGGTGATTTCCTTTTTCCGTAGGATGGATAGAAGGTTAATTAGAGTTGTTTCATATTTATAATAACATATCATTATATAAGAAATACTGATGTTATTACTTTATCATGAAACAACTAAATAAGAAGAAGTTGAAGAAGAAAGAAATTGAAAAAGATCGGTAATGGATATTACCTCTTTTTGACGCGCCTTTTCTTAACCTCCACTTAAAGAACTATGGATGGTATTTGAAGAAGACCAGGACCTCTATGATGATACTAGGGAAGTGGAAAAGAGATTTTGGCAGGGGTTGGCCGAGCTTGAATGCTCAAAGTTGTTTGAGGAAGAGAGGGAGGAGGTGCCCTTTTATAAGGGAGGAGAGGGGCACCTTTGGAATAACTAAAAATATTATTTTATTATAAAGTAAAGTTCGGTTTTAAATAGCTCCAAATTGATTTATTTCGAGGCTAAGGTGGGGATGGGTCGAAATAATCTCATCCAATAGAATTTAGACAAGTTTAAGTTCCTATTTTAACCTTATCATTTAGATTTAACATTAAGTTAAATAATTTTACTTTTACCGTGTCTTCTTATGTTCTTACACTATAAGGTTAATAAACTTACTATAAGAAGCCAAACGAACCCCAAGTTGTTTATTATTAATATATATAACCTTATATAAGTCATTTGGACGAACCTTAGATTTTTAGGAATAAAATAACAATTAATAATATAATATTTGTTTTAAAAACTATTTTATGTCAATTTTGACACTATTTAGTAATTGATTTTTGTGAAAGTCATAACAGAATGATAAGTTAGAAAAACGTTAATTAAATCAATACTAACATGTCATATTAACCTAGAAAATTAGTGTAATTCATAAAAAGTCTCAAATTATATTTATTTGGGTATTTATAACATCAATTATGTCAATATTTCATTAATAAGATAATTACTGCATCATCGTTGTGTCATAAATAAATTAAATTATTTAATGTTTAAAAATTAAAAATAAAATACCATTATGTAGGAAATCTTTTTAGCTTTCTAATGAATATTTATAGTCGAATTTATCTTATGTATAACCCCATATTAAATTTTTTTTAGTAAATAAACTTTGATTTTAACTCTTTTAACCCTTCTTTAAATAAATTAATAATAAATGTCCTAATCTAATCCAAGTGGGCCTAAATGGTCATATTTTATTCCTAAGCTTGTTTTTGGTCGAATTACACTTATCCAATAGAATTTGGACATGTGTTAGGGTAATAATAATATCATTTTTACCCTTAATTACCCTATTTACTTTTAACCGTGGTAAATAAAAGTAAAAAGTTACTATTCACCAAAAATTATTTTCATCTCATTGAACCACATTTTACTTAATGATATCAACCGTGTCTCTTGGATTTTTGAAATTCCACTCACAGAAGCGGTAAAATTAAGTTTTATGAAAAATTCAGTTTTTTTAACTACCACTTAGTGGTTTCACTATTCATCAAAAATTGAAAGTTTTCAGAAAAATACCAAAAATTAGGCCTAAGCTATATTTGATACTATGAACTCAAAAATGATTTCTATTTTACCAAATTCAAAACATATCAGTTGCATTAATTAATTTAAAAATTAATTCCCGTCGTTAAAACAAAAGGCGTGTTTTTAAGAGATAATAACTATCAAAAGATTGACACTTGTTTATAACTGGTTTAAATGTGAAATTACATCCAATGAACAACATTGTATTAAATTGTAAAATTATATTCTAAATATACTTTAAAACCACTAAAATTAATAATTTATCACTATTAATTATTTCGATTGAAAAATTTGTTTTTAATTAAAATTTAGTAATTTCCACTATTCATCAAAATATGAAAGTTATCCGAAAATTACCAAAATTTCACCCTGAGCTAATTTCGATATTCCGAATCCAAAAAATGAAGTCCATTTTGAAAAATAAAATTTACAAAATTTCAAAAAGTGGTTATTACTATTCATAATGGCTAATTTTAATAGCATATCGTTGTTTAGTGAAACTCGGTATTGCGTACTACACACGATATCGAGGAAGGTCGCGATTGCGTGTAATGCAAAGCAAGTCAAGGATACGTGTTGTGCAAGATCCTTTTGGTGTAGCGTACAACACAAGACATTAATGAAATTAAAAAGAATATTTTTCATAAAATCTCGGGGTGTTACATTCTACCCCCCTTAAAATGAATTTCGCCCTCGAAATTCATCGGGGTTATAAATGGTTTACTACTCGAAAGTTTCTTTAATAGAAACCCACATCGTAAAAAGGAATACCAAAACAAATCTTTAAAAAAAAAAGTATGAAACGTAACGGTTACCCAAATAAACTAATCACTGGGTTTCCACATAGGTGAAAATATGGATATGGAAGAAAAATATAACCATCATGTTCTGATGGAGAGTGGTAGAGAACATGGCTATGGAAAAGCCAACAATCACAAATCCATAAATTTGTGACGATCTAAGGTACCATCTGATTAATCAGATATAAGAGCACTAGGACAACATTTTTGGTTTTCAAGATTGTTTCCCTAAAGTTGAAGAATTTGAATTAGAATAAATACTTACTTTATTTTGGTACAATCTCACTGTTGTTCGTGCCTTGAACAATTTCCACTTCTTAAATAAATGAAGTTGAATTTGTTATTCGTGAAGTGTTAGTATGACAGGTCATTCCATCTGTCTCAAACAAAAGGTTAGCAAAAGTTATTAAATATACATAAGTCATTCTTTAGTGAGATTAATCATATATGGTTCCTAAAATGGACTTATAATTCATATATCATACTGCTTAATATAATAAAACTAGTTTCTACTAAACAGGGACTTCCTGTAGGCCAGTGGTAGGCGATAAAGGCCAGTCGCACTTCGGTTGTGGGTTCGATTCCCACAGCCTTGTCCGACGCGATGGGCTGTCGCCCGTCCTGTAGGTTGTCCTTTTTCTAAAACTACATTACTATAAAATCCCATCAGTAATATCAAAAAAAAGTTCTATCCTTAAGCAATACTAACTTATGTCCAACATAATCCATTCCAATCTTTAGGCTTATCCATAATACTTCAGTTCACTATCATAATATAGTGAAAACTATTACCAGAGATTTAATACCATCGTTGATCCCCATATAAGATATGTCTTGTTGGTCACATTCTAAACATTCAAAGGCCTTAATCATGTATTCTCTTGAATACCCATTGAACCTTATTGAAAACATGAATGCAGTTAAACATTAACACTTTCCACATACCAAAATTCCTCAAAATTATATATACTCAATCCATGATATCACTTAGTCCTTATATCAATCATGAGCTCATGAATACTGTTAAACATTTCATTTTCTCGTTTTCCCTTCATTATGCGCATATCATCTTATTTCCAAAAATATCTCAATCACTTTGAATACCACATTAGACCAATACATAAATATTCCAATACTTTATGATACAACATTATTTTGGAATCCCATTACATAAACACTTAATCATTCCACCACATCGTTGTCATATTAAACATCGCCAATAGTGATCGCATGTGACTTCCCTTTGTCCTTTTCCTTAAGCGGTTGCTCATGTCGATCATCACTAACCCTTGGATTAGGGCATTTATTAGCATAATGCCCCATTTCCTTGCACTTGAAGCATTGAAGTGTTGGTGGTGCGTTCTCTGCAGTGTTTGCTTTGTTCACATCATTAGAAACCCTTTTTCCGTTACTTTGACACTCAGCTGCTCGATGACCTTCTTTTCCACACTTAAAACATTTTCTATCCCCTTTAAGACAATCTTTACCATGCTTCTTTCCACACTTTGTGCATAAGGAAACATTCATCTTCTTTTCACCATTATTCTGAGATTTCTCCTTGAACTCCATCTTTCGTTTCTTGTCAAAACCATGAGATGGATATGTAACACCAACTTCCATTTCTACCTTGATAGCACAACACACAATTTCTTCATAGCTACTGAAGTCTCTTATAGCTAATGCCCTTCGAAGACTTGGTTTTAAGCCACTAAAAAATCGATCAACTTTACTTTCAGGTTGGATGATAATGCCAGATGCATACCTTTCAAGTCTTGTAAAATTCGCTTCGTATAAACCAACAGATTCATCATCCTTCTGCTTCAGCTCAAGAAACTCCTTTTCCATCTTTGTTCGAAGAATACGAGGTAAGTACTTACTGAAAAACAAGTTCTTGAACTCGTCCCATTCCATGGACTCAATTTCATCTCTTGGCCTCGTATTCTTGATAAGATTCCACCATTGATCAGCTTCACCTTCCAAACGATATACTGCTAAGATGACTTTATCATGCTCAGAACATTGAAGAACTAAAAATATCTTTTCAGTGGTACTGATCCATTGTTCAGCAACAAGTGGATCAGAAGACCCACTGAAAGAAGGTGGACGTTTCCTCATGAAGGACTCAATAGAATATTGTTCCCTTCTCTGCTCATTTGGAAGTCCAGAATGATTCATAGCTTGTGTAAGTATAGCAATAAGATTTTTCACTCCATCTCCCATAACATTTGTTTGTTCAGGAGGGCAATCATTGCATTGTCCATTGCATTGATCGACACGGTTCCTTCGGGTTCCAACCATCGTCTAAAACCCAAAAAGAATAGTGTGAGAGGCAAAAATCATAATAAAGGGGGAGTAACTTCAATATCTAACATCTTAGGTTTAATTCTATGATCGTTAGCGTAATTCTAGTACTATAACCTATACGTATACTTAACCTTAGGGACATCCCTAGACTTAGACATACCTTAGAAATATCTCTAGGGATCTCACTAACGCTTTTGCATCCTAGTTTCCAAAGGTTGACTAAACCTTTCCTCTGATACCAACTGTAGAGACCCAGATCCTGACGTACATGGACATTACATTACTTTTGTGGAATACTTAGTACATAAAAAAAACACACACACAAGGATCGTAATAGTTTAGTGTCTTTGGAAACTCAGAATATAATCTTCTAATCCTGGTGAAAGATCTTCAACATCTCCAATAAAGATCTTCTTTTTTTTATACCTAAAACCTTTCTTTATATCCTGGGGAAAAGAAAACATACAAAAGGGTGATCTCAAATGCTCAGTAAGGGTAAACAAAAGAAATATCAATCACATCGTATATACAAGCACATAACTTTTGGAAATCTTAACCTGCAAAAGAGATCATAATTTCATAACATGGGATAAATCATAGTAGTGAAATGAAATCACAATAATCATAACTTAAAACATTAAACTTTGTGGCATACACGCATAATAATAGAAAATCATTTCTTGTTAGTCAAGACTCATTGCCAAGACTATCTTAGTGGAAAAAGTCCCTTTCTGAACCGAGTCACCCTCGTTTCAGTCCTGTTTCACAGAACCGATATAACCTACCATTCCAGCCATGTCTATCTCATGAGATATAAAATCTTTAACCAATGCATTGGAGGGAGATATAGGTCCCACCCATCTCATAATGACACCATTCTTATGTGTGCCACAAAATCATAAATCATACATCATTTCATAACCCATGTAATAAAAATGGGAATCTTAAATATCGTGACATCATAAAACAATTCATGTAAGATAAAGGAATTAATAAAAATATAATTCCATCACAACATAATCAAATCAATGTAATAATAGGGATAAAACAGAACCCTTTATTATTTTAGATGGAAAATAATTTTGATAAAACACTTGAACTCCATTCTTGAGGAAAATATCCTTTTTGCTTCAAAAACACTTTTCCTTTCTTAACATGTCGTACAATCATAAACTAAAATAAGTTGATTAAAAATAAAATTGAAAACTTGTAAAGGATTCTTCTTGGAAATAATGTTTTAAAAATCCATTCATTTCGTATAAGTTAAAAAAAAACATTCTTCGTACTTTTGTTGGAAAAGTCTAAAAGTACCTCGTACGAAAAACGACAAAAGATTCCTTTCATATCTTTTACTAAAAACTCACCAAAGGGTAAAAATGGATTTAAACAATTTTAGGTGGATGGAAATAATATTACATATTGATGAAACATGGATGTGGATGATAAAATACACCCCAGTAAATACTTACGAATAAACAATATGAGATAAAAATGAGATTGTGATATTTCCCTTACCTTAGGTCTGATTTGCTTCGTAAGTGTCCGAAACTCCTGTATAATGATTTAAATAATGTCATTGACTTATTACAGAATCATATTCATTGTTATGATATCATATATGGTTCACGTATGACTTTATATTACCCGTTCTTTTGTAAATTCCATGTTAAAGAGCGTTTTGGGTAAAATTGTTTCCTTTGTCGTCCATGTTTGGACTTGTTGTTCTTGACATTATTATTACTTATATCATGATTTACTTACTTCCAGAATATAAAACTTGATTTATATATCATATATATTCAGTATATATATATATATATAATAGATAGATAAATGAAATGAAACACACCGTTCATGGAGACAGTAGTCCGTACGTACGCATGAACGCTGTTTTCCTTTCCTTATTGTCTTGAATGGAAGTAAGTAGATGACATACATATATACATAAATCCAGTAGCTTTATAATGTCATATATTTAATTATTATTGCTTATATATACTTTATAATCATTCTTAAATGGTTAACATGGAGAATGAATCTCATCGCGTCGTGGAGACGGTAGTCCGTACGTACGCACGAGCGATGATATCGTTCCCATGGTCGTGGAATTGTGTTGAAGTGTATGTATACTATTTCAGTATCAATATCAATTTATAATAATCATATATAGTTACTCATTACACCATTATACCCATCCAATTAATGTGGTGGCGGAAAATAGATTACACCACGGCGTGGAGACGGTATTCCGTACGTACGCACGCGCGGTGATTTCCTTTTTCCGTAGGATGGATAGAAGGTTAATTAGAGTTGTTTCATATTTATAATAACATATCAGTATATAAGAAATACTGATGTTATTACTTTATCATGAAACAACTAAAGAAGAAGAAGTTGAAGAAGAAAGAAATTGAAAAAGATCGGTAATGGATATTACCTCTTTTTGACGCGCCTTTTCTTAACCTTCACTTAAAGAACTATGGATGGTCTTTGAAGAAGAACAGGACCTCTAGGATGATACTAGGGAAGTGGAAAAGAGATTTTGGCAGGGTTTGGCCGAGCTTGAATACTCAAAGTTGTTTGAGGAAGAGAGGGAGGAGGTGCCCTTTTATAAGGGAGGAGAGGGGCACCTTTGGAATAACCAAAAATATTATTTTATTATAAAGTCAAGTTCGGTTTTAAATAGCTCCAAATTGATTTATTTCGAGGCTATGGTGGGGATGGGTCGAAATCCTCTCATCCAATATAATTTAGACAAGTTTAAGTTCCTATTTTAACCTTATCATTTAGATTTCACATTATGTTAAATAATTTTACTTTTACCGTGTCTTCTTGTGTTCTTACACTATAAGGTTAATAAACTTAATATAAGAATCCAAACGAACCCCAAGTTGTTTATTATTAATATATATAACCGTATCTAAGTCATTTGGCCGAGACTTATATTTTTAGGAATAAAATAACAATTAATAATATAATATTTGTTTTAAAAACTATTTTATGTCAATTTTGACACTATTTAGTAATTGATTTTTGTGAAAGTCATAACAGAATGATAAGTTCTAAAAAAGTTAATTAAATCAATAATAACATGTCATATTAACCTATTAAATTAGTGGAATTCATAAAAAGTCTCAAATTATATTTATTTGGGTATTTATAACATCAATTATGTCAATATTTCATTAATAAGATAATTGCTGCATCATCGTTGTGTCATAAATAAATTAAATTATTTAATGTTTAAAAATTACAAATAAAATACCATTATGTAGAAAATATTTTTATATTTCTAATGAATATTTATAGTCGAATTTATCTTATGTATAACCCCATATTAAAAATGTTTTAGTAAATAAACTTTGATTTTAACTCTTTTAACCCTTCTTTAAATAAATTAATAATAAATGTCCTAATCTAATCCAAGTGGGCCTAAATGGTCATATTTTATTCCTAAGCTTGTTTTTGGTCGAATTACACTTATCCAATAGAATTTGGACATGTGTTATGGTAATAATAATATCATTTTTACCCTTAATTACCCTATTTACTTTTAACCGTGGTAAATAAAAGTAAAAAGTTACTATTCACCAAAAATAATTTTCATCTCATTGAACCAAATTTTACTTACTGACATCAACCGTGTCTCTCGGATTTTTGAAATTCCACTCACAGAGGCGGTAAAATTAAGTTTTATGAAAAAATCAGTTTTTTTAACTACCACTTAGTGGTTTCACTATTCATCAAAAATTGAAAGTTTTCAGAAAAATACCAAAAATTAGGCCTAAGCTATATTTGATATTATGAACTCAAAAATGATTTCTATTTTACCAAATTCAAAACATATCAGTTGTATTAATTAATTTAAAAATTAATTCCCGTCGTCAAAACAAAAGGCGTGTTTTTAAGAGATAATAACTATCAAAAGATTGACACTTGTTTATAACTGGTTTAAATGTGAAATTACATCCAATGACCAACATTGTATTAAATTGTACAAGTATATTCTAAATATAATTTAAAACCACTAAAATTAATAATTTATCACTATTAATTATTTCGATTGAAAAAGTTGTTTTTAATTAAAATTTAGTAATTTCCACTATTCATCAAAATATGAAAGTTATCCGAAAATTACCAAAATTTCACCCTGAGCTAATTTCGATATTCTGAATCCAAAAATGAAGTCCATTTTGAAAAATAAAATTTACAAAATTTCAAAAAGTGGTTATTACTATTCATAACGGCTAGTTTTAATAGCATATCGTTGTTTAGTGAAACTCGGTATTACGTACTACACACGCTATCGAGGAAGGTCGCGATTGCGTGTAATTAAAAGCAAGTCAAGGATATGTGTTGTGCAAGCTCCTTTTGGTGTAGCGTACAACACAAGACATTAATGAAATTAAAAAGAATATTTTTCATAAAATCTCGGGGTGTTACAATCAATATTGTATATATTGAAAAAAATAGTGATAATATTGAACTGTAATCGGATAAAATATATAGAATTGAAAACATAAGAAAATAAGAATAAGAAACTAACATAGAAGAATATGTAGGATAATATTGAAAACATATTGGAGAATATATGATAATACATAAGGAAAACATAATTATAACATCATTGTAAAAAATAAACCATAGAAATGTTTGAGGGAGAATATAGAGGAAACATATAGGATAATATAGAAGGAAAGTAAAATTATTTGAAAACATATAAAACATATAGAAGAATATAGTGGATAATAGTCAATTTAAAATAAAAACAACATATTTGAGAAAAAATTAAATTAACATGTATGAAAATGTAAAATAATAAGGAAAAGTAAATAGGTCACATTGCAGGAAAAAAATCATAAGTATCAATTTTCAAATACATCAATAAAAATAACTAATCGACAGTAATTAGAAAAGTACATTCAAAAACGAACATGAATGAAATTACATAAGTAATACTGTCATTGAGATATTATGAGAAGTACATGAAAGAATTATTATACAACAATTCTATAAATAACACAATATTCCAATGAACATGAATGAAAAAAACATTCAAATGGACATTTACATTTCTAGACATACATTAGAAGTCTTTATGTCACCGAGAAACTATGTCACAGTGTATAAATATCCAACTTCAAATGTCTGAAAAACATTTCTGCATAGAAATTTTTTTTTACAAAAAGAACACCTGAATTTGTAGAATAAAAAAAACGATAACATAAAATAATTAAATAGAATGAAAAATAAAAGAATTAGAAAAAACAGCTAAAGTGGATATTCCATCCTTTGTTTTTGTCATCGGATTATATCATTTCCTTCAGACCATTTCAGTAGACCAAATATCCAATTTTTTCCAACTAAAGTGGAAATTCCTCAAATATAGTAAGCATGAAACAACATCACAAAGTGATGCCAAAAAAACAGTCTAACTGAAAATTAATATACCAAGTAAATGACATCTATTGCAGCTAAATTAAATAGTATAGTATGTCAGATATGTATTTCAGCTATACTTACTTCAACAAACTCATGGCCCAGGTACAGTCCACAACCTCCCAGTACTACCATGTATCATTGATGTAGAGTATCAGTTTTTCATGTTTGTTGACAGTTATATTGATCCTTGAAATATATAATTAGACATTAATGTGAGTAAATGAGAAATATTACAATAAAAAACCTGGGTAATGTAGTGAAGTGACAAAAAATGTCATAAAAAAATGGCTTAGTTGTTTCTAGTAGTCATCTATGAAATGAAGCCTAATAAAATTTCAATGAAAAAAATTATTAATATGAAAATGAAAACTCACTTGTAATTGAATTAATAGAAAAATCAGTGATAGTTGTAATAAAAAAACTAGTTAATCTGGAAAGCTTGTCACCCCCTTCCCCCCCAATTTTCCAACCCCTCCTCCTACCCCCTTACCCAGCTCTACCCCTCCCCTTCCGCCATCTTAGCTTGTCTCCAACCCAATCCCAGCAGTGCCCCTTCCCAGCTCAGCCTCCCCACTGCCCATCCCCTTCCCCCACCACTCCCCCACTTGCCCAACCTCCTTCCCCAGTATCCCCCTCCCCCCTCCCCTCCCCTTCCCTCCCCTCCAACCTACCCGGTCCCCTCCCCCCTGTCCTCATCCTCCCCTTCCCTACCCTCACCCTCCCCTCCCCTCCCCTCCCCCCCTGCGCAACATATTCCCCAAGTAACTCCCTCCCCCAGCCCTCATTTTCACGTCTCCTCCCATCCCCTCCCCTCTAACCTGCCCAGTCCCCTCCCCCTTTTCCTCATCCTCCCCCGCCCTCCACTCATCCTCCCCTCCCCTCCCCTCCCCCCTTCCCAACATATTCCCCAAGAAGCCCCCTTCCCCAGCCCTCATTTTCACGTCCCCTCCCCTCCCCTCCCCTCCAACCTGCCCAACCCCCTCCCCCCTGTCCTCATCCTCCACTGCTCCCCTCCCCTCCCCCTTCCCAATCTTTTCCCCAAGCATCCCCCTCCCCCTGCCCTCATCCTCACATATCCTCCCCTCCCCTCCCCTCCCCTCCAACTTGCCTAGCCCCTCCCCTCCCCTCCCCTGCCCACTAACCAAAATTTATTCGAACACTTTCCTCCCACCTCCTCGTCCCCCTCCTCCTCCCTCCCATTCCCAGTACTCTGTGCTAAATTGTCACATGTAAAACAAAACATTATGAGTAGAATAAAATGATGGATGTAAGGATAGTCTCATGAATTCAACTGAAACATAACTAAAAATGCACCCAACTTAAGAACTGAACTGAAACAGAACACAACATGGAATCAACACATGAACTAAACTGAAAAAGAGCAGAAAACAGACCAAAATCAAATCCCTATGGTCTAGCTAAGTGCTAGCAGTCCTGTAGGGTCATAAATACATTTTCATTAATTAAATGTAGCAAAGAGTATAGAACAGTTTATAAATCAAAGGAACACATCCAATAGTTGTCTTCAATCACTGTAAATTTAACCAAAAAGTGACATAAACCCATTAAAAGACATGAATGAAAAATACTATAAGGTGATGCTAATAGATTCTCGAGATGGTAATGGATCTGGATGGTTAAATAAAGCAAAAACGATGTTTTATTTTCCCAATAGCGAGAAGTAGACAATAAAAGGAGAAGGGTGGTATTAGTGAATTCAAATAGTTGAGCATAGTGACATCCCACATACCCGAAAAATGAATAGCATGATTGAGTCCAGCATAGAGAGAGATGAATATCTCATAAAAATAATTAGACTGACAGGTTGAATAAGTTTACATATAAATAAGTATGAAATTCCAATGTACCAAATTCATCTAAACTGAGAGATTACCATAGAAATACTTGTTATTCGACGTGAACACAACTCCTGAAATAAAAATAATTGAAGTATAATAAATCTAAAACAAGAAAAAATCACAGTAAACTTCCAGTAGAGAAAAAATGAATTGAAAAATCTAGCATAAAACTACACAAAAAACCAAGAACAAAGATAAGTGAGGTTTCTACTAGAAAATTCTCTAACAAATAATGTGAGTGCCATCCCACTTTCTCAAACATGAATAATATGATTGAATCCAACATATAGAGAAATTTTTTGATATTGATAAATTTTCCCAGATGACCATAATTGGATGGAGATCAAGCAATGTGATCCATCATAGGTCGATAAAAATGTCATATATGATATCATTATTGAAAACTGCAAGTTTATATTAAAATTCTTGAACATGAAAAATAAGTTCAATAAAGGATATCATAAAAATTATTAGATGAAGAAAAAAATGAAACATAATATGAATGTTTATTTTTTAAAAACTGTTGAAGAACTGAAAACATTTATTGGAGTACGATAAATATTTAATTCCTTTTATGTTCTATTGTGTTTTTAATTCCAATAGCAGAACCATGTGATTCAAATTTACATCTGCTTTTAAAATCTTATTTTGGTCCAGTTTCTTGCACAAACATTTTATTCTTGACAATGTTTATATTCCTAGTACTTACTTTACTCATCTAATATTATTGTATAAACTATAACATTATTCTATATACTAAACAATACTTCTGAATCTAGATATTGATAATAAAACAATCAAGATGCATTATTTCATTTCTATTTTAAACTATGCAGTATAATACACTTCTTACAGTTAATAAATAATCAGAATTTTTTTTTGAAAATTAAAAAAAACATGCAGTATTACCTTGTTAACATAGTAGAAAAAGTGAGTCATATTATTCATTCATCTTGTTTAAATACTCCTTTGTTTGGCTATTTAGTTCAATGGCATGTCTTGTTGTAATCGTGGTGTCTTAAGGAAATTGAAAGGAATTATATCATTTTTCTAACCAAAAGAATGAAGAAACTATAGTGAAGAGTAATTAACCTACAACCATGTGCTTTCTCAATAGTACGGTGGGGCTCAAACTTCCCTTGTAGCTTCTTTTCAAGAAATATAATCTAAACAGATAGTGTAGAAACAATGTTAAAAAAATCAACATAGAAGAATCAAAATTCCAAAGTAGATGTAATATACCTTGGAAAGTAAAACACCAAGTTGTCTAATTATGTAACCAAAGACAATTATAAAAATAAAAGTGACCATTACGTAAAAAAGACATGATAGAAACATGAAAAAAAATTGAATTTCTACTTTAAACTATGCAGTATAATACACTTCTTATAGTAAAAAAATAAACAAAAAACAAATTTGAAAATTAAAAAAAACATGTAGTATTACCTTGATAATACAGCACAAGAAGTCAGTCATATTCTTCATTCATCTTGTTTAAATACTCATTTGTTTGTCTACGCTGGTAGAATGCAGATGATGAAAGATTCAACGACTAGAAGAAAGACTGTATACCCTGATAAACATGTCGGTCAATAAATCCACTATAAATATTGATGATTCTATTTTTATAATATTATTATTCATTGAATGTGAGATTAAGTTATAGAATGATCCAATGAATATGTCACTATGTACTGATTCATTAACTTCAAAAGCTTCCACCATGTTTTCCTGCATACACAATAATGTATAAAATTAAGAAAATAATAATAATGAATATTGAAATCTGAAAATCACAATTTTCAATGCTAGCATAAAAGAGATGGTTCGAAACCAAGAAAATATTACAAAGTGTTTTATAACATAAGGTTGTCTTTCACATGAGGTTTTGTTTGTTAATAGCAGTAAATTTATCAATGCATCTAAAAAAATATGAGTGTTGAGAGGTGATATCATGTACATCAATGGGTTTAAATGAAATCAATAACAGTTCCATAATTTTTTTGAAAAGCTTCAATCATACTAATTTACTTCCATTGAATAAAATTATTCAATTAAGAAGATATATGTAGATAGTACAATTAATTGTACATTTCAAAAACTATTTGAATATGAGTTGAAGTTATAGTTTTCAATGCATAATATAAAGAAGCATGCAGTACAACATAGTAAAAAAAATATAGTTTTATGTAGTCATATTGAAATTGTACATTCATGAGGATACTAAATGCACAATATATTGATGTAGTCATTTTGAAACTACATATTACATTGTTATTAACTAATACAGAATAATGTTTAGACAATGCATATTTTACATGAGTTGGAAGTTTTAAATTTCAATGTTACATGAACCATACATGATAAAGACTACTGAATCAAAAATACTATAACATTTTTTATTGTATATTATTTAGAAGAATACAGGTTGAATTCATGTTAAAGCTGTATAAAAATAAAAAGTGACACAATCTTCATTTGTGTTGAAATTTCATAATTAGATACAGATTTTTTATTACTGCATGTAATTAGATCATCGAGAATAAGAATAAAAGACATAATATTTGGTAATCATTTAATGTTTGGCCTATTGAGAAATTATAATCACAGAAAAATCAATAACATAAATGATTTCAGTTGCATGCCAAAAGTTCAATTTGACTAAACTTGAGGAAGAACCCCCCCCTTCATTACCATACCCATGATGTTCAAGTCTAAACCTTTCATTTCATCCATTGACATTAAATAATTGAAATAATTTAAAACATCCACAGTTGTGCAACTTGAAAATTATTGTAAGCAGAAACTTATTAATTTGAAATGAATCTATGAAGATAATATTATCAATCTCTACTACCTGATGATAAACTAACACATAAAAAACAATTAATTAAAATCAATTTAAGAACTTATGGGTGAAAAACCAAAACCAAAACCAAATTAAATTTGAAAAACTGATGTACAAATTCAACAGCCCAATGCCATGTAATCTATAAGTTCTTGGGATAATGGACTTTGATCCCTAACATCCGCATCTTCTATATGCATGAATGAGTCATGGAAATACTGCTTAATCTAAAATATCCTCTCACCCAATAGTATTTTTCATAATATAGAAACCAAGAACCATAATACAAGAAAAATAAACCTCTATTTTAATTTAGAAAGACTCATTTCTTCAACATGAAACATGAAAAAAGGTGGGACACATTAAAATCCTCTCCCAACCAGTAAACATAAATCCCTAGATGAACAGAAAATTCCCAGATTCTGAAAACCTCAGAGATCGAAGATAATAATGAAGGCTCACCTCAACTAATTTACAAATGGTGTAATGTCCTTCCTTTCCCCATCCTAGAGTTACCATAATCAGTACTAGTAGCAGAAGCACCCTTCCAGCCACGTACAATGCAGTCCAGGAATACCAGGTAACAAATTCAGATGAACCATCAGTTATCCATTCAAAAACATGTTCTTCCATGTGATCCCATATCCTGATGAAAAAAAAAAAATCAAAAAATCATGTATTGATTTACACATAAAACCATAATGATGAGTCTTTGGTAGAGAGTTATGTGTGTCAAAGTTTCAGAAAATTGTACCCTTCCATCAAGATATTCTACTGGTTGAGGGAGAACACTTATTATTTCCAACACCTATATGAAATCAATGAAAATATATTCAGAAAGTTTAATTTATTGAAAGCATACACCATTTAAACTAAAGGATAATAAATTAAGATGTCACAAAAATGGTATGGATTGGTGATTGAGACAACAATAGACCACAAGAATGTAATGGCTCCTGGATGCTAAATAATGTGAAACATGATTATTTATTCAAAATATAATGAAAAGAAAACATTAAGAGGATAAGAGTCCCAGGCTTGAATTCATAGATAAGAATATATCCATCACACTTTCCCAAACATGAAAAGCATGATTAAATATAGAAAAGTATAAACAAATAATAAGACTGGAAGAGCTTACATACAATGCAGTCCAGGAATACCTGGTAACAAATTCAACTGATCCATCAGTTATCCATTAAAAAAAATGTTCTTCCATGTGATCCCATCACCTGATGAACAAAAAAAAAAAATCAAAAAATCATGTATGGATTTACACATAAAACCATAATGAAGATAGGTATAGCCCAGGAAAATCTCATAGGAGAAGCTTGACAACAGATCTGGGTGGTCTATCTTGAAAATTAAATCTATCTACCAACCAGTTGAGAAAGATAATCGAAAAGGATGTTGAAAACATAATATGAAGTTATCTAAACAATTTGTTTTTATAATAAACCATTGTTTTGAATCACTGAAAATACCTTTTATGATGACAAGGTGGTGTTGACCAAGGCTGAATCGGGAAATTTTAGTGCTTCAACATTTTTCATGGGTGTCTGTCTCAAATAATTGAATCCCGAGCACTGAAGATGGGATCTGGAGACTATTATTTGACTCTTCACGATAATGTCTAGAAACCTAGCATGAATATGAAATTCATTGAAAATGTTGAGGGTAGTTGAGGAGGTAGAGGGAACTAAGAAATGTGTTATGGAGCCGAGTCGTTAGCTGATGCAGAGATGCTCGCCCTCTGAAAGAAATATGCTAAAATAGAAGATTTTGAAAGGACCCTGAGTAGATTCCAACAGAATCTTCTTGACAAAGATTGAGATCCACTCCAATACATGGTCACCACTATAGAATTTGAGGAGGTGGAGGATCCGTACGCGGAGCAGACATAGGAGGAGGTGGAGAAGCTGGAGGCACTGAGGGTTGTTGTGGTGGTAGAGGTGGGAGATGACAGAGGTGTGAAACATAGGTCTAGATGAAGGAATCGAGAGAAGTGGTAGATGGCGGAGAGGACTTGGTCGATGATTAAGAATAAATCTGAGGCGAGGGGAGGAATCAATTTTCAGAGGAAAATCTGGGACGGAGGAGTCGTGACTAGAGAGGAGTTTCGGAATGGGAAGAGATGAGGGATCGGGGCGAGGGTGAGTCAAAGATTTTGAAACAGTGGAAATTGAAGAGGAAAATCATGATGGGGGTAGTGGGTGAGATGAAGGATTGATGGAATAGGGTTACAAAATAGTGGGGTGGGTTAACGTGGGAGCGACACGTGTCCAGAAAAAAGATTTCTTTAGTATATATATAGATTATTTATTTTATTTAAATTTATTTTAGGTAAAAATAGATACATAATACCTATATAAGTTCAATATAATTCATTGGAGTCATTTTATAATAAGTTTAGATATATAAAAATTTTATTGAACTTTTTATCTTCTTTTACCCACCTCCTAGAAGCATTTGCAAATTTACATAAAACTTAATTTTACCACTTCTGTGAGTTGAATTTAAAAAGTCCGAGAGACACAGTTGATATCATTAAGTAAATTTTGGTTCAATAAGATGAAAATACTTTTTGGTGAATAGTAACCTTTTTACTTTTATTTACCACGGTTAAAAGTAAATAGGGTAATTAAGGGTAAAAATGATATTATTATTACCCTAAAACATGTCCTAATTCTATTTCCAAAGTATAATTCGACCCAAAAAAACCTTAGGAATAAAATATGATTTTTTAGTTCCAATTGGATTAGATTAGGACAATTATTATTATTTAATTAAAAGAAGAGTTAAAAGTGTTAAATTCAATGTTAATAACTAAACCATTTTTAATATAGGGTTACACATAAGATAAATTTGACTATAAATATTCATTATAAAACAAAAAATATTTCATACATAATGGTATTTTATTTATATTTTTGAGACATTAAATAATTTAATTTATTTATGACACAATAATGAGGCAGTAATTACCTAGTTAATGAAATATTAAAATAATTGATATTATAAATATCCAAATAAATGTAATTTGATACTTTTTATGAATTAAAAAAATTTTATAGGTTAATATGACATGTTAGGGTTGGTTAGATGAATTGTTTTTGAAGTAATAATGCTGTTATGAATTTAGCAAAAACAAAATACCAAATAGTTTAAAAATTGACATAAAAGAGTTTTAAAAAAAATATTATATTATTAATTGATATTATTTTATTAAAAATCTAAGGTTCGGCCAAAATACTTATATAATGATAGGTGTATCATTAATGAACCACTTTAGGTTCTCTTGTAAGTATATAGTAAGTTTATTAACCATATAATATAAAAATACAAAGAGACATGGTAAATGTCAAACTATTTAACTAAGAGTTAAATCTAAAAGATAAGGTTAATATAGTGACCCAAACCTATATAAAGCATATTTTTTGAGTGGTTTTATACCCATCCACAAATTATCCTTTAAATAATTCATTTTTGAGCCATTATAAATCGAAAATTATTTTATTATAAAATAATATTTCTAGCTTTTTCTAAGGTGCCCCTCAGCCCTCTTATAAAAGGTCACCCCCTTCCCCTTCTCTCTAATTCACACCTTCAAAGCCATTTGAATTGGACAAAACCTACCCAAATACCCTCTCAAATGTCCTCCCTTCATCATAGAGGCCTTCATTTCTTCAGAAAGACAACCTAAGGAGCCCTTTTGATCAAATCAAAAGGAAGAACCCGAAGAAGAGGTAAATATTTCATCAACTCTTTCAAGTTCCTTTATTATTCCACTTCCTCTTTATTTTTTTTCCATTATAAAATAACAAATCCAGTATATTATATATACTGTGATGTTATTATAAATATGGTACAACAATATTCATTATTCTATCCATCCTTTGAATGACATGTCACTATACGTGCGTACGTACGGCTTACCGTCTCCACGTCGTGGTGTAATTGTTATTCAATACATTATTATTTGGATGGTTATAATAATGATGTGTAATTGATGTAAATAATAAATATAACATTATAATGATTCTGTATATATGACATACCATCCAATTATATATTATTTTAATATCAAAAGAATGATATTGTCGCTCGTGCGTACGTACGGATTACTGTCTCCACGAATGCGATGAGATTCATTCCCCATCGTATCCATTAAAGAATAATTTTCATTAGATGATTAAAAATAATGTTTAAAGACTTAATATCATTCTGAATATGAATAAGATACATCCTATCCATAACAAACATTACTTACATAACAAATTATATAAAGGAAAATAAATTAGTTAACACCGGAAACAGCGATAATACTAAGATATTATTAACAAAGCAATGTTAAAAGATAATATATGATATCATATTAATGTATATGATTCTTGTATAATTTAATAACAATTATTTCACCATTATACAGTAGGTTAACCTACCCTTGACCAAGGAAAAGTACAAGATAAGGGGTTTCTTATCTCACTTTTAATTCCGTGAGATTTCCATTGTTCACCACTTATTTATTACATGTGGTGTATTGTGTAATGTCATTTGATATATATATTATCACGATTCTCTTTATATTAATGATATTTCTGTGATTAATTTTGTGGTTATTGACTATTGTTCATATGACTTGATTGATTACAATGAGGTAATGGTTAATTCTAGAATATCTTCATTATCTGAGGTTGTTTATACGTAATTATATACTAGGACCTCTTTATCATAAACATCCATGTTTGTTAAAAATGTATTTCAAAACACTCTTACTATTTTATAGACTATGTGTTAAAGTCATTTATACCCTAGTTTGACTTTTATAAGATGTTTATAAAGGAATCTTTCCGTCATTTTCCAAACAAGGTCCTTTATAACCTTTTAAACACAATTAAGGTAAGAATGTTTTTTAAACTTATACGGTGGGTGCAGTTATTTTCTGCCATTATAACATCGTCAAATCTTCCCTTACAAGCTTATAATAATATTTTCAAAATAAATGTTTTCTTAAATGACTTAAAAATAGAAAGATATATTTCTCTAAAAAATGTTTTGATTTCATCTATGTCAGCATCCTTTGATGGATTTTAATCTTATTTGAAGTTGATTTATTATGATACAAAACTTCCATATTGTATTGAAGGTTTTGAGATATGTTTGACCCTCGATGTGTTATTTTTACACCATTCATGGTTTATGGATAAAATATTGAAATTTCATATGCTATTTTTAATACGAATATTTATGTTATGTTTAAACGTTTTCATATGAGGAATGCATTGGACTTAGTAAGTAACGGGTGGAGCCCGCTATAGCTCCTCGATGCATTGGTATGTCTCATGATACAAACTAGTGTCTTGGAATAAGGCCTTGACAAAATCTTTTTTTTTAGTCTTGGAACAAGGCCTTGACTATGTGGTTATGAAGTCTGGCATTATGCATTCCATCATTATGAAAGTGGCTATTGATATTTCATGTGATTATTAGACTAGTAGAATATCCATGTGAGTAAGTAAATGGAATTATTTTGATTTTATCTTTTCCATATTATGCTGAAGTTCAAGTTTAAAAGGATTTTGTTTTAGTCTTATACATTTCCTTAAATTTTTATTCTTATTTATGAAAGTTTCCGCTATATTTTTATCCTTACTGAGCATATGAGCTCACCCCTTTCTATGTTTTATTTTTCCTAGGATGCAAAGAAGTATATTATGACTAAACTACAGGGATATTCTATGGGATCTCAGTGTTGTATATGGAAACAATGTTGTTGTAGTTTTCCATTTTATGATGTAATGTAAACCTTATGAATGTATCTTGTACTTCCAAGGATACTAAACTAATCGGTCTTTCTAGACTTGATCTTTTGTGATCATGAAAATGATATGTAATAATGAATCGAATCTGGGCTTCTGGGTTTGGGGCGTTACAGTTGGTATAAGAGGAAGTTTTTTACAAACCTTGAAAACTAGATTTAGATAAACTCTGATTAGAGCACATTACCATAAGACAGACTTTGAGGATTAGTATATAATAACTTCCTAGAATTTTGGTATTGTAGAGATTTTGTGAGTTTTCCAAGCAATACATCCCTGTCAGGATACAAGAAGATAAAGGTGTATATGACACAGATGTACCTAGGGGTAAAACCTGAAAACACCGCTTTGAGCTAGACTTGAATGGGAATAGGTGCACGACAATGGGCCTTGCTGCACTCTTGGTTACGACACTCCTGAGGGATATGCTTAGGATAATTCTCATTTTATTTAAAAACCATTATGAAGGGTTTATGAGTATATAATTCCTCAAAGAAAACATTTTTTATGATTATAGATTATATCCATAAACTGTTCAATTTATGTTCAGTGTTTTACAAGTTTTGATTTATGTATTGCGATTCATAAACTAATCTAGTTTATGCCATTATTTAGAAATGGTGCCTAGTGGAAGGAATGGAAACCGTATCAATGCACACACTCCATGTAGGGATTTCCCTCCTGATCAAGATAATTATATTAGAGCTTGTGATACAACTAGTGCTGATCATCTTATCCCTAGATTAGGACAACTCACTCAGGTTATGAATAATAACCTTACCCGTATAGAGCACCCTGATCCGCAGCGTGGAGGATCATTGTTAGATCACTTCATGATGCAACAACCAACAACATTAAATGGGAGTAAAAATACATCAGTGGCTAAGAAATGGATAAATTCCTTAGAGAAAATATTCCACGCCTTGGGGAGTAGCAAAAGGGAAAAAGTTGTCATGGAAGTTTACCGCCTCACTGGAGATGCTGATCAATAGTGGTCATTGATTCAAACACAAAGGAAGATGAGGAAGTATCAAATATGGAATGGAGGGAGTTTAAAGAAATTTTATTAGAAAAATACCTTCCTCGTGACCATCGAGTGGATATGGAAAGAAAATTTCTGAGTCTAAGGAAAAAGGAGGATGAGAATGTCGCAAAGTATGAAGCTAAATTTAGAAGGTTAGTGAGGCATGCTGTAGATTATATACATAACCCAAGAAGTAATATTGATTGTTTCTTTGATGGGTTAAAACCATTTCTCTGTTGAGCATTTGTCTCACAATCCTTCTCAACGTACTAATATATTGTCTCTTGTGCTATCAAGACAAAAAAAGAATTATCTAAGTCTTATGACATTAAAGCAAAGAAAGAGAATAAGTGATCTGCTGAACACTATGGAAATGGAAATAAGGGGAATAAGGGAAAATTTGAATATCCATCCTACAATAAATGTGGGAAAAACACCCTAGTACTTGCTTGAAGGGAATGAGAGTTTGTTATAAGTGTGGAGAAAAGGACACCAAGTATGTGATTCTAAGGGTAAGAAAAAATTTTCAAATGTACAATACTTCATCTGCAAGGAGTTGGGACACTACGTGAATTAATGTCCAAATCATCAGAGTATACCCCAAATGCTGCTATTGGATAATAATAAAGTTATGATACTACCAAAGATTAAGAGAAATGATTAGATTTCTTACGTTGTTATTAAATTATTGTGTCATTTGAGTATTGTATTAATGATGTACATGTTATAAGAATTATAGAGTATATAAGGTTTGTACTGCAGTACTATTTCATTAAGGACTTGTGATTGTGTGGAACCAAGAAAAGTGACTCAATAGTAGGTTAAATTTTTGGAAAATATATGGTTGAGAGAAAGATAAACCATAATTTGGTTCTGATACTGAGGTTATTGATTTTGGAATAATACATGATTGATTTGGATAAATTATATTGGATATTCTTTAATACCTTGAAAATAATTAATGATTTGTATATTCCATCATTGCTGGAGTTTACAACATTTTTGGATAGGATTATATCCAGTATTCTATAAGGAATAAGGGAGCATGAAAATAATCAATAAGGTTTTATGGTAATTTAGGATGTTGTAGTGTTTTAAAAGAATACATGATGAAGGTGTTCACATGTTATTACATGGAAAAAAGGATCTTCATTGTGTTTACGTTCCATATAAATTTTGGACTCTGAGTTTGGAAAGAAGTATTTTTGATAAGTCTAGTTTGATATTATTTTTGGATTTCCATAAAAAGGACAACCCGGAGGTCGGGCGACAACCCATTGCTTCTGGAAATGCCGCAAGACTTGAACCCGCAGCTGAAGGGTGACAAGGGTGTATCACCTACCACTGGCCCACATGATTTTTTGGATTGAATAATTTAGTTTTTTAAAAGGTCTGGTAGATGAATTATAAATTCATTTTTTTGGAACCCTATATGAATAGGATAAATAGAATATTTTTTTAAGTTCTATTATTTTTTAGAGTGAAAGATGAGTTTGTGGTAGAAATTAGTTAAAGGATGGAACTCTACTTGTCAAGTATATATATTTTTTTCTTCTCTTATTATATGAAGAAATTAATTCATAAACATTAGGTAAGGTATCTTAAAACTAAAAATGTGTTATCCTAATACCTTATGTTTTGTTAAACCGATGATATTTTAAATCATCATATATTGATGGCTTTGAGGCCCTCAATTCTACAATTGTTTGTGAATGATGAACTCAATCACTCCCTATAAATATTTTAATTTTTCCTCCAATTACGTGTCTATAATTTCCACCAATTTTTTCTTAATCAAGATCATAATTTGGTGGTGAATTTTTCATTCCCCTTTTCCTATTATTAAGACTAAATTTCTTTAACCCAATTTCCGATAAGGGTTTCCCACAAAGGTATTTTCTATTTTCAACCTTTAATTTTTGAAGAACAATTTCAAATTGAAAGGACTCAATTTATTTAAGGAGGGAAGAATGTAACACCCCAAGATTTCATTGTATTCTATTTCTCCAAAGTAATTCAATAACTTGCACTACACGCAACACCGAGTTCAAGCGCACCACGACTTACTAAACTAACCGTTCAAAAGAGGTTATTAATAGTATTAACTAAATTTTAAACTTTATATAATCGTTATAATTTTAGAATCCATATTATGAGTTTCTTATATATAATGAATAAAACAAATTCATTTTTTACAGATAAAGGAAGTATTTTTTAAAAAATGCAACTTTACCGCCTTTTAATGGCGAACCCTTTTTAAATAAAATATTTGAAACTTTTATATATTAAATTTGACAAAATAAACTTCTTCTTTAGAATTGGGACATAATAATTTAGTTTCAATAAATATTTGGTGTTTTTCTGATAACTTTCATATTTGGGTGAATAGTGAAAAATACTATATTTTAACTGAAAAAACTTTTCTAATAAAAATAATTTATAGTGTTAAATTAAAAATTTTAATGGTTTGGATGTATAAATTGATTTTATTTTTACCATTGAATCCAATTTTATTCATTAGAAATAATTTAACTTTGAAATTGAACATAAAAAAGTATCAATCTTTTGTTAGTTATTATTTCTTAAAAACACGCTTTTTGATTTTGACAACGGGAATTAATTTTAAATTAATAAATGTAACTTATATGTCTTGAATTTGGTAAAATAGTCTTAATTTTTGAATTTATAATATCAAAATTATCTTAGGGTGAAATTTTGGTATTTTTTCTGAAAAATTTCAATTTTGATGAATAGTGAAAACACGGAGTTATTGGTTAAAACCGACTTCTTATTTAAATAATTATTTATTTTATTTAAATTTATTTTAGGTAAAAATAGATACATAATACCTATATAAGTTCAATATAATTAATTGGAATCATTTTATAATAATTTTAGATATATAAAAATTTTATTGAACTTTTTACCGTCTTTTACCCACCTCCTAGGAGCATTTGCACATTTACATAAAACTTAATTTTACCACTTCTGTGAGTTGAATTTCAAAACTCCGAGAGACATGGTTGATATTATTAAGTAAAATGTGGTTCAATGAGATGAATATAATTTTTTGGTGAATAGTAACTTTTTACTTTTATTTACCACAGTTAAAAGTAAACAGGGTAATTAAGGGTAAAAATGATATTATTATTACCCTAACACTTGTCCTAATTCTATTGGATAAGTATAACTCGACCAAAAACAACATTAGGAATAAAATATTATTCTTTAGGTCCACTTGGATTAGATTAGGACATTTATTATTATTTAATTCAAAGAAGAGTTAAAAGTGTTAAATTCAGAGTTAATAACTAAACCATTTTTAATATAGGGTTGAACATAAGATAAATTAGACTATAAATATTCATTAGAAAGATAAAAATATTTCCTACATAATTTTTTATTTATTTATATTTTTTAGACATTAAATAATTTAATTTATTTATGACACAATGATGACGTAATAAGTACCTAATTAATGGAATATTAAAATAATAAATATTATAAATATCCAAATAAATGTAATTTGAGACTTTTTATGAATTAAACTAATTTTTCAGGTTATTAGGACATGTTAGGGTTGGTTATATGAATTATTTTTTAAGTAATAATGCTATTATGAATTTAGAAAAAACAAAATACCAAATAGTGTCAAAATTGATATAAAAGAGTTTTTAAAACAAATATTATATTATTAATTGATATTCTATTCCTAAAAATCTAAGGTTCATATAAAAGAATTATATAATGATATTTGTATCATTAATGAACCACTTTTAGTTCTCTTGGAAGTATACAGTAAGTTTATTAACCATATAATATAAAAATACAAAGAGACATGGTAAATGTCAAACTATTTAACTAAGAGTTGAATCTAAAAGATAAGGTTAATATAGTGACCCAAACCTGTCTAAAACATATTGGTTGAGTGGTTTTCTACCCATACCCACCTTAGCCTTTAAATAATTCATTTTGGATCCATTAGATACCGAAAATGATTTTATTATAAAATAATATTTCTAGCTTTTCCTAAGGCGCCCCTCACCCCTCTTATAAAAGAGCACCCCTTCTCTCTAATTCACACCTTCAAAAACATTTGGATCGGCCAAACACTAGAAAAATACCCTATAAAATAGCCTCCATTCATCATAGAGGCCTTCCTTTAGTCATAAATCCAACCTAAGGAGCCCTTTTGATCAAATCAAAAGGAAGAACCCGAAGAAGAGGTAAATATTTCATCACCTCTTTCAAGTTCCTTTCTTCTTCAACTTCCTATTTATTTGTTGTTTACATTATAAAATAATAAATCCAATATCTTCTATATACTGTGATGTTATTATAAATATGGTACAACCATATTCATTATTCTATCCATCCTTTAAATGACATGTCACTATACGTGCGTACGTATGACTTACCGTCTCCACGTCATGGTGTAATTGTTATTAAATACATTATTATTTGGATGGGTATAATAATGATGTGTAATTAATATAAATAATAAATATAACATGATAATTATTCTTTATATATGATATACCATCCAATTATATATTATTTTAATATCAAAAGAATGATATTGTTGCTCGTGCATATGTACGGATTACCGTCTCCACGAACGCGATGAGATTCATTCCCCATCGTATCCATTCAAGACTAATTTTCATTAGATGATTAAAAATAACATTTAAAGACTTAATATCATTATGAATATGAATCAGATAAATCCTATCCATAACAAACATTACTTACATAACAAATCATATAAAGGAAAATGAATCAGTTAACACCCAAAACGACGATAATACTAAGATATTATTAACAATGCAATGTTAAAAGATCATATATGATATCATATTAATGTATATGATTATTTTATAATTTAATAACAATTATTTCACCATTATACAGGAGGTTAAACTACCCTCGACCAAGGAAAATTACAAGGTAAGGGGTTTCTTATCTCACTTTTATTTCCTTGAGATTTCCATTGTTCACCACTTATTTATTGCTTGTGGTGTATTGTGTACTGCCATTTGATATATATTATCATTATTATCTTTATATTCATGATATTTTGTGATTAATTTGGTGGTTATTGACTATTTTTCATATGGCTGTATTGATTACAATGAGGTAAGCGTTAATTCTACAATCTCTTCATTATACGAGGTTGTTTATACGTAATTATCTACTAGGACCTCTTTATAATCCACATCCATGTTTCTTAAAAATGTATTTCAAAACATTCTTACTATTTTATATAATATGGGTTAAAGTAATTTATACCATTTTTTGACTTTTAAAATATGTTTATAAAGGAATGTTTCCATCGTTTTCCAAATAAGGTCCTTTATAACGTTTTCGACAAAATTAAGGTAAGAATGTTTTTTTAACTTATACGGTGGGTGCAGCTATTTTCCTCCATTATAACATCGTCGAAGCTTCCCTTACAATATTATAAGAATAGTTTCAAAATAAATGTTTTTATAAATTATTTCAAAATTTAAGGAGATATTTCTCTAAAAAAAGGTTTTGATTTCATCTATGTCAACCTCCTTTGATGGATTTTATACTTATTTGAAGTTGATTTATTATGATACAAAACTTCCATATTGTATTGAAGGTTTTGTGATATGTTTGAATATGGATGTGTTATTTGTTACACTATTCATGGTTTATGGATAAATTATTTACATTTTGTATTCTAGTTTTAATACAAATGTTTATGTTATGTTTAAACCTTTTCATATGAGAAATGCATTGGACTTAATAAGTGACGGGTGGAGCCCGCTATAGCTCCTAGATGCATCGGTAGGTCTCATGAGACAAACTAGTGTCTTGGCACAAGGCCTTGACAAAATCTTATTTGTAGTCCTGGCACAAGGCCTTGACTATGTGGTTATGAAGTCTGGCATTATGCATTCCATCATTATGAAAGTGGCTATTGGTATTGAATGTGATTATTCGACTAGTAGAATATCCATGTGAGTAAGTAAATGGAATTATTTTGATTTTATATTTTCCATATTATGCTGAAGTTTAAGTTTAAAAGGCTTTTGTTTTTGTCTTATACATTTCTTTAAATGTTTGTGGTTATTTATGAAAGTTTCTGCTATATTTTTATCCTTACTAAGCATATGAGCTCACCCCTTTCTATATTTTATTTTTCCCAGGATGGAAAGAAGTATATTATGACTGACCTTCAGGGATAGTCTATGGAATCTCAGTGTTTTCTATGGGAACAATGTTGTTGTAGTTTTCCATTTTATTTTGTAATGTAAACCTTATTAATGTATCTAGTACTTCCAAGGCTACTAAACTAATCGGTCTTTCGAGACTTGATCTTTTGTGATCATGCCAATGATGCGTAATAATGCACCGACTCTGGGATTTTGGGGTCGGGGTGTTACAAAGAGAGATCACATGAATGACCCATCATCGACACCCTTTTTGAACCCATGGAATGACCATGGTCACATGAATTAAGGTTCATGGATAATGGTCATATAACCCAGAAGTCATGAGATATAGTCACATGACCAGAGGATGAATGAAAAATGTGACATGAGGGAATCACATGATGACTAAAGAGTCTTGTGATCATATAAGGGACACGAGGTCATGTGAATGGGTCTCTTGTGGTTACTTAGATAGTTTCTCCAAGAGTGATAACCATTCTCTCATTCACCTCCTTATATCTCTGTCTCTTCTATATAGATCTATTTTTGGGTGTGTTCTTTGACCATTTTAAAGGGAGTATTGAGGGTTTTTATAAGAAAAAGGGTTTGGGATTGTCCTCTATTTTTAAGGTAAATAATACAAGTGTACAGGCTTGATGCAGTAGAGGGATATTGAACAAGTCAGTCCCATCATATGTCACTGATCGATTTTATGATCAAGTGACATATAATGGGAGATTCAAGTAACCCTGGAGGTGTCATGTGATAATGTATCACTTATATCATCAAGAGAGTATCCTTAATTCATCATGTGATCCACATAGGGAACAAATGGATCCTCTAACAATATTTCTTTTTATACCTTTTTCATAATTAGGGAGTGTCACATAATAAAGAGGGACCATGAATCTATTCCATTATAGATAATTGTTTTGATGTCTATAATGTTGTTGAGGTCTCATGATTATGTATACCCATGGTAATAATATAATTCATACTTATCACATGGAAAAACTCATTATTTGGATAAACACATGCATGAAAGGTATAGATTGCTTGCATGGTGCTTAAATAGTCGATCTCAGTTCATCCCCTTAGCATGTTTATTAGAAATGGCCAGATTGTTGGGTGTCAAACACTAAATTCAAGTGGAATATGAAAACCTCATTAGGAGGTTGAAGATGGTGAGATGGATTGGTTGAATTATGCAGATGGATTTGATCTAGAGGATGTCATTTTTTATATATTTAATGGTAGAGGAACAATGTCACGTCTCTCATGAGTCCAACATTGAACTAGCAATTGGACTTGGTGATGGTTTATTAGCTAGGATATAGAGAATACTGACCCAAAGTGAGTAAATGGGTCCAATTCAGGATTCTTCTATCAACACCTCATGATGATACCTCATCCGTACAACCAAACCACTACAAAACTCTTATTACTCTCTACGTGTTCATGTGTGCACACTAAACCCTATCTATATAACTAGACACTCATGATGGTTCCCTAGAATGGTCATGGAAACTCCCATATACTGGGTTGAGATGGATGGATGGCTTTTCTGTTTAGATAATTTTTTATGAGACACACTCAAAATACTTAGGTAAACATTCTATGCAATATGTATGATAAAATTATCACATAAAACCCAATCCATAAATATCAAAATGTCCACTTATAAACTTCTTCAAATATTATCAAAATCCTTCATAAAAAACTAATTATTTTATCTTGGGAATAAAAAAATTTCAAATATTCCATAGAAAAGATCATGACACACATTTTTGGGTGACCTTAATTAAAAAAACTATCATATAATCACATGTATTTGGAACAAAATATAAAAAATCAAACCAAATATACATAACCAATTGTAATGTAACATTAATTTGACACATAATAAAATCCCAATATTATAAATATACAAATTCCTATAAAAAATGGTAAAATATAAGTCTTAGTATATAGCGACACAAATTTTTGTGATATAAACTTTTAGAATACTTTAAATAATATTTATGAAATGGGTCATTGAGATGACATGATTATTTTATCATCACGAAACCTCAATAAAAATATATTATTTTTAGTCCACATAGTCATTGGTAAATTATTAGAATTTTCTCCTAAATGGATCTTTTTATGGGAATAACTTGTCTTTAGTTGTGCATAGAATAAGGGGTTTATAATAAAGTTAATGTAATATATATTCATATTTTGGCCTTGAGGTGGCCCAGATTAGGTGTGTTAGTTAACAAAACTAATTAATATTTAATTAATTAATGGTGGTACCATAAAATTACTCTATATAAATTGATTATGATTTATCATTAAGGCTAGTCAGACTTATCTTTGACAAAACCCTAGATAAAGAGAGATAGTGAGAGGAGAAAAATTCATCGATGGTGGAAATGGTTTGACTGAGGATCAAGACCAAATCCATGATGACATCGATAATTGGATTGCAATATGGTGATAAAAAAATAACATTACCAACAATATATTTAAGCGATGATGACTCAACATCAAGGCGGGGCACTGTTATTAATTCTATGTTGTATTATTCATGTAGATTTATTGGGTAATTTAATTCTTGAACATATTTCTTGATTCTCGATGCACGTGTCATGAGTTTTTAAGGTAGAATAATTTTTCCCTAATTTCTTTTCTAAATATGAACAATGAAAATTTGTGGATCGATGAAGAACAAGGGGAATGAACCCTATCCCCCAAAATCTAGATTACATGCTTCCCTTTTCTTAATTCAAATCCATTGACCATGACTAATGGAAAACCCCATGATGTTTAGAGGGCCAATTTCCCATACACCCTCTTCCCCTCTCTTTTATCACATAGATGATAAGAGGTCGGTAGAATCGGGGTGCATGTCCTTTATCCATGGAGTTAAGTACTCCCTGCTCTATTGTATGCTACCCAACAAGGAGTGGATACCCCATGACAATTTCTATAAGGTTATATAGGGGTTCTCATAGTTGTGTGGTTATAATGGTGGGTAGTAAGGTGTGATACTCCCTTGGCTGATGTGTATATCTCAACAAGGGGAATTGTTACACCCTCAAATCACTATGGTGTTTAATATTATTAAATTTTAGTTTATTTTGGGAATTATGAGTGTTTTGGTTGTTCATGAATTGTTTTGAAGGCCCGGGTGGAAACTCTAGAGGATTAGGAGGACCACACTTATTACATCCTGACCCAGATTCCATAAACTAGTGCTCCAAGCTAGTTATACACAAGGTCTCAAGTGCACCTCCCCGTATGACAAAGGCTGCTGACTAGCAGCGAGGGCCTAAGATGTTATAGTGGGGAGACTATGACTTCATATTAGAGTAATAAAATAAAATAAAATAACCATATATCATCCATAGAAAAAAATAAATAGATTTTGGATACAGTAAATATAAAAAAGGTTGATATAATAAATTAAATTCAGTAAAGGCTAAAATAACCATGTCATATATACAACACTGATCGACCAATGGGCCTACCACACATACAAGAGTAAACAAAAGGAACAAAAATAAAATTAAATGGCTATACTACTAACTATGAGACAAAATAAATACCTAATCTACACCTATAAATCCAATCCATCTAGCTCGATCATTCTTGATCCTTATCCCATCCTGTACTTCATACCAAGTAACCGTTTTCTAGAGTACCCCAGTGCAATGGATACCCAATCAGGGTGTGAGTATAGAAATAAATAGGGAACCACCAACATAGTATTGTACATTACCTTTAATTTCCATTATATATATTTTCTAGATACTCATCAGAATAAAAATAATAAAAAAATAACTTTCATAAATAAACTGAAAGACAAAGTCGTACAAGGAATGCTCAAGGAAAGTGCTCAACCTAACCGAGACACGACTAGAATAAGGTTCCGTCATATATATATATGTATGTATGTATGTATTCCGATATATATATATATATATATATATATATTTATGTATACACACTCACACACATCAATACACACACACACACACACACATATATATATACATGAGTAAGGCGATAAGTAACATGAATCAATCCACAACCGATCCTTGGGTCCATAATCCCGATCATATGGGCACCTATGAAAAAGTAATTGAGATAGATGTTGTACCACTCAAGTTGTGTGTAATTAATTGAATCCTTGGGTCCATGATCTGGATCGAAAATAACTTCTTTTTCTAACACTGGAAATTTCTTTTAGAGATCTACATCACCACAGGGGGATACAAGTATTAAACCTAGGATCACCTGTACTCGCCTCCAATAAATAAGATGAAGGAGTCCAAGGTGTTGACTGAACATCTTGAAAATATGTAATAGTGATAGATTTCATACCACTCTATCTACATGTATTCTAGTCTGATGTTTGATTCCTAGGTCATGTTCCGTAGGCAATCAAGACATTAAAAATCGAATAATACCTAAGGGGGATGATCCTTTGGTGATCTTTAAGGAATTATATTTGGATACAAGATAACACTTAGAATCCATTAAATAAATGGATCAATAGACTACTACCAAATTTTTTTGGAGAGAAACTATAATGGTGCATCAACCTGATCCTAGGGATCATCCTAGGAATTAAACAAGGGGATCAAGTCAATCCTCAGGGAGCTCATCAACACCTCGCTACTTGAGGGAAACGAAGCCACTAAAAAAAATTTGGATTCTATTAGGTGATAGATATATAACCATCATCATAGTGACCCATTATAAGAGGGGTTATAAGACACTCTAATCATCCTACCTTTGTGATTCTCATAAAGGGGAAATCCCAATGAAAATGGGCATTCTGGTAATAGTTGTAGTACCGTTCAATCAACAAGGATCATAAGCTGGATCTTAGAAAGTATGTTTGGGCATCTTAATAATAATATATGATCAAAAGGATTAGAATCTAGATCCTAGGAAGTAATTCTAGGCATCCCAATAATAATATCTGATCAAACGGATCTGAAGCCGGATCCTAATAAGTACATATGGGCATCCTAGTAATAATATCTAATCAAAAGTCTTAGAAGTTAGATCCCAGGAAGTATATCAAGGAATCCCAATAATAATATCTCATCTCATGAGGCTCATAGACCATGAAATAAGAACCTATATAAATCATAGATGCATTAATAATAACTGATTGAATGCATAAATAAAAGAGTGAGGGTGGCCGAAAACCTAACCCACCAATATTTCCACAACCCTATGATCCTACATGTTCAGTATGAGTTATAGGTGACAAAAAACTACCTTCTCTATCAAAATCCATATTGTACTATCTTAGGGCCATATAAATATTGGGGCACCCATTGGGTCCCCAAGGTCAGTGCAAAGGAAAGACATTCTACCCAGGATCCTTGAGGTTTTCATGAAAAATAAGGCATCCCTATCAGGGATTTAAAAGTAAATATGTAAGTAAAGGAATCCCTCTTGAGATTCTCATTAGGGGTAGATAATTAGAGGCATCCTACATGGGATTCTATAGATCAGATCATAAGAAGAGGAATCCCTTAGGGGATCTTTAGGTTCAGTGATAATCTCAAGTCAAATTTTGAAGCTAGCACGTAGGGATTGTTAGTGACCCATGTAATTCATCCATTTAATCTACCATATTTATTTAATTTAAATATCCCATTAGAATGAGTATGAAAAGGGACCATTTCCCCTAGAGTAAATACCAAGAATAAACATAATTCTATAAATATTCATAAATAATTTAGGGTAGTTATGACAGACCACCTACCTTTAGGTAGTCTTAAAACATTTAAAATAGCTCTTGATAGCTCCATCCAAGGTCACCTATGTCCAAGTCAAGCTGAATCAGATTCTAAGCCCCTACCTAAAACTAGAAAACTCAATAATAATCCAAAAAAATAAGTTACAATATTGAACAATTAAATATAAAATAAAATCCAAAAAGGCATAACGGGAAATAACTCTCTAGACGCCCATCGATTAATGTAAATTCGAGAAAACATGTGTAAAAGGTACCTAGGGTCCCTCCAACAACACTATTGGGAAAATTTATAACCAATGACATCAACATATTTATTAAATTAAATTAATTTAGGATTTAAATATTTATAAATACACTACAGTGACATATCCTAACAAAATGACACCCAATGAAGTGTAGATAGCCTCTCAGGCCACCCTCTTCCTAGATAAAGTGAAAAACCCTACATTGGTATCTAATTACACCATGATCTGGTGGAATCAAGAATAAAATTTCTAACCAGTGGAATTAAAGTTAAAGGAAGAAGATAAAGAACACAATGGAGGCTAACAAAGTCAAATTCTTACCTCAAGGTTTCCAACACACCTGAAGGCATCTAATTATGACCAAGAATAGAGAATAACTCCCATAATGGAAGGGATAAGGAGGGTATCACACCCAATGGAGATATTGGGTGAAAGGAGGAAGAAAACGGGGTTTAAAACCTTTAAGCTTTAGAGGATAAAAATAATAATTTTTCCCTTTTAATGGTCCATAGGGTTTGGTTTCATAGTTTTCCAAACCACACATCAACCATATGATTGGAACTATCTTGTCCCCTCCATTTCATAGGGTTGTAGCGTATGGTTTAACAGATCATGCACCAACTATATGAAATGTATGTAAAAGATTGTAGACCCCTCACATAGTCTTCCTTATCCTATCACATGGTTTCTAAAACCGTGATTCTATACAAAATGGTCCACATAGTTAGGCTACATGGTTAGGACTAACTATGTGCCAACTATGTTCCATGATCCATACCTTTCAAAAACTCTAGTTTCAATCCCCAAACCCCAAATATTATCACAAAACCTATAATCCATCTTCTAAGCCTCAAACCACATCTAAAAAAATTATTCAGAGGCATTCCAACCTTTGAATTATTATTTTGAAAATCGGATCAAGATTTGACCCTTACAGTACATTGAAAATTCAAATTCCTTCTAAAATTTCCAACTCAAAAAGCATAGGACGTCACAATATAACCACCTTAATAATTCTCATCCTCGATAAGTCTTTGTGGGAATAAAAATGAACAACCCTACCTAATTTGGTTGTGAAATCTGTTCATATGGCCATGTTGAATTTCCAAACACATAATACACCTCCAACACCACTATAAACATACATAAATCATCTCACCAAAACTTGATCTAATTATTGAAACAATTATCAAAACTTTAGGATGACACTTACCTTCATAAAAGATGAACCACAACCACATTGTGATACCATTACTTAACCGGCCCATGGTGCTCCCCACCATAGGTTCTTTCTTTCTGCAACCAATTCCGAACCACGATACCTCCACCATTATAACTTCCTAACAAATAACACCCATAAAATTATAATGATGCTCCCAGAATGTTTCTTATATCTATACACATGATTACATAGGGGATAACTAATTGTGTTTTTGTATCCGATTTAAACGGTAAAACTCTAATAAACCAAGATCAACATGGACGCACCAAATATTCCTTGAAAATCCTTAGCCAACCCTTGAACTGCACCCATCTTATCCCAATGATGTTCTCGATGTAGTTCCCTACTGACTATTGGGAATGTATTATCTCAACAATAATCTATAAATCTTAGTTGATTTTGGTGCTCACAATACCCTTTTTTATTTTAAAAATGATATCACTATAAGTGTATTTCAGGAAATTATTATCAATTACCTTATTTATTATAGAATTATATTCAAGCTTTTAATTCACTCAGAATATTTGTTAAAGTGTTTTGAATGCTCTTAAGTGTATTATAGAAACACTGTTTATACCTTACATTTAGAACACAACGTAAGGAATAAACCATACGCTTGGAACAACACATATGGACCGTGAACCTTACGTTTGTATTCAACCTTAGATTAGAAGATGGTGTGTATGGATCATCAACCCTATGTTTGAAGGAACTTATGGATAAAGAACCATACATTTGTATGGAACCTTATAATTGTAATGAGAAGAAAGTATGGTTAAGAACCCTACATAAGTAAGGAACCCTATATTTTAGGACACAAACATATGGTTTATCAAACTTAATTTTATGATCAACCTTATGGTGTCAACATTACATTTAGAGAATGAATAATACATATTTTAACCCTAAATTTGTTATTTTTTTTTGTTTTAAGAAGGAACCCTACATTTGACTTTTCAACATTAGAGATTTAATTTTGTAATTTTATCTGACTTTTCTACAACAGTGTTGATTGAATTATAGGCTGATTCAAAGATTGTTTTCAACCTATTCAAAGATCATTATGAATGATTCAAAGGATAATATTCAATAGATACATTCTCTCCTATTTTTAAGGGAAGTTACGACTCCTATGAATGTTTTTGAATTTATATATTCACAATCTTTTAGGTGAATTTTGTGTATATAAAATTCTGAAATAGGATTTATGCTTTATATATTCTACTAGTGTATTGTTTAAATATATAGAAGATTAAATTCACATTTTATTTTATATGATTTCATTATCATAAACATCTTTTATAGTGCTGCTGAAACGAATGATCTATTCTGAAAGAGGCTATACTTTGGAGACATACATATTCAATATTTTACTATTGTAACATTACTACTGCTATCAGTTGCTACTTTTATTAAAGATTATTTACAACTAGAATCGCTTCAGAACTACCCTCTATTGAAGAATTTATTTTCTAAATAAGAAGATTCATCTAAAACCAGTTTCTGCTGTTGAAACCATGAAGATAAACCCATACCTTCAAATCAAACTCTTTTGATTTGTTCAAGTATCAACTATTCGTACTTAGTTGTGGTGGAGTATCAGTTTCTTGATCTAAGATGTGGATAACCAGATCCTTTTAAAATAACTAGAAGGATATATGTTTATCCTTATTTTTAAAGGTTTCAATTTCATGAACTTAGTTATGGATTTAGGGTCTTATTAAAAGAGGGTCTTACTAGTGAAACTCACCATGCTCATAGAGAGAGTGATTGGTGGAGTGGAATGGGGGATATTTATGCCCTTAACCACTATAAAATTTTCTATGTTATTTCTTTTTTATTATCCATTACTCATATTTCATATAGAATAAAAACACTTTATATCTTCTCATTTCACTAAGGGATTCAAAATCAAGAATTTTGGAAGTTTCTTGAAAAGACGCAATTCACCACACTCTTGTGTTACTTTTTATTATTTAGAACTAATAATGACTTCATCCAACTATATAAAATAATGCAAGTCAAAACTACCTTGATTTGACTATTATCAAAAAAGCTTGACTTTAGCAGCTGATGCATTAACAAAAACTGATTTTATGCCTTTATACCAAGTCATGATGATTTCATTTTGAACATGCTCACCAAAAACCATGACCAATTTCCAATGACATCTCTTGGAAGAACCATCCCCTTTCCATATCCATTTTCATGCCACCACATAGTCACTAATATATTTCTCATCCAATACACATGGATTATCATAAGATATCTTGGGATCAATGTCTACACTCATAATATACCCAAGCCAACATATGAACCAATTTTTGGCATTCACTGATGAATCCAGCAATACATAGTTTCATTTATCCAACAACATGATAAATCCAAATGACCATCCAATGACCAGTCTCATTATCCCACAACCCTTATCACATGAGCGTCAAAAGATGGAGACTAACATTATAATCCCCACCTTAGAATAATCCTTGTCATTATACCATCAAAATGAGTTCTTAATAAATATATATAAATCCCCACGCCCTTCTGGATATAACTATAGTCATGGATAGAAAATCACTCACCCCTGAGAATTAACTCTCAACATCACCCACTCCTTCTCCTCAAGAACGGTTTCCAAAGAAAATGATGAATCTCATATAAAAATGAGGATCACCACCATTAAACAACCAATAATGAACTCCCACCATATGTATTACTTTATATTGCTCCTTTATCACAACCTCTATGAGTTTCTCATAAACTGAGGAAGAAAATTTAGATATATATCAACATATAGCTGACACTCTCTCAACATACTCAAGGAGATTTCAAGATAAATTGAATTATTGTCTCCAATGAGGAGTACACTAAGAGTCCATCTATAGGTATTTATTGATCTCTATGGATCCATGATCTCATAAAATAGGATACACATACCTTTAACCAACTTTGACACCAAGTCTCCTGAAAATGTGTGTCTAGGTTCATCCATGGGTTAAAATCTCCATGGAACTTGATCCATTATCATTGTCTCCTCTACCACATAGGTATATTTCTATATTTTTCACCACTACCAATAAACTATTCCCATAAATTTTAGTTGAAACCATTGTTACTTAGCTCAAATAAAACCAATAATTGATTTACAATTTAAATAGTACCACATGTAACTAATATGTGTCATTATCACACAAATAAATCTCCCACGAGTCATCCATTAACAAGGAAAAGCTGACTGTACTACTTGGCATGTCAGTTTCATTAAACTAGAATCTCCTTTGGAACTCCTATATAAAATCAATACCTAACCCATGCCATGATTTATTCCATGACCACCTATCACCCAATGTCATTCTAGTTATGAGTGTCCACCTACACTTCGATTACATTAGCAACCATAGAATCATTGGTCAGCTGGTCTAGGAACCCGAATAGTCCTTCCCATTGAAGATAGTCTCAATACGCAAGAACCCTAGGTTATTCCTTAGAAACTGAAGGCATCAACCAGACTATATCATAAAAACTGATATCCTACTGTGCATCAGTTACATAATGAGCATACAACTAAGATCACTTCTTAAAAAGGCATCCAAAAATCCGGGCCAATCCCACTGATAGGTTTCCCTTGATCAAACCGAATGTTGACATACAAGGGTTTGAGTCAAAACTAAGGTCCTCTAGGTCTTCAAACCATCCCTACATACCACATCTCAGATGAGGGTCACTAGGCCTGAACACCTATCCCAAAGGTCAAACCTCTCAACAAGGTAACATCTCATGGGGAATCATTCACACACCCATCTCAATACAAGGGATATAATGTGCCCCTCGGCCCTCTCTAATAGTGGTATAGATAACACTGAACTACAAGGGTCAGAACTATATTACATCAGCCTTCCTGGGCCTTGATCATCTTTAAGCATACTTATATGGACTTACCGCCATAGATCATAATGTAAACATAGGAATAATAATGAACTGACACTAACTAGATATCTATATATGGTAATACCATATCAAGGTTATTGTGCACTATAAACATTAGGTTTCTATTGACATAATACAAAGAAACCTGAATAGATCACCTAAATGGAATGTACTAGTTGTCGACACTGACCTGGGAGGGCCAACAATATGCACACAACATCATCTCAATGAACCGTCTCACATCATAAGAATGTGGTTTAGTAAAGTATAATTTCATTCCAATATTTGTGGGAAAACATCATATAAGTTGTTACCGAAATATTAAATAAAAAATCCTAAGAAAGAACACCCTAAAAGATGTATAATACATGGGAATCAGCTGCCTAATCGACCTACTAGGGTCACTGAACCTCTTATTAATGAGGAATAAGTCATCATCCTCACTATAAAACATCTCACCATAGATCCACATGACCTTACATCAAAAGGAAATATATACAACTAGATCAATTTAGTAGAATGCATCCAAGAACCTATATGTGAAAACACCATTTAGGTTGTTGTAGAAACTTTAAAAATTGTCCTCTATCATCAGTAAAACCAGACACTAGTAGGACTGTAATATATGGAACCAATGTTATAAATATGATGCATGAGATGCCTCTTTCATTTTCCATCCAAGAGTCTAAACCAATCACTAGCCTCTTTCCAATGGGCGAAGAGCCATAAATCCATCAATGACCTCTTTCCAATAGGCCAAGATCCATAAAACCATAATAAATAATAAAATTAACATAATATGTGTGTAAATAAAATCAAAAATCATATAAAACTATAAAATCACATATCAATAACAAAAATCCCATATCCATAGAAAAAAATACTTCTTATTGTAACAATTGTTCTCAATACACTATTCAGATATCCATCATAGGTTCTGACACATTCCTAGTACTACCATATACCATATCCAAAATGGTAAAGATATAGGAAAGGAACAATGCTAATACAAATTTGTAACATCCCATCATGGATTCCAAAAAACAGTACTCTGATCCAGTTCTCCACAAGGCCTCAAGAGCGCCTCCCCGTATACTAGAGGCTAATAACTAGCAGCAATATCCTTGAGTATGATAGTGGGGAGAATATTCCCTTATATCATAGTAATCCAAATTGAAAATTACCAGATTAATCTCCATCAATAAAACAATAGAGTGAAAAAGAAATAAATATAAATAAGGAGAAAATAATAAATCAAATACAGTACAAACCCCAATAACCATGTCATACATAAAACACTGATTTCCCACTATAACGATCACATATATTGGATTAAATAAAAGGAACAAAAATTAAAGTACATGGATATAATGATAACTCTGAGATGAACCACATGCCTGATATCCACCAAAAAATCAGATAAATCCGGCTCGGTTAGTTCCAAGCCTCATCCCATCCTGTGCCAGTAACCATGTAAGAGTCTCCTTAGGTACCCCAGTGCAATTGCATCCCGAGAAGGGTGTGAGTTCAAAATTCAGTAGGTAACCGCCAATACAGTCCCATAAATAGCCAATAATATATATTGTATATATATGTGATCTACTAATTATAATAACAATGACAAAAATAATAACTTCTAGAAATAAACTGAAATAGAAATTCATAAAATTAATTCTAAACGAAAGTGATCAACCTAGCCTAGACATAACTGGAATAAGGTTTCAATGACCCCAAACCTAGTATTATGAAGCTGGTGCCTTACTTTTTTTACATTATCATAGATACAATGGGTCGAATTCCAAAGGACTGATTAGTTTAATAGTTATATAAAACTAGATACCCACATGATACCCATTTTACAATGGGAAAATAAAATAAATCATAACAAAAGTAAAAGTTCAGTATCCTTGGAACTCATTTCAAGAATAAATCTTCATATCCTAGGTAAATGAAACAAAATAATGGTGATATCAGATGCTTAGTAAGGGTTAAATATAATAGAATATAACATGAATCAATAATCATAACCAACATGGAAAGGTATATAACTTAGCACACATACCACATAAATATCTAGATAAGGAATAATAAATATGTTAAGATAAATAACTTAAAACACATTCAATTTTAACAATAACTCAGAATAAAATGAATCCATAGATAATTCCATAGTGAAAATATCATGGATAATAATAATAACTAAATTTTAGATGAAGTAAATGCTTATTTTTTGGATATCATGTTTCCTAGGTACATGAAACCTTTACCATCAAGACCTTTCACAAAATAGTTTAAAACATACTAGGTAAAACCCATTTGATTTGGCCAAATGATTTGTCTCATGAGACTACCGATGCATAGAGGGGATTAATTTCATCGGTACCTAACCCATTTTATACTAGTAAAAATTATTCCTCAAATATTGAATTATTGATTTAATTCATAAAAAAATGTGTGTTATTAAATATCTGTATTGAGTAAAGGATATGAACTTATCAATATTTTCCCATTTAATCAAATAAAATTCAAAGTGAACACCGTATGTAAAAATTGTATAGGGTTTAGAAAATAAGAACATCCATTACAAAATAATATATATATTTAAGATAAATATAACGTACAATGAAAAATTATTACAATAAAGTGATTTTTTAAGATAAAGTTAACAATCTTAAAAGAAAGTGAGATTGCATAATAACTTTTACCACCTAGTAATTTTCAAGTCAAATCACATTGGATAAAATAATTAAAATTAGAGCTTAAAATACCATGAATGTTTAATGAACTATGATATTATAAGTCAAAGTGGAAGTATATACACCACATAAAAGTGAAATGGTTCATAATAACAAATAAGTCTCAATAGAATTTAAATTGAGATGAAATACCTTACCTTATGTTAACTTTTGATTGAATGTTATTTAACCTCATGTATAATTATGTTATTAACTTATCCCATACCATATTAGTATTTATGATATCATATATGATCCTTTAATAACATCTTATTACCCATTCGTTAATAATATTTCATTATTTTCATTGTTTCAGGCGTCAATTACTTTGTTTCCTCATGCGTGTTTTGTCATCAATGATTCATTTATTGCACATATTATATAGTTATATCATATAAATAATAATTATCATGAAATAATTATCATATTAATTCATTAAATATAATTTTAAAACCAATCATGAATGACGGTTATGAAAAATTAAGTGCTTTACGATCATGAAGACGGTAGGCCGTATGTACGTATGAGCAACGCTTCCATTTTTCAATGATCATTATGGAAAATAGATAAGTAATATTTTAAATTTACTAACTTATAATAATATAATTATTATCATATTATATAACTATATAATACATCCATGTGTTTTGGTGATGAAAAGAGAGGTACATCACTTCGTAAAGGCGATAGTCCACACGTACACGAACAATGTTATCTTTATATGAGTGAAATAAATAAAGAAAATGATATATATATTATCTTTATAGAATGATAAATATTTAATTAATATAATAATTGTTATTTATATTATATATAATCATTAACATTATCTTTATCACCTTTCATGTGAAGCGTTGGTGAAAGACGAATCACATCGCTTCGTGATGTGGTAGTCCGTCGTACACACGAGCGACATTATCACATATCCTACAAAATAGAAGGTAAAAATATTATATAATGAATCAAAAGGTATAATTATGTTATAAATATCATATATATTCTTTATATCCATTATCATACCCAATATTGAGAGGTATAAATGAAAAAGCGAACGACATCGGTTCATGAGGTGGTAGTCTGCCATACACACAAATAATGATTTTGTAACCCATTTGATGGAAATGGAGGTGGTTTAGGTCATGAAATTATTATAAAAAAATACCCATATATGGAATATAATTATGTTATTATATCATCATGGCATGATAAAAATTTAATGAGGTAGAGAAAGAAGTAATCTAAAAATGATTGTTGAAGAACATTACCTCTTCTTCAGGTGTCCTCCTCAGGTTTTCACTAAACCCTTCCTAAGTTGGATTTATACCAAATATAAGGCTTATAGTATGAGGGTATGGAATTTTATAAGTAATTTAGGTATTTATTTTCTGAACCAAATTGGTTTGAAGGTGTTAAGTTGATAGGAGGGGGGGGGGGCTTTTATAATTGGGGTGAGTAGAACACCTGTAATTTTTTGAAAGAGTGAATTCCAACCACATCTTGTTCATGTCAACAGGACCCAATAATGGAAAAAATAAATAATATAAGGTACAAGGTCTAAATGTTTCCATAAAATTTATTTTGGAAAATTTTTGTGTCATTCATATACCTTATATTTAAATTTTAAGCACCAAATAAACTCATTTTACCTTTTTCACTGTAATTAATTTTAACTGTTTTCACTAATAATTTTGGTCAAAAATTAAGTTTAAATTATTAGAAATTATAATTTTTAATGATTTCAAATATTTTTATCTATTTTTAAAAATTCAATCCACATAAGTGTAAAAAATTAATTTAAAATTAATATCGTAGATGGGACAAGAAAGTGGGTTTTTAAAAATAAAATGGTCAAAAGTTTACAAAGTTTTTTTGTCAAGATTCCATATAAAATTTATTCTAATAACCTAAATTATATTAATATATTTAAAATAAAAATAATTTTACTTTAAAAAAAATTAAAAATATAATTTAACCTTATATATAATTTAAACGAAAAGATAATTTTTAATTAGAATTCAATATTTTTCACTATTCATCAAAAAATGAAACTTATCAGAAAAAACCTAAAAATTAACCCCAAGATTATTTTAGTATTATGACTTCAAAAATGAAGTTTATTTTTTCTTATAAATTTTATAAAATTGGTAAAAAATAATTTTAAATTATGTGTACAGAGCTCTATGAATTGATCTTTTAGAAAAATACAGTTAAAAGAAACATTTTTATTCTTTAAACTGAAAAATATTTTATTAATAATAAATATATAATTAATAAAAATATGTAAAATATATATTTTTATAATTTATTCAATTCTATTAATTCTATCCATTCTAATGGATACGCGATAACTATCATATTAAATAATAATATTAACAGTATATTATTGTTCGGTAAAACTCAGTCTTGCATGTACCACAAGCTGTCAAAAAAATCATTATTATGTGTATCATAATCTATATAATAAATTAAATATATTATAAAAGAAATATATTTTAAATTATTGGGGAGTTATATTCTCTTCTAAGATAGGTTTTTTCATGTCACATCTACTATTGAATAAAATGTTATTCTTTTAGAATTTTGAGGTGTTACATTCTACCCACCTTAAATAAATTACATCCTTGAAATTAAAACTTTATATAATTAATAAAGGGTTTGATATTTAAAAATAACATTATTGAAATACTACATATTTAGAAGGGTTTTTAAAACACCCTCTTAATAATAGAGAATGATAAGTACAAAGTTCATATGGAATAATCACATAACGAGGTTTTTGAGTAGAATAACATATGCGAAAAATGAAAAAATGGATATAGAAGAGAAAACTGACACCCAAATACTGATGGAGTGTGATATAGAAAATTGATCATAATAAATTAGGTGATCTAGAGAAGGTTAAATACCACAAATCTATAAACAAAATAGGTGTAAACAAATTCATTGATATCATGAAAAATAACGATAATAGGACACAATTTTTGTTTCAAGATCAATTTCCTAAAGTTAAGGAATTACTTTACAGTATAAGAATATAAGGAAACATACTTACTTGATAGGTTTCCATTTAATAATTTTAATTTTATCCTTTTTTAGTGCTTCAATAAATTTACAATTCATCCCTTACTTCAAGAAATGAATGTCAAAAAATATTTTTTATGCCTGAAGCATTAGAATTTACTTTAAATGGATCGTAATACCTATAAAAGAGTGAAAATTATTTCTATTTGTCTCAAACTATTTTACAAAACCAATATGGCTAGAAAAATTTAACCAATCTACATAAATATCTAAAACCTCTTCCAAAGTTTAACTTAATCCATTTCATAAATGGTTAACTTTACGACCATTTCCAAAAGATCAAGATCCAAAACATTAGAAAATAGGTCATTGAATTTCCAAAATGAACTCACTATTAATACCTCAAATAATATGAAGTAGATATTAATTTTCACATACTAAACATGTGAATACCCTCATCATTTAATCTCTTGAAACACAGTAATAACTCAAATTAATATAAAACCTTATTAAAAAAATGAATTCTTCCTTAATACTTAAATAAAGCACATTTTATTAGATATATTACTTCAATATAATTTTTGTAACTCCATCAATTAAAGCATAAATGTTTTTTCAAAAAATAATTAATTAGTTACAAGTTATTTAGTACTATCCAATTTAATTAATCCATATCAATCATATCTTTATCAAAAAATCATTATCTCAACATTAAGAACATATTAAGGTTAATAAATCATGTGTTTTCTAAGAAGTTCAAATTCCCACTGAATCAATTTTCTTTTTAACATTTAATACATGCTTTCAAATACTTTAAGAAATAGTAATGCAATACAATCCTTATACATTTCATAATTCTTATAACAATAATATCATTAATAAAATAATTTTATAACATATTCTAAGGATACAAATACATAATCACTTTAATCATTACACTTTTCCTATATCAATAGAATAAGCTTGACCTTGATCCCTTGTATTCTTATGAGGTATATTTTCTTTATTCGTGGGGAATACATTTATGTAGTTCCCCATATAATTACTGTTGAAACACTTAATAACCATTTTTTCTTTCGTCAATTTTAATTCTTTCTACTGGTGAACCTTTTATCCACACTTATAAAAAACTCCCAATCCCTTACAGAATTTTACAGGGAAATTCTTTCCACATATATCACATGTGGGAAAATCCTTTATTCACTTATTCCCTTTATCATTTATTTTCTTTTCCATATTCTTCTTCTCTTTCTTACCTTTGAATCCATAAGACTTTGATAATTATATCTATATATTGATAGCACATGAAACTCTTTCATCATATAAAGACAAAATTTGAGAGACTAGATCCCTTTAGGGACATGGATTAATTCCTTCAATAAATAGTAAATATTTCACTTCATGTTGTTTATGTAATCCATATCATACCTTGATAAACTTGTAAAGGTATATTCATACTCCCAACACTTTATTCATCATTTTTATTTAAACTAAGGTACTTTCTCTTCATCTTAGTTTGTTGATCATGAGGGAAATATTTGTCAAAGAATCCTTCTTAAAATATTTCTATTCCATGAGTTCTATTTCTTATTATTCCCTAGTATTCCAGATCAACAACCACCATTGACGAGTATCATCATTGAGACAATACACTGAAATTGTTACCTTTTACTTTTCACCACATTACAATGCCATAAATATCTTCTCCAAATAATTAATCCATTTCTTAGCTTCCATTGGATTAGTAGTCCCTCTAAATGATGGGGGACACTATCAAATAAAGTGATCCAGAATCAAAGTATCTTACTATGGAATAGGTTTATCTATCTGGGAAAGGTTATGTTTCATAACCTAATTAAACTACCCTAACATATCCATAAATTTCTCAGTTCGAACACCAGCTATATCAACTTCTTTAATAGGGAGACCTTTACATCGGTTAAGAGTATTGGTACCTTTCTTACTTCTAGGATCCATCTCTAAACAATCAAATATAATGGATTATATCATAAGATTATGAATAATTTATAATTCCAAATATGATGTAACACTTAGCATAAATTAAAATCTAAGCATTATTAATCTCATAATCATAAAATTTGTTTTTTTGGAGATATCTTTTACTTCCAAATCATTTATAATGGTTTGTGAAGAAAATGTGAATTATCATAAGAATATCCCATAGGAGTGTCAAAATAGGTTTGTAGTAAGGGCCATTGTTGGGAACTAGTTAATTCTTGAGTCAATCCCAACACACCTTTTTGGAGTTATTACCCCTAGGTACTTCTGTGCCAGAACCATGTTCACTTGTAGTATCTATAAAAATATATATTGTTATGAAAGACTACATAATCTCTACCCTAACATAAATTTAGGAAGTTATTCTATAATTATCCTAAAATTATATCATAGGGTTATGTTCCTTAATCTATATTTTTCTAAATCCAGTTTCAAAGTTTTCTACTAAACTTGCTCTGATAGAAACTATATCGACCCCGACCCTAGTTGCCTATAGCCGGTGCCTTACTTTATTACGTTGGAATATATAAAATGGGTTAAATACAAAAGGACTGATCAATTTAGTATTTTTGGAAAACTAGATACTAAATGATACCCATTTTATATTGGAAAAATAAAATAAAACATAACAAAAGTAAAAGCTCAGCATCCTTGAATCTCATTTGAAGAATTCATCTTCATATCTTGGGGAAAAGAAACAAAATAAGGGTTAGCTAAAATACTCAAAAAGGGTTAAGTGAAGAGGAAAATATTATAAATAAATAATCATAATCAATATAGAAATATAGATAACTTAACACACATTCCACATAAATATATGGATAAGTAATAATCAATATAGAAAGGTAAATAATTGAAAACACATTCAATTTAATCAATAGATGAGAATTAAATAAATCCATAGATAATTTCATAGAAAAAATATCATGGATAAATATAATCACTTAATTATAAATTAATAAAATGATTAATTTTTGTACAACATGTGTCCTAGGTACATGAACCCTTTACCATAAAGACCTTTCACAAATTGGTTTAAAACATACCAGATAAAAATCCATCTGATTTGGCTAACTGATTTGTCTCATGAGACTACTGATGCATCAAGGGGGTTACATTAATAGGTTTCTAACCCATGTCATACCTTTTAAAATAATTCCTAAAATATAAAATAATCAATTTAATTCATAAACAATGTATCTTATTAAATATCTATATTGAGTAATGGATACAAATTTATTAATATTTATCTAGTTAATAAAATAACTTTCAAAGTGAACACTATATAAAAAAGTGGTATACATTTTATGAAATAAGAATATCCATTATAAAATATTATGTATATTTAAGAAAAATGTAATTTCTAATGAAAAATGATCACAATAAAGTGATTGTTTTAAGAGAAAGTTAACAATCACCAAAGAAAGTGAGATTTTATAATAACTTTTAACACTTGGTAATTTTAAATTCAAATCCACTTGGATGAAATAATTAAAATTTGAACTTAAAATACCATGAATTATGAATGAATAATATTATCCAAATTTTAATTATATACACCACATGAAAGTGAATCGGTGTATAATAACAAATAAGTCTCAATGGAATGTAAATTGAGATGAAATCCATAACTTATGCTTCTTTTTGATTGAGTGTGTTTAGAACTTCTATATAATGGTTTACTTATGATATTAAATTATTCAATAACTATATTAATATTTATTATACCATATTTTATCCTTTTATAACATATTATTATCCATTTGTTAACAATCTTTCATTATTTTAATTCTTTTAGGTATTAATTTCTTTGTTTTCTCAGGAGTGTTTTGTCATCAATGATCTGGTTCTTACAAATATTATATAGTTATATCATCCCCAAAATAATAATAATGACCTAATTATCATATTAATACATTAATTATACTTTTGAAACCAATCATTAATGATGGTTATGAAAAATGAAGTACGTTATGATCATAGAGATGGTAGGCCGTATGTACGCATGAGTAACACATACATTTTCAATGGTCATTATGAAAAGGAGTTAATTAGTAATTTATCTATAAATAATTATCATAATATAATTAATACCATATTATATAATTATATATTCTATAAATGTGGTGTGGTGATGAAAATAGAGTCACATTGCTTCGTGAAGGTAGTAGTCCACACGTATACGAACGATGTTATCTTTACATGAGTGAAAAGGAATGAAATAAAATGATATATATTCTCTTTAAATAATGATAAAAATTTAATTTATATCATAGTTACTTCATTTATATCATATATAATCATTAACTTTATCTTTATCACCTTCCATGTGAAGTGTTAGTGAAAGATGAATCACACCACTTCACGAGGTGGTAGTTCACCATACACAAGAGCGACGTTATCATATCTCCTATAGAATGGAAGTTAACAAATATATTATATAATGAATACAATAGTATAATAATGTTATAAATATCATATATATTATTTATATCCATCATCATAATTGATCTTGAGAGGTATAAATAGAGAAATTAATGACATCGGTTTGCGAGGCGGTAGTCCTCCGTACACACAAACAATGATTTCATAACCCATTTATTAGATGTGGATATGGTTTTAGATTATTCTATTATTATAAAAACATCATAGTATATACAATATACTTAGGTAATATATAAATATTCATGGTATAATAAAATTTTAAGGAGGTGGATAAATAAAAAAACTAAAGATGCTTGTTGAAGAACATTACCTATTCTTTAGGTGTCCTTCTTCGGGTTGCAATGAAGCCCTAATAGGTATGATTAATGAATAATATATGGATTCTAGGATTAGGGAAGTAAATTTTGGAAGTGATTTGGGTTGGGATTTTCTGAACTAAGTGGTTTATTGTGTCAAGTGGAGAGGAGAGGGGGGTCCTTTTATAAGTGGGGTGAGTGGAACATGTAACACCACAAGTCATTACAATATTTTCATATTATAATAAATATAATTTTGTTTATATTTATATGCAACACCATTTTAAGATTATTCCACACACTACATTATGTTATCTTGCATTACACACAAGACTGGATTTTACCACCTTTTAATGGTGCACCTATTTTAAACTTTTTTTAGAAATTTAATAAATTTTATTTTTCAAAATAAAATTAGTTTTTAGTTTGGAATTTTAAAATTATCTTAGGGTGAATTTTTGGTATTTTTTTGAGAAGTTTCATTTTTTGATGAATAGTAAAAATACCACATTTTAATTAAAAACTGCCTTTTCACTTAAATAATTATTAATGTTAAATTGGTTTTAAAGTCAAAATAGATAAATCATTCATATATTAATCAAATTTATGTAATTGGAATTGTTTTTATATTGAAATTAGATATAAAAACTTATTTAATTTGGAACGTTTTTACTTTAAAAACCCGCTTTCTCTCCATGTGTACAGGATTAGCGTTAATCTTAATTTTCACACTTCTATGATTTGAAGTTTGAAAAAAGGAAATACATGGTTGTAATAAATACAATACTTATGGTCTGATAATATAAAATTAATTTTTGACCAAAAATATTTGTGAATGTGATTAAAATTAATTATAGCGATTAAGGGAAAATTAAGATTAATAAGGGACTAAAACTTATTCTTAAGGATCAAAATGACCTGTAAACTTGTCCAAAATCCATTGTATACCAATAATTATACCATATACCCACTTGGTTCTAATTTTATGGGCTATTGGGATATTATTAAATGGAAGTACCCTATATAAAAGGTTAAGTAAGGAAAAGGACAAAAATGGAACTTTCCTTACCTTTAAGATTTATAAAACTTTGAGATATGTAAAAAATATAATATTTTAGGTTATAAATATAATTTTAAATTATAAATGGGTTATTGTTATCATAATAATTTATAAATTTTTTTATATATGTTTTAGTTACTTAAAAATGTATAAGAAAAGCAAATGTAGTGATTATTTAGTTAATAATTAACTGAAATAAATGATAATATAAATATTAAAAGTGAAGTATATTGATTGAATTACTGTATTTAATTATTTTTTATATGAATATATCATGTTACAAATCTTTAAACTTAATATATTTTAATTCTAATATTGTTTCGATATATTAAAATTAAAATTAAATAAATAATGTCAAAATTGAGATTATTGTTATTTTACACTAAATGATATTTTATTAAATGATTTAAAATTAATAAAAATAATATATTATAAAAACTAATTTTTAAGTGTTAATAAAAATTAAATATGTTCTATTAATGGACCAATTTATATTTTATAATTAATATATTGACCCATATATTGTAAAAAGTTTGTTAACACAGTCCGGGTTTAAGCCGTGTTTTAGCGCATCGCATGCACTTGTTTTAAAATTAATTTCCAAAAAACTTGTAATTTTTATTTTATAAATTATATATCATATTAATATTTCAGTGTATCTAAATTTTACAATAAATAAAACTTTATTTTAGTCTTAATGGTTTAATTAATTTGTTTGGAAAATTAGATGCTTTAATAAAAACCAAAATGATAAAATTTGGGAATCATAGAAGTTAAGCAACCAAATTATTGAAATGCACATATTTTTGTGTGGTGTAGGTTTTAATAGAACATTATTCACCATAAATCCATTATTTTTTCATTTTAAGGAACTTTAGGTAAGGCATACCTCCCATTAATGAATACCTTTTTCTATTTACAAGAGTGCCACTCCCCCTCCACTATAAAAAAGAAAGCACTCTACCACTTACTCACATCTATCAAGACACTTTGAATTATAAAAAATCTTCCCAAATAGTTTAAAAATATCCATACCATAATCCTGGAAACCTAAACATTATCATAAATCCATCAAAGGAATCCTTTTTGTACAAACCAAAAGGAGTTACCTGATTAAGAGGTAACAAACTCCCTTAAACTTTTTAGTATTATTTCCATTATGCAATCCCTAAAATCTTATTATTTCACGATTGTATAAAAATAAAGTATCCTAAATATAATATTATTTTTTATTATAATGTTTTTACCTTCACTTAAACACACTTACATTTAATGGATAATGAACATACTTTTTCGGAGTACGATGAACTACTGCCTCACGAAACGACGATTGTTAATTTTTACTTTACCACCTCTCATGTTGAAAATTATGATGAATGATATGTTTATATATGATATATATGATATTTATTATGTATTTATACTACTTTAATCCTTTTATAACACATAACTTTAATCATTCACATTTTTTGTTAATATGATAACATCATTTGAGGAAGTGTGGATTATCACCCCCTCGAAGCGATATGATTCATTCACGCTATACATGGAACATATTAAGGATAATTTTAATGAAACTATGTAACATATATAAAATAGATATGATACTAGAATTATAATATACATATGTACCATTTATTTTTCATTATTTTAAATTGATAAAGAAATGAAAGTAACGTTTATGCGTACGTACGACTTACCATCTCCATGAATGGTGCACATGATTTCATATCTCCAAATATTATGAACTATTATAAATGAATATATAATATAATTAAGTCGTGATTTAAATTATTTAGATTATGTAATCATGATATAATTAATAGGAACAACAAGTAAAAATTCAAGACATACTTGAGAAAAATAAGAAATAAACACCCAAAATAGTTAAAATAATGAAAGAGTGTTAACCAACATGTAATAAAATATTATAAGAATTTAATAAATAAATTATAAACATTAGTATTGTTATGGTATAAGTTAGTAACATATTTTAAACCACTATACACAATGATAAATACTACACAATAAAAAGGAAGGTTAAAGTAAGAGATTCTTGTCTCGCATTTCTTTTCGTGAGGCATACACCATTAAAACCACTTACTTCATTTGTGTAGTGTACCTACTACACCTTTTGATATAATAAATCATGAATATCCTTAATCTCATGAAACTATTAGTTTTATTTTATTCCTACATGGGTACTATTATTTAAAATTTTCTAATTGGTATAAGACACTTTGGAATTTTTAAAGATTATTTTCCTCAAGAAAGTTCTTAATTATTATATTTGAAATCTCACTTCCTTTTGTGATTATTAACTTTATTGTAAAACAGTCACATCATTATTATAATTTTCATTAGAAATTTACCTTAATATACACATTATCATACAATATATATTAGTATTTTTTAAACCATATACCATTTTTCATACGATGTTTACTTTGATTGTATTAGATTCATGGCATGGAGCCTTGACAGTTTTAGATTCTTGGTATGAAGCCTTTAAAGTATTATATTCTTGTAATTAAGCCTTAATAGTAATAGATTCTCATTATAAATCCTTGAAACTACTAGATTCTTAGCATGAATCCTGAACATATTAGATATTTGGCATGAAGCCTTAGTGGTATGTTATAGATATCCATCATTATGTATTTAATTCATAGATATTTCAATCATTATTCATCCATGATATCTTTCATCAAAATATCTATGGATATATTTAACTTACATTTCATTTATTAAATGTCATGTGTTTTAGTTTATTACCTTTCTATATTAAATCTTCCTTATTTAGTTATTTTAATGACATGTGTTATAAGTTATTTACCTTACTATGTTAATTTATTCCTATTGATTCATTATTTCTTATTATTTACTTATCATTACCGAGAATTTGAGATCACCCTTATTATGTTTCATTTCCCTAGGTTATTAATAAGAAATATTTTAATAACAATTCAAGGATTTATTTAATTTCATTTTATTATCTATTATATTTTTATGTTTTATTTCCCAATGTATTATGGGTATCATGTATGTAATCTGGATTTTCAAGAATGCTAAACTGAATAGTCCTTTGAGATTTTATTCCTTTTAATCATTCCAAAGTAATAAAATAATACACCAACTCTGGGATTCTAGGGTCAGGGCATTACAGTTAGCATTAGAGGAATTTTAGCAGCAACTATGGAAAAGAGATTTAGAAAAACTTAGATTAGGGAGAAAAACCCTAAGATAAAAATTATAGATAATTATAGAATAACATCATAAAATTTTTTAAGGTAGATATTATGTGGTTATTCTTAGAAAAACATCCCTTTTTGGATACTACAAGTGGATGTGGTTCTGGTAGAGATATACCTAGGAGTAATAACTCTGAAAAGGTGTTCCAGGCATGAATCGAGGTAACCTGGTACACAACAATGAGCCTTACTTCACACCTGGTTTAACACTCCTGGGGGATATGTTTAGGATAACTAATGTTTTATTTTACTACCATTATGAAGTATTTAAATGTAAAAATTCCCTCAAATGAACCAAATTTATGATTTATGATGCATTTATATTGACTGTTATACCATATTTGGAATTATTCATCATGTTATGATTTTATCCAATATATCCCATTGTTTAGAAATGGAGCCTAACATAAGGAATGAGAACTCCACCAATTCACATGATCTAAAGAGTAATAAGGATCATATATTTTACGGTATTAATCCAACATTTGAAAGGGAAGTTGTGTCCAAAGTATTCTCTTCATATGAGGAAATAATATAATGTGATAATGAGATAGGTAATGAATTATCCAAGTCCTATGGATTTTAAGGGAAGTAAGATAATAAGAGGATGGAAGATAAAAAATGAATAAAGAGAAGAAGGGAAAGAAGTATTTTAACACATGTGATAACTATGGAAAGAGTCACCCTAGAAAATTATTGAATGGAATGAGAGTTGTCTATAAGTTTGGAAAGAAAGGCCACTATGTTTTTTGATTTCAAGGGTAATAAAAAGGTTTCTAATGCACAATGCTTCAACTTTAAGGATATGAGACACTATGAAAACCAATGTCTCAAGCGTCAAAGAAATATACCCAAAATAATGCTATTAGATAATAGTAAAGTTATGCTACTGATGAAGATTAAGAGTAATGATTAATGTTCATATTTGAGAGTTATTTCATTTGAATATTTTATCAATGGTGTATCAGTTATAATAAATATGGAATATATGAGGATTGAACTGCAGTACCTTTTTGTTAAGGATTTGAGATCATACGTTGAATTGTACCCAGAAAAGTTATTCAGTATAAAGTTAAAAATTTCAAAAAACACATTATTAAGGGAAATAAAACCCTTAATTTTTCCTAATATTGAGATAATGACAAATAAATAATTTATTTGGATAAGTACCGACAACCTTGGAAGTTATTAAAGACTTGTCAACAAGTGTTCTATGATATCATTTATGAAGTTTAAAATACTTTTGGATTTAAGGAATATATCCAATAATAAGTGTCTTACATAAGGCATAAGGAAGAATGCGTGTTTCCAATAAGTTTTTATGGTGATTCGAGTTATTACCATATTTTAATAGAAGACATGATGAAATTATTCACATGTTTGGAATGTGAAAATTTCGAGCTTCTTCATGTTGATTAAAGGCTAATGATAAGGTAATTTTGGAAATTCAGTGACCTTATTTCTAAAGTGTTGAATCATAATCTTTTGGAAATGTTAACTATTTATGAAATGGTTTAAGTTGAAATTTGGTTATGGTTTTAATGATTGATATATTACATCATTTTACAATGAATCTTGTTCTATGAGATGAAGTATAAATAGTTTAATTCATGAACAAAGGATAAAAATGTACTTATAGAAACATACCAAGAAAGTATACTAACTTATATTATTAGAGAGTGAAAGAATTACTCAACTCTAGGAAAAATGATCTTTAAACCCAAAGTGTTTTCATAGTACCTTCTTTTTTGATGAATCCAATTTCCCCTTAGATCATCACATATTTATGGATTTTTATTGTTAACTTTATCCTAACCATATTCTATAACACTCTTCAGTAGAACTAAGTGGTTAGGTTTTTCCTTTGTATCCATGTTTACATTTCCCACCTATGTTATCATAAAAGGGAACCTAGTTATGTGACCATTGTACTTTCATTTATCTCTTATTAATAAGATGTTTTATTAACCCTATTCACAATGTGGGTTTTTCAATAATAGTTTTTTCAAATTTCAATTCCTTGATTACTAAGATCAAGTTTAAATTTAGAGGAAGAAATTTAATTAAGGTGGGTAGAATGCAACACCCCAAGAAATTAAAATATTTTCATGTTATAATAAATATTCTTTTTTATCTCTTTATATACAACACCATGTTAAGCTTATGTTACACACCACACTGAGTTAGCTTGAGTTACACGCTAGATAGAATTTTATCGCTTTTTAATGGAACACCTATTTTAAAAAAAAATTGGAAAAATTGGAAATTTTATTTAAAAAAAAACTTAATTTTTTAATTTTTAATTTTAAAATTATCTTAGGGTGATTTTTTGGTATTTTTCTGAGAAATTTCATTTTTTGATTAATATTGAAAAGTACTGCATTTTAGTTAAAAACAAATTTTGTTCTTAAATAGTTATTAATGTTAAATTATATTTTAAATTGGTTTTAAAGTCACAATATATAAATTATTAATATATTAATCCAATTTAGTTCATTAGAATCATTTTTATATTAAAATTATATATAAAAACTTATTGAACTTTTGAACGTTTCTACTTTAAAAACTCGATTTCTCGCCGCATGTAAGGGATTAACGTCAATCTTAATTTTCCAACTTTTTTGATTTGAATTTTGAAAAATATACATAAATGGTTGTAATAATATAAATATTTTTGGTCTAATAAGATCAAAAAAAAATTTACCAAAAAGATTAGTGAATGTGATTAAGGTAAGATTTAGCTTAATACGAGACTTAACATTAATATTAAGGACCAAAATAACCTAGAAACTTGTAAAAAATGCAATGGATTCCAATAATTATACCATATAACTAATTTGTTCTAATATTATGGGTTATTTGGATATTATTAAATGGAAGTGCCCTATATAAAAGGTTAAGTAAGGAAAAAGACAAAAATGGAACTTTCCTTACCTTTAGCATTTATAAAACTTTGACATATGTACAAAGTATCATATTTTCGGTTATAAATATCCTTTTGAATTATAAACGGGTTATTATAATAATAAAAATTTATTAATAATTTTTATAGATGGTTTATTTGCATTAAATTCTCAAGAAACACCAACATAGTGATTATTTAGTTAATAATTAACTAAAATAAATGATACTATAAATATTAAAAGTAAAGTATATTGATTTAATTATTGTCTTTAATTATTTTTTTATATGAATATATAATTTTAAACATATTTAAAAATACTATATTTAAATTCTAATATTTTTTGATATTTTAAAATAAAAATTAAATAAATAATGTCTAAATTGACATTATTGTTATTTTACACTAAATGATATTTTATTAAATGATTTAAAATTAATTAAAATACCATATTATGAAAATTTATTTTTAAGTTTTAATAAATTTTAAATATTTTCTATTAATATAACAATTTATCTTTTATAATTAATATATTGAATCATATATTGTAAAAACGTTGTTAACACGGTTTGGGTTTAAGCAGTATTTTAGCACATCACATGCGCTTGTTTTAAAATTAATTTAAAAAAAATTGGATTTTTATTTTATAAATTATATATAATATTTATAATTCAGTTGATTTATATTTTATAATAAATCTCACTTTATTTTAGTATTAATAATGAAATTAATTAGGTTGGAAAACTAGATGCTTTAATAAAAACCAAAATGAAAAAATTTCAGAATCATAGAAGTTAAGGAACAAAATTATTTAAATGAACATTTTTTTTGTGTGGTGAAGGTTTTAATATACCATGAAGCTACTTTAATACATTATTTTTCCATTTTTTAGGAACATTTGGTTAGTTTGACCTCCCATTAATGAATACATTTTGGTATTTACAAGAGTGACACTCCCCCTCCACTTTAAAAAGGAAAGCACTCCACCACTTACTCACACCTCTCAAGACACTTTGGATCATCCAAAATCTGCCCAAATAGTCTTCAAAATACCTCCTCTAATATTATAAGCCTCCACTTGGGAATAAATCTATCAAAGGAATCATTTTGGTACAAACCAAAAGGAGTTACTCGATTAAGTGGTAACACACTTGCTTAGGTTTTTTAGAATTATTTCCACTATCCAATCCCTCAAATATTATTATTTAATGATTGTATAAAAAACAAGTATAATAAATATAATAGTATTTTTTTATTCTAAGGGGTATACCTACACTTACACACACTTCCATCTAATGGATAAAGAACTTATTGTTTCTGTCTACGGCGAACAACTGCCTCATGAAACGATAATTGTTCATTTTTTCCTTTACCACCTATAATGGTGGAAATTATGATGAAAAATATGATTATATATAATATATATGATATTTATTATGTCTTTATACTTCATTTATCCTTTTATAAATAATACCTTAAATACTTCCCATTCTGCATTAATACAGTAACATCATTTGAGGAAGTATGGACTACCACCCCCTCGAAGCGACGTGATTCATTCACGCTATACATGGAACGTATTAAGGATGATTTTAATAAAACTATGTAACATATCTAACATAGATATGATACTAGAATTATTATATATATATATGTATTATTTTTTTGAATTATTTTAATATGAAAAAGAAATGAAAGTAGTGTTCATGCGTACATACGGATTACCGCCTCCATGAAAGATGCACTTCATTTGTTATCTCCAAATATTATGGGATATTATAAATACATATTTATTTAATATATAAGATAATTAATTCATTGCTTAAATTTTTTATATGATTAAATCATGATCTAAGTAATAGGAGAAACAAGTAATAAGTCAAGACATACTTGAGAAAACTAGGCAATTAACACCTAAAATAGTTAATATAATGAGAGTGTTAACAAAATAATAATAAAATATTATAAGAAGTTAATGTATGATATTATAAGAATTATTTTTGTTATGGTAGAAGTTAGTAATGTAATGACCCAGACCCAAACAGCCACCTGAACAGTGCTAAACGGTTCGGGTGTTACTACCTTAGGCGCACCTTCCCAAACGCCAAAAGATACCGACTAGTAGCGAGGTTCTGATAGGTATAGTGGGGAGGCTATACCCTCTTGGAGGATAATAATAATAGTACTGGTCTGAGAATAATAGTAAAGATGTAGTGGAAATAAACACAACAACATGTTGATCACGCGTAACTACTACTGAACAACAAAACATGCATCCAAAGTAGGTTATACATGTATTTATATATAAAAAGGCACCACCAGCTAAAATACTCTAGCTACATAACAAGCTTTCTGATACAGGAAAGAAATATAATAGAGTAAACTCCAGCTAGGAAATACCTCAAGGTCCATACCATCTCCATGCAAAAGATAAAACAATCGAGCTCCTGAAGATGGCCTCTTTCCTGCACATAAATCCATAAAGTCTGCACACATCCCAAAGGGCCCGTGCAGGGTGTGAGACAAATCTCAGTAGGATACCACCCAACGGTGCGTACCTAATATAAGTGTTTAAGTGGGCATGCATTTATAAGGAACATGGTAAACAATACGATGCACAAAGAAACACAAACTCCACTGGTGCTCAACGGCCACCATGGTGTGTCACCTACTTCGGCCAATGCCAGAATCTCTGCCGTGTAACCTGACACCATGTGCCCTTGACATCGCGTGTCTCAATTACTGACGTCCCGAAGGCACACCCAAGAATAGTAACCCAGCACCTTGTTCCTCATGACACCTCGTGCCTCAAGTACCAACATCCCTAAGGCACGCCCAATAAGTAACCCGGAGGAACAGCGATGCATGTCCTCAAATAAATAACCAGAGGGATAGTGATGTTTTCCCTCAAATAAAGTAACCCGAGGGATGTCAATATCTGCCCTCAAATAAGCAACCAGAGGGACATCGATACCTGCCCTCAAATCACAGCGAGCCTCAGCCCCCAACCCGATAGCCTCAAAGGTATCCCCTAGAGGATCCTCACCTCCCACGTGGCTTTCTACGGAAAGCACCCCCAAAGAATATACCTAAACTGCATCTATGGGGGCCTCTACCCACACGAGTGATCAAAACCACATCATCACAGAATATCTCTATGTGCACACTACTCAAAGTTCCGGGTGAGCGGTAATCACCAAAATAGTACCTAAGCCACCACAAATTTGACACCACGTGTCCCTGCGACCATGCCGCTCAAGTCTGATAGCCTAGACATCCAAGTAACCCGGGCCATGCCCAACCTGATAGTCATCCTACCTCAAACCGACGTCCATGACACCCAATACCGTGGTTAAAACCACCCAAAGTAACCTCGAGCCAAGCCCAACCTGAAAATCATACTACCTCAAGCCAACGTCCATGACGCCCAATATCGTAGTCAGGACCAACCAAGTAACTCGGTCCATTCCCATCACAACCCTAAGGTTCCAACATATGCATAATCACACATCACATATATAATCACATTTTAATAGAATACATAACAGGAAAAACCATCTAAACAGATGAATTTGACTAAGAAAGTCTTGTCCCATACCAGCACTGATGTTCTAAGGTGTCCAAAAATTCATATTAATGTTTAAATAACTAAACCTAATAGTTTAAACCAATACATTTCAAGTATTATCATTTTGGCACCCCCGACCAAAATGACCCATGTGAGTAATGGCCTCTCACCTGACCCTTCTCAATCAAGACATGACAAAGGGCATACCCAAAGGTGTCCTATAGGTGTAATAAACAACTTAAGATTAAATAGCAGATAAATTAGGGTCTCTCTCAAAATACCCAAAAACACGTCATAGGATGTTCCACACAAATGTCCACGAAAACACGAAATAAGGTATGCACCACCTACCTCGTAATAGTACGATGATACTCCTTCGATATTAGCCTCCAATTAGGTCTAAAACACGGTAGATCTATAAAAGAAACAAAACCTCTCAAACTAAAAAAACTCATTCTAGGATATAAATCAAGAATAACAGCTCAAGAGGAATCAATTCCTTACCGAGGGGGTTTCAACGGATCAAACGATGCTCGAAACGGAGTTCGGACGAACATCCAGGAGGGATTTGAAGGTCCGGCCGACTCTCCCCGTATTAGCCCCAAGTGGCTAGAAGAAAAAGAGGAGAATGGGAATTTTTGGGTGGCCCGGAACATAAAAACCATAATTTTAAGTGGTCTCACGGTTAACCCGCATGGTTTATCAAACCATGCACCAACTGTGTGGTTGCCACTGCCTCACCTAGGAACTTCGCACGGCCAACCCACACAGTTTGGCACACCGTGCACTACCCGTGTGGAGCCCACTGTTTCACCTAGAGACTTCACATGGTTTGTTCGCATAGTTTGTTCAGACCGTGCACCAACCGTACGCACCTTAATGATCTCCCCAACTTCAAAAGTTTAACCTAGAATTGTCCAATTTCTCTAGTTTTCTCAGAAGTGAGTCAAAATTCAAACAGGGTCAGGATTTTGACCCGTTCCAAAAACCCATGTTCTTACAATCTCCCCACCTAAACATAGCTCGACCCCGAGCTATCAAACGAAACCCATAGATGGAACCGAAAATACCACCCTGATCAAAGAAACCCAGACTTCACCGGTCACAAGGTTCTGGCTAAATTCCTCAAGGGGCTCCCCACCTTAGGAATCACCTAACTCAGTCTCAACCCGAAAAAACTCAGAACAAGAAAAGGTTCACAGACCTGTGTTCCGGACTCAAGGTCCTCCCATGACGCATCATCACCCATGCCCCTCATTGGAGATCCCTTGTTGTTTCCAACACCCAAAAGTATCCCGCACTGTATCAGTGTCTGCCTCCACGAGGTCCTGGATCCCATGGATGCTCAAAACGAACCTGGTTCCTAGCACCTTAAGTAACCCGCATCCTTGATGCCCTGATACCCATGGCACCTCAAGTAACCTGCATCATGGATGCCTCGATGCCCATGAAACCTCAAGTAACCCACATCCTCGATTCACTGATGCCCATGGCACCTCATACACATAAATATATAAAAAAAATATCACACACCTGCTATGGCGCCAAACCCACTGACCAACATCTAGTCAATCCACATAGGTCATATGCATCACGTGCACCCAAAACAGACATACCTCTATGGGTCATGCCAAAAGAGAACAAAGGAATCACGACCACACTCATGGTGTACCTATAACTGTCATTGGATCACCATCCTGCTCGGCCTCTGGCAGCTCCACAGCGTGCACCTGGCTTGAATTACGGCTGCCTGATGCCGGACCTCCTTGCGGTGCTGCTCCAGCCCCCGACCACTGACCCCTCAGATGGATCCCGCTGTCTCTATGATGTCCTTCGCGTGTAACTAAACCTCGGCTACCCTCTCATGGCACCGAACCCAAACCAACTCCATATTCCACCGTCTGTCCTGGTCCCTATCTGCCGGCTATCTGAGAAGGCTGCCTGTAAAACCTCTCTAGATGCCCGACCTTTCCACATGCCCGATACTCCTTTGGAGGCCTATCACACTGAGTCCGAACTTGCCCTGGCTGTCCACATTGGATGAAAATCACTGCAGAACTGCTACGAGGTGGTCTAGCTGAGTCCTTGGCCTGACTTCCCTGCTAGGACTCATCCCGTCCTCGCTTCCTGCTATCCGAACCATCACCAGAATCTGCCGCCCGACTAACCTAGGGCCAATCCCTATGGTTTCCCTCTGTTATGAGCTCCCGATTCATCGCCTCTAAAAAAGAACCCAGCCCAAAGATATTCACCTAGACCCAAATGATGTGTCGTAATCCATATTTGAAGTGCCTCACCCTAGCTGCGTCATCTCTTACCATACCAGGTGCAAAGCAAGATAGCTCAGTGAAAATATCTGCATAGTCCATGAAAGACATGTCTCCCTGCTGAAGACTCAAGAACTCCTGAGCTCCCTCAGCTCTCTGTGTGTCTGGGTAAAAGTGCTAAAAAAACCTGTCCTCGATGTACTTCCATGCCAGTCCCTCATGCCTATGAGCTTGAACCTGCACATCCCACCAATGATTTTCCAGTCCTCACAGTATGTACGTCTCCAGCTTGACCCTCCGCCCTAGAGGCGTCTCGAGCTGCTTGAAGATCATTTGCATGCTCTCTATCCAGTTCTCAACCGCCTGTAGACCACCCTCACCTAGAAAAAGAGGCAGGTTCTACGACTGGAACTCTCGTGTCAGGTACACCATAGATGGCACTGTACCCTGCGTGCCTCTGTCGATCCCCTACAAGACACATACCAGGATAGCTCGGAGCTGCTCGTCGAGACATGGTCCAAACGCTATCAAACCTGGATTCTATCCTTCTTGCACTGGATCCTGAACCTGATCATGTCCCTAAGCCTATACCTGCAGCTCGTGCTCTGCTTATACTGAATCCTGAACCTGATCCTGCAACTGTGCCACTATATCCTCACTTTCCTGATGCTTCATCGAGATGTGTAGGAGGAACCCAATGAATACCATAAATGGCCATACAACCCATATATATATATATATATATATATATCAATATATATCCTACTCTAGATAAGGAAAGAAGTAAAGGCAGTGCATAACTAATACCCTTACTCCCCCCCACCGCAACCCATGCCCCATGGCATCCCGGCCTCATGGCCTCCTTACCCTCCCTTAACAGAGCCAAGTATCAAAAGCACCTCAGGCCATGCCCATCCTGACAACCAATGTTGCCTCAAACCGATGACCGAGTCACCCAATCCTGGTGATCAAAATCACCTCAACCGATAGTACCTGCCTTCTCTCATAAGATCCAGACCCAAATGCCCTGCCACATGCAATTCTACAAATATAAAAAGCATGGCATAACCCATTGCAATAAACAAGAAATTATATCAAGAATTTCACCAATTCACATTTCAAATCAAACAAAGCATGGAAATTGATTTTTATTCACATGGAATTATCACTTCACAAAGCATACGTGCAATTATGAAATTGAAATACCCTAAAAATATGTCTATCAAAATCCAAGAAAACCAGCCTTGTCATACCGAGCCAAGGTCCAATTATCCCTTACCACACTGGGTCAAGGGTCACATATATCAATCAATAACATCATATACCAAGTGAGACACCGAGGAGGAAATCATATAAACTATAATTTGAGCAAAAATAAACAGTAATTCCCACCCATGGGAACAAGGTCCAACCCTCGTACCTGGGGCTGCAGGCACCCAAGCACAAGCTAGAAACCCAGTTCTAGTAACAACCTATCTCCAATATACAATAAACCAAATAGTAAAACCAGCATAAATAAAAAGAGAAGCCTCAAACTCATTATTAGTTAGCAAGGCACTACTACTAAATCCCTATCAAGAACTCCTCTGATACCACTTTGTAATGACCCGGACTCAAACAGCCACCCGAACAGTGCTAAACGGGTCGGCTGTTACTACCTTAGGTGCACCTCTCCGAATGCCAAAGGCTGCCGACTAGCAGTGAGGGTCTGATAGATACATTTGGAAGGCTATACCCTCTCAGAGGATAATAATAATGGTACTGGTTCGAGTATAACAGTAAAGATGCAGCGGAAATAAACACAACAACATGCTGATCACGTGTAACTACTACTGAACAATGAAACATGCATCCAAACCAGGTCATAAATGTATTTATATATAAAAAGTCACCACTGGATAACCAACACTAGATACATAATAAGCATGATGATACAGAAAAGAATCAGAACAAAGTAAACTCCAGCTAGGTAAGACCTCAAGGTCCATACCATCTCCATGCAATGGCTAAAACAGTCCATCTCCCGAAGTTGGCCTCTTTCCTGCACGTAAATCCATAAAGTCTGCACACATCCCGAAGGGCCTGTGCAGGGTGTGAGACAAATCTCAGTAGGATACCACTGAATGGTGCGTACCTAATATAAGTGTTTAAGAAGGCATGTATTTATAAGGAAAAAAGTAAACGGTATGATGCACAAAGAAACACAAACTCCACTGGTGCTCAATGACCACCATGGAGTGTCACTTGCTTCGGCCAATGCTAGAATCTGTATTGTGTAACCCAGTACCATGTGCCCATGACACCGCGTGTCTCAAGTACTGACATCCCGAAGGCATGCCCAAGAATAGTAACCCGGCACCTTGTGCCTCCTGACACCTCATGCCTCAAGTACCGACGTTCCGAAGGCACACCCAAGAATTAACCTAGAGGAACAGTGATGCCTGTACTCAAATAAATAACCAGAGGGATAACAATGTATTCCCTCAAATAAAGTAACTGGAGGGATAGTGATATCCACCCTCAAATAAGCAACTAGAGGGACAACGATACCTTCCGTCAAATCATGGCGAGCCTCAGCCCCCAACCTGATAGACTCAAAGCTATCCCCTGGAGGCTCCTCACCTCTCATGCGGCTTTCTATGACAAGCACCCCCAACCAAAATACCTAAAACACATCTACGGGGGCCTCTACCCACACAAGTGATCAAAACAATCTCATCACGGAGTATCTCTGTGTGAACACTACTCAAAGTTCCGGGTGAGAGGTAATCACCAAAATAGTACCTAAGCCACCACACATCTGACACCTCATGTCCCTGCGACCATGCCACTCAAGTCTTATGGCCTTGCCATCCATGTAACCTTGGAAATGCCCAACCTGACAGTCATCCTGCCTCAAGCCGACATCCATGATTCCCAATCCCGTGGTTAACACCACCCAAAGTAGCTCGGACCAAGCCCAACCTTACAGTCGTACTACCTCAAGAAGACGTACATGGCACCCAATCCCGTGGTTAGGACCGCCCAAGTAACTCGGGCCATGCCAATCACAACCCGAAGGTTCCAGCATATGCAAAATCACACATCACATATATAATCACATTCTAATAGAACACATAATAGGAAAAACCATATAAACAGATGAATTTCACTAAGAAAGTGTTGTCCCATACCAGCACTGAAGTTCTAAGGTCTTTAGAAATTCATATTAAGGTTTAAATAACTAAAACTAACGGTTTAAACCAAAAAATTACAAGTATTATCATTTTGGCACCCCCTGTAACGCCCCGAACCCAGTTACCCAGAGTCGGTGCATTATTAAATAACATTGTCATGACCACAAAAGATCAAGTATCGAAATACTGATTAATTTAGTAGTCTTGGAAACACTAGATATATTCATAAGTCTTACATTACATCATAAATTAAAAAAACTACAACAACATATTTTCTTCATATCCCCTCATACTATCCGTACAGGTCATTCATAAATTACTTCTTCACATACTGGGAAAAATAAAACATTGAAATGAGTGAGCTCAGATGCTTAGTAAGGAAAAAATATTGTAGAAACTTTCCTAAATAAGCATAAAAATTTAATGCAATGTACTACTAAAACAAAATCCTTTTGAACTTGAACTTCAACAAAATATGGCTAAGATAAAATGAAATAATTCCATTTAATTATTCACATGGATATTCTACTAGTCGAATAACCACATGCAATGTCAATAACCACTTTCATAATGATGGAATGCATAATGACAGACTATCATAACCACATAGTCAAGGCCTTGTGCCAAGACTACACATAATATTTTGTCAAGGCCTTATGCCAAGACACTAGTTTGTCTCATGAGACCTAACGATGTATCAAGGAGATATAGCAGGCTCCACCCGTCACTTACTAAGTCCAATGCATTCCTCATGAAAAGTTTGAAACATAACATAAACATTCTTATTAAAACTAGCATATGAAATGTCAATACTTTATCCACAAAACATGAATGGTATAAAAAAAGCACATACACAGTCAAACATAACTCATTAAATACAATAAGGAATATTTTATTGTAACATATTAAACTCAATCGATAATAATGAAAGATATTGACATAGATGAAAATAATCATCAAAACTATTTGAGAGAAATATCCCCCTTTTTCTTGAAAACATTTAAAAGTCACACTATTTGTCAAGAATCCATTTAAAAATAGATTTTTGAATCAAAGTGTCCCATACTAATTTAAAACTTTTAAAATGAATTTTAATTTTAAAACATTAATTTCCATAAAAATAAATCATTAAAACCATTTTTAAAACATGGACATTAATGGGAAATATTTTAGAATAATAAATCATTAAAAACATTTAAAAATTCTATTTAGTTAGAGTTCCTAACCAAAAGCGAGACACTTGAATACAAATAATTAAGGTAATAAAAACTTTGTAATATCATGAGAATAACGGGATTCATGATATACTATGTCAAATTACATTATATACACCATATAAAAGTGATTTGGTGTAGAAAAACAAAGAAGTCTCAATGGAATGTAAATTGAGATGAAATCTCTTATAAAGACCGTATCCTTAGGTTAAGGATAAATCAATGACATGATTATGTTTAAAAAATATAAAAACACTCAATATGATTGAATATTCAGTGTAAATCAATCAGAGGACATTCATATATATTCTTGTAAAAACAACACCAATGAATTGGATATTTAACTCAACAAATGGAGATTGAGTTAAAATTACTCTTATCAAGTTCATATAGATGACTTGAGAATTTATCAATGGAGTGATTATGTGTATCAAAAGTATATCCACAGAAAGGGGAGTGGAAATAATGACATGAGCAAATTAATAGTGATTCCACACATAATCATGGAGTAAAATAATCAATGAAGTATGCGTTAAGCCGAATGAGTGGAAATTGAAATTTCAAATTCCCTTATTGACTTGGTAACTTAGGAAACATACACCCATGAAAGAAGGGTCATACAATGATGATGTAAATATACATAAATTAATTTATATTACACAATGAATACAATCATGGGCAGTACACACACCACATGCAACAAATAAGTGGCGAATAATGGAAATCTCATAGAATTAAAAGTGAGATAAGAAACCCCTTACCTCGTTATAATCAATCAAGTCGTATGAACAATAGTCAATAACCACCAAATGAATCACATAATATCATGAATATTAAGATAATCATGATAATATATATATATATATATATATATATATATATATATATATCAAATGGCAGTACAAAATACACCACATGAAATAAATAAGTAGTGAACAATGAAAATCTCACGGAATTAAAAGTGAGATAAGAAACCCCTTACTTGGTACTTTTTCCTTGGTAGAGGGTAGGTTAGCCTTCTGTGTAATGGTGAAATAATTTTTATTTAATTATACAAGAATCATATACATTAATATGATATCATATATGATCTTTTAACATTTATTTGTTAATAATATCTTAGTATTATCATCATTTCGGGTGTTAACTTACTCGTTTTCTTTTATATATTTTGTTACATAAGTCATGTTTGTTATGGATAGGTTGTATATTATTCATATAAATAATTATATCAAGTCCTTAAACATTATTTTTAATCATAAAATGAGAATTATACTTGTATGGATACGATGGGGAATGAATCTCATTGCGTTCGTGGAGACGGTAGTCCGTACGTACGCACGAGCGATAATATCATTCTTTTGATATTAAAATAATATATAATTGGATGGTATATCATATATATAGAATAATTATCATGTTATAATTATTATTTACATGAATTAAACATCATTATTATACCCATCCAAATAATAATGTATTGAATAACAATTACACCACGACGTGGAGACGGTATGCCGTACGTACGCACATATGGTGACATGTCATTAAAAGGATGGATGGAATACTGAATATGGTTGTACAATATTTATAATAACATTATAGTATATGAAAGATACTGGAGTTATTATTTTATAATGGAAATAACAAAGAAAGATAAAGTTGAAGAAGAAAGAAACATGAAAGAGGGTGGTGAAAACATTACCTCTTCTTCAGGTTCTTCCTTTTGATTTGATCAAAAGGGATCCATAGGTTGACTTTATGATCAAAATAATGCCTCTAAGTTGAATTTAGGTAAGTTGAGAGAATATTTGGGTAGGGGTTGGCCGATCCAAAAGTCTTTGATGGTGTAAATTAGAGAGAAGGGGGGTACACTTTTATAAGAGGGGTGAGGGGAACCTTTGGAAAAGCTAGAAATATTATTTTATTATAAATTAATATTCGGTTTCTAATGGCTCCAAAGTGGATTATTTAAAGGTTAAGGTGGGGATGGGTCTAAATAATTTCAAACAATAGATTTTAGACACATTTGGGTCACTATATTAACCTTATCATTTATATTTAACTCTTAGTTAAATAGTTTGACATTTACCATGTCTCTTTGTATTTTTATATTATATAGTTAATAAACTTAGTATATACCTCCAAGAGACAAACAAGTGGTCCATTAATGATACAAATATCATTATATAAGTCCTTTGTCCGAACCTTAGATTTTTAGGAATAGAATATCAATTAATAATATAATATTTTTTTTAAAAACTCTTTTATGTCAATTTTGACACTATTGGGTATTTTGTTTTTGATAATTTCATAACAACATTATTACTTCAAAAAAAATTTATTTAACCAATCCTAATATGTCATATAAAGCTAAAAAATTAGTTTAATTTATAAAAAGTCTCAAATTACATTTATTTTGATATTTATAATATCAATTATTTTAGTATTTCATTAATTAGGTAATTACTGCATCACCATTGTGTCATAAATAAATTAAATTATTTAATGTCTAAAAATTATAAATAAAATACCATTATGTAGGAAATATTTTTATCTTTCTAATGAATATTTATAATCTAATCTATTATCTATACTAAACTTGGATTCCTCCTTGCCTACGTGTCACCCTCCCACTTATCCACGTCACCTCCAATTGTTTGAACCTCCATTCCATTTCAACCCTACCGTGACTAAAATCGCATTCCTCCACGCGATATCTCTCATAACCTCCCCCCTGTTTAGGGTTTCTCCCGTGCAGCACCACTCAGCAAAAATACCTCCGGTCTTCTCCCTGCCTGGCGACCCTCGAACAGCTTCCAATACTCCGCTCGCGGCATCCAACCTCGACCGAAAGAACCGTACCTCGCATCCTTCTTTGTCACTGTCTATGTTACCTCACATTCAAAGAACAGTCGTGTCCCCTCCATTGGTTATCAGTGAATCCATCCGTCTTCTGCAACTCCCCTCGTTCCATCCGTCTTCTGCGACTCCCACCGTTCCATCCTTCATTGACCGAAACAACCCTATCTCACCTCTCCCTCTATCATTGTCTATGTTCCCTCACATTCGCATATAATTCGTGTTCCATACCTCAGCTTTCAGTGAATCGATTCGCCTTCCGCGACCCTCTTCTGCCTACGCCTGCTTCGCCACCGCCTGTTCCTCCTCGGTCACCCACGGTCTCTACATATCCATCAGGTAGGGTTTATTTGATTTTATTAAATTTTTATGGCATTTCATTCTTCTGTTCATCCCTTAGCTTCACGCCTCTCTTCATCCTCTATTCCCTTATGACATAAGACCTCCATTACAATCTGGTCTTTCATCATCAACATCTACAAATCCTTCGGCTACAGGTATATTCTTATTGGATACAGGTACGTTCCAATTCCCTCACACCTCTCATAAAAGGTTCCATTTAATATTTGGATGCTTCTCTCTCTGGTTCGTCAAAAGTTTTTAATTCCTATCGGATCCATTCCGTTAAAGCAACATTGCTTTTTAATTGGTTATGCTTTCATTCTATGTATATTTTACCATGATTTATTGATATTGAGCAAACACTGGAGCAATTTTACATGTATAATAAATTGTTTTTTTCAACATAGAGGTTTTGAATTAAATCTATATCCTTCAAATGCTGGAAACATCGATGATCCTACAAACCTTTAATGATTTGTGAGTGTGACTGAAACCTCAAAGAACATCTAAGATATTGGGTTACTTTCTTGAGAAAATAATCTTATCCCCTGGCTGTTAGTTAGTTCCCATTAGTTTTTCTATTTTTTTCTTCTGTGATGGCCTCACCACATCTTTGTTACCAGATCCTCGGATCTATAACCCAAGTTTCTTTGCATTACGAATCCAAAAAAATGATCATTCAGAATTGAAATATGTAGGTTCATATTTATTGAAGTATGCAGGTTCATATTTATTGAAATATGCAGGTTCATATTTTTTCCTCCGCCTCACGCTCCTCCGTACCTCCATAGATTTCCACCTCCACCTTGGGGTCACGATTTTCATCGCCGGTATCTATAGTTTCTCTTGATTTACACTGTTGTACCCTCGATGTACTGCAAATACACTTCGGTCTCACAATTTTGGTTCCATCTACCTATGGTAAACCCTAATTGTTTACTACGATAAGCCCTAATTTTTTATGCAGGTTTGAAATATACAGGTTCATATTAATTTTATAATCTATGATTTTTTTCTCACTAATATTTTCTAATTAAACTTCTAACTATATTCTATATGTAGAAAAACTTGTCATGTGATTTTGATAGTGAGGATGAGGTGAATCCGTCGTTCCATCCATCTTCTGCGAATCCCACCGTTCCATCCTTCATTGACCAAAACAACCCTATCTCACCTCTCCCTCTATCATTTTCTATGTTCCCTCACATTCTCATATCAGTCGTGTTCCATCCCTCAGCTTTTAGTGAATCGATTCGCCTTCCGCGACCCTCCTCTGCCTACGCCTGCTCCTCCACTGCCTATTCCTCCTCGGTCACCCACGGTCTCTACATATCCATCAGGTAGGGTTTATTTGATTTTATTAAATTTTTATGGAATTTCATTCTTCTATTCATCCCTTAGCTTCGCGCCTCTCTTCATCCTCTATTCCCTTACGACAGAAGACCTCCATTACAATCTGGTCTTTCATCATCAGCATCTACAAATCCTTCGGCTACAGGTATATTCTTATTGGAAACAGGTACGTTCCAATTCCCTCACGCCACTCATAAAAGGTTCCATTTAAGATTTGGATTCTTCTCTCTCTGGTTTGTCAAAAGATTTTAATTCCTATCAGACCCATTCCGTTGAAGTAACATTGCTTTTTAATTGGAGATGCTTTCATTCTATGTATATTTTACCGTGATTTATTGATATTGAGCAAAAACTGGAGCAATTTTACATGTATAATAAATTGTTTTTTCAACATAGAGGTTTTGAATTAAATCTATATCCTTCAAATGCTGGAAACATCGATGATCCTACAAACCATTAATGATTTGTGAATGTGACTGAAACCCCAAAGAACATCTAAGATATTGGGTTACTTTCTTGAAAAATTAATCTTATCCCATAACTGTTAGTTAGTTCCCATTAGTTTTTCTATTTTTTTATTCTGTGATGGCCTCACCACATCTTTGTTACCAGATCCTCAGATCTACAACCCAAGTTTCTTTGCATTACGAATCCAAAAAAACGATCATTCAGAATTGAAATATGCAGGTTCATATTTATTGAAGTATGCAGGTTCATATTTATTGAAATATGTAGGTTCATATTGTTTGCCTCCGCCTCACACTCCTCCATACCTCCATAGATTTCCACCTCCACCTTGGGGTCATTATTTTCATCGCCAGTATCTATAGTTTCTCTTGATTTACACTGTTGTACCCTCGATGCACTGCAAATCCACTTCGGTCTTGCAATTTTGGTTCCATCTACCTACGGTAACCCCTAATTATATACTATGATAAGCCCTAATTTTTTATGCAGGTTTGAAATATACAGGTTCATATTAATTTTAGAATCTATGATTTTTTTTCTCACTAATATTTTCTAGTTAAACTTCTAACTATATTCTATGTGTAGAAAAACTTGTCATGCGATTTTGATAGCGAGGATGAGGTGCAACATAATCCTTAATTGTCTCGAGACATAGTGGCCACAACAATCCATGCCACCGAACTGCACACCCGAACCAATGGGTGAAGTGTACAAGAAGAATAAAAACGTGACTGCCTTTTTCTACTAAATCAGAAAGGTAATACTCCATGTTGACTGTTTTTTTTAATTTTCTTATTTGTTTTCAAATTAGTTGTTTACCTAAATAAGTGTATTACAATTTACAGTTTACAATAGAAAGGTAGTCATGAATATTGATTATTTTATTATCAATATTAATATTTTGTAGTATTTTGTTGTATATAGAATATTGTTAATGTTCATACCGTAATATTGGATGAGTTTTGGTAGTAGGAATATAACCATTATGCAAGAATTAAATGATTGTGTAAAAAGATGGTCCAAAACATGATTTTAGAAGTGGATGGAATTATGAATCATATGGTTATTCTATGGGAATTATAAACACAGAAGAACATAAATGGTATAATATATATATATATATATAATAATAATATGTTTTGAAGATCAAATAGATCACATGTGATTCATTTGCTGTATGTGTGATTCATATTAAAAAAAATATGGTTTCATAATTTCTGAATATTTCAAAAATACATATTAATGTTTGATTGTGATGTGACATGTGTTTCCTATTGGGATGTTTCCAAATTTTTTATATTTTATGTGACTACAGATTATCACATGCAATGGGTTCTACTGTGGTAACTTTTCCCCAGAAAAAGTTTACAACCCTATGTTTATGATCCAAACAAGTCAACTGGCACGAATCATTCTATTTGAATTGATCGGTCATTTTTATTTGAATTTTCTGACCATCTGATTGTAGATAAATGACAATATCACGACTAATGTGTGCTGCAGTGGTAGCAACATCCAAGGGGGAAAATGAAAATTCAGTTGTTCTGGACATACAGGTATACCTTAGGATTTCTAATTTTCCACATCCATGTATGTTTGTAATTCTATGTATGTTAAAGATGAATTCAGGTGCAGGCAGTCTTACAACTTCTAAATGTATTCACCTTCAATACAATGATCTTTCTTATTTCCATGGAGGTATACCTTACAATTTTTAATTTCCCATGTCCATGAATGTCTATAATTCTGTTAATGTTGAAATATATTTAAGTTGCAAGCAGTCTTACTGCCTCTACATGTGATCCAACTTCAATACAGTGATCCTACCTCTTTTCATGCAGTTATAGCTTACAATTATTATTTTCACACTTTAATGTATGTGTGTATTTCTGTTTATGTTGAAGAAAAATTTAGTTGCAAGCAGTCTTAATGCCGCTAATTGTGTTCAACTACATCACTGTGATGCTTACTCTTATCATATTGGTATAACATACCTATTTCATTTTCCCACATACTTGTATGTGGGAATGTCTGTTTATGTTGAAGCAGATTTCAGTTGCAGGTACTCGTACTGACTCTAAAATTCTGATTATTTGAATGTATTCATTATTTTTCTGATGATTATTTTTATTTTACATATTCTGTTATAAAAAAATGCTTAACAGGTTTGGTCGGGATGTAATTTCTTGTTTTTAATCATCTTAATGAAAGTGTTTATCTTTGTAAATTCATACCAATCTAGTTTATTCTTTTTTTATTTTTTAGATTTTATAGCTGTCCATTCATTACTGTTGTTCTATTACCCCCATTCTAAAAATGTTATTTGAGAAAAGTCCTACATATTTAGAATTGGATCATTTCAATCAACTATATTTCAATACTCACATTGTTTTACACTAACCGGTATTCTACAATTTTTACTTCACATATTTATGTTATGTAGCTTGAATCACTGACTTGCTTTCACCACCATCATCATGAAGAAAGACTTCTTCATGATTGCGGTATGGTATTTCATTCCAATAACTTGAACACTTTCATTCATTATCATCATTATAATCAAAGTAACATATGAAAATTCATTTTAACTGAAAACAAGGAAACTGAATGTTATATCAATAAATGGATCATGTTAATAATAAGTATTAAATATTATGTAATAGGAAACATTTTTATTTTACCATCAACCACTTGTCATGCATTAAAGCAGGGATAAAATTGTTTTTGGTGAAAGGGTTTCATAACAGGTTTTGATTGACAGAAATGTTTCCAATTGACTAGGATTAAGAAATAACATCGTCGGACTGAGTTATTTCTGCTACATGTTTCTTCAGAATGTGGGCATGATAGAAGCTTTTTTCAGTTACAGCTTTCTTCAGACCGTGGGCATAATAAAAGAAGCGATCCTAAAATGGCATGACCCCTCCCCATCCCATCATTTCACGTATGCATGTATCCAGTTCATGTTATTTCAAAACCTTCTCTACTTATAACTGTTGATTGAAGATGTTTATGTTCATTGATTTCCACTGCGCTGTAACTAGCATTTCACTTATGTGGTTGCACGACTATTGAAGTGCACGAATCTATTCTTTGGAAATAGAATGTTACATATAAATTCAATGCCTTTCAACCTGATAAAATATGAAGCTCTAATTAACTACTTTGTCTAGAATCATGGGGTATGATGATAGTTCTATCATTATCAAATTAGTGTGTATGCCACATAATTTAAGTGCACTCTGATCCACTTGTGACCCTTTTTTTCTGTAAAGTATTTTTTCTATGACATGTTTCGTATTTGTAGTTAAAAGTAAAATTTACAAGGTTTATGACCAGCCGGCTTCTTGGAGATTCAGGTGCTGTAGAATCTATTTCAGCAGTGAAGGTATTGCATATATCCCTCGCTACCTTAGAATTATGATGCATGTTTCTTGTGTTGTGGGTATCTGATAACATGCCATGTTTGTTACTACAAATATCCAATCAAAAATATAAATTAATAACAAACCGTTTAAAATGAATTAAAGAAAATAGTTAAAATCGAATGAACATATGGAATTAATCATTAGTTTTATTACATTAACATTTACCTTATATTCTCTTTTCTAATTAATGAATGATGTTTTTGGGAAAGCAGAATTAAATGAACTAATTTACGGAGTGTTCTGCAAATGATTAACCAATCTGATTAGGCTGCTGCTAAATAAATTTTCCTTAATTTTTGTCTGATTTCAGTTTGGGAGCATGGGATGACTCTGTGCCAATCTTTAAACACAAGGTAATTTTGAGAATTTATATGAACATTATGTACCTTGAAAATTTATTCTATTCTTTCTTTGATTTGGTTATAGTGTAAACTATAAGTGATATTTTAAATTGTTTTTAGTGAAGTGGAAGCATTTCTTTGAGTAGTAGATATTTCTTATTTAATTGAGAATTGAATCAATTTTTCTAGATTTCTACAATGTGTGGTGTTTGTTATATCTGGATAATTGGCAGGGGAGGGGAGGGGAGGGGCTGGGCATGTTGGAGGGGAGGGGAGGGGAGGGTAGGGTAGGGGAAGATGAGGGTAGGGGGGAGGGGCTGGTGGGGGAAGAGGTAGGGCATGGGGGAGTGGTGGGGGAAGGGGGTGGGTAGGGGGAATGCTGAGGTGGGAGGGGAAGGTGCTGGAATGGGTGGGAGACAAGCAGAGGAGGTGGGGAGGGGAGGGGTAGAGCTAGGTAGGGGGAAGAAGGAGTTGCTGGGAAATTGGGGGGGGGTTACAAGCTGGGTAGGGTGGGTGGGGGTGGGGAAGGGCTGGGCAGGGGAGGAATGACAAGAGGAGGAGTGGGGAGGGGAGGGGTAGAGATGGGTATGGGGGTATGAGGAGGTGATGGGAAATGAGGAGGTGACACGCTGGGCAGTGTGGGGAGGGGATGAACTGGGCAGGAGGGAGGGGAGAGGCTGGGCCGGGGGGGGGGGACATGAGGGGTGATGGAGAGGTGAGGGCTGCAATGCAGGGAGGGGCTGGATATTATGTCTCTTACTTGAATTAATTTTGTCTCTATGAACCTGATGTAAATTAAAGACCTTACTCGGTTGATTTATTTATCTTAGAAGGAAAAGTTTGATGTTTACAATAGTATGTAGTTGTTAATTGGTTTATTTATTTTCAGTTGGTCTATTTTCTTAGCATCGTTGTGTGATGTTGTTTCGTGTTTACTGTCTTCAGTTGACTTTCCTTCTTCATGAAATAACAATATCATATGTTCATAAATATGTATATTGTTTTGTTCTTTTAGTTCAGTTTAATTCTCATTGCAAAAGCTTCAGTTTTATTGTTTTAATTCATGGGGAGTTTACATTTTAGTTGGTTTTTTGATGTTAAAACTGAAGTTTACAACAATGTAATCCCAATCCAAGATCCTCCCGCATCTTCAATCCATTAAGGGGAGAGCACACTGGAAAAAAATGATGTGGTGGTGATGTCCCAGTTCACTTTTGGATCCTTTCATAGTATCATGTTGAAGTAATACATCCCTTTCTCTCTCCACTATTATCTATCTTTTGAACATTCCATTCAATAATTTCATTATTTATTAGTATGCACTGTGAATTTTAAACAAGTTTTTGTATCTACAAATACATGTTGGCTGATTTTTTAGGCCTTGAGCTCCTGGATTATTACCTCTTATTCCACCATAGAAACTCTGAAATATTATTCCAGGTAAACCAATAGTTATATTTTGTTGAACTGTTTTTAGTTTGGACATTAAGTGTTTTACACCCATTATTTGTTGTTTTTTGTCTCCATTACATACTTTAACTTGATAATACTGATTTTCTTTCATGTAATTTACTTTTTCCTCTAATTTACATTTATTCCTCATTATGTATGTCATTTAATTTTCAAATATATTCAATATTAATTTAAACTATTATGTTCTATAAATAGTGTTCAATATGGATGTTCCCTTATTAAAAAATCACCTTCAATAACAATGTTCAAGAAGGACGTCTCCATATATCAGGTATGGTGTTTATGTGAATTTTTTCAATCATTATACCATTCCCCTTCCATCCATCCATTATTTTCTGTTGAACACCAAATCAATGTTTCTGGAATCTGTATCACTTATGTGTTTGCATGTTCTATATTCACTTATACTTTATACATCTTTGAGTTTATATAGAATGGTGATACCGACTCATGATATATCAAGATTCATTTTGTTCAATCTATTTTTTGATTCAATTTCATTTTTACATGTCTTATGAAGTTGTTGAAGGCCCCGCTTACCCTTGATTTGTCTATGTTCATACATTCAGATGAGGGAAAATGTCACTGCTTCTCCGGCTTCCGATGGGGTTGGTTTTTTGGCGATGTGATGATGGTAGTGACGTGGGGTAGGTTTCTCCGGTGGCATAGTTGGCTGGATTTGTGGGATTTGAGTATCTTTTGAATTTTGAACATGAGCATATGTCGGTCTTGGCAGGGGTGAATTGCTCAATTTATTTTTTTTGAAATTTGAACATTGTAACATGTGTTTTGTATGGGTGTGAATTGATGATGGAGGTAGATCTGTAGGTTCCCACTTACCCTCAATGTGCGTTTTTAATAAAATAAAAAAATGGATTGTGGATATAACCATGCATTGATTGTATAATTCTTTTATGAACTGATGATATTTGGAACTCTTTGACCATGATTTATGGGCTTGTAGTTTTGATTGAAATTTTTTCAAGTTTATATCTAGATAGATCATACTAGACATTTTATAATAAGTATATGGTCATGAATCCTCCACTAATATGTCATACAAAAAAAGAAGAGAAAACATATTTAGTTTCAAAGAGTTCTTTGAGATGTTTTTGGGGGGGATTCCTCTCATATCCCATGTAATCAACTTAATCACTCCACCCATTTAAGTGACTTAAGGGTTCAACTTTAAAGAACTATGAGGGAATATAGGACATTCTTGTATGCCAAGGAGGATTTGAAAGCTCTACTATTTGAGAAATCCAAAGCTCTTCTATATATAGAGGGCATTGTTTATTCCTCAATTTCTGTAATTTCTATTCTTATACATTAATCATTTATATAACTATTGTTCATTCACTATGTTACTTTTGTTCCTCAGTTTATGTAACTTTTATTCGTTTATTATGAGTGTCGTTTTCCTTTCAAATATTTTCAATATTAATATGAACTATTATGTTTTATAAATATTTTTCTATAAATAATAATAAGAATTATTTTATAGTTCAGTGCATCGCACGGGTGGAGTACTAGTTTATCTTATGTATAACCCTATATTAAAAATGTTTTAGTTATTAGACCTTGATTTTATCTCTTTTAAATCTTCTTTGAATTAAATAATAATAAATGTTCTAATCTAATCCAAGTGGACATAAATGATAATATTTTATTCCTAATGTTGTTTTTGGTCGAGATACAATTTTCCAATAGAATTAGGACACATGTTAGGGTAATATTAATATCATTTTTACCCTTAATTACCCTATTTACCTTTAACCGTGGTAAATAAAAGTAAAAAAGTTACTATTCACCAAAAATTATTTTCATCTCATTGAACCACATTTTACTCCTTGATATTAACCATATCTCTCTGATTTTCGAAATTCCACTCACAGAAGCGGTAAAATTAAGTTTTATGTGAATTTCCAAATTCTCCTAGGAGGTGGGTAAAAGACGGTGAAAAGTTCAATAAAATTTTTATATATCTAAAATTATTCTAAACTAACTCCAATGAATTAAATTGAACTTATATAGGTATTATGTATCTATTTTGGAATTAATTAAATTTAAACAAAATAAATAATTATTTAAATAAAAATTCGGTTTTAAATTATAACTCAGTGTTTTTTCACTATTCATAAAAAATTGAATGTTTTCAGAAAAATACAAAAAATTCACCCTAAGCTAATTTCGATATTCCAAATCCAAAAATGAAGTCCATTTTGAAAGATAAAATTTATAAAATTTAAAAAAGTGGGTATTACTATTCATAACGGATAGTTTGATTGGTTGTGGTGTGTGTTAGAACTCGAAGATGCGTACAACACACGCTGCTGTATTATTCAAAGAGAAGCGTACTGTGGAAGCTTGGGGTGTTAAATTCTCCCCTACTTCAAATAATTTCATCCTTAAAATTTTTAAAATTGGGATTGGGAATAAAATGGAAAGTCCCACATCGAAAAAAGATTCAATAAAACTATCACCTTAAAAGAAAGAAAGAGAAGTACAAAGGTCACCCAAGATAACTCATACTGGGATTCCATGTTGGAAAACATGGATATGGAAGATAAACTAAGTGTCAAGTTATGATGGAGAGGGATAAAAAACATTACCAGGAGAAAGTTAATAATAAGAAATCCACAAACTTGTGATGGGACAAATAGTCATTAGTTTCCCAGTAGGAAAAGTATATGGAATTTTTTTTAAGTTACATTACATAAAGATGAGGAATTCATTTATGAGATTGACTAAGAAAATAAATAGATACACTTACTTTTTAAATAGAGTTTCATTCTTTAATAAATTTCCACCACTAACTCATTTTTTTAAACGATGAGTATTCAAGAAGACTTGGTCACACTGGAAGAGCTAGAATAAACTTCTATCGAATCACATGATCCACGAAGGATAAAATATATATTTACCTTCTCTTTAGAGATTAATCAAAACCAAAACGGTTAGTACAAGATCTGATGATCCCCCAAAAGGATATTCATTTAGAGAAAGAAACACTAATCTTAATTACTAAAATTAAACCAACAATACCCCAAAGTTAAATAAATACCATTAAATAAAAAATTGTCCTTAAAATCCTTCAATATAATCCAAACTAATATTGAAACCCAAAACTTAGAAGAATTTGGTTATGTAGTCTTCCATGTTAAATTGTATCTCCAAATGACATCAACTACTATTAAAGTCACATACTTTAAAGTAATTAACCTAATCACATATTCTCTATTATAGGTTAATCATTTCCATAAATAACCCAAATCACTATAAATCCATAATAAAAATGTAGATAAAAATCTACCATTACTCCTAAAATTAAATCTCATAGTATTCTATTTTCTTTGGGCATATAGTGTTCCCAGTAAAGCAAAAATCTTCCAAAATAACATTTATTGCTTAATCACCAAATCATTTTCCTATACTAAGGGTATTGATTTAATAAGACATAAGAACCCAAATCAACTTATTATTTATCAATAAAATCATTTAACTAAAAATAATTAGTCACACTAACCAGATAATTCACGTAGTCTAGTGGTAGGTGATAAATACCAATTGCACTTTGGTTGTGGGTTCGATTCCCAGAGCTTTGTCCAACGCAACGGGATGTCACACGGCCTGCGTGTTGTCCTTTTTCAAAAACTATATTTTATAACATTACCAAAATGAGATAAATTCCTCAAAATAACCATAACATAATTTTAACTAGAAATTTTATCTCATACCTTGCATTTTTATCCCAAAATATAATAACTTGTAATTGCATCAAACCCAATGATCATATAAAACCAAATGGTTATTTATAACTATATCCACAAGGAAAAAGATAAGTCTTCCTCAAATATCATTCTCATATGGTAAACAACGGGGTTACAAATACAAGAGAAAATTATTCCAAAGTAATCCCATCAACAAGGAGAACTAATACTTTTAAACATTTCTCCAACCATTTATTTCCACATAGCTTCTTCTTTGACCAAGAAAATATCCTATAGAATAGGGCATTCACTCGGGTAATGGCCAGGTCCCCTACATTTATGACAAATGACTGTAAATGGATTCTTGGGACCATTTTTATTTTCTTCCATAGTACTCTTCATTTTTCCTCGGCAATTATTCACTTTATGTCCTTCTTTACCACACGTAAAGAATTTATTTGTTCCGTTGAGACACTTTCCCGGGTGTCTCCTTCCACATTTCCAGCATGATGGAAATTTAGGATTCTTTTCTCCATGGTCTCCACTGCTGGAGCTCTTATCATTCATCACCATTATCTTCTTTGTTGAGTCCAGGAGTTGGTTTATATATATGTTGTTGATCATATTTTTGGAAAACTTATTTGGAATGAAAACGATATCTTTTACGCCTATCAAAATTCCATTTTTTTACTCATTTCCACCATCATTCCCACCATGTACATCATTCTCAAAGTTACTATGACTTCCTTGTACTCCAGCCATTGACTAAAACCAGAAAGCATTGTGTGAGTAACAGTAGTCATAAAATCATTTAGAGAATATCATGACACCATATTCTCAATTTGAAACACCTTAGGATTAACCAAGGTCATTTATTCTCTTATTATATTAAAATACTTCAAATTGGTTTTTAAATAAAATGTAAATTATCCTAATCATATCCCCTGGGAGTGTCGTAACTAAGAGTGCAGCAAGGCCTGTTGTCGTGCACCAGTTCTCGTTCGAGTTTAGCTCAAAGCGGTGTTTTCGGGTTTTACCCCTAGGTACATCTATGCCAGAGCCAGATCTACCTGCTCGTATCCAGACAAGGATGTATTTCTTGGAAAACTCACAAAATCTATACAATACCAAAATTCTCAGAAGTTCTTCTATACTAATCCTCAAAGTCTATCTTAGGTCTGCGTGCTCTAATCAGAGTTTATCTAAATATAGTTTACAGGGTTTTTACTAAACTTCCTCTGATACCAACTGTAACGCCCTGAACCCAGTTACCCAGAGTTGGTGCATTATTACATAACATTGGCATGATCACAAAAGATCAAGTCTCTAAAGACCTAGATATATTCATAAGTATTACATTACATCATAAAGTAAAAAAACTACAACAACATATTGTCTTCATATCCCTTCATACTATCCCTGCAGGTCATTCATAAATTACTTCTTCACATACTGTGAAAAATAAAACATTGAAAGGGGTGTGATCAGATGCTCAGTAAGGATAGCAATATAGCGAGAACGTTCATAAATAAGCATAAAAATTTAAGGCAATGTACAACTAAAACAAAAGCCTTTTAAACTTGAACTTCAGCATAATATGGAAAAGATAAAATGAAATAATTCCATTTACTTATTCACATGGATATTCTACTAGTCAAATAACCACATGCAATATCAATAACCACTTTCATAATGATGGAATGCATAATGTCAGACTATGATAACCACATAGTCAAGGCCTCGTGCCAAGACTACAAATATGATTTTGTCAAGGCCTTGTTCCAAGACACTAGTTTGTCTCATGAGACCTACCGATGCATCAAGGAGCTATAGCGGGCTCCACCCATCACTTACTAAGTCCAATGCATTCTTTATATGAAAAGTTTTAAACATAACATAAACATTCGTTTTAAAACTAGCATAAGAAATGTCAATACTTTATCCAAAAACCATGAATGGTATAAAAATAGTACATCCACAGTCAAAAATAACTCATTCAATACAAAAAGGAAGATTTTATTGTAACATATTAACCTCAATCGATAATAATGAAGGATATTGACATAGATGAAAATAATTATCAAAACTATTTGAGAGAAATATCCACCTTTTTCTTGAAAACATTTAAAAGTCACACTATTTGTCAAGAAGCCATTTAAAAATAGATTTTTGAATCAAAGTGTCCCATACCACTTTGAAAATTTAAAATGAATTTTAATTTTAAAACATTAATGTCCATATAAATAAATCATTAAAACCATTTTTAAAACATGGACATTAATGAGAACAATTTTAGAATAATAAATCTTTAAAACATTTAAAAATGATATTTAGTTAGAGTTCCTAACCAAAAGAGAGACACTTGAATACAAATAATTTAGGTAATAAAAACTTTGTAATATCATGAGAATAAAGGGATTCATGATATACTATGTCAAATTACATCATATACACCATATAAAAGTGATTTGGTGTATAACAACAAAGAAGTATCAATGGAATGTAAATTGAGATGAAATCTATTATAAAGAATGTATCCTTAGGTTAAGGATAAATCAACGACATAATTATGTGTGACAAATATAAATACAGTCAATATTATTGGATATTCAGTGTAAATCAATCAGTGGACATTCACACATATTATTGTAAGAAAAACACCAATGAATTGGATATTTAACTCAACAAATGGATATTGAGTTAAAATTAATCTTATCAAGTTCATATAGATGACTTGAGAATTTATCAATGGATTGATTATGTGTATCAAAAGTATATCCATAGAAAGGGGAGTGGAAATTATGACATAAGAAAATGAATAGTGATTCCACACATAATCTTGGAGTAAAATAAACAATGAAGTATGCGTAAAGCCGAATGAGTGGAAATTGAAATTTCAAATTCTCTTATTGATTTGGTAACTTACGAAACATACACCCATGAAATAAGGATAATACAATGATGATGTAAATATCCAAAAAATAATGTATATTAAACAATGAATACAATCATGGGCAGTACACACACCACATGCAATAAATAAGTGGGGAACAATGGAAATCTCACAGAATTAAAAGTGAGATAAGAAACACCTTACCTAGTTGTAATCAATCAAGTCATATGAACAATAGTCAATAAACACCAAATGAATCACATAATATCATGAAAATAAAGAGAATCATGATAATATATATATCAAATGGCAGTACAAAATACACCACATGAAATAAATAAGTTGTGAACAATTGAAATCTCACGGAATTAAAAGTGAGATAAGAAACCACTTACTTTGTAATTTTCCCGTGGTAGAGGGTAGGTTATCCTCCTGTATAATGCTTAAATAATTGTTATTGAATTATGAAATAATCATATACATTAATATGATATCATATATGATCTTTTAACATTGCTTTGTTAATAATATCTTAGTATTATCATCGTTTTGGGTGTTAACTTACTCGTTTTCTTTTATATGTTTTGTTTACATAAGTCATGTTTGTTATGGATAAGTTGTATCTTATTCATATAAAGAATGATATAAAGTCCTTAAAAATTATTTTTAATCATAACATGAGAATTATACTTGTATGGATACGATGGGGAATGAATCTCATCGCGTTCGTGGAGACGATAGTCCGTACGTACACACGAGCGATAATATCAATATTTTGATATTAAAATCATATATAATTGGATCGTATATCATATATAAAGAATCATTATCATTTTATAATTATTATTTACATGAATTACACATAATTATTATACCCATCAAAATAATAATGTATTGAATAACAATTACACCACGACGTGGAGACGGTAGGCCGTACGTACGCACGTATGGTGACATGTCATTCAAAGGATAGATAGAATAATGAATATGGTTTTACCATATTTATAATAAAATAATTTTATATAAAATATAATGGAGTTATTATTTTATAATGGAAATAACAAAGAAAGAAGAAGTTGAAGAAGAAAGGAACTTGAAAGAGGGTGGTGAAAACATTACCTCTTCTTCGGGTTCTTCCTTTTGATTTGATCAAAAGGGCTCCTTATGTTGGATTTCTGATCAAACTAAGGCCTCTAAATTTAAGTGAGGGAATTTGAGAGAATATTTGGGTATGGGTTTGCCGATCCAAAAGTCTTTGATGGTGTAAATTAGAGAGAAGGGGGAGTACCCTTTTATAAGAGGGGTGAGAGGCACCTTTGGAAAAGCTAGAAATATTATTTTATAATAAATTAATATTCAGTTTCTAATGGCTCAAAAGTGAATTATTTAAAGGTTAAGGTGGGGATGAGTCGAAATCCTTTCAACCAATATATTTTAGACAAGTTTGGGTCACTATATTAACCTTATCATTTATATTTAGCTATTAGTTAAATAGTTTGACATTTACCATGTCTCTTTGTATTTTTATATTATATAGTTAATAAAATTACTATATACCTCCCAGCGACACACAAGTGGTCCATTAATGATACAGATATCATTATATAAGTCCTTTGGCCAAACCTTAGATTTTTAGGAATATATTATCAATTAATAATATAATATTTGTTTTAAAAACTCTTTTATGTCAATTTTGACACTATTGGGTATTTTATTTTTGATAAATTCATAACACCATTATTACTTAGAAAAAAGTTTATATAACCAATAATAATATGTCATATTAACCTATAAAATTATTGGGATTTATAAAAAGTCTCAAATGATATTTATTTTGGTATTTATAATATCAATTATTTTAATATTTTATTAATTAGGTAATTACTGTATCACAATTGTGTCATAAATAAATTAAATTATTTAATATCTAAAAATTATAAATTAAATAAGATTATGTAGGAAATTTTTTTATATTTCTAATGAATATTTATAATCGAATTTATCTTATTTATAACCCTATATTAAAAATGTTTTAGTTATTAGACCTAGATTTTACCTCTTTTAACTCTTCTTTGAATTAAATAATAATAAATGTCCTAATCTAACACAAGTGGACCTAAATGATAATATTTTATTCCTAAGGTTGTTTTTGGTCAATATACACATGTCCAATATAATTATGACATGTGTTAGGGTAATATTAATATCATTTTTACCTTTAATTACCCTATTTACTTTTAATCGTGGTAAATAAAAGTAAAAACTTACTATTCACCAAAAATTATTTTCATCTCATTGAACCACATTTTACTCCTTGATATTAACTGAGTCTTTTAGATTGTCAAAATTCCACTCACAGAAGCTGTAAAATTAAGTTTTATGTGAATTTCCAAATTCTCCTAGGAGGTGGGTAAAAGACAGTGAAAAGTTCAATAAAATTTTTATATATCTAAAATTATTCTAAACTAACTCCAATGAATTACATTGAACTTATATAGGTATTATGTATCTATTTTGACCTTAATTAAATTTAAATAAAATAAATAATTATTTAAATAACAATTCAGTTTTAAATTATAACTCAATGTTTTTTCACTATTCATCAAAAATTGAATGTTTTTAGAAAAATACCAAAAAATCACTCTAAGATAATTTTGATATTCCGAATCCAAAAATGAAGTCCATTTTGAAAGATAAAATTTATAAAATTTCAAAAAGTGGGTATTACTATTCATAACGGCTAGTTTGATTGGTTGTGGTGTGTGTTAGAACTCAAAGTTGCGTACAACACACGCTACTGTATTATTCAAAGAGAAGCATACCGTGGAAGTTTGGAGTGTTAAACCCCCAACCAAAATGCCCCATGTGAGAAATTCCCTCTCGCCCAACCCTTCTCAATCAAGACAGGACAAAGGGCATACCCAATGGTGTCCCATAGGTGTAATAAACAACTTAAGATGCAATAGAAGATAAATTAGGGTCTCTCTCAAAATACCCTAAAATGCGCCATAGGATGCGCCACACAAATGTCCACGAAAACATGAAAGAAGGTATGCACCACCTACCTCATACTAGTATGATGATACTCCTTTGATATCAGCCTCCAATTAGGTCTAAAACGTGGTAGATCTACAAAAGAAACAAAACCGCTCAAACCACAACAACTCATTCTAGGACAGAAATCACGAATGGATCAAGAAGAATCAAGGCCTTACCGAGGGGGTTCCAACGGATCAAACGGTGCTCGTAATAGAGTTCGGACGAAGATCCGGGAGGGATTTGAAAGTCCGACCAGCTCTCCCTACATAATCCTCAAGTAGCTGGAAGAAAAAGAGGAGAATGGGAATTCCCGGGTGGCCTAGAACTTAAAACCCCTAATTTTAAGTGGCTGCATGGTTAACCCTCATAGTTTAGTAAACCATGCACCACTCGTGCGGTTACCACTGCCTCACCCAGGAACTTCGCACGGAAAACCCACACGGTTTGCAAACTCTGCGCCACCCATGTGGAGCCCACTGTCTCACCTAGAGACTTTTCACGATTTGTCTGCACGGTTTTTCAGACCGTGTGACAACCATGCTCACCTGCACGATCTCCCCAACTTCAAAAGTTTAACCCAGAATTGTCCAATTTCTCTAGTTTTCTCAGAAGCGAGTCAAAATTCAAACAGGGTCAGGATTTTGACTCATTCCAAAAAACCATGTTCTTACAAGTAAATTATTTTAAACCACTATACATGATGATAAATACCAAACAACAGAAATGAAAGGGGCATGCGGGTCTGGCCCTCGCACCAAAAGAAGCAGTATTTGATGTATCTTGTTTTTCCTTGAAGATGAATGGTTTTTATTTTGTAGAGTGACCGTCCTAGGGTAGAAATTCCTGGCATCGCCACAGTAGTCAAGCTGTATACAGGTGTTGAAAAATGGTATGGTAAATGACCAATACCCAACGTGATTCCCTCTATGGAGAGGTCATCACAATGTAGTGCCATTTTTTGTTGTGCGGCCGGGATGATATCATCACAGTTTATGGTCATGTGGTAGGAATAACCAGCACAGTTTAAGGTCATACGACTTGAACCTGAGGAAATGCAGATGATTTGATAAAGCATACTTGATGCGGATGAGGAAATAATCCCATACCATCACCGTGCGCGATTCTAGGAGAGGAGCCTCGGGCCAAGGGGCCCGAAAGGGTTTAAATATCAAGGGGTAGGAGACACTAGCCTCCAGCTGAGCTGGGCCCGAAACGCAATGTCTGGGAGACCCCTCATTTCTAGTGGGGATGAGGGTCAAGCTGTGCATGGTCCTTAGAGAAGACCCAAGCCTATAATCTTAGCGCTCAGATCGCGGGAGCCCCGAGAGACGTCGTAACGCAGCTTTGTCTGCTTGGCGTGTGGAAGTGCACTGGGGGTTAGTGCAAAGAGTTCCAAGATTCCACCTTGACACGATGGGGTGGAACATAATGTGAATCATGCAACCAACATTCAGGGCCTGAAGGAGTCGGCGTGACGATGAAGGATTACTGCTGACCATGTTCGCAACACATCATCCTATCGTGTTAGCCTGAAATGGGGATAAACAAATGAGCATCGACCGCTGACCATGTTTGAAATGCGGGATTTGTATCAATTTGCTATCTGAAACCCTCAGGGGCATTGGCCCATAATGGTACTAGAGACATTAGGCATTGTATACAGGCCGTTCTTGGGGGTCCCTCCAGGTGTGAAAGATAATGGGGGCCCGAATGAAGGGGATCACAAAGCTTGACAAGTGGACAGAACTTGCGTAAGTTGAATCTCACACTCTAGGTTCTAGAACAGAGTACTCTGAACACATTAGAGGACCACTGAAAAGGGTCAAAGGGATCAGTTTGAGATGTGCCCAAAGATGGAGGATTCCCGAAAGAAGGGGGCATGGTTCCAAAAACCCTATAGCACACCTACATATCCCCCTCATGGGGAGGGATAGGCCAAGAGGCCGAGGTGACCGGGAGATCATGAGATCTCCTAAGAGATGGGGCTGGACCTGAAATCTAGGTGTTCAGGCAGTCCTACGTATCTCATAAGGATTGGAATCAAGACACATGTAGTTCTAGAAGAATAGTTTAAAGTAATGTAGGACAATGAGAGGCATTTCATCCGGGAATGTGTATGGCACGACACGTAACCCAACGTGAATAAAGAAATGGTCCCACACCACACTATACAATCCCACAGGAGAGAGCCTGGGCCGGGGGCCTGAGGCTGGGCCTCAGTCAGGGAGGCCTGACCAGCTTGCAGTTTAACGTCTTGCAGTGGGGACGGGAAGAGGAGGAGGACACCTCAAATAAGGGCGGTATACGGTGCAGCGACTAACCCGACATGAATGAAGACATAACCCCTCACCACAACGTACTATCCGGGTAAGAACTTGGGCTAGGGCCTAGAAAGGCCACGTGGCCTAAGGATGGGCCTCGGTCAGGAAGGCCGGACCAACTTTCAGTTTAACGCCATGCAGGACGAACGTGCAGTTTAAGGTCATGCAGGACTGGAGGCAGTTTAGGGTCATGCAGGACTAGAGGCAGTTTAGGGTCATGCGGGACTATACAGTTTAAGGTCATGCAAGACCATACAGTTTAAGGTCATGCAGGACCATACAATTTAAGGTCATGCAGGACCGTACAGTTTAAGGTCATGTAGGACCGTACAGTTTAAGGTCATACAGGACCGTACAGTTTAAGGTCATGCAGGACCGTATAGTTTAAGGTCATGCAGGACCGTGGGGCTAAAGTGAAGTATTGCTTGAGGAACCTGGCATTAGTGGGAGGAGTTATATGCTCCCCATCCATGGTCACTAGGGAGTATGCTCCATTGGGGTACACCTTATGAACAATGAAAGGTCCTTCCCATTTGGGCTCCAACTTGGGTGGTTTTCTACCAGGAATTATAGGCACCCTAAGGGCCAAGACCAAATCGCCTTGCAGGAAAGAGCGGAGGCGAACCTTCTTGTTGAAGGCTCAAGCCATCCTTCTCTGATGCCTTTCCAGGTTATGCAAAGCACGAAGCCTATTCTCATCCAGTGCTTCTAATTTAGCTAAACGGATTTCAGAAACTCTATCTGGAACTTGCTGGTCATAGACCGCTATGTGCAATGAGGGAAACTAAATCTTGATGGCCAGGATGGCCTCAGTTCCATACACCAAGGAGTACGGGGTCACCTGGGTGGAATTAAGAGTCGTCGTCCGATAATCCCAGAGGGCATTGGGGAGCTTATCCGGCCAACTCTTCTTGTTCCGACAAACCATCTTTTGCAGAATGTTAGAGAGGGTTTTGTTAATTGCCCCGATTTATCCATTTGCCTGCGCATGATAGCAGGAGGTATGGTTAGAGCGAATATTGTACATGGCATACAATTTCTTCAGCTCGACTACTCGAAAGTTGGTGCAGTTATCAGTGAGGATAGCGTGAGGTACTCCAAATCGATAGATGATGTTGGAACTCATGAAGTTGGTGATAGAACAGGCTTTGACTTCCTTGAGAGGAATTTCCTCTGCCCACTTGGAAAAGAAATCCGTAGCGGTCAGAATGAACCGGCATTGGTGAGCCGTTGTCGGTGGGTAAGGTCCTGCGACATCCAACCCCCAGACTGCAAAGGGCCAAGAATACTTGGTAGTGTGGAGAGGCTCCGGTGACTGATGCACAAAGTTATCATGAACATGGAACACATGGAACCTCTTGGAAAACTCGATGCAGTCATGGATCATGGAGGGCCAGAAGTATCCCAGTCTCCGTATCTGGTAAGAAAACTTTGACCCGGCCTGATGAGCACCACAGGAACCAGCATGAACCTCTTGCATGACCTATGGAATCTCGACTCCTTGAAGGCAACAGAAGATAACACCATCAAATCCGCGTTTATAAAGGATATTCTCAAGGTTGGGACCGCTCTGAAAGGTAAACTGTAGCGCGCGACGTCGGATTCACACGCGCTTGGCCCAATCTGACGGGAGATTACCGTATTGGAGGTATTCAACCAAGGGTGTCCTCCAATCAGAAACTATTTTGGTCACCACATCTGAAGTACCTGGGGCTCCTGACGTAAGGGCACCAACGGTAAGATGGTTTACCCGTGGGCCATGATCATCCTTCGGGGTAATGGGAGAAATGAATCTCTGGTGCACCACATGGATAATCAGGTCATCCTGTTCGGGCTCCGCAAGCGACACGACTAGGCTGGCCAAAGCATCTGCTCGACCGTTCTGTGACCGTGGGATGTGAATGACCTTTGGTCGATAAGGGAACTGGGCCATTAGATGGAGGGTTCACTCCAAAAATGTCATGAGTTCTGGATTTTTGACAACATAGTCTCCATTGACCTGCTTGATGACCAGCTCAGAATCCTCTTTCACATGCAGATGGGGCACGTCGATCTCGAGGGCCATCTCGAGACCACTAATGAGGGCATAATACTCTGCCTCGTTGTTGGTGCAGCCCTCTGACAACATGAATGAGTATGGTAGAATGGCTTGCTCCGGGGTGATGAAGAGGATACCCAGGCCCACTCTGTTGAGCCTAGGATCGTTGAGTCTCCTACCGTTGGGGCTCTGAGAGGCACCGTCGAAGTGCATCTTCCAACATGGGATGACATGATCGACTAATAGGATTTCCTCATCAGGAAAACCTAGGCCCAACGGCTGATCCGTGGTGGTTGGGTGGGCAACTAGAACGTCTGTCAATGCCTGTCCTTTGATAGCCTTCTGAGGCACAAACCTGATGTCAAATGGCTAGAGGATCACCGCCCACCACACTAGTCGGCCAGTCAACATAGGTTGGTTCAGGATGTACTTTAGTGGGTCTACCCGAGAGACTAGATGTACCTCGTGGTGCTGCAAGTAGTGCCATAATTTTTGTACGACAACCACGAGCGCAAGGAAGCTCTTCTCGATGGGAGAATATCTGATTTCCATAACGAGGAGCATGTGGCTGAGGTAGCAGAGGCTATTCTCTGTTCCCTTTTTGTTCTTCTAGGCGAGAAGTTCGCTGAGGGACCATTCCAGGGTAGTCACGTAAAGGACCATTGGATTCCTGGAGATGGGTGGCATCAAGACCGGAGGTTGGAGAAGATACTGCTTGATTTCCTTGAAGGCAGTCTGACACTCTTTATCCCATTCATAGGTGGAAACTTTCATCATGAGCTGGGAAAATGTCTTACACTTCCCAGCCAGATTCACAATGAATTGGCGTATGTAGGCTAAGTGGCATTGGAAACCTCAGAGCTCCTGAATATTGCTCGGGGGAGGCATCTGGATGATGGAATTGATCGTTTTCGGGTCTATCTCAATGCCTCGGTGCCTGACAACAAATCCAAGGAACTTTCTAGAGGTGACCCCGAAAGAACACTTCAAGGGGTTCATCTTCAGGTGGAAGTAACAGAAAATGCCGAACACTTTCTCAAGGTCCTTGAGATGGTCCTGGTGCTGGCGAGATTTTACCACCAGATCATCCACATAGAATTCCACCAATGTTCCCAGAATCGGTTTGAATATGCGATGCATGGCCCGCTGATAGGTGGCACCTGCATTCTTCAGGCCGAAGGGCATAACCTGATAATAGAGAGTACCTTGGGGTGCCCTAAAGGTATTGGACTCCTCGTCCTTGGGGGCCATCTGGATCGGGTTATACCGAGAATACCCATCCATGAAGGAGAGGTCTTGGAACCCATCCGTGGCATCAATCAACAACTCTGTCACTGGAAGGGGAAAATCATCCTTCGGAAAATGGCGATTGAGATCGTGGAAGTCCATACAGACTCTGATTTGTCCGTTATTTTTTCTGACTGGCACAATGTTGGATATCCACTTGGGGTAACAGACTTCCTTGATGAAGTTGGATTTGATAACCTTTTCAACTTCAGCCTCTACCATGGCACCGTGAGAAGGGTACATCTTTCTGGGAGGCTTCTTGAACCCGTGATGGTTTGTTGGGAGACCAAGGCGGTGGATGAATACCTGAGGATCTAGTCCTAGCATATCATCGTAACTCCAAGCGAACACATCACAGTGCTGTTTGAGGAATTCCACATACTGCTTCTGCTCCTCGGGGGGCATTGCGGCATTGACCAACGTGGGTCTCGGGTCCACCTCGCTACCGAGGTTCACCTGTACCAACTTGTCGACCGTGGTGGAGAAGCCTGCCTTGAAGGTGGGGGGAGCATCCTCTAGATCCCCTTCTACACTCATGGAGGGATATTCTACGGGGGGAGTTTCTTCCGAGCCACCATACTCTGACGAGAGGCTGGTGCTGGCTTGAGCGGCAGTGGTCATCACATCAGGAGATTCATGCACCCCTAAGACTATAGCGATGACGGCAGTTGATCCAATCCCATATGGTCTTTGGACCATGGGGCCACTCTTGATAACATCAAAGCAGTAGTGGCGCGTCGACTTGAGCCGGTTGATTCCATCCTGGCGGGAGAGACATGTATGACGTACCACCGTTGCCATGAGCCTGACATCCCGATACCATACCGGGGTAGAAGGTTCCAGGATCACCCGAGCCGGCTGGTGTAGGAGTACAAGGTGATTTTCCACCGTTTCTTGGACCTAGGAAATGTGACTACCTATTGTACCTGAACCGACAAATAATTTCCCCATTTCGGGGGTCGTGGCCTCCAACTAATGGATTGGGAAGACGTAAGCATCATTCAAACCTGCCCAAGGGTTAGTTGTAGCGGCGACGGGCTCAACTTCACTTGCCTGGACTTTTTTATCCTTGCTCTAGTAATAGTCAGCATCCAGATAACGGGCTTCACAAGAGGCAAAAGGAGATGCATCCCCTTGGAGCATACCCACTCGACCATTAAGGGAGTATTTGAGGAAATGGTGAAGGTGGAGCCAAGACCTACCCATCAATGCGTTGTACGCAGTTTCCTGGGAGACAACCATGAATTCAGTGCTGGAAATTAGGCCACTGAACTGGGTCTTCAAATGGATCTTTCTGACCAGGGTTTGCTCAGTCCTATCGTATCCCTGGATTCTGAGGTTGGATGGAGTTAAATTATCCTTAGACAAACCCAGCTTCCACAGTGTCCGAGTCAGGATTAGGTTAATCCGAGAACCCGTGTCAACAAGAGAACAATAGAATTCCATTCCATTGAACTAGACAGTGATGTACAGTGGGAGAATGTGACCATGTATGGGAGGGTCTTTGTATTTACCAGAGAATTATATAATTTTTTGGAATTTGGCGTTCTCAATTTCCTCGGCGTAGAAGTCTTCTGCAGCTGCTACCTCCGTCTCGAACTGGAGGGGGCTCCTTAGGGCCTCGACAAGTGACTCACACATTTCAGACGACAGGAGAAGAGCCTCAAGGATATAGAGCCTCGCTGGAATTATGGAAAGGTGCTTCAGAACATCATAATTTCACGCCAAACACGAGTATCTGCTTACGGGAGGCCGCTCTAAAATTGGAGGCACGGCAGGCCCTGCCGACTGGACCGATGGCTGACTGGTACTAGGTATATCTCGCTGTTCACTAGTCGAATCCCAGAGAGTGGCTTCCAGATGAGGACTGGAAGGCTGGGGTTGGCTGGTGGTAGGGAAAAGCTATTCGTGGCAAGGCTGATGTGGTTCTTCCTGATCCAACAACACAAACGGTGGGGGAGGAGGACCTGTCGACACCAGATGAAGGGGTCGTGTGTGATGAGCTCTGCACTGGTCCTACTGTCTGGTCTCAGCGGTGTGCATGACCTGGATATAGGTGCCAACTATCGTTCCTTGAAAATTCATGTAACCACGGTTCCGATGACGCTGGTGACGACTTAGGAAATTGGAAAGGTCTGCCTGGCGTTCCCCCTCATCGGGAGTCATATAGGGATTTATCAACTCCACGGTATTAACCGAAGCATACCCCAGACATTCACTTAACGAATCATCCACCACTAGGAGGATTATGGGAGGTATTCCCATATTCAGGGGCATGAACTCACCAAAATTTTGGGACGACGACGGCAGTGGTGGAGCATGTTGCTTCTTCTTGCGCCGCTGCTGCTTGCTCTTTTGGGAAGAGGCTGGTTGAGACGACGATGCTGAAGTAGTAACCGCAGATTCTGAGGGCTCTAGCTGATTCAGGCATGCAAAGATGATGCCATGGGTGCAGGTGACCATCTTGCGGGCCATCCAGTCATTATAATTCAGGGACCCATGGTCAGAAACCTTCTTCCATTCATCTTCATTGCCGCTACTTCCATCCGATCTCACAAAGACACCAACCACTTGTGCTGGGGCTGGGACCAACCAAACTATATTGTTGTCAATCTGGTCTTAGATCCAGTCCTTGAACAGGTAGCATCGCTTGATGGTGTTCCCCAGGATTCGGTGATAAGTGTAGTAGTTAGGGTGATCAGGGAGATGCACCTCTTCTGGATTCCAACACTCAGGCAGCCGCACAATTCTCTACTCCAAGGCACTGCAGATGTAACAGGGGACCTGAGCATCATCAAACGAGTAGGTATGATTCCTTCTATCTGGAAGGGGCTCTAGGAGGATGACCCTGATGGGGGATGGAGGAGCTTGTCGAGGAGGCAGGACCTAATTATCTCGCCAAGGCGGTGGCGGCGCGTTACACAGATGCGCTTGCCGATTTTGAGGCAGTCGCTGCTGGGCTGGAAGTTGTACCTATGGGGGAGGACCCCTATGGGGCTGCGGAGCTCGCCTCACTAATAGTAACTCTAGCTGCCTAGGGGCCTCTATCTGGGCCACAACAGCGGGCTCAGCTCTGGCATCCCTCCTTGCTGGGATTACAGGAGGCAGTGGGCATGCCTGACTGGCCTGTTGCAGGGGCTTATTTGAGGTGCTGAGCCTTGTCTGAGAAGTACTAGAACCCTTCGGGATAATTCTGAGTGATTAGAGAAGGGAAAAACTATGACTTGATGTTCCCTACACACATTTTCAGTAATTTATCCTGATTTAGTGTCATGTAAAGGGAGTATGTGAGCCCCTTCTACTGGGCGATGAAGTCCGTGACTCGCTCATCGGGACTTTGCTTGCACTTGAAGAGGTCTGCGATGTTCGTCTTCCAGGTTGTGGAACTGAACTGGTATAGGAATTTCCTAAAAAGGTCCTCCCTGCTAGTCACATATCCGACAGGGATCTGGCTGTACCAGACGAATGTCGGACCCTCCAGCGTCTGAAAAAAGCAACAGAGCTTGGCGGCCTCCTGCTGCGCTGTAGTCCGTAACATAGGCTCACACCTTGAGTTGAAGTGGTCCAGGTGCTGTGGCAGGTCTCCTGTCCGGTTAAAGGGGGTGAAAGTGGAGTTCCCAAATCCTGGAGGTCCTGGCATATCATCCACCCATGCTGGGTACAACTTGCTGTCTGGTGAGATCGCCACCTGTCGAGTTTCAAAAGCCTCTAAGCAGGCGATGAGTGCTGCCATCAGATCTTCTGAATGTGGGTTCCTGTCCTAATGGGGATCCCTAACCACAAGCGTGTTTTCGTGCTCTTCAATTCGGTAGACAAGCTCAATATCTCATTGAGTAGCTGGTGGAGCGACCCTTGGGGTGGTGGGAGGAACCCGAGCGGGGTCTCTTGGGTGATCACGCCGCTCAGGGGGGTTTGATGAAACATATCGCGCCCTCTTGCCATGAGCTCCGGACTCTCCTCTATCAGTGAACATAGCATGATTGAGGTTGCCTGGGAGAATCTCGCCGAGGGGTAGTTGTTCCTGCCCCTACTGCCCCAGCCTAGGATCAATGTAGTTGGGTCGCCGCTCTGCAATGCATTCAGCTAGAAGCTCATCGACCAACCTCTTCTGCTCAGTAAGCTGTTGGCGCAGCGTGGCCTTCTCGGGATCTTCCTCTGCCTTCTGCACTGAGGTAGACATGTCAGAGAGCTTGACAGACCCAACATTCTCTTTACCCTTGCCGATATTCAGGCTCATTATTAATGCCTCAGTGGGTGCGGGGAGACCTAGGAGGTTCCTATGATAACGAGTAATCCTCCCTTATGGGTCCAATGGTGGCTTTTCCTCAAGGGGTAAGTCCCCATCAAGAAGTTCCAAACTGTTCCCCTCTCTTGACAGATCGGCCATGTTGACCACCACTGACCTCGAGGGCATGTCCTCAGAGCCGCCCAGTGAGTCAGACTGTCGTCAAATCACTCTGAAGAGAAGTGAAGTGTACTTCCCCCATACACGGACGTGCGCGTGGGGGGTGACCTCCTCGATAACTTTGCGGAGTACTTGAAAAATCTGAACGCATTGTTCTTGGAGGGCCCTATGGTGGGCATGTGATTCGCGGTGTCGGACTGCGGGGAGTGTGGCTAGGTCGACCCGATGACATTGCTTGCCAATATCCTCGAGGTGTGCTTGGATCCCGGGATAATGCACTTGCTGATGGAGAAGACAAGAGTGAGTCACCCAGAGAGTCTGGTGGAAACATTCAAACTCCCCCGGGGTGAGCGATTATGGTGTATCAAAATCTGACCCTGCGACCGGCCAAAACTTCTCGGGGAAGTGGCCTTCTGCGAGGATGGTTGAGAATCTCAATGACTTAGGTTCAGGATCCGACCCGTGATGGCCATACTCATTAACTAGGAGTGTCTGGGGACCTGGAAGTGGCACCGAGGCAGGCCGCTGGGCTGGCCGGTGGAGAATATGGAGAGCAGGTTGATTGGCCGCCAAATCCTAGGTCGTCCTCCAAGGGTTTCAGTGTCCTGGATGCCACATCACAATAGGATGGACCAGCGAACGGGCCTCCTTTCATAGTGTAGGTGCTTTTCGGGGGTGTTCTATGTCGCGGATCGCCATCGACGGCCAAAAAAGGTCTCCGTCGTCTTTGGACGAGGTGGAAGGTGCTTCCAGAGAGGCTGATGGTGACTGCAAGTTCGATCCCTGGGGGTACGCCAAGTCCTCATCCTATTGTACATACCTTTGGAGGGAGGCGGGGATCATATGGATTTCACATTCAGGGAGTACGAGGTTGACCCGCCGTATCCTTATCCTAGACCTTGACTCAGAGGACTGAGGAGAGGGCTCCATCGCCGAGTCGTACTCTCCCTCGGATTATGAGAAATAGAATGGTCTGATTTCTGTCCGGTATTCTCTGTAATTTCTCTTACGGCGATGACGTCCGACCTTCCTGCCCCTGGGTGGCTCCTCGGGGCAAGTCTAATTTCCGTCACGGAGTCCTCTGGCCGCACTGGTGCTGGGGCGGAGAGGATTGAAGGACAGGGTGCAGGGAGCACTAGGGAAAATGTCGAAAGGGACACAGGGAGGACCTCCAGGTGGGTGATTGACCAGTTATACAACGGATCCATACTTTCGGTCCACGACAGGGAAAGTGACTCAGTACCCATTGTAGTGAGCGCTGAAGTGAGCCCCACCCAGAGTGTTGCTGTCGCGGGGAATCCCCTTACCTGTAGCGAGGGTGGCGCCAGGAGAGCCTCCGGGCTAAGGTTGGAAGTAGGGAAGGCCCATACCTTTCAGAACGGTGGCACGGAGTAGGCCTTCACGTTGGATGGAACTACCACGAATTGGTTCATAGTGACCATTGCCTGTGCCGGCGACCAGGAGAGTCGACCAAACCTACCCGTGGGGCGGTCAGGGCCTCGATCCGGATCGGGCATATAACTGCCCCTGCTCAACGTGTGCGGGGGTTTGATGATAGGAGTCAGCAGTGGCTTGGGCCACAGTGGTTGCTGATGTTGATGCCCCCGGGCAGGCATCCTCTTCCGCTCATGCCCGATGCTGGCGTCGGGTCAGATGGGTTGGAGCCGGTGGTGTAGGCACATGGATTGCCTACTCCTCGGCTCGAGGAGCTGGGCGGCGGCGCCAACGCGGCCTGGCGGGGGACCTTGCCGTGAAACCTTGAAGTGGGTCTCCGATTGGGCCAACCCAGGCATCCCCTACCTCTTCGGCGTAGGGGAGGGAGGTGTCAATCCGTTCCAGGGATAATCTCCCAAAACAGTTGAATGTTGGGGTGGGGAGCGGCGACTCCCTACGCGGTCCTCAGGGGCGGCATTGGCGGTGAGGTGCAGCTGCCTCGAGGTCCAAACAGGCCATGTCCCTGGTGGGGATGACCCCATCCTCCTCGTACCTACGCACAAGGTCGTTGATCACCCTTTTTTGGATAATCTCTGATGGGGAGAGGGGGCGTGAGCACCCAATAGTCGTGGCGGTCGGAGCAACTATGGAAGAGGCAGAACCACGTGGGGTAGCCGCGTCAGTACTACCCATGCCCCTGCGCCAGTGGGCAGGTGGCAACCGAGCTCCAGATGCAGCGATCAGATTCCTAAAATCAGGGAGATGAACCCATTAACACTGATAGGAAAAGAAATCAACAACCTGTATCCCAAAGTCATTCCGTCTTCTATGGTCGGTAAGAGGGATCCACACTGACAATGTCACAGAACGGAGTGCTCAATGTCCTGACTTCCCCAACCCCTGGCGGGTTTCATGTTCTAGTGCTGGGTGCCCTGACCTGGTGACATGCTAATCTTATGAAGCCCCAAACGCTACCAGTCTCCATATTTAGGAGATGATATTCATGTCGGGTTCACCATTTCCTGTTTCTGAAGCTTTCCATTGGGGCGCGTGCGCATCCGTCATGCAGAGGACACGCTTCTTGTTTCCACGCATTCCCACTTTCCAAAGGCGGGCGACATCCGTTCCTTATTCAGGGACGTCTACTCCTTGATCGAAACCGGGATGATGGGATGTCTGTTCTTCCTTCTGTGGATTCCTCCTCAGAGCTTATCACCTAGTCTGGGTCTCCCTCATAGATTTAAGACATATTCGTGAATCTCGTCCCAGTTTCATATCTTCATGGACACCAGTTAATTACGTTGCTTCCGTCGATACACTCCAAGGGGTCTGGTCAGGGAAAAAACCTTCAGTTAGGGGAGTGGTCACGCTGAGGCATCTTTGGTGTGTCTTGACTCTGGGGGATTGACATGTCTGTCTTCTGTCCCTTATTATAGGGATTCCCGAGGGCGTGGAAGCCTGAGGCATCCCACATCAAACATGGGGAATTTTATGCCATAGGAATGTATATGAGGTTTTCCTTAGCTTCCCATGTTTAACACGGGGTATGCCACAAGTTTAATGTCCAGCGGAGACAGATCAGACTGATTGGAACACTGAGAGTGGATCAGATAAGAGAACCCCCTTGGAGGGGATGCCGATATTGGGTCCGACACATGGGTGGCTTCCCGAATGCTGTGGAGTAGAATGAGGTGGCATGATCCCACCGGGATGTGGCGGCTTGAGTAAGAATCAGGATGGGTGATGAAGTAAAGGGGCTTAAACCTCGTGGAGGCTTCCTACGTATCTCTGTGGCAGGGAATCAAATTCCATGTAGTTCGGGATGGAATGGGGATTACGCTCTGAGGTGGCCCACAATGGAGGATGTATGGGGCTTACGCTTTGAGGTGGCCCACGATGGTGGATGGATGGGGATTACGCTCTGTGGCGGCCCACAATGGCGGATGGATGGGGCTTACGCTCTGAGGCGTCCCACAATGATGGATGGATGGGGCTTACGCTTTGAGGCGGCCCACAATGGTATATGGACGAGGCTTATGCTCTGAGGAGGTCCGCAATGGCGGATGGATGGGGATTACGCTCTGAGGCGGCCCACAATGGCGGATGGATGGGGCTTACGCTCTGAGGTGGCCCACATTGGAGGATGGATGGGGCTTACACTCTAAGGCAGCCCAAAATGATGGATGGATGGGGCTTACGCTCTGAGGTGGCCCACGATGGTGGATGGATGTGCCTTACGCTCTAAGGCGGCCCACGATGCTAGATGGATTGGGTTTACATTCTGAGGCGACCCATAATGGTGGCTGGATGGGGATTATGCTCTGAGGTGGCCCACGATGGTGGATGGATGGGGTTTACGCTCTGAGGTGGCCCACAATGGTGGATGGATGAGGCTTATGCTCTGAGGCGGCCCATGATGGTGGATGGATGGGGATTATGCTTTGAGGCGGCCCATAATGGTGGATAGATGGGGCTTACGCTCTCAGGCGGCCCACAATGGTGGATGGATGAGGCTTATGCTCTGAGGCGGCATAGAATGGAAGATGGATGGGGCTTACGCTCTGAGGCAGCCCACTATGATGGATGTATGGGGCTTACACTATGAGGTGACCCACAATGGTTAGAGAACCTACGTGAAGATATCGGAATGACCGGGTGGTGGGCTTGAACCTCGTGGAGGATTCCTACGTATCCCCGTGGTAGGGAATCAAAGTCCACGTAGTTTGGGTGGATAGATTAACATAATGCGGGATGGGGGCATTTGGGGCTTACGCTTTGAGGCGGCCCATGGTGGTTGGTGAACCGACATGAAGAGGTCGGAATGACTGGGTGGTTGGATTGAACCTCATGGAGGCTTCCTACGTACCATGCCTTAGCACGGATTAAAGTCCTCGTAGTTAACTACAGGCAAGGGTTAGGGTTGGTGCTCACTCTAAGCTCACGTGAGTCATGCTCAGTGTGAGAAACAAGAGGTTGCAGGGACATGACGATCACATCGCAAAGGGTACGTCCATGAGAAGCGAAGAGGGGCTTACGTGTTGAGCGGCCCAGGGTGTCAGGACTTACTCCAGGATGGAGGCCCGAGGGCGACAAAGCACAGAGGGAGAGGGATTTGGGACCGAAAAAGGAAGTTCCTTGTTCCCTATCGTTCCCTCTGCTGGCCTTGGCGATGGGGAAGTACAGAGGTGCATGGGTGCTACCTTCCGCAAGAAGGACTAGGTGCTTACACCAAGGTGGATGCCTTTCCCCCCGTGGACAAATGTCACCCCAACAAGAAGGATATCATCCCCTGTGAGGGGTGATCCCATCCACGTGGAGACTAGTGGGCGTAAAGAATGCCTAAGCTGGGGGGACCCTGCGTGTGAGGCATGGGGACAGATCACAGTTTAACATCAAGTGTTGAGGACGGGGTGCTTGGAAGTTTAACGTCCCGCAGCTCAGATGACGTGGGCTCGCTCCACACCCCTAAGACTTACATAACCGGCACCCTCTACCCCTTATGGGAGGGAAGGCATCGACAAGTCCATAATGAAGGGGGGTCACAGAGCGAACCATCGAGGGGTCCACGTTAGCATGACTATGCGAAGAAGTAATATTCGTTAGCGTGCCTATGCGAAGAAGCATGAGGCAAAGCAACGCAACGGGAAAGGCCACCCAAGGGACCTTGAGGTTACTTCGTATGAGCCTGGAAGGTTGCACGAGAAAACAATGCATGGTGTGTATGCCTAGTATGTGTGCCCGGGGCATCCAGAAGGAGGACATCAGGTGCCTATGCAGGGAGGCACCCGGGGAGCATCATGGTGAGGGGTCCCGGGGTTTGCGCGCAAAACACCTGGATAGAGCATAATCGGGGCAGAGGGATTACACGTGGCTCGGAGGATCACACACAAGGGATATGAATTGCATGTGAGTGGAAAAGGCCACACCCAAAGGCAAGGCCGCACCCAACGAAAGGGATTGCGCGTAATTGGACCATTTTGCACACACCAGAAGGAATTGCATGCAAGGGAGGAACCCTGAAGGGTTTGAAATTTTGTTTAAGACAGAGGGATTTCCCGCAAAGGTGGATCCCGGGGCGTGGTGGTGTGAAAAGGGTCAGTACCTGAAGGCCATCTTGCGCGCGCAGAAGTCCGATTTCACGCATGAGAGCCGGTTCGAATTCCGCAACCCCGAAATGGAAGGGGTCTTTTCTATTTATAGGCATTGGGCGACGCAGAATCCCGAGCAGCGTGCGAAAACTTATGCACCAGAGACGACATCGTGGAATGTTGACCGCGCGGGTGTGGGCACGCAATTATTGAACGCCTATGCCGGGGACCTTTCACGAATCCTGGACCCCTTTCGCGCGGCCCAATATTTTCGCACACATTCCCCTTTTTTTCATGCAACACTTCCGGGCCCTCCGGACCAGGTCTCCGGGTCCGAATATGACTTCTCTTCATCATTTCGAAACTTTTTTTAGTAATTACAGACTTTTTCACATCTACAGAGACACTTTGGAATGTTTAAATATTATTTTCCTCAAAAATGTTCTTAATGATTATCTTTTCAATATCACTTCATTTTGTGATTGTTAAATTTATATTGAAACAATAACATCATTTTAATAATTTATCAATAATAATTTACCTTAATATCCATATTCTCATATGATGGATATTAGTATTTACCTAAACCGTATACCATTTTTCACACAGTGTTCATTTTTATTGTATTAGATTCATGGAATGAAGCCTTGATAGTATTAGATTCTTGTAATGAATCCTTGAACATATTAGATTCTTGGCATGAAGCCTTGTCAGTAATAGATTCTTGGCATGAAACCTTGAACGTACTAGATTCTTGGCATGAAGCCTTGAAAGTATTATATCCTTGGCATGAAGCCTCAATGGTATGTTATAGATATCCATCATTATGAATTTACTTCATAGATATCATAATTAATATTCATCCATGAGATTTTTCATCAATATATCTATAGATACATTTAATTTTCAGTTCATCTATTAAATGGAATGTGTTTCAATTTCTTACCTTTCCATATTGAATCCGCCTTATCTAGTTATTTGAATGGCACATGTCATCAGTTATTTACCTCTCCATGTTAATTTACTCTTATTGATTAATTATTGATTATAATTTACATACCCTTACTAATAATTTAATCTCACCCTTATTTTTTTTTCATTTTCCCTAGTTATGAAGAATAAATATTTGAATAAGAATTCAAGGAGGCATTTTATATCATTTTATTATGTATCATGTTTGTATTTTCTATTTACTAATGTATTATGAGTATCATATATGTTATATGAATTTATAATAATATTAAACATAATGTTAATTTAGGATTTTATTACTTGTAATCATTCCAGTGTATTAAAATAATGCACCAGCTTTGAGCTTTTGGGGCCGGGGCGTTACAGCACAATTGTAATTTTTTTAAAGAGTAAATCCCATTCATGTATTTTTCATGTCACCAGGACCAAATAGTGTACCAGAATATATTATAGAAGTTATAAGGTTTAAATATATCCATAAAATGAGTTTTTGACAAGTTTTTGGTCATTCCTTCACCTTATATTCTAAGTTTAACCATTAAGTATACTTGTTTTTACCTTAATCATTGTAATTATTTTCAACTATTTTTGTTCATAATTTTGGTTAAAAATTAATTTGATCTTATTATAAATCATAAATTATTTGGATTAAAAATATGAAATACTTTTTCAAAATTCAATCAACATAATTGAAAAAACTTAATTTAAAATTAATCCCCCAGACGGGATGAGAAAGTGAGTTTTTGAAAGATAAAATGTTCAAAAGTTTAAAAAGTTTTTTTATATAGAATCAGTATAAAAATGAATAAAATGACCTAAATTAGATATATATATTTAAAATTCAACTAATTTTACTTTTAAACCAATTATAAATATAATTTATCCTTATAAATAATTTAAATGAAAATCATTTTTTAATTAGAATTTAGTATGCTTCATTATTCATCAAAAAATAAAACTTCTCCAAAATATCCCAAAAATTAACCCCAATATAATTTTAGTATTATAATTTTAAAAATGAAGTTTATTTTTTATATAATTTTTTTAAAATTGGTAAAAACTAATTTTAAATTACGTGTGCAAAGCGCTACTAATCCTTCTTTTAGAAAAAATACAGTTTTAAAAAACATTTCTTTTTATTTTAAATGATACATATTTCTTAATAATAAATAGATAATTAATAAACACGTGTAAACTATATATTTTTATAATTTATTCAATCCTATTCATTCTATACATTCCAACTAATAACCTATTACTATAAAATTAAATAATATTATTAATAGTACACTGTTTTTCGGTAAAACTCAGTCTTGCGTGTAACACAAGCTATCAACGAAAATCATTGTTATGTGTATTGTAAGATATCAAAAAATTAACACTAGTAGAATACTAACCTATACCAACGGTTTGGAACCATTGGTATAGGCCTCCAAACCGTTGGTATAGCCTATACCAACGGTTTGGAGAACCGTTATGAAGTAAGCCGTTGGGATAGGTCTATACCAACGGTTTTCCCAAAACCATTGGTATAGACGTATCCCAACGGTTTTCAAAACCGTTGGTATAAGTAATATGAAAATCTATTCCAACGGTTATAAAACCGTTGGTATATGTATTTCAAAAAAAAACATGTGGTGGGATTTGATCCCACAACCCCCCGTTTATACTTAAACGCCTTAACCACTAACCTAACATAACTTTTATAAACATAACTTCATAAATATATATATGTATTGTCATAATTATTTAAAATTTATATTTATATAATGTTCTCGGGTAGTAGACCTGGAAGAAATCAAAGAATCTATCCCAACGGTTCTCAAAACCGTTGGGATAGGTGATAATTTCCAGGGGGTGGATGCTGGATTTTGGGCTGAGTTTTCCCAACGGTTCTCCCAAACCGTTGGGAAAGGGGGGGGTCTTTCCCAACGGTTCTCCCAAACCGTTGGGAAAGGGGGGGGGGGGGGGGGTCTTTCCCAACGGTTCTCCCAAACCGTTGGGAAAGGGGTGTTTTGAGGGGTCTTTCCCAATGGTTCTCCCAAACCGTTGGGAAGGGGGGGGGGGTCTTTCCCAATGGTTCTCCCAAACCATTGGGAAAGGGGTGTTTTGAGGCCCCTTTCCCAATGGTTCTCCCAAACCGTTGGGAAAGGGGGGGTCTTTCCCAACGGTTCTCCCAAACCGTTGGGAAAGGGGTGTTTTGACCCCCCTTTCCCAACGGTTTGGGAGAACCGTTGGGAAAGGGTGTATATAAGTGTTGGGAAAGATCCGATTTCCAGTAGTGTAAATCAATTATAAAATAAATATATTTTAAATTCTTTTGGTGTTATATTCTCTTCTAAGTTAGGTTTTGTGTGTCACATACGCTGTTGAATACAATGTTATTCTTTTATAATTTTTTGGATGTTTCAAAGGTGCTGTCAAATATATATATATATATATCTTTGTGTGTGTGTGTGTTACCATAAACACACACACACACACATGATTAAGGAAACAAATAACATGAATCAAACCACAACCGATCCTTGGGTTCATAATCCTGATCGTCTGGACATCCTGTGAAAAAGGAATTGAGTTGGATGTTGTACCAATCAAGACATGTATAATTAATTTGATCCTTGAGTATGTGATCCTGGTAGAAAATACCTAGTTAAGACAATGCTGTAAATGTCTATGAGTAAGCTACATCACCATACGGGGATACAAGTCCTAACCCCAGGATCACCTAAACTCACCTCCAATAAATAAGATTAAGGAGTATCAGGTGTCAAATTGATATCCTAAAAATTTGGCATAGGGATGGATGTCATACCACTCTATGAATGTGTAATCTAATCAGACGTCTGATTCCTAGGTCCTGGTCCATAGGAATTCATGACAATGAAACTTGGATAACCTCTAATGGGATGACCCTTAGGTGATATGTAAGGAATTATCTCTAGATCCAAGATATCACTCAGAATACATTCAATAAATTTCTTAACAGGCCACTCATATAAAAGTCTAGTGAGTAACTATAACGGTACCTCCACCTGATTTTAGGGAGTATCCTAGGCATCAAACAAGTAGATTAAGTTAATACTTAGGGATATCATTAGTATCCCACTACATGAGGGAAATATACCCACTTGACATCCTTTAGAATCCCCTAGGTTCTAAAGAGCTAAAAATCCATAGAGATACCTAGTATAAGAGGGGTTATAAGTCACTCTCCTTGATTTACCTTTTCAATTTAAATAAATTTAGGAATCCCAGTGACAATTTGAATTCTAGTAATAATAGAAATAACATTAAATCAATAGGGACCATAAGTCAGATCCCAGGAAGTACAATAGTAATACCAATAATAATGCTTCTTCAAAAGGCTTAGAAACTGGATCCTAGGAAGCACGCCTGGGCAACCTAATAATAATATCTGATCAAAAGGTTCAGAAGATAGATTTGAGGAAGTACATTTGGGAATCCCAATAATAATATCTAATTAAAAGGCTCATAAACCAGATCCTTGGATACATGTATGGAAATACCAATAATAATATCTCATCTCATCGAGCTCATCATCCAAGCACTAGGAAGCAACTCTGGTAATCATAGATGAATTAATAATAACTGAGTGAATTCATAAATAAAAGAGTGAGGGCAGTCTAACTCCTTACCCACCACTAATGCCACTTCCACATGGGCATACATGTTTAGAACAAGTTTTAGGTGACACCTGCAACCATATCCACCCAAACCCATGTCATACTAGCTTAGGTTTATCCAAACATTGGGGCACCCATTGGGTCCCCTAGGTTAGTGCTTAAGAAATGAATCTTACTGAGGATCTTTGAGGTATGCATGAAAAAAAGTCATCCCTCTCAGGGTTCACTAATTCAACATGTATATAAAGGCTTCCCTATTAGGATCCTCCAAAGGGGTAGTCAATTGGAAACATATTACATGGGATACTCTAGGTTATATCATACAAAGAGAAAACTCTTAGGGGTTTCTTGGTCTCACTGATAGTCTCAATTCTATGTAGAAAGACAACATTTAGGGATTGTTAGTAACCCCTAGAATTCATCTGCTAAATTTACCATATATATATATATATTTTAATTTAAATAGATCAGTAGAATGAGTCTAAAAGTGGTAATTACCCTTAGAGGTAATACCAATCATACACATAATACCATAAACAATCATAATTACTTTAGGGAAGCTAGGACATACCACCCACCTTTAGGAAGCTTTAAACAATTGACAAACACTCTGAGCTCTATCTATGCTTACCGATGTTCAAGTACAGCCTCATCAGCTTCCAAGGCCCTAACTAACATTAGAATACACAATCATAGTCTAAAAAATTAATTACAACATTACACAGTTAAATATAAAATAAAATACAAAAGGAATAGTAGGTGATAACTCATTGGATGCCTGTCGATTGATTTAAATTTGAGAAACCATGTGAAAAGGGTACTCATGGTTCCCCAACACCAATCCCGAAAAATTTATAACCAACAACATCAACAAATTTATTAAATTAATTTCATTTAGGCTTTAAAGATTTAGAAATTCACCATTGTGACATACCTTAATGAAACAACATGAGACGAAGTGCATATGGCCTCTCAGGTCACCCTCTTCTTAGGTAGAGTGAAAACCCCAACATCAGTATCCAATTCCACCATGCTAAAGTGGAATCAAGACTAAAATACCCAACTGATGGAACCAACGTTATAGGAATAAGAGAAAGAACATAGTAGAGTCTAACAGAGTTTAAGGCTTACCTCAAGGTTTCCAACACACCTAATGGTGTCCGATTCTAACCAAGAATGGGGAAGAACTCCCATGGAGGAAAAGATAATGAGATTAGCATGTGCATGGGAGCTCCTAGGTGAAAGGAGGAAGAAAAAAGGATTAAAATATTTTAAGGGTTAGGGGGGGGGAAATGGTAATTTGACCATTTTATAAGCTATATGGTTTGTCCATATAGTTTTATAAACCATGCTCCAACTTTGTGGTTGTCACTATCTTGGCCCCTCCATATTGTATGGTTGAATCGCATGGTTTAATATATCTTGAACCAATTGTGTGACATGTTTTAAACAAATTTTAGACCCCTCCCATGATCTGACTTAGCCTTCTTCATGATTTCTCAAATTGTGATCTTGTAAAAAATGGACCGCACATACATGGTTAGCACAAACCATTTGATAACCACGAACCCTGAGTTACACCTTTCCAAAAATCTATTTTCGATCCCTAAACATCCAAGACACTCCTAAAACCTCTAATCCATATTCAAACCCTCAAACCATGTCTAAAAACATTATTCATATGGGGAAAGGGATTGAATCCCCTCTTCTAGTTTTAGGCTAGTTTCACTATGGTCCCTGGACCATGTTGTAGGGGGGTAGAGTGTGGGGCTGAGCCCCCCATGCCTTTTATAGTATAGCTATATCATAGTTCATGTACTATGTTATAACTAGACTCTGCAAGGCTAGTCCATGGAGTAGATCCCTAGGCTATACTGTGGAGGGAGGTAGGAAAGCAGTGTTGTTTCGTGGAGGGAATTAGGATAGCATAATTATTACATGGTAGTTAAAACCATTCCATAGCCCCTACCTACCATTTTATTAAGAAGTGAAATTACATCTCTACCCTAACTTTATTTCTAATGATTTATCATTCTTTATTCCTCCATTGGTTTGACCAACTCCTAGGGTTCACAATTGATCTCCTCAGATATCCCTTCCCTTTATTATGAGGCTCTTTCCCCTCAGATTCTAAGTATATTTGAATGGTAATTACTTTTTCTCCTTCTTTCCTCTTCCCCTCTTCTCCATTTCCACCTTCTCTCGATTTTTCTCTCTTACACAAACATTAAACATAGTTTGGGTTGGGATTATGATTTTAAATGATTTGGATTTGGGTGTTTAGGGGTTCATGAGAGCTTCTCCTTTCTCGACTATGTGTTCTCCACTAAAGGTGACATGTTTCAGTTGTGTTTCCACTTGTACAAGGTAGGTGTTTCTTTGAAATTACCTTATAACGCATGTTATAAAATGTTTGAATCTTTTTAAATGGGTTTTTTTGAATTATGACTATATTTAATACTCTATAGGGGTTTATAGTGATTTCTAAATGGTTTTAACACTTGGCAAGGACTTATATCATTCCAAGTGTTTGTGAAAATTCCTAAGTGGATCTTTTCAAATAATACAAGTGTTTCTAAAGGGTGTTTTACAAAAATATTATTTTAAAATGAAATGCATGATTTTTTAAAGAATTTTTTTATAAAATTAAGGGATTTTCCCTCATTTTAAAATATTTTGAGACTTGGGGTTTTGGAGATGTAAATATTTGTTAAAAATGAAATTGAGGAAAATGGTTAGTTTCCAAATGAATTTTAATGAGTGTTTTGAAATTTTTTTTCAAGGAATATCTTGAAATGAAATTTCAAAATTTATGAAATGTATTATCATCCCAATATTCTTTTGAAATTCAAATTAGAAATTTTAATTTTTTTTCTTAAACAAGTGATACACTCAATTGAGCCACATGTTATTGTTATATATGCTATGGCTTGTACTCCTTATATAATATTTTATATTAATGTATATTTGTGTGCTTATTATGAATGAATGTGAAAGGGGATATTTTGTGTGAGGGGATTGGAGGTGATATGAGGTTGTTTTTAAATTATATGTATTGGTTTCATGTGATTGTTTATTTTTTTCTCACCCCCATTTGATATGTAACAGGAGACCTTGGTGCTTAAATAGAGGCATAGATAATTGAAACCCTTAATGTGGATTGTTATATTTATAAGGGGTCATGGACCATGAAGTTAAGAACCTCTAGGATGAAATGTTACCATGGTTGTAACAGCCCGAGATTTTATGAGAAATATTATTTTTAATTACTTTGATGTCTTGTGTTGTACTCAACGCCAAGATTAGCTTGTACTATACGCAACACTGTATTAGCTTGCAGTATACGCAACACTATTCTTGGCTAGTGTTACACACTATTTGAAGTTCGTTTTGTGAAAATTATTCTACGCAACATTAAGTATAGATTTTGTTTAATGTATAAATGAAATAAGTTTTGATTATGTTATATGCAACACCAAATGGAGATTTCACTACACGTAGCCCTGACTTGTCTTGCATTACACGCAATCAAGACCTTCTTCGATAGCGTGTGTAGTACACAATACCAAGTTTCACTAAACGAGATATTATTATAATATTATTATGAACTAGCCGTTATGAATAGTAATACCCTATTTTGGAAATTTTATCTTTAAAAATGTATTTCATTTTTGGATTTGGAATATCGAAATTAGCTTAGGGTGAAATTTTTGTATTTTTCTGAAAACTTTCAATTTTTGATGAATAGTGAAAACACTGGGTTACTATTTAAAAACCAACTTTTTATTTAAATAATTATTTATTTTATTTAAATTTATTTTAGGTAAAAATTGATACATAATACCAATATAAGTTCAATGTAATTCATTGGAGTCATTTTATAATAATTTTAGATATATAAAAATTTTATTGAACTTTTCACCGTCTTTTACCCACCTCCTAGGAGAATTTGCAAATTTAAATAAAACTTAATTTTACCACTTCTGTGAATGGAATTTTAAAACTCCGAGAGACACGGTTGATGTTATTAAGTAAAATGTGATTTAATGAGATAAAAATAATTTTTTTGTGAATAGTAACTTTTTACTTTTATTTACCACGGTTAAAAGTAAATAGGGTAATTAAGGGTAAAAATGATATTATTATTACCCTAACACATGTCCTAATTCTATTTGATAAGTTTAATTCGAACAAAAACAACATTTGGAATAAAATATGACCATTTAGGCCCACTTGGATTAGATTAGGACATTTATTATTAATTTATTTAAAGAAGGGTTAAAATAGATAAAATCAATGTTTAATAACTAAATCATTTTTAATATAGGGTTATACATAAGATAAATTCGACTATAAATTTTCATTATAAAGATAAAAATATTTCCTACATAATTGTGTTTTAATTATAATTTTTAGACATTAAATAATTTAATTTATTTATGACACAATGATGATGCAGTAATTATCTTATTAATGAAATATTGACAAAATTGATGTTATAAATACCCAAATAAATGTAATTTGAGAATTTTTATGAATTAAAATAATTTTATAGGTTAATATTACATGTTAGTATTGATTTAGTAAACTTTTTTCTAACTAATAATTCTTTTAGGATTTTCACAAAAATCAATTACCAAATAGAGTCAAAATTGACATAAAATATGTTTTAAAACAAATATTATATTATTAATTGTTATTTTATTTCTAAAAATATAAGGTTCAGACAAATGACTTATATAAGGTTATATATATTAATAATAAACAACTTGGGGTTCGTTTGTCTTGTTATAGTAAGTTTATTAACCTTATAGTCTAAGAAAATAAGAAGACACGATAAAATAAAAATTATTTAACTTAAAGTTAAATCTAAATGATAAGGTTAAAATAGTAACCTAAACATGTCCAAATTATATTTTATTAGAGGCGTACGACCCATCCCCACCTTATCTTAGAAATAAATCAATTTTTAGCTATTAAAAACCGAATATGACTTTATAATAAAATAATATTTTGAGTTTTTCCAAAGGTGCCTCTCTCCTCCCTTATAAAAGGACACCTCTTCCCTCTCTTCCTCACACCACTTTGAGCCTTCAATCTCGTCCAACCCCTGAAAATTTCTCTTCTCCACTTCCCTAGAAACATCCTAGAGGTTCTGGTCTTCTTCAAAGACCAATCTTAGTGCCCTAAGAGGAGGTTTCAAAAAGGCGTGTCGAAAGAAGAGGTAATATCCGTTACCGATTCTTTCAACTTTATTTCTTCTTCTACTTCTTCTTCTTTAGTTGTTTCATTATAAAGTAATAACATAAGTATCAATCATATACTGATATGTTATTATAAGTATGAAACAACCCTATTTCACCATCTATCCATCCTACGGAAAACGAAATCACCGTGCGTGCGTACGTACGGAATACCGTCTCCACGCCGTGGTGTAATCTGTTTTCGATCACCACCTTACTTGGATGGGTATAATGGTGTACATAAATAAATAAATATGATTATTGAAAATTTATATTGATTATGAAATATTATAAATACACTTCAATGCAATTCCATGATCATGGGAATGATATCATCGCTCGTGCGTACGTACGGACTACCGTCTCCACGACGCGATGAGATTCATTTTCCATGTTAACCATTCATGAATGATTATAAAGTATATATAATAAGTAATCATGAAATATATGAAATAATAATGATAATGGATTTATGTATATATATATGTATGTCATCTACTTAATTCCATTCAATTCAATAAGGAAACAAAAACAGCGTTCATACGTACGTACGGCCTACCGTCTCCATGAACGGTGTATTTCATTCCATTTATCGATCTATCATACATATATATGTATATGCTGAATATATATTATATATAAATCATGTTTTAAATTATATAATTAAGTAAATCAGGATATAAGTAATAATATCAAGAAAAACAAGTCCAATCATTTACGATAAATGAAACGATTTTACCCAAAACGCACTTTAACATGGAATTTACAAAAGAACGGGTAATATAAAGTCATAAGTGAACCATATATGATATAATAACAATGAATATGATTCTAAATATGTAAATGACATTATTTAAATCATTATACAGGAGGTTCAGATCCATACGAATCATATCGGACCTAAGGTAAGGGATAATTTTGCAAATCTCATTTTTATCCGAGATTGCTTATTCGTAAGTATTTACTGGGGTTATTTCTATCATCCATGTCCATGTTTTATAAAAGTGTTTTCATTTATGTTTAATGTACTTTTTAACCATCTTTGACTTTTACTACATGGTATGTAAGGAATCCCTTTTTTACCATATGAGGTACTTTTTGACTTTTCCGACAAAAGTACGAGAAGAATGTTATTTTAAACTTATATGGCGTGAACGGATTTTTATGGTTTCATAATGCCTCATTTTCATGAATATTAATCTACATTATTTTATGAATATTTTCAACAAAATACTTTTATTTTAAAAGTGCATGTCATTTTTTGAAAAGAAAACGATTTTGATGAAGGAAGGATATTTTCCTCAAGAATTCATTTCAAATGTTTTATCAAAACCATTTTCCATCTAAGATGACATTATTTCATATGTGTATGTTTTAAGTTTAATGTATCTATGATTTATATGGTTCACTTTTCTTATGATGAAATGTCCATTTGTTTTATATGGGTTATGAAATGATGGGATGATGTTTATGAAACCCATTTTATTCTTTGGGTTATGATGAATGTTTTAAGTTTATTTTGTGGAACAATTAAGAATGATTTCATTATGAGATGGTTGGGACCTATATATCCCTCAAATGCATTGGGTAAATATTTATATCTCATGATATAGACATGTCTGGAATGGTAAGTTAATCTGGTTCAGTGTTACAGGATTGAAATGAGGAGTGAACTCGATTCAGAAAGGGACTTTATACACTAAGATAGTCTTGGAAGCAATGCCTTGGCTACTATGGAAATCATAACATGTGCTGAATGGTTTCCACAATTACATGTTTTATTACCATTATATTTTTTCATGGTTTATGTTCCATTATGATATATGCCTTACGTACTTCCAAGATTTATGTCTTTGCTCAAGATTTTAATGTTTAAATTTCATGTTCAAGTTTTTGCTTTCAAATGTTTATGGATTGTTTTATGTTATCTATGTTTTCCCTTACTGATAATTTGAGATCACCCTTTTTATGTTTTATTTTCCCCAGGAAATAAATAAAGGTTATAGGTAAGGAATCAAAAAGGGGAAGATCGTTATGGGAGTTGTTGAAGATCTTTCAATAGGATTAGAAGATTATATTCTGAGTTTCCAAAGACATGAAACTATTACAGTCCTTGTGTGTATGTTTTCGTTATGTATTAATTATTCCACAAAAGTAATTTATTGTCCATGTACGTCATGCTTCGGGTCTCTATACTTGGTATCAGAGGAAAGGTTTAGTCAACCTTTGGAAACTAGGATGCGAGAACTTTAGTGAGATCCCTAGAGATATTTCTAAGGTTTGTCTAGGGATGTCCCTAAGGTTAAGTATAAGTATAGGTTATAATCCTAGAATTACGGTAATGATCATAGAATTAAACCTAAAATGTTAGATATTGAAGGTACTCCCCCTTTATTATGTTGTTTTCCCTAGCATGATTTTTTCCTCTCACACTATTCTTTTTGGGTTTTAGACGATGGCTAGAACTCGAAGGAACCGTGTTGATCAATGTAGTGGACAATGCAATGATTGTCCTCCTGAACAAACCAATGTTATGGGAGATGGAGTGAAAACTATTATTTCTATACTTACAAAAGCTATGAATCATTCTGGACTTCCAAATAAGCAGAGAAGGGAATAATATTCTATTGAGTCCTTCATGAGGAAACGTCCACCTTCTTTCAGTGGGTCTTCCGATCCACTTGTTGCTGAACAATGGATCGGTACCACTGAAAAGATATTTTCAGTTCTTCAATGTTATGAACATGATAAAGTCATCTTAGTAGTATATCGTTTGGAAGGTGAAGCTGATCAATGGTGGAATATTATCAAGAATATGAGGCCAAGAGATGAAATTGAGTCCATGGAATGTGATGAGTTCAAGAACTTATTTTTCAATAAGTACTTCCCTCATATTCTTCGAAAAAAGATGGAGAATGAGTTTCTTGAACTAAAGCAAAAGGATGATGAATCTTTTGGTATATACAAAGTGAATTTTAAAAGGCTTGAAAGGTATGCATCTGGCTTTATCATCCAACCTGAAAGTAAATTTGATCGATTCTTCAGTGGCTTAAAACCAAACCTTCGAAGGGAATTAGCTATAAGATACTTCAGTAGCTATGAATAAATTGTGCATTGTACTATTAAGTTAGAACTAGAAGTTGGTGTAACATATCCATATCATGGTTTTGACAAGAAATAAAATATGAAGTTCAAGGAGAAATCTCAGAACAATGGTGAAAAGAAGATGAATTATTCTTTATGCTCAAAGTGTGGAAATAAGCATGGTGGAGATTGCCTAAAAGGTACTAGAAAATTATTTAAGTGGGTAAAAGAAGGTCATCAAGCAGATGATTGTCTAATTAATGGGAAAAAAGTTGCTAATGATGTGAATAGAGAAAATACTACAAAGAACTCTCCACCAACGCTTCAATGCTTCAAGTGAAAGGAAATGAGGCATTATGCTAATAACTTCCCTAATCCACGGGTTAATGATGATCAACGTGAGCAACCTCTTAAATCAAAGGATAAAGGGAAGTCTCATGTGATCACTATTTTTGATGTTAAGTATGAAAATGATGTTGTGTAATGATTAAGTGTTTATGTAATGGGATTTCAAAATAGTATCATGGAATCTAATTTATGGTATTGGGGAATTTTGGAATATCTATCTATTGGTTTTCAATTATTATATGGTACTGGTAACCATGAAAAAGTTATTGAAATATTTTTGGAAAGCAGATGAAATGCGCATATGGAAGGGATAAGGAGAAAATAATATGATAGTAATCATGATCTCATGACTAAAATAAGGAAAAAGTGATATCATGGTTTGAGTATATAGAAATTTTGGGATTTTGGTATGTGGAAAGAGTTAACTTTTGACAGCATTCATGTTTTCACTAAGGTTAAATGGGTATTAATTTTTCAAGAGAATACATGATTAAGGTATTCACATGATTGGAATGTGATCAACAAGATATATCAGGGATAAATGATGGTATTCACATGCTCGGTAGATGACATTTCTAGTAATTGTTTTCTTTATACTATAAGCTTGGACAGAACTATTTTGGATAAGCCTAAATATTTGAAATGGATTATGTTGAACATAAGTTAGTTTAAGGCTAGAACTGTTTTTGATATTATCTATGGAATGTCATAATGATGTAATTTTACAAAAAGGAAAACCTGCAGGACGGGCAACAACCTGTCGTGTCGGAGAAGGCTGTGGGAATCGAACCCACAACCGAAGTGAGAATGGCCTTTATCACATACCACTGGCCTACAAGAAGTACCTGGTTAGTAGAAACTAGTTTTATTTTATTAAGCGGTATGATAGATGAAGTATAAGTCCATGTTTGGAATCATATCTGATTATCCTCACCATACATGGAATTATGTATTCGATATCTTTTTCTAACCTTTTATTTGAGATAGATGGAATGACCCATAATTCTATCACATGATCTATTAGCACTTCACGAATAAAAAATTCAACATCATTTCTTTAAGAGATGAAGTGGAAATTGTTCAAAGCACGGACAACAGTGAGATTGTACCAAAATCAAGCAAGTATTTCTTCTAATTCAAAATTTTCAACTTTAGGGAAATGATATTAAAAACCAAAAATGTTTTCCTAGTGCTATTATATCCGACGAATCAGATGGTACCTTAGATCATCACAAATATATGGCTTTGTGGTTGTTGGATATTTCATAGCCATGTTCTCTACCACTCTCTCTCAGAACATGATGGTTATATTTCTCTTCTATATCAATATTTTTACCTATGTTCTCCTATGTGGAAACCCAGTGATGAGTTATTCTGGGTAACCGTTACATTTCTAACTTTCCTTTTTAAAATGAAGTTTTAGTATTATTTTTTTTACGATGTGGGTTTCTATGAAAGAAACTTTCAAGTAGTAAACCATTTACAACCCCGACGAATTTCGAGGGAGAAATTCATTTTAAGGGGGGAAATGTAACAACCTGAGATTTTATGAGAAATATTATTTTTAATTACTTTGATGTCTTGTGTTGTACGCTACACCAATATTAGATTGTACTATACGCAATACCGTATTAGCTTGCAGTATACGCAACACTATTCTTGGCTAGTGTTACACACTATTTGAAGTTCGTTTTGTGGAAATTATTCTACGCAACATTAAGTATAGATTTTGTTTAATGTATAAATGAAATAAGTTTTGATTATGTTATACGCAACACCAAATGGATATTTCACTACACGCATCCCTGACTTGGCTTGCATTACACGCAATCAAGACCTTCTTCGATAGCGTGTGTAGTACGCAATACCAAGTTTCACTAAACGAGATATTATTATAATATTATTATGAACTAGTCGTTATGAATAGTAATACCCACTTTTTTGAAATTTTATCTTTCAAAATGGACTTCATTTTTGGATTCGGAATATCAAAATTAGCTTAGGGTGAAATTTTGGTATTTTTCTGAAAACTTTCAATTTTTGATGAATAGTGAAAACACTGGGTTACTATTTAAAAACCGACTTCTTATTTAAATAATTATTTATTTTATTTAAATTTATTTTAGGTAAAAATTGATACATAATACCAATATAAGTTCAATGTAATTCATTGGAGTAATTTTATAATAATTTTAGATATATAAAAACTTTATTGAACTTTTCACCGTCTTTTACCCACCTCCTAGGAGAATTTGCAAATTTTCATAAAACTTAATTTTACCGCTTATGTGAATGAAATTTCAAAAATCCAAGAGACATGGTTGATTTTAGTAAGTAAAATGTGGTTCAATGAGATAAAAATAATTTTTGGTGAATAGTAATTTTTTACTTTTATTTACCACGGTTAAAAGTAAATAGGGTAATTAAGGGTAAAAATGATATTATTATTACCATAACACATGTACTAATTCTATTGGATAAGTTTAATTCGACCAAAAACTTCCTTAGGAATAAAATATGACCATTTAGGCACGCTTGGATTAGATTAGGACATTTATTATTAATTTATTTAAAGAAGGGTTAAAATAGTTAAAATCAAAGTTTAATAACTAAATCATTTTTAATATAGGGTTATACATAAGATAAATTCGACTATAAATATTAATTAGAAATCTAAAAAGATTTAATACATAATGGTGTTTTATTTATAATTTTTAGACATTAAATAATTTAATTTATTTATGACACAATGATGATGCAGTAATTATCTTATTAATGAAATATTGACATAATTGATGTTATAAATACCCAAATAAATGTAATTTGAGACTTTTTATGAATTGCACTAATTTTATAGGTTAATATGACATGTTATTATTGATTTAGTTAACTTTTATCGAACTAATAATTCTGTTAGGAGTTTCAAAAAAATCAATTACCAAATAGTGTCAAAATTGACATAAAATAGTTTTTAAAACAAATATTATATTATTAATTGTTATTTTATTCCTAAAAATATTAGGTTAGGCCAAAAGACTTAGATAAGGTTATATATATTAATAATAAACAACTTGGGGTTCTTTTGTCTTGTTAAAGTAAGTTTATTAACCTTATAGTGTAAGAAAACAAGAAGACACGGTAAAAGAAAAATTATTTAACTTTACGTTAAATTTAAATGATAAAGTTAAAATAGTAACCTAAAATTGTCCAAATTCTATTGTATGAGAGGATTTAGACCCATCCCCACATTATATTTGAAATAAATCAATTTTGAGCTATTAAAAAACCGAATATGACTTTATAATAAAATAATATTTTGAGTTTTTCCAAAGGTCCCCCTCTCCTCCCTTATAAAAGGACACCTCCTCCCTCTCTTCCTCACACCACTTTGAGCCTTCAATCTCGGAAAAACCCTGACAATTTATCTTCTCCAATTCCCTAGAAACATCCTAGAGGTTCTGGTCTTCTTCAAATACCAATCTTAGTGCCCTAAGAGGAGGTTTCAAAAAGGCGTGTCGGAAGAAGAGGTAATACCCATTACCGATTCTTTCAACTTTATTTATTCTTATACTTATTCTTCTTTAGTTGTTTCATTGTGAAGTAATAACATAAGTATCACTCATATACTGATATTTTATTATAAGTATGAAACAACCCTATTTCACCATCTATCCATCCTACGGAAAACAAAATCACCGCGCGTGCGTACGTACGGAATACCGTCTCCACGCCGCGGTGTAATCTGTTTTCGACCACCACCTTACTTGGATGGGTATAATGGTGTAAATAAATAACTATATATGATTATTGAAAAGTTATATTGATTCTGAAATATTATACATACACTTCAATGCAATTCCACGATCATGGGAATGATATCGTCGCTCGTGCGTACGTACGGACTACCGTCTCCACGACGCGATGAGATTCATTTTCTATGTTAACCATTCATGAATGATTATAAAGTATATATAATAACTAATCATGAAATATATGAAATAATAATGATACTGGATTTATTTATATATATATGTATGTCATCTACTTAATTCCATTCAATTTAATAAGTAAACAAAATCAGCGTTCATACGTACGTACGGCCTACCGTCTCCATGAACGGTGTATTTCATTCCATTTATCAATATATAATATATATATGTATATTCTGAATATATATTACATATAAATCATGTTTTTAAATTCTTGAATTAAGTAAATCAGGATATAAGTAATAATATCAAGAACAACAAGTCCAAACATGTACGATAAATGAAACGATTTTACCCAAAACACACTTTAACATGAAATTTAAAAAAGAACGGGTAATATAAAGTCATAAGTGAACCATATATGATATAATAACAATGAATATGATTCTGTAATAAGTAAATGACATTATTTAAATCATTATATAGGAGGTTCGGATCCATAGGAAGCATATCGGACCTAAGGTAAGGGATAATTTTTCAAATCTCATTTTTATCCGAGATTGCTTATTCATAAGTATTTACTGTGGTTATTTCTATCATCCATGTCCATGTTTTATAAAAATGTTTTCATGTATGTTTAAAGTCCTTTTTAACCATCTTTAACTGTTACTACATGGTATGTAAGGAATCTTTTTTTACCATACGAGGTACTTTTTGACTTTTCCGACAAAAGTACGAGGAGACTATTATTTTTAACTTATATGGCATGAATGGATTTTTATGGTTTCATAACGCCTAATTTTCATGAAGCTTACTCTACATGATTTTTTGAATATTTTAAAAAAATACTTTTATTTTAAAAGTGCATGGCATTTTTTTAAAAGAAAATGATTTTGACGAAGAAAGGATATTTTCCTCAAGAATTCATTTCAAATTTTTTATCAAAACCATTTTCCATATAAGATGACATTATTTAATATGTGTATGTTTTAAGTTTAATGTATCTATGATTTAAATGGTTCAATTTTCTTATGATGAAATGTCCATTTTTTTATATGGATTATGAAATTATGGGATGATTTTTATGAAACCCATTTTATTCTTTGGGTTATGATGAATGTTTTAAGTTTATTTTTTGGCACATGTAAGAATGATTTCATTATGTGATGGGTGGGACCTATATCTCCCTCCAATGCATTGGGTAAAGATTTATATCTCATGATATATACATGGCTAGAATGGTAAGTTAATCCGGTTCAGTGTTACAGGACTGAAATGAGGAGTGAACTCGATTCAGAAAGGGACTTTGTCCACTAAGATGGTCTTGGAAGCAATTCCTTGGCTACTATGGAAATCATAACATGTGCTGAATGGTTTCCACAATTACATGTTTTATTCCCATTATATTTTATCATGTTTTATTTTCCATTATGATATATGCCTTACGTACTTCGTCGATTTATGTCTTTGCTCAATATTTTGATGTTTAAATTTCATGTTCAAGTTTTTGCTTTCAAATGTTTATGGATTGTTTTATGTTATCTATGTTTTCCCTTACTGAGCATTTGAGCTCACCCTTTTTATGTTTTATTTTCCCTATGAAAAAAAGAAAGGTTTACGTAAGGAAACAAAAAGGGGAAGATAATTATGGGAGTTGTTGAAGATATTTCAATAGGATTAGAAGATTATATTCTGAGTTTCCAAAGACACTAAACTATTACGGTCCTTGTGTGTCTGTTTTTGTTTTGTATTAAGTATTCCGCAAAAGTAATGTATTGTCCATGTACGTCAAGCTTCGGGTCTCTACAATGGTAGCTTCATAATCCTATAATTATTATAGTACCCGACTAGCTTGATAGGTCTACCAAGATGAAAAAGTTCTTTAGTTTTGGCATAAAGATCATTTATCCAATCAGGATTATGATTCTTAGGGCCTAGGATTTTTCCTATTATTCTTCGGTACTTCTTAGTATGTTTTAGTGTATCCCATTATATACTTTTTTATATCCATTAGTTCTCAATTTTTTTCCACCTATGATTGGTTGAGTTTATATATGTTATGTGTTCTTGATACCATGGTTCCGGTTTTCAATTATATTTCACCTTGAGTATGTTTTGGGTTTAATTTTTAATTGGTTTCTAAAATGGTTGGGAAAGTTTGGTTTAAAAAGAAATGATTGTGTATTTCTTAAATGGGGTTTTAAGAAAATATTTTTAAATGAGGTTAATTATGTAAATTATATTTTTATTAAATATTTTGGAAATTGGGGATAAAATATGAACTTGATTTGTTTTAATGGGTTTTAGGGTCCTCTTTCCACAGTTTTAAGAAGGTTTAATTAAAGCATTTAGCCACTAATTTTTTATTTAAAAGGCGTGACTATTTTAAAAGTGTGATTTTATCTTTTTTACTTGGTTCTTTTTATACACACATGTCAAAACCTATTTGTTTACATTATGTTCAAACTAGTATTTTATGAATTATATTATGAAGGGAATTCCATATAATCCTTGGTGATATCATACCGAGAAATTATTATTAACACTATTAATATTCACATATGAATAGGTGTGTGAGAAACTATTATATGTCTCTTTCAGGTGATAAATTTTGTTTCAGTTATTAATTTTTTCATTACTCTATAGATGGTTGAGTATATATGGTTAGTGACCATGGGTCACTAGTGGTGATGTTAGCGTAGTTTAGGTTTCATTTCTTCATTTCTTCTACGATATTGCATCAGACAATATAGCCTTGGATATTTGTTTGTATCCGATTACATTATACTTTATTTAGTTATATATTTTGGATTTATGTTTAGTTATTATACCTTGTTTGGATGTTTTTTATTTATTTTCTTATTTCATATGCATGGATGTTGAATTCCTGGATAGATTATACCAAATTATTGGTAGTTTATGCTATTGGTTTGTTATTATTATCAAGGGCTAAATAATTCTCATTAGTACATTATTGATACCCAAGCACTGGTTTCTATCTCAAGGGGATTGGGATTTACCTTTGAGCCTTGTGATGGATCAGGTTGAGTGATGGGTTGGGTTAGCATGGACTGATTTATTATAAGAATCTTTACCTTAAAGACTATGGTGGTGATATGAAAGTTAAAGAGGTCGACTAGATCAGATACTTCATGAATTTTTACTCTAAAGGGATCCCTTGGCTACTTCTGATAAATGACAATAGATGATCTATAAACTTAAATATTTATAGACTTATCAGTATTCTGAGAATTCGTAGTCTATTATGTTATTTAACCATCTAAGATTGCAGTTGAGATGACTAAGACTTCCTTATATCCCTAAGTCTTATAGTGGTAGAATATATTTGGATCCTTTCTTGTCTTCCTCTTGGTTACTCTCTCATACTAGGTGTTTGGAGAAATATTATTTGATATTATTTCCTTTATGGATTTATGGGGTCATATTGAGCATGTTTATATACACCCCTGAATGGTCTTTGTGACCACACATATTGGTTTTTTCAAGATGATTCACAATGCATATATGGCCTTGGTGGACATAGATTTGTCACATCTTGTTCAGAGCTAACTCCTAGAGACACTTGGAAATGCATAGTGTAACATGGTAGTTCATAATATTGGAGTGAATGTTATGGTGTGAGATTGATCTAGGAGTTCATATAGCAAGGAGAATATTTCTATATTTTTCTTTCCATTAGATTCTAAGGCTTATCAGATGTACAACTCCTTTGGTATTTTCCCATGTAGTGTTATAATGTTATCTGATGTCTCATTCAAGTGTTTTATATATTTTAATTTTTTATATATACTATTTATGTTTTTTGGTTATTTTATGCATTAGAAAAATGTGTATATTATAGGATATTTTCGGCTAAATCCTTCTATACTATGTGATATTCCCACTTAGTGCTACTCACTGACCCTTAACCAATTGGAGTTATTACATCCCAGACATGGATGTCACTGAATAGTTCTCAAGCCTAGTTGGCCACATGGCCTCAAGCGCGTCTCCCTGAATTCTACAGGCTCCTGGCTAGAAGAGAGGGCCTGAGGTGTGTCTATGGGGATACTATTCCCTCATTACAAAAGCGTAGCACAATTGAATATCAATAAAATTCAATAATATAAGAAAATATAATTACCAAACAAATGATAAATAAATGAGACATAAATATACGAACAATTCCTGAAGTAATCTCATATTCATATGATAATGATATATATCACACCTCTATAAAGAATCAAAAACATGTAGACAACAATACAATACAATACATGTATCAAAACCCCAAAATACTAAAATGTGATATCTCTGAATAGAATCACGGGCCTCATCTCAGTCTTGTACTCCCCTGATTCTAAGCATGGAATAAAATCCAACATCAAACTATGTTAACTTTCCCAAATCCCAAATTGTATCCATAAAGTCTTTTCGAGTGCCCAATGGTTGGCTAAATAGAGTTTGAGATACAATCCCACTAGGTAACCACCCAAAGTTCTATAGAAAATCCTAGCTGGGCAATATAACAAGCTAAAATAGAGTGCAAAGTAAAATAGGTAAGAAGTAAGAAAGTAAAAATATTTTGGCATATAACATATGAAACCAGTAATACTGAATAATCTCTCAAGGCTCCCTACAAGAAAGTGTCAAGCTCCTATAACATGGAAACTATTAATTAAAATAAAGTAAACACCATGACCTCATCGTATACACAAATTCTCATATAACCCATGACCTTGCCACACAACCTGAAATACCATAACAACCATATCCAAGTCGTATAATAATACATTTCAAATTTCCCATGGCCATTCCATATAATCAATAATATCAAACCCCTCAGGGTTGGATGCACAATATACTGAACTAAGGCATCCTCGTCGAGTCCCATGAGCATCTTGATAGGATCTCGGTAACGACACTAGTGGAGTCCAAGAATTATTTCAACAGAGCATGTCCAAATTGATTCTAGCAAGATGGATCCAAGGGGTATAAATTCCCTTGGAATCCCATAGAATCAAAATACAAGGAGCATATAGGTCAAATGAATCTTCTACTATAAAACAAGTTTCATGTGTGAAGTGACCATGGAATCGAAATGGAATGAAGACCCTTAGTATAACAACCAAGGAATACAATACCATTTCAAATACATATCATCCCATTAATCATTTACCAATATTCAAATCCCATGAGTGTACCCACTCACATCAAAATTCACCTTCAGGTTCCATTCCATGAGTTTACCCACTCATTCAAAATTTCCATATAAGCTATTTAATAAATTCAAGAATATCATACCATATCAACACATGGAAAATGATGCAATACATCTCTTAATTCATCAAATAGGTCAATTAATTTATTAATAGGCCTCCTATAACTAGGAAAGAATAAAACAAAACCCTTAGGTGATTTAAAAAATGGAAAAGGAAAATGGAACAACCCATGGGTGGACTTTGTTGGGTAAAAAACATTCAAATAAGCTTAATGAAACTAAATAGAATCCCTAAAAGGTTCCATTACATTCAATTCAATTATTTTGTTCAATATTAGGGCCGCTCCGGATAGTCCATCGGGTGGAACAATGTAAAATAGCTCTATAAAGCACCAAACCAAATGGGAAAAGTATATACCACCTAACGTAGGTTGGTAGTAGAGTGATCATATAGTATCAACTCTTGATTCAACTCAAATTGGGTGAAAAATGAAGAACAAATGAAGAACCTAAAATTAGGGCATATTATCTTTCACCTAAATAGCGTAATCGATACCAAGAAGAACAAAGAACATCTAAAAAGGAATTGAGTACTCACCAATATGGATCCAAAACGACAATCGGTGTTCGAATCCAAGATTAGATGGAGGAATGGTGTAAAATACTAGAATTTGGATCAAAATGAAGCTCCAAATGTGCTATTTTCCATTGAAGGAGTAAATGAGAAAACATGTTTAGGTTTAAATAAATTTTAAGGTAAAAATAAAAATTTCCCTAAAATATCTAGGTTGCACAGTTTGGATGTATGTTTAGATAAACTATGTGTCAAATGAGAACCCAATACTATATTAAGGGGCACCTTTCATGGTTTTCATGCATGTTTTTTCCAACCATGCACAAACTGTGTCTCATCCCACTATCAAATCATGCAGCCTATAGGAATCCACTATCCATACTTTCATGGTTATAAGTAACCATACTGTCTAACCCACACCGTTTCTACTAACTAAGTGACATGCCTGTTTCACCCCAAAAGTTGCATTCCAGCCTCTGAATAAGCCACAGACACCCCTGAAACACCCTTTATTTAATTGTGTATTCACATTAGGCTATATAAAAGCATTTATATTGAAAAAATGATCTGTACCTTGTATAAAAACTCAGGTTCTTAAATTCTTCCCCCTTAAAGCTATTCATCCCTGAATTTCCCTCTTATGGGTGGTCAAGATTTGTTTGAGAACAACTCCAGTCACTGAGCATGTATGTCGACATCCCGTTCCAAATTATTGTCCTATAAACAACCGTGCTTCCATAACACCCTTACTAGAGGAAATAACTGTCCTTGTGGAACCTTCATGCTCTTATCAATGATAAAAATTAGATGTTCATCAAAGAATGAATATTCATGTAACTCAACCTCCTTATGATAAAAATCATGAGACAATTCTGAATGACAATGAAGCAGATGAGATACATGGAAGATGTCATGCATGGCTTGGTACCTATGAGGTAACTACAACCAATAGGCTACCAGCCCAAATCTACCCATAATCTTGAATGACCCATCGTATCGTGTTGAATGATTACCCTATCTCCTAATCCATCTGTGCCCCAACCTTATTGAAACACATAAAAATACCTGATACCAACCTTGAACTCTAGAGGCTGTCTGTGGCGATCAACATAAGATTTATTTTAAGAATGTGTAGTAAACATCCACTTCTGAATCAACTAAACCTACTTAGAAGTCTCCTACATGAGACATGGTCCCAGTAAATATACATCACTTACCTTTAACTAGTATAGTTGCGATCAACATGTCCTACCATTCAAAGCATCATAAGGTTACATCTATATAGTTCCCTGGTAGCTATTATTGTAGGAGAACTCAATAAGGGGTATATTTCTCTCCCAAGATCCCCCAAAATCTAGGATTCATGATGGTAGAAAGTCTTTAAGAACCTATATCATACGCTATGACTGACCATCAGTCTGAGGGTGATATGTCGTTCTCAGAAGAACCTATGTACCCGGTTCCCTTTGCAAACTCTATCAAAAACAAGATGTAAACTGAGCATCCCTATTTGAGAAGATAGTGTATAGGACTATGTAAAGGCATACTATATCATGGATATAAAATCTTCCAAGATTATCCAAACATAAGGTCTCCTTGATCTGTAGAAAATGTGCTATCATCATGATCCTATCATCAATAACCCACAGAGCATCGCTACCTCAAGGAAACCTCAGTAAACCAGTCATGAAATCTATCTCGATGTCATCCCATTTCCACACAGAAATAGGAAACTACTATAGAAGTACAAATATATGTTGATGTTATGTATTCACCTTCTGATATGTGGAATATCTCATAACAAAACCAGGTACCTCAATTTTCACAGATGACCACCAGTACTGATGACATAAGTCCCAATACATCTTATTGATGATGAGGTTCATTTCCCAAGATGAGGCACGAAACTCCCCCATCAGCTCCTTAAATATGTCCACTAGAACCCAAATGTGTCCATGTATATGAAAAATATCATCCTCACCAATGGTCTAACTAGGAAGTGGGTCCTCACCTTCCAAAATCTCCCATAGTAATATGCTCTCTAAATCCGATAACTTCCTCATCCTCACTCTATCCAATAGGATAGAGTTCACAACTAAGGTTGAAATAAATGTCCCCCTCTAACTATCCGACACCTCCAAGTTCATCTCAGAGAAAAATCTATAAGCTTCAAATTTATACTTATCTCTTGAATTTCATGTATCTGTGTCCTCTTACTCAGTGAATTAGCCACTACCTTACATTTACTAGGCATGTAAGAAAGATTGAAGTCAAAAGACCATAGGTACTCAACCCGCCTTCAATGCCTCAAATTCAGATCATGTTGTCTAAATCTGTACTTGAGGATTTTGTGGTCTATGTATACCACAAAATGATCTCCCAGTAAATAGTGTCTACAACAATGAAAAACATGAACAACTAAATGTAATTCATGATTGTGCATTGGGTAGTTCCTCCCATGTGGCCTCATCTGTTCAGACCCATACACCACGACTCTATCCACATGCATCAACACTACTCCAAGTCTGATACCTGACGTGTCATAATACATAGTGTATCTTTTGCCCTATTCTGGGAGAATCATTACTGGTATTGAAGTTAATCTACCTTTTATCTCTTGAAAGGTTGTCTCATAGGTATCCATCCATTATAACTTCACACCTTTCATATTCAAGCCCATTAGTGGCACTAATAATCATGAGAAGTCCTGTATGAAATTACTTTAGTATCTTTCTAGCCTTAAGAAAATCAATATGTCAAATAAATTCTTTAGATTCTCTTAGAAACCTATCGATCTCACCTTCTCTAGGTCTACTAATACTCATGTCGCTGAGATAATATGACTCGGGAAGTAAATATTATCCATCCATAAGTGGCACTTTGTGAGATTATCATATAACTAATTATCTCTCAGTGTATCCAAAATTATCTCTTGATGTTTGTCATGGTCTTTTCTATTATGAGAATACATTAAAATATCATCCCTGAAAACCAATACAAACAAATCCCGATAAGGATGGAACACTCAATTCATCCGCACCATGAAAATCATTGGCATGTTTGTGAGATTGAATGATATAACTAGTTACTCATATAGACTATACCTTATAGGAAAAGTTGTACAAGGTATTTCTATAGGTAGAACACACACCTGGTGATATCCGACTCTAAAATCAATTTTTGAGAACACCTGAGCTCCTCAAATCTAATCAAACAGTACATCTATCCATGAAAAGGGACGTCGGTTATTAACCTTCAGCTAAGTTCAATTTCTGATAGTCCATGCATAGCCTAAGGGTACCATCCACCTTTTTCAAAAAAAATGACTAGAAAACCCTATGGATAAGTACAAGGTCTAATAAAACCCTTTGCCTCCAAATCCTCCAACTTCCTCTTGAGATCTTGCAACTCTGTAATAGCCATCCTATAAGGAGTAATGAATATCTTTGTAGCCCTTGAAACTATCTCAATAGAGAATTCCACCTCTCTCAGGAGGTAAACCAAAACATTCATCCAAGAATACATCCCAGAAATGATCAACCACCATAGTAAATTAATCCTGACATGATCCATGATCATCTATATACAAACTAGTAATCTGGGCTATTATCCCGCCCTACCCATGATGCTATAGTCCATCTTGGATCACCTGGACATCCCATTCACCCTAGTGAGTGTAAACTCTTCCATTTAGTGATGTTAAATTCGTCCTCTAGTGGTAGAAGTCAATGTGATGTCGATAAGGTACTATCTAGTCCACATCGAGTATGATGACAAACCCGATCATATCGAGGAAAAACAGATTCGATACGTAGTGAAACCCACCAAATTTAAGGGGGAACTCCTTTCACTGTTGTATATCCTCTGTTATGATCCCCAACAGATTGTAAATCATCATAAATCCCTCATAAAACTAGTTCATGAGCCCAAGTATTTCCACTATAGGTACATATATGAAACTATGTGATGCACCTATATCAAAAAGAGAATATACAAGAGTTGAGGCTACTAAGATCGTGCCTCTCACTATAGAAAGTCTGGCACCCTACTCCTTAGGGGTAGGCTATACAGAATAGATTTGTCATGGACCATGACCATATGAAACAAACTCACTACCCGAATTAATCCTACTATATTGTCTTGGTGTAACTATTGTCAGGATTTCTCACACACGATCACCACCACCTCGGCCAGAATGATCGGTATTGATCCAACTCCCTACTTGGTGTAGATTTAAGAAACTAGATCCCAAACCTAGTGTTAGATCTAACCCACTTCCACTAACTATTGGAGGGAAGGTCCCATAGAAATGTTGCACATGGCCTATCCTATTATAGGCTTGAAACTCGACTGGGTAACAAACACACTGATTCTTCACATGGTCCCATCTACCACACTGATGATAGAACACCATACTACCAATACTCAAAGCCTTTATAGTACCCATTTCATAGAAAAACTCAAAATGGTGCTTCAAAACTAAATATTCTAAACCACTAGGTCGAGAGACCGTAATACTATACTCTACACCCCCATCTTTCTTCAGGTTATGATATAAAATTAGCACTTAATTTACCATCTTAGTAAAATAGGTCAATATAAACATGTTTACCTGAGATCGAATGAGATATCAAATACTTTCCTTGAAGCATCTCACCCTCAATAACTCAACAGCAAGGTATGATGCTGTAAAACACTTACACTCTATAAATCATGCCGAGTATTCCATAAATATCATCACTCACTGCTCCAGATGCATGAAATCACTATCCTTATCTTCCCTCAAAGTCTTAAGAAAAAATTATTCATAGAATCTGGTATGGAAATGTTTCCAAAAAATATCAAGCAATGCATCAAGTTGGTTCAGAATATCCTACTAGTGCTTTTCTTCTTCCAGAAGAATATAAGTTGTGATATAAAATCTTCTATTAGGAGGTGTATCCATATGATCGAAGATAGATATCATAGTATTAATACATAGTTCAAAAGCTTGTGGACCACCATCCCCTAAAAATGTGGGAGGATTCTACTTTTGTAACACACATGTCAGCTTAGCCATAGACAAGGCAGGATGTGATGATCCTTGAAAAGTCTATATAAAAAAAATACATCACAAAATAGTTCCCCATTAGTTGTGTCTGGAACAATAGAAAGTTCCATACCTAGAACTAAAGGAGGATCCACTGATATACCATGGACCACTATCTCCATATCATGGTTGTCACCACCCTCATAACATACAAATAGAGTTTTTCTTGGATGGAATTCCTATATAATTCCAATCACACACCTCATAAATGAAATAAATCAATGTTAATAGTTAAAAATCATTGGACAAGTCAAAAACTTCATATAAATAGGTCATACCACACAACCTACTCCTAAATCCTAGAATATATAAAAAGAGAAGTCAAAAGATTTATTAAAGAAACTACCTATTTCTCACTCTAAGGAAGGGTCTAGGCCGAGTATCTATTTCCATGTTCAATTCCCCATTTCAATCTCACATTCTTATCATATTTCATTTTAAATGGTTGAACGAAATGGTATTTCAATTTCCAATACATAAGGGCCCATAATTCTCGAGAACTAAATTATATCATCCACATAATCCGCACTGTAACATGTTCTAGTCCATTTACTCATGGTCCATAACTCAATTAAAGCACACAATACAATATTATTTAGTAAAGCAATGCACCCTATATAGCATGGCATAAGGAATGAAATTTAAATTATAGTAAGTTCCTAAAATGATGCATGATATGGAATACCCTAATATAAATAGGTTTCAATGAAATAGAACCCATAATCATATAAATGATAACATCAAGATTCAAGCACATCACACAATAGTGGAATCAAATCAACTCTAATAGCCAAAATCTAGAAATTAGAAATTTCATTCAAGGAAATTTGGATTTTTCTTGTTTGTGGGTTAGTTATGCCCAAGAATAACTCATTATGAAATTCCAATACCTTACCATCCCTATCTATTTTCACCATGTAATAAACCAAAAAAATAAATTCTCTAATATCACTTTGTAACATCCCAGAGCCAGATGTCTCTCAACAGTGCCCCTAAGCCCAGTTGGACACATGGCCTCAAGCGCATCTACCCAAACTCTAGAGGCATCCGAATAGCAGAAAGGGCCTAGTGTGTGTCCATGGGGAGATTATTACATCATTACCAAAGTATAAAATAACAAAATATCAATAAAATTCAATAGTTTATGTAGATTTAACTTCCAGACAATTGATAAATAAACAAGACAAGAATATATGAACAATGACAAAAGTAATCTCATATACAGATGATGATGACACATTTAATGTATCTATAAAGCATCCAAAACATGTATAAAATAGTACAATACAATAAATGTATCAAAAAACCAAAAGACCATGAAATTTATATATCCAAATATCATCATGACCCTCATCTTGGTCCCGTGTTCCCATGCTCCTAACCATGAAAAAAAATCAAACAACAAAGTATGTGTTCTTTCCCTAGTCCCTAACTTTATCCATAAAGTCTGTTTGAGTACCCAATAGTGTCCCAAATAGGGTGTGAGATACAATCCCAATAGGTAACCACCCAAAGGACTATAGAAAATTCTAGTTTTTCAATATAAAAAGATAAATCATAGTTAAAAGTAAAATAGGTAAGCAGTAAGAAAGTAAAAATCCCATGGCATGTATACTACAAAACCAGTAATACTGAATAGCCTCTCAAGGCTCCCTATAAGAAAGTGTCAAGAAACTATAACAATGCAACTACAAAGTAAAATAAATTAAACACCACAACCTCACCATATACATAGTCTCATATAACCCACATCCTTGTCGTACAACCTATAATACCATATCAACCATGAAAAAGATGTATAATCATACATTTCACATTTCCCAGGGTAGTTTCATATAATAAATAATGTTAGACCCCTCAGGGATAGATCCAAGGTATACTGAACCTAGGAATCCTTGTTGAGTCCTATAAGAATCTCGATGGAAACTCAATAATGACACTGGTGGAGTCCAATAATCATTTCAGCATAGCATGTCTAAACCAAGCCCCAAATGCTGGATCTAAGGGGTATAAATTACCTTGTAATCTTATAGAATCATGATCCAAGGAGCGTACAGGTCCAAGGTATATTGTACCATAAAACAAGATCCATGGGTGAAGTGACCATGGAATCTAAATGGAATCAAGACCATTGGTATACCATCCAAGGAATACACTACCATTTAAAATACATCTCATCACACCAATCATTTACCAGCATTCAAATACCATGAGTGTACCCAATCACATCACAATTCACCTTCAGGTTCCATTCCATGAGTTTAACCACTCATTCAATATTTATATACAATCCATTTAATCAATTAATTCAAATCATAACATATCAACACATGGAAAAGTAGTCAATACACCTCCAAATTCATTAAAAAATTAAATTATTTTATTAACATGACTCCTCTAACTATGAATACACAAAACACACCCCTTGGGTGGTTTAACAAATGGAAAAGTAAAAGGTAACACCCCATGGTGGCCTTAGTTGGGGAAAGAACCTCTAACTAAGATTAAAGAAACTAAAGGGAATCCTTAACATGTTCCATTACATTCAATTCAATTATTTCATACAATATTGGGGCCAAATCATAAATTATGGCAGGTGACACAATAGAATTTAGCTCTATAAATCACCAAACCAAATGGGAAAAGTGTAGAATACCTACCGTAGATCAATAGTAGAGTTCTCTTCTAGTGTCAACTCCTAATTTGACTTAGATAATAATAAAAATGAACAAAAATGAAGAACCTATAATTATTGAATATTAGATTACACCTAATTCACACATCCAATACCAAGAAGAAGAAAGAGAGGATAAAAATGATTTGACTACTCAGTGATGCAGATCTAATGAAATGATCGGTGATCAAAATCGAGATCAAATGGAGAAATGGTGGGGAATCCTAGAATTTGGCTCAAAATAAATCTCCAAAGATGATGTTATCCAACAAAGTAAGAAACAAGAAAATAGGTTTATATTTAAATAATGTTTAAGGGAAAAATTGTAATTTACCAATAATACTTGGGTTACATGGTTTGTCCACATGGTTATCCAAATCGTGTGCCAATTGTGTGACCACTTCTATAGGAAGGGGAATATTGCAAAGTTTTCATGCATGGTTTGACTAATTGTGCACAAATCATGTCTCATAAAACTATCAAAAACTACAAAGCTCTCACATGAGAGTGAACCTAAAATTGCATGATTTGTCTAACTGTACAACCTCTAGGAATTTAGTATCCAGCCTCACATGATTATAAGTAACTATGTGGTCTTACCCACACAATTTGTACTAACTGTTTGGTAGGCCTGTTTCACCCCAAAAGTTGGGTTCCAGGTTCTAAACAAGCCCGAAACACCCATGACCAAATTGGGTATTCACATTAAGCTATAAAAAAGCATTTAAACTGAAGAAAAGGATCCATAACTCATATTAAAACTTGGGTTCTTATAGGAGGTTGTATTGAGATAGTAAACATGGCTTACTGCCCTCCCGTGTGGGGCCAAGGGGGTCAGGTTGTGACATAGTTGTATCAAAGTGGTCAAGTTCTAAGGATAAAGTTTGGAGTTAGTAGTCATGTGAGGATTGGTTTAAGAATTTAGTTTAATGATGTTAATGGGGCCTTGAGTTTGGTTATCATACTAGAGATACCATCATATGTATTGCAGTTAACATATCATTTCTCAAGGGGACTGATAAACTATTAGTTGACCCAGAGCACTAAGACATTATTGCAGTGTATAAGTAAGTTGGTACATGAATTATACAGTGGACACTAATGATATTTAATGTCCTTTCTATATCAGATCATTCAAATATGCTCAAATCCTTATTGGTTCGTCCTATGAGATGAAGGGTGCTACCCATATATTATTATCTTGATTAAAAAGTTAAGGTCATGATGAGCCCATGATTTCAACTAGGCCTCTTACTAACAATTTATGAGTGATGAGGAATTATTTTCAGAGGCATGGTTGAGATATATTCATTCCCCATGATTTGAGGTAGTTTATCTCACCTTTGAACACAATTTTGTTATTTATTATATAGTACATGGAAGTTCCCACTGAGTTCAATGATACTACCCATAGGATGGATATGTTGTATGCATTTCAAAGTTAAGAGTCTCATGGGTTTATGAGGGGATATTTATCCTTGGGTAACATAGGATTTATTGGATTCTAAGACTCATTTTTCCATCTGGTATGGAAATTTTGAGACCAAATGATGATTATTTCATTGATCACCCTACTGGAATAGCAATCTGTTATTGGATGATGTTTTCACTTGAACTCACAATGAGACTACTCTAATGTTGTTATATTATGATCACTTTTCCAAGATAGAGGATTTTATATGGATATTGGACCCTCTGCAGGGTAGCACGATTATGTACAAGTATGCAAGGAGTCTTTGAGCTTACCAGTTTGAGGATGAGTTAATAAGCTATGGAACATGACACCACATTTATAGAAGGCCCCTGAGAAAGCATTAAATGATTGGGGATTCTATAATATATGCACCCTATCGATGGATAATGTTATCATTTTACTTTAAGATATCCATAATAGTACTATGGATGGACCTACATGGGTGAGGTATCACTGAGATTAGTGAATTCCCAGTTTTAGTCCCAATTGGATACTAGGAAGTTTTTTGGTTGAATATATAGTGGTGTGAGAGTATTTTAAGATGAACGATGCGTTGATCATTATCTATCATCCTCACCTTTGGTTTTTTCCTAACATGAAAGGGGTTCTGAAAGTTAGAGCCATGGGAAGAGGCAATTGATGTATGGATATGTTCAGGCTTTAACAGACATAGTTTGAACTATGTTTTTTTCCTCTCTTCATGGATCCTTATACTAGATGGAACTGGTGGGAGTTATTATTCTAGAACATTATATTTAGATACTTACCAGACTCTTTTCAGTAAGAGAATTTCCATGGATAGAGACCATCTTTCATTCACCCCCTTGGTAAAAGTGAGTTGATCTATAATAGATAAAAACAAATTTAAAGATATTACTTCACAAGAGAGAAGATATCCAGTGGTACTTACCTCGGTATGAATTTGTTACCCATTTCTAATATTATGGGGTGATGGTAGTTGAGTAAATGAGTCCAGTTACACCTTTGAAAATGAGTGAGACCCACCCACAAGGTTTTTCAAGAAAATACAACCATCAAGAAGATAAATTCGGATACCTATAAAATTGTAAGTGTGGATTTATGCATTATGTGAATGAATGAGAATTCATTATAGGTTCTCGGTGCAGCAAAAGCACGTTGGTGGGTGTACCCAACTTTAATTTTTCTGTTAAAAACAATCAATCTAAGATCCTTCATGATAATAAATACCGGATCTTCATAATAGAATGAAGAATAAAATAATGGAATGGATTATCATAACCGTAGAGAGAATCATCATATGTTGGTTATAATTAATTTAATTAAAAAAAAGAATTACCTTGATGGAATTCTCTCTCTGTTGATGTTTCCGGTCACAATCCGATGTGATCCATCATTGCATCATAGAATCTAAGTGTAGTATTCCATTAGTGGTGATCCACATGTGCGCCACATATCTCTGGATGTCGCTAAAGGGATCTCTAGGTGCTAGCATGGAAGTGGATTTTCTTGCAATGTATGCCTTAGATCACCTTGAGAGCCGCTTGCAAAGCACTCTCCTTGATCTGGTGGAGGATGATCTCTCTCGTAGCTTGAGAGCATTCTTGGAAGAAAAAGAATTATCTCTTGGATTGAGAGCTTTCACTAGATCCGTTGTGCACACCCCAAAAAATGATTAGGCTAATGAGAATTATATAATTGGGATTTTAATTACTTAGAATAATAAAATGGGTTAATTACCCGAAAGCATTTATTCATTTCATTTAATTATTAGTAAGACCCCATTTCTAATAATAACAGTTGACTATTATTATTACTTCACATGCACCTAGTGAGTTACACATAATATTATTTAATTAAATAAATAATATTATTTCTCACAAATCCCCAGAAGAACTACACGGCGTGTATATTAATATACACAACATGTACTTTTTTCCCATTTTTCTTTATTTCCTCCACCACATTTATTAGACCTTGTATAATGGCTATTTATTTCTCAAATAAATATCACTGCATTACTCACTAACAAATATATTATTTCTCCAAAAATATATTCTCTTGAATAACTAGTGTCAAAATAAATGCGATTAGGAATCCTTAAATAATTATTAAACCAAAATCGGGAATAATATTTTTTTTAACTTGTTAAATTAATATTTTACTAAGATACTTGGACACACTTAGTGTGTGACCCTCTAGGCCTCTTTCTAAGTGGAATTAGGTAGAGCCTACCTAAAGTCCAAGGTTAGTGTCTAGAAACATGCCAAGAAACCCATAGAGAAAGAAGTTAATGTCATAATGATGTGTCATATCCTATGAACGCTTACCATGTAATGTAATCCCTTTGTCTCGATATCTCGAATCAAGTGGGTTGAATGCTAGTGCCATCAAACCATGTGATCGAATATTCTTTCTTTGACTTCCCAGAATTGACCTTGCCCATTCCTTACCATGTCCATGGATTTATTTAGGCTATATAAATTTCATCAAAAGGCATGAGAGATCTACTTCTGTTATTGAATATAAGGGACAAATTTTTTCTTGCATTATATATTAATGCAGTATTACTCGTGAAACACCCAAAATATCCTACCTCACTACGAATAGTGTTTCGTCATAGTTTTCTTCAATACATCTATGTGTGTGAGTTGTAATACCCATTACTATTAGTATTAATTTCTAAGGACCAATACACACATCTATAGATAGGAACATCCAATGACACTATGAAATGTAGATTTTATACTAGAGGGTATCATTCACATAATATATTTCTAGATATTACCAAGGGCACACACCATGAGAAGGTGCCTCAAAGTTTTATGATTCCTCACCCCTAATGGACAATATTATTTGTGTCCCTCAAATAGAATCATCTGACCATAGAACTTATATTCAAGAATAGTGTTATGACACTTCCGAGTTCTCATCATAGTAGGGATCCACTATGACACTTTAGTGCAATAGCTACCCTTAAGACATTATCACATTCATTGTCACGTAGAAGAACAATCAAGATGTGATAAGATATTTATTAAAGAATAAAGTACAAAGTAGCTGGTTTTAGGCCACCAACTCCAACAGACTCCCACTTAGACTAGAGACAACTGCTAACAAACATTAACCCGCTAGCTCTCACATTATATTCATGCTTCTACTAAGATAGGCCTTTAGTCATTGGGCTACCATGTTATCTTCTGTTGACACTCTACTCACTGAAAAATCACCCATTTGATAGAAATCCATCGAGAGGTGATACTTCTGGAGTATGTGATTTGTCCGTTGATGTGACCTTGGTTATTTTGCAAGAGCCACCACTACAGTATTATTACAATAAAATGTGATAGGATATTTACCTATAGGCACCACATCAAGATCCTGGACAAAGTTCTGAATCCAAACATCTTCCTTGGCTACATCAGAAGCTGATATTTATTCGGACTCCACTTTATAATTGAAAACAACTGGTTTCTTTGAACTCTTCCAAATCACAACTCCTCCATCGAGAATGAAAACATATCCATATTGTGACTTCTGAGCATTCAGATCTAAATGAAAACCAGCATCAACATACCCTCTAATGAAAACCTCCTCATCTCCTCCATACACTAGAAACATATCCTTAGTTCTTCTATGATACATAAGGATAGTCTTAATAGCAGTCCGATGCTGTTCTCATGAGTCTGCTTGATATCTACCTACCATGCTCAGTTCATAGGAAAAATCAAGCCTAGTACATAACATGGAATAAATGATGTATCCTACAACCAAAGTATATGGAATATTACTCATTATATCTTTCTTCTATTGTGTTTGAGGATACATTTTCTTAGAAATATGTAGGCCATGTGACACTGAATCCAATCCCCTTTTACATTGTTCCATACTAAATCTCTTTAGTATCTGGTCAATATATATACCCTGAATTAGTCCAAGTAGCCTCTTGGATCTATCACAAATGATCTCGATCCCTAGGATGTAGGCTGCTTCACCTAAGTATTTCATTGAGAAACACTTGTTCAACTAGTCCTTAACTGACTGTAATACCGGTACAACATTTCCAATAAGTAATATGACATCAACATATACTACTGGGATAATGACTGCATTCTCTTTAAACTGCTTATAAATACGTGGCTCACATTCATTCTTAATGAAACCAAATTCCTTTATGGATTAATCAAATTGAATGTTCCATGACCTAGATGATTTCTTTAATATATAAATTGATTTCTGAAACTCTCAAACCCATTTGGCTTCATCTAGTGTTAAAAACCCTTCTGGTTGTGTCATAAAGACATCTTCATGAAGTTTCCCGTTAAGGAATTCTATTTTTACATCCATCTTCCAAATATCGTAGTCATGGTAAGCTTATATGGTAAGTATGATTCTTATGGATTTAAACATGGAAACTAGGGAGAAGGTTTCATCATAGTAAATTCCTTGAAACTGCCAGAATCCTTTAGCCACAATGATTTCTTTCTAGGTTCTAACTTGACCTTCCATATCCAGTTTTCTCTTGAATACCCATTTGAATCCAATAGGATTTACATCAACTAGATCATCCACCAGAACCCAGACTTAGTTATAATACATGGAATCCATCTCATAATTCATAGCTTATAGGAATCTTATAGCTTCTGATCTTTCTACTACTTCCTTTTAGGATAAATATTCATCACTTTCCAATAATAATGATTCACCATCCTTAGTGTCTAGGAAACCAAATCTCTCTGGTTCCCTTACCCATCTTGAACTCCTACGTAGTACTTGTGTTTCTGGAACATCTTCCATGGGGACCTGTGGAACTTGTTCCTGTACCAAATCTTGTGTATCTTGAGCATCAACTTCGTTGAAGTAAATCTTGCTCCCACTATCCTTTTTGAGGATGTTATCCCTCTCATGAAATATGGATTGTATGGCGATAATGAATTTCTTGTCTGAAGGCTTATATGGGTAATATCCTTTCGTTTCCTTGGGATATCCTATAAAGATACACTACATGACCCATGGTGCTAGTTTGTTACCTGATAAGGCCTTAACAAATTCCTCTCATCCCCATACATGTGTGTGTAAAAAAAATTATTTCTTTCCATTCCATATCTCATAGGGAATTCCATTTTCCACCTTAGTTGGTACTCGATTTAATGTGTATGCTATAGTTTGTAATCCATATCCCCAAAAAGATAATGGAAGATCTGCATGACTCATCATCAACCTCACCATGTACAACAAGGTGCGGTTTCTCCTTTCACTAACACCATTACACTGTGGTGTATAATAAGGAGTGATTTGAGGTAGAATCCCAGACTCCTGTAGAAGGTTGATGAACTCTTGGTTCAAATATTCTCCATCTCGATCCGATCTATGTTTCTTTATCTTCTTACCAAGCTGATTCTCTACCTCATTATTGAATTCATTAAATTTCTCTAAGTACTCTAAGTTATACCTCATTAAGTAGACATATCCATATCTACTAAAATCATCACTAAAAGTATTGAAGTAAGAATATCCACCTCTATCTTCTACTATAATTAGTCCACACACATCCGTGTGCACCAATCCTAGAATCTATGTGGCCCTTTCACCTTTTCCACTGAAAGGAGGCTTAGTAATTTTACCTTATAAACAATCATGTCATCTATCAAGTGGTTTTATCTTAGTAGAGTCTAAAAACCCATATTGGAAGAGCTTTTTCAAATGCTTCTCGTTTACATGACCGAGACAGTGATGCCAAAACTGGGTGATGTATGAGTCATGTGAGTTTGTTTCATTATCGATTTCTAACACTTGTTTTTATTAATATAATACATACAAACTATTATTTAAATGTTCCATACCATAATATACGTCGTTCTTATAAAATGAAAAACCCTTATTTCCAATTTTGAAAATAAATCCATCCATATCCAAACAAGATACATAAATTATGTTATCAGTAACACTAGGAACATAATAACAGTTACGTAATACCAAAATCATTACTGTTATAAATGAGAGATGGAAATCACAAATGGAAAATGCAGCCAGCCTCATGCCATTGGAAGCTCAAAGATCCACCTCTCCTCTGGAAATCTTTCTAAATCTACTTGGTTCCTATATTTGAATACATATGTGAGCCCACAAGATATGTATAATACCTAATGTGTAAAAATGTAAAGATTAAACTCGATAAAAAATACAACTTTAGTGTCCCCATGCTTCTAGGTGCAGTTCCTCTTCCATTGGCCTTGCTTACCACATGAAAAACATACCGCCTCCCATTCCTTTCCTTTCCTCAGGATCTTCCCCTTCTTAGAGAGACGATTCTTAGGGGATTCAGACCTTTTATGAATACTTGTACCCTTTTCCTTGTCCTTCCTTTTCTTATTCACCATAAGTACTGTGGGTTTGTCATTCCCCATGTCTTTATCTACCTAGTGAATTAAGGTCAGAAGTTTCGATAGACTCTTATCATTTTTGCTAATGTTATGGTTGAAAATTAAGCTATAGAAGGTCTTGGGAAGTGATGATAGTATGAGATCTGTAAAAAAATCATCTTAGAACTTAATCCCTAAGATGTTTAGGGATTAAATGTAGCCAATAAACTTGACTACATGAGGCCTAGCTGGCGCAGACTCTCCAAGCATAGTTTTGAACAAAGAATTGGAGATCTCATATCTCTCCTATCTCGCCTTCTCTTGATAGAGATCATTAAGGTGAGACATCATGCTATATGGGTCCATTTTTTCATGTTGCTTCAAGAGCTCATTAGAAATGACCAATAACATGAAACCTTAGACATATGTGGCATCATAAATATGTTTCAAATGGAGAGATAGTTCCTCATCACTAGACTCTTTTCCAGGTGCAACTGGAATAGGCTCTTCCAGCACATACAATTTCCTCTTGTGGCGAAGGATGACATGTAAAAGCCTCTGTCATTCTTGGAAATTGGTGACAGTGAGAAGGTTTTCCTTCCTGAGTATAGTTCACAATGATATATTTAAAGTCAATTTTCTTGACATTTCTACAAATTAAAATGAGAAAAGGTTTAATACTTTATCATGAAAAAACTGAGACAAATAAATAAATTAATACTTATTAGTATCCCACTATTTTATCAAAATTCAATATCCCACACCATTGACATTAAAATATTCTATTACCTAAATATTCTTGTGGAAAGGATCCATATTTATCTTTGTATTACCTGAACTAGGGTTGGTCAAGCAACTTGATGGGTTTTAGGTAGGCATTCCAAATGCCAACTACATTAACTCACTGCTCCTTGATCTGCTGAGTGGACTCCCCAATCCTGAAATCATTTTATTTTGGATTTCCTCAATCTTTGCCTCTTGATCACACTAAGTCCTGGTGTGGTAGTCAACCCTTGATGTGAATCAAGTCAAGTCAAACCAAAACCTTGAATTAGAATTCCCCGATAGTTGAAAGCACCCCATCCTGGGTTGGTCAAGCACTTTGAACTATGGTTCAATTCTAATCATGATTATGGAAGGTTATACCAACATAATATTTTCATTGATGGATTTTATCCTTATACATAAATTTTCATTTTCTTATCTTTGATTACATTCTTGTTAATATTAAGTGGGATATACTTAAGTGATTAACCATGTCTATGATAATATTTATGCATACGCTGGTCTTATTTTAGTTCCATCTTGCATACTTGTTTAATTAATTAATTGTTAGATGGTGACAACACAACCACAATAAATAAATCATGCAACTGATATAAATAAAATAAATGGTATGATCATGAGCATTTTCTATTGGTTATTTTATCTAGTGGTTGATAAACTAACCCAATACCCAGGGGAGAAACACCTTTAACCTTTTGGGTTCATTTTTATAGATTTCCACCTATCCACCTTTGTATCTCCTTGGATTGGTTTCACCTTGGCTCCTAACTTGAGCCGCCTATAATAGCTTGGGAGATCCATACATTACAGATGCTTTTATCTCACTCGCAAGTGAGGGGTAAAACAGGGTTTTACATAAATGAATCCTTGGGAACACAGACCCTACATATTAACGAGGAGAAATATCACAAGACAACAAATTTAATTTAAATAAATAAATTAAAAAGAAACCATTCACATAAAAATGTCTTGGTCTAGCTCATGACCATCTATACATGCAACGATATTTACACATAAATATAACTAGAAATAAATTCTTTAATTGTTATTATTTAAGATAAATCATGCTCGAATCAATTAATTAACTTTAATTAATAAATCCTTTTATCTTAAACCATTTTCCAAATCTTCTCGAGATTCTCATCCATAATAATTTTAAACAAATAAATTAATTTAAAATTATCTTTGTACGTAACTTGTTCCTTGGAGAAAACCAGGTGAATTACCATTCATAACTACCCAATGAGTAGAAATGAACATTATGCATATGTTAAATTAAACATATATATATAAAACAAAAATCACGTGTTGTGCCTTAGCTTTACGCCCACACTATGGTACATGTCTCAAGGGTTTATATAATATAATAATAAATTTTAATAAATATGCGTAATTTGGATGAGTACACGGTGTGTAGTTCCGACTACACGACGTGTACTTTTTTACACCATCCATCTGAAGTACACGCTCAGGGACATGGCATGTAGATGTACTTTGGAAATCTTTAGAGTACACAGTGTGTTCAATGAGACACACGCTGTGAAGTATATGCATTACACGGTTTCCAGTCAGGAAAACCATGTATGGGGTACATGGTTCTACCCAAACCCGAAGGGACTACATGCCGTGTTCAATGGGACACACATCATGTAATCTAGAAACCATGTTCCACCTATTCTAGGTCAACACATGGAGTCTTAAAGACTTAGATAGGATCCATTGACACAACTTGGTTTGGCAGACCATCCTGGTGCATGAAACCTATACTACACAGTGTGTACTGCCTAATACACACCGTGTGTTCTGGTTTTATACGACCAGGAAGCTTTGGAACCTCCAGATGAGATCCTATGTTTTATTTTAATCAAAATCAAAAGAAAAAAAATCATTTTTGTACGGTTAATGAGAAATGAAAGAGGAGGAATAGATCTCAAGATTCATATTTATAAAACGATTAACTTGAATTGAAACAACTAAATTATTAAATGCATAAATCACCAACAAAAAACTAAATAATTATAATCAATGATATAACATCCCTATGATACCACTTGTAGGTTCCTGGTGCAGTAGAAGTGCATTGGTGTGTGTACCCAATTTTAAATTTTCCGTTAACAACGATCAATCCGATATCTGTCCTGATAATAAAATGCCAGATATTCATAATAGAACGAAGAACAAAAGAAAGTAAGGGAGTCCCGTCACCATAAATAGGATCACCATATGTTGTTTATAATTAATTTAATTAAAAAAACAAGAATTACCTTGATGGAATTATCTCTCCGTTTATGTTTCCGGTCACAATCCGATGTGATCCGTCGTTGTGTCATAGAATCCAAGTGTAGGATTCCTCTAGCGGTGATCCAAACATGCTCCACGTATCTCTAGATGTCACTGAAGGGATCTCCGGGTTCTAGAACAGAAGAGCCTTCTCTTGCGATGTACTCCTTAGATCACCTTGAGAGCCACTTGCAAATCCCTCTCCTTGATCAAGTGGAGGAGGATCTCTCTCATAGTTTGAGAGCGTTCTTGGAAGAGAATAATTCTATCTTGTCTTAAGAGATTTCTCTAGATCCATTGTAAACACCCCCAAAAAATGGCTAGGCTAATGAGAATTATATAATTGGGATTTTAATTACTTATAATAATAAAATAAATTAATTACTCGAAAGTATTTATTCATTTAATTTAATTCTTAGTAAGACCCCATGTCTAATAATAATAGTTGACTATTATTATTACTTGACATGAGCCCAAAAAATTATATCTAATATTATTTAATTAAATAAAAATTAGTATTTCTCACAAATACCTAGAAAAACTACATGATGTGTATATTAATATACATGACTTGTACTTTTGTTTTTCCATTTTTCTTTATTTCCTTCACCACATTTATTAGACCTTGAATAATGGATATTTATTTATCAAATAAATATAAACGCATTACTCCCTAATAAATATATTATTTCACCCACAATATATTCTATCAAATAACTAGTGTCGAAATAAATGTGACCAGGAATCCTTGAATAATTATTAAACCACAATCGAGAATAATTTTTATAAAACTTGTTAAATTAATATTTAACTGAGATACTTGGACACACTTAGTGTGCGACCCTCTAGGCCTCTTTCATAGTGGCATTAGGAGGAGCCTTCATAAAGTACAAGTTTAGCATCTAACAACACACCAAGTCACCCATAGAGAAAAAATGAATGCCGCAATGATGTGTCACCTCCTATGAACGCTTACTGTGTAATATAATACCTTTGTCTCTATATCTCGAATCAAGCGGGTTGCATGCTGGTGTCATCAACCCATGTGCTCGATTATTATTTATTTGACTTCCTAGAATTGAAATTTCTCATTACTTACAATGTCCATGGATTTATTTAGGCTATATTAATTCTATCAAAGGGCCTGATATATCTAATTATGTTAAGGAACAGAAGGGAAAAATCCTTTCTTGAATTATTTATTAATGCAATATTACTTCTGATGCACACAACATATCCTACCTCACTGTTAACAATGTTTCATCATAGTTTTCATCAATACATATAAGTACGTAAGGTTTAGTACCCATTAATAACAATATTAAAGTCTAATGACAAATACACACATCCACAAATAGGAACATCCAATGACACCATGAAATGCGGATTACCTACTGTTGGGTATCATTCTCATAATATCCTCCCGGATATTACCAAGGGGGCACACCATGAGAATGTGGCTCAATGTTTTATGATTCCTCACCCCTAATGGATTTTATTATTTGTGTCCCTCAAATGACATCATCCAGACATAGAAAATATATTCAAGAACAATGTTATTTCACTTCCAGGTTCTCATCATAGCAGGGATCCACTATGGACTTTTAGTGCAACCGATATCCTTAGGAAATTATCACTTGAATTTTCATAAATAAAAACAATCAAGATGTGATAAGGTATTTATTAATGAATAAAGTACTAAGTAGTTGTTTCTAGGCCACAAAATCCAACATTCACCTCTTGTGAATGTAGAGGAATGTAAAAATTATTTTTAAGGGAACCCCATGATTTTACCTTAATGGTATAATGATGTATGCATTGATTTATATTCAGGAGATAATGTTCAACTATTGTTGGCTAGAGAGACGAACACCCATGTGGTGTTCATGGAGAAGATCATCTGAATACTTCCTTATTTTAGTTCAAGGAGGATCATGTTAGAAATTTAGGAAATTTAGCTAGTATTTCCAAGAGAGTATCAGTTTTTCAATAAAATCTTATATATTGAGATTTGGATTCATGGAGTAGTATTGGTATTCATGAAATTAAAAACCTGATAGTTTATGGGAACTTTTTAGTGCATGAGTGACATGGTAGTTTATGCGTCTAACAAAGGACTCTATGTCTGGATAATGGAGGAAATATGAGTAGATATATTTGGTAAATTTTATTCTTACAGGGTGAGTGAGATGTTTCTCACCATTGATCGATGGTGGTAGCCCCACACTCTTATCTTGTGTAAGAGAGGCCCATATTTGTGATATCGATTTAGTGGTCCTCAGTGGCTGGATGTTATTGGGCGATTCACCTAAAAAGTTTTCTTAAAGGTGGGGATCATGTATTCAACTTCCCAAGGTAGATGGTAATTCACCCTTAGTGTTCATATTAAATATTAGGATAAATATTCTGAGTGGATACTAGCCTAGTGAAGCACAACCCATAATGTGGTATATCTAATGGATATTTGTGGGTGTACCCATCACATGGAAACTCTTTATATGTGGTGGATGAGGATATTTTAATGTGAGGTGGGGGTTTTTAATTTCTCTTATTTTGTGGGTGTTATCTTGGGGTATGGTGTTGATAGTGTAGGATCATCTGATCAGTTAAGATAATTTTCTTTATATTGTGGTAGATTGGTCCACCCAACATGAAATGGTGTGGTGCTGAGTAGTTTGATGATGTTGGTGTTGTTCACGATGTTATTGTTGGTATATTACATGAAATAAAGACAATAAATCAACTATGTTATCTTTAATAGAGATTGAAAAACTTATTGGAGGTCTATATTGGGATTGTGGATTCCCATGGATTCTTGAAAAGAGGTTGAGGAATAAGTCTCATGCTACCTTTATGCCACGAGCTAGTGAAATTGGTTACAATGCCTTAATAATTCGATATGATAGATAAAATGACATAGGTTTAGAGGGACATGCTATCTTGAAACTCATCTGGTGTCAGTATGTAGTCTTTTTGAAGTACATAGTGGTTGAGTACAATGTAGATGGGGTTCTCTCATACGACAAACATTGAAATTACTTTTTAAAGGTTGGGAGAAAAGAACTCACACTAGATCTAAACTTATTAATAAACCATTTAAAGGTGGTAACCAATATTTCTTTATTTCTTCTCATCTTGTTTGGATGGATGACCTTTAATTGTAGTGGTTTGAAAATACTCACATAGAGGGAGCTCATATTCCTAGCGCAGTCATGATTTGAGATGAGTTAGATATGATAGCCACAATGATGAGAGAAAATGATCCCTTTTTGGGTGGTTTTGTACTGAGTGTGTGTGGCACCCAAATATTTTATGATATATTTCTTTTCAAATAGATTTAATTTCTTTTATATCTTTTGATACATGTCGCATTGAGTTTAAATGAACCGTGATATACTATTAAAATATTAATATTTTTTGTGACAGTTATCGCATATATGCTTGATTGTAGGGTATTAATAATACTAAATAAATTATGAGAAATTTATGGTTAACATATATATAAAAATAATCCATTGGTTATAGATTAATTATAAATTAAAATAAAAATCATTTGAAAATAAATGAAACTTTTTCAGAAAAACTTTTTTTATGCACGCAATATGTTTTTATTTTAATAAATGAAATTAATCACTATTGGTGATTGATTTTAATAAAAATTTTAAATTATATATTCAATAAATTTTTTATCATTCATATAATTATTTTTCTGGGCATGTGATATGAATAAATCCAATTTTATGTTTAAAATTGCATTTTAAAAAAATGGTTTTTTTTCGTGTTTTGCATATTTATATTAAAATGAATTTCTACTACTTAGAAAAATTAAATTTTGAAAAATTCGTTTCATATTTGGAATCAATATGTTGAAATTTGGTAAATATTCCCTTTTTAGTTTTTTTCAATATGAATATTAACCATAATAAAATTTTATCACCTCAGTAATGGTAAAATGGGTAAAATAGGGTTAAAACTTTGGGACAAGGATTTAAAATTTATTGAATACTTTATTTTACACTGTTTTATGAGTGGATTTCATAAATTCCAATCCATGTATCCAATATATGTCCACTTTGTTCCATATTTCTTTGATTATGACCTTTATATTAATTTAAGAAAAGATCAAATACAAAATGTCACTCTTATGAATTTCATGACTCTAAATTTTTTATATAAGGATAAAATGAAGATATTTTCAATTATAAATGTTTATTTTAGAGTTTAATTATTATTTTATCTTATTAATTTTTTAATATTGTTTATATATTTAATAATTTCCTTAAACACTTTGCAACATCGACACATTATTTATTCAATTAATAGACAAATAAAATAAATGATTTTTAAAATATTAAAAGTAATACAATTATTGTGAATGATTGTATTCTGTGAAATTTTTAGATAAATATAACAAATTAGTTATTTTTAAAATTATTATATTATAGTTCCATCTTTTTCTTGGTTCCTTTAAAGTCAAATTAAATGAATAGTTCCAAAATTAACATTAATGATATTTTATAATAAATAATATTTTATTAAATGATTTAAAATCGATAAAAATATTACATTTAGCCATGTGAATGAAATATAGTTTAAAATATTAAACATGGTCCATTTATGAATCACTTTTATATTTATTTTAATATCCTTAACCCTTCAATATTGAAATAGTTTTTATTATGGTTAAGGTCAAAAATGGTTAACGAACAGGTTAATAAAAACAATAAGGTTTTAAATGAAACCAAAAACTATCTAAATCTCATTGGATGATGTTATTTAGAACTTATTATCTAGTTATTTCAATTCATGTAAATTTGGAATCATTGGTCTTTATATTGAGTTTATTATATTGTAATATTTTAAGAAATTCTAAGTGTGCCCTCTCCCTCCCTTATAAAATAAAACCCCTCATTCCTCTTATTTAAACCAATTTTAGACGTATATATCATCTAAAACCTAGAAAATATGTTCTAAAATTACCTATAAACATTCTATATGTGATTTTATCCCCAAAATACTAACCCTAGTGTCCTTAATAGGATATCCAAAATATTTCTTTCAAAGAATTGGTAATCTCAATAACCAATCACATTATTTTTAATTCTTCATTTACCACCTATAAATATATGATATTTATCATAAAATAATATATTAATTATCCTAAATAAATGTATATTTTATTATCATTATTAACTCATCATTATCGATCACCTTTCACATCAAATTGGAAGTGAAAGTATCGCTTGTGCGTATATACGACTTACCATCTCCATATAGCGATACAATTTATTTTTCACAAAAATATTTTAAGAATAAGTATTATGATGGTTTTAATGTTTATATATATATAAATATTATATTTTAAATAAATATCCTTATTTAATTATAATTTTATATATACCTTTTTACCATCCAATCCATTGGAAATCGATAATGTTGCTCGTGTGTACGTGTGGACTTCCATCTCCACAAAGTGATGTCATTCATTTTTAATTTATTATTTAGATAAATGGTAATAAGTATTAATTTTTTAAATATATATGATTTATATGATACAATAATTATTATGTAAAGTTTAATTATTATTTATATTTCTTTAATTTCATCCATCGAAAAGTGAAAACAATGTTCATGCGTACGTACGACCTACCATCTCTATGAATGGTGTAATTAATTTTTATATCATATTTTATGGATGAATATATATATATTGAATATATATTATATTTATATAATTATTAAAATTATATGTATTATGGAACCATGATTTAAGTACAAGTACCAAAACTACCAAAAAACATACATGAAAAAAGTAGTTATCACTCGAAATAATGATTTTAATAAAGAATTTTTAATAAATGGGTGATAAAAGGTTATAAGTAGATCATATGGGGTATGATTTATATGATTATGGTTATAAAATATATGTATAATAAATAAATATTTATTATACAGGAGGTTCAAACATGTTCTAAGGAAGTCAGACCTGAGGTAAGAGTTTTATATTACAATCTCATTATTTATTGGGGTTGTTTATGATTAAGTTTACAATGATGAAATATTAAGATATACCTCTCAAGAAACTAGTGAATTTAATTTTTATATGGTTATTTTAAGATAATACATGTTTCCTTTCATTTTACTCACTTTATGTACCCAACAGACCGAAATAATATTTTTAAGGAAAATTGAATTTATTTATCTCTTCAGTCGAAAAACCTTTTTATTCCATATACATGTTTTCTGAATATGTTTTCAAGAATATTTTTAATATTACTCTATGATTGTTTAAATTCATTTTTACCCATTATTTAATTTTTTAAAAAATGGTTTCAAAGGAGTCTTTTTATCATTTTCCAAATGAGGTACTTTTTTAATTTTTTTTAAAAAAGTATGAAAGGATTTTTTTTATTTTAACTTATACGATATGAACATAATTTCTCATCATCATGATCTCTCAATGATTTTAAGTTTCCCTTAAAAGTTTATAAGATTATTTTAAAAGATATTTTTCTTTAATATTTTTAAAATATTTATATTTCAAATAAATTATTTCAAATATAAAAGGGTATTTTCCTCAATAAATGTTATAAGTAATAATTTAAAGAAAATTTTCATTTACGTAACATCCTCTGATGTAAATTATGATTTACTGGGGAAATCATCTAAGGATACCATCCTTATTTTTTCTCCATATGGTTTATGATTATGATGAAAATATTTTTATGAAACCCATTTCCTTTTCCTAGGTTATTCTACAAGGAAATGATAAAATGATTATGAAACCCATTTCTTTTCCATGGGTTAGGCTATGATAGAATATTTATGAAACCCATTTAATTTTCATATTTTATGATATTATGAATGTTTTATGATCTTTTAGAACACATATGTATGTTTTTTATTATGTGATGGGTGGACCCATAATTTTATAGCCCTCAAATACATTGGGTAAAATTATATATCTCAGGAGATAAACATGGATGGAATGGGGAGTGAACCCAGTTCAGTAAGGAAATCTATCCACTATGATAGTCTTGGGAGTGATCCTTGACTACTATTATGGTTTTTGGAGTGAACCCAATCTGCTATTATAGTATTGGACGTGATCCTTTACTGCTAAGAAAATTATTTTCTTTGCTAATGTGTATGACACAAATATATGCCTTATAGAAATGTTCTACTCTCATGGATTATGTTATTTTATTCCTTTATGATTAATTTCTTATTAATTACCATTATTAAAGATTATGATATATGATATGAAGGTTATGGTTTTAAAATGTTATACTCATGTTCTCATACCCTTATTCTCATGTTATGTTCAAGTGATTATTGATATATCCCTTTTTTACCCTTATTGAGCATCTGAGGTCACCCTTTCTTATGTTTCTTTTCACTAGTTTATTGAGAATGGTTTTGGTATGATATGTATAATAAGATTTCTATTTATGAATAACCAAGTAGGAGAAAATGTAGATATATTATGAACCAGTATTTATGTATCCAAGTTTCTGAAGACACCTGACATATATGATTATAGTCTGGTTATTTATGTTATGTAATGAATATTCATCTAATAAGATTAATATATACATATGAAAAGTTTGGGTATCTATAGTTATTATCGGAGAAAGGTTTAGTTACCTTTGGGAACTAGGATGAGAAAAATTTAGTGATAACCCTAGGGATAAGTCTAAGTATATGATAACATTTTAAAGGTTTGTTAATGATTATGGATGGACTAGGTTAAACCTAAGGTGTATTATATTTAAAATAAGGTGTCTTTATTTATAAATCCTATAAATTATTCTTCATTATCATATAGTTTTCCAATCTGAATATTGTTTCTCACACTATGATTTTTTGGTTTTAGTCAGTTGATGGAACCCAACAGAAACATATTAATGTTGAGTGTGATGGAAAATGAAACAATTTTCATCCAGATCAACTTAATGTTATAGGATATATAATGTTAAATTTCATTGCTATACTGACTCAAATTTATCAAGCTATAAATCATTATATGCTTCCAAATGATTAAAGGAGTAAAAAAATTTATGTTGAGTCTTTTATTTGGAAACACCCTCATTCTTTTAGTGGCTCTGTTACTCCACTAGTTATTGAGAAATGGATCAGTACAATTGAAAAGATATTTTTATTTATCCAGTGCTTCAAACAGGAAAACGTTATTTTGGTTATTTATCATTTGGAGGGAAAGCCTTATCAATAGTTGAATATTATCAAGAACATATGGCAATGGGAAGAAATTCAATCCATAGAGTGGGATGAGTTTAAGAGATTATTTTTAAACTAGTACTTTCTTCATATTCTTGATATGAAAATGGGAAAGGAATTACTTGATCTAGGGTATAATGATGATGAATCCATTTTTACATATGAAGAAAATTTTAAAATATTTTTGAGGTATTCTTCTAGTATTATCATCTAACCTAAAAGTTATGTCTATCAATTATTCAGTGGCTTAAAACCAAGTCTCTAAAGGGAATTATCCATAAGATTCTTTAGTAGCTAGGTAAAATCATTCAATGTTCTATGAAGGTGAAAATGGATATTGGAGTTACCCATAAATCTCATGGTTTTGATAAGAAAAGAGATAGGTAATTCAAAGGAAACTCTAAAAACCATGGAGAGTGGAAGATGATCCTTTCTTTATGCTCAAAGTGTGGAAGGAAATATGGATGGAATTGTATTAAGGGTACTGTTAAATATTTTATGTGTGAAAAAGAAGGTCATGAGGCTATTTAATACTAATGTGATGTGAATAGAACATTCAATGAAAGGAATAATGAAAAATATCAACAGAATTAACCACCCATAATGCAGTGTTTCGAATGAAAGGAGTATCAACATTATTCTAACTAGTGATCAAGTATAAAGGTTAATGATGATGATCAAAGTCAAAAAACTCTTAATACTAGAGAAAAATTTAAATTTCATGTGATATATATTACTGATGTGGATAACAAAGTGGTTAAAAGTACAATTTATATCCACTCTATAACTTCTAATATATTATTTGATTCTATATCTACCCTCTATTTTATATCTAAAAATTTTATAGGGGTATCACAGTACTAACTCAACAAGTAGATGTTTAATTAGTAGAGAAAACCCATAATGGTACAATTATCACATCTCAAGTCTATGATTATTCTACAATTGAAGTTTTTGGGAATATATTTATTAAAAATCTCATTATTCTCCCTCTGGATGAATTTGATGTTATTTTGGGATGGATTAGATTTATTTACATAAATCCAACATTAATTTCCAATGAAGGTAAGTCATGTTTGATATTCTAAACCAACCTATGATCATATATTGACATGGAGATAGATATGATCTTTCATCAGAAATTGATTCCATTTATGAGTCTTGATTCCAATTCAAAATGGGTGTTTGTCTTAGATGACCAGGGAGGAAGTCGACATTGATGATATGCCTATTGTTTGAGAGTTTTTTGATGTCTTTTTGGAATAGTTTCTTATTATTACATTGAATCATGAAGTTTAGTTTTCAATATAACTCATACAAAATTATACACCTATTTCAAATAATCTATATATTATGGAATAGACAGAGTGATAGTAATTTAATAATAAACTCTAGTAGAACATTGATTATTTATTTATTCATCCAAGTGAATCACCTGGGGGTGCACCTGTTCTTCTTATTAATAATAAATATGGATCGGTGAGAATCTGTATTGATTATCTAGAACATAAAAAGATCATAGTAAATAATATATATCCTCTACCTTGTTTTGATGAATTATTTGATCAATTTATGGGGATCAATACATTTCCAATATTTAACTTCTTTTTGGATATCATTAATTTAGGGCCACGAATATGGATATGCCTAAAAATATTCCATAAAAGGCATGCACACTATCAATATATAGTGATTCCATTTGGTCTTACTAATGTTCCCTCTTTATTCATATATTTAATTAATACATCCTTTAGAGATTATCTTGAATAGTTTATCATAATATTTATAGATGATATTATTATATATTCAAAGAGAAAGAAAGATCATAAAGATCACTTGAGAATTTTACTAAAGACCCTAAGCATGTAGAATATGTATGAAAAATTTACAAAGTGTGAATTTTTGATACAAAAGGTTTCATTTTTTTGTTCATATAATCTCATAAGAGTGTATATATATGGGTCCATCAAAAATGGAAGTCATTGAACAGTGGCCCGGACCAACCACTGTGACTGATATCTATAGTTTTCTTGGTTTGGTTGGATATTATCAACAATTTTTGGAGAATTTATCATGAATTTATAATACAATCACTTAGTTAACTCCAAAATCCTTTGTATATATGAATTTGAGGACAATTTCAAGGGACCAAATAGAATATTAGTTAGTTCACCTATGATTACTTTACCCAATAATGAATAAGGGTTTTCAATCTATAGTGATGCATCTGAGAAGGGAATGGGATGCATTTTGATGCAGAAGGAATTTGTTGAACTACTTAATAAGTTGAGAAATGTTATTGACTTTAACATTTATTATTATGGAATTATATGTTTTAGTAACTATGTATGTATTCCTTCCATACCATATTTGAAGAAGGATCTATTGAATGAGGCTCATAGCTCACCATTCTCTATTCATCCTATAATTACAAATATTTATATGGATCTAAAAAAATAGTTATCATGATAGAACATGAAAATTACTATTGAATATTATGTTTCTCAATTCTTGGTATGTCAACAAGTTAAGTCTAAGATACTATAGCATCCCATGTTTTTGGACAGGATGAAATTTCAAGGGAATTTTAATTTTATCATTTAGTGGATGGTCTATTTTTTAAACCAAACCTTGGTGTGTAAATCCATGTTTTGGAACAATTAAATGTGTTGTTTTAAGATTTTTTTAAGAGACCAAGAGATGTCTTGGGTGGTTCGTTGAGTTTTGGGAGCATCAGGCTCCAAAAACTCAAGTTTAGGTGGACTAGTAAGGGAGCATGGTTTTTCTGAAACCGTATGACCCAATAGTGTAAAACGCAAGCCTTGTGTAGGTGAGAAGAAGTGAACCCAATGGTCTATGCATAATTTCCTCAAACCGTGTTCCTATCCCACACACTTAGTTCCATTTAGTTAGCATGTGTACACTATTCATTAAATGGTTAGCACATGGTTTGTCCTAACTGTGTGGCCAAACCTTGTGACCCCTCCCCCTAAGAAGTAGACCGTACATGTTTGGTTCATGGTTTTTACAACCGTGTGAACAAACCATGTGCCTAATTAAAGGGTGTAAAATTAACACTTTACCCTCCTATATTATTTGTTTTTCCTCCTCCTTTTTTCCTCCTCCACATGTAGCAAATCCTTCATTGGGTTTTCTTCTCCCTCTATAGGTATGAGGAGATATCCCTAATACAACCTTCGATTCGAGCACCATTAGGTGAGTTGGAAGCATCTCGGTAATTATATGACTCCTCTTTTTTCCATTCTTTGTATATCTTCTCACCCTTTGTTCTATTTTTGTGTGACCTAATTCTCCATATTTTACGGGAGTTTGCATGTTTCTTCGATTTCTCTTGAATCGGGCCATATCAAATATTGACATCAGACATGTGGGTCATCCTTGGTATAAGGCAGGTAGTCTATCTTATTTCCAAAAGTTTTGTTTCATTATTTATGGTGCGACATTGTTCCACGTTTTGGACTCCTCCTCTAACACCTCCTTTTTTTCAAATAACTTAAAGTGGACCCCTTACCATGTCCATGATGACCCTATTGAGAGGTGAATCAACTGATTAGTTAAATACCTTCAACTTAGCCACCCCTATGGGTGGGATTTTTCTTTCAAGGCCTAATTACCTTAAACTTTGTTTGTTTGAACAACCTTTTTGGGTGTGTTTCACCCTTAGAAAATGCCTTATATTAAAAAATAGAATTAAAATAGATTATTGGTCATGTTTTAGGCCTTTAATATTAATGCCTATGCTTCATGCCATGGTTGAACCCATTGAATGAAATGGAATTGATTAAATTGGTTGAGAGACACTAATTAAATGATTTTTACTTTATTCTTATGTCTTATATCTAGTGCCTTGTGCTTATTCTTATTGATATGTGTGAATGCATTGTAGAATAGTGCTCAGTTTTTTGTTTAGAGCCTTGTGCCCTTTTTCATTATGCCATAGTTTATTGGCTTGGATTAAATGGATGGATAGATTTCTTATCTTGATGTACATGATATGCCTCATTGATATATGATTTGGTTGTTATTCCTTGACTTCTTGTGGGTTGAGATAGAACATGGGTCCCAATTTAAGGACATCGTGGATGGACTCACTGTGCCTGTATTTTTACTACTTGATTCTCCAAGCATGATCCTTTGGATTTTCTTGGATGGGATCTTCGGGCAGATTATTATTCTTGGGGGTGATAAAGTTTCCCTGTGGGAGCTACCATGTACAGACTCATTGGAAATATCGTTACACCATGCCTCATGCGATACTCATCCCCCCTATGTGAGATACTTGGTATGGACTTAGAGTTTACCATACCATGAGTGATACAGTGGATAATGTTATGGGTTGCCTTGGACAGACTCAATGGTATTGGTTATATCTAGGGATCCTGTAGCAACCCATGGGATTCTATCACATATTTATTTTTATAGGCTTAGGATACCATTAATATATTTGATGGATGCTTTACAAAGATTACTTGTGGTGTATTATTATTAGTGATATTATGTTTACAAGATGGTATCTAAATTCTAGGATGATGACCTAAGGGTGTGGATGCCAAGACTAACCATAATCTCGGGGTCGACCCAGTTCCATTACTTCTAATATGATTTCCTTTAAATACCATATTAATTTTTAAGGTTCCCTTAGTTCATATATCCATCTTAATATAAAGTAGGTAGAATTGGTCGGGTATCCTATTAGGAACCCAGAATGAAGTGTTGTATATTTATTTGTTTATTGCCTTTGTTTTAGTTATGTCGTAACAATGTTCTTTTTATAGGGAACAAAATGGATTGATGTAGACACCATTGGTGGTGGCCTATTAAGATTATATCTCACGCCCTGATCGAGCCACCATTGCAATAGGGTACCCGAGTAGATTTCCATGTTTTCAGGTCTACAAATTTATTTCTTATGTTATGCTGTGTACTTGGGATCTAGGGAGAACAATAATACACTAGTAATCAGGATTCTCAAGGAGTTATACTTGGTATCTTTTCATTTTATTACCTTGTACCATCTATTTTACCTTCTTCTTGTATCATGTATCATAACTTGGGCATGCATGAACAATTTTAGGTACTAACATTAGATATTTACTTTTATTCAGTCATTGAATTTATCTTTCGATGCTTGTATTTAATTGATTAATACTTCCATTGTAGTATATTATTTACTTTCTGATTTACCTATATTCTACTCTAATCATGAGGGTATAGTCTCCCCACAGTATCATTATAGAACCTTCACTGCTAGTAGTCAGCATCTTGTATATGGTGAGACACACTTGATCCCATCTAACAATCGGTCTAGCTATTGGTTTAACGGTTATTTGGGTCAGGACATTACAAAGTGGTATAAGAGATTTATTTTCCTTCATATTGTTGTTTTGGGATGGTAGATAGGAGACTTGAAATGTGTCAACACTTATTAAATAACCATTCCTAGGAGTGATCTACCCATGTATGGGGAAAAGTCTAAGTGTCCAAGGATTGGAATATTTTTTGTGTTGTTCATTATTACAGTTGGTTATGATTTCACCTTGAGTGATTGGAGTATTCTCATCTACTTATTGATTTATGAGATTTATATCATTGGACCTTGGTATGATAGGGAGAGTAAGTATCATTACATTAATTATCATAGTCACATATAAATTAACATTCCATACATATTTCATGCCATGTAGATTTCATTGTTAGGATATTTGAAACTATTGATGTTCCTTGTGTGTTTAATAGCAATCATTTACATTCCATGTTATAAATTTTGATAATATTTTTAGTTTACAGTTGCTTAGGTATTTTATTAGCATGATTGTATTGTAACATGGGTGTTTTAATTAGCATGTCTATTTGTACTTGTTTCTACATCTATCATGCCTTTTGATTTGTTAGTAGGTTTGACTATGAAACATTCTTCTATAATTTAAATTATCATGATTTTCTTATATGCCATTATTGATTGTTTTTTTCTTACATAGTATATTTCCATTATTATTTACATTCTCATAATTACATGGCATGCCTATGGATTCTTTTGGCATGTATGACTTCCTACCATGTTTAGGTGACTAATTAATGTGCCTTTCTATAATTTCCATGCTTCCATGCTTATCTATAATGGTTTGAAACATTATATTTGTGGTTAAATGGGATCCAATTTCTGATTTGTAAATTGTATGGGAAATTTATGAATTTTAAAAGGGTAACCCGTGTAATCAAACCATTATAGATGCACTTTATATGTGCATAGTCTATTGTATAAATTTTAAGGTTGTTGATTTTTATTTTACTCATATATAGAATGTTTGTAGTTATATGGGAGTATCCTACAACTTATAAAGTGTATGTGTGATTTATAAACTCAGTAATAGTGATCCATATAACCAAAAAATATCCCATGAGCCTTATATGTTTAGGAGATGTTTTAAATATAAATGTTTTTCACTTTAGACCTTAAATGTTTTGGATGCCTTATTAAGGCTTGTACCTCTATAAATTAGGCATAATGACCTGTTTGGATTAATTTTATAAATTCACAACTGGACCCAAGTAGGTTAGTTGGGGCATGTTTCTTAATAAGATAACTGATAATTTTTTTTAAATAATTATTTTATAAAATGTTTGGGTTTCTTTTATTTGAACCCAAAATGTCTTAATGGGACCCTCATAGGTCACCATTTCTTTTGGTATTCCTTAGTTTTTAAACCCATGTGGGTGTGATTATGCTTTTTTTTGAGGGACTTTTTAAAGTTCCCTTATCTGCCCATATAAATTTACATGTAAACATATGGTGGAATACTTTTTTATTAGTAGATATTTAATTAGTAGAATACCATTTAATATGATTTGAACTGTAGTTGTGTGAGGCCTTATAATTAATGAATGTTGTTTAAAATGGGGTTATATAATAAAATTACATTATTATAATGGGATCTCAATAGATAAATGTTATTATTTTAAATGAATTTAATATAAATTTCTTGTGTTACTTGTGGCATTGTTTAAATAAGTGTTATGCTTCAAACCTTCGTAAACTGTGTTTTTTTTCTTAAAATTTGATCCTTGAAATTTCTAAATAATTAAATGTGAATTAGGGTAATGAATTTATATGGGACCTTAATAAGTGTATTTAGTTTTAACCCTTACATAAGGGTGTTTTTAATCCTTTCTTAACTTTTCCTTTTATAGCTCCCTTGAAATGGATCATGAGTATTATCCATAGGCCTCTTCTTCTTGAGTTGAATCAAAGTTAAAGGGCCTCAATCCTGGTGACCTTTTGTAAGTGTGACCAAATTTTTGGGTTGAATATTTATGCTTAGATAAGGGGATATCTTATTTTAGGTAGCAACCTCATATCTTTAAATCCCTTGATAGTTACTTATTATCAATTTATCTTTCTTGGTATTATTCGTGTGCCATGTGTACTTCCTAGACTCTTAGCTTTTAAAAGTGACACTCTTGGATTCATGGGTGGTAATTAGATAATTTGGGCCTTGATAAAGGCATGATCATTCTTTAATTGTCATTTTTAATGGGTAGACATGTCTAGGTCATGGTTATCCACTTAGTAGGTCGTGTTACCCTCCCATTCTTCCTTTCCAGTGTTGGATGAACCGAGAGGTCGTTAGCTTGTTATACAGTTGTATGGAGTAATGAGACTCTATGTTAGTTATTTTTCATAGGTAATCATAATCTTGAATGAATATGTATGATAAATTTTTGGGTAGTATCAAGGATTTGTTTTTTTTCTTAGGGTAGTTGGTTTTGTCACACGTGGTACCCATCAAGTTGTTTAAATGGTGTAGTGAGTTGTTGTGTTTAGTGAGAATCCTTTTACTCTTGAGCTATTATGATATGATCATAGGTAATATCTAGAGTAGAGTGACATGGGAATTATGAATATAGTGACCCATGATTTTCATACATTTAAATTACATAAATTTTTCATAATTATTAAAATATTATACAAACAAATGCCTAAAGAATGTACTGGTCTAGTGCCTTTGGAAACATGGAATCATAAAAATCAGTACATAAGTGAGCTATATTATCTCCCACTAGGTTCTCCATGACTAGAACCCTTCTTAGACCCATCAAACATAATACATATCTTCATAACTTGGGGAAGGAAACATAAAAATGGGTGATCTCAAATGCTCAGTAAGGGTAAACAAGGGAGACATGTAAGGATAAACATGATCATATGGGTAATAGAATGTGATCATAACATTTGAAGATCATACCATGAATATCATAAGATCAGAAACATTAATCATAGAATAAAACTTGGTAGTTTATAAGACATGAAACATATGAAAATAAAGAACATAATCCAAGAAATCATATCATAGGAATAAGACATGAAATTGTGGCATACATAAACATTTGATTTCATTCCCTATAAGTCAAGACACATATATAAAACTTATTATAAAACTTCATGGGAATTGCACCTACTGGGAGGGATGCACCACCACCCCCAGTTATAGTTCTTTCATTTTAAGGGATTGGTTTTCCCCATCTTCCCATAATGGATCGGGTTTCCCCATCTTCCATCTTCATGGCGACTACACCCATTGGACGTGACACATTGAAGTTTCCCAGTCATGATTCAAGTATCATTAAGAGGGGGAGGGGTAAATCCATGATATATTTTTCTTTTATATATTCTTAATAATGAAACAAACTTCAACTCCTGTTAAATATTTCCTTCCCTGATGAACACAATTCAAACACACATCCACAGGAATATAAGAATTTACAAGGTTCACCACTCAACAAGAGTAGTTACGTCCTTAGTATGGTTTGGAAACAATCCAAAACCACATAATCCACTAGAAAACAATCCTTTTATCTGGAATACAATGAGTATTATATTCCATTACAATTGTGTAGAATTTTAAAAGTAATATAATAGTGTGTGCGCTTCTTCTAGCACAAAAGGACACAATACAATGTTACAGTGATTCTTGGTCATCTTTCACTAGTTTGATCTTTCCAAACAATTATTCTCTTCCCTACTAAGAAGCTAGTTTGAAATTAGTTCAGTACTCTAAAAACTATTCTACTTATTTCATGAACTACCTATATTCTCCCTAAAATGAGTTTCACCATGTGGCACGAGTGCTTCCTGAATGCCTTTTTCTTTCACAGACTATCTCTACTCCGAGGATGGAAAATACCCTGCATACTGCTGATGCTCCGCAGACCACCCCTACTCCGAGGATGAACTTTTCTTCACGGGATTACAACACCTCATTGAACCTTTTCTTTTTTGAGCTATCAATACCTAAAAAATAATTCCACAAACACTATTCGTGAACTATCTCATTCATGGAAATAATATCTCCCAAAATGATTCCTTCTCCACAAACTCTTTCCTTCCCAGAATCATCCTTTGTGAACTCTTCATACTTCACTGAATTATTCCTCGAAGTGAAAATATTTTCTAATTAAAATTTATCTAGTTTAATGATTGGATTAAGGTCCTTTATATTAGAAAACAAATCCTCAAATCCCACTAATATTATTTACCCAAATTTTCAATGTGATACAAAATTCACTATATACTGCGCTCCTTTAGAGAACTTTTTTTCCCTTGACTGTCTGTATATCGTGACTCTTCTTTCATAGTAGCTGATTCCATCTAGAAATAGATCAGTGCCTCTTAGCCACAAAAAAAAATACTTCCCAAAAACTTTTTTTCTCCCATGAATTTCAAGCGTCCCATGATCCGTTTTCCCTGCACAACCCACATAACATGCTTTGAGGTCCACATAACACTACTATGTGGAATCCTTCCTTTTTTGATTTTCCTTCATTTCTCCACATATCTCTTATGTGGTCTGAGAAATATCCTTCACATTATGTAAATTGTGATTCATGGAATCCTTTTTATAAAAGCATCGATTTGGCATAAAAAAACTCCCATTTTTTAGGCCCAATTTGTTTTTCAAACAATGGGAAATCACTCCACCTTAAAAATATTCTTCGAAAACACCATCCAAATTGTTTTTCAGTCATTGATTCTATCAAAAACTACATCTTTAATGATATATATCATTTGGTCGATCAACTTTAGCATTTTCATAATTTCTAATGAAAGTATTATAACTTTACTATCATCCAACAATATCTTTCCTTCCAATCAATACTAAATATGATTGGAAACACCTTTACTACTCTATTACTTTATAAGGATTTAATGAAAAGTGTTCCAAATAACTTGTGATATTTGTGAAATAAAAATTAAACCAGAATCATCATACTTTCCAAGGATTTTAAAAAGTGAATAGATCTATCCTTTTTGAAAACAAAAAACAACACTTTTCAAAGACAAAATATTCTTACTTCCTTATTCATCTAACTTGGTCCTAATACACACCACCACCCAGTCACAATCCTTTCCTTGTAAGGGATCGGGTTTCCCCATCATCCCAGAGTGGATCAAGATGGTATACTTGATTCCCTTCATTATCTCATGAGATATAAATCTTTACCCAATCCATTGGAGAGAGATATAGGTCTCACTCATATCACAACAAAATCATTCATACATGTGACACAAGATAATAAAGCTTTCTTCATATCATAACTCATAAAAAGGGATGGGTTCTATAAACATAAAATCATAACCCATGAATTGAAATGATAATTATTAACATTTAATCACATCAAAAACTATGAGAAATAGATATGTTTCAAAAATTTAATTAAAGCATAACCCATGCAAAGATGTAGGTTTGAAAAGTATGTAACCCATGGAAGGGAAGTGGGTGTCATACGCATCATTCTATCAGAACATAAAACATTCAAGAACAAATATAAATGAAATTTTTTTATCATTTCCTATAATGAAATGTGTAACATCAACGAATTTTATCTTAGATGTAAAATAATTTGGAAGGATATTTTGAATACATTTCTTGAGGAAATTATCCATTATTCTTTAAAAAAGGCTCTTTAAAACATAAAACCTTTTGAAAACCATTTTCTCGAAAATAAACTTGAAAAATTATAAAGAATGATTTGAAAACATTTTGGAAAACTTTTTATTTTAAAACTTATAAAGATATCTTGAATTTTTTTTGAAAACTATTTTCCTTAAAAATGTATAAAATATTCTTAAAAACATATTGAAAACTATTTCTTAATATAAATAATTTTGAAAACATTTTTGGAAAACTGTTTCTTTGAAAATACTTTTAAAACTTATAAAATAATATTGAAAACCATAAAACCCATTTTTAAAATACTTTTTCTTATAAAATGAGCTTAAAATATCATCTTTGAAAACATTTTTGAAAACATGGTTCTTGAAGTTCATGTCATGTGTCTCAAAGAAGGAAGATTGAGATAAAACAACTTTATTGATTTGGTAACTCTTGAAACATAAACCCCATGAAAGATAGATATCATCAAATGGATATGTAAATAAACATAAAATGAAGGATAAAAACCATATAATATATTCATGGGAGGTATAATCACCAAAAAAAGAGATGAGGGGTGAATAAGGCATAAATCTCACAAAAATAAAAGTAAGACTAGAAATTCCCTTACCTTGTGTCTTGACTCTCTTCATACTCATACAAGAATCCTGTATAATAAATATATTTTTATAATAAATATTTTATAGAGTAATATTATTATATATAATACTATACATGGTTTTATTATGACTTCATAATACCCTCTTTTTAACAATCCTATGTTGAGGTTTTACTTTGGTTAATATCCTCTGTTTTCTTCACATGTATCTTAATTTGTTATATATTTGGTCCTTTTACATATATATTGATTCCATAATGTAAAAAATGATACAAATATCATTTATATTGATTATATTTTTATTATAATAATCTATATAATATAGAATTATGAATTGAATACACTATTCATGGAGTCGGTAAGTCGTACGTACGCATAAACACTGTTTATTTTTGTATAGTCGTATTGTAAAAAAGAGAATGAGTGACAGATAATTATATATATATATATGTATATATATCATAATTATAGTATCATGATTATATCATATATATCATACAGGTTTAAAAAATCCATACTTAATTCATTCCATGCAGTGTGTGAACAAATCACATCACTTTGAGAGGGAGGTAGTCCACACTTCCTCAAATGAAATTATCATATTTAAACAATCTGGAAAGTATAAATATGTGAATTTTAATAGAATTAAATAATCTTAAAAAAATTATAAATATCACATATATTGTATATAAATAGTGTTTCTTTCATAATTCCCACCATGACAGGCTGTAAAGTAAGAACAAACAATTATCGTTTTGTGAGGCAGTAGTTCACCGTGCACATAAACAGTATGTTCGTTACCCATTAGATGTAGGTGTGTGTAAGAGTAGGTTGAAACCTTAGCTTAAAAACATATAAGTATATTGAGTATACTTGTTACTTTTTATAAGCTTGGAATAATAAGAGTGGATGGGTGGAGAAAGAAAATAAAAGAAATGAGATTGAGAGAAGACGTTGCCTCTTAATCGGGTAACTCCTTTTGGTTTGTTCCAAAAAGATTTATTAGATTTATTTATTCACATAGGGAGTATCAAATAAGTATTTTAGGGATTTTTGGAAGTTTATTGGGTATATATTGTCCAAACATAAGTGGTTTTATAGGTGTGAGGAATGGGGAGATGTGGTGTCCTTTTATAGGGAAGGGAAAGGACTCACTTGGTATTTTTGAAAACAAGTTAGGTGTACCCACGTTTTAATCTAAATAAAGTCATAAAAAACCAAAACAACTCAATAATAAAAGATTAATGGATGAATAATGGACATATAATTGGTTTTGTACAAGTGGATAGGTCATTTGGGCCCATAAGTGTAATGTTTATTCCCTTGTTAAGCTTAATTTTACCTTAATTATTGTAATTAGTTTTAATTAATTTCACAATTTTTTTGGAAAAAATTAAGTTGAACTTATTATAAATTATAAATTATTTATATTAAAAATATTTAATCCATTTTGACAAATTATAGTCACATTAGTGGTAGAAATTAATTTATATTTAATCACACTAACGGGACGGCACTGTAGGTTTTTAAAGTAATAATGATATAAAATTTGATAAGTTTTTATACCAAATTTTAATGTGAAATTGGTCCTAATGACCTAAATTTCATTAATTTATTAAAACACGATCTAATTAAACTTTTAAAACAAATAAAAATATAATTTAATCTTAAAAATAAATTAGATGAGAAAGAAGTTTTGAATTAAAATTTAGTGTTTTACACTGTTCATCCAAAAATAAAGTTTCTCAGAAAAATTACAAAAAATCACCCTAAGATAATTTCAACATTATAAATTCAAAAAATAAAGTTTATTTTATCAAATTAAATTTCTAAATGTGTCTAAAGTTAATTTTATTTATTTTCATAAAAAACATTTCATTTGAGAAAATAATAATTTTAATCATATAAGAACCTTACAAAAAAGTATATATTTCACTATCAATATGTTTAAATAATATGAAGACATTGTATGAAATATTTCAAAATTAGAAATTACTAATCATATTACTAAGTTTAATAGTTAGGTTATAATTATTTCTTTTAAATAATTATAATAATAAAATAGTGTTTTGTAGAGAATCAGTGTTGCATGTTACGTACACCAATTTAGTGTTGCGTGTAATGTACGAAAAGTTGGTGTTTTGTGTAATGTACACCAATTTTGTGTTGCATGTAACATACTCTAAGTCGGGTTTTGTATAATGTATGCCTAGATTCTATCGTTTGAAATGAATATTTTATTTAGTGCAATGAAAGACATTACAAAAATTAATTCATTAAAAGAAGAACATAAAAACTTGGGGTGTTACATTCTACCACCATTAAAATAAATTTATCCATTGAAATTAATCATTTAGGTAAATAAATGAGGATACTTCTACATAATTATGTCCTCAAGTTCCCAGGTATCTTCCTCAAATTGGCGATTTCTCCACAAAACCTTTACTAGGTGAGTGGTTTTGTTTCGTAAAAATTTCTTTGTACAGTCTATAAGTTCAGCTGTTTGTTCCTCATAAGAAAGATATTTGTCTAGTGGTATGACCTATAAGTTCAGCACATGTTAAGGGTCGGGTATGTACTTCCCCATGATAGATACAAGGAACACATCTTGGACTTGATATATATTTGGAGGAAGTTCCAAGCGATATGCTACCATCATGATATGATCAATATTTTCAAAGGGACTGATATACCTAGGGATTAATTTATATTTCTTCCCGAATCTCATAACTTTCTTCCATTGTGATATTCATATAAACTCCTATTCACCAACTTCAAATTCTATATCACACCATTGGTTATCATTATAACTTTTCTGCTAACTTTGAGCTACCTTGATATGTTGTTGAATGGTTTGAACATCATCAACCATTTCTTTAATGATCTCCTGTCCAAATAGCTTTATTTATCCAAATTCATCCCAAAATGTTGGGGCTCCACATTTATTACCATAGATGGCTTCATAAGGTGCCACGTGAATGCTTTAGTGAAATCTATTTCTATATAAAAACTCTACTAGAGAAAGGTGTTGATCCGAACCACCTTTTAAATCTAGAGAGAAAGATCTCACCATATCCTATAGGGTTTGAATTGTTCTTTCAGACTAAACATCTATATATGGATGATAAGCAGTACTGAAACTCAATTCCAAATCAAGTGATTGTTGAAGACTTCACCAGAACATTGAGGTAAACCTTAGATCCTGATATGATACAATGGAATGTGGTACTCCATGCAACCTTACCACTTGTTTAATGAATATCATGGCAATAATATCTATAGATAAGTCATATCTAATAGTAATGAAGTGTGTTAACCTAGTATAGTGATCGATTACCACCCATATAACATTAAATCCATTAGATTTTTTTGGGTAGTCTAATGACAAAATCTATAGTAATGTTCTCCCATTTCCATTATGGTATGGTTAATTGATGCAACACCCCCTTAGACTTTTTTCTTTCATCCTTAACTTTATGACATACCAGAAATTGAGATATAAACTATTTGATATGCCTCTTTATTCCATCCCACCAGAAGTATTCTATCAAATTCTTATACATCTTCGTACTTCCAGGATGAATAGAGAATAGAGAACTATGAGATTCCTCTAACAAATCCTTCTTCAAATCTGGTATGGAAGTAACACATACACAGTTCCTTAACCTTATCATTCCATATTGATCAAGTTTAAACAAAATAATATCTCTAAATTTCTTTTTCAGCTCTATATCTTCCTGATGAGCCTCCTTAATCTTCACTTGGATAAAGGGTTGAACATTCATTTGAGAAATATAAGATTTTTTTCCTTACTTCATGATTTCTAGTTCCATCCTTTGAAAATCCAAAAATATTGGATATTTTGTGATCCTCATCATGAATAAGCTATCATGATCCATCCAAATCAAAGCATCAACCACCTTGTTCGCTTCCCCAGGGTGGTAATGTATCGAGCAGTCATAATCCTTTATCAACTCTAACCATCATCTCTAGTGCATGCTCAAATCCTTCTGTGTGAATATATATTTTAGAATTTTATTATTGGTATATATTTCAAACTTTTATATATAAATATAATTCCTCCATATATTTAATGAATAAATTACTACTGTTACCTCCAAATCATGAGTTGGGTAATTTTTCTCATGAGTCTTCAACTAATGTAAGGAATATGCTATAACCATTTTATTCTACACAAGAAAACATACTAATCCCTTAATGGATGAATTTATATAGATTAAAACCCATTATCTACTATAGGGTAATGAAATCACATGTGTAGTGGCTATCCTTCTATTTTTTTCCTTGAAATTTTCCTCACATTCATATGTCCAAAGGAACTTGACACCCTTTTGAGTTAACTTAGTCAGAGGACTAGATAGTCATGAGAAATTTTCCACAAACCATTGATAATATCTAGATAAACCAAGAAAACTATGCATCTCAGACTCCATGGTTGGTCTAGGATAGAATTCAATAGCTTCTGTCTTTGATGTATCTACTTCCATACCATCTCTTGACATTATTTGACCCAAAAATGAAACCTTTTGCAGCCAAAATTAACACTTTTTAAAATTTTCATATAGTTTTTCCTTCTTTATGGTATTTAGTAAAATTATCAAGTGATATTAAAGATATTAATTTCTCTTTGAATAGACAATAATATCCTTGAAAGGTGCTATCATGGGTGCTCTCAAATGATGTTCGGTTTTGGGTTATTTAGGTGTAGTAGAGTGGCTGAACAAAGTCGTCTCTCAAAGTATAAAGTAATTTAAGACAACATATTGAAGGTATTTTGAAAATAAAATTTAAAAACTCAAAAAAAAAACTACTTGAAAGGATGGGGCGGTTTACTATTTATAAAACTAGAAGAATTTTTTCTATAATAATATTTCATTTTTTTGGTTTTTTGTTTTTGAAATGAGGTTCGATTAAAAAGGCACAACAAAAAGTTGTTTTTTTAGAAAATATTTTAAAATGGAATAATCGATATGACTATACCTATTCACATACATATTAATCACTATAATTTAATTTAATATACACTTAATTATGATCCCCTAATTTGTTAACCCTTGAACCCTATGGGTGTTAACAGTACCAAAAAGATGAAATGAATTAAACCCGAGGCTAGCTTCAAAACATGAAATCGTAGCACCCTTTTTTGATTGATGTTCTATTCATTATTATGGTAATTGGTAAATTAGGTAACATATCCATTCTGTAAAATAGGGATGAATTGTGTTTAAGTATTATATTTGAACTCTACAAATTTTTCTCATGTGCTTTTGTTTCACCGGTTAAGGTCGCGCTCTCAAAATTCACACATTACTCGACCTCGCGTGTTTTTTCATGATTCATTCAATTGTCTTCTTAGTTTTATTTAAATTAAAAACTCAATTTATATATCATATTAAGTGAATTATAGTAGCTCATTTACTCAAAATAAATTAATTAATAAGGTTAGAGGTATATTGATTACTAAAAAGAACAACTCTTCCAGGGGCGGTGTAGTCATCGTAGAAATTTTTTTATGTGAAAAGGTTAGAAAGGGTAGAACCCAATATAATTTATACTCTTGATTTTTATCCCAAATAATAATATTAATAGAACAATAAATTTGAACAAATCATAATAAAAGAGAATAAATAAAAGAGGAACAAATAAGTTTATTATGAAAACACAAACATCACAACATGAGAAAGAGAGGAAGGCTTTGATGAAGGTATCCTTGATTCAAGAGCTCCCCCTATGAGTATAAGAAGTTACAGAACCTCCAAGGTGATGAGAGGAATCCTCTGTAACTCCAAAATGGAAGCACTACACTCCTTTGTCAAACTTGCAAATGAGGTGCCCAAGTTTTCAATTTATAGCCAAAATGGGAAGTGGTTTTGGGCACCTAGATTTCGAGAAACCACATGTGTCTCGGTTTTGGATAGGTAAATGGACTCATATCAACTTGTAAAAATATGAAACATTTTAGGCTATCATCTTTAATATCTACATGTCTAATTTGGTGGCCAATGGAGGATGACAGTGTGAGATATGGCCAAAATATATAACCAAATTTTTGAATTCATGCAGATTCTATCCCCTGGATATATTGGTTAGGATGTCCCACTTAATAGGAGAATTGGGCTTTTTTTTTCTTGAGATTAGTTGTAGAACATGAAGTTTTTGAGTGACCCAAAAACATTCATCCAATTTGGAGTTATGGATTTTGACCAATATGAAAAACAGTAATTAGATGTCCTTGGAATTCCATGCAGTTTGGCCCGTTTCCCTTCTGAATCATCTTCGACACTCCAAATCAACTCCTCCTACAAAAAAATCACCAAAACAAGAATAATTTCCATTTTTAACAAAGATAAAAATTTAATAATTTAATCCAATGGTATGTTCAATTTGAGGTAATATTTGTAATTATAAGTACAAAACTAGTTTAAAACAGTGATGTAAGGATGAAATAAAGCAGTGAACTGTGATGTGATCAGTCATCTATAAAGAATACCAAAAACCGGTCAAGGTATTCTCTAAGACTTTATTTATAAAATCCATGAATATATAAGGGTAATTATTAAGACTAAAATGCATCACTTTATATTCATAGTGTCCATACCTTGTGCAGAATGACATCTTGGGTATATCCTCTTTGTTGACCCTCAATTGATAATATCTAGAACAAATGTCAATATTGGGAAAGTATTGAGCTCCACATAGTTTATCAAAAAATTAATCAATACAGGAATATGATACTTATTCTTTATTGTGATCTTTTTTAACTCTTGATAATAATTGAATATCCACATTGATCCATCTTTAATTTTCAAAAAAAAAAAAGAACTGGTGTGCCCCAAGGTGACAAACTTGGCCGAATGAATCCCTTATCAAGGTTTTCTTGAAGTTTCTTCTTCAATTACAATAACTCAATAAGGTTCATTCTATAAGGAGTCTTTGAAATTGGTGTGGAACTAGGTTTAGTTATATTGAGAAATTAACTTCACATTTTGGTGGAAGTCTAGGAAACTCTTCTGAAACAACATCCACAAATTCTTAAACAATAGGCATATCATCATCACCAATTTTCTCCCCAACCATTTGAGATAAAAAGAACCCTTATGAATGCGAATTAAGACCCATAAACTGGATGTAATCTCCACAAAAAATTTATACTTATCATTACACTGATGGATGATCATAGTAGGGTTTGAAATATCAAATGTAACTTATATTTATTGAAAATTGATGAGTTATTTATCTAAAGAAATCCAATCCATGCCTATGATGACATCAAATTAAACCAAAGAAAGAATGAAAATATTTTCAGTAAGAAAATTCTCACAAACATCAATATGAGATGAATTATAGACTTGGGATGAAATCATCACACTATTAGGGGTTTGTGATACTAATTCGATATCAAATCCTTTTGGTGTAATATTAAAACCCTTCAAAAATTCTTTAGATATGAGAGAGTGGGTAGATCCTGAATCAAATAAGACATTAGTAGTTCTAGAGTGGATAGTAAGTGTATCTTCACAACATTGTTATCATACCCTTTATTAGAAATATCTATTGCCTGAGATTTCCCCTTTTCCCTTGACTTAAGAAGTTACTGAAGTTGATCATCATCACTAGCCCTTAGGTTTGGGAATTGGTTTGAATAATTCAAATTCTCCCTACACTTAAAGCACTATGGCATGGGATTAATATTTTGTGTATATTTTCCTCTATTTGAATAATTGGCCAACTTTTTCCAATTAGTGTGAAAATAAATTTCCGAATGGACTTCCTTTACACACTTAAAACACTTACTAGAACCCACAATACAATTCCCTCCATGCTTATTTCCACACTTAGAGTATAAATAAAGACTCATCTTCTTCCCTTCATGATTTTTGGATTTTCCTTTGAACTTTATCTTCCTTTTCTTATTAAAACCATGAGATTGATATGTATCTCAAACCTCCATTTCAACTTTTATTGCATAATGCAAAATCTCTTCATAGCAACTAAAGTCTCTTATATCCAATGCACTTCTAAGACCTGGATTTAATCCATTTAATAACCTATCGACTTTACTTTTGGGTTGTATGATAATTCTAGAAGTGTACCTCACAAGTCTTGTGAAATTAGACTCATTGGTACAAATAGATTCATTATCCTTTTGATTAAACTAAAGGATCTCCTTTTCCATCTATTTATAAAGAACACGAGTAAAGAAATTATTGAATAATAAGTTTTTAAACTCATCCCAATCTGTGGATTCAACTTCATCTTGATTAATTGTATTCTTGATTAGAGTCCACCACTAGTCTGTTTCACCTTCTAACCAATAAATAGATATAATTACATTCTCATGACTTGAAAACTGGAGAATGTATAATACCTTTTTAGTGGTATTGATCTAGTGTTCAACAACAAGTGGATCAGAAAACCCATTGAAAGAAGGGAGGGTTACTTCATGAAATACTCAACAAAATATTGTTCCCTCTTTTTATCATTAGGATGTCCACCATGATTCATAGCTTGAGAAAGCTATGTGAGAATATCAATGAGGTTTTTCATTCTATCTCCCATAGTATTCAGTTTCTCAGGAGGAAAATCATTGCATTTTCTATTGTAATCACCATTAACACAGTTCTTCAAGTTCTAACCATTAACCAAAACCAAAAGAAAAGTGTAAGAAATAATTATCATAACGAGGAGACACATATTTATGAAATATAACTTATATGATGTCTAAATTATGAATCCTTCATTAATCTATGACACCTTATGTCATGAACTAGGCCGAGTCATCATCTGAATCGGAGCCCGACCCGGTTTGTGGAAAGACCCTATGGGAATTCCCTATCCCCATAGACCATCACAAGTTCCCCTATATCATAATTAAAGTTCGGTAATGATTTCATCCAAGTTTATAATCATTAAAAAACCAAAAATAATAAATAAACCGAATCTGAAAATTTAATCCAAGCAATACTTTAATAAAATTAAGAATTGAAGTGAAAAGTTTCAAACCACAACCATAAGGACTACAAAAAAATGGATCAGAAATTATAACATTAAAATCACCAAACAACAAGGGGGAATCACCCTCAAGACACCTCTACAAAACGACAATGAGAAAAGTATGTAACAACCTGAAACACCATATCCAAAGACCATGACCTTACCTGTTTCAAACATTATCAAGTATACTTACACCCAAAGTTGTAATTAGGGTGTGAGAATAATCCCAATAAGATTCCACCCAAAAAAATATTCAATTTGATAAACATTTTAAGACAAAAAGCTTATAAGTTTTATAAATAAGAAATGATAGTAACAATTTCTAAAAGATTCAAATTTAAATGAAAACACTTTTCAGGAGGGAAACTTTGAATAATGCACACTTTTAAATAAAACACACATTCTACTGAATTTTCCAATAAATCACATTGTATGCTGGCAGTAAGTACAATATAACCAATGAGCACTAGTCCTGGGAACACCCCTAGGCACTAGATATTTGTGGGGCCCTAGATACATCGTATCTCGGTGTAAAAGTAACCATAACCAATAAAATTCTAATTCATGAGCCACTAGTAGGGGAAACCCCAATTTCTTAGTGGTCCCAAAACATCATTATTGTTTATTTAGTGTTATCATCGTCAATATTTCTAAGTGAAATAGGGACAAGGTCACTACTAGATCACTAACATACTATTCCTAGTTTTCCCACCTAGATACTCGAGATTACCTCTTTGTTATCAATCAAGTTCCACATGTTATAAAATTCCATTTGGACATGAATATTCCATTTCTAAATCATACACAAACCGAACATCCTAAAAGCATGTTTTCACCATTTTTGTAACTCAATAAACCATTTATAATTTTCATAAAACAATTTCAAAAAATAAAGCAAGAATTTTCACACAAAATCCATTCAAACCCCTCTTTTATGGCCAAGTGCACACCAATGCCACAACAAAATAGTAATGAAATCCCTAAAATAATTTATTAAATCAATTCCATGAATCATAAAATGACCTCTAATGATACAACATGGATTTCACATGAAAAACACTCATTTTCACACAAAACTTCGACTTTAAAATCAACCACTTAACCAATTCTACAAAAAATGGTTTTCGCACCAAACACAATGGAAGAGGAACATGAAAAATAGGTCAATAAAGAAAGATAAATTCATCAAAAAATGTCTACACATGGAATCACCTACCTTGAATGCCAAAAATCCAAAATCTTTGTATGGAACTTCAACCGAACCACAACTGATCCACAAGGGAGTGAAAACAAACCCCAATCCACAAGATTAAACTAAGAAACACAAAATTAAACCTATGGTATGAAACCCTAGTTTATAGAAATTTATAGCTTCATGAAAGAGGGAAGAAACCCTAAGGAAATGGAAGAAGAAAGAGAGGAATTCACTTAGTTGATGATAATTTAAGTTTCAACACCAAAAACCCCTTAAAAATTGGGTTCTATAACACCCCGAGATTCCACAATACGCCTCTCTTTCAATAATGCAATAGCTTGCATTGTACGCAAGTTCAAGTTCTAACACACCGCAACTAATCAAAGTAGCCGTTATGAATAGTAATACCCACTTTTTAAAATTATAGAAATTTTATATTTCAAAATGGACTTCATTTTTGTATTCATAATATCGAAATTATCCTAAGTTGAATTTTTTGGTATTTTTCTAAGAACTTCCAATTTTTTATGAATAATGAAAAATACTTAAAAAAAACTTTTTTAATAAAAATAATTTATAATGATAAATTATACTATTGAGTGGTTTTAAAGTTTAATTAGAATATATTTTTACCATTTTATCAAATGATGGCCATTAGAATTAATTTTACTTTGAAATTGGTCATAAACAATTGTCAATCTTTTGATATATATTGTTTTTTAAAAACACGCTATTTGTTGTGACAGCGGGAATTAATTATAAAATTAATTAATGCAACTTATATATTTGGAATTTTGTAAAATAGAAATCATTTTCTGAATTTACAATATCAATTATAGCTTAGGGTGAAATTTTGGCATTGTTCTGAAAAACATCAATTTTTGATGAATAGTGAAACCACTAAGTGGTAGTTAAAAAACTGATTTTTCATTTAAATGAAATATTACCACTTCTGTGATTTGATTTTCAAAAATCCAACATACATGGTTGTCATTAGGAAGTAAAATTTGGTTCAATGGGATTAAAATAAATTTTTGGTGAATAGTAACTTTTAAGTTTAATTAATTGCGATTAAAGGTAATTAGTGAAATTTAAGGTAAATATAATGTAATAATAATAGGAAATGACCTTGACACTTGTCCTACCCCTATTGGATGAGTCATGGCCGACTAATACAATCCACGGGTCAACTTGGGGACCCCATGGAGCCACTTTGGTAGGAAAATGACATTAAAAACTTTTTATTTAATGTTAAAATAAAAATGTCACAAACATGAGTTGTTTTACTAAAACAATTTTTAAATGGGGTTACACAAGTCATATTTTTGACTATAAATATTCATTAGAAATCTAAAACGAGTTCCTACATCATGATATTTTTTTATAATTTTTTATACATTAAATAAATTAAATTATTTATGACACCATGTTGATGCAGCGATTACCTCATTAATTAACGATTTAAATAAAATGAAAAGATAATGTAAAATCCAAGGCTTACACTTGTGAAAAAACTATTGGATGAGTATATTTCCAACCCTTATCACCTTATCCTAGAAATATATCATTGTGGGACCTTTATAATCCGAAAATAATTTCATAATAAAGTAACATTTCAATCTTCCCAAGAGTGCCCCTTCTCTCCTCTTATAAAAGGCCCCCACCACTACCACCTTATTCACACTTTCAAGCCATTTGACTTGGCCAAAATCTGCCAAAATACTCTCCCAAATTCCCTATCTTACTCCTAGAAGCCTCAGTGTGGGCATAATTCTTCCCAAGGAAGCCTTTGGGTCAAATCAAAAAGAGTTACCCGATTTTAAGGTAATGTCTTCTCTAATGTTGTTTTGTTTTATTCTGCTTCTCCAACCCCTTAAAATCTTTTTATTCCTTTATTTTGTAACAACACCAGTATCTAGAATATAATAGGATGTTGTTATGATAATTATTTGGTTTAAACTTACACACACCTACGTCTAATGGTTAAAGAATATACTGTTTCTGTGGGTGGTGAAATACTGCCTCACGAAACGATGATTGTTCAATATTCATTTAACACCTCTAATGGTGGCCATTTTTATGACACTATTTTCATATATGATATATATATATTATGTTTATGTTTTCCTTATGCTTCTGTATTTCTCATTTATGGAATACTTTATGATTTCCATTATGGGTAAATGTGATAATTTCATTTTAGGAAGTGCGGACTACCGCCCCCTCAAAGTGATTTGAATCGTTAATGCCATATGTAGGATGTATAAAGGATGGAGTAAATGGTATTGTAAATTATATTATACTGGAATTATATTATAACTTTATATAATTATAACTTCATTCCATTAAATACTAAATAGAAATGAAAGTAGCGTTCATGCGTACGTACGGCTTACCGTCTCCATGAACGGTGCATTTCATTTCTTACCTCTAAATGTTATGTAATATTATAAATGAATGTATATACTGGATATATATGATGTATATGATATATAAATCATGAATATAATTATGGATAGAATGGATATTTTACCACATGAACAAAGTGTAATTATAAGAAGTTTATTTTTGACTCAAGTACCTAAGATCGACAAAACGATCGTTATAAACATAAATAATTACATAATGTTCATGACATGGTAATAAGTGATATAAAAGGAATAATGAACTTGAAAAAGGTTCTTAAGAAGGTAGATATTAAATCTTGTTTATTATTCATGAGATCAAAGAACGGTCGAGTGAATTCAGACACGAGGTAAGAGAACTTCTTAACCCGATTTCCATTCTTTGGGTTAATCTCCTACTTTCAAATTATGTAAGGAAATTATTATGTCCTATCTTGTATTTATACTTTATTTATGTGTACATATAGTGAATACACATAATAGATATATTTTATTTAAAAATTTTCTTTTTATGGGATTTCGTCTCAATCTCCATTCATTGAGGCATATTTTGTTTTATACACAAATTTCTTTTATATGGTGTATAAACCCCTTTGACTTTTACGAATCTTTTTATACGAAGCGTTTTACTAAAGGACAAAAGGAATGTTTTTCTTGTCGTACGTATGCGGCGACAATGACTTATCCACCACCGTGACCATTATTTGAGATTCGGCTTCCCCTACAAGCCATAACTTTTTTTTAAATGAAAAATAAAAACCAAGTTTTATCTTTAATTTATTTTGGTATTGAAAATGGTTTTGATAAGGTTTTTATTATATCAATGTGTTGTATTGATATCTTGTGATTGAAATGTGGAAATGTTATGTTTCCTTTATGCATGTTTTATGTGATACGATTATGTTATTGTTTATGATATGTTTAAACCTGTTCATATGAGGAATGCATTGGACTTAATAAGTGACAGGTGGAGCCCGCTATAGCTCCTCGATGCATCGGTAGGTCTCATGAGACAAACTAGTGTCTTGGAACGAGGCCCTGACAAAATCTTATTTGTGGTCTTGGCACGAGGCCTTGGATACGTGGTTATGATAGTCTGGAATTATGCATTCCATCATTATGAAAGTGGTTATTGATATTGCATGTGATTATTCGACTAGTAGAATATCCATGTGAGTAAGTAAATGGCATTATTTAATTTATTTTTACAATATTATGATGAAGTTAAAGTTTAAAAAGGCTTTTGTTTTAGTTATACATTGCCCTAAATGTTAACGTTTCTTTACGAAAGCTTCCGCAATATTGTTATCCTTACTGAGCATCTGAGCTCACCCCTTTCAATGTTTTAATATTTTCCAGGGTGTGAAGAAGTATTTTATGAATGACCTGCAGGGATAGTCAGAAGAGGATATGAGTGTGGACTATGGAGACTTTGTTATTGTAGTATTTAACTTTATGATGTAATGTAACATTTATGAATATATCTAGTGTTTCCAAGGCTACTAAACTAATCGGTCTTTCGAGACTTGATCTTTTGTGATCATGCCAATGTTACGAAGTAATGCACCGACTCTGGGAAACTGGGGTCGGGGCATTACAGTTGGTATCAGAGATAGTTTAGTACTAACCTTGGAAGCTAGATTCAGATAAACTCTGATTAGAGCACATAACCCAAAGATAGACTTTGATGATTAGTATAGAAGAACGTCCTAGAATTTTGGTATTATAGAGATTTTGTGAGTTTTCCGAGTAATACATCCCTGTCTGGATACGAGCAGGTAGAGGTGGCTCTGGCACAGATGTACCTAGGGGTAAAACCCGAAAACACCGCTTTGAGCTAGACTCGAACGGGAACTGGTGCACGACAACGGGCCTTGCTGCACTCTTGGTTACGACACTCCTGGGGGATATGATTAGGATAATTCTCATTTTCTTTACAAACCACTATGAAGGGTTATGAGTATATAATTCCTCAAAGAAAACATTTTTATGATTATGGATTATATCCATAAATAGTTCAATTTATGTTAAGTATTTTATAAGTATAGAATTATGTATTTTAATTCATAAACTAATCTAGTTTATGCCATTGTTTAGAAATGGAACCTAGTGGAAGGAATGGAAATAGTATCAATGCACGCACTCCGTGTAGGGATTTACCTCCTGCTCAAGATAATTATTGTGGATCTGGAGATACAACTGGTGCTGATCAACTTATTACCATACTGGGACAACTCAATCAGGTTATGAATAATAACCTTACTCGTATGGAGCACCCTGATACACAATGTGGAGGATCAATGTTAGACCAATTCATGAGGAAACAACCACCAACATTTAATGGGGGTACAAATCCATTAGTAGCTAAGAAATGGATAAACTCCTTAGAGAAAATATTCCATGCCTTGGGGAGTAGCGAAAGGGAGAAGGTTGTCATGGCAGTTTACCGCCTCACTAGAGATGTCGATCAGTGGTGGTCACTGATTCAAAACACAAAGGAAGATGATGAAGTATCGAATATGGAATGGAGGGAGTTCAAAGAGCTTTTCTTAGAAAAATATTTTTCTCATGACCATCGAGCAGATATGTAAAGGCAATTTCTGAGTCTGAGACAAAAGGAGGAAGAGAATATTGCAAAGTATGAGGACAACTTTACAAGGTTAGCGAGACATGCTGCAGATTATATATGTAACCCAAGAAGTAAGATTGATCGTTTCTTTAATGGGTTAAAACCATTTCTCCATCGATCCTTAGTCTCACAATATTTCTCATCGTATAAAGATATTGTCTCATGTGCTATCAAGACAGAAAATGAATTCTCTAAATCTTATGACAATAAAGTAAAGCAAGAAAAGAAGAGAACGGTGGAACAAGAGACAAATAAATGGAATAAGGAAAATAAGGATTTTCCATTATACGATAATTGTGGGAAGAATCACCCCGGTACATGCCTGAAAGGAATGGGAGTTTGTTACAAATGTGGAGAAAAAGGTCACCAGGCTCATGATTGCAAGGGAAAGAAAGAGGCTATCAATGTTGAATGCTACAATTTTAGGGAAATGGGGCATTATTCAAATGAATGTCCTAAGCGTCAGGGAAAATTACCTCAGAAAAGGCCAAGGGATCAAGGAAAATCTTATGCTGTTACTACAGTTGAAGTGGAATAATTAATGTATTGGTGCTTTTGGACTCAAGGATTATATTCTGGTTATAAAAATAATTTGATATATATAAGGATTGTACTGAAGTACTTGTTGTTATCATTAAGGTTTTAATATGATGAAGGAAATCATATTTTTAGTATGTGACAATAAGAGAAACTTTACTTTGTTTAGGGAATCTAATGTTACAATTGATTTTGTAATTTAAGGACCTTTTAGAGAAAGTCTGGATGGAGGTATTTTGGATAACTATAAAGGTTGGAATGGATTAAGTTGAACTTTGGATAGTATTTTTTAAGTTTAAAACATTTATGAAGATTATTTTTGGAATATTATAATACTATAGTTTTAGGAAAAGGACAACCTGCAGGTTGGGGGATAACCCGTCGTGTCGGACAAAGCTGTAGGAATCGAACCCACAACCATAGTGTGACAGGCCTTTATTACCTACCACTACCCTACAAGAAGTCCCTGGTTGTTACAAAATAGTTTTCCTAATCTAAATTCTATGTTTTAATATTTTGAACCTTGTACGATTAGGATAAATATAATATTTTTGAGTTCTATTATCTTTTTGGGTGAAAGACAAGTTTGGGGTAGAAATTAGTTGAAGGTTGAAATTCTACTTGTCAAGTATATATATATATATATATATATATATATATATCTTATTCTTATGAAAAAATTAATTCTTAATCTTTAGGGAAGGGATATTAAAACAAAAATGTGTCATCCTAATACCTTATGTTTTGTTGAACTGATAATATTTTAAATCAACATAGATTGAAGGATTTGAGGCCCTCAATTATACACTTGTTTGTGATTGATGACCTCAATCACTCCCTACAAATATTTACGTTTTTCCTCTAATTATATGTCTCTAATTTCCCCCAATGTTCTCCTTATTGGGATCATAATTTGGTGGTGACTTTTTCAGTTCCCTTTCCCTCTTATTAAGGCTAAATTTTATTAACCTTATTTTCTATGTGGGTTTTCCACAAAAGTATTTTCTATTTTCAACCTTTTATTTTCAAAGAAAAATTTCAAATTGCGAGGACGCAATTTATTTAAGGAGGGGAGAATGTAACACCCCGAGCTTCAACAATACGCCTCTTTTTCAATAATGCAATAGCTTGCATTGTATGCAAGTTCGAGTTCTAACACACCGCGACTAATCAAAGTATCCATTATGACTAGTAATACCCACTTTTCAAAATTATAGAAATTTTATATTTCAAAATGGACTTCATTTTTGTATTCTTAATATCGAAATTATCCTAAGTTGAATTTTTTGGTATTTTTTTGAGAACTTCCAATTTTTTGTGAATAATGAAAAATACTTAAAAAAACTTTTTTAATCAAAAAAATTTATAGTGATAAATTATACTATTTAGTGGTTTTAAAGTGTAATTAGAATATATTTTTACCATTTTATCCAATGGTGGCCATTATAATTAATTTCACTTTGAAATTGGACATAAACAATTGTCAATCTTTTGATATATATTGTTTCTTAAAAACACGCTATTTGTTGTGAAAGCGGGAATTAAATATAAAATTAATTAATGAAACTTATATGTTTGGAATTTTGTAAAATAGAAATCATTTCTTAATTAACAATATCAATTATAGCTTAGGGTGAAATTTTGGCATTGTTCTGAAAAACTTCAATTTTTGATGAATAGTGAAACCACTAAGTGGTAGTTAAAAAACTGATTTTTCATTTAAATGAAACATTACCACTTCGGTGATTTGATTTTCAAAAATCCAACATACATGGTTGTCATTAGGTAGTAAAATGTGGTTCAATGGGATTAAAATAATTTTTTGGTGAATAGTAACTTTTAAGTTTAATTAATCGCGATTAAAGGTAATTAGTGAAATTTAAGGTAAATATAATGTTATAATAATAGGAAATGACTTTTGTCACGACCCGTCCTCGGGGCCCGTGCCGTGACTACCCCAAGCCCGCCTTCCATAGGCCAGGGGCTGGCGACTAGCACCAAGGCGTAAAATCCCAGTAAACAGGGAAGGCATTGCCTTTATAAGTAACAACCACACAGAGTCAGCAAGCGGAAAGTAAAGTGCAGAAAAGTAAAGGGGCCGGAAATACAAGCCCAACTGTAAAGTACAACTGAAAAGAAAAAGAACAGCAACTGAAGAAAAGACGGCGGCCTCGTGTCGTCCACTGGCAATCCCACCTGAAGGGTGGGTACAGATAGCCTCCAGGCTCCTCGGGTCCCACGTCCGCTCCGAGCACGTCCCGCCCAGTGGTCCACCTCCAGGTACCGTCCTGCTCCACGCCCCAACCGTGATCAGCGCTGTCCGTCGTCTGCAACCAACACAACAAGGTGCGGGCATAGCCCGTGCAGGGGTGAGTACAACTACTCAGTAAGGACCCCGAGACCCCCGAAGGTCTCTCGAAATCCACAAAGGATATAGCACAAAAGAAAGATGCAATCACGAAGTAACATCTGACTCGACTTAGGTATATGCCCATACATATACCTAAGTCCCCAATTCTAGCTCTGCTCACGAGCTCAAGAACAACTCAATCCACAAAGGAAAGCAAGACCCAAATCCACAAAGGAGAGTAAACAGTAAATCCACAAAGGATGGTTCAACACAATCCACAAAGGAGAGTAACATAAGATTCAGCTCAACCAGGTATACTTTTTCAGATGACGTCAAAGACGATCACTGATCCGTCTCAGTCGTCGGACCCACGAAGGATCGATAGGTACTAACCCCCGCAAAAAGACCCACGTAGGATCGGGCTCACACAGAACCTGTAGGCAGTGGCTCACACAGAACCGGTAGTAAGGACCCACGGAGGATCGGGCTCACACAGAACCTGAAGCACTGATCCACGTGGGATCGCTGAGTGCAGTAGTCGACGCAGTCCACTGAGGATCTCTGCACAGTCGTCGCCGCAGTCCACGAAGGATCTCTGCTCTGCCGTCGTCGCAGTCCACGGAGGATCTCTGCTCTGCCGTCGTCGCAGTCCACGGAGGATCTCTGCTCTGCCGTCGTCGCAGTCCACGGAGGATCTCTGCTCTGTCGTCGAGGTCACAGCCAGCGCTAGGGTTCCCGCACGTAGCGAGCTCGTTTAGGAGGGTCCGCTCCACGAGCCGAGGGGCTGATACATCAACTGACACGTAGTCCGAAGTTGATGTATCCAAAAGTTCCGTATCGACAACAGGATCTCAACGCGACAGACGGCGCGTCAATCGGACGCCCGGTCTGAGAGTTATTGGCATTTTCGTCCCAGGGGCCCGGTTGGTTTTTAGGGCAAAACCAACCCGACCGTACTCCGCCTGTATCCGATCCTCGGGCGGAGTATGCCAAAAGTTCCGTCTCACTTAGAGGAAACTACCACAGCTGACGGTACGTCGTTCGGACGTCCGTAGCTCAAGTTATGAGCGTTTCCGCTCCGAGGGCCCGGTTGGCTTCGTGTACGAACCAACCCGGCCGAACCCAAAGTCTTCCGAAACCTTGAGTATAATATACCGAAACGACCGTCTCGATCCAAGGATCGCGTAGCCGCTGACGGTTCGTCAATCGGAGGTCCCAGGCCCAAGATATGGGCGAAAGACCGTAGAGGGCCCGAAACGGGGGTACTGGGCCCGGGGCGACCCGGCCCGAACCCCCCCCCCTGGGGTCGGCCGAACCGGGTCGGCCCGAACCGGGTCGGCCCGACCCGGCCCGAACCGGCTCGGCCGGGTCCGGTCCGGCCTGGGCGCGGCCCGGCCGACCGGACCGGCCGGCTCGGTCTTCGGCCGCGCGGCCGAAGAGCCGCCGCCGCGGGGTTGAACCCGCGGCTTGAGAGAAACCGCGGCCCCGCGGGGGGCCGCCTGTCACGCGGACGCGGCCGGGCCGCCGCGTCCGTCCCGGTTCCGCGCGGCCGCGGAACCGGCTGCCGCCGCCGCCGCGGCTTCAGCCGCGGCGGAAGGTTTCCACGGCGGCGCGCCTGGCGCCGCCGCCTCCGGTCGCCGGCGCCGCCGCGCCGGCGACCCGCGCCGCCGCCTCCTTCCGCGGGCCGCCGGAGATGCTCCGGTGGCCCGATTTCTTTCCCGTCTGCGCCGATGCTCCTCCCGGGGGACGATCTTCACTGCGGAGCCAACAAATTGCCCTTGCCGCACGGTTTGTCGACGTCCGCCAAATCCGCACAACCAAAATAGATCGGCGGAGGGTTGCCGGGTCTTGTTCGTTAGACCCGCACCCTCCGCGTTAGTCATAATCCACGGGAGGAACAATAAAACAATCAACAACAATTTTAAATGTTAAAATTGTTCGAAGGTCATGCTTCTTTACTTTAAAAGAAATAAATCACGGGAAGGAAAATATTCCAATCAACCCTTACTTTATCGTCGTCGTCGGAATTGCTCGTCGCGGAAGATGGAGATCGCCGCGTCGTCGCGGAATCGCTCGTCGCGTCGCCAATCTCCGGATCAAGATCAACGGATTTAATTAGTTTAAATCCGTTGATATTGAAATTAAAAAGGGAGAAGAAAAGATCTGATTCTCACCTTTGTTGCCGAACGAGGGTCGGCCGCGGAAGAAGAGGCGTCGCCGAAGAACGTCGCGGGTAGATCTCGTCGACGTCGCAGATCTTGGTGTGCGTCGTCGAATTCCGGTCGCCGGCGTTCTTCGCGTTCTTCGCGTTCTTCGCGTTCTTCGCGTTCTTCGCGTTCTTCGCGTTCTTCGCGGAGAGGGTGGAGGAACGAAGATTCTCTCAAATCCTTTCCAAGGATTTTTATGTTGGTCTTATTTTATAAACATGCCAACACGAAACCGGTTAAGAAACGATCCATCAATTCGTTGAATTAATTCAACGAAAGAAACGACCCATTTAATTCACGAAGAAACAGTCCATTTAATTCACGAAATAAACCGCCCAATTAAATGGTCTGTTAAGAATTAAAGAAAACGCGTCGGTTGACTTTTCAGTTACTTTGACGGGTTTTCGCGGGTGCGTTACTTAGCGAAAGAAACGGCGGGGCTCGTGCGGGTCCCACCGCACAAATATCCTACCAAGGGGTAGGATATTTCTGGATAGCATCCTATCCAGTTCAACTCAGTTCAAGCCGTCTTTAAGTGACTTCAAGTGGCTTCCAAGCAGCTTAAGTGAAATAAAATAAAGTTGTCGCACAAACTTTATTTTATTTCTGACTTAAAGCCGTAAAATTTAAAAACCACGTCTGAGCAAACGCAACTCCGGAAGAGGCGTTTCTAAGCAAATACCGGCGCTGCGATTTCATCGGTGCCCTCAGAATTCGATTCCGGGCACCGGTTCAAAAGATAGAAAAACCCGCTCGTCCGTTCACTGAACGTACCCGAGCCAAACTTCGGAAATTGATTCCGGGCACACCGGGCCTCGGAATCAGGTGCCGTCTGAAGCTGCGTTCTTGTAAAATTCCAAAGAAAATTAAGAAAAAAATTTCCTTGAAATTTGCGGGTCTTTACATTACTCCCACCTCAGGGCTTTACGTCCCCGTAAAGATACATCAAAACTAGGGGAACAAATGGGGGTACTGAGCACGCATCTGAGCCTCCCGCTCCCAAGTGCTCTCCTGGAGGTTCCCGTGCTGCCATCTGACGCGCACAAGAGGAATCGACCGCCCACGTAGGACCCGCTCCTGTCGATCCTCGATCTCCACTGGAACCTCCGCAAAAGTCGCCCCATCGTCCACGTCCAGCTCCCCAAAGTCGATGATGTGCGTCGGGTCGTGCACGTATCTCCTCAGCTGAGACACGTGGAAGACGTCGTGCACCCGGTGCAACTGAGGTGGTAGAGCCAGGCGATAAGCCACCTCTCCTATCCTGCTGAGGACCTGGAAAGGCCCGATGAAGCGGGGAGACAGCTTGCCGCCTCGGCCAAATCTCCGTAACCCACGTCGAGGTGAGACACGCAAAAAGACGTGGTCGCCATCCTCGAACTCTAGTGGCCTCCGCCTCCTGTCAGCATATGACTTCTGCCGGCTCTGAGCTGTCCTCATCCTCTCCTGGATGATTTGGACCTTCTCTGTCGTGGCTCGGACCATCTCTGGTCCCACGAGTGCTGACTCCCCAGGGTCTGTCCAGCACAACGGTGATCTGCAGGGTCTGCCGTACAACGCCTCGTATGGTGCCATCCCGATGGTGGAGTGGTAGCTGTTGTTGTACGCAAACTCCACCAAGGGTAGGTGGTCCTCCCAGCTGCGACCAAAGTCGAGAACACATGCACGGAGCATGTCCTCGAGTGTCTGTATGGTCCTCTCCGTCTGTCCATCCGTCTGAGGGTGGAAGGCTGTGCTCAGATGGAGCCGCGTCCCGAACGCCCCCTGCAACCCCTTCCAAAGCCTGGAAGTGAAACGAGCATCTCGATCGGAGACGATAGACGATGGCACACCGTGAAGCCGTACGATCTCCTGGACGTAAAGACGTCCCAAGCTCTCTACTGAGCCCTGCTCTCTGATGGGTAAGAAGTGTGCCGACTTGGTGAGTCGGTCGACAATCACCCAAATGGAGTCGTGACCTCTGGAAGTGCGTGGAAGTCCAGTCACGAAGTCCATAGATATGCCGTCCCACTTCCACTCCGGGACCTCCAAGGGCTGTACCAAACCTGCTGGTACCTGGTGCTCTGCCTTCACCTGCTGGCAGGTGAGGCATCGTGAAACGAACTCTGCCACAGCTTTCTTCATACCCGGCCACCAGTGCTGTCGCCTGAGATCCTGGTACATCTTCGCCACTCCGGGATGTACCGCCAAGGGAGAAGTGTGAAACTCTCTCAGCACCTCCTCTCGTAAAGCGACTGGTACGAAGGTACGTCCTCTGAAAAGGATGTCGTGCTCTGCTCCAAGGGAGAAACCATCAGGCGCCTGACCTGAGGATATCAGTGCACGCCGGGTCTCACAGTCAGCGTCCCCACGCTGAGCCTCTCTGACCCGCTGTAGAAGTGGAGGAGAGACTGTGAGAGACTGAAGAAAGGCTGTTCCGTCTCTATCCACGAAGGATATCTGCAAGGAGGCTAGCTGCTCCGTCGCCTCCTCAAGCAGCTGAATGCCCGTCCTCCTGCTGAGGGCATCGGCTACCACGTTCCCCTTCCCAGGAGTATAGACTATCTCAAAGTCATAGTCCTGGAGGAACTCAAGCCATCTCCGCTGTCTCAGGTTCAGGTCCTTCTGAGAGAAGATATACCTAAGACTCTGGTGGTCAGAAAAGACTGTGAAGCGCTCGCCCATCAGATAGTGCCGCCAAGTCTTCAGAGCGAAGACCACTGCTGCTAACTCCAGGTCATGAGTGGCGTAGTTCTGCTCATGCGGCCTCAACTGACGTGATCCGTAGGCGATCACGGCCCGCTCCTGCATCAGGACGCACCCGAGTCCAGTCCCTGATGCGTCGCAGTAAACTACGTACCCAACTCCCTCCTCAGGCAACCTCAAGATAGGTGCGCTGGTCAATCTCTGTCTCAGCTCCTGGAAGCTCTGCTGACATCTGTCTGACCACACGAAGGGTTTCCCCTTCTTCGTCAAGGCTGAGAGTGGTGCTGCAACTCTGGAGAAGTCTGGCACGAATCTCCGATAGTATCCCGCTAGGCCCAAGAAGCTCCGCACCTCTGTCACGCTCTTGGGTGGCTCCCAAGCTAGCACTGCCTCGATCTTCGCGGGATCCACTGCAACTCCCGCCTCAGAAATGACGTGCCCCAAGAAATGGACCTCACGTAACCAGAACTGGCATTTTGAGAGCTTGCCATAAAGCTGGTGCTCTCGGAGTGTGTCTAGCACAACTCGCAGGTGGTAGGCATGCTCCTCCTCAGTCGTCGAGTATACCAAAATGTCGTCAATGAAGACAACGACAAATCGGTCGAGGTATGGCTGGAAGATCCTGTTCATGAGGCTCATGAACACCGCTGGAGCATTGGTTACGCCGAACGGCATAACCAAGAACTCATAATGGCCATACCGACACCTGAAGGCCGTCTTCTGCACGTCCTCGTCTCGAACTCTGAGCTGATGATAGCCTGACCGGAGGTCTATCTTCGAGAACCACCGCGCTCCCTTGAGCTGATCGAAGAGGTCATCAATCCGTGGCAGCGGATACTTGTTCCTCACTGTCACCTGGTTCAGGCGACGATAGTCGACACAAAGTCGCAAGTTCCCGTCCGCCTTTTTGGCGAACAAAATCGGGGAAGCCCAGGGTGAAACACTGGGTCGGATAAACCCCTTGCTCTGCAAGTCCTCCAACTGTACCCGCAGCTCTCGAAGCTCGGCGGGGGCCATCCGATATGCTGGAGTAGATATCGGGGCTGTCCCGGGGTACAAGTCGATGTAAAAGTCTACCTCTCTACGAGGAGGTAGCCCTGGAACGTCGTCGGGAAAGACGTCCACGTACTGGTCCACCACTGCAGGAAAAGCCGGACTCCGCACGTCCACTGCTCCTAGGATGAGGCTAGCCAACTGATGTGAGATGGGCTGCACTCTCCTCCGCGGAAGTCCATCCTGTGCTGCAAAGGTTCCCTTCTCGCCGGTGAAGGTAAACCTGCTCCCGTCGGTACGAACACATCGTACCTTGCGCCTAAAACAGTCGATCTGGGCATGAACCGTGGATAGCCAATCCATGCCCAAGATGACGTCGTAAGGCCTCGACGCCGCTACAAGGAGATCCCAGCCGAAGCTCTCGCCTCCTAGAGTAAGCTCACACTGCCGGCACCAGTGCGTAATCGTCGAGTCTGCTCCCGTAGGAGTCTCTAGCCGTAAGGATCGAGCCAACGGCTCAGTCGGAATCTCCGAGCTCCGAACAAGGGCAGAGGCTATGAAAGAGTGACTCGCTCCTGTGTCTATAAGTACTGCAGCAAGGGTGGAATAGACACAGATCGTACCTCGAATCATCTCTGGCATGTCGGGGTCGTAGGCCTCCACTGCCTGGAGCTGGGCCTGTCCCTGCCCGCCGGCTCCCTGTGGTCGAGGTGGCCCTCCTGGTGGTGGTGGGGGTAGAGCCTGAAAGCGTCGCCCACCACCCGCTGCTCGGCCAGCTCCTCGGCCTCGTCCGCCTCCTCCCTGCGGACCGCCACGGTCGACCCTCTGCCTCTGCCTGGGTGGCCCCTCCACCGTCTGCTGCTCCTCTGATCGGCGAGTCGGGCAGTCACGAGCCATGTGACCCTGCCCGCCGCAAGAGTAGCACAGCCTGCCTCTCGAAAGGCTGGCACTCCGCTGTGTGCCTCGTACTGCTGAGCCGGTGTCCTGAGGCCGTCTGCGTGGGGGTCTGGTCTGCCTGGACCCGTGAGTCATCCGTCGGCTACCTGCTGCCGAAGACTCAGCTACCTGCCGCCCTGCGCTAGGTCTCGCCGCTGAAGAAGGCTCTGCCAGGAAGCTCTCGATCAGGAGGGCTCGCTCCAGCACTCCTGCCTGGGTCGGAATGCTGAGGGAGATCAGCGACGCACGAATCTCCTGTCGCAAGCCCTGCTCGAAGGTCCGGGCCCGGAAGAAGGGGTCCCGTACCATGTCGGTCGAGTAGCGAGATAGGTCCGTGAACCTCGCCGCATACTGAGCGACCGTCATGCTGCCCTGGCGCAGCTGGAGAAGCTCCTGGATGCGCACCGCTCGGAGGGTGGCCGGGACGAACTCAGAGCGGAAGAGGCTCTCGAAGTCCGTCCAGAGCAGGGATGCCTCATCGTGAACCTGGAGCATCAGGCTCCACCATCGTCCTGCCGCCGCCTGCAGGAGGCTCGCTGCGAGGATCACCATGAGATCCGCTGGTGTCCTCACTAGCCTGAAGATCCGTACCACCGCCTCTAGCCAGTCCTCGGCGGCCTGGGGGTCCGCCTCACCGCGAAACCTGGGCGGTCGCTGGCTCTGAAACTCGTGCAGTGCCCTGAGGCGACGTGCATCGTCGGCGTCTGGTACTGGAAGCATCGGTGGCTCGGCGGGTAAGGCTACCGCCGGTGCCACTGCTGGCAAAGGGCCCTGCACCGAGGCCTCGTCGCTCGGTGGGCTGCCGTCGCACCCTACACTCGGAACCCTAGCTGGCAGTCGTCGCGGGGCCATCCTGAAAAGGAGAACAAGAGCACCACAGTCAGAACAGTATACCTGGTGAGCTGGCACAAGTAATCACAAGGAAAACTTGAGACTTTCATAAAGCAGATCAGTATACCCGGTGAGCTGACATAAGTAATCACAAAGAAAACTTGAAACACACACGCAATCAATGTTTTCATGCATTAAGTCGGAAATCAGGAGTCAGGGTCCTGGTGTACGGATACGTCGGCCGCCGCACCAACACTGGGCTCCCTGAACTGATAACCACACTCAATACACTAAACACTATTGCTTCACATAGAAAGAAAGGACGATCAGAGTCTGCGGTAGAACCGACCCCTCTGATACCAATTTGTCACGACCCGTCCTCGGGGCCCGTGCCGTGACTACCCCAAGCCCGCCTTCCATAGGCCAGGGGCTGGCGACTAGCACCAAGGCGTAAAATCCCAGTAAACAGGGAAGGCATTGCCTTTATAAGTAACAACCACACAGAGTCAGCAAGCGGAAAGTAAAGTGCAGAAAAGTAAAGGGGCCGGAAATACAAGCCCAACTGTAAAGTACAACTGAAAAGAAAAAGAACAGCAACTGAAGAAAAGACGGCGGCCTCGTGTCGTCCACTGGCAATCCCACCTGAAGGGTGGGTACAGATAGCCTCCAGGCTCCTCGGGTCCCACGTCCGCTCCGAGCACGTCCCGCCCAGTGGTCCACCTCCAGGTACCGTCCTGCTCCACGCCCCAACCGTGATCAGCGCTGTCCGTCGTCTGCAACCAACACAACAAGGTGCGGGCATAGCCCGTGCAGGGGTGAGTACAACTACTCAGTAAGGACCCCGAGACCCCCGAAGGTCTCTCGAAATCCACAAAGGATATAGCACAAAAGAAAGATGCAATCACGAAGTAACATCTGACTCGACTTAGGTATATGCCCATACATATACCTAAGTCCCCAATTCTAGCTCTGCTCACGAGCTCAAGAACAACTCAATCCACAAAGGAAAGCAAGACCCAAATCCACAAAGGAGAGTAAACAGTAAATCCACAAAGGATGGTTCAACACAATCCACAAAGGAGAGTAACATAAGATTCAGCTCAACCAGGTATACTTTTTCAGATGACGTCAAAGACGATCACTGATCCGTCTCAGTCGTCGGACCCACGAAGGATCGATAGGTACTAACCCCCGCAAAAAGACCCACGTAGGATCGGGCTCACACAGAACCTGTAGGCAGTGGCTCACACAGAACCGGTAGTAAGGACCCACGGAGGATCGGGCTCACACAGAACCTGAAGCACTGATCCACGTGGGATCGCTGAGTGCAGTAGTCGACGCAGTCCACTGAGGATCTCTGCACAGTCGTCGCCGCAGTCCACGAAGGATCTCTGCTCTGCCGTCGTCGCAGTCCACGGAGGATCTCTGCTCTGCCGTCGTCGCAGTCCACGGAGGATCTCTGCTCTGCCGTCGTCGCAGTCCACGGAGGATCTCTGCTCTGTCGTCGAGGTCACAGCCAGCGCTAGGGTTCCCGCACGTAGCGAGCTCGTTTAGGAGGGTCCGCTCCACGAGCCGAGGGGCTGATACATCAACTGACACGTAGTCCGAAGTTGATGTATCCAAAAGTTCCGTATCGACAACAGGATCTCAACGCGACAGACGGCGCGTCAATCGGACGCCCGGTCTGAGAGTTATTGGCATTTTCGTCCCAGGGGCCCGGTTGGTTTTTAGGGCAAAACCAACCCGACCGTACTCCGCCTGTATCCGATCCTCGGGCGGAGTATGCCAAAAGTTCCGTCTCACTTAGAGGAAACTACCACAGCTGACGGTACGTCGTTCGGACGTCCGTAGCTCAAGTTATGAGCGTTTCCGCTCCGAGGGCCCGGTTGGCTTCGTGTACGAACCAACCCGGCCGAACCCAAAGTCTTCCGAAACCTTGAGTATAATATACCGAAACGACCGTCTCGATCCAAGGATCGCGTAGCCGCTGACGGTTCGTCAATCGGAGGTCCCAGGCCCAAGATATGGGCGAAAGACCGTAGAGGGCCCGAAACGGGGGTACTGGGCCCGGGGCGACCCGGCCCGAACCCCCCCCCCTGGGGTCGGCCGAACCGGGTCGGCCCGAACCGGGTCGGCCCGACCCGGCCCGAACCGGCTCGGCCGGGTCCGGTCCGGCCTGGGCGCGGCCCGGCCGACCGGACCGGCCGGCTCGGTCTTCGGCCGCGCGGCCGAAGAGCCGCCGCCGCGGGGTTGAACCCGCGGCTTGAGAGAAACCGCGGCCCCGCGGGGGGCCGCCTGTCACGCGGACGCGGCCGGGCCGCCGCGTCCGTCCCGGTTCCGCGCGGCCGCGGAACCGGCTGCCGCCGCCGCCGCGGCTTCAGCCGCGGCGGAAGGTTTCCACGGCGGCGCGCCTGGCGCCGCCGCCTCCGGTCGCCGGCGCCGCCGCGCCGGCGACCCGCGCCGCCGCGCCGGCGACCCGCGCCGCCGCCTCCTTCCGCGGGCCGCCGGAGATGCTCCGGTGGCCCGATTTCTTTCCCGTCTGCGCCGATGCTCCTCCCGGGGGACGATCTTCACTGCGGAGCCAACAAATTGCCCTTGCCGCACGGTTTGTCGACGTCCGCCAAATCCGCACAACCAAAATAGATCGGCGGAGGGTTGCCGGGTCTTGTTCGTTAGACCCGCACCCTCCGCGTTAGTCATAATCCACGGGAGGAACAATAAAACAATCAACAACAATTTTAAATGTTAAAATTGTTCGAAGGTCATGCTTCTTTACTTTAAAAGAAATAAATCACGGGAAGGAAAATATTCCAATCAACCCTTACTTTATCGTCGTCGTCGGAATTGCTCGTCGCGGAAGATGGAGATCGCCGCGTCGTCGCGGAATCGCTCGTCGCGTCGCCAATCTCCGGATCAAGATCAACGGATTTAATTAGTTTAAATCCGTTGATATTGAAATTAAAAAGGGAGAAGAAAAGATCTGATTCTCACCTTTGTTGCCGAACGAGGGTCGGCCGCGGAAGAAGAGGCGTCGCCGAAGAACGTCGCGGGTAGATCTCGTCGACGTCGCAGATCTTGGTGTGCGTCGTCGAATTCCGGTCGCCGGCGTTCTTCGCGTTCTTCGCGTTCTTCGCGTTCTTCGCGTTCTTCGCGTTCTTCGCGTTCTTCGCGGAGAGGGTGGAGGAACGAAGATTCTCTCAAATCCTTTCCAAGGATTTTTATGTTGGTCTTATTTTATAAACATGCCAACACGAAACCGGTTAAGAAACGATCCATCAATTCGTTGAATTAATTCAACGAAAGAAACGACCCATTTAATTCACGAAGAAACAGTCCATTTAATTCACGAAATAAACCGCCCAATTAAATGGTCTGTTAAGAATTAAAGAAAACGCGTCGGTTGACTTTTCAGTTACTTTGACGGGTTTTCGCGGGTGCGTTACTTAGCGAAAGAAACGGCGGGGCTCGTGCGGGTCCCACCGCACAAATATCCTACCAAGGGGTAGGATATTTCTGGATAGCATCCTATCCAGTTCAACTCAGTTCAAGCCGTCTTTAAGTGACTTCAAGTGGCTTCCAAGCAGCTTAAGTGAAATAAAATAAAGTTGTCGCACAAACTTTATTTTATTTCTGACTTAAAGCCGTAAAATTTAAAAACCACGTCTGAGCAAACGCAACTCCGGAAGAGGCGTTTCTAAGCAAATACCGGCGCTGCGATTTCATCGGTGCCCTCAGAATTCGATTCCGGGCACCGGTTCAAAAGATAGAAAAACCCGCTCGTCCGTTCACTGAACGTACCCGAGCCAAACTTCGGAAATTGATTCCGGGCACACCGGGCCTCGGAATCAGGTGCCGTCTGAAGCTGCGTTCTTGTAAAATTCCAAAGAAAATTAAGAAAAAAATTTCCTTGAAATTTGCGGGTCTTTACAACTTTGACACTTTTCCTACCCCTATTGGATGAGTCATGGCCGACCAATACAATCCATGGGTCAACTTGGAGACCCCATGGAGCCACTTTGGTAGGAAAATGACATTAGAAACTTTTTATTTAATGTTAAAATAAAAATGTCACAAACATGAGTTGTTTTACTAAAACAATTTTTAAATGGGGTTACACAAGTAATATTTTTGACTATAAATATACATTAGAAAGCTAAAAATATTTCATACATCATGATATTTGTTTATAATTTTTAGACATTAAATAAATTAAATTATTTATGACACCATGATGATGCAGTGATTACCTCATTAATTAACGATTTAAATAAAATGAAAAGATAATGTAAAATCCAAGGATTAAACTTGTCAAAAACCTATTGGATGAGTAGATTTCCAATCCTTATCACCTCATCCTCTAACTATATCATTGTGGGACCTTTAGAATCCGAAAAGCATTTCATAATAAAGTAACATTTCAATCTTCCCAAGAGTGCCCCTTCTCTCTTCTTATAAAAGGCCCCCACCACTACCACCTTATTCACACTTTCAAGTCATTTGTCTCGGAAAAACTCTACCAAAATAATCTCCCAAATTCCCTCTCTTACTCCTAGAAGCATCACTTTGGGCATAAGTCTTCCCAAGGAAGCCTTTGGCTCAAATCAAAAAGAGTTACCCGATTTTAAGGTATTGTCTTCTCTAATGTTGTTTTGTTTTATTTTTCTTCTCCAACCCTTTAAAATCTTTTTATTCCTTTATTTTGTAACAAAAACAGTATCTAAAATATACTAGGATGTTGTTATGATAAGTATTTGGTTTACACTTACACACACCTTCATCTAATGGTTAAAGAACATACTGTTTCTGTGGGTGGCGAAATACTGCCTCACGAAACGATGATTGTTCAATATTCATTTAAAACCTCTAATGGTGGCCATTTTGATGAAAATATTTTCATATATGATATATATATTATGTTTATGTTTTCCTTATGCTTATGTATTTCTCATTTATGGCATAATTTATGATTTCCATTATGGGTAAACGCGATAATTTCATTTTAGGAAGTGCGGACTACCGCCCCCTCAAAGTGATTTGAATCGTTAATGCCATATGTGGGATGTATAAAGGATGGAGTAAATGGTATTATACATTATATTATACTGGAATTATATTATACCTTTATATAATTATAACTACATTCCATTGAATACGAAATAGAAATGAAATTAGCGTTCATGCGTACGTACGGCTTACCGTCTCCATGAAAAGTGCATTTCATTTCTTACCTCTAAATGTTATGTAATATTATAAATGAATGTATATACTGGATATATATGATTTATATGATATATACCTCATGAATATAATTATTTATATAATGGATATTTTACCACATGAACAAAGTGTAATTATAAGAAGTTTATTTTTGACTCAAGTACATAAGATTGACAAAATGACCATTATAAACTTAAATAATTACATAATGTTCATGACATGGTAATAAGTGATATAAAATGAATAATGAACTTGAAAAAGGTTCTTAAGAAGGTAGATATTAACTCTAGTCTATTATTCAGGAGATCAAACAACGGTCGAGTGAATTCGGACACGAGGTAAGGGAACTTCTTAACCCGATTTCCATTCTTTGGGTTAATCTCCTACTTTCAAATTATGTCATGATATTATTATGTCCTATATTTTAATTATACTTTATTTATGTGTAATTATAGTGAATACACATAATAGATATATTTTATTTAAAAATTATCTTTTTAAGGGATTTCGTCTCAATCTCCATTCATTGAGGCATATTTTGTTTTACACACAAATTTCTTTTATACGGTGTATAAACCCTTTTGACTTTTACGAATCTTTTTATACGAAGTGTTTTACTAAAGGACAAAAGGAATGTTTTTATTGTCATACGTATGCGGCGAAAATGACTTCTCTGCCGCCGTGACCATTATTTGAGTTTCGGATTCCCCTACAAGCCATAACTTTTTTTTAAATGAAAAATAAAAACCAAGTTTTAACTTTCATTTATTTTGGTATTGAAAATGGTTTTGATAAGTTTTTTATTATATCAATGTGTTGTATTGATATATTGTGATTGAAATGTGGAAATGTTATGTTTCCTTTATCCATGTTTTATGTGAGACGATTATGTTATGGTTTATGATATGTTTAAACCTGTTCATATGAGGAATGCATTGGAATTAATAAGTGATGGGTGGAGCCTGCTATAGCTCCTCGATGCATCAGTAGGTCTCATGAGACAAACTAGTGTCTTGTCACGATGCCTTGAAAAAATTTTATTTGTGGTCTTGGCACGAGGCCTTGGCTACGTGGTTATGATAGTCTGGGATTATGCATTCCATCATTATGAAAGTGGTTATTGATATTGCATGTGATTATTCGACTAGTAGAATATCCATGTGAGTAAGTAAATGACATTATTTAATTTATTTTTTCCATATTATGATGAAGTTAAAGTTTAAAAAGGATTTTGTTTTAGTTATAAATTGCCCTAAATGTTAACGTTTATTTACGAAAGCTTCCGCAATATTGTTATCCTTACTGAGCATCTGAGCTCACCCCTTTCAATGTTTTAATATTTCCCAGGATGTGAAGAAGTATTTTATGAATTACCTGTAGGGATAGTCAGAAGAGGATATGAGTGTGGATTATGGAGACTTTATTATTGTAGTATTTCACTTTATGATGTAATGTAACATTTATGAATATATCTAGTGTTTCCAAGGCTACTAAACTAATCGGTCTTTCGAGACTTGATCTTTTGTGATCATGCCAATGTTACGAAGTAATGCACCGACTCTGGGCAACTGGGGTCGGGGCGTTACAGGTTCCAAATGAGCTTGAGCGATATTTGGAGCCTTCCATGGATGTAATGGTCAAATGGGGGAAGAAAGGGGTGCACAGGGGTTAATACCAAAAGGTAAAAATTGGAATAATAAAGTAATTTTTATTACTTAGACATTGTGCATGGTTTGTCTTCATGATTTAGTAAATCATGCAAGCAAACTGTGCCCCTGGTTAAGGACACCAAAAACTTTTCCATTTTCCTCAAAATTAAAGGGCGACCTTTGTTAAACTAGGTTGGAAAGCTAGGCCAAGAATATAAGATAAATAATGCACCAAAATTTCAAACCTGTCAGACCTGGATCCCAAGAAAACGACCAAGAACCCGACACGAATCGGGACAAAGTAAAACTTAAAAACCCAGGTGTGACAATTCTCCCCACCATAACGCTCTCCACCTCCAAAAATCCACAACAAATCTAGATTAAATACAAAAACCAATACTATTTCCATGTTCAAAGGGGGGTTACCAATGAAAAGACAACAAAGAAACTACAAATATGAAAAGAGGGATATGAGCTAACTCGAGAGGCCAAGACAGACTCCCCCCACTAAGGGCCACCTTACCCCAAAATCCAAAACACCTCTAGTTGATCAAACAAAAGAAAGGTTACTCTCAATGAACTCAAACCGACATCCTGATACAAGATCCTTAGATTTTTTGAGAAGTTAAAACAATCCACCTAAAACAAACAATGGGTTCGAATGAGGTTACCACAACCTTACTTCCACAAAACCGTTGGGCATGCACCAATCCCAAAGATTACCCAAGAAAAAAGTTGGTGGTTAGATAGCTTCGAACAAGATTACCTACCACCAAGCCAACACTAGAAACAAACTAAATTACTAATATGGGGAGACTCTAATGGGCTCCCCACCATAGTAACAAACTAACAGTCGAGACTGAACCAGAATACTAACACAGGGAGCTCTAGAAAAACTACCCACCATAAGAGGTGATTTAATTTCCTAAGACAGAACCAGGACACCAGTAGGGGGAGGCCCAAATGTAATTCCCACTAAAAGGGGTATAATAACATTAGACTTATTCCAAAAGAACTTACATGAGACTCATGGTGGGTATCCCCACCATAAGAACCAACTATCTTAAAAAACTAGCACAAAATGACAAAAAACCCAACATGGGATAACTTGGGTGATTCCCACACAACTTATTCTCCCACCGCAATAGGTCCATTAAAAAAAATACAAACCAATAGAGACACTATGCGGTTCACCCCTCCCATGAGCATTACTGTCCTCAGATGTGTCCAACCAAAACTGAGGTCAAAATGGAACAACAAGGTTATTCATACATGAACAACCATTTGGAGAGTCGTACCCATAATGGTTAAATCACTAGGGTTTTGAGAAGAAAAAACCCCCATGACTCTTTGTAACTAAGGTGGGAATCTTCCATCGAAAAGGATTACAACCCTGATGGAAAAGGTCTGCATGTCCCTTTCCACCACACCTGATAACTTGAAATGAAACTTCCTCATAAAAACCTCAAACTATCTCCACATACCATATTAGATAAATAACTTAAACCAAGATCCTTTACAACTATGGGGGTTTTCCTAACTACAAACTATCTTCACTCTGGGACCTACGAATGGATCTTTGATAATTGAAGCATCTCCTACCTCGCAGTTAGGCATTGAAAAACCCCTAATCAAAACTTCACCTTCTGGGGCCACAAGAAACCATATCACCTTTCAGAAAAAATGACCAGGACATAACACACTTTAAAGAACATTTTAATATAACATGAAAACTTTACCAAGACAGGGGAATCAATGATGTATATGTGTTTCCCCTTTCACCCCAAACAAGAAACAAAAGAAGAAAGAACACAAGGAAGATACCTTAATTCAAGACAAATAATTTCATGAATTCTTGAAAGAAAACACGCTTATATTTAATCGAAATTCCTCTAAAAGTTCCAAAACAAGCACCTTTGACCCTAAAATCATACCCAACACAATAACACATCATTGAACATGAACCTAATAACTGATATATACACTAAAAGGAGTGGTACCTTGAACCGAGTACCAGTAAACATGAGATTACCACAAGCAGCTATAATAGCCTTGAACAATTAGATTTGCCACACTGGTGGCCTAACATGAATCCTTTTCTTATGAGAAACTAATTAAAGACCCAAATAAACTTAAATACTGCATCCAAAACAATCAACTCTAGACTTATTTACCTTTACTCACTGGAATTACCCTTCACTGCTTCTAGATAGAACCTACAAACACAACAGTGTCAAAATTCACCTTTGACAACTCAGAAAAAATAATAGACAAAGGTCTATCTCAACATTACACAACCATTCTCCCACTACAAGAGGATATAACCTAAAAACAAGGGTAGTAGACTAAATATCCAAAGCTCAAGAATAACGTTATTATTTTGATCACCTCGAGGATCTACTAACAATGGATCGCCCTTGGCTACACATAAATCGTGCACTAACTCTTTATGGGGGAGTACCTTAACCAACAAGAAAACCTAAGGACCCCACAAAGATCATCCTTTGGTCAAAAAGTATCACAAATCAGAACCAAACACATAAGGGGAACCACAAAAAAGGAATCCAAAAAAAAATTCATAAAAGACCACTATCCAATACTTCAAACCAACTTACTGAAGAAACACAAACCCAAAAAATTATCCAAACAAGAAAGGATTTCAAACTCAAAACACCCACTACAATATTCCCAAAACACAAGAAGACTCATTGTGTGACTATTGGTCACCAAATACTCCATCATTTATTTAAAAGAACTTTCGAAAATAAAACTGAGAGGGTGGAATGCACATTCACCAATGGTATCCCACTGAGCCTCTCACAAAAATTATACTTGTGCCAAACTGGTAACCCATTCACTTCCCACACATATCATATACATATGACCACTCACATAAAAAAAAAAGGTTCAAACAAAATTTCATTCCATTTTTCCAAAAAACAATGAACCCACACCTCCTCTTATCAAAAAAAATAGTCACAAAGTTAAACCCATTCCAAATTTCACAAAAAATACACTTCGGAAAAGCACTGACCCTTAAAATAAAACAAAATTTGAATTTCAAAAAAAATTATTCCACTAAAAATAGAATTTCAAAACCCACTTTAAAATCATCCTTGTTTTCCAAACAATCGAGTTTTTTAATCCAAAAGTTCTGATTATAAAAATACAATATCATATTACACAAATAATATTTCATGAAAATCCACATTTTCAAAACCTCAATCAAAACAGTTCCAAAAACCCATTTTCAATCCCTTTGAAAATAACACCATTCCCACTTTAAAACCCTATTTAAAACAGATTTCCAAAAACTAATTTAATATAACATACACTTTCCCAAAAATTAATTACAGTAAAACACATGATTAAATTTTGAAAATCCAATATCGATAAAATAATCCCCATCTACTCAAAACCATTTTTATTTTAAAGTCTCATTTCCATAATTTTCAAACAAGAGTTTTCAAAATGATTTTCTAAGACCCATAAAGATGCTAAATGAATCAAGGGGGAGATAATGCGGATGTGTGACTCAAAAATATTGTTGGCGTCCATAGTCCAGTCACACCATAATCATAAATAGTGTTCTAAGACAACATCCCTAGCTCCACATGGCTTGTGAGGACTTGTAAGCTCATTGAGACCATTGACTTAACTCATATTTAATTTTCCAAATAACGAACAACCACAAGGACCAAAAGACTTATATGGAACCAGAATTCACCTGGTAACTCAAGTCCTTCCCTGAGGTGTTCTCTATAGGAACCTTACTCGTAACCAGAACATCAAGTTAAAATAATCCTAGCTCCGGTATTCCCAGACTCTTTCCCAAAAGAACATGACCCAAAAGAGAGTACCTTCTCTGATACCATTTTATCATGAACTGGGTTAGGTCGTCATCCAAAATAGTGCTCAACTCGGTATGTGGCAAGACCCGAAGGGCTTTACCTATCCCCATAAGCCGTAACAACTGTCCATTTATAATAAATAAATTTTGGGAATGATTTCACCCAAGTTTATAATCATTAAACAACCAAAAACAATAAATAAACCGAATCTGAAAATTGAATCCAAACAAGACTTTAATAAAATTCAGAATTGAAGTGCATAGTTTTAAACCACAACCAAAATTACTAAAAAAAGGGAATAGAAAGTATAACATAAAAACCACCACATGGAAAGGTGGTGTTTCCCTCAAGCCATCTCCACAACACTGCACTGAGAAAAGAAGGTAACAACCCAAAATGTCATCTCCAAAGACCTTTCCCTTAATTTCTTAAAACACTATCAAGTATACTTACACCCAAAGGTGTAATTATGGTGTGAGCCTAATCCCAATAGGATGCCATCCAAAAAAATATTCTATGTGATATACCTTTTAAGACAAAAATATTTCAAGTTTTATAAACAATAAATGCTAGTAATAATTTCTAAAAGATGCAACTATAAATGAAAACACTTTTCAAGAGGGAAACATTGAAGAATGTATGCTTTTAAATAAAAAAACATGATAATACATTTTTCAAAAAAAAAACACATCGTATGTTGATGATAATTATAATATATCCTATGAGCTCTAGTCATGGGAACACCCCTATACACTAGTTAGTTGTAGGGCCCTAGGTACATCATATCTTGGTGTAAAAGTAACCATAACCAATAACCTTCTCATACATGATCCACTATGAGGGGGAACCCCAATAACCCAGTGGTCCCCAAACATCATCATAGTTTAGTTAGTGTTTTCATCATCAATCTTGCTAAGTGAAATGGGTATGTGGCCGCTACCAGATCACTAGCATACTAGTTCTAGTCCTCTCACCTGGATACCTAGGTTTCCCTCTTAGTGCTCAATCAAGTTACACATGTTATAAAATACAATTTTCACATGAATATTACATTTCTAAATCATACACAAACCAAAAATACCAAAAAAAATGTTTTTCACCCTTTTTGTAACTAAATAAATCATTTAAAATTTTCATAACACAATTTCAAGAAATAAAGCAAGGCTTTTCACACACCATTCGTTTACAAACCCTATATTATGGCTAAGTACACACAAATACAACACAAAAATAGGAATGGAATCCCTAACATAATTTATTAAATAAATTACATGAATCATAATATGACCTCAAATGATACAACATGTATTTCATGTGAAAAACACTCGTTTTCACACAAAAATGCTACATTAAAATCAACTACTTAACCAATGCTACCAAAAAAATAATTTTCGTACCAAACACAATGGAAGAGGAACATGAAAAATAGTTCAATAAAGAACGATAAATTCATCAAAGAATTTCTACACATGGATTCACCTATCTTTAATGTCAAAAACCCCAAATATTTGTGCAAAACTTCAACTGCACCACAACCACACCTTAAGGGAGTGAAAAAAACTCTAATCCACAAGATTGAACTGAGAAACACAAAATTAAAACCTAGGTATGAAAACCTAATCTCTATAAATTTATAGCTTTAAGAAATAGGGGGGAAACCCTAAGGAAATAGAAGAAACAAGGGAATAATTCACTTACTTGATGATTCTTAAAGTTTCAACACCAAAACACCCTTCAAAATTAGGTTCCAAATGAGCTTGAGGGATCTTGGGAGCCTTCCATGGATGTAATGGTTGAATGGGGGAAGAAAGGGTCACTCTAGGGTTAATCTTTGAAGAGAAAACATGGAATAAAAAATTAATATTTATGACCTGGACATTGTGCACAATTTTTCGGCATAATTTAGTAAACCATGCAATCAAACCGTGCCTTTGGTTCTGGCCACCCAAAACTTGTCCATTTTCTTCAAAATTCAAGGTGGAACTAGGGGAAACTAGGGTGGAAATTTAGGCCAATAATCTAAGAGAAATAATTCCCCAAAATTTGAAACATGTCACACTCGGATATCGAGAAAACGAACAAGAACCTGACCCGAACCGAAACGAAGTAAAACTTAAAAACCAAGGTGTGACAATTCTCCCCACCATAACACTCTCCGCCCCCCGAAAAGCCACAAAAAAGATAGATGATAAACAAAACTAAATACTATTTCTAATTTAAAGGGGGTTTCCCAAACAAAATTCAATAAAGACACAATCAACAGGAAAATAGGGCTATGATCTTACTCAAGAGGCCAAGACAGACTCCCCCCCACTAAGGGTCACCTACCCCCAAAATCCAAAACACCTCTAGCTGATCAAAAAAATAAATGATATTGTCACCGCACTAAAACCGAAATCCTGAGGCAAAACCTTATACATTCTGAGAATTTCAAATATCCCACCTGAAACAAACAATGGATTCGAATGAGGTGACCACATACTTCAATAAAACCACTGGGCACGATCCAATCCCAATGTTTTCCTAAGAAATAAGTTGGAGATTAGATAACTTTGAATGAGATTACCTACCACCAAGCCAACACCTGGAACACAACCAAATTACTTATATGGGGATACCTAAATGGGATCCTCACCATTGAAATAAACTAACACTTGATACTGAACCAGAACACTAACATGTGGAGGTCCAGAAAAACTCCCCACCATAAGTGGTGAATTAATTTCCTAAGATAGAACTGGGACACCAATAGAGGGATCCCCGTACATACTCCCCACCATAATGGGTAGAATAAAATTCAACTTATTCCAAAAGAACTTACATGATAACCATGGTGGGTCTCCACACTATAAGAACCAACCATCTTAAACAACTTTCACTGGCCGATAGAAAAAAACCCCACATGGGATAACATGGGTGATTCCTGCACAAATTATTCTCCCACTGTAAGAAGCCCATTACAAAAAACTCCAAACCAACAGAGACACTATGCGATTCACCCCTATCATGATCATTACCTTCCTCAAATGATTCCAACAAAAACTGTGGTCTAAATAGACCTACAAGGTTATTCATGCATGAAAAACTGTACTGAGATTTGTACCTGCAAGGGTTCAATCATTGGGGTTTTGAGAAGACAAAACCACCATGAATCCTTGTTACCAAGGTGGGACTATTTAGCCGAGATAGATTACAACCATGAGGTACAAGGTCTGCATGTCCCTTTCCACCACACTTGACAAATTGAAATGAAACTTCCTCACAGAAATCTTAATCTATCTCCACATCTAACACTGGATACAGAAGTTAAAACAAGATCTTTTACACCCCGGGGGGTTTTTCCTAAATACGCGCCAACCTCACTCTGGGGCCTATGACTAGTGCTTGGATGATTGAAGCTTCCACTTCCTCACAGGCAGGCATTGAAAACCCCCGATCAAAACTTCTCATTATCATGCCACAAGCAACCACATCACCTCTCAGACAAAACCACCAGGACATAACACACTCTAAATCCCATTTTATTCTAACACAAAACCTTTACCAAGACATGGAGACCGGTAATTAATACAGATTTCCCCTCCCACCCTATAAGATAAATTGTAGAATAAATAATATAAGGAAGACAAATTCCTTCAAGACAGAGAATTTAACAAATTCCTCAAAAAAACACGCTTCTATTTAAGAAGAAGTCCTCAAAAAGGTCCAAATTTGTTTCCAATAAAAGTAGACCCAACACAGCAAGACATCACTGAACATGAACCTAATAACCGATATATACACTACAAGGAGTGGGACTTTGAACAAAGTCACATACAACATGAGATTGCCGTAAGCACCCATAATGGCATCAAACGACCAGATCTTCCACACTGGTGGCCTAATATGAATCCTTTTCTTATGAGAAACCAACAAGAGACCCAAAGGCCTTAAATAATGAAACCAAAACGATGAAATCTGGACTAATTTACCTTTCCTCACTGAAATTCCCCTTCACTGCTTCCAGATAGAACATACAGACACAACAATGTCAAACTTCACCTTTGACAACTCAAGCAACTTAAGAGAATAAGGCCTATTTAGACCATCCACAACCATTATACCACTACAATAGGATCCAATTAACATAAAAAGAAGGGGTGGTAGACTCAATTACCAAATCTCAAGAATAAATTCCTTATGTTGATCAACTGGAGGATCTATCAATGACAAATCACCCTTGGTCGCACTTCAATCGTGCACTAACTCTTTGTGGGAGTGTAACCTAGACAATAAGAAAACCCAAGGACCCAACCAAATATTCCTTTGATAAAAACATACCACAAACCAAAACTGAACACATGAGGGTAACCACCACAAAGGCTTCCCATAACATTTTCCATAAAATACCACTAACCAACACCTCGAACAACCTTACCAATGAAACACAAACCCAAAACATCATCCAAAAAATAATATATTTCAAACTCAAAACACCCCACTTCAACATTCCCAAAACACTATAAGACTTACCACAAAACTATTGGTCACAAAAAACTCAATCATTTCTTTAAAATCACTTCTAAAAATAAAACCGGGAGGGTAAAATGTACATTCACCAATGATATCCCACGGAGCCTCTCACAAGATTTATCCTCATGCCAAACTGGGCACTAATTCACTTCCACACCTATCATATGCATGAGACCACTCACTAAAAAAACCAAAGGTTAAAACAAAATTTATTTCCATTTTTCAAAACAACAATCAACCCAACCCTCCTCTTCTCAAAACCACTAGTTAAAAAGTTATACACATTCGAAATTTCATAAAAATACACTTCAGAAAATCACCAACTATTCAAATAAAACCCACTTTTAATCTCACAAAACATTTTCAACAAGAAATAATCTTCCCAACAAAATTACATTCTCAAACCTTATACATCAATTTCAAAATATTTCATTCCACTCAAAACAGAATTTCAAAACCCACTTTAAAAGCATCCTTGTTTTTCAAACCATAGAGTTTGGGAATCCATAAGTTCTGATTAAAAAAATCCAATATTATCTTGCAAAAATACCGTTTCATGAAAACACACCTTTTCAAAACCTCATTCAAACTAGGTCTAAAAACCCATTTTCAAACCCTTTGAAAATCACACCATTACCACTTTAAAACCCCATTTAAATTTTTTTTCAAAACCTAATTTAACATAACTTATGATTTCACAACAATTTATTCAAGTAAACCACATGTTTAAATTATGAAAATAAAATATATATAAACAAAACCCCATCAAATAAAAAACATTTTTATTTAAAGTCTCGTATCCAAAATTTTCAAATAAGAGTTTTCAAAATGATTTTCCAAGACCCATAAAGATATCGAATGAATAAATGGGAAATTAGTGTCGATGGGTGACTTTAAAATATTGTTGGTGGAAATACTTAGCTCCCAACACTATCATGGAGAGTGTTCTAGGAAAACATCCCTAACTCCACATGGCTTTCTAGGCCTTGTGAGCTCACTGAGACCATTGGCCTAACTCCCATTTCATTTCCCAAATAACTAACAACTACAAGGACCAAAATAATTAGATGAAACCAGAATTACCCTGGTAACTCAAGTCCCACCATGAGGTGAGTTGTATAGGAACCTTACACATAACTAGAACATTGAGTTCTAATAATCTGAGATCTGGTCTACCTAGAATCTTTCTCAAAAGAACATGACCCAAAAGAGAGAACCTGCTCTGATAATATTTTGTCACAAACCGGGCCGGGTCTTCATTCGAACTGATGACTGACCCGGTCCGTGGAAAGAACCAAAGGGTGTTACCTATCACCACACACTTAAAAAAGTGCCATGGTATCATAAATAAAGTTTGGGAACGATTTCACTCGAGTTTATAATCATTAAACAACCAACAACAATTAATAAACTGAATCAGAATATTTAATACAAACAATACTTTAATAAAATTCAGAATTGAAGTTCATAGTTTCAAAACACAACCATAAGGACTAAAACGAAATGGATAAGCATGTATAACATAAAAATAACCACATGGAAAGGGGGAATCTCCCTCAATCCATCCACACAACACCACACTGATAAAATAAGGTAACAACCCGAAGCACCATCTCTAAAGACCTTTCCCTTACCAGCATCAAACATTATCAAGTCTACTAACACCCAAAGGTGTAAGTAGGGTGTGAGTCTAAGCCTAATAAGATTCCAAACAAAAAAACAATCCTTGTGATAAACATTTTAATTCAAAAATTTTACAAGTTTTATAAACAAGATAGAAAGTAACAATTTCTAAAAGATATAACTTTAAATGAAAACATTTTTCAAGAGGGAAACTTTGAAGAATGTACAATATTAAATTAAACACACATGCTACTGAATTTTACAACAAAATTAACTATATACTGACAACAAGTACAAAATGTCCAATGATCACTAGTCAAGGGGACAACCCTAGGCACTAGTTAGTTGTGGGACCCAAGGTACATTGTATCTTGATGTAAAAGTAACCATAACCAATAAAATTATTGTGCACGAGACACTATTATGGGAAACCCAAATGTCCTAGTGGTCCCCAAAAATCATCATAGTTTAGTTAGTGTTTTCATCATAAATCTTGCTAATTGAAACAAGGATGAGGCCACTACCAGATCACTAGCATACCAGTCCTAGTCCACCAACCTAGATACCTGAGTTTCCCTCTTTGTGGTCAATAAAGCTACACATGTTATAAAATACCATTTAAAAATGAATATGGAATTTCTAAATCATACACAAACCAAAAATCCCAAAAACATGTTTTGTACGCTTTGTGTAACTCAATAAACCATTTAAAATTTTCATAAAACAATTTAAAGAAATAAAGAAAGTATTTTCACCCAAAATCTGTTCAAAAACCCTATTTTAAGGCCAAGTGCACACCAATAACACACCAAAATAGGAATGGAAGCCCTAAAATCATTTATTAAATCAATTCCATGAATAATAAAATGACCTCAAATGATATAACATGGATTTCACCTGAAAAATACTCATTTTCACACAAAAATTATAGTTTAAAATAAACCACTTAACCAATTCTACCAAAAATGGTTTTTAAACAAAACAAATGGAAGAGGAACATGAAAAATAGGTCAATAAAAAATATAAATGCATAAAATAATGTCTACACATGGAATCACCTACCTGGAATGTCAAAAACCTGAAATCATTATGTGGAACTTCAACTACACCACAATCGCACCCCAAGGGAGTGAAAACAAACCCTAATCCACTAGATTGAACCAATAAACAAAAAATTAATCCCTTGGTATGAAACCATAGTTTCTATAAATTTACAGATTCAATAAAGAGGGAAGAAACCATAATTAAATGTAAGAAACAAGGGAGGAATTCACTTACTTGATGATTCTTGAAGTTTCACCACCAAAAACCCCTACAAAATTTGGTTTCAAATAAGATTGAGGGAGCTTGGGAGCTTCCATGTATGTAATGGTCGAATGGGGGAATAAAGGGGCACACTAGGGTTAATCATGGAAGGGAAAACTTAGAATAAAAAAATAATTTTTATGTCATGGACATTGTGCACGGTTTTTCTGCATAGTTTAGTAGACCGTGTAGGCAAACCGTGCACCTGGTTTTGGCCACCCAAAACTTGTCCATTTTCTTATAAATTCAAGGGTGACCTAGGGGGAACCTAGGTGGGGAACTTATTCCAAGAATAAAATAGAAATAATTCCCCAATAATTTCAAACCCATTACACCTGGATCCCAAGAAAACGACCAAGAACCCAACCCAAACCAAAACAAAGTAAAAATTAAAAACCTGGGTGGGACACCTTGGATTGTCCTAGGTTATTCATAGCCAACTTCTATTTAAATATTTCATAATGGTTTATGAAGATTTTGTGAACTACCAAACCATATAACCCATGTGTGGAGTAAAGCCTGTTTTCATATACCAGATTACCCCGAATAAGGCCATGAACATCTTGTTAGAGTTGTTACCCCTAGGTACATATGTGCCATAGACACACCCAATTATAGTATCCAGAAAGAGATTAATTACTAGTAAACAAATCACTCTATATTTTACCATAATTTCATGAAATTTTCCTATAATTTTCATTATCCTTATACTTATTCTAAGACATATATTTAGATTTATCAATAAGGTTTTCTAATCCTAGTTTACAAAGCTTAACTAAACCTTTGATCTGATACCAAATATAGCGACCCATGCTTTTCATAAATTAACAATACATAAATTTTGACAGAATAATTAAAAAATTATATAGATGAACACCCAAAGACTGTACTACTACATTGACTTTAGAAACATGGAATCATAACCACTATTACATAAGTGAGATACATTATCTCCCACTATGTTCTCTATGACTAGCATCCTTCTTAGACATATCAAACATAATACCTATATTTATAACCCACAAAAGGAAAAATAAAAAGGGGTGATATTAGATGCTTAGTTAGGGTAAAAAAGGGATACATGTAAGAATAAGTGAGATCATATGGGTAAGATAATATGATCAAAACATTATGAGATCATACCCCACATATCATAAGAACATAAACATTAATCCTGGAATAAAACATGGTAGTTAAAAATACATGATTCATAAGGAAATAAAGAACATAATTCATGAAGTAATATCATAGGAATAAGACATGAAATTTTGGAATACATAAACATGTGATATCATTCCCTATAAGTTAGGACACATAACTAGAACTTATTAGGGAACTTCATTGGAATTTCACCTACAGGGAAGGACAAACCACCAACTCTAGTCATAGTTATTTTCTTATAAGGTATTGGGTTTACCAATTATCCCACAATGGATTGGGTTTCCCCATATTCAATCTTCATGAGGACTATACCTACTGGTTTGTATAAACCACCATCCCCAGTTATAGTCCTTTCCTTATAAGGGACCAGGTTTCCCCAATTTCTCAGAGTGGATAAAGCTTGTCAACTTCATTCCCATCATTATCTCATGAGATAAAAATATTTACCCAATGCATTGTAGGGATAAATAGGTCCCACCCATCTCATAATAAAATCCTTCATACATGTACCAATAGATTATAGAACTTTATTCATATCATGACCCATAAAATGGGATGGGTTTTATAAAAACAACTTATAAACCATGAAATAAAATGGGCACATGTTGACACTCCATTACATCACATGGATGAAAAAGTGACAAAGGTAAATTCCTTAGAAAAATGAGGATAAAATACATGAAGAATATAAATATTTTAAAATGGTCAAAAATTGGATTGTCCAAGATAGCCCGAATCACTGGCAGCGTACAAATACTTGCACGCCCCTCATTGGCATGCCACCTCATCACTTGCGCACCAAGTCACCATCACTAAAGGTACCATATTTTCCTATAAATATACCCTTGGGGCCTTCATTTGTAAGGACAAATTTTCTTGAATCCTGATTTCTACTCTGATCATCCTAGTGCTTCGCCCAAGTCCTCCAAAACCTCCAAGGTAGTTTCATAACACCTAAATTGAGGGAATTAAAGCAGGATAGTGAGACTTAGGTTCCAAAAGTGTTAAAAATTTAACAACACTTGTGTGACTCATTCGCACAACCCCCCTAATTTAAGAACACATGTGAGACCACCCTTCCTCAAGTAGAAATTTTTTAACCCAAATTCAAGGAATACCTATGAAGACTCTTGAAGGATTGATCCAAGTCTCACCTAATTCTAGTAATCAAAGTTTTTCATCACTTAAGGTGACATAGATTCACCCAATACTACTTGAACTCCACAAACCTACATCACACTTACTTGAGCACCCTTTCTTGGTTTACCTCACCCCTTCAGTCTGCTCAAGCCTTTCATGAAGCCTCTTTCAAAACCATTCATGGAATGGGTTATCCTTCATTAGATCCCTTTACTAAAAGTTATTATGTTAAAACCTCCACTAATACCTACTCATTTACAAAATATTAAGGAAGGAAACATATGTGTGTCTCCCATTTGGATTTGGATATCTATGGTCAGAGGTTTCCCACACTTTTACTACTAGAGGTTAAGGTTCTTCTGGGTGTCCGTGGATTTGGATATCTATGGTCACATAGGCCCTTACCCTAGGGATAGTGCTAAGGAGTTCCTAGTCTTAGATTTCGAGGATAGGAATCTATCCTTCCCTTATCATCTATAAGACCCAGAACTTCTGTTCCCTAGTAGAGAGGGTATGGTTCACACCTACTTTTCATTTTAACAAATGAAAAGTCTCCCTCCCCAATATGGGACCCATTTTAGGGAGTCCATCCTAGTGTAATCACATATCCTTTCATGTAATAGGTTGCAATATCACTCATCTGTACATCCTTCAACTTCACTCCTTCCTTACATTGGACCCTCATCTAATGTAAAGTGAAGTGAGGGAAGTGTCATAGCCATGACCTCTTCCATAGTCGCTGCATCATCTTCCATCGTAGTCCCACACTCTTCCATAAGTAGATGAGAAGGTGTGTTTGGTTTGTTGAATATTTCACATCCTCTTATTTCCCACATCAAGCATGATTCATGTGGGTTTATAGGTTTATAAGGATCACAACATTCACCCAATCTACATGAAGGAATGAACTATGAGAACTATGATTCCCTCCATAACTAGGATATGTAGGAATCCTTATAAAGGCCCAAGCTCCACATCATATCATCCATGAAATGAGAAATCATTCACCACTCAAATGGGCGTCCTCCTAGGTTTAATCCCCAAATATAATTATCTAAGATAACTTTGATTTCAACCATAATTGGGGTACATAGGAATACTTCACCTAAGGCTTGAGCTCAATGGACATCCCCCTCAGGAGTCCAATCCTAATTCACTTAATCTGAGCATCCTCCTTAGGATTAATCTCTGAATTAATCCCCCTTAAATCTCCATGAGTTAAGACATCTCTAATGGACCGTATTACAAGTGTACCCTCTTTAGAAGTAAGACCCGAAAAATTTCTCTCAAAGGGACATACTCCCCTGTGAGACTTACCAAACTATGTGGGATTTGATTCCCATTAAAATGGGATACATAGGAAGACTCCATGAGGTTCAAACCCAATATTACAAATAAAAATTGTTCTCGTTAGGTCATATACCCAATAGGGTATAATTCAACTTGGGAGCTCATATTCATTCCAAGTTCCCTAGGCTACTTAGGCATAAATCCCACACCAAGATTTGAATAGGAACCTTATTCCTAGATGTCCTTACCACATGGAATTAAACTATATGGTTGGGTCCTTATCACATGAACTTAAAAATGTATGATGTGTCACATTAATTAGCACCGAACTATGTGTGTTATGATTCATTTCACGAGGATACGTAGGTAGCTCATCTATGGGTTCGATCCCAAAAAAAAAACAACTTTCGTCCCCCTGGATGAGGATAAACTCCAGAGTAACCTTTGTCTACATGGATAAAAATAGGCTCAAGAGTAAATTTCCATCTCCCTAGATGATGATTAATTACAGAGTGAAATTCATCTACATGGAAGACCATAAACTCCAGAGTGCCCCAATGAGTTTCTTAAAAACTATCATTATTTTAATAATGACCCAAGAATATCTAAGTATTATATGTGACGATACCATTGATGGGGAACCTCAAATATATACAGATATCTCCATTGATAAAGAACCTCGAATACATAAGGATGATTCTGAATTCCACACATGCTAATAATTGATTGTAAATTTCAATGGAAACCTACATTATTCTTAGTAAATTAACGAGTATTCATGAAAATTTATTAAATATATAATAGAGTCCTGAAGTAGGAAATAATTCCCCCCAAAAGGGTGAGATGAGACTGAACTCCCGTCCTATCGAACAATGAAAGTTCTTAAGTATCCTAGGTCAACAAACCTAATGAACATCTACCTTTTGAATGCTAATCCCTTTAGATACATAATAATTGGTTATTTCCGATTCCATAAACAAATCCATTGGAAATAGTTCATAAATAGTGATGCCTTACTAGAAAACACGTTCCAATGGAAACAAAAATTGGTGAACCCGATGTGAATCCTAAACCAACATAATAGTGTTACCCATCTGTCAAGACCCTATCAAATTGATAAAAGAGATCTAGATATGGAAATAAATCATGCATGCGTTCATCCAAAAGATTCTTCTTTTCCAGAGTTCATTTTCTGTATTTTTCATATATACATGCACTTTCTTCTAATAACTCTCTTCATTCCAAATGGCTTCCTTCAAGTTTTCACTTGTGAATGCCTTAGATACAACTCAAGATGGATCCTTGTCCACTCAAAAGACTCCATCATTGTAACACCCCGAGATTTTATGAAAAATATTCTTTTTAATTTCATTAATGTCTTGTGTTGTACGCTACACCAAAAGGAGCTTGCACAACACATATCCTTGACTTGCTTTTCATTACACGCAATCACGACCTTCCTCGATAGCGTGTGTAGTACACAATACCGAGTTTCACTAAACAACGATATGCTACTAAAACTAGCCGTTATGAATAGTAATAACCACTTTTTGAAATTTTGTAAATTTTATTTTTCAAAATGGACTTCATTTTTGGATTCGGAATATCGAAATTAGCTCAGGGTGAAATTTTGGTAATTTTCGGATAACTTTCATATTTTGATGAATAGTGAAAATTACTAAATTTTAATTAAAAATAACTTTTTCAATCGAAATAATTAATAGTGATAAATTATTAATTTTAGTGGTTTTAAAGTATATTTAGAATATACTTTTACAATTTAATACAATGTTGGTCATTGGATGTAATTTCACATTTAAACCAGTTATAAACAAGTGTCAATCTTTTGATAGTTATTATCTCTTAAAAACACGCTTTTTTTGACGACGGGAATTAATTTTTAAATTAATTAATGAAACTGATATGTTTTGAATTTGGTAAAATAGAAATCATTTTTGAGTTCATAATATCAAATATAGCTTAGGCCTAATTTTTGGTATTTTTCTGAAAACTTTCAATTTTTGATGAATAGTGAAACCACTAAGTGGTAGTTAAAAAAATTAAATTTTTCATAAAACTTAATTTTACCGCTTCTGTGAGTGGAATTTCGAAAATCCCAGAGATACAGTTGATGTCAGTAAGTAAAATGTGGTTCAATGAGATGAAAATAATTTTTGGTGAATAGTAACTTTTTACTTTTATTTACCACGGTTAAAAGTAAATAGGGTAATTAAGGGTAAAAATGATATTATTATTACCCTAACACATGTCCAAATTCTATTGGATAAGTGTAATTTGACCAAAAACAAGCTTAGGAATACAATATGACCATTTAGGCCCACTTGGATTAGATTAGGACATTTATTATTAATTTATTTAAAGAAGGGTTAAAAGAGTTAAAATCAACGTTTATTTACTAAATCATTTTTAATATGGGGTTATAAATAAGATAAATTAGACTATAATAATTCATTAGAAAGCTAAAAGTATTTCCTACATAATGGTATTTTATTTGTAATTTTTAAACATTAAATAATGTAATTTATTTATGACACAATGATGATGCAGTAATTATCATATTAATGAAATATTGACATAATTGATGTTATAAATACCCAAATAAATATAATTTGAGACTTTTTATGAATTACAATAATTTTATAGGTTAATATGACATGTTAGTATTGATTTAATTAACTTTTTTAGAACTTATCATTCTGTTATGACTTTCAAAAAAATCAATTACTAAATAGTGTCAAAATTGACATAAAATAGTTTTTAAAACAAATATTATATTATTAATTGTTATTTTATTCCTAAAAATCTAAGGTTCGGCCAAATGACTTAGATAAGGTTATATATATTAATAATAAACAACTTGGGGTTCGTTTGGCTTCTTATAGTAAGTTTATTAACCTTATAGTGTAAGAACACAAGAAGACACGGTAAAAGTAAAATTATTTAACTTAATGTTAAATCTAAATGATAAGGTTAAAATAGGAACTTAAACTTGTATAAATTCTATTGGATGAGAGGATTTCGACCCATACCCACCTTATCCTCTAAATAAATCAATTTGGAGCTATTTAAAACCGAAATTGACTTTATAATAAAATAATATTTTTAGTTATTCCAAAGGTGCCCCTCTCCTCCCTTATAAAAGGGAACCTCCTCCCTCTCTTCCTCAAACAACTTTGAGCATTAAAGTTCGGCCAACCCCTGCCAAAATCTCTTCTCCACTTCCCTAGTATCATCCTAGAGGTCCTGGTCTTCTTCAAAGACCATCCATAGTTCTTTAAGTGGAGGTTAAGAAAAGGCGCGTCAAAAAGAGATAATATCCATTACCGATCTTTTTCAATTTCTTTCTTCTTCAACTTCTTTTTCTTTAGTTGTTTCATGATAAAGTAATAAAATAAGTATTTCTTATATACTAATATGTTATTATAAATATTAAACAACTCTAATTAACCTTCTATCCATCCTACGGAAAAAGGAAATCACCGCGCGTGCGTACATACGGAATACCGTCTCCACGCCGTGGTGTAATCTATTTTCCACCACCACCTTAATTGGATGGGTATAATGGTGTAATGAGTAACTATATATGATTATTATAAAGTGATATTGATACCGAAATAGTATAAATACACTTCAACACAATTCTACGACCATGGGAACGATATCATCGCTCGTGCGTACGTACGGACTACCGTATCCACGACGCGATGAGATTCATTCTCCATGTTAACCATTTAAGAATGATTATAAAGTATATATAAGCAATAATAATGAAATATATGAAATTATAAAGCTACTGGATTTATGTATATATGTATGTCATCTACTTACTTCCATTCAAGACAATAAGGAAAGGAAAACAACGTTCATGCGTACGTACGGACTACCGTCTCCATGAACGGTGTGTTTCATTTCATTTATCTATCTATTATATATATATATATATACTGAATATATATGATATATAAATCATGTTTTATATTCTGGAAGTAAGTAAATCATGATATAACTAATAATAATGTCAAGAACAACAAGTCCAAACATGGACGACAAAGGAAACAATTTTACCCAAAACGCTCTTTAACATGGAATTTACAAAAGAACGGGTAATATAAAGTCATAAGTGAACCATATATGATATAATAACAATGAATATGATTATTTAATAAGTCAATGACATTATTTAAATCATTATATAGGAGGTTCAGACACTTACGAAGCAAATCAGACCTAAGGTAAGGGAAATATCACAATCTCATTTATATCCGAGATTGTTTATTCGTAAGTATTTACTGGGGTGTATTTTATCATCCACATCCATGTTTCATCAATATGTAATATTATTTCCATCGGCCTAAAATTTTTTAAATCCATTTTTACCCTTCGGTGAGTTTTTAGTAAAAGATATGAAAGGAATCTTTTGTCGTTTTTCGTACGAGGTACTTTTTGACTTTTCCATCAAAAGTACGAAGAATGTTTTTTTAACTTATACGAAATGAATGGATTTTTAAAAAATTATTTCCAAGAAGCATCCTTTACAAGTTTTAAAGTTTATTTTTAATCAACTTCTTTTAGTTTATGGTTGTACGACATGTTAAGAAAGGAAAAGTGTTTTTGAAGCAGAAAGGATATTTTCCTCAAGAATGGAGTTCAAGTGTTTTATCAAAATTATTTTCCATCTAAAATAATAAAGGGTTATGTTTTATCCCTATTATTACATTGATTTGATTATGTTGTGATGGAATTATATTTTTATTAATTCCATTATCTTACATGAATTGTTTTATGATGTCACGATATTTAAGATTCCCATTTTTATTACATGGGTTATGAAATGATGTATGATTTATGATTTTGTGGCACACATAAGAATGGTATCATTATGATATGGGTGGGACCTATATCTCCATCCAATGCATTGGGTAAATATTTTATATCTCATGAGATAGACATGGCTGGAATGGTAGGTTATACCGGTTCAGTGAAACAGGACTGAAACGAGGGTGACTCGGTTCAGAAAGGGACTTTGTCCACTAAGATAGTCTTGGCAATGAGTCTTGACTAACAAGAAATGATTTTCTATGATTATGCGTGTACGCCACAAAGTTTAATGTTTTAAGTTATGATTATTGTGATTTCATTTCACTACTATGATTTATCCCATGTTATGAAATTATGATCTCTTTTGCAGGTTAAGATTTCCAAAAGTTATGTGCTTGTATATACGATGTGATTGATATTTCTTTTGTATACCCTTACTGAGCATTTGAGATCACCCTTTTTTATGTTTTCTTTTCCCCAGGATATAGAGAAAGGTTTTAGGTATAAAAAAAATAAGATCTTTATGGGAGATGTTGAAGATCTTTCACCAGGATTAGAAGATTATATTCCGAGTTTCCAAAGACACTAAACTATTACGATCCTTGTGTGTGTGTTTTTGTTATGTACTAAGTATTCTGAAAAAGTAATGTAATGTCCATGTACGTCAGGCTCCGGGTCTCTACAGTTGGTATCAGAGGAAAGGTTTAGTCAACCTTTGGAAACTAGGATGCGAAAGCGTTAATGAGATCCCTAGAGATATTTCTAAGGTATGTCTAAGTCTAGGGATGTCCCTAAGGTTAAGTATACGTATAGGTTATAGTACTATAATTACGCTAACGATCATAGAATTAAACCTAAGATGTTAGATATTGAAGTTACTCCCCCTTTATTATGATTTCTGCCTCTCACACTATTCTTTTTGGGTTTTAGACGATGGCTGGAACCCGAAGGAACCGTGTTGATCAATGCAATGGACAATGCAATGATTGCCCTCCTAAACAAACAAATGTTATGGGAGATGGCGTGAAAAATCTTATTGTTATACTTACACAAGCTATGAATCATTCTGGACTTCCAAATGAGCAGAGAAGGGAACAATATTCTATTGAGTCCTTCATGAGGCAACGCCCACCTTCTTTCAGTGGGTCTTCTGATCCACTTGTTGCTGAACAATGGATCAGTACCACTGAAAAGATATTTTCAGTTCTTCAATGTTCTGAGCATGATAAAGTCATCTTAGCAGTATATCGTTTGGAAGGTGAAGCTAATCAATGGTGGAATCTTATCAATAATACTAGGCCAAGAGATGAAATTGAGTCCATGGAATGGGACGAGTTCAAGAACTTGTTTTTCAGTAAGTACTTCCCTCGTATTCTTCGAACAAAGATGGAAAATGAGTTTCTTGAGATGAAGCAGAAGGATGATGAATCTGTTGGTCTATACGAAGCAAATTTTACAAGACTTGCAAGGTATGCATCTGGCATTATCATCCAACCTGAAAGTAAAGTTGATCGATTTTTCAGTGGCTTAAAACCAAGTCTTCGAAGGGAATTAGCTATAAGAGACTTAAATAGCTATGAAGAAATTGTGCATTGTGCTATCAAGGTAAAAATGGAAGTTGGTGTTACATATCCATCTCATGGTTTTGACAAGAAACGAAAGATGGAGTTCAAGGAGAAATCTCAGAATAATGGTGAAAAGAAGATGAAAGTTTCCTTATGCACAAAGTGTGGAAAGAAGCATGGTGGAGATTGTCTTAAAGGGACTAGAAAATGTTTTAAGTGTGGAAAAGAAGGTCATCGAGCAGCTGAGTGTCAAAGTAATGGAAAAAGGGTTTCTAATGATGTGAACAAAGCAAACACTGCAGAGAACGCACCACCAACACTTCAATGCTTCAAGTGCAAGGAAATGGGGCATTATGCTAATAAATTCCCTAATCCAAGGGTTAGTGATGATCGACATGAGCAACCGCTTAAGGCAAAGGACAAAGGGAAGTCACATGCGATCACTATTGGCGATGTTGAATATGACAACGATGTGGTGGAATGATTAAGTGTTTATGTAATGGGATTCCAAAATAATGTTGTATCATAAAGTATTGGAATATTTATGTATTGGTCTAATGTGGTATTCAAAGTGATTGAGATATTTTTGGAAATAAGATGATATGCGCATAATGAAGGGAAAATGAGAAAATGAAATGTTTAACAGTATTCATGAGCTCATGATTGATATAAGGACTAAGTGATATCATGGATTGAGTATATATAATTTTGAGGAATTTTTGTATGTGGAAAGTGTTAACGTTTAACTGCATTCATGTTTTCATTAAGGTTCAATGGGTATTCAAGAGAATACATGATTAAGGCCTTTGAATGTTTAGAATGTGACCAACAAGACATATCTTATATGGGGATCAACGATGGTATTAAATCTATGGTAATCGTTTTCACTATATTATGAGAGTGAACTGAAGTATTATGGATAAGCCTAAAGATTGGAATGGATTATATTGGACATAAGTTAGTATTGTTTAAGGATAGAATTTTTTTTGATATTACTGATGGGATTTTATAGTAATGTAGTTTTAGAAAAAGGACAACCTGCAGGACGGGCGACAGCCCATCGCGTCGGACAAAGCCGTGGGAATCGAACCCACAACCGAAGTGTGACTGGCCTTTATCGCCTACCACTGGCCTACAGGAAGTCCCTGTTTAGTAGAAACTAGTTTAATTATATTAAGCAGTATGATATATGAAGTATAAGTCTATTTTAGGAACCATATATGATTAATCTCACTATAGAATGACTTATGTATATTTAATAACTTTTTCTAACCTTTTGTTTGAGATAGATGGAATGACCCGTCATTCTATCACATGATCTGCTAACACTTCACGAATAATAAATTCAACTTCATTTATTTAAGAGATGAAGTAGAAATTGTTCAAGGCACGACCAATAGTGAGATTGTACCAAAATAAAGTAAGTATTTATTCTAATTCAAATTCTTCAACTTTAGTGAAACGATCTTGAAAACCAAAAATGTTGTCCTAGTACTCTTATATCTGATTAATCAGATGGTACCTTAGATCGTCACAAATTTATGGATTTGTGATTGTTGGCTTTTCCATAGCCATGTTCTCTACCACTCTCCCTCAGAACATGATGGTTAGATTTTTCTTCCATATCCATATTTTCACCTATATGGAAACCCAGTGATTAGTTTATTTGGGTAACCATTACGTTTCATACTTTTGTTTTTAAAGATTGGTTTTGGTATTCCTTTTTACGATGTGGGTTTCGATTAAAGAAACTTTCAAATAGTAAACCATTTATAACCCCGACGAATTTCAAGGGTGAAATTCATTTTAAGGGGGGTAGAATGTAACACCCCGATATTTTATGAAAAATATTCTTTTTAATTTCATTAATGTCTTGTGTTGTACGCTACACCAAAAGGAGCTTGCACAACACGTATCCTTGACTTGCTTTGCATTACACGCAATCGCGACCTTCCTCGATAGCGTGTGTAGTACGCAATACCGAGTTTCACTAAACAACGATATGCTATTAAAACTAGCCGTTATGAATAGTAATAACCACTTTTTGAAATTTTTTAAATTTTATTTTTCAAAATGGACTTCATTTTTGGATTCGAAATATTTAAATTAGCTCAGGGTGAAATTTTGGTAATTTTCGGATAACTTTCATTTTTGATGAATAGTGGAAATTACTAAATTTTAATTAAAAACAACTTTTTCAATCGAAATAATTAATAGTGATAAATTATTAATTTTAGTGTTTTTAAAGTATATTTAGAATATACTTTTAATATTTAATACAATGTTGGTCATTGGATGTAATTTCACATTTAAACCAGTTATAAACAAGTGTCAATCTTTTGATAGTTATTATCTTTTAAAAACACGCCTTTTTTTTGACGACGGGAATTAATTTTTAAATTAATTAATGCAACTGATATGTTTTGAATTTGGTAAAATAGAAATCATTTTTGAGTTCATAATATCAAATATATCTTAGGCCTAATTTTTGGTATTTTTCTGAAAACTTTCAATTTTTGATGAATAGTGAAACCACTAAGTGGTAGTTAAAAAAACTGAATTTTTCATAAAACTTAATTTTACCGCTTCTGTGAGTGAAATTTCAAAACTCCGAGAGACACGGTTGATGTCAGTAAGTAAAATGTGGTTCAATGAGATGAAAATAATTTTTGGTGAATAGTAACTTTTTACTTTTATTTACCATGGTTAAAAGTAAATAGGGTAATTAAGGGTAAAAATGATATTATTATTACCCTAACACATATCCAAATTCTATTGGATAAGTTTAATTCGACCAAAAAAAGATTAGGAATAAAATATGACCATTTAGGCCCACTTGGATTAGATTAGGACATTTATTATTAATTTATTTAAAGAAGGGTTAAAAGAGTTAAAATCAATGTTTATTTACTAAAACATTTTTAATATGGGGTTATACATAAGATAAATTAGACTATAAATATTCATTAGAAAGCTAAAAAGATTTCCGACATAATGGTATTTTATTTGTAATTTTTAAACAATAAATACTTTAATTTATTTATGACACAACGATGATGCAGTAATTATCTTATTAATGAAATATTGACATAATTGATGTTATAAATACCCAAATAAATATAATTTGAGACTTTTTATGAATTCCACTAATTTTCTAGGTTAATATGACATCTTATTATTGATTTAATTAACTTTTTTAGAACTTATCATTCTGTTATGATTTTCACAAAAATCAATTACTAAATAGTGTCAAAATTGACATAAAATAGTTTTTAAAAAACATATTATATTATTAATTGTTATTTTATTCCTAAAAATCTAAGGTTCGTCCAAATGACTTAGATAAGGTTATATATATTAATAATAAACAACTTGGGGTTCTTTTGGCTTCTTATAGTAAGTTTATTAACCTTATAGTGTAAGAACACAAGAAGACACAGTAAAAGTAAAATTATTTAACTTAATGTTAAATCTAAATGATAAGGTTAAAATAGGAACATAAATTAGTCTAAATTCTATTGGATGAGATTATTTCGACCCATACCCACCTTAGCCTCGAAATAAATCAATTTGGAGCTATTTAAAACCGAACTTGGCTTTATAATAAAATAATATTTTTAGTTATTCCAAAGGTGCCCCTCTCCTCCCTTATAAAAGGGCACCTCCTCCCTCTCTTCCTCAAACAACTTTGATCATTCAAGCTCGGAAAAAACCTGCCAAAATCTCTTCTCCACTTCCCTAGTATCATCATAGAGGTCCTGGTCTTCTTCAAAGACCATCCATAGTTCTTTAAGTGGAGGTTAAGAAAAGGCGCGTCAAAAAGAGGTAATATCCATTACCGATCTTTTTCAATTTCTTTCTTCTTAAAATTCTTCTTCTTTAGTTGTTTCACGATAAAGTAATAACATAAGTATTTCTTATATACTGATATTTTATTATAAATATGAAACAACTCTAATTAACCTTCTATCTATCCTACGGAAAAAGGAAATCACCGCGCGTGCGTACGTACAGAATACTGTCTCCACGCCGTGGTGTAATCTATTTTCCGACACCACATTAATTGGATGGGTATAATGGTGTAATGTGTAACTATATATGATTATTATAATGTGATATTGATACCGAAATAGTATACATACACTTCAACACAATTCCACGACCATGGGAACGATATCATCGCTCGTGCGTACGTACGGACTACCGTCTCCACGACGCGATGAGATTCATTCTCCATGTTAACCATTTAAGAATGATTATAAAGTATATATAAGCAATAATAATGAAATATATGACATTATAAAGCTACTGGATTTATTTATATATGTATGTCATCTACTTACTTCCATTCAAGACAATAAGGAAAGGAAAACAGCGTTCTGTTGAGCAATGTATTGTTTTCAAACAATTCAAAATAATGTTTTTTAAGGGGGAGATTATTTTAAATAATATTCTGTCTCTTTATGATGATTTTGATGCTCACAAATACCCTTAATTATTTACTAATTATTTCGTTGATTATTTTGCAGGAATTTATTTTATTTATTTATTTCATACAACGAGATTTCATACTTCACTGTAGCGCAAGATCAATTTTAGCGTGTTCTGGAATCACTGTAGCGCAAGATCAATTTTAGCGTGTTCTGGAATCACTGTAGCGCGAGATCAATTTTAGCGCGTACTGGAATCACTGTTCATACCCTAAGTTGATGAACGTAACGTATGGATGAAAATTTTACTTTTTATGTTAAAAGAAACGTATGGTTAAGGAACCTTACGTTATTTTGAAACGTATGGTTAATGAATCTTACGTTGTTGAAAAGTATTGAAGAAGAACATTACGTTTGGAAGGAACCTTACGTTTTCGTTGTTGGACAAGTATGGAAGAGAAACCGTACGTTAGTTTTCAGTGTTGAGTTTGTTTCTCAAGAGTATGGATCATCAACCATACTTTTATAATCAATCGTACGTTCTTTGAAGAGTTGAAGCGAGACAAAGTATGGATGATCAACCCTACGTTTGAATGCTGAAGAGAAAGTATGTATGTTCAACCTTACGTTTGTGAACCTTACGTTTGTGAACCCTACGTTTGGAGCCACGTCATCAACCCTACGTTTGGCGTCGGGATATTTTTGACAGACGATATTTCCTTTTGCATTGGTCAAACAAGCGGATTATTAGGCGGATTTCGAGCCGATTCTTAAGTATGACTTTGACTGAATCAAAGACGATTTACAACGGATTAATGATTGATTTAAACGGAGCTTTTTATGCCGATTATTCAGGGGAGTTACAACGGCTCTGTTATTTCATTTAATATCGCGAATCTAAAGGAGATTTTCATGGATCTATTTATGCGGAAGATTTTCTCAGATTTGAATATATATGTTCTATCTTGGAAACTTCGGATTTTATATATATACACAGAAAAGTGGGTGAAAGATATAGATTGATCTTTTAACGAGCAAGAAACAGAGACTGTGTAAAGGCATTCTTTTCTGGTGATCGAGAAGAAGTGTAAAACCTTTATTACCGAAGGAAGATCTTGATAGCAGATTCACGTGTTCTACATCGACTATCTGTTGTGAATCTATTGCTGCTGAAGTTGTGAAGTTTCTGGTAATATCTATTGCAACTGGATCGACTCAGAACTGTTTTGATTACAGATCTTTATTTTCTGAAGACAACGATCTATCTACTGTCAATTGCATTCTGTTGCAATTGTGAAGAACAACTGGAGAAGTGTTTTCTTTATCGAAACCCTTTTTATTTTTGAGTGATCAGCTTCTCGTTCTAAGCTGTGTGGGTTCGTGTTTGAACCAGGAAGGCTGTGTGCCTGAATCTTGTAAAGGTGTCAACTGCCTATACTCAGTTGTGGACAGGTCTGTGGAAACGAGGACCAGATAGTGAAAATCGCCAAGCTCGTGGATTTGAGCGTTGGTGGAGTGGACTAGGGGCCTTCTGTTCCCCGAACCACTATACATCCGTGTGTTCATGCTTTTACTTTTTCCGCTGCATATTTAATCGTGCAAAAGCATAGTGGACAGAATTTGTCTAAATTGAAAAGATTGTAATAATTTTGAAAAGACACAATTCACCCCCCTCTTGTGTGTAATCCGTAGATTCAGATCCAACAATTGGTATCAGAGGAGGAGCTTCTTATTTTTTAAAAGTCTTATCAAGCTAGAAGTATTTAAAGATTATACATAGTGTATCATGGCTGATATGAGAGAGGGAATGTCAATGGTCAGAGCACCTTACTTTAATGGAGATAATTATGGCTGCTGGAAATCACGTATGATTATTTATCTGAAAAATCTTGGTTACAAAGTCTATTCAAAGATTCTGACTCCCTATGAAATTCCTGAAAATCCCGATACATGGAGTGCTGCTACAGAGGCTGAGTATGACATAAATTCAAAAGCTATGAATGCAATCATCTGTGGTCTAGAACCAGATGAATTTAACAGAGTATCTCAATGCCCGACTATATATGAAATGTGGCAAACAATAGCTGTTGCTTATGAAGGAACAGATAATGTAAGACAGATGAGATATGAAACTGCTAATTTAAAATTCGATACTTTCAGAATGATTGAAGGAGAGAGCATCACTCAGATGAATGGAAGATTGACAGAAATTGTCAATAATATAACAGCTCTAGGAGAACCAATCAAGCAGGCTGATCAAGCGTTGAAGGTACTGAGAGTACTTCCTACTCGATGGAATGGAATCTCTGTAGCAATCAGACAATCAACTTCTGTTAAAGATCTAACTATGAGAGAACTGATTGGTACATTGATGATGTACGAGGCTGAAATGCAAGATGAGGTAAATGAGCATAAAGTCTACATAAAAAGGGAAAACACTGCGTTGAATGTGACTTCTCAACAAAAGGATAGAAAGATGAAGAACAGAGAAGTAAGTGCTAAATCAGAAAGCTCTGATTCTTCAAATTCGGATGAAGAACTGGCTCAGCTTGCCAGAAAATTCAGAAAGTTCTATAGTAAGAAGAAAGACTTCAAGAAATCCTTCAAAAAGGATAGCAAGGAAGTGAGATGTTATGAATGCAAAAAGATGGGACATATCAGACCGGATTGCCCAAAATTGAAAGATGCAAAGAAGAAGAAATTCTTCAAAAGAGAGGATTATGAGCAGAAAGACAAGAAAGCTATGAAAGCTACTTGGAGTGTTTCTGAAGACTCAAGTAATTCTTCTGAATCAAGCTCAGAGAAGGAGGAAGCCAATTTAAAAGCAAATATGTGTTTCATGGCTGAAACTGATGAGGTACACTCATACTACTCCTCTGACTCAAATAATGAATCAAACTCTGAAACAAGCTTCTCAAATAAAAAACTTGCAGCTTACTGCAATATGCTTGAAGAAAGGTATGACTCATTATTTAAAAAATATAAATCTATAAAGAACTTGCACAAAGCTATTTCAGATGAGAGAAATACTTTGCTAAAACAACATAAGGAATTAATTGACAGATACAACTCTGCTGACTCAAATAAAATTAATTTTGAATCAAAAATAAAAACTCTACAGAATGAAGTAGAATCTTATAAAAAGGCTGCATTAGTTTTTACAAAAGGAGAAAACACCTTAAATGAGATACTTGGAAAAACTGTAATTAAAAAGGAAAGGTTTGGAATTGGAAGTAAAGGAGAAAAACCTAAGTTATACAAAAATTATTTTGTTCCTAGCACTAAACAGGTTATTTGTAACTTCTGTGGAACAAAAGGTCATATAGCTAAAAACTGTTTTCTAAGACAACCTCAAATATGTGGAATTAAGAAAGCTTATATTTCCAACGATCTATATGATTCAATCAATTTTAAGAAAACAAAGCAAATCTGGATACCCAGATCACTGCTTGCTAACACTCCTGGACCCAACAAAATATGGGTACCAAAGCAATTTGTTTGAATGTCTTTGCAGGTAGCAGGTCACCAAAGAAAGAAAGAAATATGGTATATGGACAGTGGCTGCTCAAGACACATGAGTGGAACTTCAGCTAATTTCTCTTCTCTTACTCGAAAGGAAGGAGGACTTGTCACCTTTGGTGACAATGCCAAAGGAAAGATTATTGGTATTGGAACAGTTGGAGATCCAGAGACAGTCTCAATCAACAAAGTACTTTATGTACAAGGGTTAAAACACAATCTGATAAGTATCTCTCAACTCTGTGATGATGGATACACTGTTGATTTTACTAACAATAGTTGTACTGTTTCTAAAGATAAACTGTTTAAGTTTAGAGCACACAGAACTGATAATGTTTATACTTTGGATTTGTATTCCTTGTGTAAACAACAAGTAAACTGCTTAACTGCTAATATAAGTGAATCCTGGATCTGGCATAGAAGACTTGGTCATTGAAATATATATGCTTTACATAAATTATCTAAGAAACATCTAGTTTCTGATTTTCCTAGTCTCAAATTTGAAAATGACAGATTCTGTGATGCATGTCAGCTTGGCAAGCAACACAAATCATCATTCAAATCTGTTAATAAAGTTGCTACAACTAAACCTCTAGAACTTATCCATATGGATTTGTTTGGACCTTCAAGAGTAGAAAGTTTAGCTGGTAAATTATATGTTTATGTATTAGTTGATGATTATTCTAGATTTACTTGGATTTTCTTTTTGAAATATAAAAGTGAAGCTTTTAGTTTATTTGAAGGTTTTTGTAAATCTATTCAAAATGAAAAAGGTTTTAATATAATCTCATTGAGAAGTGATCATGGTGGAGAATTTGAGAACCAGGAATTTAATTCCTTTTGCTCAAACATGGGTATTAAACACACCTTCTCTGCTCCAAGAACACCTCAACAGAATGGGATTGTAGAAAGAAGAAATAGAACTATTCAAGAAATGGCTAGAACTAAGTTAAATGAATATAGCCTACCTATATATTTCTGGGAAGAAGCTGTTAATACAGCTTGTTATATAATGAATAGAATTTTAATAAGACCTATTTTGAAAAAGACACCCTATGAACTATGGAATAACAGAAAACCTAAAGTAAATTACTTTAAAGTTTTTGGATGCAAGGTTTACATCTTGAATACCAAAGATAATCTTGGTAAATTTGATCCAAAATCTGATAAAGGTATTTTCTTAGGATATTCTGCAACCTCCAAAGCTTATAGAGTCTATAATAAAAAGTCAAGGATTGTTGAAGAATCAGTTCATGTGAAATTTGATGAATCTGATCCTTTTGAGAAAAGGATAGAACAAATAGATGAACCTGATTCTAATGAAAACATGAGACTTGAGAATTTAAAGAATGACTTTGAAAATGATATAAAAGAAATTCAGTCCAGTTCAGAAGAACATGACACTGAAGAACCTTTGAATGTAATGCCTAGACAGTCTAGAACCTTAAAGAATCACCCTTTAGAATCTGTGATAGGTGACTTAGAGACTGGTATTCAAACTAGAAGAAACTTTGGAAACATAGTTGAATTCTATGCTTTCCTATCCCAACAAGAACCTAAGACCATAGAAGAAGCCTTAGATGATGAGAGATGGGTAATAGCAATGCAGGATGAATTGAACCAGTTCAAGAGAAATAAGGTTTGGGAATTAGTTGAAAGACCACATGATTATCCAGTAATAGGATCTAAATGGGTCTTTAGGAATAAACAGGATGATCAAGGGATAATAACTATAAATAAAGCAAGATTAGTAGCTAAAGGATATAATCAAGAAGAAGGAATAGATTATGATGAGACCTTTGCACCTGTAGCCAGGTTAGAAGCCATTAGAATCCTTTTAGCCTATGCATCTTATATGAATTTTAAATTATTTCAGATGGATGTTAAATCTGCCTTTTTAAATGGTTATTTAATGGAGGAAGTTTATGTTGAGCAACCTCCTGGTTTTGAAAATTCTCAAAAACCAGATTCTGTTTTCAAACTTACTAAAGCTCTTTATGGCCTTAAACAAGCACCTAGAGCTTGGTATGAAAGACTAAGTTCTTTTCTTTTGAAAAATGATTTTACTGTTGGACTAGCAGATCCAACACTCTTTAAGAAAACTGTGAAAAATAATGTTTTGTTGGTTCAAATTTATGTTGATGATGTAATTTTTGGATCGACCAATAAAATTCTTTGTCATGAATTTTCAGAATTAATGCAAAAAGAATTTGAAATGAGTATGATGGGAGAATTAAATTTCTTTTTGGGTCTTCAAATATTTCAAAAAGATTTTGGAAATGTTTTAAATCAATGCAAATACATTACTGATTTACTTAAGAAATTTGGACTTGAAAACAGCAAGACATTTACAACTCCTATGTGTACTAATATAAAACTTGATTTGGATGAAACTGGAAAATCCGTGGACAACAAGTTATATAGAGGTATGATTGGTAGTTTGTTATATCTTACTGCTAGTAGACCAGATATAATGTATTCAGTATGTCTTTGTGCTCGATTTCAATCAAATCCCAAAGAATCCCACTTAACTGCTGTTAAACGAATTTTTAGATATTTAAAAGGTACTATTTATCAATCTCTGCTTTATCCAAAAACCTCTGATTTTAATTTAATTTCATATTCAGATGCTGACTTTGGAAGCTGTAGATTAGATAGGAAGAGTACTTCAGGAACATGTCACTTTTTAGGAAAGTCTTTAGTATCATGGTCTAGTAAGAAACAACACTCAGTTGCCCTGTCAACAGCCGAGGCAGAATATGTGTCTGCAGGTAGTTGCTGTGCACAGGTGTTGTGGATGAAAAACACTCTTATGGAATTTGGATTAAATTTCAATAATAAACCTATTTTATGTGATAATACTAGTGCAATTAATATTTCAAAAAATCCTATTAGTCATTCTAGAACTAAGCACATTGATATAAGACATCACTTTTTAAGAGATCATGTGTTTAAAAAGGATATATTTTTAGAATTTGTAAATACAGAAAATCAATTAGCAGATATTTTTACTAAACCACTTCCCACGGAAAGGTTTGAATTTATTAAGGGGGAGTTAGGTTTATTTAATTTTAAATAGTTTTTTTTATCTTATTCTGTTTTCGAATTCTGCTTAATTTTTGTTTCCCGCTATAAGTAATTTTATTTTGTTTTAAATAAAAGTAATGATTAGTGATTACACGGGAATCAAGGCTGTCAGAACCGTTTCACCTTCTAAACTGTTTCACCTTTTTCGGAAACCCTTTCGAAAACCTAGAACCGCACATCTTCTCCAAAACCCTTTTCTGAATCTTCAAACCCTAAACTTACGAACCTTCAGAAATCGTTGTTGAAATGGCAAAGACTAAGCGTCCAGATGAAGCTGAGAGCAGTGCTGCAAAGAAACCTAAAGTAGTTGGTCGGAAAATACTGCAAGGTAAAGTCATCGATTTAGAATGGCTGTTTGAAACTAATTTACTGCTGTCAGAGTGAAGCAAGAATGACCTTTTTCCCTTATGGAAGGTTCATTTCTTTGTTTTTGTTTAAAAGAGGAATGATCAGATTGGTAGATGCTGGGGTGAAATGTCACCACAGTAATGTTTTTAATGCTAGAACTTTGAGGAAAGTAGGATACTTCTGGAGCACAATTAAAGGAAAACTCTTACCTGTTGGAGCTGAGGAAGACTCGGAGAGTGCTCAGGCTCAACCGGCTAAGTCCAAGGAGGGACAAGCAGAATCAAGGGTTAGTACAGTGGCAAGGAGAATTCGCTTTGAGATGGAGGAAGTTGAGGAAGAGAGAAGTCAAGAAGGACTTCAATCTAGAAGGAAGAGGTCAATTGATGATGAAATTATATCTCCTGCCTTGAAATCCTCTGAACCGGTAATTTCTTATTCATTTGTGAGAGAAGCTGTTGTGGAGCAGACTGCACCGATAGAGGAACCAGTAGCTCAACCGGAAATCCAAAAAGAACCTCAATCTGCTGCTGTGGCTGTTGAAAATGTAATACAACAAGAACAACTTATGGAGGCAGTGCCTGGTGAAGAAGTGGCCCGACCTCAAGATTTACATGAAAATATTGTTCTTGACCATTCCGTAGAAGTCAGAGAGACTACTGTTCGTGATGAACGTACTTCTGAAGCTAATACAGAGGTACTTCAGGAAGATTTTTCAGTGGAAGAGTTTCAAGCTTCAAAAGCTAGTTCAGTGGATCAACCTTGTCAGGACAAGGACAAAGAACAGTCAGATGCAGATTCTTTACCACTTGCCCTGCCTCATCAACCTATTTCTAGACATGAGAATAGAGCACAGGGTTCCCCTGATTCGAGAAAAGAAGAAGTTGTTGAGTTGTACAAGCGTATCTCTCAATTAGAATCTGAGAATGATAGTCTCAGAAATTCTCTGAACTTAGAGCAGTTGAAGTTTCAGAAGCTGAAAGAATGTACTGTTTCAAGACAGGAAGTAGATTTGTTTAAGACTGATATGTTGCATGCTGTTGATCAGTTAAAATCAGAGATGGTAAAGAAAGATGATTTGTCTGAGATGAAGATTTACATGGAGAATAAATTTGAGTCTGTTGCAAACAATGCTGTGAGTGGATCAGGTTCTTCACCTGATTTGATTCGAAGATTTCAAGAAATTACTGGAGCAATGAGCAATATGAGTGACAGATTACACGATCTTCAGTGTAATAGTGCCCCTTTGTCAGTTTTTCTAGATAATCAGAAATTTTTAGTGGATCAGTTGACATCTGGAGAGCAACCGATTAGGATTCTTTTGAATCAGTTATCAGAAAAGCTGGCTCTTTTTGTTGAAAAAGAAGAAATAATGCATGAGTTTTTCAGAGTTAATTTGATTGAAGATATTCATATGACTCAAGAGAACAGATATCTTATCATCAAGTTAGGAGATGGGATGATGAAGAGGCTCAGAGAACAGTTTACAGAGATCAAGACCGCGATTCAAAGGAGATAGACACCTTTTTCCTTGTCTTATCAATGAACCTTGATTCCTCTGTATATCACAATCGTTTATATATATAACAGCTTGTGAATGAAAATTCTCTTCTTTTGTTTTTGTTTTGTTGTTATTTATTGATTTATGATTGAGTTAGCCAGTATAACAAATTCACTTATTCATATACAGTTAATTATAGCATTTACTTATAGTTCAGTGCAATATTGAATGTGTTGAAATCCGTAATTTTTTCATTCTTTTTGATATCACAAAAAGGGGGAGAATTTGGATAAACACAACATTTAAATTCATTTTTAAATTCATTTGTTTCCTATGAAGAAATTTGGATATATAGGAGAAGACATTTATCTTTTATCTATTTTTTTTTGGCTGAAAATTTATTTTTATGGGGGAGAAATTTTATTATAGTTAAATATTGTTTTAATCCTTTCAGAATTCTAAAATTTTATAAAACTAATTTTTTCAATAAAGATTGCAATTAAATTAGTTCTATTATTTTATGGGTTTTGTGATCATCAAAAAGGGGGAGATTGTTGAGCAATGTATTGTTTTCAAACAATTCAAAATAATGTTTTTTAAGGGGGAGATTATTTTAAATAATAATCTGTCTCTTTATGATGATTTTGATGCTCACAAATACCCTTAATTATTTACTAATTATTTCGTTGAGTATTTTGCAGGAATTTATTTTATTTATTTATTTCATACAATGAGATTTCATACTTCACTGTAGCGCAAGATCAATTTTAGCGTGTTCTGGAATCACTGTAGCGCAAGATCAATTTTAGCGTGTTCTGGAATCACTGTAGCGCGAGATCAATTTCAGCGCGTACTGGAATCACTGTTCATACCCTACGTTGATGAACGTAACGTATGGATGAAAAGTTTACTTTTTATGTTAAAAGAAACGTATGGTTAAGGAACCTTACGTTATTTTGAAACGTATGGTTAATGAATCTTACGTTGTTGAAAAGTATTGAAGAAGAACATTATGTTTGGAAGGAACCTTACGTTTTCGTTGTTGGACAAGTATGGAAGAGAAACCGTACGTTAGTTTTCAGTGTTGAGTTTGTTTCTCAAGAGTATGGATCATCAACCTTACTTTTATAATCAATCGTACGTTCTTTGAAGAGTTGAAGCGAGACAAAGTATGGATGATCAACCCTACCTTTGAATGCTGAAGAGAAAGTATGTATGTTCAACCTTACGTTTGTGAACCTTACGTTTGTGAACCCTACGTTTGGAGCCACGTCATCAACCCTACGTTTGGCGTCGGGATATTTTTGACAGACGATATTTCCTTTTGCATTGGTCAAACAAGCGGATTATTAGGCGGATTTCGAGCCGATTCTTAAGTATGACTTTGACTAAATCAAAGACGATTTACAACGGATTAATGATTGATTTAAACGGAGCTTTTTATGCCGATTCTTCAGGGGAGTTACAACGGCTCTGTTATTTCATTTAATATCGCGAATCTAAAGGAGATTTTCATGGATCTATTTATGCGGAAGATTTTCTCAGATTTGAATATATATGTTCTATCTTGGAAACTTCGGATTTTATATATATACACAGAAAAGTGTGTGAAAGATATAGATTGATCTTTTAACGAGCAAGAAACAGAGACTGTGTAAAGGCGTTCTTTTCTGGTGATCGAGAAGAAGTGTAAAACCTTTATTACCGAAGGAAGATCTTGATAGCAGATTCACGTGTTCTACATCGACTATCTGTTGTGAATCTATTGCTGCTGAAGTTGTGAAGTTTCTGGTAATATCTATTGCAACTGGATCGACTCAGAACTGTTTTGATTACAGATCTTTATTTTCTGAAGACAACGATCTATCTACTGTCAATTGCATTCTGTTGCAATTGTGAAGAACAACTGGAGAAGTGTTTTCTTTATCGAAACCCTTTTTATTTTTGAGTGATCAGCTTCTCGTTCTAAGCTGTGTGGGTTCGTGTTTAAACCAGGAAGGCTGTGTGCCTGAATCTTGTAAAGGTGTCAACTGCCTGTACTCAGTTGTGGACAGGTCTGTGGAAACGAGGACCAGATAGTGAAAATCGCCAAGCTCGTGGATTTGAGCGTTGGTGGAGTGGACTAGGGGCCTTCTGTTCCCCGAACCACTATACATCCGTGTGTTCATGCTTTTACTTTTTCCGTTGCATATTTAATCGTGCAAAAGAATAGTGGACATAATTTGTCTAAATTGAAAAGATTGTAATAATTTTGAAAAGACACAATTCACCCCCCTCTTGTGTGTAATCCGTAGATTCAGATCCAACACGTTCATGCGTACGGACGGACTACCGTCTCCATGGACGGTGTGTTTTATTTCATTTATCTATCTATTATATATATATATAATGAATATATATGATATATAAATCATGTTTTATATTCTGGAAGTAAGTAAATCATGATATAAGTAATAATAATGTCAAGAACAACAAGTCCAAACATGGACGACAAAGGAAACAATTTTACCCAAAACGCTCTTTAACATGGAATTTACAAAAGAACAGGTAATATAAAGTCATAAGTGAACCATATATGATATCATAACAATGAATATGATTCTCTAATAAGTCAATGACATTATTTAAATCATTATACAGGAGGTTCGGACACTTACGAAGCAAATCAGACCTAAGGTAAGGGAAATATCACAATCTCATTTTTATCCGAGATTGTTTATTCGTAAGTATTTACTGGGGTTTATTTTATCATCCACATCCATGTTTCATCAATATGTAATATTATTTCCATCCACCTACAATTGTTTAAATCCATTTTTACCCTTTGGTGAGTTTTTGGTAAAAGATATGAAAGGAATCTTTTGTCGTTTTTCGTACGAGGTACTTTTTGACTTTTCCAACAAAAGTACGAAGAATGTTTTTTTTAACTTATACGAAATGAATGGATTTTTAAAACATTATTTCCAATTAGCATACTTTACAAGTTTTCAAGTTTATTTTTAATCAACTTCTTTTAGTTTATGATTGTACGACATATTAAGAAAGGAAAAGTGTTTTTGAATCAGAAAGGATATTTTCCTCAAGAATGGAGTTTAAGTGTTTTATCAAAATTATTTTCCATCTAAAATAATAAAGGGTTCTGTTTTATCCCTATTATTACATTGATTTGATTATGTTGTGATGGAATTATATTTTTATTAATTCCTTTATCTTACTTGAATTGTTTTATGATGTCACGATATTTAAGATTCCCATTTTTATTACATGGGTTATGAAATGATGTATGATTTATGATTTTGTGGCACACATAAGAATGGTATCATTATGAGATGGGTGGGACCTATATCTCCCTCTAATGCATTGGGTAAAGATTTTATATCTCATGATATAGACATGGCTGGAATGGTAGGTTATACCGGTTCAGTGAAACAGGACTGAAACGAGGGTGACTCGGTTCAGAAAGGGACTTTGTCCACTAAGATTGTCTTGGCAATGAGTCTTGACTAACAAGAAATGATTTTCTATGATTATGCGTGTATGCCAAAAAGTTTAATGTTTTAAGTTATGATTATTGTGATTTCATTTCACTACTATGATTTATCCCATGTTATGAAATTATGATCTCTTTTGCAGGTTAAGATTTCCAAAAGTTATGTGCTTGTATATACGATGTGATTGATATTTCTTTTGTTTACCCTTACTGAGCATTTGAGCTCACACTTTTGTATGTTTTCTTTTCCCCAGGATATAAAGAAAGGTTTTAGGTATAAAAAAAAGAAGATCTTTATGGGAGATGTTGAAGATCTTTCACCAGGATTAGAAGATTATATTCCGAGTTTCCAAAGACACTAAACTATTACGATCCTTGTGTGTGTGTTTTTGTTATGCACTAAGTATTCCGCAAAAGTAATGTAATTTCCATGTACTTCAGGCTCCGGGTCTCTACAATCATTGACTCATTATCTTCAACACTTGGTATCCAATGAAGTAGTCTGAGAGTACCATCAAAATGGTACTATATTGACCTTGGAGGATGACTGACATGTCATCTAGATCAATAATAATCCTCAGTCTTCTCATCAATGATGATAGGTGGTCTCAAAGAAGACAATGAATATAACCACCTTAAACTATTTCGAGAGCCTATCCGTAGAACACAATAACCATTCCTTCTTGTATTTTATGGAGGTGCATGAAGACGCCACCCATAACCTCATCTCGAATACATAGGGGTCTTTCCTGAAGTCTCCTGCCAATAATCACTACTGCCAATGTCACGTGACAACAAAACATAAACATGATGAGAGTTTTATCTTCATCCCTCTAGTACAGGCCCTTCAGAACTGGGAACCGAAGATGAACGGATGGGGATAACATCCGAATAACAGAGAGTAGGTTCCTACCTTTTCCCCCACTAGACAATTACAAAAAAAACGTGCACATACACCCATCAACCTTAATTCCACTAGCCAGTAGACTCGTTTAGTGGAACCCAACTAATAAAACCATAAAAAGCTTTTGGAGTATCATTATCAAGCATATATACCAAATTTAAATTTATCATCCAGTTAGTAGACTCATCTGGCTACATTCAAAGAAACCCACCAACCAAATGTTGTAGTGACTTGTATGTAGGAACATACACCTACTTACACTCACCAACCCTGCTAGTAGTCTCATCTAGAAGAACATAAATAAGTCCACTGACCATGATTGGAAACAAACATCCAACATAACCACACACCTTCCACCATCCATCAATCCTACTGATAGTATCTTTTGGAAGCACCCAGAGAAGTCAGTCAGAAAGCTCGGATGAAAAACCTAGGACAGACTCAACTCTATGCCCCCATACACGAGTACTATCAGTATCCATTGAAAATAAAGGAAGAACATGAGTAGGTACAAACATCTACTCCTGATACATAATGGATGTTTGTTCTCATTCCGTCCACTAAAGTCACCAAGCACATTTTGGAAATGGTGAAAGGGAAAAAAATATTCTTTGCCATATCCTGGAAGCTTTCCAGAATATCATAATGACAACTTAAACAGTACCAGAGGGATGAAAAGATAATTCTATCCCCATACCAAGTATTACTCATCATCATTCCATCCCGGAGTAGATACACACCTCTATTCTAGTATTGGAGGTTTATGGGGAATAGTATCCCATATCACACGGATAACCGGATCAGGAACATACACCTATTCTAATTAGATATAATTAGTCTATTCTAATAGCTACTCCATGGTAGGCACACACACTTATCTATGATAACCACTTTTACAAGAATGTGTCCCCAACTACTTGTAAGAATGAATCCAAAAATAAGTATTATCAAACATAGTTTAAAAATCAAGAGCCAGTTTGTGATTTGGATCCACTTAATGCTGGAGTTCTTGAAGCCCTCATACATTTATCAGTTGCAGATGAAGGTCCTACCCTCCCATTACCAAATTATGGTAGTATTAGTAATAAGTTTTAAGTTCCTCATTGGGTACTTTATCATGAATGCATTATTCTGGAAAATTCATTCAATCTCAAGAACCTATCTCTGGATGAGAGCCACAACAACCCTCCATGTGGCCAGAAGACCAAGGAGAAAGAGGATTTATCCCTTACTGTAATCCACCGTGGTGGTCCTCCCCATGATGGATTTCACTACAAAATTTCCCTCTGCATTAGTGTTTTTTATTTTCAAGAGAATTCTATAATTTAAAATGTAGTGATGAGAAATCCATCCTATCTTGAGGCACATGAAAACATAAGGTCAATCATGTCTGATTCCTTGTTAGTATAAGGTGAAATACTTTCTCATCCAGAAGATAATACAAGGCAATAGTCATTCTCCAAACATCCCTTGGGTAATTTTCCTTCTAATATAGTAGAGGAAACACCAAATTATCCCATTTCTTGGGGTAAAACAATCGGTAAGTATCCACTCTGGTCGGACCGAGATAAGAAACATCTAGAAAAAGATGAAGAGGATATGTTCAACATGAGAAAATAACTGGATAAGGGTAAAATACCAGTCATGTTCCATCCTTTTCCCCCCTCTCAATACAATATTCCATAGATTTTGGAAGAAGATTGTATTCATGATATTTACATCCACATATGAAAGGATCTTCATCAACTAAAATCCAAAGTATTACCATATGACTAATATCAAAGTCATGTCAAGGTAATAAAAGGGTTGTAATACCAAATTGACTTAGAATCTCTCTAGGTTTATAAATATCCAAATATTGAGAATCAATAAGTGTCCCTTCAATGAGAATACCCTAAATGAATTAATGATATTTCAATGGTTAATCGAAAATATTATATATGGTGTTCATATTAGAGGATGGGGTGCAGATGGAGCATTGCATTTAACTATACTCCAAAGCTAGAAAATCCCACCAAAAGTGGTCCCATGAAGTTTTATTGCCCCAGACCAGCTATAATAAAAGAATTATGTTCATGACCAAAGATATTATCAACAAGAACATGCCTTGACCAACTTTCACCAAAGTCGGTCCCAAAGATAGAAAGTTATTGGAATAGTTTTTCATCAAGCATACGAAGACATCAATCATGCCTCTCACTTAGAGGATTTCATCCATAAAATTGAAAAAATGTATGAAATAACAGAATGGACTTCCGAAATAGGTGATTTATGTGAGTGTAAGATAATTCACCCAACCAACGTTCGGACTAGAATTCATAAAATTAGAAGAGAATCTATGTTGATATCAGCCATAGTAGGTGAGGAGTCACTCATTCCCATATGGATGGGGGATTTTTTAACCCAACCCTCAAAGTCAAAAAAATAGAGTTTTAATGGTTGAGAAAGAATAACATGAACATCACCAACCCCCAGGGTTGGTGTATTTTTGACATCCTCAATCCCCTCCTCAGTGGAAGTACATTTTCTCCCGATTAGGGAAGAAGCTGCAAAATAAACGCCCAACTAAATTATCTAAGGATTAAATTTAGATTACTATCCACCAAAAAGTTCCAAGGGAACAAAAAAATAGGAGGACAAGGTCTCATAGTGGATGAAGAATAAGGTGATATCACCAAGATACTAAAAGAATGTTAGTAATTCATTATGTGTCAGTAAATGTTTTTAAATCCATTATAGAAGATCCTCTAAAAAATGATCCCAGTTCAAGGTAGTCAGGGAATGAAGTTATTGTTCATAATATAGTCCAAACTGAAGAAAATAAAGGAGTTATATGTACTAGAAGTTAGAGGCTTTCTCAAAATCAAGGCATCCCCTCAAATAATCCACTCCCATCATTTTCAAAGGCGCCTAACAGAGAAAAAGGAAAAGGTTAGACTACCTCTCACCTTCTCCCTAAAGAGGGAAAATCCATTTATTTGGAAGGAATATTTTCTTAATAAGAGGATGAGATGAAGGAGTTGAGAAGACTTAATGAAGAGTTCCTCTGAAGCATCATTCCTACCAGGCATGATCCACAAGTAGATCATCATCTTTCACTTCTAGTAGGAGAACCTTAGAAAAGAGGGTTTTTCAAAAATAATTATGTGGATAATGAATTACCTTCATTGGGTACATAGATAGATACAGGTCAAACACATACTTATAGGACTGTCCCCATGGGTTTTCCAAGGAAAATACGAGTGGTGCCACCACCAATGGTATTACTAGTTACCACACCGGTTCAAGCTCCAACTGTTGTGCCTCTATAGGTCCTAGCTCGTCTAGATATTCCTCGAATTCTTATGAATGGAATTGAGTCATTAACAACTAGATTGGAAGCTATGGAAGGAAAAAATGTGCCAATACAACCATAAAATCCATTTTATCCTAAATGGGTGGATTTAACCCTTCCTCCACCAAATTTTGGGAATCCTACATTTCCAATATTTAACGGCTTTGGAGATCTGAAAAATCACTTGATTCATTTTTTCTCTCGCTGGGGTCCTATGATGGGGACCCATAAATAATTAGAAGCATTGAAACTTAGATGGTTCATCCAATCATTTCAAGGTCCAACCTTCATCTGGTATACGAACTTGCAGTCTCGATCGATTACTGGATGAGAAGATCTATGTCAGAAATTCCTTTTCCAGTTCAATTCAATGATGCAGAATTCAATAGTCTTTGATCTCACAAATTTAAAGTAAAGGTAGAATTACATAGTTTTAGATTTTATTGTTCGGTGTAAAGGATTAACATACTCCTTGAATATAACACTCCCTCAAGAAGCATTTCTACCCATTTTTAAAGAAAATATCTGTGAAGATTTACACACACCAGTAATCCCTATGAAATACATAAGAGGTTTTAGGGATCTAGATTCAATTTATCAATAGGCGGAAAACCCCATAATAGAGACTATATCCAAATCCTGGGCAACCCCATCGGCTCTGGAAAGAAGTTCAGGAAAAGAAGAGGCTGCTATAATCACACTTAAGTAGTCCTATATACCTGATCATACTTCAAATCCCCCATCATACCATAGGAATACACCTCCTGAGAATCGGAAGAAATGAACACCACATCAAAATGATACAAAATATCAAAGGAAGAGACAGTTTGAGGAGCTGAAAAACAAGGTATATTATTTTCAAAATGACCAAGTTCCCAGCTACATCATCTCATCTTTGGAAAAAAAATTAGTTCAGTTTACAAGACCAAATAAACCTAACAAAAAATAAGTTTAGGACCTACCAAACTATTCCACTTCAATAAAATATTAGGGAACCATATCCAGGAGTGTTTCATTTTTAAGGCCCCCCTAAAAACTAGTGGACTCTGGGTAGGTGAATCTGAAAAATTTACCAGCCCAGTTAGCATATGTTACTACTATTGATCCAGAGGAAGAAGGTGAGTAGAAGGAAGTCAAAATTAAGAATGCTCAGAATTTTATTGATTGGATGGTAAGGAAAACAATCAACCTAACACATGGATTTCTATGAACACAGTTTAAAAAACCCAATGTGTCTCTTACTACTTCCGTTATAGAGAATCTGTCTTCATCAAAAGCCCAATCCTATGAAGTCCAGTCCTCAAATAAGAAACATGGATGAAAGAATAAGGAGTAAGTGGAAGAAGATGAGTTTGTGTCAAAGAAAAAGTTGTCCTTTACCTTAGAGTATTTCATTCTAACTCTCTCAAAATTACAGGCACTGACCCGCCAAAAGTCACAACAAGAATCGACCTGTCATGTAGAATTTTCATCAGATGAGGAGTTGATTTTTAGTTATGTTAGAATTATTCACTTAATGGATCTCTATAAAAATGATGATTCTGATTAGGAAACTTAATTCACCATACTTCATTGGGGAACTAGGGTAAGAGGTCATCAAGTTTTAGGATACAAGGGAAGACATGGGTATGCAAGAAGACACTATTTCAATTACACCCCTGATCAAACCGTTTATGAAGTAGAAACTCATGGGAGAGCCCTCCAACATGATTAGCAGGAATAAAGGAATTATCCCACACATGAAAGGGTCTCTCCTAACATGATCATCTTGGAAGACTGATTACAGGCTATAAAATCACCTCCTCGGTAAGTGGGTAGACCTAGTCAACCAAATCCACCAATAGAAGAAGTATTTCCAACTTCTTCCCTAAAAAATGGTCCATCCACATCAAGAGCATAATATTCCAAGTCACCTAAAAAACATTATAATCATTCTATAAAACATAGAACTTTTGGTCAAAAGTATGATGTTTTGAAGAAACTAGACCAAGTATCAACCAAGCTATCATTCCTGGATGCTCTGAATCTATTAAAAGATATCTAGGATGAACTTATTGAGTCATTGTAAAGCCCTGAAGAGTTTGAAGCTAAGGTTGTTGTAGTAGATTTTTATTGTATATATAATGACCAATCAAAATTCCATGCATTCATATCTTTCACAGACCATGATGAGGATGCTATTGTACATGGGGCACATCAACCCTTTGTATTTATCAAGAAAGTTCAGTGATGTTGATATCTGATGAGCCTTCATTGATAATGAACCATGAGTGAACGTCATTCCCATTTAGACACTTTGCTGATTAGGCCTCACTAAATCCCATTTGTCTCCCTCCACTTTAATTTTACAAGGTTATGATGAGAATGAGAAATAACCACTTGGTGAAATTATTCTCATAACTCAGTTTGGGGATCTGATATCATATTTAGATTTTATGGTTTTCTGATAGTACACAACTTTCAACATTCTATTGGGGGGACCTTGGCTACATCAGCATATGTCTCTTCCTTTATCTTACCATAAATTTTTAAAATATTGTGTCAATGGTCAAATTGGGACATTGAATAGTTATAAGGCCCCATTCAAAACTTGTGAATCTCAGTACATTTATGTATAGTTCAATCAAACAAAGGGAAAATAGTCCAGGGAAAATGATATTACCAATGCACCGAATGGTCTAGAAAAAATCCTAGACAACCCATTCCAGAATCTCAGTGAAAATTAAATGTTAACCATTAATCAAATTGAAATTATTGGCCCAAATTCAAGCACTCGTTTAGTGGATTCCCTAATTTCAATTGTGGAAATTGATCCTAATAGCACATGAGAAATCATTGATTCACCAAATAGTGATGAAATCCTAAACAAAGATTTCTTCATTCCGTCTACAGAACTTCATCAAGTCTCTACTTCATTAGTGGTGATAGAAGAAGTTATCACACTCATGAAAAAATATAGGTATGTCAATTCTTGTCCCATCATCTTCCCTTCAGAACTTAAAAAAGAGCCTTCATCATCAATTCGGCCAGGGATGATCACCTTCTCTTCAAGATATCCAAATACCGACTCTTATCCTAGCTCTTAAAGTCATGTTTCATCACCTACCCTTCAAGTAGAGGTAGAATAAGAAACACATGAAGAATAAAAAGAGGAAGACCTCAGATATTCCACTCCAACATTTGAGGAATGTGTCTCCAACACTATAGATGAACTGAAAGAAATAAATCTGGGCGTAGAGGAAGATCTACACTCTACTATAATTAGTTCAGACATGACTCAAGAAGAGAAAGAGGTGTATACTTATTTTTTGAAGCAACACCAATATGTTTTCTTATAATTTCATTGAGATTCCAAGTCTTGAACCTGAGGCGACCACCCATCATTTGGGATTACCAAAAGATCATCGGGGATACAATCAGGTAGTAAGAAGAACACATCCGCCTCACACCTCCAAAATTGAGGCTAAAGTTGAAAACATTATTGAATTTGACTTAATCCAAGAGGTGAAATATCCAAAGTTGTTATCCAATATTGTCCTAGTGAAAAAGAAGAATGGGAAAATCTTATTTTTCATTGATTTTAGATATCTCAATCGATATTATCCTGGAGATGATTTACCAATTCCAATAACAGAAATATTGATTAATGAAACAACTAGCTAAGAAGATCTATACTTAATGGATGGATACTATGGATATAACCAAATCCGGGTGACCCTAGAAGATGATGAATATATAGCCTTCAGATCCCCTCAAGTTATATTTTTCTGTTGGGTAATGCCTATTATCTTGAAAAATTCTAGTGTGATATATCAACTTACAATGCACCACATCTTCAAACCCTTCTTGGGGAAATTTATTGAATTCTATGTTGATGATCTAGTGGTTAAATCCAAACAATTTTCTTATCACCTAACTGATTTGGAGACCATATTCAGTAAGCTTCAATGGTATAATCTAAAAATGAACCCCTTGAAATGTGATTTTGGGGTAACCTCGTAAAAACTTTCTTAGTTTCATTATAATCAATCATGAAATTGAAGTCGATACCAAGAAGACTAAGACTATCCTTGGCATGAAACCTCATCAAAACTTGAAGGAGTTGAGAGGTCTTTAAGGATGCTTGGCCTACATCTAACGCTTCACAACTAATCTGGAAGGAAAGTGTTTTCCTTTAAATAAATTGGCGAAGAAAGGGGTCACATATCAATGGATGAATTACGTCCAAGAGGAATTAGATACACTCAATAAATAACTCTTGATTCCATCAGTATTGATACCACAAGTTGAAGGAAAACCATGCATCATTTATGTGATAACTTTGAAGCGATCACTAGGTGCCTTCCTTTCACAGAAGAATAATGTTGGGAATGAAAACAAACTTTATTATCTCAGTCAAACCATTATTTATGAATAAAATTGATATCTATATATTGGGAATAGCTTCCAAGAATTAATATTTTCAGTTTAAAAGTCGAGGCACTACGTTCAGCATCATGAGGCCCACTTGGTATCTCATAATAACCCACTTAAATTTATCCCCAGTATTCCTATGTTGAAAGGACTTCTAGAAGGGTGGAAAGTTATTCTGATGTAGTTTGATATATAGTTCATGCCGCAAAAATTAGTAAAACTCCATGTCTTGGAAGACATCCATGTTGAACACCCATTTGCGGAAGAAACATCATTTAATACTGAACTTCTTGATGAAGAAATCTTCTCTATCGAGGACAGTCCCCAAACATGGGAAATATACTTTGATGGTGCATTCATAAGTCCAATAGGGAAGTGAATGAAATATCCTAAACTCAATAAATTTTGGCCAAGAATTGTGATTATCTCCCCAAAAAGGCAGTGTTTCCATACACTTTTCTATTATCATAAGGTGGTACCAACAATGAGGCAGAATATCATGCTCTTATTACAGGTTCAGAATTAGCACTCCAAGTACTAGTAGATCACTTGGAGTTAAAGGGTGGTTCATAATTGGTAACAAAATAAATCAATAGGGATTATTCCATTAGAAAAGAAGAACTAATTCCCCTATGTGATTATGTTTGAGGGTTAATGGTAGAATTTACCTTGGAACCAACATTGTATTATGTACCGTGGTCACGAAATTCCCAATATGATGCATTAGAAAATGCAGCTAAAACCTCATAAGATTCAAACCAATATGAGACAATCATAAACATTGATCATCATCGTGTGGTTTCACCTTTTTTTCAAATCAGAACAGAGGAAATCAACACAATTAGTCTCATTTCCGAGCTATATGGTCATATCACAGGATGGATGACACCCATTATAGAGTATCTCCAAGATGGAGTACTTCCACCATATAGAGATATAAAAGATAAATTATGGTGATGAGTAGTTAATTCCACTCTTTACAATGACCCAAATCACCAGAAGATCCTCTATAGATAAGGCTTCAATAGAATTTTCCTTAGATTCATTGATGGGGTTGAAACTACGGAAGTCATGAGAGAATTACATGAAGGATACTATGGTTTCAAATAGTGTGGGAACATAATTTCATATCAAATATGAAGGCTTGGATACTTTTGGCCTTCAATGAAGTTGGATTGCACATATTTCACTAAGAAGTGTCATCCCTATCAGGTTCATGCCAACTTCATTCATCAAACCCTAGAGTTTCTACATACAAAATAATACTTTTGGCCATTTTATATATGGGGAATGGATGTAGTAGTACCTTATCCTCCAAATATGGCCAATATGTTCAAGTATATTCTTACTGCTACCAATTTATTCCCTAAATGGCATGAGGAAATACCTCTCAAAGAAGTCGAAGCCAAAAGTATTGTTAGGTTTTTCAAAGATAATATCATTACCAGGTTTTATGCCCTTCATACCATATTGATGGTCAAAGACACAAATTTCTATTATGATAAGGTAGGGAAGTTATATTAGGAACACAATATCAACTCCAACCATTCATCCCAGTATCATGTAGTGGAAATGGACAAATAGAGGATTTCAACAAAACATTGTCCAACATAATCCAAAAGATGGTGGATAAAGATAAAAATTATTGGATTGATAAACTCTTTCATGACTTATGTACTTACCGAACTACTACCTATACTACTACAGAATCAACTTTGTACTCATTGGTATACATAAAATAAGGAGTCATGCCCATTGAAGTTCAATTTCCTTCACTCTGAGTTGATGTTTGTTATCAATTATCTACAAATGAGAAGTATCAGAAGTGATTAGATGAGATAGATAGATTTGATTAAAAGAGATTTCATACATTTCATCACTTAGAAGTCCATCAGAATGCATGAGCTTTCAACAAGAAAATTCACCTCTATTAACTTCTCCAAGGATAATTAGTATTGGTCTTGAGGACTCCAATGATACCAAGGAAGAAGCCTCCAAAACTTGAACCAAAGTGGGAAGGACCTTACTATATACACAAGGTCTACTCTAATGGATCTTATTCCATAATATTAATGGATAGAGAAATCACTACAACTCCAACCAATGTAAGGTTCCTAAAGAAATACTTTGTTTAATCACACATTGTTTGTTAAGTTGTATGATGATAAACAGTGTAACAACTAATGTCCTGGTTGCATGATGTTAAACTTCATAGCACCATACATCCATTATTTATGATGTTAAATTGCATAACATCTTCTTCCATGTTGCACGACATTAAACTGCATAGCATGAGGTCCTAGTCACATGAATTGAAACTGCAAAACACAATTTTCCGTACCACATGACATAAAACGGTATGGTTAACATCTATTTTATTTGATGTTAATAAATCTACAAAGATACCAAAAATTGACATCTTTGTGGTCCTTTAAAAGATGAGTATATTTCATACGTAAGAATTAATCACATCATTGCCACTCCCTAGTGGAACATGAACCTCATTTTTTCCTATGTTTGAATTAGATCTGCATAGGGACCCCTTTTCATGAATTACATGTTGCTTGATTATCATTTCAATGAGATACATAGTGACAACCATATATCATATCTTGGTTGTGTCCATAACCTTAAAGAAACAACTTCCCCTTTATTTTTATATGAGTTAATTATATACTAGGAAATATTCTAGAGAATATGGTTTGATTCTCATACCATCTTGTATGTTGGGCCTGACCATTATTATGGAAAGTATTGAAGCACCTGTTTCTCACATAAAAATTTAATAGTTGTGGGGAACCATCCCCAATAACTACATGTGGATTGATTCTTACCCTATCAAGATATGTAGTGACACATGGGTCCTATCTCCTGGACTTGCTGCAATATTTCCATCTTTTCATGTTAGTTCATCTTTGTCCATACCACATGACGTTAAACTACATGGAACATTTCAAGAACTAAATATGGCTTGATTATTTCCCTAGAAAGATACACAGTGACACCTGGGTCCTATCCCTTGGTTCGGCTGCAATATTTCTATCTTTTCACATCAGTTCATCTTCATCCATACTGCATGACATTAAACTACATGGAACATTTCAAGAACTATGTGTGGCTTGATTCTTTCCCCTGAAAGATACATAGTGACACCCAGATCTCTTATCTCAGGTCCAGCCACAATTTTGAAAAAGTACCTTCACCCTGGTGCATAAAAATCAATCCTTCAAAGGGAGAACCTTTAAGAAGTACATGTGGATTGATTTTTTCCTTAGCAAGATACATAGTGTCACCCAGATCTCTAATCCTTTTCCATCCATGATTAATCATTAATCCCCATTACTTCCTATGTATGAATTAGATCTACATAGGGAACCTATCAAGAACTACATGTGGCTTGACTCTTTCCCTTAGCAATATACGCAGTGATACCTCGGTCTTATCTCCAGGTCCAACCACAATATTTCTTTCACATCAGGTCACCCATGTTCTTACCACATGGTGATAAAATACATGGAAAGAACTACATATGGATTGATTCTCATTACAATGAGATATGTAAAGACATCCAAATATCCAATCTTGGGCCCAACCATGATTAAAAAAATCCCCTTCCTCACATCAAAATCTAGTTGGTGTGGGGAGTCATTTTGAAGAACTACGTGTGGCTTGATTATCATCCTAATGAGATACATAGTGACAACCATATCTTTTATCTCAGTTCTAATCATGAATAAAAAAATTACCTTTATCTATGTTTATGAATAAAACCCACACAAGAAACATTTCAAGAACTATGTGTGGCTTGATTCTCATCCCAATGAGATACATAGTGATGCTCAGATCTCTAAACCTAGGCCCAACCATGATTTTGAAATAGAAAACCCACTTCCTTTTCCTTATACACGAGTCAGATCTGTGTAAGGATATATTTCAGGAATTGTGATTTGAATCTTATTACAATGAGATACATGGTTATACCTAGGATTCATACTTTAGGCCCAACCATCAGCATGTAAATAAAAAAATCCATCTTCCCTATTTTAAAACCTGATTGATATGGGGAACAATTTCGAAAACTATGTGTGGCTTGATTCTTTCTCCAACAAGATACTTAGTGACTCTTGGGTCCTATACCTTTTTCTCATCCACCATTTAATCATCATACCCCTATTATTCACATATGTTACTTTTTTTGTAGAAGAAAGCTTTCCTGATCCTTATTTCTCACATCGAGCATAACTCATATGGGGTTAGGAATTGCGTAAAGAGATTCCATGCATAAATAAGTTTTCACAATTCCTATTGATGTTATCAATGGTTCTATTTGTAATACCTTAAAAGTAACACTACATGTCCTCACCATATGATGATAAATTTCATGGACCTTCATTTAAGAACTATGTGTGGCTTAATTCTCACCCCTATGAGATATGTAGTGATGTATAGATTTTCAATATTGGGCCCAGCCGCCTCACAACATGTAAAACCCTCTACTATTATGTGTATGTGTTAGATCTACATGAGGAAGTACAATATGAGTTCTCAATTTACACATAAACTCATATATGTTAGAACGACACATGACTTGATTCTTGCTCTGACAAGTTACATAGTGACACTTAGTCCCTATGCCCTAGATCAGCCGCATTGTCTTTTTAAATTTTTTGTAAAGGCACTGAGTCCTTACCGCAAGACATTAAACTAGGAGACTAATGTCCTTAATGAATCACATAAAACTGCATGGATCCACCATTTCCCTTCATGGAGGGTAATCCATAGTCCTCACCACACTTTGTTAAAATGTACATTATTTATAGATCTATGTATGGCTTGATTATCATCCCATTTTTGATACGTAGTGAAAAAATAGGCCTCAAATCCTAGTCCCAGCCATGAGATAAATGAATATTTCCCCTCTCCTACATATTATCAGAATCTATACAGGATATTTTATTTTGGGCCCTCTCCTCATAGAACCCATCAAGGAAACAAGAGATGTCCCCTTATATATATATATATATATATATATATATATATATATATATATATATATATATGAGTTAGATCTATATAAGGGACTCTAAATTCAAGGCCAGTATTGGTCCAAACAATTTCTTTATGCATTGGACAATGCCAATTTCGTATTTTATACTCCTAATCTTGAAATAATTTTAGATATTCATAATATTTCTTTGGATTTTGGTAATATAATATCTGATACTTGAGAGCTCATTTTTCTTGACTATACAGTACAATCCCCAGTTGGCCCTACATAAAATTCACCTACATAACGGGATTGTCATCCAAAGGATGCCATTATTTGGCTATGAAACAAATGCACTAGTTTATCCTTCATATAAAAACCCCATAATAGGTTTGTTAAATAGTGGTAACTTCATTTTTGGGAGAAGATTCTTCTATCCCTTTAAGCATTAATGATGGTATGTAGGAACCCGTAATTTAAATCAGTCATCCTTTGTGTATTTTTATCATATCCATTCTCTTGACCTGAAAGTCCCCAAGACCATGGTTTACATTTTTTATCTCCATATGTTCAAATCATATTGGAATTATCTTGTTCCATTAGAGCACATACCATCCACTATTTCCATAATATTATGGTCCTAATCATATGACCGAAATCTACAGGCACTAAACTTCCTACGTTTGAGTCAGAACTTCATGGAGAGCCTATTTCTCTAATTCTTTGGAAATCATGACTAGAATTACTCCTTCTTTATTCATGTATTTTTCTCCATGAACCAGACTATGTACTTTGGAATATCTAAATCTCCATAAAAATTCATTGGCTTTTAGCAAATAGAATGTCATAATTCTTGAGAGCTCCTTAATCTTATTATGCAGTACGTGACCCGATTGGCCTTGCATAAAATTCACATACATAAAGGGCCTGCCAGTATAAGGATTCCACTATTTGGATATGTAGCACATTCCTCAGTTGGACCAGTATAATACATCCCCCATAACACGTTTTTCAAATATTGGTAACATCGTTCTTGGAAGAGACCACCTCTAATGTCATTAGTCCCTTTTCTATATCACTATTTGGATTCGAAAATCCCTAAATCACAGTTTATAATTCCCCATTTTCATACCTGAATATGGTAGAACATTTCTAGAAGAATTTACAAGAATTAGAGAAACATCAAATATTTAGTCAGAGCTAAATACATTAAATCCCCATAATGCCCTTACTGCATGATTTTAAACTGCACAAGCCCCCAATGTCCTTACAGCATGACTTTAAATAGCACAACATATTATCAAAAAGCCATTAATTTCCTCACTGCATGAATTGAAACTGAACAACATAATTTCCTTATTGTATGAATTTAAACTGCCTAACCAAATATTAGAAGGCTCATTTCTAACAAATGTACCCTATTTCATTCACAAAATTCATGTAGGAGTGGTTCTTCATTCATGGCCTATATCGGCACAAATGGTCTATTTTTTTTAGACATATTTCTTTGGAAATTCCACCCACTATGGTCTTGAGACATCCAAATCTTAAACCCATTTTTCTATCAACAATAGAATGCTAGAATTATTGAGAGATCCTTTACCTAACTATGCTGTATGTTCCCTAGTTGGCCTTATATAAGTTTCCCACATAACGAACCTTTCAAACTAAAGATTCCACTGTTTTGATATGCAGAACATGTTCTAGTCATCCATGTATAATACGGCCCCCATAACGGGTTATTCAAATAATGGTAAATTCATTCTTGGAAATGACCTCTTATATTCTTATACTTCAAGGTTTAGATTTTGTGACCATAAAAATCATGACTCAAGATTCTCCTTGGAAGTATTTGAAAAATATCAGGACCTTACCAACCATCAAAGCCTTGTTTTCATTCTAATATCAAAATTCATAGTCAAAGATATTAAACTTAAAATACTAGCCTTAATATTCCAACATGAAAGAATTTAAATTGCTAATGAAAAGAGACATAATACTCACTAGGTTGAAAACCAGAAAAGGGAAATCTAGAAAAAGGTTGATTCTCAGATCGTTGAACCTACACTCTATAGGTTCTAAGAAATATCAGGCAATTAAAAATTTAAAATACATAAAGTTTGTAGGGTTGTACATATGAACCTATAAATATTAAAACAATGATCACTAGGTGAATTATATTAGGTAAAAGTTAGAGAACATTCCATCCTTATCATTGTAATTACAATTATCCAGTATAAAAATATCATGTTATGGAAATCTGCTTCAACATTACATTTTTTTTAAAATGAATACAAAGATGATTAGAAACAAAATTCTATTCATTTATGAGTAAAAAAAAAGTACCTAGAGGAACATCCAAAATTGGAGTCTCTCCATTATAAGTCACAAGAGGCCATCGATATAGCTTTTCATTTGATGAATGGCCTCCTGAGCCCCAGCAGCTGCCTGTTGAAGTTTGATTATCTGACCAACCTTAGTCTCCTCAACCCGATGAAGCGCATACTTAGCATCTGCAATGGATTTCACCCTTTATTTTTTTTGGGCTTCTTTAATTGATTAATGAAAAATTTCAAGATCCTTTTTAGCAGTATCAAACTCTTTCTAAAGACGCACCACTTGAAAAATCTTCTCTTTAGCTTGCTTCCTAAATGTTGTCAACTTTACAACATAAATGGCCTTATTTTGAGTTAATTTTACTCAAAATTCTCAAATTTTAACAATCATAAAAGATTTTATTAGGTCTCATTGAATTTTGTGCTCTTTCTACCACCTTTGAATGGTCTCTCTCACTACAGTAAGGATTACATGATAATCGAAACCTATGAATCCAAACATATTGAACAATGTTGAGAGTTGTGGAATTTGTGAAGGAAACTCTTTGAAGGATGTTTCAAAGATAAGATTCCATATATATCACCAAGCATTTTGACATGAAAGGAGAAGATATTTTATGAAACTCTAGACCTGATTCAGAATCACTGTCATAAGGAGGGATGTACTCTGGGATTAATGCACTTAACGAAGTTTCTTTTTTTTCTCCCTACTAAATAGTGGCTACCTGGCCTCCTGATTCTAGTTGGTCCAATGTAGAAGCTTCTACTTCAGAGGTAGCCATAGGAACTGATAATCCTACATGATAAATCAAGGTCATGGTATATTTCAAATGAATGGAAATACTGGGTATAATCACAATGGTTGGTAACCCTCACCTAGAAACAAGTCAGCAGTCTTAGAAGACTCCTCTATAATATTCATAGCCTTAACAGTTTTTTTGGAACCTCTTGGTGGGAGATACTTTCTTAAACATGCTCAAGATTTTTTGAATGAACCTCAGGAAGATTTTCCATTTCAAGGTTTAATTGAGCCAACTCCTCTTCAATAGTGGGATTGACAGTAATATTAATGTCTCTTCTAGGAACCGCCACTATAATAGCTTCTATATATGGAGCTCCACATTCCAAATAATTATAGTTACAAAATAATTCCAAAGAAGTTTGATTAGAGAGAAAATAAAAAATCACATCCATTTGGTTTTATATAAGGAACATCAAATTCTTATAGAGTAGTAGGGATATTAATATCTTCTAATATTTCTTCAAAATACATTAAAAGATTTATCATAGCTTTTAATGACATACCATGCCCCATGTTAGTCTCACCCATGGGATCACTTGGATTGGTTGGTTAATGACCCTCCTTTTATGAATTTAGACCCAAAACAACCTCCTCAATGACAGTCGCCAAGTCAGCATCAGTGATCATAGGATTTTCTGGTTCATGTGATGAACCTAAAATATTACAAAAATAGAATTCATATATTGTTATATATAGATTATCATGAAACACTTTTTACATACCATATTCTTACTCTCTCATATCAGCAGGGATAGAAGCAACTCTGAGAGAAAATGTTATTTTCTCTATCCTAGATGCCTCTTTAGTCAAAGGAGACACTTCATTGGCAGGAATCCGCACTGGATCAGAGGCACCCTCTAAGGTTCCCATAGGATCATTCATAACTTCCCTAAGGGAATAAATAGAATAAGTTCCTACAATTACAAGAAATTTAAACACTTTTTATGGATTAAATTGAAATTAATGATGATAGGAAGACTTACCATTGCTGAAAAAGTGTTTAGACACAACTTTCATTCTTCAGTGTCTTTATCACTTTGCCTTATTGGGGGGACTAGAATCATCATATAAAAAAATAAGTATTATAGTCTAAAATCCTCCCACCATATCATCCTCCATGGACTATTGGCATGGAGATATCTCTCCCAATTCATGGGGTGACTCAGCAACCCAGATCACGGTACCACTAGGTATATACCGTGGTGATGGAACTTTAGTCGATTTTCCCTTGACCAGGTGCAATTTAAGAGAGTATTTACCCTGAGTAATAATTCTTTGAATAAATTAAAATGGAAAAAAGGAAATAATATGAGAATAAGGAAACTTAAATCTTTAATATCAATGAAATGGAGTCATTCCTTAAGAGAGGAAGGGTCAATCCCTTCAGCAGCACCACAATCTATCATTTCCTTCACTCGTTTTGTGGTGGTAATTGAATTATTGGTTGCATATATAAGCATTTAAATCTCCCAGATAAGAATTCTTACTTCATCAAGATTATTCTCAAAATGAATATCACATGGGGATCAAAGACCTCTTATTCCCGGAATATGCATCCCCTCACATAAAAGCACCCACATGGTTTCAACATCATAATACAAATTCTTCCATTCTTAAACTGATTCTAGTTGTACGTACTCAGAGTACATTACATCCTGCTGTGAAGATGATCCCACAGTATTATATTTGACAGGATTCCCAATTCATACTGTCATCAATGATTGATAAGAAAAAGGAACTTGACTCTTCTCTGTGATGATGACAGGACCGCCTAGGTTAAACTTCAATCGATGATGTTTGTGTATCTCTCTTTATTCTGGTAGATGGATTATATCATGAACAAGGTATCTTTGGTGAACGTGGAGGCTTATAATCCTCACCCTACATCTTTTAGTAATCAACCTTTGAAGGTGAAGTAGCACCTTCCAAACGAGAGGATTACTCCATGCTCCCTCTCTTTAGTCCGACCCAAGGGACACAATTATTTAGTAAGCCTTCATGATATAATTAAATTAAAGCTTCATCATACTAGATAGTCAATATAATCTCCACATCAACTACAAGAATATTAAAAACTGCCCCTTTATTCTCCACTATCATTAGCAGCCATAGCTTTCGAGCCACCATCAGATGATGTTCTAGTCTAACATGCATTGTAGAAGATACAGTAATTTGTTGAATAAATTTGAATTGGCATGCAATTATTTAAGGATAATAAGCCTCACATATGATCTATCAATCCCGGTGGCCAATACACCATCTATGAAAGCTAACATATACACCCTCAACTCTAATTGGATGTACTGTCATAAATAAATCTCTATGTAGGTAGATTCTCGTGAGGAAAGAAGTGGAATTACTTGAACATATTCAACCTTGTATTTGGGTCAAATGGTATCAAGGATAGAGGTGTAATTCTAGATAAATATTGAACAAATGGTAAAAAAACTTCCTATGACCTAGATCCCACTCTGCACAACATAGGTTTTGAAGTGATTCATGATCCATACCCATAGAACATGGAATGGTCCTACTATTCTGAAAGGATATTTACCTCTATGGGTATGAAACAAGATCCTATGAGTATTCACCAGAATAGGGGTATCCAACCCTACCATCTTCCTCTCTACTATCTTGGACTCTACAAAAAATGTTTCAGGCCTTACACCGCCCTTAGAATCTAGGACATGCAATAGATATACACTGAATCACATGGCTAAGAAACTCGAAATATGCATATTGGTGGGAATTTTGGAGTTGAATTCATATATCCATGTTTAAAATTATTCTTTATCTAGTGTTTTCTAGAAGGTTCCAGGAGAACCACCCTTTTCTACCTTGGTGAATCTTGTTAGAAGCATGAATGTAGGACCATTATACTTCTTCTTCCTCAAGAATATATCTATCCACTCCTTTGGATGAATATATCCTCTTTCACGGGGATTTGATGTATTGATCTTGTGAGATATATTTAGTAGATCACATGCCAGGGCTAGTTTCTCTTCTATATCATTAACTATTACCTTTGGAAGAATGAATTCGTCATATATATCTCTGAGGATTGGAGCTCTGAAGATCTTATAAACAGACCATAAGTTGACAACCAATTCTCCATGTGTTAGATAAAAAGAATTCATCTCTAGACTCCATCAGTTTAACAGTTCTATCACAAAATCATCATTCCTATATATGTAGGTTTTTCCTAATCACACAGTTTCATAAATTCTATATCCTTTAAAATCATCTTTAAACTCTGAACATGTCTTACATACCCAGTAGGCCCACGTCTATGTGGGTTTCACACCCCTCCTGGGTGAAAGTCCCAACTTTTCTTCCAGACCACTGATCTATCTGAGAATCTTAGAAGATTGAAGAATAGTAGTGTGGCTTCTATTTGAATGTGTTTAGTTTAAAATCTGGAGCACACATGCTATGATTCATGACATGGGCTTTGGTTGCCATTCCAACATTGATATATGTGCCCGCACAAGAAATGTTGGAAGATGAAAAGTTCTTGTAATATTATAACCAAGTGATAGGTACATAGTTCTTCAGATATGGTATATTGGATAATTTTTGATTACCATGACTATATAGTGGAAGATAATTAATCTTCATAAATTCATGGTGATACTTCTTTAAATACCTTTTCAGACCATGAAGAGTAGTGTCACAGATGTTGTAGTAATCACGCCCTATGATATCCATCATGTCTTCATTTTTATTACTAGTCAATTAATAAATAGTGTAAATTATATTGGGAGAAATTTAAACCTGAAAAAAGTTATCAAATTATTTTCAGAGTAGGTTCCTTTTAATTTTTTTTCAAAAATAAAGAAAATTTGGCAAAGGCATTAAGGCGTGAAAGTGAAACTATGGCATGAAAGTATGTTACTCAAGGTTGGGTGCATAAGTATTACACCTAGTTTACTTGTATGAGAAAATAAAATAATTGTTGGAGCATTTTAATTTCATGTGTATAGATTAATTTTCTAAATTCTTTGTGATTTTCACTGAAATGAAGCCCCTATATATAGGCAACGAAGAATACTTGAACGCCACCATCTTGCACGACAACCCAGAAACTTGCATGAACCATTTACTTTTTCATCCAATTTTACCACAACATTAGAACCTATTTTTCATTCAGATCCAATCCTGGGGGGGGGGGTTGAAACTCCATTCCATAACATGGATAAAAAGGTGACAAAGGGAAATTCCTTAGAAAAAAGAGGATAAAATACATGAAGAATATCAATATTTGAAAAGGGTCAAAAATTGGACCACAAAATGTATACTGAATCACTGGAGGCACACAATTACTTGTATTCCACTCACTTATATGCAACCTCACCAATTTTGTGCCAAATAACCATTGCTCTAGGTACAATATTTTCCAATAAATAGACCCTTGGGGCCTTCTTTTGTACAAAAAAATTTCCCTAATGCCCGATTTCTACTCTAATCGACCTAGTTCTTTGTCCAAGTCCTCTATAAACTCCAAGGTAGTTTCATAACACATAATTAAAGGGAATTAAAGGAGGATAATGAGACTTAGGATTCCCATTTGCTAAAAAATTAACAACACTTGAGTGACTCATTCTCCAAACCCACCTAATTTAAGAACAATTGCATGACCTCCCTTCCTCACGTAAGAAGTTTCACGCCCCACTTCAAGGAATACATGTGAAGACTCTTGAAGGATAGAGGAAAAACTCACCCAAGTCTAGTAATATATGTTGTTCATCACTTAAGGTGAAATCAATTCACCCAATCCTACTTGCACGCCACATACCTGTCTGCCACTTACTTGAGTTCCATTTCTTTGTTCACATCACCCCTTCAGCCTACTCGAGAATTTTATAAAGGCTCTTTTAAAACCATTAGTGGAAGGGCCTCTCCTTCATTGGATGCCTTTCCTGAAAGGTATTATGTTAAAACCTCCACTAATACCTTTTTTTACAACTCTTAGGGAAATGCACATCTGCGTGTCTCCCATTTGGATTTGGATATTTATGGTCAGGGGTTTCCCACACTTGTCTTACCAGAGGGTAAGGGTCTTTTGGTTGTATGTGGATTTGGATATCTATTTTCTCATAGATCCTTACCCCAGGGATAATGTCAAGGAGTTTCCAATATTGGATTACGGGGATAAGACTCTATTCTATCCTTCTCATCTTTAAGACCTAGAGCCTATGTTCCATACTAGGGAGGGTATGGTTCACACATAATTTTCATTTTGAAAAATTAAAAGTATCCTTACCCACTATGGGAACCATTTTAGGGCAACCATACTAGTTTAATAGCTTAGCCTTTCATGTAGGAGGTTGTAGCCTTTCTTCTCTCTATGACCTTTACCTTAACTCCTTCCTTACATTGGACCCTCATCTAATTTAATGTGAAGAGAGGAAAGTGTCATAACCATGTCCTCTTCCACAATCGACCTATCCTCTTCCATTGTAGGCCCATACTTTTCCATTATTGGAGGAGAAGGTGTGTGTGGTTTGTTGAATCTTTCACATCCTCTTGTTTCTCACATCGAGCATGACTCACATGGACTTGGAGGTTTGTAATGATCACAACATTCATACAATCTACCTGAAGGAATGAACTATGAGAACTATGATTTCCTCCATAACTGGGATACCTAGAAATCCTTCTCTAGGGCCAATATCCACATCATCTCATCCATGAAATGAGAAATAATTCCCCCCCCTCAAATGGACCTCCTCATAGGTGTAAGCCTCAAATGGAATGAACTATGAAAACTCTGATTCCCACCATAATTGGGATACGTAGAAATCCTTCAGCTAATGCTCAAGCTCAATAGACATGCTCTTCAGGATTCCAAACCTAATTCCCTTAATCTGGGAATCCTCTTTTAGAGTAATCCATGAATTAAGACCCCTTAAATCTCAATGAGTTATGACATCTCTTGTGGACCCTGTTACAAGGTAATACTCTTTAGGAGTAATCCCCAACCTTTTCCTCTCAAAGGGTCATACTCCCCCACGAGACTTACTGAACTACATGGGATTTGATTCCCATTAAAACAAGATATATAGGAAGCCTTCCTGAGGTCCAAACCCTAAATTCCAAATCAACCCTTTTCTCTTCAGGTCATATCACATGCAAGGTCTAATTAAAGTTGGGATCTCATATTCCTTTCGAGTTTCTTGGTCTACTTAGGCATAAGTCCCACACCAAGCTTTGACAAGACACCTTCCACCTAGATTTCCTTACAACACAACATTAAAATGTATTGTTGGGTCCTTATCACAAAACCTTAAAAGGTATGATTTTTCCCATTAACTAGTACTGAACTATGTGGGTTCGGATTCCTTTCATGAGGATGTGTAGGCATCCCATCTATGGGTTCGATCCCAATATCAAAACATCATTTTCCCTTGTATAATTATAAACTATTGTAACCTCTATCTACCTGGATAAAAATAGACTCCAAAGTAAATTTCAATCTCCATGGATACCGATAAATTCCAATGTGACATTCATCACTTGGATAAACATACACTATAGAGTGCCTCACTAAGTGGCTTGAAAACCCACATTGTTATAATAATGATCAAAGAATCTCTAAATAGTATATGAGAGGATACCATTGATGGAGAACCTCAAATACATACAGATATCTCCATTGATGAAGAACTAAGAATACATACGAATGATTATGAATTCCACACATGCAAATAATTTATTGAAAATTTCAAGGGAAACCTACATTATGCTTTCCAAATTAATAAGGATTCATGAACATATCTTAATTATATAATAGAGTCCTAGAGTAGGTAATAATCTCCCCCTCAAAGGGTGCAATGATCCCGAACTCCCATCCTCTTGACCAATGTGAGTTCTTAAGTATCTTAGGTCAACAAACCTAAAAAACTACTGAATTTTTAAAAGCAAGTCCTTTTGGATACAGAACTGTTGGGTTTTTCCAGTTCTATTAACAAATATGTTTGAAACCATTCATAAATAGTGATTCCATACCAAAACACATGATTTGAAGGAAAGAATTTCATTCAAATTTTATCACATCATAACCAATGAAAAAGAGATAGGTTTCATAATCATTTTATTAAAGCATAACCACTGATATCAAGCATGTTTCAAAATCATATAACCCGTGGAAGAGAAACAAGTGTCATAAGAATCGTTCTATCAAAACATAAACTATTAAATAAATAACATGAATGGAAACTTTGGATCATTTCATAGAAGTTCATGTGTAACATAAAAGGATGTTATCTTAGATGTAAAATAACTTGGAAGGATATTTTGAAAATATTTATTTAGGTTAGTATCCTTTATTATTTGAAAAAGTCTCTTTAAAACATAAAAAAATTTGAAAACCATTTTCTTGAAAATAACCATGAAAAATTATAAAGAAATAATTGATTTTTTTTTGGAAAAAATTTTCTTTGAAAACATATAAATATATCTTGAAAATGTTTTGAAAATAATTTTTCTTAAAAACATATAAAATAATCTTGAAAATATTTTGAAACCCATTTCATAAAAAAAGAATATTGAAAACATTTTTTTTGGAAAAATGATTCTTTGAAAATATTTTGAAAACTTGTAAAATAAGATTTAAAACCATTAAAATCTTTTTTAAAATACCTGTGCCTTGAAAATTTTCTTAAAATATAATATTTTTTTTAAAACATGGTTCGTGAAGTTCATGGCATGTGTCTCAAAGAAGGAAAATTGAGACAAAACTACTTTATCGATTTGGAAACTCTTGAAACATTAAATCACAAAAGAGAGATATCATAAAATAAATATGTAAATAAAAATAAAAATAATTATAATAAACATATAATATATTCATGGGAAGTATAATCACCATACAAAATAGATGAGTGGTGAATAAGGCATAAATCTCACAGAAATAAAAGTGAGACTAGAAATCCCCATACCATGTGTGTTGACTCTTTTCATACTCATAAAATTTTCCTGTATAATACATTTTAGTTTATTATAAATATTTTATAGATTAATATTATTATACCTAATACTATACAATGTTTTATTATGAATTCATATTACCCACTTATAAAAAATCCTATGTTAAGGTGTCACTTTGGGTAATATCTGATTTGTTCTTCTAATGTGTCTTAATTTGTAATATCTTTGGTACTTATACTTATATCATGATTAAAAAATTTAAAACATGATATAAAAATCATTTATATTCCATATATTCGTATTATAATAATCTATAGAATATAGAATTCTGAAATATAATACACCGTTCATGGAGACGGTAAGCCGTACGTACGCATGGACAATGTTTCTGTTTTTATTGTTGTATTGTAAAAAAGAGAGTAAGTTACATATAAGTATATATATATATATATATGTATATATGTATATATATAATTATTATAGTATCATGATTATATCATTTATATCATACAAGTTTAATGAACCCTTCCTTAATACATTCCATGCAGTGTGTGAATGAATCACATCACTTTGAGGGGTCGATAGTCCTCACTTTCTCAAATGAAATTATCATATTTACACAAACTGGAAAGTATAAATATGTGAATTGTAAAAGAATTAAATAATAATAAAGGAATTATAAATATAATATATATTTTATATAAACATAGTGTGCATAATAATTCCCACCGTGAGAGGTGGTAAAGGAAGAATAACCAGTCATCATTGTGTGAGACGATAGTTCACCGTTCACATAAAAATTATGTTTGTTACCAATTATATTGAGGTATGTGTAAGTTTAGGTCGAACCCTTATCATAAAAAAATATAAGTATATTTAGGATAATGATTTTTTTGTATAATCATGGAATAAGGAGAGTGGATGGGTGGAGAAAGAAAATAAAAGAATGGATCTTGATAGAAGATGTTACCTCTTAATCAGGTAACTCTTTTTGGTTTGTGCCAAAAGGATTCCTTGGATTTATTTCTTCCAAAATGGATGATTAAATGAGGAAGGGAGTTATTTTTTTAATTGTATTGGGTAGATATTTTTTGAACCTAAGTGGATTGAGAGGTGTGAGGAAGGGGGATACTTGGTGACCATTTATAGGTATTGGGAAGAGCTCACTTGGTATTTTTCAAAACAAGTTAGGTGTACCCATGTTTTAACCTAAAACAAGTCATAATAAACCCAAAAAACTCAAATATGTAAGGTTAATAGATGGATAATGGACATAAAATGGATTTTTGACAAGTTTCTAGGCCATTTGGGACTATAATTTTAATGTTTATTCTCTTGTTATGCTTAATTTTACATTAATCATTGTAATTAATTTTAATTACTTTCACTAATATTTTTGGAAGAAAATTAAGTTGACCTTGTTATATATTATAAATTATGATTATTACAAATGTGGAATCTATTTTTTCAAATTCTAATCACATAATTGGTATAAATTAATTTAAATTTAATCCCGCTAATGGGATAACACTGTAGGTTTTTAAAGTAATAATGATCAAAAGTTTAATAAGTTTTTATATCCATTTTTAATGTGAAATTGGTTCGAGAGGACTAAATTAGATTTAATTATAAAAATATGATCTAATTAAACTTTTAAAACAATTTAAAATATAATTTATCCTTATAAATAAATTATATGAAAAAGCAGTTTTGAATTAAAATTCTGTATTTTTAACTATTCATCTAAAAATGTAGTTTCTCAGAAAAATTACAAAAATCCACCCTAAGATAATTTGGAAATTATAAAATAAAAAAATGAAGTTTATTTTATAAAATTAAAATTTTACATGTGTCTAAAATTAATTTTATTTATTTTTATAAAAAATAGTTCATGTGGGAAAATAGTACTTTTAAACGTAAAAGGGATTTACAAAAAATTATGTCTTTAATTATCAATATGTTTTATTTATATAAAACCATTGTAAAAAATATTTGAAAATTAGTTATTACTATTCAAATTTATAATTTTAACATCTAGGTTATAATTATTATTTTTAAATAATTATAATAATAAAGTGGTGTTTCGTAGAGACTCAGTGTTGCATGTTGCGTACACCAAGTCAGTGTCACGTGTTACTTATTCCATGTTGGTGTTTCATGTAACATTTGATAATTTGGTGTTGTGTGTGACATACACCAATTTGATGTTGTGTGTAACATATGACAAGATGGTGTTGCATATAATGTATGCCTATTCAGTGTCATTTGAAAGGAATGTTGGACATAGTGAAATGAAAGACATCAAGGAAAATTAATTCATTTGAAAAAAAAGTCCATAAAATCTTTACGTGTTACTATAAAAGATCAATAATCACCCCAATTATCAAGTTAATTTTTTAAAGAGGATCATTTGTTTTTAAACACTAGCCAATTGTTTTGTATTTTACACCTAATGCTATGGAAAGAGTGGATGTATATGGGGAGGAGAGTTACATGTATGTCTATGTGTGAATCCAATATAAAACTCCTAAGCATCTGGTTCCCTATCTCTTCAGTTTAACACACTATAAAGCATGTTGGACACCTCTAGGACCCACAATCCATGGTTGATGGAGCGTTAGCTGTGGGGTGAGGTCCCTTATTTATAAAATTGGATGACTAGGACACTTATAAGGTGGAGAGAATAATATCAGAAGTATCGTAGCATTTCCTCCAAGTAGAGGGAGCACAACTATAGAAAGACCATTTATAAATGGCCGGTCTTGCTTAAAATTTCCATGTGGTGGGTAATATCTCATTTTTAAGTCGGTTCTTGTGAAGAATCATGTTGATGAAAGGGTTAAATATTTAATCAGCCTTTGAGAACAACATTAGTCAGAGCTGAACTTCGGTGGTTATTCTTGAGTGACTGTGGGATGCCTTGGGGGCTAAATGAATCGTGGTTGGGTAGTATGGATGTGTCAGCAGGCGTGGTCGATCTTTTTCTAGAATAAGTCAACCATTAGTTGTATGACCATTCATCCCTTTTTTTATGGTTTGGTATGGTTCATTTGAAACCATACAGAGAGATTTTTCTTGTTTTTGGAGGGAGTGTCTCTAGCCTATCGGGTAAATATCCTTAGCCTCTCAGTGTACCTTATCTTAATGACGATCATGTACCATATCTGGACATATGAAAACCCTGCTTTTTATTAAAACTTAAACATGATTTATTACATAAAACTTCACTTGATACAAAAAAGAAGATCAAGATGTTTAGTGTCTTTGGGGATTAGGATCATTACATAAAAACTCGAAACATGAAATACAACATCTTTATTGAAAACTTCCTTTACATGACCATTACATTCCCTCGTACTTAGCATTGCATGGGATAACCTGAGGACATGCATAAGAAAATGGTGAGCTATAAAACCCAGTAAGGGAATACACATGGAATAACATGAGGAGTAAAATACATGTTATAAATTAGGCATATCAATAGAGAACAAGAGAAACATGAACATAAAGGCATGATAAATCATGATAATCATAACATGGAAATGTTGCAACAACACTTAACATGGAATTAGCATGAGCCAAGACTCTTTGCACATGGAGCATGAGTAAATCCTAATTGCACATAAAGCATGAGTAAACCCTCATTTCACTTGAATTAGCATGAGTCAACACTTATTTCACATGACGTATCACAATACTGTACTTTACCCAATGCATTGGAGCGCTATAAGGGCGCACCCTTCTTAAACATTTCATTTCATGCATAAGTGTGCCACATGGATCATAAAACATTGATTCATTAAACATAATAATTTACTCCAAGATAAAGGAATGTGGAATTCATACATGAAACTTTATAATCAATAAGTAAATGTGCATAAAGGTGAATACCCTTGATGGAGAAATGGGCATGGTATTCACTACACAATGGCATTGGCTTAGAAAGTCAGTGCGATTTCGGCAGCGTAACAGCGTGACATAAGAATTCAAAAAAAAAGGTTGATGAGAGAGAAAGGGGTTCCTCATCATATTTAAATGTAATGGACAGTAAGTAGGTCATATATATACATGTCCCAATAATTTTAATGGAATTTGGATTCATGATACAAAAGTATTTCTTGAATGTAAATGAGGAGAGAGAAGTTCCTTTCGGAATTTTGGCATAGTAACAGGTGTACATGGGAGGCATTTAATGAGAGAGAAAGGGGTCTCCCATAATTCAAACATAAATAGGGCATTATGAGGGAGGTTTGAAACCATACCCAAACATTCATAAGTGAAATAAAAAGGGAAAAATAACTTAAAGAAAATTGGACAAAAAATGAGTGAGGAAGAAAAAACCCTTACTTGGAAGTGTCATTCCAAAGACTAGAGAGAGGCTTGTGAGAGGATTTTTTGGAGCTTGGGGTACATTGGGAGGATTCTAGAGAGATTAGGGGAGAGGTTGGACGAACTTAAAAGGCTTTGAGTGAGGAGGAAGTGAGAGCTTGGGTGGGTTTATATAGGAAAGGTGATGGAATTCTTTATTATTTAGGTTTGGGACCCCTTATATTAAATTAATACAAAACACAAACCATACCATGGTTTTTGACCATGGTTTTTGGAAAAGGTAAGAGAAAAACCATATTTTATAAGGCCAAAGTCCGAACTTCTTAAAATAATAGGGTTGCTTATGTGGAGTTGAGTCACACTCTCATGGAAAACAATTTAAAAAGACAAGGTGTTTAATAAATCTTGAAGGGTCCATTAATGTTTTGAAAAGTAAGACAAAAAAACCCAAAATCACATTATTTTAATGTTAAAACATATATTGGCTGAACATAAAGCTTATAATATTTTATTACATTACTATTGGGTCATAAAACATATTATATATTTAAACAGTATTTAATTTTTACCCAAATATTTGACTGTCTCAGAAAATTATGAAAAATTCACCGTTGGATAATTTCGACATCCTGATTCCAGAAATAATATTTATTTTATCTAAATAATTTTCTAAATATGTTAATTTTCACTTTTAAAATAAAAACCGACATTTATCGAAAATTCACGGGTTTTGACAGAAATGGATTTCAAGCCTTAATAAAAATTATAATTGCATTCATAAAATTATAAGATCATTTAGATTTAATAAAAATTAATTTAATAATAATAATAATATTTTATTAAAATATTATTTAATTCAAAAATCCCTAAATTTTATAAAATATAATTCTTAATTAAATAATAACTAAAAACACTATTTTTTACTTTAAAAACTATTTACAATGTATCGATAATGACAAGAAGGTATATTTATTATTATATACAAAAATAATATACATGAACATAGTAGTAGAGATTTGTTACATAACCCCTTAAAACAGCCACATAAGACCTAAGGGTAAGGTGCACGATTGTGACAGACTGTTGGGGTGGCTCGGATAACATCGATCGAGTGGTAATTTCTATCAACTTCCACTTCTACCATAGATGGTCCCGTTGGAGCTCGACAAGATGAAGCTCAGCTTTGGCTTGGTCAAGAGTAAAGCCCAAGGATGCCACATCTTTTCCGAGCTCTGACAAATGGGCTTCGTATGGGGAAATTCTACTGTATGAGGCCATCACTTCCTTTGTCTGAGTAAATTTGGATTTGTTAAAGCCCTATATTTATACTAATCATGTGATCACTGTTCAACGACTATATTAGAAATGGTGAATATTCTTAACATAAAACCAAATAAGTTGAAATTTTATATAAACATTTTACATAAAGAGACATTTAACTAGATCAAGAGGGATTTACATTAGTGAAACTTTGGGTCGTTATAATATTCCCCCCTTAAGAAATTTCGCCCTCGAAATTTTTCCTTTTCCCACACTTAAACAGATGTGGGTAACTCAGCTTCATCATTTCCTTCGATTCCCAAGTTTCTTCTTCAAACTTGGGGTTTCTCCACAACACCTTGATGAGAGGCATTGTCTTATTTCATAGAACTTTTTCTCTATGATCTAATATCTTCACTGGTTTCTCCTCATAAGAAAGATCATCTTCCAATTGTACCACCTCAGAAGAGAGTACATGTTAAGGGTTCAGTATATACTTTCTTAAGAGGGATACATGAAAGACATCATGTACTTTGTCCATGGTAGGTGGAAGTTCTAGTCGATAGGCCACAACCCCAACACGATCAAGAATCTTGAAGGGGCTGATGTACCTTGGACATAAATTCCCTTTCTTTCCAAACCTCATGACCTTCTTCCACGGAGATATGTATAGAAACACCATGTCTCCAACTTTAAACTCAAGGTCTCGTTGAAGGTTATCTGCATAACTCTTCTGTCAACTTTGGGCTGCCATGATATGTTGCTGAATGTTTTTCACCTTCTCCACCATTTCTTCAACCATTTCCGGTCTAAGCAGCTTACGTTCACCGACCTCATCCCAACACGCTGGTGTTCTGCACCTTTTCCCATAAAGGGATTCATATGGTTCCATTTGGATGCTTGAGAGGAAACTATTATTATAAGAGAACTCAACCAGAAGAAGATGTTGATCCTATCCTCCTTTAAAGTCCATTGAGCATGCTCTCGACATATCTTCAAGTGTTTGGATAGTCTGCTCGGATTGGCCATCAGTTTGAGGATGATAGTCCATACTGAAGTCCAGTTCTGTATCCAGAGCATGTTGAAGACTCTTCTAAAACTTAGAGGTGAATCTTGGATCTCGGTCAGACATAATAGATAGTGGTACTCTATGTAGCCTTACCACTTCCCTGATATATATCTATGCCAGTTGATCCAATGAGAAATCCTACCGAATATCAATGAAGTGTGTAGTCTTTGTAAGATGATCGAGAACAACCCAGATTGCATTGTTGCCTTTGGATGTCCTTGGAAGTCTAGTGACAAAGTCCATGGTGATGTTCTCCCATTTCCATTCTGGTATGGGCAATGGTTGCATCATCCCCTTAGACTTCTGCCTCTCTGACTTCACTTTCTGACACACCAGGCACTTTGATGTATATTCAGCGATCTCCTTCTTCATATTATCCCACCAAAAGTTTTCTCAGATATCTCGATACATCTTTGTGCTCCCTGGGTGAATAGAGAAATTTGAACTATGTGTGTCATCCAAAAGTTCCTTCTTCAGCTCTAGACTCGATGGAACACATAGTCTTTTCCCAAATCGCACAATTACTTCTTCATTAACATTAAACTCTAAGGATTTCCCTTTTTTGATCACTTCCACGTTTTCCTGAATTCCCATATCATCCTTTTGAGAATCCTTTAACCTTTCCAAAAGAGACAGTTGAGCAATCATTTCTGATAGGATTGATGATGTTCCCTTATTTATTATTCCCATGTCCATCTTCATGAAGTCTAAGAAGATTGGATCCTTCTCAATTCTCATCATTGATAGAATCGTTGGGTCCTTTCTAGTTAGGGAATATTCCACCTTATTCGCTTTCCCAGGGTGGTAATGTATTGAATAGTCATAATCCTTGATGAGATATATCCATCTTCTCTGGCACATATTAAGCTCTTTCTGAGTGAATATATATTTCAGACTCTTGTGGTCAGTATATATCTCGCATTTATCCCCATAGAGATAATACCGCCATATTTTCAAGGAAAATATCACTGACGCTAACTCCAGATCATGCGTTGGATAGTTTTGCTCATGTATTTTCAACTGCTTTGAGGCATAGGATATCACTTTATCATTCTGCTTCAGCACACAACTGAATCCCTTTGTCGAAGCATCACTGAATACCATAAAATTTTCCCCACTTGTGGGTAAAGTGAGCACGGGCGTAGTGATAATCCTCATTTTCAACTCCTTGAAGCTTTCTTCACATTCATCACTCCAAGAAAACTTTACTCCCTTCCGAGTTAGCATGGTAAGAGGGTTAGACAATCTTGAGAAATTCCTCACAAATCGTCGATAATATCCAGCTAACCCCAAGAAGCTACGAATATCCGTTACCGATGTTGGCCTCAACCATCCCTCAATTGCATCTGTTTTGGAGTGATCCACAGATATCCCATTGCTTGTGATGATATGGCCCAAGAATGATACTTCGTTCAACCAGAACTCATACTTTCTGTACTTTACATAGAGCTTCTCCTTGCGCAAAGTCTCCAGTACAGTTCTTAAATGCTCCTCATGATCCTCCTTGGTTTTTGAGTATATTAGAATATCATTTATAAAGACTAAAAAAAAATTTTCTAGGTAATATATAAAGACTCTATTCATTAAGTCCTTGAAGATTTCTGGAGCATTAGTGAGTCCAAAAGGCATTACTATGAATTCATAGTGCCCATATCTTGTGTGAAAAACAGTCTTGGGTATATCTTCCTTCTTCACCCTTACTTGATAATATCCCGACCGCAAGTCCACCTTGGAGAATTATTGTGCTCCATGCAGCTGATCGAACAAGTCATCAATTCGTGTGAGAGGATATTTGTTCTTTATCGTGATTTTGTTAATTTCACAATAATCGATGCAAAGCCGCATTGACCCATCTTTCTTCTTGACGAAGAGGACTGGTGCACCCCATAGAGAAGCACTTGGGCGTATAAACCCTTTATCCAGATTCTCTTGTAGTTTTTTCTTCATATCTTCAAGCTCTACAACAGCCATTATATATGGAGTCTTGGATATTGGTAAAGCCCTGAGTATAAGTTCAATTGAGAATTCAACATCTCTTCTAGGAAGAAGACCAGGCAGTTTCTTAGGAAACACTTCAGTGAATTCCCTCACAATAGGAATTTGTTCAAGGATGGTTTCTTCCTTGGACTTAATCATCTGAGCCAGATACGCGTGCTCATAGGGCAGTAATATCCATGCTTGAGATGCTGGAGCAAAAGGAGATTCATCTTCCTCCTTACACTTGTAATGAATCGGGGGTCGATTCTCCATATGGAGTGTGATTTCCCTCTCCCGACAATTTATGTTGGCTCTATATAAGGAAAGTAAATCCATGCCAAGAATTTCATCAAATTCCACCATAGGGAGTATGAAGAGGTTCTCCGGGAAATTCAATCCACAGATTAAAATAGTGGAGGACTTATATTCATGGGATGAAATGATTTCCCCATTTTCCATACTCACTGACATCTTCACTTCCATGATTTGTGGTGGTGCTGGGATTGTTCTAATAAACTTTCGAGATATAAAAGAATGTGTAGAACCTGAATCCAAAAGTATGTTTGCTATTATTGAATGAATAACTAGCGTACCTGTCACAACTTCATTGTCGGGGTTCACTTCGGCAGAAGTGATGGAAAAATCTCTTCCTTGATGCCTTGGAGGTTGTTGGTTGCCTCTGAAAACCCTTGGATTAGAGAACTTATTTGCAAAATGACCATGTTCTTTGAATTTGTATCATTGAACAACACGTTGAGGTTCGAACGGAGCGTTCCTATCCTCTGTCGCAGCCGCAGGTCTTTCTTGCCGACAGTTAACAGCTAGGTTCCCTTCTCTTCCACACCTGAAGCATTTCCTCGTCCCCTTAAGGCAATTTATAGGGTGCTTCTTTCCGCACTTTTGGGAAGTGGGGTGCTGGATATTCTTAGCACCATTAGATTTATCCATCAGAACACCAGAATTGAAGTCCACCTTACGCTTCTTATCCCCATGATACCCCTGTGATTCTCCGATCTCCATTTCGACCTTGAGGGCACATCAGAAAATTTCCTCATAGCTTTCAAAGTCATAGATCACCAATGCATTCCGTAGGCTAAGCTTCAGCCCACCAAAGAAGCGGTCAACTTTGTATTCGGGGGTAACAAAAAAGTTGAAAGAATATCGTGCAAGACTTGTGAAGTTTGCCTCATACGCTCCAACAGATTCTTCAACTTTTTTGCTTGAGGGAAAGAAAGTCCCTTTCCATCTTAAGCCAGAGGGTGCGTGGAAAATATTTATCAAAAAACATCTTCCAAAAATCCTTCCATTCCAACGCCTCGATCTCCTCCTCAGGCTTCGTATTTTTGATCAACGTCCACCATTGGTCAGCTTCACCCTCCATATGATAAGCCTCTAGAAGAACCTTCTCTTGTTAAAAACATTAAAGGATGGATAATATCTTTTCAATGGAGTTGATCCATTGTTCAGCGATCGTGGGATCAGATGATCCACTAAAAGTAGGAGGCCTTTGTCTCATGAAGATCTCGATAGAAACATGTTCTTTGTTAGGGGGGGGGTTGAACATTCCTGTTGACCCTTGTTTCTATTCAAAACTTGAGTTAGCTCATAGATAAGCATGACAAAGTTTGAGATTCCCACTCCCATTGGATTGGGCATCTCATTAGTACAGTCATCACATTAATCTTCACAACGGTTGTTAGCCTGATTCCTCCTATTACCAGCCATTGACTGGAATAAAAGGAAATTTAGGGGTAACACATAAAGGGTAATCCAAAGACAAAAGTTGATGACTTATAAATAAACTTTTATTTCCTTAACTCATGAGTCTATAGGCTTCAATCTAGGATTTTCATGATCTGCCTTCTAACATATATTCTTAGGGGAATTTTTTTAATTCCCTTAATAAGGATTCATACTAAGATTGTAAATTTATCAAAACATATCCCACAGGAGTGTTGTAACCAAGAGTGCAGTAAGGCTCGTTGTCGTGCACCAGTTCCCGTTCGAGTCTAGATCAAAGCGGTGTTTTTGGGTTTTACCCCTAGGATACATCTGTGCCAAAGCCGCCTCTAACTGCTCGTAACCAGACATGGATGTATTTACTTGATAAACCACTTAATCAGTACTTACCAAAACTTAGGGATGTTTTTATTATAATTAGTCTTGTCTCTAAGGATTTACTAGGGTTTTCCAATCCTAATCCCAAAAATAACTAAACCTGTCCTCTGATACCAACTATGACAACCTTTCTTTTTATTACAACATTAACATGATTTGTTACATAAAACATCACTTGATACAACAAAGAAGATAGAGAGGTTTAGTGTCTTTGGGTTTTAGGATCATTACATAAAAACTTGAAACATGAAATACAACATCTTTATTGAAAACTTCCTTTACATGACCACTACATTCCCTCGTACTTAGCATTTCATGGGATAACCTGAGGACATGCATAAGAAAAGGGTGAGCTATAAAGCCCAGTAAGTGAATACACATGGAATAACATGAGGAGTAAAATACATGTTAGACATTAGGCCTATCAATAGAGAACAAGAGAAACATGAACATAAAGGCATGATAAAACATGATAATCATAACATGGAAATGCGGCAACAACACTTAACATGGAATTAGCATGAGCCAAGACTCATTGCACATGGAGCATGAGTAAATACTCATTGCACATAAAGCCTGAGTAAAACCTCATTTAACTTGAATTATCATGATTCAAAACTCATCGCAGATGACATATCATTATACTATACTTTACCCAATGCATTGGAGCTCTATAAGGGCACACCCTTCTTAAACTTTTCATTTCATGCATTAGTGTGCCACATGGATCATAAAACATGGATTCATTAAACATAATCATTTATTCCATGATAAAGTAATGTTGAATTAATAAATGAAACTTTATAATCAATAAGTAAATGTTCATAAAGGTGAATACCCTTGATGGAGAAATAGGCATGGTATTCACTACACAATGGCATTGGCTTAGAAAGTCAGTGCGATTTCGGCAACGTAACAGCGTGACATAAGAATTCATAAAAAAGGTTGATGAGAGAGAAAGGGGTTCCTCATCATATTTAAATGTAATGGATAGTATTGACGTCATATAGATACATGTCCAAAAATTTTTAATGGAATTTATATTCATGATACAAATGTATTGCTTGAATGTAAATGAGGAGAGAGAAGTTCCTTTTGGAATTTCGGCATAGTAACGGGTGTACATGGGAGGCATTTAACGAGAGATAAAGGGGCATTACATCATTCAAACATAAATAGTTACGTATTAGGGAGGTTCAAAACCATACCCCAACATTCATAATTGAAATTAAAAGGGAAAAATAACTTAAAGAAAATTGGACAAAAAATGAGAAAGGAAGAAAAAACCCTTACTTGGAAGTGTGCTTCCAAAGGCTAGAGAGTGGCTTCTGAGAGGCTTCTTGGGAGATTGGGGCACCTTGGGAGGATTCTAGAGAGAGTAGGGAAGAATTTGGACGCACTACAAAGGCTTTGAGTGAGGAGGAAGTGGGATCTTGTGTGGGTTTATATAGGAAAGGTGAGAGGATTCTTTATTATTTAGATTTGGGACCCCTTATATTAAATTAATCCAAACCACAAACCATCCCATGATTTTTGCCCATGGTTTTTGGAAAAGGGAAGATTAAAACAATATTTTATAAGGCCAAAATCCAAACTTCTTAAAATGATAGGTTTGCTTATGTGGAGGTGAGTCACACTCCCATGGAAAATAATTTAAAAAGATAAGGTGTTTAATAAGTCTTGAAGGGTCCATTAATGCTTTGAAAATTAAAACAAACAAACCCAAAATCACATTATTTTAATGTTAAAACAAATATTGTCCGAACATAAAGATTATAGTATTTTATTACATCACTATTGGGTCATTATGATTTCATAAAACACATTATATATTTAAACAGTATTTAATTTTTACACAGAAATTTGACTATCTTGGAAAATTATGAAAAATTCACTATTGGATAATTTTGACCTCCTGATTCTAGAAATAATATTTATTTTATCTAAATAATTTTCTAAATATGTTAATTTTCACTTTTAAAATAAAAACTGACATTTATCGAAAATTGACGGGTTTTGACAGAAATGGCTTTCAAGCCTTAATAAAAATTATAATTGGATTCATAAAATTATAAGATAATTTATATTTAATAAAAATTAATTTAATAATAATAATAATATTTTATTGAAATATTATTTAATTAAAAAATCCCTTAATTTAATAAAATATAATTCTTAATTATATAATAACTAAAAACACTATTTGTACTTTAAAAACTATTTACAATGTATCAATAATGACAAGAAGGTATATTTATTATTATATACAAAAATAATATACATGAACATAGTACTAGTGATTTGTTACATAACCCCTTAAAACAGCCTCATAATACCTAAGGGTAAGGTGTGAGATGGTGACAGACTCTTGGGGTGGCTCGGATAACATCGCTCGAGTGGTAATTTCTATCAACCTCAACTTCTCCCGTAGACAGTCCTGTTCGAGCTTGACATGATGAAGCTCAGCTTGGGTTTGGTAAAGAGCGAAGCCCAAGGATGACACCTCTTCTCCAAGCTCCGACAAATAGGCTTCGTATGGGCCAATTCTACTGGATGAGACCATCACTTCCTTTGTCTGTGTAAATTTGGATTTGTTAAAGCCCTATATTTATACTAATCATGTTATCACTGTTCAATGACTATATTAGCAACGGTCAAAATTCTTAACATAAAACTAAAGAATTTGATATTTTATATAAACATTTTACATAAAGAGACATTTCACTAGATCAAGATGGATTTCCATTAGTGAAACTTTGGGTCGTTACATGACATCATCTGAGTACGTTGGGAGATCATCAGTAATAAATTGTGTTAAGTTTTTAATCAACATTGGGCTTAGTGAGTGAACTTCATCAAAGTGAGCTTAGGAAGAATGGTTGTTTTATAGGTTTGGTTAGTCATAAGTGGTATCTATATTTCCCAAGTTGGAAAACCTTGGATGGACTCATGGACACCAGTTGTTCCCATTGACCTAATCTCTAAGTGTATTCTGCTTTTGGGCTAGTATATGTTCTTGTTATGTGAAAGTTCATCTTGTATCGATGTATCCCTTGTAAGCACCAAATGTGGTTTCTCTTGGATGAGATCCTTGGAATCCATTTTTTGACTTTAAGGTTACCCTACACTTTAGTTGGGCTCAAAAGGGGCATTTTTACCATGATGATATAAATGTGTTGGATTGAGATTTTTTCTATGTTTGTGTAGAGGTATGATAGTTTAGGTGATCCTTTCTAGCTATAGAGGTCATTGGAATACATTTATAGGCTTTGGTAAGTTTTCTCAGAGAAATAATGTGATAAATTCATTTAAATTCTTTAGGTTTATTTTTAAAATACAACGACCATATAAGATGAGAATTTTGAGAATAGTCATCCAATGATGGATTGAATTTTCTTCCTCTAGATTTATGAAATGTGATTGGTGAGGAGCTGTTTCAAGCATGCTGTCAGGTTAAGAAAGGTTAAATGTAAATTTAATCCACAAATTTTCATAGAAGAGTCGACACAATCAGTTTAAATGAGGCTGGGTTTGATTTTTTTCATTTGATCGAATCTTGAATCGTGACTTGTTTCTTAAACGTCATTAGAATGTAATAGACATGTTTTGAAAGACAACTATGATGGTAAAGATATCATGCTTCAAAATTGGCCATTAAATTCTAGAACCTATGGTGGAACACCATAGATTGGGAGGTTAAATAGATGATGTGGGGATCATGTATCTTGTTTGAAAGTTTTGGGTAAACTCTATCTTAATGCTTCCATTCAGAGTACAAGATTTGGCTCGAGTTTCTAATGCTTATGTGCCACATGTTAAGGTGACACTCAGAGGTGTGTTTGGAATTGGGAAATTAAATTTAGGAATTTGAGTAAGACTACATGACCCGAGTAGGTCGATTTATTTTCTCTTCACTTACCCAAGGCTTCTCGAGCATGATAAGTTTTAAGGTGGAGATATTGTAGCATCCAGTGTCCTTAAACTGGATAAAATTTCAAGGTAATTTGAATCTTACTATTTATTGGATGGTTTATTTTTTAAACCAAGATTAGATGTGTAAAATCAAGTTTTAGAATGCTTAAAAGTGATATTTTTAGATTTGGTTAAGATCTTGAGAGGTATATCGGGTACTTTATTGAGTTCTAGGAGCATCGGGTTCTAAAAACTCAAGTTTGGGTGGACTGGTAAGGGTGCACAGTTTGTATGAAACTGTGTGAACTGCCAGCATAAGATGTGCACCTTGTGAAGGTGAGTAGATGTGACCCTCATGGTATGCACATTGTTTTCCCAAACCATGTTCCTAGCCCACATGTTTAGTTCTATTTTGGTAGTACGTGTGCACTATTCATCACACAGTTGGCGCATGATTTATCCTAACCATCCAGTCAAACTGCTCAACCCCATCCCATTAAGTAGTATCCCTCACATGGTTGGCACACAGTTTGGCCAACCGTGAATCCAAACCATGATCCTCATTAAAGGGGTGAAATTATCCTTTCCCCCTTCTTTCTTATTTCCTTTTACTCCTCCTTTCTTCTTCATCCTCTACACGTAGTAGCTCCTCCATCGAATTTTCTTCTTCCCCTCTAGGTATGAGGATATATCCCTTATATTAACTCTAATTTGAGTGCCATTAGGTGATTTGGAAGTATACCAGTAAGTCTAAAACTCCTCTTGATTCCATTATTCATTTATCTTCTCACCCTCTATGCTATTTTGGTGTGACCTAATTCACGCTAGTTTCAAGGTGTTCATCAGGTTCTTTGATTTCTATCGAACAAAACCAAATAAAATCTTGATATTGGATGCGTGGGTCATCCTTGGTATAAGGTAGGTGGTCTAGATTCTTTCCCAATTTTTCAAAGTTTTCTTTGTGGTGTGCTGTTTTGCTGTGCTCCAAATTTCCCCACCGATGACTCCTTTTTGTCTAATAAATTAAAGTGGACCCCTTAATATGTCTGTTATGACTCTATTGAGTGTAAAATCAACTAATTGGTCGAACACCTTCACCTTAGACACCCCTATGGGTGTGATTTTCACTTCAAGTACTATTTCATTTAAACCTTTTTGGTTGAACACTGTTTTTGGGTGTGTTGTGATCTTAAAGAATTTCTTATATTAATGAATGGAATTAAAATGGATTGTTGGCCATGTGTTAGTACTTTAAACTTAATTTATATGCTTCATACCATGGCTGAACCCATTGAATGAAATAGAATTTATTAAATTTGTTGAGAGAATCAAATTGAATTCTTTATGCTTTATGCTTATGTATTATATCTAGTTCCTTGTGCTTATTCTTATTTCTATGTGTTTATAACTTGTATCCAAGTGTTAATTTTTTATGTTTAGTTCCTTGTTCCCTTTTCCTTATTCCATAATTTGTTGTCCTGGATTAAATTCATCGATATATTTCATATCATGATGTACATGATATGCCTTATTGACATATGATTTTGTTTCTATGCCTTGAATACTTTCGGGCCGAGAGAGAACATGGGTCCTGAATTAAGGACATCATGGATGGACTCACTATGCATGGATTGGTACTACTTGACATGGTGGGAGAGATAGTTTATCTTACCTTGAATGGGCTCTCTGAGTAGATTTTAATACTTGGGGGTGACACCAGTTACCTAGGGGAGCAACCATGGTTGAACTCATTGGAAATATGGCTAATCTATGCCTTGGGTGATACCTGGCCCCCTATGTCAGATACTTGGTACAGACTCAGAGATTACCTTATAATGAGTGATAAAAGTTATGCAGTTACGAGCCACCTTGTACTGAATAGGTGGAATTGGTTATATTTAGGGATCCTATAACAACCCTTAGGATTTCATTAATGATCTCCTTAGATGGTATTAGGATTCCATTACTAGATTTGATGGATGATTTGAAAGTATTACTTTTGGTGCCTTATTATTAGCGTTGTTATGATTACACAGTGGTATCTAAATGCTTGGATGATGTCCAAGGAGTGTGGTTGCCAATCCTAAGCACAATATTGGGTTTGAACAACTTACATTGCTTATTATATGATTCCATGTATATACCATATTACTTAGGCAAGTTCCCTTGGTTCAAATATCCATTTTAGGCCAAAGTATGTAGAATCAATCGGGTATCCTTTTAGGAAACCAAACTGGATTTTTATTTATTTATTTGTTTATCACCTTTCTTTCACTTATGTTAGCACACATTTATTTTTATAGTTCACAAATTGTATTGATCTTAGCACCGTTAGAGGCGACCAACCGATATTATGTCTCATACCATGCCCGAGCTTCCATTGTACAAGGGTACCCAAGAATATTTTCTTGTTTTCAGGTCCATGGATTTATTTCTTATGCTATGATGTGTTCTTGGGAGATAGGGATAAAATTAATGATCCAGTACCTGAAATGATCATGGATTTAGCCTTTGGGCTCTTTTAATTTTATTTCCTTGTACTTCCTCTTGTACTTCATTCTTGTATATTATAGCATCACCTAGACATACATGAATCATTTTAAGTATTGGAATTGTCCATTTATTTTTATTCAATGATTGAATTTATCTTCCTATTCTTTTATTTCATTTATTACCATATGTTGTACCTCCTTATATCCTCTAGTCATGATTTCTTATAACAATACCTTTCACTCATGTATTCAAATGGATACTTATGAATAAATTTATGGAAAGAAGTTTAAAAATACATTGTATTAAAATTTAGTTGATAAAAGAAATCTATTAGGATTTGTGCTAGATGAGGAAATGGCATAGAAAGTCAAATCCATTCAATAGTACAATATGGTAACACAGAGTTTTTAGAAAAGGTCTACTGATAATCCTTAGGGAGATCTGGAGTTTAAAGTTAGTGAGAAGGTGTTTCTATAAATTTCTACTTAGAATAATGTTATGAGATTCTGAACAAAATGAAAACTAAGAATTAGTTACATTTTACCCTTTAAGATTCTTGATCGAGTTGTGACAATAGATTATAGCTTAGAAATTCCACCAAACCTCTCTCAAGTTCACGACTTGTTCCATGTATCTCTCCCGAGGAAGTACATACTGAAGCCTTCATTTATACTAAAATCAAAGGTCATACCATTAGAGAATGATATTTCCTATGATGAAAAACCAGTATAAATCATATATTATATAGATAAAGTGCTACAAAATAAGACAACTTAGTGGGATAAAGTTCTTTGTTGGAATCAAAAATTTAAACAAGCTACTTGGGAACCCAAGGATGTAATGAAATAGAGATATCATCATTTATTTGTATTAGAGTGAAAAATTTCAATGGAGAAATTCATTTGGGGGGGTATAATGTAACACCTTGAGATTTTATGATATATTTATATTCAAAAAACTTAATTTCTTTTATATCTTACTATACACGCAACACTGAGTTTAAACAAACTGTGATATACTATTAAAATATTATTATTTAATATGACAGTTATCACCTGACCATTGAATTAGAGGTTATGAATAAGAATAAATAAATTATGAAACATTTATGGTTTATATATGTCTAAAAATAATCCATTGGTTATCAATTAATTACAAATTAAAATAAATATCATTTGAAAATAAAGGTCATGTTTTTATGAAAACCCATTCTTATGCAGGCAATGTGTTTTTTAATAAATTAAATCACTAACCATTGGTGAATGATTTTAATGAAATTTATATATTTTATATTTAATAATTTTTTTAACATTAATATAATTATCTTTATAGGCACAGGATAGGAATGAATCTAGTTTTATGCTTAAAAATGTATTTTTCAAAAAAAATGGTTTTTATCGTGTTTTGTGTACTTATTTTAAAATGAATATCATCCACTGATATAAATTAAATTATGAAAAACAGAATACATATTTATAATTATAAGGTTAAATGTTTTAATATAGGTCTCTTTTATTTTTGGCTAATATGAATAGTCGCTATAGTAAACATTTATGACACCGATAAGGGTAAAATGACTAAAATAGGGTTAAAAATTTGGGAAAAGACATTAAACTTTATCTAAAAATTTCATTCATCTTATTTTATGAGTGTATTTTATACATTTTTATCCAATTATAAAATATATGTTCTCTTGGTTTCATAGTTCTTTGATTATGACTTTTATATTAAATTAAGAAAAGAATAAATACAAAATATCACTCTCTTGACTTTAATATCTGTAAAAATTTTATATGCGTATAAAATGAGGATAAGTTCAGTTAAAAATGATTATTTTAAAGATATGTTTTTCATCATTGTAATTTTTTTCTAATATTTATAAAATTAATAATACTCTTATGAAACATCGACATAGTATTTAGTAATTTATTAGAAAAATATAATAAATGATTTTAAAAATATTAAAAGTAATGAAATTTAAGTGAATTATTGTGTTCCAAGAATTCATTAGAGAAATATAACATATTTTTGATGTGTAAAATAATTATCATTGAATTAAATGTTTTATTAGTGTCTTTAAATTCAAATTGAATGAAGAGTTCCAAAATTGACATTAATGGTATTTTATAACAAATAATATTTTATTAAATGATTTTAAATTCAAAAAATCATATATTCAAAATATTTAATGGAATATGGTTGAAAATATCAACCATGGTCTATTTTTGAGTTACTTTTCTTTTTATGATAACATTCTTCACCCTTTAATATTGAAATAGTAGTTATAGTGGTTAAGGTAAAAAATGTTTAATGAAAGGGTTAATAAATAAATACGGTTTAAAATGATACCAAAACATGTATAAATTTATTTTTCTAATGTTATTTAGACCCTAGAATCGTTTAAAAAAAATCATGTCCATTTGAAATAACATTTCCTAAGAATAAATTTATTATATGTTAATATTTTAAGAACTTCCAAGTGTGTCCTCTACCTCCCTATTAAAAGGACACCCCTCCTTATATCTTATTTATAGATATTTTCCTTCTAGAACTACCAAATCCTAAAAAATTATATTTTCAACTTCCCTAGACATGTTCTATAGGTTATGGTATCCCCAAAAGACTAAACCTATGGTCCTTAAGAGGATACCCAATAGAGTTCTTTCAAGGAAGAGGTAATCCCCATAACCAATATCTTTCTTTTTAATTATTCACTTATATCCTCTAAATATGTGGTATTTATAAAAATAAATAAATTAAGTATCCTAAATATTCTAAAATTTTATTATTATAATTAAACCATCATTATCCACCCGCTTTACCATCAAATAGGAAGTGAAAGTATCACTCATGCGTACATACAACTTTCTGTCACCACATAGCGATACAATTTCATCACCATATTTTATAGATGGGTATTATAATGTGTTTAATGTTTATATATTATATTTATGTTATAATTATTATTAATTAATTATAATAACATATCTCCCTTATTACCTTCCAATCTATTGGAAAATGATAACGTCACTCGTGCATACGTGTGGACTACCACTTCTACGAACTGATATGATTTGTTTTTCATTTATGATTTACATGAGTGGTAATTAGGTTTGAATTTTTGAATATATATTATATATATGATTTAATAATGACTAATTAATGGATAATTATTATTTAAATTTCTTTTTTTCACCCGCCAAAAAGTGAAAACAAAATTGATGCGTACGTACGACCCACCATCTCCATGAACGGTGTAATTCATTTTTTATCTATAATTTTATGAATGAATATATATATATATATGTTGAATATATATGATATTTTTATCATTATTAAAATTTAGGATATTATGTAATCATGATCAAATTATAAGGAAAAAAACTACCAAACTGAAACATACATGGAAAACAAAGGAACTATCACCCAGAATAGTGAATTTAATAAAGAATTATTATTTAATGAGTAATAAAAGGTTACAAAAAAATAATAAATAGTATGATATATAATGATATGGTTCAGTAATATATTTATAATAAATAAATATTTTTTATATTTGATTTTTGAACACTTACAAAGGAATTTGTACCTAAGGTAAGAGTTTTATATTACAATATCATTGTTTATTGGGATTATTTATGATTATGTTTCTGATAATGAAATATTATGATATACCTCTCAAGAACCTCATGAATTCTCTTGTACTATTTTTTTATTTATCCATAATACAAGTTTTACTTTCATTTTACTCACTTTATGTACTATAGAGACTAAATTAATTTTTTTAAGGAAAACCAGCATTATTTTTCTCTTTGGTAAAAAAACCCTTTTCTTCCATATCCATGTTTTCTAAAAAAAATTAAATAATATTATCAATATTATAATATGATTTTATAAATTAGTTTTTTTCTATTTATTTACATTTTTACATAGTGGTTTTAAAAGAATATTATTTTTATTTTCTAAAAAAGGTACTTTTTCACTTCTTTTACAAATGTGTGGAAGGAATGCTTTCTTTTAACTTATACAAAATGAACATGAATTTCCTTCCATCATCACCGCTCAATGATTTGGAGCTTAATTCATATTTTTACAGGGTTATTTTTAAATAAAGTGTTCTTTTTAATATTTTGGAATTTTTTATATTTTAAATAAGATATTTTAAAGAGAAAAGGTTATTTTCCTCAAGAAATGTTCCAAGAAATATTTTAAAGAAAATGTTCATTTACGATAACATATATTGATGTTAATTATTATTTACTATGAATATGATCCAATGATACCATCCTTATTATTTCCACAGATGATTTATAATTATGATGATACGATTTTTATGAATCCCATTTCCTTTCTATAGGTAATTCTATGAGGAAATGATGAAATGTTTGTGAAACTTGTTTATTTTTTAGGGGTCAAGTTATGATGAAATGTTTATGAAACCCATTTCTATTTATTAGGTTATAATATGATAACTGCTTTATGATATTATGGCACACATATGTATGATTTCCATTATGTGATAGGTGGTCCCAAAATTATATTGCCCTCTAATGCATTGGGTAAAGATGGATGTCTCATGAGATAAAAAGACTAGAATGGGGAGTGGACTTAGTTAAGTAAGGGACTTTTTCCACTATGATAGTATTGGGAGTGAACCCGAACTTCAATGATTGTTTGGGGAGTGAACCCATTTCACTATGATAGTCCTAGAAGTGAGACTTAAATACTAAGGAAATGAGTTTATATTATTATGTGTATGGAAAAAGTCTATGTATTCTGCCAATTTTATTCTCTTATAGCTCATGTAATTGTTTTCCTTTATGATTCATGTTTTTTGAGTTATTAAGATTTATGACATGATTCAAGATTGTGATCTACGATATATAGGGTATGGTTTTTTAAATATTATTCTCATGTTATCATGACCTAATTATCATGTTATGATTAAGTTATTATTGATATCTCTAATTTTTACCCTTATATAGTATATAAGCACACCCTTTATTATTTTTTATTTCCCCATGTTATAAAGAATTTTTTTTAAATATGATACATCTAAGAAGGGTTCTAGTTATGGAGAACTAAGATGGAGACAATGTAGTTATCTTATGAACCAGTTGTTTATATATCCAACTTTACAAAGATACTATACCTATATTATTTTGGCATGGATTGTTATGTTATATACGGAATATTCATATAATAATATGTAATATATATGTATGAAAATTATGGGTCCCTAAAGTTGGTATTAGAGAAATTTTTAGTTACCTTTAGAAACAAGGATGATCAGAATTTAGTGAGAACCCTGGGGATAATTATAGTTATAGGATAATATATCAAAGGTTTTGTAACGATCATGGATGAACTAGATTATACCCAAGGTGTCATAGTTTGAAAATAAGGTGTATTGATTTAGAAATACTATAAATGATTATTCATTATTATGTAGTTTCCTACTATGAATATTATTTCTCACACTATTTTTTTTGCTTCATTAAAATTCTGGAACTCGAATGAAACATATTAATATTTAATGTGATGAAAAAATGTAATTATTTTCCTCCAAAGGAACCAAATTTTTTGGGATCTAGAATACAAAATCTCAATACTATGCTTGCACAATATTCTCAAGATATGAATAATGATGATCTTCGCACATGATCCTCAACCTAGTTGGTGAGGTATCCTTAAGTGAATCCAAAAGACCCATGTTCAAAACCAGGTAGAGGCATATTTCTGGGATACTGTAGTAGACAATATAGAACTATTGTAGCTATAATGTACACTGTGTGGGTACTGTAGTAGAACTGTACATTGTGCGGGTACTGTAGAAAATTGTACAATACACAGGTACTGTAGAAGAACTATACACTATGTGTACTGTAGCAGGAACTGTAGTAGGTACTGTAGAAGGTACTTTTCGGTACTGTTGCAGATGGAAATATTGACCTTGGGCCACTGGTTTTGGCTTGGAGTCCTTAAATATTTCGGGCCACCCAGGCCTTCGTGTCAGACGAGATTTTGGGACACCTCAAGGCTTTCGGGCCACATGCAGTTTCCCTACACACCCTACCAAAAAGGAGCATCCCTAGAAGAGGATTCAGAGAAGGTGCACTCACCAGAGAGGAGACAAATGGATTTTTCAAAATGAGAGGGTATGGATATGCCATCGAGTCCAGTCTGTGCTTGCACAGGAAGCCTATCCATATGGCAATGAAAAGGTGGAGAGCTACTATCATGACGCAGATGCTTGGGAGGGGTAGTTATTTGTTGATAGTTTGGTTGATTTCCCTAATACCATCGTGTCATGTAATATCCTAATCCTACAGGACTTGTAATCTCGGAGCCTATGGGCCTTGTAAGGGTTCTGCCTCATCCCTTGAAAGGGGGGTTATCAAAAATCAATAAAAATGAAGGCCTTCAGGCCATTCAGAGTCGGATGAGCTTCCAAATAGGAAAAAGAGGGAAGAATGTTATGTTGAGTCCTTCAAGATAAAACACCCACCTTTTTAGTGGGTACTCTTATCCACTAGTTGTTGAGTAATGGATCAGTGCCTCTGGAAAAATATTTTTCATTTTCTAGTGTTCATAACATGAAAATTTTATTTTGGCTATTTTTCATTTGGAATTAGAATTATATAAATTGTGGAAAATTATTAAGAACGTGAGGAAATGGGAATAAATTGAATCCATGGAGTGGGATGAGTTTAATAGACTATTTTTCAATAATTACTTTCCTCGTATTCTTCATATGAAAATAGAGAAGTAATTCCCGTAGATAAAGAATATATAAAATGAATCTGTTGACACCTATAAAGTAAATTTTACAAGATTTGTGAGGTACGATTATGGTATTGTAATCCAACCTAAAAGTAAGGCCGATCAATTACTAAGTGGCTTAAACCTAAGTCTCTGAATGGAATTATACATAATATATTTCAGCAGATATGAAGAAATAATTTTATGTTCTATCAAGGTAGAAATGGGAATTAGAGTAACCCATCAATATCATGGTTTAGATAATAAAATAAATATGAAAATTAAAGGAAACACTAATAACCACTGAGAGAAGAATATGAGACTTAATTTATACTTGATGTGTGGAAGGAAACATAGAGGAAATATTATTAAGGGGATTGGTAAATGTTTTCAGTGTGTAAAGGAAGGTCATTGGGATATTGATTTCTAAAGTTATGTAAGTATAATAGTCAATGAAAGGAATAATGAAAAAGATTAACAGAAAACATGACCCATACACCAGTGTTTCAAATGCACGTAGTATGGTAATTATGAAAACTAGTGATAAAATCCAAAGGTTAATGATGATGATTGAAATCAATAACCTCTTAATCCAAAAAGACAAAAGGAAATATGTTGTGATATCTATTGCTGATTTGGATAACTAAGTGGTGAAATGAAACTTTCCATCCACTCTAGAACTACTAAAGTCTTATTTGATTCTATATGAGTAACTATTTTATATCTGAATAATTTTATAAGGGTATCACAGTACCACCTCAAAATTTTGATGTTGAATTATTATTGAAAACCTATAATGATACAATAATCAAATTTCAAGTCTATAATTATTCATTGATTGAATATTATGGGAATTCTCTTCTTGAAAATCTCATTATTCTCCATATGGATGAATTTGATATTTTTTGGGAATGGATTGAATTTGTTTATATAAATCCCACATAAATTATTGAGGAAGGGAAGTAATGTTTAATATTACGAACGAACCTATGATCATTAATCAGTGTGATGATAAATATGAACTTCCAATGGAAATTTAATCCATTGTATGGGTCTTGATTCCTATTAAAAATGGGTGTTTATCATGGATGGTTTGGGAGCGACTCAACATCAATGATATGTCTTTTTTTTGTGGGATTTTTTGGATGTATTTTTTGAAGAGTTTCCTAGTCTTTAACCAATTTTTGAATTTGATTTTTCAATATAACTCACACCTGGTGCTATACTTACTTCAAAGACTCCATATAGAATGACCCTAATTGAGTTGCAAGAATTGAAGAAGCAACCCTTGGAAAATTTTGATAAGGGATTTATTCAACCAAGTGGGTCACCATGGGGAGAACCTATTATTTTTTATTATAATAATGATAGATTAATGCACTAATTCATTGATTTTTGGGAACATAACAAGATCATAATCAAGAATAAGAACATGCTTTCTTTTATTGATGGCTTGTTTAATAAACTATGCATAGCTCAATAGTTTTCCAAGATTGATCTTCATTATGGATATCATTAATTGAGGGTCAAGAATGATGATATACCCTAGATAGATTTCCATACAATGTTTAAACACTATTAATATATAGTGATGCCATTTGGTTTTACTAATTCCTCCACTATATTCATAGATTTCATGAATAATGTATTTAGATATTACATGGATCAATTTATGGTAGTATTTATAAATGATTTTATAATTTATTCAAATAGAAATTATGATCATAAATATCACTTTGGAATTGTACTTAACATCCAAATTAAGGATAAGTTGTATGAAAAATTTGAAAAGTGTGAATTTTGGCTACAAAAGGTTTAATTTTTGGGTCATATAACATCAATATAGGGTATATATGTGGATCTATCAAAGATGCAAGTTATTGAACATTGGCCCAGATCAACCAATATGATTTAGATTTTTAGTTTTATTATTTTAGATAGATATTATTGAAACTTTTTGGAGAATTTATAATGACTATCTAATCCACACATCATGTTAACTCGGAAGGGATCCAAGTTCCTTTGGATATATGAATATGGAAAATTTTAATCAATTGAAGAGAATATTAGTCATCATGCCTGTTCTTATTTTACCCTAAAATAGAGAAAGGTTTGTAAAATATAGTAACACATTGAAAAACATATTTGGATGTATTCTCATTTATAATGATATTTTTATTTCTTATGCCTCATGAAAATAGAAGATTCATGATACAATTTAACCAAATGATTATTTGGAGTTAGCCAGAAAAACATTTACATTAAAAATATAAGGGAATTATCTTTATAGAGGCAGATGTGATATATATTCTGGTCATAAATGTTTAATATATATATTAAATTAAAAATATATGAATATTTTCTATAGATGATGGTTATATTTGGTTAAATATTATGATTCCTCAATACATTACCAACTTCGGAAAGGGAATAAGGTGGAAGATGATCTGAGTCAAAAGGATCTTGCTAGTTTTTCAATGATGATCATTAAAAATGATCCAATATTTCTTGATTTATAAAGGATAGATATGGAAATATTTAAGTAAGGGGATAAATCTTATCTTTCTCAAATGAGTTTTCAACCATCTATCCATATAAGGATTAAAGAGTCATAAAAGAAATATGTTGAACTATAGAAGAAGCTGAGAAATGTTTATGAGTTTAAAATTGATTGTGATGGAATGATAAGGTTATAGAACCATGTATGTATTCTATCCATATTATATTTTAATAAGGATCTATTGTATTAGGCTCATAGTTCATCATTTTTTATTCATCATGTATGTACGAAGATATATAGAGACATGAAAGAGAATTTATGGTGAAACAACATGAAAAGTGATATTACAGAGTATGTATCCCAGTGCTTGGTATGTTATAAAGTTAATTCTTAGAAAGGGAAGTCTATGTTTATGTTATAACCATTACCCATAATATAATTTAAATGGGAAAACATTACCATGGATTTTTTCATCGGACTCCCCAAAATATCTAAAGGACATAATTCTATTTAGGTTTATCTTGATAACCTAATGAAGTTATCACACTTTATTTATATTAGATAAGATTTATATCTTGATCAATTTTATAGAATATAAACTAAGGAACTGGTATGGTTTCATGGAGTACCACATTATCTTATATATAATCGGGATCCAAGGTTTACCTCAATGTTCCAGAAAAGTATTCACAATGCTCTAGATATAAAGTTGAGTTTCAGTAAGGTATATAATCCTCATACAGATGTCCGATCTAAGAGAACCATTTAATCCATACATTATATTATGATATATTGTTTTATTTATTTTAAATGTATTTGGGTTTATAACCTTACTTTGGTCAATTTTTTTACAACAATAGCTTTCACTTAAGAATTTAGATGGTTCATTATGAATCCCTTTATGGAAATAAGTGTAGAACTAAAATTTATAAGAATGAAAATGAATAAATAAAGCTATTAGGACCTGAGATAGATGAAGAAATGGATGAGAAAGTTTGATCCATTCAACATCACATCAAGGAAGCACATAGTTGATAGAAACATCATGTTGATAATCATCGATGAGATCTGGAGTTTGAAGTTTGTGAGAAGGTATTTCTATGAATTTCTATATGGAAGAATTTATGAGATTCAGAGTGAATGTAAAACTAATCCCTATGTACATTTTCCCCATCAAAATTCTTGATCAATTGGGTATAATAGTTTATCACTTGGTGCTTCCACTAAACCTATCTCAAGATCATGATGTGTTATACATATATCTCATAAGGAGGTACATACCTAATCATTCACATATACTAAACTCAGAGGTCATATAACTAGCACATGAAATTTTCTACTAAGAACAACTCATAGAAATATTGGATCATAGAGATAAATTTCTATGAAATGATACTACTCACTTGGTGAAAGTTCTCTAGAGTAATACAAAATTCAATGAATCAACTTGGGAACCTGAGGATGTAATGAAACAAATATATACTCATTTATTTGAATCGAAGTGGTGGAATTTTGAAGTAGAAATTAATTTTAAGGGACGTATAATATAACACCCCAATATTTTATGATATATTTATTTTCAAATAAATCTAATTTCATTGATATCTTATGATACACACAACACCAAGTTTAAACAATCCATGATATACTATTAAAATATTATTATTTAATGTGAAAATTATCGCATAATTGTTGGATTGTAGGGTATGAATATAACTAACTAAATTATGAAAAATATATGGTTTATATATACATAAAATTAATTCATTATTTATCAATTAATTATAAATGAAAATAAAAATAATTCAAAAATAAAGGATATATTTTTCTGAAAAATAGTTTTTATGTGCATTATGTGTTTTTATATTAATAAATTAAACTAATCACTATTGGTGATTTTTTTAATGAAATTTATATATTATAAATATAATAAGTTTTTTATCATTCATGTAATACTTTTTTATACATTTGATAGGAATAAATCTAGTTTTATGGTTAAAAATGTATTTTTCTAAAAAATGTTTTTGTCGCGTTTTACGTACTTATTTTAAAATTAATTTCATCCACTTATATAAGTTTAATTGTGAATAAATTATTCCTTATTTATAAATATACGGTTCAAATTTTCTAAATAGTTCCCTTTTATTTTTGGTCAATATGAATAGTATCTATAGTAAAAACGAATCACCTCGATATGGGTAAAATGGGTAAAATAGGGTTAAAACTTTTGGATAAAGTTTTAAAATTTATATAACATTTTAATTTTTTCTATTGGATGTGTGAAGTTCATAAAGTTACATCCTATTCTTGAATATATGGTCACTTGGTTCCATAGTTAATTTATTATGACCTTTATATTAGTTTTAGAAAAGAATAAATACAAAATGCCACTGTCTTGACATTAATATCATTAAATATTTATATAAGGATAAAATGAGGTTAAGTTCAATTATGAGTGTTTCTTTTAAATCTAAATTATTATTTTTTCTTTATATTAATTTATTTCAAATATTTATATATTTAATAATAAACTGAAATGATTATGCAACGCCGACAATGTATTTATTTATTTAATTGAAAAATAAAATAAATGATTTTAAAAATATTTAAAGTAATATAATTTTAGTGGATTATTTTGTTTCAAGAATTTGGAAAATAAATATAAAATATTATTGATTTATAAAATTATTATATTTTAATTCCTTATTTTTCTTGGATTATTTAAATTTAAATTAAATGAATAGTTACAAAATTGACATTAACTATATTTTATGATAAACAATATTTTATTACATAATTTAAAATTTACAAAAATATTATATTTAGACATGTTAATGGAATATGGTTGAAAATATAAACCATTATCCATTTATGAGTCAGCTTTCCATTTTTTTAAACATTTTTAACTCTTTAATATTAAAATAGGTGTTACCATGATTAAGGTTTAAAATGGATAACTTAGGGGTTAATAAAAATATAAGGTTTATAATGACCCCAGAACTTGTCTAAATTTCATTGGATGATGTTATTTTTTCCCTATACACTTTTTATTTTAATTAATGTCCTTTTTTAATCATTTTTCTTGAGAATGAATTTATTATATGTTAATCTTTTAATAAATTTGATGTTTTTCCGCTCCCATCATTTTAAACGAACACCCCTACTTTCTCTTATTTACATAAAATAAAGCCTTATAGATTGACAAAACCTTGTAAAATTATCTTATCAACATAACTATACACATTATAGAGGTTATTTTCTCCCTAAAATACCATCCCTAGGGTTCTTTAGAGGATATCCAAAAGAGTTCTTTCAAATAGAAGGTAATTGTCTTAACCGATCACTTTCTTTTCAATTCTTTGTTTATCTCCTCTAAATATTTGGTATTTAGATAAAAATAATAAAACATCTATCCAAAATATACTTAAATGGTATTATTATTATGAAACCATCATTACACACCCTCTTTCCCATCAAATAGAAAGTGAAAGTATCGCTCATGCATACATTGGGCTTATTTTCTCTACATAGATATACAATTCATTTTTCATAACCATAAATTATGGATTGTTATTATGATTTATTTAATTTTTATATATAATATTTATGAAATAATTATTATTATTTAATGCTAATATCATATCTAACTTCTTACTTTCTAATCCATTGGGAAGCGATAACATCACTCATGCGTATGTGTGGACTACCGACTCCATGCAACGATGCAATTCGATTTTCATTTATGATTTACGTGTATGGTAATAAGGATATATTTTTGAATATATATGATTTATATGATATACTAATGACTCTATAAAGGTGAATTATTATTTAATTTTCCTTCGTTTCATCTGTTGAAAGTGAAAGCAACTTTAATGTGTACGTACGACCTACCGTCTCAATGAATGGTGTAATTCATTTGTATATCTTCAATTTTATGGATATATATATATATCATGATTAATATTATATAAATAATATAACCATGATCAAATTAAATGGACCAAAAACACTAAACCAAAATATACATGAAAAAAGAAGTAATTATCACTCGAAATAATGATTTTAATAAATAATTATTTATAAAGTAATGATAAATGGTTATAAGTAATTCATATATGGTATGATATAGATGAGTATAATTCTGGAATATATTTTTAATAAATCTATATTTATTATATAGTATTTTTGAACACTTATGAGGGAAGTGGGATGTGAGGTAAGGGTTTTATATTACAATCTAATTGTTTATCTTGATTGTTTATGATTAAATTTCTGATAATAAAATATTATGCTCTACCTTCTCAAGAAACATTTAAATTTTATTATAATCAGGTTATTTATTGAGAATATATTTTTTTCATTTCATTTTTATCAATTTAATTACTTAATAGACCAAAAGGATTTTTTTAAGGAAATCCAACTTTATTTCTATCTTCGGTTGAAAAACATTTTTTTCCATATCCATGTTTTCTAATTTATTTCTAGAATATTATTAATATTATAATATTATTTTATAAATTCATTTTTATTCATGATTTTATTTTTTACAAAATGTCTTAAAAGGAATCTTCTTGTCATTTTCCAAATGAAGTACTTTTTTACTTTTTTTTAGTAATGTGTGAAAGGAATGTTTTATTTTAACTTATATGTAATGAATAAAATTTACCACCATTATAGAAACTCAGGTATTTAAATATTATTTTAAAAATTTCTAAGTTTCTTTTAAAATAAAGTGTTTTAATAAATATTTTGGAAATATTCAGATTCTAAATAAGCGATTTCAAAGTGAAAAGGGTATTTTCCTAAAGAAATCTTCCAAGTAATATTTTAAAGAAAATTTTCATTTATGATAAAATACATTGATTTTATTTATGATTTAATGGTTATAAGATCCAAGGATACCATCCTTATTCTTTCTCAGCCTGTTTTATGATTATGATGACAAGATGTTTATGAAAACCATTTCTTTTACATGGGTTATGTAATAAGGAAATGATGAAATGATTATGAAACCTGTTTCTTTTCCACAGGTAAATATATTATGAAATATTTCTAAAAATAATTTATTTTTCATGGGTTATTATAGATTAATGTTTTATGATCTTTTTCCACACATATGTATGATTTTCATTATGTGATCGGTGAGCCCATAATTATATAACTCTTTAATGAATTGGGTAAAATGGATATCTAAAGAGATAGACATGACTGGAATTGGTAGTGGAACCACTCTAGTATGGGAATTTTTCCACTATGATAGTATTGTATGTGAAACTTTACTACTATGATGGTATTAGGGGTGAAACCAATATACTCTAATAATCATGGTACTGACCCTTGAAAACTAAGGAAATGATTTTCTATTCCTATGTGTATGCCAAAAATCTATGTCTTTTGACATTGTTATTTTATCATGGATCATGTTATTTGATTCCTTTATGATTCATGTCTTATGAGCTACCATGAGTTTTCCGAGATTTAAGATTTTGATCTATAATATACATGGTATGGTTTTAAAATGTTATTATCATGTTCTCATACCTTTATGCTTTTATTATGTTTAAGTGATTATTGATATCTCCCTCATTTATTGTTACTGAGAATATGAGCTCACCCTTTATTATGTTTCCTTTTCCCATGTTATGAAGAAAGGTTTAGGTGTGAAATTTCTAAGGGTGATAGTTATTATAAACTAAGTGGGAGACAATATAGATATCTTATGAACCAATTGTTTAGGTATTCAAGTTTCCAAAGATGATAAACCTATAAAATTATGGTGTGGATCATTATGTTATGAATTGAATATTTATATAATTAGATGTAGTATCTATGTATGAAAATTGTGGGTCACTATAGTTGGTATCAGATCCAGGTTTAATTACCATTGGAAACTAGGATCTGAAAACATTATTAAGAACTTTGGAGATAATTCTAAGTATAAGATAACATATTAAACGTTTGGTAAATATCATGGTTGAAATAAATTAATCCTAAGGAATAAATGATTGAAAATAAGTTTTCTTGATTTAGACATCCTATAAATGAATATTCATGATTATGTAGTTTACCACTTTGAATGTTATTTCCCACACTATGACTTTTGTTTTAGTAAATGAATAGATCCCAGAGGAAACATGTTCATACTAAATGTGATGGAAAATGAAATTATTTTCCTCATGATCAATGAAATATTACGGGATCTAGAATAAAAACTGTGTTGATATGATTACATAACTTTCTCAAGCTATTAATCATGATAAGCCTCCAAAAAAATGAGAAGGTTAAGCAGAACAATGGTGGAATATTATCAAGAACATGAGAAAATTGGAAGAAACTAACTCCATGGAGTTGGATGAATTTAAGAGATTACTTTTCAATAAGTACATTCTTCATATTATTCATAGAAAAAAAATGAGAAGTAATTTCTTGATCTAAAGTATATGTATGATGAATTTGTTAGTATCTATAAATAAAATTTCACATGACCTATTAGGGACACATATGTTATTATCATACAAATTTAAAGTAAGTTTGATCAATTATTTAGTGGCTTAAAACTATAACACCCCATGTTTTTCTAAAAATAAATATAAATGCATGGAACTTTTATTGAATTAAGTATGATTTTATTTAAAAGTTAAATTATGGTTATGAAACCAATTTTATATTTGAACCAGGTTATAATATATGTATTATGTCACATCCATTGTTCTGGAATTATTTTTTACACATGGTTTTAATTTATAAAACAAAATGTGGATGTTATTATTAAAGAACCACTAAAATGATCTAAATGAACATCATTAATGTTTTAACTTATGAATCATCCTCATGTAATAATTCAAAATGATAAATGGTATGATTTATGGTACTGGAAATATATAAATACTAATCCATTCCAATTCTGGAGTTTCACTTCCAATCGACAAGAACATCCATCATGAACCAATCTTGGAAATCATGTAAGGAACTCACCAAAAAACAGTGCAAGGAGAAAAATACTAATAATTAAAGGGTGAAATGATGTTATTAAATGATCATATAATATTTTATAAACATTAAAATGTTTCTTTAAAATACTAATAACACTCTTTTAACCATTATACATGATGTTTAAACAAGTTTTAAGTAAGACAAGCCTGAGGTAAGGGAATTCTTAACTCGATTTCCATTCTTTGGGTTAACCTTCTACTTCATTATTTATGTGGTATTAAAATTGATTGTGTGATGGGTTTTGATTATATTATGTTTAATTATGTATAATTACAGTGTATATACCTATTTCATCCACTCTATTAAGTTTCACTTCAATTATATGATATTTGTAATGGACTTTCCTTTTTTAAATCCTCTTTTCAAATTCTGTTTTACAAAGTTCAAAAGCAATGTTTTTATGCTATTATTCATGTTGTATGATTATGTTCTAGTTCGTAGTAATTTTTTATGATGAATTTTGGGACCTATATCTCCCTCCAATTCATTGGGTAGGTGTAATTCGGAGGTCGGTCGTATGGTTACTCCAAGTGTAACTACGATGGTTACACAAATAGTAAGGTAGCCATGAGGGTTACCAATTATAAGGTAGCCTAGAGGGTTACAAGATTATGTACGTAATTCCCCAAGATACCTTTATGATTATAATTATGTTCTCATGTTTTGTGTGGATCTTGTGTAAATCTCATTTTACACAAAGTAAGTACATATATATGGGTGACAAGCATGATTTTTTGAAAATGCTTTCATACCTTATGAGTATTCATGGTCCAATGTGCTCTTTCCTTCTTTTTTATCCCTTACTAAGATTTTGTGCTCATCCCAAGTTTTTAAATTATTTTTCACAGGTTAATGTATGTGTAAAACACATAATGAATCCATGTTAAATATTGAATAATTTTCAAGGAGTTGTCTTTAAGTTTTAATGTTTTATATTTTGAAAAAAAATGGAAACTATTTTTATGATATCCACATTTTTTTAAAGGTTGGGGCTGAAGCCTCAATTTATTATTTAAATCAAAGACCACTTTACACTAGGTATAAGGTGACCATTTACATATCCCTAAGGACCAAGTCTAAGTGTCCTGAATACAATGCTTGAAAGCCCATTTTTTGGCCCAAAGGACCCCTCGGTGAACAGTACTGCTACAGTAACCACGCTGCAATAGTATCGCAGCCGCTAAAGTACCTACTATAGTCCCTCTACCGCTACAATGTTGCTGCTATTAGAGTTCCGTTGCTGCTACAGTGCTGCTACAGTATCCACACTGCTCTGTAATAATGTGTAATTTTATGAATGTATTGTCCCAATTCTTTAAAGCTCTAAACTTTAAAATATCCTCAATGTAAAAGGAATTGTTTTCTTGAATAAATTCAATATTATATATGTTATAAGGCCGGGTCCTTATAATTGGTATCAGAGGATGGTTTATATAACTTTAGGGGTTAGGGTGATGTTAATAGAATACCATAAATGATTTTCAATTTATGATTATTTTTAAATGTTATGTCATTTAAAGATTTCCATGTTGATTCATCTATGATATGTTTTTTTAAATTGGTTGTTCGCAGAAGGAACATGGATGCTGAAGAGGGGAGGCATTGATAGAATGACATCCTTCCAGATCTACATTCTGGAATGGTAGGGATTGGAACCGATTAGTTTGTGATAGTAATGGCTCAGCTAACATAGACAATAAATGATGGTGGCATCCATGCAAGAGAACAACTAGAGGTACCACAACGAAATATGACAATAGTGGAACATTTTATGAGACAACACCCTCCTGCTTTCAAGGGATCTTCTGACCCAATAGAAGCAGAAGGATGGATCAAATCCCTTGAAAAGATATTTGATGTTATGGGATGTTCAGAAAATCAAAAGGCAAGTCTTTCCATTTATCATTTTGAAGGGGAAGTTGATTATTGGTGGTCAATGTTAAGTAATATGAGGTGTAGAGAGGATTTTTATGCCTTAGAGTTGGATAAATTTAAGTCTTTTCCTTGAAAAATATATTCATAAGGTGGTGTGACTTAGAATGGAGAAGAAATTCCTTGAATTGAAATATAAGGAGGAAGATTCAGTGGTCGTGTATGAAGAAAACTTCACTCGACTGGTGAGGTATGCTCCAAATCTTATTCTGGATCTTGATAGCAAAATCAACCGCTTTTACTCAGGACTGAAGCCAAGGTATCGAAGGGCGTTGGCCTTCCGTGAATTCAAAAGTTATGAGAAACCTGTTAAATGTGCAGAGAGGGTATAGATATATTTTTCTGATGATCATGTGCATTTTGTAAATAAAGATAAGAAGAGGTCTAGATGGCAAGCGAAGGGTAAGAATCAACCAAAGAAATCTGATGGTAAGAAAATCCAATTTCAGTTTGTGAAAATTGTGGCAAGAAACACCCTAGGGAATATCTTAGAAAAACGGGGAAGTGTTTTAAATGTGGTAAGTTTGGACATATGTCCCAAGATTACAATGAAAATGATCCTAAGACTAATCATGATAAACAAATTGTAAAGTGTTTTAAATGTGGTGAAATGGGTCATTATGAAAATGCCTACACAAAGAGTGATTTGAATGATGTAAAGAAGTCAGGCTACAAGATGAAAAGTGTAGTGAGATATTTTGTGACTACGTCAGTAGATGTCGGGCCATCCAATGAAGTTGTATCAGGTACTTTGTTTATTCACATAGATTTTTCTAAAGTTTTTTTTGATACAGGGTCTACACAATCCTTCATCTCTGAGAAATTTTCTGGTAATTTGGAAATATCACCTCAACAAATGAGACCCAAACTTATTGTTAAAACACCAGGGGAAAATATTATTTCAAAGAGGAATTATAAGAATATTTATATTGTGGTATGTGGAATGAATTTACCTAAAAACCTTGTTGTTTTACCCTTAGTCAAGTTTGATGTTATTCTAGGAATGTACTAGATTTCTGTTTAGCATGCAAAGGATGAATATAGAGCTAAAGAAGATGTTTTTCAGAAAGAGTTTATATTTTTATACAAGAACGAACCCATACAATTGATAACATATCAGGAAGCTTAGAAACTATTGAAATATGGAAATGAAAGTTATCTTGCTCATATTATTGAAAACAAGGGAACTATTCAGATGAATGATGTGCCCGTGTTAAATGAATACCTTGATGTTTTTTCCGATGAGTTACCAGATGTCATACATTATCAGGAAGTCGAATTCACAATTGACAAAGTTCCTGACACTAAGACAATTTCAAAGCCCCCATATCATATGGCTCAAATATAACTTCTTGAATTGAAAAATCAGTTGCAAGATTTTCTTGACAAAGGCTTCATTCGTCCTAGCACTTCACCATGGGGAGCCCTTGTTTTTTTTGTTAAAAAGAAAGATGGTTTTATGAGACTTTGCATTGATTATAGAGATTTGAATAACATCACTGTTAAAAAAGTATCCTTTTCCTCATCTCAATGATTTGTTTATCAGCTCCAGGGAGCTTAGTACTTTTCCAAGATTGACTTGAGATTCGGATACCATCAGCTAAAGGTGAAAGAGGATGACATCTCGAAAATAGCCTTTCATACTATATATGAGAATTATGAATTTGTCGTTTTTCCATTTGGATTAACTAATGAACCCGTTGTATTCATGAATCTTATTAATAGATTATTTAATGAGTTCTTGTATAAGTTTGTGGTTTTTTTTATTGATGACATTCTGGTATTTTCTAAAAATAAAGACGATCATGAAAAACATCTAAGGGTTGTTTTATAAACCATAAAAGAAAAAAACTATATGGAAAATTCAGGAAGGGAGATTTTTTGTTGCAACTGATTTCTTTTATTAGGAATGTTGTAAATAAGGATGGAATAACAGTTGATCCTGCTAAAACAAAAGTGGTTTATAAATGGCCAAGACCCACAAATGTTACATAGATTCGTAGTTTTCTTGGATTAGCAGGTTATTGCCGACGTTTTTTTAAGAACTTTGCTCGGTTATCTAGCCTGATAACTACGTTAACACAGAAAGGGGTTAAATTTTTTTAGACAAAAGAATGTGTTTTTTGTTTTTAGGAACTGAAGATGAGATTGGTGAATGCTCCAGTTTTGGCCTTACCTTCTCAGAATGGTGAGTTTTTTATCTACAGTGATGCTTTGTTGAAGGGACTTGGTTGTGTTTTTATGTAGAATGATCAGGTAATTGCTTATGATTCAAGAAAACTAAAACCTCATGAGTTAAATTATCCCACACATGATTTGGAATTGGCAGCTGTGGTTTTTTGCATTGAAAATTTGGAAGATTAATTTATACGAAACCAAATATCAAATATATACTAACCATAAATGTATGAAGTGTATATTAACTCAGAAGGAATTAAACATGAGGCAGAGAAGATGGCTTAAACTGATAAAGGATTATGATTGCACGATCAATTACCATCCTGGAAAAGCAAACAAAGTGGAAGATGCCTTGAGTTGGAAACATCATGCATCATTAACCATGTTATGTTTGGAACATGATCCCTTGATTAATGATTTGATGAATTTTGTCTTAGAAGTTATTGGTGTAGGGAATACATCTATTTTGTTTCAGGTTTCAGTGTAGTATTCATTGTCGGAAAGAATTAAGAGAGCGTAGAAGGAAGACCCTGAGCTCTAGAAAAAGGTAAAATTGGTTAAAATGGGTATGTTTCCAAAATTTATCCTTGTAAAATATTATGGTTTAAGATTTGGAAAAAGGTTGTGTATGCCTAGTGATTATTAATTGAAGAAATATTTGTTGTGTGAAGCTCATAGTTCTTCATTTTCAGTTCATCCTAGAAGTACTATGATGTATAGGGACCTTCGGGAGTATTATTGGGGGCATGGAATGAAAAGAGATATTGCTGATTTTACCATAAGATGTTTGATTCATCAACATGTTAAAGCAGAGCGGTAGTTACCGAAGGGGATTCTTCATCCTTTTCCAGTGCCAGAGTGGAAATGGGAGAATGTATCCATGGACTTTGTGGTGGGAATACCAAATAATTCTCAAGGTAACAATGTGATTTGGGTTATTGTTGATCGACTGAAAAAATCTGCACATTTTCTTTCTATTAGAGATACAATATCTTTGGATCATCTTTATTGATTGTACCTTAATGAGATTGTTAGGTTAAATAGAGTTTTTCTTTCCTTTATATTGGACGGAGATCCCAGGTTCACTTATAACTTTTGGAAGGGACTTTAGAAGTCATTGGGCATAGTGTTAAATTTCAGTATAGCTTTTCATCCTCAATCAGATGGGCAGTTAGAATGAACGATTCAGACATTAGAGGATATGTTTCGATGTAGTTCAATGGACTACCAGGGAAGTTGGGATCAAAATCTTTCTTTAGTTGAGTTTTCTTATAATAATAGTTTTCATTCTAGTATACAGATGTAACCTTTTGAGGCTTTGTATAGAAAGTGGGGTTAGACTCCAGCGTTTTGGGATGAAGTCGGTGAAAGAAAGTTGATGGGGCTAGAATTAGTAGAGTAAGTGGCTAAGAAAGCGAGTATGATTCAGCAGTACATGAGGATAGCTCAGAGCAGGCTGAAAAGTTATGCAGATAACGGAAGGAAAGGTTTCTCTTTCGAGGTAGGTGACCATGTTTTCCTTAAAATCTCTCCTTGGAAAAGTGTGATGCATTTCGGTAAGAAAGGGAAGATGAGTCCATGGTTCATCTGTCCTTTTGAAATATTGGAGAAAGTTGGAGCAGTTTCATACCGGGTAGCTTTACCTCCAAGTTCTTTTCAGGTACACAATATTTTTCATGTTTCTATTTTGAGAAAGTATGTGTCAGATTCATCACATGTCATGATCCTAGAAGCAGTTTAGCTAGAAGAGAACCTTTCATATGAAGAGAAACTAGTTCAAATTCTTGATTGAAGGGAATATGTATTGTGAAATAAGGTAATTCACCAGGTAAAAGTTTAGTGGAGAAACCACATGGTTGAAGAAGCAACATGGGAGTCTGAAAATGCTACAAGGGAAAAGTACCCTCAATTGTTTTCTAAGTAAATAAAATTGCGAGGAAGCAAATATCTAGATGGTGGGGATAATTTAACACCCCAAGTTTTTCTAAGAATAAATAGAAAGTCATGGAACTTTGTTTTAATTAGATATTTATAACTATCCTTTAAACATATTTTTTCCACTACTATGTTTTGAATTTCAAGAAATTGTCATCTACAATTGTGTTCAGTATGTTATTTATATTCTATTAGAACCAACTTGTTTTTTGGTGAATAGTAACATACCCTCATGAATAGTAATATGAATAGTAATATGACCCTAATGAGTAATAAATTTTATTATCATTTTATTTTATTAAGGCTTTAAGATAATAACATCTTGGTTAATTTTTCATCGTGATATAGAAGTAGTTATATAATTAGAATTGTTAATTTTTGAATTTAGTATGATTTTATTTAAATATTAAAATAATAAAATTTAGAAAATTATTTTCCAAAAATAAACTTCATTTTTGAATTCTACACATTGAAAAATGGTTAGGTTAAATCTTTGGGATTTTTCTGAAATTCTTGAATTTTAGATGAATAGTGAAATACGATAAAATACCGTATAATAAAATTATCAGTAAAATACAATATTTATGACATCATAAGTGATGCAAGGACACTTGGATTGAAATAAAATTCCATTATTACTATTTTAGGTAACATGATCTTAGACTATTCATAATCTTGGTCACAAATACTATAATAATGATTAAAATAATGAAAAATATCCCCTCTCCTCTAGTATAAATACCACCCTAACTCCCATATTCTTACCACACCTCTCAAGCCTTGATCCATGCCTATGTTCGGACCAATACTCCTCCCAAGGACCTTCCCCACGTCCTAGAGCTTCTTGTCTCACCAAAATACCAAAACTGAAGCCCTTAAGAAGGATCTTAAGGAGAAGAGATCAAGAGGTAAACATCCTCTTTTATTTTCGTTCTTTTCTTTGATTCTATGTTATTATCTTCATTTACTTTGGATTATGTTGTGATATTTCATTCCATATCCCCCCTTACTATCCATATTATGTAATAATGATGAGATATCCCTTTTCTCTCATCAAAATATTTTTATTAAATTTTAAGAGACGCCATTAGGCAGTCGAATTTCCTTGAGAAATTTCTCATGTTTTCTTTTATTTAATGATTCCTTTATTTTCTTCTTCTTTCCTAACCTCTTATTAACCAAGAGGAATGAAATCTATAGAATATTTTATATTCTGGATGTTCTCATGTTCATCTAAAATTCATCATCATTCTTCTCCTCCTCTTCCACTAATTCATGGAATTAAAACATTGTCCGTGATGTGTCGAATTACCAACATTGTGGATGATGCGATTTCAATTTTAATTAACTCTTTAAATTATGGTCATGAGACCATTTTTATGGTTGAAACAGGATATAATTAATTTATTATTTATCATCCATGGTTTTGGAATTCTTTTGTACACATGTTTTTAATTTATAAAACAAAATGGGGTCATTATTATTAAAGAACCACTAAAATGATCTAAACAAACTTCATTAATGTTTTAACTTATGAATCATCCTCATGTAAGAATTCAAAATGATAAATGATATTATTTATGGTACTATAAATATATAAATACTACTCCATTCCAATTCTCAAGTTTCACTTCCAGTCGAAAACAATATCCGTCATGAACCAATCTTGGAAATCTTGTAAAGAACTCACCCAAAAACAGTGCACGGATAAAAATACTAACAATTAAAGGGTGAAATGATGTTATGAAATGATCATATAGGATTTTATAAACATGAAAATGTTTCTTTAAAATACTAATAAAACTCTTTTAACCATTATACAGAAATTTTAAACAAGTTTGAAGTAAGAAAAATCTGAGGTAAGAGAATTCTTAACCTGATTTCCATTCTTTGGGTTAACCTTCTACTTCGTTATTTATGAGGTATTAAAATTTATTGTGTAAAGGGTTTTGATTATATTATGTTTAATAATGTGTAATTATAGTGTATATACCTATTACATCCACTCTATTAAGTTTCACTTCAATTATATGATATTTTTAATGGACTTTCCTTTTTAAATCCTCTTTTGAAATTCTGTTTTACAAAATTCAAAAGAAATATTTTTATGCTATTATTCATGTTCTTTGATTATGTTATAGTTCTTGGGAATTGTATATGATGAAGGTTGGGACCTATATCTCCCTCCAATTCATTTGTTATGTGTAAGTTTGAGGTCAACCATATGGTTACTCCAAGTGTAACTGTGATGGTTACATAAATAGTAAGGTAGCCGTGAGGGTTACAAATTATATGGTAGCCGAGAGTGTTACAGGATTATGTAAGTAATTCCCCAAGATACATATATGATCATAATTATTTTCTCATGTTTTTTGTGGATCTTGTGTAAATCTCATGTTACAAAAAGTAAGTATGTATATATGGGTGACAAGCATGTTTTTTGAAAATGCTTTCATACGTTACGAGTATTCATAGTCTAATGTTCTCTTTCCTTCTTTTTCATCAATTACTGAGATTTTGTATTGATAAAAAGTTTTTAAATGATTTTTCATAGGTTAATGGATGTGTAATACAAAGAATAAATCCATGGTAAATATTGAATAATTGTCAAGGAGTCATGTTTAAGTTTTAATGTTTTATATTTTGAAAAAAAATAGAAACTGTATTTATGGTATCCACTCTGTAATAATGTGTAATGTTATGAATGTATTGTCCCAATTATTTAAATCTCTAAACCTGAAAAGTTACTCAATGTAAAAGGAATTTTTTTCTTGACTAAATTCAAGATTATGTATGTTATAAGGTCGGGTCCTTAAAAAAACCAAGTCTCCGAAGGGTGTTAGTCATAAGATACTTTAGTATATATGATGAAATAATTATATTAACTATAAAGGTGGAAATATATATTGTAGTTACCCATAAATCTCATGGTTATGATAATAAAAGAATAATTGATTTCAAAGGAAACTCTAAAAACCCTAGAGATAAGAAGAAATACCTACTTTATGATTGATTTGTGGAAGGAAACATGGAGGAAATTATCTCAAGGGGACTAGTAAATAATTTAAGTATGTAAAGGATGGTCATAAGTGTAACGCCCCAAACCCAGTTACCCAGATTCGGTGAATTATTTTAATACATTGGCATGATTACAAGGAATCAAGTCCCGAAGGGCCAATCAGTTTAGCAGCCTTGGAAAATAGATTACATACAAGAATGTTACATTACACTTCAAAACATACAAAACAAGATAAATAATCCTTTATAAAAACCATCATTCCCTTGTCTTAAACCTGCATATCAATCATAATAAACTTCTTGGAATCCTGGAAAAAATAAAACATATAAAGGGGTGATCTTAGATGCTCAGTAAAGATAATAATAAAGTGGAAACTTTCATAAATAAGCATAAACATTTAAGGAAATGTATAAGTAAAACAAAAGCCTTTTAAACTTGAACTTTAGCATAATATGGCAGAAATAAAATGAATTAATGTCATTTACTTATTCACATGAATATTCTACTAATCGAATAATCACATGCAATATTAATAACCACTTTCATAACGATGGAATGCATAATTCCAGACTATCATAACCACGTAGCCAAGGCCTCGTGCCAAGACTACAAATAATATTTTGTCAAGGCCTCATTCAAAGAAACTAGTTTTCCTCATGATACCTACTGATGCAATTTTTTTGAAGATACTTACGTTTTAAATTGTTCAAATATACTCCAGTGTTTTTCAGAAAACATTATGCAAGCTTCTAAAAATAAAATAACTAATTCTAAGACTGCTCAACTAATTACAGGACATGATGGGTCCACGCCCAATCCCTTCCTGTCTACCACACTCGAGAGTCGGGTTTTCTGAAAACATTTTTAAGCTTGCATTAAATACCTATACATTTGCACTGGATTTTCATAAATTTGAGAGAAATATCTCTCTCTTTTTGAAATCATTTAAAAATAAAATAATTATAAAAGAAAACCTTTATTTTGAAAATATCGTTATAAGCGTGTAAGGTAAGATTCAAAGGTGTAATAATGGCGAAGAATAACCACACCTGCCGTATAAGTTAAAAAAAGACATTCTTAACTTAATTTTTTTTAAAAGGTTAAAAATGAACTTATTTGGAAAACGACAGAAAGATTCCTTTATAAAATTCTTATAAAAAGTCAAACAAGGTTATAAATGACATTATCCCATATTCTGTAAAATAGTAAGAATTTTTTTAAATACATTTTTAAGAAACATGTATGTTGATGATAAAGAGGTCCCAGTAAATAATTACATAGAAACAACCTCGGATAATGAAGAGATTGTGAAATAAACCCTTACCAATTTGGTAACCTACGAAACATACACCCCATGAAAGAGGTATCATAAAATGAATATGTAAATACACATAAATTAAAGTGTATTAAAAAAAAATACAATTATGGTCAGTACATACACCACCCAAAAGGTAATAGTGGAAATATGGCATGAATCTTACGGGAATAAGGAGTGAGATGAAAACCCCTTACCTTGTGTCTAACTTGACCCGTTCATTCCTTAACATCCTGAATAATAAACTAAAGTTAATTTCTACTTGATTAAGAACCTTTTTCAAGTTTATTATTCCTTTTATATCAATTATTACCATGTTATAAACATATTTTAATCATTTAAGTTAATAACGTTCGTTTTGTCAATATTTGGCACTTGAGTCAAAAATGAACACCTTATAGTTACAAGTTGTTCACATGGTCAGAAGATCATTATATCCAGAATTATATTCATGATTTAGATATCATATATATCATATATATCATATATATAGTTGTATTTATAATAGTACATATCATTTTGGGGTAAGAATGAAATGTACCATTCATGGAGACGGTAAGCCGTACGTATGCATGAACGCTACATTCATCTCAATTTCTTATTTTAATGGACTTAAAACATAATTATACAGTGTTATATTATAATTTCAGTATAATATCATATATAGTATCATTAACTCCATCCTTTATACGTCCCACATATGAAATTAACCAGTCATATCACTTTGAGGGGGCGGTAGTCCGCACTTCCTCAAATGAAATTATCACATTTACTCATAATGGAAACCATTAAAGTATGCTATACAAGAAAAATAAAGATGAATGAAGAAACCAAAAACATAATATATATCATATATAAATATAGTTCCATCATAATGGCCACAATGAGAGGTGTTAGGAGGTAATTGAACAATCATCGTTTCGTGAGGCGTTAGTTTTCCACCCACAGAAACATTATGTTCTTCACCCATTAGATGAAGGTGTGTGTAAGTGTAATTCAAATATATCTCATAAAAACATCCTAGTATATTGAGTATACTGGTTTTTTTATAAAATAAAGTAATAAAAAGAGTTTATGGGTTGGATAAGTAAAATAAAAGAAAAGAAATTAAGAGAAATTATTACCTTTAATTTGGGTAACTTCCTTTGGTTTGAACCAAAAGGACTTCTTGAAGTGCCTTCTGCCAAAGGTAAGGCTTCTAGAGGGAGGATAGGGATGTAGGGAGCTTAATTTGGAAGATTTCAGACGATCCTAAAGGCTTGAGATGTGTGAGGAATTGGTTATAAGTGGTCTCTTTTTATAAGGGGGGGTCTCTTTAGGAAAGTGTGAAAGTATTATTTTATTATATAATGATATTCGGTTTCTAAAGGTCCCAAAATCATTAGAGTCGAATATAAGATGACTCATGGTCTAAATAAAATCATCCAATAAGAATTGTGCATGTTTTGGATATTATTTTAATATATATAATCTAATTTATTTAAATCATTTATTAATGAGGTAAATACTACATCATTATATTGTCCTTAATAATTTAATTTATTCTATGTCTAAAAATTATAAAAAACTACCATGATGTAGGAAATACTTTTAGATTTAAAATAAATATTTATAGTCAAAAATATTACTTATATAACACCATATAAAAATTAATTACTAAAAGGTTTTTGTTTATGTCAATTTTGCCTTTACATTAAATTAATTAATCTAAAGTGTCATTATCATTCATAAGTGGCTCCATGGGGTCCCAAAATCGACCCAAAGATGCCCATGGTCGGCCATTACTCTTACAATATGGTCAGGACATGTGTTAAGGTAATTTTTAATTATTACAATATTCTTTTTAACTTGAATTACCCTATTTACTTTTAACTGCGGTAAATAAAAGTAAAAAGTTACTATTCACCAAAAAATATTTTTATCTCATTGAACCACATTTTACACTTTGATATTAACCGTGTCCCTTGTATTTTAAAAATTCAAGTCACAGAAGTTGTAAAATTAAGTTTTATGTGAATTTTCAAATTCTCCTAGAAGGTGGGTAAAAGACAGTGAAAAGTTCCATAAATTTTTTATATATCTAAAATTATTATAAACTGACTCCAATGAATTACAATGAACATATATAAGTATTATGTATCTATCTTGAAATAAATTAATTTAAATAAAATAAATAATTATTTAAATAAAAAAAACGTTTTTAACCAATAACTCAGTGTTTTTTACTATACATGAAAAATTGATGTTTCTCAAAAAAATACCAAAAAATCGGCCTAAGCTATATTTGATATTATGAATTCAAAAATTATGTCTATTTACCAAATTCAAAACTTATAAGTTGTATTAATTAATTTAATAATTAATTCCTGTTGTCAAAACAAATAGCATGTTTTTAAGAAATAATAACTATCAAAAGATCGACACTTGTTTATGTCTGGTTTAAATGTCAAATTATGTCCAATGACCAAAATTTTATTAAATGGTAAAAATATATTCTAAATATTAATTAAAACCACTCAAATTAATAATTTATCACTATTAATTATTTCAATTAAAAAAGTTGTTTTTAATTAAAATTTAGTAATTTTCACTATTCATCAAAATATGAAAGTTATCCAAAAAGCACCAAAATTTCACCCTAAGATAATTTAGATATTATAAATCCAAAAATAAAGTCTATTTTGAAAGATAAAGTTTATAAAATTTCAAAACGTGGGTATTACTATTCATAACAGCTAGTTTGATTGGTTGTGGTGTGTTGTAACTCGAAGTTGCGTACAACACACGCTACTGTATTATTAAAAGTGAAGCATACCATGGAAGCTTGGGGTGTTAAATTATCCCCTCCTTCAATAAATTGCGTCCTCATAATTTGAAATTGTTCTTTGAAAATAAAAGGTGGAAAATAGAAAATATCTTTGTGGGAAAACCCACATCAAAAATTGGGTTAATAAAATTTAGTCTTAATAAGAGGAAAAGAGAAATGAAAGGGTCACCACCAAATTATGATATCGATTTGGAGAAAATTGGTGGAAATTAGAGATATGTAATTGGAGGAAAAATGTAAATATTTATAGGGAGTGATTGAGGTCATCAATCACAAAGAATTGTAGAATTGTGGGCCTCAAAGCCACTAATCTATGATGATTTAAAATACCATCGGTTCAACAAAACATAAGGTATTAGGATAACACATTTTTGGTTTTAATATCCCTTCCCAAAAGTTTAATAATTAATTTATTGATAAAATAAGAGAATATATATAAATATATATGTATGTATATATATACTTGACAAGTAGAGTTTCATCCTTCAACTAATACCTACTAAAAACTCGTTTTTCACTCTAAAAGATTTATATATATTCAATTTATCATAATCATATAGGGTTCCAAAAATAATGAATTTATAATTCACATAGGAGACCCTTTAGAAAAACTACATTAATCAATCCAGGACATCACATGGGCTAGTGGTAGGTGATACACCATTGTCGCCCTTCGGTTGTGGGTTCAATTCTTCCGGCCTTGCCGGATGCGACATGTTACCGCCTGACCTCCGGGTTGTCCTTTTTATAGAAATACAATAATAATCTCAAACTAGACTTATCCAAAATACTTCTTCCCAGACTCACACTCCAAAATTAATAAGGTAAGTAAACACAATGAAGATCCTTTTTTTAACGTAATAGCATGTGGACACCTTCATCATGTTTTCTTTTAAAATATGGTGACACTCTGAATTACCGTAAAACTTTATTGATTATATTAATGCTCCCTTATTCCTTATAGAATATTAGATATATTCCTTATATCCAAAAACATTGAATATTCCAACAATGATGAAATAAAAAAACCATTAATCAGTTCCAAGGTAGTCAAGAATATCCAATATAATTCATCCAAATCAACCATCTCTTATTCCAAAATTACTACCTTAGTATCATGACCATATTAAGGATTACCTTTCCTTCAACCATGTATTTTAAAAAAAATTAACTTTATGTTGATTCACTTTTCATAGTACTATATTATCTCAAATCCTCAATGAAATAGTACTATAGTACAATCCTTTTTTATCTCCATAATTCATATAATCAGTACATTGTTGATATAACACTCAAATGAAATAATTATTTAATAACAACATAAGAACACTATTCATTCCACTTCATCTGTGGTAGTATCATAACATTATTATTATCCAATAGCATCATTTGGTGCATAATCAGATGATTTGGACATTGGTTTGCATAGTGTCCCAACTCCTTGCAGATGAAGCATTGTACATTTGAAAACTTTTTCTTACCCTTGAAATCACATACTTGGTTTCCTTTTTCTCCAAAATTATAACAAACTTACATTCCCTTCATTCATTTACCAAGGTGATTCATTCCACATTTATCACATATCAGAAAATACTTCTCTCCCTTATTCCCTTTATCCATATCTCTTTCTACCATCCTTTTCTTCTCTGGCTTCCCTTCAAATCCATAGGATCCAGAGAGTTATTTACTGATCTTTTGATACTATTTATTCATATGATGATAATACATGGGAGACTATTTCCTTTATAAATGTTGTCTTAATACCATGAATGATATAACCCTTCTTACTCTTTGGATCATACGTATTGTTGGAGTTCTCATTCATTCTACTGGGTTCCATTTCTAAACAATGGCATAGACTAAGTCAGTTTATGAATCACAATTAACAATTCCAAACATGTAAAATACCTAACATAAATTGAATAGATTATGGATATAATCCATAATGGAAAAAATGTTTTCTTTGAGGAGGTATATACTCATAAACCCTTCATAGAGGTTTGTAAATAAAATGAGAATTATCCTAAGCATATCCCCTAGGAGTGTCGTAACCAAGAGTGCAGCAAGGCCTGTTGTCGTGCACCAGTTCCTATTCGAGTCTAGATTAAAGTGGTGTTTTCAGGTTTAACCTATAGGTACATCTGTGCCAGAGCCGCCTCTACCTGCTCGTATCCAGACAGGGATATATTTCTCAGAAAGTCACAAAATCTCTACAATACTAAAATTCTAGGATGTTCTTCTATAATAATATTCAAGGTCTATATTATGGTAATGTGCTCTAATCAGAGTTTATCTAAATCTATTTTACAAGGTTATTTCTAAAATTCCTCTCATACCAACGGTAATTCCCCGACCCCAGTTACCTAGAGTCGGTGCATTATTTTAATACATTGGCATGATTAGAAGGAATCAAGTCCCGAAGGACTGATCAGTTTAGCAGTCTTGGGAAATATATTACATACATGAATGTAACATTACACTTCATAACATACAAAACAAGATAAATAATACTTTATGAATGCTATTATTCCCTTGTCTTAACCCTTCATATCAATCACAATACACTTCTTGGAATCCTGGGAAAAATAAAACATAGAAAGGGGTGAGCTCAGATACTCAGTAAGGATAATAATACAGGGGAAACTTTCATAAATAAGCATAAACATTTAAGAAAATGTATAACTAAAACAAAAGCCTTTTAAACTTGAACATCAGCATAATATTGTAGAAATAAAATGAAATAATGTCATTTATTTATTCACATGGATATTCTACTAATCGAATAATCACATGAAATATCAATAACCACTTTCATAACGATGGAATGCATAATGCCAGACTATCATAACCACGTACCCAAGGCCTCGTTCCAAGACTACAAATTAGATTTTGTCAAGGCCTCATGCCAAGACACTAGTTTGTCTCATGAGACCTACCGATGCAATTTTTTAGATGATACTTACGTTTAAAATTGTTCAAATATACTCCAGTTTTTTTCTGAAAACATTATGCAAGATTTTGAAAACAAAATAACTAATTCTGAGACTGCTGGACTAATTATAGGCCATGATGGTTCCACAACCAATCTCTTCCTATCTACCTCTCTCGAGATTCGGGTTTTCTGAAAACATTTTTAAGCTTGCATTAAATACGTATACATTTGCACTGGATTTTCATATATTTGAGAGAAATATCTCTCTCTTTTTGAAATCATTTAAAAATCACATAATTATAAAAGAAAACCTTTATTTTGAAAATATCCTTATAAGAATTTAAGGAAAGCTTTAAAGGTGTAATAACGGCAGAGAATAACCGCACCTTCTGTATAAGTTAAAAAAAGACATTCTTAACTTAATTTGGTCGAAAAGGTTAAAAAGGACCTCGCTTGGAAAACGACGAAAATGTTCCTTTATAAACTTCTTATAAAAAGTCAAACAAGGGTATAAATGACTTTTACCCATATTCTGTAAAATATTAAGAATGTTTTGAAATAAATTTTTAATAAACATGGATGTGGATGATAAAGAGGTCCCAATAGATAATTACGTACAAACAACCTCAGATAATGAAGAGATTGTGAAATAAACCCTTACCAATATGGTAACTTACGAAACATACACCCCATCAAAGAGGTATCATACAATGAATATGTAAATACACATAAATTAAAGTGTATTACAAAAATAATATAATTATGGGTAGTACATACACTACACAAAAGGTAATAGTGGCAATATGGCATGAATCTCACAGGAATAAGGAGTGAGATGAAAACCCCTTACCTTATGTCTGACTTGACCCGTTCGTTCTTTAACATCCTGAATAATAAAATAATGTTAATTTATACTTACTTAGGAACATTTTTCAAGTTTATTATTCCTTTTATATCACTTATTACCATGTTATAAACATTATGTAATCATTTAATTTAATAACGTTCATTTTGTCAATATTTGGCACTTGAGTCAAAAATGAACACCTTATAGTTACAAGTTGTTCACATGGTCAAAATATAATTATATACAGAATGATATTAATGATTTAGATATCTTATATATCATATATATAAATGTATTTATAACAGTACATATCATTTTGGGGTAAGAAGGAAATGTACTGTTCTTGGAGACGGTAAGCCGTACGGACGCATGAACACTACATTCATCTCTATTTCTTATTTTAATGGACTTAAAACAAAATGATACATAGGTATATTATAATTATAGTATAATATCATATATAATATCATTAACTCCATCCTTTATACATCCCACATATGTTATTAACGAGTCATATCACTTTGAGGGGGCGGTAGTCCACACTTCCTCAAATGAAATTATCGCATTTACTCATAATGGAAACCATTAAGGTATGCTATAAAAGAAAAATACAGAAGCATGAAGAAAACAAAAACATAATATATATCATATATAAATATAGTTCCATAATAATGGCCACCATGAGAGGCAGTAGGGGGTAATTGAACAATCATCATTTTGTGAGGCGTTAGTTTTCCATCCATAGAAACATTATGTTCTTCACCTATTAGATGGAGGTGTGTGTAAGTATAATTCAAATATATCTCATAAAAACATCCTATTATATTTAGTATACTAGTTTGGTTACAAAATAAAGTAATAAAAATATTTTAGGGGTTTGAGAAGTAAAATAAAAGAAAAGAAATTAACAGAAAATGTTACCTTTAATTTGGGTAACTTCCCTTGGTTTGAACCAAAAGGACTCTTTGAAGTGCCTTCTGCCAAAGGTAAGTATTCTAGGAGGAGTAGAGGGATGTAGGAAGATTAATTTGGCAGAGTTTGGATGAGACTAAAGGCTTTATATGTGTGAGGAATTGGTTATAATTGGTCTCCTTTTATAAGGGGGAGGAGGGGCTCTTTAGGAAAGTGTGAAAATATTATTTTATTATATAATGATATTCGGTTTCTAAAGGTCCAAAAATAATTAGAGTAGAAGATAAGATGAATTATGGTCAAAATAAAATCATCCAAAAATCGTTTTAGCTTTCCAATGAATATTTATAGTAAAAAATATTACTTATATAACACCACATAAAAATTAATTACTAAAAGGTTTTTGTTTATGTCAAATTTGCCTTTACATTAAATTAATTAATCTAAAGTGTCATTATCATTCATAAGTGGCTCCACGGGGTCCCAAAATCGTCCCAAAGATTCCCATTGTCATACATTACTCATCCAATAATGTTAGGATATGTGTTAAGGTAAATTTTAATTATTACAATATTTTTTAACCTTGAATTACCCTATTTACCTTTAACCGCGGTAAATAAAAGTAAAAAGTTACTATTCACCAAAAATTATTTTTATCTAATTGAACCAATTTTTACTCCTTGATATTAATCGTGTCTCTTGTATTTTCAAAATTCAACTCATAGAAGCGGTAAAATTATGTTTTATGTGAATTTTCAAATTCTCCTAGGAGGTGGGTAAAAGACAGTGAAAAGTTCAATAAATTTTTATATATCTAAAATTATTATAAACTGACTCCAATAAATTAAAATGAACTTATATAATTATTATGTATCTATATTTACATATATTAATTTAAATAAAATAAATAATTATTCAAATAAAAAAAATCAGTTTTAACCAATAACTCAGTGTTTTTCACTATTAATGAGAAATTGATGTTTCTCAGAGAAATACAAAAAATTCGGCCTAAGCTATATTTGATATTATGAATTAAAAAGAGATGTCTATTTTACCAAATTAAAAACATATAATTTTCATTAATTAATTTAAAAATTAATTCCCATTGTCAAAACAAATAACGTGTTTTTAAGAAATAATAACTTTCAAAAGATTGACACTTGTTTATGTCTGGTTTAAATGTGAAATTACGTCCAATGACCAAAATTTTATTAAATGGTAAAAATATATTCAAAATATACCTTAAAACCATTCAAATTCATAATTTATCAATATTAATTATTTCGATTAAAAAATATGTTTTTAATTAAAATTTAGTAATTTTCACTATTCATCAAAATATGAAAGTTATCCGAAAAGCACCGAAATTTCACCCTAAGATAATTTCGATATTTCGAATCCAAACATGAATTCCATTTTTAAAGATAAAATTTATAAAATTTCAAAATTTTGGTATTACTATTCATAACGACTAGTTGGATTGGTTGTGGTGTGTTGTAACTCAAAGTTGCGTACAACACACGCTACTGTATTATTCAAAGTGAAGCATACCATGGAAGCTTGGGGTGTTAAATTCTACCCTAATTCAATAAATTGCGTCCTGATAATTTTAAATTTTTCTTCGAAAATAAAAGGTGGAAAATAGAAAATATCTTTGTGGGAAAACCCAAATCGGAAATTGGGTTAATAAAATTTAGTCTTAATAAGAGGAAAAGAGAAATGAAAGGGTCACCACCAAATTATGATCTCGATTTAAAGAACATTATTAGAAATTAGAGATATGTAATTGGAAGGAAAACATAAATATTTATAGGGAGTGATTGAGGTCATCAATCACAAAGAATTGTATAATTGTGGGCCTCAAATCCACCAATCTAGGATGATTTAAAATGCCATCGGTTCAACAAAATGTAAGGTATTAAGATAACACGTTTTTGGTTTTAAGATCCCTTCCCAAAAGTTTAATAATAAATTTATCAATAAAATAAGAAGATATATATATATATATATATATATATACTTGACAAGTAGAGTTTCATCCTTCAACTAATTCCTACTACAAACTCGTCTTTCACTCTAAAAGATTTAAAATATATATATATATTCTATTTATCATAATCATACAGGGTTCCAAAATTAATGAATTTATAATTCACATATCAGACCCTTAAAAAAACTATATTATTCAATCCAGGACATCACATGGGATAATGGTAGGTGATATACCATTGTTACCCTTCAGTTGTGGGTTCAAGTCTTTCGGCCTTGCCGGATGCGACGGGTTGCCACCTGACCTCCGGGTTTTCCTTTTTTATGGAAATCCAAAAATAAACTCAAACTAGACTTATCCAAAATACTTCTGTCCAGACTCATAGTCCAAAATTTATAAGGTATGTAAACACAATGAAGATCCTTTTTTAACGTAATAGCATGTGAACACCTTCATCATGTATTCTTTTAAAATATGGTAACACCCAGAATTACCATAAAATTTTATTGATCATATTCATCCTCCATTATTCCTTATAGAATATTAGATATATTCTTTATATCCAAAAACTTTGAATATTCCAACAATGATGAAATAAACAAACCATTAATCAGTTCCAATGTAGTCAAGAATATCCAATATAATTCATCCAAATCAACCATCTCTTATTCCAAAATTACTACCTTAGTATCAAGACCATATTAAGGATTACCTTTCCTTCAACCTTGTATTTTCAAAAAAAATTAACTTGCTGTTGAGTCACATTTCATAGTACCATATAATCTCAAATCCTCAATGAAATAGTACTACAGTAGAATCCTTATTTATCTCCATAATTCATATAACCAGTTCATCGTTGATACAACACTCAAATGAAATAATTCTTTAATAACAACACAAGAACACTAGTCATTCCTCTTCATATGTGGTAGTATCATAACTTTATTATTATCCAATAGCATCATTTGGTGTATACTCAGATGATTTGGACATTGGTTTGCGTTGTGTCCCAACTCCTTGCAGATGAAGCATTGTACATTTGAAAACTTTTTCTTACCCTTGAAATCACGTAATTGGTGTCCTTTTTCTCCACACATATAACAAACACCCATTCCCTTCAATCATTTACCAAGGTGATTCATTCCAAATTTATCACATATCGGAAAATCCTTCTTTCCCTTATTCCCTTTATCCATATCTCTTTCTACCATCCTTTTCTTCTCTGGATTCCCTTCAAAGCCATAGGATTCAGAGAGTTATTTACTGATCTTTTGATACTATTTATTCATATGATGATAATACGTGGGAGACTATTTCCTTTATAAATGTTGTCTTAATACCATGAATGATATGAGCCTTCTTACTCTTTGGATCATACATATTGCTGGAGTTCTCATTCCTTCTACTGGGTGCCATTTCTAAACAATGGAATACACTAAGTCAGTTTATGAATCACAATTAACAATTCCAAACATGTAAAATACCTAACATAAATTGAATAGTTTATGGATATAATCCATAATGACAAAAATGATTTCTTTGAGGAGGTATATACTCATAAACCCTTCATAGTGGTTTGTAAATAAAATGAGAATTATCCTAACCATATCCCCTAGGAGTGTTGTAACCAAGAGTGCATCAAGGCCTGTTGTCGTGCAACAGTTCCCGTTTGAGTATAGCTCAAAGCGGTGTTTTCGGGTTTTACCTATAGGTATATCTGTTCCAGAGCCGCCTCTACCTGCTCATATCCAGTCAGGGATATATTTCTCGGAAAAGTCACAAAATCTCTACAATACCAAAATTATAGGATGTTCTTCTATAATAATCCTCAAAGTCTATCTTAGGGTAATGTGCTCTAATCAGAGTTTATCTAAATCTAGTTTCCAAGGTTATTTCTAAACTTCCTCTGATACCAACTGTAATGCCCCGACCCCAGTTACCCAGAGTCAGTGCATTATTTTAATACATTAGCATGATTACAAGGAATCAATTTCCGAAGGACCGATCAGTTTAGCAGTCTTGGGAAATAGATTACATACATGAATGTTACATTACACTTCATAACATAAAAAAAAAGATAAATAATCCTTTATGAATGCCATTATTCCCTTGTCTTAACCCTTCATATCAACCACAACACACTTCTTGGAATCCTGGGAAAAATAAAACATAGAAAGGTGTGATCTCAGATACTTAGTATAATAATACAGCGGAAACTTTCATAAATAAGCATAAACATTTAAGGCAATGTATAACTAAAACAAAAGCCTTTTAAACTTGAACTTCAACATAATATGGTAGAAATAAAATGAAATAATTTCATTTACTTATTCACATGGATATTATACGAATCGAATAATCACATGAAATATCAATAACCACTTTCATAACGATGGAATGCATAATGCCAAACTATCAAAACCACGTAGCCAAGGCCTCATTCCAAGACTACAAATAAGATTTTGTCAAGGCCTCATTCCAAGACACTATTTTGTCTCATGAGACCTACTGATGCAATTTTTTTAGATGATACTTACATTTAGAATTGTTCAAATATACTCCAGTTTTTTTCTGAAAACATCATGCAAGCTTCTGAAAACAAAATAATTAATTCTAATACTATTCGACTAATTACAGGCCATGATGGGTCCATGCCCAATCCCTTCCTATCTACCACTCTTGAGAGTCGGGTTTTCTGAAAACATTTTTAATCTTGTGTTAAATACGTATACATTTGCCCTGGATTTTTATATATTTGAGAGAAATATCTCTCTCTTTTCGATATCATTTAAAAATCACATAATTATAAAAGAAACCCTTTATTTTGAAAATATCCTTATAAGCATGTAAGGGAAGCTTCAAAGGTTTAATAATGGTAGAGAATAACCTAACCATCTGTATAAGTTAAAAAAATAAATTCTTAACTTAATTTTGTCGAAAAGGTTAAAAAGGACCTTGTTTGGAAAACGACGGAAATATTCCTTTATAAACTTCTTATAAAAAGTCAAACAATGGTATAAATGACTTTAACCCATATTCTGTAAAATATTAAGAATGTTTTGAAATACATTTTTAAGAAACACAAATGTGGATGATAAATATGTCCCAGTAGATAATTACGTACAAACAACCTCAGATAATGAAGAGATTGTGAAATAAACCCTTACCAATTTGGTAACTTATGAAACATACACCCCATGAAAGAGGTATCATACAATGAATATGTAAATACACATAAATTAAGGTGTATTACACAAATAATATAATTATGGGCAGTACATACACCACACAAAAGGTAATAGTGGCAATATGACATGAATCTCACGGGAATAAGTAGTGAGATGAAAACCCCTTACCTTGTTTCTAACTTGACCTGTTCGTTCTTTAACATCCTGAATAATAAACTAATGTCAATTTCTACTTGATTAGGAACCTTTTTCAAGTTTATTATTCCTTTTATATCCCTTATTACCATGTTATAAACATTATGTAATCATTTAAGTTAATAACGTTCGTTTTGTCAATATTCGGCACTTGAGTAAAAAATGAACACCTTATAGTTACAAGTTGTTCACATGGTCAAAAGATAATTATATACATAATGATATTAATGATGTAGATATCATATATATCATATACATAAATGTATTTATAATAGTACATATCATTTTGGGGTAAGAATGAAATGTACCGTTCTTGGAGACGGTAGGTCGTACACACGCATGAACACTACATTCATCTCTATAACTTAATTTAATAGACTTAAACATAATTATACATAGGTATATTATAATTACAGTATAATATCATATATAATATCATTAAATCCATCCTTTATATGCCCCACATATGTTATTAACGAGTCATATCACTTTGAGGGGGCAGTAGTCCACACTTCCTCAAATGAAATTATCACATTTACTCATAATGGAAACCATTATGGTATGCTATAAAAGAAAAATACAGAAGCATGAAGAAACCAAAAACATAATATATATCATATATAAATATAGTTCCATCATAATGGCCACCATGAGAGGCGGTAGGAGGTAATTGAACAATCATCATTTCTTGAGGCGTTAGTTTTCCATCCACAGAAACATTATGTTTTTCACCCATTAGATGGAGGTGTGTGCAAGTATAATTCAAATATATCTCATAAAAACATCCTAGTATATTGAGTATACTATTTTTGTTATAAAATAAAGTAATAAAAAGAGTTTAGGGGTTGGGTAAGTAAAATAAAAGAAAAGAAATTAAGAGAAAATGTTACCTTTAATTTGGGTAACTTCCCTTGGTTTGAACCAAAAGGACTCTTTGAAGTGCCTTCTACCTAAGGTAAGGCTTCTAAGAGGAGTAGAGGGATGTAGGGAGCTTAATGTGGCAGCGTTTGGACGAGCATAATGTCTTGAGATGTGTGAGGAATTGGTTAGAAGTGGTCTGTTTTTATAAGGGGGAGGAGGGGCTCTTTAGGAAAGTGTGAAAATATTATTTTATTATATAATGATATTCGGTTTCTAAAGGTCCAAAAATCATTAGAGTAGAAGATACGATGACTTATGGTCGAAATAAAATCATCCAAAAATCGTTTTATCTTTCCAAAGAATATTTATAGTAAAAAATATTACTTATATAACACCATATAAAAATTAATTACTAAAAGGTTTTTATTTATGTCAAGTTTGCCTTTACATTAAATTAATTAATCTAAAGTGTCATTATCATTCATAAGGGGCTCCATGGGGTCCCAAAATCAACCCAAATAAGCCTATGGTCAGCCATTACTCATACAATAATGTTAGGACATGTGTTAAGGTAAATTTCAATTATTACAATACTTTTTTTACCTTGAATTACCCTATTTACCTTTAACCGCGGTAAATAAAAGTAAAAAGTTACTATTCACTAAATATTATTTTTATCTTATTGACCCACATTTTACTCCTTGAAATTAACCATGTCTCTCGGATTTTCAAAATTTAACTCATAGAAGTGGTAAAATTAAGTTTTATGTGAATTTTCAAATTCTCCTAGGAGGTGGGTAAAAGACAGGGAAGAGTTCAATAAATTTTTTATATATCTAAAATTATTATAAACCGACTCCAATTAATTAAAATGAACTTATATAAGTATTATGTATCTATTTTGACATAAATTAACTGAAATAAAATAAATAATTATTCAAATAAAAAAATCGGTTTTAACCAATAACTCAGTGTTTTTCACTATTCATGAAAAATTGATGTTTCTCAAAAAAATACAAAACATTCGGCCTAAGATATATTTTATATTATGAATTAAAAAATGATGTATATTTTACCAAATTCAAAACTTATAATTTTCATTAATTAATTTAAAAATTAATTCCCATTGTCAAAACAAATAACATGCTTTTAAGAAATAATAACTATCAAAAGATTGACCTTTGTTTATGTCTGGTTTAAATGTGAAATTATGTCCAATGACCAAAATTGTATTAAATGGTTAAAATATATTCTAAATATACCTTAAAACAACAAAAATTCATAATTTATCACTATTAATTATTTCGATTAAAAAAATTGTTTTTAATTAAAATTTAGTAATTTTCACTATTCATCAAAATATGAAAATTATCAGAAAAGCACCAAAATTTCACCCTATACTAATTTAGATATTCCAAATCCAAAAATGAAGTCCATTTTGAAAGATAAAATTTATAAAATTTCAAAAAGTGGTTATTACTATTCATAATGGCTAGTTTGATTGGTTGTGGTGTGTTATAACTCAAAGTTACGTACAACACACGGTACTGCATTATTCAAAGTGAAGCGTACCGTGGAAGATTGGGGTGTTACAATAAGGCTATAAAAATTCCAAGTCATGTGAAGAGAATAGTCAATTAATGGAACAATGAAAAAGATCAACAGGACATACCACCCATACTTTAGTGTTTTGAATGTAAGGAGTATAGGCATTATGATAACCAGTGATGAAATCTAAAGGTTAGTGATGATGATTAATTTTAGAAACCTATTAATCCTAAATACAAAGGTAAATATCATATAATATCTTTTTTTATGTAGATAATTAAGTTTTTAAAGTTACACTTATCATCAACTCTAGAACCACTAATGTCTTATTTGATTCTAGATTTACCCACACTTTTATATTTTGAGAATTTTATAAGGGTATCACAATTAGAACTCAATGATTAAATGTTGAATTAGTAGTGAAAACCTATAATGGTATAATGATCACATCCCAAGTTTATAATTATTCTCTGATTGAAGTTTTTGGAAATGTGCCTACTACAAATCTTATTATTCTCCATTTGGTTTAATTCGATGTAATTTTTTTGCATGGATTGTATTTCTTTACATAAATCCCACAACAATTTCCAAGGAAGGGAAGTCACATTTTATATTCTAAACCAATCTATGATCATATATCGATGTGATAATAAATATTACCTTCCAATGTAAATTTTAACCTTGGTATGGGTCATAATTCATATTCAAATGGGTGTTTATCTTATATGGTTTGTGATGAACTCAACATCATTGATATGCCTATTGTGTGAGAGTTTTTTGATGTCTTTCCAAAATTATTTCCTAGTCTTACATTTAATCATGAAGTTGAGTTTTCAATAGAACTCATACTTGGTGCTACACTTATTTAAAATACTCCATATAGAATCACCCCGATTGAGTTGCAAAAATTAAAGAAAAAACTCTAGGAGAATATTGATAATGTATTTATTCATCCAAGTGCATCACCATGGGGTGAAGCTATTATTTTTGTTTAGAAGAAAGATGGATGAATGGGAATCTATATTGGTTATCAAGAAATTAACTAGCTTACAATCAATAATAAGTTTCTTTTTCTTTGTATTGATGAGTTTATTGATCAACTGCATCAAGATAAATACTTTTCCAAGATTTATCTTGATTATATAAATCATAAATTGATGTAAAATAGGAGATATATACCCAAGATAACATTCGATATAAGGTATGTACACTATGAATATCTAGAGATTTAATTTTTTCATACTAATTCACCTCTATCTTTATAGATTTAATTAATAAGTCAGTATATATTACCTTGAAAAGTTTTTTGTAGTCTTTATAGATGATATAATTATAAATTTAAATATTGAGAAAGATCATGAATATCACTTGAAAATTATACTAATGACCATAAGAAATGATATTTTGTATGAAAAATTTACAAAATGTGAATTTTTTCTATAAAAGGTTTCATTTTATATGTTATATAATATCAATAGAGGGTATATATATGGATCCATAAAAGATGAAAGTTATTGAACGTTGTCCAAAACCAACCATTGTGATTAAAATCTATAGTTTTTTTTGTTTGGATATTATCAATTATTTTTAGAGAATTTCTCATGACTATATAATCCACTCATCAAGTTAACATAGAAGGGATCTAAGTTCCCCTGAATAGATGAATGTGAATACAATATCAAGAAGCAAAAGTTAATATTAGTCAGTGTACCTATGATTACTTAACCCTATAATGGATAATAGTTTTTAATATATAATGATATATCAAAGAAGGGACTGAGATGAATTCTCATACATATTTATATGGTTATAGACTATGTTACATGATAGTTGAAGGTTCATGAGAAAAATTACCTAACTCCGGATATGTATTTAGACATGGTACTTTTTACATTTATAATATAATGTTATTATCTTTATAGAGAAATATATGATATATATAATTATTATAAAATATTAATGTATATATTTATTCAAATAGATTTGAATATGTGTCAGAGAATATGGTTGGAGTTCATTAAATATTATGATTTCTCAATACATTACTACCCTGGGAAAGTGAACAATGTGAAATATTCTCTAATTTTAAATGATCATGCCACATTATCTGTGATAATTATTACAAAATATTAAATATTTATATATTTATAAAGGATGGATCTAAACTTATTGAAGTAAGGAGAGAAATTTTTTCTTTATAAAATGACTGCTCAACCATATATCCATGTGAGGATTAAATAAACATAGAAGGAATATACAGAATTGTAGAGGAAGGAGGGAATTTTTTATATCCTTGATTATTATGGAATGATAAGGTTAAAGAATTGTGTATGTGTTCCTTCTATAATATATTTGAGGAAGGATCTATTGTAAGAGGCTCATAGTTCATCATTCTCTATTAATCATGGAAGTAAGAATATGTATAAAGTCATGAAAGAGTATTTCTAGAGGGACAACATGAAAAGTGATATTTTAGAGTATGTATCTTAGTTCCTGTTATTAAAAAAATTTAAGGCTAAGAGATATATGTATAATAGGATGTTACAACCATTACCCACACTAGAATGTAAATGCGAAAACATCACAATTGATTTTATCATTGGACTCACCAAAATTTCTAAAGGCCACAATTTTAACAGGGTTATAGTTGATATCCTTACAAAATAAGTACACTTCATTCTTATTAGAGAAAATTTCTCTCTTGATTATTTTTATAGAACATACATTGTGGAAGTGGTAAGGTTTCATGAAGTACCACAATCTATTATATCTGATCATGATCCTAGGTTTACCTTGAAGTTATGGAGATGTATTCAGTAGGCTCTTGATACAGAGTTATGTTTTAGTATAGAATATCATTGTCAGAAATATGTTTAGTTTTAGAGAATAATTCAAACCCTAGAGGATATGATGATATCTTATTCTATGGATTTTAATGGTATTTGGAATCAATTCCTTCATCTAGTTTAGTTTTCTTAAAAAAATAGTTTTCACTCAAGCATTTAGATGGATTATTATGAAGACCTTTATGGAAATAAGTGTATAAGTACAATGTGTAAGAATAAAGTTGAATAAAGAATGATATCAGGACTTGATCTGGCTGAGAAAATGTTAGAGAAAGTCAGATTGATTCAAAAACACATCAAGGTAGTATATAATCGATAGAAAATTTTTGCTGATAATCATCGGTGAGATATGGAATTCAAAGTTGTTGAGAAGGTGTTTATATTAATTTATCCCTAGAAGAAGGTTATGAGATTTGTAAGAAAATAAAAACTAAACTCTATGTATATTTTCCCCTATGATATTCTTGATCATGTAGGGACAATACCTTATCTCTTGGTGCTTCCACCGAACATCTCTCTAGCTCACGATGTGTTCCATGTTTATCTCCTGAGGAAGTACATACCTAATCATTCACATATACTGAACTCAAAGGTCAGAACACTAGATCATGATGTTTCCTATAAATAAAAATCTATAGAAATCTGGGATCATAGAGATAAAGTACTATAGAATAAGATTACTCACTTGGTAAAAGTTATCAGGAGGAATCAAAAATTCCAAGAAGCGACTTGAGAACTCAATGATGTAATAAAACAATGATATCCTCATTTTTTTTGTATCAATGTGATGCATTTTTTAGGGAGAAATTCATTTTAGGGGGTAGAATATAACACTCAAATATTTTATGATATATTTATTTTCAAAAAAATTTAACTTTTTCAATAGCTTGTGATACATTCAACACTAAGTTTAAATGATATGCTATATACTATTAAAATATTATTATTTAATGTGAAAATTATCATCTAGAAATTGTATTGGAGGTATGAAAAATACTAAATAAAATATAAAAAACTTATGTTTTTCAAATGTATAAAATTAATTCATTTGTTACCAAAAAATTAGAAATGGAAATAAAAATCATTTGAAAAGAAAGAAGATATTTTTTCAAAAAAACTATTTTTATGCACACAATGTTTTTTATTTTATCAAATTAAATTAATCACTATTAGTAAATGATTATAATAAAAAATATATATTATATATTTAATAAATTTTTTAACATTCATTTAATGCTTTTTCTAGGCATGATATAAAAATAAATCTAGTTTTATGGTTAAAAATATATTTTTTTTCTTCTAAAAAACATTTTTTGTTGTGTTTTGTGAACGTATTTTAAAATTAATTTCTACCAATTATAAAAATTGAATAGTTAAAATGGATTTCATTTTTGGAATCAGGGGGTTCAACTTTGTTAAATTGGTCTATATTATTTTTGGTCAATATGAATAGTGACCATAGTAAAATTTGGTCACCCTAGTAAGTGTAAAAATGTATAGTAGGGTTAAAACTTTAATATAATGATTTAAAATATATCTAACACTTGAATTTATCCTTTTTTATTAGTGTAGTTCAATCATTTTCATCCTTTTCTACAATATATGATCACTTGGTGCCATATTACATTGATTATGACCATTATATTAATTTAAGAAAAGAATAAATACAAAATGTTATTCTATTGAATTTAATGTCTCTAAATTTTTTATATAATATTAAAATGAGGATAAATTCAGTTCCAAATTTTTATTTGAAAAATAATTTTTTACCATAGTAATTTATTTCTTATATTTATATATTTAATGATTAACTTAAATGCTTATACAACACTGATACAATATTTATTCATTTAATATAAAAATAAGATAAATGTTCTTAAGAATATTAAAAGTAACAAAATTTTAATGAATTATTGTGTTACATAAAAGTTTTATATAAATATAACATATTAGTGATGTGTGAAATGATTTGATTCTAATTAAATATTTGTATTAGTGTCTTTAAAGTCAAATTAAATGAATCATTCCAAATTGACAGTAATTAAATTTTATAATAAATAATATTTTATTAAATGATTTAAAATTCATAAAATTATTATCTTAATACAAGGGAAGAGAATATTGTTAATAATATCAACCATTATCTATTTATGAGTCACTTTTCCATTTGTCGTATCATTATAAAACCTATATTACTGAAATAGTTGTTGTAAGAACCCTATTTTTATATGAGGTACATATCAATTAATTTATGGTTTAAATATTTTGTTTTGACCTAATATGGTTTCCTAATGAGGTTAAAATGGTTATAGGGGTGTCTGGGATTTTTCAAAGAATAAAACTCTAGAAGGTAGTAGAAATCACTAGGCCATATGATTAGTAGAAACCATGTGGGCCAGTTTGTGTGGTTTCTCCTAACCATATGGGGTATTTCAAAGGGAAAAGTAGGGAACATAGTTTTCACTAACCATGTGACCAGGGATGTACACTCATGCTAAACATTTTCGATTTTTAACATAGCCATAGGGGATGTTTTACACACAGTTTGGAAACCTGTGTGTGTAAACCATATATGCCCCCTCTATGGAAAGTGGGATTTTCACCGTTAGCACCCAGTTTGGCCAACTGTGCAGCCAAACCATACAACCCCTTAATTTTGGAAAATTTTACTATATTCCCTTAAAAATCTACAAACTTCAACCCACACCCATATTCTCCTTTCTAGCAGTCAGAGGAGGCATTCTTCCTCCTTTTGAGCTCCTTAATCCCATCAAACTAGGTTCTTAAATTACTTTCTGATCCGAACTCTGATTTGATCTTCATTCGTCTCATTTGATTTCCATCAATTATCACACTATTAATCTTCCACCCTAATCCATTTTTATTTCCCTCGAAGGATTTATTTAGGTGGAGGCTCATATGCCTGATTTTCAGCCCATTCATATGTTCTTCTATTTTCTCTAGATCCAAGGGCCGATATTAGACAGGAAGAGTACTTTGATCTTGAGGTAGGTGTTCTAGTATTTATCCCTTAAAGTCTTGATGTTCTATGATTTATGCTATGTTTTTACGCAGTTTCATTATGAGTTTCTCATAAATTGAATCTATTATAAACTTGTTTCCCTATTGAGGAACCTAATGACCATATTAGATCTCAAGACACATGTGAGGATGTTAATCTCAATTGTTTCCACCCCTATGGGTGTTCCCTTTATAAGTGGTGTTGGATTTCATGGCCATGTAGCCAAAAAACCTAATGGCGTGTCTGGTATTATTTCTAAATGGTGATATAATTATTGATAATGGAAGAATATAGTGGTCTATCATGACTAAAATACTTATCAATTTAAGATGCATTGAATGGAGGTGAGTGGTATGACCACGTCACCTAACTAAATTGGATGATGGTTATGCCCTCGTTATTATTAAATGTAAAGTAGTTATAAATTAACTGTTAGATCTAATTAAAGAAAATACTATTTATAATTGTTATAATTAAGCATGGGACCCTTCTATTATAAATTGGGCATGGAGACCCTTTATAAATGTGATTTTCTATAATAACCCTTTATAAATATGATACAGGCATGTTGACCCTTCATAAATATCATATGGGTATCGCAACCCTATATAAATGTGATACGAGCATTGTGACCCTATATAAATGTGATGTGGTAATGGAGACCCTATATAGATGTGATACTACATTGGAGACCCTTTATAAATGTGATTGGGAATGTAGACCCTTTATAAATGTGATACGAGAATTACGACCCTTAATGTGATGTATGGGCATGACGACCCTTGTTGATATATATAGGCATTGTAACACCCCAAGATTTCATAGTGTGTTATTTCTTCAAAATAATTCAATAACTGGCACTACACGCAACACCGAGTTCAAGCACACCATGACTTACCAAACAAGCCGTTCAAAAGTGGTTATGAATAGTATTAACTAAATTTTAAACTTTATATAATGCTTATAATTTTAGAATCCATATTATGAGTTTCTTAGACATAATGCAAGAACAAATTCATTTTCAGTATTGCACTTTTATCAATTTTTATAGTGAACCCTTTTTAAATCTAATATTTTAAACTTTTTGACTAAATGGGGACATCAAAAATTTAAAATGAAACATCCCAAGCTTCCACGGTACGCTTTCCTTTGAATAATACAGTAGCGTGTGTTGTACGCAACTTCGAGTTTTAACACACACCACAACCGATCAAACTAGCCGTTATGAATAGTAATAACTACTTTTTGAAATTTTATATCTCAAAATGGACTTCATTTTTGGATTTGGAATATCGAATTTATCCTAACGTGAAATTTTGGTACTTTTCGGATAACTTTAACATTTTGATGAATAGTGAAAATTACTAAATTTTAATTAAAAACAACTTTTTTAATCATAATAATTAATAGTGATAAATAATGAATTTGAATGGTTTTTAAGTATATTTAGAATATAGTTTTACCATTTAATAAAATGTTGGTCATTGGAGATAATTTTACAATTAAACAGGACATAAACAAGTGTCAATCTTTTGATAGTTATTATCTCATAAAAACACGCTTTTTGTTTTAACAACGGGAATTAATTTTAAATTAATTTCTGCCACTTCTGTGTTTTGAATTTGGAAAAATGGATTCAATATTTGGAATCCGGATGTTCATGTTGTGTAAATAGGTAACTTTTATTTTTAGACATTTTAAATAATTATTTTGGTAAATATTTTATTTACCATGGTTAAGGGTAAATCCGGTAAATAAGGGTTAAAAAATAATATTATATTAATACTAAATTACCCTAAAACGTGTCCTAACCTTATTGGTTGATACATGTTCGACCATAGGCATCTTTGGGTCGATTTTGGGACCCCATGGATCCACTTGTAGGTGATAGGGACACTTAATTTTAATTAAGTTAAAATGAATACAAAAATGACACAAGAATATATCTTTTAGAAAAACAATTTTTACATAGGGTTATATATGTTTTATTTTCGACTATAAATATTAATTAGAAAGATAAAACGATTTCCTAAATAATGATATTTTATTTATAATTTTTAGAGATTAAATAATATAATTTATTTATGACACAATGATGATGCAGTAATTACCATAATAGTGAAAAATTAAAATAATTGATATTATAAATACCCAAATAAATATAATTTGAGACTTTTAATGAATTAAAATAATTTTCTAGGATGATATGACATATTAGGATTGATATAATTAACTTTTTTCGAAGTAATCATTCTGTTATGAGTTTCACAAAAATCAACTATTGAATAGTGTCAAAATTGACATAAAAGAGTTTTTAAAACAAATATTATATTATTAATTGATATTAAATTCCTAAAAATCTAAGGTTTGGTCAATATACTTATATCATGATAGTTAAATCATTAATAAACCACTTGGGGGGTCTCTTGGATGTATATAGTAAGTTTATTAACTATATAATATAAAAATACAAAGTGATCTGGTAAATGTCAAACTAGTTAACTAAGAGTTAAAACTAAAAGATAAGGTTAATATAGTAACCCAAACCTGTCTAAATTCTATTGGTTTAATTTTTTTAGACCTATCCCCACCTTAAAAGTTAAATAATAAACTTTGGAGCCATTATAAACCGAATATGAATTTATTATAAATTAATATTTCTAGCATTTCCAAAGGTGCCCCTCACCCCTCTTATAAAAGGGCACTCATCCTTCTCATTTCTTCACACCTTAAAAGCCTTTTGGTTCGGCCAAAATCTGCCCAAATACTCTCCCACCTTCCCTCAGTAAAACCTATAGGCCTTATTTTGATCATAAAGCTAACCTAAGGATCTATTTTGATCAAATCAAAAGGAAGAACCCGAAGAAGAGGTAATGATTTCACCACCCTTTTCCAAGTTCCTTTCTTCTTCCACTTCTTCTTCCTTTGTTGTTACCATTATAAAATAATAACTCTAGTATCTTATATATAATATGATGTTATTATAAATATGGTACAACAATATTCAGTATTCTATCCACCCTTTGAATAACATGTCACCATACGTGCGTACGTACGGCTTACCGTCTCCACGTCGTGGTGTAATTGTTATTCAATATATTATTATTTGGATGGGTATAATAATGATGTGTAACTCATGTAAATAATAAATATAACATGATAATGATTCTGTATATATGATATAATATCAAATTATATACTATTTTAATATCAATAGAATGATATTGTCGCTCGTGCGTACGTACGGACTACCGTCTCCATGAACGCGATGAGATTCATTCTCCATCGTATCCATTCAAGTATAATTATCATTTTATGATTTAAAAATGATGTTTAAGGACTTGATATAATTCTGTATATGAATAATATACAACCTATCCATTATAAACATGGCTTACGTAACAAAACATATAAAAGAAAATGAGTAAGTTAACACCCGAAACAACGATAATACTAAGATATTATTAACAAAGCAATGTTAAAAGATCATATATGATATCATATGAATGAATATGATTCTTGTATAATTTCATAACAATTATTTCACTATTATACATGAGTTTAACCTACCCCAACCAAGGAAAAGTACAAGGTAAGGGTTTATTTCGCAATCTCTTCATTATCCGAGGTTGTTTATACGTAATAATCTACTGGGATCTCTTTATCATCCACATCCATGTTTCTTAAAAATGAATTTCAAAACATTTTTACTATTTACTAGAATATGGGTTAAATTAATTCATACCCTTGTTTGACTTTTTATAATAGGTTTATAAAGGAATATTTCCGTCATTTTCCAAACAAGGTGCTTTTTAACCTTTTCGACAAAATTAAGGTAAGAATGTTTTTTTAACTTATACGGCGGGTGCGGCTATTTACAGCCGTTAAAAAATTGTCAAAGATTTCCTTAAAATATTACAAGGATATTTTCAAAGTAAATGTTTTATTTTATAATTATGTGACTTTTAAATGATTTCAAAATTAATATTTTAAGAATTTCGGAAAGGTACTCTTTATCAAAATCATAATTTCAAATGTTTTAAAGATTTAACTTTCTAAATATTTTTAATTAATGTACATGTCTTCAAAATGGTTTTTAAGGATTTATTTATATGGACATGAATGTTTTTAAAATTTTAATTCCTTTCAAAAGTTTCAAAGTGGTATGGGACACTTTTAGTCAAAAATCTCTTTTTAATTAATAAATGTGTGACTTTTAAATGATTTAAAAAAAGGAGATATTTCTCTCAAATAGTTTTGATTTCATCTATGTCAACATCCTTTGATGGATTTTAAGCTTATTTTAAGTTGATTTATTCTCATACAAAACTTTTGTATTGTATTGAAGGTTTTGTGATATGTTTTACTGTGGATGTGTTATTTTTATACCATTCATGGTTTATGGAGAAAGTATTGACATTTCGTATGCTAGTTTTAATACGAATGTTTATTTTATGTTTAAACCTTTTCATATGGGAATGCATTGGACTTAGTAAGTGACGGGTGGAGCCCGCTATAGCTCCTCGATGCATCGGTAGGTCTCATGAGACAAACTAGTGTCTTGGCACAAGGCCTTGACAAAATCTTATTTGTAGTCTTGGCACGAGGCCTTGGCTATGTGGTTATGATAGTCTGTCATTATGCATTCCATCATTATGAAAGTGGTTATTGATTTTTCATGTGATTATTCGATTAGTAGAATATCCATGTGAATAAGTAAATGAAATTATTTAATTTTATTTTTGCCATGCTATGTTGAAGTTCAAGTTTAAAAGGATTTTGTTTTAGTTATACATTGCCTTAAATGTTTATTCTTAATTATGAAAGTTTTCACTATATTGTTATCCTTACTGGGCATTTGAGCTCACCCCTTTTCTATGTTTTATTTTTCCCACGATGTGAAGAAGTAATTTATGAATGACCTGTAGGGATAGTATGTGGGGATATGAGTGTGGACTATGAAGAAAATATGTTGTTGTAGTTTTCATTTTTATGATGTAATGTAAGACTTTATGAATATATCTAGTGCTTCCAAGGATACTAAACCAATCGGTCTTTCGAGATTTGATCTTTCTTGTGATCATGCCAATGTTATGTAATAATGCACCGACTCTGGGTAATTGGGGTCGGGGCGTTACAGGCATGATGAACCTTACTATGATACTAGGCATGACATCCCTACGTCTATGATACTAGGAATGGAATCCCATATTCTTGTGATACTGGGCATGGAATCCCCCGATACTTTTGAGACTCATGATACATCCTATGGATGTTTGAGTTACACCTCAGGTCCAAGCTAGTGGTAGTATCCATATACATGGTTGTTGACATCACTACGTGTACAGTCCATATATGCGTATACACATGGTTACCTGTTCATAGATATTCTATCCTGGTCCAAATAGTTAGTGCTAGCCTGGTTTTCTTAAGGAACCAGAACTGACCCATTTACTCCTATTTCTATTTCTTTTCATTATTATATTTACACACTTCCATGTTATATACACAGACTGGATATTTATAGACACCTTTGGTGGTGGCCTACTAAGTTTATCTCACACCCTATCTAAGCCACCAATGATACTTAGGAAGACAATATTCTTGTAGGTTTATATAAGTGGAAGAATACACTTATGGATGCATGATTTCTTTCATGACTTAGGATACAATCATGGTAGCAGATGACCAGGTTGGATCTCGGGATGCTTGGATAGATTTTGGCCTTTTTATTACTTTTGTATATCATGTACTATATTAATTTATTTCATCCATGTAAACATTTTTTCCTTTTTTATAGATACATGACATCATTATATTTCATATATGATTTTGATTATTGCTTTTGATTATTATTTAGTGATTGGATTTTATATGCCCTTTCACTATCTTTTTCACTATTTATATTCTCTAGCTATTTTTCTATCAATTACACAACTGTTCTAGTCTGAATTGAGGTCAAATTATCCCCATGGACACACCCTAGACCTTTACTGCTAGTCAGTAGTCTCTTATGTATGGTTAGGTGCAATTTAGGCCATGTGACCCACTAGTTCGGGGCACCTCTGAGTGGAACCTAGTAGGTATAAAGTGGTATTAGTGGATATTTTCCTCTCTTTTTATTTTATTTTTCCTTATTGTTTGGAAATATTTGAGAGTATATTAAGAATGTATTGGGATTTTTTAATGATCCATGCTTGGGATTAGCTAATCCATGTACCGGGAAAGGCCAAATTACCTAGAAAGAGACATGTTGTTTTGTATTCTACCCATTATAGTTTATTTTATTCCACCATTGGGTGATTCAATTGAATTTTGATATTATTATTCATATGATTGAGGATTTTATTTTAGAATCGACTGATGAGACGAGGGAATGAAATCTCATGCATCATTTTAGGCACCTATTTTAATTCACATTCTATGAATTATTCCATGACATATAGGATACATTTCTTGACTGTATGAAATTTATGATGTGTTCCTTGAGTAATATACATTTTTTCTGATAAATTTTTGTGGAGGGTAATGAGGAACATTGTTGGTACTTAGAGTGCCTACCATAACCTAAATATTGTTTTCCTGCATAGGCTACAACAGACACCCTAATTATTCAACTATAGAAAGTTGAGTCATGGACCATTGGTCACATGGACTAGAACCAGTTATGTTATGGATTAAGTGAATTCCACAATTCAGTTTATGAGGTGTATGGAACCTTATGGATCAAAAGTGGTGCCCCATTTGTTTTAACCATTAAAATAAAAAAGAAATAAAAATATGAATTTAAAAAAAATTGAATACAGTAAGACACAGAGCTTGACCCAGAATCAAACTTAGTATCAAGATGTAGGCAGCATCAATTGTGTTCTATAAAAATGTTTCTATCATGCAGACATGGCTATTTGAGTAAGTAGAGGGGTGTAACTATTACATAAGAAGGATTGTACCTATCCTATTCATTTACTTGAGAAAATATTAATTTTAAATCTTATTGGATGCATGAATTTGGAATTTTTTGATATATTCCACTATAAAATCCTTTGGTCATATGCTAGGAGGGTGGTGAAGACTATGCTCCAGAGTTAGCGAGTCTTGATCCACCAGTGATACCTTCAGTAGTTCCACCCATGTCACCTCTTCCTATTCCCAATGCAGGTGATGATTCCCAATTTATAGGATATTTTTTATGGATTATGTATATGAAATAGGTATAACCACGATCTTCCCCTTATATGGGAGAGTAGACTTGAGAGTTCCAGTAGCTGCATCGACTCACATTTTTGGGGGATGGTGGACCATAGGTTGTAGAGCTATAGATCGAGGTGGTTATGACAATATTCGAGCATTTAGAGACACATCCTGGGAGGAAAGTGAAACTCACTCCTTATATTCTTCATGGATCCAATGAATGATGGGGGGTATTTATAACTAGTAAAGACAATATCAGGAAGTGACTTGGAGGGATTTCCATTAAAGATTCTATGACTACTTCTTCCCTGAATCCTTGAGTGATGATCATGCCTGGGAGATTATGAACCTTCAGTAGGGTTCTATGAAATTTATTTACTATTCATATTGTTTTCTAGATATTCATAACTTTGCGCCTATCAATATAGTTTATGGGTCAAAAAAAGTGATATGGTTTGAGGATGGGATTAGGAATCCTATCTGTTATAAGTTGAATATCTTCTGGTTGACTATTATATCTGATATAGTGAACCAATCCCTAATTATTTATTGAAAATTGAGTGTATAATGGCATGAGATAGGGTGGTTTAGAACTGAGATAGGATACTAGTTCGACTACAGGTCAGAAACGATGATTTGAGACTACGCACATGAGAAGAAGTAGCTAGGTGACACCCTATGATAGTTATGTTGTTTTGTGACTAGTGTGGGAAGCTTGGGGATAAGAATCCCCAATGTCTTGAGACCCCATAAAGTATTGAGGATATAGAAGATCGGGGAATCTACAACATTTCCATAAGACCTTCCCATATGTGTCTAGTGGGAGAGGATATATGATAGCTCCACCTTTAGAAGCAGGATCATTAGCACATTTCTAAGAAGATAGATGGAGTATTTCTGGCCTTACAGGAAGAGGAAGAGATTGTGGCCATGGTAGGATTGCTTCTGATATACAGTGCCATCAGAGGGGACACGCTCCTGGTATTCAAGGTGCAATATAGGTTTGGGGAGCAGCCCATATTTATTTAGTGAAACCTATACCAGAGGAGCAGGGTGTCAAGCCATCTATGTTTGAGGTCCTATTCTAGTAGCCTTAATATAATGCATTCCTTATTCGATATAGGTACATCACACTCTTTTATCTCAATGGATATTATGGAGATCCTTGTATTTCATGTTGAGTACTCCTATGGCATCATGACACATGATAAACCATTGGGTTTATGATTAGAAAGTGTACGCCAATATAGGGACTATCCTCTTTAGGTAGGAAACCATCGTTTCTTATGAGACCTCTTCATCCCCAAGAATGATAGGCTTTAATGTTATTCTTGGTAAGGATTGGTTGGTTCCCTATCACACCTTTGTAGATTTTTATTACTGAAGGGAGTCTTTTATATCACCATAGGGTGATACTTATATTCATAAGGTGAGTGGGAAGTTCATGTAGGTAGATTTGGAACAAATCATCTTGGGCTAGTTGGAGTGATATGTCATATTTACATCCTTTTATGATTGATCAACAATTAAATTAGATTGAAATACATTCGATGATCGATTTATTCAGGGATGTTTTCCCTAATAACTTTTCTGGACTACCTCCTAAGAGAAAGGTAGATTTTACTGTCTATATAGTTCTTGGAGATGCACAAGTATCCATTCATCCTTATTGGATGGATACTTATGATTTTCAAGAGATCAAGAGGTATCTAGAGGATTTTGGGGCCAAGTGTTTTATATAGATTAGTACATATCCCTGGAGTTCACTGGTCCTTTTCACTTTGAAGGTGGATGAACCCCTCAGGATTTGTGTGCATTACCATAAATTGAATCATCTTACTATGAAAAACTGGTATCCTTTACCTTGTATAGATTTTTTTTGATCAACTCAGAAGAGAGAGGGTATTCTCAAAGATCTAACTAAGACTGGGTTATCATCAGGTTCAAGTTAATATTTTATATATTCTATGTATGGATTCTCTTAGTCAGTACATTTTATATGAGTATCTTGTTATGTTGTTCAGTCTTACGAATGTGCCTTCTGTATTTATGGATTTGATGAATAGGGCTTTCTATCACTATCTGGATTCCTTTTTTGTGGTCTTCATAGATGAAATATTGATATGTTCTCATACTTGAAGAGAACATGAAACCCATATTTAGGTCATTTTGAATATACTGAGAGAGCATCATATTTATAATAATCTTAGTAAACGTCTCTTTTGGATCATCAATGTTCACTTCTTGGGCTGTATTATCTCAGAGGCAATAGTTTTAGTTGACTTAGATAAGGCTAGTGTCATAGTCTCTTAGGAGAATCCCATGAATGTGATTGATATAAATAACTTCTTGGTGATAGATGGATATTATAGGAATTTTATATAATAATTATCATGATTATAAGAACCTCTTATGAGCTTGAATAATAATGGTGTAAAGTTTATATGGAATGAATCCAGTGAGTTATCCTTTCAAGAGCTAAAAGGGATATTGAATTCAGTGTTGATCCTAATTCTTCTAGATATAGGTAGAATATATTTAGTATATTTTGATTCATTAGTTATGAAGCTAGGAGAAGTTATGATGTTGGAAAATAGAGTCATTGCGTATGTGTCAGGGCATCTGAGGCATCATGAGCAGAATTGCCAGATTCACGATCTCTAGTTGGCAGCTGTTGTTCACGCCTTGTGTTGCTAGAGGCATTACCTTCTAGGAGAGAGTTTTGTGGTGTTTATGGACCAAAAAAGCCTTAGGTATATTTCCATTCCACATGAATTGAATATTAAGAAACAAATATGTGTTGAATATATATAGAACCTTGACTTAAAGATAGCCTATACGCATAGAAAAGGAAATACTGTTGTTGATTCTTAGAGTAGGAGGAATCATAAATAGTTATTCAAGAGTATAGTAGTGAGTGAAAGATTATGGATTTGTTTTCAGAGATACACATAGAGGTGTAGGACTATCATGGATAGTATTTACTTTCATCATTATCAATGACCTCCTCACTTTGGGATAGAGTGAATATGAGGCAGTTTTTAGATCTGAAAGGCTTGGTCATATAAAGGAGTATTTCTAGTGAGGACCCACCTCTATATTGATCTATCGATGGTGATGAAATAATACATATACATGGGAACATATGGGTTCCCATATATATGAGAGAGGAGATTATGTGAGAGTCAAATTATTCTTTGTGGGAAGTTCACTAGGTTATCTCTAAGATGTATCATGATATGAATCAATAATATTGGCGGACAAGGATGAAATATCAGATAGAAGGTTTTATCACTAGGTGTTCCACCTATCAACTGGTGAAGGTGGAGCACCAGTGGCCTCTTAGATTGTTACAGTAGTTACCAGTTCCATAATGGAAATAGAGGATGTTATGAAGGATTTTTTTCATCGGTTTACTAAGGTATCCTCGAGTTAAAAACACAGTTTCGGTAGTCATGGATCGGCTGATGAAAGTATCCCACTTCCTTCATATCCGTGAGACTTTCTCAGTTGATGATCTTGGAAGATTGTATGTATGTGAGATTATACAGCTACATGTGGTCCATTATACTATCATTTTAGATAGAGATTCTTGTTTTACAATGATGTTTTATAATGGATTATTGATATATATGGGTAAAAATGTGCTTCTAATCACAACTTTTCACCCTCAGACTGATGAACAGTCCGAACCAACTATACATGTGTTAGAGAAAATTCTCCTAGCTTGCATCCTGGATTTTGGTGATTCTTGAGAGAAACATATATCTTCCATCAAGCTATCCTATAATAACATCTTGTAGATGATAATTCAGATGGATCCTTAGGAGGACCTATACAACATGCCATTTTTTTCACCCTTATGCTGGTTAGAGAAAGAAGAGGAAACACTATTGGGTATTCATCTCATTATAGATACTTTAGAGAAGGTTCATATTTTTAGGAAGAATATTTATACCACTCATTCTAGACAGGAATATTATGTTGATCCCCATCAATGAACTTTGGATTTTGAGGTCTAGAATCGTTTTTTACGGGTATCTCCCAGACTTGGGCATAAACAGATGAAAAGGCAAGGGAAGATATGACCTCACTTCATAGGACCGTTTGAGATATTGGAGAGATTTTTTCCAACATACAATCAATTTATATTACCTCATAGGTATCATTCCATGCACAACGTCTTCTAAATTTCACAGCTTCACCGTCATCATTCCAACCCATATCATACTTTTTATCCTGAGGATGTAGATCTAGATACTGATTATTCTTTTGAGGAGTATCATACATGAATCATTGAATGGATAAAAAATGATCTTTGAGGGTATTATATCCCTTTAGTATGTGTGATATAGTATTATAACCAGGTTTAAGATGAGACATGGGAGCGGGAGGCTGATATATGTGCCCAATGGAATAAGTTGTTCTCAAATAGTGTTTCACTACCCTTGGTAGGGTAATTCAAGGATGAATTCCTATATGAGTAGTATACTATAAGAAACTAGTTTTTATATAATTTATAGATCCTCTAATTTCTAGAAAAATATCTTTTTGACCTAATATGGAAGCCTAATTAAGTTAAGAAGGTTTTGGCAGTGTTCGGTGCTTGTTTAGAGCCTGAAACCCCTGCTGGTGGAAGAAAGCACTGGGTTGTACGGTTAGTAGAAACCATGTGAGCCATTCCACACTATTTCTATCAACAATGTGGGGAATTTCAAAGAAAATATAGGGTGTATAGTTTTTCCTAACCATGTTCCTAGGGAGTCACATTTGTACTAAACATTAGTAGTTTTTAACATAGCTTAGTATATAGTTTGGGAATGGTTTGGAAAACCATGCACATTAACCTTGAAGGTCCCCTCTTTGGAAAGTGTTCTTTGCATGGTTGGCACGTATTTTGGCCAACTATGCATCCAAACAATGAGAACACTTAATTTTGGGAAATTAAACTATTTTATCTTAAAAATATATTAATTTCAACCAACCATATTATCCTTCTTTCGAGTAGGAAAATGAGGTCATATTTCACCTTTTGAACTCCTCAATCCCATCTACCTTTATTCTTGGATAAAATTCCAATTTGGACTCCAATTTTATCTTTTTTAATCTTGATTGATATCCATTAGTGATTAAACTATTCATATTACACCCTCATCTATTTTTATTTCTCTCAACAAAGTTATTTAGGTTCATTCTCATGTGCTATATTTTCAGGGTGCTTTTCTATTCTTATATTTCTCTCGATCTAGGCCAAACAAAGGGTTGATACTAGCTGAGGAGAGTACTACTATCTTAAGGTAGGTGTTATAGTGTTTATACCTTAATTTCATAATGTTTTGTGATATGAGTTATGTTCCAGAAACCAGTTTCACCATGCGTTGTCCCTAAATTGAATCAATCATAAAGTGGTTTCTCAATTTAGGAACCTCATGACCTTATTGGATCCCAAGACACATGTGAGGCCATCAACCACAATGTATGAAACCCCTATGGGTGTACCCTTTATAAGAATCGTTTTATTTCATGGCCATGTATACAAAACACCTAATGGTGTGTTTGGTCTTATTTCTAAATGGTGATATCATTATTTCTAATGGATGAATGTAGTGGTGTAACATGACTAACACACTTATTAATTGAAGACGCACTGAATAGAGGTGAGTGGTATGACTACATCACATAAATAAATTGGAAGATGGTTTCACTCATGTTATTATTAAATGTATGTTGATTATAAATTAATTGTCGTCTTTCATTAAATCCTTGACTATTTATCATTGTTATAACATTAAATGATGAAACTTCTATTATAAATTGGGAATGGACAACCTTTATAAATATGATTGGGAATAAAGACCCTATATAAATGTGATATTGGAATGGGGAACCTTTATAAATGTGATACATGAATGGAGACCATATATAAATGTGATACGGGCTTAGAGACCCTATATAAATGTGATACCAACATGAATAACCTATATAAATGTGATACGATCATGGAGAACCTTTATAAATGTGATTGGGCATGGATACACTTTATAAATGGGATATGGGCATGAGGACCCTTATTTTGATGTATAAGCATGATGAATCTTGTTGTTTTATATAGTCCCGAAGACCCTTTCTGTGATACCAGGTATGGCGTCCCTACTACTATGATATTAGGCATGGCATCCCCTATTCTTGGTATATGGGCGTGGAATCCCATGATATTTGTGAGACTCATGAAACAACTCATGGATGTATGAGTAACACCTCGGGTCTAGGCTAGTGGTAGTATCCATATATATGGTTGTAGAAGTCAATACATATATAGTCCTTATATGTGTATGCACATGGTTACCTATTGAGAGATATTACAGAACGAGCAAAAGTAGGTAGTGTTAGTTTGGTTTCCTTTAGGAACAAGAGATGACCCATTTATAGTTATCTTGTTAGGACCAATAGGGGCCTATATACCCTGAGAGGGGGGTGAATCAGGGTATGGATATTCTTTTTCAAAGTTCTTTCTGCACCACTGGATCTTGACCTCTTTGTTACAAGGGTCACTTTGTTTGCACTTGTGTGGTTACTGTGATCACTTGTCTCCTTTACCTGATGATGATGCTTTGAATGCAATGCAGGTAAGTAAGCAGGCAGACACATAGATTTTTACTTGGTTTACCGCTAAGGGCTACGTCCAAGGAGCATACGCCGACAAGTTGCCGGTTCGTACCAAATTCCACTAGACTTCACTAGTTGTGGATTAAAATGTTCAGGCTAGATCACTTCTATGCCCAGTCTCACTGCCGATACAATGTTTAGGTTCAGCACACTACTTTCCCAAGGGTCACTCCCTGTTTCTCTCTCTCTAGGTCACTGCCGGTGGAGAGGATCACCTTCTTCCTCTTCCTAAGCTCACTGCTCTTGGAAGGGATTCACTCACAGTTTATAGACCTGTAGGTCTCTTCATTTGCATGAAGGAATGCATCCTTAACTGATGATGGATGATCTGTTAATGTCCAAATTTCATCCACTGATGAATACCTCTTTTCCTCTGAACACTGGGCAATTCCTTTGGAAAGACCTCCGCAAAGCACTCAACTTCGCTAGGCTCCCAATTTCGCGAAGCTCAACAAGCCTTCACAAAGGTCCTGCCTTTTCGCGAAGCTCACTCGCGAAGCACCCTCGCGAAGCACTCTTCCGATGCTCAAGCCGTCGAAAAGCAACGACCCTCGCGAAGCTAAGTAAGCCGACGCAGAGCTTGCAGGTTTCACGGAGCTACAATAGCCGCCGCGAAGCTCCTCTTTCGCGAAGCACACTGGATCCGCGAACCACCTTCGCAAATCGAGAGCGAATGATCTTATATGAAAGTGCTCTCTTCTTCGCTCGAAGGGGGCAGCCTCTATTTATAGGCGATTCCACCGACCCTCGTCCCTTCCAAACGAAGTCATCGCCACGTCATCTGAAATCGCGAAGCTCCAAAGTTTCTGCCGGAATTCTGTCCAAATCGCGAAGCTACATGGCAATTTTCTGTTTGCGGAGCTTGACGTAGTCGCAAAGAATCACCGTCAACATACCTTCGCGACTTCTTTGCAAAGCTACTTCGCAAAGCCCTTCACCGCCACGATGCGATTTAGCCTCTTCCGTTCGCGAAGCTTGACGTAATCGCGAAGACTCACCACCTCCATTCTTCTGGTCTTCGGGAAATCCAATCCATACATCCTATCTTCGCGAAATTCATGCCTTTGCCATATTAAATTATGCTCTTCATGGAAATCCACTTTTCGCGATGCTCACCAAATTCCAAATTTTGGACCCCAAAAATTTGGAAAACACTGGGAAACGGCGCCACCTTGTACTGCTCTTTTGTACCACCTCCAGATCGTCCATTCCTTTTTCATCGTTCTTTGTCAAAAAGTATTTTCAATAACTTCTTGGGAACTCGACAAATATCCATGAAAACCTTCTTTGTCAACAAACACAATCAACCCAGAAATACTTCAATGTTACCTTGAGGGATTTTTTTCCAACAATCTTCCCCTTTGAGTTTATTGACAACTCTTTACAACTGTGCTCAGAATGATTTTCTACACTTGGATAACTCACTGAGTCTTCTTCCAGCTGCTACCACCATTTGCCTCTTGCGATTCTGATAGCATTCAAGGATTCACTTAACACGTACTCTAAGCCCACATGATCAATGCTTGGCGTGTGAAACAAGAGTAGTATGAAAAGTTCATCAATGAATCACTTCATGTCAGACCCCAATTGTCAATTCCACCCTGATACCAATTCTTAAATTAATACCAATTGTTGAACCACACTGATACCAATTGGTGAATTCTTAAGTTGATACCAATTGTTGATAGCTGGACACCGTCGCTCACCATTCCAACACCACTGTTCTGCTGTTATCAAGATCCTCAGTTGTCGTGATATCTCTGCTTTAATCGATCACTTCTAGCATCGTCAGATTTAATACTCTCCCCCTTTCTCATTGCTCCCCCTTTCTGGATGCTCCACCTGTCAGCTTCTCCCCGTATTAATTATGATTTATCAACTCTCCGCACTATCTCCCCCTTGAACAATCACTATTTTCTCCCCCTTTAACAAACACTTTTCTCCCCCTTTGTCAACGAACCCAAAGGCCATTCCTTTGCAGTCTGTAACAGAGTAGAGAACACATTAGCATAGTAGGGAAAACACATCATACCTCGGGGAGAGGGGGGGGGGGGTTCCACATCCACACTATTTCAAGTGCAGGGAATCGACTGAACTCCTAGAGCCAGTCAATGCCTCTCAAAAGCTTCCTTGGGTAAGTCCATTGTCAGAATGTATGCAACCTGTAGCTCTGTAGGCACATACTCTAACTTCTTGATTCCCTGCTCAACCTTCTCCTTGATAAAATGATACTTAATATCAATGCGCTTTGTCCTTGAATGATGGAAGGGATTTTTGCTAAGATTTATAGCACTTGAGTTAGTGCACTGGATTTTGATTGGAGACTTCACTTCAACTCCCATATCTTCAAGCTGCTCAATGTACACCTCTTCTTCCAGAAACCCATTTAGAAATGCAGTCTTTACATCCATCTGGAACTCTTTGAACTTTCTTTGCACTATAATGGCTAGGAATAATCTGATTGTCTCCGGCCTCACAATCGGTGAAAATGTATCATCACCATCTATTCCCTCTATCTGAGAGTCTCCTTTGCACATTAGTCGTGCTTTGTTCCGAATCACTGTGCCATATTCATTCATCTTGTCTTAAAAGACCCATTTAGTCCTGATGATGTTTTTATCTGCTGGCCTCGATACAACCTCCCACATCTGGTTCTTCACAATCTGATCAAGCGTTTTATTCATAGCATGAACCCAGCTTTCAACGTCAGCTGCATCAGCAAAGTATTTCAGCTCTACTTGAGGTAGGAAAGATGTCTGCAGCAGTGACTTCATTATTCTTGTTTGAACAGGAGCTGCCTGATCACCAATGATATTTTGTCTATCAATTTCAGCTCAGCTCTTTGGCTTCCTTGTAGGAACAAACTAGACACTTTCATGTTCATCATTGGTGTCTTCTTCTGAATCAGCATAAGCCACTTCTGCTCTCCCTGTGTTTCTTTCTTCCTCAACACTTCCATCAGGAAGTTGTTCACTGACTTATTTTTCAGTGGCTTCATTTCTTTCAGCTACGTTTCTCAGATTTTTGTTGAGACGCCTTTGATTTTCTCTTACAGCTTCTTGGTATCCTGAAAACAGCCAGCTGATACCATATTGTTAGAGAAAATAGATAAGCATGAAATGCATTGTTATTGCTGCTTCTCCCTGTGTTTCTTTCTTCCCTCAATAGGAAACACCTGAGCCGATTCCTCCAATTATTTCATTGATGGCTCTTGAATCTGATTTGGATATAGAATGCTCTCCCTGTGTTATGCAACTCTTCCAGTTGTTAGGACCAACAGTTTAGACCCATAACACGTCTTTTCCTCCTGCATCATTTGTTCTCATCTTCCACTCAGATTTGAGCCATTAACAAAATCTCTAAGCCTACTGAGTTGAAACTCAGTGTAGGAAACAAGAGACAAAGTTAACAACACAATAACATTCTATTGTTCTCTGTTGCTCCCTTTCTTCTTCAACTCTGGTACCTGATTTGAATCAATGGAAACTGTAGAGCATATCACACATCCACTTCGCATCCTTAGATGCCACTTCCCCTTGGATCGTATCTCCCTAGAACCTGAAACACATGAATCATCATTTAATAGCATTTATATTCATAGGGAGAGGGGGAGTTTCTTCCGAACTCCTCAAGATAAGGATTGTGGTTGATCCTGATGGGTCAACCCTTTGATTCTTTCTTGGAGGGCATCACACTCCTTTCATGCTTCCTCCAAATGCCTAGCCAACTTCAACTGTTCTGGCCATATGACTAGCCATTCATTGCCTACATTCTAAGCCTTTTTCTGATATGTAGATTCTACAGGCTTGGACTTGCTCACCATTTGGGGTTTAAACCCACTAGTACACATTTCCTTCTTTGATTTTCCACCAAAATTCCATTTTCCTTGATTATTTCTTTGAGTAGGAATCTCTTTTCTTTCCAGCTTCCCTTGCTTCTTCCACCATAGCAGGGATCTTGCACCTTCCTCCACTTTTCTCTACGAAACACGACATGTAAATTTTTCAATACGTTCTTTGTTCATATTTCTTTTATCAGTTGTATGAGTCACCACCCTATTTTTCATTGGTGGTGGGTCCTCCACTGAACGTCCATTCTTCTTACTCTCAGCTGTAGCGTTTCCTCCCTTTTTCTTCCAGATTTGATCATGCTCTTTATTAGGGGCGGTTGTGAGTGTGATAGATGAGGTGGCTGATACACCTTTCGTTCAGCTCTATATGATTCCCCTGAGGCTCTAAGCCTATTCTCAAACTTACCACATTGTCTCCCAGTGTAGAATTTCTCATTATGCATCACTGGGGATGAGAATCTACTTTCGAGTCCCTTTCCATTTCTTTCTTTCTTCTTGCTGTAATGTCTTGCCAAATGCCCATAATTAGAACATATAAAACATTTTCTATTAAAGGAATACCTCATTTCATCACTTCTTTGTTGAGATGTTGATGCAACTTGTTTTCTTCTTCTGGCATCGATCTCTTGAGCTTCCTGACACATACTCATGGTGTGTCCCATCCTTCCACAGTAATAGCATCTGATAAATGTTCTCCTCTAAGAAACTCTTCTCTTTGATTTATCATGATTCTTATTCTTATTCTCAGATTTATTAATGTCTTTATTTTCACAGCCTGAAATGTATTCCAGAGCCTCTGAAGAGAAGCTTGATGTGTGGCCATGAATCCCACCGAAATAGCACATGTCATCACCACTTTTTGTATCTGTCCTTTTAGTCCTATCTCCAGAACCTATAGGATTTATTTCCCATCTGGAATTTTTCACAGCTCTCTTTCTATCTTGCACGGGAGGGGATTCATCAAATCCGATACCAGCTTTTCCGAAACTTACTGGTCTTTGAGCTGAGAAAATATTCTGTTGTTTCTCTTCAGAAATAGCATACCTATTCTTCATTTTATCATCACTTGTCGAAGGATGATCAAATAGCAAGTGTAAGGCATCCTTCATTTTTGGAATTCCTTTAGCATTAGATTTCTCCACATCCTTCTTTACTGATTCTAGCTCCTCTTCCAACTTTTTAATCTTCATCTCCCTTGATTCAAGTTGGAAATCCAGTTCTTTATTGAGAAGCTTCCCGCTACTCACCTCATCTTCTAGTTCCTGTGTGAGCCTTTTCACCATTGCACTTTGCTTCACTACTTTCAAATTTTCCTCAGAAACAGATTTAGAGACAGATTCATTCTCTTGTTGTAGGCATCGATTCTTCTGAACTTCTTCAGACAATTGTGCTGCTAGATCATCATTTCTATCTTTTAGATTCTGTACTTGATCTGACTTTTGATTCTCTTCATAATCATCAGCCTTTTGTTTTCCTTTCATTTTAGTCATATTTTGTAGTTCATTGGCATGAGAATAATTATTCTCTGTTAGGTCAGTAACTATGTCAATAAGCCTTTGATTTTAGCCTCTTAGCTTGTTGACCTCAATCTCCAATACTTTGATCCTGATATCTTTGGATTTGTCTTCTTCGGTGTTTCCAACATCAATTGGAATATCAGGTTCTTCGATGCACTTGACTTGATCTTTCACTTTTCTATTCAAGCCATCGATCTCCCTTTTCTGTTCTTCAATCTTAATCTTATACTCAAAAACTGATTCTGAGTTCTCTAGTGCTGATAACTTGAGTTTCTCAATTTTATCTATCAACTCAGACTTCTCTTCTTCCTGCTGCTATATATAGACTTTGGCATCACGAACCACTTTGTTAGCTTTCTTGGTTTTGGCTCTCCAAACATCTATCTCTTCAAGAGCAGCCTCTAACTCAGCTTTCATATCTATTCTTCATTCAATTCTTTCTTCTTCATCATCACTTGTTTAAATATCACTTTTAAGTTCATGTACTTCACTCATTCTTGCATCATGCGTGAGTGAATCAATCTTTTCCCTGTCAGATTCATCCAGACCTTCCTTCAGCAAATTGTTTGATTCTTTTAATTGAATCACACTTTTTCCATAAACACTTCCACACTGAGGAATACCACCTCACTTATTCTTCTTCTTGGATGTTTTTCTCTTTTCCATGGCTCACCAAGATAAGAGCAGACTGATTCTTTAAGAACACAGATCGACTACACCATTTCAGAGCAAACAAATCTGGTAAAAGAAACATATCCCTCTGATACCAATTGTTTGGACCAATAGGGGCCTATATACCCTGAGAGGGGGGGGTGAATCAGGGTATGGATATTCTTTTTCAAAGTTCTTTCTACCCCACTGGATCTTGACCTCTTTGTTACAAGGGTCACTTTGTTTGCACTTGTGTTGTTACTATGATCACTTGTCTCCTTTACCTGATGATGATGCTTTGAATGCAATGCGGGGAAGTAAGCAGGCAGACACAAAGATTTTTTACTTGGTTCACCGCTAAGGGCTACGTCCAAGGAGCATACGCCGACAAGTTGCCGGTTCGTACCAAATTCCACTAGACTTCACTAGTTGTGGATTACAATGTTCGGGCTAAATCACTTCTATTCCCAGGCTCACTGCCTATACAATGTTTAGGGTCAGCACACTGCTTTCCCAAGGGTCACTCCCTGTTTCTCTCTCTCTAGCTCACTGCCGGTGGAGAGGATCACCTTCTTCCTCTTCCAAAGCTCACTGCTCTTGGAAGGGATTCACTCACAGTTTATAGACCTGTAGGTCTCTTCATTTGCATGAAAGAATGCATCCTTAACTGATGATGGATGCTCTCTTAATGTCCAAATTTCATCCACTAATGAATACCACTTTGCCTCTGAACACTGGGCAATTCCTTTGGAAAGACCTCCGAAAAGCACTCAACTTCGCTAGGCTCCCAATTTCGTGAAGCTCAACAAGCCTTCGCGAAGCTCCTGCCTTTTCACGAAGCTCACTCGCGAAGCACCCTTGCAAAGCACTCTCGCGATGCTCAAGCCGTTGCAAAGCAACAACCCTTGCGAAGCTAAGTAAGCCGACACGGAGCTCGCAGGTTTCGCGGAGCTACAATAGCCGCCGCGAAGCACCTCTTTCGCTAAGCACACTGGCTCCGCGAACCACCTTCGCAAATCGAGAGCGAATTATCTTCTATGAAAGTGATCTCTACTTCGCTCGAAGGGGTCGGCCTCTATTTATAGGCGATTACACCGACCCTCGTCCCTTCCACGTGAAGTCAATTCCATGTCATCTCAAATCGCGAAGCTCCAAAGTTTCTGTCGGAATTCTGTCCAAATCATGAAGCTCCACGACAACTTTCCTTTCGCGGAGCTTGACGTAGTCGCGAAGAATCACCGTCAACATACCTTCGCGACTTCTCCGCGAAGCTCCTTCGCAAAGCCCTTCACCGCCACGATGCGCTTCAGCCTCTGCTGTTCGCGAATCTTGACGTAATCGCGAAGACTCACCGCCTCCATTCTTCTAGTCTTCGCGGAATCCAATCCATACATCCTATATTCTCAAAATTCATGACTTTGCCATATTAAATTATGCTCTTCATGGAAATCCACTTTTCGCGATGCTCACCAAATTCCAAATTTTGGACCCCAAAAATTTGGTAAACACTGGGAAACGGTGCCACCTTGTACTGCTCTTTTGTACCGCCTCCAGATCGTCCATTCCTTTTTCATCGTTCTTTGTCAACAAGTATTGTCAACAACTTCTTGGGAACTCGACAAATATCCCTGAAAACATGCTTTTTCAACAAACACAATCAACCCAAAAATACTACAATGTTACCTTGAGGGATTTTTGCCCAACATATCTCTAATACGTTTTATCATTATATTTTCATAGTTCCATGTTATATACACAGACAAGATATTTATAGATTCCATTTGTGGTAACCTACTGAGTTTATTGCACACTCTATCTGGGCTGCCAACGGTACCAAGAAAGAATATTTTCTTGTAGGTGTGGATAAGGGGAAGCATCTACTTATGGATGCATGATTTCTTGCATGAATTAGGATAGGATCTTTGAAGTAAATTACTAGGCTAGAGATCAAGATGTTTGGATATATTTTTTCCTTTATTTTCCTTTTCTATATCATGTGCTGTATTGAATACCTTCTTCCATGTATACATATTTTTCCTTGTTTTGTAGAGACATGAGATCATCATCTTTTTTATATGATCTAGTTTACTAATTATGATTATTATTTATTTCTTGTATGTTTATACATGATTCCTCTATCTTTTACATTATTTATATTTTCCCACAATTTATTTATTGATTACATTGTTGTGTTACTATGACCAGAGGGCATAGTCTCCCTATAGATAGATCCAAGTCCCTCAATTATAGTTGGAAGCCTATGGAATATAGGGATGCATTCTTGAGTCCATGTGGCCCACTAGTTGGGGAACCTCTGAGTGGAACCTAGGTTGGGACGTCACAATTGTTACTGTGGTTAAGGTCAAAATTGTTAACGAAGGGGTTAATAAAAAACATAAGGTCTAAAATGACACCGAAACATATCTATATTTAATTGTATGATAGGTTTTGACCCTAGAATATTTTTATCTAAATTCATTCCCCTTTTTGATAATTTTTATTGAGAATGGATTTATTATCTTTTAATATTTTAAGAAATTCCAAGAATGTCATCTCCCTCCCTTATAAAAGAGAACCCCTCCTTTATCCTCTTTACACCACCTTGAGCCTTATATATCGAAAAAACCTAATAAATTCTCTTATCATCTTCATTAAAAACTATTTCAGGTTATGGTATCCCCAAAATACCAACCCTAGGGTTAGTAAGAGGAGATCCAAAGTAGTTCTTTTAAAGAATAGGTAATCACCTTAATTGATCACTTTATTTTTAATTCTTATTTTATCTCATCTAAATTTATGGTATTTATAATAAAATAATAACTTAATTATTGAAAATATTATATAATGATATTATGATTATTAAACTATCATTATCCACCCTCTTTACTATCAATTAGGAAGTGAAAGTATCACTCTTCCGTACGTACGACTTACCATCTCCATATAATGATAGAATTCATTTTTCATTAACGTATTTTATGGATGGGTGTTATCATAGTTTTAATGTTAATATATGCTATTTTTGAGATAATTATGATTCTATAATGATAATATCATATCTACCTTTCTACCTTCTAATCCCTTGGAAAATGATAATGCTGGTCGTGCGTACGTGTGGACTACCACCTCTAGAAAGCGATGTAATTTTATTTAATTTATGTTTTTCATGAGTGGAAATAAATATGGATTTGATGAATATATATGATTTATATGATATAATAATTATTTTAAAGGTTAATTATTAGTTATCTCTATTTAATTTCATCTTTTAAAAACCAAAAAACAATGTTCATGCATACTTATGGCCTACCGTCTCAATGAACGATGTAATTTTTTTTATATCTAATTTTTTGGATGAATATGATTATATATATATTTAATATATATTATTTATATATAATGATTTACATTATAGATATTTTGTAACCATGATCAAATTAAAACTACTAAAACTTTCAAACCAAAACAAAAATGAAAAAACGAAACAGTTATCACATGGAACAATGATTTTAATAAATAATTGTTAATAAATGAGTGATAAAAGGTTATAAGTAAATCATACATGGTATGATATATATATGTATATTTATAGAATATATGTTTAATAAATATATATTTATTATATATGAGGTTGAAAAACTTAAGAATGAAGTGAGTCATGAGGTAAGGATTTTATATTTAAGTCTCATTACTTATCATGATTATTTATGATTATGTTTTAAATGATGAAAAATTATGATATACCTATCAAAAAAATCATCAAGTTTCTTATAATATGGTTATTTCTTGAGAAAATGTTTTTCCCTTCATTTTTCTTTACTTTAATTACTTAATAAACAAAAATAACTGTTTTAATAAAACTCGACTTTACTTCTCTATTCAGTCGAAAAAAACAATTTATACCATTTAAATGTTTTATAAAAATGTTTTCAAGATTATTTTTAATATAATAATATGATTGTTTAAAGTCATTTCTACCCATGATTTATTTCATTTAAAATATTTTTAAAAGGAATATTCTTTTCATTTTCCAATTTAGGTACTTTTTGATTTTTTTTACAAAAGTGTGAAAGGGATGTTTTATTTTTAACTTATATGGTATGAATAAAATTTCACACCATTATAGAAACTAAATTAATTGAATATTAATTTAAAATTTTCTAATTTTATTTTCAAATAAATATTTCCTTAATATTTTTGAAATTTTTATATTTTAAGTAATAAATTTTAGAGATCAAAAGGTATTTTCTTCAGGATATATTCTAAGTAATTTTGTAAAGAAACTTCTCATTTAAGATAACATCCTTCTAGGTTAATTATGATTTACTAGGGATATTATATAAGGATAACATACTTATTATTTATTTGGATGTTTTATTATTTTTATGACAAGATGTTTATGAAACCGATTTCTTTTATTTTGATTATGCTATGAAGAAATTATGAAATGTTTATGAAACCCATTTATTTTCCATGAGTTAACCTATGCTGAAATATTTATGAAACCCTTTTAATTTTCACAGGTTATGATATGATGAATGTTTTATGATCTTTTGGCACTAATATGTATGATTTTCATTATGTGATTGGTGGGATAGGAATTATATATCCCTCCAATGAAGTGGGTAAAGAAGGATATATCATGAGATAAATAAGACTGGAATGGGGAGTGAACATAGTTTAGTAAGGGAATTTTTCCACTATGATAGTCCTGGGTGTGATCCTTAACTACTATGATGGTTTGTGCAGTTAGCCTAATCCACTATAGTTGTCTTGGTAGTGATCTTTGACTACTAAGGAAATTATTTTATATACTTCTTCCAATGTTATGATCTGATGGATTGTGTTCTTTGATTCCTTTTTTATTCATGTCTTATGAAATTCCAAAATTTATTCCACGATTCAAGGTTATAATCTATGATTTGTAGGATATGGTTTTAAAATTTTATTATTAGGTTCTCATACCCTTATTATCATGTTATGTTTAGGTGATTATTGATATCTCCCTTGTTTAATCTTACTAAGAATCTAATATCACCCTTTCTTATGTTTTATTTCCCCAGGATATGAAGAAAGGTTTTAGGTATGATATATCTAAGAAGGATTATAGTTATGAATAACTAGGTAAAAGATGATGTAGAAATCTTATGAACCAGTTGTTTAGGTATCCAAGTTTCTAAAGATACTAGACCTAGACAACTCTAGAATGGATCTTTATATAATTTAATCAATATTCATTTAATAATATGTGATTCATATTTATGAAAAGTATGGCTCATTATAGTGAATTTAAGGATTGTACCTCTAAAGACAAATTAATTTCCTATGAAGGTGGGGTGTTTTCTACAAGAGTTTTTTATATTCAATTTTAAGGGGGACCATCCATTTCTTTTGTAGGGATAAAAATGTTTAATGTTTTTGAGGATATAAAGTACTATATTTTTGTAAACTGAACCTTTAAAATATATTAAATAGTATTTTTAAGATGAGTTACTAAGACTATATGATATTTATATCATCATAGAGCCTCAATAATGATATATGAAAAATAATAATTTTTTTTAGTTCATGCACATGTTTTGGTGAATTATATTTATTTCTACATGAATGGAACCATATATGGGAAAACCAATGATATAGTTTCATTATGAATAAAGGGTTTCCACTAAGGGTAATATAACCACCTTTCATGTTTTGGGCCTTAGGGAGGCCCGTCTCAAGTGTTCTAGATATTCAAATTAAGTAATATTTAATTAATTAATAGTGAGAACATATAATTCCAATATAAAACTATACTTATGATTTTTATTTTGGGTTAATCACACTTGTTTTTGACATAACATTAGATTAAGAGAGAGAGAGAGAGATAGAGAGAGTATAAAAGCTTATCAATAATGGGAATGGTTCGACTTGAGATCAAAACCAAATTCATGAAAAAATCAATGATCAATTAAAATGATGATAAATAATGGAACTAGGTCATAAATAAAATATTGAAGACATAGTTATTCTTTAGTGAATTGTGGAATCATTATTTCTATGCTTATAAATTATTCATATTTACTTTTATCCATATTTAGTTATTTATCCACATTCTTGATTCTCAATCCCTATACCATGATTTTTTAGGGTAAAATAATTTATTACAATTTTTTTATTGAAATGTATGATAAAATTTGTTGGATAAAAAAAATAAGGGGTTCGACCCCTCTACCCTAATACTTATATTGTGATCCTCCCTTGGTGTGATTAGAAGTCACTGACCTTGAATTATGATGTTTCCCATGATGATAAGATTATTGGACTTTAATTACCCATATAGATTTTCTCACATTGATGTTGGAAGGTTTCTAGAATCAAGGTGTGGTTCCAATCTCTATAGAATTTAGTATCCCCATATCATTTGTGAACTACTCGATGGGGGAATGGATCCTCCACTGTGGTTTCTATGAGTTGATATGGGATTTCTCATAGTTGTGTGATTATAAAGGTAGGGGTTAGTGCTCATATGATCAACACATATCCTTTTCCAATGTGTAGGTTCCCCTATGGGTTTCCATAATAGTAACATGATAACGGTGTGAAATAAGGTACAATAATCCCTCACCTAATTCATGTACCATAGCGAGGAGTGGGTACCTATTATTGCTTCTAGTGGTGATGTGGAAGTTATAAAGGTTACAAGATTAGATATTTAGAGACTTTTGAATCCTTAGGGACCCCTAGGTTTCCTTCAATATGAAATAATATGTGGGCTATTGAATTCAGTATTTGTGGAATTCTTGGCACTCTGAGCATCCCTAGTTGGTCATGAGATTTTACCTTCAATGATTGGAGCTGAGATGATTGGGATTTTCTTGAATCCTTGAGGCTAATAGTAGAAGAGTATATCTATATCATCTCTTTTCTTCCTCTTAGTTAATCTCTCATTGTGGGGGTTTTAAGAAGCTCTGATTGATTTTTATTTTTTGTTTTGGTTTTGTGCAATCCCACTGAGTATGTTATTAATCACCACTATATGGGATTTATTCCCACAAATTTTTTGTTTGTGAAGATAATTCACAATGAATAGATGGCCTTGGAAGACTTGGAACTAGTGTGTATTGTTTGGAGAAAATTCATGGAGACACATGGTGATATATGGTGGACCATAATGGTTTCTGATGATTGCAGTTATAGTTAAAGTTGGAGATTAGTCTAGGAACAAATAATGAAAAGAGTAGATTTCCATAATACTATTTCCATTATAATTAGAGTATTTTCGTATATATAGTTCCTTTGGTATTTGTTCATATGTAATTATATTGATATTTGATGTCTCATGCACGTGTTTTATATAGTTAGGTTATTTTTATATATACCACTTTTGATTTTGGTGTTTTATTCATTAGAGATATGTGTCGGTTGTAGGTTGTTATATGATAAAGCCTCCCATACTCTATGAAATTTATACTCAATGCTAGTCACCACTCCCTGGCCTATTGGAATTGGATTGGAGTGGTGTACTTAACATATTGCCAGACTGGATGGGGCCCTAGTGGGTCATTTCATGCCTAGTATCTTGTAATAAAGACCAACCTTGACTAACTAGAAAATTATAACTTCATGCCACACTAACACCAACTTGAGAATCATTAACAATATACACCACCAATCTCTAGTAAGCACCAACTCCACTAACACCATGTTCACAAAAGTATCCACCAAACTGTATTTCATCTACACCGAAAAATCTTGGGCATAAGGCCCATGTAGGGGTGATTATAATCATATGCATTAGTCAACACCAAAAAAATAAAAGATAGAGACAAAGAAACTTGTTATCTCAATAAGATAGGGAAAAATAGATATTCTTTAAGGTAACAAGTCAACCAAATCTAAAAAAAATTTCAATCTTCACAACTATGCTCCAAAAAATTAATTCACTTATGAAAACCTAAGAAACCCTTAATATTGAAAGAATTAAAACACATTTACTATATAGACATCACAACTTCTATGTCACATCTCTAGTTTTTTAGTTGGGAAAATGTTCCTTGATGATATTTGTAAGTCATTCAAAGGAGTACCAAACCCTATTATGTACCCACACCACATCAAGGATAATTGGGAATCGATCAAGGGAGTACTAAATCCATGAATGGAGGACCCATAACCCACCTCATATGGGATTTTAGTATCCATCTATCATATGGGGTACCCATTCCTCATCAGAGGGACTGCCAACCGTACTTCCTAATCCATACAGCTTTCCCACATTTTTCATTACCTCTATAAAGATATGGAACTTCGTCTTCTTATTAATCCTAAAAGATAATTCCTAATGATGAATATAAATGAAACATAATGTTGGACATGAAACAAAAACATAGAATGGATCTATCACATGTTTGATTATAACACTTAGTCAAGAAGTTATGGAAAACACTATAAACTTCCCAATACAAAATATGTACTCCTTGTCACACAATGTGTGGGACTTGGACACTAGTCAAGAATATACTACCATTATCCAATCCTTGTGGTATCAACCTACATGATGCATCTAGTGGGGTACATGGCATGTAGAACCCATGGACTGGTTGGTTATGTACATATAGAGTTTCTTGAGTTGTGTCACCACTATACACGGTGTGTCTACAAGACCACCTGACATATGAGGCCTAAGATTTGGCATGGTATGTATTCAGGTACAAATAAAGGAATGTGGTTCTAGATAACATGTCATGTGATCAAAATCCACACCCCATGCGAAATTTAAAGCATTATAAAAACCCTATCACCATGGAGAGAAATATGCATGATGTGTGTTTACTAGGATATATCCCATTTATTTAGGCCAACATCCATATTTTATTATCACACCATTTTCATTGATATTTCCTCTTTTCTCACATTATCTATATCCTAATTCATATTATGACATTTATTCCATATATGGTGCCATAGTAAATTTCTAGAATCACCCTTTTGGTGGCCTCTTCCTATATTCACGCATTTCTGACCACTATCTGAGTTCCCCAGATTGTCTTTCTTTCATTTCCATGACAGACCAAACTCACTTTCACCAAACTCTAGATGTCCTCTTGATAGGTTACTCAAATTTAGATCCTATAACCATTTTGAAGGCCAAAAATAAACATATTTTAGAGGAGGTTAATGATGGATTATGAAAACCAATGGAGATAGTCTTAGTGGTTGATGAAGAACCATTATTTATTGTTCACTAAACATCAAACATGTTTTTAAAAAATATTGAGAATAAAATTATTATTCAAAATAATTTTTGGTAAATGCACTAACAACAATTTTCCAAATATCGTCAGGGGAATAATTTTTTTCCAAGAATAAACCATGGATAATTCATCAAATAATAATAATTTGTATAAAATACTAGAATCGTAATATGAAGAATGTAGTACAAGAAAGCAAACACATAGATATTTAAATTGTTTAAATTAATTATAATTTCATTGTATAATTAATCATAAAAATAAAGAACAAATGTTCTTTAATTTTATAAGGAAAAAATTTATCATTCCATGCAAAATGAATATAAGCCATGTTTAAAACATTACTCATTTTTTGTCTCAAATATAAATATTCCTTAACTTGCATAATATTAATTCAATAAAGGGTTCTTAAGGAGATTAATTATAGAATATAGCATTATAGAACATGAAGTACAAGATATAAATAACAAAAATTCTTACTTCACATTGAAATATAGAAAAGATTTGGGATTTTATCTAAATATGTACACATCAATAAAGATTCCTCAAAGAATCATATTTATAACGAAAAAAAACATGAGATATCCTCTAAGGGTATAGATTTATTTGTGAGGACTATGTTTCAGAAAATTTACTCTTTAATAATGAAACCAAAGTGTCTTATACCACTTTTAAGGTTCAAAAGATGGAGTTCAGAATAACCCCTATAAAACCTCAAATGGGAAACAATTCCATCTGGAAGGTTTGAATTAATCAAAAATTATATAGACATAGTACCTAAAACTTGAAATAATTCACACCATAATCACCACACTGGTAGTCCATTATCTTATTTTGGTTACTTCATGTGTTCAATAAGATTTTATTCTAAACTAATGAATATGATATAAAAATAAGATGATATAGAAATAGATCAATAACAAAACAATAATTGAATAGTTAATAACTTAATACTACTCTATGGGTGGACACTATAACTCTATACACCAAGGTGATAAAAATTAGAGATAACATAGGATATAAGGGACTTAATTTCTAATACCCAACCCAGATCGTGTTACAAAGGAATCATTTTAGAAACCTACCCAAAAAACTAAATAATATTGAGAAATTATCCCATAAATCCTTCAATACATAAGAATATCTATTGGGGAAGTACTTCAATGGGAACAAATACCAGTTTATTCTTCGGCTGTACCAGCATCAGGAATCATTTCCTTCATCTCTTTTATTAATCTCAGAAGATAAGTTGCTGACACTTTTTATTTTCAAAGGGGCTTCATAGTGTCCAACTATTACTTCTAGTTGCACCAATTTTCTATATTATCAAACATACCTCCATCTAATCTAGGAAACTAGCATAGTGCTACCACCTCAACAGATCCATAAAGTGACCATTTCAACATTACTTTTCCTACACCACTACATGCTTCTATAACATGTACTCTAGCTTCCAAATTTGTTATAACATTTAGATTCATTATCCATTATATATTAATCTTAATTCTCCACTTTATATTAACTCATGTATGAATTTTTAAATATTACATTGAATTATTACTCCATTGAAATAAGTTTCCATGCTGGCACCAAAACTTCCTCTAGAGACCAATTTCTTATCTAAAACATCCTCTAGTGTCACTTCCTTTGGAATTGGTTTCCACTGATTCATCTTATACTTTACAATTTTGACTTTTCATTTGATGGGTGAACTGATTCCATATAGTTCTATAATTTTACTTCCATAATTTTGGTCATAAAAATTATAACCCTTAACCAAATAAAATCATACACCAAAAACTACAATCTTGAAAATTATAATTGTTTTCATAGGCTAAGCCGGTGGTCTCCCTCTTAAGGGCCATTATAAAAGATTCCACAATGTCTTTAATTAAATGTTTTGAACAGCATATTATTTTCTCTCTTTCTCCATTATGTTTCTGTAGTCCCCTACCATAAATCCAACCATCCAAGACCTGTCAAGACAAATCAAACCCCAAAATTTCTAAACTGTGATGTTCTATTTGTATTAAAAAACCTTATGAATACATACACGAAGTCTCCTATAAATAAAATAGTCTCAAGAAACCTTAAAATTTGTTAAAGACTCATTAAATACAAATTCCATGCACTATGTCTATAAAACTTCTCCTTTAGGAACCCACATTCCAGAAAATATTCCACAAAGTTTCCATAATCCAATATCTTCTAGTACATCTAACTTCAAATATACCAAAATAATTTACCTTTATCTTAAATGGAATATGGAAATTATAGTATCATCAGGATAATATAATACCACTAAAAATATTACAACACTTATTAAATAATCATTTCATAGTGAAACCAAGGAAATCATTGTTCCTTTTCTCCCACCACATCTTAAATTGGTTCATATCCATCCAAGTATCGAACTTCTATCACAAAGGACATTACAAAACATGTATAACCTTCCATAATTCACTTACAAAGAGTCAAAATCATATTATTCATCACCATTATATATAAAATAAACACAAAAAGGAATTTGGGAAGTATTTCCTTATGGTATAAATGTGTTCTTGGTTAACCTCTTATGAAGACTTTGCAGTGGAGAGAACAGTAAAACCATATGTTTTGGACTAGAGTATCAAAATAATATCCTACCCAAATGAAATAAAATAACCTTGATCCATATGATAAGATTTATGTTTAAATAGACCCCAAATTTCTTACATCACAATTTCTATGACATCTACTTACTCCAAGTATCTATAGGACTTTATACTTAATAAAACATAATATATCCTCTATATTATTTGTAACTTCTCATTCAAAGTCTAAACATCCACTTTATAACACCAATATCATGGGTTCTAGGTTTGGTATCCTCAAACCATAAGTCATACCAACCAAAAGAACTTCTAAATCTCCCAATACTTCCAAAATCTCCATAAGAAGTCCTTTTCCAGCCTTCTTTCTGCTATGGTTCTTCATTCGATGAAGATTTCAACACATCATATTGTCTGCTCAAGTACCAACACCACACCATATTTCATCATCGATAAATGTGAAATGGTAGAATGAAATTATTTTTTAATGAACTAGTCAACTTCCAATTCTCGTGGTGCCTCTATATTCTAATAATTTCACCTTTATCTACTTCTAAAGATGAAACTCACACATTTCTATAGTCCATTAATTCAAAATCCAACATTCCTTACCACCAGTATTTTCATTCCCTTATTCTCCATGTTTCTAAGGCACCCAATACATATTTCCCTAATTCAGATCGCCCGTCTAACATACATTGCACCTACTAAAATTATGGCCAGATGCAATGTTGTATCACACTTTTCCCACACAATGGCCCCCCTTTCATGGATTTCCTTAAGGCATCTATGAACTTCAGCAAAAAAACTATACTACAAATGATTAATGGAAGCACATATAACATGCACATGTTTTATAATCATTCTAAAATTCTAGAGTAATATAACTCAAATAGGATAGTGAAAATCCATAATAAAAAAAATACATACCTTCTATTGTGGGATTCATATACCTTACAAGAATACATCTTCCAAAACTAGAAGTATTGATCTAAAAAATAATTCTTCCTCATGTCCCCTAAAATTACAAATACAAAAAAGGCTTCAACTGAATTAATATTGAATCATTGTTCTATTTTAAAACTCATATTTAATGTCATGAAATGTTACCATCAAATTTATAGGTCAAGCCACCAGTTTTTGACCAACACCTTATGAAAAATTCTAGTTATTTCCTTTCATGGAATTTAATTGATCTGCGAACTTCACTTTTGACTAACTCAAATAAATGGGACATTAATATTCTCTAGTATTAACATGACTAGTATTCTCCAATATTCTAAACCTCTCACCATTGAACATTAATTTGGTCATTAGCCACTTTCAATGTCATCCTATAGTGTCAATGACCACCTAATAAATCTAAAAAGTATAGAGGGACTAGGAATTTCTTATGGAAGTCTTTAGGAATATCTAACTAGTATCCAAACACCATTTTAATAAAATAACATGCATCCATACACTATATTAGGATGAATTTCAATATTTTAATGAAAACACATTGTACCACCACTATCTCACCCATGGTATTATTTTGAGACCTAGTAAACCAATCAATTGATGTAACTGAAAATGTTTTAACTATGATCAACACCAATTGACTATGGTTCTTCCAAAAACTCGATGAACCACTCATTAGTGTTGTACAACCATGATCTAACACTAATTTTTATAGGATTAGTAAAAGTAAAAAGCCCAGATCTGATACCACTTGTTAGGGAAAATTACCTCTTTGCATTCAAATTCCAAGTGTACCATACCACTGATAGAGTTTGATACCAACAATTCAGAATGAACCCATCCAGAAAAATCAATGTGGAACAAATCTATATGGAATTTTCAAAATCATCAACACCTTAATTGATTATGTGTCCTAAAAACGGATGAATTTTTACCTATAATAACTACACCAGTCAACCCTTCTATGATTCTAGTCACCCCTGATATTTTTTAGGATCTTCCTCTAAGCTAATAAATATGACTGAAGAAAGGACATGCAATAGAAACAAAATATGAAGAACACATGAAATACATGGTTAAGAATATAATATTACTCCATGGGTGAAAACTATAACTTTATACATTAAGGATTGGAAAACAAGATTAAAACAATATTATTGGGGAAATATCTTCTATATCCCAACATATACCAAGTTATAAGGGGATCCTTCTAAAACCAAACCCAAAAACATAAGAAACTATCTTTAAAATTGTAAAAAATAGAACTTCTCAGGCTATGATCTTGTTATTTTGACCCCATGGGTCTCTTATAATACATTGGTTTTCTTCTTATCAGAAAAATACTAATAAACACTAAGGTCACTTATTAGACTGACAATTATCCTCACAGTCTAACAAAGTTTCTTTTAGTGTGATTTTTCCACACTCACGTATAGCCCAAGAAACTTTCTAGGAGGTCACCCATACTGTCACCACTCTGACCAAAGAATACTTAGCTATTGAGTTATCACTAGGTAGGCTCCCAAAAATAAAATTTCACCTTATTGAAATGGATAATACCATTTTGTCTATTAAGTATCACTTTTCTAGGGGTGTTACACTCTACCACTTTAAAGCATAACACCCTTATTGTGAACCCCACACCACAATACTTGGAAGTGTCCAAACACTTTAAGATAGGTATTGTATCTAATACCATTTTTCATGAACAAACCTACCTTTCCCATAAATCAGGCCATATGACCCCATTGGTCCCCTATATAAAATTGATTTCCATCCCAACATTCCATATAATATTAATCACAAGTGTAAATTATCAGACTTACAATTTACCCAAATTCCAATACATTTTCTATTAGTGTGATATTTCTTCACTCATACACACCCTATGAAACATCCAACGAGGTTGCCCATCATTTCATGGATCTAGGATAAACACACTTAACTATAGAGTTCTTACCATGTAGGATCTTGAAAATAAATATTTAGTTTGTCAACATGGGTAGTACCATTAATAATTTCTAGTTCTTACTTTGATAATGGTATTGAACAAATATTTTATGATTTATTTCTAGCTAGTGTTCTTCTATTGGAGAATTATATTAATGGTAACAAATTTTACTTAATTCTATGACTTCACTAGCCTCAAACATCACAACCTTCAACTCTTTGGTTCAACATAATGAACAATTAATCAAAACCTCTGTTAATATGGGTACTATGAAGAATCCAGCCGAACCTTCCATTTTCACTACCTTATGATCTCTATGGACGTCACTCCCATTAATATAGGAGACCAAATATAAATCATTACCTTAATTGATCCATATGGTTAATAGTTATCCATCTATTTTTTATACTTCAGTGTAAGCTTCCAGAACACATCCTCTAACTTCCACACTTATGGTAGTATCTAGATTAATCCTATAATCCAGATTAATAATTATTTTACACTTGAAATTAATATCAAAAATTTCCTATTTAATATTACATATCATTATCTATCACTAGAAATTAGTTGATCTCCATGACCTTAATATATGCATCGAGTGTATAGTGCAAGCTCTAGATTGTCCATTTATTTCCACACATCACATGAAGGCTTCTGAAACACATCTTATAACTTACACACTTGTTCCAATTTTTATAATGATACTTGTATCTAGATCAATATTATATTTTCAATTTATATTAATCTCACACAGTACATGTTTAATCATATGTAGGCCTTTCTATCACCAAAATCAGTTTCCATGAAAAATCCACCACTTCATCTAAGATCCTATGCCACTTCTAGGACTTCCTATTTCATAATTTCCTCTAGAAGTTGTCATTGTTTCTGCCATTGATTTTTATTCCACTCTAACTTCTATAATTTCTATGTGTTGATTGACCTACTCCCATATGGTTCCATATGTTTACATCCCAAATTCACATTTTGGAAATTACAACACTTAACCAAAACACGTTTTTGACACCAAAATATATTATGAAAAACTTTTGGAAATTAAATACCATAATATTAGTAATAAAAATGAAAGTTCAATAGATTTTCTTTTTAAATAAACAATAGTCAATCCTTAGTATTATATTTTGAATCCTAGTCATGGAAAAGTTACCTATCTTAGGTAAAAAACCCATCCTAGACATAAGTACATTGTTAAAATTTTCATTAGAGGCTATATTTGAGTGATATTAATAGTTCATATTTTCATGGATAAATAAAATATATTTAATATATTATATTCTTTTCAAACACTAATATCAATTTTAAAGATGATACCTCTTTAAAACCACCTTTACAAATATTATTAAAAATATTCAAGGGGAATTATTACAAAAATATGGGTCACTAAATTCTCCCTGCCTTCAAGTTTTTCATCCCAAAAAGTATAACTTACTCAAAAAGGTGAGGGTATTGAGAAAATATTTTGTTTTAATACTTCCATGTTATCTAGTAAAGATCCTTTTACAACCAAGAAATGTGAACCAATATAATTGAGTAATCATAGAGGATCTTCTCATACCAACCATCAATATCCACCAGGTACTCAATAAAGTAGGTATTTTCCTCGATGTCCATATTATATGAATAAATAATATATGATGTATTGTGAACATACTCCTCAACTAAGATGTGTAGAAGAAAATTTTCACACATTCAATTTATAGGGGTAACACCAGGATATAAGAAACCTCATATATATAGAATCTAAAATTGATTAGTGAAACTTGGGGATAACTTACATCCCTAACCAAACCTCTTAAAACCATTCAATGGTGAAACCTTCAGGAAAACATGGTTTCCCTCCTTCAATTTTAAGGGTATCTATATTTTATCCTCGTTATAATTCTAATAGCCCTAGGATATCAACATACACTCTTGGATCAATTGTATATTATTTCTCATGAACCACTTGATAATGATCTCCATAAGTGATGAATTTCAAATTTCTATCCAATAAAGGGGTGAATTGCATGGTATCCCATACAGGGCCCCAAATGGTTTCATACTGATGGTAGATTAGTAGCTATTATTTTATGAAAACTATACTTAAGGTAGGTAATCAACCCAATTATTTCTGAAATATAGTACTCAAGCCACAATATATCCTCTAGAACCTAAATTGCTTTCCTAGCCCAACCATTTTTCCGAGGGTGGAATGTTGTACTTAATTGAAGTCAGATCCTAAAATCATCCTCAAAATCTTTTATAACTAGGATGTGAAATGAAAATATTGGTAAGATATGATCGTCAATGGGAACCTATATAAATATATAATAACATCTATATATAGTATTCTAAAACTCTTCACTAAACTCTACTCCCAAATTTAAATAAATTAGTTTGACTTGGTTATTTGAAAAACAATCGCCTAGGAAACATCACTTCCCTTAACAGAAAGTGGATGTACAATCATGAAATCCATTGATATATTGTCCCACTTACACTATGTAACCTCAAGAGTTTGGCTAAAATAATTACCAACATGGTGACCATCCTTTACCTGTTGATAAGTGAAGCACATTTAAATAAACTTAGTAGAACTATGATTTACGCTTGGCCACCAAAAATGATTCTTGAGATCCTAGTACATATTCATCATGCCAATATTTAATTCCAATAGAAAAGTGTGATACTCCCTTAACAACTATGCAAAAATCAAAATTATAACTATAGTTTAACCATGAAAGATGATGACATGCTACCCACCTTTAAATAATCTACCTAGTTCATTATTAGAAGATATTTAGTCATATAGGTATACAAAATTGATTTCTACCATCTAGTCCTTTTTCACTAGATAATGAAGTGTAGGGGACACCACCATAGATTTAAGGTAAGTAACATCCACCTTTTCAACCAAATAAAACCACAACAAAGATAACTAATCAGATTCCTCCTTCATCATCTGAGCATGATATTTCCAATTAAGGGCATCAAATATAACATTTCCCTTTCTTTGAGTATATAGTATCTTGAAGTATTAGTTATTTAGGAACTCCAACCAAAACCATTATCTCAATTTTGGAATATTTTGAGATAAGGTGTACCAAAAGATTATATAATCTATGAATATCATTAACCAATTTCTGAGAATATTCTATCTTCACATCTTTAAAAAAACACTACAACATTAATCTCCAAGTCACAGGTTGCATATTTTATTATTATTTTGTCTTAGGTATTTAGACCCATAAAATATCATGGTTTTTATATATATTAACACACAACCAATCCTAGATCTTGATACATATCATAAAACCACATACTCTGGTCCCTCCTCTGAAAATCATAAAATTATAGCATTGTTCATCCTCTACATGAGTTCCTAAAAATCGAACTAAAAATAGACAAACAAGATAAAATGATTACCTTTTTGGTTAAGGGTCATCATAGGGGTTGCAATATGAGATAAGTTCACCATATATATTTTTTAATATCATGATATACTAATTAAACTATATATTTCAAACACTATATTTGGAGGCTCCCAATACATCATGTCATTAACCTTCACAAGATTAATTATAAATCTACTCTCTGAAATGAAATACTCTAGAAAATGGACTTCCAAAATATAGAATTTCATGTTGAGATCTTTCCAGATAGATGATTCTCATGGAGAAAGTCTATAAAAATCCTTAAATACTGAAGATAATCTTCCTATATTTTTAAATTAATTATGATTTAATTGATAATAACCAAAATAAACCAGTCTATATAGGGCTCAAAGACCTAGTTTATGAGTCCCATGAATACTATAGGGGAATTTTTCATGATTAATGATATCACTAAAATACAATAGTGACTGTAAAAACATTTAGATGCTATATCTTGGATATTATCTTAAAAACATGAAGAAGTTAATATAAGAACCTCATATCAATGTTTAAAACTCACTTTGATCCTTTCAGCTGGATGATGAGATCATTGATCCATTGAAGAGGGTATTTGTTCTTGGTTGTCACTTGATTCTACAAATACTCAAACTATCATCATTCATATTGAATAAGAGAACATGATATTCCTTGGGAGACATAATGGGTTGAATAAATAATTTCTATATAAGATCCTCCAGCTACAATTTTATCTCCTTGAGCTTAGTATACACCATCCAATAAGTTTTTGATGAAATCAATAGTGTCCTGGATTGAAATTTGATACTACAATAAACCTATTGATGTGGGGATAACCTTAGTAATTCATTTGGGAAAAAATCCATATACTTCACTACTATATGAGACCTATCCTTCACACCAACCATGTTTCACAAAATATGGATCATCAATTGATCAGAAATAAACTCTAATCTAATGATGGAAAACCCTATTCATATTTCATAAGGGCCCCATTAACAAGTAAATTTGAATATAGACCTATCAGATCAATGTCATATTATCCTAAAACTATACAAATCTACCCAATAATGGGTTGAAAACTACCCGTCTATGACAAATATAATATCACATGGCCTCATCTCTACCATGATAAGATATCAGTAAAATTTAGCTTTATCAAGGGTAGGCTCACACTAATGAAATATGAGAGTGAGATGTTGATATCCAAAAGTGTATTTCTATATCCAAAGGGTTTGGGCTAAGATTTCTATTAGAATATCAAACTATCAAATAAAATATTTCATATGAAAAGAATGGATCACCAAAATTTTCATTAGTATAAGTTCCTAAGTAGAGAAGACACAAATTATACCTTAAAAAATGTTGGGAATATCCTAATAAAACCCCCATAACTTTCATCTAACCTCTTACCTATCCTACAAAATTTAATACTTGACATGGTGTTCCTAATAATTATTGTGGTGGCGATGGTAGTGGATCAAAATTTCATCCCCCTAGTTTGTCATCCACCACCAGCTCCTTTACCATAACCACGTCTAAGAGGGACAAACTATAAACCTTTAAGAGGCACATTATTTCTTTGATTTATCTATCATGGAGGTATATCAACGATTTCAACCTGGTTATCCTACACTACTCACCTAATGGGACCAACATGCATCTGGTGTCCCTTATTGGTATAAGAAAAACAGGTTCTCCCTATAGGTTGGATATTACCTGAGACCCCGCGACTATAGTCCCTTAAGAATGGGTCTGTGAATGTATACTACTGAAATGAAGATATCAAAATAACTACTACCGAATTTCTGCAACAAACATCTATGCTATGGGAAACCAGAATCTACTCAAACATTGGGTTGTGACTCTATAATGACCCTACATTTTCTTACATGACTGTTACATAATTTTAAAGATAACTAACATAATAGTGTTAAAAATATATAATCAATTAGTTTATTGTACCTAGAAAATTAGACTTATATATAACTTTTACAAAATAAAACATCAAAATTATTTAATTACTTCTTCTCTAGATTCTTACTAGACTTCGTATTCTCCTTAGTATAGGTTATCATGTGAGGATATACATCAATGAATGGGGTGAGATAAATGCCTAGTAAGATGATGAATAAGGACATGAATAAAAAACATGGGTGAGAATAATAATAATAATCATTACATTATTATAGAATCATCATAATAATCATGAGAGGAAACATTGCATAAAGGCATGGAATTTAGCAACACATAAAAATCAAACATCATGTCTTAGTGGTAAACTACAACACATAGTTGTGAAAACATTTTTCATCATGTTCATGAATATTAAACTTTTTCTCATGAGATACATCACATTAACCACTTAATTGGAGAACTATATAATTTTGGGTGCATCCATCACATTATATCATTTCCATTTTCTAAATAATTCCAGGCTCACCCATAACATCATAACATTTATATTATCATGCATTCCACATATAACATATATCAATCTTGGACATAAATTAACCCATGGAAATGAATGGGTTTAATTTCATAAAACATACATTCATGAATTAACTTTGGGTTTCCTAAAATAAATATGGAATAATATACTAGATAAAAAAGAAACATAAATCATTATTAAAAAATAAACGATCCCATAAGGAGTAAAAGATATATTTTTAGAAGGAAGGGTTATTTTGAAAAAAATCTTTACATCTTCCAAAAAATGAGATTAGAATAATCTAAAAAATAGAAAATAAAAGGTAAGTATTAAGAGATTTTATTTAAGGTACATTAAAGGCTAACCATACTGAAAATGGAGTTAAAGAGGGAAAACCCAAAGAACTGGAGTTGGGTTTGAGAATTCCTCTTACCTTTTGTATAAATTCCTTATTCAATTTAATATCCCAGACAATAAAATAAAATTAATTAATAAATAAATAGATAACCTATTATAGACGTATTTTATTTATTATAATTTTATTAAGTTTATTTATGGACATTTTTGATTAGTTATAATGTTCAATTTCATCGTCCGAGAGTATTAATTTTCTTGGTTTTCATGATCGGTTCACTTGTATACATGTATAGAAGTTCATATAAAACGAGGATAATATTATTGAATTTAGATTATATGTTATAAATTATTTAAAAAATATATTAAATGATCTTATATGTAATTTTTTATATGTTATAAGTATGAATAATTAGATAAATCATTAATTATAATCATTTAGATTAATTTGGCGGTTTTTCGATCAGCACGAACTAGTTTCGTTTTGTTATTTAATATTATGTATATATGATAGTTCTAGAAATTAAAAAGGGTTATAAAATAAATTTTAAAATATATTTCAAAAATTATAATGTATTTATTACCATCCTTGAAGGCATTATAGAAAATTGAAAGTGCATCATCCACGATGGCGGTAAATTGACACATGACGGATAATGTTTTAATTTTAGAATAAAAGGGGGGACGGAAGAGATTTAAAAGATGAATAATTCCATTAACATAATAAAATTATTGTATATAAAAGATAATGGAGTTATAATTCCACTTTGATAAGTGGAGGTTAGGATATAATAATAAAATAAATTAAATTGAAAAGAAATTAAGAGAAAAAGAAAGAGGATTTTACCTCTTGAATTTTTCCTCCTTGAGAACCTCCTTAGGGAAAAGGGTTTAGTATTCTGGTGAGACCAAGCTCTCCGACATATGGGGGAGGGGATTTGTAATATTATTGGGTAGATATTTAAAAATATTTAAGTATTGGAAAGTGTGAGAATAATTGGTGGCATGGGTATTTATAGGGGAGGAGAGGGGTGTTTTCTCATTATTTTATTCTTTAGTTTATAATTTTTGATCAGGAATATGAATAGTTTGAGATTTGTAACTAAATATAATAAAATAATAAAATTTAGTTCTTGATCATGGTGCTAATATCAATGATGACTCAAATAATAGTGTACTTAACTTATAATGTATATATATCGTAAATTACCATAATTCAGTATTCACCGAAAATTCATGTATTTAAGAAAAATCATAAAAATTCACCCTAAAAATTATTCAATGTGTAGAATTAAAAAATGAACTCCATTTTATGAAAATAATATTATAAATATGAGAAATTTAATTTTCAATTAAAATCCTCATTTACTTGGAAAATACTGATTTTAAAATTATAACTGATTTTATAACAATTTGAAAAATTAATTAATGGCTCATAAAATTATATTATAATCAGAAGAAAATATTGTAAATTTATGAATCTATTTAATTAAAAATAGATTTTATTTTAAATAATTATATTAATTATAAAATTATAAATAAATATTTATGTTTTACAAAAATACCATCACTTAATTAATAATTTTTAAAATATCTATTTACTTATACAATGATATAATTATATCATATTATAATTTATAGGATTTATAAGTTTTATTTATACTTTCATAGATGAGGTTACAATTCTATTGGCTGAATTTCTATTCCTAAGGGTCACATTACTATTCCAAAGGTCAAGTAATTATTCCATTCGTATATGTTCCTTAACTTCTAGAAATACCATTTATTCCATTAATTATTAAAAATTGGGTACAACTGCGAAAGCAGCACACGACGCAAGGAATAAAATTACAGTAAATTGCATGCCTAGGGACTTGACCCCATAACCTGCCCCTCACCCCCCCAAATCCTTACCACCCCACCACCAACGGTGGGGAAATTCTATTAATTATTCATTTATAAAGATTTTATTATGTTCTATAAATATTTTTATTTGATTTATACTATATGGAAAAATTATAAGAATGGAGTTTCCAATGATAAAATTATGGGTTGTTACATTCTTCCCCCTTATAAAATTTCTCCCTCAAAATCTTGTTTTACACACTATTGTGAAAACTAGTGAGGGTACTTCTCCTTCATCACTTCCTCTCGTTCCCATGTTGCCTCTTCATACTTATGGTTTTTCTATAGTACTTTGAATAGATGAGTAGTCTTGTTGTGTATAACTTTATCTCTACGGTCCAATATCTTCACTGGATATTCCATATAAGAGAGATCATTTTCCAACTATACCACTTTGGATTCATTATATGTGAGGGATTTTTTATGTAATTCATCAAGAGGGATACATATAATACATCGTGTACTTGAGATATGGTAGGTGGAAGTGCCAATCAATAGGCCACAACTCCAACTCGATCAAGAATCTCAAAGATTCTGACGTACCTAGGACTTAGCTTTCCCTTCTCCCAAAATCTCATGATCATATTCCATGGAGATATGTGGAGGAATACAAAGTCTTTGACGTCAAACTCTAGGTGCTATTGATGATTGTCTTCATAGCTCTTATGTTTACTTTAGGCTTCCTTTATGTGCTGCTGAATAGTTTTCACCTTTCCACAAATTCTTCTACCATTTCAAGTCCTAGAAGCTTTCGTTCACCAACTTCATCCGAGAATGCCTGTGTTCTTCATATTTTACCATAAAGGGATTCATATGAATCCATTTTAAATCTCGAGTGGAAAATGTTGTTATAAGAGAACTCCCTAGAGGTAGATGTTGGTCTCATACTCCTTTGAATTCTATGGAAAATGATCTCAACATGTCTTCCAATTTCAAAATTGTTCTCTCATATTGACCATCATTTTGTGGATTGTAAGCCACACTGAAGTTCATATCAGTGTTTATAGTATATTGGAGACTTTTGAAAAACATCAAGGTGAATCTCATATATCGATAAGATACAATTGACAGTGGAAATCCATGAAGCCTTACCACTTCTCTAATATATACTCATAAACTTTTTCCTAGTATTAATCCCTCTCAAAGTCATATTAAGTGAGATACCTTTGTAAGACATTCCACAACAACCCATATAGCATTTTTTCTTCTGTATGTCTTCAGAAGTCTAGTGACAAAGTCCATGGTGATGTTTTCCCATTTCCATGTTAGTATGGGTAATGGTTGCATCATCTAATTTGAATTTTGTCTTTCAAAATTCCCTTAATAACATACGAGGCCCTTTGGTAAATATTCTACGATATACTTCTTTATATTGTCCCACCAATGGTTCTATAAGAGATCTCAATACATCTTTGTGCATCCTAGGTGAATAGAGAATGTGGGGCTATGCACGTTATTCAAAATCTACTACTTTCTCTATGGATTGGATGGTACACATAGTTGTGACCCAAATCTTACAATTCCTTCCTCTTAAATTCTAAACTCTATGTATTTATCCTTTCTCATAGCTTCCACCTTCTTTTGAATTCCCTCATTATTTATTTGAGAATCCTTTATTTTCTCCATGATGGATAGTTGAGCTACCATTTGAGAATGGATTGATAATGTTCCTTACTTAATTATTCCCATGTCCATCCTTTGAATATCTAATAATATTGGATCCTTTTTAATTATAATTATTGATAATGTTGCAGGATCCTTTCTAATTAGAGAATCCACCACTTTATTCTCTTTACCAGGATGGTATTGGATTGGGAAGTCTTAAACCTTGATGAGATCAAACCATATTCAATGGTGCATATTAAGATCCTTATTTATGAATATATATTTTAGGCTCTTATGATTAGTATATATTTCACACTTCTTCCCATAGAGATAATGCCTCCAAATTTTCAATACAAATATCACATCTACTAACTCAAGATCATGCATAAGATGGTTTTGATCATGTATTTTCAACTACCTTGAATAATTGGCTATCACTCTATTATTTTTCATCAGTACACAACCTAATCCCTTCTTTGAATCAGCACTGTATACCACAAATAGTTCCCCACTTTTCAAAAGTGTGAGTACCAATGTAGTGATAAGCCTCGTTTTTAACTCTTTGAAGAAGTCTTCAAATTCATTGGTCTAGAAAAACATTTCTCCCTTCCAATTTAGCTTGGTTAGTGGGTTTTAAAATCACGACAAGTTCTTCAAAAATCAGTGCTTCCCATCTAGACCAAGGAAACTACAGATATTCATTACATATGTCACCCCGGGCCACTCTTCGATTGCCTTTTTCTTAGAAGGCTCCATATATATTCCTTTACTGGTGATAAAATTCCCCAATAATGATACATATTCCAACCAGAACTCACATTTACTATAATTTTCATAAAGTTTCTCCCTTCGCAAAATCATTAGCACAGTATTTAATGATCCTCATGTTCTTTATTTATCTTGGAGTATATCAAAATATCATCAATAAAGACTACCAAAAAATTTTCAAGGTAATATCTAAAGACTCTATTCATTAATTACATGAGTATTGATGGAGAATTAGTGAGTATGAAAGGCATCAATATGAACTCATAGTGTCTGTACCCCATTCAAATGGATGTTTTGGAAATATCTTACTTTATCAACTTTAATTGGTGATACCCTGAACAAAGGTCCACATTAGAGAAATACTTGGCACCACGAAGCTGATCATAAAATTAATCAATCTATGGAAGGGGATACTTGTTCTTTATGATGATTTTTTTGATCTCATGATAATCAAGGAAGAGGCTCATTGATCCATCATTCTTCTTGATGAAGAGGATTGGTTCACCCCATGGTGAACCACTCAGGCATATAAAACTCTTTTCATGATTCTCTTGTAACTTATTATTCAGTTCCTTCAACTCAATGGTGGCCATTATATATGGTGTGTTTGATATAGATAGAGACACAAGAATAAGTTCAATTTATAACTCATCCTCTCAGTCAGTAGGAAGACTATAAAATTTAGGTAACACATCGTTGTAGTACCTCATGATGGGAATAACCTCGAGCATGATTCTATCCTTTGTCTTAATCATTTGAGCAACATTTACTTTCCCAAAAGGCAATAATATCCACACTTGAGATGATAATTTTGAAGTAGATTCATCTTCCTCCTTACACTTGTATAGAATTGGAGGATGCTTTGGGATGTGAAGAGTGATCTCCATTTTCTAAAATTTTATGTTGGATTTGAATAAAGATAGCCAATCCATACCCAAAATAGCATCAACCTACACCAAATGAAGTAATAAAAGATTTTCTAGGAGGTTAATTCCACAAACATTAACCAAGGAGGAGTTTTATACTTTGGATGTAATACTTTCCCCATTTTTCCTCACAGATAACTCAACCTCTATATTTTTAGGTGGTGTTTGAATATTTCTACTAAAATTTCTAGATATGAAATAATACATAGAAGCATAATCAAATAGAATGTTTTCTATTATTGAATTAATAACCAGCACACTTGTCATCACATCATTGTCAGGATCCACCTCAGCAGTAGTGATGGTATAAAATTTCACTTTATCGTTTGGATTTAGTGGCTGTTGATGTTGATTACCCTCAAGAACTTGAGGTTTAGTGCACTATCTTGTATAGTTCCCTTTCTCCATACAATTGAAGCATTGAACCATAGGTGGTTCACTTCTTTCCTCAAACACATTTTTCTGCTTCCTCATGTATTTTCGACATTGATGAGATTGGTGGCCTTCTTTACCACACTCATAGAATTTACCCATCCCTTTGAGATAGTTCCCATGACGCCTCTTCCAACATTTTTGACATGTGAGTGGTTGATATTTCTTTCCACCTTTCTCATTAGATCCCCCCAACTTGAAACTCCATCTTTTGTTTATTATCACCATAGCCATGGGACCATTCTCCAAACTCCATCTCCACTTTGATATCACATCAAACAACTTCTTTATAACTATGAAATTCATGAATTTCTAGATCCTTTCAAAGCGTGGTTTTAAACCACTAAAGAATCTATCAATTTTTCTATCACCGTTGATAAAAAAACCTAAATCATAACTTGAAAGACTTGTGAAATTTGATTATCAATCCATGAAAAATTCACCCTCATTTTTCTTCAACTCTATAAATTATATCTATGTCATTGTATAAATATTTCCAGGGAAATACTTGTTAAGAGACATTATCTTAAAGTATTCTCACTCCATCTCTTAAATTTCATCTTCCGACTTGGTGTTCTTAATCCACGCCAAACATTGGTTGGAATCTCCATCTAGGTGATAAATGCCCAAAGTCACATTCTCCATATCATAACATCAAAGTACAAAAATGATATTCACTATTGATTTTAACCACTATTCTGTGTCTAGTGGTTCATAAGATTAACTAAACATCGCTAGTCATTGTCACATAAAAGACTCGATCTCTAGTTTCTCCCTCTTAGGTGAAGGAAGTTGTTCCAAATTATGCACGTCATTATTTATATCCTGAGAAAGTTGGGTAAAAATTATCTTTAAATTTTGAAATGCATCTCTTAAGTCATTGGGGATGTCGTTCGGGTAATCACGGTATTGTCCCTCGTACGGGTTGTTGGTGATGTCTTCTTGAGCCCTTGAGCATTCTGGCAATGCTATGACCATAGGTATGTCTACTATTCTCCTAGTTGGATATGGATTAGAGGTAACCAAAAGGTTTTGGGAGGTTATTTTTAGTGGAATTTGGCCAACGAGCCCGTACCCGAGTGGTAAGGGCTCCTGCTTGGCATCCAAGAGACCTGGGTTCAAAACCGGGTGGAGGAAAATTTCCGGGGTATTGTAGCAGTACTATAATAGTTACTGTTTGGTACTGTAGCAACCAGAACTATTCACCTGATTTGGGACTTTGATCCACCGGTTTGGGCCTACGGGTCTCCAGAGTCTTCGGGTCATCAAAGGCCTTAGGGCCAGAGGGCCTTCAGGTCATGTAGACCATGGAGTTACCCAGTTCACACAGAACTGGCCCTAGAAGAGGATCAGAACAATAGGAGTAGCAACTACTAGATGCAGAGCTAACCAGATTGGAAGAATGAGAGGGTATGGCAGCTGCCATCGGGACCAGGCACCGTGTAGCTTTGTACGGGGTAATGTTATCCTATCAACAATGCAAGTTAGGGAGCTAGGTGATCAATGACGCAGAAAGCTAGGGAGGGGCAGTTCAAGTGGGCTGGGCCTATGATTTATGTATTGGGCATGGTATGCCTCTAGGCCTTCGGGTCATGTATTGCGGGTTTTTCGGGCCTTGTGCCTTGGGCCTATGGGTCATGTACAAGTTCCCCTTAAACCCTTAAAAGGGGGATTATCCATAATAAAATAAAAAAATAGAAGGCCTTTGGGCCATTATGGTAGTGTAATTTGGTATTTTAGATGTGTATGTTGATGGTTTTACCTGGTGAATTCATTTACTTATTTGAAGGATTTGTTTAGTGTTTTTACCTTAAAGTCATCAGAAATGGTTTTTGGGTTGCTTCTACATGGTATAAATCTATTTGATGTTTGATTTGTGTCTATGGGTTTTAGTGAATGGTAGTGGTGGTGACTGGTTTACGACAGTGATGTGTTTTTGATGTTCGGCATGATCGATGGTTCTTTATGTGATGGGGGTTTGATAGACAATAGAATGATGTTAGGTGGGTTCTTTCAGGTGTTGTGTAGATGATGTCGGTGAAATCATCTATCTCAGGGAGAGGCTTAAGGTGGATCACAGATCAAGATGTGACCCGATTGTTTATGATGCGAGGTAGTTCATGGATCATGGTGTGATGATGTTTTTTGTTTTAATTTGAATTTTGTATCAGAACATGAAACCTATGTACCACTCAACCAGAAATAAGATATTTGAAACTCCAAAAAAGATAATTTTCAATCAACAAATAATTTATTATTTTTTTCAATTAACTCTAAATGTTGTCTTATGGGATCCCCCTGTTTATCATTTTTCTAAAACATAGCTTCTTGGGTGCTTACTTTTACTTAGTCTCATACTAAGGGTTTTCACTAAGGTTATCTAATCCTATTTCCAAAAATAACTAAACCATTCTATGATACCAACTATAGAAAACCTAATTTTTCTTACATGAATATTACATCATCTAAAAGATAAAAAACATAATAGAGATACAAATCTAGGATCAACAAATTTAGTGTCTTGGAAACAATTAGGCTTATACATAACTTTTACAAAATAAAACATAAAAATTATTTAATTCCTTATTCTATATATTATTAGTGGCATTCACATTATTCTTATTACAAGTAATCACTTGAGGATACACATCAATAAAGGGAGTGAGCTAAAATCCTAGTAAGAGAATGAATAGGGTCATGAATAAAAAAACATGGGTGTGGATAATCATCATCATCATCATCATTATAACATAAGGATGGAATCGTCATCATAATCATGAGAGGAAACATTCGATAAAGGTATGGAATGTGGAAATTCAAAAAAAAACATCATGTCTTAGTGGTCAACTACCACACATGGTTGTGAACAAAGCTAGCATCATGTTCACACATATTGCACTTTTTATCATGAGACACATCACATTACCCAATTCATTGGATCTCTATATAATTTGGGGTTCATCCATCCTATTATAACATTTACATGCACTATATAATTCTAGGTGAACCCATCACATCATAACATTTATATTATCATACATACCACATAGAATACATATTAATCTTGGACATAAAATAACCCATTGAAAGGAAAGGGTTTCATTTAATAAATCATAAATTCATGACTAAACTTTGGGGTTCCCCAAATAAATAGGGAATACCATACCTGACAAAATAAACATCAATATTGAGTAAATAAGAAATAATATCACGATGAGTAAAAGATGTATTTTTTTTGGAAAGAAGAGTTATTTTGGAAAAATATTTGCATTTGTCATAAAATAAGATCAGAATCATGTATATCCTAAAAAATAAAAGTTAAGGATAAATAAATTATATTTAAGGAAAACTAAAGGAATAACCATACAGAAAATTGAGTGAAAGAGTTAAAATCTAAAGAAACAGAGTTGGCTTCATGAATTCCCCATACCTTATGTCTAAATGCCTTCTTCAATTTAATATCCTATATAATAAAATAAAATAAATAAATTAATAAATACATAACCTCTTATACATATATTTTAATCATTATAATTTTATTAAGTTCATTTATGGACATTTTCATTATTTTTTAATTTCATCATTCGAGAGTGTTCGTTTTCTTGGTTTTCATGGTCGTTTCACTTGTATACATGTATGAATGTTCCTGTAAAATGAGGATAATTTTACATAATTGAGATTATATGTTACTAATGAAATTAAATATTATAAAATTATCTCTTATATCATTTGGGTATATGGTAAGGGGATGAATCATTAGATAAAATGTTAATTATAATCATTTAGATTTACTTGGAGGTTTTTTGATCATCGTGAACTAGTCTCATTTTATTATATAATATTATGTATATATGTTTGTTCTAAAACATGAAAAGTGTCATAACATAAATTTTAGAATATTTTTCAACCATTATAATGGTTTTATGATCATCCTTGAATATGGTATGGTAAAATGAAATCACATCATCCATGGTGACATTAATTTGACACATCACAGACGATGTTTTCATTTTTAGAATAAAAGGGGGAGGGAAGAGATTTGGAAGATGAATTATTCCATAAAAATAATATAAATATAGTATAAAACATATATTGTAGTTATCATTCAACTTGGATAATTAGAGTTTAGGGGATGATAATAAATTAAATGAAATTGAAAATAAATTAAAAGAAAAAGAAATATGATTTCACCAATGGGATTTATTCTCCTTAAGAACATCCTTAGGGAACTGGGTTTGGTATTTTAATGATACCAAGATCTTATGAACATAGGGTAGGGTCTTGGGAATAGTATTGGATAGATCATGGACAATATTTAAGGTTGGTAAGGTGTGAGGAGAAGATTTGGTAGGGGTGGTATTTATAGGAGAGGAGATGAGTGTTTTATCATTATTTTATTCGTTAGTTAATTATTTTGGATAAAAAATATGAATAGTTTGATCCCTATCACTAAATATATTAAAATAATGAAGGGGATTTAAATATTATGGTTCTTAAATTAGATATTACTCAAGGAATAGTGTATTTAACTTATAATGTATATATATCGTAAATTACCGTATTTCACTATTCCCCATACATTTAGTATTTTAAAAAAATATCATAAATTAAACCTAAACATTTTTTGAAATTTTTAATTAAAAAATTAAATCCATTTTTTGAAAATAATATTTTAATTATGTGAAATTGGTTTTTAACTAAAATCATCATTAACTTGGAAAATATTGATTTTAAAATTATTAATGATTTTATAATACATGAAAATTTAATTAAGGTTTCTTAAAATTATATTATAATAATAAGGAAAAAATGTTACTTTTTTAATATATTTTATGAAATTAAACTTTATTTTAAATAATTACATTCATTATAATATTATAAATAAACATATATGTTTTATAAAAATACCATGACCTAATTAATATTTTTTAAAATATTAATTTTCCTATACTATGATATAATTATATCATATTATCATTTATATGATGTATAAATTTTATTTATACTTTCATATATGAGGTTAAAATTCTAGTAGCCAAATTATTATTCTTATAGTTTACATTACTATTGCCAAGGTCAAGTTAATATTCCATTAGTATAGGTTCATTAACTTCTAGATTTAACTCTTATTCCATTAATTATTCATTTATGATGTTTGTATTGTGTTCTTTTTATGATTTAATGCGATTCATACTATATGGAATAACTATAAGAATAAAGTTTTCATTAATAAAATTATGGATTTTTAATGATTCCACTATAAAGCTCTTAATAACCAAATAATTCTCTAGAAACTCCAATATAAGTGGGAATACACAATGGAACTATGCTAGATTGAATCACACACTGTATCCTATGATAAAACTTTTAATCTTGAAGGTACCTCTTAAGAGTCTTGTCTGTGGAGTTAAAATGATATTTTTAAATCATCAAGTGTACTAATAAACAATAATTCTTAATGGAGGTCTAGAATATCATGGAATCGTACCTTCTCCAAAATGTTTGGATAATACTCCTCTATAAAAAAGTTCTTAAACTCTATCCATAGAAAATTAGCCGCCTCATGAGTTTTCAAGAATAACATCAACTATCATCTTACTAGGGTATGAAGGAAACTCATAGTAATAACCACCATTTGATCAGTGGTTGTTCAAACTAGATAGAAAACATGAGAAACTGAATCCATCCAATCCTATAATGATTGATAATCTTGATCAATCAAGAACCTATAAATACACTATCGCTAGAACTGATGAATTATAATTAACTTGTAAGTTGTATCATCAAACTCTATAGGGACTACCATATATGCTAGAAGTCAGTATAATCTTTACTCAACAAGTGGGGGAAATACCTCCCTGACAGGCATCTTTATTGAATCCTCATCACTCAACTAGTTGAGGATAAGAGGCAGAATCATTGGAAAAGGCTAATCAGGTCCCTAACTCTGACGACAAGCTAGAAATCTAGAGGACATCATCATATTTTTAAAATTAAGATCCCATAATTGTTAAATTATATATGATAGATCTTAATTAATGAATATGTTGATTAAAATAAGCTGCATTCATAGTCCCATTAAACCTTGTAACTGGTGCCTTAAAATGAAGAGTTGATAAATAGATTATCATAGTCTTAGTGTATTGGTACTTTCATTTCCCACACCAATCACAAGGTTCCCTAAACCGTTAAGTTAACTTAAGTACCCTTAACATTGTTTCTCTATGTATATAATACCAATTCTCAAAAGGCTAATAACTCCAAAATCCATCCCTAGGACTAAAACTATCATAATACCATTTTGAAAAAACATAACTCACTGAGACCCCACATAGACTCGTATTAGGCTGATTATGCCACCCTAAGCCTGCCTTTGGTAGGACAGGGGTTGGAGACTGACACCAAGAAGTATGATCATATAAAGGGGAGACCATAGCCTGTAAAAACTATATATAACCACATGTCTCCATATAAAAATATAATAATGAAAAATAAATATATACAACTGACTATAATGTAACATGTACACAAAAAATGATAAACATCCCTATAGTGTAATAATATATATGATAGTAAAAAAGGAAAAAAAATACAAGGTATGGTATCTATAATAAAAGTTGACCTAAACTGATTTGAAATTGTGCACTCCATGCAACACTAATGATGATTTGATCACCTTCAATAACGTACATTTTCAAGATCCACTAAGAAATGGCTCTATCATATCCACCAAAGTCTCCGCGTAATTATGCATCCTCTACATAGACATAACACATGTGGGAAAAAATCTCATGTAGGGGTGAGTATAATCATACACAATAGGACTTACTGAAATAAATAATGAGACATGAATAAATATGTTATCTCAACTAAGAAGAAAAAATAGATATTCTATAAGGGAAGAATCCAACCAAGGTTAAAAGAAATGTTAATCTTGAAAAATATGATCCATATAAATCATACACTAAAGTAAACATGAAATACTCTGAATATTTTAAGATTGAAAACACTTATACTAAAAAACTATCACAACCTCTATGTCACCACTCTAGTTTTGAAGTATGGGAATTGTGCCTCACTGAGTTGTGTAAGTTGACCAAGGGAGTACTGAATCATATGGGGGAACAAAATTTAACACCCCTAAAAAATTGAGACTTAAATGGTTAAATGTTACTACCCATGTCAACAAGGTGCACCATTTTTTCAAGATACTACCTGATTAGAACTTCACAGTTAAGTGTGCTTGTCTAGATGTAGTTACTAAAATGAGTAACCTCATGAGAATCTTTTTAGAGTGTGTGAAATTGAGTATAAATCTCACTAGAAAGAACATGTGTTGGAATATGTGTACAATCATTAGTTTGATGACTAGTTCAGGAACATGGGTGGACTCCTGGGAGGGGACCACATGTCTATGGGGAAACTGGTGATACCTAGTGGGCCAGGACATAATGGCCATGTTAAGAAGGGGGTGTATGTGTTATCAACAAGGCCTATTTTTTGCATTGTTTTCAAATGAGGAACACAACATTAAGTGCAATGAACTGCCTAGGTTCCGATGTAGGGTCAACAACAAGGACATTGTGCTCTGGGGGAGGGGGTGAATGTAACACACTAGAATGATAAAGGGGTAAATGAATAAATGATGCGACTCATGTCAATAAGGTGAACCTTTATTTTCAGAAGAATTCCTAATTAGAACACCAAAATTAATCCTATTTGGCCTAGAGTAGTGATCATGATGGGTGACCTTATGGTAAGTTTCCCAGGATGTGCGCGAGTGAGAAAAAAGAATATTATAAAGAACATGCATTGGACTATGGGGATATTGATTAGTCTGATGACTCATTCAGGCACATGGGTGGGCCTTAGGTAGGTGACAATGTCTATGTAGGGAAACTAGTGGTACCTTGTGGACCATGAGCCGATAGACATATTAAGGTGGGGTGTCTATACTATTAGTGAGGCCAATTTGTTACATTAGTATCAAAGGATAATAATGAAGAATTATGAAGCGATAATTTTAACTAATTATGAAAGAATAATTTCTCGAGTTTAACAAAGATAATATTATTTTATTTATTTTAGAATAATTATATGGTAATTATTAGGTGAAAAAATTATTGAATTTATCTAATGATTATTGCTAGATTATCAGAGGATAATTTATGAAATTTTTAAAAATATCAAAGGATAATCGTTTGGATTTATCAATGGATAATTTATGAGAAATTATCAAAATATAATTATAAAAGGACAATTTATAAGAAATTATCAAGAGATAATTATAAAAGGATAATTTATAATAAATTATTGATGGCTAATTATAAAATTATAATTTATGAAAAATAATAAAAAAATATTTATGAAAGGATAATTTATTATAAATTATCAAAAGATAATTATAAAATTATAATTTATAATAAATTATCAAAAGATAATTATAAAAGAATAATTTATGAGAAATTATCAACAAATAATTATCCAAGGATAATTTATAATAAATTATCAAAAGATAATTATAAAAGTATAATTTATGAGAAATTATGAAAATATAATTAAAAAAGGATAATTTATGATAAATTATAAATATATAGTTATAAAAGGAAAATTTATAATAAATTATCGATGGATAATTATAAGTGCATACGTTGGCCAAAATGATAATTCAGAAATTATTTAGGAGAGAGAAAGTATCATTGCATGTGATATTTTATTTCTTTTTGATATAAAATAAATAGTTTTGGTTACAGGAACCCTTGATGAACATAGAGCATTGATGTGATGACATTTACAATAATATGATCATGAAGAGGTGTTCTTGACTGGTTTAACCTCACTTTTTTACATTGATGACTTTTGAGGTAGGAAGTTCCTTACCTTTTTGGGATCATTTACTCATGTTTCCTTAATATGATTGCTGACACTACTTAAAAATACAAAAATACTATGAAGATAGCCCTGGATATTTCAAAATACCAAGGCGAGGTTCAAATAATTCAAAGGAAAGACAAACCCTCCAAAGAGCTCTATGGCATACCTGCGCAGAAGAGCTGCGCGACATACCTACATGACAGCATAATTTATGTACCCCTACGCAGCAAACCTACATGGAGGACATGTGCGGAAGACCTCCGCAGATAACGTCCCTTCATCCAGGCCCCATCCATGACTATAAATAGGACCATTGGGCACCATATTTTAAGGACTAAAAAAGTTGAAAGACTCCCTGAAGTTCACATTGCATAGCTGTTTCGCCCAGATCCCTCAAATTATCTCAGAGAGCTCTCTAAATTATGTGAGAAGAGATAATTAAAAGGGATAAGCATGTTTTGAAATTCTTTCACAATTTTTACATAGGATTGGTTCTCCTATGTGAAATATATTCTTCTATCATCATAAAAATCTGCATAGCACACATGCGTGACACACCTTCACAACACACCTGCGCGGTACAGCTACAAGGAGAAACAATGTGAGGTACCGACGCGATACACTTTCATGCAGTACCTATGCATCAGAGCTTGGTATACGACCCACATACCAATGTAAGTATCCTCTTTAAAGAAATTCAGGGCAGGGTATCTCCTTCATTGGATCCCTTGTTTGAAAGGGACTATGTTGAATCCTCCACAAAATCCTCCCGAATTATCAAAACTTTGGGAAAGGCACAACATCTTGTCTCCTATTTGGGTTTGTATATCCACAGTCATGGGTTTCCCACGTTTGTTTCACAATGGGGTTAGGATTCGTGTAGTTTTCTATGGGTTTGAATATCCACAGCCACATGGATATTCCTCCTAGGAATAATGATGGGAACTTCTTGGTTCTGAGAATAAGGGTTTGGATCCTGACCTATCCCTTCTCAAAGAGTCGTAACCTCAAATTTCTGGTACTTAAGGTAAGGTTCATACTTTATTTTCCATGAAAGAAAAAGAAAAATGTCTCTCCCCTACCAGGATCCATTTTAGGGCAGCCATCCTGGCATAAGCCCCTACCTATCATCCCTTCTTCCTTTCATTGGACCCTTGTCTAATGTAAAGTGAATAGATGGATGGATCATCAACTCACCCTTGTCCACCCTGGATGACATAGTCTTGCCCTATTACACCAGTGGAGGATGAATAGTGTGTGTGTAATTACTGAATTTTTCACATCCTCTTGTTTCTCACGCTGAGCGTGACTCACATGGGCTTAGAGATTCGTGATAATTACAACATTTGATCAAACACCCACGGTGAATGAACTACGAGAAATCTAATTCCCACCATAATTGGGATACTTCAGAAGCCTTCTAAGGGCCTGAGCTCACTGGATATCCTCTTCAAGAATCCAACCTTAATTCCCTTAAATTTGGGCATCCACCTTAGGAATAAGCCCCAAATTAAACCCCCAAATCATCAAGGAATCCTTTTCAGAAAGTAATCCCAAACTCATTTATCTCAAAGGACTATACTCTCCTATGAGACTCATCAAACTACATGGGCTTTGATTCCCATCCACATGGGATACGTAGGAAGCATCCTTGAGGTTCAAATACAACACTTCCAATCAACCATGTTCTCCTTGGGCTATATTCCCAACATGGTCTAATCTTACTTGGAAACCCATATTATTCCCACGTTCCTTGGGATGATTAGGCATAAGTCCCACACCAAATATTGAATAAGTATCTTTTTCTTAGATTTCTATACTACGTGACATTAAACTATATGGCTAGGTCCTTACCACATGACCATAAAAGGTATGATGTATCCCATTAAGTGGCACCGAACTACAAGGGTTATGATTCCTTTCACAAGGATGCGTATGTATCCTATTACATGGGTACGATCCCAATATCAAAACAAAACTTTATCTCCCAGAATAAAATTAAATTCTAGAGTTCCCCACTGAGTGGTTTAAAAACTAGTATCATCATAATGATGATTAAAATAATCTCTAAGTAGTAAATGAGAGGATATCTCCATTAGTGAATAACCTCGAATACATATGGATGATTATAAATTTTACACATGTTAATAAGTGATTTCAAATTCTAAGGGAAACTTATGTTATACTTGGTGAATTAATAAGGATTCGTGAAAATATATTAAATTTATGAAGAGAGTCCCGAAGTAGAAAATAATTCCCCCCAAAATGGTGTGATGAGTCTGAACTCTCATCCTCTCGACCAATGCACGTTCCTAAGTATCAGAAGGTTCAAAATTAAAGAATGATTGCCTTTGGAATGAAATTCTATTTGGATAAAGAACTATTGGAAGTTTCCAGTTCCATGAATAAATCCAATGGAAATTGCCTGGAAGCAGTGATTCTTAAAACAGGAACACACGTTTCAAGGAACTATGAAACAAAAATGGTGAATCAGATGTGAATCCTTAACCAAGTTAATAATGTTAACCTCATATCAGGCCCCTATAAATTGATAAAGGAATAAAATAAAAAGGAATCAATCATGCATGTATCCATCTAAATATGTCTCTTTAATGGAGTTTATTGTTTTTTCCCGTTTTTTTATTAGAACCCCCTTCAGTCCAAAATGGATTTCTTCAAGAAAACATCTGTGAACTTCCCGACCGCTGCTCAGGATGGATCCTCATCCATTGGAAGAATTTTATCACCCAATCAGCATCATCAACACAGGGTCTCCAAAGTGTTGGTAAAGGAGTACTGTCAGCATGGTACAATCCCAACTTTGGATGCTCCTCGATAGGCTCTCTAGGTTAATAACAATCCCCAATCGGATGGCCAACAACGACCGATGATAAAAAAGCATATAGTTCCAACCATCATCTTCAACCATTTCAGGTCCTTATCCCTAGAATGCAAAAACCAGTCTCTTTCATACTACAGAGAAGTATATCAAGATGTCACTCATGGCCTCAATTCAAGGATGTAGGGGTCCTTTCTGAGGACTCCCACCAACAATCACCACTAGCAGAATTGTGCGGTAGTGAACCCCTGACATGATGGGGGTGTTGCCTTTGGACGTTCGTCCTAGGTATCTCAAACCTGGGAATGCAAGATGAACCTTTGGGGAAAAGTTTTGGTCAACAGGGAGCAGGTTCTTACCTCTCCCCCTCTGGAGAAGTCCATCAACCTAACTTGATGGCAAACAACGAGCAGACACATACACCCATCCGTCCTAATTTTACTATCCAACAAACTCATCTGGAATCAACCCACCAATATCACAAGACAAATCTAGTGTAGTTCTGTAAATCGGCACATACACCTATTTAAATATTATCAACTAGTTAGTAGGCTTGTCTGACTGCATTTAAAGAAGTCCACCAATCCAATGTCATGAAAATGGGTAAATAGGAATATACACTTGCTTACAATCACTAATTATTCCAGAAGTCTCATCTACTAGTATTAAAGGAATTCCATCAACCATGCCTGAAAAAATATCCAGCCAGTACATACATCTTCCATCATTCATCAGGTCTTCCAACAGTCTAATTTGGCAGCACCCGGAGAAGTCAGTCGGCAAGCTTCGATAACAAATCTGGGGCAGACCCAACTCTTTGCCCCCTTGCATGAGTACTGTCAATACCCATTAACATGAAAAGAAGGACAGGAGAAGGCACATACACCTACTAATGATATGGAATGGATGTATATCCCATTTTAAGCCATGGAAGTCACCAAACACATCATATCAATGGTGAAAGGGAAGACACAAATTCCTTCCCATATTCTAGAAGCATGCCATGATATTATAACAACTACTTCAGCAGTACCAGCGGAGCAAACACATAAATCTATCCCCACACTAGGGATAAAACATCGACATGACATACCAAAGTAGATACACACCTCTTTTCCAGTCCAGGAGGTTCATAGGGAATACTCCCCCATATCATATGGATAACTAGATCCGGGACATACACCCTTTCAAATTAGAGGTAATCAGTCCATTCTGGTGACCACTCCAAGGAAGGCACATACACCTGCCCATGATAACCACTTATCCCAGTAAGTGTCCCCAACTAAGTGTAAGAGAACATCCAATAAGAATTATCACCAAAAAAAGTTGGAAAATCAAGAGTCAATCTGCGATCTGACTTCTCTTAATGCTGGAGTTCCTGAAGCCCTCATACATTTATCTGTTGTAGCTCAAGATCCTACCTTATCATTACCAAATTATGGGAGTAGTAGCAGTAATTCTAAAGTTACCCATAAAACACTTCATCATGAAGTCTTTATTCATGAAACATTGATCAATCTAGAGAGCCTATCTCTGGATAAGAGCCACGACAACCCACCATGTGTCCAGAAGACTATAAAGCAAGAGGATTTATCCCTTGTTGTAATCCACCATGGATATCCTCCTCATAATTGAATTTTCCACGATATTCATCTCTGGATTAGTATTTCACATTGTCAAGATAATTCTATAATTGAAAATTTAGTGATGAGAAATCCCTCTTATCTTGAGGCACTTTCTTATACAAAGCCAGTCATGTCTGATGCCTTGTCATTAACAGGTGAAATAATTTCTCAACCAGAATTCATCTTAAGGGAATGGTCATTCTCCAATGTCCTTGGGGTCATTTGTATTCCAATACAGAGTATCCACTTTGGTCAGACCAAATGGAGAAACCTCTAGTGAAAAATGACGAAGATATGTTAAACATGAGAAAACAATTGGCTGAATGAGAAATACTAGGCATGTTCTGGCCTTTGGAAAACTCTCAATATAACATTCCAGAATTGATGGAAAAAGATTGAATTCATGATATCCACCTCAACTTATGGAATACTATTCTTCATTTTAAAACCAAATTATTTCCATATGGTTAATATTAAAATCATGTAAAGGTAATAGAAGGGTCACAACGCCAAATTGACTTGTCATCTCTCTCGATTTCCCAACATCCAAAGGTTGAAAAGCAACAGAGAACCCTTCAGTGTGCATGCCTCAATGCTGTAAGGAGGCTACACCAGTTAATTTATGACACCCCATCTGGAATTCGTATTAGAGGATGGGGTGCACATGGAGGATTGCATTTCACTACACTCTAGAATCCGTAAAGTCCTCCAAAAGTGGTCTCATTAAATGTTATATCCCATGGTAGGCCACGATCAATAGATTTTGTATGTAATCAAATTTACACTCAAGAACAGGCCTCAACTAACTCTCATCAGAGTCAGGCCCAAAGATAATATGTTTTTGAGTTACTTTTACATCAAGCATCTGATAATCCTGAGCAGACCTCTTTCTTAGAGGATGTCATCCGTTAGATAACAAAAATGTCTGAAATAACACAGCAATATTACGATATAGGTAATTTTAGTGGTTTTTAGACAATGCACCGAACTAATGTTGGAACCAAAATTTTCAAAATCAGAAGAGAAACTACGCAAATATCAGCTGTAGTAGTTTAAGAGCCACCTCAGCTTGCAGGGCTGGGGGCTTGTTTAATTAAACCTTCAAATTCATTTAAAAAATTTCAAAGGTTTGAAGAAGAAGAAGAACAATAACATCCCCAAACTATAGGGTCAGGGGATTTTTCACATCTATAATACCATCCTCAACGGAAGTCAATTTTCTCCCAATTAGGGAAGAAGCCACAAAGAGAGAACAAAAATGAATTATCAAAGGATTCCCTTCGGGTTACTATCTATTAGAAAGCTCCCATGAATCCATCATATAGTAGAGTATAGTGTCATGAAAGATACAGAGAGAGACGATCTTACAAAGATACTAACAGAATTACATCAATGAATTATGCATTAGTAAATGTCATTAACACCATTAGAGAAGATCCTCTAGAAAATGAGTATAGTTGAGGGGAATTAGAAGATAAAGTTCTTATCTATAATATGGTACACACAAAGTAAAATGAAGAAGGTGTATGTACCTAAAATTAGAGGCTTAACTAGAATTTAGGTTTGCCTTCAAATAAACAACTCCCACCCCCTCCAAAAGGCATCTAACAAGGGGAAAAGTAAAAGTCAGATTGAATCTCACTTTTACACTGGAGAAGTTCAATATATTTCTCTTGAAGATATATTTTCATAGAAAGAAGTGTAGATAAAAGAGATGAAAAGGCTCAATAAAGAGTTATTTCAAAGCAGCATTTCTCTTATATGTATTCCCCAGGTAGGTCCTCAACTTGCACATCCTATAGGAGATCCTTAGTAGAGAAGATTTGTAGTAACTATAGATGCAAATAATGAATTCCCTCCATTGGGTGCACATCCATGGTAGGATAAAAAACATCCTGATAGGCATGTTCCCATGGGTTATCTAAGGAAAATACTAGCACCACCACAAGTTGTTTTATCGGTCATTGCACCATCTCATGCTCCAATTGCTGTACCTGTACAGGTCCCAACTCATCCGGATATTCCCCAACTGCTTATGAACACAATAAAGGAATCAAAAACTTGATTAGAAGCCATATAAGAACAACATATGACATTTCATCTAGAAAAGAAATATGACCCTGAATAGTTGGATCTGATCCCCCCCCCACCAAATTTTTTGAATACCATATTCCTAATATTTAATGGTTTAGGAGATCCGGAAAAACATTTAACACATTTTTTTCTTATAATTTTTCCATGATGGGAACTCTTCAACCAAAAGAAGCAGTAAAGCTCAGCTGTTTTGTGCTGTCATTACAACGACTAGCTTTTGTATGGTATACAAGTTTGCAATCTCGATCAATTACCGGATGGGAAGATCTTCATCTGAAATTCCTTCTTCAATTCATCTCAATGCTATCGAATACAATGGTTTTTGATCTCAAAAATTGAAAACAAAGGGAAAATTAAAGTGTTTCATATTTCATTGCTCAATGGAAAGGATTAACGTATTCCTTAAGTATGGAACTCCCTCAAGAAGAGTTACTGGAAATTTGTTTGGAAAATATGCGTGACGAGTTACGTACACCACTAATCCCTATGAAATACACAGGAGGGTTTCAATACATTAATTAAATTGATCAACATATATAATATTATATTATAGAAACTAAAGCTAAAACTCATGTAATTCCATCATCTATGGGAAGGAGAATTGGGAAAGCCGAGGTTTCTACCATTACAATTAAGCAAGAACCTGTACCTACTTCCACTTCAAAACCTTCATCGTATCGAAGGGCTCCACCTCCAGAGCATCAGTAGAAATGACCACCTCATAAAGATGATCAAAGGGATCAAAGAAGGAAATATTTTGAGGAATTAAATAACAATGTTTATTCCTTCTGGAATGAACAGGTTCCCGGTTACTTCATCTCAAATTTGGAAAATAATTTGATTCAATTTCCAAGGTCGAAGAAACTAAACGAAGAAGGAGATGAAGATCTTATGAATTACATTACCTTTAACCATATGTTGGGGCTTCCCATTCAGAACTGTTTTGTTTTCAAGGACCTCCTTCAAAAAATGGTAGACTCTGGATAAGTGAAAGTGAAAAGTTCATTAGCTCAAGTAGCATGTGTTACAGTTACTGATCCAGAGGAAGAAGGTGAATGGTAGGAAGTCAAAAGTAAAAAATGTGAAGAAATATGATGATTGTATGATTAAGAAAACGATCAACCAAAATCATGACATTCTACGAACATAGTTGAAATGGCCGATTGTGTCTTCCACCAATCCTGCCACAGTAAAACCACCTTCATCAAAAGGTCAATCCTCCAAGAAGCAATGTGGTCAGAATGAAAAATAAAAATCAGAAGAAGACAAGATCATGTCAAGGAAAAAGTTGTCCTTGACCCTGCCAGATTTCATGCCATCTACTTCAAAAGTACGGGAACCACCCCTCCAAATTGAGCAACCAAAACTAACATGTCAAGAAGAATCTTCATAAGATGAATAATTGATCTTTTGTTCCATCAACATTATCCACTTAATGGATCCTTATGCCAGTGGTGATTCTGATTATAATTATTCATAGTTCCTTGTATCTAACTAGGGAACTAGAGTAAGAGGACAAAGTCAAGGATACAGGGGAATACATGGGTATTCTGAAGCCACTATTTTAACTCTACCCTTTATTAAACCGTATATGCAATGAAAACTCCTGGGAGATCCCTTCAGAAGGCTCAACAAGAACAAGGATATTCTTCCGTGCAGGACAGATTAGATCCTGACATGATTATTTTGGAAGACTGATTAGAAGTCACACCATCTTCCTCTCAACAAGTAGATAGACCTATTCAGTCTAATATACCAAATCTATGAGTATTTCTAGCTTCTGGTCCGACACAGGGTATATCTACACCAAGAGCGTCAACTTCTACGGTACCTGCAAAACCGTATTTCCATGCTGGGAGACCTCTAGACCAAAACTATGATATCTTGAAATAGTTTCCCCAAGTTCCAGACAAGTTATCTATTTTGTATGCCTTGAATATATCAAAATATCTTCATGAAGAACTTATTGAGTCCTTTTCAAGTCCTCAAGAGTTTGAAACCGAAGTTGATGTTGCTGAGGTTTACCGTATTGAAAATGATCCTACAGAGTGTCATGCAATTATATCCTTTAAGTATGAAGATTAATATGATGTTTCACATGGAAATATCAGGACCTTATATCTATTTGGTATGTTCAATGACATAGAAATCTGAAAAGCCTTCATTGATAATGGCTCAGGAGTCAACCTCATTCCCGTTCGTACACTTCGTCGATTGGGCCTAACTGAATCTGACTTATCTCCTTCTACTTTAATGTTATAAGGATATGAAAATAATGAGAAAGAAACTTTGGGTGAGATTATACTCAGAACTCAGTTTGGAGATCTTATATATAATTCATATTTCATGGTTATTCATCAGGATATAGCCTTCAATATTCTACTTGGAAGGCCTTGGCTCCATCAACATGTTGTCATACCTTTATCATACCATCAATGTCTCAAATATTGTCTCAATGGAAAAATAAGGACATTGTATGGTGACATGGATTCATTCAAAACGTGTGAATCTCAATACATTGAGGCATAATTTTATCACATGAAGGGAATGAGGTCTATGAAAAAGGAGGTAACCAGAATCAATGATCTGAATCGCTTGGAAAAGATCCCAGAAACCCATTCATACATTTGAGTACATATTATTTGTTACTTATCAATCAAATTGAAAGGGTAAAAACAAATACAAGCACTCATCCAATAACTTCCATAATGTCAATTACGGTAACTGAGCCAGACAATACGGAAGAAATTTTTGATTCACCAAGTAGTGATGGAACCTTAAATGGATATGTATTAATTTCATCTACTGAACTATATAAAGCCTCTACATCATCAATCAAAATAATATAAGTTGTAGAAATGTTATAGAATGAAAAAGATGTTGATTTCCAATCCATAATCTCCTCTTTACTACCACAGGAAGACCCTTTATCATTAGTGGGTCGGATATGGTGGCCTCTTCTTCAGGATTTTCAAATTCTGACTTCCCCACTAACTATAGACATTTTTCTTCTTTATCTACTATACAGGTAGAAAAAAAAGAAGTAAAACATAATGAAGAAGAAGAGGAAGATCTCAAGGACGCTCCTCATGCCTTTGAGGAAGGTGTCTCTACCATTGTGGATGATCTCAGAGAAATAAATATGCCAATAGAAGAAGATCCACGCCCCACTCTGATTAGTGTGTACATGAATTATGAACAGAAAGAGGTGTATAATTCATTTATAAAGAAACATCAAGATATATTTTCATAGAATTATACATAAATTCCAGGACTTAATCCCGATGTAGCCACTCATCATTTGGGTTTTCCAAAAGAACATTGTGGATTCAAGCAGGTGGAAAGAAGAACACACCCAACTCATGCCTCTAAAAATGAAGCTAAAGTTGATAAGAATATAATGGGTATCCTTGTTAGAGAATTTCAATATCCCAAATGTCTGGCCAATATTTTCCCAATAAAAAAAATAATGGGAAAATCAAAGTTTGCATTGATTTCAGAGATCTTAACCGGCATTTTCCTAAATATGACTTTCCAATTCCGATCACAGAGATTTTAATTATTGCAAAAAATGAATATGAAGCTCTTTCCTTCATGGATGGTTACTATGGGTATAATAAAATCTATATAGTCTTAAAGGATGAAGAATCTATAGCTTTTAGATCCCCTTAAGGTGTGTTTTTCTATAAGGTAATTCCCTTTGGCTTAAAGAATACAGGTGCAACATATCGACATTACATGTACCATATCTTCAAACCCTTCTTAGGGAATTTTTTTTGAATATTATGTAGATGATTTGGTAGTAAAATATAGACAAAATTCCAATCACTTGGCTGATCTAGAGACTATATTCAATAAACTTCAGAAACATGGTTGTAAGATGAACCCCTTGAAATGTGCTTTCGGGGTAACCTCAGGAAAGTTCCTTTGATTCGTTGTACGCCATCATGGTATCACAGTTGATCCCGTGAAAATAAAATCAATCCTTGGAATGTCACCTCCGTGAAATTGGAAATAATTAAGAGGAATTTAAGGAAACTTGGCCTATATTCATCTCTTTATCGCTAATTTGGTCGAAAAGTGTTTTCCCTTCACCAGATTAATGAAGAAGGGAGTCACCTATCGATGGACTGAAGACTAACAAGAAGAATTTGATACCCTCAAGAAATATCTATTGAGTCCACCAGTATTAATTCCACCTATTGAATGAAGAATAATTATTCTCTATGTGATAGCTTTAGAGCGATCACTGGGTTCCTTCCTTGCCCAAAAAAACAATGCTAGGAATGAAAACAACCTTTAATATCTCAGTCAAACTATTCTTGATGTAGAAACATAGTATTAAAGTATTGAAAAGTGATTCCAGGCATTAATCCTTGCAGTTTAGAAATTTAGGCACTACCTGCAACATCATGACGTCTAATTGGTATCTCACAATAATACGCTCTAATTTATCCTCAGTCGTCCTATGCTTACAGGGCGTCTGGTATAGTGGACAGTTATTTTGCAATAGTTTGATATCCAGTTTGTGCCTCAGAAGGAAATAAATGGTCAAGATCTGACCGACTTTCTTGATGAACACCCATTTGAGGAAGATACATCATTGAATACTAAACTTCCTGATGAATGGGTCTTCTCTATTCAATATAATTTCCAAACATGGGAGATGTACTTTGATGGTGCCTCTAGAAGTCTGAAGGCTTGAATACTTTTGGCATTCAATGACACAGGATTGTATATATTTCACTAAGAAATGTCATCCCTGCCAAGTGCATGCCAAATTCATTCACTAACCCCCGGAGTTGATACATGTAGTTAAATACTCCTAGAAATTTTCCACATGGGGAATGGATGTAGTAGGACCTTATCTTCTAGCTATGGGTAATCAGTTCAAGTACATTCTTACTACTATTGAATTATTATCCAAATGGGTTGAGGCAATACCCATCAAAGAAGTCAGAGCCAATAGAATTGTTAGTTTTGTAAAAACTGACATCATCACTAGATTTGGTGTACCTCATACTATATTGAAGGACAATGGCACCAATTTTTTGTTTTGTTGGGGTAAAGAAGTTATATTAGGATCATAATATCAAGTACATATATTCCTCTTGCTATCATGAAGTGACCAATGGAAAAATAGAGGATTTTAATAAGACCTTATCAAATATAATCTAGAAGGTGGTGAATAAGGATAATAAATTTTTGTCTGATAAAATTTTTCATGCTTTATGGGATTATCATACTACTACCCGTACTGCCACCCTGGAAACCCCTTATTCATTAGTGTAAAGAATAGAATCAGTTTCTCAATTGAAATTCAATTGCCTTCACTCAGATTTGCAATCTGTGATAAGTTTTCTATAAATGAGTGGTCTCAAAAATTGTTTGATGATATAGAAGGATTAGACGAAAAAAGATTTCATTCTTTGCATCATTTCAAAGTCTATCAAAATAGAATAGAATGAGACTTTAACCAAAAAGTTCATCACCTATCATTCCTTCAAGGAGAATTGGTATTGGTCCTCAGGACTCAAATGATACCAGGAACAAAACTTCTAAATTTTAAGACAAAGTTGGAAGGACATTATTCCATATATAAGGTATACTCAAATGCATGTTATGAATTAATCTCAAACTCCAACCAATGAGAGATTCTTGAAGAAATACTTTGTGTAGTTACACATATCGTCCTCGCTGCAAGACTCTAAACTTAACATCCCACATTTCCTCACTGCAAGACTCTAAACTATATAGTACAAGGTCCTAGTTTCAAGTTGTTAAACTGCATAACAACCATAATCATCCATGCTTCATGATGATAAAATGTGTAGCATATTTTCCCTTGTCGCATGATGTTAAACTGCATGACATCATTTTTCCTCATTACACAACATAAAACTTAATGGCTAACGTCTTCTCTACATGACATTATGAGCTTCCATATGCAAGCATCATTGATATAATTGCTACTTCTTAGTGGCACATGAGTCCTTTTCTTCCCTATGTATGAATCAGATTTGCATAGGAACCTTATTTCAAGAACTACATGTGTCTTGATTCTCATTTATATGAGATATATAGAGATTCCTCGATCTCTAATCTTGGGCCCAACCACGATAAAAAACCACCTTTTATTACTTATATAAGAATGAATCCTACATAGGGAATGTTTAAAAAACTACATATGGCTTGATTATTTCCCACAACATGACACATAGTGACACTTGGGTTTTATCCCTTGGTCTAGCTATGATATGTCTTTCTTTTCACATCGGTTCATCTTCATCTTTACCACAGGATGTTAAAATGCGTGGAAATCTAAGAACTGCATTTGGCTGGATTCTTGCTCCATTGAGATACGTAGTGAGCCCAGGTCATATGCCTTGGCTCATCCATCACTTAATTATAGTACTCCTCTTCCTCACTTGTGTTGTCTTTTCTGTTATATAAGAAACCTTTTACTACTTCTTGTTTCTCACACTGAGCATAGATCACGTGGGATGAGGAATTGGGTAAAAGAATTCTCTGTATAAATAAGGTGTCTCAATTCCTTTTGGGTTTAATAATATCCTCACTACATAAATTAAAACTTCATAGTATAATGTCCTCGTTGCATGACTTTAAACTGCACATCACAATATTAATTCAAAGGAAACAAAGAAAGTCTCCATTTTACATATGAGTCATATCTATGTAAAGGATTTCAAACTCATGGACAATATTGATTCAAATATTTATCATGTGCATTGAGCATAACCCCCTTCCATATTTCACACTCTTAATCTTGAATATTTCAAATCTTCATAATCTTTTTTATGGTTTCTGGTGGTAGGGTTTCTAATATCCGAGATCTCTTTTTCCTGACTATGTAGTACGCGCCCTTAGGTGGCCTTGCATAAGTTTCCTACATAATAGGCCTATCAGTCAAAAGATTCCACTATTTGGATATGCAGCATATTCCCCAATAGGCCCTGCATAAAACATCCCCTATAACGGGTTTGTCAAATGATTGTAATTTCGTTCTTGGTTATAGTGTCTTTGTCCCCTTCAAACTTTGATGACAATATACAAGAATTTGTATTTTAAAATAGAAAATCATGTGTATTAGTCCAATTATATTTATCTCAATCTGTAATCCCTCAAGACCATGGTTTACATATATCTCTCTCAATGTGTTCAAATCAATATGAAATAACCTTGTATAACTTGATCACATATCATATATTGTTTCCATTTCTAGTCTTAGTTGTATGACGTAAAACTACAAACACCATACTCCCTACATTTGGGTCAGACCTTCGTAGAAACCCTATTCCTCTAATTATTTTTGAAATCATGATTGGAAATACCATCCTCATATTTAGGTACCTTTTCCCCATAATCCAAACTCTGTTCTTTGGAAAATATAAATCTTCATAATCTTTCTTTATCTTTTAGTAATAAAATTCCAAATTTCTAAGAGATCTTTATCTTGACTATGGAGTATGTGCCCTTAGGTGGCCTTGAATAAGTTGCCTATATAACAGGTTTTTCAGTCAAAAGATACCACTATTTGGCCCTGTATAACACAAACCCTGTAATGGGTTTGTCAAATAATGGTAACATCATTATTGGAAAAGACATCCTCTGATGTTTTTCGCCCTTTTCCCATATCATTCTTCAGATCCAGAAATTCCCAAACCAGAGTTTATAATTTTCCCTTCCATACCTGAATATGGTAATATGTTTCCAAAAAAATTATCAATAAATTGAGAGATTCTCATAACTTTAGTCAAAGCTAAAGAAATTTAATTAAGTCCACACAATGTCCTCACTGCATGACTTAAAACTTCACAAATAACCCTTTATTCTCGAAATCCCTTTCCTTGGAAAAACACCCACTGTGGTCTTGAGTCACCCAAATATTATTTTCTCTTGTCTATCAATAGTAAAATTTCAAACTTCTGAGATCTATTTTTCTTGACTATACAGTACATTCCCTTAGGTGGCCTTACATAATTTTCCTACATAACGGGAATGTTAGCCAAAAGATGACACTATTTGTCTATGCAGCATATTCCCTAGTTCGCCCTTCATAAAAAAACTCCCATGGAGATTTTTTCAAATAATTTTAACTTAGTTCTTGCAGTAGATTCCACTTATGTTGATACAATTTTTAAATTTGGTGACCATAAAAATCATAGCTCAAGATTCCCCTTGGGAATATTTAAAGAATATAAAGCAATTCGTAGCCACTGAGTTTTTTTTGGGATCTAATTTCAAAATTTATGGTCAAAGTTATTCAATGTTAAACACTTGACCTTTATAGTCCAACAATCATGAATCTAAATTCCAACAACAAGAGATGTGGTACTTACCAAACTGAGAACCTGTAAAGGGAATTCTGAACAAAAATCAAATCCCAGCTCACTAAACATATATTTTGTATGATTTAGGTAATATTGAGCTATAGAAAGACAAAATATACAAATTTTTTGGGGTTTTCCATATAACCCTAGGATAAATAAAACTATTCTCCTTAGGTCTATAAAATTAATAAGAAAATTTTAATCACCCCCCATTATTGTCATTGTAATCATGATTATCTAACATGTAGGTTTGATGTTTTTAAAAAAATCATCATCATCATTACCATTAATATTGAAATAAAAAATAGAAAGAATGAGAAAATATATGATTGAAGAAAAAAATTATTTCATTCATATGAAATTAGAGGGACATCCAAAAAATGGAACCTCTCTATCATGTTTTAAAATAGACTCTCAACATGACTCCTCATTTTTTGAAAAAATTCATGAGCCCTATCAGCTACCTATTGAAGATTAGATAGCTGAGAAACTCTAGCCTCCTCGGCATGACGAAGTGCTTCTTTAGCAGTTGAAATAGTGGTTATCCCCTCTAATTGGGTTTGTCCAAATTTCTGGTTCAATTGCTCAAGTTTGTTATGAACAAAATCTAGTTTCTATTGGAGATATAGTGACTCTTTCATGGCTTCTTTAACTTGTTAGATGATTTCAATTGACTTCTTATTATGATCTACCTCTGCCTCAGCTACTGCAGCTTAGAAACTCTCAATATTGAAAAGAAATTTAGCCTTTTCAAAATATTTCCATAGCTTATACTCCTTGTACTGTTAATGAATAGTATCTTTCATTGCATTGTAGACTGGTCGATAATTAAATCCACCAAATCCCAATACGTAGAATAATGTCGGGAGTTTAGAAAAATGGGACAGTAGCTCATCCAAAGGATTCTCAGAAATTATGCTCCATATATGTCTCCATGTCTTCTTATGTGCCATGCCAAGAGCATATTTCATGTCTAGGTCTGAATCTGAGTCACTATAGTAGGGTAAAATGTACTATAGAAACAGATCATTTAAAGAACTGCCTTGTTTTGCTTATCTCATAATAGTAGAAGCTTCACCTTCTGCTGATGCTTGAGCCCACATAGAAGCTTCACCTTCTGATCTAACTGTGGGAGATGATAATAATAAATGATAAATCAAGATCATTTTTAGTTTAAGAGAAAAAAATGAAGAAATGGAGTCTGATCTAGAAAACCGATGACATTTACCTAATAATAAGTCAGTCACTTGATTGGATTCATCCCTAGTATTCTCAGCTTCAGCAGTTTTAGTAGATGTTTCTTGAGAAGGAAAACTCTCCTAAGTTTTCCCATTTTTTATAATTGAAAGCTCTAGAACATCTCTTGATAGGGGGTCCTCTGTAGGTATTTCTGTAGCCTCAACAGAAGGATAGAGTGGAATGCCCCATTCCTAAAGTGCCTTTGAAACATTTTTGGTAGATAAATCTTTATAAGGTGAACTTTGATGTAAATTATCAAGTAAATAAGAACAATTTTGTATGTAAATTGCAATAATAAATACTTACATCCTTGTAATTCGTCACAAAATTCCATAAACTCCTAGATGGAACCTGAAATATCAATATTTAGATTAAGGGCTTATATCATTTTTGTGTATGCAGCTTGGAATGTTATAGTATCCTCACTATTTAAGTTATCCAAAAAATGTTGGTTGATTCCCAAATTGAATCCACTAACATCCCGATCCATTGAATCTTCAATTGGTAGTATCATCATGTCTTTCCAGGTTTGGGCCAACATCAGTATTTATTTCAGACTACCCTGGGTCTTCATTCCTTTCTTCTAGAGCAATATGAATATTAGCATTGGTTATTGTATGATCCATTGGCAGAGGAAACTGATCTGAGATATGTTTAAAAGAATAATATTATAAAATATTTTAATATTCACGAGAAATTTAATTATCTTACCATGGATTTTCTATCTCTCAGTAGATCCAGGAGCTGGGACAGCTGAATCTTTTGATGATTTATCTGCTAAGATAGTAGATTCATCAACATGAACCTAGATTTCTCCTAGAATTTCCTTATCTGGTATTGAAGAATGATCTCGTAGTACATTGAGAGAGGATAGAGACACAAATCCTGCAAGAGGATAAATGTGATTACCAAAGGGTATTGAGAAAATTATAATGCCTTTAGGATAGCACAAATACTTACTCCTTTGGCGAACACTTCAGACAAATCTCATTGTACTCTTGCAATGTATTTCATAATCTTGGGGAGAAATTGAAACACTCATCTTGGAAGGAGAAATTTGAGTTAATGGATGAGGATTATCCATCTCCATTACCCCAGTCATGATTCCCACTCCTAGAGAAAGTTCTTCATACCTAGGAGGATCATTCGATGTGTCAGTGGGAGAACTTGCAGGCCCATACCTTGGTGGTCCAAGAACTGGTATGTAGTTTCCTTCCCTATATTCAATCTGTAAGAAAATACATTTCATAAAGATTAGTGATGATAAATGGTAATGAAATGTTGAGGAAAAAGGAAAGGAAAATATATTCTCCGTATTAATATAAATATCCCACTCCTCCTCAGGGTCAATAATTACCCCTTTGTGTATTCCTACATTCATCATATGAGATACTCATTTAGAGGCTAGGATTTTTTCATTAGTTTCGTATATAAAATCCTCCATCTCTGTAATATACTCTTGTACTTCAACTAGGTTATTATCTGGATTTCAATCAGAAGGTGTTTTAATGTCACCGAAATTCGGTATTCGAATGCCATGCGGGAGGAATGCCCATGCATCCCTAAGATCACAAGTAATACTCTCCCAATGATAAATGTATGAAGGTCTCACATAACTCGATCTCAGTATGGTTGGTTGTGGAGGAGATTCAACACCTTCTAACCGATGAGCCTATTCAGGTCTCCCTTCTTCTTCAAAAAGTTTAAAAGATGGAATAGGAATCTCTTTCTGATGGCGGCGACTGGATCACCTTGGCGTCGGAGGTATTTCTTCTCTAGCCCTAGTTTTCCTGGTATACATCTTACAAAGATGTTTTAAAGGCTCCAAAACCTCTGAAACTTCTGCATCATCTCTGGCCTTGGACTTCTTACCATGATTTCCATGGACAACATTCATTGTAGCTGCCACTCGATATATTCCTTTTGTCAAAGACCCTTGAGGAAATGAAGAATCCCAATCCTCGGTATATCCAACTTCCAATCCGATTGATGCATCTGATGGAGGTAACATAATCGACAATTGGGATGTCTCTAAAGCCATTATAATCCATAATTGTCTTACTACCATTGGGAGTTTCTCATGTCTAACATACGTGGGTGGAAGAGTGTTTGATTGTTGAAGACATATGAACTGACGAGTAAACCTATAAGGGATGTAAGCCTCAAATATAATTTCATCATCAATCCTGGTTGATAATACACCATCCCTGAATGTCATCATATAATATCTCAACTCATAATTATTTTCTTTATTGTTATCTATAAATGTTCCAGTTGGTGGGTTACCAAAAGGAAAGAAACTAAATTCTCCTGAGACATTCAATTCCTTTAACACCACATTAGGTCTCAAATTCTATGGCTGAATACCAAAAACATTCTGTAAAAATGTATTGAATCGACCATTGGGGACTCTAACTGAATTCAACACTGAGTATGAAGAAAAGTGTCCCACAATCCAACCCCACAACACTTGGAATGACCATAAATTATAAATGGAGCCTTTCTATTGTATAAATGTAGAATGTAATAGTAAATTCTTTCTAATTCAAGATTTTCTAACCCAATATAATTCCCTTCTACTAATTTGTATGCAATGTCAAAATTACCTAGTCTTATACCACCTCCAGACTCACGAAAGAGAAGCAAGTAAATTCTTATCCACTTGTATAGGAAGTCGGATAATCATATCATTACATCAATATCATATTTGAATTTGTATCCCCAATGATTACAATCACCTCTATCCAATGTAGGCCAATATGTGCCTGAGCTACCTCAGTTATCTGTAGAAGGAAAAATTGTAGGACGTCCGCAGGTGGGAGCTTTCTATGTTGTTGCTTCTAAAAATGATTCCATCCACACTCTGACACGAATATATTTCTTGTCTCTATGTAATTTATTTTCTATTTTGAATAGTTCAGGAGCCAATGGTGGTGTTTTGGTAGAATAAACCCATGTTGTAGTCGACAGAATAAACTCGTTATAAATTTCTTTGAGAATGGTAACCCCGACTATTTTATAGATATCCCACAAAATAATACCAACTTCGTCGTGCTTCAAATGGAAAGAATTAGTTTGTGGGCTCCACCGGCTCAACAATTCAGGAATGAAATCGTTTTTATAAATATAAGTTTTTCCCATCCATACACCTTAATAAATATAAACATATGATATCTATTTCCTGAATTCTTCACAAGTTCGGTGCACCCAAAATGCCCACATTCATTCAGGTTTCACACCTCCTCCAGAACCAAGATCCCAATCTTCCTTCCAACCATTAGACTGATCTATCTGAGAATCCCAAAAGGTTGAATCATATAAATTTTCCCTTTGATATACAACATGATCCTTTATATCTAGAGTACAACCACTGTGATTCAGGATAAAACCAATAGGGATTATCCCTTCATGAACTGTCACGCCCCTTGCACTAATATTCATGCAGTTATAGTTGGAGAATTAAAGAAACCAATTTTTTGGGAAGTACTTGTTAATATATGGAACATGAGAATCTTTTAAAAGCCCATGCCCATATGGGGGTAGGTAAGGACTTTGTGGATATTCACGTTGATACGGAATTAAACATTTCCATAGTCCGGGAAGGGTAATTTCAACAATATTATAATAGTTTGGTCTGATGATCTTCATTATTTCATTTTGAAAAGACATAGCTTCTTCAGTAGAGGTTATCAAATGAGCCATTTTCTTGAAAAGAATTACTAAATTCCCACTGTTAGGATGTAATTTTGACTCAAATTTTAAGTTAAAGGAAAAGGAAATAAAAAATTTGGCAAATAAAACTATTCATTTAGGTCTTCGATGAGGTCTGTTGCGTAGGTCATTCAACAAGGGTCCTAGTGCAACTCCTTCGATGAAGTCCTTTCAAATAGCTCCATCACTAAAATAGTTTCATCTAGAGAAATTTCAAGGAGACTATGCGAGAGCACAACACGTTGAGCCTAGATGAAAGAACTATGCAACGAGGGATGGAAAATTTGGAATCATGGATGAAGAAAATCGCAAAGGATCAAATATATTTATAACCAGCTGAGAACTTTTATGACATACCTACATGAAGTAGCTACATGGAAAACTAGTTCTATCCAGCAATTAACCCATAGTCTTTTCGCCATAATTTTACCTCATGAATTGACACTTTTTTTATTAGATCTGATCCTGAGGGGGGACTGTTGTTGACACTAAAAAAATACAAAAAGACTATGAAGATAGCCCTAGATATTTCAAAATCTCAAGGCAAGGTTTGAATAACTAAAAGGAAAGAAAACCCCTCCAAAGAGCAGTGTGGCATACCTACGTAGCAGATCTGTGTGGAATACCTACACGACAACATAATTTCTATACCCCTATGTGGAAGACCAGAGAGGAAGACCTGCGCGAAAAAACTCCCTTCAGCCAGTCCCTATCTATGCCTATAAATAGGACCCTTGGGCTTCCCATTTTAAGGACTAGAAAAGTTGAAAGACTCGCTGAAGCCCCCATTGCATAGCTCTTTCACCCAGATCCATAAAATTGTCTCAGAGCTATATAAAGTACAAGAGACGAGATACTTAAATGGGATAATCATGTTTTGAAAGTATTTCACGATTTTTATGTAGGATTGGTTCCCCTATGTGAAAAATATTCTTCAGTAATCATATAAATCTACGCAGTACCCCTGGGTGATAAAGTTACGCGACGCAACAATGTGGGCTACCTACGCAGCACACTTTCACACAGTACCTATGTGGTAGAGCTTAGCATACGGCCTATATACCATCTTAAGTACCCTCTTTAAAGTAATTAATAGAAGGGTATATCCTTCCTTGGTTCCCTTATTTGAAAGGGACTAAGTTGAAGCCTCCACCAAAACCTGCTTACTTATCAAACCATTGGTAAAGGCACATTAGTGTGTCTCCTATTTGGGTTTGTATGTTCACAATTTAAGGTTTACCACATTTTTTCACAATGGGGTTAGGATTCATGGAGTTTCCTATGGGTTTGTATATCCATAGTCACATGGACCTTTCTCCTAGGAACAGTTTTGGGAAGTTCCCGGTTCTAAGAATAAGGGTTTAGATCCTGACCTCTCCCTTCTTAAAGAGTCGGAACCTCAATTTTCTAGTAGGGAAGGTAAGTTTCACTCTTTCTTTTCCATGAAAGAAAAAGAAAAATATCCCTCTCCTACAAGGATCAGTTTTAGGGAATCCATACTGGCATAATACCCTAACCTTAATCCCTTATTCCTTTCATTGGACCCTTATCCAATGTAAAGTGAATAGAGGGAAGGCTCATCTCCTCTCCCTCATCCACCCTGGCCACCATAGGATTTCCCTCTTCCACCAGCGGAGGAGGAAAAGTGTGCATTTCATTGTTGAATTTTTCACATCCTATTATTTCTCACACCGTGCATGAATCACATGGGCTTAGAGGTTCGTGATAATTAATAAAATTTCACAAACACCCACGGTGAATGAACTAAGAGAACTCTGATTCCCACCATAATTGGGATGTGTAGGAAGCCTTCTCAGGGCCCAAGCTCACTGGATATCCTCTTCAAGAATCCAACCTTAATTCCCTTAAATACTGGCATCCTTCTTAGGAATAATCCCAAAATTAAACCCCCAAATAATCAAGGAATCCTTTTCAGGAAGTAATCCATAACTCATTTCTCTCAAAGGACCATACTCTCCTATGAGACTCATAGAACTATGTGGTCATTGATTCCAATCAACATGGGATACGTAGGAGGAATCCTTGAGGTTCAAACCCAACACTTCAAATCAACCCTGTTCTCCTTGGGCTATATTCCCAATAGGGCCTAATCTTACTTGGAAACCCATATTCTTTCCGAGTTCCTTGGGATGCTTAAGCATAATTCCCACACCAAACACTGACTAATAACCTTTCAATTAGATGTCTATACCACATGAAATTAAACTGTATGGATAAGTCCTTATCACATGACCTTAGAAGGTATGATGTGTCCCATTACGTGGCACCAAACTATGAGGGTTCTAATTCCTTTAATAGGGATACATATGTAGCCTATTTCATGGGTACAATCCCAATATCAAAACAAACCTTCGTCTCCCTAGATGATAATAAATTTCAGAGTGCCCCACTGAGTGGCTTAAAAAATAGTATCATCATAACGATGATTAAAAGAATCTCTAAGTAGTATATGAGAGGATATCTCCGTTAATGAAGAACCTCGAATACATATAGATGATTCTAAATTTTTCACATGTTAATAATTTATTTCAAGTTCTAAGGGAAACAAACGTTATACTTGGAGAATTAATAAGGGTTCATGAAAATATCTTAAATTTATAAAGAGAGTCAGGGAGTAGACAATAATTCCCCCAAAATGGTGTGATGAGTCCGAACTCCCATCCTCTCAACCAATACACGTTCCTATGTATCGTAAAGTTAAAACATAGCAAACTCCTACCTTTGGATAGAAATTATATTTTGGATAAATAATTATTTGAAGTTTCTATTTTGATGAATAAGTCTAATGGAAACCACCTGGAATCAGGGATTCTTAAAACTAGAACACACGTTTCAAGGAACTACGAAACAATGATTAAGACAATACGTATTTAGATGACTGTGCAAGATTATGATCAGATGTGGGTGTCTGTGTATCCCTGGGAACCTTATGTTACACTTGTTTCCATGAGTACTTTATAGCTTATTATACATGTACAATGATGATTACATTTATTGTGTGTTCTACCTTACTTATGATGATATGCTATGATTTATTATGTATCCTACCATGAAATTCATGATGTTGTGGTATTTTTTAGGGAAATAAATATAGGTGGACCATCGTGACATATTAACCCTTAGAGTGGTAGTGCTCTTGACTTGCAACAATGAAGATGAGGGACCTACACATAGGATAGGGATACAAAGATACCCCATGGATGATGTATGATGCACTCAATGACCAGCAAATAACAAGGGGTATGTTAATCAATGACTAGGGGAGGGTGAGTATATCTCAATACCTAGGGGATGCTGAGAACGTAACCTTATTGATGAGCAGTGATGCTGAGTTTCACGGTCACATGATGTCGAGTAGCATGATTCATTATCCTTGAGGATAATACTTGATTCTTCTAACACCTGGAGTATATGCACTCGATGAATAGTAGATGCCATGGGGAATGTTTATTGATGACTAGGGGATTCCAAGTAGATCTCTATACCTAGGGGATGATAAGAAAATAACCTTCTTGATGAGTATGGATGCCTAGTTTCATGATTGCACGATTCCCATTAGCATGATTCTTTAGCCTCATGGATAATCCTTGATTCTTCTGATACCTTGATTATCCATCTATCATAAAGCTAAAAAAAGTATGACTAGGGGTTTTTGGAGACTTGGATAGCACACAACCTCTTGGTTTTGGATTTTATTTTTATGCTTGTTATGTATTGATAATCATTATGGAATACACTGTTATACTTGAGCTATTAAGTTAAGAACACATTGGTGGTGTCCTACTGATTCTTATACTCAAACCCTGCCTAGGAATTTCATTGTTCTTATAGATTTCTTGACTATAGATCTAGTGAAGGGAAAGTGCCCTTTGGTAGAAAATTGACTGGTGGAGCATGGATCTAGAGTTCCATATGGAAGACGTTTATTTATTTATTTATCTTGTATTTACTTGCTACTTATACTCTGGATATGATAACCACTTTGGTAGATATTCTTATTATCTATGTCACTTATTCAATTTATAAATTTAATCTAGTTGTTTATTTTTTTTGTTGATTATTATAGATCATATGACATGATATTGACAATATAGTCTCCCCAAGTATAGACTTAGACCATCATAGCTAGTTGGAAGCCTCTTGAATACATGTAGGTGTGCTTGGGTTCACGTAGCATCTGAATCATAGTCAGTGGTTCAGGTTGGGGTGGTATCATAGGTCAAGATTAGAAAGTAAATTTTTCTAATCTTCCGTTCGATTGGAAAAGTTTTTATAGGAGATAAGACAGTTATGACTCGGGCAGCGGAACTATGTTAGTGCCTAGCCAGAATTGCGTAGTAGACCTCTGAGTTTCCATAAATGGGAAATGATGTTTTGTTTTTACCATTGATTAAATTCACCTTTAGTGATTCACATGATGTTAATATGTAATTTATGGGATTTTTTTTGTGTTCATGCATCATGACTAGGAATATAGGTTCAAATTCCATATATATACCTATTGTATTGTATAGTAGTTCATTAATTAAATTCCTAGATTTATGATATCTGTTCAGGATAGTTTCTCCATGTGTGATATATCTTCTCCAGGATATTGTGATATATCTATATTATAATTGATTAGTTTAACTGAGATTTATGTTGTTTTAATATATATATGATGAATGTGACCAACATACAAGGATAGAAACAATGGTTATTTCTAGGATAGGTATACCTTAGGTTAAGGGTAGAATCATAAGAAAACCTTGTTTCACCCCATAGACTAGTTAAGAGAAACATGTGATCACATAGATTGATTAGGGTTCATCATAATGAATATTTTTATTTTCTTGAGTGTGTTCCTTTATGTTACAAAATATGTCACCTTGACATAGTATTATAGAACTACTTGAGAAAACATGCCGAAATATGTCCATAAGGAAGGAGGTTTCAATATTACCACTGGACATGTAGGAGAATGCAGTTGATATTTCTCTCGCACCTACTATGTTGTATAGGTAGTAGGGCCGCATCAACGGGAAGGAATTATATTAGTTCCTGTCCTAGGAATAAGAGTTCAGATCTATGGTAAAATATTTCCTTACTTCCACTCCAACATTCTTCATCCTCCCATGGAACTGGAGTCCCTCAGGATGTTGAGTAATGGGTTAAAATTGTTGTAAATATTTGAACTAGTAGAAATTATAAAGGATAAATGAGTTAATTTAAATTGATCTCATGTTAGGTGCACATCCATTTCGATACCCTGTATCATATGGCGCCAAACGAACTGAATGAGATCACGGTTCTTGTAGATAACTTAGAGAGAAAGGGATTCATAAATCCAAGTACTTCACAATGGGGATAACCAATATTGTTTTCCAAGACGATGGATAGTAGTATTTAGCGCCATGTTGATTACTAGAGGAAGAACTAGGTGATGGTCAAGTGTCGATATCCATTTCCCTCAATTGATGATATTTTCAATCAACTACGGGTATCTCAGTGGTTCACCAAGACTAATATTTGATTGGAATATCACCACTTTCAAGTTAGAGAGGAGGATATTCTGAAGATGATGTTTCATAGAAGGTATGTACTATATGAGTACTTGGTAATGTCATTTGGGATGATGAACATGGTAAGGCCAAAGGTTGTCACAACACTAAAAACAATATTTAAAAACCAACACTAGTACAATAATGAAGGGTTGAACCCAAAGGAAGACATGTGAGTAATTCTAAGGATTTATTTAGAAGACCCCACTAGTGTCAATAGTGGGGGAAACATCTTGATTTAAAAAAATTTACTTTTCTTTAAAAAAGGCAGTAATAAAAAGACCGAACTTAAAAAATAGTGCACTAAACTGATAAAAGAAAAATAATAAGCGAATAGCAAAGGCGACGACTGAGGAAAAAAAATTAGACAGATGCTCCGGAAAAAAGTAATATTGCTGGTTTGTTGAATGTTATCCTCACTTAAATGATAAATGGATTTGAAACCTTATTAAATGAATAGTCTAACCCTCCTCTCCAGAAGATTAAAATGGATAAAAAATGAAACTTGAAATTAACTAATTTAAGAACATTCATAGAGAAAGAGAAATTGAAGATTGTCAATAGAAACAGTCTCACCGATAGTTTCTAAATGATTTGGAAAATAGAATTTTGAAAAAAAATTCATGATCAATCTCACTGAAAGATCATGGAATTGTGAATTAATAAATTGAGGTGAAAAAATATTGAAGATTTAGTTTTTAGAATCAACTTCACCAGTTGATCCGAAATCTTTTATGAAATAATTAAGTAAGAAGATAAAAGATAACCATATGATATTAATTTTTCTTAAAAAATAGTTACCCAAGACTCATTGAAACTAAAAGATTTATCCATAATCGATTAAAAATGAAGAAAAGAAAAATAGAGGAGTAAATAATCTCCCTAAATATAGGAGATCATGCGTGTTGCACTGCTCTTCCAGGCATCTCTAACCTTGCGGCCTCTAGTCTCGAAATTAGCTACTTGTCTCCTAGGAGTATCCACTCTTTTATGGTGTGACTATCAAAGTATGAATGAGAGACCCACTCTGAATCTTGATGCTTCTTTTTTAGTACCTTCATCATGCATCACATGTCACCCTTTGTTTTCCACCGACTTCAAGTGTCTTCACTATTGCACCGCACACGTGCACTTTTTAGTGAATGACACATCACTTTAGCTTTTCCCTTATAAATAACTTCTAGTGAGTTAGTTCAATTCACCTAGATGTGTTTTAGGCTTCTAATTGAACCTATCTACGAAACAGAGTACAAGTAAAAGTTAAAACATTGTTAATAAAAAAGAAAATAAACTTAATGAATTAGATAAAATGTTAACTTATTATAAGTTATTTATTTTTAATTTAGCTTTTTTATATTTATAAGTTTTGTAAAAAGATTATAATTATATTTATAATTATTATTTTAAGTTGAAAAGTTTATTATTTTATTAAGTTAATTATTTAACCTATTAAATATCATTATTATTGTCATTAATTTATTAACATATCTTTAATTAGATAAAATTAATAAGTTTTTTAAGTTAATATTAATTACTTGGATTATCATATTAAATTAGTATTATTAGTAATTAGTTAATATAACTTTATTATATTTTTTAATTATATTATTATTAATTAAGATGAATTAATTATTTAATAATTTTTATTATTATAATTATTTAATTTGCAACATTAAATTATAATTAATGAATTTATTAAAATTTATTTAATTTTTATTTATGATTTATTAGTAATATTTTAGCTTAATATTTTTTATTTAGTTAATTAGTTTTATAATTTATTTTAATTAATTAATTAATTTATTTAATTTAATAATTATTTATTATAATTATTTTGGTTTATTATTCTTTTTATATATTTTTTAATCTTCTCCCCCCCTTTCTTCTTCAATGCACCGCAAAGGGGGGGGGGGTTCATTCCAAATCCGGGAACTTCTCCAGTAGGACACTGAAGGTGAATTCAACCTAGCTGGCTCATCCTTGGTACCCTAGAAACTCGACCTCAACCCAGTGATGGTTTCGGGTGACTCTAAAGCGGTGGTGTGATGATGGCAGTTCGAATCGACAACCTTAACAAATATCACATCCGAGGCTCGGCTCTCAGACCTATGGAAATGTTGGCCTCTTCGCACAGCGGTGGAAGGCTGTGTGTTGATTGGAGGTGTGAATGGAAGTGGTGACAGTGTCAGTGTGAGGAATAAAGTGGTGAGGTGAAACCAACACCGACGTAGAGGTAGAAAGCAGGGAGGACGCAGTGGTGTCAGTGAGATGAGTGGAGATGGAGAGACCGACATCGAGGGATTCGAGACCGATGGCACTGACGATGGGCATCTATAGCATGGGAAGAAGAAACTGACAGTGTGAAGAAAGAAGAGGCAAGTGACCAACACTAACAATGGGTGTTGTTAGTGGGATTGAAATGCACTATAGGTGGCATCGAAAGCACAAAATAATTAGACTTAATAAAAAAATAAATTAAATTAAAAGAAACAAAATCTTAAATTAATTAAATAAAAAAAATTAATTAACGGATAAAACATAAATAAACTTAAATTTAAAAATAAAAAAATAAACAAAATGATGAATAACTAAAGTAACACTTAAAATAATTAAAATTGTCAATTAATTAACTAAATTAAAAACATTAAACTTAAAAATAAAACTTAAACTGAACTAAAAATAAATAAAATCAAATAGATAAAAATGAATTTAGATTGTTATTTAAATTGATATAATACGTTCAAATTATAGAATTAAATTATTATTAAACACATTATTTAATAAAGTTTTTTATCTTCAACGAAAAAAAAGTTAATGAGTCAATTTATTGAATGTGAGTTAACTTATTTTAATTAATTAAAATTAAACAATTAAATAAGTGGATTGAAAACCAAATTAATTAAATATAAACGACATAATTAATTAGTCAAATAATAAACATATCAAAAAATTAAAAATTCAAGAGAAATAAAATTACTAAACTAATTAATGAATTGTTATATTAGAAAATCTAGTCAAATTAATTTAATGATTTTATAAACTAAAAATACATAATTAATTATAAAAAATGATAAATTAATAAATTTAATTATAAAAATACAAATGTAATATTATTTATAAAAAAGAGAAAAAATAATTAATAATTTTTTTAAATATAATATAAAAGATATGGAAAACTATGAGTTTTTAAGGCCACGTAAAATTCCCCAACACATAAACATTGTTTGTTCTCAAACAATATGATGTTTTATTATCATTTAAAAAACAGAAGTGTGTCAATATTTTACAGCTCAAACTGTTACATGTGTAACACTTTAAATAGGGGACTGAAAAAGTGTCAATAGGCTTTAGAAATAGAATTCTTAAAAGATGTCTTGCCTAGATTAAATACTCAAAGGGAAATCAAGAGAGAAAAGAAACATCTATCAAAGAAGATTCCATGCCCCATATGTGACTCTTCATAGTGACCCAATTCAATCCAATTTCAAGGTCTAAGTACAAGAGTGAAAAATGTTTAAAAAATGTTGAATTAAAAACTTAACAAGAGGAACTTTGTACTTTGACTCATCACCTAGGTTCCAAAAATATTTTTTTTGTGAATCACCTTATTAAAACAACCTAAATGATTCCCATATGAACATTTTGCCCACTTTTTCATCTGGTGTTCATCATTCCCCCACCTTAATGAACTCATTTTCGACACTAGACACTTTATTTTATTTTCCCCAATATATGTAACATATTCTAAGAACTATGAAAAAACACTTATTCAATGTGTACAGAAGGCTTATAGTTAACATAAACACACCTAGCATCTAGGTTCATGGAGATTCACTGTGGGATCTCAAATTCTCAGATAACTCTGGTTTCAAAAGAATTATATAAAACACATTTACATTGGATCATTAAGGTGATTACTTTTTAATAATTAAAAGAAAGGTGTGTCCCCTAGTAAAGAGTTCAAATGTCCAATTCCTAAGGCTATGATCTCAACTCCACTAACATGTAACCTACATAACTCTCAAATATAATCCCTAAACCAACTTTTCATTAAATCACTAACATAATCACTCAGAAATAATTAACCCACATTAATTTCAGATTCAAAAAAAATCTTAACAACCATTAAATCATTATCTTTATGCAAGAATCAATTGAAGTACAATGTACAACCTAAATTGGGTAAGAATTTTAAAAAAAATAACCATCTTTTTAAAAAAGATTGAAGTAGAAGTGGGAATTTAAGTGATTTCAATTAAGCATAGTTTAGATCAACATATTTTGACCCCCTCCCCCACACTTAAAACACAAATTTTCCACCAAAGATGAATTCAAATGTGGAGAATAACTATTAAGAAAATAAAGTTCAAAGCAGATTTTTAATTACATAGATTAATGGAATGTATTAAGGGTCTCATTAAAGTTTACAGAAAGTTTTTTCTAGAAATATTACTTTAATATAATAGTTTCACATGCATAATCATCTAGGTCAGTGATATATATTTTGAATAAAATTCAAATAGTAGTATGTGAATTGTTGAAATATACAATAAATTGGGTGTAGCAATAATGATAGAATTGATTCTCTTGGATGTTCAATAAAGTAGAAACGTTTATGCTATACACCCATCAACCTAAGAAGATTTAATACATAAATTCATGGACTACATGTAACACCCACTAAAGTTTTTAGATTGAATGGGTTTTAATACCAATGAAATGTTAGGTTGGTATGGAGTATGATATTCTCGTATGATACGAACTGTAGGATCGAAATGATACTGAATGTAGTATCTAATGATTTAGATTCTCTATATACAAGGGGGGGATTGTACACTTTAAAAAACTCCTTTGTAACTTTTAAAGATGAAGATGTTTAACAAAGTTAAACAAGGTAAATTCACAAGACCTCTTAGTTCTATAAACTTTCTTGATTCCGGAAAAGTGATTCTGAGAATGTAATTCCAGAAAAGTAGTTTTGGAAGTGAAACTTAACAAAAGTTTATAAAGATAAAGATTCTACCTTAAAGCTTATATAATCTTACTAAATTAGAGTGTACAAGTATAAGGAAGTATAAGATAGTTATACTTTCCTCAATAAACAAAATCTAGCGGAAAACTTGAAACAATAAAAGTAACAAGTAGTAAATCTTTTAACCCAGAGAGAAGGGTATCCAACAACCTTGGATAAAGGTCCCTTGATTTATACATTCAATAAAGTCTTTCTTAACCACACCATGGTAAGCCCTTGATATGAACATCAGAATCTTTCTTGCTATCCCCACAAGCCCTCAAACTTCAATGTAGTCAGAACCTCTATCTTCTTATCCCCAGAAGCCCTCGAATGTACTCAGAAACATTAGAAGTCCCACAAAGCAATTATAAACAAGGTTTTTAGTACGCACAAAGCAATAAAGTTTCTCTCTCTAGAAATCACTTCTGCAACGTGTAATCTCTAGATTGATCAACTTATCATGAGCTCTTTCAAATGAGCTCTTATTTATAGGCAGAGCTTTAATTGTTGGATCCCTCCTCCAACAGTCATATTTTTCCTTGAATTTTAGAGGGACCTGTACACATGTCACTTAAACAATGGTTAGTTAGTAACTGAATGCATGCCATCATTTTATAACCAAAACAAGAATAATCAAAACAAGGTTTCTCAACCAAACCTATTTTTCATAGTGTAAGGAACAATAAAAGTTCAAGGTCTAACCAAAAACCATTTGGTGTCTATAAAACATGGATATTCAGACTTTGTTGTCAAAATAGTTCAGAACCTAAATTATATAGAATTCTAGAGTCTGAATTTGAAGGACATTCAAAGTCTGAATTCATAATAATTCGAAGTCTGAACTCAGAATGTTCAGAGTCTGAATTAATTATAATTTTAAGTCTAAACTTAGAATGTTTGGAACCTGAATTCAGAGAATTTGGAGTCTAAAATCAGAGAATTCGTAGTTTGAACTCAGAAAGTTCAGACCTAAATTCAGATAATTCGGAGACTGAACTCAGAAAGTTCGGAACCTAAATTCAGAGAATTCGGAGTCTGAATTCAGATCCTGATAGAAAAATTCTATATAACTAAGTATTTATAATATTCTGAGGTTTTGGGTACGAAACTGGGTTTTCTACTTAGACATAATATGAATAATGAAAAACATGGTAAGGATAAATTTCCTCGGGGAAGGAAAATTTCCTTATAAAAGTAAATCATAGTGTAAAAGGGATTTTCCTTAAGATAAGGTGTTTGTGATTTTCAAAACAAGAAGGAATGAAAAAATTATAAGGAAACCTTACTGACTCAACAATCTCCCCCTTTTTGGAAAACAAAAACATCCTTACGAAAAAGAATATAAGGACTTAGAAAAAAATTTCCTAGACTTTAAAAGTAAAACTTATCTCCCTTAACACATGGGAAAAGACGAATATGACTAACTCCCCCTTAGGCTTTGGAAACACTAAGGATCATACTCTAGATTTTTGGAATGAGACTTAGCATTTTATTGAATACAAAAATCTTCTTGGATAAGAACTCCCCCTTACTTAATGAAATTTCATTCTTTACTTAGAATTATTTTTTCCTTTCTCCCTCTTTGTGATTTTCAAAATGGATTAAAGGGAATGGAAAAGAAAATATTGTACCTGAAATATTAGTATGAGACAACCAAAAATATATGAAGAACAACCAAAAATTTCATTAGGATTGGAAAAATTTTATACAAGGAATACAACAAAAGATCAGAATTGAACAAGATTATCCTTCCTTCTCCTTGGGCATCATCTTCTTCACTATTGTTTTCATCTTCTTGAGCTCCTTGTGATCTTCCTCTGCACGTTTGAGAATCTGATCCTGATCTTCTATTTTCTTCTCTAAGGCTTCGATTCTTCCTTCTTGAGCCTTAAGAGATTCTTCCTGACTCATTAAAAGTTATTCCTACTTGACAAGCTTCTATTCTATCTCAATCCCGAGATCCCTTTCTCTCTTCCAACTCTGAGCAACTTAATACAACTTCCCATTCAGATCTTTTACTTCTTGCATCTGGTAATTCTGTTCCAGGGTTATCTTTTTCTCAAAACTATTTGTGAGATCCTGGATATTCACATCTTTTGTGTCAAATGCATCATTGACATTATCTTGTAACTCATAAAGATTTATTAGGTATTCTACAGTTTTCCTTGACATTTGGTCATTTTCTTGCAAGATCTTTTGTGGGATTCGTAGTATATGAAAAAAAGTTTTGAAATCTGATTCAAGCATGACACACTTATCTATAACCATGGATACTGAATCTGATTTTTAATTTAATGTGTGTTGAAGAATTTGGCATCGGGAGTCTATACTTGGAAATATTGGAATAGTGCCAAAAAGATTCTTCAAATACTGAACTACGAAATCATATCCATGGGAGGACGATTCCGAATATGAAACTTTACTTGGTGAGGGATCTTTCTCTATTTCAACTTCCTTCCTCTTTGATGATCGACCAACTTCCTTCTTATTCACAACAGCTTTACTATATATATCAACAACCACCTGTTTTACCTTATCAACCTTCGGAATGGATTCCTATTAGTTAGGGGATTCTTGTTCACTATTAGAGAGTTGAACAATTCTGTCTCTATCAACCTTTTCCTTCTCAGTTCGTGCCTCAACATCCTCTGGGTGAATGAAATAATGATTAAAACTTTCTTCTTCACATAGCTTATTCACTTCTTCTTCAACCTTGTCATCTTCTCCTTTCTCATCTTTCTCAGGGGTATCAAGCTTGGAAGACTCAGCTTCAGAAGTTTGGATTGAATGCTTCTAAAATGGACTTTCCTTCTCATGAAAATATTCTACTTGTTTAATGAGATCTTTGGTATCACCACTGCCTTCTTCTTCCTCTTCTTCTTCCTCCACTACTTTTTCATGGACTTTTTTCGGAGTCAAAAATTTATTTCCTGGTGTCTCTTGTAGGGATTCTACTAAGAAATATTGTGGTACTGGAATATTTTCGGAGGCCTTCTTAACAGCCTTCAAAAGAGATTGCACAATCTCTGCTTCAGTCATCTTCTTCTTTTGTTTCTTTTCTTTTTCTTTCTTTTGAAGCTCAACAACAGTCTTTTATTTTAAAGCTTTTTCTTCAGTAGGATTCAAACCAAATATAGGCTCCCCTGATTTCTTTTTCTCCTTGTCTTCCCTCCATTTTTCTACTACCTCATCCGGATATTCTTTTTTCTTCTTAGGTTTTGGTGGTGTGGATTGGGTTTCCTTAGCCATTGTGGTTTTTTCCTTGTCTTCCACATCCTTCAACTTCCTCTTCCTTCCTCCCTTCTTAGAGGTCTCATCGGCCTCATATTTCTTTGATAAGGATTATGCCTCTTCCTCAGGAAAATCATAAAATTCTTCTGATTCTTTAGAAAATCTAACATTCATCCTTCTCAGAGTATCATCACTTACCAGCATAACTTTGGAATTTCTTGTCTTAGAACTACAAGGTATTTTGAACGACTCTAAACACCGAACAATCATATTTGAGAGAATGGATGGATATATAATAATCTAAACCTCCAGATTTCTATTCTTTATATTCTCAATTGTAATAATAATATTATTAACCAGGTTAATATTTCTTAGATTCACCAAGAAATCCAGGATATACATGTCACTCTTCTTCAAAGTATCCTTATCCCATTTTCTCAGAATGATGAATCCTTGAACCCACAATTCGAGAATCCGGAGATTTGTAGATATGTGAACAATCTTTAGAATCTTTACATTTGAAATACCGAGGAAAGATATTGTTTTTTAATTAATTAAACTTCCAAGATTATCAGGCATCTTATGAGAACAAAACTTAGCTTCTCCTTTATAAGGAACTCCAATCAAACTAGCTTCCTTGGTATAAGAAAGATAATAAGTCTTCCCATAGCTCTTGAAATAGAATTTATCTTTTCCTTCTTCCTTGAAAAAACTTGCTGAATCATAGAATTCAACCAACAATTCTAGATATACTATATCCTAATCTCCTAGTTTTGATACGCAAACACTCTCCCATCCATTCAGCTTGATGTTCTTTGAGATGATAGAATCATAATTAGAAAATAAATTTGGATGTACCAACCTTTCTATATAAATCTTCCATTCAGAAATCAGCTTGAAAATTGACAAGTCCTTCTCAGAAGATAGTTCAATAGACATTCAGACTTGACGAAACCTTGAAAATCTGGAATGAGCTTATGTAGGAGGGTAGGGCTTCAGCACGTGAAAGATTTGGGATAGATGTGGGAAAACCATCAGGGGTCCTTTATATGGGAATTTGAGGCTATAGTTCATCTTCCAAGCTCAATCCAATGATTGAAAACCTTATGATCAGATATGCGGTTGAGATGATAGCCAGAAAGAAATTTTTATAGAATCCAATCTTTTGAGGTTTTTAATAAAAACATTCGGATTTAAGAAAAGGTTAATACAAAAATTTAAAAACAGATGAAAATACCAACAAGTAAAAGAAGATTACAAAAATTTAAGAAAGTAAACATACCTTTCAGATTTCTAGGAAGATTATTCGTAGTGAGGAAAATTATTCTTGAAGAACTTTTGATTCTGAAAATTTTGATTACGAAAACTTTGAAAATGAAAATCTCCATTATGAAAATAATTGTTAGACTACAAAAAATTTTAGAGTATGAAAAATTTAAACTACGATAAATAAAGAAAACATTCATTATGAAAATTTACAAAATATTCATTAAAATTTTTTAGAAAATCTTCATTATGAAAATTTAGAAAAATCTTCATTACGATAATTTAGAAAATCTTTATTAGGAAAATTTAGAAAATCTTCATTATGAAAATTTAGAAAATCTTCATTATAAAAATTTAGAAAATATTCATTATGAAAATTTATAAAATCTTCATTATGAAAATTTAGAAGATCTTCTTTACGAAAATGTAGAAAATCTTCATTACGAAAATTTAGGAAATCTTCGTTACGAAAATTTAGAAAATCTTCATTACAAAAATTTAGAAAATATAACCAACAAATGTACTCCCCCTATGAAAATAATTTGTTACTATAAGGGGGTTGGTTTCAATAGGAAGTTAACATGGAATATTACCTAACAGTTATCATTCCTAACTTTTATTTAATGTATTAAAATCTATCAGATGGTAAATATTTTGTGAAAATATCATCAAGTTGATCTTGGGTTCTGATAAATTGAAGAATGATATCCCCTTTTGTGTGTAATCCCTAAGAAAGTGATGCCTAATATATATGTGTTTTGAAATAGAGTGATCTGAAGGTTTTTTTACTTAAGTCAATGAAACTAGTATTATCACACAAAATTTGTGTTTTGGTAAAACTCATACCGTAGTCTGTGAGTGTGTGTTGCATCCACAAGACTTGAGTACAACAACTTCCACCTACTACATATTCAGATTCAGGAGTGGAAAGTGCTACTAAGTGTTGCTTTTTTCATGACCAAGAAACTAATGAATCTCCTAGGAAATGAAAAGTTACGGATGTAATTTTCCTATCTATTCTATATCCACTAAACTCATCATCTGAAAAACGTTTTAAAACAAAATCATTTCCAGAAGTATAAAAGAGTCCTAGATCCATGGTTCCCTTTTAGTAGGGGAAAATCCTTTTCCCTTCCTTTAAATGAGATTCATTAGGATTATATTGATATCATTCACATAATCATACTGAAAACATTAAGTCTGGATGACTAGATGTTATGTAAAGTAAGCTTCATATCATACCTCTAAAAGATGTTTGATCTACTGGTTTCCCAGCTTCATCAAGATCAAGTGAATTTGAAGTACCAATGGGAGTACTTATACTCTTAGTGTTGTCATATACATAACTTTTAAGAAGATATTTAATATACTTATGTTGGGATATATATATTCCTTCTGGTTTTTGAGAAATTTTAAAACCAACGAAAAATGTTAACTCACCCATCATAATCATTTCAAACTCATATTTCATTAGATCGGTAAAGGATTCAGTTAAAGATTGCTGAGTTGAACCAAATATAATGGCATCCACATAAATTTGAACAATCAAAACATTTTCCTTATCTTTATTTATAAAAAGGGTTGTATCAACATTTCCCTCAACATAATTATTTTGAAGAAAAATTATTGTATGTTTATCATACCAAGCTCAAGGGGCTTGATTATGTCTATACAAATCTTTAGTAAGTTTGAAAACATGTTCAGGATGTTTTGTATCTTCAAAACCAAGAGGTTTTTTGACAAAAACATCCTCTTGAACATAACCATTAAGGAAATCACATTTAACATCCATTTGAAAAAGTTTGAAATTAAAGAATGCTGGAAAGGCAAGTAGAATATGAATAGATTCAAGTCTAGCTACAGGGGTATAGGTTTCTTCATATTCTATTCCTTCTTGTTGGTTACAGCCTTTAGCAGCCAATCTAGAATTATTTATTACTATGATTCCATTTTCATCACACTTATTTATGAAGACCCATTTTACTCCAATAATAGAAGTTTCCATAGGTCTTTCAACCAAGGTCCAGACTTTATTCCTTTCTAATTAATTTAGATCAGCTTGCATAGATTTAACCAATCATTATCACCTAAAGTTTGATCAGTTTTTTTTTGATCTAATTGGTAAAGGAATTCTATATTTTCTACTTCATTTCATAAGGAACTTCTAGTCCTTACAGGTGGATTTACATCACCAATGATACTATCACTGGGATGATTATTTAGAAACAACTGATTTGGGTTTAGTAAAACCTGTTCATCAACATAAGGTAGGAAGTCTTCTCGGGTAAATTCTTTAGAAATGATTTCTTGAACATTTTCCTTACCAGAAGGATATTCTAACAAAGGTTGATAATATGTTTTTGAAAACACAACTGAATATATAGGTTGAGGTTTTTTAAATACAAAAGGATCAGTTTCATCAAATTTGACATGTACTGTTTCTTCAACAGTACAAGTATTTTTATTGAAAACTCTATAATCCTTAGAAGTTGTGGAGTAGCCATAGAAAATTCATTCATCAGATTTTGGTGTGAATTTCTGTAGACTATCTTTAGTATTCAGAATGAATACCTTGTAACCAGAAACCTTGAATTATGAAAGTCTAAGTTTTCTACCATTCCATAACTTATAAGTATTTCTATTAAGAAAAGGTCTAATAAAAACATGATTTATAGTATAACAAGAAGTATTTACTACTTCAACCCAAAAATGTTTGGCTATAGAATATTCACTCAACATGGTTCTTATTATATCTTGAAGAATTTTATTTTTTCTTTCAACAACACCATTTTATTGAGGTGTTATGGGTGCTGAGAAGTTATGAGTAATGATTTTTCTACTCACAAAATTTTAAAAATTAGATTTTTGAAATTCACCTCCCTGATCACTATGAATAGTTATCAAAGCAATGTTTTTCTCATTTTTAACTCAGGATCTAAAACATTTGAAATAAGAAAAATCTTCAGATTTCTTTTCTAGAAAATAGATCCATGTAAATCTAGCATAATCATCAACTAAAACAAATAGATAATATTTGCCTCCAATGCTTCAAATTTGTGTTGGACCAAAAAGATCCATATGTACTAACTGTAATGCATAAGTGGTTGAGACATCACCAACTGATTTAAAACTCGATTTATGTTTCTTGCCATATTGACAAGGATCACAGACTTTTGAAGAATCAAATCTATGCTCTGATAGATCCTTAACTAGCCTATTCTTAGAGAGTTTGAAAAGGTTCCTAAGGTTACAATATCCTAACATTCTATACCACAACCAAGAATGATCTTCCATTACACTAAGACAAGGTAGATATTTTCTCCTAAGGTCTTCTAAGTTTAGTGTGTATACATTCTCTTGCCTATTGGCAGAAAGAATAAACTCTTCCTTGAAATTGTGTACTAAGAATTCATCATTCCTAAAATTCACAAGATCTCCCAATAAGCATTTAAGTTCAAACACAACAAATTCATTCTTAGAAATATTGTTGTCCACTTCTTGTATAAATTTAAATTTGACAAAATTAACATTTTTAAGAAGAGAAAACAATGAAATGAGTGCTTCTAAGGGTTCAAAATTATCTTCAAAGTTTTCTTTCTTAAACTCAACCCTAACGAATTCAAATTCAAGGGTTCTTGTGGGTGAGTAATAACTAGTAGATTCATAAATGGTATCAATAAAGTGCTGAACAGAATCATGTGCACTGTATATCAAGATTAATACCCCCTCTAAACTATTATCAACATCTATATTATCTTTTTCACCTGAATCATTTGAGGACAGATGATGTGAAAAACATGGAAGATAATTTATTTGACCAACAACAGATTGAAGTTTAATAATGTTATAAATTTCTTCCAAAAGTTCCTAATTATTTAACTTGAACTAAACATCTACTGCTTTTAACAAATAAATTCCACCTATGTCTAGTGTATGCTCAAACTCTTCTTCCAGATCATTTTCAAAAATTTCATTCACTAAAAAAGATTCATTTGAGTGTTATAGGATGTTTAGTTCAAGGGGAGGTAAGTTCAATTCAACTTCAAGAAATTCCTTTTTTCAGATTTCTCAAATTTAGACAACTTTCTGCATGTATGACAACTCTATTTTAAATTTCACTACACAATGTTTTAGAAAACAATTTACTCTTAGAATATGGAAGTGACACTTCATCAGTTATCATTTCTTCAAAAACCATGCGCTCATCCTCTACATCTTCCAAAAACATTTAAGAAATTATGGGGTTTACAATTTCCAAACATGGAAGAGTGGTTTCCAGCACAGGCTAAAAAATTTCAGATTCCATGTTATCCAGTTTAATATTCTCATCCAACATATTCCAAATTTCAACTACATGTTCATTTTTATAATTTTAGTAAGGTTGAGTGATGAGTTTTTGATATTAAAGTTCTCATTTTCATGTTTGTCTTCAACCTGAGTGATTTATTTTTAAAAAGTTCTAAGACAGTGAACCTTATCAACAGTTGGAACCATTTACAACACATGACATTCTTTTTTAATCTGCTTAATTATTTTTCAAAATTATCCAACTCAACTTCTTTGGAGTTCTTAATGGGATATTAAATGTTTTTGTCATTATTAAGTTAGTTGGTGATTTCAAAATTTGGTTCATCAAAATCATATTATTCACAGTTTAAAGTTTGTTGCTCAGGTTTAGAATCACTCTCTTATTCATTTTCGTTTTCAAATATTTTGTAAAAAATTTCATTTTCTTCAATAATTTCATCTTATTTATGTTATTTAACCCTAATTTTCAATTCTAAGAGCATGTTTTCTAATCATTCCATTATGTTATCTTACTCTTGAGAATCTGTATCTTGAATTTCATGGGTTTGTTCAACCAAGTGTTACAAATATTCTCCCTAGCATTTATTTTAGATTCAATTAAGTCTGATTTAGCTAGGATGTCAGATTGTTATCTTGTTGTGGATAGTTATTGACACTCTATTAGGCAGTGTGCCCATAATAACCACAACAAATATAATGAGTTCCATTAACAAAATTCAAGCCCTCTAATTCATTCATAATTTTTTAAAAGGATTATGTTAAACACACATAAGAAAATAAACCAATAAATTTTTTGAATTCAACTCAAGCAGCAAATTATAGTTTTTTAAAGCATATATATAAATATATATTATTGATTTTTTTGTTTTGTTTTTTATATGTTTTTTTACCCTAGAACACTAAACATGTGCCTTCCCCAGCAAAAACTCCAAATTATGGTCAGGTCAGAGGTCGTCACGACCCTCAAAATTATATTTAAAAACCAACACTATCATAGTGGTGAAGGGTACAACCCAAAGGAAGACAAATGAATAATCATAAAGATTTATTTAGTAGACCCCAGTGGTGTCAACAATGGGGGAAACATCTTGATTTAATTTTTTTTAACATTTTTTTAAAAAGGAAGTAATGAAAAGATCGAACCAAAAAAATAGTACACTTAACTGATAAAAGAAAAATGATAAAAGAACAATAAAGGTAGCAACTGAGGAATAAAATTATAGACAGATGCTGAGGAAGAAAGTAATATTATTGGTTTATGGAATTTAATACTTACTTAAATGATAAATGGATTTTTAACCTTAGTAAATTAATGGTTTTACCCTCCACGTCAGAGGATTGAAATGGATGAAAATGAAACTTGAAATTATCCATTTCAAGAACATTTATACAACAAGAGAAATTGAATATTTTCATTAGAAACAGTCTCACAGATAGTTTCTGAATGATTTTAAAAATAGAATTTTGAAAATTGCTTCCATGATCTACATCACTGAAAGATCATGGAATTGTTAATTAATAAATTTAGGTGAAAAGTATTTGAATATTTAGGATTCAGAATCAACTTCCCAAAAAAAAGGTTACACAAGACTCATTGCAACTAAAAGACTTATCAGTAATTGATTACACAATGACGAAAAGAAAAAAGAGGAAGAAATAATCTCCCAAAAGATAGGTGATTGTGCGTGTTTCATTGCTCCTCCAGGAATCTCTAACCTTGCGTCCTCTAGTCTCCAAATCTGAAGCTTATCTCCCAGGAGTATCCGCTCTCATATGGTGTGATCGTCAAAGTTTAAATGAGAGACCTGCTCTGAATCTTATTTCTGTTTTTTAATACCTCCATCATGCATCATGTCACCCCCTATTTTCCACCGACTTCAAGTGTTATTCACTATTTCACCACACACATGCACTTTTTAATGAATCACGTGTCGCTTTAGTTTTTCCCTTGTAACTAACCCCTAGTGAATTAGTTAAAGGCACCTGAATGTGTTTTAGGATTCTACTTGAAATTGTGTAGGGAATTGAGTATAAGTAAATGTTAAAACATTTTCAATAAAAATAAAATAAACTTAATGAATTAGATAAAATGTTAAATTATTTTAGTTATTTATTATTAATCTAGCTTCTGCATATTTATAACTTTTATAAAAAAGATTATAATTAATATTATTATTTTTAATTTAAAAGTTTATAATTTTATTAACATTATTATTTAACCTATTAAATATTATTATTATAGTTATTAATTTATTAATAAGTCTTTAAATAGATAAAATTAATAAGTTTTTAATTTAATATTAATTATTTTGATTATCTTATTAAATTAGTATTATTAGTAATTAGTTAATATAACATTATTATATTTTTAAATTATATTATTATTAATAATGATGAATTAATTATTTAATAAATATTATTATTATAATTATTTAATTTGCAACATTAAATTATAATTAACGAATTTATTAAAATAAATTTAATTTAATTTTTATTTATAAGTTATTAGTATTATTTTAGTTTAAAATATTTTATTTAGTTAATTAGTTTTATAATTTATTTTATTTTATATTTATTAATTTAATTTAATTATTATTTATTATAATTATTTTGGTTTATTATTATTTTTACTATATTTTTTTTAATATTATCCCCCCTTTTCTTCTTCAATGCGCCGCAAAGTGGGGGCGTAGGGTTTCATCCCCAATATCAGCGCTTCTCCAGTAGGTCACCAGCAGCGACTTCACCCAGGGCGGCTCTTCCTTGGCCCTTTGACGACTCACACTCAACCCATCGGCAGTTTCAGGTGACTCCAAAGAGGTCGTGCAACGATGGTGGTTGAAATCGATAGCCTCAACAAATCTCACATCCGAGGCTCGACTCTCGGACCTCTGGCGGTGTTGGCCTCTTTGCGCAACAGCGACACTGAACAAGGGTTCTCCTCCACATAACCAGCTCAGCGGCATGACCTCAACGACACTCCTCCTTGAAGACCAACGGGAGTGTCCAACGGTTGTGGATCAGCTTCAGTTTTCATGCTAGAATACCATAGATCTAGGATTGGTTATGAAGTGTATTGTGACACATCATGCATTGGTCTGGGAGTGGTGTTTATGTAAAGAGAATAGGTTTATCCTTTCTATCTCATTATATATGACCATATGAGAGGATCTACCCTACACATGTTATGGAGCTGGAAGCCATGGTCCATGCTCTGAAGTGTCGGTGACATTATCTATTTTGTGAGATATTTTTTTAAAGGTTGGGTCGAAGCCTCATTTTATTATTTAATGCAAAGACCTATTTAGACTGGGTAGAGGGAGACCCATTATAGAGCCCGAAGGCCCAAGGCCAAGTGGCCTGAATAAAAGGCTTGAAAGCCCATATTTTTGGCTGAAAGAGCCCCTTAGTGAATAGTATTGCTATAGTACCCGAGGCTGCTACAGTACCTGAATACAAGGCCTATGAGAGATTTTTTTATATATACCACAAGAGACTTTACTATATCTTCACTCGACAGGTCCTAAACTTGAGACAAAGGCACTGGGTTAAAATGCACATTTTACTTCGTGTTTTTGGCATGGATTATAGAAATACCTAGGTAATAGGCTGAGATTGAGCATGGTATACCATCCTCAATCCGATGGTCTATTCGAGAAAACTATACACCTATTAGAGGACACGATTCAAGAAAACATGGTATACTTTTATAGAGCATGGAATGATCACCTAGCCTTGAATGAGTTCAATTTAAATAATAGTTATCAGGCTTCGAATCATATGGAACCTTATGAGGCTCTTTATAGGAGACCATATGGATCACCTCTTGTTGGCGTGAGGCAAGTGAGGTAGCAGTTGTGGTCACATTTTGGTTCAAGAGGCATTCAAGAAGTGCATATGATTGTAAATAGATTGATCACCGCTCAAAGAAGACATATATTATATGCCAACCAAAGGAGGAGAGCTTATGAGTTCTCTATGGGAGATTAGGTTTTTTTAGATTAACTCTTCAATTAGGGAATAAAAATTTAGGGAAGCATGGAAAGCTAGAACCTTTTTTTGTTGCACCCTTGAGATCACAAAGTGAATAGGGACAATGGTGTATCATCTAGACCTCCCTTCTTACTATTGAGGTATGCACGATGTGTTCCATGTGTCACAACATCAAAGGTACATACTCAAACCTACGCATATTGTTGATTGTGTGGACATTGAGTTGGAGAATGATGAATCTTATGAGGAGCATGTAGTTTTGATCATAGATCAAAGCGATAAGGTGTTGTGAGGAAATACGGTACCATTAGTCATCATTAAGTGTCCACATGAATAGATCAAAGAGAAAATATGGGAGTGTGAGTCTGATGTTTGAGCTCAGTGGACTAATTTGTTTGAACAAGACCATTAGATATAATTTGTGAGGATGAGAAGTCGATAAATGGGGATAATTGTAATATCTCAATTTTTTAATGATAATAAAAACCCTATAATTGATATTTTTAAGTGTTTTTATGTGAAAATGTTATTTTTCAATAAAAAACATTTAATAAATGTATGAAATATTTTGTGTAAGGGTAAAATCCCCATTAACACCATAGAGTATTCTATCAAATATTTTTAGATTTTGGTGTTGAGTAAGAGTGAGACTCCATGGCCCAGAGAGTATTGACAAAGATGAAATAAAAATATTAAAAATATTAAATTATGTGCATTTCATTTCTCCAAAATAATTGAATATCTCCCAAATAATGAATGATATGAGAAATCAAAGACAACCATTAGGTCCAAGATGCATTTTTTATGCTAGGAAGGGTATAAAATTTATGCGCGTCACACATTTGGTTAGGTCACTCACAAGGATAAGTTATTTAATATTTTTTATTTTATTATTTTTTTAAACATATTTTAATATCTCCCAAACGGTGCATCATATGATAAATGTGAGATCATCGTTAGGTTCGAGATGCAGGTTTTAACTAAGGTGGGGGTATAACTTTTATGCGCATTAGGTGTTTGGAAATATCACACGTGATAATACCCTTTTTATATTTAATTATTCTAATATTATTACTTTTAAATAATAAATAATTAATATCTCTTAAATGGTGTGTCATATGAGAAATTTGATACCACTGTTAGGTACAATATGTGAGGTTTACCCTAGATGAGACATAACTTTTGTATGCGTCGAATGTTTGGTCACTTCACACACAATAATAAATTTTTAATTTATTTATTATTATATAAATTAAATTAAATGAAAATTCATTTTTAGGTCTTCTTTTACCTCACATGAGTTCCTCCATAGGTGAGGTGGTACCAATCCATAACCTTCGAATTTGAATCGTTTTAAGCCATTTTAGTTGGAAATGCCTTAATTGGATGATTTTAATGAATCTGACATCAATTTTCAGATGAAATGGTAGATTAATGTGGGGTATTTATTTTTTTTGGATTTGGAATGAAAAAAAATACATGGTGTGGTTATTGAAATTTCCAAATGATTCAACATTCATTCGTGGTTGGCCTATTGAAGCCCATGGGTCCTGGATTTCATCGGTCGGCGAAGCTGTCTCCATCTCCCAACTTTTTTATCTATATATGGGACTAACCCTTTTCTTCACCAGTTTTTGGTGTACAAAATGGTGTGGTATTATTATCATTATTATTTTTTCAATCTTATAAATTCAATATATTTAGAAATATTGACCAGAATTATGTGCTGTTAGAGTCTTTGGATTCGTTTCAATGAGCACACGATAAATACTATCTTTATTGTTGAAGGAAGTGAGGTATTTTTAATCCTATTTTTCACATTATAAATAGATATTTTAAAATAAATTACCAAAGGATATTCTTTAAGAAAATTATTATCAAGTATAATATTTTACAATTTATCAAAGGATAATTATTATAATTAACGAATGATAATTTTAGCAAATTATCACTGATAATTGGACCAGAATATCAAATGATAATTTGAAATAAAATTATCAAAGGATGAATTATTATAATTATCAAAAGATAATTACAAGGAATTATCAAAAGATAATAATGAATAATTATCAAGTGATAATTACAACGAACTATGAAAGAATAATTGATTGACTTTATTGAAGATAATATTATCCAATTTATTTAAGGATAACTATAAGGTAATTATCATGTGGAGAAATTATTAAAGTTATCAAATGATAATTGCTATATTATTGAAGGATAATATATGGAATAATTTTTTATCAATGGATAATCATTTGGATTTATCATTGGATAATTTATGAGTTATTAAAAAATATAACTATAAAAGGATAACTTATGAGAAATTAACAAGAGATAATTATAAAAGGATAATTTATAATAAATTATCGATGAATAATTATAAAATTATAATTTATAATAAATTATCAAAATATAATTATAAAAAATTATTTTATGAGAAATTATTAGAAGATAATTATAAAAGAATAATTTATAATAAATTTTAAAAATATAATTATAAAAGGATAACTTATGAGAAATTATAAAAATATATTTATAAAAGGATAATTTATAATAAATTAACAAAATGTAATTACAAAATGATAATTTATGAGAAATTATAAAAATATAATTATAAAAGGATAATTTATTATAAATTTATAAGATATAATTATAAAAGGATAATTTATAATAAATTATTGATGGATAATTATAAGTACATGGGTTGGCCTAAAAAGATAATTCATAAATTATCTAGGAGAGAGAAAGTATCATCTCATGTGATATTTTATTTCTTTTTGAAATAAAATATATAGTCTTGGTTTTAGGAACCCTCGATGAACACCTATCATCGAGTGCCGACATTTAATATAATAAGGTCATGAAGAGGTGTTCTTGACTAGTTTAACCTTGCCTTTTTTACATCAATGAATTTTGAGGTAGGAAGTTCCGAAACTTTTTGGTCTCGTTTACACATGTTTTCTTAATATGATTATGCATAGACATATTTTGATGGTCGTTCAAGATTATGATCGCATGTGGGTTTTTGTAGCTCTGGGAACCTTATGTTACATTTATTTCCATGAGTAATTTATAGATTATTATTCATGTTCAATGTTGATTACAAGTATTTTTTGTGATACCATACTTATGATGATATGCTATACTTGGTCATGTATCATAAAATACAATGTATGATTTTTTGGAATTGTTCTTGGATCCCAAGATAGGTGGACCATTGTTACATGTTATCCCTTAGAGGAGGAGTTCACATGACTTGTGATAATGATGATGAGGGACCTATGTATAGGGTAGGGATATGCTGATTGATCAGGGATGCTATTTCATGCACTTAATGACAAGATAATGACAAGGGGTATGTTACCTGATGACTAGGGGATGTTGAGTAGATCCCAATGCCTAGGGGATGCCGAGAACATTACCTTCATGATGATAAGTGATCCCGAGTTGCATGATCCCACAATGTTGTGTAGAATGATTCATTAGCCTTGTGGTTAATCCTTGATTCTTCCAACACCTTCATTATATGCACTCAATGAATAGAGGATTCCAAGAGGTATGTTTCTTGATGACTAGGGGATTCTGAGTAGCTGTCGATTCTTAGGGTATTTTGAGATCCTAACCTTCTTGATGAGCAGTGATGCCAAGTTACACTATTATTTGATGCAAAGTAGCATGATTCATTAGCCTCATGGATAATCCTCGATTCTTATAAAACCTTGATTATATATTGGTATCAAAATATGTTCCCTGGGATAAGTTGAGGAATCCATAGCTGTGTGGAGTTGAATCCCAGCTCAAACATCCCCCAAAAAATGTTTTGAGGGCCTTATTTGTGAAACCCATAAGCAGAGACCTCTCACCCTCAACGAGCGTGCGAGGAAAGGATGTAACACACTGTGAGTCTGATGTCACCCCGCGACTATGCTAAATATTGACGGATGGATTCATGAGTCTAATCAAGATGAAACCACTCACGGTGACCATATTAGATTCACAATGCACTTCCTAGAATCACGATACCCTATTGCCTATAAATACCAGGCTCATTCCACCTTCAAGGGATGACTGCCCCGACATTTCGACTTCTAATTCTCCAATTTGCAAAGCACCCGAGCATTGTGAACTGAATGTAAAATAGATCATTCAAGGTATTTCAGCACCATGAACACCCCTTTCCCATATTCCTAAATACCTCCACCTAAGGTGGGGATGCCTTTCTTTAAGTCCTATGACCTTCATGGAGGAGGAAGGACCTCAAGAGTACTTGAGTTTTCACGGAGCATTAAGCCTTTGCAAAGAACTCCTCTACCAAATTTTGAATTTATTCAAAGGAAGGTTCACCATGTTTCATTAAGAAATTTTTTTCGCAAATCCCATGTTCTCTATGAAGCAACTGAGCTTCCTAAGGCATATCTTAGTGAGGCCCCCTGCTTCGCAAAAACCTTCTCTTGTACCTCACCATGTTTCCGCCCTTCTTCTTGCACCTCATCATGAAGGTTGAGTGACAAAAGCCTCTATACTCATTCAGGATTGGTTTATCTGCACATCAAGACCTTATGTGACCTATTTTATCCATTCGTATGGCCCAATACACTTCAAGTGTGGCTCGATATTCACATTTACCTATTTCTTTTCAGCATATGTATGCAAATTCAATTTTATTTTCTATATAGGCATTCCAATATGGACCTCATGATTGAAAAATCCTCCACACCATTGCACCATGGAATTTCTGAATCCATCCCCTTCCCAAGGTTTGATGTGATATAATTATGTAAGTACAAGAGGTATAAAGTGAGTCCCCCACAGCCATACTACATGATTTAAAACTTCCCAATACCATCGTCCTCAGTGCATGATGTTAAACTGCACCTCTACCTAGTAGAGTAAGTGAAAGATACTTTGTGTATGAGTGACATGAGATGATTTTTGTACCACCTTCCCTAGCATGTAATGATATCTTCCTAAAATGGAATTATATTCGCTCCATAAAGAATGATATCCTCCTAGGAATCCCTCATAGAGTAATCCCTTAGCCTTTCTTATATGAGGTAGTACCTTTGATCCTCCCCACACCCTCCTTGTCCATTGGGTCAGAGAAGGGATGAGCACCAGATCCCTATCATCTCCTTCACTTTGGGATTTTTCACCATGGGAAGCTTACAAACATAAGTCACACACACACATAATGAGATCCTCCACACATGGAATGAAATCCTCCTTGGGTAGCTTCAACGAGTAATACCCAAATCATCTCTCATTGGCACATCCATCATCCAATGAATTTCAAGTATGCTACCTCCTCTTGTTTCTCGCACTGAGAATGATTCATGTGAGGTTAGAGGTTATTAGAAACCATGAAACCAATTCACCCTCTTGGGAATCCCTCCTGAAGTAATCCCCAACCATACACTCCATTTTCATGGGCCTCCTCCTCTAGTGTAAGCCCCAACACCCCTTTTATAACTATGTGGAATTGAATTCCAAATTATCTTGGATAAATAGGAAGACTCCCTAAGGTTTAATACCAAAACCTGAAAAAAAAACATCCACTAAATCCATTCCACCCAATTCATCCATTATTCATACCAAATTTACCTGGACTTCCGCATCCTAGTAAATTCATGCCATCCATCTAGGACATTTATACACATAAGCCCCATCCACACAATAGTTGCTCCTAGAAGCACCCACACAAATACAATTCATAATCCTCACACAATCCAACACAATCTAACCAAGTTCAATTCTTTTGTGACAGGAAACTACCATGCATAATCCCCACACCATCCATCTAACAACATTGGTTTTTATCAATGTCTTCTAAACAAGGTATGTAGGATGCCTCCCAGAGGTTCAATCCCAAATGGTAATCCTTGGTGTCCCCCTACCAGTGGTACACCCATATGGTCTACCTACATAGGTGTTTTTTCCAACCTTTATGGTGTGAATTCTTCCCTTCATGGTACACGCCACCCCAGGTCCACTCTCATAGGGCATTTTAACCCATCTATCTGAAAAAACATTGTGCCTAACTCTTAGGGATGTGGCCCTTCACGGTTTGACACATTAACTTTATGGGATATATCTCCTATTTATCCCTTCACAAGTGTTCTGACCCATCCATTTTGGTAAACCATTCTGGTATTCCCTCATAGGGATGTACCCCTTTGATCCATATCCATGGGGCATTCTGACCAGTGTCCAATCAGTCTCTACAGGATGATAAACTTGCAACCTTCCACATTGATACCTCATGTTAGACATAGGATGACTGAGGAAAACATTTAAATATATGTCTTTGACATCAGAAACCTTGTGATCTCCATGGTATGTCTTGGGTTCCATGCCTTTGAGAATCCCTTTTATGATTAAGAATACAACTAACCAATGTTCCAGTGTCTAGAAATGCCAGTGATGCCCAAATTTATTACTCCCCTGACTGAAGGATACTACCCTATCAAGACCCCTTAGAGTGTCTAGACATAAGCAATGTAATTAGCCAGTTTCAACAAAGAGATGGATCTAGGAATGAGTTCTATGAACACAACTTAAATATACGAGGGAGACTTAGAAGAGGCAATGAATTTTAAAGTGGAATCCAAGGAAGGAGAAACTGACATCCCATCATCTTGTTTCTCTCAAGGATTAGAAATCACCAATTAGAGAGATTAATTCCACCTGCATTTGGAAATAGGGAATTTAGGGAAATAAGAAGCAATGTCAGTGTCTCATGTCAAACAGACATGGTAGGCGCCCCCCGATGAAAGCGTCAAAAATAGAAATAGTGAACTCAACGTGAAACTATTCTCCTCAACATGGGGATTAGTAGTGTTAAATACATACATAGATGATAATATCACCAATCCAAATATCCAGTACATGGGACCACTAAGAAAATAGTGGTCCTCGTATAGAACTCACAAGAAATTGGGGTAGTTAATTGTTGGGAATTCTTATCTATGACATTTTCAGCATGGATATCTCTCCCAAACCATGGAATAATGGATTAAATTGAATAATTGGGAATTGATTTCATTGCATACATATTTATAGTTGAATCTTCATACTTTTCAAGAACTAAGTTTTAGGTAACCAATTTCCTCTTGACCGCAAATGACGGGGAAAGAGAAATGTCAACATGATAATCTCACATGACTCCCACTTCACGATGACTTCATTCGGGACTATGGCTACTGGGAACACACATCCCATGTAACCCCTTAGAAATCATTCAAAAGAGGGTGATGGACACCCTCGTATGATTGTATGAGTAGGAGGGGGTAATTATAACAAGGTAAATGTCTTTCCAGGACCTGAAGGCTTTTGTGCGTTGACAACACCACCGCCCCCAAGGGCCATGTATGGATCGACTCCTCACCATACCAACAACCAAACACTTTTAGAGCCTCTAACCATAGAATTCCTATTAATCTATCCTCTACGTCGAGGAGGTAGGGGATTACCAAGTCATCCGAGCTATGACTATTTCCCAAGAGCTGCCAAGGATAGCTCCCAATTGTCCCTACCAATTCTACAGAAAACTGGTCTCTTAGGATGAAAAATAGGTGGTATACACCAGTAATCCACCGGACAAGGTCTAGCTGACTTGAAGCCAACATCTGGTGTAATATCAGAAGGATTACCATCAGGGGGAAGAATCTTCCACTTCTCCCATGGCCCATGACACCATCAGTGCATTCCATTAGATCCCTTCCACTATTGAGTAGTGACTCATCATCACCTGATCGAAATAGAGACCTCACCCACCCCATAGGTAGGCTAGGCTGACTCTTTCAGTTGCTGGTGCAACCAGTAGCTGTTACAGGATGACCTGTGATGATGAGACTAAGTATAGAGTTCCTACCTATCTAATCACTATCTATATTAGAGGTCCTCCCCACACTCATCATCAGCATAGAGTTCCTCCTCATGTTACTAGCATCAGTCCAAGTAGAGGTCCTCCATTCCTTGTCAACATCAAGTAGAGAGGTCCTACCTGTGCCTATGGTCCCCAATACAGAGGTCCTACCTGTGTCAGGACCATCAATGTGAAGGTCCTCCTCATGCCTTCCCCAACTCCGACGAAGGTCCTCCCCACTCTAGAACAAACCAAATAGGAGGCCCTCCTTACTTCATCGACAATTAGTACGAAGGTGCTCCTCATGCTATCACTGACAACCAACATAGAGGTCCTCCTTGTGCCACAAATAGCCAGAGTAGAGATCCTCCCCACTCTTTAAAAAGTGAGCATGGAGGTCCTCCCCATGTTTCCATCAGATCCAGTAGAGGTCCTCCTCACTCCAACACTCACCACCCTGGAGGTCCTCCCAGTGCACCCAACAACTAGTATGAAGGTCCTCCCCATACTCATGAATCCCAACACGAAGGTCCTCCCTACTATCACAACCAACATGGAGTTTATCCCCATGTTCTCAATAACTAAAGAGGAGACCATCCCCTCTATTACAACACCCAAAGTGGAGGTCCTCTCCATTCTCAAAGTATTCCAAGTGGAAGTCCTCATTGATCTGATGAAAACCAATACAGAGGCCATCCCTATATCCCAGTCAGCTTAGGCAAAGGTCCTCCATAGTCCATCACTAACATGCATGATGGTCCTCCTCATGCCAAATCACTTCCCTACTTTTAAGATCTGTCATAGAGAAGAAGGGAAAACCATCACTGTTGAAGGCAGAACTCCAAGAAGCATCAAGTCTTTATCAATCCTGTCCACTTATCATATTCTAAAGTCAGATGTAATATCATGATGGATCCTTCACCCCATTCATCTACATCGGAGTCTAAGGAAGGAGGCTGTTAGGTGAGGTTCATTATTTCAGAAGGTGAAATATAAAAAATCCATGAATCCTATCGCATGTAAATGTAGGAGGAGGAAGATTTGGCTCCCTTCCAAGGTCTCGTGTTGAATTCATCCTGATCATCACTAGATTTATTATCTACCTCTAATTGATATCACAGAGAGTTATTCTGGGATTTGGTAGATGAAGAGAACCTGTGAGACTCACCACAAATAGTGGATTCCCTCACACATCAGGCAGTGGTAAATACACAATCCTATAAGTACATGATGATATGGTTGGTACTGACTTCGAGAAACGACCCAACATATGGTGATCAAGTAGTGTACACAATGGTTCTCCACTGGAGAGTCCACCATTACACCAGTACACATTAGTTCTATTACTAGTTCCTCATCAAACACTAGTTGAAGAATAGGAAAATGAAGAGTTAGACCCTAATTTGGAACGGGGAAGCTTATGGGAAACTCTAGCCACCGATCAACTGTTAGAAATGTTCTTTCCAATATTAGTTCTTGATTTTGACATTTCAGAGGCCCTCATCCAGGACAAAGGTATGTGCTTTCACCGAACTATCTAATTGACTCATTTTAATCTCTGTGACTGTCAAGTAGTCTACCTAAAGAGTTGGGATAATTTTAATGAAATAAACTAGAAGTGATCTATGTTTGAGTTAGCATCACTTCCAGTTTCCCATCACCCTGCGTCACCCGGATATCACCAGATCCTCCAAAAAAGATGCATTTAGAGTTTCTTGGTACTCTGTAGAATTATTGTAGAGGTGTCCCCGCATGTGTATATTTGGTTCTATGGGTAGTACATTTCCCTCCACTTCAGTCCCATCTTGCGGTAGCCTGACATGACTAGTGATATTGAGGATATGCCTTTAGGTATAGTCATGATGAATATGGATGATATTAGTTTGTTCAAGGAGAGGGACATTGGAATAGGTTCCGATTAAGAGGACAAACTCACAGGGGTAGCGCAATATCAGGTGGACCAAAATATAGGTGATCTCACTCATCATAAATGGTAAGAACTTGTCCTTGCATAAACCTATACATAATTTCCCATATTTTGAGTCCCCAACATAGGTAAAGTATAGATCCGAACCTCCAACCCATCTGATCCATATGATTCCATGTAGAAGATAGAGTTTAATCCCATTATTCCCACATTACTTCAGTAGATTTCAGATCAGAAGAGACTCATTGAAGAACTCCTTGCTGAGTGCCTTGAAGAGTGGTTCCCATAGTATGGTAATACTTGGTAGGATCATGTTCCTCTTCTTCTGGGGAAGCAAGGGTGACCAAAAATCCTTATCCTCCATCTTCCCTCCATTGATTTTGGAAATACTGCACATCCCAACAGGGTGGAAAATAGAGCTTATGGAAAATGACCATGATATGAATTTCCAAATCCACCTGAGTAGTGTGATAATACCCCTTAGGATCTGGATATATCCTCCCCACAAGTAACTCCGCAGGCTACTCCACAAGCCACCCCAAAGGCTACCGATCCTTCCCATCATGTTTATGACTCTGTCAATGCATTGGTGGCTAGGAATCCTCTTCAATACAATAATCCCCACCATTATGATTTGATAGTTTCTCTCACCACTTTCCTTGAAGCCTTGGAGACACAAAAAGTGGAGATACCACCACATGGAAAGCCTTACATGGTGTGGGTTTATGATATTAAAGCACCCTCAAATATTGATAATCCTAACTTCTCATACTTTAATGGTATGGGTGACCTGCTGCAACATCTATCCCACTTTATCCCAAGATACATACCTATGTTGGGAGCTACAGACTAGTAGGAAGCATCCAAACTCTAATGTTTTTTGAAGACATTGTAAGGGACTATGTTCATCTAGTACATCCAGTTTCCCATTTGGTCCATTACTAGTTGGGAGGAACTCCACAATTAGTTTCTTTACTAGTTTATCTATGACACATTAAAGACTATTATTTATGACCTATTTAAGTGCAAACAACTTCTAGATGAGCGTTTCACCGACTTTATCACCAAGAGGAAGGGATTAACAAATTCAATCAAAATGGCAATGACTCAAGAGAATCTATTGAGGATGTGAGCGTGGGAATTCTAAGATTGAGTTGGTAGCTTCCCTCATCACTCATAACATTCTAGGCATATTCTATAATTTCATTGATAAGGATCAGTGCCTAGATAAATCTTTACAATAGGCCAATCAAGCACATAAATTTCCACTCCCACCTCCTGCAAGAAGAACCAATAAGAAAAAGAATATCGCCCTAGTATAGGTAGAGTTCCTAGATCCACATTATTTGTTACTAGAAGCTCCTTAACCCATGAATCCTTAAAAATAACAGCCTCACCAAGGGAAGCAACCCCACACTCAGCTTCACCTAGCACAGAATCAGCAGGAACCAACCCCATCAAGAACTACTTCCTAGGTGAGACAATGTGCATTAGGATTCCCACCAGGCTCCATCCCTCTCTAGGTACAAGATCCTAGAGATCCATTCTAAGATAGGATAAACTAGACCCAATCCTTCATGGATGCAAAGGTCCCTGGTTATTTCCATAGTTCCTTGGAATTGAGGGTCTTGAAGTGGCTAGATTATAGAAATCCATTTTAGGTGGAGCTCACTGATTTCCTTGACCAATTACCTTATCACAGGATCATTGAACATGACATCAAGAAATTATATGTGTTCGAATATTAGCTCCAAGAACAAGTGGGAAATGGTGTAGTCTTGTTGGATCCAGTCTTGACACAGGTAACATGTGTCTCTAATGAGCTTGGTAGTGACAAAAAAGGTTATGGTGAATGGTGACAAGTCTCCAGTCACAGAACTCAAAAGTATTATGACTTATTGGATCATAAAATAGTCTATCATGTCCATGGTGTCATTTGTGCATGCATAAGACAACCAAATCCTCTTGCAGTTGCCTTGTCTTCTCTAGAAGATGCTCTTACATCCATATCACAGCATTCCACATCTCAGAAGAGTAGGAAATGTTAGTGTAAAGGAAATAAAATTCCACCACCATTACTAATTTTGTCACACAAACTTGTTGATTCAATGCCTCTATAAATGGGGATTACCCCTAGAGTCTTCCTAGCATTGGAAGACTCCTCTAATGATGAGAGGGAGTATGCCTCCATGAATACCATCGAGTTGGAGGATACTTACATGATTTTATATAATGAGGAGTGTCATACAAACCCTAAAAAGTATCTGGTTGATACCATTGTCTAAAGATCCTAGGATATGTGAATCATTGGAATGATCAGGATAGCACATTAATCCAAGCAATACACGCTACCGAGACCAAACAATAAGTTCTACATAGGACTCAACAGGCATAGTCCTGTTAGACTATTTTGTCAGATTGTGCTCCATCGATGATCGTGCTACCTGACTAGGAAGAATAGACATGACTGCATCACGATCAGCCACATCCAACTATGGCCAAACTTCAGTCATATGACAATTATCCAGTGGTGATTTTGAGTGGTTTTCCTAATGAGTAGTAGGACATATCCATCATTATCTAGAATCCAACAGTTTATCTAGTAGTTCTCATCATGCCTCCTTCCAAATATCAACCCATCATGGGTAAAAATATGAATTTAGCAGGAATGTATGATGCGATTAAGAACCATATGAGCATTTTTTCCAATCTCTTGATCCTCAAGGACCTTCAATTATCATAAGAGATTTATGACCTCCTTGAAAAAGTCTTGAAAATACCCCTCTAGTTCTAAATAGAGGTAGAAGCTGTAGATACCTTCTATGCCAAGGAATTCGAATGAGTAGAATACCAGGCCATAAAATCATTTTATAGAGAAGATGATGTATCTATCATACATGGGAACATCCATCCACTATACATCACTAGCCAATTCAATAGTCTGGAAATTTACCACTTTCTAGTTAACACAAGTTCTAGGATTAATCTCATACCGAACCAGATGCTTCATAGTCTTGGACTAACTAAAGTAGATCTGAGTCCCTATGACCTAAAGATTACGGGTTATGATAGGATTGAATAGAAACCATGTGGGATAATCTGATTGAAGACCTAGTTTTGGTGGCATCATAGAAAACAATGAGTTCATGGTTATCACATAGGATAATGCCTAAAATGCATTTATGGGTAGGATCTGGCTCCATCTACACATATCAGTTCCCTCTTTATATAACCAATGCCTCAATTACTCTCTTAACGGTTGAGTTTTCATACTCCAAGGCAACAAATCTCCCTTAAACCCTTGTGAATCCCACTATATGGACACCTACTTTTATAAGATCAAGGAAAAGGAATTTCATAACAACATTTTTAAGCACATGAACACTATGGATAACCCATGCATAAACTTGGATGATGATTTTGTCCAACCAATTCACTGATTCGAGGCCAAAACAACAAAATTGGGAAATTGGTTTATCAATTTTGACAGGAAGGGTGCCACATACCTAGTTACAAGGAACTCCATAAGATTACCTCATAATTATATATAGGATAGGATCAGGTAATACCAAAACCCCTACCCCTTTCAAGTATTGAGATGTTCTCCCAATGGCTATAGTTGTGCCCCAGAAATACTTGTTCCACAGATCCGAGTTAAATTGAAAAAATACAACCCAAAACTATTTCTTTGACATCAATCATGGACCCTATGGTCAAAGGATTCATGGAATATGCTCAAAATTCTTTGTCACCATGATTTCAATAGAGAAAGAGTCTCCCAGTGAGAATTACTCATCTGTAGCCCAAGCCAGCACTAGTGTTCCCTTAGAATCAGTCATCCTAGATAAACCACCTCGCCCACTGATTTTCCACCTCAGACAATGAGAAGGATTTGGAAGATGATCACCCCACATTTGATGAGGGAATCTCTAACACTTTAGATGAGTTGGTGCAGGTGAATCTTGGTACTGAGACCTATTCAAGGCCAACACTGATCATGGTATCCATGCTTATAGAAGAACAACATCAGTATGTGGAATTTCCTAAAAAACATCATGATATGTTTTCCTGGAGTTATAAAGAGATGATGGGTCTAGAAACTTATGTCACTTTCTACCTTATTAGTATACCAGTAATTCATTGTGGTTTTAAGCAACCTATAAAAAAAATGCACCCCTCACATGGTTCCCTGGTTGAGGCCAAAGGTGATAAGTCCATCAAAGTAAACTTCATCAAGGAGGTTCATTACACCAATTGGCTATCCAAAATCATTTCTATTAGGAAGAATAACATACATATCAGAGTTGGTATCAAATTTCAATACCTCAATTGCCACTATCTGAAGGATTGTTTTCCCCTTATAGTGATAAAGATGATGATCAATGCCACAATTGTTTTCCAGTCCCTCTCATTAATATATGGGTACTTAGGAAATAATCTAATCCAGATGACCCCTGGGGATGGAGAGTCTACTGCCTAAAGATCACTTCAAGGAACCTTATACTATTAGGTAATTCTATTTTTTTATGAAGAATGAAGAATCCACATATCATATTTACATGAAATGCATCTTCAAGATGATCCCCATGATGTTAGTGGAATTCTACATGGATGATTTGGTGGTGAAATCCCACTAGCATCAGGACCATATTATAGACCTTGAGAAAGTGTTTGGCTTCCTCTGCTCCCAGCATCTAAAGATGAACCCATTAAGGTGTTATTTCAGGGTTACCTGTGGAAATTTTCTCAGCTTTATCATCATATATAGAGGCATCGAGGTTGACCCATAGAATATCAAATCCATAAGCTAGATGCCTCATCTAAGAAACATCTGGGAGCTCCAAGGTCTTCAAGTCCACTTATCTTACACACACAGATTCATTTACAATATAGATAACAAGTGTGTTCCCTTCTCTAAGATCATCAACAAAGGGGTAGTCTACCAATGGTGTAAAGAGTTCCATATTGCATTTGACGAAATCAAGCAGTATCTTCTATAGCCTCCAGTTCTGATTCCACCCATCCAAGGGAAGCCTTTGGTTCTTTACGTTACCACCCTGAAATGATCCCTTGGATCCTCTCTCACTTGGAAGAATAATGAAGGGACATAAAAAAATTTATACTATCTCAATTTCATGCTCCTTGTATGGAAACAAGATATTACTCTATTGAGAAGAGATTTCTTGAGTTGGTCTTCACAGTGTAAAAGTTGTGACACAATCTGTAGCATCATTAGATACATTTGGTATCCTGTATGGACCTACTGATGTATATCCTAAACTTATCTATGTTTAAATTCTATATGATGCACAGGGCAGTGATTCTTTAGCAGTTCAAAATCAGGTTCATCCCACAGAATTCCATCAATAGTTAGACTTTGAAAGAATTTATAGCTACCCATCCAACACCTGTAGAGAATTCCCTAGATTTTTACACCCTAGATGAGCCCATATTCTTATTGAATCAATATATTCCATCCTATAAGATTAATTTCTATGGTGCCTACTGAATACCAACCGGTGGAAGACTCAATGATCCCAGACTCAATAGAGTAGGCCTGAAGATTGTCTTCATCACCTTGACAAAAGTTATCCTACCCTACTCATTCTTGCTATCAGAAGGATTCACCAACAATGAGGCATAATATTAATCTATCATTAATGGCATCAGGCTGGATCTATATGTTTATGTTCCCTGCTTTAATGTGAATGAAGACTCCAAGTTAGTCATCAAATAAATCAATTGTGATTACATTGTCAGGAATCCAGAACTCGTGATATTGATGAAGCACACTCACTAACTGATGGATTAGTTCCGTTTTTAGCTAGTGGTGACTCATGTTCCCCATTCAAAGAATGGTCTAGATGATTACTTGGATATTATATCCACATCCCTTGCAAAACATGACCAGTAATTCCTATTCATTCATGTGTCACACTAGAGGGTTATCAATCCCATCATCCCCGATAATGATAAAAGATAGTAGATAATCCACATGACCATTGGTGCCTCCATATTGAGACATCCAGATTCCCCAATATCTAAAGAAATCTTTTATTGGATGAATCCCTTGGCTGAAAATATACACCATGGTGTTCTACCACTAGATAGAGGCAAGCATGAGTGAATCTGTTAACATACAACGTAGTTCACCCAACAAAGTGATCCCAAACTTGAGAAGACTATCTATAAATGTGGTATTGATGGAATTATCATCCATTTCATTAAATGCTATGAGATTCTTCTAGTTATGTAGGAAGTTAATGTTGGATCCTATGGTGGTCACCAGGTAGGGTTGAAGCTGTCTCACCAGATTCAAAGTATGGACTACTTCTAGACCACCATGGTCCATGATTATATCAAATTCACCAAAAGGTTCCACCTGTATCTGATCCATGACAAGTTCATGCATCGACTTCTAGAGTACCTGTATACTAACTTTTATTATTTTCCCTTCATATTCTAGGGGATCAATGTTGTGGGACCATATCCACCATCAATATCTCTCCAATACAGATTCATATTGACCACAAAAAATTTGTCCTCCAAGTGGGTAGAAGAAATTACTCTCAAGGAATTCAAAGACTGATAAGTGGTATAATTCATGATATCCCATATAATTTATCAATTTAGAGTCCCTCACAATATTCTCACCAACAACAACACCAATTTAAAGGCAGATGAACTGAAGAAGTTCAATGCCAAGTACAACATCCAGTCCAACCATACTTCCTGCAATCACACATAAGAAAATGGCCAGATAACAGTGTTCCAAAAAAACATCTAAATCATTTTGAAAATGATGGTGGTATATAACAAGAAAATTTCGTGGAACAAGCTCTATAACACTCTCTAGAATTATCAGACAATGACTAACAATTATTACATGGTGACTTCATATTCCATGTTTTACAGAACAGAGGCAATCCTACCCATCAAGATCCAGTTTCCATCACTAAAAAAAGTTTTCTATGATCATTATACACTAGAAAAGATATCTAAGGTCCAATTAGTTGAACTAGAGTCTATATATGATAATAGGATATGTGGCTCACACAATCTAGAGAGGCACCAGAACAAGATAGTCAGGGTGTTCACCAAGAATCTTTGCCTCCCCTTTTTCCTCCAAGGTGATACAATAAAAGATCTAAAAATGATGATGATACTAGGTAAGAATCTACCGAAGTTGTAACCCAATTGGTAGTGATCATAAATCATTCAAAAAATCTATCCAAATGGAATATACTCATTTTTCACCATGGATGGGGAGTGCACACTCCTCAAACAAATTCCATGTTTCTCAAGCTATACTTTGGATGAAAGAATATCTAGTGTCCTTACCACATGATGTTAAACTACATGGACTGGTCCAAAATCTATGACCATAAACTAATATTAAATGGTCCAAATTATGTTAACTTAAACTAAGAATCATATTGTATTGGTTTCACATAGTTTAACTGTGTAAAAAACCATCATCCTAACTGCATGATGTTAAACTGCACATCATTGATGGTCCTGTTTTCATGAAATTAAAAGTTAAATACCAAAATCCTAAGCACAAGAAGTTTCCTTGGGATTATGTGGTGTTTTATGGGCCTCCTTGGTCTTCATTGAGATTTTGTTATATTTTTATCATCATACCCATCCCCTTTAGAACACCTCTCCCCCAATGTCCTCGTTATATCCTGATAAAATGTGTTACAATAATCATATTTGCTTCATGATGATAAAATTCATAAAAACTATATTACTTATCAAATAATTTTAAACTTCATGGTTTTATCCTATCACATGACCTTAAACTGCGACATCATTATCCTTGCTGCATGATTTAAAATGTCACTACATCATGGTGTCCTTTCCTAAGAGGACCTCACCTTCGACACTGGTCATCTACCATACCACATGATAAGAACCACATACAGATTGATTCCTTTATACATAAGATACATAGTGATGCCTGTATTTTCCATACAGGTCCATCCACTCAAAAAAAGATAGAAAAACAAAAAAATCCTCTCTCCCTGTGTATGGGTCAGACCTACACAGAGAGACCCTCTTTCAGAATTATGTATGGATTGATTCCCATCCTTATGGGATTTGTATATATTCCTAGACTCTTTTTATTTAGGCCTGGTTTAAAATTCTTCTCCCCTTTTTTCACCCTTAGTCCTCAGTTATGGCACGTGAGCCTCCTTGGCTCATTCACGTCGGGTATTCCTTACAACTAAACCATACAGACGTCTTATGGGATAATCTCAAAAGCATCCATGTAGAAATATGGTGGATCATCAAGATTCAAAATCATTCAATAATGTTACACTTGTTACTCTTCCATGAAACATGTACCCATTTTAGGGAGCCTCATCCTCTTATTCCAAACTCAATGACCTTGAACTGAGAGCTTATAGTCCAAGAATCACAATATTAAACCGTGTTTAGGTATCTTTCAAGATGTGTTGTGTGGCGTTAATAATTCTTGGACCCATTTACATTAGTTTTTTCATAACACCGTATTACACATGTCCAATTGAGATAACCTCCTCCATGGTCCAAACTTGATGACCTTAAACTAATAGTCAACGTCTTCAATGCATGACATTAAACTACAATAATACATTGATCAATATCAGGATGCCACATGATAATAATGGGATGCCTCAGTTACCTCATCAGAGAGGGTTTCCCTTATCATTGTTGGTCTCCAACCAAGTTGTGTTCCAGAACTATGTGGGGCTCGATTCCCATCCTCATGTGATACACAGTGACGCATGAACATTTTTTCTATTGGTCCAGCCACAAGTTTATCCACATTTTGTCCCTTTGGAATTGGATATTGTCTAAGAACCATGACCCTAAGTTATATTCAATTCATTTTAATGTATATACGTAGTACATGAGCCTTATTGGAATCAATAATGTCAAGTTTTCTCTCTTTCATCCCACGAATATACCCTTGGAATGAAAATTTCTCAATTAGTCTAAGTAAAATGACTTTAAACTATTTTAAATTTTCTAAGAAACCTGAATTTAAACTGATTATACCCATAGTACAAGAGACATTACTTTAAACTGATTAATCCTATAGTCAAAGAAACATGAATTTAAACTTTTTTCCCTATCTGGGTTTGAATCTCCATGATAAACCTCTTCCACACTTCGAGTATTTCTTGGTTTGGATTTACATCATCTTTCAAATCCAGATGGACCCCCTAACAGTGATAGTCTTATGACACAATGGATCACCTCCTGTGTTGGTCCAACACCCTAATGGATATTCTGTAGAAAACAGTGAATCCTATATTTTGAACTTGGTCAATAGTCGATTCTATTTTTTCTCACCCCATTACTAATCTATGTGGTCATGGTCCCTATGTTTTGAACATGGTTAATAGTTGATCCATAACTACCAGTTTCCCCTTTTATCTAGACCTTGAAATTCTTGTCTTACTAACTTTCCACTCTCATATTTTGTGGTGGACTTCTCCACTTGTAATCCACTCTAATGAGTGCTTCCACATGGGTGTTATCCACCTTTTACCATTCGTTCTTTCCCACACGAGCATGGATCACACGGACTTAGGAATTTTAGTAAGGTGTGTACCAATTTTTTCAAGCCTCACATGAGCTCTTTATAGTCCAAAATCTATGACCTTAAACTAAGAACCTCATTGAGAAAATGTTTTGTCACCCTGGGTCCCTTCGAGCCTCTTTCACATTAAGTTTATTACTACCACTGCACAATGTACACCCATCTTGGGAAACCATATTCCATTTGGTCCAAAATTCATTACCCCGGACTAAGATCCCCATTAGGGATGTGTGGACTGACATGGGCCCCATGGAAATTATTCTCATAGACATTCCTCTACTTACTAACTCTTGTGTTCTATGCAAGCCTCTTTGGGTTCATTCACGTCAGGTTTCTTTCCTCCATTCCACACAAATACTCTAGAAATAGGTATTTCCTAGTATGTGAAACATGAATTTCATCTGTTGACCAACGTCTAGGTAGTATGAACTTAAAATATATTCAATGCTCTACTCACATGATGTTAAATTGTACCATGCATCTTCCTCATTGTATGACGTTAAACTACATGTTCATCATCCTCAGTTGCACGAGGTAAAACTGAATGGCATCCCGGGATATCGCCTAAAGGTACTCTCCTAATGATGGTCATCTACCACATTTTTCACATTTTAAGCTATTTCTCGACATTCGAGATGACACTTCCCTAGAGGATGGGTCTAATATTTTTTCAAAATAGTATGCTTACACTGGTGTATTCTAATACACAATGGCATAACTCTGAGAGTATTGGAAGCCATTAAAACAATCCACCACTCCAATAACACACTTAGTGTTCCCCTATTTCGGATCCTCATCCCATTCCTTGTATGAGGGGACCCCCAAATGGCCTATTCTCATGCCTCTTTGGCTCACCTACTGTCCTGTTCCATCATTCCTAAAGACTTTGGATGAAAACTTCAGAAAATTTCTATGTTTCAAACAAGGTTAGCGGTTGACCCTCGTTTGTTTATCCCCATTTATAGCTAAGAGATATGGATATTGTGTTTCAAACATGGTCAACAATTATCCTATATCATGATTCTACTTTCATTGTGCTCTAAATGTTTTGTGTTGTGATTCAAACATCCCATTCCCTTTTGTTCAGATAGATTCCAACACCCCTTATGTTATACCATTTGTGCACCAGCACATGTTAAAAAAGAAAATTGGCTACTCCAAGAACCCTATTCACTAACCACAACCTTTCTTATCCAAAAAACTCATGGTGGTTAGTTAATAATAGTAGACCCATATTTCTTGATAATTATCTAACATTTTCATATAAAGAGATAAATTATGTGGTCATCCCTTGTTTCTTACACCGGGATTGACCCATATGAGCTTAGGGATTTGTCATTAGTTGTTTTAAAAATATGATCAAAGTGAGAAAATTAAAGCAATAAATAATTGTGACCATGAATTCAGAAAATTATCAATAGAAGCTAGAAAAATGTGGCAGTAGTATTATGGGTTCTGATAAAAGCACCCCCATAGCATTATACCTGTGATTGAGCACTTTAGCTATACCAAACTCTAGCATGTGGCCTCCAGGATCTATTCCCATCACCTAAGATATGTTTCTTCCTCACCAACCACCGGAAAAATCTCATTGGACCTGATCTATGTTGAGTCCTGCTCGGCACGAAGATTATCCACCTAACCTGATGCCTTCCTTATCTTCTCTTGGGCCTCCTCCAACTAGGCCATCAGTTGTATGATAAGCTACTATTGGGTGTAAATGAAGGATTAATGCTCATTAATTTTTTTTATGTATTTGGATCTCATGATTTTCCTCTTGAAGATTCCATATTCCATTAGACTTCTCCCAACAGTAGGAGACATCTATTTGTTGGATACTTTCCCATATCTTTTCGGAAAGGCAGTCATGAATCATCACATGAAGGCCTCAAGCATCTACCCCTCAAGTTCACATACTGCACAACCAGTGAAAAATTGGCCCCATCTAGCTCACCCATTATGGTTCTAGAGTTTGGTCAATGAAAAATTTGATGGAATTTCATTACGGACACTAGATGATGAGACTTTCCTCGACTGCGTCAGAATCAGAGTCATCTTGCTCTTCAAGATATGTCGGATTGTATTATAAAAACACCACTAAGAGATCATAGGTTATATCATCCTTTAGCATTATATTTGATGGTCTAGTCTCCATATCATGAGTAAACTTCACTTTATCCCACCTAAATGATGTTTTCCCTATTATCCCTAAGTTCTCCCCCACTGATTATGTCACTTGCAGCTATAACAAACTATTCACCAGAGACCATGCCATATTTACCTCTAATGGATGTCTTTTCATGGAAAATAAATTCTATTAAAAAATGGATTCTAGGTAGTCTAACTATTTTGGATAGTAGAGAACATGATACTCTTAGCACTGTATAGGGAAGAAATATGTTTGTCAATCTAACCGGTAGACAATGAGTATTACTATGTAAGGAAGGACAATTGCAGAAGATGAGTGGTGGTGGATCATGCTCTTAGGTTATCCCCAAAAAGATAATCCATACATGACTGTGAGTTCCAGGGATTTCAGGGTAGCTGAACTAACCTTCCCAAATTCGGTCAGCCCACCGGTTCCTTCTATGCCAGGCATAGGCTCTCAGACGTCCTCCTCGACACCTATTGTTGCACTTCCATCCAAATCAATAGGAGTCCCTTATGAAAGATTATTCAGTACAGAAAATATTTCATTTGGGGAATTTAGAAAATTAATAAGTGAATAAAAACATGAGGAAAATGGGTTAAAACATACTATGATAGTTTTTCTAAATTCCTCAAAGAGTTCACGATCTCACCACTCTCCTAGGGGATTCATTTTTTGGTATATTCTCCCCATGATTCGTCTAATTATTTGGGAATTGTAAAATTCCCTTCTAACTCAGCTACTGAAAAAAGTGGAGGGGATTTAATATCTAGAAGCTCTGTCACTCGGTTATTCATAGTACTCAGAGTTCCCTAGGAATGAACTAGGTCCTATAACTCGTCCACAAACTGTTCACTCTATTTTTGGGAAACGAGGAAGCCGAACTAGGAAAAACTGATCCCTATGAGTTCTATCCCATTCCTATTAAGGTAGTCCCACAACCTACGAGTGTATAGGAACTACCTGTTGATATCCCAACTTTCCCAAGACTTAGGCTAGATGGCATCCCTAGGAATGTCCATGAAACATAACTGCTTCTTAGGATCTTGGGTAGACATTCTACAGAAACCACTAGATGGATCCCCTTCCCCCTGAGTCCAACTAAAAGGAAGCATTGGGCCTGGTGATGCTGCTCCTCTTTATATTCCTTCACCCCTGGCTGGCTCAGGTTCCTAAACTGTTGGCTCTACTGTTGCAACTCCACCACCACAATGTGCAACACCCCTTCTTCCATGACCATCTCTCACCATCGTTCAACATCAGCCCCAATGTGGAGGGACCACTCCTCCATTGGAATATATATTCCACTCCCTCAGCATTAACCCTAGATAAATTAACTCTTATCTCTTTAGATATGCATGGATTAGCCTAAACGCAATAGTGGTTGGCGAAAAATCATTTCACATATTTCAATATTCCTATATGAACATTATCCAAATCTTCCTCATCCCTAACTTGTGGATTTCATGGAATACATCTAGGTACACCATTGGATTTAGCCTATGTAAGAACTATAACTACTTAGTGAACCAATGTAGGTTCTATGGTTCAGAAATTTGATCAGAATCAACCATTGACACCAGTAATTCACGTTGATGGTCCTAAAGATATGACCGATATTCCTTGGTCCCTGTTCCATTATCAGTTACCACCCCCATCAATAGAGTAAATAGAAAGAAGTTTAAGTAGTCTTCCAACCCAATCTTTCTCAACATATCTATCAAACCCAACTTGAATGGGAAACTTCCCGTAATATTCATAATCACAAGTCAGATGTTTTTCTCATGAGGGGAAATTATATTTAGATATTCATAACCCCCACGCGTTTTACCACCCAACTATAAAATAAGTGGAATGGTTTGCACACATGCAACATATTCATTCCCTATCTGATATACCATAGTACATTATACATCTTTTCTAGCATTGAAATCCAAATATTGATCCGCTGCCCTATTTCCAACATCACCACCATTATAAATGTGCTTGGTAGAGCCTCTATGTGTGCATCCCTCATCATGAGCATCCACCAGTAGGTAAGTGATGCTATGAAACTGGACAACCTGACTATGGGTTGAGGCTCTATTTTGATACTATATCCCTATAACTTCCATTTTCTATCCTCTAGGATCCAATTATAAGAGTCTTCCTTACCCTCTAGACTCCTCTCAGACAGATACAGGGCATCATTAGTAATTTATTGGCTAGTTCACCACCCTAGGCCAGCTCCTCCGGTGAGAAATTTCAAAATCATTCAAACCATTTCATGAAATGGATATCGCTCATCCCCTATTTTTCCTTAGTTTTGTGGGGTACTAGATCCAGAAACACCATTTCAAAACATGATAGTTATTCTTGATCCCCCTTCTCAATATCCGTGGGGATAAATTCATTATAAATCACCCCCAGGAACATGATTCTAGAGATCTGATGAAGGTCCCAGAGGCTGATATCGACTATATCATCCCGCCTTTTTATCACATTAACTTTCATTACATTATACAAAATTGAGGATCTTTAAGGTTTAGTGTCTTGGAAACCAGGAACTTAATACATGAAAATATATAACATTCTTCTTAAACACTTGAAAGTCTTCTTATTATGTTCATCCAAGGTTTATTACTGCATCTCATAACTTGGGGACATACATCAAAGGAAAGGGTGATTAGAAGGCCCAGTAAGGGGAACAAGGGGAAACATTTAACATGTGAACTTGAGATATATCAATAAAGTCATGAAAAAGAACTTTAAGGCATAAGAAAGAAATCATGAGGCATATCATAATAAAAATAATGTGCTTTATAACATGAATATATGGCTACAACTTTTAACTTAGAAAATCATATCTGTTCCACCAAGGTCTATCCTCAAGGTGTCATTAAAAAAATTACCAAGGTTATTCACCAAGGTATCGATAAAATGGTCATTCTAGAGATTAAGTCTTTACCCAATGCATTGGAATGATATCAGGGAGAACCCTTAATTTTTATTTATTATCATGTGAGCCACATATATCATCATCAATAATTTCATAAATAACCCATATTGAATAAAATAAATGTGTTTCCTTTCATAGTCATAACATTTTAAAAACTTCTTTAAAGACGTGATCTTTATGTCAATTTAAACACAAGGAAAAGGAATGTTGGTCTCATGTATGTAAATACTAGAATTTAAAATAACAATTTTTGATATATTTGTGAATACCCCTACCGAATAAGTAGTTTTGAGTATTCACATAATAAAATAAAAGAATTTGAGAAAAAGAAAGAGACATTTTGAGACGAAAATTCGGCAGCATAACGCCTATGTTGCAGGGTTTTAGAAAACATTGAAAAGAGAGGGGACATGGGTCACCCACTAATAAATGATCCATAAAATAGTATAGGGGAAAAATATAAAGGATATAAGAATATGGTAATAAAATTTTAAATAGATACCATATGAAATGAAAAACATGGAAGGAAGATAAAAATAAGATTTCTCTTATGAAAATTCAGTAGCCTAACGACGTCACTTAAAACCTCAAAAAAATGAATTCATGAGATCAAATAGGGTCTCTAATCATATGAACATAAAAGAACAGTATGATGTATATAGAGATCATACCCCAACATAATAAAAAGTAACTTGAAATACTTGACATGAAAATAGAACTTGAAAATGAGAAGGGTGAAATAATCCCTTACAAAAATTCGGCAGCCTAACGACGCCACTTAAACATTATTAAAATGAATTGATGAGAGAAAGAGGTGGTATATAAAAATATGAACGGGAAAAGGAAAGTATGATGAATATAAAATAACATCATCAACATAAGAACATGAAGCTTAAAATAAATGACATAAAGTAGAATACATGAAAAGAACGAGAGAGGTAGGATCCCTTACCTTGAAGAGTAACTTCGAAATCTTGAAGTTTGGGACCTTGGGAAGCTTGAGGAATCCTTGGGGGGACACCTTGGGAGGTAAGGAGACCAGAACTTCGTTTATGAGGATTTTGGAATGGAAAGGATGAGATAATGGCTTGGTATTTTTAGGAGAAGTGAGGGGACGATGCATTAATGGCCAAGGGACACCTCATTGGTGGTATTGGAAAAACCATGGGCTTGCCCATGGTATTTGATCATGGTATTGGACAATTGGGATACCTCATACCTTATCATACTATTCATAAGTCTACAAAAATTATTACATAATTATTACATCCTTAATGATGTCATTAAACACCCAAAACTCTAAACTGAAAATTCACTATTCACCGAAAATTCAACTTTTTCAGAAAAAATCCAAAAAATTCACCTTAACCTAATATCAATGCTCTAAATTCAAAAATGAACTCCATTTTATAAAAAATAATTTTATAATAATTTTAAATTTTATTTTTAAATAAAAACACTATTCACCTGAAAAAACTAATAGTTAACTAATAATTTCTGAAATAGTTATTTACCTATTTTATTGAATCACATTACTTAATCAAGGTGCATAAATTATATTAATACTTTCTTTAAGTGAGATTACTAATCCATTTGGTCACATTACTAATCCTAAGCATAAAATCACTATTCATAATTTACTATTCACAAAAAATTAAGTTGATCTTATTAGACTCTAAATTTCTTTCTGAACACATTTGTAGAAGACCATTTTTTGAAAAATTTTACACACCATTAATTATTTAAGGTTTACATAAATATTTTAAAATATCTTTTTTTTTTCAAAATTCATCTATAAGATACATCCTATTTTTATCCGAACATCTGAAAATTCACAAACTTCACCATAGGAAGAAATCAAAATTTTATTTATCTGAAAGGATTACATAAAGTAGTTATGGTCTCGTTACATAGCCATTTATAACACCAGCATATGACCTATGTATAAGGTGTTCTAAGGTGAGAGAATCTAAGTGAGGCTTAGATAACATTTCCCTAGTAGGAATCTCCACTAACTTGAACTTCTCCCATAGGCGATTCCGTTCACGCGCTAGAGTTCAGCTTGGGCTTGGTCCAAAGTGAAGCCCAAAGATGCCACCTCCTTCCCAAGCTCTGAAAAGTGGGCTTCATATAGTTCGAGTCTACTGGATGAAGCCATCAACTCTTTTTTTTGCAGTAACCATTAACATCTCTATTAAATCGTTAAGATTATATTAATATAGTATTCAAAAAGATTGGGTCGTTACATTCTTCCCCCCTTAAGAAATTTCATCCCTGAAATTTTAAACCAAAGGCCTAGTCGAAAAGGTGAGGGTACTTTTGCTTCATTATTTCCTCAGGCTCCCACATCGCTTATTCATACTTATGATTCCTCCACAACACTTTCACAAGGTGGGTAGTCTTGTTGCATAGAAATTTGTCTCTACGGTCTAAGATCTTGACTGGCTTCTCCTCATAAGAGAGGTCATGTTCCAGTTGTACCACCTTTGGGTTCAGTACATGCGAAGGGTCAGGTATGTACTTCCTGAAAAGAGATACATGGAAGACATAGTGAACTTGAGCTAAGTTCGGTGGAAGTGCTAGACGATAGGCCACTGCTCATATGCGGTCAAGGATTTCATAGGGGCCAATTTACCTAGGGATGAGCTTCCCTTTCTTCTCAAAGTGAATGACTCTCTTCCATGGAGAAATTCCAAGGAAGACTTTGTCACCAACACCAAAATCCAAGTCCCTTTGATGGTTGTCAGCATAGCTCTTCTACCGACTTTGAGCAGCCTTTATGTGTTGTTGGTTGGTATGAAACGTTTCTGTCATCTCTTGCACAAGATCAGGCCCAAGAAGCTTTTTCCGACCAGCTTCATCCCAACAAGTAGGAGTTCTACATCGATTTCCATACAGAGCTTCATAGGGTGCCATCAGAATACTCGAATGGAAGCTGTTGTTGTATGAGAACTCAAGTAATGGGAGGTGTTGATCCCATCCACCCTTAAATTCCATTAAGAATAATCTCAGCATGTACTAAAGTGTCTATATAGTCCTTTCCGATTGGCCCTCAGTTTGAGTATGATAGGCCATACTAAAATTCAATTCAGTATTCAGATCATGTTGAAGACTTCTCTAGAATTTTGATTTGAATCTTGGATCACGATCAGATATGATGGATAGTGGTACCCCATAAATCCTTACCACTTCCTTTACGAATATCATGGAAAGTTGATCCAGAGAGAAATCTTCCTGAAAAGAGATCAAATGGTCCATCTTGGTGAGACGGTCCACTATAAACCATATCGCATTTTTCCCTTTGGTTGTTTTCGGGAGACCAGTGACAAATTCCATAGTGATATTATCCCACTTCCATGCTGGTATGGGTAGCGGTTGTAATACCCCCTTAGGAAGTTGTCATTCTGCCATTACTTGTTGACACACCAGGCACCTTGTAGTGTAATATGAAATCTCCCTCTTCATGTTATCCCACCAATAATTATCACGAAGGTCTCTATAAATTTTAGTGCTTCCTGGATGTATAAAGAAATTAGAGCTGTGAGCTTCATCCATCGGTTCTTTCTTTATCTCCAGAATAGATGGAACACATAATCTTGTACAAAATTTCAATACACCTTCTTGATCAATATTGAAATCAGGAAACATCCCATCCTTCATAACCTCAAACTTCTCCTACAACAAAAGATCTTATTTTTGAGCATTCTTGATCTTCTCTAGTAATGGAGGATGAGAAATAATTTGGGATAGAGTTGATGATGTCCCTTCCCTTACAATTCCCAAGTCCAATTTTACTAGATCCTTAATCAAGGGATCTCCCAGGATCCTCATTATTTCCAGAACAACAGGGTCATTCCTTCTTAATGCATCTGCAACTTTGTTTTCTCTTCTAGGGTGATAATGAATTGAACAATCATAGTCATTAATAAGCTCCAATAATCTCATTTGTATCATGTTCAATTATTTCTACGTGAAAATATACTTTAAACATTGGTGGTTGGTTTATATATCACATTTCTCTCCATAAAGATAGTGCCTCCATATCATTAGAGAAAAAAAAACTTCTTCCAGCTCTAGATCATGCATAGTATAATTCTACTCATGTTGCATCAGTTGACGATATTCATAAGAAATTACCTTGTCATTTTTCATGAGGACACACCCAATCCCTTTTAGAGATTCATCACTAAAAATAATAAATCTTTCTTCGATAGAGGGTAGTGTTAACACAGGTGCAGTAACCAATCTATTCTTCAGCTCTTGGAAACATTCCTCATATTCCTTTGTCTAGATGAACTTAACCCCTTTTTGAGTCAACTTGGTTAGTGGATTAGAAATCCATCAATAGTTTTTCACAAACCTCCTATAATATCCTGCTAAACCAAGGAAACTACGAATCTCAGTTAATGTTGTGGGTTGAGGCCACTCTTCCACAACCAATATCTTTGCAGGGTCAACCAAGATTCCATCATTGGTTATGATGTTCCCCAAGAAGGCCACTTGTTGTAACCAACACCCACACTTACTAAAATTTCCAAAGAGCCTCCCCTTCCACAAGGTTTTCAAAATAACCCTCAGATGATCTTCCTGATCCTCATGAATTTATGAATATATCAAAATATCATCAATAAAAACTAACAAAAAGTTATCAAGGTAGTCCTTAAAGACTCTATTCATCAAATCCATGAAAATAGTAGGAGAATTAGTCAAGCCGAAGGGAATAACAGTAAGCTCATAATGCCTATATCTTGATCAGAGGGCAGTTTTTTGGAATATCTTAATTCTTCACCCTCAGTTGATGATAACTAGATCTAAGATCAATCTTGGAGAAGAATTGAGCCCCACGAAGTTGGTCAAATAAATCATCAATTCTTGGAAGATGGTATTTGTTCTTCACTGTTATCCTATTCAGTTCTCTATAAACAATGCATAGCCACATTGATCCATCATTCTTCTTCAAAAATAGAACTGGTGCTTCCCAAGGAGAAAAACTCGGTCGGATAAACCCCTTCTCCAACAAGTCATGGGGTTGTTTCTTTAACTCCTCTAGCTCCTCATTTTCTATTCTATAATGGGTATTTGATATCGGTTGAGATACAGGTACGAGTTCAATGCAGAACTCTACCTCTCTTTCTGGGGGAGGTCCAGGTAACTCCTTAGGAAATACGTCCATGTATTCCTGAACAATCAGAACATCTTCTATTTGTATACTCCCTTTTCCTTCTTTACCCTCACCGATAAACTCTATAAATAAGGCTATAATAGGTGCCTCTAGACAAGGATCAGGTCCAGATATCTCTCCTTGGAAGATAATTGTAGGTCGTTCATTCAAGACTATTTAGATTTCCTTACTTCTTCATTTGATCTTAGCATTATACATTGAGAGCCAGTCCGTCCCTAGTATAATGTCAAATTCCATCATGGGAATGACTACTAGATTTGTGGTAAGTTTGTGCTCACTAAAGTAAACACTACAGTCTCTAAACACTGTTGATGCATGGATAATCCCACTTGAAGTCTTGAATGACAACTCTACCTCTAGAAGTTCGGGGACTGATTCTATATTCTTTGAAAACTTGGAGGAAATAAAGGAATGTGTAGAACCAGAATCAAACAAAGTACTTGCTAGTTTTTAGAGGAAAACAAGAGTACCTTCTTACCACGTCATTCGGGGCTTCAACTTCAGTTGTTGTGATAGTAAAAGCACGACCCTGCTTTCTTGGCCTTTGATGAGGTTGATGGTGATTCCCCTACATTGGCCTCAGATTTGGACAGTGATTAGAAAAGTGCCCAAGCTGTCCACACATGAAGCATTGGACTTCAGGTAGGGCTAGAACCATCTTTTCCCTGTCATTAGTGTTGGGGTGTTTAGGCTTCACCTCACTATGACAATTCCTAGCAATATGGCCTTCTCTTCCACACTTGTAGCGCTTACCACTTCCAATCAAGAATTTCCCTGAATGATTATTCCCACATTTATTTCATGTGGAAAGTTTCATTTGCTTTCCACCTCTTTCCTAATCAACGCTTCTTCCCAAGCTTGGTTCTAGAGTTCTCTTCTTCTCATTAGATTTGTGAGACCACTGTGTCTCACCAAACTCCAGTTTGACTTTCATATCGCTTAGAACTATTTCTTCGTAGCTATCATAGTCCCTATTGGCTAGATTCTTCCACAGATGAGGTCGTAGTCCCCCAAAGAATATATCAACCTTCCCATTAGGGTCCCTGACAATGCTTGAGGTATAACGAGAATGCCTTGTGAAGTTCATCTCGTATATTCCAACAGATTCATTCTCTTTCTGCTTTAGCTCGAGAAATTCTTTCTCCATTCTCGTTCTCATCGAACAAGGGAAATACTTATTGAATAATTTTCCCCTGAACTCTTCCCAATCCATAGAATCCATCTCTCCTATTGGCTTCGTGTTTTTGATCAGTGACCACCACTAATCAAATTCTCCCTCTAGGCAGTAAACAGCAAGGGTGACTTTTTCTTGTTCTGAACAATGATGTACAAAAAAGATCTTCTCTATAGAGCTGATCTATTGCTCAGAAATCAATGGGTCAGTCGATCCACTGAAGGTTGGTGGTCATTGATGCGTAAAGGACTCAACATAATGTTGTTCCCTTCATGGTGATATTGGCCTCACAGACTGATTCAAGTTATTTCTCATAACTTGAGTCAGTCGGTTCATCATTCGCATGAATTTTTCCATTCCGGCTTCCATCAGAGGGCCGTCAGCGCATGGTCCATTGCAGTCACCATTTGCACGGTTCCTCCTATTGCTCACCATTTTCTAAGAGAATAAAATATTAGTGAGAAACTTGTTTCATTTAAGAATATTTTAACTATAAAATATTCTACATCTTAAAACTTCATTCTTAAACAATTATATTTCTCTATAATTCCTTCATAATGATTCATAAAAAGCTTGCGATTAACCAAACAAATCCCCTGAGAGTGTCGTAACCAAGAGTGCAGCAAGGCCCGTTGTCGTGCACCGGTTCCCGTTCGAGTCTAGCTCAAAGCGGTGTTTTCGGGTTTTACCCCTATGTACATCTGTGCCAGATCCGCCTCCACCTACTCGTATCTAGACAGGGGTGTACTTGTTTGATAAACCACTTACTCAATACTCACCAAAATACCAGGAATTTTTCCCTATATTTAAACTTTTCTATAGGGTTCCTCCTAAAGTTTTCATAGACTAATTTCCATAAATAACTAAACCGTCCTTTGATACCAACTATAACATCCCACCTTTTTATCACATTAACTTTCATTACATTATACAAAACCGAAGATCATGAAGGTTTAGTGTCTTGGAAACCAGGAACATAATACATGAAAACATAAAACATTATTATTAAAAACATGAAAGGATTCTCCTTATGTTCATCATAGGTTCATTACTGCATCTCATTACCTAGGGACATACATCAAAGGAAAGGGTGATAAGAAAGCTCAGTAAGGGAAATAAGGGGAAACATTTAACATGTGAACTTGAGATACATCAATAAAGTCATGAAAAAGAACCTTAAGGCACGAGAAAGAAATCATGGGGCATATCATAATATAAATAATGTTTTTAGTAACTTGAAGATGTGGCTATAACATTTAACTTAGAAAATCATTTCCGTTTAACCAAGGTCCGTCCCCATGGTGTCATTAAAAAAAATACCAAGGTTATTCACCAAGGTATCATTAAAATGGTCATCTCTAGAGATTAAGTCTTTACCCAATGAATTGGAGCGCTATCAGGGATCACCCTTAATTTTTCTTTATTATCACGTGATCCACATATATCATCATCAATAATTTCATAAATAACCAATATATCATAAAATAAATGGGTTTCATTTCATAGTCGTAACATTTTAGAAACTTCTTTAAAGACGTGATCTTTATGTCACTTTAAACCAATGGAAATGGAATGTGGGTATCATGTATGTAGATACAAGAATTTAAAATAGAACATTTTGATATATATGTGAATAAACCTGCATAATAAAGAGTTTTGAGAATTCACTTAATAAAATAAAATAATTTTAGAAAAAGAGAGAGACATTTTGAGTTGAAAATTCGGCAGCATAACGACTATGTTGTAGGGTTCTAGAAAACATTGAAAAGAGAGGGGACATGGGTCACACACTCATAAATGATACATAAAATAGTTTAGGGATATAATATAAAGGATATAAGATCATGTTAATGAAATTTTAAATACGTACCATATGAAATGAAAAACATGTAAGGAAGACAAAAATAAGATTTCTCTTTTGAAAATTCGGCAGCCTAACGATGTCACTTAAAACATCAAAAAAATGAATTGATGATATAAAATAGGGTCTCTCATCATATGAACATAAAATAATACTATGATGGATATAGAGATCATACCCCAACATAATAAAATGTGACTTGAAATACTTCACATAAAAATAGAACATGAAAATGAGAAGGGTGAAAGAATACCTTACAAAAATTCGGTAGCCTAACGGCGCCACTTAAAAATTCTTAAAATGAAATGATGAGAGAAAGAGGGTTTATCTCATCATATGAACATTAAAAGGAATTTAGGATGAATATAAAATAACATCCTCAACATAATAACATTTATCTTAAAATAAATTACATAAAGGAGAATACATGAAAATAAAGAGAGAGGTAGGATCCCTTACCTTGAAGAGTATCTTCGAAATCTTGAAGTTTGGGACCTTGGGAGGCTTCAAGGCACCTTGGGAGGACTCCTTGGGAGTTAAGGAGACCCAATATTCGTTTAGGTGGATTTTGGAATGGAAAGGATGAGATAAGGGCTTGGTGTTTATAGGAGAAGTGAGGGGACAATGCATTAATGGACAAGGGACACCTCATTTGTGGTATTGGCAAAACCAAGGGATTTCCCATGGTATTTTCCCATGGTATTGGCCAAAAGAAACACCTAATACCTTATATTACTATTCATAAGTCGACCAAAATTATTACATAATTATTTCATCGTCAATGATGTCATTAAACACCAAAAACTCTAAACTGAATATTCACTATTCACTGAAAATTCAACTTTTTCAGAAAAGTCCCAAAAATTCACCTTAACATAATATCGATGTTATGAATTAAAAAATGAACTCCCTTTTATAAAAAATAAATTTCTAAATTTTTTTAAGGTAATTTTTAAATAAAAAACACTATTCACCTGAAAAAACTAATACTAAACTAATAATTTATGAAACAGTTATTTACCTATTTTATTGCATCACATTACTTAATCAAGGTGCCTAAATTATATTAATACTTTCTTTAAGTGATATTAAAAATACATTTAGTCACATTACTAAACCTAAGTGTAAAATCACTATTTATAATTTACTATTCACCAAAAATTAAGTTGATCTTATTAAACTCTAAATTTCTTACTGAACGCATTTGCAGAAGACCATTTTTTGAAAATCCTTACAAATAATTAATTATTTAAGGTTTAAATAAATATTTTAAAATATTCTTTTTTTTCAAAATTCATCCATAAGATACATCCTTTTTTTATTCAGACATCTGAAAATTCACAAACTTCACCATAGGAAGAAATAAGAATTTTATTTTTCTCAAACGATTACACAAAGTTGCCACTATCTCATTACATAGCCCCTTATAAAACTAGAATATGACTTAAGTGTAAGGTGTGCTAAGGTGAGAGAATCTGAGGGAGGCTCGGGTAACATTTCACTAGTAGTAATCTCTACTAACTTGAACTTCTCCCATAGGCGATTCCGTTCAAGCTTGACTTGCTGGAGTTCGGCTTGGGCTTGGTCCAAAGAGAAGCTTAAAGATGCAAACTCCTTCCCAAGCTCTGATAAGTGGGCTTCATATGGTTTGATTCTACTAGATGAAGCCATAAACTCTTCTTTCTTCATTAACCATTAACATCTCTATTAAATCATTAATAGTAAATTAATATACTTTTCAAAAAATTTGGGTCGTTACACCGACCTTCCCATGATATAAATGAAATGTGTTGGTACCTATCAACCACCATCTTAACAATTCTGGTATGATCTCTCGAGGATGGTAAACATGAAAAAGAGACGCCTATGCTACTTCATAAAGTCCTACCCACTTCATCTCTACAACAAATTTATTACAGGATACCCATACCTAGTAGGCCCTGACCTATTCATCTGTGATGTTACCACCCTGGTGAAAATCTCAGTCATCGTTCCATCCTTTTTTTGGGTTTCCTAAGCCCGTCTTGATGATTTTATGATATTTCAGTATAGACACCTCAACATCTAGCTACTTCCCATTTATATCTTTGAAATGGTTGTAAAGGTATTCAATTAGGATGGGATAATGATCCTTCTAAATGTGGCCATCAATATCACTATTCCATTGATATTGTCTTGGTAATCCTCTGAACTAATAACCTGGTTTTTCCCTCAAGCAGAAGCCATACAATGACAATCTATTATATTGGGGGCACTTTTTTGGGGGTTCTGGCCACATTTCAAGAAAATATTCACGGTTAGAGTGTCTTTGATTGTACTCCCTAATCATGATGATGTTCTCCATTTCTTCCCTTTGGGAAGAATATACAAGAAACACCTGGTTAGCTTCTTGAGAGACCATAAAATATGAGACTTATGAGATTTATTGAGCCTGTTCTCAATGATATTTCATGGATCTCGTTCATAGAGAACCAGATTACGGAGCCTCGGTGAACTTTATGTGATTAAAAAATAAGTAGAATATTGAGCCAAGACCATTCATGGATCCCATATCATCTTCATGGAAAACTTCATAGTGTCGGGAACCCTCTTTTCCTATAAATAAGAGTCTCATTCCACCTTCAAGGGATGGCTACCCAAACCATTTGACTTTCAATTTCCTGATTTGTGAAGAACCCGACCACCACAAACTGAACAAAAAATGGGTTATTAAAGGAATTTGAGCACTGTGAAAACCCATTTTCAATTTTCATAAATACCTCTAGGTAGGGTATGGATGCCTTTTCTGAAGGACAATGACCTTCACATAAGAGGAAGGCCCTCCTATGTACTTGAGGCTTCATGGAGCATTAATCCTTTATGAAGCACTCCTCTACCAAATATTGACTTCATGCTGAGCCAGGGTCACCATGTTTCTTGAATACCATTCCTTTGAGAATCCTATGGCCTCCATGAATCACCCGAAATTCACAAGGCTTCTCTAAGCGAGGCCCCTACTTTGTGAAACCCTCCTCCTATACCTCACCATATTTCCTACCTTTTGCTAGAACCTCTTTGAAAAGGTTGAGTTCCCAAAGCCTCCATACCCATCCATAATTGTTTCAGCTGCACTTCATGTCCTTATGTGACCTATGCTATCCATTCCTGTGGCCCACTCTACTTCAAGTGTGTTCTGAGATTACCATTTACCACTTCCTTTTTAGCATAGGTATAGTAATTGCCTTTTATTTTCAGCATAGACACACTAATGTGGACATCATGATCGACCACTCGTCCACACCATTTCACCCTTACATTGATAAATACAAACCCCTCACAAGGGTTGATTTGCGAAAATTATGTAAGTCTAATGAGTAAGGAGGGAGTCCCCCATGTCCATACTACATGACATGAAACCGACCAGTACCATAATCCTTGATGCATGACGTTAAACTACAGTCCTACCCTATTGATTAAGTGCAAGATACTCTATGTGTGAGTGACACTGGATTGTTTTCATACCACCTTCCCTCACATGTAATGAGATCTTACTCACATGGTATTATATCCTCCCCATAGGGAATTATAACCTCCTAGGAATCTCTCCTGGAGTAATCACTTATCCTTTTATGCATGAGGTAGTACCTTCGGTCCACCTCACCCCTCCTTGGGCATTGGGTCATAGAAGGGATGAGAAGCAAATCCCTCTCATCTCTTTCCCTTTGGGATTTGTCTCCATGGGTCACTTCCACACGTAAGTCCCAATATTGCACAATAAGATCCTCCTCACATGTAATGAGATCATCCCTAGGAATATTTCATGAATAAGCCCCTCATCATATCTCATTGGCACATCATTTATGCCATGACTATCGGGTTTGCTTCTTCCTCTTGTTTTTCACACCTAGCATGACTCATGTGGGATTAGAGGTTATTAGAGACCATGAAACCAATCCATCCTCATATAAATCCCTCCTAGAGTAATCCCTAACCATACTCCCCATTTACATGGGCCTTCTCCCCAGGTGTGTGCTCAAACTCCCCTGTCAAAACTATATGGAATTTGATTTTAAACTAACTAGGATACATAGGAAACCTATTTGAGGTTAAATGAAAACACTCTATCCATTCCACCCAATATTTCTATAATCCATCTTGACTTTACCTGGTCCACCACATCCTTGTAAATCCATGCCATCCATCTATGTTTTTACTACAACTAAGTCCCATACGCACCATATCTTCTCCTATCAGCACTCGTGCAACTCCAATGCATAATACCTACAACATCCAACACAAATAAACCAAGATAACTTCTATTAAAAAGGGAAACTACCATGCTCAATATAACGACCCATACTTTACATACATTGTTATTAATTTAGAATTTAAGCACACATATTACAACATATAACAAAACCAGGAAAGGAGCGTATAGGTATAAAGTCTTTAGAAACTGGGAAACATAAAAAACTGGTTCATAAAGAATCTACTTTGCCTCCCATTTATTTCATCATATCTAGAGTCCCTTTTGGCATATCCTACTTAATAACCTTATTCCTGACCTGGGGAAATAAAACATACAAAAGTGTGAGCTCAAATGCTCAGTAAGGGTAAACAAAAGAAATATCAATCACATAATATACATAAGAACATAACTTTTGGAAATCTTAACCTGCAAAAGAGATCATAATTTCATAACATGGGATAAATCATAGTAGTGAAATGTAATCCTAATAATCATAACATAAAACATTAAAATTTGTGTAATACACAAATAATCATAGAGAATCATTTCTTATTAGTCAAGACTCATTGCTAAGACTATCTTAGTGGACAAAGCCCATTTCTGAACCGAGTTTACTCCTCGTTTCAGTCCTGTTTCACTGAAACAGTTTAACCTGCCGTTCCAGCCATGTCTATCTCATGAGATATAAAATCTTTACCCAATTCATTGGAGGGATATATAGGTCCCACCCATCTCATAATTAAACCATTATTATGTGCCACAAAATCATAAATCATACATCATTGCATAACCCATGTAATAAAAATGGGATTCTTAAACAACATGACATCATAAAACAATTCATATAAGATAAAGGAATTCATAAAAATAATTCCTTCACAACATAATCAAATCAATGTAATAATAGGGATATAAACAGAACCCTATATTATCTTATATGGAAAATAATTTTTATAAAACACTTGAACTCCATTCTTGAGGAAAATATCCTTTCTACTTCAAAAATATTTTCCTTTCTTAACATGTCATACAATTTTAAACTAAAACAATTTGATTAAAAATAAACTTGAAAATGTGTAAAGGATGTTTCTTGGAAATAATGTTTTAAAAATCCATTCATGCCGTATAAGTTAAAAAAACATTCTTCTCGTACTTTTGTCGGAAAAGTCAAAAAGTACATCGTACGAAAAACGACAAAAGATTCCTTTCATATCTTTTACTAAAAACTCACCGAAGGGTAAAATTTGATTTAAAAAATTGTAGGTGGATGGAAAGAATATTACATATTTAGGAGACATGGATGTGGATGATAAAATACACCCCAGTAAATACCAAAGTATAAAAAATCTCGAATAAAATGAGATTGTGATATTTTCCCTTACCTTAGGTCCGATTTGCTTCGTAAGTGTCCGAACCTCCTGTATAATGATTTAAATAATTTTATTTACTTATTAAAGAATCATAATTATCATATATGGTCATATTCTTAGCTTCTTATTAGTAATATTTCATTACTACTTGTTATTCGGGTGTTTATTACTTTTTGTTCTTATGCATGTTTTGTCGAATAAATTCTTATTCTTCTTTTTAAGTTACAGATACCTCATTTGCAGAATGGTATTAGTGTAATATATATCATATTCATTCATTCAATTCATTTCTATAATCATTATGCAATGAAGATCATGTAGAACGAGTCGCATCACATCGTAGAGACGGTATTCCGTACGTACGCACGAGCGATGATATCGTTCCCATGATCGTGGAATTGTATTGGAGTGTATGTATAATATTTAAGAATCAATATCAATTCACAATAATCATATATAGTCATTATTTATACCATTATACCCATCCAAGTAAGGTAGTGGTGTAAAATAGATTACACCACGGCGTGGAGACGGTATTCCGTACGTACGCACATGCGGTGATTTTGTTTTCCGTAGGATGGATAGATGATGAAATAGGGTTGTTTCATACTTATAATAACATATCAATATATGAGTGATACTGATGTTATTACTTCATAATGAAACAACTAAATAAGAAGAATTGGAAGAAGAAATAAAGTTGAAAAATCGGTAACAGACATTACCTCTTCTTTAAAGTGCCTCTTTGAGACCTCCTCTTAGGGAACTAAAATGGGTCTTCGAAGAAGACCAGGACCTCTAGGATGTTTCTAGGGAAGTGGAGAAGAGAATTTGGCAGGGGTTGTCCGAGCATGAAGGCTCTATGTGCTGTGAGGAAAAGAGGGAGGAGGTGCCCTTTTATAAGGGAGGAGAGGGGCACCTTTGGAATAACTAAAAATATTATTTTATTATAAATTCAAATTCGGTTTTTAATAGCTCAAAATTGATATATTTAGAAGCTAATGTGGGGATGTCTCGAAAGCCTCTCATACAATAGAATTTAGACAAGTTTAGGTCATTATATTAACCTTATCGTTTAGTTTTAACTATTAGTTAATTAGATTGACATTTACCATGTCACTTTGTATTTTTATATTATATAGTTAATAAACTTACCATATACATCCAAGATACCCCTAAGTATTCCATTAATGATACACCTACCATGATATAAGTATCGTGGCCGAAACATAGATTTTTAGGAATATATTAATAATTAATAATATAATATTTGTTTTAAAAACTATTTTATGTCAATTTTGACACTATTTGGTAATTGATTTTTGTGAAAATCATAACAGAATGATTGGTTCTAAAAAAATTAATTAAATCAATAATAAAATTTCATATTAACATGGAAAATTATTGTAATTAATAAAAAGTCTCAAATTACATTTATTTGTGTATTTATAACATCAATTATGTCAATATTTCATTAATAAGATAATTACTCCATCATCATTGTATCATAAATAAATTAAATTATTTTAAGTCTAAAAATTAAAAATAAAATACCATTATGTTGGAAATATTTTTATCTTTCTAATGAATATTTATAGTCGAATTTATCTTATGTATAACCCTATATTAAAAATGATTCCGTTATTAAACTTTGATTTTAACTATTTTAACCCTTCTTTAAATAAATTGAGAATAAATGTCCTAATCTAATCCATGTGGGCCTAAATGGTCATATTTTATTCCTAAGGTTGTTTTTAGTCGAATTAAACTTATCCAATAGAATTAGGACATGTGTTAGGGTAATAATTATAACACTTTTACCCTTAATTACCCTATTTACTTTTAACCGTGGTAAAAAAAGTAAAAAGTTACTACTCACAAAAAATTATTTTAATCTCATTGAACCAAATTTTAGTCCTTGATATTAACCGTGTCTCTCATATTTTCGAAATTCCACTCACAGAAGCGGTAAAATTAAGTTTTATGAAAAATTCAGTTTTTTTAACTACCACTTAGTGGTTTCACTATTCATCAAAAAATGAAAGTTTCCAGAAAAATACAAAAAATTAGGCCTAAGCTATATTTGATATTATGAATTCAAAAATTATTTCTATTTTATCAAATTCAAAAAATATTAGTTATATTAACTAATTTAAAAATTAATTCCCATCGTCAAAACAAATAGCATGTTTTTAAGAGATAATAACTATCAAAAGATTGACACTTGTTTATATCTGGTTTAAATGTGAAATTACATCCAATGACCCAAATTGTATTAAATTGTAAAAATATATTCTAAATATACTTTAAAACCACTAAAATTAATAATTTATCACTATTAAGTATTTCGATTAAAAAAGTTGTTTTTAATTTAAATTTAGTAATTTTCACTATTCATCATAATATGAAAGTTATCTAAAAAGTACCAAAATTTCACCCTAAGATAATTTCGATATTCTGAATCCAAAAATGAAGTCTATTTTAAAAAATAAAAATTTACAAAATTTCAAAAAGTGGTTATTACTATTCATAACAGCTAGTTTTAATAATATTTTAATAGCATATCGTTGTTTAGTGATACTCGGTATTGCGTACGATGCAAGCTATCAAGGAAGGCCGTTGTTTCCTGTAAAGCAAGCCAAGATTGTGTTGTGTGTAGTGAAAGATTCCTTTGATGATTTATATAAGATAAAAACAAAATATTTCTCACAAAATCTCGGGTGTTACATTCTACCCCTTAAAATGAATTTCACCCTCGAAATTCGTCACTTTGTAACAAAAAGATGAGGATAACTCTCCCTCATAATATCCTCAAGCTCCCATGTAGCTTCTTCTAATTGGTGGTTCCTCCATAAAACTTTCACCAAGCGAGTGGCCTTCTTCCTTAGGACTTTTTCGCTACGATCCAGCATCTCTATTGGCTGTTCTTCATAAGAAAGATCTTGCTCCAGCGGTACAACTTCTGAGTTGAGTACATGTGAAGGATCAGGTATGTACTTTCTCAGGAGAGATACATGGAACACATCGTGAACTTGAGAGAGATTTGGTGGAAGTGCCAATCGGTAAGCTACCTTCCCAACACGATCCAGTATTTCGAAAGGACCGATATATCTAGGGCTCAGCTTTCCCTTCTTTCCAAATCTCATTACTCTCTTCCAAGAAGATATTCGTAAGAATACTTTATCACCCACTTAAAACTCTAGGTCTTTTCTTCGGTTGTCGACATAACTTTTTTTTCGACTCTGAGCTGCTCTAATGTGTTGTTGAATAGATCTTACCTTTTCTGCCATCTCATCAACAAGATCATGTCCTAATAGCTTTATTTCCCCATCTTCATCCCAGCAAGTTGGAGTCCTGCATTTCTTTCCATAGAGAGCTTCATAAGGAGCCATCTGAATACTGGAGTGAAGGCTATTATTATAAGAAAATTCCACCAAAGGTAGGTGTTGATCCCAACCACCTTTGAAATACTTCGAGCAAGCTCTCAACATATCTTCTAGAGTTTGAATTGTTCTCTCAGACTGACCATCTGTCGATGGATGATAAGCAGTGCTGAAACTCAACTCTGTATCCAGAGTATGCTGAAGACTTCTCTAGAACTTCGAGGTAAATCTCGGATCCCAATCAGATATAATAGAAAGTGGCACTCCATGCAATCTTTCCACTTCCTTTACATATATCCAGGAAAGCTGATCCATAGAGAAATCCTCTATAATAGTAATGAAGTGTGCAGACTTTATAAGACGATCAACTATGACCCAGATAGCATTATTGCCTTTGGATGTTTTAAGAAGTCCTGTGACATAGTCCATAGTGATGTTTTCCCATTTCCATTCGGGTATGGGTAATGGTTGTAACATCCCCTTATACTTCTGTCTCTCAGCTTTAACTTGCTGACAAAACAAGCATCGAGAGACATTTTTAGCAACATCTCTTTTCATGCCATCCCACTAGAAGTACTCTTTCAGGTCCCTATACATCTTTGTGCTTCCAGGATGAATAGAGAATGAAGAACTATGAGCCTCATCCAACAACTGCTTCTTTAATTTGGGGATGGGAGGAACATAAACCCGATTCCTGAACTTTATTATCCCATCACAATCAAGGTTGAATTCAGGAATATTTCTCACCTTCTTTTGTAACTCTACATCTTCTTTCTGTGCCTCTTTAATCATCACATGTATAGATGGTTGGACTTTCATTTGAGAAAGATATGATTTACCCCCTTCCATTATAATCACAAGCTCCATCCTTTGTAAATCCATAAATATTGAATCTTTTGTGATCCTCATCATGGATAAGCTAGCATGGTCTTGTCGGCTTAATGCATCTGCCACCTTGTTTTCTTTCCCAGGGTGGTAATGAATTGAGCAATCATAATCCTTAATCAGCTCTAACCATCTTCTTTGGCGCATATTCAGCTCTTTTTGTGTGAAAATATACTCTAAACTTTTATGATCAGTATAAATATCACACCTTTCTCCATAAAGATAATGCCTCCAAATCTTTAATGCAAAGATTACCACAGCTAACTCCAAATCATGAGTTGGGTAATTTTGCTCATGGATTTTCAACTGTCGTGAGGCATAATCTATCACCACATCATTTTGCATAAGAACACACCCCAATCCCTTCTTGGATGCATCAATGTAGATCAAAAACCTTTCTCCACTACAAGGCAGTGTGAGCATAGGTGTACTGGATAACCTTCTTTTCAACTCCTTGAAATTATCTTCACATTCCTCCATCCAAACAAACTTAACTCTTTTCTGAGTCAACCTGGTGAGTGGATTAGATAATTGTGAAAAATATTTCACAAAACGTCGATAATATCCAGCCAAACCAAGAAAACTTCAGATCTCAGTTACTGTTGTTGGTCTCGACCATCTTTCGATAACCTCTGTTTTTACTGGATCCACAGATATCCCCTCTTTTGAGATTATGTGACCCAAAAATGAAACTTTTTGAAGCCAAAATTCACACTTGGTAAATTTGGAATAAAGATTCTCCTTTCTCAGGGTCTTCAATATAATTCTAAAGTGATCTTCATGTTTTTACTTTCTCTTTGAATAGACAAGAATATCGTCTATAAAGACTACCAGAAACTGATCAAGATAGTCTCTAAAGACTCTATTCATTAGATCCATGAAGATAGCATGGGCATTAGTAAGACGAAATTGCATCACTATAAATTCATAGTGTTTATACCTTGTACAGAAAGTCGTCTTTGGTATATCCTCCCTTTTGACCCTTAATTAATGATACCCAGAATGACGATCAATCTTGGAAATGTATTGAGATCCTCATAGTTGGTAAAATAAGTCATCAATGCACGGGAGAGGATATTTTTTCTTGATAGTGATCTTGTTAAGTTCTCGATAATCAATGCAGAGTCTCATTGATCCATCTTTCTTGTTAACAAACAGAAGAGGTTCTCCCCAAGGTGACGCACTAGGGCGTATGAATCCCTTATCAATATTCTCTTGGAGTTGCTTCTTCAATTCCTGCAACTCAATTGGGGCCATTCTATAAGGTGTCTTTGAAATAGGCAAAGCACCCGGTACGAGTTTAATTGAAAAGTCAACTTCACGATTTGGTAGAAGACCCATAAATTACTCTGGAAAGACATCATAAAACTCTCGTACAATGGGCATATTCTTAATCGTGAGTTTCTCTCCTGCCATTTGAGATAAATAACCCTCATTTAGTGGAATCAAGACCCATAAGATGGAAGAAATTTCCACTGGAAGGTTATGTTCATCCTTGCATCGATAGACAATCATAGATTGATCTGGAATATGAAATGTGACTTCCCTTCATTGGAAATTGATATGAGCTCCATATAAATAAAGAAAATCCATGCCAATAATCACATCAAATTACACTATAGGAAGGATCACAAGATTTGTAGGAATCACATTCCAACAAACATCAATTGGGGAAGAATTATAAACTTTTGATGCGACTGTTGTGCCATTAGGGGTTGTCACAGCTAACTCAACATCTAATTGTTGAGGTAATACGGCAATACTCTTAGAAACTTCTTCAGAAATAAAAGAGTGGGTGGATCCAGAATCAAATAAAATATTTTCTACTTTAGAGTGGACGGTAAGTGTACCTTTCACCACATCGTTATCGTACTCCACATCGCTGATAGAAATTGCATGTGAATTTACATTGTCTTTAGCCTTAACAGTTTGTTGACATCGACCATCATCATCAACCCTTGGATTTGGGAATTAATTGGCATAATGCCCCATATCCTTGCACTTGAAACATTAAAGTGTATTAGGTTCATTATGTGTATCCCTTCCTTTGTTTGCATCATTAGACATCTTCTTCCCATCATTGCAGCATTCAAATACCCGATGAAATTCCTTTCCACATTTGAAACATTTACTTATCCCTTTATGAAAACCCCTCCATGTTTCTTTCCACACTTTGAGCATAAGGGAAAGATCATCATCTTTTCAGTGTTCTCTTTAGATTTTCCTTTGAATTCCATTTTCCTCTTCTTATCAAACCCATATGACTGATGGGTTACTCCAATCTCCATCTCAACTTTGAGAGCACATCGAACGATTTCCTCATAGCTATTGATGTCCCTTATGGATAAGGCCCTTCGAAGACTTGGTTTTAATCCACTAAAGAATCGATCGATCTTACTCTCAGGTTGTATAATAATACTAGAAGCGTACCTTGCAAGTCTTGTAAAATATCCTTCATAGGTACCAACAGATTCATCATCCTTTTGTTTTAGTTTAAGAAACTCCTTCTCCATCTTTGTTCGGAGAATACGAGGGAAGTACGTATTGAAAAATAAGTTCTTGAACTCGTCTCATTCCATGGACTCAATTTCATCCCTTTGCCTCGTATTCTTAATAAGATTACACCATTGATTAGCATCTCCTTCCAAACGATAAACTGCTATGATGACATTATCATGTTCAGAACATTGAAGAACTGAAAATATCTTTTCAGTAGTACTAATCCATTGTTCAGCAACTAATGGATCAGTAGACCCGCAGAAAGAAGGTGGACGCTTCCTCATGAAGGATTCAACAGAATGTTGCTCCTTCCTTTGCTCGTTTGGATGTACTGCATGATTCATTGCTTGAGAAAGTTGTGTGAGCATGGTTAAGAGATTTTTCATTCCAGCTCCCATAACGTTTGGTTGCTTAGGGGGACAATCATTGAATTGCCTGTCGCATTCCGCATTAACACAGTTCCTTCGGGTTCCAGCCATTGACTAAAACCAATAAGAATAGTGTGAGCAACACTAATTATAATAGGAAAACCACATAATCAAGAATAAAATTTCACACTTAAGGTCTTATCCTAGGTTATTCATGGACATTTCTAAACCACTAAAATTTGTAGGATCGAAATAATGATGTAGATGCTCAATATACAAGAGGGGGGTGAATTGTATACTTTAAAAATTCCTTTGGAAACTTTAAAGTTAGATACGAATAACAATGTTTTCCTTAAGCAATGGAAAGGGATAAGTTTAACAAAGTTAAACTAAGCAAATTCACAACACCTCTAATACCAAATAAAACTTGGAAAGAGATTCCGAAAGTAGGATCCAGAAATATGGTTCCGGAAATTGAAACTTAACAAAAGATTGCAATATGAGATTCTACCTTAAAGCGTATAGAATCTAAATGAAACAGAGTATAAGTAAGGAAGTATAATAAAGTTATACTTTCCTTATAATAAAAAATGCAGCGGAAATAAACGAGTAGTAAAACTACAAGTAACAAGATATAATTCTTTTAACCCAAAGAGAAGGGTATCCAAAAACCTTTGATAAAGGTCCCTTGATTTATACTTTCAAGCAAGTCTGTCTTACCCACACCAGGGTAAGCCCTCGATATGAAGATCGGAGTCTCTATCTTGCTATCCCCGCAAGCCCTGAACTTTAAGGTAGTTGGCAACCTCTGTCTTCCTCAGAAAGGAAGCCCTCGAACTTTGAGGTAGTCGGCAACCTCTGTCTTCTTATCCCCAGAAGTCCTCGAATGTAATCACCAACATTCGGAGTCGCACGAAGCAAAAAATGAACGAGAGGTTCAGTACGCACAAGGCATAAAAAGCTTTCTATCTCTAGAAATCACCTTAGCAGCGTGTTATCTCTAGATTGATCAACTTCATTGTCTTTTTTGAGCTCTTTCAAATGATCCCCTATTTATAGGAAAATTTCCAACGGTCAACTCCTTCTTCCAACGGTCATATTTTCCATGAAATTCAGAGGGACCTGTACACATGTAACTTATCCAACAGTTAGTTTATAACAGAATAGAAAACATCGTTTTATAACAAAACAAGTGTAACAGAATGTACGACATCAATTTAAGTCTTAAAAAAGGTCGGAGTGAATATTCGGAGTGAATGTTCGAAGTGAGAGAAAAAATATTAAAGAGTATACAGATTGTAACAACGTAAGAAAAATGAAACTTCGGAGTCTAAATAAATTCGGAGCGTATAAAACAAAGATGAGCAAATTATGTTTAATAGGTGAATTCGGAATGAGCATTTGGAATGGGAATTCGTCATCAGAATTCGTAGTGAGAATTCCTCATCAGAATTCGTAATGAGAATTCGTCATCAGAATTCGTAGTGAGAATTCCTCATCAGAATTCGTAATGAGAATTCATCATCAGAATTCGTAATGAGAATTACTCATCAGAATTCGTAATGAGAATTCGATGTCGAACTTCATAAGGATTCGTATCCTGAATCTGGAGTAGAACTTAATCCGAGTTCGTATCCGGAATTCGGAATGAAACTTTATCACATTTCTCATTCTGGATTTCGATGTGAAACTTTATTACAGTTCTTATCCAGAATTCGGATCCTAAAACAGAATACTTCATATCAACATTTCAAACAATTCCGAGAATATAAAAATGAATACGAATCTTATATTTAAGATAAATATGGATGAAAATATGATAAGGATAATTTTTCTTACAAAAGAGATTTTCCTTATAAAAGCAATTTTCCTTCTAAAAGCAATTTTCCTTATAAAAGCAATTTTCCTTTTAAAATCAATTTTCCTTATAAAAGAGATTTTCTAAAAGATAAGGTGTTTGTGATTTTCAAAACAAGAAGGAATGTAAAAGTCATAAGGAAAGCCTTATTGACTCAACAATCTCCCCCTTTTTGGAAAGCACAAACATCCTTACAAAAAAGAAATTCTAAGAAGAAATAAAAACATTAAGGCTTATCTCCCTTTGCTTTAAGGATATTGATGAATACGACTAACTCCCCCTTAGGCTTTGAAACACTAAGGATCGTATTCTAGATGTCCGGAGTGACATTCCATTACGAATAAGAAAGTCTTCTTTAATGAAAAACTCCCCCTTATATAAACTCTTATTAGAGTTCTTTTTTTCTTAAGGATCTTTTCATTCTCCCCCTTTTTGATTTTCAAAAAGAATTCGAGGGAATGGAAAATATAACAAAGTACCTAAAACATTAGTAGCAACAACAAACGAAACGACAAACACAATTTTCATTAAGTTTGAAATCTCGGCAAAAAAGAAAATTAGATACAACAAAATATCAGATCTGTCTATTTTGGATATTTTTCCTTCTCCATGAGACCCTTAAGAATAGTCTTTATTTTCTTCAAGTATTTATGGTCTTCTTAGGCTTGCTTCTCTAAGACCACTATTCTTGCACTTTGAGCTTCAATCTTTTCTTCCTGGGCTTGAAGCTTTTCTTCCTGAGCTTTAATCTTTTCTTCCTGAGCCTTCAATTTCTCTTCAAACTCAATCTGATGATCTCTTTCAAATTTCCAGTTTTGAGAAATAGAATTCAGGTTCCCATTCAGATCTCTGACTTCTTGAATCCGGAAGTACTTTTCATCTGTCAGCATTTCTTCAAAGGATGAAGTAAGCTCATTTATCTTCATGTCTTCTGTCTGAAAGGCATCCTTCACATTTTCCTGGAATTCATTAAAGAGTCTCATCTCTTCTACAGTTTTCCTCGACTAATTTTTCATCCTCTTGCAAGATCTTCTATGGGCTTCGTAGCCAACAAAAAAATTTTTGAACTGAGCCTCAATATCAACGCACTTTTCCATAACCATAGATACAGAGTCTGTTTTCTGATTCAAAGCATGTTAGAGAATCTGGCATCTTGAATCAATACTTGAGAAAGTTGGAATAGTACCCACCGACTTCTTTAAAGACTGAACAACAAAGTCATGCCCTAGCGAAGATGACTCCAAATCCGAGACTCTGCTTGGAGAAGTTTCTTCTTCAACTTGGTCAATATTTCTCTTTGAAGAACTACCAACTTCCTTTCTCTTCTCCACTACAGAGCTCGGAGTATCAGCAACAATTTGCTTTCCCTTGTCTCTTTTTGGAATGGAATCCTATTCCGGAGTTCTCTTTTCACTATCAGAAACTTGCACAACATTGTCTTCCTCATCAGCAACTTCCTGAGCACTAGCCTTTACATTCTCCATTTAAGCAATATCTTGTAGAAGTTGTTCTTCCTCTCCATGATAAACTTCTTCTTCTTCTCCTTTTTCCTCATCCATTGCTGGAGTAACTAGCTTTGAAGATTCAGCTTCTGAAGTTCGGAGTGATAAATGTTCTGAAGGTGTCCCCTTATAATCATCTACTTGCTTCAACACATCTCCGGTTTCACCACTTCCTTCAGCAACAACTTCTTCTTCTTCTTCTTGCTCAACATGCTCAACAGGCTTAGCTACTGCCTCTTCTGGAGCAACAAAGTCTCTTCCTGGAGTCTCAGGTAGAGATTCCAAATAAAAAGATCTCGGAACAGGAATGTTCGTAGAAACCATCTCATTGAACTTCAACAAAGCCTGAGCTACCTCAACCTCAGACATATTCTTCTTGAGCTTCTTTTCTTTTGCTTGTTTTCTAGCTCATCCGCAGTTCTTTCCTTCAAGGCCTTATCCTCCGCAGGATCCAAGCCAAACTGAGGCTCCCCTTGCACTCTCTTCTCTTTGATCTCCCTCCATTTAGCAACAACCTCATCTGGGTAAGATTTATTCTTCTTTGGTTTTGGAGGTACATAATGAACTTCTTTAGACTTGGGATTCTCTGATTCTAGTTCCACTTTTTTCAACTTTCTCTTCCTTACTGGCTTAGAGGATTCCGGATCAAAAACTTTCGGAAGTGTTTCTTCTTGAGCAGGTAAATCAATAAACTGACCAGTCTTCTTGTCAAAAGCTACATCCATTCTTTTAAGTGTACCATCACTCACCAACATAATCTTGCAAACTCTTGGATTAGACTTGCACACCACCTTTAAAGACTCAAGGCACCAAACAATCAACTTTGAGAGGATTGCTGGATACATTATAATCTGAGCTCTCAAATTCCCTTTCTTAACATTCTCAAGAGTAATGAGAATGTGCTTCATCAGGTTAAACTTCCTCAGATTTATCAGAAAATCTATGATGTAGATCTCACTCTTCTTCAAGCTATCTTTATCACCCTTCCTTGGTACGATAATACCTTGTACCCATAATTCTAGAATCTGGAAATTTGTAGATAAATTAGCAATCTTTGGAGCCTTGTCGTCTGCCAGTCCGAGAGTTTCTAGTGCTTTTTCCTTGTCGAAGCTACCCTTAGAATCCGGCAACACATGAGATATGAATTCAGCTTCACCTTCATTATTCAGCCCTACCAAGCTAGCTGCCTTGGAATATTAAAGTTTATAAGTCTTACCATAAGACTTAAAAGACAACTTCTCCCTTCCATCTTCCTTAAGATAGGAGACTGTTTCATATAACTCTATAAGCAAATCTGAATACACTTCATCTTGATTCCCAGGTTTTGACACCGCAACGTCTTCCCAACCATTAAGCTTAATATTCTTGTAAATAAGAGAGTCATACTTGTTGAAGAAATCAGGATGAACCAACCTTTCTCTGTATACTAGCCACTTCGAAATCGGCTTAGAGGAAGACATGTCTTGAGAAGCTGCTTCCACAGACATTCAGATCTGAAGACCTCTGAGAAGTTCGGAACTGAGAAGAATGGAGTTCGGAACGGCTTTAAAATAGAGAGGCAGAGCTTCGGGACACTGGAGCTTGAAAACCGATGTGGGATAACTATTTGGGGTCCCCTTTATATAGGCATCGAGAAAACAGTTCATCTTCCACGGTTGATCGAACGATTGTGATAAGCTGAGATCAGATCTGCCGGTCGAAAACCAATTCTCAAGAATACTTGAATCCGATCTTTTGAGGTTTTTATTAAGACAATGAATTAAGAAAACTATAATCCGAAAACAAAATATAAGAAAATGTCAGCAAGAAAAGTATGACTACGAAAACTTAAGTAAGGAAATCATACCTTTCGGATTGTCTTAGGAAGATTATTCGTAATTGGATAATATTCTTAAGAAAACAAAAAAATCTTTACTATGAAAAACAAACTCAGTACGAAAAACTCAGTACAAAAAACAAACTCAGTAAAGAAAACTCAGCATGAAAATTTCATTCCAAAATAACGAAAAAACCATTATGACATATTCGATATGAAAATTCCGTTATGAAAATACCAGTACAAAATTTTCCATTCCGGAAGTTTTTAATACGAAAATTTCCATTTCAGAAGTTTTCTATATGAAAATATCCATTCTAGAAAATTTTAGTTCTGGAAATTTCATTCCGGAATTTTAGTTCCGAAATGTTTGAAAACAAATTTTGAAATTTTTTTTATTCTAACAATCAGATGTACTCCCCCTATGAAAAGGAGTTTATTGCTATAAGGAGACTTTATTTTAACAGAAATTTAATTAAGGAGGATTACCTTATGGTTATCATTCCTAACTTCTTTTTAATGTATTCAAATCTATCATAAGGCAAAGATTTTGTGAAAATATCAGCAAGTTGATCTTTTGTTCCGATAAACTGAAGAATGATATCTCCTTTAAGTGTGTGATCCCTAAGAAAGTGATGCCTAATATCTATGTGTTTTGCACGAGAGTGATGTGCAGGGTTCTTACTATGGGCAATGGCACTTGTTTTGTCACACAAGATTTTAGTTTTAGTAAAACTCAAGCCATAGTATGTGAGTGTGTGTTGCATCCATAAAACTTGAGCACAACAACTTCCGGCTGCTACATATTCAGCTTCAGCAGTGGAAAGTGCTATAGAATGTTGCATCTTGCAGGACCAAGACACTAATGAATCTCCAAAGAAATGACAAGTCCCAGATGTACTTTTTCTATCCATTCTAAATCCACCAAAGTCAGCATCAGAAAAGATTTTTAGAACAAAATCATTTTTAGAAGTTTAAAATAATCCTAGATCCATGGTTCCCTTAATGTAGCGAAAAATTATTTTTACTGCCTTTAAGTGAGATTCCTTAGGATTGGATTGATATCTTGGAAATAAGCATACTGAAAACATTAGGTTTGGTCGACTAGCTATTAAGTATAGTAGACTTCCTATCATACCTCTAAAAGATGTTTGATCTACTGGTTTCCGAGATTCATCAAGATCTAAAGAATTTGAGGTACCAATGGGAGTACTTATACTCTTAGTATTGTCATAACCATACTTTTTAAGAAGATCTTTAATATACTTATGTTGAGATATGTAGGTTCCTTCGGGTTTTTGAGAAATTTGAAAACCAAGGAAAAAAGTTAACTCACCCATCATACTCATTTCAAACTCAGATTTCATTAGACTTGCAAAGGAGTCGGTTAAAGATTGCTGAGTTGAACCAAATATGATTTCATCAACATAAATTTGAACAATCAAAACATTTTTCTTATCTTTATTTATAAAAAGAGTTGGATCTGCATTTCCCTTAACATAGTTATTTTGAAGCAAAAATCCAGTGAGTCTATCATACCATGCTCGTGGGGCTTGTTTAAGGCCATTCAAAGCTTTGATAAGTCTAAAAACATGATCAGGATATTTTGTATCTTCAAAGCCAGGAGGTTGTTCAACAAAAACTTCCTCTTGAACAAAACTGTTAAGAAAATCACATTTCACATCCATTTGAAAAAGTTTAAAATTAAAGAATGCTGCAAAGACATGTAGAATACGGATAGATTCAAGTCTGGCTACTGGAGCATAGGTTTCTTCATAGTCTATTCCCTCTTTCTGATTATAGCCTTTAGCAACAAGTCTAGCTTTATTTCTTACTATGACTCCATTTTCATCACATTTATTTCTGAAAACCTATTTTACTCTGATAACAGAAGTTTCCATAGGTCTTTCAACCAAGGTCCAGACTTTATTCCTTTCGAATTAATTTAGTTCATCTTGCATGGCTTTGATCCAATCATCATCACCTAAAGCTTCATCAGTGCTTTTAGGTTCTAATTGGGAAAGAAATTCTAGATGTTCTACTTCATTTCTTAAGGAATTTCTAGTCCTTACAGGTTGATTTACATCACCAATGATACTATCACTGGGATGATTCTTAAGAAACACCTGATTTGGGTTTTGTAAAACCTGTTCATCAACATAGGGTAGAAAGTCTTCTAGGTTTAATGTTTCAGAAATATCTTCTTGAACATTATCCTTATCAGAAGATTCTTCTATCAAAGGCTGATAATCAGTTTTTGAAAACACATCCGAGGATGTAGGCTGGGATTGTTTAAAAACAAAAGGATCTAACTCATCAAATTTTACATGTACTATTTCTTCAACAGTACAAGTATTTTTATTAAAAACTCTATAAGCCTTAGAAGTTGTGGAATAACCTAAGAAAATTCCTTCATTAGATTTTGGTGTGAATTTATGTAAGTTATATTTAGTATTCAAAATGAATACTTTGCAACCAAAAACCTTGAAGTAGGATAGTTTTGGTTTTCTACCATTCCATAACTCATAAAGAGTTTTATTAAGAAAAGGTATAATCAAAACTCGATTTATAGTATAGCAAGAAGTACTTACAGCTTCAGCCCAGAAATGTCTAGAAATAGAATATTCACTCAACATGGTTTTAGTTATCTCTTGAAGAATTCTATTCCTTCTCTTAACTACACCATTTTGTTGAGGAGTTCTAGGTGCTGAAAAATTGTGAGTAATACCTTTTCTACTACAAAAAGTTTCAAAATCAGAATTTTGAAATTCTCCTCCATGATCACTATGAATAGTTTTCAATGGAAGGTTTTTCTCATTTTTAACTTGAACTCTAAAACTTTTGAAATAGGAAAAATCTTCAGACTTCTTTGCTAGAAAATAGACCCAAGTAAATCTAGTGTAATAATCAACTAGAACAACCACATAGTATTTGCATCCAATACTTCCAGTTTGTGTTGGACCAAAAAGATCCATGTGCACTAACTGTAATGCATCAGTTGTTGAGACTTCACCAATTGATTTAAAACTAGATTTATGTTTCTTGCCATATTTACAAGGATCACAAACTTTAGAAGAATCAAATCTAAGCTCTGGTAGACCCTTAACTAGTTTCATCTTAGAGAGTTTACATAGGTTCCTAAGATTACAGTGACCTAGTCTTCTATGCCATAACCAGGAATGATCTTACATTGAACTTAGGCAAGGTAAATCATGGATTAAAAGGTCTTCTAAGTTCAATGTGTAAACATTCTCTTGCCTATTGGCTGAGAGAATAAATTCTTCCTTGGAATTGTGAACTAAGCACTTATCATTCCTAAAATTCACAAGGTAACCTTCATCACATAACGGACTTATGCTAATGAGTTTGTGCTTAAGACCCTTAACAAAAAGAACATTTGAAATCAAGGTTTTACCAAGAAGAACAATATTACCAATACCAACAATCTCTTAGCATTATCTCCGAAAGTTACCTTTCCTCCTTTTGTTTTGATAATCTTTTCAAAATAGCTTTTGTTACCAGTCATGTGCCGGGAACATCCACTATCCATGTACCATGTATTATTGTAGGTACTCTCTTTATTTTCCTGAAACCAAGAAGAAAATTAGACTTTCGGTATCCAAACTTGTTTGGATATGAGATTACCAGATAATAAAATTTTAGGAACCCACATCTTCTTAGAAAAGTAAGCTTTGTGAAATCATAAGGATTGGGTTTTGTTTAAGGAACAGTTCTTTTCCCAGTGACCACCACATTGACACTTGGTACAAAATGGGGCACTTTGAGGAACAAAATAATTATTACTAAAAATTGGTTTTTCATGGGTATAACCAAATCCGGATTTATTTCTTAAAGGTCGTATTTGGGAATAAATTTTATCAAAATTTTCCTTACCATGGGTAAAGTTTGATAAACACTTCTTTAAGGAAAAAATTTTGGACTTGAGTTTTATAACCAAGTTTTTATCCTCAAAATCATTAATTTTAGTACTAGATCTTGGCTCGAAAAAATTTTTCTTAGAAATTACTTTTTCTAATTCTTTAGAAAGTTTTTTCTTCTCAGAACTTACTTCCTCAATATTTTTTGAAATACTTTCAAAATCAGCATTTTTCCTATCAATATCTTTAGAAAGATCTGATATCTCTTTTGTAAGAATAGAATTTCTAGAGTTTTTCTTAACAAGTTTTTTATTGAGTTTAGAATTCTCAATCTCAAGAAGTTCAGCAAACCTAGAGACTTCTTCATAAGTAGGTAAAGTATTTTCCTCATCAGAAGAGGATTCTTAATTAGAAGAGTTATAATACTTACTATCATTAGAATTTAAAGATACATTGGTCAACGATTCAGCATTTCGTACCTTAGCCATAAAACAATGATTATCAATAGGTAATCTGGCTATAAGACCAAGATTCTTCTATCCTAAAGATTCGTAATTAGAAGATTCATCTGAAGAGTCACCACCACTAGCACTCTAGGTGTCATTAGCTTTCAGAACTTTCTTAGCTTTGGATTTATAATATTTCTTTCTGTTCCTGTCTGAATGCCTTTCTTTTCTTTCTTTCTTTTTAAGAAAAGGGCAATCTGGTCTAATATTTCCAGCTCTCTTGCATTCATAACAAGTAACTTCTCTATCTTTTCTGTCCTTTTTCTTATAATTAGATTGGAAATTTCTCTGACCAGCTATCTTGTTCATCCTTTAAGAAATATTTTCTAACTCATTTTCAGAGACTTCACTCTCACTAGATTCGGATTGGAAAATAACTTTCTTAGACTTGGATCTGGTTACTCTCTCAGGAGTCTTAGCTTTCATCTGATTTGATGTTGTTGTAAAAGAAATAGTACCATTTCCATTCTTCTTCTTGATATTGTCAGCATCTCTCTTCGTTCTGGTTTCATGTTGTAGAAGAGTTCCAAATAATTCATCAAGAGAAATTTGAGTGACCTTCCTGTACTCATCTATAGCATTTCTTTTGGATTCCCACTCATTGGGCATAATATCAATTATCTTATCCACAAGTGCTTCGTCATCTAAACCTTTCTCTCCCATAGACTGTAGGCTGTTGACTATAGTCATGAATCTCTGTTGAACTTTACAGATTGGTTCACTTTAAGGAAAGTTGAAGCCATGATATTCAGCTCTAAGCATAGCTCTCCTAGTTTCAATCACTTTAGAAGTTCCAAAGTGTGTAACTTCTAACTTCTTCCAGATACAATTAGCTGCTTCACAAGAAGAAATTTGGATATATATATTTCTGGTCATTGAACAAAGTAAGGTATTGCGTACCTTATAATTGAGTTGATACTCTTGCTTTTCTTGGTTAGTAAATGTTCTAACTTCATTGTCAAGAATTTTATAATCACCAGTAAGCATAACAAAGTTTTCTACTCCAGTATTGATAACAAAAGTCTTCATTCGATCTCTCCAGTACTCATAATCATTACCATCAATAATTGGTGGCCTTGTAGGATTTAGATTATCAATTGAACCAACATTGACTCCTTCCATACTTAAAAAAACTTTGGAACACAAACTTGTTAGTAGAAAAAGTTTGGAATCACAAAGTTAGGAATGATAAAGTTCAGAATGGAAATCATCAGAATGATAAAATGAGCAAGAAAAACTTATTCGTGAGTACAAGAATTTCAGAGACCTTCTCTGATACCAATTGTAGGATCGAAATAATTATGTATATGCTCAATATACAAGGGGGGGGGGGGGGTGAATTGTATACTTTAAAAATTCTTTTGGAACCTTTAAAGTTAGTTACGAATAACTATGTTTTCCTTAAGCAAAGGAAAGGGCTAAGTTTGAAAAAGTTAAACTAAGAAAATTCACAACACCTCTAATACCAAATAAAACTTGGAAAGAGATTCCGAAAGTAGGATCCGGAAATATGGTTCCGGAAATTGAAACTTAACAAAAGATTGCAATATGAGATTCTACCTTAAAGCCTGTAGAATCTAAATGAAACAGAGTATAAGTAAGGAAGTATAAGAAAGTTATACTTTCCTTATAATACAAAATGCAGCGAAAATAAACGAGTAGTAAAACTACAAGTAACAAGATATAAGTCTTTTAACCCAAAGAGAAGGGTATCCAACAACCTTGGATAAAGGTCCCTTGATTTATACATTCAAGAAAGTCTGTCTTACCCACACCAGGGTAAGACCTCAATATGAAGATCAGAGTCTCTATCTTTCTATCCCCGCAAGCCCTCAACTTCAAGGTAGTTGGCAACCTCTATCTTCCTCGGCAAGGAAGCCCTCGAACTTCAAGGTAGTCGACAACCTCTGTCTTCCTATCCCCGGAAGTCCTCGAATGTAATCACCAACATTCGGAGTCGCACGAAGCAAAAACTGAACGAGCGGTTCAGTACGCACAAGGCATGAAAAGCTTTCTCTCTCTAGAAATCACCTTAGCAGCGTGTGATCTCTATATTGATCAACTTCATTGTATTTTTTGAGGTCTTTAAAATGAGCTTCTATTTATAGGAAAATTTCCAACGGTCAACTCCTTCTTCCAACGGTCATATTTTCTATGAAATTCGGAGGGACCTGTACATGTGTAACTTAGCCAACGGTTAGTTTATAACAGAATAGACGACATCGTTTTATAACAAAACAAGTGTAACAGAATGTATGACATCGTTTTAAGTCTTAAAAAAGTTCGGAGTGAATATTCGGTGTGAATGCTCGGATTGAGAGAAAAAATATTAAAGAGTAGACAGATTATAACAACGTAAGGAAAATGAAAGTTCGGAGTCTAAATAAATTCGGAGTGTATAAAACAAATATGATCAGATTCTGTTTAATATGTGAATTCAGAATGAGCATTCGGAATGGGAATTCGTCATCAGAATTCGTTGTGAGAATTCCTCATCAGAATTCGTAATGAGAATTCATCATCAGAATTCGTAGTGAGAATTCCTCATCAGATTTCGTACTGAGAATTCATCATCAGAATTCGTAATGAGAATTCCTCATCAGAATTCGTAATGAGAATTCGATGTCGAACTTCATAAGAATTCGTATTTTGAATCTAGAGTAGAACTTAATCAGAGTTCGTATCCAGTATTCGAAATGAAACTTTATCACAGTTCTCATTCTAGATTTCGGAGTGAAACATTATTACAGTTCTTATCCAAAATTCGGATCCTAAAACAGAATACTTCATATCAACGTTTCAAACAATTCCGAGAATATAGAAATGAATCCGAATCTTATATTTGATAAAAATATGGATGAAAATATGATAAGGATAATTTTTCTTATAAAAGCGATTTTCCTTATAAAAGTAATTTTCCTTATAAAAGAAATTTTCCTTATAAAAGCAATTTTCCATATAAAAGCATTTTCCTTATAAAAGTGATTTTCTTAAAGATAAGGAGTTTGTGATTTTCAAAACAAGAAGGAATGGAAAAGTCATAAGGAAAACCTTATTGACTCAACAAAATTATGTTCTATGCTTAGACTTATCCTTAGGGTTCTTACTAAGGCTTTCACATCCTAGTTTCCAAAGGTTGACTATACGTTTCCTCTGATACCAACTATAACAACCCATACTTTACATACATTGTTATTACTTCAGAATTGAAGCACAATTATTACAACATATAACAAAACCATGAAAGGACCGTATAGGTATAGAGTCTTCAGAAACTGGGAAACATAAACAACCGGTTCATAAAGCATCTACTTTTCCTCCCATTTATTTCATCATATCTAGAGTCCATTTTGGCATATCCAACTTAATAACCTTCTTCCTGGCCTGGGGAAATAAAACATACAAAAGGGTGAGCTCAAATGCTCAGTAAGGGTAAACAAAAGAAATATCAATCACATAATATACATAAGAACATAACTTTTGGAAATCCTAACCTGCAAAAGATATCATAATTTCATAACATGGGATAAATCATAGTAGTGAAATGTAATCCCAATAATCATAACTTAAAACATGAAACTTTGTGTCATACACACATAATCATAGATAATCATTTTTTATTAGTCAAGACTCATTGCCAATACTATCTTAGTGGACAAAGAACATTTCTGAACCGAGTTTACTCCTCGTTTCAGTCCTATTTCACTGAATCAGTTTAACCTGCCGTTCCAGCCATGTCTATCTCATGAGATATAAAAACATTACCCAATGCATTGGAGGGAGATATAGGTCCCACCCATATCATAATGAAACCATTATTATGTGTTCCACAAAATCATAAATCATACATCATTGCATAACCCATGTAATAAAAATGGGATTCTTAAACAACATGACATCATAAAACAATTCATATAAGATAAAAGAATTTATAAAAATAATTCCATCACAACATAATCAAATCAATGTAATAATAGGGATAGAAATAGAACCCTATATTATCTTAGATGGAAAATAATTTTGATAAAACACTTGAACTCCATTCTTGAAGAAAATATCCTTTCTACTTCAAAAACATTTTCCTTTCTTAACATGTCATTCTATTTTAAACTAAAAGAAGTTGATTAAAAATAAACTTCAAAAATTGTAAAGGATGTTTCTTGGAAATAATGTTTTAAAAATACAATCATGCTGTATATGTTAAAAAAACATTCTTCTCATACTTTTGTCCGAAAAGTCAAAAAGTACCTCGTACGAAAAACGACAAAAGATTCCTTTCATATCTTTTACTAAAAACTCACCAAAGGGTAAAATTGGATTTAAAAAATTGTAGGTGGATGGAAAGAATATTAAATATTTAGGAAACATGGATTTGTATGATAAAATACACCCTAGTAAATACCAAAGTATAAACAATCTCGGATAAAATGAGATTGTGATATTTTCCCTTACCTTAGGTCCGATTTGCTTCGTAAGTGTCCGAACCTCCTGTATAATGATTTAAATAATGTTATTGACTTATTCCAGAATCATACTTATCATATATGGTCATATTCTTAGATTCTTGTTAGTAATATTTCATTAATACTTGTTATTCGAGTGTTTATTACTTTTTTTACTTATGAGTGTTTTGTCGAATAAATTCTTATTCTTATTTTTAGGTTATAGATACCTCATTTACAGAATTTTATTAGTGTAATATATATCATATTCATTCATTCAATTCATTTCTATAATCATTATTCAATGAAGATCATGTAGAACGAGTCGCATCACATCGTGGAGACGGTATTCCGTACGTACGCACGAGCGATGATATCGTTCCCATGATCATGGAATTGTATTGGAGTGTATGTATACTATTTAATAATCAATATCAATTTACAATAATCATATATAGTCATTATTTACACCATTATACCCATACAATTAAGGTGGTGGTGGAAAATAGATTACACCACGACGTGGAGATGGTATTTTGTACGTACGCACGCGCGGTGATTTCTTTTTCTGTAGGATGGATAGATGGTGAAATAGGATTGTTTCATAATTATAATAATATATCAGTATATGAGTGATACTGATGTTATTACTTCATAATGAAATAACTAAATAAGAAGAAGTGGAAGAAGAAATAAAGTTGAAAGAATCGGTAACGGACATTACCTCCTCTTTGAAGCGCCTCTTTGAGACCTCCTCTTAGGGAAATAAAATTGGTCTTTGAAGAAGACCAGGACCTATAGGATGTTTCTAGGGAAGTGGAGAAGAGAATTTGGCAGGGGTTGGCTGAGCTTGGAGGCTCAATGTGGTGTGAGGAAAAGAGGGAGGAGGTGCCCTTTTATAAGGGAGGAGAGGGGCACCTTTGGAATAACTAAAAATATTATTTTATTATAAATTCAAATTTGGTTTTTAATTGCTCCAAATTGATATATTTCGAATCTAAGGTGGATATGGTTCGAAATCCTCTCATCCAATATAACTTAGACATGTTTAGGTCATTATATTAACCTTATCTTTTAGTTTTAACTCTTAGTTAATTAGATTGACATTTACCATGTCACTTTGCATTTTTATATTATATAGTTAATAAACTTGCCATATACATCCAAGCGAACCCAAAGTGGTCCATTAATGATACACCTATCATGATATAAGTATCTTGGACGAACCTTAGATTTTTAGTAATATAATAACTATTAATAATATAATATTTGTTTTAAAAACTATTTTATGTCAATTTTGACACTATTTGGTAATTGATTTTCGTGAAAATCATAACAAAATTATTAGTTCGAAAAAAATTAATTAAATCAATTCTAACATGTCATATTAACATAGAAAATTATTTGAATTCATAAAAAGTCTCAAATTACATATATTTTGGTATTTATAACATCATTATGTCAATATCTCATTAATAAGATAATTACTACATCATCATTGTATCATAAATAAATTAAATTATTTTAAGTCTAAAAATTACGAATAAAATACCATTATGTTGGAAATCTTTTTATATTTCTAATTAATATTTATAGTTGAATTTATCTTATGTATAACCCTATATTAAAAATAATTTTGTTATTAAACTTTGATTTTAACTATTTTAACCCTTCTTTAAATAAATTGATAATAAATGTCCTAATCTAATCCAAGTGGGCCTAAATGGTCATATTTTATTCCTAAGGTTGTGTTTGGTCGAATAAAATTTATTCAATAAAATGAGGACATGTGTTAGGGTAATAATAATAACACTTTTACCCTTAATTACCATATTTACTTTTAACCGTGGTAAAAAAAACTTAAAAAGTTACTATTCACCAAAATTATTTTCATCTCATTGAACCACATTTTAGACCTTGATATTAAACGTGTCTCTCAGATTTTTTAAATTCCACTCACATAAGTGGTAAAATTACGTTTTATGAAAAATTCAGTTTTTTTAACTACCACTTAGTGGTTTCACTATTCATCAAAAAATGAAAGTTTCCAGAAAAATGCCAAAAATTAGGCCTAAGATGTATTTGATATTATGAATTCCAAAATGATGTCTATTTTATCAAATTCAAAAAATATCAGTTACATTAACTAATTTAAAAATTAATTTCCGTCGTCAAAACAAATAGCGTGTTTTTAAGAGATAATAACTATCAAAAGATTGACAGTTGTTTATATCTGGTTTAAATGTGAAATTACATCCAATGACCAACATTGTATTAAATTGTAAAAATATATTCTAAATATACTTTAAAACCACTCAAATTAAAAATTTATCACTATTAATTATTTTGATTAAAAAAGTTATTTTTAATTAAAATTTAGTAATTTTCACTATTCATCAGAATATAAAAGTTATCCGAAAAGTACCACAATTTCACCCTAAGCTAATTTGGATATTCCGAATCTAAAAATAAAGTCCATTTTGAAAATAAAAATTTAAAAAATTTCAAAAAGTGGTTATTACTATTCATAATGGCTAGTTTTAATAATATTTTAATAGCATATCGTTGTTTAGTGAAACTCGGTATTGCGTACGACGCAAGCTATTGAGGAAGGCCGCAGTTGCGTGTAAAGCAAGCCAAGATAGTTTTGTGTGTAGTGAAAGATTACTTTGATGATTTATATAACATAAAAACAAAATATTTCTCTCAAAAGTCTCGGGTGTTACACATAAGCACCACACCATCCATTTAACTACTTGGGTTTTGATCCCTATCTTCTAAACAGGGTATGTAGGATGACTCCCTAAGGTTCAGTCCTAAATAATAGTAAACCATAGCATCCCACTCATAGGGGTTCAACCCTCTGGTACACCTCCATAGGTTCTCTAACCAGCCTTTATGGTGTGACATATTTCCTTCAATGGACACACCACCCTGGGTTTTCTCTCATAGGGAATTCTGACCCATACATCTGGTAAACCATGGTGCCTCCCTCCTAGGGATGTACCCTTCATGGTGTGACACATTTTATTTATGGGACACATCTCCCTCATCTTCCTTTATAGGTGTTCTAAACCATGTATTTGGTACTCCATTCAGGTATTCCCTCTTAGGGATGTTCCCCTTTGATCCATCTCTATGAGGTGTTCTGATCAACCTTCACTCCATCTATAAAAGACGATAAAATCGTGACCTACCACTTTTCTACCTCATGTTAAAAATGGGATTCTTGAGGAAAAATTTAGAAGATATGCATATAGAATCAGATACCTCATGATCTTAATAGGATTACTTAGGTTCCATGCCTTTGAGAATGCATCTTATAAAAAAGAATACAAGCAACCAATGTTCCAGTGTCAAGACATGTTTGAGATTCCCAAAGTGATTACTCCCCTGACCAAAGGTTGCTTCCCTGTTAAGACCCCTTGGAATGTCCAAACAGAAGCAACATAATTTACTAAAATCCCCAAAGAGATGGAACTGAGAATGAGTTCCAAGAACACAAATTAAATCTATGAGGGAGGATTGGACTAGGAGAAGCATTCTAAAGAGGAATCCTTGGAAAGAGAAACAAACATCCAATCATCCCATTTTTATTAAGGAAAAACCATCACCGATTAGAGCGATTAAATACACCGCTTTTTGAAATTGGGAAAGTAGGGAAATAAGAAGTGATTCCAGCATCTCACATCAAATATATGCAGCGAGCATGCTATGAAAAAAGCGTTAAAAACATTATCCATCCGGTATAGTACTGAAGCAAGTACAACCAGAGGTTTGTGGCGGTTTAGTTAGCACATGACCATTTAGTTTTGGATTTTATGGTTATTCTTGTTATTAATTGATCATTATTATAGAATACATTTTTATAATTGAGAATATCATGTTAAGGACACATTGGTGGTGTCCTACCGCATCTTGTACTTACACCATAATCAGGAATTTTAGTGCGTTTGTATATTTCATGTACAAAGATCCGGAAAAGGGAAAGGGCCCTATGGTGGAACGTTGAGTGGTGGAGCATGGAGCTGGAGTTGATCAAGACTGACACCAGAGTACCTCGAATATGTTTTTTATTTACTTGTCTTGTATTTACTTGCTTCTTATACTCTAAATAAGCATACCACTTTTGGAGCTATTCTTATATTTATGTCATTAATTTAGTTTCAACATTTACTCGGATTATTTATTATTTTGGTTTCTTGATTATTTTCAATCCTATGACATGATACTGAGGGTGTAGTCTCCCCAAAGAATAACTTAGACCCTCATTGCTAGTCAAAAACCTTTTACATAAGGGGAGGCATGCATTAGGTCATGTAGCATCCAAATCAGACTTATTTGTTTTACTCTATCAATTTTCCTTTATAAATGATGTGTATATTAGTCTACATGGTATATGGGTCCTGAGTGTTTGTAACACCCAGATATTCCAAAAAAAATTTCCCTACATTTATACTATGTTAAATATCTTGCTCCACACACAATACTGAACTAAAATGAGCCGTGAAATATTACATGAATTTTATTAAGAAAATTTAAGAATAATAAAACCTACAGTAAATAAAAAATATCTTAATATATTAGAAAAAGAATAAAAATATGATTAGGAACACTTAAAGTTTTAAAAATGGATTTTTTAATAAAAGAAGTTTATTCATTAAATATATATATTGAATTTTCATTTTAATGTTAAATTTTAAAATGTTAGATCTTTAATTTTTTAAACCTATGTTTATTTTTGAATTCATCACATAAAAATTATATTAGGTTGAATTTTTTATATTTTTCTAAGATAATTTTTTGGTGAATATTAGAAAAATACCAATTTTTCTAACATCATCAATTTTATGATGTCATCATAATACAATAATGACTTAAAAGTTTTAGAAACCTTTTATATATAAATATGTATATTTATAGAGTAAAGTAACTAATTTTAAATTATATTTTGAATTTATAAAATCCATGTGTACCATCATGGAAACATAAACAATATTTTACTCTAAAAATTGTTTTTATTCACTAATGTGATTTTTTTTGGCTTTCATCGCTTGAAGAAATTAAATATAAAAACTTTATTTCATATTTTAAATAAAAATGTTCATAATATTGAATATGTTAAATTTAATTTTTATGTATAAATGTATGATTTCTAAGATTAAATTTCATCACGATAATGTTAAAGTTTTCATTTTCAACAAATTTTTTTATTAATATTTTAAACATTTTATCTAGTAAACTAAGTGAATATATTCTCAGAAATTAATTAACGATAATTTTTAAACCTATTTATAAATCACTAATTTAATTTATATCTAGTAATAAATAATATTAATAACACTGAATGGTGAAAACAACATTTTTTCTATAAAATAATTTTTTTATATATTTAATGTTTTAATTTAAGAGTTAGTTTTATAGTATTTATGAATTTAATTAGAATATATCACAACTAAATTTATTTTTTTTTATATAATAACGTGGTTATAAGGGTTAAGTTATATTTTCAATAAAATATAAACTACTAGGGTAAAAAATAGTTCTCAAGAAAAAAATTATATTGGTAAAATGTAAAAACCAAGTCGTAAAAAGATTGAAAAATGTTTAAAACTTGTGTTAAAATGTTTGTTGAAGGATTTATAGACCTTATATCAACTCAAAATCCATTAAAATAATATTTTATAACCATTTACCCTTGAATAGTGTCATTACATTATTGAAAAGAATGAGTGTTTATAAAAGCACCCTTCTCTGCACTTATAAAAGGGGATTAATTCCACCCTCTAAAATTTACATATAACCTTATAATTTTACTTTAAATTATTCTAAATTTTAGTCTCTATAATTATATTTCACTTTATATTTACCTAGGTCACTGTAATATTTCCTAATCTCTTCATTTCCAAGGATTTTTTCTAGAGAATGTTCAAGGTCCCAACATGAGCATTACTTAATCCTCGTCATTTTCTTCATAATATTTATCATCCAAAAATATCCTAACCATAGTAATATAATTAAATATATATCATGATTATACAAAAGCCTTATTATATTAATTGAAAAACCATCATTTATTTCTTCCCATCCACTTAGAAAAACAAAAGAACATAGATTGCGTGTTTGTCCAAACTACTGCCTCTACAAAGAAACGTCTTTTTTTCACAAAAGGCTTTATTAATTGGTTATAATGATGGAATTTAAGAACAAATTTGGAATATATAATATAATTATGATTATTATGTGAAAAAGTATATTACACCTTCATTCTTTCTCATTATTTGGTAAACAAAAATGTTAACCATGCATTTTTTGGACTACCACCTCCATAAAGTAACGTTTTTTTACCTTTTAACTTGACTTTAATTAATTTACTAAAAATATTAAAATATAATTAAAAAAAATAAAAATATATAAATAATATCATTGTTTTTATATTATAATGATATGATACACTTCCATAACCATTCTCACCCATTGAGTTATAGAGTGGTCTTTTTTGGGTCGATTTAACCACCTACATGAACGATGATATACGAATTTATCATGGATGATTATGGGAACTTAAGTAATAATAATAATATAATTTAATATTTTAATTGTTTTTTTAAGGTTTTTTAAAATTTATATAAAATATTTAACTTATTATTAAAATATTCTATTTGATCAATAAAATTACCGAAATAAACCAACATCGTTTCCATTTTCACAGAACATAACTAAAAAACATAGGGGGATGAGATAAGATTTTTATAAATAAATAAATGTTATAAATCCCAATACCATAAATTATATATTAATTATGAACTTATTATCAAATAACAGGTATCAGTATTGACATTTTAGAGCATTCACAAAGCAATTAGAATTACTAACATCCAAAGATGAAAAGAAACCATAACTATCAGTAAATATATAATAATTTTTTATAATTTAAGAGTATATATTTTTTATAAATATGAATATAGTTTTTAAATAGGGTATTAATATAGTTATGTTTTTATATAGAAAGTTAGAGTCTGTTCGACTCAATGAGAATACAGAATAATATTTTCATTGTCTCATTTTGAATTCTGTGGGACATGTTTGATATTTCACACCATAATTTCATTTATATGGTGTATTAAATTACCCATTTATGTAATTTATAATGAATATATTTTATTTTAATATATTTTAATGTCCATTTTTGGTACCCTTTTTAATTTCTATTAACTCTTACATTACCATTACAGTAAGAGTTTTTTGGTAACTCAATTCTCGTCCATTGGGTTAAGATTATTCTTCTTGAAGTTATTTAATATAAGTTAGAAACATTATGATTTTTTTTTATTTTATTATGTGGTATTTTATATTTTTTAGGGGTTTAAATTCATACCACATAAAATCCTTTTAAAGTGTATCATGATTTATGAATTATGTTCTCAGGGAGGGATTTGGGTAACTTAAATTTCATTTATTTGAGTTAAGATTTCATTCATTGAGAAAGATTATTCTATGTTTTATCATTTATTCTATTTTAAAATTCAAAAGATATTTTCTATTTTATCTAAGGGTTAAAATTTTGTTTTAAACTCAAGTATTCTTTCTTGATGAATTTATTTTTAATGAATGTTCAATTATTTTATAAAAAAATATCATCTCTTTTATAGATGGTTCCCCTCCATTTCCGTGTTTATTATTCCCAAAAATGTTTTCATTTCCTATTTTGAAATAAAAATACATGTTTACTCATGTGACCTTTCAATTTTCTAATAACACTTTTCAAAGGAATGTTTTATTACCTATTTCAATGATGTGGGATTTAAACAAATTCATTTAAAAATATTCAAAATGTTTTTCATCCTTCTAAAATCAAATGTTTTAGCATCCACCACACATTTCTTTTGATAAAATTTATCTCATTTCAAGGATATATTATGAAATTATATTTTCAAAATTAAGTTTTTTCTAAAGGTTTAACTCCACCTTTTTAAAGTCTCTATGTCCCTATCAAGGATCTATTATTGAATATTATTTTTGAATGTGAAAGTTTTCAAAATGTTTTCAATACACATTTTGAAAAACTGTATATAATACCATATACCATAATGAACCCATAATTACAATATTTATTATAAGGGTTTCACTTCCTTACATTTATAGTATTTTTTTAGATTATATATTTGGAGAATTAGGCAAAACTTCACATATAAAAGTGGAAATCTTCACACAATATCAATTTTTCCCACAAAAAAGTTATTTATAAAGACACTTTCTACGTTCAAGATAACTCACATATCTAGAAATTCAACTTTATTAGACTTTCAAACCATCCTTAAAACCTATGAAAAATAATTTTGAGACATGTAATGAGAATTTTTTTATTTAAGGGATATAAAAGAAAATAAAACCTTTCGTTCAATTCTAAACCTGAAAAATCCATAGGAAAGCTTTTATTTTTCATAATAAACATTTGATCTCAATAATCTATTTACTTTTCCATGAAAATAAATTAATGGATTAATATATTTCATGATTCATTTCATATGAAATAATAAAGTAAAAATCATTATAATTAGGGTTTTTTTTAAAAAATGAAAACTGAAGAATAAATTTCCTTGAAAAATAATCAATTCACCTTTAAAAAAAGGTTATAAATATCCTAAAAACATAAGCTAATTTGTTTACCTTTTGAAATAAAAAGATTTAACTTATAAAAAATTTACAAAAATATAATGTATGTACCTTGGGAAATTATCCTTAAATTCACCCTTACAAGAACACTTGTAAAGGAATCACCTGACAAGATAATTATTATATCTCTTAGGAGTAAATTATAACTTGAAAACTCTATCACTTTATCCAATGCATTAAAGGTCTATATCAGGATCACTTGATATAAGAGTTGTATTGGGCTCAACCACATTTTATATAAAATTAATAATAAATATAAAATTAATAAAAAACATATAGTTTTTAATTTAATCATAAATAACCTTTGAATTATCATTCATGCACAAAATGAATAACACTTTTAGTTATCTCATAAAGATGATAAAAAAATTTTGTTCCCTTACAATATTTTTTTAGAATAAAAATTTCAATAATATTAAGGTAAATAACTTATATTACAATAACCATGAAAATATATAGGGTAATCATGTAAAAAAAATAATGGATATGATGGTTGAAAAAATAATTCAAGTGTATTTGTTAAATTTCTTTTGTACTTTGGTAAAAAAACAAAAAAGCGATCCATTCGGTAAATGTTTAAAGATTCATTTTTAAAACATTAAAAATAAAGTAAAAATAATTTTAAAATGGAAGTTAATATTTTTTTAATTATAAACAATAATATTGTTGAAACATTTTAGAGTGTGTGGATGTGGAAGAAAAGTTTTGAAAGGAATACTTTAAAACACAGTTTTAAAGAAAAATCTCTTACCTTATGTCCCAATTAGCTTCATAAATTCTCTAACTCCTGAATAAAAAAATTAAATTTTTTTATAATTTTTGAAGTAAAATTTTAATGTTCATTTAATTCTTAATATTCCTTTTATTTAATTTATTACCATGTTTTATTTAGCTAATAAAATAGTTAATTTCACATTGTACGTTTTGGAGTCGTTTGGTTTATAACCTCAAAACTACATTGCTGAGTTGTCTGTGGTCAAAGGTGTTGTAGTTATATTTTATATTAAATAATAAAAATTTTATATTTATCATATTAATATATTATATATACTTTTATAACCAACCATGTAAGGAAATTATGGAAAATGAACTACGTCATTTCCTAAAGATGGTAGAATGTATGTATTCATGAACACCATTTTCATTTTTCTATAATAAGTGGGAAATAAATAAATTACATAATATTTTATTTATATATAACCATAAATATGTTATAAATTTTACATTTATTCATTCTTTTCATCCATATGACCATCCTTATATGGGTAGAATGAACAATGAATTACTTTGCTTAGTGAAGGTGGTATTCTATACGTTTGCCTAAGCGATGTCATCAATTTCCAAAAGATAGAATGAGAAAGAAGGTAAGTATAATATTATTTTTAAAAAATATTAAATATGTCATATATATTATATATATTCATTTTTTATAATTTTAACCATCCATATGATATGGTTATGAAAAAAAATGCATCACTTCGTATAGGTGTTATTCCACTTGTATGCATGTGTGACATTTTCATTTATTATAAGACAAAAAATGAGTTGAAAAAGGGTTGTTCCATAATAATAATAAAATTTTATTATATTTTATATATTGGTGTTATTATTTTAACATGGTTTAAGAATATTTTAAGGAGGTATAATAAGAAATAAACTTGAAATAGGTTGGTTAGGACTTATACCTTTTCCTCATATATCTTCCTTTGGATCACACATTAATCCTTATGGGATTGTTCTTTTGAAAATACTAGGACCTATATAAAATAGTGAGGGATATTTGGGATATTTTTATATATGTTTTTTATGAAATTGTTTCCTCAAAAGGTGTGAGGAATGGATAAGAAGAGGTACTCTTTTATAAGTGAGGGAAGTGACACACTTGTTATTTTTTAAAACATTTAAATATTATAAAGTCCTAATATTGGGAAAGTGACTTCAAAACTATCCAATCTATATGATAAGTTTATAATAGTATAAATAAAATCATTAAAAAATAATTAATATAAGATATTGTGTCTTTATCACTTATTTTTTAGCTTTATTAACCTGATTTACAATTTACCGCGGTTACACATTTTTACAATGACTAATATTCATAATGAACCAAAATAAAATTAAACTCATTACTAAATAAGAAATTAAAAATTAAAAATATTCAATCCATTTTTAAATATTTAAATTATATATGTGACATAAATTAATTTTAATATAAATTTGTAAAACACAATGAAAACAACTTTTTTTAAAAATATGTTTTTAATACCAAAAATAAACCTAAGCCAAAATAAAATATAATTTCCATTGCAATAAAATTATTTAGAATATGTTTAATAAAATAGAACTTATATTAATTTTTTAAAAAATCCAAAATATAATGATTCTTTTAAATTACTTGATTTAATGAATTGAAATGGAATCTTTTCAAAAATTAACATTTTTCTCTATGTGCTAAAAAATTAACTTTTTCAGAAAAATAAAAAAGAATCATAAGTTATATTATATATTTGTATTTAAAAAATTTGGTCTTTTTTGTCAAATTCAATTTCAAAAATTTTGAAATTTATCCTGTAAATAAAACCATGTAATTCATGGGAAAAAAATTAGCTAATAAAACTATTCCTTTTTTAGACTGAAAACATTAATAAAATTATCTATAAAATTTTAATGTATTGAAATAAATACAATTAATTATTAAAAATCATTAGACTGATTTATTTCTTGGATTATATTATTTTCATATTCATCACCCAATCTGAAATTTCATTCTCATGATTTTATTCAGTACCTAAACAAGTGAGGTTATTTATCCCGCATAGATTTTTCCAATTCTTACATTTCTACATAAATCAAATGATTATTCCATAATACCTTTACAAATATAATCAAATTATCTAATAGTACATGATCTTTATGATCCAATATCTTAACTGGATTTTCTTGATAAGAGATATTTTCCTCTAACTGCACCACTTCATAGCTCAAAACATGGGATGCCTTAGGTGTGTAATTTATTAACAACTAAACCTGAAACACATCATGTACCTAAGATAAAATAAGTAGTAAAGATAATATATAAAAATTGGTCCAAATTTTATAAAATTTAATTTTGAATAATAAACAACATACTTAGTTTTCCATTTCTATAAAAATACATAAGACTTTTCCATCGAGATACTTTAATAAAAACATGATCACCTGCCTGAAATGAGATATATTTACTCCTATGATCTTTATAACTATACTACCTACTATGAGATATACACATGTTATTATAAATTATATTTACCTGATCAACCATTTATTCTACCAATTATGCTCCCAAAAGTTTCCTCTCATTGGATTCATCCCAACATTATAGAGCCTTACACCATTTTCATATAATTCATCAAAAGGTTCCATCTGTATACTTAAATGAACACTATTATTATAATAAAATTCAAAAAAATAAAGATATTGATCCCAAATTACATGATAATCTAATGATAAATTTTGAAGCATATCCTCTAGATTCTAAATTTTACATTCTAATTTTCTATCAAATTGAGAATGAAAATCTATACTATAATTTAAATCAGTACCCACCAACTTTTAATGTCGATTCTAAAATATTTGATGTAAAACTATGATCATGATTAGATAAAATGAAAACAGGAAATCCATATAACCAAACTATTTACTTAAGATAAATTATTAAAAGATTATCCAAAGTCATAGTATCTTGTATAAGTAGAAAATGTGTATATTTAGTCAAATGGTAACCCAAATCGCATTATTACCATGATATTTTTTCATAATCCCACCAAAAAATAGATGGATATATTTTCACATTCCCATTCAAACACTATAAAAGGCTGAAGCGTCCCCTTCATTAGTAGTATCTCAGATTTAACCCATTTACAAGTCAATCATTTCAATGTAAAATATGCTATATATTTCTTCAGTCCTCCCCAAAAAAATTATTCTTGAAGGTCTATGTAAATCTTTGTTCTTCCATGATGAATATAAAATAGATAACTATGATCTTTACTTAACAATTCCTTCATCAACTATGAATCAATTTTCATAAAAAACATATTTCCAAATTTTATAACACCTTCTTTATCAACATTAAACTCAAGAAAATTACTATTATTGAACAATTGTACTCTTTCTTATAAACAATGATCTTCCTTTCAAGCCTCCTTAACTATTTTAGACAAAGTTAAATACACCAATACCTAAGACAATACAGAATAAGTTTCTTCATAAATAATTTCTAGGCCAACATTTATTAAATCATTAACTAAAGGATCATGTTTTAGTCATAACATAGTTAATGATTCATTATATTTTTTATTAAAGGTGTTGAATTCCTTGTTTTTGCATAAATTACAGTGAATTGTGTAATCATAGTCCTTAATAGTTATATCCACCTTTTCTACCATATGTTCAAATATTTCTAAGTGAACATATACTTTGAACTTTTTTGATCTATATAAATTTTACATTTCTCCCCATAATTGATTTCTGGTGATTTTTAAATAAAAAAAAACTATAGCCACATAAAGGTAATTTTTAGAATAATATTTCATAGGGGGGTTCAATGGTTGATATAGATATATGTTAACCTGATCAATCTAAATCAAGAAACAACCACATCCCTTCAAATAAGCATAAAAATAAATAAAAAATTCATTATCTCTTATTAGTAAGGCTATCACTATTTTATTAACTAATAATCATTTAAATTCTTAATTTAAATCATAAAATTACTTTATCCATATGAATTAAATACTTTTTTAGTTAACTTAATTAGTTGGTTAGATAATCAAGAAAATTTATCAATAAACCATAAGTAGTAACCTAATAATCCATGAAAACTTCGAATCTCAGTATCATTTAAGGACTTGTATACTCATTAACCACTTCAGTTTTAATATGATCAGTAGTTATACCATATTTAGAAACATTATTTCCAAAGAAACAAATATTTTATAGCCAAAATTCACATTTAATGATTTTTTATACAAATAACTTCTCTTAAAGTTTATAGAACAATCCTTTGATTTTTCTAATGATCTATATAACTTTTAGAGTAAACCATAATATAAAAAATAAATAGAACCAAAAATTTATCCAAATAGTCATGGAACAATCTATTAATAAGATCCTTATATATAAATGTTACATTTTTAACACAAAAGGCATAACCAAAAACTTGTAATAACCATACCTAGTATAAAAAACTATCCTCAAAATGTATTCCTCATTCACCTTTATCAAGTGATATATGAATAGAAGATCAATATTTGAAAAATAATGTGCACCTTGGAACTAATAAAACAAGTCATGGACATGAGAAATTAGATACTTTTTCTAAACAATGTTGTTATTAAGTGGTTTATAATCAAAGAAAAACTACATAAAACCATTTTTTTAAAAAAAAAATAGGATAACCCCATGGTGAAACACTTGGGAAGATGAAACCGATATCATTAAACTCCTATAATTTATTTTTCAATTCTTAAATATCATATAAAACCATTCAATAAGGATGTTATAAAATTGTCTTATCATCAGACACTAATTAAATAATAAACACAACATCCCAATCTAGAATAACACTAAACAAAACATTAGAAAATAAATCCATATATTCCTTTACTACTAGAACATCATAAATTTGAACAATTCCTTTCTTATCAAAAATACATGAAAGATAAATTTCACATAAATATTTTATCAGTTTCTCAGCTTCTTGATATATTGTAAAAGGTATGAATTCATTATTATATTCAAAAAAATAATTATAGAAAATAATTTCTTTATCTATACACTCTATCTTATCATGATATACTGAAATCCAATCCATACACATAATAACATCAAAATCTAAAACAGGCATGAAAAAAAAGATTTCAAGAAAAAAAATTCCTCATATAGCAATAGGAAGATTTTTATTAATTATTATTTCCTTTATACTACACATAGTAGTTATTACCAAGAGATTTGACTTCATTTATTGAGATGTTATTTCCATTTTAATTTCAACCTTTTAGATATAAAAGAATACATGGATCCTGAATCAAACAAGACATTGACATAGTCTAGATAAACATGTAATATACCTATCATCACTTAATTTTAGGGTCTTACATCTATCATAATAGTAGAAAAAGTCTTTATTCCACCTTTATAGTTCTGATCATGATGATTCCCAGCTTGGGTAACTAACTTTGGACATGCATTAGCATAATTTTGGAACTAATTGTTATTAAAACATTTCACTACTTTATTTTCATTACTAATTTACCAGTTAAAATTAATCTTTTCTTTATAGGCATGATCCATTTTTCTGAGCATCCCAAATCAATAACACTTCCCATACCTCATTAAACATTATATATAACAATTATTTACAAACACAACAAAATAGGTTAATTTAATTTTCATACCTTCATGTTTATTTAATTAATTATTCCCTATTTATTACCAACTTGATCTATTCTTATACATATTATTTTAAAAGTACACAAAATTCAACTCAATATTCTCAGCACACCACATAATTTCCTCAAAACTTTTGAACTCACAAGTTATCTGAGCCCTTTAAAAACTTTTCTTAAATCCTGAGCAAAATAAATGAATTTTACTATCTTGGTTGAAAATGAAATTCAGTGCATAGCTAGAAAATCTATAAAAAATATCCTAATATATTGAAATAGATTTCTCCTCCTTTTGAATAAATTCCAGAAATTTCCTTTCTATTCAAATTCAAAAATCTTTAGAAATATAATTTTCATTAAATAAATATTTAAATATTTTCTATTTCATGGCATGAATTTATTCATTTTACTAAGTTATCTTAATCAAAGACCACCATATATGAACTTTAACATCAAAATGATAAATATAAAGGGCTACCTTTTTATGTTATAAACATTACATAACTTTAAATATCTTCTCTAGTTTATTGATCCATCCTCCTGCTTTCACCAGGCTTGAAGATCCACCTAACAAAGGAGGGTGTTATTTCATGAAATTATCCACTATAGAAATATTCCACTGTGGAGGACTCAATAATTATTTTTATGGGATCCACTATTAATATACTAAATTAATAGAGTCAAAACTATAAAAAATATTCTATTCCAATCATTTTATGTTTCTAATTTAGAGGATTGTTATCCCATTTATGTATTTCTACCATAGATTCACTGCTTCATCTATATAAAACCATTATGAATAGAAATTTATTAAATGAATCAATATTAAAATCATCAAAATATATCACATTATAATATAACCACAAATTATATCATCTTTAAAGTTTAGTTTAACATCAACCTAACCTCTAATGTTATTTAAACCTTTTCTCTAATAACAACTATTACACCTTATACATTAAACATCCCATAATTACTTGATTTATAACAATTGATTAAATTTATTACATTTCAAGGATATTTTTGGTTAATATTTTTAGATAATTAGGTAAAACATTAAATAAAAAGTGAAAAATTCAATAGAGTAACCATTTTCACAAAAAAAAAAGTTCTTTGTAAAGGCAGAATTACATCCTTCAAGGTAACAACCATGTCTAAAACATTGAATTTATTAAATTTTCTACCCATCATTAATACTTTTTAAAAATAATTTGAAGATATGTAATGAGTAAAAACAATCTCATTAATGTTGATAAATAAAATAAACCCATTAGTCCATTTGTAAACATAAAAAATCCAAAAGAAAATTTTAATGTTTCATAATAAACATTTGATATAAAATATCTATTTAAATTTACATTTTAAAACATAATGTATTAATGTCTTTCACAACAAATTTGAAATGAAATAATAAAGGAAAAAATAATTATAATAATGTTTTATTGGGAAACATGAAAACTCATAAATACCTTTCCTTAAAAAAACTGATTCTCCTTTTAAAAAATTCATAAAATTTCATTAAAAATATAACCTCATTTTATTACCTCTTTTAAATCAAAATATTTACTTTATAAAACATTGAAATAATATAATTTACCTACCTTGAGATATCATCTTTATATCAACCCTTACAAAAACCCTAAGCATGGAATTACTTAACTAGATAATTTCCATATCTCTTAGGAGTAACCTAAATCTTGAGAACTCTATCACTTTACCCAATAAATTTGAGATATATATCTAAATAATACATTATAATAACTATATTAGGACCACCTATCATTAATATAAAATTTCAAAGAACCATATCATGAATAAAACATATATAGCGTGCAATTTCATCATAAAACCCATTTGAATTAGAATTCAATATTAGAAAAACTATTTAAAACAAAAAAATTACCATAATATTGAGGGAAATTTATTCTTTTAAAATTATCATGGAAACATATAGAATAATCTTGTTAAAGAATAATGACTATGATGGTGGTGAAAATTAGTCAATCTATATACATTAAAAAAATTATTTTTTAACTTTGGTAAAAACTTCAAAATGATTCGTTCTAAAATGTTCAAAAATTATTTTTTAGAACTTTTAAAAGATTTTAATAAGTAATTTAAAATAATATTTAACATATTTTTACATATAAATAATAAAATTATTAAATCATTTTAAATAATTTGGGAATGGTATAATTTTTTTAATGGAATACTTTAAAATAAAGTTTTAAAGAAAAATACCCGACCTTATGTACCATATAGATTCACACATTCTCAAACTCCTAAATAAAAAAACTATATTAGTTTTAAAATTGATTAAAAAAAATTTAAATTTAATTTCATTATCATTATTCCATTTCATTCATTTATTACTTTGTCTTATTTAGGTACTAAAATGGTTATGTTCTCATTGGATTTTTGGGTTTGTTCAGTTTATAACCTTAAAACCACATCAGTGCCTTGACTTTGGTCAATGGGGTTATGGTTCCATTATCTCTAGAATATTGAACATGTTATATTTATCATATTTATACATTATATACATTATATACACTTTTAAAGTTGACCATGTAAAGTTATTATGGAAAATGAACCACATTGTTCCATAGAGATGGTAGTCTCTACGTACACATGAACAATGTCTTTATTTTTTTCTAATGGGTAGAAAAGAAATAATTTTTAAAATATTTTATTTTATAGAATAAAAAATATGTTATAAATTTCACATTTATTCATTTTTTAAATACTTATGACCATACTTATATGGTGAAAATGAAAAATGAATCACATCACTTTGAGGTGGTGGTATTCCACATGTACGGACAAAAAATGTTGTCAATTTTAAATGGATGGAAAGTGTAAGAAGGTAAGTATCATATTATCTCTAAAAAATCATAATTATGTCATAAATATAAAATAAACTCAATTTTTAAATCATTATAATCATCCATATGATCCAGTGATGAAAAACTAAACACATCACTTCATAGAGGTAATATTGAACATGTATGCATGAGCAGAATTTACATTTATCGTAAGATGGAAAAGAATATAAAAATGGGTTATAAGATAATAATAATAAAATTTCAGTATATTTAATATAATTAATTATTTATTTAATCATGGTTGAATAGTATTCTAAGGAGGTAGAAGAATAAATAAACTTGAAATAAGTTGGTTAGGACTTTTACATTCTCCACATAAATCTCCCATTAGCTTACACCTTATTCATTCTAAGATTCATCTTTTGGGAAGAACATGAACTCAAGAAAATAGGGAGGGCTTTTGGGGAGAGTTTTTTTTTTGTATTTTAAGAACAATAATTGTCAAAATTTGTGACTAAGGGAGAAGATGAGGTTCCCTTTTACTTGTGAAGTAAGAGACACACTTGTAATTTTTATATACTTTTAAATATTATAAAGATTTAATATTCAGAAAGTGGACAAAAAAATATCATATTTAAAATATAAGTAGATAAGGGTTAAAATAAAATTATATAATGATAATTTTGATATGATTTTGTGGTTTTATCACATATTTTTTACCTTAATTAACTATATTTAACATTTACTGCAATGACACATTTTTACCATTGTTCTTATTCATAATGACCAAAAATGAAATTTAACTCTATAAAAAATTCAAAACTCATGATTAAAAATATTTAGTCAATTTTTAAATTTTAAAATTTTAAAATTGGTAGAAATTACTTTTAACATAAATGAATAAAACACAATGAAAAATAGTTTTGTTTAGAAAAATGTGTTTTTAATCCCAAAAATGATCTTTTTCCAAAATAAAATAAAACATTGATTATAACAACACTACTATTTATTACACAATTAAACATGATTTATTACATAAAAATTCACTTAATAAAAATATGAGGATCGAGATGTCTAGTGTCTTGGGAAATTAGGAACATTACATAACAATTTAGAACATAAAACCCAACATCTTTATTGAAAACTTCTTTTACATGACCACAACATTCCTTCGTACTTTGCATTTCCTGAGATAACCTGAGAACATGAATAAGAAAAGGGTGTGATATAAAGCCCAGTAATAAAGTAAACAAGGCATAACATGAAGAATATAGTACATTTCATGGAATAGGAATATCAATGGAGCACAAGAGAAACATGTACATAAATGCATGATATACCATGATTATCATAACATGGAAATGTGGCAACAATATTTAACATGATATTAGAATGATCCAAGGATCATTGACCATAGAGAATGAGTAAACCCAAATTGTAATTTAATTACCATTAGTAAACCCTCATTACACATGAAGTATCATGATAATAATCTTTACCCAATGCATTGGAATGTTATCGGGGCACACCCTTTTTAATCATTTCATTTCATGCATAAGTGTTCCACATAGATAATAAAATATGGATTCCTTAAACATCATCATTTATTCCACGACAAAGGAATTAATAATTAATACATGAAAATCTATAATCAATAAGTAAATGTGCATAGAGATGAATACCATTGATAGATAAATGGTTATGATATTCACTACATAATGACTTTGGCTTGGAAAATCACGGTGCAATTTCAGCAGCATATCGGCGTGACATAAAAATAAATAAAAATGGTTGATGAGAGAGAAAAGGGTATCTAATCATATGTAGATGAAATGGATAGTAATGGGGTCATATATATATATGTACTAACATATATAATGGAATTTAGATTCATAATATAAAATAATTTCCTGAATGTAAATAAGGAGAGAGAAATCTCTTACGGAATTTCAGCATGGTAACAGGTGTACATGGGAGGAATTAATGAGAGATAAATGGGTATATAATAATTAAAATTAATGAGGGAAGTATTGGGGAGGTTAGAAATCATACCCCATAATTTTTAATTGAAATTAAAAGGGTATACCAACATAATAAAACTTGAATAAAAATGAGAGATGAAGAAATACCTTACTTGGAAGTGTGATCCCAAAGGCTTGGGAGAGGCTTAAGAAGGGATTCATTGGAGCTTTTGATGCCTTGGGAGGACTCTAGAGATAATAGGGTAGGGTTTTTTCGGGATCAAAATGGGTTTAGTAGAAAGAAATGAGTGATTTAGTGGGTTTATATAGGAAAGGAGAGGAAATTCTTTATTATTTAGGTTTTGGACACCACACATTAAACTAATTAAAAAAACCATACCCTGTTTTTTCCCATGGTTTTTGACAAAGTTGACTGAAAAACATTATTTTATAACGTCAATGGCTGAACTTATTAAAATATTAGGCTTGATTATGTGGAGGTGTGTCACACTTGAAAGGAAATCATTTTAAAATGTTAAAATGTTTTATAAGTCTTGGAGGGTCCACTAAGGCTTTGTAAATTAAATAAAACAAACCTAAAATCACATTATTTTAAAGGTAAAACATATATTATTAGAACATACTTTTTATAGTATTTTATTACATCACTATTATGTCATTTTGATGTCATAAAACACATTATATATTTAATCAGTATTTAATTTTTACGGAAAAAATGGAATGTCTTAGAAAATTATGAAAAATTCACCATTGGATAATTTCAACATACTGATTCCAAAATTAATATTAATTTTACCTAAATAATTTTCTAAATATGTGAATTTTTACTTTAAAAATGAAAACTAGTATTTATAAAAAATTCATGGGTTTTGACAAAAACAACTTTCAAACCTTAATAAAAATTACAATTGTATTCATCAAAATTATATGATCATTTATATTTAATAAAAATTAATTTAGTAATAATATTTTATTAAAATATTATTTAATTCAAAAATCCAATAATTCATCAAAATAGATTTCTTAATTGAATATTAACTAAAATTACTATTTGTGCTTTAAAAACTATTTACAAAGTAAAAATAATAAAACGAATGTATATTATTTATTATAAAAAAATAATAATGCACATTATCATACTTCTAGGTTCTTGTTATATAACCCCTTATAACACCAACATAAAACCAAAGGGTATGGTTGCGATGATGACAAACTCTTGGGGTGGATCGGATAACATCGCTCAAGTGGTAATCTCCATCAACTTCCACTTCTCCCATAGGTAGTTCCATTAAAGATTAACGTGTTGAATCTAAACTTGGGTTTGGTCAAGAGTGAAGCCCAGTGATGCCACCTACTTTCTAAGACCTGAAAAATGAGCTCTGTATGAAGAAATTCTACTGGATGAGGTCATCACTTCCTTTGTCTGAGTAAATTGGATTTGTTAAAGTCCTATATATATACTAATCATGTGACCATTGTTCAAATGATATATTAGAAATAGTAAAAATTATTAAGATTATTTTAAAATCCAAAAACATAAAACCAAATAAGTTCATATGTTTTATATAACCATTTTACATAATAATATATTTAATCAGATCAAGAAGAATTTTCATTAGTTAAAGTTTGGGTCCTTACAATAATTCATATAGAATTATTTTTGTGAGGTTTAATCAAATGGATATTGTGTTACATTAAAACCAAATAAAAAACTAAATGGTACTTTGAAATTAATTTATTTAATGAAAAGAAATAACAGTTTTGAAAAAATTGGTATGTTCATTATTTACTCAAAAAGCTACCATTTCTGAAAAATCCGTATAAAATATGTTAAGTTATATTTAATATGTAGATTCAAAAAATAAATTCTTTATTATAAAATTATAACTCTAAAGTAAATAATTTTTTATTTTAAATTAAACTATGTAATTCTTGAAAAAAAATTAGTTAAATAAAATGTTTCCTTTTTCGAATGATTTTTTTATATTTTTTAAATCTAATTTCACATCCCTAATTTTTTTGAGGTATCACCTATAATATTTCTAATCTTATATGTATCCCTGGGTTTTAGCAATGTTTTTTTAGAAAAATGGACATTTTGGGCTTGAAAGCAGGTGGCACACGGTTGGCGCATAGTTAGAGGAAATCATGTTGCCTTGCCCAAGAAACCATGTGACCAGTTTCATTTTTGGAAAATGGAAACCACACAGATGGTGCATGGTTTTTCAAACCATGTGGGATAACTGTTATCTATTTCCTTCTTTTATATTGAGGAGAACATGATTTCCACAAGGTTTGGAAAACCATGAATCTTTTCCAAGTCATTAAAATGTAGCAATTTACCTTTGTGACCTCTTCGATTTTAACCCTGAAACACCTCACATATTCCCCATCTAGGATTTTAAGCTGTGGGAGCCTCCTCAAAGCTTCCTTAGACTTATTGATCATTAATATTTAGGTGTTTTTGGTGTGGCAACATCAATGAATCACCAAGTAAGCCCGTTTTCTCTTGATTCTTCCCTCTTTATAAGGTCTCTCTTCCCTCCCAAAGTTCTTATTTTCCAGTGTGTTGTTTGAACTAAAGAGGGATAGATATTGTGTTATTGGGGAAAGTATCGATGGTTGTTATTAGATCATTCCTTTAAAGGGTCTTGTGGTGGTGCAATTATGGTTTCACACTTATATCAAGAAGTTCTCAAGTCCAAGGTAGGTGGTTCCATGATTTTACATTATTGTATGAGTTTAGATTTCTTGTTTGATTATTTATATGTGTTATACGGATTGATTATCTGGTAAGAAACATGTTTTGGAAATAGTTTGGCATGCACATGTGGCTGAAGTTGGTTTTTAAGGAAACATGTCGTATTTCTTTCATGATTTATTGTGGTGTTTATTGAAAATGATTTATGCCTTATGTGGAAGGCATAAAATGTGATTTCAAAGATATTTAGAGGTGTGAGTGTGTTAAAAGTTTATTTTTAAAGGGAAATTGGATTTTTTTTTCATGTTAACTTCCTTTTTTTCACCTTAAATGTGTCTTTGAATTGTGAAAGAGATTTAAAGCAGGTTATAAAATGGTTTTCATGTGAATATGAGTTGAAAACGGGCTTTTCCCATGAAAATGGTTTTATTTGTTCTTACTATGTTTCCAAATAACTTTATTAAACTATGAAAGTGGTGATAAATGTATTTTCGAATACTTTCAGAGTGTGGGAAATGAAAAATGGGTTTGTTTATGGAAAATTATGATTTCCTTATGGACTTTGATTGTCGAATCAATATGATTTTTGAAAGTGGTGATTTCATTGTGTGTTTATGATGCTTGGAATATATATGTTAAAGTAGTGATTTATGTCATATGAAAAATGAGATTTGATCACAAAGGGAATACATAGTATCTTGGTGGGAGAAATAGAACTGGTATGCTAGTTGACTCAGAAGTGGAATGACCTAGATTCATTCATCAATTGTTATTTTATAACTCTAAATAAACATGTGATATGATCGAAGACCACTAGAACATTAGATGAGGTCCTCTCTAGTAGATATTACATGAGAACATTGTTTCACCGCTAAATCTTTTGATTAGATCATATCCAGTGGATCGTGTAGTATGAGAACATTGTTGGCAGTTGAATTAGAAGATTTTTATGATCAAGATAGAGGTTTATAGAGTCCCATTAGAGCTAGCTACCTTTAGATATTTTACCATTGTTCTCTCTTACAATATTATTTTTATGTGATATGGTGATATCCATCGACAAAGGTAGACCTTGTGTATGTTTTTATTACAAGAAATATTATTTGTCAAAATGGTTATCCATTCAAAGTGTTTCTTGAGAAAGTTTTCCTAAAAACATTTTCCTAAAAATGTTCCAAACATTTCTATAGAAATGTGAATGTTGATTTTTCTTCTAATGTTATAACATGGAAACTTTTCTTTTGGGTGGAATCCTATTGAGAATTGGATCACACCACATTTACACCATTGGGTGTATTTAGACTTTATTAAGTATGAACTAGGTAAAGGAAAGATGTATTATGGTGGTTATGGTGGATCCGGTTACTAGTGTTCCACTTATTGCATGTGTTAGTGGTGGTGTCTTGAGAGTGATGTACCTCTTGTTGAATGGATGTTTTTGGAATGGTTTTGTGTTACTATTCCATTGTTGTACTTTTCGTTTTGGTTAAAGTTGTATAACTTTGCATCTGAAAAATTGTTGTATTCCATTTGGTTATGATTATCAGTTATGTGATGTTTACTCTTATTGGTTGTTTATTATTATATTCATGGGTGAAATTGTTCCCAAAGTGTATTGTTGATACCCAGACACTAGTTTCCAGCCTGTAGGAATTGGGAAATCCATTTAGACCATAACATGAATCGATCTGAGTGTCAGTTTGGATGGCACCCCGGTTTGGTTTGTTAAAAAATGATATTAGAGAAGTGTATGCTTTTTTAGGTAAAGTTATGTGGGAAATGTCTGGATATACTAGATCAATGATTTTCAGGGATTGGGGTTCTAGTTTTGAGTGGGGATCCTAGACAGAAAACATCGTGGAAGGACTCAATTCACCATGGGATGTTGGGATTTTATTTTTACTTCTCCTCTAATTGTGGTGTGTAAACTTCAGACTGTATATTGACACTGAATGGGGGTGGAGTGTTTTAGTTTGTCTTGTTATTGTGTTATATTTGGTTATGTTATGATTCATGGAAGTGTTTGAGATTTTTTTTTTGCTGAATTTTTTTAGAATGATTGTATTGATGGGGTTCCTTATGGTTATTTATTGTTTTAGTAAAATGCCTCCCTTGGAAATTTCTATGTGACCGCAGGAAGAGGCTGGAGTTATTTCTACTTTACCAATTGATTAGAGGTTGGTTGAATTTGAGTTCTGGATATTCATGATTTAGGGAAAAGAGTGGGATCTGGACTTGATCTTATTAGAGAAACGGAAACCAGGTCTAGGAAAGGACAGAGCTCAAGAGTTCCTCAAGAACAAGCTTTATGCTTTACATGGTACCAAAAAACATCATGAATTAGAGGAGTGTCTTGAGAATATTGATAGGATGTTAGAGTATCTTGATACTCTAAAGGTATTCAGGGTGAAATGTGCTTCATTTATGCTGGAAGGTCCAAGCAGAATGTGGTGGGAATTAGCAGTGCAACCTAGAAAGCACAAACTAATGGGTTGGAATGACTTTAAGGTCGTTTTCAATGAGTATTATTGTCCTAATATTTTATCCTTCTCTAGATCATGATAGTTTATGGAGCTTAGCTAGGGATATCATACCATGATAGAGTATGCTAACCGCTTTGTAGAGCTAGTTTGGTACACAGCCAAGGTCGTTTCCAATGAGAAGATGAAGGATCATAAGATCGAGATGGGGTTTTGACTTGAAATTCAATCTCAAGACTTCTTTTTTAAGCTAGAAACCTATTCTGAGGTGGTTTATCATGCCATTATGGTGTAAATTGATCATGTAGGAAAGATTAGTTTACTTGGATTAGTATCAGCAGTGGGTGGGAGTAGTTCAGATGAGAAGAAGAGGAGGCAATATGATCATGGTAAGAAGGGAGCAGGTAGTTCAGGCCATCCTTCCCCACCGTCTCCATTTTTGGTTTCGAACAATGGGTTAATGATGTTCCATTAGTGTGGGGAGGTAGGTAACATGCAACACTACTACAAATAGGCATTTTAAAATTGCATAAACCATTTTTAATAGTGTTATAAAAGCGTAAATAATCACATAGAAGATATGGGGTCCCTTTAATAGCACTAAAAAAGTATTGATAAAGGGTTCCCTTTATCCACGCTAAAAAAATAATTGTTAAAGGTACCCCTTTAGCAGCGCATTTTTAGCATGGGTAAAGACATCCTTTACCAGCACTTTTTTGAGTGCTGATAAAGGCCTCCTTTATCAGTGCTATTTTGAGTGCTGATAAAGGACACCTTTATGAGCACTATTTTGAGCACTGATAAAGTCCATGTTTCCTAAGTAAACCCAACACCTACACAAAACCTACACACCTGAGAAAACACTTGCACACACAGCACAAAACTACACATGCACACAAAATAGCTGCATAAAACAACACCTACACAGAAAAAAATCATAGAAGAAAAAAACAGTGCACACAAGTGTTTCACAAACAATGCTATATACATTTAATTTAAATCATGAATACAAAAAAACACACTACTATATACATTTTAAACAATGTTTTATATGGTTAAAATTACAATTATCCAAAAAATAGTTAAAAACATTAATGTTTCATCCTTTTTGCATCTGTGATCCCCTCTAAAAAAATTTCATCCATGGTATTAGTTGCTGAAAAAAGCATCTGAACTCAGGAAAAAAATTCCACCTTTATAAGAAAACAAATATTATGTTATTAATACAGTAATGAAATAAATTAAACATTAATATGTAATAATACATTAATAAAATGTCAATTTTTAATAGAAAAGACATGTTTGGGTAGGTAGGGGGCCATAAAACTAGATGATACTTGACACCTGACCTTGATATGGGTAGGTAAGTGGCCATGATAAGCTACTAGAGTAATAAAAAGGAAAAAATTCCACAAAGTACAACAATTAATGATTTTGAGAGGTTTCTTAGTGTAGGGACTTTCCCACTTTCTCTTCTTAGTCCTCTTAGAGGAAGGAACATCAAAAGATCACTTAAGGTGCCAAAGGTGGTGTTGATGTAGGTAAAAATGGTGTTTCATTTGGATCCGAAACAACCACATCCATGAGCTCCATTTGACTTGGATATCCCTAATCAGCCTCTTAGTTACTTTTTGAACCAAAATTTTCCATTGTGTCCCTGGGAAAGTAAACTAGAGAGGTGGGAGGTGACCAAATTTTACCATCCTCTTGAAATATCCAAGAGAAAAGGGATAAAGGCTTCTCCCCCACAATGATGGAGACTGCCGAGCCAGCCCCTCCCCCACCAGAGGGGGAGGGACCTCCACCATCCTCTAAGATAGTGATGGCCTCTTTCTCCCCATTCTTCAAACCTAAGCACCTTCTGCCTTTCTCATAGAGATTCCTATGCCCTAAGGTTCCCGGGCTCTATCTAGGGAGCCCTAATCTACCTTTATCAATCACTGAGGTCGAATATGCCTCAATGATCCCCAATCAGACCCTAGTAGAATGTATCCCACAGAGAATACCATCATTGGACTCCTTTGGTAGGTTTGTTTTCAGTTCATGGGATCTACAAGAGAGGGCGACAATGGGTCTTCTTGACAACAGATGCATTTTGATCCATTTTGTTTCGGAGGAAAACCTAATCAAAGCTCTGTCTAATTTGAATCACATCTGAAACATGTACCACTTATTCTTCATAATATGGTCTTATGAAATCCATATGAAGCGGGACTCCCCTTAAGTGGCGATCTGGGTGAGTTTCTCTAATCTCCCCTTCCTTTTCAAAATATTTTGATCATTAGGATACTTGGGAACCAAGAAGAGAGGTAGTTATCCTCTTATCACTGAACTACTTCTTTGTTCCATCCTATTAATCCCCGTGTGTGTGTGGAAGTGGATGCCTCGAAGAAGCCTCTTTAGTTAGTTTGGATTACTATAGGAGAAGAATACCGGTGTAGACAACATGTCATGTATGAGTCGTGGGATGAATTCTATTCTAGTTGAAAGTGTTTGGGAAACTCTTCGGCGACATGTATACATGGGTCTGGACACTGAATTTCTGCTAAGTAGAATATGGTCCCAAGTAAGGATGTTTATTGTGACAGCCCCTCAGGGGTCTATTGAAGTAGCCAAAATGCAGAGGGGAAATTGGATAATCCTGATCAATCTCACTTCCAGGGTACCAGGAGTATAAGTTTATAGGAGGTAGGAAGGGGGTGTCCAAGAAAGGAGTGGGGATCCTTATCGGTACTGAGGTGTTTCAGTGTGCCGCAGGGGCTTCAGGGGATGGATTTGCATGTGGTTTTGACCTTAATACAAGTTTGGAGAGCTCAGACTCTCAGTCTCCCACTCAAGGTGGATATGTCCAACCAGATAGAAATCTTAATTCAATTTGGAATGAATTTTCACTCCTATTTTTTGAGCCTCCATGTGAATAAGTCACGGCTCCAAGGCCAACATTGGTTTCTCATATAAGGAGATCCATAAGGATGCTACAATGATGTTGCATAGTGAGGAGGCTGAACCTCAAGGGAACATATTGCAAGAGGTGGAATTTCTAATTGTTGTGGTGCCTCTACATAACAATTGGAGGCTTGAGGAGGGGAGTGTGGCCGAGCCTCCTGGAATATAGGAGGTGAACTGGTAATCTACAATAGTGTCTCAACCTGAAGAAGGGAGTCGGGATGAGGGGAGTGTCCTGGGCCCCTTGGACCCAAGCGTTTTGTGTTCAAAACCCCCATCCTATCTAAAGGATTCATGTATGGGGAATAACAGGTAGATCTCCAGTGACCTGGGAAACTATATTGGGCTGAGGCCCCCCAAGGAAGGCCTGGGGGTTTAGTTGAGGAACTGTTTTGATAGTCTAGCTGTTCAAGATCAAGCTGTGTCTCATGAAGAGGATGATTCAAGTGATGATAGTTATAGCCAACTCTCAGTGGATAATTGGGACCGTTTCTAAGGAAAGGTCCTAACAACCCTTGAAAGAAGAATTGAATAAAAGGGAAGCGTGACCTCGAGAAATGAATTGTGGTCCAGGGGAAAACCCAAGGGATTTAAAGACTATTCTTACTTTCCTAAACCAATGGAAACATGAAATAAAAGACTGGAAATGTGGGGGAAGTGGTGATCCAAGCATAGATCCAAAAGTGATGGGAGAAGAGGTAGGGGAGTGCCTGAAGATCATATTCCACTATAGGGAAGAAATTATTGAAAAATGATTTCAGCCCAGTGCCTCAAATGATGATATTGTAATAATTTATGAAAGAAGGCTACAAATTGTAGCCACTAAGGAGTAGGAATCAGGGACCGATAAGCAAGAACGAATAATAGATCGGGCTTTCAATCAAGGAAAAATAACCCAGGAGGAATTCATTTAGACAATGGAAAAGATGGTTACCCACCTCAAAGAACATCTCAGGGAGGATCCAGACACACAGGTTAGTTCGTTGCACTGGGAATTATATAGTGTGGCTGATTCAAATAATCTTAGTATGGTGTTTAATAACTTTGTGATGTCTTTTAGCATGTACTGACTTTTGTTTTGTGAATTATGGTTTCCCACTTTTTCTTAAAGTGGCATAATAACAAATTTAGTATTAGTGGTAAGAGAAAAGAAAGTTCACTGTAGTCCAAACAATATTAAAGAATATATTAAAGTAATGATAAAACATATCTTACATATTCACTAGATCTATCTTAGTCTCCCTTATCATCACTAGTTACCATTGTTCTAGGAATTATCATTCCCTAAGCTAGGGGTGTGTGTTGGTCTTGGACTTTGATAGAATGAATCACCACACTATGTTCCTGGAGAAGTGATTTGTCTTCAATGGGCTGTTGTTCATAAAAGATTCCTTTGGGAGCGATCACACTCCCAAATCCCTCTAGCTCTATTACCACTTGACACAACACTATCCATAAATAGTCACACCATATATCATATCCACCAATGTGGCCCCCCATACAACCCCACTATAGTTAGAGGGGGCTAAATTTACTCATCATAATTGTATCCTAAAATCATCGCACCATAGATCATCTTAATGTCCCATATACTAATGTCGAACTTACCATACTTAAAATGAAATGTGTTCATGTATTGACTCTATAAATTGAACAAGTCTACCATCATAATTTTGTTGCAATAAGTAAAGGTCTGGTAAGCCTAAATAGATTAATAAAATCCTATCTTTTTTAGATCAACTGCAATCTCTATGGAAGTACACTGAACCACGAAGGGACAACCCTAGTTCATCCCAAAGCTTCCACCTGATCGAATAACCCAACCAAATAACCACCCAAAATTATAATTTGATATATAATTATACATTTTTTATCATAAAATATGGGTTTTAAGCTCTAAATCATCTTAAAACCATTTAAAATCAATCCACATAGGTTTCCAAATTAAGTGCATGACTTGTTCAAAGTCATGTGATCACATGACCAAAATAGGATCACGTGATCAAATGAACCTGGGATATTTATATGATTGCATGACCCTTTAAGCTTTATACGATCTTGTAAATAAGATAAGAATACAAAAATCATGGTTAAAGTGAATTAATTTGATTAAGTGATTTGTTTATGTGATTTGATTATGTGATGAGATCACACAATCAATTCACATAAAGCATTCATACAAAGGAGATTATGTGACACAATCACATGAAGATACTTATGTGAAGCGGAGAAAAAACCCAAGAGTTATCATAGAGCTATGATATATTGATTCATTAGTGAAATAGATTTCCCATTACTCTCTTATCTATAGAAAATCTTAGAAAATACCAAGAGTATCTTAGAATACTAAAAGAAAAATAGAAGCCCATAGGAATCAGTCAAGTATTCACTTCCTTATAACAAAGTCCTTTTTTATTCTTTTAGAATTTGTATGTGAGGCATTTATGCATATTTGAATTGATGTGATGCGGGTTATATATGAGGTGAACAAGAACCCAGATTTTGATGGGCATGCCTATGTATATATGATGCAGGTTTGTTTGAGAAATTGTTGAGATGCAAGATCTATGGAAAATGGTTTTACTATGAAAACATCAAGATTACCTCTATGATTGAGCAGACACAATGTCATTTCTCTTCCTACAATGTCATGTCACATGGACAAAAATCTTCTAAAATAAACTAACCCTGCAAGGAATAATGAATATCAAATCAATGTTTCATTATATAATTTTTCATTAAAATAGACATATTATATCGTAAAACTACCTTTACATCTTTCAAAATAGTTTATCTAGTCCAAATATAAGATAATAACAAAACTAATGATTCTTTTTGCACTTTACTACTGTTGGTTAACTACCGCATAGCAAGAATTTCATCTGAAATTCCGATCTGGCATCCCCGTGATGCTCTCATCCGACACCATCTCTATGATATCATCATTCAACATTCAATTTTACTTATCTTCCTGCACCCATTTACTAGGTAAATGGGTGCATGAAGAGAACGAAAATTGAATGCAGAATGATGATATAATAGAGACTTTGTCTGATGAGAGCATCAGGGGGACCCTAGTCGGAAGTTCAGATCAAATGCTATTCTAAGAGGTAGTTAACAAAAAGTAGTGAATAATCCTTAGTTTTGTTATAAAATTTGTGAGTTGTGAACAACCAATATTCTTCCAACACACTGCATCAGTAGAAAAAATTTCAGAAATGACAAAAATACAGAATATAAATTATCCATGCCATAACATTTTAGGTATAGTGCTTTTGGAAATATGGAAACATAAAGAACTATTTCACAAGAGTCTCTCATTAAGTTATGCTTTAATAGAATGAAAAATCATTTCTAAAACCATTATTCATAACCTAAGGATATAAAATATAATAAAGGGTGATCATATATGATCAACAAGTGTAAAAAAGGGAGATATAAATGATCATGTAAGGATAACATAAGTAGTATGAATTCACCTTAATCCTATTTGTTTACAATCTTATAGCAGGTATGCTGCCCATTTTTTTCTAAACATATATATATCATCTTGTGAATATGAGTTTTTGTGACAGTAATGGTAGTACTGAAAAAATATAAATACACAAAGGATTAATAAATATTTTAAACAAACTTGTAATTATTTTTGAAAATACCTCTTCCGGGATGATAGTTTGTTGATGAAATACAATCTCTTTCATAAATTTACAAACATAATAACCACAGTCCCTTACGTTTGTTTGTTTTGAAAACTGCATAAACATCGAGAAAAATAAGTAATTTGTTTTGATATGTGTTTATTTAGTGAAATATTATTATATATGCTAGGATATTTTTCCATTTGTAGATATTGTAGGAATTCATTTCCTTAGGCCCTGAATTCATTCCATAAAGTAGACGATATTGATACACCACCCTATCATAATAGAATCATCATTAAAAGTTAATATAAATTATATAACTAGAGGTTTAGTTCTAAAATGTTTGATCTAGTGTTTTAAAAATTGAAAAACACTATCATGTCTGGTCAGTTTGTTGCATATCCATGCATTGAAGCCGTAAAATAAATTTTTGAAGTATCCAAATTGGTTGTAATCAGCATCCAATACTGCCTAAAAATACAAAAATGAGTATGTAATGAATGAAATGAAATTATAGTTGATATGATTAAATTGTAGAGTTTTACCCTTACATCGTTGGTATTAAAAAGTGTCTGTCATCCGTAATTTTGTTTTCAAATGATTTGAGAAGGGATGCAATTATTTTAGCCTTTTTATCCGAATTTATTTATTCTTATAAAGAGGTGATGCGAGGACTAATGAGTCCATATTTTTGTTCATGGGGAAATCCCTTAAATTTTTTTCATATATACGCCTGTGAAAAATATGAAATGTATTTAGTCATAATTAAAATAGTATATTAGCTTTTTTAAAATCCAATCATGAAGACATACCTCATGTATAAATTTACAAATGAGGCACATAACCATTCATACCTGAGGATTTCATTTACATTTTCAGCACTAATGAAATCTGATTTCTCCTCTCCGTACATATTTTTTTCAAAATCAACTGTGTGAACATTTTCATCTATCAACATTGTATCCACATGAGCCTGCAATGATATTAACTGTGAATATAGAACGTGCGGGGTGAAGGTGCTCTTAGAAGATTTTTTTAATCAGTTGGTTGATCCTTGAGATAGTTTTGAGCTAATATTTTGTTTCACCCCCTTCTCTTTGTCATTCTATAATAACATTCAATGATTCATACATTTTTTTTATTAATTTTTAAAGGTTCATCTGGAAAAATAAATTTGAAATGGATACCTCCTTGTCGACATGTTTTTTGGAAGAATTGACAGCCATGTGATGAATATTCCAACAACTTGTTCAAATGTATGAATGTCATCATTGTCATTTGAAACAGGTATCTCGTCACTCAGATCATTAGCTATATTAATCGACAATCTAATATGATCTTTTGCAAGTTTTATGTTGTGTAGCATGTCGTTCTGTATATTGAACAATGTATCCGTTGATAAAAGGAGATAGGTGGGAGTTGATAGATACAAATCACAATCATTTTTACCCTGTATAATATTAGTACAGGAAAAGTATTAGTGTTTATGCGATTCACATTTCATAGAAAAAATTATTATAACATTGATTAACTCAGATAAGTCATGTTTTTTATGGGAATGGATCGTCTCAAATCTAGGGGGATCTCCACGCATGAGTTGTTATTGAGTTGTTTCTTCTCTTTACCCCCCATAAAATATGATAACATATCTCTTTGGTATTGTATTTATTCTTGAAACATAGCTATTGTTTCTCTCATATTTTTCATTTCCTCAGTTTGATCCTATACTTGTTTTTCTTTCTAAAAATATGTTCGGGGTGTCACCCCAAAACCTGCACCTCTAACGCGACCATACTTTTCTGGATGCTTCAAGGATGTTGAAAGTATGTCTTCATCTGGTGAAGGTTTTTTTGATTCCTGTGACTATTTCAGATAGAAAATATAGGTAAATAAGTAGTCCTTGTTATGTGATAGAAATTTAAATCAAATTAAATTTATATTATGTCATACTTACACATGTTTCCCATAATTTTGGCGTGTTTTCATCTATCAATATACCCTCTTTATTTACATGAGCCTCCTTCCATATCACATGACATGGGATGGAAGTGGCTTTCGATTTCGATTCATCAATATGCATATAAAAAGAGGAACATGGTTATGGTGTTGTTTTATTTCACATAAAAGTATTACGGTAGATTCAAAATATGTACCAATTTTTTCTCAAGTGAAGCGTACCCCATACTTACTTTACAGTAGGGTTACGCGGGTTCTGTTTCCTGTTCTTTATTTTTAGAACTCATTTTCTGTTTCATAAATAATAAACCGTCAATCCAAGTGATAAATACAAGCAATGTCAAGAAACGTATTACCAGACACAATGTACCTAAAAAGTATTATCCCCACAACGGTTTCTAAATTCATCCCACACTCCTTGGGATATCAAGTGTTCATAAAGAGGAGGTGGGTGTGGTTTTATTTTCTCTTCAGCATCTTTAAGATGATATTTCCTTAAAATTGTGTGTAAGCCTCTATTAATCCTTCTTTAAACTCTTAATACATATTCCTTGTGCGATGAATCTTCTATAAATGCACTCTTTAATGGATAATGAAGAGTAATTCAATGTTTTAGTATTTTATTTTATTCTAATAAATTAAAGAAATGATATCATAATGTTACCATAATCTCTTGCCAAAATAGTGTCTTAAGCCTGGTAAAAACATGGTGCCATAACTGTACATCAATTGATACATGTTTCCAAGTGATGATTCTAATGTTTCTACTAAAGATGGATTTGTTGGGGTTAACATGTTGGCCTCAATTATTTCATCACACCTCATATTTGATTCCTTTTGATTTTTCCTTAATGATTTTGGATAACACTATCAAACTACAATGCTCTTGTTTTTTTCACCATTAGGGTTTCATTTTCTACCATTTCCTCAGAAGAATCACCATTATATTCTTCTAGAGTTCTTGCATCGACATAAGGAACCACAATAATAGGATGAGAAACCTGTTGTACCCCAGTACTAGGACCAGAAACAGCAGGTTGAGAAACCTATTGTTGCTCTGCACTAGGACCAACAATAGTAGGTTGAGAGACCTATTGTGCCTTGGGCTTGGCCACATCAGGAGGTGTGGAAGTCATTATCTGCAGTAGTGGTTTAACATTTAATTTAGATTACATAAAAGTAGCAGTGAATAGATAAAATCATAATTTAACACAATGTATATTACAATAAACAAATAACCTGATTATTGAACTCTTTTTTTAAGGCTGAAGAGATTTGACCCCTCTATCGACTATGTAAATCCCTTCATTGTGGTCTCCTTTTGCATAAAAATGCTATCTTCATGGGGAATGATACGAAATTATTTTGAAGTCCCAATGAAAGGGCCATCCTCTGTTAAACATTCATCTGACCCTTTAGTTATTTTGGTCGATAATAGAATAATTTACCTGTTTTGGTTTGTGGGATCTGGAACATAAAATAATTTTTTGCCTATGATTCCATTATAAATGGTTCATATTTATCCCCTTCCTTACTGAAATCAAAATTCACGAATCCCAATTCATCTATTTTAACATCACTCATATTATCAACCCACTTTCATTAAAAAATCAGCACTTGGAATTTCATATAATTCAACTCCCATATTTGTTTGATGATACCAAAGTATGAAATATTCTCATAAATTTGATTTCTTTCCTTAGCACCGAAAAAATGCATCACTTCAACCACAAGTGTAAGCCCAATATTCTTCATGGTAATGTCTTCATCATGTTCATGAGTATAGAATTTATAACCATTAACTAAATAAGCATTGTAAGATAATACATACACACTTGATCCACTGGCTAGACATCAAACTCGTTCTGAAATTGAATCCAGATTTTCATCTAACTTTATAAAAATATAGTCTTGAAAACATCCTTCAAACATTCAATTATGTGTATCTGATATCCATTTTTAGCCTTATATGTTTTCAAATTCCTATGAATTTCTTTGTGGGTTTAAACATATGGGTCAACATTGAAACTATTATGAAAAATATAAAGGCGGGCCTGCTTCCGATCTGTAATATTGGTTGTGACAACCTCTCTTTTAGAAATTTCTTCACCCTCAAGATGCCCAGGGTGACAAGATTTAGGTAGTCCAATGATTTCCACACGAGATAGGTCTTCAGTTTAGAATTCAATGGCTTCCTCAAAAATATATTGGTCCACAATAAAACCAGCTGTCCGACTTTGATTTTTGACATACCGTTTTAAAATCTTCCATATACCATTCAATGAGGTACATCCATCTATAATGTATATGACCACATAGTCTAATCTCTCTCACCAAATGAACCATCAAATGAACCATCATATCAAATAATTTCAGTGGGAAGAACATTTCCAATTCACATAATATGATTTCAATTTCTATTTCCATAGTTGGCAATTTTACAGGGTCTATAACTTTGATGCATATATATTTGAAGAATAAATAGAGATTCATTAATATATGGTAGAAAATATTGGGAAAAATGCAATGTAAAGCTATAGGAATTATATCTTTCATCGAAACATGGAATTCATGTGATTTCATACCCTTTAACTTTAAATCTCTCATTGACACGATGTTCTTAATATTTGATGAATACCCCTCTCGAACCTTTACATCATTCAAGAAGTTGAAAAACTGATATATCTCCTATCAGGAAAGTTTGTAAGTAGTAGGATGAAGAAATTTTTGGTTTTCAACCTTCACTGGTGCCAACTAATCTCGCATTCCCATATTAACCATGTCTAATCTAGCCTCAATTACATCCTTTGTTTTGCTAGGTGCATTTAGTAACATGTCGATGACACTATCACATACATTTTTTTCAACATGCATAATATCAAGAAAATTTCTAACATACATACAATTCTAATAAGGTAATTCAAAAAAAACTGATCTCTTTTTGGAACTTTTATTATAAGGTTTTTCGAAAACAATTTACCAAAAGTAGTGTCCACATCTTTTACTTTCGCAAACAATTGATCACCTGTTAGTGGAGAAGATGTTGCATGTTCTTCTGAACATCTATCAAATGATGTTGTCCAAGATAGGTACTTATGTCATTAGGGTAGAAATATGCGATGTCCAAGAAACATGGTTTTCATTGAATGTTTCAACCTAATAGATTGTGTACCTTGTTCGCAAACAGGACACCCTTGAGTTCCTTTAATGTTATATCCTAACAAATTTCCATAAGAAGGAAAGTCATTTATCGTCCCATACAACATGTATCTCAATGTGAAATCTTCTTTTTTGTAAGCATCATACAACTTAACACTTGAATCCCACAATAATTTCAAATCATCGATCAATAGAGACAAATAAACATCAATATCATTACCAGGTTGTTTTGGTCCTGATATAAGCATAAATAACATGATGTATTTTTGTTTCATGCATAACCACAGTGGTAAGTTATAATTTAACAACATAACTAGACATGTACTATTACCACTTCTTCGAAAACCAAAAGGATTCACTCCATCTGCAGATAACACAAGATGATGTTTTCTCAGCTTGTTTCCAAATTGAGGATACTCATGATCAATTCTCTTCCACCGAGGAGATTCTTTCGGGTGACATAGTTTCCCATATTTAATTTTTGTATCTGTATGCCATGTCAATTGTTTTCCAGTTTCCTCAATTCCATTTAGGTTCATAAATCTCGGAATGATTGGAAATTACTATATAACATTCATAGGACTTGATTCATCTTTCTTGTATCAAGGAGAACCACATTTTGGGAATTCTTTAAGTGATTGGTGATACTTGCGAAACAATATATAGTTATTTGGGAAAGTGTGTATTATTTTAGAGATCATACCCATTGATCGTATCATTCTTTTGGAATTGTATGTTTGGATCAGAGGCTCATTATCTTCTGGGATCATGTCATTCATAAGATCAAGTGGTTATTTAAAACTGGCGTCACTCCACTTGTTTCCTGCATTCAAATTATACATCTTCATTATGTCTGAAAGTGCTGTATATTTAGTGCAACCAATATACAATGATGTCTTTTCACAACTCTTTAACTTCTCAAACAATTTTTGGAAATCATGAAGTTTATCTTCAATTTTCCTTTTCATTTCCTCAATACGATCTTCATCACCATTCACATCTGTAATCACATCCACCATATGGCAGTCTTCATTGTTCATGCTTTTAATCATATCCAATTATCCATAAAACACAGTGCTATCCTAGACACTATTTGCATTCATTTTTTCCCATGTTTATTCAAACATGTATAACTTCGATCTATTACATGACAGATCAGGTGTTCTTCCAACTCCTCTGGACAAATATTTCTTGAATAACAACAGCGTAAACATGGAAAAAGGATTTGAGAAAGGTCATATGAATGATCTTTTGAAAACTAGATAAACTCTTTCACACCATCTTCATACTATTTTGTCAACCAATTGACATTCATCCATTATCTACCCACATTAATCCTATTTGATACTATAATGCTAATATTTTAAAAAATAATTACACAAAATATATTCAACTAGGGTCATTATCCAACTATAATCAATGTAACTAGCTATGGTAAACAATAGCCTTACCTCTCCATGAATTACTCAGGACCAAAGTAGATCACACCCATCTTCCCAACCACCTGATCAATGGAACTAGCTATGAGAAGCCCTTGCACTAGAGTGATTTAGTATCTCACATGTGATCTATATGCATTGTTGTAAACCAGTTCTTTAGTGTTTCTATAGAAACATATTGTCTCTAGTCAAGAACTATGGTACTAAACTAATAGATGGAATGATTTTAAGTAGATTTATTATGAGTGGAAGGATTCATTACATGTGTTGTTATGGTTAATTGACTAGGGTGTCCATAAAGTGTCTTATAAATTTCCCTTGTAAAGTGGTTTCCTAAGATTTAGTGGAATTGCACTAGTAACTAAGTGGCAGTGACATTGAAATGGGTAAAATTTTGATTGATATTAAATGGTGAAGGAACTACAACATGGAAAACAAATTTCATACAAATCATTCCAACAACCACTACACTATACAAACACACAATCGTGCTCACAATCACAACACCTAACAAACCAAAAATTCACAATTTCATATTTTACCAAGAATCCCTTATTCAATTCTGTTTGTTAATTTAGGGGTTATCATAAAAGTTTTAACTTCATGGATAATTCATTCATTTGTTAGTATACATAAATTACCAATTTTTATATTCAAATATTCAATAGGAACCAACCAACATGCAATTCATTTAGTGCACAAACAAGGACCACCAACAACCACGATTTTCAGTGGGGCATTTAGCCTATACATTTCACAACATAACCATCCATATCAAATAGTAATAACATGAAAACAAGAGGAAACCAATGAGTAAGAAGATAAAAATCATCATGAAGGTGTCGTTCAGTGCATAGAAGAGGTGTGTTTGAGGCAGAGGAGAGGCGCATGACAGAGGAGATTTACAACTGAAAAGAAAACATAAAATTAGAACTCACATGTTAAAAAATTTTATTATCCAATAGTGGGATTTTATTTTCAATATATGATATATGCATCATGTTTATTTATTTTTTTCATATCTACTATTTTCTTCGATGTTTAGCTTATGAATGGGACATATCTTCTTTTCAGGATAAAGATCATTTTTAATTTACTATAATTTAGGTGTAAAATATTCAAATTAATTGTATTTTTTTCCCAGGGGATCATTGTTATACCATAGGGATCATGAACGCCTCTTAGGTTAGTGGAAAGTCAGGTCAGTTGTTGGTTATGATACTAGTCTGGGATGTATCATTACATTTCTAATTGTAATTGACCCATGTCCATTTAAATATAGGATTGGGGGGGGGGGTCAGAGACTAATATATAGAAGTAATAAGAGAGGTAAAAAATTATCCTATGCTCTCCAATACAAGTGATGAAATATGAAACATACTCTGGGTGAGGGAGAACCACCCAAGAGGAGAGGAGGGGGAGGTTAGCATAGCATAGATGGATTATAAACTTATGTTTTTCTGGATTACTAAGGATCTGATTTTCTCTCATATATCATGACTGATTATTGATTAGTTCTCACTATTGTGATGATTTTTCATTATTTTCATAAAGTTTTATTCCATGACTCATGTTTACGTTCTATGAAAGATTTCCTATACCCCTAATAATTTATGTTTTAAATCTCATACCCTTATTCATATACTATTATCATGATTAATAATTGAATAATATTACCTAGGTTTACCCTTATTTCTCATTTTATCTCTCCCTTTATTATGTTTTCCTTCCTCAAGTTATGAAGAATTGTTTATGTTGGGTACAACTAAGAAGTGTTGTCTCTAGGAAATACTAAATATCTTTCACAAAATAAAAGAATTATGTATCAATTATTCATAGAGATTAAACCATTATGATTATGGTGTGGATCATAATGCTATATATTTAATACTCATCTAACATTTTTTTAGTATTTATGCGTGAATGAATGGTTCACTATATGGTACTTGAAAGATCGTTTGTTCCACCCAATGTTGTCAACTCCATAGCATGCATCTGAACTCGCCTAGGTCCTTTACCTCACCAATCCTAATGAAAAATACTTACATGGATACACGTAGCCTAATTTACCTAAAGGTGAATATACCCCACTAACTCAATATTCTTTCTACCTCCCAAAAAACTGATCACCTTGTTAAAAATCATAATTCATTAGATTAAACTATTTCAATTGTTTAACCTAAATTGGGTGGGAAGATCTATGATGGAAACTTTGGAAGGTTTTCATTAGAAGAGATAATGAACATGATGTTCACAAGGGAAAAAATTATAGAGGTATAAGTTGATTCCCGAGAACATTAATCTCTAGGGAAATTAGAAAAATTGAGTTGAGACCAACTCCATAATATCCAACTCATGAACTACTTTGACAACTGAGAAAGCCCATCCATATACATTACCTTTGATAATTTTTGATGGCTTTAATCTTTAGATAAATCATTTTACACTAGAATAATATCTATCACCTTATACTTTTATAGAAAAAAAATACATTGGCAAGGTAAATGGGGTGATTTGATGTTTGATATCTAGTTTCATCGCCTAATAAAAATACCACACCCTAGAATCCTTTTAAAGAATAATTTTATAAGTATGCAAAAGAATATTCTTAAAATAAATTACAAACTATCATATATTGGATCTACCCTATTAGATAGAAAACAACACATGTCATTGTTTCTCCTTCAATTCCAAATAAATTAAATTATCCAATGATTGACTACAAAACACTCCCATGATATCTCTGGATCCTTATAATCACCAAGAAACAAGATCTATCCCTAATGAATAGCTACCAGAAACAAGATAATAAAAAATGGAATCCAATGTTCCTTTATAAAAAGAATCAAAATAAAAAAAATCGAAAAATCCTCTAACCATATCTATATCTTCTAATTAGGGATATTTACCTCATAATTAATTAAGAACTAATGTTGAAACTCACAAATTGAATTCTTCTTAGAGTTATCCTACTTAGGGATCACCCTTATACAGTCAATTGAATCATCCTGAATCACCCCAACCAACCCAACCACAAGTATAATTCTCTTACCATAAAAATATATATCACAATGCATGAAATAATACATAAAAAATTGGTAATGGTTTGAAACCACCAACCTCAAAGTGGAGGAGGATGGTTCAGCGGCTGGAGGAGGAGGATGAGGAGGAGGAAGCAGCGGAGGCAGAGGACAAGGAGAAACAGGGTCGCTGCGGAGGAGGGATCATAACGAAGGAGGAGGAGAATGCAGTGGAAGTAGAGGAGGAGGAGGATAGTCATGTCAGAGGAGGACGACAAGGCAGAAGCAGCAACAGAGGAGGAGGAGGAGGAGTCACAGCTCAGGGTTCAGCTTCTGTGAAGGCTTGAACAAGTGCGACAGAGGAAGGCCCTATTAGGGCCATTTTATAAAAACTGCTGGAACCATTATTAGTGCTAGTTAAAAGAGATAATAAAGGTATGTTTTATCAATTCTAAAATAAAATCAATGATAAAACACACCTTTATCCATGCTTTTTGAGCAATGATAAAACATACCTTTATCTGCACTTTTTGAGCGCTGATAAAGACAAGCCTTTTTCATTGCTAAAAAAGCAATGATAAAAGACCTATTTATCAGTGCTAACATTTTAGCACTGATAAATAGGCATTTTATCAGCGCTTTTTATCTCAGATAGAAAAAATATTTATCAACACTAAAATTATAGGGCGAATAAATAATTATTTCAGCAGTCCTTTTTAATTATATATATATATATATTAAAAATTATTATATATTTATAAATAAAATAAATAAAATTAATATATTAAATATAATAAATATAATAAATACAATGAATTAATCTAATAAATCTAATAAATCTCTAATAAATATAAAAATATAATAAATATATTTATTATTTAATGTAATTTATTATAATAATATTTTTATATAATTATATATATATATATATATATATATAATTATTTTATAAATAATTTTTTTAATCAAAACATTATATATATATATTTTTGAATTATTAAAAAATATATAGTAATTATACACATTTGTTTTTTATTTAATGTATTCAAACAAAAAATATTTTTTAATATAAATATAATAATTTTATATAAATTAATAATAAAAACTTTTATCAGCGCTAATAATAGCGTTGATAAATGTTCACTTAATCAGCCATACCTTGTCACCGGTACAATTGTAGTGCAACATGTGTGTTCATATCCAACCATACCTTGTAACCAGTGCAGTATTCTGGGGAACTTACAAAGATTTTATAGGATGGTGTGCCTATATGAGAGTGGTGTAGGGTTATTAGATTCTAAGGATATGGTAGTATGGTTAGAACCATCTAGGATATCTAGTTCTGGGTTTAGAGATTGTGGAAGTAGGGATGGGTCATCTTTTAGGTAGATTCAATTCAGGACAGAGCTCTAGGATAGTGATTGTTCTCAAGGTCGGGCTGAGATGAGGAAAATTCATGTGGTGGATTATTCATGAGTGGAATCAGATGCATGGCTTGAAATAGTATGAAGCACCATTCGTATTGAATCATCTTCAGCGATTATTTTATTTGAAACTGGTGCTTCAATTTCTTTAATTTCTACCCATATTGTGAACGTGTTAAATTTTTCAATTGAGCTTATGCCTTATGTGATGGATTTGGTAATGCCACATTGTAGAAAGTGAGGGCAGGGTTTCAGGTGTCCATATAATGAACTCACCCTATCAACAATTGAGTTGGAATGGGTATTTTCTAGCTTTGGAGATAGACCTCTTTGACGTGATCATTGGTTTGGATTGGATGGTGTGATTTTAGGAACACACCTATTTCTATAGGTTGTAAGTGAGTTTTATGGAACATGATGGTAGTACCCATGTTTTCCAATAATAATGGGATTATCAGTCGGTTTTTGTTAGACCGCTACTTTGGGATTTGGTAAATCTTGTTTGTCAAGTATCATTGGTCGTTTTGGAGGACGATGATAGTATTCTTGAGGGTGGATTACCTCTTATGGTGGATGAGTTCTAAGAGGCTTTTCTAGATGATTTCTCATGTTTTCCTCTAGATAAGGACATGGAATTCTCTATTGATTTGGTGTTGGGAGCACAGCTAATATCTATTCCATCGTACCATATGGCAGCCACTGAGTTGAGGTGATTAAAGGTATAGCTGGACAATTTGGAATCCAATGGATTCATTCTCTCGAGCATCTCACCTTGGGCCACCCCAGTTCTATTTTCTAAAAAGGCTAATGGATCTCTCTAGTTATGCATAGATTACTAGAATCTGAATAAGGTGAAAAATATGAAAAAAATATCCTTTTCCCTTCATTGATGACCATTAGGATCAGTTGAAATGGGAAAGTGGTTTTACAAGATTGACTTGCATTATTGATACCACTAAGTTAGTGTTTGGGAGGCATATGTTCCAAAAAGAGCTTTATGATGTATGTCCAATTTGAGTATTTGGTCATGACCTTTGGGTTTACAAATTATCTAGTGGTCTTTATGGTGATTATTAATAGGGTGTTCCATCATTATCTCAACTCGTTTGTCATAGTATTTGTGGATGATATATTGGTCTATTATGGGACTGAGGAGAAGCATAAGCGACATTTGAGGATTGTGTTGGGAACTCTTTAGGATCACCATCTCTATTCTAAGATTTCTAATATCACCTTCATGATTATGGAGGTGATGTTTCTGGGACATGTGATCTCGGAATGAGGGGCTTAGGTGGACCCTGAGAAGACAAGTGCAATTATGTCATGGGAAAAAATATTTTTTTTTTCTGATATTATAATATTTTTTGGTCTGGTTAGGTATTATTGGTGGTTTTTTTCTATATTTATCTCATATTTCTTCCACCATGATAGTGCTCACCCAGAAAGGGGTGAAGTTTGAAAGGAGTACAGGGTGTCAATAGTCATTTGAAAAGCTTAAGCAGTAGTTGACTAGAACCCCTATTTTGTTTTTTTGGAATATGGAAAAGGATATATACTCTATTATAATTCTTCAAGCATGGGTCTAGGGAATGTGATGATGAAGTAAAGACATTTGGTGGCATATAGATCTTGCATGATCCAACCATATGAAATGAATTACCCAACCCATGACCAGGAGTTATTAGCAGTGATTCATGACTTAAAGACATGGCACTATTATATGATTGGGGAGAAGTTTGTTGTTTATTCTAATCATAAGTTCTTGGTATACATTTTCTACTATAAAGATATGAATTTCATGTATATTCCTTGGGTTGATTACCTTCAGGGGTTCTAATTTGATATATTCTATACCCTCAGAAAAGGTAATGTGATTGCAGATGGCTTGAGTAGAAAATTGAAAGTGGAAGCATTGAAAAAGTATAGTGATGACTGGAATTTGATGGGGAATTTTGCATAGATGCATCTAGATAACAAGGATAGTAGTGAAGGTGTATTCTGGGATAGTGTCCAACTGACCCCTTCTCTCCTAGAGTTGATTCAGAAAGAGGATATGAGTAATTAGTTATGCTAGGGTTCTATGATGTTTCTTAATGGTGGGGAGAGACCTTATGAGTGGTCATTTACATCAAAGGTAAATTTGTTCTTTATAGGTATCTTGGTGGTGCCTTTGTCATTGATAAAGGCGGTGATGTATGATAACTATCTATCATAGTGGTCTATTTATCCTGGTGCGACCAATATGTACTATGATTTTCATTAGCAGTTCTGGTGGCTAGGTATGAGGTGGGATTTGGCTGACTTTGTATCATGGTGTTATACATGTCAATACGTTAAATTAGAGAACCAAAGTCACTCTAGTTTGCTTCAGTTGCTACCTATTCTTACCTAGAATTTGGATGAGATCGCAATGGATTTTTTTGGATTACCTTGTATACCCTAGGGGAGGAATTTCATTTGGGTAGTGATTGATCACCTAACCAAATCATACCATTTCATTCCAACCATGAATTCTGTAAAAATGGATAATTTTGTTAGGTTGTATGTTCTGGAGGTCATGAGGTTTCATGGTGTTCCTTCAGTAATTTTTTCTAATAGGGAACCTCGTTTTACCTCACAGTTTTGGGAAATACTTCATAAGGATATGGGGCTCATGTCAAGTTGTGTACGACATACCATACTCAAATTGATCATCAGATGGAGTGGGGAAATCATATTTTGAATGACATACTCTAAAAATGTACATTAGATTTTTGAGTTTCTTGGGATAGAAATTTGGGATTGGTTGAGTTAGCATAAAACAATTGTTACCAATCCTCTATTTTAATGGATCTATTACTTTATGGTCGGTCGTGTCAATTCCCTTTTTATTAGGATGATATGGGTGAGACATCATTGTTGGAACTAATCCTCATGCTGGAGACTTATAATAAATTTATATCAATCAATCAAAATTTTTTGACATATCATAGTCTATATAAGTATTATTCCTGTTAGAGGATATGATATTTGAAGTTTTCTATAGGTTACCAAGTGTTTTTAAAAGTGTAACCTCACTTGGGTCACCATCGTTTGGGTAAGAAAGAGAGGTAAACACCGAGGTATGTCAAACCTTTTGAGATTACCAAGCGAGTTGGTAAGGTGGAATATAGATTAACTTTACCCTTTCATATGACATCAATTAATGAAATTTTCTATGCATCTCAACTAAAAAATTATAATCCTGATTTTTCTCATGAGTTGAATTGGGAAGAGTTGGCATCAATGCCTAATTTGTCTATGTTTGAGTAACCGATACAAATTTTTGATTCTTAAGAGAAAGTGCTTCATAGGGATTATATTTTTTGGTTTGAGTTATTTTGTTACATGGTGGTGATAGGCATGATACATGGGAGAAAAAGACTTGGGTTGAGGAGGAGTGATGTTTCTATTCTCTAATCAAGCATCGAGTTGAATTTCTGGGGGCGAAATGTTTTCATGGTGGGGGGAATTGTCACATCCGTGATTTTTTTGAGGAATTATCCTATATATTTTTGTTCTTATATTTATCATGGGGTTTTACCCATTTTTTGGAGAAAAATAGCGATTTTGGGCTTAGTAGTAGGAGGTGCATGGTTGGTGCAAAGTTAGGGGAAACTATGCTGCTTTTCCCTAGAAACCCTAGAACAAATTTCCTTTTTGGACAATTATGAGTGCATAGTTTTCAAATAGTTTCTCAAACGATGAGGGCTAACCATACTAAATGTTCTTCTTGGATAGTGAGGTGTGTAATATTTCTACATGGTTTGGAAAACCTTGCGGGAAACCATGTGACTTGTACATGTCATTAAAATGATTAAATTTACCTTTGTGACCTCTTTGATTTTAGACCTAAAACCCCTCCCATATTCCTCATTTGGGATTTTTAGCCATGAGAACTTCCTGAAATATTCCTTAGACCTCTTAATCTTCAATACACATGTGGTTTTGGTCCGGAAACTTCGAGTAATAATCAAGTAAGTCCTTTAACTAATTTTCCTACCTCTTTTTTGGGTGTCTCTTCCCTCCTTCTCAAGTTCTTATTTTCCAACATGTTGTTTGACCTAAGGAGGTATTGATCTTGTGTTTTTGGGGAAAATATTGATGGTTGTTGTAGGATCTTGCCTTTAAAAGGTATTATGGTTGTGTGGTTGTGGTTTCACACTGATTTCTAGAAGTTCATAAGTGTGAGGAAGGTAGTTCCAAGGATTTACATTATTGGATGAGTTTATATTTCTTGCATTATTATTTACATGTGTTATATGGATTGTTTTTGTGTTTAAAAACATGTTTTGGAAATTCATTTACATGAAAATGAGGTGGAAGTTTGTTTTTGGAAGGAGATATCATATTTCTTATGTGAATCACTGTGGTGTTTATTGAAAATGTGTTATACCATGTGTGGAAGGTGAAAAATGTGATTTCAAAGAGATCTAGGCAGAACGATGGAACCTTCTCTCTCTACTCTCCCATTATTGTCCTCCACTTCTCCTATGGTTTCCAACTGAAACCCTTCTATATAGATCCTCAACACACATGTTTCCTCCCTTTCTCACCCTTCTTTTCTTCTCCCTCCTCCCCCGACTTCAATGTGATGCTCCTTTGTGAGATCTACCCCTCTTTTCTTTTTATCAGCTGTTATTCTACCTTTTCCATGTTCTCACTTCCCTGCTTGCCTGACGATGCTCACTAGTGGGATGTCGATGCCTTTAACCTCCCCTATTTCATCCTTTCTCTATGAATCTGACCTCCATTTTGGGTCAATGTGCGAGCATTTCAAGTGATTTGGGATGGCGATGGTGGTAGTGCTCAACATTCTTCCTCTCCAATTCCATTTTTTCCCAACCCTTCGGCCTTGAACCCATCTTGTTCGAGCTTGATGTATATTTCAGGACCTCTTGGGATGGTGTTGTAGGGGGGGTGGTGGTGGTCTTGGTGCTTTATCTTGGATGGTGTTTGTTTTCTCATATTTATAGTTTTTTACTATCTTTGGATTCTATGATGTTTCTTTCTGGAGATGCCTCTCTGTCCTCTTGATTTCCTTTTGGATCATTCTTTTTTTTTGTTTGGTTGTTTTTTCTTTGGTTTGGGGTTTGATTTTGCTATGTTTTTTTCCAGTTTTTGTCCTCCTCAACGACAATATCGATGCTACTCGTGTTTGCTACGATGAAGATGTTATGAGTTTTGTGATCGATTTTTGTTCTTATAGTGTTGTTTCTAAAGGATGATATCATGGTTTAAAGCTTTGTTAGGAAGCTTGTCGACAGGAGTTTCATGGATGGCGTTATCGATGACGAAGTTCGTTACAGTGGTTGATGACAATTAAGTGTACGATGTTGAGGGGATGGTGATGACAGTGAAGTATGATGGTAATGAAGGTAATCATGATTTATCATCTCGATACACACGGTCTTGTGGACCATGCAGTGGTCCAGTTTTCAAATTTGAATGTGGTTCTGTTGGTTTTTGTTTTTGAAATTCGAATTTTTAATTTTTTAATGTTTCTGTTGTATTTGAGTTCTGAAAGTGTACGGTTCCCACTAACCCATAAAGTGGATTTAGAAAATTTCAAAAAAAAAAGGATTTGGATGGATAATTTCAAAGAGATTTAGAGGTGATAGTATGCTGAAAGTTCATTTTCCAACAAAAATGAGATTCTGTTGCATGTTAGATTCTTTTTTTTGCACCTTAAATGTGTCTTTGAATTTTAAAAAAGACACAAAGATTATTATAAAATTATTTTGATGTGAATAAGAGTTAGAAAGGGGCTTTCCCATGGAAATGGTTGGATTCATTCTTGTTGTGTTTGAAAATTCATTTCTTAAACTATGGAAAATGTGCGAAATGTATTTAAAAATGATTTTATTTTGTGTGAAATTAAAAATGGTTTTGTTTATGGAAATTGATGATTTAATTATGGAATTTTATCATTTAATAAATGTGATTTGTGAAAGTGGTGATTTCCATGTGTGCTTATAATTCTTGACATGTTTATTTGAAAGTGGTGATTTATGTCATATGTGAAATGAAATTTTAGCACAAATGGAATCCTGGGAATCTAGGTGAAAAAACTAGAACTAGTATGCTAGTTGACTCATAAGTGGCATGGTTTGGATTCATCTTGTAGGATTTACGCTATAACACTAACTAAATATGTGATATGATTAGAGGCAACTAGAACTTTGGATGAGATCCTCTATAGTGGCTCATTCATGAGAACACCATTGGACCACTATAACTTTGAATGAGATACTATATAGTGTATCATGTATGAGAAAACTTTTGATAGTTGAGTTGTAGGATTTTGATCACTGAAGTATGATGTTTCTATAGTCCCATTAGATATAGTTACCTTTAGGGATTTTACCATGGTGTTATATTACAATATGATTCTTATGTGATATAGTGACATCCTTCGGTATATGGTACACCTTTTGTATGTTTTTATTACAAGTAAGCTTATTTTTTTAAAAATGGATCTTCATTGAAAAGTGTTTCCTGGGAAAGTTACCCTAAAAATGTTTTCCAGAAAATGTATCAAAAATCCTTATGGAAATGTGTGTGTTGATTTGTCTTATAATGTTATGACATGGAATATTTTATTTTGGGTGGCATCCTACTAGGATTCGGATCACACCCTAAAAACACCTTTGAGTGTATGTAAAATTTGTTATGTACAACCCAGGTAAAGGAAATATGTATCGTGATAGTGATGGTGGATCTGATTTCTAGTGTTCTACTTCCTACTGGTGTTGGTTGTGGTGGCTTGAGGGTGATGTCCCTCTTGTTTCAAAGAGATTTTTGGGATAGTTTTGTGTTTCCAGTTTCAATGTTGTAATTTTAGTTTTGGTTAATATTGTATAAATTTTAATTCCAAAAATTGATGTACCCCATTTGGTTATGATTTTCAGTTATGTGATGTTTATTCTTGTTGGTGGTTTATTATTACATTAAATGGTGAAGTCATTCCCAATGTATATTATTGATACCTAGAAACTAGTTACCAGTCAATGGGGATTGAGAACGCCCTTCAGTACATGTCATGGATCAGGCTGGGTGTCAAGTTGAATAGAACCCTAGTTTGGTTCATGAAAACTATGATGAATATAAATCCATAAAATGAATATTTTTAAATCTAAATATTGATTTATTTATTTGATTAATTGTGTTTTCCTGATTTATATATTTTCAATGGATTATTTATTGAGATTATTTAAAAATATTAATTTTGTAAATTTATTCTTTTTAGTTTTTTAAAAATGACCTTTCCAAGTGACACATAAATTCATCACCTACACTAAAGTGAAAATATATTTATAAAAAACTCTTTTAAAATTACACTACCATTTTCTTCTTTATATATAAATTCCTTATTTACTTAGAATTTATTTTTCATGTATCACCCATAAATGGATTTATAATATACTCTTTTAGAGTGCTTGAATTTAGGTTATTAACCATTTACATTCTTGAGGTCAATTTTTGGTGATACCATATGAAAATGTTGTGAAACCCATTTTTCATTCCTTGGGTTCTTTATAGCATGTTTAATGATTATTTTCATGTGGAACACATATATGTGGATGATTAAGGGGTGGGGTACTATATCTCTCTCTAATTCATTGGTCATATTTTTATATCTCATTAGATAATTATGGTGTGAGTGGGCATGATGATGTTATATTTCTTCACATGATTGTGCATGGAAAAGATCACATTTAACTTTGTTCATATTATTTTTAATAGACATGAACATGTATATATTTTTTCAAATGATTGTGCATGGACATGGCTATGTATTTATTTTTTATAAGATCATGTATGGACATGATCACATATAGATTTGTTTAGATGATTGTTTATGGAAAATATTACATATAAAATTGTTTATAATATTGTGTGTGGACATGATCACATTTTTTTAATTCACAATGTCATGGTTTACTATACTTATACCATATATTTATTTCATATTTCTAATATTCTATACCATAGTTATTATTTATGATCTAAAACTTTTATTACATGGTAAATGTTTGTTCATTTGATATTACATGACCTTCTATCATGAATTATGGAGAACTCTAATTATTCCATGTTATTTTAATAATATATTTATCCCCTTCTCATATTTTCTCATATTCTTATGATCTAACCCTTGATTACATTTTGATGAGTTTTTCCCTTACTGAGATTATGATCTCAACACTTTCTTATGTTTCCATTCCCTATGTTATGAAGATAACTATAACCTATGAAAAGTATATAAGGGACTCTAGTGTGGTTTGATTATGGAGAAACATTCACATGTATAGAAAAATAATTCACTTATGTAGCCAATCCTAAAAGACACTAATCCATCCAATCATTGGAATATGTGTTACATATGAGATTAAAATATTGACTTATGTAAATGATGTAAAATAAATATGTTTGACTTGGGTTGTTATAGTGTCAACCTCGGGTATACTTGAGAAAACATTAACTAATATGACTCATAGTAACATGGTGTCTAACCTGAAGTCACACCTCGGGAGATGTTTATAACACCAACAAAATCATAGTGCTACAATGAGTAACATACATGATTCATTTTTAGTGGACTATATATCATGTATTCAGGTTAACCTCTATTTTTTAATTTCATGAAATTTCCATCTCCATCTCTATTTCCTTAACCACCAATCGATGTATCATATTACTCATCTCCCAAACCTAGTGCCATAGTAATTCAAAATAATAACCCTTATAGTGGTCTTTGACTCTGTTCACACATTTTAAGACACCATTTGAGTTCCCTGTAATTTTCTATTATCACCTAAACACTACAAAGACCTCAAATTTTATAAAATATATCCATGGTCGCTATGTATAAATATAATGTTGAACCTCTAAATATTATGAAGGCATATTATGAACTTATTTTGTAGGAGGTGAAAGCATAGATATGAAAATCAAGGGGGAGTGTATTGGTGGTCAATTAATAGACATTCATCATCTTTTATCACACATGAAATTTAATTTTATAAAATATTGATAATAAAATAATAATTCAAAATAATATTTTGTTACTAAACTGATAATAATTTTATAAATCTCATAAACAAAATAAATAATAATAATTATAAGAATAAACAACTATGAATTCATGAGATTATAATCATTTTTCAAAATTATTTTAGTTTTAATATGAAGAATATAACACAAGATAAAATGAAAAAAATATTTTAGTGGTTTAAATTCATGTTAGTACCATGTTATAATTAATCATCAAAAATCATGAATGCATGTTTATAGATTTTTTATGGAAAAAATTGACCACTCCATATGATATGAAAATTAATAACATTAAAAATGTTATTGATTATCTACCAAATACTTGAAATATAAATATTTGGAAAATTACATCATGTTTTTTTCATAAAGGGTTTAGAGAGAGTTTAATTATGTAAGTGATAATCAAAGAACCTAAAGAATGTGGGTTCCTCATAATGAAATATATTAAAGATTCAAAATCTCAGCTAAATCTATGCACTCTAATGATGATACCTTGAAGAATGATTATTTGAAACATGGGGAATTATATGTGATTACCAAATTGTTTATAACTTTTTTGGTGATAGCTAACCCTATGGAAAATACCAAACATACTATTTAAAATAAAAATGTTGTGTTAGATAATGTTTTAAATAAACACCCGATAATCCTTTAACTCATTGTCAGAAGAGTAACCATGTAAAATACACCTATCTTTGGAAAATATCCCTAGTATAGACACGAACATGGTGTTTTAATATTTATATGTGGTTCCATTTAATAGATATGAATTTTTCTTATATAATCAACTAAATATATATATTTAACATATTATATTTTATTTTTTAAAATGAATGAAACATTTAAAGAGGACCTAGATTCATAACCATATTTATAAATAATATTAAAAATATTCAAAGTTATTTATTACAAAAATCAGTGTACCTATAGTTATTAAGTAATTTACTAACAAATAACTACTGATTCATTATTTTTTATATTAATAATGTATTAAATTTAACTTTATGAAGTTTTATTGTAACTAAGATCCAATAAATGGTAATAATAAACTCTCACTGTTACTCTACTTGAGTCATGTCCCCCCCACTCTCATATCTCATGTTCACTTTTACAAAACACAACCTCCATGGATAAATTTGGAATTAAACCCTTTACTTTATATTTTGAATTTATATACCTTTTATTAATCCTCGTGATAACTATTTATATCTCTTCCATCATCATTAAAACCATATTCTTAAAGGGTTTTATAGTATATCTATATACCTAAATAAAGTTGATGAAGGAAATAAATCTCATCCATAAGATCATCCCGTAGAGAAATGAGAAAATGAAATCAAAAATATAAAATAATGCATACCTCACTATCCATGTTAAATATTACACAATAACAAGTTTGATGGAGATTAATTGGTGAAAATCAAAGGTCCACTACCTTAAAAAGTATCTATAGTTTGAAATGAAATAACCAAATACTTTGTTAGGGACCCTTATCCTTCAAAGGTGTTATAACACCTTCTCCACAAAGGTAAATAAAAATAAGATCATTATAGAGGTTTGGATACTATGAGAGTAATCACTAGTCTCAAAAAATTAGTATCATGGACTCCCTTAAATACAATACCTTCATTTAAATAATGATCCTATTGGAGAAAAAATGTTTCATATATTATGAAATGATAAACTCTTTTTCTACTATATTATATCATTTATAATATTACTGAATTAATATAGTGATATGTACACTTATTTTACATTTTCTTGATCAACCACACATCATCTATTGATTTGTAATAATTCAACTATATGATAAAAAACATAGTAAGGTGGATAAAATGATATCTCATATAATTATTTTAGAACCCGATGAAATAGAATAATGAAACACATTATAACATAAACCATTTTGTGATTTATCTCACCATTATATGGATTATTATTTAGTGAATATATCCTTCAATAATCTACTTGTACTAAATACTCTTATAATTTATATAAAACATCACAAATACTTATAAATCCATCCAAATATTTTGGATATGATTATCATTGAATATCTCTCAAATTTTGGACATGATTATCTTATAAACTCTCTAAAAATTAACCCTTATCCAATAACATATTGTATGAACCTATAGGAATCAATAGAATTGAAAAAATTATAAATTACATAATATATAATTGTAATAAAATAGTTTCCTCTAGAAAAAACTATCTATACTTAATAAATAAAGGGGTATTTCATGATCTATATGAAATAAATTCATATCCTTATATGAATATTTCCACCACATGATCTATCTTTATATATCATATTTATTATTATATAATACCTTTATCCAAGTAATCAATTCAACCACCAGACCTGGAACATTTAAATCTAGTATTGGTCAAATCATATATTCACAATTTTTTTAAAATAGACTAACTTGATTTCATGAACACATCACATGCCATTTGTTCAAGAAGTTGAGTGCATCACATGTCACTCAGCTAAACATGGCCATGTATTTACATTATATAATTAAATTGAGGGCCTAAGTGTAATACCTTTCATACAATAAGAAAACTTCAATCTTTTTTATACTCAACTAATGAAATGATCAACAACATACCTATCCACCCACTGATTTTCTCAACCTTAAGGATGGCGTAATTAAAGAATTAAATTATAAGGGTTCACATGCTAGTTATTTTTTCAATCATAGTTAATAGGGATTCATATGAAGGATACACCCATAATTATATCAAAAATCATATGAAACTCCATGTAATGTTATTTAATAGGTTATTATAGATAATAATTCCCTATTTATTATCTCATGAGACAAATAAATCATATACAAGATTCTAATGATGCTAATCTTAACATATCATAACAAAACAGAACACTCCATAATGATCATCAATTAGGGAAAACACAAAGTTATACTTTGAGATTTTTATATCACTCTAATCATAATGTAAATTCCATAACATTTATGAATTAATAATAAATAGAGATTTAATTTAACATATAACCATGATATATCTACATTTAGAAAAATTATTACATTTAGTCTCTCATGTTTCTAATACATAGAGACTTTACATGACTCTCATGCTTCTATTGAAGTAATGTATTTCTCAATGGATCCACTGAATTATCCTCTATAAATACCCAATAAAATATCACATTAGTGTAACACCCTGATATTTTATGTTATACTTCTCTTCATATAAATTTAATTTCTTTTATATCCAGTGTTACATGAAACATTGAGTTTAAACGAACCACGATATACTATTAAAATTTTCTTATTTAAACATGAATGTTATAACATATATGGTAAAATGGGAGTTATTAATATGAATAAATAAATTATTAATAATATTTATAAAAGTTTTATATAACTCAAATAAATTTATTAATTTATAATGAATTAATATTAATTTTTTTAGTAAATTCATTTTATGTTTCAAAAATAAGTTTTCTTAAAAAATGTTTTTTTGGAATTTTGTGCATGAATATTATAATTAATTTATACCAAATTTAATAATTTTATTTGAAAAAATTAATATCAATTTTGGATTTAGAAAATATAAATTAACTTAGATTGAAAATTTTGGTTTTTTTTGAAAATATTAATGTTTCAGTGAATAATAGAATATAATAATTTTTTTTGAAAACTATCTTTCCAGTTCAAGAATTCAAAAAGTTATTTTTTAATGATTTCAAAGAAAAACTATTAAATTTATATTATTAATAGTCATATTAATATAATTTTAATTAATTTTATGATTGATTTTGTTATAAATATATTTTATAATTAAGAATACATTTTTTCTAGAAAACCACATTTCATTCCATTTTTCGGGATAAATTTCACATTAGCTTTTTTCACTTATCTAAATTATATTTGATAAAATGGATTCCATATTTTTAATCATAATATTCAATATAATTTAATAGGTTCAAATTAAGTTTTTTATCATTATGAATAGTGACCATGGTAAATATTTATCAACTCGGTAAAAGTATTAAAACAGGGTTAAAATAATGGGGTAAAAGGAAATAAAATCTCTTTATCACTTGTATTTATACTATTTTATGAGTGGATCACAACTAAAGGTATTATTGAGAAGTTAAATAATTTATTTCAGTACATTATTTATAAATTGGGAACCCAAGCATGACTTTTGTGGATATAAGATGTATTTTATTCAAATTTAAAACTATTTTTGTGTCATTGTATTTAATGACGTGGTTGGAAGATTACATTCTGTTTTGGATTAATAAAAAAACCTAAAAACCTTAATTACTTTATTATTTAACCTATTTTTTGAGCCAATTAATTACTTTATTTCAAGTTAAAATTAGTTTTACTCAGAAATCAGGTATTTTTTTTAAAACCATTTTCACGCATTTTGAATTACTATATTAAAGGTAATTTCTACCACCAATATAAATTAAATGGGATAAAATTAATTATTAAATTATAACCATCAATTATAATTTCTTTTATAATTACCCTTTTATTTTTATTCATCTTGTTATTTTTTCAAGGTAAAAATTTGTGTTATCATGGTAAGGTTAACATGAGTTTAAAGTGGTTTAACTAGGAGCTAAGGCTTTAAATGTATCCAAAACTTTTCCAAATATGATTGGTTTAGCTGATTTTAATCTCATATCATATTATCTTCTAATTTTGTGTGACTTGGTTCCACTTGAAATTAATATGATATATATATATATATATTAATTAATATTTTAACTAATTCCAAGTGCGTTATTTCCCTCCTTTATAAAAGGATAACACCACTTATCTATTGTACACACTTAATGAGACTTATATCTTGGAAAATAAATTCCATAATACCATATTATTTTCCTTCCCCAATATGTTCTTTCAAAAATAACATCCTTTCACATCATAAGGTGTAAGCCAAAAAGTGGTTTCTCAACAAAGAGATATAACTCTTAACTGAGTACTTTAAATTTTATTTCTTATGCTACCTTATATAAATATATGGTATCCATTATAAAATAATTGATTAATTATATTAAATATACTTAATTATTATTATTATTATGGAACAACCATTATCAACCTCTTTTCCATCATAAGGAAAATGAAAATATCGCTCATTCATACTATAACTTACCATCTTCACATAGTGGTGTAATTCTTTTTTAATCACTATTTTACTATAATGGTTATAATGATTAAAATAATGTTTATATATGATATTTATGATATTATTATTGTTTTGGAATGATAAAATATTTTTAATCTTTCTTTTATTATTTTTGTTAAAAAAACAAAGTTCATGCGTAAGTATAACTTACCATATTTATAAATGACATAAATCATTTTTCTATATGTAAATTTTATGGATAATTATAAATATGCATATAATGAATATATATTATATTTATATTATAATTAAAAATTTTCTGATTATGGATCCATGATCAAAGTTCAAGGACCAAAACTATTAAACCAAAACATACACGAAAAACAAGATAGTTCACACTAAAAATTTATGATTTTAATAAAGAATTGTTAATAAATTTTTATTGAAAAGTTAAAAGTGAATAATATATGATATTATAGGTATGTATATGGTTATATGATATATGTATAATAAATATATATTCATTATATAGGTGGACCAAACATGTATGAATAAAGTCATACTTGAAGGGGATTTCCTGTCACACTTTTATTTCTGTGAGAGATTCTAAATGCACCACTTGTTTCTTTTATATACTGTATAAAATACCAAAAAAGAAATATTTTAATGAATAATTTAATATAAAAATTATTTTTTATACTTTTTAAATTATTAATTATGCCAATATTTTATATTTTTTTTGGAAGGATATAAACTTTGGTAAAATATAAACAAAAAGAGAAGAATACAGTGAGCTACAAACACTTCATTCAAAGACACTTCATGGAGTGGTGTGACACTGTATTTTTGAAGGAAAAATATGATGACATGATGATGATGTAACATGATGAAGGTACAAGTGAAGGGAAAAAAATAAGAGCTTGAAAAATAATAACTGGGATAATTCAGAGTGAAACATTCTAAAAATCGACTTTACACACCGTGGAAGTAATACAAAACATGTAACATAAAGAATTGCATAGAATAAAAGAATTACATGAAAAGAATGATCCTGAACATTTCCTAATTCGAATAAAATATTCATTATTTTTAATCATTTGGATATTAGGTGTTTATTCCCAAACTTTACATGATATGAAACAAATATACGATGTGAAACCTATGGCACTGATATAGAAATGAGAAGATATGATAAAATCAATATCAGATTATTTTTATCAACCCATTGAATACATGTGAAGGATTTTAAAAATTTATGATGAAATTATGATGAATTGGAGATATAATGGTGGTTTATAAATAGAGGTATAGGGTTAATGGAAAAAGGGATCGGTCAGAAGAGGAAGCTTTTGATAAAAAATTATTACAGATTTAGTTTATTTTTTTCTTCCCTTTTCTTTGTCTTTAATTAATTCTTGTGCTTCCCACTATCAAAAATAAAATATAATTCCCCATTCCTGGAGGTTTAGTTTTTTTAGTGATAGGTAAAGGGGGTGGATATACATTAGATCTTTTTTTTTTCAATTTTTCACTTAAATGATTTAAACTCTTTCTTCTCTTCTATTTCTGGTGTCAATTATTAATTTTGTTTTTAATAAAAAATGAATAAATGTTAGGGTTATATTATTCATTTTTAATTTACTTGTTTGATGATCAAATATCCCTCCATAAAATATTCTATATTTTTTCTTCATATCATATTAGGGCTGGGTGGTGAGTGCTTTGTGATTGCCGACACATATAAGGAATTATGACTTATAATTTTATTAACTATGGAATAACAATAACTAATTGGGCACTAACATAAATTAAAAAGAGGAACATACATGACACTAAATAAATAGTAAATAGGGTATAATAATTGAGACATTAATTTGGGATACCCTCACTATTATCATCTTCCAATGGAGTGATAAAAATAAAAAGAAGACTCTATATATTATCAGTTAGTATAGGAAAAATAGGGAATGCATCAAAGATGTGAAAGCATTATTATAGTTACATATGAGTTCAAGATAATCACATATTACATTATCTAATTTAGAATCAATCAATTTAAACTTCTTTATATTTTTAATTTCACAAACAAATAAAAAACCTATTTTCTAAAAATCAACTAGAAGTGAAAAACTATTTTGTGTGAACTCCTCTTATGGAGAAAACCTAGAGTTTACCACTATACTATACTAGGTAATACTTTTTTTCCATGTAGTATGATAGGTGTGCATAAATTAACCATGAATATATTTTATGATTCTTATCAAGAATATTATGGGTATTTAAAAATCCATATAAGGTTCTCTCATTCATAAAGATTTGATTCAGAGATTACCAAAGTGGTAAGAGTTTATCGTATCAAATTTTCTTCTTCATTAAATATGTTATGTAATGTGCCTGTCTTCATTTTTAGGTGTATATAACTTACCTTTGAATTTTAATTTGACTATTCTACTAATTTTCTTAATTTTTAACATTTATTTTATGTTATTATTTCATGGGGTTTACAATTTAAAAGGTACTAAAGTAGTAAGTGGTTTATGTTTTAATCCCATTATAATCATTATTTGTATACTTAAATATTAATTGAGGAAATAATATGATAATTAACTAATAATCCCATTTCATTTTTATCCTCAGCTTTTTATTTATATAACTTTGAAGTTTTTGAACTAGTTACCTCTCTTTGGTACACGAAAAGGTTTAGAAAATATTTTTATGAAAATATAACCTTATTTCTCCCCTTTTGGTTGGAAAATAATTCTCTTTCATATCCATATTTTCTATAACATTTTTCAATATTTTTTTCTATTAATCAATGAATATTGAAATTCATTCTTAACCATGGATTAAATTTTACAAAAAATGATTTAAAATGGATCTTTTGGTTGTTTTCTAAATGAGGTACTTTTGAATATTTACTAAAGATGTTAATGGAATAATTGTTTTAACGATTATGACCTGAATAAAATTTCTCAACACGATGACTAATGAATGTTTTAAAATTTTCTTTAATAGTTTATATGGTTATTTTTAAAGAAATTATTTTCCTTAATATTTTTGGAAATATTTGGATTTTAAATAAGTGATCTCAAAGTGAAAAAGAAATTTTCATCAATAGATATTCCTGTGATCTTTAAAAAAAATTCATATGTGATTTACTCCTTTAATTTTTATTATGATTTATTAGGGATATGATCCAATGATACCAAAATTCTTATTTTATTTATTGTTCATTATTGTGATGATGAGATGTTTATGAAACCCATTTATTTTATATGAGTTATGCTATGATGAAATGTTTATGAAACCTATTTCATTTCGGCATGTTTTGATATGTTAATATGATGAATTCTTTATGATCTTATGGAACACATATGAATGTATTATTATTATGCAATGGGTGGGACCAATATTATTTAACCCTCCATTTCATTGGTTAATGTGATATTTATATCTCATGAGATAATGATGATAAGCATGGAACTGATTGAAAATATCTTTGGTCACATATAGATGTGTGAGTATGATTCCTCTCTAGGTATTTTAACTACATTATGTGTAGAAATTTTTGAAAATATATAAGTTCACAATTTGATGCATGAGTATGATTTATTTCTAACTTTTATCATAATATTGCACATATACTTGATTTAAATTACCTATATTCAAAAAATTATGATTTATTATTCTTATGATACCACATGACTATGTTATGAAAATCATATGTTTATTACTACTTTAACAACCTAATTGGTCATGCTTATGGATATGACTTTATTTTAATGTTTATGGTCGATGATTTTCTAGGTAAAAAGATTTATATTTAGTGCATACACTTGATTATATTATTATACTCTTATGATCATATATGGTTTTTTTATGATTGATATCTCCCATGTTTATCCTTACTGATCATATGAGACCACCCTTTATTATGTTTTCCTTCCATATGTTTTGATATAAGGTTATAAGTTACATGAGTCTAGAAAGGTAAATTATGTATATAATGACGTTTTAGATGATAAATATTTTACTTAACTAATATTATTTTGTATCTAGTCTCTACAGACACAAAAAATTTATGGTTCTAGACTGGGTTGTAATTTTATGTAATGGATATTCATCTAATAAGATTTATTATTTATGTACATAAACTAGGGGTTTTATAGTTTGTATCAGAGAAGGGTTTAGTTAATATTTGGAGATTAGGATTATATAACTTTTGTGAAATCTCTATGGATAATTATATGCTTAGGATATCATCCTAATGTTCTGGTAAGGTAAAAATTATTTGTTTTCTTGAAGAAACATCATTGTTGGGATACAATAAGTCGATGTGGTTTTGGAATAGATGCTTCTCGACGAAAAACCTTGTAAAGAGTTGGTCGAGTGTATCTTGACCATCATTCTGGTGCAAGGTGAGTGTGACCTTATTTTTAACATGGTTTGATACTATTATTAGATATGTTTTGGTGATTTCATATTTTTTTTATAAACCAAAATGATGAATTTGAATCTATTATGGTCATGGATTACCTTGGTTAAACCTAAGGTGTCATAAATTGAAAAGAAGATGTCATGATTTAGACATATGATAAATTATTTTTTAAGATTATGTTGTTTTCCACTACAACTATTATTTATTAAACTCTATGCTTTTTGGTTTTATTCAATGGATGGAATGGGGAGTAATCAAGTTGAAAATGAATGTGATGAAAAATGTAATGATTTTAATCTAGATAAAATTAATAAAATGGTAACTAGATAGAGAAACCTTATGATTATACCTAATTAGATATCATGATATATGATTAAAAACATAAAAATGTCTGTGTTTCCTAACTTATCAAATAAGTGGAAAATATACTTTTATATAATTTCAGGTGGAAATAATCTTGGAGGTAAGAAAGATTAATTTTCTTCATGTTAAGAATGTGAGAAGAATCATATAAGAGAACATATCAAAAGAAGTGGAATATATTTTCTATATTGAAATAAAGGGAAAATATTAATAAATTTACAAGAAATTATATGTATTATATGCGAGGAACTTGGGAATTATCTGAGTTAATTCCCTAATCCAAGGTTAGCTCCTAGACCAACGAAGTACCTATGTTATGCCAATCGTTAATGTGAAAGGATTAAAGTGTTTATGTATTGATATTAAATAATTATGTTGTAGAAGTGTTATATCAATGATATCCTGGTTATAATAATCATGAACCATTTAAGGATTATTCCCTAGTAGATTTTATTTAATGATTTAAAAAAATATGTTGAATTATACTAATAACCAAGAAAAGTGATTTAGTAGTAAGGTGATATTTTTGGAGAAAAAATGATTAAATGAAGATAATTCTTAATACATGCATTATTTTTAGCCAATAATTTTAAGTTGGGATAAATAGATGATTGAAATTGATAAAGTAAATGGAGAAATATTGGTAACTATAAAGTTGGTCAGTGATTTGATGATAAATTGATTTAGGTTATATTTAATAAATTTTATTTTAATTATGTATTTATGGAATATATTTTATAGTCTATGATTCTATTTGATAAATAAGGATAGTGTAAATTTTTTGAAGAATATATGATTTCATTGAGTTATTATGGTGAATCATGTTATTATCATGTTTTAATAGAATCAAGGTATTCACATGTTTGGTATGTGAAATTATGAGTAACATCATGTTTTATAGGGATAAATGTTAATGTTTATCTTGAAAAATACATATGATCAAATCCTTTATATTTATAGGTTTTGAATTTTTTCGGACATATTTTGGAGGATTCTTATGGTTTACTATTTATGAAATGGATTAAGTTGAACTTTGGGTGTTTTTGTTGAGATTTTAGTGATTAATGAATTTTATTTGTCCACATTGGATAACTTATGCTAATAATTTTTTTTAGTAAATATATATAGGTAGAGGGAATGAATTATGGATCTTATGATTCATTAAAAATTAATTTTAGAGATTCATGCATAAAAAAATCATCTCAAATATCCATTTCATGGAGTAAAATATGATTTGAAATTGATCTATGTGGAATCAAAGTATATAATTCTACTTATGAAATGGAAATAAATAAAGTTTGTATATTTTCTTATGTACTCAATATTAATAGTAAAATAATAATACAAATATAGGAAAATAATTTTGAAATAAAATTTTATTATTATTATTTTCATTTATGATGAATCATTGGTCTTTTCACCCCTTGGTAATTTATGGTTATGTGGTTATTAAATTTCTCTTGACCATGTTATAAATCACTCTCTATTAGTCCTTGTATTTTATATTTCTTATCCATGTCTATGTTTTAACTTTACATTAATGTTCTCATTATTTGGGAACCAAAATATGTGATCTCTCATATAACCTTTATGTTTTCCACTTTACCTAATGAAATAAGATTTTTTATCCCTATGTACAATTTTTGTTTTTAATAAAGCTTGAGCCTTTGATGAATGAGATATAATTTTAATTGTGTAATTTATTTTAGGGGTTAGAATGTAGTGCCTTGAGATTTTATGTTATATTTATCATTAAATAAATTTAATTTCTTTGAAATACTGTGTTATATGCATCATAGATTTTAAATAAACCATGATATACTATTAAAATATTATTATTTAAATTTAACCATTATAACTTTAATACCCCAATATTTTAAAAGGGAAAACTTTGTTTGATAACACATACAAGATACAACACCGAGCCTAAACAAACCATGATTATTTATTACCGTTATAACATTGATGTTAAATTGGTGGATATGAATAGTGTTAAATTATTTATAAAAAATATATAAAGGAATTAATTTATATAAATATATTTTTTAAATTCTTATTAAATAATCACTTATTTCTTAATAGAGACATTTATTCCAAAAAAAGTTTTTTCTTCAAAAATGGTTTTTATTTCCTTTTTTTTAAAAAAATATCATAATTAATTTTTGGAAAGTTAATAAATTTTATTTTATTGAAATAAAATAAATTTTAAAATCATAATATTGATATTAACTTAGGGTGATTTGTTTTTATTTTTTTGGAAATAGTAAATTTTCTGCGAATAATGAAAAATAATGATTTTTATAAAATTGTCATTTCTATTTAATAAATCAAGTCCAATTATTATTTTATTTTAATTTAAATTTATAATAATAATTATTTAGTCGTATGAAATATAATTATATTTATTTAAATCATCTTTATATTGGAATTTAGTATAAGTTTATTTTTAGGCTTAAAAATATTTTTTGTTAAAACTGTTTTATAATGCATATTGTTTCCCCATTTAAATTAATTAAAATAACACCTATTGAGAAATTATTTAAATTATTTGAATATATTATATATATATATATATATATATATATTAATTTAAATTAATTAATTTATTATTACTTTTCATATAGTTATTATAAGATCATATTTTTCTTCAAAATGCAATTTTTATAAAACAATTTTTTCAACATATCTACGTGTTTAATTTTAAATATTTGGCTTCATATTTACAATTATAATAATTTATTTTATCCAATAAGGTAAATTTAATTTGTTACCATAATTAATAGTAAGAAATTAAAAAATAATTACCTTGGTAAAGGTAAAAATGGGTTTACTGAAGGTTAAACTAAAGAGATAAGGGTTAAAGATGACCAAAAACTTGTATACTTCATATTTATATGGAAATATTAATAACTTATACAATATAATGTTTTTAAATTGGCCATATTTTATCCTTTTATCATTTGAAAAATATGGGTGTGACTCTTTCTTTTCAAAAATTCCAACGTTATCCTCTCCCCCACTTATAAAAGGCCACCCCTCTATTATCTTTTCCACACATAAATAACAAAGTTTTTCCACCATGAATTTCCAAAATACCTTCCATAATTTCCTTCCAATATACCAAAATACTTTTTTTTATCATAAATATAACCTATTATGGCTTTTGGTGCAAACCTGGAGAATTTTTATAAAGAAGAGGTTACATCCTTAATTAGTCATCTTGGTCTTATTTATTATCCCTCTTTCTTAAAATGATAATAAATAATGGTAATATGATAAAATTAGGATATAAAATATAATAAGTTTTTATTATGTTATTTTCATAAACTAAATCCATCTCCACTTCCAGAAAATGGTAAACAAAACAGTTGATCATGTGTACGGTGGACTACCACCTCACAAACCAACGCAATTCGTTTTCCATCCCTGTTTATAAAAGATAGATATAATGATGAATAAATAATTTATATAAATTAAATTTATTATATAATTACACCTTTTTATTATAATATCACACATCTCTTCTTAAATTCTATTTTATATAGTATACGATAACGTTTCTCAGGTTTACAACGAACTACCGCCTCATAATACAATGTGATTCGTTTTTTCACTTATGATTTACATGGAAGGTAATAATGTTTAATTTTATGTCTATAAATGATTTTAATGAAATAATAATTATTGCTTAATATAAATATATCACATATTTTCTTACCTTACTATCCATTTAATAAATGATAATGTCATTCGTGTGTACAGTTGATTACAACACCATGAACGATGTGATTCGTTTTATATTACTGCATCACATGGATGGTATATTTAAGTGTATTTAAAAAAATAATATGATATTAATTATATAATTATAAATTTATAATTTTCAAATAACACTTACCATTTTTCATTATGATCGTAGAAAAATGGAAACGTTAATCATGCGTATGTACGGCTTACCGTATCCATGATTATCACAAAGTTCATTTTTCATAACCATACTTAATTTTTGGTTTTAAAAGTATAATTGATGTATAAAAATGATAATTTTTTCATGATTATTATTTCTTTATATGATTAATTAATAATATATTTGACATCAATCATCTTAAAAAAGTGTTTTTGGATATATGAGCTGAACATCATCAAAATGTCTCAAATGAACCTAAACATATAAGTAATTAAATATAAAATGATAATAAATAAAATAAAAGGAATAATAAAAATGAAAAAAATTCTCAATAAATTAAATAATTAACATATGTTTATTATTGAGGAATATAAATAACACACATGATGAATTGGGCTCGAGGTAAGGGATATTTCTAACCAAACCCTTTCTTCGAGTTATGACCTTTATCTCCCTAAATCATATTATCACTCTTTAAAGTCATGGAATGTTTATAAATTCTGTATACATGTCTCTTATATTTATACATAGAGTATTCTAAATTCATTTAATGGGGGTGATACATGACTTATGTTCATTTCTCAAATTCCTTCATTATGAAATTTACTTTGATTATGATATGAGACAAAATTATGAAACCCATTTTATTTCCATAGATAATTATTATGTTATGAATTTGGATTGAATTAAATTATGTGACACACTTAGATTATAAACATGTTATCATGGGTTCAACCAAATATTTCTCTAATGCATTGGGTAATGTTATAGTCTCATGAGATGTCATGTTTGAGATTAGGGAATAAACCTAACATGTTATGGGACTTTTTACACCTTGTTATATTGGCTATGAAGTTATCCTTGTATCATTTTTATGATATTTGCTTTATTGCTAACACATTTACTATATTACGATGATCTATGATACCATGTTACTTATGTTATCATTCCATTTTATTACTCATGAGTGTTCAATTTTATGATAAAATGTTATATATTGGACTCATATGTTATGTTTTCTTATCATATTTACCCCATTACTAGGATTATTTAGCTACACCATTTCTTTATGTATTCTAGAGAATGTCCTATGTAGTTTTAGGAGCTCTAATGGATTTAGGATCTCATTATACATAAAAAATTGAGTATTTTTTGTTTTAGTTTAATTTGATTTAATATGTACCTAGTATTCTAAATACATCAGAACTTTATAATCCTTGTATTGTATTGCTGGATACTTTTTATTAGAAATCGGGTAATAATAAGTGTAAAATTCTTGAGTAACTATAGTTGGTATCAAAGTAATGATTTAGTTATAATTTGTAAACTATGATGAGAAATAATTATTTAGGACCCTAGTATTAGCCTAATGATAATTTTAAATATAGAAAAATATCCTAAAATATTGGTAAAGGATAGAGAGAGTTGTTTACAAGAAATTAAATCTCTGTATGAATATTATAATTGGATGAGTTCATAGAACAGTTGTACCTAGGGGTAATAACTTCAAAAATTTTGCATTTAACTAGACTCAATCATCCCCTAGTGCATGAAAATTGGCCTTTATACACACCTGGTTTGACTCTCCTAGGGGTCTTTCTTTGGAAATTAACAAACTATTTATAAACAATTATGATGGGATTAAATAAATTATTAGGTTAGAAAACCAAATAGGGAAATTAAAATTGATAACCTAGATTGAAACCTAGAGACTCATAAATTAGAATGCACTTATCATTTATAATTTATTCTTACCAATTTGTAAACATACCTCTTGTATGTTAATAAATTTTTGGTATTGTTTCTTCTCATTAACAGAGGGGAATAGGAGAAACCATGCCAATAACCATCATGATAGAAAATGTGATTATTTCCCCAATGATATACCTAATATTATAGGTATAGTATATGAGAAATTCAGGGTATTACTTGCTCAATGAGCTCAGTTTATAAATAACAATATGAATCATGTAGAATAACCTACTACTCCCAAGAACAATCAAGTTGTAGTCAAGTATTTTATGTGACAAATGAATCCTACCTTCAGTAGATCTTATTATCCCAAATTACATAAAAATGGATTAACTCCATTGAAAATATATAACATGTCCTCTAATTATTATATAAATAAAAATTTGTTCTAGTCATTTATTTCATTGAGGTAGAAGTCGATCAGTGGTGTACACTGATCATGAACACAAAATATAAAGAGGAGATTGATTCCATGGAATAGAAAGAATTCAAGAAAATATTTTTAAATAAATATTTTCCCCAAACTCTCTATCATAAAATAAATATGGAGTTCCTTAATATAAAACAAAAGGAATGTGAGTCTATCAGGTCTTATGAGGGAAAAATCACAAGGATTGTATGGTACACCTCAAACATTGTAATCAATACCAAAATTAAGGTGGAAGATTTATTTAGTGGGTTGAAATTGAATCTATGATTTTTTTTTGAAATTAGAGACTTTGATAACTATGAAGATAATTTCTATTGTGCTCTCAAAGTTAAGATAAAGATCTGTTACTCTTAGTGGTATTTTTGGATTAAAGTCAAAAAATCTAAAATTGAGTTTTTTTCAAGGGTATAAATATATAAATATAATGTAGGAATGATAACCAAACATCACACATGTCAAAATTGTTGGAAGAATCCCCCATTAAATAAATAAGGGGAAGTGAAAGATGCTTCAAGAGTGGAAAAGAGGGGAATCAGGCTAATCAGTATCAAAGGGAAATGAATATTACCAATAACGAGTTAGAAGAAAAGAAGGATTAAATAAATTATATGTATTCAATATAATTTTTTAACTATATAAAGCAAAAAAAAAATATTAAATCCAATTCCCTATGTTAAGGGTTTTCAGATACAACAAGTTATTAAAACATCAAAGTCAACAAGGAAGGGTATATGGGATCACTACTGCTGAGGTGGAAATTGAAAATGATGTGGTGACAAGTACACTAGTTAGTAATTTAAGAATAATAAACATACCTTTTCATTATGGTTATATGAATTAATTCATATCTTGAAATTTTAGTAGAACTATTCAAACACCAGCTCAAAACATAGGGGTTGATCTACTTGTGAGAATAGAAAATAAATTAGTTATTTCATCTAATGAATGTAACTCCTCCCCAATAAATGTTTCTGGACTTAATCTTACATAAAATCTCATTTTAGTTCCTTTAGTAGAGTGTGATTCTATTTTGTGAATGGATTTTCTATCATTACATATAGCCAACATCCACTATTGAGATAGGTAGATCACTCTCCACATCCCAAGTCATCCTACTATTTTTCTTAAGTGTAAGGAGTTGGATGAATATCCCTTAGAATATTCTACTCAATAATGGATATTATTCCAGAGTTTCTATCCAAAATTATCTAGATAAATGAGACAATCATTATTGAGGACATGGCCATTAAGAGGGATTATAATGATGTATTACCTAAAGATTTTACCGATATTCCTCATGACCAAGAGTTTGAGTTATCAATCAAACATATACCTAGATCTATTCTCATATAGAATAATCCTTACAGGATATTCACCATTGATTTATAAGTGTTGAATAAGTAGTCATAAGTGAATCTGTAAAAGTGTTTTATATTCCTGTGTTCTTCACCAGAGGGTGTACCGCTCCTATTCATGCAGAAGAAGGATTGGTCAACACATCTCTATATTTATTATCATGAACTCGATAAAATAATGATAAAGAAAAATTATCCATTTCCACAGATAAATTACTTATTTGATCAAATAAATGGGGCTCAATATTTCTAAAAGGTTTACCTTGAGTTTGGATATCAATAATTAAGGGTAAAAAATGAAGATATTTCCAAAACATCTTTTCAAATATGGTATGGACACTATGTGTTCATAGTGGTACCTTTCAGACTCAATAATGCTCCATAAATATTTATGGACTTGATTAATATTTTTTATATATTACTATGAAAAATGTATGGTATTATTTATAGATGATATTCTTATTTACACTAAAAGTAAATAGGATCATGAGGAGTATTTGAATATTAAGATAAGGGATTTGAGAAAGGAGGATAAACAAAAAAAAGAATAGAAAGTGTGTGTTCTGGATGAAGGAAATATCATTATTAGGGTATATTATCACCAACCAAGGGATATCTATAGACCATTCTAATATAAAGGAAATTGATGACTATCCTAGACTAGCATCTATTATAGAGATATGTAGTTTCCTTGGATTAGTTGGGTATTAGTCATGATTTTTTTAAAAAAGTTCACGATTTTAAAACCCAATAACCAAGCGAAAATGGAAGGGAGTAATGTTTTTTTAGACCAGTGAATGTGAAGAGATATTTATTGAGTTTAAAATTGGATTATCAATGAAACAATACTTATAATACCCATAATTGGGGAAATATTTGTATTATACATTGATTATTAAAACACTGGATTAGGTTGTGTACTAGTTGAAATTGATAAATTGATAGCTTATACCCCAAGGAAGTTGAATGTTTATGATCAAAACTATACCAAACATGATATAGATTCGTATGAAATGGTATTTACTATAAAAATATGGTGATACGATCTTTTTTTTGGAGAAGTGTGAAATATATATAGATCATAAGAGCCTAAAATATATATTCATCCTAAAGGATCTTAACATGCGACAGTGAAGATCATTAAAGTAGATCACGAACTACGACCACTCAAACCCTTACCATCCTAGGAAAGAAAACAAGGTTGTAGATTCTATATATAGAAAGGATCCATTTTTTTCAATGGTGAGTACTGATAAGGATATAATATTATTAGAATTATAGAGGATGAACATGGGAATTTTAATGGAGGGAACATCATCTTTCCTTTCTTAATTTATTTCTCAACCATCCCTTTTGGAGAAGATGAATGATGATCAAAGAGATGATGAATATATTAAGAAGAATGTGGATTATATGAGGAATACAAAATCCTCATAGTTCAAAATTGACAAAGAATGAGTGGTAATATTTGTGTCATGACTATGTATACTATAAAATACTGATATAAAGAGAGAGATATTAAATTATTCACATAGCTCGACCATTTCTATCCACCTAGTGCGTATGAAGATGTATCGAGATCTCTGAGAATACTATTGTTGGGAAAATATGAAGAAGTATAACATGGATTATACATAAATGTGACTAATATGTCACTAATTGAAGGATTAATGACAAAAGTCTAATAGGATTATTCAACCATTACCCATAACCACATGGAAATAAGAAAACATCATCAATGAATTTGTTATTGGCCTTCCAAATAGATCAAGAGAAAATAATTCTATAGGGGTTGCGGTGGATTTTATTACAAATAATTCTCACTTAATTTTAATTAGAGGGGATTTCTTACTAAATAAACTTGCAAGGATATAGATCAGATAATTGGCGAGGATTTATAGAATGCCACTATTGACTTTATCTGACCGGGGTATGATATTTACTTAAAAGTTATTTAAGAGCCTCAAAAATATATTAAATACTAAGTTTAACTCCAAAATAACTTATCACCCCCTAACTGATGGACATTCTAAGAAGAATATTCAGGCACTAGAATACACTTTTAGAGTATGCTCGATGGATTTCAAATGAGGAAGCGATAAACATATTTCTAGGGTTGAGTTGTAATACAATAGTAGGTTTTACTCAAGAATGAAAATGGATTTTTATGAATACATTTATGGAAATATATTTAGAAAAATTTCATATTGAGATGAATTTAGTGAATAGAATATGTTGGGACCTGAAATGGTTGATGAAATTATAGAAAAGGCCAGGACCATTCAGTAACACATTATGTCTGGTCAAAGTAGACAACAGGGCTATATTGATAATCATCAAAGATACCTATAATTCAAGGTTGGATATAAAATGTTTCTAAATGTATCTCTATAGAAGATATCAATGATATTTTGGAATAAGGTAAAGCTAGTCTCCAGTTTTATTATTCCCTATGATATTCTTGATTGCATCAAAATTGTGTCTTGTTAACTATCACTCCCACCAAACCTTTCTCAAGATCACAATGTATTCTATATATCCATCTTGAGGAAGTACATACGATATCCCAAAAATTTACTAAATTTATAGGTGTTAAATCTGGAAAACGATCTCTATTATGAAGAGAATCCAGTGAAGATATTGAATTATAGAGATAAATTTCTACACAATAAGACGACTCACCTAGGAAAGGTGTTATGGAAGAACCATAAATATGAAGAATAAACCTGGTAACTGGGAGAAGATATGAAGAAGAAGTATATTAACCTATTTTAAACATAGTATATAATATAACATTTTTAGAGAAAAATTATTTAAGGGTAAAATAATGTAACACCTTGATATTTTAAAATGAAAAACTATATTTGATCGCATATGTGACATACAAGACTAAGCCCGAAATGAACCATGATTAATTATGAGTGTTATAAAATAGAAATTAAATGAGAAGGTATAAATAGTATTAAATAATTTAAAAAAAATTTATATAAAAGAACTAATTGATATAAATGTATTGATAAATTCTTAGTAAATAATCACTAAATTTTAAATAAAGGCATTTATTCATCAAAAAAATAAGTTTTCTTAAAAATTATTTTTAATGATTTTTGCGGGAAATTATCATAATTAATTTTTGGAAATTATAGAAACTTTATTTTATAAAATTAAAATAAATTTTAAATCAAAATATTGATATTTAATTATGGTGAAATTTTTGTAATTTTTCGGAAAATACTAATTATTCAGTGAATAGTGAAAAATATAAACTTTAATAATATTTTCATTTATTTTTAATAAATCAAGTCCCATTATTATATTAATTTTAATTTAAAAAATAAGTATTATTTAGTTATATGAAATAAAATTTATTGCATGTAAATTATCTTTATGCTGGATTTTAGTATAAGTTTAATCTTAGGTTTAAAAACATTTTTTTTATGAAAACAGTTTTAATGTGTAAAATGTTTTCCCATTTTAATTATTTTAAATAACCCCTAATGAGGAATTATTTAAATTATAATTATATATTATATATCTATGAATATTAATTTAAATTTGGTTAATTATGATTACTTGTCATCTAGTTATTATAAGATCATCTTATGTTTGAAAAATACATTTTCTCAAAAATCTTTTTTCGACATATCTACGGGTTTAATTATAAATTAAATCATGCCACCTCTATGAGTTTAAATTAATAAAAATTATTAAAAAATTATAAAAATAATAATTTATATTATCTTATAATTTTAAATAAATGTTTTACTATAATTAATAGAAAAAATATTAAAAATTAATAGAACGATTATTGTAAAAATAGGTTTACAAGGGGGTTAAACTAATATATAAAGGTTAAAAATTTAGAAAAAAATTGTATGATTTATATTTTATGGTAATATTTTAGCATTATAAATTAGATATATATATTTTTTAAAATGGACCATTTTGGAGACTTATGTCATTTAAAAGACATTGGTGTAATTTTGTTTTTTCAAAACATTTATGTGTCCCTTAACCCCTAATTATTAAAGTACACCCTCTCATTTACTTTAAAAAATTTAAAAACCAATTGGTTTAACATATAGCTAAAAAATTACATTAATTAATTTCCTCACATTATCCTAGAGGCCTTTTTTTATTATAAGTATAATCTTAGAAGGCTTTTGGTGAAAACCTAAAGAAGTTGTCTGAAGAAGTGATAACATCCGTAACTGATCATCTTTATTTTATTTCTTATTTCACTTCATTAAAATCATAATAAATCATGATCATATAATAAAACATTATCTCCCATTTTTTAATATGTTATTATGCTAATTTAATAACCTAAATCCATATCCACTTCTGTCCAATGTGAAATGAAACTGTTGATTATGTGTACGACAGTTTACCGCCTCGCGAACCGATATAATTAATTTTACATCACCGCTTCTTAAAGTTGGATATAATGATATATATATTTTCTATATACGAAATTTATGTTATAATTATACTTACTTATTTATAATATCACATATACCTTCTTACCTTCCATTCCGTAGAGAATATGATAATGTCGCTCAAGTGTACGACATACTACCACTTCACAAAACAATGTGATTCATTTTTCACTTAAAATTTACATGGAAGGTAATAAGGATTAATTTGATGATTATATATAATTTTAGTGAAATATTAATCATTATTTAAAATAAATATTTTATATTATTTCTTATTATATCATCTATTTAATAAATGATAGCATCGTTTGTGTGTACGAAGCACTACCACCTTGTAAAGAGATGCAATTCATTTTTTATTACCATGTCACACGGATGGTATATGTAATTATATTGAAATAAATAATATTATATTAATTATATAATTATAATTATGTAAATTTAAAATAATAATTACCTTATTTCCATAATGATAATCGAAATGTGAAAACGTTACTCATTCATATATATGATTTATCATCTTCATGATGGTAACATAGTTTATTTTTCATAACCGTCCGTACTGATTGGTTTTAAAAGTATTATTGATGTATAAAAATGATATTTATGTCTTTATTATTATTTTATATATTATTAATTAATAATATATTTTACCTTTTTCAACATACTAGAGTGATTTTAGGAATATGAGTCAAGCATCATCCAAACATCCGATTTGAACCTAAACGAGTAAGTAATTGAATAAAAATGATAATATATAAAATAAAAGAAATAATAAAATTTAAAAGTTATTAATAATTTAAATAATTAACATATGTTTATTATTCATGAATATAGAGAACACAAGTAATTAAACAGGCTTGCGGTAAGGAAAATTTCTAACTCACCCTTTTCATTGGGTTATGGCCACTCTCTCTCGATCACTTGTTTTATCTCTCTTTAATGTTATGAAATGATTCTAAATTATGTATATATGTATCTCACTTGTAAAACTAGATTATTTCACCTTCATTTTTGGGGGTGATACACACCTTATGTTTATTTTTCAAATTTTATCATTTTAAAATTTACTTTCATTGTGATATGAGAAAAGGTTATGCAACCCATTTTCATTCCACGGTAAATTCTAATTTTATTAATTATGATTGAATTATTCTATGTGGAAAACATAGATCATGAAAATGTTATGATCTGTATGCCCAAATAGTTCTCCAATTAATTGGGTAACATTATAGTATCATGAGATATCATATATGTGATTAGTGAGTAAACCTAATCTATTATGGGTTATTGTTCACCATGTGATATTATCTAAGAATTTAGCCTTGAATCACATTTATGTCATGTTTTATGTTGCATCCAAATTTTCTATGTTACCATGTTCTTAATATACCCTGTTCTTTATGTTATTATTCTATTTTATTACTCATGATCCCTCTATTTTATTATATCATTTTATAACATTGACTCATATGTTAGGTTTCTTTATCATGTTTATTCCCTTACTAGGATTCTTTAATCTCCCCTTTATTTACATATTCCCCAAGTTATCCTATGCAATTTTAGGAGATCAAATAGATTTAAGAGATCATTATATATAATAAATTTAGTACGTAATGTTTTAGTTTAATTTTATGTAATATGTAACATTTCTTCTAAAGACTATAGGAATTTATGATCCTTGTGTTGTATTATTAGATACTTATGTTTAGAAATCATGTAATTATATGTGTAAATGGAACGAGTCACTATAATAACCTAGCCATTAAAGGTGGTGGTATTAATATGAATAACCAAATTAGTAAAAAAATTACAGAATTTTTACATAATGAAAATATATTGATTAATATATAACAAATAAGTACTAAATTTTTTAGTGAAGTAATTTTATGTATTAAAACTATGTTTTCACTAAAAACAGGTTTTATGGCATTTTGGGTGTGAATATTATAATTGATTTATACCAATTTTAAAAATATATATTTTAGAAAATGTATATAATTTTTTCATCTATCATATAAAACTTAACATTGGATGTCATTTCCTTTTTTTTGAAAATATTAATTTTTTAGTTAATAATAGAAAATACTAATTTTTATTGAAAACTATATTTTCATTTAAAGAATTTACAATGATAAATTATATTTTAAAATTCATTAAAAGTAAAATTAATTTATTTATATTATTAATTATCCTTTTATGATCATTTGAATCAATTTTATGCTTGATTTTTGTATAAAAACATTTTACACTTAAGAAGACATTGTTTTGGGAAAACTACTTTTCATTGAATTTTGAGGGTTTAATTTTAATTTAAATTTTGATACTTCTATGAATTTAATTTGATAAATTTTATTAATATTTTTTAATTATCACAACTAATATAATTTAACAGGGTAAACATAATTTTTTTTCACTATGAATAGTGACCATGGTCAATATTTGTCATCATGGTAAACGAGGTGAAATTAGGCTAAAACCATATGGTAAATGTAAAAATATATTTAAAACTTACCTTTACACAATTACATGTGCCTTTTTTGATAAAATTTATTATTTAGGATTTAAAAAATGTATATTAAAAATTATTTTTAAATTTAGAACCTAATATTAACTGTAGTGAAGATATGTTATATTTCATTAAAATTGAAAACGATATTTGGGTATTTGCATTTAATGGTATGGTTAGAAGATTAAATTCGGTTCTGGATTAATCCCAAAGTATAAAAAGATTTATTTTTATACTATTCAATCAAAAAAAATCATGGAAAGCAATTTATTTATCACACCCATGGTGTTCTTAGAGGTTATTCTTCTTTTATTTTTGGTTTTACATGTGTTTCCTGGGAGTTTTCCATGAAAATTGACAGTCTTCGGGTGGATATAAATGGTTATTTAATGGTTAAGGGAAACCAAGAACCATCCTAATGAATTTTTTTTACTTAGATAATGACCTTTTATAGGCTTCACAATAAGGATCATGGCCATCCGCCCCTCCCGGAAAATCATACTGCCTATGAGATTATTAAAAAATTAAAATTCAAACTTTTACCCTCCCTAATTCAACCATATATACCCTTATTTTAACCCCATTTTACCCTTTATATAACTTTTTTAATCCCTAATCCTCTCATAATCCATATTTTGTTGAGTATTTTTTGTGATTTTGTACTTGAATATTCAAGAAATTCTCATGTTTTCCTCCTTTCTCCTCCTTCCTATTCTTGGTATCACCTCACTTTATTCTTAGGTTATATCTTCTAAAATGGTTATATTAACCTAAAATGGGTTCAATATCATTGAATTTTTACGAATATAGATATTTTTGGTGTATTACTACTTCCATAAGATATCCTCTACGTGTGGTTTGTGGTTTCCAATCAGGTTTCAGTGATTTCAAGTAAAAGAAAGGTGGTTCCATTCTATGCCATTATTTGATTATTAAAATATGATAGTATTAATTTCCAAATTCATTCATGTTTTTTTGTGTGATAATGGTTGATTTTAAAATTTATTGTGTGTGTGTGTGTGTGTGTGTGTGTGTGTGTGTGTGTGTGTGTGTGTATAAGGTTTTAAAATAGTTAAACCCTCATAATTGGTGTGCTTTGTTTGTGTTGGTTAGTCTTGGGAAAGATATGGGTTTTCATGGTTTACTAAATGGAAAATCACATGGGAATTTTATTTAATTAGTAAGGAATACTAGTATAAATACTCTAGGAATGAATAACCATAACAAATAGGAATATTATACAACACTAACAAAACATTAGTGATGGGGGTTGGTTCGCTCAAGCAGGAGATGGATATCCAAATCCATTTTTTATCTCTAAGTGTACAAGGATCCTAATTCCCCACTAATACTAACTACATTGGGATTGAAAAAGGTGATTATTCTATGGTTATTATAATTTTATTTTATTTATACACCATTAATTTTCCACAATTTGAGGATCATGTTTTATAAAATAAATAGTTTTCCTCTCATTTCTAAAAAAATAGTGTTTAAAATTTAAATGGTATCCTTATTTAAAAACAAAAATGTTTATTTATACTATAATATCTATTCATTGATCCTTTGTGTGGTATCTTTTTGGGAAAGTGAGATCACACTATATATACAACCTTGAGTGTATGTAGACCTTGTTCTATCTGATTCAGGAAAATGAAGGACCTTCCTTGGTGGTGACAGTGGTTAATATTTCTAGTGGTTTATTCTTGTAAATAATTGATGGTGGTGGTAAGGTGGGTGTTAAACCACATTTCATAATGAGGTTTTGTGCATCTAGTTAGTCCCCTCTATTTGTTTTGGTTATTTTCTCTCCAGTTGTAAATATTAAATGTTTTACTCATGCTGGTAGTGATTTCCTTTTTCTTTCACATGTTTGAATAATGTTTATGCTTTTATAATAATTTTGGTATTGATGATCGTCATATTTTAAATGATAGAAACCATTTCCAAAGGAATTAATCGATTTTAAAGACTTATTTTCTTGCTCATGGGGATCATGAATTCTCACTGGTCCATGCCATGGGGTAGGTCGAGTTTCAGGTTGGATTGATGGATAGACCGGTTCATGAAAAAATGGTATTATAGTAGGTTTTATTCTTAATTTGGGTCATGTTATTTGGTATGTTAGGATATATAGGAGCTAGGAATATCAGGGCTTAAGGATATGTTTTTAAGTGGGGTGTCTAGCCAACACACCTCACACCAAACCTTGGTTCTCCATAGTATGTATGATATTGGTTGACTCCTCCTTCAGATGTATTAGATAAGATGTTGAATGGGTATGAAAACAAAGTAAGGGTGGATTTTTTTAATTGATAATTTTTATTTTTGTGTTCTTAGATAATTATTTTTAATAATTGTTTAAATTATTTTATTTATTGGTTTTATATGGGATGATGTATTGATAGTTTACCTTATTTTTATTGATTTTTGTAATATCATGCCTCCCTAGATACCTCCCATGTAGTTTCTATAAGAGTAAATTATGATTTATCCCTCATGATTTGATTATAGGTTAGTTTAGGAAATGGTTTAATAACCCGATATTATGTGAAATATTGTTTTTTAAATTAATTTAATCTATTCAATACTTTGCATTTTACACAATACTAAATATAAATTTTGTTATACGAAAAACAATATGTTTGGTTTGTGTTATACACAAAAATGTTAAGATTTCACTGCATGAAAAACTTATATTATATTGTGGTATACACAACACTATGCTGGGCTTGTGTTAAAACAATGATGAGTTCTTTTGATAGCTTGCATTACACACAATATCGAGGTTTACCGAAAAATAGTATATTATTAAAACATATTTATTTAAGATAATAATATATAATTTAGCTATTAAATTACAAGTTATAAATAGTATTAAGTATCGTATTAAAATATAAGATTTAAAATACGAATTTATTGGTCACTAATTAATTAGAAATTAAAATATATACCAATTGATTATAAAGGAATTAATTTTATTTTTATTCTCCCAAAGTTGTTTTATCTTAAAAAATTAAATTAATTCTAATTATTAAATGATATTAATGAAATATATATGTTACATTTTCAATCAAATATTCTTTATATTCATCCAATATATTTTATAGACATAAGATAAGAACAAACCCAATTTTGTGCATAAAACCTATATTTTTCAAAAGGGCAATTTTACCACCTTATAATGGTGTGCCTATTTTAAATAAAATATTTGAAAATTTTATAGTTTTCATATGACACAATAAACTTAATATTTTAAATAATAATATAAAAATTTACTTTTGTGAATTTTTTTGATATTTTATGATAAGTTTTATGTTTTTAGGAATAGTAAAAAAACTAAATTTTAACTGAAAACAATTTTTTTTCATTGAATTAATTTATAGAGTTAAATTATATTTTTTATTAGTTTTAAAGTAAAATTTCACCAAATTTATATCATTTAATATAATTTTGGTCATTTTCATTAATTTTACATTGAATTTAGATATAAAAATGTTTCAATCTTTTGCATGTTTTTACTTTAACAACCCGTTTTCTCACCCCATCAATAAGATTAATTTTAAATTAATTACTACAACTTCTATGTTTTTAATTTTGAAAAATGGATTCCATGTTTTTAATAATAGGTTCTAAATTATTTAAATAGGTTTATTTTATTTTTGGGCATTATTAATAGTAACTATAGTAATTTTTTATTAACACGGTAAAAAGTAAAGTTAGTAATTAAGGGTAAAAAATAATATTATAAATAATATAAAATTACCCTAACACTTATCGTAATCTAATTGGATAAGTAGGTTTCTACCAAAATAATCCTTGGTCCAAAAATATATCCTTTTTATGCCACTTGAATGCGTGTAAGACATTAATTATTTTTTATTTAAATAAAAGTTAAAATTGTCATACTCATATTCTCAATAATTATATAATTTTTAATATAAGGTTATACATATGATAAATTCAACTACAAATATTAATTTGAAATATAAAATGTTTTTATTTACTAAGGTAATTTATTTTAAATTTTTAGGTAATAAATAATTACCTTAATGGATTATATAATGATGATGTCATAATTGATTAATTAATCGAAATATCAAATAAATGATACTAAATATAATAAAATAAATATATTTTATATAATTAATGTCATCAAATAATTTTATGTATTTTTTTAAATGTTAGGGAAGATTTAATATGGTTGGTTTGAAGATATCTTGTTTTTATGATATTCTTAAAAACAAAAATAATCAATAGTATTAAAATTTACACTAATAATACTTTATTAAAGTAATGATTTATTAAATTATTTAAAAATTATAAAAATTATAAATCAGGAAAATGGGATTATATATGGTATAAAATATCATTAATTGACCATTTATGGACAAATTCACACTTTATATTTAAAAAATAAATTATATTAACATTAAAAACATATTTAGTATATTGAAAATTAAAATTGGTTAACTAAGGGTTAATAAAAAACATAAGGTTTAGAATTACATAAAAACCAATCTAAAATTTTTTGGTTGATGATATTACAAAAAATATCACTTTAGCTTTGAATAAATGGCCTTTTGTGGTATTTGTATTGATATTTAATTTATTAATAATTAATATGTTTAGAAATTACAAAAGTTTTCTTACCTCAGTTATTAAAGGGAACCTCTTCCCTTACTTATTCACACCAAATTGAGCCTTCATGATCGACAAAACTATAACATATTCTCTTCTATAATTTCCTTGAAATGTTCTAGAGTTTCTGTTCTTCCCAAAGGACCAAATCTATAATCCTTTAAAATATATCAAAAGGATCCATTCTGAAGAGGAGGATATTTGAACATGTGCGAAAGAAGTCAAGACTTAAGGTAAGAGAATTTCATCTCACTTTTTATTTCCATGAGATACATACCATATTTACCACTCAATTAATTTGTGTGAAGTATATACTAAACAATAACATGTTATGTAATTAATTTATTATATTTAATGATATTTGAAACTTTCATTTATGTTATTATTTCATGGGGATCATGGTTTTAGAGTTACTCAATTAGTAAAGTTTTTTATGTCACTTTTATTTCTTTAGGGCACATGCCTTATAAAATTATTATTTCTTTGATGTGGTGTATATAATTCCTAGGAATTTATTTTATGAGTATTATCTATAAGAGTATTATATTTTCCTATAAATATTATTTTCTTTCTTTCTTGGGGCATACGATTATACTGATTACAAAGTGATGAGTTTTTAGTTGAAAATATCATCAATATTTGTCATTGTTTCATTTTATGTCTCCATTGGGTAATATTTATCTTCCATGTATATGTTTTCTAATTTATTTTAAAAAAATGTTTTTAATATTCTCATATGGATGATTAAATTATTTTTTACCCATGTTGAATTTTTACTACACGGTTTGAAAGTAATATTTTTATCCTTTTCCAAAAGAGGTACTTTTTGATTTTTTCAGAAAATTTTATAAAGGAATATTTTTAACTCATATGACATGAAAGTAAATTTACACCATCATGACTCCCTAATTATATGAACCTTACCTTACATACTTATAAGTTTATTATCAAATAAAATGTTTCTTCTTAAATTTTATTTGCCTTTAATGAAAAAAACGTTTTCAAATCAGAAAGGATATTTTCCTCAATATTTTTTCAAGTGATCTATAAAAATTATTTTCCATATAAGATAACATTATTTTATATTAATTATATTTTAATGGGGATAATATTCAATGGTAACATTCACATTCTTTCTAATAATGGTTTATGTTTATTATGGAATGATATTTATGAAACCAAATTTTTTTCCATGGGTTATGTTATGATTGAATGATGTTTATGAAACTCATGTCATTACATGATGAATGATTTATGTTATTCTGGAAAAAATATATATATTTTAATTATTATATGGGTGTTAAATATATCTCCCTCTAAGGCATTGGGTAATTATTTATATCTTATGAGATATACATGGTTGGAACAGGGAGTAAAATTAGTTTGGTAAAGGACTTTGTCTACTAACATGGTATTGGGAGTGAACCTTGACTACTAAGATGGTCACGATAGTAATGCATGACTACCTAGATGGTATAAGGAGTGAACAAATAATAATAATATTTCCTTGTAAGAAATTTCATGGATACTATAAAAATCAATTTATATGCTTATGTGTTTGGCATAAATTCCATGTCTTATTCCTATATTATGATTTCATGGATTATATTATTTATTTCCTTATTATTCATGTCTTATAAACTACCAATATTTATTCTCGCATTCTTTTTTATGATCATTTATACATAGGTAATGATATTATATTTTCATGATCATGTTCTCATAAACTTATACTCATTATTATGTTCACATATCTCCCTTGTTTACCCTTACTGGGCATCTAAGGTAACCGCTTTTTATGTTTCCTTTACCTATGTTATAAATAATGGTTTTAAGTAGGATTACTAAAGGGAATGATATTTGTTTGAAGCATTTAATGTCTTCCACCATACTAGAAGTTTCTATTCCATGTTTCCAAATGCACTAAACTGATATGGACTTTGGGAATCTATTTGTATAATGTATGAAATGTTCCACACAAAAATGTAATATCTGTGTACATTAATCATTGGTCGTTATAATTAGTATCAAACAAAATGTTTAGTAATCATTTGGAAACTATGATGATAAAATTTTAGTGAGATCCATATGGATATTTCTAATGATATGTTTACGGTTATCTCTAAGGAAAAGTCTAAATGATGAGTTAATTTTTAGGAAAATGTCATGGAATTTTAGTAAAAGATAGAGTGAGTGGTTTAATAGCATTACATCCCCATCTCTATAGTACAAGTGGATGTGGATTTGGAACAGATGTACTGAGGGGTAACAACTCCGGCAAGGTGCGTCGGGTCTGACTCGAGTGTAACATAGTACACATCAATGGGCCTCGCTACACGCATTTTTTGACACTCCCATGAGATATTATTTGGAAATTCACAAACTATTTATGAGCCATCATTAAGGTTTTAACTGGAATTTGGCTATGAATAACCTAAACCTAAGGTGTCATAGAATAAACAAGGTGTTATAATTTAGACATCCACAAAGTGGTTTTTAATTTTTATGTGGTTCCTCACTATAAAAATTGTCTCTTACTCAACGATTTCTGTTTTTATTCAATAGTAGGAACTAGAAGGAACTGGGTTAACATTTAATCTGACATACAATTTTTTGATGAGAAGTCAAATGGGATAGTCATTGGAGTGAAAGATGTTGTGATCATGCCTAGTTAGTTTTCACAAAACATGATTAAAAATGTATACCTTAACCAACTATCATACATAACAAGGAAGAGAAGAAAGGTTTTCATTAAGAGTATATGAAATATAGACCATATAGTGAAAAAATATTCAGTTTCTTACATGTTGAGAATTTTTGAATAAACACCAAAGTGAATGTCTCAAGTGAATATGGAGATGTTTTGACAACAGAAAAAAAAGACACAAATTAGGTAATAGTAAATGAAAAAATGAAGGGTTCAGTTAATGAAATAGATGTTAATATTGGTATCCCTAAGACATCATAGAAGGTTAAATTATTTAAGTGTGGAATGAATGGTCATTATGAAAATTGATGTCCCAAGTGGAAAGCTGAAAAAGAAAATCAGTATGTTGGTATGAGTATAGGTAATATTGACTATGATGATGTGAATAATGATGAAATGTGAAAGGAAATATGTATTAAGTAATAAGATGAGGTAACCTACTTATGGTTTATGAATGAAGTGGAATAATTTAAGTTTTAAGGTATTTTGATTCAAGAATTATGTTATATGAATGGTCAAATATATACGGATTTTTCAGTTTATGTTTTTCACTGAGGATTTATAAGTTTTTGTTGAATGTTTCTGAGGGATTGGAAAAGTGATTTAATGGAAAGGTGATATATTTACTAAGGCAATATAACCCTTAATATATCAATTATGTTAATATAATTTTGTTTGGATAATGATATATTGGATATGAATAAGTAAATGGGGCTGTACTGATTACCTTGGAACTAATTAAAGACTTGTTGACAAGTGATTATGCTATCCTTGATGAATTTTAAATCATTTTTGGATTTAAATAATATATAAAATATACTTTGAAATAAATAAATATGCATTTTTTAATAAAGAATTATGGTTATTCAAGTTATTACCATGTTTCAATGGAATACATGAAAAAGGTATTCACATGTTTGGTATGTGACAACCAAGAACTACCTTTTTATAAATGGGGTATAACTGTTAAGATGATTTAGTTAACTTAGTTATAATGTTTTGGACATTTATATTTTTTAAGGGTTATATAGTTAACCATTTATGGATTAATGTATTTTAAAATTTAGATGAGGTTTTTTGGGATTAAATTATTATATAACCAGATGAGGATTTATGCATATTAGATAACTTATGCTAACCTTTTGTTGTGATCAAAATAGATGGAGTGACCTGTCATTATATTTATGTATCTCATAATCTAATAATGCATTAGGAATAAAAAATTCACCTTCATTTCTTGGAATGAGAGATGAAGTGGAAGTTTATCAAGGAAAAAAAGGGAAAGGTTGTCATGAAATCATGTAAGTATATATTTTCATGAAAATTATTAATATTTAGGGAAATGATCTAGAAATAAAATGTTTTCTAATACCATGATTTTTGTTTGAAATTATATCCTTTTAAATCAACATAGATTTATGAATTTTAGGCCCTTAACTTTTCAATAATCCTTCACTTTTTTGTGATTGATAACATCAATCACTCCATAAAAATATTTAATCTCTTCCTACAAGTCCATATGTTTACATTCCACCTATGCTCCCTTATGTGGGGACCTATTAAAATATTAGTTTTAAAAACCATTATGTTTCCAACTTTCCTTTTTTAAAGGATGTTTTAGTATTCATTTTTATGATATGAGTTTCTATGAAATAAACATTCAAGAATTTAAACCTTGAAAACACAATGAATTTCATGGTTGAAATTAATTTTAAGGGGAGTAGAAATAAACACCCAAAAATCTTGTGAAATATATATTTTTTGAATTAATTTAATTTTTTTCAATATTTCACATTTCACACAATACTGAATATTGATTATGTTATATGAAAAACACTATATTTGGCTTGTGTTATATGCAAAACCAAGTAGATATTGTTCTACAATAAACACTTATATTAGCATGTGATATAAAAAACACTATTCTTGGATTGTGTTATATATAATGATGAGTTCTCTTGATAGATTTCATTATATGCAATACTATGTTTTACTAAAAAATATTGTATTATTAAAATATTATTATTTAATATAATAAGATATAACCTATTTATTAAATAAGCAGTTTAAATAGTATTAACCCACTTATAAAATCATAAGGTTTATAATATCAATTCATTGGTTACAAATTTATTAGAAATAAAAATATATACCAATTGATTATAAAGGAAATAGTTTCATTTTTATTCTATGAAAGTAATTTTATCATAAAAATTATATAAATAATAATTAGTAAATAAGATAATGAAATATATGTGTTATATAATCTATAAAATATTTTTTATATTCATCTAATATAGTTTTATGCGTAATATAAGAAAAAATATTATTTTATACATAAAAACCAATATTTTTCAAAAGTGTAATTTTACCACCTTTAAATAGAGAACCTATTTTAAATCCAATTTTGACTCTTTTATAGTTTTTATATAACAATATAAGATTATTCTTTTAAATTGGAATATAAAAATTTAATTTGTTTTAATTTTTTTTATTTTTCTAATATGTTTTAGGTTTTGATGAATAATAAATAAAATACTGAATTTTAAATGAAAACAACTTTTTTCATCGAAATAATATGTAGTGCTAAATTATATTTTTGATTGGTTTTAAAGTATAATTAAATAATTTTTTAACTTTTAATATAATTTAGGTCGTTTTCATTAATTGTACATTTAATTTAGATATAACAACGTTTCAATATTTTACATGTTTTAACTTCAATAACTCATTTTCTCACCTCATCAACGAGATTAGATTGAAATTAATTACAGCAACGTATGTGTCTTGAATTTTGAAAAATGGATTAATTTTTTTAATAAAAGTTTAAAAATTATTTAAATAGGTTTATTTTATTTTTGGTAATAATGAATAGTAACTTTAGTAATTTTTTGTTAACACGTTAAAATTTAAATCAGTTAATTAAGGATAAAAAAATAATATTATAAATAATAGAATATTACCCTAACAGTTGTCCTACTTTCACTAGATAACTAAGATTCAACCAAAATCATCAATGGGATGAAATTATAACTTTTTTTAGCCACTTAAATGAGAGTAATACATTTGTTATATTTTATTTAAGAAAAAGTTAAAGTTGTTATAATCATATTTTCAATAAATATTTCATTTATAATATAGATTTAAATAGAAGATAAATTCAACTATAAATATTCATTTTAAAGATAAAATGTATTTATTTAACATGCTAATTTTTTTAAAATTTTAGGAAATAAATTATTAATTTAAAGACTTATATAATGATGATACAATAATTGATTAATTAATGGAAATATTTAATAACTAATATTGAAAATATTAAAATAAATATAATATATTATAATAAATATCATCCACAAATTTTATTGATGAATTTTACATATTAGGGATGAGTTAGTATGGTTGGTTCTAATATATCATGTTTTTAGGATATTTTTAAAAAGGAATATAATGAATAGTTTCAAAAATGACACTAATAAAATTTTATAAAAGTAATATCTTATTAAATTATTTAAAAAATATAAAAATATTAAATAAGGACAAGGGGATGATATATGGTCTAAAATATCATAAATTGACCATTTATGGTCCAATTGAAACTTTATATATAAAAATTACATTCTATTACATTAAATTTTTTTTTAGCGTAATTATAATTAAAATCTGTTAGCGAATGGTTAATAAAAAATATAAGGTTTAAAATTACATAAAAACCATTCTAAAATTTATTGGTTGATGAGATTAAAAAATTTTATAAACATAGATTTGAATCCATATCCTTATAGAGGTATTTGGATTTATATTTAATTTATTATAAATTAATATTTTTAGAAATTCCAAAAGTTACCCTACCTCAATTATAAAAGGGCACATCCTCCCTCACTTTTTCACACCACATTATCCCTTCAAGATTGACCAAAATCTTCCATAATTTCTCTACTTTCCTAAACACATTTTAGAGGTGTTTTTCTTCCTAAAATAAAAACTATAGAATCCTTTAGAGGATATGTAAATGATATTTTTGAATGAAGAGTGGGTTTCAAAGTGTGTGAAAGAAGTCAAGACTTAAGGTAAGGGAATTTAATCTCACTATTTATTTATATGAGAAACATTCCATATTCACCACTCGCTTATTTTTTGTGGTGTATATACCAACCTATAACAAGTTATATAATTGGTGTACTTTATTTAATGATATTTAAAAACATAATTGTTGTTATTCTTTAATGGGGTTTACGATTCTTAAGTTTCTCAAGTAGTAAATGGATTTTTCCTCACTTTTCTTTTTGTGAGACACATTCCTTATACACTACTTGTTTCTTCTACGTGTTGTATATAATGACCATGAAGGTATTTTAGGATTCTTATCTAAAAGAGTATGGTATTTTCATATCCATATAATTTTCTTTCTTTCACGGGGCATATTATTTTATAGATTATTAAGTGATGAGTATTTATTTCACAATCTCATCAATATTTGGGATTGTTTCATTTTAAGTCTCTATTGTGGAATTTTTATCTTCCATGTCCATTTTTTCTAAAAACGAATTAAAAAACTTTTTTATTATTTTCTTATAGATGTTTAAATTCATTTTACTAATTTTTTACTTTTTATTACATGTCTTGAAAGGAATATTTTTTCTGTTTTCCAAATGAGGTACTTTGTGACTTTTCTAACAAAAGTATGAAAGGAATATTTTTTTAACATATAAAAAATTAATGTAAATTTCCACCATCATTACTACCTAATTCATTGAAGATAAATTTAAATTCTTACAAGGTTATTTTCAAATAAAATGTTTCTTTTTAAAATTTCATTGAATTTTAAGAAAAGAAAACGTTTTCAAACCAGAAAGAATATTTTCCTGAATAATTTTTTTTAAAGTGATCTCTCAAAAAAAATTATATCTAAGATAACATTATTTTTTGTTACTTATGTTTTAATGGGGATATTACTCAATGATTAAATTCTTATTATTTCTATTAATGGTTTAATTTTATGACGGAATGATATTTATGAAACCATTTCTTTTCAAAAGGTTATGTTACGATTGAATGAAGATTATGAAACCCATTCCATTCCATGGTAAATGATTAATGTTCTTGTGAAAATAATATTTATGATTTCATTATTAGACATGCGGGACCTATATCTCTCTCCAATGTATTGGGTAATGATTTATATCTCATGAGATTTACATGGTTGATACATGGAGTGAACATGGTTTAGTAAAGGAATTTTCTCCCTAATATGGTCTTGGGAGTGAACCTTGACTACTAAGATGGTCATGGGAGTAAACCATGACGACCAAGTTGGTATGGGGAGTGAACCTATACTACTAGTATGGCCTTGTTAGTTATGACTTGACTACTAGAAAAATCATTATATATGCTTTTGTGTATGCCACAAATTCTATGTATTATTCTTATATTATGATTTTATGGATTATATTTATTATTTACTTATGATTCATGTATTATCAAATAAAAATATTCATTCCATGATTCTTAATTTTGATAATTTATATGTAGGGTATGATATTATATTTTCATTATCCTGTTCTTATACCCTTATGATCATGATCGTGTTTAAATGTCTCCCTTGTTTACACTTAATGAGCATATGATCTCACCCCTTTTTCGGTTTCCTTTCCCCAGGTTATAAGGAAATTTTTTAATTAGGAGTATTAAAAGGAATGATGTTTTTGGAAAACATTGAAGATCTTCAAATAGACTAAATGTTTTTATTCCAAGTTTCTAAAGGCACTAAATTAATACGCTCTTTAGAAATCTATTTGTATAATATATGAAATATTCTTCAAAAAAGGATGTAATATGAATGTTTTTTATGACTGGGTTATTATATGTGGGTTGGAATATCTGATCTTTGTATCAGGGAGTGGTATCTAGACTTTATTAGGCTAAGGAAACCGAACCAAATCTATAAAAATATCGGGCATAAGATTTCCTCAAGAATAAACCTCCTTCCTTCTAAGGATGTATGGATCCCTAAGAAGTGAAAATTTGGATTGAAAATATTGAGAGGATATTTGGGCTCTTTAGGAATCAAAAAATAGTCAATGTAAAATTTACCTAATTTATTTGGAAGGTTATAGTCACCATTGGTGGGAATCAGTGGTCCTTGTAGGACGACTTGTCCAAATGAACTCCTATGATTTAAAATCTATCTTCAACAATAAATAATATCTAATGAATTTTTATCTTTATAAAACCTTTGATTTTATGGATCTCTATCAGGTATAATTTTCCATGATAGAGTATTCCAATTATTTTGCACAACTAGTCTGTTTCATCCTGGAGGTAATTTCTAATGAATAGTTAAAGGCATAGTGGTTTGAAATGCAATTGTGACCAGATATTCAATCATAGATCTTATTGTTAAACTTTAAGATTTATACAAAGGTGGTTGATCGATCTATGATAGTGGATATTTAATGGGAATTTAAATATGGTATTTTTGTATTAGTTTCCATGTAGGTAATTTTACATCTAAAAATAAGATGATATATGATGAGAAAGTGAAAAAGAGTGGTGGAAGCTTTGAATACTCATTCTGAACGTCTTTTTCAATAGGTTTGAGTGGTGGATTATCCATGATCCATTAGTATGGGAGGTCTTGAAGCATGTGGTCTGCATGTTCAGTTCCACCTAAAATATTACATAGTGTGGATTCATAGGTCTCTTTAGAATATTCTATAATAGTGTTCCTCTTTATTAGGGAGGTATAGGATCGATATTGCACATGGAATCAACAAACTAGTCTATTGTATCTATAGTTATGAGTTTATGATATGGTTGGCATGATGGAATGGATGGATCCTCCTATAGATAGAGTCATCTCAAGGGATATCCAAAAGTCAGCAACTAACCTCATGCATTTGTGGAGATGAGGCACCATCATGCTATGGAATAATCACCTGTGGAATCAGATGTGAGTACTATGATAGTATAGGGTAAAATTCTTATTACATCACCTATAGTAGTTTATTTAATTGATATGGGTGATACTAATTCATTCATATCTTCTTTTCTTGTGAATATATTGAAACTAAAAACTAAACACATTCCATATTCCATGGAATTAGTTTAGCCTCTTGAAAAGACGAAGGAACAAGGTTTTAGCTATTTATCTTGTTCAATTACTCTATCAGAAGTTGATATGGAATGAGATTTCCATTTCCAAGAAATTTACTCATTAAATATTATCCAAGTGATGGATAAGATGACATGTTTTAAGTCTGATATCAATTTTTATTGATAGAGGGTGACTTTCATGGAATCTAATGGGAGTACTTGGGTTTTACAATGTGAATGTGATCTATAGTTATGATGATATGGATCTCTACTTATAGATTTAGTAATCCTATTTTTATAGAAATTTTCTATTATAATGAAAAATGATGAGAAAGTTTCTAAGAATGGGTTACTACTTGTGGTGGATGAGTTCCCTGAGGTTTTTATAGAGGAATTTTTTGGGTTACCTTGGGAATAAGATGTGTAGTTCACTATTGATTTGTAACTAAGAAAACAACCAATATATCATCCTTAATATCATATGAATCCCACCATGTTGAGGAAATAAGATATAAAAATTGATGATTTATAATTCAAAGGATTTATTCACCTGAAAATCTTACCTTGGGCCACCCGTTAATATTTTTAAGAAGGAAAATATGTCTATCTAGTTCTAAATGAATTATTGGATGATAAAGGTCTAAATTAATAATAAAAAACCATTTTCCCTCATCAATTACCTCTTTAATCCGATCAATGATGAAAGGTGGTTTTCCAAGATCAACCTCTACTTCAGGTATCATCATTTCATAGTAAGAGAAATCAATATTTGTAAGACAACTTTCCGAAGTTGTTAAAACCATTTCAAAAATTTAGTTATTTCATTTGGGATAAAGAATGATCAACTAGTTTTTATAGCCCTTAGGAACCGAGTGCTTCATATATACCTTGACTCATTTATCATGGTATTTTTGGACAACATCCTAGTATACTCTAGAAATGAAGAAGAGAAAAATCATCATTTGATAATTTTGTTGGTCACATTGTAGGATCATCATCTTTATTATAGCCTCTACAAGTGTAGTTTATAGATCTAAGAGGTTAAATTATTAGTCAAAGTTATCTTAAAACATGTTGTTTCGATTGATCTTAATAAAATAGAAGTAGTAATGTAATGGGAACAACTTAGTAGTTTCTTGGTGATACTAATATTCTTATTCCTTATTGGATATTACAAGTTGTTCATTATGGATTTTTCTTATCTTTATTACACAATTATGTCTATCACCTAGAAGGGGGTGATGTTTTTCAGGAGTCCATAATGCCAAAAATCATTTTAAGGTATCAATAATTGGTTTTAGGAATTCCCCAATCTTGACATTACATGAGACTAGAAATGGGTATGTGGTTTATTGTGATGCTTCTTGTATGGGTCTAGGATGTGTGATGATGCAGGGTGACCATGTGGTGGGGTATAACTTATGTTAACTTTGACCACATGAAACAAATTACCCCACCCATGACCTCAAAAAAGAGATAATGATGTATGTTTTGAAATGATGCCATCATTGTATTTTTGAGGAAAAATGAATAGTATAATCAGACTAAAGAACATTAGAATACATATTATTCTACAAGAATCTTAATCTAAGACATATTTGAGGGATTTAGTACCTAAATGGTTTTACATTTGATATTATCTATACCCCAAATAAAGTAAATTTGGTGGCTAATTCCTTGAGTTGGGAGTTACTGATTCAGGATTTAAAATATTCTAGTGATGAGTGGAATCATTTGGAACATCTTGAACAAATGCATCTAGAGGAAAAGAAGCATGTTGGTGGTGTGTTCTTGGATTGTGTTAAGTTCATTACCTCTATTCTCTAATTTTTTTAGGAAAAATATCCCAAGGATTAGCAATTCCTGTGCTCTATGCATCTTCGCAATAGTGGGAAGTTTCCTGATTAGTGGTCAATAGCCTATGAGTTAATTATATAATTAAAATGTTGGTCCAAGGTTCCATTGTTTCTATGGAAAGTAGTGTTGTAGGATAACCACCAGTATTAGTGGTCAATTATCTTGGAACAAGAAAGATTTTTTATGATGTTCATTTCTATTTCATGTGGCCACGTATGATACCTGATATAGCCAAATTCATATCTATATGTTATACATTTTAGTAGATTAAAGCTGAGCACCATATAACCTCAGGTATGCTTCAACCACTCCCAATTCTTACCATGATGTAACATGAGTTTTCCATGGATTTTATTATTGGGTTATTTCATACACCCTAAATAAAGAACACCATTTGGGTGGTTATTGATCATCTGACCAAATCCAGCCATTTCATTTTGATCAAGGAATCGACTAAGGTGTAATAATTGGGTAGGTTGAATGTACAAGACATTTTTGAGGCTATAAGGTGTTACATCATATATTTTATCAAATAGGGACCCTCATTTTACTTCTTGATTCTAGTAATGCATTCAAAAAGAAATTTTATCACAGGTCAAGATCATTATGGCATACCGTCTTCAAATGGATGGTTAAACAAAATGGGAAACTCCAATTCTAAAATATTATATTGGTTCCTACATTTTGGATTCTTGAGGTATTGGGAAAACCATATTGGATTTCAAGAATTTTCCTATAATAATAATTACCAATCCTCAATTATAATATCTCTCTTTATAGGGATTTATAATTGGATATGTCACTCACCATTGTGTTGGATATAAGTGGGAACAACTTCACTACAAGGGTCAAACCTTGTGGATGAGACATCTAGAAAAGTTAAGATGACCAGAAAATAGTTTCTAATAGCACATAGATATCATAAGTCTTATACCGATCAATGACATCGATATTTGGAGTTCTCAGTGGGTGACTATGTGTTTATAAAGGTAAAACCTCACCTGGGTCACTATCTTCTTGGTAAGTAGGGTAATTTTACACTGAGGTATCTTAAAAATTTAGATATTACCAAAAGAACTAGTAATGTGGCATACCACTTTCCTTTTCCATTCCAATTGACATTTATTCAAAAAGTTTTTCATGTCTCACAATTGAAGAAGTTAACCCAGACCCATATCATTTGCTGAATTTGGAAGAGATAGAGCTGGAACCATATCTATACATTATTGAGAAACCAATGATGATTATAGACTCCTAGGTAATGTTTCTTTGGAAAAATTATATTACATTACTTTAGGTCCTTTGGAAGTATGAAAATTATTATTATGAGATGTGGTAATGAAAGTCTTGGGTAGAAGAACAATATCCTTATTTATTATCTACTCAGACTACAATTTAACTTTTTGTGGGTGGAATGTTTTCAAAGTGGGTAGAATTTTCAAACCTATGGTATTATTTGAGGTACATTTTCTCTTCTTTTTTGTCTTACATGTTTTCCATAGATTTACCAGTAGTTTTCAAAGAAAAACTATTATTTTTTGGTGGACATACAGAGGTGGACGATTGGAACACGGTTATAAGAAACCGTAAACCATCATAGTGAAAACCATGTGATCAAGAAAGTGTCACTATTAATGACACATTGATAGGATTACAACCATTCACCCCTACCCTTAAACCCTGTGAATTACCACTCATTTGGAATAGAGGTTATGCATAGTTGGCACAGAGTCCAATAAAGCGTGTGGCCAGCCATATTCCTAAAAAATTGAAATTATAAATTTTCTTTTCCATGATTTTAACCCTCTAACCCCTCATTTTCACCACATTAGACCCTATCCAGCCCTAGGTTCATCCATCATCCTACACCTCCACCCCCTATTGAATTTATTTTTCAGTGGTTTTGAGCTCTAATATTCATGGAATCCTCAAGTTAGTCCTTCATCATTTCTCCATTTCCTTATTCTTGGTATCACCTATCTTTATTCTTGGGTTATATCTTCTTTAATGGTTATGTTGATCTAAAATGGGTTCAATATCATTTATTTGGGTTGAATCTTGATGTTTTTGGTGTGTAATTGCTTCCATATGGTCTTCTCTCAGTGGAAATTGTGATTTCTAACCATGTTTGGGTTATTTCAAGTGAAATGTATGTGGTTCCATACTTAGTCATTGTGTCATGATTTAAATATGCTAGTATTATTTTCAAATATGCATTTGAAATTTTTTGGTTTGTGTGTGTATGAAAATGGGTTATTTTCAGAATGAGTTTGTGTGTGTGTATGATTTTAAAATAGTGAAACCCCCTAAAAAATGGTGTATTTTGGTTTGTGATGGTTTGGTTTGTGAAATATAGTGGTTTTCATGGTTTAATAAATGGAAGAGAACATGGAAAACCTAGGAAATTAGGTGTAAATACTAAGACAAGTAGACTAGGAATGATCCGACCTAGCTAGTAGGGTTATGATACAACACTAAAAAACATTAATGATGGGGATAAGTTGAGTTAAGAATGAGGCAAAACTTTACATCCTGTTTTGATCAATGAGAGTATGAGTATACTAGGTATCTACTAACCCCAGATACATAGGGATTTCTCATGGTGATTATGGTAGGGTTCTTCTTGTTTTTATTTATTTATTAACCTTTAATTTTCTACAATTCTATGAATATATTTTATAAAATAAAATGCAATCTACTATTTTCTAAAAAAATAATGTTTACAATTTTAATTCTTTCATTCTTAAAAAAAAAGAATATTTATTTATATTATAATTTCTACGCATGGAACCTTTGGATGGTGTCCTATTGGGAATGTGATATCACACCCTACACACACCCTCGGGTGTACGTATACCTTGTTCTATCCAATTCAAGTAAAGTCAAGACCTTACATGGATATTTAAATGGTTAATCAAACTCTTGGTTTCTACTTGGCACGTGTTGATGGTGGTGTCATGGTGGGAGTCGACCCACATGTCCTGAGGAGGTTTTGTTCATCTATTCCATCCCCTTCATTTCTTTGGTTATTTTATCTCTAATTGTATATGTTAAATATTTAACTCATTCTTTCAATGATTTATTTTTTGTTTCACATGTTTTGAAATGTAATTATGATATTATGGAATTTTTTTTCTTGGTTATAGTCATATTTTACATGGGAGAAATCATTACTAATGGAGTTATATGATTCCCATGAACTATTTTCAAGACCATGGGGATTGGGAATGCAATATAAGGCATGAAATGAGATGGATTGGGTGTTGGGTTTGATGGAATCCCACACCAGTTTGTGACATTATTAATTTATTTCAAGGTAATTTTTTTTATTCTTAAATCACATAATTTCCTAATAAAAATTTTCACCCATTTTTTGTTCTTATATTAAAATTATTTTCTATAAAAAATATAAAATAAGTCTAATAAAGTGGATTAAAATTTTTTAATCATCATTTATAATTTTTGAAATACCCCTTTTCTTTTTTGTCATATAATTATGTTATCGTGGTAAAAAGTTTAGTTTTCATGGTTAAGGTTAAAATGAGTTTAAATTGGTTTAACTGAAAGATAAGGATTTGAACATATCAAAATCATCTAGATTTGTTTTATTTTATTTATAACTTATCACATATTATATTCAATTTTTGGGTACTTTTTAACCACATAAAATGGTTATGATATATATATATATATATTATTGAATATTTTAAGTAACCCCAAGTGTGGCCTTCCCCTCCCTTATAAAAGGATACCACCTCTTTTATCTTATCCACAATTCATGATACTTATATATTTGAAAATCACTACTATAATACCTTCATATCTTCCTTCCAACATCTTTTATATTTGTTCCTTTAAAAAATATCATCCTTTCAAGGCTTAAGTTATAATCTAATAGTGGTTTCTTAATAAAAAGTTATAACTCAAAACTGAGTACTTTGAAATTCATTTATCCTTCTCTATATTCGAAATATTATGTATAAATTTTAAATTAATGGATTAATTATCTTAAATGTACTTAATTGTTATTATGATGTTGGAACAACCATTATTCACAACCTTTCTAAACCATGGAAAATGAAAACATCGCTCGTGTGCACGTACGAATTATCGCCTCCATAAAACAGTTTAATTTGTTTTTAAAAACCATTTTACTTGGTTGGTTATAAATATGGAACAATATGATATTTATTATATTATTATATTTCTATAATTATATAATATTATTACTCTTCATTTCCTTTTTTTTCAGAAAATGAAAATAGCATTTATGTGTGTGTATAACCCACTGTTTCCATGAATGATGTAAATCATTTTTCTATATCTAACTATTATAGATAATTATAAATCTGTAAATAATAAATATATATAATATTTAAATCATTATTTTATTATTTTATTTTATGTAACCATGATCAATTTTCAAGGACTGAAACTTTAAAATAAAAACTTAAATGAAAAATAAGATAGCTAACACTCAAAAATAATGATTTTAATAATTAATTATTAATAAACTGGTATTGAAATGTTATAAGTTGTTAAAATATGAAATTATAGACATTTATATGGATGTTTAATATATTTTTATTTAATCTATATTTATTATATAGGTGGTTCAAACATGTACAAAACAAGTCATACCTGAGGTAATGAGATTTCTTAACAAACTTTTATTTATGTGAGACATATGGGATATTAAAAAAAAAATATTTTATGTGGTGTATATAAAAACCATGAAGTCATTTTATGATTATTATAATTAATATTATGGTTATTTAACAATCCTTATAATTTTTTTCCTTTATGAGGTTTTGATTCAAGTTTTACCAAAGTTGTAAGTTTTTAACGTCTCAAATTGTGTTATTTAGGAAATATGTTATGTTCAGACCCTAATATTTTATTATGTGTATATATTTCCCCTTTGAAATGTTAAATAATGATTTTCATTATTTTCATGAAATTTAATTTTTCATTTGAGATTATTCTTTATTGGAGATTATGATTTCAAAGTTACCAATGCGGTAAGGTATTTATGTTTCAATCCCATTTTAATAGGGATTATTTATGTTAGAATTTCCATTAAGGAAATTATTTTATAATTATATAATAAAACCGTTTAGTTTTTATTATCCTATGTTTATTTGTGTAATTTTTATGTTGTAGTACTTTTATCCCTTTTTAGCGCACAAAATGTTTCAAAAAAATGTTTTTATGAAATATCGACCATATTTATCCTCTTTTGGTCAGAAAAACTTTCTCTTCCATATCCAAATTTTCTAAAATGTTTTTCAAGAATGTTTTTTATTATTATTATATTATTTATTAATTTTATTTTTACCCATGTATTAATTGTTTTCAAAATGGTTTAAAATGAATGTTATTTTCATTTTCTAAATAAGGTACTTTTGAATTTTTAATGAAAATGTGGAAGGAATAATTGTTTTGATGGTTATGGAATGAATGGAATTTTACACCATAATGACCACTAATTGTTTTGAATAATAATTTACAAGTTTTTATGGTTCTTCTCAAAGAAAAATTTTCATTAATATTTTATAAATATTTGGATTTTAAATGAGAAAATTTCAAAGTGAGAATGTTATTTTCCCCAAGAAATATTCCAGTGATATTCTAAAGAAAATTTTCATCTTTGATGAAATAATTTAATAATAATTATATTTTATTAGGTATATGATCCAATTATACCATAAATATTGTTTCTCTATATGGTATATTATTATTATTATGAAATGCTTACAAAACCTGTTTATTCCTTAGGGTAATGCTATGATTAAATATTTATGAAACCAGTTTCATTTACATGGGTGAAGATATATTGATATGATGAATGTTTTATGATATTATAGAACACATATGAATGGATTGTGACTATTATTTTTATGGAATTGAAATTATATATCCCTTTAATGAATTTGGTAATGTGATACTGTTACCACATTTGGTAATGATAAAAATGAACATGATTGAAAATATCATTGTTACTATCTTGATGTGTATGTATGATTTATCTCTAGATATTATCACAAGATTTTGTGTGCACATGATTGGAAATAGATTCTATCACATTTCAATGAATTACTATGATTTATTTCTTGCATTTATTATAATATTATGTGTTGATATGATTGCAATTCTATATATTCATAAGATTATGATTTAATATGCTTATGATTCCACAATCTTATGCTATGAATCTTGGATGTTGATTAATACTTCAACACCCTTATTGATCATGCTTATCGATCTGATTGGATTTTCTAGTTTATGGTTTATGTTTTATTGGGTATGAGTATTTATATTGATAAGATGAACTAGATTATATTTTCATACCCTTATGATTGTCTTATGCTTTTTTTATAATTGATATCTCCCATGATTATTCATAATAAGAATCTGATCTCACCCTTTATTATTTTTTACTTCCCCAAGTTTTGATGGAAGGTTCTAAGCATGATAAGTATAGAAGGGTACCTCATATAAATAAAGATGTTTGAGATGATGAATATTTTACTTTAATAAGATGTTTATGTGTCTTGTTTCCAAAGAAATAAATGTTTATAGTTATGGAATGTATAATAATGTAATTTAATGGATATTTATGGAATAAAATTTAATATTTATGTATGAAAATTATAGATCTATATAATTGACCTTACTAATGATTTCTGAAATTATTTGTTTTTTCAATGGATTTATTTGGACATCTGGTTAGTACAAGGTTAATTAGATTGATAAAAATCTCTATTTTTGGTAATGTAAATATCATTTTCTACCCAATTTCTAATAACCACCTTGATTTCAGTGATTAACTTCTTGAACAAACATCGTTCTTTATAGAATATGATATAATGATGTTATTCGCCTTTTCTGTTAATGATTTTACGATGGGTTGTTTGGAACTATTCCAATTGATATCTCCACCATTGAGGTAAAATAGAATACCATACTAAGATATCATATTATCATTGTATATTTTGAAGATATCATCAGTGCAACCATTTACTATGATCCCTTCATTACTTCCAAATACCAATTACAAATTATTAGTTCTTTTTAAGTATATAAGGATATTCTTCAAAATAATCCATTGACTCTCATTAGGATTGGATTGAAATATATAAGATATGTTTAAATCATAGGAAACACTAATATGATAAAACAACATGATATATATGATTGATCCTATGGAATAGACCTGTGAAATCCAATCCATGTTTATCATTTTTTAACACTTTTGAATGACATAGAGTCTTTGTAAGAGTCATGCTATGAAATATTAGTAACACTTCATTCTTGGAGTTATACATTGTAACACTCATTATGAATTTACAAATTAAAATTTTTAACTATATCCAAGCATTATGTTATATCCATATCTATATGTCTTTATTCCCATTATGTATGATTTTTCTCCCATATCTTTCACTGAGAATCATCTTTCAAAACATACCATTAATGTATGTAAATATTGAAAATAATTACCAATGATTTGTATGAATTATTCTTAAAACACCATAAATAACATAACACACTCACTAACCCAATTTTTTATAAAAAAAATAAACCATGTTATTATTAAAACATAAATACTTAGTTTTATCATCAAACCCAATATTCTAACTTTGAGAATCTTTCTTTATTCTAATATTGTTGAAACTTTCATGCAATAGTTGTACCAATTGGAACTTAAAAACCTATATTTTTGTATCATTTAAAAATCCTTGACTAAATACCCTTAAAATAAAGTTGTTTTGATATCCATTTGAAATATCTCATAATCATAATAATCTACCATGTAAAGAAATATAAAAAATAACTTTATCATTATTACATTTGAAATGTTATCTTTATAGTAAATGCGATGAATTTATTTATATATCTCTCTACAAATAAGAAATATTTCTAAGTTATTTTTCTTATAGAAAACCAAGCTTTCCATTCCAATGAATCGCCCAATTTTCAAACATGGTTAGTGTAAATTAATTCCCATCAAAATATTACTTCATTTTTATTTTATATATGAAATACATATCTCAGAGGATATTGAATAATGTTACTAGACAATCTAGGTTTTTATATAACATGATTAAATAATGTTTTCCCAATATTTTATGGAAGTAACTCACTTTATATCTCAATAATCATTCCAAAATTTTAGTATTTAACTTCACATAGTTTAATTTTCCTCTAGAAGAATCCACTATTTAGGTGATCCTTCTCAATTAAATCACTATAACAAAACATTTACATGTTTTATTTAAAATATACAAAATAATAAACCATTTTATATTTGAGATAACTAACAAGAAACATTTATCTAATTTAGAGACAAGTTTTAAATAATCTAATTATCATGCATAACTTCCTAACCCTAAACCGACATAAAATAGAAATTGGGATTGATCTTAGTCCATATATCCCAAGGTTTCATTATGTATTCCTTAATTATAATGAATTTTATTATGAAATATATTTATTTCATAGAATATCCCCACACTAATTCATTTTAGATCAATCCACGTCAAACTAGGTATGATTCCTCTACCCAAACACACATTTCTACTATGGTGTTTTAGGAGGGGTGATTTGTACAATAGTTCAAGAATCTTTCTAATGATAAATAAATTCATAGATCAAGAAATCACCTTTCCAATATTATTAAATAATCAAAATTATTTTTCCTAGTTGATTTTATTATTCATTTTTTTAATTCATGGAACTTTTATTGGGGTTTAAAACTATTCATGGTAAGGAACATTTAACTATATAAACTAATGTGATTAAAAAGGTGTATTACATACTTATAACCTTCACATTATTGATCCATAATTGCTCTATATACATCACCATACATTAGATCCAATAGTCTACTAGACTTCCCTCCCTTTAAAATAAATTATGCTTTAGTTATTTTTATGATACAAAAGATTCTAATTTATCATACCATTCGTAATAAAATGATTTTAACAATATATTTCTATATAGTTTTTGAATAAAATTCTCATTTATAATCCCATGAAAACAATTATAGAAATAAGTGGTGTTAGAATTAACCCTAACCTTCTTAACATTAATTTTATAGATCATAATATCTTTTAAAATCCAAGTTGATCAATAGTGAAGAATAATGTTGTGTGTAATATAATGAGGTTGTTTTTATTATAAATTAGATTTAAATGATGAGATATTACTCTTATAAAGGATGGAAGAAGTTCATATATGGTTTAATGATGTTTAAATACATTTAAATGAAGTCAAATTTAACCATGAAAATAATAATTTTATAGTTCATTGTCATTATTAATGGTGATAAAATTAAAACAAAATGTACTAGATCCCATGAAGAATGAAGTATGTTATATTTTACTACACATAATAATGATTTGAAAACTACTACCATGGTGTATACCATTTTTATCATAGTTTGTTTAAATAACTCAACAAACACCATGGAATGACTAATCCAAATTATGGTTTTATTCTTATATTCCATGTTATATTAAAAAAAATATTGTCTCAAAGGGAAAATAGTAATTGTATTAAAGGTGGGATTGAAGCTTGAAGAAATATAGGTAATACTATAAAACCCATTTTATAATGTAAAACATGGTAGGATTTGTGATTTTACAATCTATAGTTGGAATGGGTTGTGAAGAGAGTATGTCTATGTATTCGAGACACTTTTCTTAAACAAGAAAGGTGAACACAATGATGAGTATGGTGATGGTCGTTTTACTAAAGGAGGTTGGTGGATTACTCAGTACAAAAACCGCGATATAGTGAGAATGAAACCATTTATTTTGGTATTCATGTGTGGATTTAAAATTATAAATGTAGTATAATTTTTAGTAATATGGAGATACGTTGATGGTGGGATTTTAGGGTCAAACATTTTACATGAAACCACATCATGATTTTGGAGGCTACCTTGTGGTTTCATGATTTATTTAAAATTTAGTGATTTTGTAATATTTTTAAATATGGAAATTTGTGAGATTATATGGGTCACATCAAGTCCCCATGGGGCCCATTCTGTAACTCCCCAAGCCCATCTCTAATAGTCCAGAGGCTGGTGACTAGCAAGAAGTGGGCATATCACTAACATGGGAGGCATTTCTTATCTATCAATACACACACACATATCTAAGCCCACAAATGATGAAATGTAATAACCACTAAGGAACAAAATGCATGCATACAACTAAACCCAACCAAAAATGTACAATAGGGAATGTAAATGTTGGTCGGAGTATATTACTCAAGAGGGGAGGGGTGAATTGAGTAACTATAAAAATTTCTATAAAAAATATTTCTAAAAGGTTTCCCCAAAATTAAATAAATCCCAGTTAATCAAGGTTATAATATTATAAGTGTTTTACTGTTTAAATAACTTCTTAAAAGATTTATTAACTCTTAGTTATCTTAATATCAGTTATTAAAGTTACTTTTGAAGCTATTATACTAAGGAAAAACAGTTATAACTTCTTTCCAAGACCAACTATCAAAGTGAATTTAGTGATTTTTGAATTATACAATATAGCAGTAAAATAGATAAGACTAAATTAACCAGCACAATGGATATGAAACAAGTAGTTCAGTCTCAAGATGAGACCTAATCCACTCAACTTGGTGATCACCTGCCACCAAGCAATTTATATAAATAAACTTGATCCACACCCATGATCGGGGTTAAGAACAATATTCAATACTGTCTTGGCCATACATGGACCTCTTCCACAGTACTTTGTGGGTACAAACTACCAGGACACACAAGGACCTCTTACACACTTATCAGTGGGTATAAGAAATAGTAAAAGAATGTTTCAGTAAGGATATCTTGTATCCTTCAATTTATTGCGGGATACAGAGTGTGTTACTATACAGATACATACTCTGATCGAAAGTTAATTAAATGATACACAACAGAGAAAAAATATTGAGATTGGTTTATAAGTGCTCTGATTGTTGGTATTTGTAGCTCTAGACTTTTGAGATGAAGCAGATGCAGAATTCGAGTCCTCGTCTAGATAACAGAGTATCGCAAGACAAACAGATTTAGCTTATATTCTTTGTGGTGTTTTAGTGTGTGAAGATGTTCTCAAGATTTTAGTATGCTTCGTGTGTTCTTTAGTATAATCTAGTTTTATTAGCCAATTCTCCAAAATATATATTATTCTCAAATTCACGCCCAACATCTTGTTCTTTGTGTCGTGTTACCACTATTTTTCCCCGTTATGTGTTCTTTGGTCACACTACTCTTTTATCTTCGAGTGCATGTGTTAGGGACAACTGGTTGCATGTATTCTGCACCTCGTACCTCATAATGTCCAATGATATGTCTACAAGGAATCATTAATTATTTTAGTGCATTAAAGTCTTCAAATTTGACTGTTAGATATTAAATTTAAAATGATAGAATATATTAGGAAACAGTGTCATAATATGTTATGGAAATAGTGTCTAGGGCAGAGGTAATGGTAGGCAATCCAGGTCTTAGAGGTGCAGCCATAGGAGCAACAATGGTTGTACTCTAGACATGAAGATAGGGCCTTATAAGTTTGATAAAATCTGTAATGATCTCCCCACCATACTGCATGGACTTCTCAAAATCATCCATTCTCTCCATAAACTTTTCCAACAATCGAGTGAACTCAGTGAGCTTTTGGACTTGGGTCTTGAAATCTTGAGTCACAGGAGGAATCCACAGATTTTCCACAAGACACTTGAAATGATTTGTCATATCAGTCTTTGAAAATATTCAGTTGAAGTAGAAATCCACTTTCTTAGAAATCTCTTACTAAGCATCATTAGAAATTTTTTAGTGCATTTGGACTAGATCAAGAACTCGGTCACTATTCTTGATAACTAGAGAGAAGCTGCATTGAAACCAGTAAGCACTATCTAAAGATATTTTTTGAACACTGTTCTGAATAGGTCATAGTATAAAGAAGGTTTATAGGATTTACCAAAGGCTTTATAATCATTGACATCGGTGGAGAGAGATTTTAGTTGATTTGGAACTTTCTGAAGACACCCCGTATACTTAGTAGTGATTTTGTTAAGATTTAGAACAAGCTCTCTCCTCTCTTTTATGATCTATTTGTTTCTTTAAGAAAACTTTTCATATAAGGAAGCTAAATAAGGTTGAATCTGATACAAAAAATCCTGTGGGGTTTGAGTAACAACAGGTTCTATAGGAGGAGAAACAAGATTTGGTCTGTAATGCATCTCTTTTTTCATTTCTCCAATCATACCTCTCAGAGTCTTCACATCATCACTAAGAAGCATATTTTAAAGTCTAACTTCCTGAATCTCATGAATCATTTTACGTTGAATATTCCAAATAATTTTCTCCAACAATAAAGCGGCATCTTTCTCACTTAGATGTGTCACAAGAGCCGGCTTGGAATTCAGAACTTTTTCAACACTAGACAAAAGGGTTGCACCAAATTACATTAGATCATCTTTACTCACCAAGGATGATTGTTCTGATGAAGGTTCAACCATAGGTATTGATATGGTTTCAAGTTCCATTGTAGGGTCTATATTAGAGAATGATTTCAACTAGAACAAAGAGGAAAGGTCAATGCCTTTTGTTAAGACTTTCTAAGAGTCATCCACATCATAGAAACTGGGGAACTTATATTGAGTGTCTATAGAACGTAGAACTATCGAGTTTGGTTATTTAGTGGATTCCAGATTTGGGTTTTCTCCCCCTAAACAGTTGCATCCTCCTCAGGATTGAGAGGATTAGGGTCTTGATATAATTCCACAAAAATACCTCTTGATTCCTCACCCAATTACTGCCTAACTAGCTAAAAATCTAGCTCCGTCATTTTTCAGCCAAAGGGATGATTTTAGGAGAAGATTGTTCCACATGGAGTTCCTCAAGATTAGCTTCTTGTATACTAGGTAGCTCTTCCACTACAGGTTGTTACATGGAATTCTTGTCAGTTTCTTGGGCATAATATTCTATTTCAACCTCGGTTTGATCTTCCATATTAATAGCATCTTTAGGAGTAGGGCCTTATTCTTAAAGAACATCATGAGGAACAAGAGTATTGTCTTCCTCAACAGAAATAGTTTCTCTAGGAGGTACAAAAACCTCTTCATCTTCTTCAGAAGAGTAATCAACAATCTCATATGGTTCCAAACCAGGATCTGAAATATTTCTTGGTCTTGAAGGATGTTCCAATGGATTTAATTTCTCATAAACTATATCATTTTCTTCCACCCATTAATTTTTCCAAGTATTCCAATTTATCTTCATTATCTTTATAGTGGATTTTTAGAGGCAGAACTCACAATCCTTAATTACTTCCTCATTAGGTCCAACCATTCTTTTGGCATGAAGCATGGCTGAGATAAGCCGATAGTAAAATAGGGAAGTTGACTTGGATGTGGCTTTGATCAGCTCACACAAATGGTGTATGATATACTTTCAAATGTTGATCTTAAGCCCATTTTTCATAAGGTGGATCGAAAACACTTCCTCATATTTCAAAATAGAAAAAATTACTTTTTCTGGGGCTAACTAGATTATGTATAAATTTGAATAGAAGCCTTGATTCTCCATCTATTTCAGCAGAAATTGCTCTCCTCTTGGTTCCATTTTCAGTTAAATATTTCAACGCATCCTCCAGATCAAATAATTTAGTTGAAGGTGGGGGTCCTCTCTGATAATCCTCACATATGACTTCATGAAGTATCCTAGGGTATGAAACCCATAACGTAGAAAAGAATGAGCATATCTTCCCATTTATCCAGCTTCTCTGAACATAACCATCTTCAGAATCAAAGGAGAACTGAATATATTGATAAAATTGAGCTACCAACTTAGGATAGATAGGTCTGTCTTCCTTTTAAAAACATTATAACCAGCCTTGTGGTTCTAAAACTTTCAAAACCAAAGACTTAATAGACAGAATACAATTGGGTCAAACCTCTTTTTTTGGTATTATAACTCTGTTTGCTAGATTTGGATTTATAGGTCCTCCGGGTGCTAATTTAGGTGCAATCTCCTTCTTCATTGAGCTGCGCTTCTCAGGAGTCTAAGATGAAAGGAGCTTCATCCTAGTCATCCACTGAAGGTTCAAGAGAAAGAGCGAGAAGGGTTGTAGGTTTGAAGATAGGTTACGAATGAGTGAATAATAGAAATCTCGCGTGAAGAACAAATGATACTTCCTTTATATTATCATTTAGGAATACCAAACGTCAAAAAATTCAAAGTGAGGGAAAACAAAAAGGTGAAAAGGATAATTACCACGATACAATTTTTAATTTAAAAAATCAGAAAGAATATTTATGGTGAGACAGTAACTGAGCATTACAGTGAGATACTAAATAATTGTTATAGTGAGATAGTAATACAGTGAGACAATAACTAAGCGTTATGGTGAGACAATGACTGTCAGATAGTAATCACGAAGCACTAACTGTGAGACCGTAAACATGAAACAGTAAAATATAAAATAGTAATACATGAAACAGTATGATGTTTATTTGAGGTTTATCATGCCTAGTTTATGTATGATGTAGTCTGTTCTCTCATAATTTAGTGGTTTAGAGAATATATCAGCAAGCTGATACTCAGTACCAATGAATTCCAAAGTGATATTACCCTTTTGATAATGATCTCTCAAAAAGTGATGTCTTACTTCAATATGATTTATTCTAGAATTTGAAACATGATTCTTAGAGTTGTTAATAGCACTTTTGTTGTGACGGTTTATAGGTACATGCCTAAATTGTTATCCATAATCTAGTAATGTGTGTTTCATCCACAGAATTTGTGCACAACAACAGCCAGCAGCTATGTATTCAACTTCTATAGTAGATAATGCAACATAATTTTGTTTCTTACTACACCATGATACTGGTGACTTTCCTAAAAAGTGACATGTTCCAAACGTGATTTTTCTATCTAACTTATAGCCACTGAAGTCAGTATCATAATAAATAACTAAGTCAAATGACTGTCCTCTAGGATAGAAAAGTCCTCGATTAGGTGTATGATTAAGGTATTTGAAAATTATCTTTACAATATTTAAATGGGATTCCTTAGGATTTTCTTGAAAATGAGCACACATACACACAATAAACTTAATGTCAGGGTGACTAGCAGTTGAGTAGAGTAAACTTCCAATCATTCCCCTATTAGTGGTTTGATCAAAAGATTTTCCATCTTCATCAAGATCCAACTTACAGGTGGTAATCATGGGAGTGTCACTACTTTTAGTGCTATCCAATACAAAACATTTTAGATGATCTATAGTATATTTACTTTGAGTTAAAATAATTCCATCATTATTTTGAATGATTTGAAATCTGAGAAAGAATCTCAGTTCACCCATTAACCTCAATTCAAATTCATTTTGCATCATTTTAGAAAAATCAACACATATAGATTTTTTTGAAGATCCAAAAATAATATCATCTACATAGATTTGAACAACTAAAACATCATTAGAAATTTGTTTTATAAATAGGGTAGGAACAACTATTCTTTTTGTAAAACCTTTAGAAATAAGAAAAGTACTCAACCTATCATACCAAGCTCTTGGAGATTGCTTCAAACCATATAAAGATTTTGATAGTTTAAAAATATGATTTGGAAAATGGGGGTTGTTCCACAAAAACATCCTCAGCTATATACCCATTTAAGAATGCACTTTTAACAGCCATTTGATTTAGTTTGAAATTCATATGTGTAGAAAAGTAAAGAAAGATTCTGATGTCTTTGAGTCTAGATACTGGTGCAAAGGTCTCTTCATAATCAATTCATTATTCTTACATATAGCCTTATGAAGCTAATCTGAACTTGTTTCTATCTATGTTACCAACTTCATATACAATATTTCTGAACACCCATTTAGTTCCTATGGTGAATGTGTCCTTGGGTATTTCAAAAACTTTCAAAAAATTGTTCCTTTCAAAATGATTAAGTTCTTCTTGCATATCCATCACCCAAAATTTCCCATTGATAGCATCATTAATGTTTTTAGGTTCATGTTGTGACAAGAAGACTTGATGTTCAACCTGATTTCTAAGAGAAGTTATTGTTTGAGTTCCTTTGTCTAAGTCTCACACCACAGCATCTAAGGGATGGTTCTTAAGAGTTCTAACTATTCTAGAAAAGGAAGGACTAGTGATTTTAGGTTCATCAATAGACTCAGGTTCATTGTGACTTGATTCTAAGGAATTTACAGAACTAGAATTTTTCACAGAGTCTTTCACAGAATGGTCTGAAGATTTTGGATTAATGTTTTTATTTGATACATCATCCTCTATGTTTTCTAGAATGGTTTTAGGCTCATGTGGAACTATTTAACCAAATTTGACATTAACAAATTCTTCTACACATTTAGTTCTTTTATTGAACACTCTATAGGCTTTACTAGACAAGGAATACCCTAAAAAGATACCTTCATCACTTTTGGATGAAAATTTGTCAAGATTTTACTTAGTATTAAGGATATAGAATTTACAACCAAAATCTTTTAAGTAGTTAACCTTGGGTTTTCTATTATTCCATAACTCATCAGGAGTTCTCTTAAGAACAGCTCTGATCAACAATCTATTGATTATGTAGCATGTTGTATTGACAGATTTAGCCCAAAAATAAATAGGTAGGTCATATTCACTAAGCATTGTTCTAGCTATATCTTGCAAGGTTCTATTTATTCCTTCCACAACTCTATTTTGTTGAGGTGTTCTAGGGGCAGAGAAATTGTGATTATAACCATTTTGTGAGAAAAAGGATTCAAACTCTTGATTTTTAAACTCACAGCCATAATCACTTCTTAAGGATTTAATTCTAAGTCCACTAAGATTTTCTAAAGACTTGGCATATTTAGTAAAATAAGAGCATATTTCACTTTTGTGAGCCATAAAAAGGTACAAGTATATCTATAAAATTCATCTACAAGAACATAAACATAGTGCTTCCCATTTAAAATAAAAACTCTTAATGGTACAAAAAAATCCATGTGAACTAGTTAGAGAGGTTGAGATGTTAACACTTATTTCTTTGGTTTGAAGGAAATTTTGTGTTTTTCCCCTTTTGACAGGGATTACACACTTTATAATTTGGAAACTCTAGTTTGGGTAAGTCTTTAACTATGATTTTTCTAGTAATCTTTATAAGGGTGTGAACATTACAGTTTCCTAGTATCCTATTCCAGAGCCAAGACTCTTTCTGAAATACACTTAAAGATGAAGAATTTTGATAAGCGAGGGAATATAAGTTAACATAGTAAACATTTTCATTTCTTAAAGCAGAAAATACAAATTCATCATTATAATTAAAGACATTGCAAGAATAATTTTTAAATTTAACATGAAATCCATCATCAAATAATTGTGATATACTAAGAAGATTATATTTTAATCCATAAAAAAATAGTAATTTAGAAATTAATATTGAGTTAGAGTTACTGATTTGGAAGAGGCCAATAATATTTCCTTTGGCAATATCACCAAATGTGACATATCCTTCATATATTTTTATTAGGTTCTTGAAGCATGAATAGTCTCATGTCACATGCCTTAAACATCCACCATCCATGTACCATAGACTTTTACAGGAACTCTTTAAGTAGCTTTCCTACAAAAAGATTAAGGAAAAAAATATTTTGGTACCCATACTTGTTTGGGTCCAGTAATATTAGTGATAACTGCTTTAGGAAACCATATTTTCCTCATAGGTTTCCTATAAGCATTACGTAAAGTATTTAAAAAGTAAAATTTATTTGGTTTTAAAAAAGGTGAAATAGTAGATAGTGTATCATAACTTTCATTAGAGGATTTGTGTTCAGAACTAAGATTAAAACTATATGTCCTAAATCTAGAAACAAAATTTGTTCTACCAAGATTTATTTTTCCAGGTTGATAACTAATGCGAGTGTTGTATTTAGGAGAAATTTTTTTCCTATAATTTGAGTAAGGGTATTTTTCCCATTGGTAAACTTTTCTAGGTCACTCTTCAATTTCTCATTAGACATTTTTAATTCATTGTTTTCTTTGAGTAATTGAGAATTTTCCCCTTTTTCAGTTGTGAGTTTAGATATAACAGTCACAGTGAGAGCATGTTGTTTCTTCAATGATTTATATTTGTATTTTAGTTCATTGCATGTTTCCTCAAGAATGTTATAATATTCAAACATTTCTTCATTAGTCATGTTCTTAGAGTCACTTTCATCTTCAAAATAGTATGAATCATGTACATAAGATTATAGTGTTACCTCAGATGTGTTTTTCATAAAACACATATTGGATTTGTTTTCCTGTTCATCATGTGATGATTCTGTGTCACTTGAACTATCCTCAGAAGCACTCCAGGTTGCTTTCATGGACTTTTTATACTTCTTGTCCTTATCCTCATATTTCTTTTTGTACTTGTGCTTTGGATAGTCAGCCTTGATATTTCCTTTGTGCTTACACTCATAGCATACGATTTCATCAGTCATGTCACTTTTTTTCCAATCCTTCTTCTAATTTCCCTTTTGGTCATATTTTCCTTTGAATTTAGGTTTTTGAAAAAAGATCTTCTTCTTGTAAAATCTCTTGAATCTTATAGCTAATTGGTCCATCTCCTCATCACTGTTAGGTGATTATTGTTCAACAAATTAACTTTATAAAGAATCATCCAATTTCCCTTTGTATTTTTGCTTAGAGGTGGGGTCTTGAATGCAACAGATTTTCTCTTTGGTTCATCCATCACCTCCTTTTTGACTTTAAGTTATTCCTTATACATCATCAGTTTCCCAATGAGTTATTTTATAGGAATTTTGCTGATGTCACATGATTCTATAATAGAGATAGAGGTTCCCCTATATCTCTCAGGTAGACATCTGATAATTCTCATGATCTATTACTTGGCAGTGACTTCTCTTCCAAGAGAAATCATTGTGTTGACAATCCCATTGAACCTAATATACATGTAAAAAATATGCTAATCAGGTTTCATTTTAAAATTATCATATTTGATAGTATAAGTATTAAGTCTCATTTCTTTAACACTATATGTTCCTTCATGTGAGACATATAGGGTATCCAAAACTTCATGGGCATTTTTACAAGCAGAAATTCTATTGAACTCTTCATCTCATAAGGATCAGTATAAAGCATTCATAGCTTTGCATTTGTTATTGTAGGTGGTTTTGGTAGGTTCATCCCATGTGATTATATCCGTAATAGGAATCTTATATTCATTTATAATGGATAACCAAATTTCAAAACTCATACTCTCTAAAGGCATTTTCTTTTTAATTTTCCATTGAGCATAATTGGATCTATTAGATAATGGTGGTCTGTTAGTTGCAGCACCTTCCAATCTATTATCCATAATAATGTATAACTTTTAAGGATCTAGAAATTTAGAATTAACATAAATTTATAGATCATTATGGTTCAACTACAACTCCAATTGAATAAGATTACACAGAGTCCTAATAAAAAACCTCTAATACTAAATGTTGGCTGGAGTAGATTACTTAATAGGGGAGGGGTGAATTGAGAAACTATAAAAATTTATGTAAAAAATTATTTCTAAAAGGTTTCCCCAAAATTAAATAAATCCCAGTTAATCATGTTTATATTGTTATAAGAGTTTGATTGTTTAAATAACATTTTAGAAGATTGATTAATTCTCAGTAATCTTAATATAAGTTATTAAAGTTACTTTTGAAGCAATTATATGAAGAAAAAAAGGTATAACTTCGTTCCAAGACTAACTATCAAAGTGAATTTAGTGATTTTTTAATTATACAATAAATTAGTTAAATAGAGAAGACTAAATTAAGCAACACATCGGATATGAAACAAGAGGTTCAGTCTCAAGCTTTGACCTAATCCACTCCACTTGGTGATCACCTGCCACCAAGCAGTTTATATAAATAAACGTGATCCATACCCTGGATCAGGGTTAACAACATTACGCAGGACTGTCTGTGCCACACAGGGACCTCTTCCACAGTTCTTTGTGGTTACAAACTACCAGGCCACACAGGGACCTCTTCCACACTTATTAGTGGGTATACACAAGAGTAAAAGAATGTTTTAGTAAATATACCTTGTATCCATCAGTTTAATGTGGGAGATAGAGTCTGTTTCTATACATATACAAAATCTACTCGAAAGTTAATAAAATGATACACAACAGAGTAGTAATATTTAGATAGGTTTAGAAGTGATTTGAGTATTGGTCATTTCAGTTCTAGACTTTTGAGATGAAGCAGATGCAGAATTCAAGTCCTCATCTAGAAAATAGAGCATCAAAAGACAAACATATTCAGCTTGTGTTATTCGTCGTGTTCGACAATGTGAGGATGTTCTTGGTATTTCAGTATTCTTTTGGTGTTCTTCAGCATAATCGAGTTGCATGAGCCAATTCTCCAAAATGTATATTATTCTCACATTCACTCCCACCAGCTTGTTCTTTCTATCGTGCTACCACTTTTTTCGCTCGTTATGTGTTCTTTGGTCGCACAACTCTTTTATCTTGGAGTGCATGTGTTGGGGGCAACATGTTGCATGTATTCTTCACCTCGTACCTCGTACTGTCCAATGATATGTCTACAAGGAAACATTAATTATGTCAATGAATTAAAGTCTTCAAATATGACCGTTAGATATTAAATTTAAAACGACATAATATATTAGGAAACAATGTCACAGTATGTCATGGAAACAGTGTCTCCTTCACATGGTGTTTGGATTGGTCACGGTGTCTCATAATCATAGTGGCTTATGGTCACGATGACTTATGGTCACAGTGTCTTGTTCACGGTGTCTTGTTCACGGTGTCTACTTCACGGTGTCTGCCTCACGGTGTCTACTTCACAGTGTCTAATTCACGGTGTCTGAATGTTCATGGGGTCTGGATGTTACGGTGTCTGATTTACTTTTCCATAAGGACATAACCAGTGGCAGACTCATGGTGTTTCAGACTTTTCAAAATAATTGTATTCAGACATAAGCAATGATCACCATAGAATTAATTAGACTTAATCATTTTTCAAAGAAATCATTATAAAGGTAAATCAAGGATAGTATAAAGTAATTAAACTGAATACAGAGTAATTAAGATCTTTAATGGCTCTTCTTAAAGAATGATAATACTTAAACCACAATACACATGATTTGATATAATTTATTGGATTTAACCAGGTTGAATAGGATTTGTGATCGTTAAAACTTGATTAGTACCTGAGGAGTCTAAAAGTAAAGTAAACTGGGCCAGAATACATTCCCACCAAAAGAAAGCTTCTATAAAATAAAAAGTCCTACCTATAAATAAAAAGTACTAGGACTACTATCTATAGTCGTAGGAACACCTCAACAAGTCTAAACACATGAAGCACTGCTTGATCCTGGTCCTGGTCCTGGTCTGCCTAGGACTCTGTAAAAATGATCGCCTGTTTGAACAAAACATGACACGTGCGGGAAAAGCCTGTGCATAGATGAGTATAACAATACTTAGTAGGATACCCCGAAACCAAAAATAAATACACAAGTTAATGTTACAACCGTCTCTACAAAAGTATGTGTCTACAGCATATAAAACAAAGATATCTAGAAATACTCAAACCCAGACCCATTTTTTAATGGAAAGTCACAACTACTATATACCCATGCTAGAGTATTTAGTCTAAATATTCCTTGAAGAAGTCATCCAGGATAACTCACTTTTAAGTCTAATATATCGGATGACATTCATTCGAGAAGTAATACTCATTAGAACCATCTTGAGAGGGAGAGATACACTGATCAATCTAAATAGAGATATGATACACTCACTCTAGGATAACCAACTCCACCAGTGGGTACGATCATGATACATAGATAAGGATCACTATCAGGACCGTGGAATATACCACGACTCATCCAAATTCAGCAGCTAAGTATAACACCAACATCAAGTTTTATTGTTCGGGTAGATAAACAGACTCTAACTAGAAAACAATAATGGATAAAGGATCCTACTTTGGACCTCTTGGAGGGGACTCCCAACTCTATTTAGAAAGTCCTATTGAAGGGGGTCACCCTCTTATGGATAGGAAATGATACCAAAAGACCTTTAAGGGAAGAATAAAGGGACACCAACCTAAATAAAACTTATTCAAGATATAATGGATAAGAATATGAATCCATATAGAAGAGAGTACATGGTGTTTATAATGGTCACACACCATGTCCCGTAACCTCGGGTAATGCTTGTGTTCAACGAACCGTCTCATCAGAACATGTCAAGTAGAAAAGGTATAAACAGAGTGTTGAAAGGATTAAAAACCGTGTCCTACTATATGTGGTCCACTTGTGTACTCTGTCCATGTGCTAGTACACATTTTCAACCCATGTTCTCCTACCTGTGTACAAGTACATTGGGTAACCAATGTATTCGGTTTGGGTCTGGTTGTGTAGTGGGGTACAAGCCTATAGACAAGCCAAGCACTCCACCTCATGTCCATGTAAATCCTAAGATACACACCGAGCTTGGGGGAAGGTCCCACATGCTTTTTCATAGAGTTTAGATGTTGTGTGACTCTTTAATGCCTCCCAATACCATAGTCGATGCTGATGGGGTCCCACACTCCTTGTAACCCCAGATTACATGCCATATATTAAAGGATTTTTGAGAATCCCTGGTTCACACTCTAGTAATATCCTCCACTCTTTTAGCCACCATTATGGCCACAACATTCACGGAAACTCAAGATCCAACCTTTTTAGTCACACCATCACCCAAACAATGTGTTTCGTCTTCCGATCCGACTGCATAATGGAATAAAAAGGGTTTGTTCTTCATTCCGCTAAAGAACATAAAAGAATGTAGATTTGGGGATCTAATGTTGTCTTAATCACTCCACGTCTGTCTTCACACCTATTTCATGTTACGCCAATCCCATATCGGCGATATCAGATCATTTATCCAAGAATCGGGTGTGCAATGATCGATTGATTGAGATATGTCAAGTTATGGGCCAAGCGAAGAACTCCCATGATGATTGAAGAATGGGGGGAGGAAATCATATATCAAATAAGTGGAAAGGACCTCAATATATGTTCATGTTAATCATGGTTAATTTTTTTAAGAATGATAATCCAATTTATCAACAATTAATCACAAGATCAACTCCCAATAAAACCCCGAAAAAATAAAACCCATCCCATAAGGTTATGATCAAACCAAGGTAAACCTATTCATTGGTTGGTCTAAGTTCATCTTGAAGTTTAAGAATGGGGAAGAAAATCAAAAATAATGCATCCTACCTTTGATTTGGATTCCTCACTAATGAAGTTCAGTCACTGTATCATCATCGTTGGCAAGATCCATCAAGAATGGCTTTTGTTGATCATTGATCTATGATTCCATCGTCGTTTCCTTTAGATATTTCTCCAAAGGTCTCCCTATAAATTCTATGGTTTTCCCAAGGTTATGAGAACAACCCCATGATTTATGCATAAGGATTATTTTAAAGTAAATTGTTGTTGCATCAATAAAATAAGTTATCTTTAAATTACTTAATGATGATTATTTCCTTTTAGGGTTCTTCCACAGAAGACCCAAGAAGACTAAGGTTAAGTCATTCCTAGGGAAAAAACCACATTAAAAACTCAATGGTGGTATCATATTTCCAATCTTAGTTACCATTCATGAGTTATTATGATTTGAAAATGAAATAATATTTATTTAATTATTTTATTTACAATTATGTCCAAAAACTAAATTTCACAACCGACCCACGCCGACCGATGTTAGGCCTCTCCTAAAGTAAATCTACTGATAATAAAACAGAAATTCCCTCAATTTTTTGATCTGGTCACCCATTTATGATTTATTCTATTTTTTAGGAAAACATATCATGTGCTTTATTAAAAATTGAACATTTTTCATTGAATTGTTTTGAGCACACTATGCCTCATAATTGCACGCCATCTCAGCACCTGGTATCATAATTTTCCCAAATAATTTATAAAAATAAAATAAGGAAAATGCAAGTCATTAATTTCTTTAGACCTTAGGGATTTATGTCCCCAAAAAAGCCAAAAACAAGGTTACATAAAAAGAAGAGGGTAATGAGCATGACTCTGAGCCTCCTGGTCCCATGTGCTCTCTGGGAGATTATCATGCTGCCACCAGACTCACACAAATCATATTTATTACCCACAAAGGATCATCTCCAGTCGATTATAAATCTCCACTGGTACTCATTAAAAGTCTCTCCATCATTAATTTCAAGCTCACCCAGTCAATGACATGTGATGGGTCATGCACGTACCTCCTTAGTTGTGACACGTGAAAGCCATCATGTGCTTTATCCAACTGGGAGGGGTAGATCTATGTGATATTCCACGTCACCAAATATACGAATTATGTGATCATAGATAGCTTTTCACCCCAACCAAAACTCTGTAACCCCCATCGAGGTGAGACCTGAAGGAAGACACGGTCTCCTTCCTCAAACTCCAAAGGTATCCTCTTTCTATCAATATAAGATTTATGATGGCTATGTGTAGTATTCATATACTCTTGAATGATCTGTTCCTTCTCGGAAATTGATAGCACTAACTCTGGGGCCATCAGTGTTGTCTCTCTTGGGTTAGTACATCAATATGGTGACCTGTAGGGTCACCTGTACCAATTCTCGAATGGTGTGATACCATTGGTGGAAGGTTATAAATTTTTTTCAAAGAAATCACAAGTGAAAGGTGATCCTACCAAATATTGATAAAGTCCAACATACAAGCTCGTAGCATGTTCTCTAGGACCTGAATGGTCCACCCCATCTGGTCATCTGTTTGTGGGTGTATCGTTTTTCTCAAGGGAAACTGAGTCTGAAATGCCTCTTGTAATACATTCCATAACCAGGATGTGAAATGAGCATCACTATATAAAACCATAGTTTATGGGACTACAAGGAGTTTAACTATCTTCTGTATGTAGAGGCGTCACATGCTCTCTACTGAACTCTAATCTCAAATAGCTTGGAAGTGAGATGACTTTTTGAGTTGGTCAATGATCACCTAGTCAGAATTGTGTCCCCTATACATATGTGGTAAACCCTTCACGAAGTCCATAGATATTTCATACCACATCCATTCCTCCACCTCAAGGTTTTGAGCCAAACCCGTTGGAACCTGGTGCTCAACCTTCATTTTATGTCACGTAATGCATCAAGAAGCGAAATCTTCCACTACCTTCTTCATCCCTATCCACCAAAATTGATGTTGAAGGTTTTATTACATCTTTTCCACATGTGGGTGTACCACCCAAGGGTATGTATGAAACTAATACAAAACCTCATCTAGAAAAGTCACTAGTATAACTGCATATCCTCTAAAAAGAACAACATGCTCCCCACCTTGGAAATATCCATCAGGGGAATGCCCAGTGGACATCTGAGCATGTATGGCCTCATAGTCGGTATACCCAATATGTTCCTCCCTAACTCACTAAAAGAGTGGAGGGGTGAAAAACATCAACTGGAGGTAAGATACATCATCCTCATCCATAAAGGATATCTATAATGAGGTAAACTACTCTGACGCCTTGTTCAGCAACTACGAGAAAGATCTCCTGTTAAGAGCATATACCACCACATTCCCCTTCCAGGGAGTATATAAAATCTATAAGTCATAATACTAGAAAAACTATAGCTACCACCTATGTCTCATGTTTAGATATTTTTGAGATAATATATACTTGAGACTCTTGTGGTAAGAGTAGATGATAAAATGCTCATGCATCAGGTAGTGTCATCACATATTAAACGTGAATACTATCAATACCAAATCAAGATCATGGGTTGGATATTTATTCTAATTTTTCTCCCCCTGAAATGAACCATAGACAATCACCAGTTTCCACTTCATCAATACACAACCAAGTATATTCCTTGATGCATCATAGAACACTACGTACTCGATACCCTTCTCTAGAGATGTCAAGATTGAAGAACTCATGAAACTTTGCCTCAACTTCTGAAATAATTAACATGGTTTCAAACTTCTAGAACCTTAATGACCCTCTCAAATACACAGTGAGTTCATTAATACATGGTAGTGGATAATCATTCTCTCTGTTCACTTGGTTAAAGTATGATAAATCCACACAAAACCTCATCCTCATGTCCGTGTTCTTAGAAAATAGAACTTGGGCCACCTAGGGTGAAACACTGGGTCTTACTAAGACCTTCCTATGAAATTCATCCAATTGTAACCTTAGTTCATGAAGCTATGTGGGATCCATACAATATGTTGGTACTGATATCGGTGCTATCCCAAGGTGTAAAACAATACAGATGTTTATCTACCTATGGATAGGTAATCCTAGAACACTTCAAGAAAGTCATCTTCATAATCCACCACTATTATTGGGGATTGAATAATCATAACATATACTACTCTAAGGTCCATTCTATCCAACTCATGAGTGATTAGCTACACCATCTTATGCATGATTTTATTTTGTGCTTCTTGGGTTTCCTTTTTCTCTAATAAAGGAAAAACTCATTCCATCGCTACAGACATACCACACCCTTGGCCTAAAATAGTAAATCTGGAATGGACTATGGATAACCAATCCATACCAAGAATAAAATCCTAAGTCCTTAATTCTACCACCAAGAGGTTACAACTGAATCTCTCACATCCAAGGATCAGGTCACACTGTCGACATATATGTGTGATCACTCAGTCTTCTCCAGTATGTGTCTCCAAGCGTAAGGGATGAGTTAATGGTCTAACCAAAATCTCAAGGTCTCATATAGGATTTATAATAAGTAAAGATTGACTAGCATCTGTGTCTATAAATATGATATCTAAAGTAGAAAATACACAGATCATATCTTGAATCATTCTTGGAGCCTCTGGGTCGTACACCTCAACTGCACGCAACTATCTCAACACTATCCTCCAGCTCCCTAATCCTGGTGTGGATTACCTAGAGGTATTGGTGGTAACAATTCAAAATGTATTCCACCTCTTACTGCTCTCCCATATCCTCTTCCACGTCCTTCTCCCTATAGATCTACCTGCACCTATTTATTCCTCTACCTCGGCGGCCCATCTACTGTCTCCCTACTAGTAGCTTGACGGGATGGGAAATCTCTAGCAAGAGGTCCCCTACCTCCACAATAATAGAATTTATATTCTCTAGGATGAATAGACCCACCTTTGGAGTCATGAATTGTATAATCCTTGTTCTAGGTATTCCTCTTGTGATGTCTCTCATGTCTATGTTTCTAAGGCTGACGTCGACTTCCTACTACTGAGGTCTTTACTCCTTCTTTCTCAATACTACCTACCACTGGCTTTATCTGCCCATCCAAGGAACTCTCAACTACTAAGGACTTCTCTATCCCCCTAACATTGGTTGGAATTCAAACAGGAGATACACTGGCTCAAATATCTCTCTACAGACCTAACTTGAAGGTCTGATCCCTATAATGTTGATTGAGTGTCATATCAATCAAGTACCTGGAGAGGTAGGTATGCATCGATGAATACTCAGACACGAACATGTCATCCTTATAGAGTTGCATATTCTTCTTGATAGTCATAACCCTCAACTTAAAAGGTGATAAGTAATATCTAAAAAGGTCCTCAAACTCTGCCAATGGAAGGGCCGCGTCATCATAAGATCGGGTAACTAAAACCCATCGTCAGCCTCATAATCCAAAGAGAAGTCTCACCACCAGAACCATCATCTGATGTATTGGTGTCCTAACAAAATGGAAAAATTGGTTCACCACCTTAAGTTAGTCATTATCCTCCTGTGTGTCGGTCCCTTCTTTGAACCTAAGGGGTCTCTACTGTTGAAACTCATGAAGAGCGCTTAGCCTACGCTCTTCAGCTGTTGGTAATGTGAGTACCATAAACTACTCTATAGGTGGTAGTTTGGATGGTGCACCACCTGGAGGTAACATATGGGGAACTGATCCCAATATCAAATCTGTTTTACTAAGCGGGTCATCATCATTATCAAGCTACTGAATCCAAGCTGGTATACATTACAAAGAAATCCCGTTAAGAGAATAAGATGCACCACAATCAGTGAGTATATTTGGAGATCTGGATCAAGAAGGACTTGGAAAACACAACCCATAATTATATGATGCATATACCATTATTTTTTTCCATGCAACTAGTTTTCTCATGTACTGAGTGAAAAAGTAGGTTATCAGAGCCTTGGTGTATGGATAAGTTAGTCGCCTCACCAACACTGGAGTCCCTAGCCTAAAATATTAACTCGAAACAATTAACATTGTTTCCCCAAACAAATCTCATAGACTCTCGGTCCTATGGTAAAAGTGACCACCTCTGATACCACTCTTTCATGATCAGTCCCAGTGGGGCCCATGCTGCGACTCCACAAGTTCGCCTCCAATAGGCCAGGGGATGGTGACTAGCACTGAGTAGGCATATCACTAACATGGGAGGCATTGTATAATTAACTAGACACCTAATAAAATCTCCAATCCCAAAAATTTTGAAAGGAAAAAACCACTAAGGAACAAAATGCATGAATTCAACTAAACCCAACCAATACAGTACAGTAGGGAAAGTAAAGTGCAATAAAGTAAACTGGGCCAGAATACATGCCCACCAAAAGAGTATGTAAACTAGAAATTCCAACCTATAAACAAAAGGTATTGAGGATGATGTATATAATTATAGGAACACCTTAGCCTTTATAAACTCATGAAGCACCACCAAGTCCTGGTCCTGGTCTGCCTACGACTTTGTAAAAAGGGTCTCTCTCCTACATAAGACACGACACATGTGGAAATATCCCATGCAAGGGTGAGTATAACAATACTCAATAGGACACCCTAAAACTAAAAATAAATACACAAGTTAAAGGTACAATCATCTCTACAAAATTATGTGTCTAAAACACATATAAAAAAGATATCAAGATATACTCGAACCCAAAACCATAGTCTATAGGTAAGTCACAACTACGTTATACACATGCTTGTGATTCAGTCTAAAGATTCCACGATGAAATCATCTAGGAGAACTCCCTCCTAAGTCTGATAGCCCTGATGACGTCTATTTGAGAAGTACTTTTCATCAGAAACGTCATGAGAGAAATAGAAAAACTAATAGATCTGAAGAGAGATATGATACAATCACTTTGGGAGAACCAAATCCACGAGTGGGGAAGATCATGATACACAAATGAGGATCTCTTCCAGGTCCATGGTGTATACCACGACTCATTCAAATTCACCTGCTAAGTAGAGGATCGAAATCTAGTAGGATTGTTCGTGTCAATAACCTAACTCTACCTAGGACACAAGAATGGATAGAGGATCCTACTTCAGGTCTCTCGGAGGGGACTCCCAACTCTATACAAAAATTCCTATTGAAGGGCATAATACTCTTATGGATAGATTATGGTACCAACTAAACTTCAAGAGAAAAAAGAAAGGGCAACCAACCCAAATAAAACTTTTCCAAGATTTTATTGAAAAGGTGTTAAAGCCATGTATAAGAGATTACACATCATGTATATGGTTCATACTCCATGTCCCTTGACCCCGAGTAATGCCTTTATTCAATAAACTATGTCATCGGAACATGTCATGTAGAAAAGGTATACCGGATGTGGAGAAAAGATCACACACCATGTCCTACTATCCAAGGTCCACCCATGTACACTGGATGTGTTCCAATACACAGTGTCAACCTGTGTTCTCCTTCCCATGTAACAGTACACAGAGTAACCTATGTATCTGGTATGGGTTCGACCGTGTGGTTGGGTACACAGCATGTAGACAAGCAGTTTATTCCACCCTGTGTCTGTGCAACTCCTGAGATACGCACCAAGCCTCAGGGAAAGTCCAACACTTATCGTGATAGGGTTCAAATGTCGTGTGAAACTTTACTGCCTCTCAAAAACCTATCTACTACTGAGGGATCCCTACACGTCGTGTAATTCCAGATTACACATTATGAATTTTGAGATTTTCTAGAATCCCTAGTCCATGCTCTTATCATCTTCTCTTCCACTCTGGACACCATTTTGGTCTAGCCTTTTCAAGAAACTCAATATCTATCCTCAATTGGTCATGCCATCATCCAAACAATGTGTTTCATATTCTGATCCGACCACACAAAGTATTAAAAGGGCATTGTTCCTTGTTCAACCACATAACGTTGAAGAATGAGGATTTGGGGATCCACCGTCATCTGAATCACTATGTGTCTATCTTTACACCTCCATTGTTTCAGGATAATCCAAGATCTACGATATCGGTTCGTTGTGCCCAGAATCGGGTGCACAATGATCAATTGATTGGGATATGTTGAGTCATGGGCCAAACAAAGAATACCGGAAAAGAACGATGAATGGGGGGAGAAAAGAATAAATCAAACAAGAGGAACAAACCTAGATTGATGTTTTTGTAGATCATGGTTTTTTTCTATTATAATGATAATTGAATTCATAAAAAAATAATCACAATATTAACTTTCAATAAAACCCCATAGAAATAAAACCCATCCTATATGGTTACGATCGAACCATGAATCAACCTGTTCGTTGGTTGGTCTGTTTTCATAATGGAATTTAAGAAAGGGGAAGGAAATATAAAATAACACATCCAAACTTTTATTTTTATCACTCACTGATGAAGGTCATTCACTGCATCATCGTCATTGGTGAGATCCATCAAGAATGACATTTGTCAATCGACGATCTATGATTCTGACGCCATTTCCTTGACAGGTTTCTCCAAAGCACTCCCTTGAAATTAACTGGCGTTCCCAATGTTATGTGGCTAAATCTTGGATTTATACTTAAGTATTATTTTAAAGGAAATCATTATTGCATCAATAAAATAAATTATCTTAAAATTATTTAATAATGATTATATCCTTTTAGGGTTTTCCACAAAAGAATCGTAACAACTATATTTTAGTCACGCCTAGGAAAAACACCATATTAAGAAATAAAAATTAGTATCATATTTAAAATATGAGTTACCATTCATGAGTTATTAGGATTTGAAAATAAAATTATTTTTATTTAATTATTTTATTTACAGTTTCATCCAAAAATTATCGTTAACAGTCGACCTGCTTCGGCTGATGTTAGGCCTTGCCAAAGGTAAAGCCGTAGCTCTAAAAACAATAGTGCCCTCATATTTTTTATCTGAGTATCCATTTAAGAATTATTCCACTTTTTCAGAAAATCACTCACACACTTGATTAAAAACTAAACATTTTCATTGAATCATTTTGATCACCCTAGGCTTCGGAATATCACACCGTCTCAGTACCTATTCTCAGAATATTACCAAATAATTTCTAAAAATAAAATTGGGAAAATTTGAGTCATTAAAATATGGGAGTTTTGACTCAACTAAAGTGTAAAATGGTAAAGGTAAATCATGTTTTGACATGTGGCGTATTATGTTAGATATTTTTAGGGAAGATATTAAAAGGGATATGGAATACACACGTCAAGTGGGAAAATATTTCATATTTTATTTTTATAAGTTAAATATAATAAAGATTGAAGAGAATTTTTTTTCATTTTCTGTAGTTACTCTTGAAGTGTGATATGAATACAAACATCAATTTTAGAATATTTTATTGACTTTTCATATAGATTTTATTGTAAGTGAGTAGTGATTCTTATTTTTCACCACTAAATATTGAATAAATAAATAGATGGATAAGAAGAGTTAATGAGTGGAATAACCTAGACCATTGAGGTCCAACCTAGACTAAAATTATGTTATGTTTTCCACCCCAACACCAAATATTATAGTCTAAGGGCTAGTGAATATCACTAAGAAAGTGTAACATGTATGAGAGTTCATAGCCTAATAAATTAGAAATAAATACATATATATATTTATATACAAATATAAGTACATAAAACATAATTAAAATATATCCACAATATAGAATATATTTCACATGAAAAAAACCAATCCATAATATTCAAATAAGTAGAAACATTGAGATAAAATGAAAATACAAGATGCCAATATCATAATGTAAAGGAAAAACCAAATGATAGTTGAAGGAAACCTCTAGGATTTAATGAATCCTCAAACAAAAAAACACTTATTACCTCTAGTAATAATCCATAAGATCTATTTTCATGAACTCCACATCCTCCATGATCATACCTAAACTGGTCATTAGTTATATAAAACATAATATATTTGTGTGGAATTCAAATGAAGGGGTGAGTATAAACATACCTTGTGGGATTTCTAGAAATAAATATTATGTGGAATGAATACAATGCTATATTAAAATGGATGTTGATACTAGAAGTCCTAGACATATACTAAAGATCAAGATAAAAAAGGTGGTGATGGAGTCCTAATGTCATGATCCTGCTTCATAAAGATCATATACTATTAAATTATCAATGAAATCAAGAACAATATAACACCCAAAATATATAAACAAAAACCATATCAATATCATACCACCCTATTGATAGGATATAGAGAGAGAAACATGAATGAAATTATTTACTCATCAGAGTAATAACTGAAGAAAAAATATACTCTAAATAACAAGGTAAAGATACCAGAAATGAATTTTTACAAACACCTCACCTGTATAATGAAATTGTGACTGCACACCTTCAAATTTCTACTAGGGGTAGAGAATACTGTAAAACTCAAACCCATTAGTATACCCATACTATGACTATAACAACATCAGAATAATAACTCAAGACTAACATGAGGGTTTTCAAGAGATATGTTTCAACACTACTATAATAAGAATAATCTAATAGAATACTTCACCCTGATGAAATAATATCAAATGGATAACAATTTTGGAGGAAACATGTAATATTTTTTATTTTTATATTGGTTTATGAAGTATAAACTCCAAAAATGGGGGACCCACACCCTTCCCTATTAGGTATTTCCTTACCCTAATGAAAATAATTGAAAACTGTTCCCAAAAAATAATATAAAAAACTAATGGAGGGTTACTGAACTCTGAAACTAATCATAAGGACTAACACATTGAAATATGGAAGATCCCAAACACTATTAACATTTAACGAACCCACAAATCAATAAATATATAACTATTGAGGTATTACCTAACCTAGATTTCACATTGTTGTTTTTATAATGGTCACTGAAACTGAGGATTCAGGGTAAGGATAATGTTGAAAAAACCCTAGGCTTTGGTTCCCTTATATTTTTCTTAACAAATTTACAAGTACCTAAAAATGAGAGGAGTTACTTATTTTAATAGACAATATTGAACTTTGAGTTTTAGGACACATGAAATAAAGGAATAATTTTTTTCTTATAATTGTCACATACACAAAACCATCCCTAATAATTCAAAAGGAATAATATAACATATAATCTCCTGGTCTTTAAAGCTTGGAGTTATGAATATCATATATCAGTAGACGATAGGAATTATGAAAAAATAATGAAACCTAATAAACTAATATAATAAAACTTTTATAAAATAATGCCACAACTTTGAACTTATAGTGAGGTATTCATGCCAGGTTGTGGAAATAATGTAAAGGGATTAACCAACCCTATACTAGATATGGAGGATACAATCCCTATGTTCTTTTAAGGAGTAAAAATCTATAAAAAGTGTATAGGATAACCATGATTTATCATCATCTCACTAATAGGGGATTAATGATCCTTATTCTTGATCCAATCATCTCCCCCCAAACATAGTCATCAGATATATATATATAAAGAACATAACTATTCAAAATCATCTAAAAAATAAAAATAGGCATTTAAAAGGATCACACCATCACATTATACCTTAAAGTTTCTTAGAATAGTCTATTTACTTTATTAAAACCAAGACATGGTAAAAAAGTTGTAAAAATTCCTTAAGAGGCAAACATTGGGAAACATGGTGGCACATGATGCATGAAAGTAGGAACACTGGTGAGGAGGATAATATATAGCGATCATGTGGAATAATGTTTTTTCAACCCACAGGTAGGGTTGGGTGGACCTAGCATAGGTTTTTCACCTTTTTGGCTACGTGGATGAGCTATGCTAGAGAGAGAGTTTTCCTTTTTGGGTCATTCCTATCCTCATAGACAACCAAAAAGGTAGGTCGACCCATGATCCTTCAGAAATAGGTTGGTGTAGTGTTCATAATCTATTGTTTCTTGGTAGTTTATAACTAGGGCAGGCCATAGTGTTGGACTAGCCTATAAAGCTCGCTCATACCCCGAAGCCCTTAGTGGGGCTGCGGTTCAGTGGGCCTAAGGTGGGGTGAGACCACCAGTATTCTATACTAAACCTAACTCAATATCCAAGATCAATCCACATTCCCCCCAACCCCTAATAAATCCATAGCTACCCTTGGATTTTGAAGATACCATCCCATTTCATTGAGTTTATTCTTCCCTCCAGCCAAGCCACCATCATCACCCCACTCAGCTTTCACTCGACCTACTAGAACCTTCTCATAGTTTCCACCATATTAATATATCCCAATAACACTAAATACCTATAGTACACAGTTACTTGAATTAAATTGAGATAAATAAATTGATACAAAGGGAGTGAGACAATTGAGAGGGTGTAAGGGGTTGACAGAATAAAATAATGATGCCTGTGAACTATTTACAACCATGGATGGTGGTCTTGTGACATAGTAAGGGGAATATAACATGTTAGGGGTGGGGGTAGTGAATTAAATTTGCATGTTTAACCATCTATCTAGTTATCTGCTCCGTCAAGGATCTTCTATTGATTCATTACCCAAATGAGAAAAAAATTATAATGATAGTTTTCCAACAGTGAGGCCATAATAATAGATTAATTAAATATATAAATTCATGAAAAAAGTAATTTTAGTATAACATGACAAATAATAGAGTGTAACTGAAATAAAAATCCCTACCTGAATCGACGAGTTCTTCATTTCTCATGATCCACCTCCACCTTTCAACATGATGGTGATCTCCCCAATAATGATCTCCTAATCTAAACTCTCTCTATTTGATTAAGATTTATATAGAATGATGTATAATAATAAAGATAGGAATTAAGATTGAATACCTAGAAAAATACATAGGTCAATCAAGTATTCTAAATAAAATCTCCATATAGGTTCAGTCTAGGGTTGGAAACCCAAATGCCAAATATACCACCACTAGGTTAAAACACGTATCTTGAGTCAACCTGTGATGATGAAATTTCCATTTGGGGTTTCATTTAAGATATATTAATACTTGAATGTGCTGGATAAATTTTTTCATTAAATAAATATTAAATATTCCCCTAAAAAACAATTTTCATAGATTTTTAGAAAACATCAACCCATGGGTAAACTCTATGCTCTCATATAATTATAACACTCAACTTTTTTTCTAATGATATTCACTCTGTTAAAATAGCCTTTTAAACCTGTAGGGTATTAGGAAACTTTAAAATAATTAGAATAAGCTAAGTCATATCTAGGATAAACCCAACTCACTACATTATACCGACCTTTAAACTTTTCTTCCTCGAAAATAAATCAACTGAGTCTGATATACCAAGAATGTAATATATCAACTGCATTAAAAAGGGCTATGTTAGAATTTTATTCCACCATATATAGATATCCAAGTATCTCTATAGCCTCATGACATAAAAACATCCACATTTGATCAATTTGATTTGGAATTTAATCTCTTAGAACACTATCACCATACACAATTATTCATCTCTAGACATATTCATGGTAATAAATCTATACACACATAACCCTTCAATTTACAAAACTCATCAAGGGCCTTTCAAGATACACCTTTCCCATATATTTTTTCACTACACTTTTTATTGCATGAGGTGGAACCATAGACCATGAAATTTGAAATAGTTCATTAAAAATGGTACTTGTAGTGAGGAAATCATGCTCCCCACCTTTATCATGAGACCAAGAGTATTACTGTAGAATTATCCCTTTAAACCAAATTGATTATTTCAATTTATGGATCAATGATTTCATCACTAAAAGATCAAAAGTACACTTCCTTTGAGTTCTATATTTTCTCTTCATTTATTCCTAATTGGGTGCACATAAAACCATTACTATCGGAAAAGAAGATAATTCTAATCCAAAATTTTTATGTTTTATTAAAACTCTTTAAGTTCAACATGCCCACGCCTATGAATATAATATGGTTGTTATCCATAATCATGAATAACTTGGTTAGTTAATCATATGTCTATCAAAAAACCTAATAATATGCACACTAAGAAATTCCTTATATTCCTCAACCCACCTCATTTCTTGTGTATCACTATGAGATCCACCACACATCTAGATCCTAGATTGTCAGTGACCTATTTTTCCCATAATTAAAAGAAAAAAATCCTCACCCATTCAAATGATCTGGATTTTTTATCTATATTGAAAATTACTTTATTCTATTATTAATTTAATCATCTAAGATAAACAAACTTTCTTACTAGAATTTGATACTTTATATGAACCTTCCAACTAAATCTTCTTTATAAATTATTCACCATATTAAAATTAATGAAATAATTTTAATTCAATAACAACCATTGAAATTAAATAACAACCATTGAAAAAATACAATATAAACACAAAGTGGGATCTTTAATAACCACCTTTTTGTTTGGAAATACCTTAGAAGTTTTTTGCAAATGAATTTGTCAATATTTTTGTCTCTATCTTCTTTCCATCCCAATTACTTTTTAAAAATTTCATTTAGATTTTTACCCCCATTATCAACAAGAAATAAAAATTTCATGGTAAAATTGTATCATTACATTATTAAGAAATTTTATATCTACAATTTCATTCTTTGTCTATGTGAGCCATACTAAATATAGAAAACAAAAGGATTGTATTTAGACAACAAATATATATGTATTACCAACTTATCTTAATACCACATGGAATGAGAACCTATAAAAATTTCTTCAAAGGCTTTCCACTTTTATTTTAGATTAAAGATACTAATTTAGATATAAAACATTTTTATGATATATCAACCCTGAAACACCTGCACTCACTTTTGCAAACAAATTTAAAAAATTTAAGTGAAAGTATAAGCTAAATTGGAGTACTTACATACTTCAAATTTTATTATTTCATTAATTAATTAAGATTCCCAATTTTTATCAAGATATTTATCTTGAGTAACCAACGATGAGATATTAATAAAAAATTTACCTTTTAAAAAGACATGGTCATCAATTAAATTTATAGAATAAGAATATTTATAAGATGTAATAATTTTGTAAGATTATTCAATAGTCTATAAATATCACACCCTAAGGGAGACATAAATTATAATATCTGTAATGATTAATCTCTTAAATATTTATGTTTTATAAACTTCATGTTGACAATAAATCAAAATAATACATCTCTTTTGTGTATTTCTAGTTTTGATAATTTACACATCTTCAACAAGGATGATATATTGATATGAATTTTTAGTGAATCAACATAGAATAAATTTCTGGATATAAAATTCTTTAACATGGATATCCAAATATAGAATTGATATATTATCTCAATTTCTCTACCCCCTGAAATCAAGCTTCACCCTCAATTCCCTCTTTTTTTGAGAGATAATACAAAATCAAAAATGTTAAGAGAATAAGGTGATTCTTCTTAGATTCTTCATATGAATGGAAAGTTTGAGATTATTTTTTCAAAAAAAAATAACTTTTTGCAAACTCTTAATTATTTCATATTTTAACTTCAATTTTGATTAAGGATGCTTAGATATTATCACTTATTCAATTTTTATGTGTGGTAACCTTCATTATTCTAGATTTTTTATAGAATTTGTGTCATTTGGTGTATCTTTCACCTTCTAAAATAATTCTTCTTAGGATAGAATTATTATAAAATAATATTTAGGAGTGTTTCTATATATGTATCACCTCACACAAAAAACATATTTATCTTCATGTTAAATCCTTTTTTAACATACCTTTACCTATTATTTTTCCATGTTCCTCATTCCTTACAAATATTATGGCCAGATAACTAATATATCATTAGGAACATTGGTATAAATATTTGATTTTCCTCATGAATTATTTTGAGTTGCATAATTTTTATTAGTTATTTTATAGTATGCACTCTTATTCACCTTATTGGATTTATAATCCATGGTCTTCTCACCTTTCCCAATTGAAATCGTATTGGGAGAATTTTTGTTCACAATTGTTTTCTTACTTATCAAGGTTTATTATTATTTATTAACTATATTGCCTGAACTTAATTTATTATTATATTTAGATACAAGTTTATATGTTCATGTACCATCCTTATAACCACAATATTTTCCAACATCACATGTATTTTCATATTTTCCAATTTTTCTCGAAGATTTCAGATATTCATTATATTGTGTTTATTACTTCCTAATCTCTGACTTGATACCCCTTGAAATGGAATTTATTTTTTATTTAAAGAATTATACCAAAAATATCATGCACAATACCCAAATCAATTATAAAAAAAATTAACCCAAAACCTTGATCTTATTATTTCTTCTGAATATTTTTTTTGTCTTCTTTAAAAATTGTTGCGATCTTTATAAGGAACTGGCTTCCGACTCTTTTTCTTTTCAACCATAGAAATTATGGTAGTATTATCATAATCTTTATTCATACATAATTATAAAAATTGTGTTTTCAAATATAAACAATTAAAGAAAAAAATATTAAGTAACACAATTAAAATATTGTATGGATAATACTTATTTCCTCAAAATATATTAATATAACAGACCACTGAATGAATTAATTATATTCATGTCACATGTTAGTATATGAAAGCATGTAAATGGTGAACATGATATTTTTATAAGGTTCAATACTCAATAAGAGTAGTCATTCCATGTACGTATGGTGATGGCCAGTACACAAATTCTCTACTATACTATGACACCAAATATAATGATGTGGATAAAAAGTATTCATCATCCAAAGAGTTATTACCTAAGAAATAGTAGGTGGGTTTATATATATTTATTAAATCTATAGACTAGTGATGACTTGGTCTAACTTGATGCTACCAAATAATAATTTATACTACCTATGAAGACAATATCCAATTTCATCATGATAATTCGTAACACCAAGAAAGAATTATACCTGTTGAGACTTCAGATATATAAAAAAGTTTTTATTTTTTAATCTTTTCATTCTTATCTTACTTTAATAATAGTATAAAAGTAACATTCCTTATTTATAATAATAGAAAATTTAAAGCTTCTCCTTTTTATTTCATCTAGAGATATTTTATCTGACTCTTTGTCCAATCTTGTTCATCCAATCTTGTTCTTCCAATGATGTTCATCCAGTTATGTTTCATCTAGTGGAAGCTCACTTATATTTATTATATTTCTTGATTTATTGATACCAAATGATAGGAAATATTTTTTTGTATCTAGGAAATGCCTTATTATTTTTATTTATTGTATTATACCTGTTCATCTGGTTTTTAAGCTCTATACAATACTATTTACTCGGTATTTTACCTGCATGTTAGACCAATTATACTTTTCTTCATCCTAATATTTATTGCTTCATCTAATTATTTTTATTTTCCCATCACCCCCTTCTCTATTTGTTACTTCATCACGTAAAACATCAACCCAAATGATAATTTCTCTCATGCTTTATGATCGGAACTTTTATATTGAATTCTAAAATTCTTTTGTTTAAAATCACGTCATACATAAATAAAGATTCATGTGTTATTAATAAACCTTATAAAATATATAATTTTTTTATTTAATGTGATTTTATTTACTTATTTATTACTGTATTTTTTAGAAGATCTTGTATATTCTCACATTTATTTTTCATGAAATGGTTCATGTATTAAAAATTGAATCTATTTCATGAATATATTATACATGTGGATATATGTATTCCCTGAATGTATGAATTTTCTCCCTCACATATATTCTAGTAATTATACCACTTAATGATATCTCATCTTTTTTTATGAAAGTGATTGGTATGTGACTACATCTTCCTTCATGTAAGAGAGAAGGCCTTTGCATGGTACTATGATATAATAATATCATCATGTATATACATTGAATAAATAAGTATGTCTCTTATTTATGTAAATATTGAGAATTATATGAATTGATGAGAGTTCATATTACATTCCATCACAATACAATTAATCTTACAGTATTTCTTACCACAAATAGGAATGCACAAAACTTCTCCACGAAAATAAGAGTGTGTGGAAATATCCTCTTAACATAGCCAAGTGGGTTGTGGAAAACTTTACTTCTTTATGTAGATGAATCCATGTATATACTCTATTTTATAAAAATGATAGCTTGGGGAGAAATATGTGAATGATAACATCTTATCTTAACAATGGATTCTCTCTAATTGTAGGTTAGTTTCATAACCTTAGCTTCATTCTTTCACCACCTCAGAATCCTAGAAAATATTCTATTTCAATAAATATTTTTAATGCCTGAAGATATTAGAAATTTATTATTTGAATTTAAGTTACGTGATTATGAATATCATGGCATATTTATGTAGAGAGATACTTATACATTTGTGAATTTATACTCACATGCATTAAACAAAAATCACACGACACTTCTCGAAATCCATCATTCTTCTGAACAATGTGACATTGAACTATTTTATCTTTTTTCATCTTGTCTAAAACTATATTTTTCAAATATTTTATGCATGAAATATGTAGATTTCATAAAAGAGTTATCATCATTTCATCCTTAGAATTCATACATTTTATTTTACATATACGTCACCGGATTTCTGGAGATGGAATACATTATGACCTGAAAGTACCTCACACATTCTAGGTAGGTTTTTTTCAAGGTTGAAGATGATAAAAGTATTCGATCATATGACAGAGATCATTTGATCTAGTTACCACCATTATATATTTATATTTTAAGATGAAGGAATAGTGCCCATGATCTTCTCATATCCCACATAAATTATCTTCTAGTCAAGCACACCTTAATGACTATCTATTTCACCACTACCTCTTGAGCCTTCACTGGGGTTTGACACCGAGGACACATCACACATGCCCAACACAGGCCACACCTCACCTGTACTATCCACTCAGGAACCCTCCTACACACCGTGTGCATTCATCTATAGGAACTGTGTATCCACCTATATGTGATACCTCCATGTCCCCCCAATAGGTTCTATGAACCCCCTCTATGCAACCATGTCTTCCCATGTATGGTTTGACCACCACATGGTTTGGCTTAGTTCTCATATGTGGTTTGAGTTAGACCACATTGGGTAGCTATGGTTGGCCCTTTTTTGAAAAATGGAAAAAATTAAAAGATACTTAGAATTATCTTATGTATAGAATTTAATATCAAGACACTGAAACTTATTCTTAATAAATTTTTTACTACTGGAATTTTCAATATTTGCGACGAGCTATTTGCGATGGGATCCCATCGTTAAAGGCCTTTTTTGATGGGGTTCCATCACAAATAGATCTTTGCAAAAAATGACATCTCAAATAGATTTTTTTGAAACGGGCCCGTCACAAAAAATATTATTTGCGATGAGATTTTTTCCCGTCGGAAATGGTTTTCATTTATATATAAAAAAGATATTTGTGACGGGCCGACGAAATTAAGCTATTGTGATGGGACATTTAATCTGTCACAAATAGGTAAATAAAAAATTATTCACGACAGGCCCGTCACAAATAAGTTGTTGCGACAGGCCATTCATACCGTCGCAAATAGGGCCGTCGGAAATACTGAGAAAATAAAAAATAATTAATATAAATCATATAATATTATATAATAATATTATTAATATTTATAATATAAAAAATTATATTATTATAATATTAATAATAAAAATATATATAAACTAAAATTATGAAATATTAATATCGGAAAATAATAATAATATGAATATTATTAACATAAATAATATTATATTATATAATAATAATTTTTATATTAATAATATAAAAAATTAATATAATAATATTATTATTATTTAAATAAACATACATATTTATGAAAAAATAATATTAATATTATTAAAATTTTAAAATTTTAAAATTATCAATATTCAAAAAAAATATAAAATATTAATAAAATATTAATATTATTATTATTAAAATACAAAGACATTAAAAATAATACTAATAAGTAATAAAATATTAAAAATAAAAAAATTAAATTAAGCAATATTCGAACCAATATGAAAAATAGAAATTGTAAAATGTTAATATTACAATAAGCTATGAACTCAAATGTTTGTTAAATGTAAAAAATCACTAGGGGTGGATAATCTGGAGGGCCTGGAGGAGATGGCGGATGAGACTCCATCCATAAACTATGAGCCATACGATGCATGTACTTCATCTGTTCCTACTGCCACTCCTCATATCAACGCATCTCCTCATCGTGCTACTGATGATATCGATGCATCTCCTCATCGTGTTGCTCCTTCCACTGCTTCTCCCACTTACGCATCTACTCCTACTCCTGATTGTTACTAATTATTACTAATTTATCAATACTTAGAAATACTTAGCAAAACTACTCTTGATTATTACTAATCATTACAAATTTAGTAACACTTAGCAATAATTAGAAAAATGAAAACTTCTTGAATAATGAAAGGAAATTTGGTAATCATAGTTGTGGAGATGATTACAAATTTTCCTTCATTATCCAAGCAGTTTTCGTTTACCAATTATAATTATATCTAATTATTACTAATAAAAAAATTATATTATCAATATTTATGGAAAAAAATATTAATATTATTAAAATAATAAAAAATTTATAAAATATTGATATTATTAATATTCACAACAGGATTTGCTCTATTATTAACATGTTCAAATCTTAAAGGGTCGCCAATTGTCAGGTCATGCGTAATAAAAAGTTTGTGTCAGCCATGTCCAATGTAAACTCTATAATTGTCCTTGCATGGTTGATCACCTCGTAAGTTGTGTTGCAATAGGACAACAAAAGTATTGTCGTTCTCGTTTCTAAGAATCATCTCTCTCCCTTTACATAGATCATTATTCCTTAAAAATTTGAGGGGACATCAGTATCTTTCCATTAAAATTTAAAGGAAGAATGGTCTATGTAAAGGGTCATGTGAGATAATTTTTATAGATGAGAATGGCATGACTTGGTTTGTCCTATTACAATGCTACTTGCAAGGTGATCAACGAAGAAAAGAAAATTATTACTAATTATTACTAATTATTACTAATTATTACTAATTATTACTAATTATTACTAATTATTACTAATTATTACTAATTATATCTAATTATTACTAATTTTTACCAATTATTTCTAATTATTACTAATTATTACAAATTTATTACTAAATATTACTAAATATTACTAATTATTACTAATTATTACAAATTATTACTAGTTATTACTAATTATATCTCATTATATCTAATTATATCTAATTATATCTAATTATATCTAATTATATCTAATTATTACTAATTATTACTAATTATTACTAATTATATCTAATTATATATAATTATATCTAATTACCCCTAATCATATCTAATCATGACTAAATTATGCTAATTATCTATAATAATCTCTAATTATTGAAAATTAACACTAATTATTTATAACTATCACTAACAACATCAATTTATTACTAAAAATAAATATAAATAAAAATCAATTTAAATATAAATTAAATACAACTAATAAACAACAATTAAAATTAATATGATAAAATAAAATAAATATAAAAAAATAAAATATAAATACCATAAACGTTGATATTCTGAAGGTATTATCGCCTTCCAATTGCTCTCATATAAAAAATTTTAAATAAAAGAAAGTTTTTCCTTAAAACAGGAGATTGAAGATACATGGAGAGGAAGATCTGAGTGATTTGAAAAAAAACAGGTGGGGGTATATATAGGTTAGATTAGTTGCGACAGGGTTATTTGCGATGGGTTTCCCATCACAAATGGTGGTATTTGCGATGGGGCCCATCACAAATACCCTCACCCGCATTAATTACATTTGGAGTTTAAAAGGGTATTTACGATGAGTGTCATCACAAATACACACCTTCCTTCATACAATTTGGATGGGTGTATTTTCCCGTCGCAAATGGTATTTGCCACCGCCAGACTTTTGCGACGGGGGGTGCCTCCCATCGAAAATACCCTTCCCACGTTTTGGCGCGCAAACGAAGCCAAACCTATTGCGACGAGTTTCCTATTCTCGTCGCAAATAACCTACTATTTACAACGGGAAAAGACTCCCATCGCAAATACGTATTTTATCGGACCTTATGTGACGACATATAGTCTCGTCGCAATTGACCGTCACAGAAAAACACTTTTCAGGTAGTGTATACATGGTCTTCAAATGACTCACAATAAAATAATATTTATATTTCATGGACTTATTATTATTCTTCATGAAAAATTAAATTTTTCACGGTCTTCATTAAAATATTATTCATGAAAATCAATATTTTCATTGTCTTCACCTATTATTCCTGGTTGCAAACAATGATTCATCCTCAACACAATCGGCACATGTCTTTTGAACTTAAGACTACTTTAAAAATCATTAATATTTAAATTCAATGTGTTTAAAAGAATGATCTCAATCTCTATGAATTCCATACCACTTTTTTTATATTTCTCAAGATAAAAATACCTGATCACTTCCTTTATTATCTTATTCATTCAATCATCCATGCTATATGCACTTTATTACTAGGTTTTTATACTATCTTTGAAATTTCCATAAACTTATTCTTCATAAATTATTCACTATATTAACATCAATGAAATATTCTTATTTCATTGAAAAATATTTACAAGAAATAACAACCATTGACAACAAATAAAAATCACACACAAAATAGTAACTTCATCCATATCCTAAAATAACACATGGCATATCATAATATATGGATTATGAACCCAACCTAAAGAACTGTAAGTGAATATCACTATTAGTCAACCTCAAACTAACTAGTCAATAAATTCTCTTACTTCACCAAAAATATTAACTACACCATATACCCCATGTCAAAGGTTGGGATTCTAAAAATGGTATAAATAACACTTACTATGATCATAATAATAAAAGAAAAAATGTTTTTTCAAATAATATTGATATATTGATACCTTCTATAATCCTAAATGGAAATAAAAAACCATTGGATAACATCTGACCACTAAATATATATCATCGATGCTCTTTGAGGAATTATACTCATACAAAGAAATAATTTAATATAAATATAAAATAAATCTCAAACGATGAGAGGTAATCCATTAAATAATATTTTTCTACCTATCAACCCTAAATTAAACTACTCAAATAGGGGATGTCTCATGGATAAATAATGAAAGAGTTTTTATTAGACCCATCTAGCTGAGGTTCCCATTCTTGGATTCAATATTAACATGACAACTGCTCTCCAATCAATGGAACTTGATGGTTTCCATCGGTCAAAATAATGAAACTACTCAGACCATAACCTTTTATATGAGATGATATTAAATTCCTTATATAAGAATTAATCAACCAATATATAATATAGAAAGTATCTCTAATATAATGTTTGGAATTAGATACTTTAAACATTATTTACAAAATTCTTCCCAAACCAACCTTCACAAGACTATTAACTCCAAAAACTATCCCTATAACACCACCCACTTTAATACCACTCTAACACTACCGAACCCATCTAGGCCCGAACTAGTTAAAAAATTAAGTCATGTATTCAACCCAAACCTACCACTATTAGGATAGGGGCTAGTGACTAACACTGATAAGACATAACATGAATGTGTGGCTTTAACCTAATGAACATATAATATAACTATACATATCCATATCCTAATATAAATAAAATAAATATAAATGAATTATTTCAATTATATAATAAAATATATGTGACATATACTAATCCATAATAATGAAATAGGTAAAAACTATGAAATAAGAGGAAAAAATATACCTAGTGGGCCATATGTTAAATAAAGTTTTATTGTGTTTGGTTAGTATAAATACCATAAATTACCATTGAAAATAGTCATGAGTAAAAAAACACTTTCCACTTTTAAAAACAATTCTTAAAAAAAATTCAAAAAAAATTCAAAAATCATTTTATTTCAAAATAAATAAGGATACTTCAAAAACAATATTGTTCATGATGGTAATAAAATCCATTCATGCCATAAATTTTAAAAATAAACATTCTTTTCAAACATTTATAAATATTTTCAAAATATACCAATATAGAAAATGTTACGAAATTTCATTTTAAAAACTTTTAAAGGAAGGTAAAAGATCATGTAGAAAAATTCAAGTAATCATTTTTTTACAAATTGACATTCTTATAATCATTTTGGAAAATATTGATATAGAAGAGAAAGATTCCCGATCTAGAAGAAGATACAAGATAAATATCACTTATAAACATATTTCTTGAGGTTTATTTAATAAATAATGGGGGAAATACAAACTAAATATATAAAAAACATTTATAACCAAATTAAAATAAAATAGATGTGTTTTATGAAAATAATATCCTATGATTTCTCCCATGGAACCTTGTATATAAACAATCTTAAAAAGAATGGATATTGTAATATAAAGGCTTTACCACTTTGGTAACATTGGAATCAAAATTCATTGAAAGAAAGAGTTTGATATGGAGTTATAAATACCCTAAATTTCATGAATTAATATTTCAAAATTCATTCTTGAGGTGTTAATTACACCATATAAGGAAATCATTTTCCATGACATGAATCTTGTCTCAAGAAAATAATATTGAGAAAAACCAAAACCTTGTAAAGATCATAACATAGAATTAAGAATTAATAATTGGAGATATTACATTTAATAAATTTATATAAAAAACAAGGGTAATTAAAATAAAAATAAAATAAAGGTCATTTTAGACATAATCTTAACAAATCAAAACTAATAAATAAGTTATATGACCCAATGAATGGAAATTGAGTTATGAAAACCCATACCACATTCCATATTTAAATTCAAATTATAATGTTTTTTTAAATAATAACTTAAAATACCATGAATTATGAATGATTCATTATATAACATATAAAATTGGTAGCATAAACACTATATAAAATAAATTATGGGCATAACTTTAAAACATTCCTTAGTGAAGGGAAATTGAGATGAAATCATTTTCCTTGAGTTCAAACATGTTATGTGTTTCCTTTAACACCTAAATAATAAACTTATATCAATAATTTTATTTATTAAGAATAATTTATAAGATTAATGAATTATCCTTAAATAAATTTTTTCATTTATTTTAATGACATATTTTATACTTAATTATTTATGTATGCATCAAGTGTTTTTAGAAAGATCGGTTCATAACTTAAAAATGAATTCAGTATGTTGATTGTGGTCAAAGTGATATTTATTCCATAACCTCAAAAAAATGTAATAATTTTAAATTATATACATTAATTATAATTTTAAAACAAAAAATGAAACATGTTTATAATAAATAAATGATTTTTCAATTATGAAGATGGTAGGTTGTTCGTACGCATGTGTACCATTTCCATTTTTCAACGAACATGGAATATAGAAAATAAGTATTTTATATTTTAAGAAATATTATTATATCATAAATATAATATTATCTATTTATGTATACTTATTTATACCATAAATGTGAGGTATTGATGAAAAATGAATCACATCGCTTTGTGGTGGTGGTAATCCAGAGGTACGCACAAGCAACATTATCATTTTTCAATGGATGGAAGGGAAAGAAAATAGAAGATATGTTATATTTAAAAATGATAATTATGAAATTAATATGATATATATACATTAAATCCATCACCATAACCAATCATTATATGCAGTGATGGAACAAATTACATCGATTCGCGAGGAGGTAGTCCATCGTATCCACGAATGATGGTTTTATTTCCTATTTGATGGAAGATGTGACAGATATAAGTTATTACATTAACATAATTACATATTAGTATTTTAAATATAATAATTTTATTAATTAATCATTTTTTAATAATATTTTAATGAGGTAGAAGAAGAAATAATATTAAAACATTGGGTTAAAAGTTGCACCTCTTCTTCTGATAACCTGCCTTAGTTTATACCTTAATCCCTTTAAAGAAGGTATTATACCTAAAATAATATCTCTATGACTTGGTTATGGATGTTTAGAATATATTTGGGTAGGTATTTTTCTAACTAGAGTTCCAAAAATATGTATAGAATATATAATAATAGGTACCCATTTATAAGGTAGGGGAGGAGAACCTTTTAGAAAAACCTAAAATATTATATTATAATATGTGTCTAACTCATGTAAAATGTTTAAAAAATAATTGTTTTTAGAATATAAGAACTATATGGTCTTAATATAATCATCGAATTAAATTTTTATAGGTTTTGAAATCATTTTAAACCTTATTTATTAGATTAAACCTTCCGTTAATAATTTTTAACCTTAACCACGATAAAAACCTTTTCAATATAAAAGTCTTATAAATTTAATTATAAGATAAAAATTGGTTCATAAATTGAAATGGTATGAAATATATTAACATTTATGATCTTAATTTTCCTATGTAATATCTTTGTGATTTTTAAATAATTTAATAAAATATATTTAACATGAAATACTATTAATGTCATTTTAAGAACTATTAACATAATTTGACTTTGAAAACAACATTACAGTAATGTAAATCTAATAAAATTAATTTAAACATAAATAATACATCATTATTAGCTAATAAATTCATTTTAAACCATAATTCATCCAAAAAATTACTTTTGGTAATTTTTAAAATCATTTACATTACTTTTCTACAACTTGCACAAGCATTGTATCGGCGTTGCGTAAGAACATAATTAAATTATTTCATAAGTAGAAATTAAAAAAAATGTGATAAAAATTTAATTCATATTTAAAACTACCATTAATAAATTAACAAAAATTCTTTTTACCCATTTGAAAAACTATTATAAATATTAAAATAAAGATGGCGGTATTTTTCATTTTATCATTTAATTAAAATAATATAAATGTTATAATAAAAGGAACTTGGAAATAAATGGTAAAATATATAATATTTGATGTTATTGGTTAGTAAAAAAATATAAAAAAATTAATAAAATTTTTAGAGATATTTTTATGCCTTATCACATTTTTACCTTATTTTACCTAGTTTACCATTACTGATGTGAAAAATAATTACCAGAGTAACTATTCATAATAAACAAAAATAAACGGGAATTATTTAAAAAAATTGAACCTATTTATTCCAAATATGAGATAAAATTTATCAAACTTAATTTATAAAAGTATTGTAATTTAATTTAATATAAAATCCTCAAAACATGATGAAAATGATTTTTTTCTTCAGAAAAATGACTTTTAAGAGTAAAATTTCTTTATACCAAATTAAATTATAATGTTTATTAAAATAAAATTTTTTATATTATTTTTATTAAAATTAAACTAATTAAATTATTAAAATAATCCAAAATATAATGTTATTTTTTAAATACTTGAAAAAATATAGTTTTTATTAAAAATTAGTATTTTTCACTATTCATTACAAAAATCAAACTGTTTAGAAAATTCTCAAGAAAACATCCTATGATAATTTTTAAATGATTAATTCAAAAATTAATTTTATTTTTCCAATAAAAATTATAGAATTTTAAAACAATCTTTTAAAAAATCATATAATGCATGAAAACCCAATTTGGTTTGAAATAAAGCCTTTTCCTTTTGTTTGGAAAATTACATAATATTTTTATAATGAATATAAATATATAAAATATAATAAATTAATATTAATATGGAATTAAAATTAATTATATTAATATTACTTTGGTTTTTTACAATCTTCCCACTTTTAGAAATCACATCCTTGTAATTTTATATCATTCCCTATAGAAATGTTTTAAAACATTTGGAAAATCAATTCCATGAAGTGTAATATATAAAATATGAACATGAAATGAATTTTTTAGTATTTAAAAGTACCTTTATTGAAAATAAACTTCCTAAAATGCATAATTAAACTTACATTTGAAAATAAGTAATGAGAAATATAAAAGTGATCTGAAATAACACATAACTATGTTTCCAAATAGGAGAACATTAGTGGGAGGTGAAAATATGGACATGGAGGGAAATATTATTATCCAAATAATTATGGAGAGTGATGGAGAAAATTAGTCAAAAGAATGTGAATTATCATTATAATTTCAATAAACACAAAAGCATAAATCAATGAGGCATGAAAAATAAATTCAATTCATTATAAAATAAGGTTATAAGATAGCATTTTTATTTCAATAATGCTTTACCTAGAGTTGAGGAATTGTATTAACATATATACTAAGAACAGAAGGAAATATACTTGAGAATTATAATATCATCCTTTAATAAATTTACACCAAAAAATCATCTTTTTATCTAAATAATGAGTATTCAAGATGATTTTTTCATGCTTGGAGAAATAAAATCAACTTCTATTGGATGATATAATCCGAAAAAGTATAATAAGATATTCATTCTGTATTTATATATTAACAAAAGATGAAATAGTTAGCATAAGTAAAGATAATATCCAAAATTTAAAAACCATCATATGAATAAAAAAATTAATCTCCAAAATTCAATAATAACTCTATAGAGACCCATAATATCATACATAAATATCACATAATTTTATATGACTATTCAAAATATAACATTATGAAACATAATATAACTATAAAGGTTTATTGTCTTTGGAGACTAGATACACAATATTTTTATTTCTTAGAATATGTTCAATATATCCAACCAATATCATACTCTTCTTAGGAATTCACTACTTAAAACCTTTATTCTTAACATAGGGAAAGGAGGCACAATAATGTTTTAATATCATATTCTTAATAAGGTTAAACAAGGTACATATTAATGATAACACTAAAAAATAATTATCATAAGGGTATTAGAACATGAGATTAACATTTTAAAATCCATACCCGGTATATCATATATCAGAATAATGAATGATTAAATAAATCATAGCATATCATAAGACATTAATCATAAAGAAATAAAATAATATGATCCATGAAAGTATAAATTTATTATAATAAATAATTTTATGGCATAAACATAAGCATATAAAATAATTCCTTTTTCAAGGATCACTACCAATAATATCATTGTGGATTAGGTTCACTTCTCATTCTATCATATCCTTAGTCGGGGTTCTCTCCCAAGATTATCATAGTAGAAAATATATCTTAATTAATCAGGTTCAATCCCCATTTTAGTCTTTATTATATAATGAGATATCCTTCCATACCCCATTCATATGAGGGATATTTAATTTTAGTATCACTCATCACATAATCATAATCCATTCATATGTGTTCCATAAGATCCTAAATAATTCATTATATATCACAACCAATGAAAAATAAATGAGTTTCAGAAACATTTCAACAATTAATCATTGCATAAAACATGGAAAATAAATAGGTTTCATAAATATCTCATTAGAATAATCATAAAAAATCCATAAAAAGATTAATAATGGAATCATTGGATCATATCCTGATAAAATCATAATTAATATCAAATCATGTTATCATAAATGAAAATTCATTTAAAGGATCATTGGAAATATTTCTTGAGGAGAATGTATTTTTCATTTTCAAATCACTAATTTAAAATTAAATTTTTTCTAAAATATTAACAAAAACTTTTCTTTTAAAATAATTATAGAGACATGTAAATTAATCTTCAAAACATTGAGATACCATGATGAAAATAAATGTTTTTCATGTTGTGTACGTTAAAACTAATATTCCTTTCACATTTTGGGTAAAAGTAAAAGTTAATTCATTCAAAAATTGATAATAATATTCATATTAAACTATTATTAAAAAAATTCAAGCATTGGTAAAAATGAAATTAAATAATCATAGTATAGTGTTAAAAACATTCTTGAAAATATTTTAAAGATAAATTGGATATGAAAGAAAAATATTCCTAAATAAAGAGAAAATAAAGTATGTTTTTATTAAAACAAATTCCCTTAATAATTTTATGTACCAAAACTATAAATAGTAATATTACTTTAAAATTATAATAAGAAAATAGTAGAATAAAATTAATATGTTTATTGTGAGGTAGATTATGAAATTTCATTATTAGAAACTTAATTACAAACAATCCTGATAAGCAAGGAGGTTGTAACATAAAAACCTTAAAACATTGTTAACTTTTGAATCAGTAGCCCCAGGATAGAATAACTAAAAATAAAAAATTTACATTTTATAAAAATAAGGATAACCAAAATATAACATATAAAATGGGTAGTATATTCACCTCAAAAACAAAAATAGGTGTATAAAATCAAATATATCTCTATAAAAAATATTGAGATTAAGAATTTTTATAACATTGGTTATCTCTGAATCAAAACATCATGAAAGAGAGAAACTCATATGGATTTGTAAATTCATATCATTTTCATGAAAATAATCATAAAATATACTCATGTGATCTATATATACCACATAAAGGAAACTAGTAGTGACTATGGAATATGTCTGATACAAATGAAAGTGTGATTAGAAACATTTACCGCCGGTTCAAATTGTTTTGAAAGTGCACTAATATTATGTATAATAAATTTAAATTTATTATAATTATATATAAAAACATATTATAATATCATATATTATTTTATTATAACATTTCAACACAAATTTATAAATATTGTTTTATAAAAATTTATATTTCTGAATTTTAATTGTTTCTCTTTTCTTGAGGGTTTTAGTATGACAGCTTTGGTCCTTGAACTTTGATGAGGGTTCCATATTCTCCAAAAAAATAAAAATTATATTAATATAATATGTATTAATTATATATATATATATATATATTCATGTATAAAATGTATATATAGAAAAATAAATTACACAATTCATGGAGATGATAGCCTATATATATGCTTGAAAATAATTACCATTTTTTGAAGGATGGAAAAAAAGGTAATTAAAATATCATATTTATAGAGTCAATATTATATAATATACAACATATATATTCATTAAATTTAATATAATTACCACCCATGTAAAATAAAAATGAAAAATGAGTCACATTACTTCGTGGATGTGGTAGTTCACATATACACATGAGAAACATCATCGTTTTCTGATAGATGGAAAAAATACAGATAATGGTTGTTATATCATTATAAGAACAATTAGTTATATTTAAGATCATAATTTAATTATTTTATAATTGATATAAAATATTTATAAAAGGTAAATGAAGAAATAAAATTGAAAATTCTCAGTTAAGAGTTATACCTCTTTATTGAGAAACCATGTTTTGCTTACACCTTCAGCCTTAAAAGGATGTTATTTTATCACAAAACAAGGTATATATTATAGGGAATGTAGTTAACATGGTATTATGGTGGGTATTTAGTGATCTATAATGCTCAAAATTTGTGAGTAAGAGAGGAGAGTAGGTGACCTTAAATATGCTTGGGAAGGGTCACTCTTGAAATTACATAAAGTATTAAGTTTATATAAATTAATTTTCAAGAAACAGTGTCAAAACAATTGATATAATTTTAATATAGAATAATTATTTATTAAAATAATCCCATACAACAAAATATGGTAATTTTTAGGTGATTTTTTTACCTTTATCTATTTATTTTAACCCCCTCTTAACATTGTTTATTATAAAAATTCATTAATGACTTATTTGGAAACACATAATGTATTATAATATAATATATGATAAATCATGTAAAATTGTTTCAATATGATATGTATTCAAAGATAAGGAATATATGGTCTTAATTTAATCATACAATAAAAATTTTATAAGTTTATATATCGTTTTAAACCTTCTCTTTCGATTTAACCCCATAATTCAATAATTTTAACCTTAATCGTGGTAACGAATTTTATAATATTAAATGGTCATAATTTTACTTATGAGGACATTATAACATAATTGGAAAAAAGGATTCCATTTTAGAAAATTAACCATCCAAATTATCCTATTTAAAAATTTCTATATTTTTTAAATAACTTAAAATAATATTATTTATTATAAAATATCAACAATGTCTTTTTGACACTATTCACATAATTTGAATTTGAATTCAAACTTACTACAATGGAATTAGAATATAAAATTTTAAAAAATATCTAATATGTTATATGTATCTATAAAATTCATGGTACACTATAACTCACAATTTTTTTTAACTTTTAGTCTTTTTAAAATCATTTACTTGATTTTTTTATTCTTACATAAACATTATCTGAGTGCTTCATAAGAATTAAGGTAATTATATCATCACTAAAAATTTAAAATAAATTAACATGACAAAAATTATTTAATATTTAAAATATAAACTTAGAACAAAAAATGATTATTATTATCATTATCATAAAATATTATAAATATTAAAAGGAAAAGGTGACATTTTATAATTTATTTTTTACTTAAATTTTATAAATTTCAAAATCACATATAAATGGAAAAAGGTATTATTTTCAAACTTTACATGATTATATATGAAATATACCCATAAAATGAAATTAATAATGAATTTTAAGCCTCATCACATTAGTTTTAACCATAATTAACCCATTTTACCTTTATAGTGGTAATAAACATTATTATGGTTACTATTCATATGAACATAAAATAAAAGAAAAATATTTATCATATTTTGAACTCATGATTTAAAAAATAAAATCCATTTTCAAGATTAAATTTCTCCAAGTGTTGGAAATTAATTTAAGATAAAAAAACAATACGGAACCAAAAACAATTTTAAAAAAAGCCTTTTATGTATAAAAATATTTTCCTACAAAAATTCAACAATAAAATTGATTTCAATGAAATTAATTTTCTTATTAAAAATATAATAATTTTTTCAAACTATTTAAAAATAAAATATATTTCAAAACTGTTGAAGCAAAAAATAAAATTTTCAATAAAAAGCAGTATTTTTCTCTATTCATTGGTAAATAAATTTTTTAAAAAAATATAAAAAAATTGAACTTAAGATAATTTTAATATGTTCAATTAAAAAATGAAGCTATTTTTATAAAATATTTTTTTGGAAATTTTCATAAATTAAATATAATATACGCTCATAAAAATCAATAAAAACTATTTTTGAAGAAAATAAAATTTTAATAATAAAATGACCTTACTAAAAAATGAGAGATTATTTCGTAAGAAATTATTAATAAATTTTTATTGATTATAAACTATATATATATTTAATTATTTAGATACTTCTATTCATATCTAAAAAAATCAATGACTATGGTATAACAATCCTAAAATAATAATATCTCATGGTTCATTAAAGCTCAGTTTTGCATGTTGTATACGCTATCAAACATAGTGTTATTTTAAAATAATATAGTGTTACATATCCCATTTAATAATTCAAATCCTACTAATTTTTACTTTAGATAGATAATAAAGGGTTTGACATTCAAAATTACCATTGTTAAAAATGCACATACTAAAAAGGTTTAATAAAACTTCCTCTTGAAAATAAAGAAATGAAAATATTAAGGTCATATAGAATAACACATAACAAGGTTTCCAAATATAAGAACATAAGTGATAGGTGGAAATATAAACATGTAGGAAAATTTAATGTCTAAATAATTATAGAGAGTGATAGATAACAACAATCACAATAAATTTAATAATCATGGTAAAGTTAATGACCACAAAACCATAAATAAATGAGGTGTGAAAAGATCATTGATTCATAAAAAAGAATGTAGTAGGAATTTTTTCTGAAGACCCATTTCATAGATTCAAGTAACTCATTTACCATCTAGAAAATGACACAAAGAAATATAATTTATTGACAAGTATAATTTCATCCTTTATTAAATTTCCACCACAATATCATCTTTGACTTCAAACGGTGAGTATTCATAATGTTTTATTTTCATGTATAATGAAATAGAATCAACTTCTATTGAATTATATAATCCTAAAATAGATAAAAAAATATTCCTCCTATATTTAAATATTAAACAAAACCAAAATTCTTAGAATAAGGTATGATAATGTCCAAAATGTATACACCTTCATGTGGAGAAATAATATATTTTCCTCCAAAATTTCCACAATAATAGAAAAAGTTAACCTTAAATAATTCCATAAATAAATACTAATAAATCATAAATTATTCCAAAATATCAACATTAAAGAATGTATTAACCTAAAATATGATCACATACCATTCATCTTACATCCACAAAATTTTAATTGTATTCTTCCCAAATAATCTTTTATGTTAAATCACATATTAAACATAAGGGTCACATATGACTCAAACCAATGGAACATCTCTCAAAATATTATTAGTCACCATGATAAATTACTGTATAATATTATAATTTAGTTAAATTCAACAAAATATCATGAATAAAATTTATATTCTAACTAGAAAGGAAATCCTTATATTAACCATAAATATTTTTGAAAATGTCTCTGTGTCAATGAAATACTTTTCAACCACCAAGGTTATATGTATCCCACTATCTAATAGAGAAAAATTAACATAATATAAAATCATATATTAACCAAAAGGTTTATTTAAAAATAAATAGTATATTATTCCTAAAACCTATTAAATGGTTCAATTCAACTCAAAATCCCAGCACATAAAACCTCAATGAAAACATAAATGCTTTAAAACATTACAATATACTCTAGAAATCCAAAAATGATGTAAACTTCACTAGATATAAACTAAATCACATTTTACTCAAATTAGTAATCAATTCCAAGGTCATCAATACTATAAAATTTAGTTTATTATCTCACTATCTGAACTAGAAATTATCATCTCAACATTAATCACATATTAAGTGTTTTATATCCCTCAATAAAAAGTCTCCTAAAAATATCTCTTATCACTAAACATGTTTTCATATCCTTAAAGAAAACTATTTTGGATAATTTTAGATGTTTCGTGATTATTATAACCAAAATATAAATTATATAACTAATGTATAATTTAATTCTATAATTTCAATACATAAACACTTGAATTATTTCACATCTAAAATTAGTATAGAATTATACCTTCCTAGGTCTATGAGTTAACCCTTGTATTTGGGAATTAACATAGATAATTCCCATATTCTCCATACATAAGACATTTAAGTATAAATGGTACCTTAATATGAAATTCACGTCCCTCTATTAAACAATTCTTGTTTCCATGAAAATTACATTCTCTATGCCTTTATATTGAACACATAAAACATATTTTTGTTCCTCTAAGACATTTTCCTGAGTTCCTCTTTCCACAAGCTTGAAATGCATGAATCTAAATCTTCTTCTCTCTATAGTCTTCAAAAAACACATTTTTTCTTATTAGGTGTGTTAGGAATCTCACTAATTTTGATATTGTTAATTATATAATGAGATAAATGATTAATAATAATCACAAGGTTTCACTTTACCACTCTCATTTCATTTGGTTTCTCATGATGACAACCATTCCATTATACATCATAGTCTATGATAATATGAATCCTACTGATTCTAGACATTGACTAAAACCAAATATTATTGTGTGAGAAAAAACATAAAAAGTGAGAAACCATATAATAATTAAAAATTATTCATAGTATGTTTAAATAATTAATTATTCTTTTTTATATATGACAATTTATATTTAACATAGGACATCCATGGTTATTATCTATTAAAATACTTAATAATGGTTTATAATGAAGATATGAGTTAACAAAAGTATATCCTTTGGGAGAGTAAAACTAGGTGCACAATAAAGGAACTCTCACAGTGCATTAAAATTATGTTCAATATATACTTAACCAACTCCTTTTGAGGTTATTACCTATATATGCATCTTTATCAAAACCACATCAACTTTTAGTTTCTAAAAAGGGATGTATTTCTATGAAAATCACATAATCTCTATCTCAACAAAACAGTAGGATTATATCCTATACGTAGTCTCATACACTATGTTTTCACCAATGTTATATAATACTAATCCATAAATATAGACTAAAACCTACTTTGATACCAAATATAACAGTCTAGAGTAATTACCAGTGTCCCATTATTGATACCTATTGAGTATTCCCTGGGAAACTATACCTCGTAGGCAGGACTCTTACCACCATCCCTAGTGGCATCCCTTTTCTCAGGAATCCCTTTGGAAGAGATACATTATTAAACCAATGTTCACAAATGATATTTCTTGAGGATATTACCCCTTCATTTTCTCTAATTCCAACTATATAGACCCACACTTTTCATACATAAATATCACATCATTTTAGATGAATATTTAAAACATCACATTATTATCTACTCAATAATTATAACGTTTTAGAGTATTTGGATATAAGATTTGAAATCATATTATTTCATAAAATATATTAAATATATTTCACAAATATAGTAGTATTCTGAGACCTACCCTACTAAAAATCTTTCTTCATCAGTTGGGTAAAGGAAACATAAGAAAGTGTGAGATTAAATTCCCAATAAGGGTAAAAAGGGATATATATATATGATAAATTAAACATAAAATGAGCACACTCTTATGAGAAAATGATATTAACATTTTCATATACTTACCAAATATATCATATATCAAAATATTGAATCATGTAATAATGTTTGAAATTTCATTAGACATAAATCATTAATAAATCAAAAAACATGATCCATGATAACAATAATGTAACATAAGGCATATGTTTCTGTCATGAAAATAAGTATATAAAGTCATCAAATTAATAAAGTCTCACATCAAAGATATTCATAGTGTATTGGTTTAAATTAATATTACATCATATCATTAATCAAAGTTCACTCCTAAGACTACTATAGTGAACATATTCCCTTACTGAACTGGGCTCACTCCCTATTTTAGTACTTATTATTATAGAAGATAGAGATCTTTACCCAATTCATTGTAGGGTTATATAATTTATTAAACACCCATCACATAATCCTAATCCATTAACATGTGTTCAATAATATCATAACTCATTCATCATATATCATACCCCTTGGAAAAGAAATTGGTTTCATAAACATTTTAAAAATTTATCCCAGCATAGCCGATAGAAAATAAATGATTCCCATAATCCTATCAACATAAAAATATTAAACCATAAAAATAAAGAATAAGGATAATATCCTTGGATAATATCCCTAGTAAAGAATAATTAAAATCCAAGGATGTAATCATAAATGAAAATTCATTTAAAAAATCACTTAGAATATTTCTTGAGCAAAATACCATTTTAATTATTAAATCACTTTTTCAAAATCCCAATACTTACAAAATATTATGTAAAATATTTTACTTGAAAATATATATGGAAACTTGTAAATTATTCATCAAAACATTAATAGGTCATTATTGGTGGTAATTTTATTTATACTGTGTATGTTAAAACAATGTTTCCTTTCATATTTTGAGTAAAAGTAATAAACACCTCATTCCTAAAACAACAAGATGGATACTTTTAAACTATTATTTAAAAATTAAATCATTGGTAAAAATTAATTAAACAATAAAATTATAGTTTTAAAAACATTATTGGAATCATTTTAAAGAAAACTTGTTTATGAAATAAAAATATTCTCGACCAAAGAATAAATAACGTCTATTCTTCTTAAAAATATTTTCTCAATAATTTTAATTACCAAAGAGAAAAAATTGTGAAATTACCTAAATATTACATTAATAACCATAATATAGAAAGATTAATGATATTATTGAGATTTCTATGATTAAATTCTATCATTAAAAACTTAATCCGAATAATCCTAATAAATGATTAGATTGTAACATAAAACCCTCACCACTTTGGTGAATTTTGCATCATAATCCCCACGAAAGGATAACTTTGAATTAAAAAATAAATATAATTTGCATAATGATAAATATTATTTATCTTGTCAAAGGATAAATATTTAAACCTTATACACATAAATTGGTTCATAACATCAAATATGTCTCAACTAGAAAATATTGAGATGAAGAACTCTTACAAAATGGGTTCTTTAAATTAAAACCTCATGAAAGAGATATCCTCATATAGATTTTTTAAATCCAAATAATTTTTGGGAATTAATCATAAAATAAATTATTGGGAATTATATAAACCATAAAAAGGAAAAAAGTGGTGAATATGATATATGCCTCACATAAATAAAAGTGAGACAAGAAACCATTGGCTAAAGTTAAAATTTCTTAAAGAGAACTATAATATACTGTCTAGTAAATTTATATTTATTATAATTTTTTAAAATAATACTATATATACATAAAATATCATATTATATACTTTTATTACATTTAAACACCCATTGATAAATAATTATATATTAAAATTGTCGTTTCAGGGTGTTAACAGTTTCATTTTTCTAAAGAGTTTCAGTTCTATAGTTCAGGTCCTTGAAATATGATCATAGTTACATCATATACATAATGTTAATCATGATTTAATATCAAAAGAATTATATATATATATATATATATATACGGGTTCATCCATAAAATTTAGGGATAAAAAAATGAATTACACCCTTCATAGAGATGGTAGGTCATACGTGAAAATGAATGCTATTTATGGTGTGTATTTCATGATTTATAAGGATAAAAATGTGTGATGAATAAAGGATAAGATGTTCCCATTTATAAGTGAGGGGAGGGACTCTCTTGAAATTAAATAAAGTATTAAATTAATATAAATCAATGGCTCCAAATTGATATAATTTTAATATAAGATGAGAATGTTTCCAAATCATATCATCTAATAAAATTTATATAAGTTTAGGGTATTTTTTACTATTATTTATTTTTTTATCCACTATTAGACTTTTTTGATAACAACCATTATATCATTATTTTTTACTGTTTAGGGGAAAATAAATCTTTTATAAGTGGAAAATTGACGCTTAAATAAATCATGATTGATATTTCCAACTACATACCATTAATTTTAATAAATATAGTATTTTTATTAATTTTAAATAATTTAATAATACATTTTTTATTAATTTTAAATAATTTAATAATACATTTTTTATTATAAAATATCATTAATTTCCTCTTTTGAAATACAAAAATATTATAATATAATACGAATCTAACTAATTTCAAATGGTTCCAAATTGAAATGGACTAGAATATAAGAATTATGTGGTCTTAATATAATAATATGATAAAATTTTATAGGTTTAAATATCATTTTAAACCTTATGATTTGGTTTAAACCATTAGTAAACCAATTTGAACCATAACCATGATAATTGGTAACATCCCCGGCCCAGAAGACACTAAAAACGTTCTCTGATCCAGGTCGCCACATGACCTCAAGTGTGCCTCCCCGTACGGTTACCGACTAGAAACAAGGGTCTAATCAATCACATGGGGAGACTATAACCTTTTTTTTTTAGAGTTAGGCATAGTAGGTAATATATGAAATAGAGAAAAAAATAAGCCATAAACCCAAAACATTCATTACCCAAGAATTTCCCAATCAGGGTACAAAACATTACCAAATAGTAAATATGTTATGTCATGGTAACAATTCCACAAGTAAAGAAACCCCAAAATAATAATAGATAGTTGAATTCCCAAAATTTCCCCAACTCGAAGTCCAGATCCTCATCCATGCACATCCTAATCCCAACTCAACTCCCAAGAATAGGGCCATTTCCCTTATTTGGACCTAAAACAATGAAATCTTTTCGGGTACCCAACGACAGCCCGATCAGGGTGTGAGTACATTTCAAAAGTCCACTACCAATGACATATACAAAATATCCAGTCTAAACAGATTGTCTGTGCAATTAATAAACAAATTACAAGGTAAAAAAAGAAAAATTTGGTGACATTGGGTAAGAATATTAGTGTATACCACATCCATTTCAATTAGTTATACCATATTTATTTTAGAATAAAATTTCATCACATCTTATATGGTTTAGGAATTTTCTTCGTATACACAACAACCTAAGCACGAAAATCACTATGATAAGAGGATAAGTTAAATTCCCTATCTCACTAGGAAAAAAATTCAATAAACAAATAAATCACACTTACCTTGGATCCTTAGTCCATGTAGTTTCATCCAATGAAAACATTAGGGGCATAGAGCCTCTACCTGAGTCCATAAACCATGCATTCTAGGGGTGGGGTTTAGAGACTCAATCCAACCCAAACCATGTGTTTGAAATCTCAAGTCAATACCCCACAAAAAAATCCATAACAACATGATTATTTATCCATTTAACACATATATCATATCATAACCATACATAAACCAAAACACATAACAACCACATTTCACATTTCATTTAACACATAAATATCCCTTACACATTAACCCATTGAAAAATTCCCTTTTACCTAGGCTATCCTACTTATTCTAGTTCCTTTATTATATCTTAAACGATTAGGTTTATTAAAAAATTCTCATACATTATCCCGTTGAAAAAAATCATCATTTCCCTTCTTTGATCTCATTTATCACATTTATCAATTAATAGGAATTAAACCATTTAACATGTTCACCATTTCATATGCATTAACCAACTTAGGCATTTCAAGTAAATTTTATACATCACTTAACACAATTTTCATTATTACAACGAACTCATGTCATGTTAAGCCAAACAATTCCTTATTCCATTTCCAAAGTCTAGAAAACACTATTTATATTATCATTTTAATTAAATCTAATGTACCAACATGTTCTTCATGGGATCTACCATAACTAAAATTAATTTTAGGCCAAATATTTCCATTTTATTGGTTTTTAATCATCGGAGAACCCCATGGGTGGCACTAGTTTCGTCTAGTCAACCTCAAAACATCTCAAGAGGATCATTAGGGTTCAAATTGTAATTTGTTCCACCCACTTTACCAAATATTACACAAGGAAAAAAGTGTACAACACGAGGGAAGAAATATCACAACCACACATGTACAAATCCAAAAAAACTATGGGATATAACTTGCAGACCACCTACATCAAATATGAAGATAAACACAACCTTAACCTTAGTCTTAGATCCAGATACAAACATCCCTTGAAGACCTAACCTATGATTCATAAAAAATAGAGGGTTTTAGGGATTTAGAAGAAGATATCTAAAGCTATATTCCCTATTCTTAAAAATAGAATCTATAGGTAGATTATAATTACTCAGATCTTAGATATAAAACCAACGGTGCTCCAAATGGCCTATAATTGAAAGAGATAAGTCGTTGGGAATATTGGGAGGGTTTGGTTCATCACTAGGGTTGAGTGGAGAAATGGGGATGAAATCAGATGAAGAAACAAAAAATCCCAAGGTGGAAGCTTGGTAAATTCACACTTTTTAATGTAGAACATGGTTTTTTTGCATGATTTTACAAACTGTGCACAAACCGTGCGCCAGTTACTATCCAAGGGGAGTGAGGTCACATAATTACCTAGGTAAATATATATGGTTTGACAAATCATATACCAATTGTGCAGAATTCCACTATCCATGGATGCATGGTTTTGATCTCTCCTTTTAACAATATACCTAACAATGCACCCCCTCCTTCTAGTTAGCACAGTTTGGGCATACAGTTTACACTAACCATGAACTAACTGTGCAACATGTACAGAATGGTAATTTCCCATTTATTTCATTCCTTGAACCCCCAGAACACAGTCGAGCTTCCACATACACTCAAAAACATTTAATTAACAATCATTAAGGGATTCAAACAAAAATTTAAATAAGTACATACCTCAATGATGTCCAAGATATTATGTAATGAATTTTTAAATATCAAAGGGTTATAATATTACTTATAAAAAGAAAATTGTCTCCTAAATTAAAAAGGTATGACATTATTGACCATAAATCATTATAGCTGTTCTATTTTAATATTTTTATGATATTTAAATAATTTACAAAATATTTTCTAACATAAAACATGATTAATGTCATTTTGATACTATTTAAATAATTTTACATTGAAAAAAACATAAAATTAATAGAATTCAAATATAAACCATTAACATATCTATGATATGTTATATTTATCTAGAAAATATATTATAAATAATAAATCACTCAAAAGATATTATTTTTAGAGTTTGTAAAATAATTTACTTCATTTTTCTATTATATGTAAAAGTATTGTGTCAGTGTTGGGAAAACATTTATAGTAATTATTTCACCACTAACAGTAGAATTTAAATTACCATGATATAAAAATAATTTGTATTTAAAATAAACATTTATAACCAAACATAATTTTTTTATCCTTGACGGAAAATATTATAGATATTACAATAAAAAAATGACATTTTTTACTTTTTATTTTACTTGAATATGATAAAGGTAAAAATAAATAATTAATGTGAAAATATAATAATTTTAGAATTTTGGATTTATAAGGATGAAATAGACTCATTCAATTAAATTAATTCAATTGTTTCAATTAATATGAAGCCTTATTAAATTTTTTTAACCCTAATTAACCCATTTTATGAGTAAAAAGGGGTGGAAATGAGTATGTCCTCTCCCCATGCTCTCAAGTGGTTCCTTATCTAGGGTTTTCTTCCCGAGAACTCATGATAAGAGGTGCCTCTACATTATCTTAAGGTAGTTTTGTAGGGTTTTATCAATCATTATCACATGTTTTTCTATTACCATTCCTCTTCAAGATCTATCATTTATTCTTTTATGGTTCGATTTTACATTTAGTTTCATTACCCTTCAAATATTGTTCACCGTTTCTTCCTGGATGTGTGTATATTTTTGCATCAATTTGATTCATCCTTCTCATTTGATTCCTGGTTTAGAGGCAATTCTCAATGGTGAATTCAGATCATGGTCTTCTCTTAAGGTGTCCTTGGTGGTCCTTTAAGGTTTTTGTGGTGGTCCTTCTTGTGCAATGTGGCGTTGGTCTGTCTACCTCAACATGAAGGTGAATAGGTGTTCTATGATAACATTTTCCTTGCATTAGAGGAGGATGTGAGAGCTTAAGGGGATCATTCAATCAAAAGTTTGTTTTATCAGTAAATTTTTTGGTTTGTTGAGAGATGGTTTTTGAAGCATTCGTAAGCTAGTTTTTAGAATTTGTTTTTGGTTGTCTTGGATTTTGGTTATCATGTTTTCTGGTGGGTTCTTATTATATGGTGGATCATGGGTTTTTTTTGGGATTTGGGGATTTTGTTTTGGTTTGGTTGGTGGTTTTTGGTGTTTTAGAAGATGATGACAATGCTCTATGAGGGTGTTTTAGCTTGATGATGGTGATGTTTTTTGTTTTACAAGTTCTGTTCATGATGGTTGTAATTATTTCATTCTAAGTCATCAATGTTAATGGGCATTTCTAGATGTTCTCAATGTTGTTGTTCATTTGATTCAATGATTTTTTCTCGTTCAAATCCATCTTTGGTGGTTCTTTTCATTGAATTGGTTTAAATGGTTTTGATTGATTGGTGTAGTTTGAGTGATATTTTTTTTGTTGGTTCAGACCCATATTTTTATGGGCCATGGAAATTTGGTTTCTTGTTTCTTCTGGTGAAGACACATGAATGGATCCTTGCAGGGTTTACTGTGATTATATTGGCAGTAGGGTCAAGTTATTTTTTATAATTTTGAAACATTTTAATCATTCTGAAATTTTAAATCTAATGTATCTATAAGGTTTTTAGGTAACCAAATAGTGTTTTATTTTTAAAATTCAAAAATATTGATGTTTAATTGACCAATTTTACCTTTACCATTGTAACAAGATTTACTTTGGTTACTATTAATATTGACCAAAAATAAAATGAACCCATTTTCTAAATTTTTACCCAAATTATACCAAATATTTAAGATATTTTTAAAGATTAAATTACTAAAACTTTTAGAAATTAATTTAAGATATAAAAAATAATACACAATAAAAAATAGTTTTTTAGAAAAATGCATTTTATGAATATATTTTATTTATAACAAATTCTAAAATAAAATAAATTTAAATGAACATAATTGGATTATTAATTACATTATATAACTAATATTACTTAGAATTTTGTTAAAAAAAATTGAAACTTTTCAAATGCTTGAAATAAAAATATAGTTTCAATAGAAGGTAGTATTTTTCACTATTCACTAGAAAATCGATTTTTTCCGAAAAATCCTAGAAATTAATCTTAAGTTAATTTTAAAATTTTGATTGATAAAAATATATTTTTTTATAAAATAATGTTTTTATAATTTCATGATATTAATTATAATATTTTTTCAATGAAATAAATAAAAACATTTTCAAAGAAAACATATTTTTAAGAGTAAAATGAATTTACAAAAAATCAAGTGCTTATTTCCTAAAAATGTATCAATAAATTTTATTGATTATGAACTTTACGTATATTTCATAATTCATTTACTTATATTCATACCTTCTAATTCAACTACACTATTATAAGGGTCATAAAATAATAATATTTCATGATTCATTAAAGCAAGGTGTTGTACGTTGTATATACCATCGAACATAGTATTCATTTGAAATATCAGGTTGTTACAAAAACTAATTCATGAATGTATATAATTCCAAAAATAAATAACCGTACAACCTAATTAAATATAATAACCTCAACAATAAATATTATTTTAACCCCAATGGTTGTCTCATTCATTCTATTCTATATCCCCAAAAATTTAATAGAATTCTTCCCAAATAATCATTCATTGTAAATAAAATGTTCAACCTACAGGTTACATATAGATATTAAAAATGTAATTTCTCCCAAAATATCATTAATCGCGATAGAAAATCTCTATATAATATTATAATGTAGTGAAATTCACCAAAATATCTTGAATCAAATTTAGATATGTTCCTGAATAGTATTACATACCATGACCATAAATATATCTAAAATATATCCTTTTCAATGAATCACTTTTCAACCATAAGGATTATCTATATCACTGTATGGTCTTGAAAACTTCACAAAGGGAAGTAAATACTCCCACAAGCACTATGCAGAGGGAATAAAACCTTCGTATAGGTCCAGTAAAGAAAATGGATGCAAATTGGATAGAATATTTGAGAAGAAACTTGAAGAAATAAATTTTTTAAAGAGTTTTTAGTGTACCGCGTACCATCACTAGGAATGGCTCATGGGGAATATGAACCGTGAACCATTGGTACATGGAAGGACCCATGAGGCGCTGGCCCACGAGGAAATGGCCAACAAACCCAGGATATCACAAACTGTATTGTTGGTGTTATTGAGCAGATAAATTCAATCTTCATACCATCTCATAAACTAAGCAGTTCATGAATAAAGAATGCTGGAAGGGTTCCATGAACTACGTCTCACAAACCATAGCCTCTACAAACCCCGGTTGACAGAGTCTTCTACTGGTTGAGAAATATCTTCATGGGATTCTGAAAATGGTGCCTCATGCCCACACATATGATTTACCAAGTGCTCTATAAATGGATTGAAAGATAAAGGGAAAAATATGATGGGTGTAAGGGAACATGAAGGAAACTCTATAGGCTGTAAGAATGAATTTAGATACAAAGAATATTCTGACTTCAGTTTCAAATCATCGACAATGTGAAAACCCTGAACCACTTTTCGACAGGTATAACCATCCCGAACTATAAAAAGATGGAACATAATAATAATCTGAGAATAACGAACCTAATTGGTTCCATCGTGAGCCATAAATCCCTCATAGATGAATTCCCCACGAACCACATTCTCTAGGACCCTTATTCAATTCAGTGCTCCACATTACGTATCGCTATCGAGATTGAACCCTACACCACATACGGCATCAGAACATGGATGGAACCCAGAGCAGTATGGAAAACCACATGTAGGACCGTGTACCACTTTGGTACAAGATGGTCCATGCAATGCCCCAAACCCAGAATCCCAAAGTCAGTGCATTATTTTAATACATTGGCATGATACAATGAATTCATGTCCAGAAAGACCGATCAGTATAGTATTCTTGGAAGTACTAGATACATACATAAGTTTTACATTACATCATGAGATAAAAATAACAACACCATTTTTCCCCATTGAACACACTTATATCCCTTTGCATATCCCTACAGGTCAACCATAAAATACTTCTTCATATCCTGGGAAAAATGAAAATAGAAAGAGGTGATCTCAGATGCTCAGTAAGGATAACAATATAGCAGAAACTTTCATAAATAAGAATAAAAATTTAAGGCAATGTATAAGACTAAACCATAATCCTTTAAAACATAAACTACTGCATAATTTGGTCAATATAAATAAAATAATTCCATTTACTTATTCACATGAATATTCTTCAAGTCAAATAATCAAATGCAATATCAACATCCAATTTCATAATGATGGAATGCATAATGCAAGAATTCATAACCACATAGTCAAGGACTTGTGACAAGACTACAAATAAATTTTTTTGAAGGCCTTGTTCCAAGACACTAGTTTTTCTCAGGAGACCTACCGATTCATCGAGGAGCTATAGTGAGCCCCACCCATCACTTACTAAGTCCAATGCATTCCTCATATGAAAAGGTTTAAACATAACATATACATTCATATTAAAACTAGCATACTAAATGTCAATACTTTATCCATAAACCATGAATGGTATATAAATAACACATCCACAGTCAAACATATCACAAAACCTTCAATAAAATATGGAAGATTTTTATAATAAATCAACCTTGATCAAGAATAATATCCTGTAAAGGATGTTTACATAGTTCAAAATGATCAGTAAAAATCTTTGAGAGAAATATACCTTTTTCATGAAATCATTTAAAAGTAACATAATTTATACAAAAATTCATTTAAAAGATATTTTTTAATCAAAGTGTCCCATATCAATTTGAAAATTTTTAAAGGAATTAACATTTTAAAATATTCATGTCCATATAAATAAATCCTTAAAATCATTTTGGAAACATTGACATTAATGAGAATGGTTTAGAAGAATAGATCCTTAAAACATTTAAAATGATGTTTTAGTAAAAATTCCCTAAAAAATAATCCATTTGAAAACTATTTTATGAAACATGTACATGGATAATAAATATTTCCTAGTAAATACTTACTTAAAAACAACCTAGGATAATAAAGAGATTGCGAAATTAACCCTTACCTTGCACTTTTCTTTGGTCGAGGGTAGGTTTAACCTCATGTATAATGAGAATAGTATATTATTAAATTATAATAGAACCATATTTATATTTATTATATCATACATGATTCATTTATGACTTTATACTACCCATTTAATAATGATTTCCATGTTAAATTAACATTTCGGGTAATAATCACTTTCTTTATTATACGTGTTTTAACTTGTTATTCTTGATCGTATCATTTAGGTCATGATTTAAATACATCCAGAATATAAACCGTGATTTTTATATCATAAATATTTAGAATATAAATATTTATAACAGATATATATATGAAATATAAGGCACTGTTTATGGAGACAATAGGTTGTACGTACGCATAAATGTTGTTTCCGTTTTCATATCCTATTGAACGGATGTGAAAAATTTATATGTAAGTATACATATATATATATATATATATCACAATTAGAATTATTATGTAATATATTACATACTTATTAACAATATCTATTTTTATAATCATCGTTGAATGGTGAACGTGGAAATGAATCTCATCACGTTGTGGTGACGGTAATCCGTACGTACGAACGAGCGGGAATATCATTATATCGATGGTGAAATCGTATGTAATTGGATGGTATATCATATATAAAGAATAAATAATATTTTATATTTATTATTTTCATCAGTTATACTCTTTATTATACCCATCTAAATAATTAAGTGTTTGAATAACAAACTACACCACGACGTGAAGACGGTAAGCCGTATATACACACGTATGGTGACTTTTTCATTTATATGATGGATAGAATAATGAATATGGTTGTACCATATTTATAATAACATAAAATTATGTAGAAGGTACTGGATTTATTATTTTGGTATGGAAAAAACAAAGAAAGAGGATGTGTAAGAAGAAAAGAACTTGAAAGAGGGTGGTGAAATTATTACCTCTTCTTCGGGTGTATCCTTTTCAGTTGATCAAAAGGGATTCTTATATTGGCTTTCTGATCAAAGTAATGCCTCTAGGTAGAAGGTAGGAATGTTTAGAGGAGATTTTGGTAGGGTTTTCGGAGAAAAATGGCATTGGAGGTGTGATTTTGAGAGAAGGGGAAGTACCCATTTATAAAAGAGGTGATGGTCACTTTAGGAAAAGCTTGAAATATTGTTTTATAATAAAATACTTTTCAGTTTATAATGGCTAAAAAATGATTTATTTATAGTATAAGTTGGGTATGGGTAGAAAAACCCTCAAACAATAGGTTTTATATAGGTTTGTGTCACCATATTAACCTTATATTTTATATTTAACTCTTAGTTAAATAGTTTTACATTTACCATGTCTCTTTCTATTTTTATATTATATGGTTATTAAACTTGATATTAGAAGAAAATAGAACCCCATGTGGTTCATTATTAATATACCTATTCTTATATAAGTTCTTTTGAATAACCTTAGATTTTTAGGACTATTATATAATTTAATAATATAATATTTGTTTTAAAAACTCATTTTTGTCAATTTTGGCATTATTTAGTATTTGGTTTTTGTGAAAGTTATCAAAAATTGATTACTTTGAAAAAAATAAATTGAATCAGTAATAACATATCATATTCACCTATAAATGTTTTTTATGGTATCAAAACTTTTAAATTGTATTTATTTTAATATTTACAATACAACTTATTTGATTCATTCATTAATTAGGTAATTAGTGCTTCATCATTGTATCATAAATAAATTTAAATATTTAATGTCTAAAATTTATAAATAAAATATCATTTTTTTGTAAATATTTTTATATTTCTAATTATTATTTATAGTCTAAAATATATCTTATATAACCCCATGTAAAATGTTTTTTACTAAAAGATATAAGTTTATGTCATTTTTTTCTTTACTTTAAATTAATTAATATAAAGTGTCATTATCAGTCTTAAGTTTCTCCATTAGGTCCCAAAATTCACTCAAGGATGACCATGGTAGGACATGTATCAACCAATAAGAATAGGACACATTTTAGTGTAATTAAATACTATTATAATATTATTTTATATCCTAATTTACCGTATTTAACCTTTAACCGTGGTAAATAAAATATTTACTAAAGTCAATATTCATAACATCTAAAAATAAAAGTTACCTATTTAAATAATTTGGACATACTTATTCCAAACATGGAATCTATTTTTCCAAATTCAAAATACAGAAGTGGTAGAAATTAATTTAAAATTAATTCTCATAGTTAAAACAGAAAGCGTGTTTTTATGAAATAATAACTATTAAAAGATTGACACTTGTTTATGTATAGTTTAAATGTGAAATTAAAACCAATAACCTAAATTATAATAAATAATAAAAATATAGTCTAATTATACTTTAAAACCTCTCAATTTTATAATTTAACAATATAAATTATTTCGATTAAAAAGGTTTTTTTAATAAACATTTAGTATTTTTTCACTATTCATAAAAATATGAAAGTTTTTAGAAAAGTACCAAAAATATATCCAAAATAAATTTTTATTTCCCTCTTCTAAATAATAATTTAATTTCACTAAATTTAATATATAATATTGTTAAATATTGGATTTTAAAAGGGCTCTCTATTAAAAGGCGGAAAAATACATTTTTTGAAAAATACCTCTTTTATCTTAAAAATTGATTTTTTTATTATATTTTGTCTAAGAAACAAAAAATATGAATTTTAAAATTATATAGAATATATAAAATTTAATATGTGCATAATACTATTCATAACCTTATTTTTGAACAGCTAGTTTGGTAAGTTGTGGTGCACTCGAACACGGTGTTGTGTGTAGCATAAGTTATTGAAATATTTTGATGAGATAACATACTATAAAATCTTGGGGTGTTACAGTCCATAACCATGTCATCATACTTCTTTGGTATGTGTATGACCCCCTTACCCACATAGTATTATGCTATTTGGAGTTTGCCCCATCCCGCTTGAGAAAACAGTACGCGAAATGGGGTGTGTGCGGGTGTCATTCCCTTCAACTCTAATCATTCCCCTCACGCACAATCCATCCCTCCATAGCTCCTCCATAGACTAGTCCACCAGAATCAGGCCAAATCCTCTTCCATATCCACTAGACATGTATGATCAGATCACTGGGCGCACCAAAGTTCCTTTTGAAATCTACCTACCTAAGCTAAGCAGAGTGACGAAGGCTGTCCCCACAACGGTTTGGACCCACGGGATGTCTCTAAGTCTACATTACCAAGGTAACCCAAGGACCAACTTCAGGATTCCAATTTGAAACTCTCATTTTCTTGGGTTTAGGGGTAACCACTATATTATCCCTTCAATGAGTGCTAGTGACAAGAAAAAAGGTCACTCTTTCATTCCATTTTCACTAGGGATGATTCTCCTCCCCTTTCATAGAATCCAAAAAGGGAACTCCTCCTAAGGTAAGCCCTTAGCTTTTTGTGAGAGGTATCACTCTTTACCCTCTTCTCCATAGATCAGGACGTGTCCAGATAGATCTCCAATATATGACTATCCTACATATCAACACAGGTGAGGGATGCAAGCTTAAAGCTTCCCTTTCTTTATCCCGTTGGGCTCATAGCCATGAACTGTTCCGCCTTCATTGTACTCCTATTCCATTAGAGGAGAGGAGAATATGTGCCCTTGTTCAATCTTTCACATCCTATTTTTTCTCACACCGTGCATGAATCACATGGGTTAGAGGTTTGTGATGATACAATATTGGAAAACCCCATAAATGAACTATGAGAACTCTGATTCCTATTCCAACAAGGATACATAGGATGCCTACTTAATTGACCAAGCTCAAAGGGGTTCCCTTCAAAAAGGATCACCTAATTAAGCCCCAAGACAAATGAACTATGAGAACTGTGATTCACACCATAATTGGGATATGTAGGATTCATGTCCAAGGACTGAGATCAAGGGACATTCTCCTCAGAAGTCATTCCCGATAAAATATACCCCCAAATTTGAAAGGGCTTCCTTCTAGGTGTATGTTCTGAGAATATAAAAATGTGGGTTCTAATTCCTCTCCCAAGGATACATAGGAAACCCGTATTATGGGTCTTACCACAATATAAAACCATCTTCTGTCCCTCCTGAATAACGATAAACTCTAGAGAGCCTCATTTCATGGGTTAAGTTAGAGTTACCTCCTTAGAATCAAATCCATGTATATCCATGATAATATTTTAACCCAGGGGTAGCCCATGGATACACTATTTGGGAATAAACCAAGGATTCATGAACATATGAACATGGATTAAATCTATAAGAGAGTCCCGGAATAGACAATAATTCCCCCCAAAATGGTGTGATGAGCCCGACCTCCCATCCTATCGACCAATGGAGTCCTTAAGCATCATTAGCCAAATTTTCATCCAACAAGAACTATCCTTTGGAAAGAAGGTCCATGAACCATGGATACCATGGTTTCTAGGTGTTTTTGGATCCATGAATGAAACCATTGGAGACCATACGAGGAAATCATATCCCAGGAGGACCGATTACACAAATACTTAACCCCATTGAAATCACCGACTAGGATCAATTGACTGTGGAACGTCCTTCATAATGAATAAGGGATAAATTTCCCAGTCCTCGTGAGGTCAATAAAATTCCCCTACAGGATAATACCCACCTCAGGTTGAAACAAAAATGGTGAACTAAACATGAAACTCTCTACCATAACATATGAGTTATGATTCTCATCAGACCATTTTTCCCCCAAACGCATACACGCTTCAATTTGTGTTGAAAAAAAATGGTGAACGCCACTTGAATACTCAACCAAGGTGGTATTTTTTACCCCCACTCAATCCCCTTCACCTCATAAAAAAGGAAGGGGGATAATCCAAATCATCAAATATGCATATGATCAAAAGATGCTACATTGATGGGGTATTGTTGTCTGTATATGTCATATATATTTTTAAGGTTTCCAGAGAAAAATTATATCCAAATGGAATACCAAAAACCAATGTATACACACACCTCAGTGATCTCACAGGTGGAAAGGGCCTCGATGAAGAGCATTCCCCCCTCACCTTCCCATCATCTAAAATGATGGGTATCAAACACACTCATTAGAGATTACCACCAAAACGGTACTCTCCCTATAGTGGAGGCCACAAGACAAGCCCTCCAATCTGTAAAATCTTTCCAGAAACCTCCTCAGACATGACCATCACCCCAGTACAAGGAAACCCTGGTAGTCATCTCAAACCATTTTGGGAGATTATCTCTAAAACATGACAATAAGTACCTCCCTTATCTTAGGGAGGCAGATGAAGTCGATGAAGATGACTTCATCCTAGCTGCATAGGGGTCCTACTCACGGGGCTTTATTATAGAGCATCACTGCCAACACTGGGAGTCCAAGTTTCCTTACTCTAAAGAGGATCTTATGATAAAGGCACTTGATGATGTCCAAAGGACACGTTCCCCTCAGGCCATCAGCCATGGGAGGAAAACATATAATCAGGAGAAATCCATCACTATGATTCCTTAGGAGAAACTCCTCCGTACAAATGCGGCGACATTCAACAAGCATACTTACAACTCTACCCAGTCCACTCAATTCTACCATAGAAATAGTGTAGTAAAATATGAGCACGTGGAAATTCCTACCATTACATTTTAGTCCCACTATGCAAACATAATGAAGAATTGCAGGCAGATGAAAATATCTACCGATGCACAAGAATCATTTCATACAAATAGAATGACAAATATCTATAGGCAGACACAAATAACTATTGATATGTTTCAATCCCACCATCCAAATAGGGAGGAAAATGAATACGAGTAGAGTCAAATTCTTGAAAATTAATACAAATCTCATGAGACAAATACAGTGGAAAGAGAGTAGATGAAAATTCCCGAATGTAAATATGAATCCCACCAGTCAAATATGGTCGCAACTAGAGAATATAGAAGGAGGAAGAATCATTCATCTGTCTTGGCATAGGATAACTACTAGTATACACTAGCAACCTATAGAGGACAGAAGCAGGAACAAACTCTTGATCTGACATTGGAATGGGCATTTATACCCATTCCATCCAAAGAGGTATCACAATACATCTTGAAAATTATGGAAGATCAGATGTCGATTCTAGACCATATCCTCTAAGCATTTCAATAAATCATTGCATCCATGGAAAAGGTGAGGAACCAAGCCCACGACCCAATTTCCTCAAATAGAATGACTTACCTGAAAAATGTGTTGGCCACTCCGGAAAAATTATGCATCCCAGCTACAGTCTAAGAGGGTTGATGGAAATATCATGTGATACACAGACAACTGGATCGAGAACAAATACTCATTCCAACTGAGGGACATCGACCCAACATGGTGGCCACTCCAGGGCAGGAATATATCCCTACTAAAACTCAATATGCAAATCAACTTATTCCGGTGGCATCACAGGAACCAAAATAATAGGGACCTGTATATGAAAGTTGTTACCAATAACAGACGACCCCAGTTACCTACAAGAGAATTCCCAAAAATTAAATGCACAAAAGGAAACTAGAAAATGAAGAGTATATACATGATTCTTCTCTACTGGAAGCTAAAGGTCTTTATTCCCTCAATCATATATCAATAGAGTCCGAGGATCCTATCATTCCATTACCAAATTATGGAAGTGGCAGTAGCAGTTGTGAATTCCCTCACCAAAATGTTGCTACCAACAACTATGAAGATCCTCCCCAGAGAAACCATGGGGTATTACTCCATGGGCCAGGAATGATTTGTCGTGAGAGAATATCTCATGATGCGTGTTAGGGTATCCCTCCCTTTGACCAGAAGATCAGACAGTAAGAAGGCCCTCCCCTTTCTGTCATCTACCATGATGGTCCTCCCCAAGGTATTAGGTGTAGATATGCTTATCCCTATAGTCATACATCAAGTAATGATGGTATTCCTCTCCCTGCTAACATCCATTGAGAAGTCCCTCCCTACAATGATAGTTTCTGTTAAGACCATCCCCATAGAAACATCAAGTAATGAGAAGTTCCTCCCCTCATTGCAGTATGTCCTGAAGTCCCTCCCTAGGATGTACATTTCATAAATTCTCCCTGCAACCAAATATCAAACTGTGATAGTAGTCCTCACCATCATAGTAGTCATCAAGAAGTTCCTCCTATACATAACATCAAGTAGCAATAAGGTCCTCCCCTCTCTACAGCCCGCCCTGAAGGTCCTACCCAGGGTGTATTCCATAGGGACATTCCCCACGGTCAGCAATCAAGTTGAAATGGTACCAATATCCATCATAACACTAATTTTTAAGGTCCTCCCCACAATCAATATTCAAACTGTTATAACGGTATGCGCCTTGATAAGATAAATGTGATAAATCCCTTCTAAGATGAGGCACTCAGAAAGATGGAGTCAGAAATGTCAGACACTCTTTATATGATGAGTGATATCCTTTCTGAACCATAGGATGGTCAAGGGCCATGATCATCTTCCGATCCACCCCCGCACCACTCACATATCAATGAGGCTCCTACCAGCCCTACTTCTTGGAACGAAATCATTAAGAAGCATTAAAGTAGTTTATATCAAGTAGAGGAGTCCCTGGAAGAACAATAAGAAGATATATTTATTCTGACAAGACAAATAGATAAGGATGATATACAAGTGATGTATTGTCCCATAGACACATCTCACTTCAACATACTAATGGAGTTGTCTAAGGAATGTATCCATAACATTCACCTCAATATCTGGATGGCACTCTACCAGCTAAAAGAAATGTTCTTTCCCTATTAAGGGTATACTATGAACATATTAGGAGAGCTTCACTGTCAAATTGACATGGAAGCCCTACCATCTTCATAGTGGACACAATCAGAAAGGTGAAAGAAAAACCTTGAACTGGCCTACCTCCACATGCTCCACAAGTTGCGTTGCCTCATTGGTGATGCCTTATCTGAAGTTCACATATGGGGATAGAGATAACAAGAAGATATACACCTCACGCCCTGTACTTTCTTGTGAAACTCATTAGAAATTTCATCTTGCAATGTCATTACCCAAAGGCATCAATCATATGAAATCCCTACTCAGGAAAAGTGGAACAGTCAACAAGAATCGGCCTTGAGTAAGTCTCAAAAGCATTATTCCTAACGAGATCAAGCCATCAAGAAGATTTCGAGCTATGAAACCAAGAACATCTAGTAGGTTTACCACCTAAGGAAAGACAACCAACAAGCACTGATCATTTCTTAGAAATCAAATGAATCTCATGTAGACCCTGTTCCATATTCAGATTACACATTCACAAGAGTGCATGAAATCAAGAAGGTGGAAATAACAGTAGCTATTTCCCTAATATGGGAATAACCCTAACATACAGGGATGGGGGAATTTTTAACTCATCATTCCCCTGTAAGGCCAACAAATTTGTGCCATAGTGCATCAATGGAAGAATAGAATCCACCCCAGACCACAGGTCTAGGGGCATTTTTACCTCAAGTTCATGCATATTAGAAGTCTATCTTCTCCAGTTTGGGAAGAAGGATGAGCAGAGAGGTTACCCATTTAGTCATGTCTCATTGTTCATAACCCCAGGGATGAAGGCATATTGCAAGTTCAAATCAGGGAACTATTAACTGATGAATACCACATAATGGAAGGAGAAATTCCAACCGAGGACATAAAAATATCTCATACCATTCGACACCGGGTACACCACCCCCAATGTAGTATTCATCAGTGAACTTGGTTAAATTAAGTCCCATATATTTGACAGGAAATGATAAAAATGGAGAGGATAGAAGAGAAGATAGTTCCCTCTTAGAGGGGGCCCACACATAGTCGGATGGTGGGAATATCCAGAATCAAAGAGTTTTCTTAAATTTGGTTACACCCTAAACAAATCCATTACGACCTCCCTATCGAATCCCCAACAAAGAGAATAATAAATCCAAAGTCATATACAAACCACCACCTCCTCTCCCTGAGAATATGTCCCTTAAGCTCGAGGAAACATTTTTCCAAGCAGGAGGAAGAAATGAAAGAGCTCTAAAGAATCAATGTTGAGCTGTATCGAGGAAGATATCTTGCCGGATGTTTTCCTCAAGAGGAAAATCAATAAGTGTTCCCATAAAAGGAACCTCTACCATAGGCACTCGTCCCAATAAATTAAACTAAGATCAGATTCCCATCCAATATAACATTGGGACCATTTGACTTCTTGAATCTGACCCAAAAAGGACATCAAGACATTTCTCCACTGGGAAAAAACCATAATAAATTCAAGAGAACCCACAAAAGATACCCCTGGTTAGATATCCACCCTAAATTCCAGTTGTACTGGCACATCCAGTTTTTCCCCCTACTACACCCTCCTATGCTTAGGTATGATATGATATATAGAAAGGGATATTGAATATATCAGTAAATTGACAGCCCGACTAGAAGCCATGGAATGGAAGTGCACTCCTATACAACCAGAATGAAAACCTTACCATGATTTGATGAGCAATGTTCTACCACTTCCAAAATTTGGGAACCCCATATACTCAGTGTTCAAGGGTTCAGTTGACCTAGAACAACATATAATTCACTATGCATCTTATTGTGACCCCATGATGGGATCCCTAGAGCAACAAGAAGTAGTGAAACTCATGTTCTTTGTGTGAACTCTACAGGGTTCAGCCTTCAGTTCAAAATTGCCTAAGACAACAATCAGGGATCTCATAAACTGCAAGCATCGACAGAATGAAAGAGTTTCATACTTCATTGCTAGATGGAAAGGCCTGGCTTACTCCCTGAACTAGACACTCCCCCATGATAAAACAATCACTTTGTGAATCCATAATATCTATGATGAAATGTGGACACCACTCATCCTAGTGAAGTACAGAAGTGGGTTCCTAGATATCTCTTCTATTTTCCAAAGTATAGAAGACTCCTTTCAATAGAATAATCTCATGTCCCGAGTGGCCAGATCGACCACAGGAAAATGAACAGGAAAAGATAAAGAGTCTTATGTCACACATAAGCCACCCTCAGCACCAGATCCAGTTATTAGGCCTCCACTAAACCATGTAGGACCCCCTGGATGCCAACAACCAACCCCGCCTCGGAAAGATGAGCTAAGGGGTTCCAAAAGAAATCAGTTTGAGGAACAACGAATTAAATTCTACCCAATCTATGATGACCAAGTCTGTGGCTACTTTGTAGACTCAATGAATTGAAACTTTCTTCAGCTACCAAAGCCAAAGAGAGCTAATGAAGTGGGTCTCTATGACCATTCAAATTATTTTTCCTACCACTAGATATTGGGACACACCATCCAGAAGTAATTTATCTTCAAGTATATCTTGAAAAATATGATGGATTCTAGAAAAGTCAAGTTAGGTCTTCCACCAACACAAGTGGGGTATTTCTCCACCATAGACACAAGAGAGAAAGAGGATTGGAAAATAGTCACCAAAAAAGAAGCAAAAATTTAAAATTTGGATGACTTGGAAAACTATCAATCGAGGTCATGGAATATTCTAGGAACAGTTGAAGTAACCAACCATGCCCCCAATAGCTCCTGATGCAACATGACCATCGTCCTCAATCCCATAACCCGATTAGGGCTTGAAAGGCAGAAATCGGGAGTAAGAAGATGAGCCAGAACCAAAGCCGAAACAGGTCTTAACACTTTTAAACTTGATTCCAACTAACTTGAAAGCATGGGCACCACCCTGCCAAATGGGACGATGGGTACCACCCCACCAAATGGGAAAACATGCAATGATCCTCCAAACAACATCATTAGAAGAAGACTATAAGACAAAATTATTATTGGATCGAGAATTGATCTTCAAATCCATTAATGTTATTCACATGATGGAACCCTTCTCTGATGGAGACTATGGATGTGAAAATGAATTCCCCGCTTCTATATAGAGATCCAGATGAAGAGGCAACATAGGACGAGAGTTTCCAAGAAGGTGTGATCATGAAAAGAGTCAAATTATTAGCCACACCTTAACTCAAACCATTAATGATGAGGAAACTCGTAGAAGGACCCTTCAGTAGACACAATAGGTACCAGAGTGTTTCCCTACCCCTACCAGAAGAAATCTTTGACCAATCACCTTGGATTATCCATCGAAGGAAGAGAAAATGTATAATCACCCAAGGAATACAGGCATACCAATTCATAAAAAATCCTAAAGTATAGCATCACCCTCAGCCCCTGTCACAGTGGCCGAACCATCTACATCCAAGCTCAAACCTCTAAAGCGCCCATGAAAGAGCATACCCATGATGGGAAGCACGAACCTTTAGAGAATAGGTATGATATTATGAAGAAGCTAGTGTCAGTATTGAAAAAACAATCGATCTAGGATGTATTGAATCTGTCAGTATACCTTAGGAAGGTGCTCATAGAAGCTTTACTAAGTCCCCAAAAATTTGAGGTCCAAGTAGCAGATTCCAATGTGTATAAAAAAAACCAATCCTACATAATACCACACTATCATCTACTTCACATATCAAGATGAAAATTCCATCATGCATGGATAAAGAAAAGAATTATATGTATCTGGAATGATAAATGGAATTGATGTTATAAAATTTTCATTGATAATGGATTTGGAGTTAACCTCCTCCCACTACGAACACTTCATTGGTTGGGCTATGATAAGGAAAATATGAAACCATGCACCACAAATCTAGTGGGATATTAAAAAAGTGAGGAGAATCTGTTGGGAAAATCAATCTTAAAACATGGTTTGGTAACCTCATGTCTGATTTTGAGTTTCTGGTAGTGCAAAAAAATAAAGCCTTCAATGTTCTGTTGGGGAGTCCCAAGCTGCACCAGCTCACTGCAATTCCCTCATCACACCATCAGTGCATCAAATATTTCACTAATGGAAAAAACGAGACATTGAATGTCGATAAACATCCATTAGAATCATGTGAGTCTCATTACATCAATGCAGTGTCCTATGAACCAAAATAGAAGCAGTCTTTAGCCGACAATGTTGGTTGGATCACTACCCCAAACAGATTCGAAATGGCTCCTTCCAATCCCCTCAAACATCTTGGGGAAGAGTATATATTACCGATCAACCAGGTTGAGTGCATAAGTTCAAGCCCAGGCATAGGCTCAACTATCTGCATGATTTCTATTATAACTTCCAAGTCCAAGGATGTTTAAAAGCTCATTAACCCCCTTGATGATAGTGGGGGGTCAAACAAAAATGCTCTCATCCATCCTTGGGGCCCCAAATAGTTCATGAATTACTCACTAAGGTATATGATCATTTCTTGTCACTATAAGAATGCAAGGAAACTCATCCAACCCCATTCTATCCTCTTCAAAAAATTCCCCATAGTCACCTTGGAAAAATGGAGATGTTTCAGTTTCCATAAATCTGAGTAGTGATTCCTATCCCAACGCTGGAGATTTCATCTTGATAATACTCTCTCCATCAGAAGAGGAAATGAATGATGATGAGGATCAAGAAGAAGAAGAAGAAGAAGCAGATCTCAAAGATTCCCCTACCACATTCGAAGAAGGCATCTCTATCACGATGGATGAACTTAGGGAGATATAACTAGGAACCAAAAAAGACTTTCATCCCACTCTAATTAGTGTGGCTATGACTTTTGAGGAGAATGTGGAATATTAATCCTTCCTGAAGAAGAACCAAGATGCCTTTCCTGGAACTACATATAAATTCTAGGCCTTGATCTTGAGGTCGCCGCTAATCACCTGGGTATGTCAGAAGACCATTTTGGTTTCAAGAAGGAGGCCAGAAGAACCCACCCGACACATGATTCAAAATTAGAGGTTGGAGTTGACAAACTAATGTAAGATAACTTCATTCAGGAATTCCAATATCCGATCTGGATGGAAAACATAGTACCTTTCAAAAATAAGAGTGGACATATTAGAGTCTGCATTGACTTTAGGGACCTCAATCAGCACTTCCCGAAAGATTATTTCCCGATCTCGATCATGGAATTGTTGATCGATGCAACCACTGGATATAAAGACCTCTATTTCATGGAGGGATATTCTGGATACAACCAAATATGAATGGCCTACGAACATGAATAATCCACTTATTTAAAGGAACGTAGGGATTATTCTTCTATAATATGATTCCATTTGATTTGAAAAAAGTTGGTTCTACATATCATCCCTCCATGCATCACATTTTCAAGCCCTTATTGGGAAAATTTGTCGAGTGCTACATCGACGACCTAGTGGTTGAATCATGACAGCTCTCAAACCACCTGACAGATCTTAAAATAGTATTCAATACACTACAACAATATAACCTAAATATGAATCCCCTAAAGTGTGCTTTTGGATTTACCTCCAAGAAATTCCTCAACATCATCTTATGCCATTGCGATATAGAATTCAACCATGAGAAGAAAAAATACATCCTTGGAATGTCTCCACCTCATAACCTCACTGAGTTGAGGGATCTCCTGGGGCACCTAGCCTACATTCGGTTCTTCATAACCAACCTTGAAGGTAATTGTTTTCCTTTCACCAGGTTGATGAAGAAAGAGGTCTCATACCTGTGGGATAATGATTGTAAAGAATCATTTGAAAATATTAAAAGGTATCTCTTAATACCATAGGTGAAGATGCTTCTAGTTGAGGAAAGATTACTTATTTTTTACGTAACCACCTTGGAAAAGTCTCTAAGCACTTTCCTCACACATAAGAATGGTGTTGGCATCAAGAATAATATCTATTACCTCATCCAAACAATGATCGATGTTGAGACTAGATATTTGAGAATATAAAAGAACTACCTATCTCTAATCTTTTCATTTTAGAAACACATGCATTACATGTAGCACCACGAGGTCCATCTAGTCTCCCACTACAACCCACACAAGTATATCCTCAGTCGTCCTGTGCTAAATAGATGCCTATCACTATAGGAAGTTATCCTACAACAAGTAGACATATGGTGCATCCCCATAAATACATCAAAGGCCAGGAATTTGCAGGTTTCCTATAATATCATCCCTCAAAAGAACTGAACCCATTTGATATTGTTTCGTAGTTCCTTGAAAGGTTTGATCGAGTTTAAGACTCACTACTTCTAGGCGGTTTCCATTTGATTTAATTATGGAACTAGAAACATCCAATAGTTCTTTATCCAAAATAGAGATTCTTTCTAATGTTAGGAGTTCATTATGATTGATCTATATGATACTTAATAACATGAATTGGTTTAGAGGATGGGAGGTCAGACTCATCACACTCTTTTTGGGGGGATTATTGTCTACTCCGGGACTCTCTTTATAAATTTAAGATATTTTCATGAATCTTTATTAATTCACCAAGTATAACATAAGTTTCCCATGTAATTTGAAATCACTTACTATCATGTGTGAAATTTAGAATCATATCTATGTATTTAAGTTTCTCCATCAATGGTATCATCTCATACACTATTTTGAGATTCTTTTAATCATCGTTATGATGATACTAGTTTCTAAAGCACTTAGTGGGGGCACTATGGAGTTTATTGTCATACAGGGAGATGAAGGTTTGTTTTGATATTAGGATCATACCCATAAAATGGTCTACCTATGTATCCCTGTGAAAGGAATCAGAACCCTCATAGTTCAGTGCCGCTTAAAGGGACACATCATACCTTTTAAGGTCATGTGATAAGGACCTCTAAGAGAAACGTTCTTAGTCAATGTTTGGTGTGGGAATTATACCTAAGCAGCACAAGGAACTTGGAAAGGATATGGGTTTCCAAGTAATATTATACCCTATTGATAATATGGCCTAGGAATAACATGGTTGATTTGAAGTTTTGGGTTTTAAAATCAATGAGGCTTCCTACGTATTCTAGGTGGATGTGAATCAAATCCCACATAGTTCGATGAGTCTCATAAGAGAGTATAGTCCTATGAGAGAAATTATTTTGAGCTTACTTCCTGAAAAGGATTCCTTGGTTACATAGGGGTTTAATTTTGGGATTATTCCTAAGGAGGATGCCCAAATTATGGGGAATTTGGGTTGGATTCCTGAAGAGGATATCCAATGAGCTCAGGCCCTGAGAAGGATTCCTACATATCCCAATTATAATGGGAGTCATAGTTCTTTTTGTTCATTCATTTTGTTGTGGATTATGGATAAGAGATTCCAATTGGACAGGATACGATTGGGTAAACCCTTTTGGAAGGGTACCCTTTTGAGCTCGGGACCTCAACAGGTGTTATACATATCCTTGTTTAAAAAGGAATCAGAGTTCTCATAGTTCAAGATTGTGTGAAAATGTTGTAATCATGACAAATCTCTAAGACCATGTGAGTCATGATTAGTGTGAGAAATAAAAGGATGTAAAAGATTCAACAGAGGCAACCACACTTTTCCTCCTCTTCTTGTGGAAGAGGGCACACCTATGATGGCGAAGGTGGATGAGGTCGAGTCGACCCGAGAATAGGGTGATCCAAATAGCCTTCCCTATGTTCACTTTACATTGGAAAATGGTCCATTGAAAGGAAGGAGTGAAGGTGAAGGAATTAGAGAGGAGAAAGAATGAAACCTCCTACTTGAAAGGTTAGGGGCTTACACCAGGATGGCTGCCCTAGTAGATCTTGGAAGAGGAGGGAGACTTCTCCTTTTCTTTCATGGAAAAGAAATCATGAACTGTACCTTCTCTACTAGAGACCTGAGGTTCCGAGTCTTAGAGATGAGAATGGGAGATCAGAACCCAAACCCCAATCCTCCGAATCAGGAACTTCCCAGAACTCTTCCAGGGGGAAATTTTCATGTGACTATGGATATACAAACCCAAAGACACTCCATGAATCCTAACCCTATTTTGAAATAAATGTGGGAAACATCTAAGTATAGATATACAAACCCAAGTAAAAGATATGTTGATGTTATTTTCCCAAGGGTTTGATAAGTCAGGAGGTTTTTGTGAAGGTATAAACATAATTCCTTTCAGACATTTGAGCCAATGAAGAAGAATCCTTTCCATGAATGTCTTTGAAGAGGTCCTAATGGATTTTAGACTGAAGGGAGTATGTGAATCAAAGAGGGGCTCCCAAGAAGGTACTGGCGTGCAAGTATGGGTTTGTAAGTAGTCTTGGGAGACCTGATGTTCACTTAAATGATGAAAAACCTCGATGTTAATGCTTTTGTGAGATGTGACTCAAGACTTCAAGAGTATTCATAGGTATTACTAGAAGTTGGGTGATAAAGCTCATGTGAGAGAAATAGGCAGCACACAAGTTTTACAGATTTAGGGGGTTGGGTGCTTTAGGCGTGAAAGTGTTATGGATTTCAAACACTAAAAATAATTAATTCCTATAATCCTCCTTCAATTTCACTACTTTAGGTGTTAAATAACAACCTTGAATGTTTTTGAATTCTTGGGAGAAGCACTAAGGTGACCAGAGCAAAAATTGGGCTTCCGGGAAATTCTTCCATAAAAATGAAGGCCCCAAGGGTCTATTTATAGGAAAACATAGGACCCTGGGTGAAAGGATTTTGGTCGCACAAGTGGGTTGTGCGCCAAATTTATGGCTCCCAAGTGGATGAACGCCAGATGGGTGGTGCCCAATTAGGCTTTCACGCCACAAGTGATTTGGACTAAATAGGGTGCCACTTTGAGGACTTATCCAAAATAATTACTTTATTCAGCTCCAGCATGGTGGCATGCAGGTGATTTCATGTAGGTGCCTTGGGCACCGATTTAGGGATTTAGGAAAAATAATTGCTCCATTCCATGGGGGTTGCGCCCCTTCACCCCTTCTTGGGATTAGTGCCAAGCTACGGTCCTGGCCCTTCATTACCGTCACTAAACAACATGAAAAATGCAGAGTCTTACCGCGAACTTTTCAATATCGGTTGAGGACAATTTGCGGTAAAGTGCATGGAAGACACTTAATGGTGTCTACAAATACTGAACTCCTCATGAAGAATTATTCTCCACCCTAGAAGGCCCCCATGAATGGGGAATATACTTCGATGGTTCCTCTAGAATCCTGAAAATAAAAATAATGGAAGATCCCAATCTCAAAAAAGCAGGGTTGGAAGTTATACTCATATCTTTAGAAAACACCACATTTCCTTACTCTTTCTTTCTTTCAGAGGGGTGAACAAACAATGAAGCAGAATACTAGGCCTTCATAGTAGTCATGGAGATGGCACTTCATGCACAAGTTGAATGCCATATGATAAAAGGTGATTTAGAGCTTGTCATCAAGAAATTCAATGGTGACTATGCCATTAATAAAGAATTATTGTCACCTTTGGTGAACCATTTACAAGAGTTTATGGAAGAATTCCCATCAGAACCAACACTGATTTATGTCCCCTAGTTAAAAAATGATCAAGGTGATGCATGGGAAAATTCAGCCACAACCCTGGCTGATTCAGATTGGGATGAAATAGTCATCAGCATTGCCCACTATCATATGGTATTTCTGTTCATTCAGAACAATATAGAAGAAATCGAAGAGATTATCACCATTCCCGAACCTTACGGTCACCCCACTAGCATGATGAATCCCATTGAAAATTACCTCTTGAGGGAGGAACTCCCACCAAATAGGGTTGGAGAGAGTAGATCTGAAAATGAAGAGTCAATTTTGTTTTTTACAATCGCACAAACCAAGAAAAGGTTCTCTATAAATGAGGCCTTAAAAGTGTCCTTCTCAGGTGAATCAATGGAGAAGAGACTACTACCATCATGAAAGAGGTGCATGAAAAAACTTGTGGAGCACACCAATAATCATCGAAGATCTCCCATAAAATTCTAAGGCTTGGATAATATCATCCCACTATGATATAAGATTGTGCCACATTCACCAAGAATTGAAATCCCTGCAAAGTTCTTGCCAATTCATTCACCAACCCCTGAAACTACTTCACATAGCTGAGTAATCCTTGCCATTTTAAGTATGGGGGATGGATGTCGTGGGACCATATACTCCATCCAGAGCCAGAAAATTTAAGTTAATTTTCATAGAAACAAACTTTTTCTAAAAATGGGATGAAGTTGTACCCCCTAAAGAGGTTGGGTCAGGAAGAATTTTTAGATTTGTGAATGCCAACTTCATTACCAGATTTTGTGTCCCTCATACAATACTGACAGAAAATGGAACCAACTTCTTCTATGATGAGTTGGAAAAGTTATACAAGGAGTATGGAATAAAATCCAACCATTCATCCCGCTATCATGCAGTGGCCAACGAGTAGATAGAGGCTTTAAATAAGACTATATATAACATACTCCAAAAGATGGTATAAAAGGACAAGAAATCAGGGCCAGAAAAGCTCCTCTATTATTTATGGGCTTACTAGACTACGACCTGCACTACCACCCAGGAAACCCATACTCACTAGTATATGGGACATAGGTAGTTTTTTCCAAAAAAGTTCAAGTGCTACCACTCTATGTTTCCATTTGTGATCAATTGTACATGGATGATTAATCCAAGAAATGGTTTGATGATTTGGAAGGACTGGATGAGAAAAGGTTGAACACTTTTCCCCATTTGGAAATATAAAAAAATTGGATCACATGAGCCTTCAACAAAAAGGTTCTCCTTCGAGATTTCCTTGAATGAGAGATATTGTTGGACCTCAGTTTCTCGAATATACCATGGAAGAAACCGCCAAATATTGATCCCAAATGAGAGGGACCATATGTCATACATAAGTTTTACTCCAGTGGAGCATATTCTCTGATATCAATGGATGGAAAACTCATCATAGCTCCCACCAATTCAAGGTTTCTAAAGAAATACTTCCCATTATAGAAAAACAAACATCTTAGTTTTGAGAAATTAAACTGCATAGTGACATAAAATTAACTAGTTGTAGGACGTAAACCTGCATAGAAACACCTTCTTCCTTACCGCATGAAGTTAAAATACAAGGCCAAAATCATCCTTTCTAAATGAATCTAAACTACATAGCATCTTCATTCTAACCGCAAGACGTTAAACTACATGGTAGGTATTGTGTTACAACTTAAAATCTATCACATATAAGTAAAATTCATGCAAGAAAAATATAGCAATACCCTCCCCCTTTCAATTCATGGACCAGACCGACATAGGAAGAGGATTCAAAAAATACATGTGGCTTGATTCCCATTCATCAGTGGGATATAGAGTGATGTATTGACCCTTGATCATGGCCTAGCCATCACATGAAATATAATTACCCTGTTATATCGTCTATGACCCCATACAATGAGGTAAATCCTTGCCTCTTTTTATCTCTCACATTGAGTATAGCTTAAGTGAGTTTAGGATTGGTGTGAAGGGTTCCCCTGCCAAAACAAATCATAGTGGAATTTGATAGAACCGATACTCATAGAGGATGAAACTGAAATTCCTCTACCCCTACACCCAAGTAAGATTAGTATAGTGAGCATATTTTGTGTAGAACTACATATGACTTGATTACTTCCATTGCAATATACATTGTTATGCTCAAATTAAACATCCTGTCCTAGCCACCAATCAATGAAAAATTCCCTCTAGATTCCCTATACATGAACCAGACCTATGTAGGGAACTTTTAGAATTACGTATGGCATGATTATTACCATTTTAGGAAATATAGTGACGTTGGAATCATCTATCCTAGAACAAACATCAACACTAGATAAAAATTCCCTTCCTAGTGTATGGAATGAACCTATACACGGAAAGAATTTGCAGAACTATGTATGGATTGATCCTTATCTTAGTGAGATACGTAGTGATTCCTGCATTACAAGTCTCGAGCCCAACCAAAATATGGTTATAATTCACATTGGTTTTCCTTCATCCTTACCGTATGACATTAAAATGCACAAAAGCTTCTAGAACTATGTATGGATTGATTCAAATCTTAGTGGGATATATAGTGATGTTCGGATCTCATATCCTGGTTCAACCACCAATCAAAATTTCTTCCCTCTCCCTATGTATGGACCAAACCTTTATAGGGGGGATATTTTTAGAACTAAGTGTGGCTTGATTCGTTCCCTTGTAGGATAAATAATGGCACCTTGACTCCAAATATTTTTCCAGCCACCAGGAAACAAAGATGCCCCTTTTACCTATGTACGAGCCAGACCTATGTAGGGAATTCCTGTCTAGAACTACATGTGGCTTGATTACTACCCTTTCAGGATATGTAGTGACATCCAGATCCTTTATCCTGGTCTAGCTTCCATTTAAAAAAAAATGAAAAAATCCCCTTCCCCTTATGTATAGATCAAAATTGCACCAAGGAATCCATGAAAGGTCCTATCCACATGACAGTATACTTTATGTTTCCTCAGTAATTATGTGTGGCCCGATTCATGGTGTTATGCGATACCAAACATGGCCCCAATTTCCTACACAGCACAATTCAAATAGATGACAGACATTCCAAGTCTAAATTCCTACACCCAGGAGTAAAAATATCATGTTTCCCATACATATGAGTCATATCTATGTAGAAACTTCCGTAGTTTGTGGCTAATCATGGTTTGGATATTTCTTACATTCCAAGACACATATTTTCCATTCATCAAACTCCATACTCTGAGAAATCATGGGTCTTCAGAATCTTTCATGGCTATCATAGATAGAAAGATAGTATCCTGCGAACACATTTTTTTGACTATAAACATCATGACCTAGTGTATTTTTATATGTTTCCTACTAAATGTACCTATAATCAAAGATCAATTCTTCCTCAGGAGAGGATTTTTCTATTTCCGTACGTCCAATGGTTTCCAAGACCCATGTCATTCCTCCTAATCCAAGGGCCCCTAGAGACTATGGTTTACACCTTATATCATCTCTCATGTCTAAGGAATACCAAAATATCCTAACCAAAATTAACACAAAACTATTTATATCCATTGTGACAAGTTGTCTCCACAACACGATGATAAACTGTGCTGCCTACGTCCTTACCATACAATGCTAAACTGTAAGGCCAGAATTTTCCTGCCTGCACAACATTAAATTGCACTACATAATGGAAATTCTTAGATTCATATCTTGGAACGACCTCCTCAAACAAAATTACTTTACTTCTTGTATATAGGCCAGACCTCCACATAGAATGTTCATTGGAAATCCTACACAACTCTATTTCCCCCTGATAAATTTGTGGTAGACTCGAATCCTATGATCTAGACTCATCCACATGAAGTATTGAAATGTACCCTTCTCTGCACATGAATTGAATCAAAGTTGAGAATCGACAGAAATGATCTATTTATAAGACTACTTAAGGGTAATCATATTTTTTTGTCTTTTAAGATGGGATTACCCTATGTGTACCCCACATGACGATAAACTGTGTGAAATTCGTCCTTGCTGCATGATTTTAAACTACACGATGTGGGTATAAGAATAAAACACTCCCTACCATTTATCATTCCATTCTTAAGTGGTGACCTTAAATCCTTGTAATACCTTGTTTCTCACATAGATAATAGATCATGTGAGATTAGAGAGCTTAGTATGAGATCCACCATGACATCATGGTAAATTAGTCCAGGATTTTGGTCTTAGAAGGAAGACCCTAAAAGGCATGTTATAGTTCCCTTACCCATATGGAACCTTAGGTTCGGGCCATACGATGTTAAACGACAGGGTACTCTTGAGATTGGATTAATGTATGAACCTACGTATGAGCCAGATCTATATATGGGATTACTTGATCCCATGAGAAAATCACAACCCATAAGTTTATAATGTATCCAGATACACTCCTTCCACACATAAAACTCTTTGATTTGAGTGATCTTGGATCCCCATAACTCTCCATGGCCATCAGAGATGGAAGGCCAGTGTCCTGCAGAAACCTTTGTTTGACTATGCACATCATTCTCCAATGGTTATGCATATATTTCCTACCAAACAACCATCAATCAAAGGAAAATTCATACTCCGAAGAGTCCTCTCCTACCTCAGTATTCCTAAAAACTCCCAACCCTTGTGAAATCCCTCATAATTCAAGAACCCTGAAAGTCATTTTTTACGTTCCCTTTCCTACCCATGTACTAGATATATCAGAAAATACTGGCCCAATTCACCTCTGGTCTCTCAAGGATTATATAAAATAAATATACCACATCTATATGTGAGAAGTTCATCCGCGTGTGAAAAAAAATTCCCCCACTTATTTCTGGTTTTCCCAGTAATGTTCATCCAAAGAAATTACCCCTTTTATGTTTAGGAACACCCACTTTCATAATCCATACACCATGTCTAGAAAGGTACCGATACCCATATTCCTTCATGGTCGTCGGAGATGAAAGGCCAGAGTCCTATGGGCACCTTTGTTTGACTATGCACATCATGCCCTAGTGGATCTGCATATGTTGCCTACAAAATGGCTATCAACCAATGAAAAATTCATTCCCATGATATTCATTTCCTATTTTTATATTCCCAAATGACATTTATGACTCATCTCACTCCCCGTATTCATAAAACCCATGGATTGCGGTATACATAATCTTCCCATTTAAAATGACCAAAGATGGAAAGAATTTATAGTTAAACTAATGAATCATTTACTCTCTCGTAAATAGAGTAAAATGACCTCCCATAATAAGTTTCAAGTAACCTAGTTGTATGACATTAAACTATACAGTTCAACATCTCTCCCTTACACACAAAAAATCGTGTGGGATCAGTTTCTAATTAAAATACAAAAAAATATCCCTAATACTTTCAGACATCATTCCTCGTATAGGCCACCCAATTTAGTCCCCAACCTCAAAAAATATCCAAAGCGTTATAAATCTCCCAAGCCATCAGACATGGATGGCCAGTGTTTTGCAGACACCATTGTTTAACTATACACATCATACCCTGGTGGCTCTATATATGTCACCTAAAAACAACCATCAAGAAAAGGAAAATTCATCTTCATGAGATTCCTTTCCTACCTTCGTATGCCTAAAATGGCCTCCAAGCCCCATATATCTACAAAACTCATAATTTCAGGGTCCATAAAAATCTCTCATTCATGTCTGAGGGATATTAGGAAATTTTCGGCTGATGAAACCAAAATTGGGTCCCGTAACCCTTAATGTTGGTCAAATTTTTTTAAATATATCATCAGTAATAAGTCTGATTGGAAAGAATATAAACTGCCAATGAAAAAGATGCAATACTGACTAAATTAAAAACCCACAAAGAGAATACCTAGATAAAATTTGAGTACCATCTCATTAAACCTACACTATGTATGGTTTAGGAAACAATTTCAAGTAATAAAATATTCAAAAAAATACATAAATCTTGTTGGGTCGACAACCCACAAATGGTGGCCTAAGAAAACTTCAAGGTGTAAACCCCTCATATTTAATTTCTCCTGAGGTATGGGAAACCAAGACGCCTTCTATCAAAGAAAAAAAGTAGCCTTGGTTGACAAAGTCTTCAGATTCATTATTCACAACAGTATCAGTTGGGAAATCTTAAGGTTGCTAAGAAAAACATTCATGGATGTTGAGATGAACCATTAAGTCTTGATCAATATTTTTGGTCTGCTCCTCTTTCTTATCCTGTGAGGTCCAAGAAATCCAAATAACCTCACTGGTGCTCTGAAGGTATGGTTGGAGGACGGAATGGGGAATCGGTAAGGAATTGATAAAGGAATAGCCTCTTATATGAGATCATATCCATCGCCAAAGGATTTGGGAAGGCCCAGTAATCTGGTATGCATGCCTCCCTTTGCTAATCTGGCCTAAAAAGCGATAAATCTTGGCCATCACTGGAATAGCCAGATTGATACATCAACCTATGGACAACTGAGCAGCTATGATGAATGTTGAGACTCTCACACCACTAGAGTCCCGTACTGGTAAGAGCCATCCGCTAAGAAACATGGCCAAGAAGTTTGCTAGTAGAAATAATCAGTCAATATCAGGGGTGATCTCCCATCCCCATTCATGAAATTTATCATATTCCAAGGTGGGCCAATAGGTACTCTCTCATCACTGGGTTTCCTTTGTAGGGAAATCCCTAGGTCCGCATGGGTGGGGCTCTAGATCATTTTTCCTAAAAGATACACCAAACCACTTAATAAAATGAATGTCCTACTTTAAATAGGGATCAACTTCTTTCAAAAGTTCCTTTTCTTTAATAATGAGTTTCTTGGCCAAGGGAGGTGTCCTGTGCTCGTTGTCCCGAGAGGGGGAAGGAGGTAGGAATTCATCATACATGTCCCTAAAAATATTGACTCTTGCAACTATATGGATGTCTCCAAGGCTAATTCCAACATCTATATGGGTTAAATGAAATATATTTGTGTCTAGGATACATAGACTTAGGATATGTGAAATAAGGGCGTTGGGTCAATGAGGGTATTACTTAGATACCCAGGAATCCTTGTATAGTCCCACAACTTGCATATTAGTTTGAAATTCTTCATAGCTCTAGAAAAACAAAAAAGGCCACCCTTAGTCTAAGATAAATTATCCCCTAGAGCGAAGGTCCTTCTTGTATGACTAGACGTGTTATTCATTCACTATAGCCTTCTACATAATGCTTTGATAACAATGGTTCATCTTTTCTGGATTCTATTTCACCTACCTTAAGATTCGAGGTGCATAGCTTAGTAGGGACCCGAGGAAGATGTATCTCTGGAGGTATCATCCTCTGGAAGAGATTAGTGCCTTTGGGAAAAAGGTGTTAGTTATTTAGGAATCAGGATGATCAGCCTGAATTGGTTATGGAATTGATGTGTCAGACAGTCGACCAAACCCATAAGTTAGAAGGCTGTCTAAAGCCAAATAATCCCTTTGACTCATCATAAGTATATTTACCAGATATAGATATTGTAGAGCAACTAGAAATTTGTCATCAACTGAGTTTTCTAGGTTCTTAAATATTTTCTTAACATCAAAAAGAGGGGCAGTAGTGGTTGCCTTAGGAGGAACAATAATATCGATAGCAGTCTGTGGAGGAGCCATCATAGTCAGCATAGAAATATCCAAAAGTTCACAAAAAGTTTTTCTAATTAGAAAATAGTTGGATAAGAGCCAAAAAATTGAAAAGGAACTTAAAAATGGGGTCCACATGGGGCTCCTCATAATGCTCCTGAAAATGGTACACGAGAGTTGTTTCTCACATACTTCATCAGTACGCGGAAGCCATATCCCGTATACAACCTCAGTATGTGGAAGTATTGTAATGTGCTGGCTCATGGAGCATTGAACAGAAAACTAAGTGGTTCTTGGAATGAATAAACCACAAAATGAGGCCTCATTATGCAGATGTTAAATGTTTTCCGATTGAAATTTTATGTCTGGTTTAACAAAGTTTAAATTTTAGTTCACTAGTTTAAAGTTTGGTGTGAGTAACATGAAAATCACATTGCGTTCTCCTACATGATGTTCAGACTTATGTTCTAAATTCCGCAGTGTAGTTCGTAGACTCAAAATTTGGTTCGTGGGAAGAAGTAATTGTGAATAGTTCAGTTTGTGGAACCTATGGAGTGGTTCATGAATACGCGTTTCGCAAATGAGTCGTTACGCGGACACAAAGGAAGTCAAGGAGAGGACGAGAGAGATTTTCACTATGAGAAATGGTAAAATAAAAATTTCTTGGGCCCATATAAATAGGCGTGGCCCCCTACCGTACCTACCTATTCTACCACAAACCACTTCAGTTCAAGACCAATTCTACATTGAAATAGCCTCCTCTTCATTCTAATCAAACCCCATTCTGATATGGGAATTTATAGTGTCATGAAAACTTCTCAAAGGGAAGTAAATACTCCAACATGCACTGTTAAGAGGGACGAAAACATTCATATAGGTCCAACAAAGAAAATGAATGCAAATTGGATTGACAATTTGAGAAGAAAGTTGAATAAATCAAATTTTGAAAGAGTTTTTAGTGTACCACATACCATCACCAGGAAAGGTTCACGAGGCACATGAACCACAAACCATCCTTATGTGGAAGGACCCATGAGGCGCTGGCCTGTGGGGAAATTAACAGCAAACCCAAGACGCCACGAACTACATCATTGGAGAAATCGAACACATAAATTCCATCCTCATACCTTCCTACGAACAAAGAAGGTCATAAATGAAAAAATCTAGAAGGGTTACAAAAAATACATCTCGTGAACCACAGCCTCTGAAAACCCCAGTTGATCAAGTCTTCCATGGGTTGAGATATATCTTCATGGGCTTCTACAAATGGTGCCACATTGCCATAGATATGATTTTCCCAGTTCTCTATAAAAGGAGTGCAATAGGGAGAGGAAAATAAGACAAATGGAATAAAAAATGAAGGATACCCTAGAGGATAGAAGAAAGAATTTGAATATAGAGAATATTTCAACATCAGTTTTGAATCATCGACAAAGTTCAAACTGTGAACCACTTTTTCGTAGGAATAACCAGCCACAAACCATAAAATGAAGAAACTTAATAATAATTGGTTAATTTTGAACCTAATTGGTGTCATCACGAACTGTAAATCCCTCGTGGATAAATTCCCCATGAACCATAAGATCTATGACCCTTCTTCAATTCGGTGTTCCGCATAGTGAATCACAATGGAGATCGAACCCTACGCCGCATACGACATCAGTACGCGGATGGAACTCGAAGCAGCGTGGTAAACCCCATCCAATACTATGTATCACTTTGGTACGCGGTGGTACATACCCACATCTGCGTACCACTTTGGTACACAGATGACCCCTATACCCGCATAATATTATGCTATGAGGTGTTTCCCTCATCCCGCGTGAGAAAACCATATGCAGAATGGGGTGTCATCCGATATCCATCTATCTATCTCCAATCATTCCCCTCCATCACCTTCCAACCCTCTATAGATCCTCCATGAACCATTCCACTAGAATTAGGCCAAAACCTCCTCTAAAGACATTGGACTCGTATGATCATATCCCTAGGTAAACCAATGTGCCTTTCTGAATCATCCTACCTATGGTAACAAGAGTGATTAAGGATGTCCCTATAATATTTTGGACCCCTGTAATATCTCTAAGTCTACATTCCCAAGGTAACCTAAGGGCCAACTTAGGGATGGAAATGTGAACCTCCATGTTCTTGGGTTTAGGGGTAACCACTAGCCTATCCCTTGAATGAGTACCAGTGACAAGTAAAAAAGGCCACTCTTTCCTTCCCCTTTGACCAGGTATGATGCTTCTCCTCTTTCTTAGAACCCAGAAAAGGGAACTCCTCCAAAGGTAAGCCCCTATAATTTTACGAGAGGTATCACTATTTACCCTCTTCTCCATAGCTTGGGATGTGTCTAGATAGATCACTAAGATATGACTGTCCAGGATATCGACACATGTGAGGGATTCATGCTTAAATCTCCCCTTTCCCTCTTCCGTTGGGCTCGTAGCCAAGACCTCTTCCACCATCGTCGTCCTTCTTTTTTCATTACCAGAGAGGAGAACATGTGCCCTTGATGAATCTTTCACATCCTCTTATTTATCACACCGAACATGACTCATATGGGATTAGAGGTTTATGATGATAATATATTGGAAAAACCCATAAACAAACTACGAGAACTCTGATTCTTGTTCTAACCAGGATATGTAGGATGCCTTCTTAAAAGCCTCAGCTCAATGGGGTGCCCTTCTAAAAGGTTTACCCAATTAAGCCCCAAGATAAATAAACTATGAGAGCTATGATTCCCACTATAATTGGGATATGTAGGATGCATGTTTAATTCCCAAGCTCAAGGGACATTATCCTCAGAAGTCTGTCCTGATAAAATTTTCCCCCAAATTCAAAAGGGATTCCTCCAAGGTGTAAGTCCCGATAACTAAACTATGTGGGACCGGATTCCTCTCCTGAGGATACATGGGAAACCTATATTATGGTCCCTACCCCAAAATCAAACCATATTTCATCCCTCCTGGATGACGATAAACTCCAAACCACCTTATTTCTTAGCTTAAGTCGGCATTGCCTCCATAGCATTAAATCCATGCATATCTGTGATGACCTTGCAGCCTAGGAGTAGCCCATGGATATACTCTTTGGGAATGAATTGAGGATTCATAAACATATGAACATGGATTAAATATATAAGAGAGTCCCAAAATAGTAAATAATTCTCCCCAAAAGGTTGTGATGAGCCTAACCTCCCATCCTCTCGACCAATGGAGTCCTTAAGTGTCGTTGGCTGAATTGTCATCCAATGAGTGTCTGCCTTTGGAAAACAGGTCCATGAATCATGGATACCAAGGCCTTTGGGTGTTTCTGGATCCATGAATGAAACCATTGGATACTATCTAAGGAAATCATATCCTAGGAGGACCAATTGGAAAAATACTCAACTCCCCTACAATCGCCCACTAGGAACATTTGACTATGGGCCCCCCTTCATAATGGAAATTGGATAAAATGCCTAGTCCCTAAGGGGTCAATCCAATTCCTCCTAAAAGATAATTCCCACCTAGGGTCAAAACAATCAAAAAATCCAATATTCCATAATTATCTTAAAATAGAATCATATACAAACCAATGGGTTATTTAAACATCAATATAGCGTTCTTCTAAAAACCCAATAAAATTTTGAAATCACAACAAGGTATAATCAATTATGATGTTAAAATTAGAATTTCATCCATTGAATGTGTGTATAATATTAAACTAATAAAATCATAATGGTACCCATAAATCTTATGTTAATATCACATGAAAAGATTCTGATCTCCAATGTCATCTAAACCTCCATCAAATACCAATTGTAAAATCTTGGAACTCGTAGTCCTTATTTTTGTTCTTGAAGAATTATATTTATATTTATGGATTTATTAATAATAAAGGTGGCCCAATTTCTACCATTGAGAACATAAAGAATCAAAATGAAATTTTGGATCACTTATATGTTGGTCACGTATTGTCTCAACAATACTCTATAAATGTTACTGATTTTGATGCTCACAAATACCATTGTTATTTTACTAATGATTTTTATTTTGATTGTATTTCAGGAAATTTATATTCTTTATTATTCTTATCTTTTAATAATATTCAACCATTTTTTGTGAGAAATATTCTTTTATGTGTTTGGAATTATCTAAAGCATATTCTGGAAACACTGTTCACTATTTGTCGTTTATTAGAAACATTGTTCATTGTTTTTCATTTAATGGAAACATTGTTCCTCGAAGAAAGTAAAGTATGTAAAAAACCTTACATTTATGATGAAGGATTAGAATGTATGATTAAACAACCTTACTTTTGAATAAAATTATGGTTAAGGAACATTTCCTTTAGATAATAACATTACATTTTCTAGAAAGAAAATGTATGGTAAAAGAACCCTATGTAAGTATGGAAGTTTGCAAATGTATAGATCATCAACCTTACTTTTATGATCAGCCTTATGTTCTCAACCTTATGTATGGAAAAGTGGAAGAATGGATAATCAATTTTATGTTTAGAGATCTATTCTGACATGGATAAATGAATGTATTATCAACCCTATGTTTTTTAATTTTTCGTTTTGTGAAGGAACCTTATGTTTGACTTTTCAACATTAGAAATTTGAATTTATGTCTTTATCGGAGTGTTTTGAAATAGTATTTATAGAATGTCAGGGAAATTTAAAGCTCGATTTAGATTGATCCAATTATTGTTTTAAATGATTTAAATAGTTATTTACAGTAGGGATTTTATCTCCTATTCTTAAGGGATGTTATGACTACTCTAAGATGTATTCTTTGAATTCAAATTCACTCAATTTATGAGGAATCTTTTTTAGATCTAGAAAACCTACATTGAGATATACTGTTATATATATCTTTTTGTGTTGGATATTTTTTATGACAATCTGATGATCTCTTGGCTATATTGATATTTTTTATTCTTCAAGATTTCTTATACAAGATATTTTTACTTTACTACAATGATTAGACATCTCAGAAACAATGACTATTTTTTAAAGATACACACGCACAAATCTGGAAACATGATGCTCTGTTTTTGTTGCAGTTCTTAAAATCAAATATCTTTTGTACAACTAGATATCTTTAGATATATTTCAAGTCTATTATTCTTCTGAAGGAAATATCCACATCTTACCAATCGTGCGCTGCTGAAACTATGAGCTACATATTTTTTTCATCAAAATTCATCTTATCTTGAGTTTTGCATTCTTGTATTCAGTCATGGTGGAGTATCAGTTTCCGACACTAAGCTATGGTTTTATCAGTTCCATGTAAAAGAACCAGAAGTATCTATTTTGTAAGAGTTTATTTGTAATGGTAACAACTACCTTTACTCAGTTGGGGATTGTTCTTATGATATGAGGACCTTACTAGTGAAATTTTCAAATCCCAGGGAGAGTGTGATTGGTGGAGTGGACCAGGGAACATTTTTTCCCAGAACCACTATAAAGTTTTGTGCCTTATTCTCTGTCCTTTATCCGCTGCATATACATTCTCTTATAGAAATGATTCCAACTCTATCTATTGTAGATGTGAATCGAAGGAATTGTAAAATTCTTAAAAGAACACAATTCACCCCCTCTTGTGTTATCACTATAATTATTTTGATCTAACACTTGGTATTAGAGGTTGTGATTTTCAATAGAGCTATAACAAACTAAAGGAATAAGATCTATTTTAGTGATGGAAATGAGGAATCTCAAAGAAGTAATGTCAATGGTTCGTGCTCCATATTTCAATGGAGAGAATTATGGATGCTGGAATTCACGAATGATAATCTCATTAAAAATAATTGATTTAGAGTATTCTCAAAAACTGTTACTCCTTACACAATTCTTGATAAACCTAAAACTTGATCGACTACTACAAAGTCTGATTATGATATGAATTTGAAGGTAATGAATTCAATTATCTGTGGTCTTGGACCAGATGAATTAAACAGTGTATCATAATTCCAACAGACTATGAGATGTGGAAGACAATTACATTATCCTATGAAGGTACTGACAATGTTAGACAAATGAGATATGCTACAGTGAAACTGAAGTTTGATACTTTCAAAATATATGATTGATATAGAATAACATAGATGAATAGATGGCTGAAAAAAAAATTAATAATATAACATCTTTAGGAGAGCCTATCAGTCTACTTGATCATGATTTTAAAGTTATAAGAGTTATACGAGAAAGGTTGAATGGAATTTTTGTTGCAATTTTCCAATCAACACCTGTTAAAAATATGACAATGAGAGAATTAATTGGATCAATAATAATGTTTGAGGCTGAAATGGAATGTGATGTTGAAGATCAAAAAGTCCTATTAAAAAGGATAACATTGATTTAAAAGTAATATCCCAAAAGTAGAATAGAAAACTAAAAAAAGTAGAAATAAATTTAGACTCTTCTAACCTAGAAGTTGAGCTGGCTCAAATAGCTAGAAAATTCAATAAATTTTATAGAAATAAGAAAAGTTTTAAAAAGACTATAAAATATGATGAGAAAGACTCAAGAGAAGAAAGAAGTTATGAGTGAAAAAAATTGGGACATATAAGACCTGATTATCCTCAATTGAAAGGAAAAATAGAAATGAAATATCAGAAGAATGTTGATTATGAGAAAAAGGAAAAAATAGCTTTGAAGGCCACATAGAGTGTTTCTGAAGACTCCAACAGTTCATAAATATCTGATTCAGAGAACAAAAAATTTAATCTAAAAGCAAATATGTGCTTTATGGCTAAAGAAGAAAAGGTACAAACCTAATATTCATCTGATTCTATGTCAAGTTACTCAAATGATAAAATGAATACCTATTGAACTATGCTAGAAGAAATATATGAGTCTCTATTAAAGAAACAAAAATATTTCAAAAATATTCATAATGATATTATTGGCGAAAGGGGTACTTTAATTAAAAAACATCATAAATTAATTGAAGAATTGAGTTCCTCTGCTACAAACTGTACTGACCATGAAAATAAGATTAAAAAAATATAAGATGAAGTAGAAAATTCTAAATGTGCTGCTCTTATTTTTAAAAAAGGAGAAAACACAATAAATAAAATATTGGGTAAAATGTAATTAAAAAGGAGAAATTTGGTATATGAATTAAGGGTGAAAACCCCAAACTGTACGAAAACTATATTGTTCCTAGTTCTAACAGCAAAATCATGTCTACTGACAAATGTTTTTATTGTGGTCCTAATGGACATTATGCTAATGATTTTTATTTAAGAAAAACTCAATTATGTGGTGTGAAATATGTTCATTATTCAAAAGCTTTATCTAATTTTAATTATAACAGTGTTGATCAAAATATATCTGTTTGGATTACTAAGTCTTTAAAAGCTGACATTGCTGGTCCCAAAAATATATGGGTACTAAAAAAAATCTTTGTTTAATTTGACCTTTTAGGTACATGTCATAGAAAAAGAAAAGATATATGGTATATAGATAGTGTCTGTTCAATAAATATGAGTGGAAATTCATCAAAAATCTATACTCTAACTAAAATAAATGGTGCCCTAGTCACCTTCAGTGATAATGACAAAGAAAAAATTATTGGACTTAGAATAGTTAGAGATCCAGATAATGTATCAATTAATAAAGTATTATATGTACAAGGATTGAAGCATAATCTGATACGTATATCTAAAATCTATGATGATTGATACTATGTTGATTTTTATGATATTTTTTGTTCTGTGTTTAAAAATAGTTTACTTAAATTTAGAGCATCCAGAACAGATAATGTCTACACTTTGGATTTAAATTCCTTGTGTAAACAAAAAGTGAACAATTTAACTGCTAAAGTAAATGAGTCAAGGATTTTTTATAAAAGACATGGTCATTGTAATATCTTTTTTTTACATAATTTATCTAAGAAACAATTAATATCATATTTACTTAGTCTCAAATTTGATACTGATAGATTCTGTGATGTATGCCAAATAGGCAAGCAACACAAATATTTCGTCAAATATATTAACAAAATTTCTACTTCAAAGCCTCTAGAACTTATTAATATAGATTTTTTTGGACCATCAAGAATAGAAAGTTTGGTTGGTAAATTATATGTATATTTTTTAGTTGATGATTATTCTGGATTTACTTGGGTATATTTTCTAAAACTCAAAAATTAAGCTTTTTATATTTTGAAAAGGTATTACAAAAGTATTGAAAATAAAAAAGTTTTTAATATAATTTCATTAATAAGTTATCATGGTGAAGAATTTTAGAATCTAGAATTCAATTCTTTTTGTTTAAATGTGGGTATTAAACACACCTTTTCTGCACCAAGAACACCTCAATAAAATGAAGTTGTTGAAAGAAGAAATACAACTATTTAGGAAATGGCTAGAACAATGTTAAATGAATGTAGTCTTACAACATACATTTGGGAAGAATATGTAAGAACAAAATGCAATATTACAAATAGATTTTGAATTCGACCTATTTTAAAAAAGACTCCTTATGAACTTCGGAATAAATGAAAACATAAGGTAAAGTACTTTAAAGTTTTTGGATGAAAAGTATATATCATGAACACCAAGGATAATATTGGGAAGTTCGTTCCAAAAGATGATGAAGGAATATTCTTAGGATATTCTACAACTTCCAAAGCTTATAGAATATTTAATAAAAATTCAAGGATTGTTAAATAATCGGTTCATTTGAAGTTTGATGAAACTAATCCTTTTAATAAAATGAAAAAATCAAACAGATGAAACTATTGATTCTAAAAAAATGAGACTTTATAACATGAAAAATAATTTTTAAAATATAAATAAAATTCAGTCCAGTTTGGAAGAACATGTTACTGATGAACCTAAAAGTGTTCTACCTAGAATTTATAGAATCCTGGAGAATCACCCTTTAGAGATTGTCATAAGAGATCTAGAAATATGAATCAAAACTAGAAGAAGTGTAGGAAACCTAATGGAATTTTATGCTTTTCTATCTCAGCTAGAGCTTAAGTCTTTTGAAGAAACATTAGAAGATGAAAGTTGGTGGTTTGAAATGCAAGAAGAGTTAAATAAATTGAAAAGAAAAAAGAATGGATATTATTGGAAATACCATCAAATTATTCAGTTATAGGAACTAAATTGGTATATAGGAATAAACAAGATGATCAAGAAATTATAACTAGAAACAAATCTAGACTAGTAACTAAAGGGTATAATCAAGAAGAAGGTATAGATTATGATGAAACCTTTTCTCCCATAAATAAACTAGAAGCAACAATATTTCTTGCAGCCTATGCATTTCATAAGATCATTACATTATATCGTATGAATATAAAATCAACCTTTTTAAATGGATATTTAATGAAGGAAGTTTATGTTGAGAAACCTTCTGGTTTGAAAAATTCTCAAAAAACAGATTTTGTTTTTAAACATACTAAATCTCTCTATGTCCTTAAACAAGCACCTAGAGCTTGGCATGAAAGATTATGTTCATTTATTTTGTAAAATTGTTTTACTGTTTTCTTGGAATACCCAACCCTCTTTAAGAAAATAGTTTTTTTCTAATTTATTATTGGTTCAAATGAATTTTGGTGTTGTTATTTTTGGATCAACAAAAAAAAAACTTTGCAATGATTTTTCAGAACTTATGCAAAAAAAAAATTTGAAATGAGTATGATGGGGGAATTAAATTTATTTTTAGGATATAAAATTTATGAAAAATCTTTTGGAAATGTATTAAATCAAAGTAAATAAATTACTGATTTATTGAAAAATATTGGTCATGAAAACATCAAGACATATTTAACTCCCTTGTGTACAAATATTAAACATGACTAGGATGAAGCTGGAAAACTAGTGGGAAAAGTTATATAGAAGTATTATTAAAAGATTACTATATATTATTTCTAGTAGACTCGATGTTATATTTTCAGTATGTATTTGTGCTATATTTCAATCAAATCAAAAATAATTTCATCTTGCTGCTGTAAATAATTTTTTTGGATATTTAAAAGGAACAATTACTAAATCTCTTCTCTATCATAAAACATCTAATTTTAATTTATAATCATATTGAAATGAAGATTATAGAGGATGTAGATTAGATAGAAAAATTACTTTAGGAACCTATCACTTTTTAGGAAAATTGTTAGTGTCATTATCAAGTAAGAAGCAATACTCAGTTGGGCTATCAACAGTCGAAGCAGAGTATGTATCTGCAGGTAGTTATTGTGCACAGGTCCTATAGATGAAAAAAAATCTAAATGGAATTTGGAGTTAATTTTAATAATACCCCTATTTTATGTGATAATACAAGTGCTATAAAAATTTCAAAAAAATCCAATAAGTCATTCTAGAACTAAGAATATTGGTATTAGATATCATTTTCTAAGAGATCATGTTCTCAAAAAGGATATATCTTTATATATTTTTAACACTAAATATCAATTAGCTGTTATTTTTACTAAACCTCTTCCCGCTACTTTTCTTGATTATATTAAGGGGTAATTAGGTTTATTTAATGTTTAATTAAATATTTTATTTATTTTATTTATTTTATTTTATCTATTTATTTAATTTATGCCTAATTTATTTTTGTAAATTTTATTTACATTTATTTTTTTTATCTTACAGTATTTCAGTTCATACACTTTATCTTAAATATATTTACGCTGAGATTTTTTTTTCATAATTACTCTACGACATGGGAAACAAGTACATATGTCATAAAATATTCATTTTCCAAACCCATCATCCTCCAAATCCAATTTACCCAAATTTAAAAAAAACACATAAATTGTTTTTCCCATTCTCCCACTCTTCTTACTTCCAAAACCATAGAAACTGAAAACCACAGATTTTTAGATCTTCACGAATGATGAAAAACATGAGAAGAAAAGAAGGAGAAGCAAGTGAACTGAAAAGTCAAAGAATTTTAGATAGAAATTTTTTTTAGGGAAAGGTGATTGATCTGGAATGGTTATACGAGGTGAACTTTCTCCTAAAACAAGCACTGGATTTTCAAGTTCTCAAGACATCTTTTAAAGATAGAAACTCAGAGTTTTTGTATAAGGTATAACTGAATTATTTTTATAGGAGTGTGTTGTTTAGTTTCTGAGATACAGAGGACATGATTTTTCTTATATAGAAGATAGGGATTTCTCATTTTCTTCAACTGAGATTGAGAATATTTTGAAATGTCCTCGTAAAGGAGCATTTCATTTTGAACTCAAGTCAATTGGAGATAAGGATCATTATTCCATAGAAATTATGTATTTTATATTCAACTCCACACACATTTGAAAGATGTTTTTATGGATTTAGATCCTGAAAATAAGATTCTAGTGAAATTTATTTAGGCTGGAATGTCACCAAGGTTGGCTGAAATCGAGAAAATCCTTTACCCAAACATGTATATCATGTTTCTTTTTCTATGTGATATAAAATTAAATTTCCCAACATATTTATTTGGATATATTCATTACTATTGTTCACCAGATGTGAGAATAAATTTTAATCCATATGGTCGAATAATTTCAATTATTTTGTTTAAGAAAGATATGATCAGATTAGTTGAATGTAGAGTAAAATATCATCATAGTATTGTGTTGAATGTTGTAACTTTAAGGAAACTTGGATTTTTCTGGAGCACTGCGAAAAGAAATATCTTTCCAGTTAGAGAAGAGGAAGAACATAGCTCAAGATATTTTATTCAGGGGGATAAATCTAGTGTTAGAAATATGGGAGTATGTGAATCTCGAACAGATATAGTTTCAAAACCATCCAAAATAAGACTTAGATTTAACACTAAAGAAGAAGAAGAGGAAGAGTAGAGTCAGGAAGGTCCTATGCTAAAACCTATAAAAATAGATTCTCCTCAAGTTGAAGAGAAAGTGTTGTCTTCTGGAGAAGCAACATGCTCAGGTCATTTAGAAGAAACTTTATTGAAGAGGATGTTTAAGTGGAGAGTCAAGGTAGAGAGATTGCATTTGTGTATTTGGATAATGAACCATTAGTAGAGATATTTATTATGGAAATATTTCAAGAGAATAATACTCAATCTAATAATGTTCAATATAATATTGACAATGAAGAAGTTATTGAACAAGCAGTTGTTCAAGAAATGCATCTTTTACAATAATGAGTTACAAAAATTCAAACTTTAATGGTTGATCAGACTGTGGGATAGTCAAATTGTATTTTTTATGGACAGACTAATGTATTGAATAATTATTCATTTTCTTATGAAGAATATATTTTGAAAATAGTGGAAGATCCCTTGCCAAATAAAAATGAAAATCAGGATATGAATCCAGATGATGTGACATTTGATTCATTATCTCATCATGTTGAAGAAGTTGTGATAAAATTTAATAAGTCTCAAGGGGAGAATTCTAATCTATGGAAGGAACTAGAAATTACAATGAAAAATATTCCGCATCTTACTAAGAACACTATTTCTAGAAGGGATTTTGATGCCTTCAAGAGACACATGATAAATGAGATCAGAAAGATCATAACTAAGGCAATATCAAAATCAGATTTTGTGGAATTAAAATGGTACATAGGAAGTCAGTTTGAATTGGTCCATTACATCTACTCATGTCCCTACAACCAGTACAAATTTAATTAGAAATTTTAGGCCATTACATTTATTATGGAAGATATGAATATTTGACTTCAGGATCTTCAGTGCAATAGTGCTCCTCTATCTATTTTATTAGACAATCAAAATTTCTTTTGGATCAGTTAACTCCAGGAGAGCCTAGTATTCTATTGATATTGAGTATGATTTTAGAGAATTTGGAGGAATTAATGAAGCAAGTGGAAAGTCTTCATTTGTTTTTAATTTCAACATTGTGGAGAATCTGTATGTCAATAATGATGTTACGGAGTTGATAATCTAGCTAGGAGACAGTTTGATGAAGAAGCTGAGATTGTAGATGGATGATCTTAAGGACATGTTTAAAGCCATAAATATTTCTCATCCAGACAATCCTTAATCATCTTTTTCTTTCCTACCTTTACCCATGGAAATGAAATTTTTTGTTTTCATTTCATAAACTCTATTATATTTCTATCTTTATTAATCAATGACTTTGTCTACAATCTATATGTTTTATTTTTTCTCATAGCCAAAATAAATTTCTCTTTATATATTATCATTACTTATAACATTCACTTATAATTATATTCAATATTTAATGTATTTTAATCTATTTCTATACTTTGTTTTAGATATCAAAAAAATGGGGAGAAGTTTAGATAAACACAAAATTTCTTTTACTCTATAAAAATTCAAATATTTCCATTTTATCAAAATAATTCATAATTTTAAATGGGAGAAATTTATTTTAATGTTTACAAAATTATAAATTATTTTTGCTAAGATCATAATTTTAATTTATGGGTTTTGTGATCATCCAAAAGGGGGATATTGTTGGGCATGTATTGTCTCAAAAATAATCTATAAATGTTAATGATTTTGATGCTCAAAAATACCTTTGTTTGTTTTACTAAGGATTTTATTTTGAGTGTATTTTAGAAAATTTATAATATTTATTATTCATATCTTGATTAAATATTCAAATATTAATTTGCAAGAAATACTTGTTAAAGTGTTCAGAATGCACTAAAGCATATTCTAGAAACTCTATTCACTATTTGTCGTTTACTAGAAACACTTTTCACCATTGGTCGTTTACTGGAAATAATGTTCATTGAAGAAACTAACGTATAAAACAATCCTTAGGTTTTTTATGAAGGATCAACACGTATGATTAAACAACCTTATGTGCAAATAGACTTATGGATAAGGAACATTATGTTTAGATAAGAACCTTACATTTTTTATAAAGAAAAAGTATTTTTAAAGAACCCTACTTAAGTATGAAAATTTACAAACATATGGATCATCAAACTTACTTTTATGATCAACCTTACTTTGAAAACCTTACATTTGGAAAAGATAACGAATGGATAATCAATGTTATGTTCCTATATCTATGCTGAAATTGATAAATGTATGGATTATCAACCCTATGTTTTTTTATTTTTTCGTTTTGTGAAGGAACCTTACGGTTGACTTTTCAACATCAGAAATTTGAATTTACGTCTTTATCGGAGTGCTTTGCAACAGTCTTTACAGAATATAAGGGAAATTTAAAGCTTGATATTGATTGATCAAAATCCCATTTTAAATGATTTAAAGAGTCCTTTACAGCATAGATTTTCTCTCCTATTCTTAAGTAAAGTAACAAAAAATCTAACATGTATTCTTCGAATTAAAATTCACTCAATTTATCAGACGTTTTTTGTTGATCTATAAATCTTAATACGAGATATATTGTTATATATATCCTTCTATGTCAGATATTTTACATGACGATTTGAATATTTCTTGCATGTATTGATATTTCTTATTCTTCAAGATTTCTTGTACAAGTTATTTTTCACTTTACTACAACGATCAAGCATCTCAGAAATAAGGACTATGTTTTAAAGATATACATGCACAAATCTGGAAGCATGATGCTCTATTTTTGTTGATGTTCTTAAAATCAAAGATCTTCTGTACAACCAGATCTCTTCAAATATATTTCAAGTTTATTATTCTTTTGAAGGAAATATCTATCTTTTATCAGTTGTGTGAAGCTAAAACTATAAGCTACATCTTTTTGTCAAAAAAAATCATATTATCTTGAGTTTTGGATGCTCGTATTTAGTCATGGTAGAGTATCAGCTTATTGCACTATGATGTGGTTTTATTGGTTCCTTATAAAAGAACCATCAGGCTCCATTTTGTAAGGTTTTATTTGTAGGGGTAACAACTGTTTGTGATTAGTTGTGGATTGGTCTTATGATACGAGGATCTTACTAGTGAAATTCACCCAGCTCGTAGAGATGGTGATTGGTGGAGTGTACTAGGGGACCTTTTTGCCCTAAACCACTATAAATTGATGCGCCTTGTTCTCGGTTCTTTACCCATTGTATATAAATTCTCTCACAAAAATGCCACCAACTCTATCAGTTATAGATGTGTATTGACCAAATTGTGAAATTATTAAAAGAACACAATTCACCCCCACTTTTTTATCACTATAGCTATTTTGACCTAACATTTTATACCAAAGTACCTTTTAGGATTATATTTTTTGATAATTTTGGAAAAGCCTTACACAACAATATTCATGTACTCAAATGAGAATTGTTCCCATAGAACTGAGCATTTCCTATTCCAAATTATGTCCTGATCATATCCCATAACATTCATAAAAAATGAATCCTTTTTAGAAATGATTTTTTAAAACGCATTCTTTCTAACCGGTGAAAAATTAAAACATAATATGGGTGAGGTCATGATTTTAGTAAGTGTAAACATAAGCCTTAACAATTGAATGTAATCAATGAACAAAAGACGAACCTAAAAGTCTGATGTGATAATAATTGTTCATGGCCATAACATAATATAATTCATACCCATAAAAATATATATCATAAGCTATATGACCTATAATAATGATTTAATAAAAGTAAGAGTCATAATAATCAATAATAATGAGCATTGTGATATCAATCTTGACCATAAAAACCATTAAAAACTCATAGAAAACATAGATAAATATTGTTAGTATCATGGAAAATTATCTTTATAAAACCTATATAAGAACCCTTAAATATGGGATAAAATTACCTACATAATACCCGTCATCTATTTGTAGTAACATATTAATAGGTTAACTCTATCGTCTTTGAGGTGTTACTTTTATTTTGTTAACTCTATCATCATTATCCAATAAATTTGAGGGATATAACAGACCCTCTGGTAAAATATTGAAAAAATCCCCTTAAGTATATAGATTCAATCCCTGATATTTATATCATCAATAATTTTCAACACAATATAATGAAAAAAATTAAAATCATTCACTTTTGAACAAAATAATAACTATTTCTCTTTCACAATTCGATTTACCGTTGAAAAAAATGAGTTCCATGAAAATCTATTTGGAATAATAGTAATCGATATATAGAAATAATTTGGATGCTATAATTACATTATATACCTAGCTTATAATATATAAAATAAAAGTTTTTTTATATTCATGAATAGAAATACCATAAAACATCATTGAAAATATTCTTGAGAAAAAAACTCATACCATTTTGAAAATAACTTTTAAAAATTAAAAATTAAAAAAATATTTTGAAAGACCATTTCTTTTTAATTAACCTTAGAAACTTTTAATGTAAGATTTAAATAAAATAATGGGAAATAAAATGATAATATCTATTCATATTTTGAACATTAAAAATAAATATTCTTTACGAACTCTTCTAAAGAGAGTCAAAAGTGACCCATGCAGAAAATGTTAAAAAATTTACTTATAAAAAAATTTAAAAGAAGGTAAAATATAAAGTAAAATAAAGTTCAGAAATAATTTATATTTATAAAAAATATATTCTGGAAAATATTTTAGAAAACATTGATATAAAAGAGAAATATTGATGATCAAAAATAATATACATGATCAACATCACCGACGAACAACATTATTGATGTTTCATTAATAAATAAGGAAAAAAACAGAAAACAAATATATAGAAAAAATTAATAACCATAGGATAATAAAATATATATGGTTCATGAAAATAAGATCATATTTTTTCCTCAAGGTTCCCTTGAACATAAAGAATCTTTAAAAATAGAATATTGTGATATATAACCCTTTACTGTTTTGGTAACTTTCAAATCAAAAGTCATTGGAATTGAGAGTATGATATGGCTCTAAATCTCCCATGAATTTCATGAAGTAATATTTGAAAATTGATTATTTTGGTTTTAAGTACACAATATAATGAAATCATGGTGCATGACATGTAGCGTGTCTTAAGGAGATAAAATTGAGACAAATGAAACCCCTTTGAAGATCATAACTTTTAATTGAGTGTTAATAAATATAAATATTAACTGTATAAAAATTAAATCCACACAATAAAAGTGTATTTTAAACATAAATAAAAAATCCATTTAATACGTAATATTAAAATATTATAATCATTGAATTAGTGACATACCCCAATGAAAGGAAATTGAGTTAAGAAAACCCTTACCACTTTGTAACATTCAATTCAAAACCACTTTTATGAAATGATTTGAATTAGATATTAAAGTTAAAATAATTAATTTTTCATTATTTAATATGTAAAAGGCTCATTATATACAAAATATAAAATGAATTCTATGCATAACATTAAAACATTCCTTAATGAAGGGAAATTGAGATGAGATCCCATACTTCGAGTTCTAACAAGTTATGTATATCCTTTAACACCTATATAATATTCTTATATAAATTATTTTGATTCATAATAAACATTTATAGTTTTAATACTATATAATTAAACCATTTATGTAATTTATTCTAAGGAGATATTTAATTATTCAATCAGAAAGGTCGATGTCGGGTGTTTTGAGAATATTTAGTTTGTATCTTCAAAATGATTTCGGTATATTAACTGTGGTAAAATGGATATTTAATTAATCAGATATAGAATAATAATAATAATATTATATATAATTCCAAAACATTAATTATACTTTTAAATCAAACTATAAAATATCGATATGAAAAATGAACTACGTTATAACTATAGAGATGACATGTTGTACGTATGCATAAGTAACGTTTCCATATTTCAATGAATTTTAAATAAATAAGGTAACAACTATTTTATCATTAGAAAATAATAATTATATCCTTAATATAATATTTACTATTTAAATACATTTATATATACCATCTATGTGAGGAATTTATGAAAACATATCATATTTCTTCATAGAGGTGGTAATCCACAATTATGCACGAATGACAATATATTTTTTCATTGGATTGAATGATAAGAGAATGGATGAAATATTATATTTAAATAATATTAATTATTCTACGAATATAATATAGATACATTAAATTCATTATTATAACCATATATGAGAGTCTGTAATAGAAAACGAATTATATTTGTACGTGAGGTGGTAGTCCGATGTACACAAGAGCGATGAATTCATTTCCCATTTGATGGAAGGGAAGATGGATATAGGTTATTATATTGACATAAAAAATATCATAATATAGACTATAATAATTTTATTATTTCATCATAGTAATAGAAGATTTGAATTTGGTAGAAGAAGAGATAATTTTAAAATATTCAGTTAAAAGTTATACCTTTATTCGAACAGCCTCATTTTCTTTATACCTTACTCTCTATGAGGTTGTTATTCTTAAAAAAATAAGACATATTAGAGGTGGGGAGGGATTATGATAAGTTATTTGTTTATGTATTGGATAAAATAGAGAGATATTTGTTTTATTATGATAGGATAGGAGGTTCCCTTTTATAAGTTAGGGGATGGGTACTTTGGAAATACGTAAAATATTATAATATAATATGTGTCTAACTCATGTAAAGTGGTTCAAAAGTAACATGGTTTAAAATATAATATGTATTTTTTATTAATAAAATCATCCCATAAAATATTTACAGTTTTAGGTATCATTTTAAAACTTTTATTTTAGATTAACCCTTTTGTTAATCATTTTTAACATTAACTGTAGTAATAACATTTTCAATATAAAATAGTAGTAAATTTAATAAGAAAGTAAAAATTAGATCATAAATGTGAATAAAATTTATTTTCAATAACTTTATTTCATAATCTGAATCTTTAAAGATTTTTATTATTTTAAATATGATTTTATAAAACACATTTAACATAAAATACTATTACTTCCATTTTAAGAACTATTCATATATTTCGACCTTGAAAACAACATAATGCCAATGGAAATTTAATATAATTAATTTTAACATTAATAATACATTATTATTAACTATAAAATTCATGGGAAACCAAAATTAATCCAAAAAATATTTTTTTATACCATTTACTATAATTATCTACTCTTTACACAAGCACTATGTCGGTATTCTGTACGCATTTAAGGTAATTATTTGATCACAAAAAATAAAAAATAAAATATCATGATTATAAAGTTCATTAAAATATCATTAAACTATTTATAACTAGATTTAATTTATTTTATCCATTTCAGAAAATATTATAAATATCAAAAGCATGAGAGTGACATTTATGAATTTATCCTTTTCTTAAATAATAATAATGTTATAATATATAGAAAGAGGTTATAAAATGAAAAATTTAGTGTATTTTATTTTCATTTTAAAAAAATTGATCCAATAAATATAATATATATGTTGGGAATATTTTTAGGCTTTAGCCAAAAGTTTTAATCCTATTTTACCCATTTTATTCTTATCGACGTGACAAATATTTACCATGATTACTGTTCATACTAAAAAATAGAAAGGGAATTATTTTCCAAATTTAAACCTCTTAATTAAAAATATTGTATAAATTTTATCATATTTAATTCATAGAAGTGATATATTTTTATTCAAAATTAAACATGAAAAATTTGATGAAAAACGTTTTGCAAAAAACCCATTGAACGTAGGGTACTGTAGCAGCGGTGGAACTGTAGTAACGACGGACACTATAGCGGAAACAGGTCACTGTAGCAGTGGTAGAACATTGTTGCTGTGGCGGGTACTGTGTGGTATTATAGCAGTGCGGGTATTGTAGACGTACTATTCACAAAATGGGCCTTAGGCAAAAAAATTGGGCCTACAGGCCATGTAATGGGATAAATGACCACTGGGCCATCAGGATATGTAATGGGTCTTCCTCTACACAGTTAAAAAGGTTGTTTCTTTGATTTAATAATATAATGAAGCTTCAGACCCAACCTTTTTTTAAAAAAAAGTATTAAAATGTTTTTAAACCAAATTCATGTATAATGTTGATTCTGATAAAATTTAATTGGTTAATTTTAATAAATATTAACAAATTAAATTTTAAAGATAATAAAAAATTATAACGTGACACTGTAAATCTTGAAGGGAAAATAAAATATTCAATAAAAAACATTATTTTCACTATTCATTACAAAATTAATCATTTCAGAAAATTCTAAAAACATTATCAAAATGTAATTTTTAAATAATTAATTAAAAAATCAATATTTATAAACTAAAATTCTATTATTTTTAAGAAAAATATTTTAAATAAATTTATATAATTCATGAAATCCCAATTTTTTATAAAAATGAATCATTTTCCTCTTGATTAAAAATTTACATAATTATATTATAATTAATATGAGTTTATAAAATATAATAAATGAATATTATTAAGTTGTGAAAATGAGGTATCTTAACATTAACTATGTTGTCACACTCTTTAGGACCTCTAATTGAAAATGGGTGTATGAAAATGTTCCTAGGAAGATGAGTGTTTTGTTCCAAATAGGTCATAAAATATTTGTCTTCATTTTTCTAGAGTTTGAGAAATTATTTTACCATTGGGATATAAATTTTGGTAAAATTTAATTAAATTATTTCTTCACATTCTATAAGAACGATTTCATTGTATTATGTTCATCATCATGATCATGATGATGATTTCATTCCTAAAGCACTAGATTCAACCTGTAATGATGTTCTGTATCCATAAAAGGATAAAAAGTTATTTCTCTTATTTTTATATATTAATCAAAACTAAAAATTGTTATAAAAAGTTAATATATTTGTTAATATGAATAAACCTTCATATGAATAAATTCTATATTTATCTCCAAATCATCAACAATAACATTCAAAGTTCAACATAAATCATTATATAAATAAATAACCATAAAACTATTTAAAATATTATAGAATAGGTGGAAACATGTAAATCATAAATATATGATCATATATTCTCCCAAGATCAAATTTATTTTTATGTTAAACAACATTAATCACTCATAAAGTCATATACCCAAAATTTATATTCCCTAATCATATAATCTCTAAAATATACTAATCTTTCTAATAGATAACATGAATCACCATAAAGCCATAATGAAATAATATATGCTTCAAAAATATAACTCAAAATTTAGCCTTCTAATTAAATCAATTATTTTTTTTAAAAAAAATCAATTTACATTAATCATAAAATTTTCCCAATATAGTTAACTTAATCAAAAATAACATTAATCACATATTCACCAAATTACTTTTTCATCACATGGTTACCTATACAATAAAAATTATATACCCAAAATTTATTTACCCTTTTATCCAACTAAACATGATTACATTGAAATGAATGATCATATTAACCCTGAAGGCTATCAAAACCTTTAAACTAATATATGAAAAATATAAAATTATTATACCTCAAATATATTTTTACTAAAACATATTCTAAGCCAAGGGGTTGTATTAAGATAAATTTCTCCCAAAATATCCTTAATCATCTTAAAATACAATCACATCAAAACTTAAAAGGAGTATCTATACATTTAATCATATGATATCATAGACTTATCATCCCAAGAGAATATATAAAATTTTCAAAATATACTCATATGAATAATATTATCCTCTAAGGTTATGTAAAAAAAATTATGATACCAATGGTAACACCCTAATATTTAAAAAACCAATAATAACATTATTAATAAAAGGGTTTCACTTTCTTACATTTCACATATCTATTTATTTTCGAGTTTTAGAGAAATAGGAAAAATCAAATATATCAAACCCTTATAATAAAAAGTTTAAAGTTCCACTAAATTACCATTTTATTCCTTAAGGATTCTTAAATTCAATGTCTCCTTTCATTCAAAACATGTTCACTTGTTTTAATATGGATCCTATATAATAGAAACATAGTCATTTATATAGTTTAAAATCAAACTTTAGCAACATAAAAAACAATTGAAATTTTTTTCTAAGAAAAAATTATCATTAAAGGATATAATAATTAATTAAACCCTTTGTTCAATTTTAAATTCACTAAAACCCATAAGAATGTTTTCCTTTTCACAAAATAAAATTTGAGTTTTAAATAATAACATACATAATCAAGAAATATTTTTTATGTAATTTTTTTCATAAAATATATCATAATAAATAAGAATGGAAAAATAGTAATTCATGATAGTTTGTTGAAAAACATGAAATAGTTTCCTTGAAAACAAAACTTTTTTGCATAGGAGATCATAAAAAATATTATAAATTGAAGTTAATTTTTATATCTTATGAAATCTCAATATTTTATTCAAACCATCCACAAATAAAACATGAAATACATCAATGGATAAAAATATAAATAATCACTTGGGTAATAGTAATTAACTTCATAATTATTGAATATTTAACATTATACATTATAATCATACCATGAAGGTCATGTTCTAAGACATAATAAACATACTATCTTGGCATTGTTTGAAGACATAAAAAATAATTACGTAGTCATAAACCAAATAACCAGGGAATTTTGTATCATGAGACCTACCAGTTCATCAAGGGGTTATATATAAATTTTCCCCATCTGTCACATACTATGTTTAATTTATTCCTCATATGAATGAATAAAAATAAAATACATAATGAACATAAATATTTGTATCAAGACAAATTCATAAAAATGAAAATATTTTCTCTAAACAATAAATAGAGCGGCATATTCAAAATACATCAAGACAAATAATGTGTATACTATCATTATAGTACTTTCCAAGTAAATAATAAGAATTTTTAATGTATTTTTATATATATGAAAATACCTTCAATAGAATATTCAAACCATTCTTTGAAAAAAAGAGAAATAAATAATTTTATTTTGTTAATATTTAAAATAACATTTTCCAAAATATCAAAAACATTCATATCTTTGTAAATAGAATAAAAAATTCAAAAGAATATTTAAATAAAATAATGATTAAAATATATAGAAAATTTTTCTATGTCATATATGTTAAAGAGAAAATTATTTTCACACTTCTATAAAAAGTTAAATGTCAGTCACATTATTTTTTTTTAAAAGATATCTTTTAATAATTTTTTAAGAAGTTCAAAAGTGGTTGAAACTAAAATTTAAAAATATTTTAAATACAAATGAGAAAATTATTGAAATATATTATGAATATGTACTTTAGGGTAAATATTTTGAATGAAAAAACATTAAAAAAAATTAAAGGAAAATACATTAGATGTAATTAACTTGTTGATTCCTGATCCAACAATAGATGAAATGAAAAAAACATATAAACACAAAAATTAACCATATAATAAGAAAATATATGAAATTTATGATATTATAATCATATAATTATCCCAATGTAAATTTGAATATAAAAAATCTCCAATTAAAATCAGATTGAAATAGAACTACCTTACCTAATGCACCAAATCATTTTTACATTATTTAACTAATCAATAATAAAAATTTAGTAGTTTTATAATTTATTAATAATTTATTTTTATTTTTATCTCATTATCATTATTTATTTTATTTAATTAATTACCTCGACTTATTTAGTTACTAAATCAGTAAAGTTTACATCATATGTTTTGAGGGCGTACAGTAAATAATCCCAAAACAACTTCGGTTGGTTGAAAAATGTCAAAGGGGTTATAGTTACAACCTATTAATGATATTAGTTAGGAAATAATTATCATTTTTAAATTTTAAATATAATTTTAAAATCATTCATTAAGGATGTACATGAAAAATGAATCTCATCGCTTCATAGAGGTGGTATTCTACATTGAAAAATGACTGATGCTATCCTTTTTAGGAGGTCGGGTGGTAAGAAGAAAATATTATAGTATATTTAAAAAGTAATAAATATATAATTAATTTAATTTATATTCATTAAATATATCATAATAAATTTCCTTGGGATTCAATGATGAAAAATGAAGCATATCGTTTTGTGGTGATGGTAGTCCACACCTACACATACACAATGTTTTAATTTTCCATAAGATGTAAAAGGAAAAATATAAGGTTTGTTATATCATCATAATTAAATTTAATTATATTTAATATAATTATTATATTATATCATCATGGTTAGGATAAAATTGAAGGAGGTATAAGGATAAATAAAATAAATAAACTCAGTTAGGATTTGTACATACTCTTTTAAAATCTTTCTTTTTTCATACACCTTAAGCCTTCTTAATATGGTTTTCATACACCTTCAGCATTCTTAGACAATTTTATGTTTCATTTTAACCTTACCATTTGGTTTAGCCCCCTCATTTACCATTTTTAACCTTAACCATTGTAACACTTTTTTCATTATCTAATGGTCATGAAAGTAATATTAAAAATTATATGAGGAAAATACATGAACAATTAATGATAGTATCTATATTTCTGAATATAATTTAGTTAATATATAATTTTATGGTTTTTTAATGTTTTAAAAATATTTTTTGAACATAAAATACCATTTCAAGTCATCTTCGTAACCATTTCTAAAATTTGACATTAAAGATATCATGAAAATAATGAAATTATAATATAAACCATTTTCCCATAACTAATAAATTATAATAATCCAATTAATTCGTTGATCACCAGAATCCATCCAAAATATATAACTTTTAAAAATAATTTACTCAATTTTCCTACTACTTGTAAAAGCATAGTGTCGGCGTTGCATAAGCATTCAGGGTCATTATACCAACTCTAAAAAATAAAAATAAATTTATTTAATAATTATAGTTTATTATTAATAAATATTTTTGTATATATTCATTCATATATCATTTTTGTCTATATGAAAATTAAGATAACATAATAAGGGAGAGAGAGTTTCATTTTGTAATTACTCTTTACTTAAAATAATTTAAAAGTCGCAATGATAATAAATTGGAATAAAATATATTTATTTTAGACTTTATGATGAATAGAAATGAAATAAATTCATCATATGGGATTAAAGAAATTGTTTGATATATTTACAAGACATATCCCATAATATCAACATTTATTAAGGCATTTTACACGTTATCATGATGATAAAAGCTTTCCATGGTTATTATTAATTATAAATAAAAATGAAATGTACCATATTATATAATTTTAATGTTATGATTCCAAAATATTAAACAATTTTGTTTTATTTAATTTTTATATGTAGTAAATGTTAATTTTAATAGAAGTGTGTGAATCTGAATGAAAAACTCTTTTTATACAAATACATGTTTTAAGCATAAAAATGATTTTATATAAAAATAAAGTATAATGTTAATTAAAATGTAATATTTTTTAAATTTTTTTAAGAAACTTAATCTAATATGAATTAAAAAAAATACAAAAAATAGATGTAAAATTGAAATTACTTTGATTTCAAATGAATGAAATTATAGGTTTATCAGAATTTAAATTTTTCACTATTCTTCAAAAAATATCCTTTTTAGAAAAATATTCAAATTTAATCATAATTTATTTTGAAATTATGATTTCAAAAAGTATTCCCATTTTATAGAATAATATTTATAAATGTAGAATATATTAATCATGATATATATGAAAAAAATAATAAAAATTAATTTTGAAGTATAAAATGAATTTACACTAATTCATTATCTAGTAACTACATTACATGAATATTAATTTATTTTATTAAATATATGATCAATAAATTTAAATAAAATCATTCATATATAGTGATTAACTTAATTTATTTTGATAATAGTACATTACTTATATAAAATAGTAATCCGAAAAAATATCCTCTTTAATCATATATTATATTACTTAAAACCAAGTTCTTATTTATAAATAATTAATAAATATATTTGGTTGAAAAAAAAATTATACATATATTTCATCATATGATTATTACTATTAATAACCACCAAACCAATGACTAGTTTATGATTTTCATATTTAAATAATAATATTTTTTTAGTATATCATGGTTCCTTTAAAATCGATGTTTCATGTGGTAAAAAATATCAAACATAATATTATTTAATGGAGGATTAAATATTGAGATATTGGGGTGTCACTTCCCCAGAATTTAATGAAAATGTTTTTCTCATAATTTTAATATATTTCTCTCAAAATTAATTTATTTTAATATATTAAAAGAAATAGATATAAATTTTATCATGAACATGATTTTATTAGTCAAGATTAAGAAGATTATTTTTCATATAACTTTATTGGACTCAATCTTGAAAATGATTCACAAAAGAAGTATCATAGTAAAAGTGTTTTACATCCCACATTAGAATTAATAGATTTTTCATTTGCCTTCTTGAGTTTGAGAAATTATTTTACCATTACTATAGAAAATATGATAAAATTTACTTACTTGACTTCTTCCCATTATATAAGAATTATTTTATACCCTTTGGTGAAATATCATGATTATGTTGATTTTTTCATGCAAGATCACTACATTCAACCTCTAACGAATTGGAAGATCCCGAAAAGGATGAAAATTTATTTCTCATGTTCTTATCTATTAATAAAATAAAATGGTTATCCCAAGTTAAGAAAATATCTAGTATAAGTAATCCTTCAAATAATGAAATACTACATTAATCTATAAGGCCTAAATAATAACACCCAAAGTTCCACATAAATCATTCCATAAGTAACTGACTTTAAACCACTTAAAAATATTCCTGACCATGTTGAAAACCCAAAAACCAAAAATATTTGATCATATAATCATTAGATATAAAATTAAAATTTATATACAAATAATAATAATTAATCATAATTTTATATACAAAACATCTATACGTTGTAATCAAATAATCTTTAAAATATAATAATTTTTCCCATAAATAAACTCAATCACCATAAATCCATAGTAAAATCACATATGCTACCAATAAAAAACTAAAACATAATCCTTCCAATAAAATTACATCTTATCCAAAAATATTTGAATTTACCTTAATCATATAATGTTTCTAAAATAGTGAAATTATTCAAAAATAAAATAAATCACATAGTCAACAAATTACTTTTTAACATGATGGGTAACTATATGATAAAATATATTTTTACCAAAATTTAATAACCCTATTATCTAATTAAACATAATAACCTTATCACCAAAGATCATATTTACCCTATTGTTTATAAATAAGTTTAAAATTATTTTCACAAAATATGAAAACATTATTACCCAAATAATTTTTTTACTAAAAAACATAATAAACCTATGGTTTATAATCCAATAAATGTTTCCCAAAATATATTTAATCATATTAATCTCACATCACATAAAATCTAATAAGGTGTATCTATGCCTTTAAACTTATAACCATGATTAGACTTATTAACCCATGATGGTATCTACAATTCATAAAATATCTTTATATAAATCATTCTAAACTCTAAATTTATCTAAACCATTCCTTTGATATCAACTATAACACTTCAAAATAAAATTATCCATTAATTACACAATTTTTGAAAAGTAATTCACCTTTTAATATTTCAAGTATATTTTCAGTTAATATTTTTAGAGAATTAAGAAAAAACTCTTACATATCAAACCCTTATAATAAAAAGTGGAAACTTCCACTCAATATTTATTTTATTCTACAAAAAAAAATATTAAATTGAATATCATCTTTAATTCAAGAAATATTTTTTTCTTTTAGGATGTATCCATATAATGGAATGGTAGTCCTTTATATAGTTCATACTTATCCTTAAGCCCGGTGAAAAACAATTTAAAACATGGGATGAGAAAGAAAAATATCAGTAAGGAATATAAATTTAAAATATAATTGTTAATCCATTTTAAATCCATAAAAACTCATAAGGTATTTTTGCTTTTCTCATAATAAACAATGATTTGAAAACTATAACTTACTCTTGAAATAAAAAAATCATAGTTTTTTTTATAAACCATTTAATAAGAATGCATAAAAGTGAAATCATAATTCATAAGGGTTTTATGAAAAATAGAAAATAATTTCCTTTAAAACAAACCTTTTACTTGTAGGATATCATAAAAAATATTATAAATAAAAGTTTATTTTCATATCTTAATAAATAAAATTATTTCCATACAAACAGTCAATAATTAGATCATTAGATATATCTAAGGTTAAAAAAAAATTAAATTGATAGCAATAATTGATTTTGTAATTATATAATTCATATTTTTTGACATCGTAATCATACCTTCAAGGCCTTTTTCTAAGAAATCATAAACATACCATCAAGACCTCAAGCTAATACATTATAAATAATTGGGTAGACATACACCAAATACCCAACCTAGTTTGTCTCATGAGACCTATTAATAAATCTATAGGTTTTCTAGGAACAATCCCTAGAAACTCTAAGGAATTTATCATTTAAATAAAATATAATATAATACATAATCAACATAAACATAGGTATTAAAAAATAACATACAAAATGTCAATAGTTTCCCCAATCAATAACCAAAGAATCATGATCATAAGACATCTAGAGAAATATTTTGGATGATATCATTAGAGTATATCATCATTAAAATATAATAATAATCAATTTTGATGTTAATATATAATAAAATACCTTTAAAAGATCATTCAAATATGTGTTTAAAACCTGAGAAAAATATCTTTTTCATTTGATAACATTTTAAATAAAATATTCTAGAATATTTAGAAAAATAATTTCATGGAAAATTATTATGGAAAAATATAAAGGAATATTGAAAGAAAATAGCGGTCATGATAATGGAAAAAATCATTCATACTGTATGCATTAAAATAGAACATTCTAGTGATGTAATTATAAAAAGTCAAAAGCGAGTCTTGAATTTTTTCGGAAAAGATTACTTTTAATAATTTGTAAGGAAATTAATAATTATTTGAAAATGACCTTTAATAATATTTTAAACATAAATAAGGGTATTCATGAATCTTTTGGTGAACCTATACTTGGAATAGAAATATTTTTAACGTAAAACAATAAAATATTGTTTTAAATGAAATCCTTGTATATATAACTCACTTGTTGATTCACAGTCCAACAAGAGAATAAATGGAAAAAATAATATAAAACCAAAACATAACCATAGATTAATAAAATATATGTTTTTTTTATAATTTAATATCATATAATATTTCCAATGTGAATATTAACATAAAAAATCCCAAATTAAAATTAGATTATAATAGAAATCCCTTACCTATGTCTCGATTCATTATATAAATTCTCTGACTCCTAAGTAATAAAATTATATTAGTTTTATACTTTATTAAAAAAGTTTTTCATGTTTATTTCATTATCATTAATAAATTTATTTTATTCATTCTCACGACTTATTTAGTTACTAGATTAGGTATGTTTTTGTCGGATGTTTTGAGGATGTTCGGTTCATAATCCCAACCCAAATTTGATAGGTTAACCATGGTTAAAGGGGTTATTTTGACCTCATATCCACAAAATTAATAATGAAATAATTATCATTTATATAAATTAAATATTTTTTAATCATACATTGAAGGTATACATGAAACAATAATCACATCTTTCATAGAGGAGATGGTCCACACGTATATAGGATTGATGTTATCATTTTGTAATGGGTGGATGGGTATGAAATAAAGTAATATATTATATTTATTAAATCAGAATTATTTCATTAATGTAATATATATTCATTAAATCCATCATAATAACCAAAATCTTAAGGTGGTGGTGAAAAACAAAACATATCACTAGGTGGAGGTGTTAGTCTACACTTATGCACAAGTGATATTTTTATTTCATATAAGATAAAAAAGGATATTAAGATGGGAATTTACTACATAAAATTAAAATATTATTATATGGAAGATATTGTTCTTATTATATTAGTGTGGTTTGGATAAAATTGTAGAATGTAGAAGAAGAAATAAAACGAACAAACTCGATTAAGAGTTATTCCTCTTCTTTGGAAATCCTTCTTTGAATTAGATATTAACCCTTTTAAGTATAATATCATGGGAAGAAAATTATATCTAGTAAATTGATAATAAATCTAGGATTTTATTTTGGTAGTTCATTGTTTAAATAAATAGCTCATCTGGTGCGAGGAAGATAATAGAGGATTCTCCTTTTACAAATGGGTATAAATCTGGAAAATACATGAAATATTAATAAATAATATGTGTCTAATAAAAATACAATGGATCAAAAGTTCCCTATATTATAAGATAAGGAGTATAAAGTATAAATAAAATTAAAAAATACAAGTTCCAATTTCATTTGAAACCATATATTTTTGTTTAATCCCCTTATTAACCTTATTTTTCTATAAATTTTGTAATACACATTTAAATCATTAATGTCTATGAAAGTAATTTTAAAAATTCAAGGTGGAAAATAAATGAAAAATTTATGGTATGATAGAGAAATTATAATCCATTTGAGTTAATATCATATTTTTATTATTTTTGATGATTTAAAAATTATTTTTAAATATAAAATACCATTTAAATTCATTTTTAGAACTATTTAAAAAAATTGACATGAAAATAAAGAAATTTTAATATAAACTCTTAAAAAATCACTTATACATTATAATTATCCAATGAATTTTTTAAAAACTAAAATTCCTCAAAAAATATTACTTTTAATGTTTTTAAAAAAATTACTAACATTATCTACTACTTTTATAAGTCCAAAATTTAAATTCATAAGCATTCAAGGTTATTATACCATATCTAAAAATTAAAAATAAATTACTATCATAACTATAGTAAATTATACATCAATATAGAATCTTGATTCATTGTAATATCATTTTTAACTATATGAAAATCCTGAAAACATAATAAATTAGTTAACAAGATATTTTATACTTAATCATTACTTAAAATAATATAATGGTTATAATCACATGGAAGTAAAATAAAATTGAAATACTATTGAATTTTTTATGATGATGGTTGAAATAAATACATCCAATAAGATTAAGTAAAGTTATTCATTCACAAAATTTTACACTTTTAGATCAACCAACCACTACACTATTACCTTTATAGATTCCTTCCCCACATCCTAGTGCTATTGGTATAGCTAAAATACCATCCCTTCAAGGCTAAAGGTGTAACAATATGAAGGTTTCTTAAGAAAGTGATATAACTCTTAACTATGTACTTTCAATTTTATTTATTCTTCAACTAAATAAAAATATATGGTATACATTATAAAATATAGACATTATTATATTAAATATACTAAATTATTTTGATTATGATGGTACAACCGTTATCCACCTCATTTCCATCCTATAGGAAAAGAAAACATCGCTCATTCTTACATGTGGACTACAAGCACCAAGAAAGGATGTGTTTTGTTTTTTTTTGTTATTGTTTCACATTGATTATTATAATGATGGATTTAGTGAATATATGAGATATATGTGATATTATAATTTTTTAGAGAGGTGAATTGTTTTTTAAATTTATTTCATTCCATCCATCAAAAAGTTAAACGTCACTCATTTGTACTTATATAATACCAACTCCATGAAGTGAGTAATTCATTTTTCATCACTTAAATATAATAATAGTTATAATTTTTTTTATTATTATTCATGAAAATCATGGCATGATTAAAAAATTTTAGATGATAGAACCAGGATCAATGTATATATATTAGGACTGCTGAACCGAAACATGTGTGAAAATGAATCAGTTATCATAGAAAATGATGATTTTAATAAAATAATTTAATAAAAAGTTGAGAAGATATTATAAGTAAATCATATATATTATAAAATATATGATTATGGTTATATAATATAGTTATAATAAATATATATTTATTATATAGATGTTTTGAACATGTACAAATAAATGAGAGACTTGAGGTAAGGGTTTATAATAAAATCTCATATCTTTTTGATATTGTCTATTCTAAATTTATATTGAGTGAAATATTTTATATATTATACTTTCAACCTAATTAATTTTATTATAACTTGGCTATTCTTATAATTTTCAATTATTCCTATCATTTTTATTTCATTAGTACATAAATTTATCGCGAATTTCTTTTAATGATAACTCAACATTATTTCTTCTTTAGTCAACATAAATTTTCATCCATGTCCATAATCTTAAAAATTATTATTTGAAATTTATTTCATATACATGATTTTTTTTGAGAATTTAATTTTCAATACCCTTGACTATACAAATATTTAAAATGGAATCATTCTAAAAGTTTTTAAAAAAAATTTAAAACTTTTTACTAAAGTGTGAATGTTATGTATTATTTTAACAATTATTGCATGAATGGATTTTACTACCACCATGAATGTTATTTTAATTAAATACTACATTAAAATTTTCCATGATTATTTGAAAATAAAATTAATTTCTTCATATTCTAATAATTTTTAGCTAAAATTATATCAAAGTAAAATGATATTTTCTAATGTTTACAAAGAAATGTTTGGATGATATTTTAATGGGTTTTTTCCTACATTTAATCATCATTTATGTGATTTTATGATTTACTATGGTTATGATCATATTATACTATCTAATTTAATTAGATGGATTATGATGATGATGATTTCCTAAGACTCATTTATTCCCAAAACTTAATAATGTTTTGAAGAGATCTTTATGAAATCCAAACTTTCACACAAGTTAATTAATTTATGATGAGATCATTATGAATCCAATTTATTCATCATGGTTTATGATATGATGATGTTATTAATGTTTTGTGATATTTTTTACCAAATATATACAGTTTTAATTATATGATGGTTGGGTATATTATATACCTCTACTACATTGGGTAAAGGCTTATAAATTATGATATAATTATTGAAAATGAGTAGATGTGTTTGATCCACTCTGAGAAAAAAGTATGGATTTTGATCCATAGTGATATGTGAAATAAGTGGTGATTCCCAATATGATATAATATTGGAAACATGTAGTGATTCTTGATATGATATGACATAAAAATCCAGATATTTATAATTGATATATGATTTGGTTTCTATGCCTATGATGGTTCCAAACTCTTATAAAATATTTTTATACTTTTTATATGAACTCATGGATCATGATTTATTTTTTATAAAAACCAAATTATGTGATAACATAATGTTTTATTAAATGAATCATGATTATAATGTATGAAATCATGGGTATGATTTTCTATTCATAACCTCATGTTCTAATACACTTATTATTATGAAATTATTACATATGATCATTTATTAAAATCTTCCATGGTTACCCTTAATTATAATCTGATCTCACCTATTCTTATCTTATAATTTTACTAGGTTATAAAGAAGGGTGATAATTATTATTAGTTTATAAAGGAACTTTATATAAATAATAATGTTTTAGATGATGATTACTATACTTAATTTAGGTGTTTATGTATTTATTCTCTAAGTACAGTAAAAATGTATGGTTCTTGGGAATGTTTATTTGGGATATATATTTAATATTCATCCAAAAGATATAATATTTAGATATTAAATCCTTTTTTATCCATCAAATTTATTCATAGTTTTAAAAATCTCTCCCATTTAATTTTTTTGTCCACTATAATTAATTACATAATTATGGGCCATTGACATTGGAGAAAAGGTGAATATTGATATACTGTAGGTTAGGGTGTTTTAATTTGGTGTTTTTGATATATTTTTAAGGGAATGAGTAATGAATTTTAGATGATTTTTAATATGTTCAAGAGTTTTTTTGTGTTTGAGGATTTTTATATCATGGACAGTTTATCCGTAATACTAAATTAAGTAGAAAGAAACTATTGGGTGCTAAGTGTTGGCCCAGTTAATACTTAAGTAATTCTCAAGGGGTACTCTCTAGATATATAATAGTCATTAATTAGCGCTAGAACAACCATAAAGTATGGGACCCTGTACATTTTATATCTGATTGGATACCATATGTAGGAATGAGTCGATATTTTAAGTGGGTATAGAATTATCGCATCAAGTATTACACCTTATCTTTATCTTGGTGGCCAGATAGGAAAATAAATTTTTGTCAGTCATCTCCATATGTTTAACCCCAAGATGCCTCTATTAAATTATCAATCTAGTACAATGAAACTACCTCTAATAATATTATTTCATAAAAAATAGATTTTTTATAAAATGATTCATGGTGTTTTTGTTAGAATGAGTATGAAGGATATGCTATGGATATTCCACAAGTCTTTGGATTCTATTTTAGCATCATAGTAATTCTCTAGGATTAAGATCTTGATAATAATTTTTTCAAGATTATATGAGTTTGTGTACCATGGAATAAGGAAGAGATAAAATTTATTAAGAGTTTAGTTATCCCTTTAATTCTCAACCATGTTCATGTATGAATGATCTTTATTGTGAATGAAAGTGGTTTAAGTTAACTATTACTGGGTACAAACTATAATTGTTCCATTTGGTGATAATAGATTGGTCAGAGATTCATTTTATAAGAATAAGTGTTCTGGATATATTTTAAGAAATCAATATATTCTTAGTGACTGTGAAACATAGTTGTTTTAAGGTTTTTAATACTTGATAATCACATATAGGGTCTTGATTTATGTAAAGAACCATGAGTAGTTTAGTATAATCCATGATGGAATGGGTAAGGGATTCCTAAAATGGTAGGTCTATGGTTTTTGATGTGGTTATTGTATAACCATTAAATACTTTAGAAATGATTGAAAATAGGGAATTGGGACCATTGAGATATAAATGGAGGACCTACGTTGTAGGTCATTGTGTAGTGAACCTTGATTATACTGTATGGATTAGTTTATATAGATAGTTGGGTACTCTTTAATGGTTTATTTGAGTATAAAATGTGAGATGAAGACTCTTCTGGATTCCTTAGTGGGGTAAAATAAATTCCTAGTGTATAAATAATGTTATTGACTAGTTTAACTAAGACTGGTGTGTTTGTGTTAGTGGTATTTTTCAGATATAATGGATTTATTATTTCCATGACATCTGGGATTATTTGTGAGATATTCTAAGTTTTTAAGATCTACTGGATGATTCATGATTGATATTTACATTGTAATATTCTAGTTGATCACTGAGAAGGGATGTGTTAGTTGTTGGGATATTTTTTTCATTCTTATTATTTATGTCCTAACAAATATTATTCAACATGTTTGTAGATATCCCTTATGATGTGATAGATTCACATAGGCCAAGGTATTGGGGTGTTATACTTAAATAATTTTTTTGTATACACTGGTCTAGCTATGTTGCACAATTTCCCAATGTGTTTCATATATATCACACATAGTCAAAATAGAAAAGAGGCTTCAATTACATCTGATATATAGTGCTAATAGTAACATAAGTAGAGAGTTTATAATTTTTCTATAATTTAACTCCAATGGTTATACTAATAGAGTTCCATTAATTTCATTTTTTATATACCACCCATGACCAAACTTGTAGAGAACCCATGAAAAAAATGGAAATTTACCATCCATGTTAGACCTTTCCAGACTCATAAAATTTTCAAAGATAGTCAAATCAGTAGAGAATCTGAGACACCATATTGAAAATAACACTGATGTATGGACTGATATAGAGTCCAAAACAATATCTATCATTTATATTTCATAGTTAATCCAATAGGGAGTTCACAAACCCCAGAAAAAACTTATGATCTACCACTTTTGGGTAGACCAGATTTTTGAATAGGTTGAAAAGTTGTTTATATTATCCCAGTAAGGTATGGTTTATGATATACACCAACACTGGACAAATAATGTGGGGTAAAGTATCATGGTGTCCTATATATCACATGATAACCAGACATGATTTATTGAACATTTTTATATTATATATTTATTTACTTTTTATAAATATATACAATCGATATGAGGCCTATATAAGGGTCCCTATTGTGGTGCCCCACATAGATATATTTCTCACAATTGGAAGGTGCATCCTTGTGAATATAATGATCCAAATATTTCATTTATTTGTTTGCATCATTTTTGGAACAAAAAATATAAGAATGATATAATATAGAATCAAAAGGTTTTATTTGATAGAAAATTATATCCATATCACCTAATTAAAAATGAATTTTAAACAATATTTAAATCCTTCAACATGGGACTCCTAAAATATTACATAATTTTTGTAACACAAGTAATCACATTGGGAAATACATTATTGAAAGTTCATTCTAAAATCATAGTATGGGTCGGAATAATGGGGAAGGTACATGAATCATGAATCAATATAGTAGATGGGTGTGGAAAATCATCATCATATTATCATATAAATTATCATAATAATAAGTATCAAAAAATTATTTTAAAGAGACATGGAATGTTTCATATGAATAACAATAGAGGATCATAACATTGTGATCAAATACTATATATAAATTATGTAGAAAGATAACATCCTGGTCATGCGTATTATATGTGTGAAAATCTCCACTTCATAACATACAGACAAAGTTAGAATCATGTTCACACATAATATAAATAATCACATGATATATATCAAATTACCCAATGAATTGGAGGGTTATATAACTATAGTCCCAACCATCACATCATAAAATTATTAAAATAATTCATGTTCCATGGAAAGGGAAACTTATAAAAATAAAAAATATGATATGAACAAATGGTAATGGAATGGGTTCCACAATGGTGTCATAAATTCTTAAAAGAGGAATAAAATGTTTTATTTTTTCATGAAGTTTTATAATTATATATTAAGTGATCATATTACTTTAAGAAAAAATTAATAAGTATAAGAATAATTAATGGTAGATTTGAAAAAAGTAGTTGCAAAAAACTTTGAAGGTATCTCAAAAATTAGAAACATGAATATACCTAAAAGAAAAAAGGGAATAAAAATAGAAATAATTTATAAAAAATTTAAATGATAATCATGGTTAAAATATATAATAAGAGATAATAAACCCAAAAGAGTATTTTGGTTTTAGAGTCCCCATAAAAATATTATAAGTTTTTAAGTTACCATATATATTTGATATAATATTGAAAGGCTATGTATATTCCTAGAAAGGGTTTATTAAAAAATTAATATGGACTTAGAAATTAAAATACATATAAATAATTTTGAAAGATAATTTTCCAAAGATAAAGTATCCTAAAAATAAATATTGAAAAAAATTCCCCTTATAAACCTTTTAATATGTCATATGAACATAACTACATTATATCATATTGAAATTATATGAATATCCACTTAAAATTTTAATAATAAATTGAATGATATTTTTATAGTATAATATAATTATAAATTTTTTTAGAGGTATATATAAATGGAAATAATCCCAAAAATAAAGGTTGAGAGAGACCCCCTATATTTGTTCCCATTTTTTTCATCACATTTATGACTCCCACACAATCAAATTATTATTTTTAAAACACTTTACCAAAATAGTATTTTATTTATTTATGTTATTCTTGATCAATTATGACCATTAAAATCTATTTATTTTTATTATTTTTATTTAAAGTTGAAATGGGAACATTGAAAGGTTTCTTTAACACACACGAATCATAAATTTTAAAAATGTGGTGAAGAACATCTAAAGAAGGGTTCAAGGAGGTAAAAAATTATAGTTCCTTTAAGAATCACATAGAGTAATTGTGAAACCCTTTGAGTTTCAAGGATTGAAACCTTAATGGGATTAGTTGTGGAATGCAGGGGCTAGCTAAGCCATAGACACGTTGGATACAACATGGAGCCTAATATTGATTATTCTAATTTGGTCATGGCTGCAGCATAGTCCCCTAGCTGTTGAATGGAGTTTAGGATGTGGATTTTTGGTGCCAATTCTATTTTTTACGGTGTTTAACTATGGATTACGGTTTCATCATTGGAAGGAAAAGTGATAAAATATATAAGATCAGTATGTTTCATAGTGGTATGAGTGTTATGTTTCAATGGTTTTACCAAATTCGTGGTAGCTACACCATGGGGAGTAGGTTGTGGTGTATCTCTCTATTAGTAGTGGGTCATTGCGGTGTGGTGGTCTTGGCAGCGTCGTAGTGCCCTCTCCTAGAATGTATGATATGTGGTTTGGGATATTCCATGGTTCTTTGAGTTATTTTAACCATATAGGCTATTACATGGTCTCTTATACTGTTCTATGTCCTGGACCTCTTTCATCAGTCCAATTCTATGGTGTTATGGGATACACCATGTTTTTACAAAATATAGACTAGGTATAAATACCAAAACCCCCTCTAGACCCTTATTTAATTAAATGTCTCTCTCAAATGATAGATTTCCAATAGATCTTTTTGAAGTATTTTAATGTCTATTTTGGTTGGAATTCAACCACTATTTTTGAAAATTTATTCTTAGTGGTTTATCTCTATTCTTAAGGTGGGTCTATCTATACAAAGGTAATAATTCATGATTTACTTGATTCTAATGTAAAATTACATTATCTTATTAATGTAACTAATGGATTTTATTTCAATGTGACGTTTATTGAGAAAATGTAGGTTTTTAAATGGGTTTTATTTAAAAATGTATTTGTTAACACTATATGTTGATAAAATGCCTTAATAGTGGTTTTGATTTTAAAAATGGATATTCAAGCAAGAGGTAATTGTTTTCGAAAAATGTTTTTATAAAATCTAAAAATGTTTTTCAAATGGTTTTTAGAAATAATGACACATTGGAAACCTTTTTTTATTATGCAATGGACTTTTTTAGTGTCTGTAATTCCACTAGAGGTTTTTTATATTGACACACCATGGAATAACTCGATATAAATTGGATTCATTTGATGTCTCACTTAGTGGTTTCTTTATATGTCTATGTATATATTCCTGTCAGATATATTCCCAATCGTGTGATTTATCATTTATTATTTTTTTTGCACATGATGGTATATTTCGTGATTGGTTGATCACTTGTTTATCTTATGGTGCATCCATGTTTGGTTTTTCTTATTAAATCATGCCTTCTTACATGTAATATTTATATTCCTTGTGCATGAGAATATGAAAGTATTTTATGTAAATCATAAGATGTTGTACAAAATGGATTTATCATTCATAAGTGGTTGATAAAATGGATTTCTTTTAAATCTAGTGCTAACATTTTCAGGATATTTGGTATTTTATAGATTCTTTATTGAAATACTACTAAGATTTGTTCTCTCAAATTACTTTTTCCTTAAAGAATTTGTATATATAGATTTATTGGTATTAGGTAAAGGGAAGTGTTTCGTGTTTTTTTCCAACTTCTCTTAGTTTGTATCACCTTCGTAGTGGGAAATTGTGGTGGTTATGGATGGAAACATGGTGTTTTGGATTATGTATTGTCTTGTTTTACATTAAATTTTATCCCATGGGGCTTGACATTGTATGTATCTTGGATGTGTAATATTTTTACATTTTTTACTATATTATTTTATCTATTTTATAATTTATAAATGAGATGTTTTTGGTTTGTTTTGTTCTCTTTACCTTGGGGAGGACCATCTCATGTGACTTCTCTAGTTGACCTCATTTGGTTTTTATAGTAATTTTAAAGAAATCAAGAAGAATATACCCTGTATTCCAAAATAACTCAATTTCAATATCAACGATTCATTTTCATTCTAAGAGGTTATCTTCCATATTTCATTATGCATCATATTAATAATCTCTATGTTTTATTTGATGAACCTTTGATAATCCCTAAAGGGATAAAAAATGTACCTATGTATGAGAGTATTCTAACTCAATGTATTGATCAATAATGTTGTGTCCTGATTGACATTTATGAGTGAGATACTAAATAATCTAAAATGAAAGATGAATGTGAGCATGAAATACATTTATTTCATGATAGAATTATATTATCTAAAGAAATCATTGAAATCAAAAATCACTAAACCATTAGAATCATGAATGATTCCAACCCCTTGAATCATACAACCATCATAGGTTCTATCAGTGTATATAATGAGGCCCTCATTAGCTGCCTTCTAGACCACCTAATTACCATAGAGCATGTTATAATATTTTTATTGGGTATGGCCAGTGATGAAGAGAAACTTTAATAGAGTTGGGGATCCCATATTGTATATTTTACAAAATATCATTAACGAAAATTTAAAATTTTATATTTCAGTTGTACAAAAGTATCAATATGTTAATACTCATTGTGTGAATTCTAAATAAACTAGAATCTTGCTGCAAGAAACACATTATAGCCCCACCCCTCAATTGAATCATAATCAACATTATGAAACTAGTTACATAAAACCTCTTTGATAAAATGGAGAAAAATTGAGACCGCCAATCTATCCTCTGGAAACTACTAGATAAACCCCATATACTCACCATTAAAGAATAAATGATCTCTAGTTTCTATAAAAGGTTAAAAATATTAGGTATATTTTAAAACCAAATGGATATCTTTGAAATGAACCAAATGTTTAGTAGAAATAGATCGGTTCCACAAAAATAAAACCAGAAAACTAAATTATAATAGAAATATAGTTCATATAAATATCTTTATCCCTCATATTAGTTCCATAATTCACATGAATAATAATGTGATATTTGTATGAACTGAGTATCTTTGTACTAGATGGTGTGAAGAAACATCTGTTTGTCTCATCAAAAAGCCTAATACTGACAAAGAATCCCTTCTCCCCAATAGTGAACACTACACTTGGAAGTGTAGGTTCCTATCATGATTTATAGAATTTAATTCTAGGATGTGATCACCTTAGAAAGTAAAGGGGATATAAAATATAGTTTTCATCCAAAAAATTAATATTACCATTTTAGATAATACACCTTGAGTGGATAATAAGAACATGCATGGTACTTTCTAGGCTATGCCATTGGTGAGAGGCCACTGAACTGTCTCTTATCAGTACATTAAGAAACTGACCATATTTTTAACGACAATTATTTACTATCAAAAATACCCCATGAAATATCTTTATAAGTTATTTTTATATACTTATAAAAAATACTAACATTAATACCACCATTATAGAATGACTTCACCAACTGGTCCTAGTTTTCCCAATGGTACCGTCCCTCCCGATGATAGACTCTATGAAACATATTGAGAATAATTTAAATGTTCTTGATAATCATGTTAGGGGATATGATGAATGATAATATGTAAAAGTAAATAGAATATAAAACACTATTCATTAGGGTAATCCTACCTCTAACATCCAATACCTAACTTTTCTGGTTTTTGACAAGCCCTATGATCCTCCCAAACAAGTCATGAATGTGGTGAATGTGAATCCTATAAATAAGTAATGAGTATCTAGGATACATAATATGAAACACACCATAAGATAAATCGACCCCATTGGATAATCGAAGAGAAAATAGTTGAGCAACAGTGAGAAAAGAATATATATATTTTCCTGATACTAATAATCTGGACACTCCAGTAGTAGAATTTTATAAATATTGTCAAGAAATTATTGATATTATAGTTACTATCATTTATAAAGAATAACATAACATCATAAAAAAATATGAGATCCCATTAAGATTAAAACTTCCTGTGAAAGGAACCAAATATTCATTGGATAAAGATTTCTTGATATTCTTATTGATTACATTTTTCTGCCTATATAAAAAAGATTTGATAAAGCTTATTTCCATGGTATTGTTCAATGGTAAACATGAAGAATCCAAATATCCACTACTAGAATTTTGGATTATGGCCACTAACCTATAGCCATGTCCAAAATGGATTGTTCGCTTAGTTTAACCAATTAGATCTTTTTTAATTAAACTATAGCTAAATTACCTCCTCATTCATCTCCACCACCCCCACTAATGAGTCCTCACCTGACTCCACCCTACATCCACCTTTTCTAAATCTCTAATGTATAAGACCTGATGCATGATAGTTGGTGGGGTCGCTAACCCAACATTCTACTCTTCCATACATGTTACTCATCTCAACTCACTGATGGCCAATGTGACTTTTGTTCACATACCTCCAACCCATAATTCTCTTCCTCATTTTTAGTTTACAACCCCTGATATCTGACACTCTAATGAGTCTTCACACCCATTCCATTATATTGTCTCACATCCTCCCCTCTCCCTTGTATGACCATCTTGCAAGGTATTATAGTTTGGAACATCACATAAAAAGCTATATTTGTATCGTATCAAAATCATTGTTTGATTTTTGATGATTTTTTAAACAAGTTGTCAATTTTTTATTTTTATTTTTATTTTTTGTTTAATTTTAATTATATACATTCCACATTAGGTTATTATTATTTTAAAGGGATTTACATTAATTAAAAGTACTTAATTTTTCATGTAATGATTATCAAATTGAAAACCCAATGGTGAGTCAATCAACCAGTAAAATGTTAGGAAAATATATGATTAGCATATTTGGGGGGGGTGTTAGGTTACTATAAAACATAATTTCCATGGTGATTCATGCATTATTTAAATACTATCTATTTATTTTAAATAGAACAAATTTTTTACAAATTATTTTAAATTTGAAATGATTACTTTTAAAACTTTTGGTGATAGCCATTTGATGTGAGAGGGATATAGAATGTTATTATCCATTATGGGTTATTATTTGAAGTGAGTGAAACATTATTGTTATGTTTTTAAATAATGATTTTTTTATTTTTTTAATGTATGAGATACCCAATGGATTTTCATTGAATTATAAGACATCCTATTTGAAATTTTTTAATGGTTGTAATAGAATTTTATGATGAATTTTGGAATATGAGGATATAATTTTGGAATTGAAAGAGTGGATAATTAGAAAAAATGATAGTTAATGGGTTAGGTATTCATAAAGTGATGTTGTATAATTGATTGAGTGTATGTCTTTCAAAATCCAAATTTTTTGTATGTTTTAAATATTTATTTTACCAAAATATATTTTATCAATTTATTCCAAAATTGAATAGTGGGTTTACTATTTAAGATGATGGTAAATATTTTTTTTGTAAAATGACAAGTCCATGGGATAACAAATTTTATGCTATAATATTTTAAATGTAACCAAGGAAGATCATTTAATTATTTTAGATTAATTTTTTATTTATAAAATATTTTATTTAACCCAATTAAAGTAATTTTTTTATTTTCATCATTTTATTCCCAAATTTTTTTATTTTTCATATTATTTTTATATCATTAACAATCTAAAAAGATATATTTGAATGCATAGAAGTTATATTAACAATATTAAATGCATCTCAGTTGACATTCAAAATGAGTTGCAATTATTCATTGGCTTTTCCTTCAGTCATGCATAAAATGGAGTGTTTATTCGATACCCTTCTTATAATTATGTTTAAAGACCATGGTAAAAACATGAAAAATTATATTAACGCATCATGAGAAATTGTATTAATGCATCAGTTGAAACTATTGTTACGGATGATCTAATATATGACATATTCTACTTTATTTCCAAGGTAAAAACTTATTGTGGATAATTAGAATACCACGTGAATAAAGATTCAAAATTGTCATTTTTTCATCATGTTTATGATGTTGATAAATTTAGAAAGATAATTAAAGATTCAAGGACCACATTATAACACATGGATTTGTGTTAAAAATTTGGGGAATGATTTTCATATCATTTTTCATATATAGGAATTGAAATGAAAATAATTTAATCTCCATATTGATCGGTATTATTAAAATTTATCTATTATGTACTATTGGTATGAATTCATAAATTTGATATATTTTTTAAATTTATTTTTTTATAGTCAATTTCATTAATCATGGTTATAACTTCTAACCATTTTGTTGAAATATGGATTTAGACATACAACTATGATTAATATATGATCATGGAAATAGCCCTATTGTAATAATAATATGGTTGATAAACAATTGGATTATGGCTATAACACATCTTCATAGTCACATGACCTATAGCCATGGTTTTGAACCCCAGATATAGCTAAATTAACTTATAGTGATCTTACTAATTAAATAAATAGAAAATCAAGGGGAATAATATATGTGAAAGAAGAAATTACACACCCACTCTGAAAACCCACTTCTCCTCAAGAGAATATAATTTATAATATACATAAACCAAAATATTAAAATAAGTTGATATACATTTATAAATATAATTTATAACATACACTAATTGTCCAGGAAGGTAGTCAAATTTAAAGCAGTGTTAAAATCCTCTTAGGTATTTGAAACAAAACAATAATATGATGTGTGAAAAGAGTGGGGTAGAAAGTATATATCCATTAAATGTATTAAATTTTTTATACAATATCATAATAACAATAATATTTTAGAGAAATATGAATTAAATATAACATTAATATATAAAATAGAAAAGAATATGAGATCAAAAAATAAAAAATAAAAAGAACAATATTGTGGATACAACTTCATTGAATGTTTACAATTATTATGGGACTAAAACGTCGACTGATTGGGGTTGGATGATAGTAGAATTTCTTTAATCATACTAGAAGTTTTAGGGAGAGGGAATTCATTATTATATGGGCTTTGAGATGTTAATGGGAAATTATTTACAAAGGAAAGCGATATGGGGGTATTTATACTAATGAGAGGCATATTTTTGGGTTAAAATATTAAATAAGTTAATATTTTCAAAGAATAACATTCAATAATGGTATTTTTATATTTAAAATATATGTTTTTTGGAAATTAATACATTTTTACATTTAATTTATTATTTTTTACAAAGGAAAGTATGAAAAATAGAAAAACTATTAATAGAATACTTTTACTTTTTAGACATTGGAAATAACGTTTTTGGTTTGAAAATTAATTATATTGTTTTTAGTTATATAATGAATCTTATTAAATCAATATTAAATTGATATATCCATTTTAGAAATTAATTGGTCATTATTACTTCATTATTGTGTCGTAAAACACATTTTATTTGAAAAGTGGTTTTTACTATTCACCTAAAAATTGATGTTTGTTAGGAAATTATAAACACTTTAACCTTAGAAATTTTTTATTTATTGATTAAAAATATGGAATTCATGTTATATAAATGATTTAATTAAACTGGTTTTTTTTAATTATTAAAATAAAACTTATGGATTTTATAAAATATCATAAAATACACTTTATCAAAAAAATGCACTTATACTTTCCTTGAGATTCTAATTTAAATAATTATTTTTTTGAAATATAATATTTATATTTACATGATACATTTAAGGTAAATATTATTAATATTTCATTGTACTATTTTATTATTAAGTTATTATTATAATAGTCATTTCAACATTTCTAACAACCAGGTTATTGTTCCAACAATCATATTGGTTTTATACTTTTTATAAACACCTTATATTTTCTTCATTAATCATTCATTACAATTCTTATCAGGTTTTTATATTCTTCATTTTTAAATGTTTATTTTATTACTATTTTTTGCTTGTTTTTTGAAGTATGATTATAGAGTGTGGTATTTCCTAGAGATCAAAATGATCCAAATTTTTCTATTTTAGTTATTTTATTTTTCATTGCTTTCTATCCCATTGTACTATATTCAGTTTAATTGTGTATATTTTATCTCGAAATTTAATATTCAAAATTAATATAATTATGTTTTTTAGGTTTTTCATCATGTGGTTTATATTATACTATATTCTTTAATATGACACACAAAAGTTCATTCAAAAGGAAAATTTCATATATATATATATATATATATAAATTTTTGGGTCATTATGTTCTTCTTTATTTTAGAACTTTTATCCTAGAAATGTCAACACATATATTTTATTTAAAATAAATTAGTGTTCTTTTTTATTACATTATCATGTTACCATATTACATATTAATTCTTGTGGATTTACTAAACTATTTTTACTAGTCGATTTGTCCTGTAACATAGAAAAATGACTCTGTAGTCCAAGATCTTCACTGGTTTCTCATCACATTAGCATTCATTTTCCCATTATACAACTTCTATATTCAATACATGTGAGGTATTGGGAATTTACTTAGGAGATATTTGTGGAACACATCATGAACATGATCCATGTTTGGTGAAATTTCATGTCGAAACACTCTAATTCCTAGGTGGTAAAGTATTTAAATGTTCCTATTGTACCTAGGGTTGATCTCTATCATCTTCTAAACCTCATGAATATCTTCCAGGATAATATTTGAAGGAATGATTTATCTCTAAATTTTAACTTTAGGTATCTCAGATGATCTCCCACAAAGATATTCTATAATATTTGGGTAGCATTGTAGTGATGTTGAATGAATTAAATCATATCTATCATCTCTTTAACATGTTTATATCTCATTATATTCCATTTACTAACTTCATACAAATATTTAAGAGTTCTATATATCTTCTCAAACTAATATTCATATGGGGAAATCTGAATACATGAGTGGATACTATTGTTGTAAGGGAACTCAACCAAGGAATTACGTTAATCCTAGCATACTTTAATGTCTGATGAGTAATATGTCTACATGTATTCAACTGTTTTAATGGTCCTTTTAGATTATCCATATTTCTAGTTGATATGGTCCAAACATAATTTTAAAATAGTATTTATTTCATGTTTAAGACTCTTTTAGATATTTGTGATGAACCTTAGATCCCAATCAAATGTGATAAAAAATGGTGCACTATTTATCCTCAACACATGAAACATATCTTGGAGTGTTAACCCACTGAGAAATATTATTGAATAGTTTTGAAATTGGAAACCTTGGTGAGTCAATCCACCAGAACCCATGTTGAATTATTAACATTAAACATTTTTGGAAGACCATTAAAAAATTCCATGGTGATGTTCTACAATTTCCACATTAATATGGGAAATGGTTTCAATATCCATTTTTACTTTTGATTCGATTATTTTAATTTATTACATACCATGTACTTTGAGGTGTACTCAACAATATGAATCTTCATGTTTTCCCACCAAAATTCATCTTGAGGATCTCAATATCTTGGTACTTATAGAATGGATAGAAAATAAGGATTCATGTGCATAATATAATAATTATTTCCTTATCTATTATAATGATAGAACATATAGTTTAGTTAGAAACCAAGTGAATCTATCTTTAATGATGTTTAATTAATGAATTTTCCTTTTTTTTATTTCTCTCACCTTCTTCATTATATCTAAATTCTTCATATACGAATTATATATATTCTCTTTGATATATGGTTGGAAAATAATTTATGAAAGGCGAGATCTCTTTCCTACCTTTATGATTTATAGGTTTTTCTTTTACATATCGATGACAATAGGGTCTTTCTCTATCAAAAACACAGACAAAGTATCAAGTTCCATTTTGTTAGGAGAATCTATCATAGCCCATGATTAACTCCAAACATCTTCTTTAACGCATGATCAACTCCTTCTGTGTGAAAATATACATTACACTTCATTGATTAGTATATATGTTACAAGTCTCACTATATTGGTACAATCTTGAAATATTTAATAAAAATATCCCATTTGTTAACTCCAAATCATGAATCAGGTTGTCCTACTCATGAATATTAAATTATCTTGAGGCATAAGCTATCGATTTATCTTTTTACATGACTGAAAAACACAAATAATTATTTATAGAATAAATTTTTTATTATAAAACCTTACACACTTGAGGGGAGTGTGGGTAAATTTACAATGATTAACCTCCACTTGAGCTCTTTAAATAATTACTCACACTCTTCCTTCCATACACACTTTAACAATTTCTATCTTAACTTGGTTACTAGGACAAAAATTCATGAAACTGTTAGAGAATTCATAAGTATGAGAAAAATCCCCATGAACTCATACATTCCATATCTTATAAACAAATTTCTTTTGAAAATATTATCTCTTCACATTTATATGGTGATATCCAAAATGAAGATAAAATATTGGGAAGTATTAAGCACCATAAAGTAAAACAAAGTATCATACCTTGGTAGTGGATATATATTATTTATGGTGATATTGTTGAGATCTCAATAGTTAATTTAAATTAACATTAACTCATCCTTATTTTTGAAAATTTTAAGTGATTCATCCCATGGTGATGTACTAGGTTATATAGACACCTTTTCCAAATTCACTTACATTTGATTCAACAACTTTTATAATTCAATATTGACAATCATATATGGTATATTTGAAAAAAATTTCACTCTAGATATGAATTTGATTAAAAACTCTACCTCGTGATCTAGTAAAAGGCTATGAAATTCTTCAGGGAATATATCAATATATTCTATTACAATGGGTAGGTTAACATATTGATGTATTACATTAAGTTAACCATTTGAAAAAGATAATAATCATTATTGGGTATAAACATCCCCAAATTTGATGAATTTTATAATGTGGATCCATTATCTTTATTGTATTTATATAGGATTATGGTATGATTCGTTATATGGAATAATATTTCAATTTTATGATAGTTTAGGTGAGCTCTATATAATGAGATTCAATACATGCCTAATATAACATAAAAAGATACTATTGGAGGTATTAAGATATTCTTTAGAAGAATTATCCCACATATTCTGATAGGGGAATATTTTTACACTTAGGTTATAATAATTTAACCACTAGTTGATTCATAGATATATATACTTCAAGGTATTAAGGAAGTAATTCTATAGTTCTATAAAACATAATGATATAAATGAACTTGTAAAACTCTAATTGAATAAATCATTAACTAGAGATAATAAATATTAAGTTAACCTCTCATAATTTAATTTTTCTGATTTAGGTTCTCACCATTTTCCTAATAATAAAATGCAATAATCATATATAATCCAAAAATTAATGGGTAAATTTCTTATTCACATGTGTAAATAATTTCTAAATCCTTCACTTAGGGGATGCCTAAGTTTAGCCTAGGTTTTCTTTTAACAACCTAATTACCAAATTAACTAAATGTTTATTTAATAACAACTATAGTGTCCCACATCTTTCATAAATAAATATTACATCAATTTTATGATAAATAATATTACAATAATATAATCCAAAATTTAAAGGTTTAGTTTTCTCGTAAAATTATGTTTACATTGGATGATTATATATCAAATTTAAATTTTTAACAAATCCTTAAGCATGTTCCTATTAATAGTTTTCATAATATATATAATTACTATAACTACATAAGGAATTACCTCAATGAAATTATCATATAAAATCCGATCGAGTGGGGGAATAATACGGATGGTATAAGAGACATTTATCAATAGAGTACATTAGTGAGCATAATCATTGAAATCATATCATAAGAAAAATATAATCATCAAAATCATAATGAGATAATTTAACATATACATGGAATGTGGCATATTTATTTTAATAAAACATCCTTACATTTTTTCAAATCCCACAAAATAATTGTGAACAAATCTAACATCATATTCATGTATAATATATGGGTTAAAATTATCAATTATTATAATGTGAATAAACATACCATCATATTCATGGAGAATACACATAATCTCATGAGATATATTAAATTAAACAATGAATTTTGGGGATATATAATTTCATTTCCACCTATCATATCATATAATGATTAAAAGCATATGTGCCACATGGAAAGGGAAGTATATGTCAATCATTAACATGATATAAACCCTTGAAAAATAATGGGTTCCACAGTTATCAGATAAATTATTTTCCATATAATATAACTAAAGGTTCCCAAAAGAGGAATTTAAAATGTTATTTTTTATATTAAATCATATAATTAAAAGGAAAGGGTTATATTTTTTAGATAAAGTAAGAATACACATAATAATAATTAAGCTATATTTCAAAAAGGACTTTATCAAAAATTATGAAGGTAGAATAGAATGAAATTCAATGATTTAGAAACATGAATATACCTATAAGAAAAAAAATGTATGGAAAATTTAAATACATTTATGACTAATTTATAGTATAATCATTGAGGAAAAACAATAGAAGAGAATATAAACCCAAAATAACAATTGGGTGTAAGAGTCCCCTTTAATAAATTATAAGAAATAACTTTATCATGGTTATTTTACATCAACATTAAATCTATATATAACCCCGTGAAATTTTAATAATATTATTAATAATTTTTTTCAAGATTAAAATACTTCTAAAACATTTTTAAGTATGCCTAGATAAGACAAATCATTCAAAAAAGAAATGTTGAGATATATTCTACTTATAAGATTTGTAATTTATAACATGAAAATATTTATATAAAATTGAAATGAAAGGCTATTAATATAACCTAATAATATTAATAATAATAAAAATTGGATCAAAATAATTATAAAAATTTTGGTAGAGGCTTATAAAAAGAAAACATTCAAAAAATAACAGATGAGAGAGATTCCCCTTACCTTAACTCTTGTCTTGTTTTATCACATTCATGCCTCATGTATAATAAAATTAAACTTATTAAAACAATAATACATAGGTGTATTTTTTAATTTTTGTTATTATCAATCAATTATAACAATTAAAATATGTTTAGTGTACTTTACTTAGTTAATTATTAAATGGTTTGATTGATAGGTTCCATTAAATTATTATTTTTTTCATTACGATTTCATTATGTTGGTTCCTTTTATTATATATTTTTAACGAATTAATTCCAAAAAAATATAAAAATTTTAAATATAATTTATAAATATAATTTATAATCTATAATAACCATATGTGAATGTGTAAATAAGTAAATAATTAACAATTTCTTCATAGGTGGATGAAACTAGTTATTAATGAGACACATCAAAAGAGGGAGGAGAGAGTATATATACGTTAAATGAATTATAATATTTATAATAAATCCTAATAAAATAAATATGTTATATAATTATGAAATTAAATAGTGTAGGAAGGTATTAAATATATGAGTGTAGGATAGTTGAATGAAATTTAATGAAAAGAAAAATATTGGGGTTACTTATTCATAAAAGATTTAATCTACTATTATGGGAATAAATATTTTAGGGGATTGATTTTTCTTACAAAAAACCATCCCCATATTGAATAAAAATATTATTTAGAGGTAATTAAACACCCTAATATTATATATATATATATATATATATATATATATATATTTCCTTATATATAATCTTGCAAAATTTTATAGCTTGTTTTAAATGCATCCCTGAGTCTAAATAGACCGTGATATAGTATACTATTATAACCTAGACAATGTAATGGTAGATATTAATAATATTAACCACATTATAAAAAATATTTATAGAGGTTAATTCATAATAAAAAATTACTCAATCACAATTAGATTCAGTTTATGCTTCAAAAATATGTTCTCTTCAAAAATGGGTTTTGTTTCATTTCACGAATGAAAATATTAATTAATTTGAACCATTTTAGAAATTTTATTAAGAAAATGAATATAAAAATTTAAATAATCATTTAAATATTTTTTAGGGTTATTTTTTTTTTGTAATTTTATGAAAAATTTTATTTTTAATTGATTAGTGAAAAATACTCATTTTTATAAAACTGTCAATTTTTTCATTAAATAACGTTATTTAGAAGTATCAATTTTTTTTAATTTGATAATAAATAAAAATAAACCTCAGTTAGTTTTTTAATAATATATATAAATACATAGTAATATACACTATATTTTATTTTTTAATAAGTTATTTTTTTGTATTAAAAATACATTTTTCTACAAACCATTTTTTATCGTGTTAGGTGGGTTTTTCTAAATTAATCTTAGTAATTATAGAAATTTACTATCATAAAATTGAAACCATATTTGGAATAAACATATCAAAAAAAATTAATTAGGAACCTTTTATTTTTGTTGATTATGAAAATTAACCATGATAAAAAATTTAACACTATGAAAAATTTTAAAATCAAATAACGTGGGTGGGGATTTAAAGTAAAATGATAAAGATTAAAATTATTTTGAAAACGTGTATAAATACTATAATATATATATTTATATATATATTTATATATTTACCCATTTTATTCCTATATTATAAAATAGTATAATTTGGAGCCACATTTCTCTTTCAATACACTGACATATTTTAATCTTTTGAAAAATGTCAATTGTGTCATCTCCCTCCCTTATAAAAGGAAACCAGAACTCCTATTTTCCACACACATCATGATCCTTCAAACTCTTCAAGAACTACAAAAATAACTTATTAAAATCCCTCCACATTATCTATAGGTTCAAGTTTAGTAAAAATAACAACCATATAAGGCTTAAGGTTTAAGAGAAAAGAGGTTGTCCAATGAAGAGGTATAACTCTCAATAGAGTGTTTCAATTTTACTTATTATTACACATACTTATATTATTTAATATCTATAATTATATAATATCATAAGTATATATTATATAATAATATTTTATCATTTTTATGGAATAATCAGTATTCATCTCCTTCACTGTCAAATCGAGAACAAAAGAATCGTTCATGTGTACGTGCAGATTACCGCCTTGCGAAGCGATGTATTTTATTTTTTATCACTACCATTAGTGGTTGGTTTTTATAAAGGATTTAATTTCATTATATTATATTTATGTAATAATTATTTTTCTTCAGTCATAGTATATCATATAACTTCTTACCTTTTCATATGTTGTAAAATGATTATATCTCTCATGCATAGTGTGGACTACCACTTTCTGGAAGTGATGTGATTTATTTTTCATCACTTATTTATAGGAATAATTATTATATTTTTTATTTTAATAAATATAATAATTATTTATTTAATAATATTATACATATATGATGAAACCATGACCAAGTTGAATGTACTAGAACCATTGAACCAAAACATTCATGGAAAGGACCAGTTCTCACCCGAATGTTTATTTTAATGAAGAAGTTGTTAATAAAATGATAATTGGAAATTAAAAAGGATTGATAAAAAGATGTCTATATCTAAATATTTATTTGGAATAAATTAATTTTTATTGTATATGATATTTTAATTCATTCAAATTAAGATAGTACTTTAGGTAGGGTTTATGTTACAATCTCATTTCTTTTCGGTATTGTCAATGCTAAATTTTCACTATGAGAAATTATATATATCTTACCTAAAAACCCATATATTGTCTTCTCCTCTAATTATTCTGATATTTTTTTATTTATTTGTAAAATTTTAATCACTTTTTTACTTAAAATGATTATAATTTTTTTAGATAAAATCGAACCTTATTTTATTTTTGGTTGATAAACCTTTTCTTCCATATCCTTGTTATTTAAAATTGCTTTATATATTTTTTTACCATACATGAAATATTTTTAATATAACATTTTTATTACCTTTTTATTTATTTAATAATATTTAGAAATGAATATTTTTATATAAATTTCTTCATAAAAAGTAATTTTTTGAATTTTTATAAATTCGTGAAAAGAGTGTTATCTTTCAGAACATACGATATGAAAGAAATTCCTAGTTTTCTTGAATATTCAATTCTTTGAAGCTTCCATTAAAAGTTTTGATGGTTATTTTCAAATAATTGTTTTCTCAATATTATAGAAATTTCAAATTAATTTTTTTTTAAATAAAATTATATTTTTTCCAAATTTTCAATTAAAGGTTTGGATGTTATTTTAAAGGTATTTTCCATCCATGTAAAAAATCTTACAATATTTTTATACTTCAGTAGGTATATGATATTATGGTACCATCCAATTTATTTTTCTGGATAGATTATGATGATGATTATTATTATTTGAGGATGATTCTATGAAACCCAATTATTTCTCAAAGTTTAATTATTCTATAAAGAAACCTTTATAAAACCAATTTATTATTTACATGTTATGCTATGATGAAATTATGAAACTTTTATGGAACCTATTTATTATACATGGGATATGATATGATGATAAGATGAAAATTTTATGATAATTTAGAATATATATGTATGGTTTTCAATTTGTGATGTGTGGGCTTGAAATTATATATCCTTCTAATTAATTGGGTAAATATGTCCGTATCACGAGATAATAAAGACTCGAATTATTAGATAACCATTTTTAGTAAGGGAATCTATTTGAAAAGTTTATCTTGAGAGTGATCCTTGAATAAGTAAATGATGGAATGAGGTGTGAACCCAATCCACTATGATATTCTTGATAATGAGTTTTAAATAAGAAAATGATTTTCTATGCATATGTGTATGAAAAAAAACTTATGACTTCTAATTGTGAAATTTTCTCATGGCTCATGGTTGATTAATAATTATTACATAAACTTATGACTTTTTTATTTTGTTATGAAAAATCCATATGAAATGATTTATTATTAATGATATTTGAATGGTGGGATATGATTATTTTATATTATTATTATGTTTTCATAACCTTATATGTATTTTATGCTCACTTTTTATTATTGGTGGATATCTATTATGTTAACCCTTACTAAGAATATAAGCTCACCATTTCTTATGATTATGTTCGCCAGGTTAGGAAGAATGGTTTTAAGTATTGTATGTTTAAGAAGTGTACTATGTGAGAATATCTTTATGTGAGATGTTGAATCTTTTTCATGAAATAAGATGATTATTTATCTACTATATAAAGATACTAATCCTTTACGGTTCTAGGGATTATATTTTTATTATATATATTGAATATTTATATAAATGTATGTAATATATATGTTTGAAATACTTGACTCACCACAGTTGGTTTCAGATCATAGATTAGTTATTCTTAGATATAAGGATTTGAGACATTTGTTAAAACCCCCATAGATAAATTTAATTATAGGATAACATCTTTATGCTTTAGTAAAGTAGATATTGTGTGATTTTTCTAATAAATACATCTCTATAAAGATAATTGAAAGTGTATGTGTCTATGGAATATTTTCACCTGTGAGTAAAAACTCTGAATGAGGAAGAATGGGTATTAACCCAATTTTCATATTTTCATGATCAGTGGACCTAATACTACACCCCTGGATAGGCTCTCTCATGGGATATTATTTTATTAATTAAGATTTTATTTACGAACCATTGTGATCGATTTGAATAGATTATGATGATGGTTAGACTAGATTAAAACTAATGTTTCATAAATTAAAAGAACATTCAATGGATGTTTTTAATGATTATATGATTTCTCAATATAATTGTTGATATCTACACTAACAATTGTGTTTTTAGTAAGGAAATGAAGATATAATTGTGAATTTAAGGTGGTTATATATATGATAAAATATTTAATAATGTTATTTTATATTATTTTATAAATTCCATTATTTTATGAAAAGTCTATAGTGATGTTTATTCGTATACCCAATGACTAGATGTTTAGTTTTAATTAAAAACTAATAAATATATAATGATCTCATATCATTTATAAAACTCTTATTTAAGATAATTTTTAGGGAATTTTCCTCATAAAAATATTTCTATTCTCCATATACTTGAATTTGATCTGATTTTGTGCATGGATTGGATCTATCTGAATAGCGACCATATCTATTATCAATAAAGGGAAGTCTTGTTTTATATTTTGAATCAACTTATGATATTCTCTTGGTTTGAGTATTAAAATGAACTTCTAATGGAAGTTACATCCATTGTATAGGTTTTACTACCAATTTATGAGGGTTATTTATCTCAAATGGTAGTGGGAAAAAATAAACATCAAAGATATTCCTATTTTTCAGGATTATATTGACATATTTCTTGAATACATTTCTAGGTTTCCCTAGAAATGTGATATTGAGTTTCTAATAGAACACATACCTAGTGTTATAATTAATTTATGAACTTTATATATAATAATTATGATTGGGTTATAGGAATTGAAGAAGAAACTCCAAGAGAAACTTGATAAGGGATTCATATTCCCTAGTGAATCACTATGGGGTTCACCAATTCTTTTAGTGAAGATGAAATAAATTTCAATACGTTCTTTTCATTGATTATAGATAACAAAAAAAGATCACTATCGAGAACTAGTGTTATCTACCCTTTACTAAAAACGTGTTTTGATAATATTAATGCATGATGAAAACCTATAAAGGCTCGATTCATTTAAGGAATTATGATAAATAAAGGATAATACATAATTAAATGGGTAATTGGATTTCAATTGGGTAAAAATATGGTTTATTCTGTGATTAGTTTCAAACTAGTAAATATTTCTGAAAGGATTGTAAGTAGGGCCTTGGGAATATTGGGATATCCTTGGAAATAGATATATTATAAGTAATGGTGTGGTGAATGTTGATTAAACTATATATATATTAGTGTATCTGGATAGTTTGGAAGTTTATAATGGTTACTTTGAGTATAAAAACGTGATATGAAGACTCTATTAGTATTCTTACTGGGGGAAAATGGGTTCCTAGTATTTAACTGATGAGGTTGAAATGTTTATCTAAGTAATAATAATTTGTTAATATTAGTATAATTATTTAGAGTTATGGGATTTCTTATCTCCATGGGCCATGAGATTCGTTATGAGACATAAAACGGTGGTCAAGCTCAGCTAGATGAGTCTAGATTTATGTGTGTGGTGTCACATTCTAGTTAAGAGTTCGAATGGGATGTGTTATTGGATAAGAGATTGGAGATTGTCTATGTTTTCTTATTTTGTATATCCTAACAATATTGTTGCTGCTTTTTTGGAGATGGTAAAGCTGATGTGATGGAGGCCTATAGGAAAAAATTTATAGGGTGTTATACTAAAATACCTAAATGTTTGTATATGAGGTTTTGGAAACATTACACAATTACCTGATGTGTTTCTGATTTAGTAGCTATAGTAAAAAAATATGAATTTCATCTCTTATTTAGTTCTCATGGTAACATAGGAAGAGAACCTAGGAAGACATTCAAAATGTACCTCCCATGGTTAGGAAAATAAAGTGTCAGTAATTCTAGTCGGTATCAACCACCCAAGGACAGACCTATATAGAGACCATTATGCTATTTAAATTCACCATCCATGTTATACTAGTCAATAATCAAGCATTATATCTATAATTTAGCACCCAAAGTGATATCAATAGAGATTTTGGGACACCATCAGGCATTTAGTTCCCATATATAGACTGGTAAAGACTCTAAAACACCATATATCATTTACAACCCCTAGTTAAACCAACTGAGAGTTAATAACACTATAAAAAACCTTATGACTGACCACCTATAGTTACATTAACCTTATTCTTATGATGAAATGTTTTTACATTATCCCAGAAAGGGGTGATAGATGAGATACACCAACACTAGACAATGAAGGTAAGGTCAAGTATCATGGTTTCCTAGTTAGAAAAAGATAACTAGACATGATTTTGTAAATATTATATATTATAGATTTATTTATTTTTTATAAATATGTACATTTGATAAGAGGTTTATATAAGGTTACATGTGGTCGTTCCCTATATAGATATATTTCTCACAACTTTTATATGAATACTTGTATATGTAATGACATATATATTTCATTTATTATTTTAAATCATATATAGGATAAATAAAATAAAAATAATATATTCTAGAATTGATAGGTTTGATTTAATGGAAAATTAGGTTTATAAAATATGATTATAAAGGAGATTTTAAAAATTATTTAAATCCTCCAGTATGATCTTCCTAAAATCTTGTATATTCATTTTAATACACATAATCACCTAAGGGAATAAATTAAATGAAGGGTATTCTGAAATCCTATTGAAGGGAGGATTAATAGGGAAGGTACATGAAACCTGAATCAATATAGTACATGGGTGAGAAAAATAATCATCATATTATTATAAACAATGGACCATTATTAGAAGTATGAGAATACTATTTTAAAGATACATGGGATGTTTCATATGAATTATAATGAAACATCATAACATTGTGATCAAACCCCACACATAAGTTATTAACAAATCTATTATCTTGTTCATAAAATGAATATAGTTACAAATATCTACCTCATGAAATGTGTACAAATATAGAATCATGTTACACATAATAAAAATAATCACAAAATATAAAACTCATTACCTAATGAATTATGGGGATATATAATTTTTGATGCTCCTATCTGTCATAGAGTCTAACGAATTGAAAAGGGAAATACCTTGAACCCAAAGTGATTCATCCTTTGAAGAAAAATCAAAAATTGACAAAGGAATGAACAACGATTCAAATGCACTTGGGTCACGCAAGTTCCACCAAGGTCATGCTAGTATACTTTCGCACCGCCCAATAGTCGTGTAGGTGACTTGTGCGCCCTATTTTAATTCCGCCTAGGGTATTCTCTAGCCTATTAATTCTCCCAGTGGGCCCCCCATTTGAGGAGGAAAAAATTCCAAAAACTTAAATTTAAGATCATGGTGCCCTAGTATCTTCTCAAAGCTTCTGAACACTTCTAAGGTAATTTATTACCGAGAAAGGAATATCTAAAGAGGGGGAGTAAGGCCTAAGTGTTGAAACGCATCGACACTTGCGCACCTAAGTGGCCAGTCCTTAAGGGAAATGGAAACACTTGTGCTCCGCCTTACCCCTTCAACAGAACTTGCGTGCCACCCTTTTGGAATCCCTTAGGTATAGTACTAAGATCTTGAGACAAGTCTCGCCCATGTATTACCTTAAGGGTTGACTTTCTCGCAAGTACCCATGTGTCGCGCAAGTATACTTGTGCGACTAGGACTTGCACGCCCACGCAGGACTTTCACGCCACCTTCTTTTTGGGTGCCCCACCTACCTATTTCACCTCTCTTATGCCTATCCACCTATGCTATTCATGATTAAGCCTTAATAACTCTCTCCAAAGCCATTCATGGAATGATTTCTTTGTTGGATTCCTTATCTAAATAGAATTCTGTGGAACATCTCTTAAAACCTAGTGATTTGCATATATTTATGTCACTAAGGTTAGAGATTTCATTCATTCAACCTCATACTTTAAGATGAGAGAATCCTTAACCTCGGACTCCTTTTCATGAGTAATCCCCAATCCACGTTCTCTTAATTTGGGTATCCTCCTTAGGAGTAACCCCCAAGTCGCCTGGGCATCCCCCTTAGGATTAATCCCCAGTCATAATTTCCCAAATCTGGGCATCCTCCTCAGAAGTAAACCCCAACCATAATTTCCTTAACCTGGGCCTCCTTTTCAAAAGTAAGTCCCATTATTCAAGTTCACAAATATGGTCATCCTCCTTAGGAGTAGGCCCCAAGTTCCCAAAATCCGAATTTCCTTAACATGGGCTTCCTTTTCAGGAGTAAGCCCCAATTATAATTCCCTTTAACCTAGGACTCTTCTTTAAGAATAATCCCCAGTCATATTTTCTCTTAACCAGTCTTAATTTACTTTTGACTTGGGCTTCTTTTTTAGGAGTAAAACCCAATCATAAGTCCCCTCCTGATTTGGGGATCTTTCTTAGCAGTAAGCCCCAATTTAGAGTATCCAAATCTCCATAAAGTACATATACCTTTATGGACCTTGTTCTTGGGTTTATTCCCTAAATTAAATCCTAATATTCATCTATTTAGGTAGTCATATATACCTAAGTCCCGTATCATTTCATATGATGGCACAATTGCCTGGTTTTACCAATACCTCTTGTTTCTCAAACCAAGCATGGATCATGTGAGCTTAGAGTGTAAAAGTAATTATGAAATCTTTCTTTGAGCCATCAATCATACATAAAACTCAGACTTCTTTACTTGAACTATGTGGGTACTGATTCCTTTTATAAAACAAAGGATATGTAGGTAGCCTATCTGCTGGTATGATCCCAACTCTGAAATAATCCATGTCCTTTGGAATGACAATAAAATTCAAGTTCCTCATTGAGTGGCTTTAAAACCAGTATGGTCATCATAATGACCAAGAGACTTTTACAAAATGTATTAAAGGATACCATTGACTAAGAATCTCTAAACAAATACAGACGATTATCTATCTATTAAGAACCTCAAATACATATAAAAGATTCTCTAAATCTCATACATGTTAATCATTGATTGCCATATCTAAAAGAAAGCTCATTTTCATACTTGGTAATGTAATAAGTATTCACAAACATAACTTAAATCTATAAAAAGAGTCCCGGAGTAGACAATGATTCCCCTAAAAAGGGTGTGATGAGTCCGACCTCCCATCCTCTCGACCAATGAAAATTCTTAAGTCTCATCAGTTTACAACTAATGAGAACCTCCCTTTGGAAAGTAGGACCAAATAGATATGGAATCATTGGATGTTTCTGGTTCTACGAACAAACCTGTTAGAAACCTCTTGTAATGTTTGAATCTTAAATCAATGAGGTCATCCCCAATTCCAGAGGAAATAAAAAATGGTAAACCCAACGTGAATCCTTAACCAAGTTAAAATGATGTTTTACTTATTTGTTAGGCCCCTATTTAAAACTCAATGAGAGGGACAACAAAACAATCAATAACATATGTGCTTATCCAAAATATGTAGTGGCCGGACTTATCTTGATTATGTCTGGTATATCAAACTGGCACTCTTTTCCAAGATCTTCCGCGTTACAGAAATGGATTCTCTTAATTTCACCCCTGTGAATACTTCTGCTGTGATTGCCTCTACTACTACTCCTGCTAGATCATCATCCGCTCTGAGGACGACATCACCTACTCAGCGTCTTCAACGCTGAGTATCAAATGCACTGGTTAAGGAGTACCGTCAACACAGTACCATTCCAACTCTGGAGGCGGCTCGACAAGCCCTCCAAGTGAACAACTCACCCTGGTCATCCGGACAGCGATGACCAATGATCAAGAAGCAGGTGGTTCAAACCACCATCTCCAACTGTTTCGGGTCATTATCCCCAGAATGCAATCACCAATCACTCCCGTATTCTGGGGAAGTGAATAAGCAGGTTCCTCATGGCCTTAATTCAAGGAGACCGGAGTCCTTCCCGAGGGCTCCCACCAACAATCGCCACCAGACTCATGCGGCAGTGCACCCTCAACATGATGAGGGTATTATCACTAGGTGTTTAGCTCAGGTTCCTCAAACCCGAGAAGTTAAGACGAACCACCAGAGGCAAAATCCGGTCAACAGTAAGTAGGTTCTCATATCTGCCATCTCCGGAGAAGTCCACCAACCTAACTTGGTGGCAAGTAATGAGCGGGCACACACACCCGTCCATTTTAATCCCATTGTTCAGTAGACTAGTCCGGTTGTAGCACGCCAATCCTACCAGTAAATTCCAATGGAGTACTATAGACAGGAACATACACCTGTTTATAAATCATTGACGAGTCAGCAGGCTCCTCTAACTACATGCGATGGAGCCCGCCAACCCAATGTGTTGACAACTGGTAAACAAGAACATACACCTGCTTACACTCATCAATCCTGCCAGTATCCTCGTCTCTCATTATTGAAGGAAGTTCATCAACCATGTTCGGCGGAGTACAATAGTAGTCACATACACCTGCTAGTATTGATCAAACCTACCTATAGTCTCACTTGGTAGCATTCGAAGAAGTCAGTCGGAAAGCTCCGGCGACAAATAGGAGGCAGACTCAACTCTCTAACCCCACACATGAGTACTGTCAGAATTCACTGACAGGAAAAGGAGGACAGGAGTAGGCACATACACCTACTCAAGGCACGGAATGGACATATATCCCCGTTCCGGCCGCTGAAGTCACCAAGCACATTCTATCAATTATGAAAGAGTATAAGAAAATCCCTGCTCATATTTTGGATGCCTGCTAGGATATTATAACAGATTCAGTAGTATCTCAGGGAAAGACACATAAATCTATACCTACCAGTGGAGTGACTCATCAACAGTTCACTTCAGAATAGATGCAAACATCTATTCTAGTCCAAGAGGGTTGTGGGTCATATTCCCCCATATCATACGGATAGCCAAATCAGGCACATACACCTGATTTGAGTGGAGATAATCAGCCTAACCTGATCATTTCTCCTGAGCAAGAACATACACCTGCATATAATGACCACTTTCTTCAACAAGTGTTTCCCAAAGTGAGTAAGAAGGCGTCTAAGAAGAAAACCCGCCCAGCACAGTCAAGAAATCAAAGGCCAACTTGTAACAAGGACTTGCTCGATGCTGGATTTCTTGATGCACTCAGGCAATTATCTGTTAAAACTTAAGATTCTACTCTCTCAGTTCCCAATAGTGGGAACATTAATTCTGTAGGTCTGCATCAGATACATCCTCATGAAGTCTTGCTTCCTGACAATGCAGTCGATCTCGAAGTTTCATCTTCAGATGAGAGCCACAGGAACCCTCTTTGTAGTCAGAAGACCAAGGAGAAAAATGATTCATCTTTTTCTATAACCCACCATGGTGGTCCTCCCCATGATGATGAATTTAGCTGCGATATTCCTCTCCATGGTAATAATGCATGTTGCCTAGAAAATTCTCCAATGGACAATGTAGTGATGAGAAAGCCCTCTTATATTGAGACACTTGCAAATGTGAAGCCAGTCATGTATGATGCTTTACCACTAACAAGTGAAACACTTTCTCAATCAGAATATATCTTGGGGTAAAGGTCATTCTCCGAACCACCCCTAGGGCGTTCATCTTTTAATTTGATCAGTGAATTCTATACCGATCTTGTTGATCTGATGAAGTAGTAGGGAAGCATCATCTTTGGTCTAATCAGGTAGAATAATCTTCATTGAATGATAAAGAGGAAGTACTGAATATGTGAAAACAACTGGAAAAAGGTGAAGTGCCAGTCATGTTTTGTCCTCTAGATGACTCTCAGTATGACATTCCATAGATGTTGATGGAAGATGGAATTCATGATATTCGTCTCAACATATGGAAAACTCTTTCTCAGTTGAAAAAAAATATATTATCTTATGATGAATATGAAAATCATGTCAAGATAATAGAAGGGTTACAATGCCAAATTGACTTGGAATCCCTCTCAGTTTCTCGACATCCGAAGGCTGAAAAACAGCAGAGATCCCTTCAATGTTCATGCCTTGGTGCACTATGAAGATTGCACCAGTTAATTTCCAATTCCCCATCTGGTATTCATATCATAGGATGGGGTGTTCATGGAGAACTACATTTCACTATACTCTCCAGTCAGCAAAGCCCACCGAAAATGGTCTCATGCAATTGTATTTCCCATGGCCGGCCACAGTCAATGGGTTTTGTTTGTAATCAGAAGCTTTCCCAAGAACAGGATTCAACTAGTTCCTCTCAAAATCAAGCATACAAAGAACAAGTTATTGAATTACTCTTGCATAAAGAAAACAAGACTATTGAACAGGTCTCTCGTTTGGAGCAAGCACATCACCAAGTGACAGAAGTTTCAGAAATCATCCAACGGACTTTTGAGCCGGGTGATAAAAGTGGTTGCAGGTTGATGCATCCAGCTAATTTCCAGACTAAAGTCCGCAAGATCAGGAGAGCTTTAAAGAGGGTCTCAGATGTAGAATCTCAAGAGACACCCCAGCTTTCCAAACTGGGGAGTCTTTTAACCCAACCCTCGGAATCAACAAATAGGATTCGAGGAGTTGAGAAAGAATAGTCACAGTCCACCGGACTGGGGACTTTTTCAAATCATCAATCTCTTCCTCATAGAAATTCAGTCTTCTCTCGATTTGGGAAGAAGCCTCAAGAGGAATGAAGAGAAAAATTATCAGTATATTCCCTCCAAATTATTGTTTTTCAAGAAGTTACTAAGGAATCAAATCAACAAAAGACGATGTCTCATCAGGGACATGGAAGAAGACAATATCGCTAAAATTTTGATAGAAGGGATGCAATGCATTATGCATCAATAAATGTCATCAATTTTGTTGTTGTTGATCCACCAGATGAGGCTCACTCAGAGGGATCAGTTGAAGAAGTTCCGGCTCAAGAAGTTGTATGCACAAACACAAATGAAGAAGGTGTGCATACATGAAATCAAAGAATTGCCCAGAGTCTAGGTAATCCTTAAAGTAACCCACTTTCCCATCTCTAAAAGGTGTCCAATAAGGGGAAATAGAAGAATCAGGTTACATAACCTTCCTCTGGAGAAGGCCAATCTCTCTCACTAGAGCAGAGATTTGCACAAAAAGAGGAAGAAATGAAGGAATTGAGGAGGTTGAATGCATAACTACTTCAAGGTAGTCTTCCTCCAAAGATTGTTGAAGTCAGTCAGCCAAGGGAATTTGTTGCGGCTACTGAGATGGATAAAAAGTACCCTACTTTACCAGTACACCCTCAGAGGTATAATCCTATGGGTTATATGCAGCAACAACCGGTAATACTAGCATCAGTTGCAGTACCATCCACCACATCTTTCCAAGATCCAGTCATTGCACCTATTTAGGTCCAAGCCCAACCGGATGTTTCTCTAAAGTTAATAACTACTATTGGGTCATTAACAGCTCTGTTGGAAGATATGGAAGGAAAGCGTGCACCGGTTCAACCAGATAAGAGAGCTTACCTTGAATGGGTTGATGCAATTCCACCCCCATCAAATTTTTCAAGTACCACATTCCCAATATTTAATGGTTCGGGAGACCTAGAGAAACACTTAACACATTTTGTTTTTCGTTGCAATCCTATGATGGGAACCCCTCAGCAACAAGAAGCAGTTAAGATCAGGTGTTTTTTACAGACATTACAAGGACCTGCCTTTGTCTGGTACACAAGCTTGCAATCTAGGTCAAATACTGGGTGGGAGGATCTTCTTCAACAATTTCTTCTTCAATTCAGCTCAACATTGCCAAAGAAAATAATTTTTTATCGTAAAAATTGTATGCAAAGGGAGAATGAAAGGGTTTCATATTTCATTGCTCGCTGGAAGGGATTAACATTTTCCCTAAGCTTAGCACTCCCTCAAGAAGAATTGTTGCCAATCTGTGTGGAAAATCTGTGTGATAAATTACGCACACCATTGATCCCTGTGAAATACACAGGAGGGTTTCGAGACCTTACTTAAATCTCTCAACAGATTGAATACTCTCTTATAAAGACTAAGGATAAAGCTCGTGTAATTTCATCAGCTCCAGGAAGGAGAATGGGTAAAGCAGGGACTGCTACAGTTATTCTTAAACAAGCACCTGTACCTGCTTCTACTTCAAGGCCTTCATATTCTCGAAGGGCTCCACCTCTTGAGCACAAAAAATAGAGTAATTTTCGTCAATATGATCAAAGAGATCAAAGACGAAAACAATTTAAGGATTTGAAGAGAAATTTTTACTCTTTCTGAAAGTAAAAAGTTCCTGGTTACTTCATTTCGGCTCTAGAAAATAATTTGGTTCAATTTCCAAGCCCCAAGAGGCCAAACAAAGAATTAAATGAAGACCTTCCCAACTATTTCCCATTTCATCAAATGTTGGTACATCCCATTCAGGAGTTTTTTTTCTTCAAGGACCTCCTGCAAAAAATGGTCAACTCGAGACAAGTCAAATTTAATGGTTCTTTAGCTTAGGTAGCATGTGTTACTACTACAGATCCAGAGGAGGAATGCGAGTGGAAAGAAGTCAAGAACAAAAATATGCAAAAATATAATGATTGTATGGTTAGAAAAAAGATCAACCGAACTCATGCAATTTTATGAACACAATTGAAGAAACCAATTGTGTCTTCTGCCATGAATGCCGCAGCAAAACCCTCTTCATAAGATGAAAAATCCTCAAAGAAATGTAATAATTCAAAGAAAGAAGATCAATCAGAAGAAGATGAGTTTGTGTCAAATCCCATGTTGTCTTTGACTCTGTCAGATTTTATGCCATATACTTAGAAGCAACAGGCACCGCCCGATCAAACGGCATAACCTAAATTGGCTAGTCAAGCAGAGTCTTCATCGGATGTAGAGTTAATCTTTGGTTATGTTAATCTGATTCACTTTACAGATCCTTATTCCAATCACAATTTCAATCTCTATGAACCTGGGTTCCTCGTATCAAATAGATGAATCAGAGGAAGTTCTAGGGGATCAGGGTATAGGGGAAGATGTGGATCTTTCAAATGACACTATTCCAATTCTACCCCTACTAGAACTGTGTATGCAGTAGAATCTCGCGGCAGAGCCCTTCAATGAGCTTAACAATTACAAGCAAGTTCTTCTACACAAGGCAGATTCAGTCCTGGAACAGTTATTCTGGAAGATCGGTTGGAGGTTCCACCTTCTTACTCTCAGTAGGTAAATAGACATAATCAGTCTAATCTTCCAAAGCCAAGAGTATTACCAACTCTTATCCTGGTACAAGATGCATCATCTTCCAAAGCATCAACTCCTAAGGCACCTGCGAAACCACATGTTCCTGTTGGGAAACACAAACCTTTGGATCAAAAATATGATGTATTGATACACTTGGCCCAAATACTGGCCAATTTATCAATTCTGGATGCTTTGAATTTATCAAAGGATCTTCAGGAGGCACTCATTGAGGCTTTGTCGATTCCTCAGGAGTTTGAAACTGAAATCTCTGCAGCTGAAGTCTACCATGTAGAGAATAATCCTAGAAAATTCCATTCAATGATATCTTTTACTGATGTAGACGAAGATGATGTCGTACATGGACATATTAGACCTTTTTAATTATCTGGAAAAGTCAATGGTGTAGACGTCTGAAGGGGTTTCATTGATAATGGTTCCGGAGTCAACTTCATCCCCATTCGTACACTTCATCGATTGGGCCTCACAGAATCTAATTTATGTCCTTATACTTTAATGTTACAATGATATGAAAAAAATGAACAAGAACCACTAGGCGAGATTACACTCAGAACTCAGTTTGGAGATCTTGTATCAAATTCAGATTTTATGGTTGTTGATCAAGACTTAGCCTTCAACATCATTCTTGGAAGACCCTGGCTACATCAATATGCAGTTATCCCTTAATCATACCATTAATGTGTCACGTATTATTTCTATGGTCAAATTGGGACATTGTATGGCGATAAGGCCTTGTTCAAGACATGTGAATCTCAATACATTGAGGCGGAAATCTATCACATGATGGGAAATGAGAAATCCACAACAAGGGAGGTTACCAAAGTTAATGATCCATATGGTTTGGAAAATATTCCAGTAAACCCATTAGCACATGTGAGTGCATATTATGTATTTCCTATCAGTAAAATTCACAGGATAGACACAAATCAAAATACTCTTATGGAAACCTCCATAATGTCAACTACAGAAAACAAGCCAGACAGCATGGGAGAAAGTGGTGATCCACCAAGCAATGATGAAAGCTCAAATGGAGATGTCTTCATTTCATCCGCCGAAATCTAGAAAGTCTATAATTTCTCCAATCAGTCTAGAAGAGGTTATAGAAATGTCAGAGGTGAATGATGATGTCAATTCTCAATCCATTATCTCCTCTTTATTACCAAGTAAGACCCTTCATCTTCAATCTGGTTGGAAATGGAAGCTTCTTCTTAAAGATGTTCAAATTTTAACATCTCTTCTGATCATGGAAATTTTACTTCATCATCTACTATGCAATTAGAAATACAAGAAATAACACATGTTGAAGAAGAAGAGGAAGATCTCAGGGATGCTCCTCCAGCATTTGAAGAGGGTATCTCTACCACCGTGGATGAACTCAGAGAAATAAATCTGGGTACAAAAGAAGATCCACACCCCACTTTAATTAGTATGGCCATGAATCTTGAAGACCAATATATGTATATTTCTTTTTTAAAGAAAACTTGAGATATATTTTCTTAGAACTATATATAGATACCAGGGCTTGATCCTGATGTTTCCACTCATCGTTTGGGTTTTCCAGAAGAACATCGAGGATTCAAACAAGCCGCTAGAAGAACACACCCACCCTATGATTCCAAAATTGATGCTGAAGTGGATAAGCTTATCAAAGATAACTTCATCAGAGAAGTTCAATATCCCAAGTGGTTGTCTAATATTGTCCCAGTGAAAACGAAGAATGGGAAAATTATAGTTTACATTGATTTTAGAGATCTTAATCAGCATTGTCCTAAGGATGATTTTCCAGTACTGATTACAGAACTCTTAATTGATGCAAAATCTATCTATGAAGCACTTTCCTTCATGGATGGATATTCTGGATATGATCAATTCTGAATGGCTCTAGAAGATAAAGAATCTAAACCCTTCAGAGCCCCTCGGGGTGTGTTTTGATATTGGGTAATGCCCTTTGTCCTGAAGAATGCAGGTGTAACATATCAGTGTGCCATGCATCGTATCATCAAACCCTTTTTATGGAAATTTGTTGAATGTTATATGGACTATTTGGTGGTTAAATCCAAACAACATTCTAATCATTTGGCTAATTGGAAATCATATTCCAAAAACTTCGGCAACTTAATTTAAATATGAACCCCTTAAAATGTGCTTTTGGGGTAACCTCAAGAAAATTTCTCAGCTTTGTTGTATTCCATCTTGGTATCGAAGTCGTTCCTGAGGAGACAAAGTCAATCCTTGGTATGTCACCTCCTAGAAATTTAAAATAATTGAGATGACTTCAAGGAAAATTAGCCTATATTCGGCGTTTCATCGCCAATTTGGCAGGTAAAAGATTACCCTTCACCAAATTGATGAAGAAGGGAGTCACTTACAAGTGGACTGAAGAATGTCAAGAAGAATTCGATATTCTCAAGAAGTATCTCTTGAGCCCACCGGTGTTAATTCCACATGTTGAAGGAAGACCACTTATCCTCTATGTGACAGCTCTATAGAGATCATTGGGTGCCTTTCTTGCTCAGAAGAATGATGCCAGAAATGAAAACAACCTCTACTATCTCAGTCGGACTATGCTTGAAGCAAGAAACCCGATATTAAAATATTGAGAAATTATGCCTCGCATTAATCTTTGTAGTTCAGAAGTTGATACACTACCTACAACATCACGGGGTCCAATTGGTATCTCGCAATAAACCACTCAAATTCATCCTTAGTCATCCAATGCTTACAGGACGTCTGGAAAGGTGGGAAGATATTTTGCAGCAATTTGATATTCAATATGTGTCTCAAAAGGCAATAAAGGGCCATGCTCTGGCTGATTTCCTTGTTGAACATCCTTCAGTAGAATATACATCTTCAGATATTGAACTTCCTGATGAGGAAGTATTCTTTATTCAAGATAGTCTTCAAACATGGGAAATGTACTTTGATAGTGATTCCAGAAGTCCAACAGGGAAGAAAATTGAAGATCCTAAGTTCAAAAAAGTTGGGTTTGGAGTTTTACTCTTTTCCTCGGAAAAGGAAGTGATACCATATTCCTTCTCATTGTTGGGAGGCGGTACAAATAGTGAAGCAGAATACCAAGCTCTCATCACATGCTTGGAGTTGTCACTTCAAGCATAAGTGAATCACTTAAAGGATAATGGTGATTGAGACCTGGTAATCAAACAATTCAATGGGGATTATGCAATCAGAAAAGAAGAACTAATCCTTTTGTATGATTAAGTTAGAGATTTAATGGCAGAATTTCCTTCAGAATTGACATTTTCTTATGTCCCAAGATCAAAAAATGCCCAAGCTGATGCACTGGATAATATAGCCACAGCTCTGGCAGATCCAAATCAGGACGAGACAAGTATCATTATTTCCCACCGTCGTACAATTTCACCTTATGTTCAATCCAGAATAGAGGAAATCAATTAAATTAGTCCCATCTCTAAACCATATGGTCATACTACAGGATGGATGACACCTATCTGGGAATACCTTCAAAATGGAACACTTCCACCTCATAGAGTCGGGAAAGAACATGTCTGGAGATGTGTGGTCAATTTTACTCTTTATGATAGCACAGATCACTTAGAAAATATTCTCTACAAAAGCGGTTTTGATGGATTTATCTTTAGATGCATTGATGGTGAAGAGACAACGACTGTCATGAAAGAAGTGCATACAGGAGTCTGTGGTGCCCACCAGTCTGGACATAGAATATCTGATCAAATTCGAAGGCTTGGATACTTTTGTCCTTCAATGATACAAGATTGTGTTGATTTCACAAAGAAGTGTCATTATTTCCAAGAACATTCCAACTTAATTCATCAACCCCTAGAGTTTCTTCATACAAATAAATACTCATGGCCATTTGCCACAAGGGGAATGGATGTAGTGGGACCTTATCCTTCGGCTACAGCCAAGTAGTTGAAGTACATTCTTACTGCTACTAACTTCTTTTCTAAATGGGAAGAGGCAATACCCCTCAAATAAGTCAGTTCTAAATTCATTGTTAGCTTCATCAAGTCTAACATCATTACCAGATTTTGTGTCCCTCAAACCATATTGACAGACAATGGCACCAACTTCTGTTCATCCGAGGTGAGGAAGTTGTATCAAGAATACAACATCAAATCCAATCACTCATTTTGGTATCATGCAGCGGTTAATGTTCATATAGAATCCTTCAACATGTCTCTTTATTATATACTTAAAAAGATGGTGGATAAAGATAAGAATTCATGTCATGAAAAACTCTTTCATGCTTTATGGTCTTATCAAACCACCTCCCGCACTACAACGTGGTCAAATCCATATTCATTGGTATATGGAACAGAAGCAGTCATGCCTATTGAGATTCAATTACCCTAACTCGGAGTAGTCATTTGTGATCAATCATCTATAGATGAATAATCTCAAAAGCGATTGGATGAATTGTAACGGTTAGATGAGAAGAGATTGTGTACCCTGCACCACCTGGAAGTCTCTCAAAATTGAATAGCATGAGCTTTTAACAAAAAAGTTCTTCTTCATTCATTCGTTCTGAGAGAATTGGTATTAGTTATTAGAACTCCAATGATACCAAGAAAGAAACCTCCCAAGCTTAAGCCAAAATGGGAAGGACCTCATTCAATATATAAGGTATACTCCAATGGGGCATATTCTTTAATCTAAAAGGATGGACAACTCATCACCACTCCAACCAATGCTAGATTTCTGAAGAAGTATTTTATGTAACACAAATACCTTATCATTCAGCAAGACATTAAACTGCATCATTATCCATAGTCCAGGCATATGACCTTAAACTGTTTGCACCCCTTTTGTCCAGCAAGACGTTAAATGGCACCATCGACGGTCCATGCATATGACCTTAAACTATTTGCATCCCTTTCATCCAACATGACGTTAAACTGTATTTTCCCCATCATCTTAGCTACAGGACACTAAACTGTACATCACTCTTATTTTCTGACATGACATTAAACCGTGTCCCTTTATTTGTCCCTAATACATCCAACATGATGTTAAACATTGACCTCTTTTGTCCTTACTATATGACATTAAACTGCACAGTCCCCCTTTTGTCCAACATGACATTAAAATGTATTGTCCCCATCATCTTAGCTACATGATGCTAAACTGTATAGAAGTCCCTTAATATGTCTTACATGACATTAAACTCTATTTTTTCCATGCTACATGACACTAAACTCTGAAACACCAATAGTCCCCACTAAAAGACATTAAACTGTATAGTCCCTTTATAATTCCTACATGACATTAAACTATGAATTGTTAAGGTTGTTGTTACCTCTTTTTTCTCACACCAAGTATGACTCATGTGATCTTAGAGTAAACTTCAACCATAACACCCTCTCTAGGCCACTAACCATGTGTAAGTCCCAAACCATTTTTAGGTCATTGTCCCCAAGAACAACTTGATAACTAATTCATTCTTTAATTGAACTATGCAGACTTTGATCCTTGCCTTCTAGGATGGGTACGTAGGAAACCTCCTGAGGTTCAATCCCAAAACCAATCTCTTTATATTGGTTCACCTTTGTCCTTGCTACATGACGTTAAACTGTAAAACACTTTTGTCCTATACGACAATAAACTACAACGTTCTTTGATACCCTCACCTGAGAGGGAATCATTATTTTCATTAATCTACAATCATGTTATATTCTAAAGATTACGTCCATACATGGCAATGCCTAAAACTTTTATCTTGGTTCAAACCATAATTACCCTAAAGTACCCTTTCACCCTTCATTTGTACAAACTAAATCTGCACAGAGTGTATTTCAAGAACTAAGTGCGGATTGATTCCCATCCTTATGTGATACGTAGGAATGTTTGAGTGTCCCTCGAATCTAGCCCCACATCTTTGGGCCTAACTCCAAATTCCATTTTCAGTCCCCTGGATGAAAAGTCCCTATAAAAATACACACTGTGTATTCATTATTATGGTCTGAGCTCAATGACCCTAAACTAAGATCTCCCATACTTTCATCCCACATGACGTTAAACTGTATTTCATGAACTATGTATGGATTGATTCCCATCCATTTGGGATACGTAGTGAAGTCTAGTATCTCAATTCAGGACCCAACCACAACATGATTATGGTTATAATTGGTCTATGTATATCTACATGCATTAAACAAATACCTATTTTTATGTGTCATACTCCTAGTCTTAAATACTTCCAGATCTTCATAACCATTTTCTTGACTTCTGGTCACAAAATTTCCAATTTCTGAGAGTTCTTTTTCCTGACTATGTAGCACGTGCCCTTAGGAGGCCTTGCATAAAAAGTCTACATACTTGTCAGCGAAAAGATACTATCATTTTACTATGCAGCCAATGCCCTTAGGTGGCCCTACATAATTCAACTGCCTAACGGGTTTGTCAAATATTGGTAACATAATTCTTGGGAAGAAAACCTCTTTTTTCCTTATTGGTATTATTAAAAATATGGAAGGATCCACAAAAAATAGCCTTCCTTAACATATTTTTCCCATGTTCTTTTTCATGATATGAAAGTATTCAAGTCTATGGTTTACATTTTCCTTCCCTAAGTTTGGGTCAGACCTTTGTAGGAGTGGCATTCATCAAGTTCTTATATGATCTTGCTTGGAAATATCTTCTCCATATTCAAGTACCTCTGTCCATACAACAAACTCTATGCTTTGGGAAATTTGAATCTCCATAAACATCCACTGGATTTCTAGCAGTAGAAAAGTAAATTTCAGAGGGTTATTTTTCCTGACTATGCAGCACGTTCCCTTAGGTGGCCTTGCATAAACAGTCTACATAAAAGACTTGTCAGGCAAAAGATACTATTATTTGACTATGCAGCCAATTCCCTTAGGAGGCCCAACATAATTCAACCCCCTAACGGGTTTGTTAAATAATGGTAACTTCATTCTTAGGAACTAATTCTTCAAATTCCTTTTTTCCCTTTTTCGTATCATTCCTCAGATTAAAAATTTATTAAGTCAAAGTTTACATGTTTTATTTCATACTTGAGTGTTGTAAAATGTTTTCAGATAAGTTTTCAAATAATTGAGTCAATTTTAACCCATTCAGTCAAAGCTATTTCGACCTTAAACATTATCCTTTTTTATGTCCGACGTGATTGACTTTAAACTGCCCACAAAAGACAAGGGAAATATGAACAAAAGTCATGTCTTAGCTCACTAAACATACATTTAGTGTGGTTTAGTTAATATTGAGAAGTGAAAATATTCAAATATTTTAGGGTTATTTATAATAATCCTAGTAAAAATAAAACTATGCTTACTAGGCCCATTGGCTTAGGTAAAAATTTAAAGCGAGTAGAGGGAAAATGTGTGCACAAATGATTGAAGATGAAAGTGTTTTTCCTTGATTCATAATAGATATAAGGACATCCACAGACTAGAGTCTATTCTCATTTTCAGTAATTACAATAGGCTTTCAACATAACTCTTCATTTGATTCACGACATCTCTAGCTTCATCAGCAGCCACCTAGAATTCATTCATTCAAATGGATACAATAAGAGATGCAGTGATACCATCTCTTCTTGGAACAATTGTAAAAGAATGTTCTTGAGTGCAGTTTTAGAAAATTTTCTGTTAATCAAGCATTGACTCTTTTTCTGTCCAAGAGACTTGGAAGATGGATACATGGATTTGAGAATGGAGCATTGGAAGTAAAGAGCCATTTAGAGAGAGTACTATTTTAAAATATTTTTTCTTATGTCATGATAATATTCTCTCTATCAACCGGCAGTGGAAAACATATCAACCCATGGTTTTCCATTTTCATATCGGTAAGGAAATGGCATGGAAGAAAAATTTGAAATTTTACACCATATTTGTTGATCTTAATGCACAAAATAACCAAAATAGAGGAGCAATAGTGCAGATGCATCTCAGGAAGATAGTTATTTGCATATGGAATGTTGACTCCTTGTAGATGACCATGCCCATACAGATCCAGGTATATGCTCTGTGGGAAATTAACATGATATTTCTTCAAGTACCTAGCCAAATCTGGGAGAGTTTTGTCACATATATCATAGTAATCATGGCCAATGATGCTCATCATATCATCAATTCTCTTGCTATCCAATTCATCAGTCGTTCTAATTCTCTTGGGAGCCATTGAATCTGCACAAAATTTGAATGAATTATCTATTAAATGGGTTGATTTTTCATAAAATTTGTGAAGAAATTAGAAAAAATTGGCTAAGGCATTAAGGCGCGCAAATCTAATTTTGGCGCGCAAGTATGGATGTGCCGCGCAAGTATGGATGTGTAGCGAATGTTTTTTGGCGTGCAAGTATCATCGTGCATGTTAAAATACCTCTACAACAGCGCAACAACAAAGAAATAGTGGAAAACAAAACAACTTGCATGGAAAAGGGAACTTGCACGATGAGAGCTCGAAATTTGGAAGTTAGGTGCTTTGCGTGAGGAATGGCTTCATATATGTAGGTCAGGCCGTAACCATGCGCACCTAAACGCCTGTGTGGCTCAAACTTGCACGCCGCAATCTGCATGCTCAACAGAACGTGTGTGCGTCATGTTCCTTGGTTTTCTTCTTTTCCTCAGAGTCACATCCTCACTTATTTCATATCCAACTCTGAGGGGGGACTTTTGTTGACACTCATTTCCGTCACAGAGTCTAACGAATTGAAAAGGTAAATACCTTGAACCCAAAGTGATTCATCCTTTTAAGAAACATCATAAATTGAAAAAGGCATGAACAAAGATTCAAATGCACTTGGGTCGCGCATGTTCCATCAAGGTCACACAAGTATACTTGCACGCCGCCCAATGGTCGCACAGGTGACTTGTGCGCCCTATTTGAATTTTTCCCAGGGTCTTCTACAGCCTATAAATACCCCCGGTGGGCCCTCCATTTGAGGAGGAAAAAATTCCAGAAACTCAGATTTGTTCTGTCGGTGCCCTAGTCTCTTTTCAAAGCTTCAGAACACTTGTATGATAATTTCTTACCTAGAACGGTATATCTAAAGAGGGCGAGTAGGGCCTGAGTGTTAAAACTTATCAACACTTGCGTGCCTAAGTGTCCATCCCTTAAGGGAAATGGAAACACTTGTGCACCGCATTACCCCTTCAACAAAACTTGCACACCACCCTTCTGGAATCCCTTAGGGATAGTACTATGGGCTTGATCCAAGTCTCATCCAAGTATTACTTTAAGGGCTGACCTTCGCGCAAGTACCCATGTTTCGTGCATGTATACTTGTGTGACGAGGACTTATGCACCACCTTCTTTTAGGGTGCCCCTCCTTCCTATTTCACCTCTATTATGCCTATCCACCTATCCTCTTCAAGATTAAGCCTTTATATGTCTCTCCAAATCCATTCATGGCATGATTTCCTTATTGGATTCCTTATCTGAAAAGAATTCTGTGGAACATATCATAAAACCTATTGATTTGCATATCTTTATGTCACTAATGTCAGATATTTCATTCATTCAACCTCATCCTTTAAGATGAGAGAATCCTTAACCTGGGCCACCTTTTCAAGAGTAAGCCCTAGTCCAAGTTCTCTTAATTTGGGCATCCTCCTCAAGAGTAAGCCCCAACTCTCCTAACCTGGGCATCCTCCTAATGTGTAAGCCCCAGTCATAATTTCCCAAATCTGGGCATCCTCCTCAGGAGTAAACCCCAACCATAATTTCTTTAACCCGAGCCTCCTTTTCAGGAGTATTTCCCAGTCTTCAAGTTCACAAATATGGGCATCCTCTTTAGGAGTAAGCCCCTAGTTCCCAAAATTAGAATTTCCTTAACCTAGGCTTCCTTTTCAAGAGTAATCCCCAGTTATAATTCCATTTAACATGGGACTCTTCTTTAAGAATAAGACCCAGTCATATTTCCTCTTAACAAGTCTTAATTTAATTTTGAATTGGGCTTCCTTTTCAGGAGTGAAACCTAATCATAAGTCCTCTTCTAATTTGGGAATCTTCCTCAGGAGTAATCCCCAAGTTAGAGTATCAAAATCTCTATAAAGTACATATACCTTTATGGACCTTGTTCTTGGGTTTCTTCCATGAAGTAAATCCTAATCATCATCTATTTGGGAAGTCATATATACCTATGTCCCATATCATTTCTTATGATGGAACCATTGTATGGTTTTACCAATACCTCTTGTTTCTCACACTGAGCATGACTCACGTGAGCTTAGAGTGTAAAAGTAATTATGACATCTTTCTTTGAGCCATCAATCAAACATAAACCTCATACTTCTTTACTCGTACTACATGGGTTCTGATTCTTTTTCTAAAACAAAGGATATGTAGGTAGCCCATCTGCAGGTACGATCCTAACTCTGAAATAATCCATGTCCTTATAAATGATAATAAAATTCAAGTGCCTCACTGAGTGGCTTTAAAACCAGTATGGTCATCATAATGACCAAGATACTTTTATATAATGTATTGAAGGATACCATTGACTAAGAATATCTAAACAAATACTGATGATTCTCTATCGATGAAGAACCTCGAATACATATAAAAGATTCTCTAAATCTCATACATGTTAATCATTGATTTTCAGATCTAAAAGAAAGCTCATTTTCATACTTGGTAATGTAATAAGGATTCAAGAACATAACTTAAATCTATTAAGAGAGTCTCGAAGTAGACAATAAATCCCCTAAAAAAGGTGTGATGAGTCTGACCTCTCATCCTCTCGACCAATGCAAATTCTTAAGTCTCATCAGTTTACAATTAATCAACACCTAACTGTGGAATGTAGGTCCAAATGGATATTGAATCATTGTATGTTTCCGGTTCTACGAACAAACCCGTTAGAAACCGCTTGGAATGTTTGAATCTTAAATCAATGAGGTCATCCCCAATTCCAAAGGAAACAATAATTCAAGGCCTACACATCACACTATCAAATTCATAAAATTATTAATGTTTCATGGAATGGAAAACGCACATCAATCAGAAAAATGATATGAACCCGTGATAAAGGAATTAATTCCATAGTTATGTCATAAATTCAAAATTGAAGATTGTAAAATGTTATTTTTTTCTTGAAATGTTAGCATTATCAAATAATCATTCATATTTATTTGAGAAAAAGGAATATGAAAAAGTAGAATCAATGTGATATTTCAAAATAATAATTTCACATATTAATAAAGGTATATAAAAAATAAGAAATATAAATATCCATATAAGAACAAAATTAATAGAAAATTGAAATACTATAGAACAATTATAATACAATCACGATTAAAAGACAGAATAAGAGATAATAAATCTAAAAAAGGATTTTATTTTGAGAGGCCCATGTGAACATTATAATGTTTTACATGATCATATATATTTTAGATCATAATGATAGGATATCTTTATAAAAAGGATAATTATAAAATTAATAAGAATGTATTGATTAAAATATGTATAAATTATTTTTTAGAGATGTTTAGACTAGGAAAAAGAATCCCAAAAATGAAATATTGAAAGAAATTCCCTATCTGAAATTTGTAATATTTCACATGATCATAATTTCATGATATCAAAATAAAATTTTATGATTATCCTTAGAAAAGCTCTATAATAAAATGAAAATTTTATTTACAGAAAAAGATATTTAGAATTTTTTAATAAAGGTTTATACAAAGAGAAAGAATCATAAAAATAAATGATGAGATCGATCCCCCTTATATTTAGTCTATTTTTTCACATTTATGACTCTAATATAATGATTTTATAATCAAAAAACTATTCCAAAATTTTAATTTATTTATTTTTGTTATTCTTGATCAATTATAACAATTAATATATATTTTTTAAGTTAAATTTTAAATGAGTTTATTAAATATTTTCTTTGACACATGAAAATCATAAATTTTCTTAATGAGGAGAATACCACCTAGGGATGGGTTTAAATAGGTATAAAACAATGAATCCCTTAGTAATCCCATTGATGAATTAAATAAAAACATGGAATTAGAGACCCTACATTATAAATCAATTTATGTGGATTATCAACACTCCCTTTAAATTCTAAGAGGTTGGATACCATGTTGCCTTCATCCACATATGCATAATCTATAAGTTCCGAATGATGAGCCTTATACAATTCCTAAAGGGATAAAAAATGGAATAATGGTTGAGATAATTCAACTTAAAAAAAATTAAACAGTAATGTTGGGTTTAGATCTACAACTATGAGTGAGATACTAAAGAATATGCAAATAACGAGGCATGTGATCATGGAATACATTTCTACGATGTGTTAATTCACTTATCCAAATTAATTATTGAATGTATGAATCACCAGACTATTAGTGCCAAGAATAAGAACACCCTAATTGCATCATACCAACATCACATGTTCCATCGATGTTGAGCTTGAGGAACTCATTATGTTCCTTCCATGTCACCCAATGACCTTAAAGAATCTTATCCCCTTTTTACTGGCCATGGGCTAAGAGAAATAGGAACTTATTCAATGATGAGGATCCCACAAGGTATATTGAATATAACTCATTAATGAAAAGTAAAAGAATATAGTTATCATATATAACAAACTATCCTAAGAACCATGATTTCAGGCATTATTATGTTCATTAAAAATAAACATTCATCCGACCATCAATTACACATTACGACCCAACCCCACCATGGAAATTGAATAAACATTATGAAACATAGTTGTTAACAACTATTTGGGAAAATAAATAACAGTGGAGATCCCCATTAAATCCCCTAAAAACTACCAGAAAAACCCCAACCACTCCCCATTGAATAATAAATGATACTGAATTTACACACAAGGTTCAGAATAACATATGCATGTTGAAACCAATTGGACCTCTTAGAACTAAACCGTATTATCAGTGGAATTAGCTTTGTGCTTCACCCAACAAACCAAAAAACTAATTATAATAAAAATATTGTTCACTCAATTATACTTATCCCATAGATTAATTTGTTTATTCACATAAATAATATTGTAATATTCTGATGAGCTGAATATATTGAAATAGGACATAAGATACATTTTTTGGCATCATTAGCCAGCCTAATATTGGTACAAATCCCATTTTCGTCATCATTTAACAATAAAATCATAAGTGTGGGGTAATTTAAAAATTCATGGAATTAAAATATAGGACATGATAATAATGGAAAGTATAGGGACTAGAAAACTAAATTTTAATCCCAAAAATAAATATTATCATGTTTGATAATCCACCTTAAATGTATAAGAAAATATAGGGTACTTTCCAAGATATGACATTTTTGAGAGTACCGTACACTATATATCATCAATGTTTTGGGAAAATTGGCATATTTTGAATTAATGAACATAAGAAAAAATGAATTAAATACCATTAATTCTCATGAAAACTCTTCCTATATGCAATGCATGTATTCATCCATCCTACTAACATTAATATGGCCTATATAGAATGACTTCCAAAAATGGTCCCACTTTCACAAAGATAGAAATACTTGTGATGGGAGACATAGAGGAACCTTTTTTGAATAATTTAAATATAATTAATAACTCTCATAGGGGATATTATGATAGATAAAATGAAAATGGTCGTGGAATATAACACACTATTGATTAGTGTAATTTAGTTTCTAAAAGTTAACAAAAGTTTTTTCTAGTTTATGGTTCACCCTATAATCCTCCTCAAAAATTCATTAATGTGGTGAATGTAAATCCTCTATATAACCAAAAAGTCTCTAACATAGAACATATGAAACTTAACTTTAGATAAATACATCTATATGTTCATATGAAATTATAAAATAGTAGAGCAGCAGTTAAAAATTAATAAAAATTGTTTCCTTTCTCTAAAAATTAGGAGATTATTATAGAAAAAGATATTAAAACACAGTATGAAATTATTGATAGTACAGTTCTTATAATTGAGAAATAATACCATAATATTTAAAAAAATGAAATATCTGACACACTAATATTTCATTCACATTTTTAATCAATTTTCAATGATTTTAAATGGGGTTTTAATCAATATACATATTAAATTAATTGTATTATTAAATTATGGGAAATTTAAAATAGATATTTGAAATTAATTTATATGTTGGTATCTAATAAATTATTATTTCAAAGAATATTTTATAAAACATAAGTTGATATTTGGTAAATTGTTGAAATTAACTATGTTATTTTTTCCCTCAACCTGAGGGGCCCCACAAGCTAGTTAGCTATGATCAAGTGGGCCCGACCAGCCATGTATAGCCCTAGGGAAGGCCTGCTAAGGGTATGAGGCCACACAAGGGCATAGGTCTCGTATAATATTGGATAATAGGAAGGGAAAAGCCCAAGTGAATAGGCACGTGGTGGTCAAGAACTCATGGATATGGGATGAGAATTTTATTGTTATGGGGTGGTCCAAAGTGGTGGTGGGGTTCTTCCAACCCCCGTATGACTTCACTGGACCATCATATCATGAATTTTCTTATGAACACTCATTAAGTGCATGACCGCTTCTGATGTAGAAGATATTCTGACATTTACTATATATTTTTACTAGGATGACATTTTCATTCCTCAACCTCGCCCTCCCACACTCAGACACGAGCCATTATCATCCTCTACTATCTCTACCTCATGATGTCGGCCTACTGCCACCTTCTCTCACCGAAGAACCCCATTACTGATTCCCATAGAGATATTTCAAGATCCTCACACCACTACAGAAGGCTAGGACCACCATTAATCACCATCGGGACCGCATCATACCAACATGAGCCCATTTTTAGGCTTCATTCATCCATGCGAAGGTCAGATGAATTAGAGGGGGATTCCATGCATTCAATTTTTCCTAGCCATTTCCACATTTCAAAGTTGCCACTATGAAATCCACATTGAAGGAAACTACATGAAAAATAATGCATGTAGAGTGGATCCACACCAAATTTGGTCCATGTTACCTCATGTGGGTTTCTTCCATACCAGAGAATCAAAACCGCAATATCATTGGGTGTTTCAATTTCATACCATCAGGTCTCGAGGAAAATTCTAAATCCACATATTCAAACATTTAAAACAAAAATTATCAAGGAGAATACCGAGGCTCCTTTAATTTCTTGTAAATGGTTTCCTTAGACACAACCAAAATGGTGGGAGTCTGACCACTGAGAAGTTCATGTTTCTAAAAGGGAACTACATCATTTTTTCAATATCTTTTTATTATAGTTTTATTTCTTATGTAATTTTGACTTAATTTCTTTTCTAAAAAATTACACATGCATGTTCAAAGTTTTTCTTTTATCTGATTATTATTATTATTATTTTAAAATTTTGTATTTTAATATTAATTTTTTTTTATTCTCTATTATTTTATTTTATTTTTCTATATCTCTCATCATTATTCTTTTATTAGTTTATATTATATTCTTCTTTTATTATCACTATTGTGAACTCTTACTCCTAATAATGGGAAGCTGAACTAAGAGTTGACCTAGAGGAGGCTAGGTGTTTATGAATTCTTTATTAAAGTTTATTTTATTTTTTTTAAACAAGTGTGTGACATGAAAAGGTGTGGTGATTTTCCCATAGAACATGGAAATCAAATATAATTCTATTATTTTATTTATTTATTTCCCCCACTTCCATTGATAATATCTCCACTTTATGGAGTTGACCTGATCAATGGTTGAAATGTGATATGATGTAGTCTAACCTTAAGAGTTGTCACACTCTCAATTGAGGTGGTCCATCGACCTTGATTAGAGTAGTAGGTAGAATTTAGACTAATTGGGAATTTTAGATTTAAAAACATCTAAATAAAAGGATAGTAAATAATGTATGATATTTTCTGACTAGAATATCAAAATACATTTTATAAAATAAATAATAATAATGATAGAATTCAAAACTGAACATAGGACATAGTTCATTGTTTCTAATTTAATTTAATTTTTCATTTCAGGGGAATGTATAATTTCATTTTATTCTATTATTTGAAAAAATAATTGTTTTAATATAATAATAAAAAAATAGTTTATATGAATTATATTAAGTATGTAAATAAACAGTTTGGCTCCCAAAGTGAGGCAACCCCACTATGTTGGCCAAAGAAACAATCTAGGAATTTCTTTTTCCATGCCCCGTGATAGAAGTGCATCGAAATAGGTGTGGTTTCTGGGGATCCAACCATTTTTTATTTTATTTTTCATTACTCACACAATATATAGTTTTAATTTATTGTAAAAAAACATAAAAAGTTTCTTTATCCATTATTTATTCAATTGATTATTATTCTGCATGGATTGAAAAATCACATGCGCAAGAATCAGTAAAAATATATCTATGGTCTATAGAAGATAGTGTTTCTTTATTTTATATATATATTAGGGGAGCTCAGATCCAAGTTATCATGTATGATCAATTAAAGGACCTCATACAATAACTTAAAGAGACCCTCACAAAACCATTAACCGATGTATTGTCTAATAAACTAACTGAACTCTATGAATACTTCCCATATTTTTATCAAGAAGTGTCTAAGACACAAGTAGATCCATCCTTAATTTCTCCAGAATTTTCTAAAGAACTCCCCTATGTAAAATTTCTAAAAAATAGGATAAAAAATATAAAATAAGATATTCAATATCTTAAAGATATGGTGAAATGTCTATAGGAAAAAATAGACTGGATAACTACGTATTTTAATGCATCCCTAGAGAAACATAAACCTGAACCATATGATGAGCCACTAATATTTCATATTTTTTAAACAAATCTAAGAAGTTGAGGGAAATCTTGAGGAGTATCCAAATCCCAACCATTTAAAGGATAAAATCAAAACTGACCATAAAATGATAGAGTAGATTCATGATGAGGAGTACTTTATTACTGGTCTATGTGTGGGAGATCAAGAGGATATAGAAGATTTCTAGAATGGGTGTGAGATAAAACATGATCTACCCATTCCATAAAATTTCTAAGAGCTGGGACCATTGTATACCTCATTATCCATGGTATATTACACCACCCAAGTTATGGGATTTAAAGAAAAGATAGAGGATAAGACTACCTACCTCTAATTGCTACCATCCAACTCTAAGAAGAACTCAACACTAAAAAATATATTTAAACTAAAACAATTAATTGAGTTTATCTAATATCATACTCTATTTAATTAGATTTTATTAAATAATAATATATTATTAATAATCAATGCTTTTAATTTTTATATATGGATAATACTTGTTATTATTTTAAGGAATATAAAGAAACAAAACCTGCACTTTCTGAGGAACACATGGTGCTCCTGGATTTTGATGAAAAGTTTCAATAAGGAATCCCATAAATAAGTATAAGTGGCTGATATTGAGGGAAGAAGTCACATGATTCTCACTTTGAAAGGGAGAATTTAATTAAAATTGAAATTTTGTTCAAGTAAAAATATCTTCTTAATTTACCTTATATCATTCAATTGATGAATACAACATTGATATAGGACTAGAAATATATGTGGAGGTTTCACTAGAAGCATTTAAGAAGGATAATGATTCATAAGGTATCATACCCCAACTATGAAATATATAATTAACTATTAAGGGGATGGATCTGATAGACTCTATCTTTGGATAATTCTTGACTAAAAAATAAGACATGAATGCTAGGAAAATCCACATGTGGTGGTTCAATTCCAAGAAGATACACTAACCATAAAACTATGTATAACATCTGGTACTTCCCTATGAATGTAGTAAGAATATAGGCCCCACTTGGGGGGATCATACCAATATTTTATTTACTTTCTTTATTTAAATTTCAATTTTTTTCATAGAATTAGTTTTGTATGAAACCCCACTCCCTCAATTCTTTTTGAACATAAATGAAATGTCCCTTGAGTTCTAATAATTTATTATGTTTTATAGGAACATGATAGAATAAGTAATCCCCTAAAAAGTAAAGGAAGAGGAGTAAAAATTTAGGAAAAAATTGATTTTACCTTTATGTTTATCTTATAAACTCCCTATATTTTTTTAAAAAACTTATTTTTAGATTTCAACTAGAATTCACATGCCCGTTATTTAAATTCATGCATTAATTGACTTATCTAGGAGGTTTGAGTTTCTTAAGAGTTCTTTGACTCCATGTTTTATATTTCAATTTTATTGATATTGAATGAGTAAAATGGTAAATTTAATGATTAGGAGTGAAGAATATATATTTTAATTAGGAATCATGATTTGAGTGAATTTACTGATTCATGTAAATGAAATTTCCATACCATTTTTAAGGATTGAATTTCTAATTTCAAGTGAATTGATTTTTTATTAGTATTAATTACATGAGTGGTTTTACATTATCATATTTCACTTCACCAAGAGTATTTATAAACTAAGTACTTCATATTTATTCTTGAGAATATTTATTTAGTGATATTGGAACATGTCGCCTACTAGAACTTTCATTTGAACTTGTCAAAGATTTGACTACTCAAAATAACATTTAAAATTATTTAGACATCATTTGAAAATCCATTATCCTTGAAATAATATTTATATAAAAACTTTTTTTCCATAGAGACCACGAATTCCCTTTTTAGGAATGAGCCATGTTTCAATCCATTTTTATCCAGTTCTACACTCCTCTTAGTATTTTCATGATATTATAATGTTGAAGTGTGTGGGTGATGTAAATCATGGTAAAAGGGATGATATAAATTATAAGGAAAAAGTTTTGGAGTGTTGATTACGGGTATTGAGAAAAGTTTTTGATTTATTCATTATTATTTATTGTTTTCCCTCTTTAATAAAAAATGGGAAAAATAATGGATTGTAACTTGGAAGAATAAAAATCGCCATTACCGGACAAATGATTTTTATCATATGTGGTTAGATGGTGGATGTGAACTTTATTCTATTCTTTAATTTTGAAAATATAAAAAAATAATGAGAAAATAATTTGAGAAAATGGTATAAAAGTATAAAAAAAATCCATAAGGTTCACCACATTCATTATTATTTCATTGTTCATGATCATACTTTGATATTGGGAGGTGGAAATTATAATTTAAAGAAGATAATTCCATTGATATTTTATTTATTATATCATGATTTATACTTGGAGAGATAAAACCAACTCCTTTGAGCATTAATTTTTAAACAAAAATTCCTACCAAACTTAAGACTTAGATTTATTTGAACCTTTATTGAAAGTCCTCATGAGTTTATGTGTATTTTGTGTTTACAAAGTTAATAAAGTAGTTCCTTTACAATCCTATGGATATGGAGCATGTTCTCATGATATGAGCAAAATTATAATTAAATTTATATCAAGAGTGACCAGAGAAAAGATTCAAAATTGTGGTTAAACATGATATAGAGTGTTTAATAAAAATAAATGAAGAAGAATAAATGGACGAAAGATGAAGTTTCATCATTTTCAATAAGAAAAATTAAAATACATGAGTTAATCATTTCTCTGAAAATTGAGAAGTTGAATTATTAATTTATATGGATTTTTAAAAATTTATTTCACATTGATATTCATTTGATTTAATTATTTTTAGATATGAATAGTGATAACATTGGTTCCCTCTTAAATTCAATGTTGAGATTTTATACTTTAGGATAATAATAGTTTAAGTGTGGGGGTATTTGATACATTGATATTTCACGGATATTTTTAAGAAACTTTCAATGATTTTAAATATTTTTTAATTAATATACCAATTAAATTAATTACATTGTTAAATTATTAGAATTTTCAAAAATATATTTCAAATTTATTTTAATATTGGTATGTAATGAATTATTTTGTCATAGAATATTTTATGAATCATGGGTTGATATTTTTCTATGTGTTAAAAATAACTAAGTTATTTTGAATGATTTTTCAAGAAAAAACATTAATCCCATTGTCTATCCCTCAAACTGAAGGGACCCAAAATCAACTTATCTAAGCTCAAGAGGTCCAAACTAGCTATTTAGAGCCCCAAGGAAGGACTTACAAGGGTTTGAGGCCCCACGGGGGCACCAAGCCTATGCGACATTGTAGCATAGGTTGGTCGAGGCACTGTTGCACATGCGCATTGTGGTCAATCCTACATGGCTACGTGGGTGAAGCATACTGGGATGGGGAGGTCCATTGTGGTGGAGGGGGTACTCCATCCCCCATTCAACGTTACTACTCCCACATCTTTGGGCTTGGCTTCTAAACACTCTATATGTACATGGCCTCTTCCAATGTGGGAACAATTCATGTGGTCATGGTTAATTTTTACTAAGATTATTTCTTCATGCCTCAAACCCCCTCCCCATCACTCGAACAAGAGCCTCCACCATCCTCCATCATCACTTTTTCATGATGCTCATAAGTAGCTGTCTGCTATCACCAGGTAACCCCATTACTAAATCAAAGATAGATCATCCCCAAGCCACACACTTCTACCGAAGGCCGCAATCACCTAGAATCACCTAAGAGATCCCATTTGATGACCATGAGCCCATTTTAATGTTTAATCTATCCATGTGACAGAAATAAAAATCTGGGGGGGGCTTAAATTTTTACCATTCCACCTAGTCACTTCCATGTCTACAAGTTGTCGTCATGCATGCCACGTCAAATAACACCCCATGCAAAGCTCGTGAATATATAGGGGAGCCAGGTCAACGATATTCCACGCTACCCCATGTGAGTTTCTACTTTTCTAATTAATTAAAACCCTGATTTATTCATGTATTTAAATTTATTACCCCTCAGTCTCATGGATAATTCAAAATCCTCATATTCAAACACTGAAAAGATAAATTATCAAGGATAATATCTAGGATGATTTCATTTCTTATAAAAGGATCCCTCAGCCACTACTGAAGGGGGAGAGTTTGACCATTAAAGGAGGAATTTTACTAAGAGGTCACTTCTGCATTTCTTCTTTCAGTTTTTATTTGAGTTTTATTTCTTTTATAATTTTCATTTAATTTCTTTTATAAAAATTAACTCATTCATGTTCATATTTTTTACCCCAACTAATTCTTCTTCTTCTTTTTATTATTATAATTTTAACATTGTGTCTTCTTATTGTATATTCTTTTCCTTATTCTATTTTATTTTATTTCATATTATTTCTCTCTTTATACCTCTTTATTTTCCCTATTTCTACTTTAATTATTCTAATCTTATTTTCTTATCATCACTGTGACATCTTACTCCCAATAATGAAAGGCTGACCCAGGGCTTAAACTAGGGGAGGATTTCAATTACTTAATTCTTTCATAAAGTTTATTTTATGAATTTGGTATATACTAGCGACATTCATGAGTGTGGATATTTTCCCACACGAAGTTAAAGTCAAATATCACTCCATTATTTTATTTACTGATTTTCCCTCCCTTTCATTGACCGGATCTTTACATGATATATTTGAGCTGATCAATTGAAAAAATTGAATATGATAGTGCCAGGTCCTGGAAGTTTTCACACCCTCAATTGAGGTGTAAAATCTACCTTTATTACAAAAATAGGTGGAATTTATATTTTTAGTCAATCGAGATTTCACAACATTTAATTAAAAGGATCAAAATTCATGCATGATATTTCATTATTAAAATCTAAAAATAAATTGAAATAAATATAGAAGAATAATGATAGAACTAAAAACCAAACCGAGGACCTAGTTATTTAATTTTAATTTCATTCTGTTTAACAATTCTGAGCAATTTATAATTTTATTTTATTTTATTATTTATTAAAAACCAAAATTTTCATGTCGTTGATATGATAATAAAAATGAAATATTTTAGGTGAATTTGATTATGCAAACAAAATTTGAACATACTCATGTGAGACTACTCTATTCAACTACTATTCTATACTAGGAAACAATTTATAAATTTATTTATTCCATACACTATAACAAGAAATCATAAAGATCCCATCAAGATTAAAAAATCATCTGAATGGAACCAACTACCAACTAAATAATTATTTCTTGATTTCATAACTTAGAACATCTAGATCCTATATAAATGAGTTTGGTAAAATTGTATTTCCTTGATATAGATCGTAGGTAAACTTGAAGAATACAAATTTCCACTACTAGTTTGGGATTATGGACACTAACCTTTAGCCATGGACCAAATGGATCATGGACTTAGTTCTACCAATATCCAACATTTTAATTAAATTGTCACTAAATTCCCAACACACTCATCTTTACCACCCCACTTCTTTATTCATACCTGACTCCACCCCCATCTCCCTCACCTTTCCCTACTCTCTAATAACTGATGCCTTATTGTAATTGGTTCCCTCGATATTTCATTTTTCTTCTCCACTATTAACACTTTTCTTGCCTCATTGATAGAAAATGTGTCTTATGTTCACATCCCTCCATCCTTCAACTCCCTTTCTCTATCATAATTTGTACTCCCTGATATCTAACACCCTTACCTTTATTTCTTACCTCATTGATATAGGATCTCCCCTCTTCTCCCATCTTTTAAAGGATCATTGAATATATATTTATAGTTCTATCCATCAAATAAAAAGTTTTATTTATTCTATATTTATAAAATTATTTTGTTTTGGATAAATTATTTATACCTAAATGAATTTATTGATTTTGTTTTTTATTTTGTTTTCAATTTGTAATTATATTTATATCATATTATGTTATGATTATTTGAAAGGCATTTTAATCGATTAATAATCATTATTTTTTCATTTAATGTCGGTCAAATATTAAATCTAGTGTTGGGTCAATCAACTATGTAAATGTTAAGAAAATATATGAATAGTTTGTTTTAATTTTATGGGGTCTAGGTTATTATAAATCTTTATTTTATTAATTATTCACACATTATATTATTTATTCTTGATTTATTTGAAATGAGATAATTTTTTACAAATGATTTTTAATTTGAAATTATTACTATACAAATATTTGGATATATCAGTTTTATTTTTAATGGATATAAAATGTTTCTATCCATTATTGTTTTTATGTGAAGTGAATGACACATTATTTTTTTATTTTTGTAAAATGATAAAATTGGTTGTTTTTATAATGTTTGAGATACCTAATGGATTTTAAATTAATTATAAGACATCCTATTTTTAATTTATTAGTGGGTGTGACTTGAATTTTGGAATGAATTTTAAAATATGAGGATATAGTTTTGGTATTGTAATATAGGATGGTTAGAAATTTTAATATTTGATGGTTTATTGATTTATAAAGTGATTTTGTATAATATATTTACTATATGTCCCTTAAAATCATAATTTGTTTTGTTTTTAGTATTTATTCCAACCAAATATAAGTTTATCATTTTTTTTAGAAATGAATAGTGGGTTTACTAATTGATATAATAGTAAATATTGATTCTCATATGATATGATCCTAGAAACACATATTTTATGCCATATCGTTCAAAATGTAACTAAGGGAATGGATTTATATTTTTTAGATTATTAATTATTTTATATAATATTGTATTTAATCCAATTAATGTGTTGTTGGGATTTCATCATTATATTTTTTATCATTTTTTATTTTTCATATTTTTCATATTAGTAAAAATAAACCTATTTATATTAGAATGGATAGATGTATGATTTTATATACAGAACATATCTCAATTAACATTCCAAAGGACTTTATTTTATTCTTAGATTCTTCCACCCTTCATGCTTTAAATAGAGGGTTAATTTGATTACCTTATTATGCTTGTGTTGTAAGACCATGGTTGATGCATGAAAAAGTATATTACCACAAAAAAGAAAAATGGTTTCAAGATGAAATGAATTATGTGTTATTATAGTAGGGAATGTAACCAAGTGGATAAAGTTAATGAAATAGTTGAAATGATTGGTATGAAGCATTTAATACATGTTTGATTCCCCTTTATTTCTCAAGGAATAGTTTCTTATATTCAAGTGTGATGACATTAATATTGGTACACAATTCTCATTTTTTCATCATGATGATGAGGCAGAAGAAGCTAAAAGACTAATTGAAGATGAAAGGGCCCCGGTATAGAAAATATATCCTAAAATTACAATACTATATATTATAATTTGATTTTATCATGAAATTACAGTATATGGAATTAATAATGCTATAATTGATTATCATATTTCATATTTGAAATAATTACTAATCGATGATGTATTTATTCTGGAAAATAATTTCATGGAATCAAATTTAAATGATATGTTTTTATTTTCATCTAATAAGATCCATGATTTTCCAAATGATTATAGTTTTTTTGTAAGTAATATGAAAACTTGAATATTTTTCTGAACTACTGTTCATAAATATGGAATCATAATATATATTAGACCCAATATTATGTACCAGAAAAGGTATTATAACAATATCCATTGATTCCAAGACATTAAAAACTATTTATTATAGAATAGTTGGAAAGATAAATATGATGGATTTAATATGAGAGGAAAATAAACAATAATGACATAGTCCATAATGCAGAATGATTAGCACACCACACTACAAAAATAGCGACTTGTTCCACCAAATATTAAGTGATATATAATTTATATGTTGGTATAAATAAATAATACGAATGAAAATTATGTTTTTTTGGTATTAATTTAATGTAATTTTTTTATTTAATAGATGTATATGAAACCATTACTTGTTCAATAATGAAAAATAATTTAATAATAATTAAGTATGTTGATTTATTAAATCAAGGCTTATTTTTTTAATAATTAATGAAATTATTATTAATAAACATCATTACTAAAGGATATGTTACCATCGATGAATAAATGGTACAAAAGAATATTAATTTTTTTTACCATTAACAAATTTAGAAGAATATTTTTTAATATCATTTTTAAGATGAGGGTTAATAACTAATTTATCATTTTTTGATATTTTTTTAAAATATCTAATTAATTGATTTTGATTTTCAATTTTTACCAAATATTAATAATATTTATATTTTTTTACCATTTATTTTTTAATAAATATTTAAATATATGATTTGAAAATAATATAAATCATTATAATATTCTATATATGTACATGTGTAATAATTTAATTTGGTTATCTAAATTTATTAAATATAATAAAAATTATTCAATATTAATCCAATATTTTATTAATTTAAATTTATCAAATATAAAAATATAAAAATAAGTTAGGTAATATTAGTTTATGAATAATTGATAGTCACATTTTTAAAACTTATTTTTAATTACAGAATAAAATTAATAATTTTTTATAAAATTTTATATAGTTTATAATTTATCTTCCAATATTTTTAATACTACTAGGATCTCCCATTTCCCATAGAAATCTCTAAGGAAGTCCAACCATTACAACAAAATATCTATAGAAATTCCTATAACACTACTTAATTCTATAATCCCATGAAATCATTTCCACTAAAATCCCAATGTCTGCAACCATTATTCACCTTTCTTTTAGTAAAACCTTATTTTTTGGTATGGAATGTTTAATCCTATTATCTTTGTTTCTCTATAGTTTTTCTTTCATAGACTACCCATCTATTGGTTTTATTTACCATTTTTTCATATTAGTTCATCATCATCCCATGAATCCCTTGCACACCTCCTTTTCTATAATGTGAAAGGTAATTTTTAGTTCAATGTCCTATTTTTGTAGTTTCTAGAAAAAAATGATGAAATAACAAAAAATGAAAATTTTGGGTAATAATTAAATGGATTAGGTTATGAATGATATATTTAAAGGGGGAAATATGAAACTCATATCATAGTTTCCTGGTGTCAGTCTATGAATATTGGTTGAATGAATCTTTTTTATGTTTCTTCACTCACATATAAAAAATTTCTATATCATAGCAATGAACCAAAACTTTATTATTGGATTATTAATATAAATTAATATCTTATTATGAGAATTTTTGTCACTTATAGTAACCATTATGGGGTAATTGTTTCATATTTATTACAAATATATTGGTCACATTGGAATGAACTCATTGATTTACCCATAAAAATTATTTGTTTGACACCGTCATAGTTTTCAAACAATTGTAATAGGCCCATGTCAATGAATCAGTGCTAATATTGAGTTATATACTTACTAGAAACTTTTGTAAGTGTCATTATAGGTATATATGTCATTCTAATGAAAACAAATTCTTCCATTCTATATTAAATTTTAAGATATACATTCCACTTATTAATTTTACTATTTTAATTGGTGGAAAATTGAACATTTTACACATAAATTCACCCTTGATCATCTAGTTAGAAGGGAATTAATTATTATATTTATAAATTGTCTTTGGATATTTATAAATTGGTTATGATTCCTTATTTGACATGATTTGTGGAATGACTTAATGTTATGTTTTATCTTAATTAATATAAGATTCCCACTATGTGATATGTAAAAGTGATTAACCATTTACTATGTTATTGAATATGATAATGAAACAATTTTACTTCTATTAGTATATTTTCCTTGTGTCTAGATATGTACTTTTTGGTATATATATAAATGTTGATATGTATGTTGATTTTAATTTATATTTTGGACATCAAAATGATATATTTATTTCATTATTAACTATTAGGGTGTTATTTTAAAGATTTAAATTTTATTTTAGTATTTGAAATTAATTTTTTATTTATTTATTTTATGTTATTTTATTTTTCAATAAATGTTAAATATTTTTATTTAGTTTATTATAATTATTAATTTTTTTTTAATTTACATGATAACTAATTATATAATATATATTAAATTGTAAATTTTTTTATTTATAATTCCCAATCACCATAAAATTGATTAATATTTTGGAAATAGTATGATGAATATATTACATGATAAGTGTTGAGTTAATTGAACGAGAAAACCCAAAATGTATTTAAGATCATTAGATATATTCCTTGATCATGATTTTGCAACCCCAATAAGGGATAACTTTATTATCTCTCTATGTTGAAGATGTTCTCATCGACATTATTCTTATTGATATTTAGTTAAAGTCAACATCATTATGTTATAAATGGATGTAGATTGTCAAAACTATATTTGTAAAAGGGAAATATTATTATTGTACGAGCCTCTATTATTCTGCCCGGTGGATATTTTAAAATTGCTTTTAATTGATAAAATAATCTTGTATAAATATAAAATTATTAGTTAGTTTTTATTTTTTCTTTATATGGATCAATTTTTTCCTTTTATACAATATTTTTTGTATAATTTTTTTGTTTTTTAATTATATTACGTAGGAAGACAATGTTCTTATTCCATTTATATCAATTGATGCCACATGTTTTACTCTATAAATATTAAGAGGTAATATTTATGGTGATTGAGATCAATATAGTTTGTTTTATTCAGTATTCGTTTCTTCTTTTTATTACCAATGTTTTATTAATTCATATTTCAATTTATAAGCTTTAAACTTCATTAATATTACAGATACAATATCTTTACACGAGGGAACATATTTCATAGCCACTCAACAATTTGTTTTTTAATTAATATTTTCATATATAAATTTCTTAATTATCAGTTAGTTATATATTCCCATGTTACAAATATCTTATTCTAAAAGGGCAAATAAATGGTGTCACTTTCTCAAAACAAATTCACTATAGGAAGAAAAATGTATCCACTATATAGATAGCATGGTGATTCACCTTAGAGATATATATTACATATAATATTATTCCTAGGATCATTCTTAATCATTATGATCTTACAAAAATATACTCATGTTTTCTATAAAATAAGCAAAAACGCATGACTAATCCAAAGAAGTTGTAACAATTCATAAAACGAATCACCAATTCTATGTAAACTTTCACTAGTAGTCATTGTAAAAATGGAAATAAATAATATCAACAAAGATGAAAAGGTATTAATTCTAATTAAATAATATAGCTTCAATTCATGACCCCAATTAAGTATAAGTAACATAACCAAGGCACTCCAAATGATATAAATCATTTGTGATTCCAGTTTTACTCTCTAGATGAGAGCATAGGTATTAATGTATATTCACATCATGATCCATGAAATAATTTGTAAAACCACTTCAATGAAGTCTCAAAACTTTACTGGTGGGACAAAACCCCAAAAAAACAATGAAGTTGGATCACAGTCAAAAGCACCATAATAACTTATTTTTCAATTTTTATTTTTAAAACATGGCTTTTTTCCACTTAACCCTCAAGTTGATGGATCAAAATAGAAAATTTCACACTCATTTTTAGAACACTAAAAATTTATGGAAAACATTTAATATTTTATAAGTGGTAAGAAATGAGAAATTATAGGAAGTATAAGGTTTCTATGACATAATAATAATATAATAGAAACACTTTTTGATATTCGGTTTTAGTTTCATTCTATATCACAATTTTCATCATATTCTATTTGAAAATTTCCACCTACACAATTTATTGATAGGGTAGGATTTCTAAAGTGGTATCTACATTTTATAATATATAGTTCAATTTCAACTGGAGAATTGTAACTCTATAGTGTAAGAAAATTTTCCATTCCAGAGATTAAACTCATTAATGTGATCATTTATAAGTGAATTTGTTAATTTAAAATTCAGTTTGTACATAATCTTTAGGGATTGGATATCCAATGCTTTGGAAATCAGGTTTTAACAATTATACCAACTTATATTTAACAATAAAATTGAATAATTCACTGTTTTTTCTGATATAATATTTATGGAATAAGTACAAGAGAATGAACTTTTTTTGGAACCAACTAGCCCATATCACATAAACATTGGAATAAAAAATTCATCATACTTGGAAATGACCATTTCCTTTTCATCACATACACATTTTAAATGACTATTTACATATTAAAACTTATAATGTATTCTAATGTTTTCTACTATTTCACACACAAATTGATTAGTGACTCTATTTCTTTTACATAACAAACATAAAAAGATGCATCTGTAATAGTACCAGTCACACATTGAAAATAATATATTGATGACACTTGTAATAAGTCATATATAATGGTAGAAAAGTCACAAAAAAATGTAGTATGCTCAATTACGATATATTATAAGTGACTACTAATATAACACTAACATACATTTGTTGTTATTATGCACATACTGTAATATGATTATTATTCTATATACTATATGTGACTGCTAATTTTACACAAAATATAATATAATTTTATGTGAAAGTTATTTTTTCTAGTGTAATATTTGGGATGGAATACTTACATGAGAATAGATGATCAGCTACTTCCAGTAACCAACATTCAAACTTTGGTAGAACCAGCTTTCAACTTCCAAAGTGAGACTATTATAAGTGATCTCTTAAATTGTGGCACCATCAATACATATAATTTTAGCATCATGAATTGACCCCACCACCAGTGTGGACTATGACATTGACACCTAATTTGTGAGATAAAAATATTTCAGGTTAAATATTTTTGAGTTCCAAATAAATTTTCTTGGAGTTTGAACACGTTTGTATCATGATTTATTGGACTTTGAACATATTTTTAAATTATTTTTGACCATGATTTTCAACATAAAAAAAGATGTTAGAGTATCATATAAATTTTATAATTATATAATAATAAATATATTATCAATAACTATATTAATAAATATAATATAAAATTTTAATAAAAAATATTGGAATACCCAAAAAAATAATATTTTTTTAAAATATAATTTAACAATAGATACTAATTGTTTTTATTTATTATAAAAAGTTATAATAATATTATCAATAGAAAAATGTGTTATATTAATCTATTACTAATTTTTGTGGCCAACATATATATTATCTATTGGTATTTTTATAATTTTAACAAAACTATTTTATCTCTAACAATAAAGTCTAACAAAATATTTTTGGGAAACATTTTAGTGATAAGGATATATGTGTTGTTAAAACACTTTACCAATAGAAAATGTAACTTTACCAATAAATATGTCCATGTTAGCGAATATTTAAATATTTTTTAGTGGTAAAAATATAGTAGGGAACATCCTTATTTTCAAATTGAACTATATAATGTTATATTGGGATTATCATCTCATAGATTCAACCTGTTTTTATATTTTTATACTTCATATGATACATTACCAATTTTCATTCATAATTATGACCTTATATCATGGATATGTATGAATAAAAAATTAATTATCACATCTTTACTAATATATGGACCCACTAATCTTGGAATTGATATAGATGTATACTTTCAAACCTTAATCTATAAGCTTCAGGTGTTATAGAATATGGGTGTGTAGACATATGATGCATCTATAAAGGAGTAATCATTAATATGTGTAGAATTTCTATGGATTATAAATTAATTCCCTTCTTATAAAATTATATATGGTTGGAGTATGAAGGGAAAATTATCATTCCATTCTTCCATGAAAAATACATTTTATAGATTGTTAAAACATATACATACTTATAGCTTCATCGATTATTATAGGTTTCTATCTTTAGATAAATCAAGTTGATTTTTGAATTTTCATTATTGTTAAGGGTAAAAAACCTAAATTATATCAAACCTAGCTCTACATACATGAATTTTATATATTTATAGATGAATATTCCTTAAATTAAACAAACACATGACCGAGGACCATAATAGTTTAGTTTCTAGGGAGACTAGGAAAAAATATTCTTAATTCATGAAGGTTCTTCAACATCTGCCATAATGATCATCAAATTTATTACTTCTACTTAAAAAATCTTCATAAATTGGGGAAATGAAACATAAAAAAAGGATTCTCTCATATACACTATAATGGTATGAAATGGGAGATATATAAGTATAAATTTATCATAAGGGTTTGAGAACATGATCATAACATTTTAAAACCATACCCTTCCTATCAAAGATCACAATATTGAGTCATGGCATAAAGATTGGAATTTTAGAAGACATTAATCATAATGTAATCAAAGAACATAATCCATGAGATCATAAAATTTTCCTTGGACATGGAATTATGGGATATATATAATCATATAAAATATTATGTTAAGGATACCCACCAGACATTCATAACATGTTAGGCTGGGGATAAGCACCCAAGGAGCTTCTTCGGTCTTGGGATAACCAACCATGTACTCTATTATTCAGGATTGGGATAACCACCCATTTAATATCCTTTTAAGACTTGTTATATTCACCCATGTACCCTCTTAGATCATAAAACATTTATTATTACCCAATTCATTGAAGGGAGATATATGTCCCACCCTTCACATAATGAAAACCATATTTATGTGTACCATTGGATCATAAAACATTCATCATATCATAACATATTAAATGAAATGAATTTCATAAAAAAATCATAATATTATGAAATATGGAAATGGGGAAGGTTTCATAATCATTTCATTATTTTATCATAACATAACCCTTGAAAAGAAACAGGTTTTAAAAGATTTCTATCATGGTATAAATCGTGGAAGAGAAACAAGCCTCTTAAACATTATGTCATCACAAACAAAAAACAGTTTTGAAAAATAATAGGAATTTTATCCATGGATCATGTCCCAAGTAAATAATAAGTAACCTCATAGGATTTCATCATATATAGATAACTATTTTGAATGAAAAATCAATTGGAATTTTTGTTGAGGAAAATATAGTTTCTCTAAAAACAAATTTTTAAAACTAAAAATTCATAAAAAAATTTGGAAATCCTTTTCTTTGAAAAAAAACTTGAAATTTATATAGGAAAATTTTAAAATCTTTCAAAAAATTCTTTAGTAAAATATCCTTTCCACTTAATTTTTTTTAAAACATAAAATATTTTCAAAGCAACATTCACTTTGAAACTGTTCATTTAAAATATAAAATTTTTCTGAAATATTAATGATAAAATTTTGTTGAAAAGATCATTGAAAATTTTTATGGGAAACTATAAATCATGGTAAATTCATGATTTTGGGAAACATTTTTTATTTCATGCATGTAAAAATAATTCTTATTTTTACATTTACGGTAAAATTCAAATGAGCATTTTTCTGGAAAAGTATATGAAATTTACTTTTAAATTTTTTAAAAAAATTAAAACAATGGTATAAATTTATTTAATAATTAAATTTAAAAAAAACAAAAAAAGTTTATTAATTTTTTTTAAATATGGGTTTTAAAGAAAAATGGATTTCGATCGAGTAGAGAAATAAAGATGGTTTTCTTAAAAATATTGTTTTCCAATATTTAGTTCCTAAAGAAAGTAAAATGAAGTAAAACATGTATTATAAAGACATAAGAATAATAGAATAAATATAATGAGTTTATTGGGAGATAGATCATAATATTTCATCCTTGGATGCATAATTATAAACAATCCCGATAAATGATGATATTATATCCTAAAATCATTACGACTTTTGAAATTTTGAATCATAATCCCCATAAAATAATATCATAAAATGAAAATTATAATATCATGAAAATAAATATATTCATGATATATCATATAAAGGGGGATTATTTACACATTATAGAATAATATATATGCATAACATAACTTATGCATCAAATAAGGTAAATTGAAACAAAAATCCCTTGCCGCTTTAGTAACTATGGAACTCTAAAGCCCATGAAAGAGCGATCCTAAAATGGATATGTAAATTCACATAATTTAAAGGATAATAATCATAAAATAAATTCAATGTAATTATATTCAACACATTAAATATAATAGGTGGTGAATATGGCATGTGTCTCATAGAAGTAAAAAGTGAGATGAAAATCCCTTACCTTCAGTATCGGCTTCCTTCATACACGTTCGAACATCCTATGTAATAAATATAAGTTTAATATACATATATTATAGAACTATTAATATATATATATATCATATATTATTTACTTATGACCTATAATTACCCATTTATTAACAATTCAATGTTAAAGTCATGTTTCAAGCAATAACTTCTTTTTTTCATGTATGTTTTGATTAGTTATTTTTTCTCTTACATTGATGATGGTAAAATAATCACCAGAATTTTAAACATGATTTAAATATCATATATATTAAATATATATATATTTATGGTAATTTATGATTGATAGAGATAAAAAATTAAGTACATAATTTTTGGAGACGGTTGGTCATACATATGCATGAACAATGTTTCCATTATCATGGAACAAGGAAAGACATAAAATTAAATGATATATTATCATTAAATAAAAATTTATATGACATATATATATCACATTTTGTCCTTAAAATTTTTTTTTAGCTTATATGTAAATTGTGAATGAATAACATCACTTTGCGAGACGGTAGTCTGCTGTACACAAGAGCAACATTATTATATTCCCAGAAAATTGAAATCATTATGGTATGTGAGATATAATAACTAAATAATAATAATAATATCATAGATATGACATATAAATGATAAATTCTTCATTATTTCTAAATATGATAGGTTGTAATAGAAAAATGAATGACATCTGTTCACGAGACAATACTCTGCCGTACACATGAATAGTGATTTCATAACCCATTTGATGGAATATGATATGGTTTTAGGTCATTATATTAAAATAAAAATATATAATAATATGTAATATAATGTGTTTATTATATCATAATGTTTTTATATTAATTTTGGCTGGTGGATGAAGATGTTAAACAAAAACATTTGTGGATGAACATTACCTCTTCTTCAGGTATCATCTTTAGGTTTACACCAAATGCCTTCCTAGGATAGATTTTTGTCCAAACTAAGTATTATTAGATTAGATGAGGGAGGTTTGGAAGTTTTTTGGGAATTTATTGGTGTAAATAAAATGGTTTTAATGTGTTAATAATATAGAAGAGGGGTGGACTTTTATAAGCGAGGTTAGTGGAACACATATATGTTTTTGAAAAGGGAGAATTAAAAACATGTTTTTACAATTCACAAGGATCCAATAATCTTAAATTATCATTAATATAAGGTAAAATGTCTAAATATTTCCACATAATGGGTTATGTACATTTTTATATGTCATTTTACTCCTTATCATTTTAGTTTAACCTCCAAATAAACCCATTATTACATTAAATTTGGAAAATAAATTTTAGTATTTTAACTCTTACCTTTGTAAAAACTTAATTTGACCATATTGGATTATATAAATTATTATGATTAAAAATATGGAATACATTTTCCAAATTTCATGCATATAATTAGAAAATTTTAATTTAAAATTAACCCCACACACGCGATGAGAAAGAAGGTTTTAGAAGGGAAAATGTTCAAACATTTACAAAGTTTTTATATAGAAATTCAAAATGAAATTTATTTAAATGAAATAAATTGTATTAATGAATTTATAATTGGAATAAGGTTTCACTAAACCAATTTAAAATATAATTTAGCTTCAAAAATAAATTTAAATAAAACATAGTTTTCAATTAAAATTCAGTATTTTTCACTATTCACCAAAAAAAGAAACTTTTCATAAAATATAAAACATTCACACCAAGATAATTTGAGTATAATGATTAATTAAATTATGTCTATTTAATAAAATTCATTTACTAAATTTTTAAAAAATTAATTTTATTATTTTTCAACAAAAAAATAAATTGAGTTGTTTTTTAGAAAGTAGTATACAAAGGCTTTACTGAAAAATTATGTATTTTTTCTGTAAATATGTTTTATTTATATAAACCCATTATTAATAATATTTAAATTTTAGTTATTAATATTTATTACAAAAATTTAATATCTAGTTGAAAATAGTTTTTTTCAATAATAATATTAATTATTTTGGCGTGGTTCGTTAAAAATCTGTGTTGCATATAACACAAGATAAACTTGATGTTGTGTGTAACAAAAGCTAAAAAATTGTAAAATGTAACAAAATCCAAAAAAAAATTGTGGGTAATGCAAGATAAACTTTATATTTTTTTAATGTCTTGTGTTCTTGAATTGGGTCGAAAACCAATCTCATTTTGAATTTCAAATTAGTGGGGGGGGCTTTTCTTATTCAAGCATCGAAACTCAATTATGAAAGCTTCCCCAATAATATATAATTATTTTGGATGGGTTTAGAGCTTTATTCAAATCCTAGGGTGTTATTAAGGTGTTTAGAAGTGTCTGAGGCCCATATGTGGAGTTGCAGGTCAAGGTGCATAGTTTGGGGGAAATAGTGCGGGCACTTCCAGCTAACTGTGAAGACCCTTTTTGTACAGAACATAGATTAGGAGAGATCGTGCATGAGGGTTGCATGGTCTTGTAATTTTATTTTCCATTTTTACAGAATTATTCCACATGTTTTGCACACTTTTAGGGAAAATTGTGCAGTAAGCTGCATTGGTAGTGCCATATAGGTAGTACCTATGCACTGTTTCCCACATGGTTTGCGTACAGTTTGGAAAACCATGAGAGATTACTATGAAACCTCCTTAATGGTGTAAAATTACCTTTTATCCTTTACTTTATTTATTATCTTTTATCCTTATTTTCCGTTCTATCTCATTTTTGGGTTGTGCACATCATCGAAAGAGGCACTCCTCCTCATCTCCTTTAGGGTGTGGCATAGATATGTCATTTGAGATATATTTTGAACATCGCCCAATGATTTGGAACCATGTCAGTGAGCCTCTCCTCACCCTAGCTTCTCTTTAATTTTTCTTTCACCTCACGGAGTGCTAAATCTGGCTAATCTATTTTACCATATTTTCAGGGACTTTTAAAGAATATATGATTTCTCTCAAACCGCTTCTTTCTAGAGCGTAATATCAGATGTTACTACTTAAATAAATCCATGGTAGGTGGTGAATAACTTTCTTCATGTTTTTTATGACTTTTTGAGGGATCGTATTTTAGCGTGGATTTGGTAAATTGAGAAATACCCTATTGGTTTAGGTCAAATTGATTGAGTGACCATATGAGATATCCTTGGGCATGCCGATGTCAATTTTATATGTGTAAAGCTGAGTTAGAGGTCATTAACCACCTTGGGTAGTTATGCCATGGTGTGCTCTTGGTTTGCTGAATTTTTATGATGGATTTATGTTATACAATTCAATTATAATGAATTTTTGTTTATTTGAATTGACTATTTAGGTTGAGTTTTATTTAATTGAACTCAATTATTTATTGAATTTGATATTTTCAATACAATTAGATTGAATTTATTTCTTATTTGAATTGATTTATGTATTTATATACTTGTGATGTGGTTGAAGGGGTCATGATGGCCTTGGACTGAGGTTGAGGTGGCCGACCATTAAGATTAAGGTGAATTGGTCATCTAGTTGGGTTTGGTACAGATATACATGAGTGATGTTAATAATAGTATTGGGCTTCATTGATGAAAAATGAGGTGGCGAGGTTGTTAGGTATTGGGAATGGCCTTTGATATTTGATGGCATGGACATCAGACTTGATTGAAATGGTCGCAGGGGTACAAGGTTCCATTGTTGATGTGACTTAGGTACTTTTTAGAGATTTACACTCACTCGTGATGGCCTAAGAACCTATTTGAGTCAATTTTTCATTGGTTGACTCTATGATGAGGTATTGTTTGACCACTCGAGTGGGTAGAGGCCCCTGGTAGTGTAGCTTAGGAAATGTTTTTGGGGGTGCTTTCCATATAAAGACACATGGAAGGTGAAGATCCTGTGATTGATAATGTTGAGGCTATCTGTTGGCAGTTGAGACTTTATATATTGAGGCCATTAGGACATGATTTATATTGGAGGATGGACATATCCATTCATCATAATGGAATTCTATGATCCAAAATTGGTTTTTATTTGAGGGAAGATGTCATTGTGACTCTAGAAGTCGAGCTTTGATATGGATGGTTCTTTAGAGAAGGGGTCCAATGGATTGGTGACTTGTTTGGACATTCCCTTAGTATTTTGGTGATTTTTGGAGACAAGAGGAGTTAGGAGGCATGAGGTTTCAAGTTACTTTGTTTGATGTGGAACCTAAGGGTTCTCCTAGGACGGACTACTTGAGGAGACACCTTGGGCCATGGGCCAAGGATCCTCTCTTTTTTCATTTTTTTTTTGACATTGGATGAAGTAGGTGACATCTCCCTGGTGGATGTTGAGCACCATTGAAGACTGTATTTATTTTTTAAGCATGTTGTACTCCTTTATTTATTTTATATTTCAATTTTTCTCAAACACTTATGTTGGGTATGAACACTTGGGTAGTATCCTACTGAGACAAATTCTCACATCCTATGCGGACCCTTTGGGATGCATGTTGACTTTATTTCATTATGTTCTGGTATAGGATCATCCTCAAGAGTTTGATCACAATATCTATTTTGAATGGATATTATTATGAGACCTTGAGGTCATGACTGGATAGAGTTTTCTATTTTAGTTTACTTTCTTTTTCAGCATGCTACTTGTATATATATATACTGTTAGTTAGCCATTTGTGACCCTTTTTTGTATATTGAATTTTATGACCTGTATTTTTATATATTCCCTATTTTGTTTTAGTATCTATAAGTGGAATTCTATGATTATTATTTATTTAGTATTATTTATATATTTCTTCTACTATTTATTTCATATTGGATGTGCTTCTTCCGTTGGTGGGTTTGGTTTGAGTCTACTAAGTCTTACTTTTCTTCTTCATGATATATATATATATATACCTGGAAAATTTTTATAATATTTTTCATGATGGTATAGCCTCTCCATTATATCTCTTTACACCATCACTACTAGTCGGAATCCCTTGGAATTCGAGGAGGTGAACCAAAGGCTAGTGGCACCTGACACGATAGCACTATTCAGATGGCTAATTGATTTTGGGATGCTATATTCATGTAATAAAAAATATATTAAATATTAAATTTATTTGATAAAATATTTAACAAAATATCAAGGTGTTACATTCCAACCCCTAAAATAAATGTATCCCTAAAAATTCATCACTTTGGTGCCAAAAAATGTAGATAATTCTACCTCATGGTGTCCTCAAGTTCCCACATAGCTCCTTCAATCTGGTGGTTTCACCATAAAAAACTAACAAGGTGAGTGATATTGTTTCATATAACATTAAATATTTGATCAATAAACTCTACTGGTTATTCCTAATAAGGAATATCATGCCCCAATGGTGTGACATCTAATTTTAGTACATGTTATGTATCAGGTTTTTACTTCCCCAAGATTGATACATGGAAGATATTGTGAACCTGAGAGAGGTTCAGTGGAATATCTAAATGAAATGTTTTTGTCCTGATATGATCAAGTATTTTAATGGGGATGATATACCTAGGGCTTAGTTTTTTCCTTTTGTCTTCCATGGGGAAAATCATAGAAATTCATTCTAACCAACTTAAATTATAGATTATGTAAATGATTATCATCGTCAAATTTATATCAAACTTTTTATTTCCTTAAATTTTTATTAATAACACTAACCTTCCCTACCATATCATCATTTTTATTAGGTCCCAATAGCTTTTTTATGCTACTTTGTTCCAATACATTGGAATTATACATTTCATTCCATAAAGGGATATATAAAGAGACATATGAATTCTCTAGTAAAAGATACATCTGTAGGAAAAATAAACAAGAGAAAGGTTTTGAACCTAACCTCATTTTAAATCCATATAATAATATATTAGCATATCCTATAGAGGTTTAATTATTCTCTCAGACTATACCTCTATCTGAGGACGATACATAGGGATGAAATGCAAAATTGTATCAAGATATTTCTGAATTCTTATCCAAAACATAAACATAAACTCTATATTATTATAAAATAAAATTCATTATGATACTCCATGGAAACTTACCACATATTTAACTAATATAATGGAAAGTATATCCAAAGAGAAATATTCTCAAATATAAATTATGTTTGTTAACTTTATAAGCAGGTTGATTGTAACCCATAATTATACCAACACCAAAGATATGATAAATTTTAAAGGTTACAAGTATATTTAATCATATGACCACAAAGTTTAAAGGAATTCTTCCTCAAATAACCTTGTCACTACATATAAAAAAGGGTTTCATTTCCATAAACATCTACTAAAATATCCTAAATATGAATTAACTCCCATCACATAAAATAAAAAAGGGGTGTTAATAAATTTGAATTTATGATCAACCTTAAACTCATAAAACCATGATGGTATCTAGAACTATTAATTAAATCTTACCTAATACATACATGATTCAAAAAGATAATTCACCATTTATTCCTTAAATAAGATCTTATATTATTTAAAAAAATTCTATTGTAATATTGGGTTCAAAATTGTACTGATAGAACATCAAATGGGATTTAATTATTCTGAAATTAATGTAGAGGGATATAATCATATGAAATTTCACTAAAGGATGCATACATTGATTTTAATAGGGATCATTTATAAAAACACAAACATTAAATTCTAAAATAATGAGGGGATGATTATTATACCTTAATTATCATGATTCACTTCAACCATCATGATCGCATAAGATTTACCATATTCCTTTGTATTTAAAGGCTCTAGTGTTGATAATCATTATTAACCCTCGGATTGGGGAACTTGTTAGAATAATACTGAAAATCCTTGAAATTTAAACACTAACATGTAAGTGGTTAATTATTTATTTAATTATCATAATTAGATATATTTTTCCCAAAAATTTGGTATTCATTCACTCGAGGACCTTCCTTTCCACTATTAAAACATTTAATATTCCCCTTAAGCTAATTTCCACCATGTTTCTTCCAAAATTTTTAGAATAAAGTACATTTCATATTAATATCTCCGTGGTTATTAGATTATACTTTGAATTAATTATTTTGTCTTCCTATTAAAACCATGTGATTGATACACAACTCTGACCTTCATTTCCACCTTGATATCACATTGAGCAATCTCTTCATAGCTAATAATGTATCTTATGGATAAATCCATTAAGATACTTGGTTTTAAGACCCTGAAGAAATTATCAAACTTCATATAAGTTTTTTATAATAATACTATAATCATACCTTACAAGTTTTGTAAAATTTTCATCATAGGTACCAACAAGTTCATCATCCTTTTACATTTTCATTAATAACACATTATCCATCTCTATTTGAAGAATACAAGGAATGTACTTATTGAAAAATATGTTCTTGAACTATTCCAAACCATCGATTCAATTTCATAATTTTTCCTCGTATTATTAATAAGGTTCCACCATTTATCTTATTTATGTTCAAAATGGTAGACAACAAAAATAAATTATTCATGTTCCAAACACTAGAGAATGGAAAATATATTTTCCATTGTGATGATCCATTTTTCAACATCTAGTGGATCAAAAGATGCACTAAAATAAGGTATACCATGCCTCATGAATGACTCAATAGAATGTTTATCCCTCATTTTTTTCATTTGTAATTCTAGAAATATTCATATCTTAAGAAAGTTGTGTGACCATAGAAATTAGATTTTATATTCCTGCTCCCATGATGTTTAGATTCCCAAGAGGAAAATAATTTCATAGTTAATATCCCTCAACATTAATATGGTTCCTTTAAGATCCATCCATTGATTAAAACCAAAAAAAATAGTTTGATCAACACTAATCATAGTATAAAATCACATAATCTTAAAAAGGCACTTATAAGATTACAAAATCGTGACACCGTCCTTTAAATCTATGAAACCTTAATCTTATCCTAGTTCATCCATAATCATCATATATTTAAATCCTTCATGATGGTTTATAAATATTTTTTTGATTTCCAATATCATATCCCCCAATAGTGTCAAACTAGGTGTATAAAAAGGAAAATTTTCATGCACCAAGGGATGATAGAGTCCAGATTAATGGATTCTTCTTCTTATTATTACCCCTAGGTATATCTATTCTAGATCCACATCAAGTTGTAGTATCTAGATAGTGATGTAATTTCTTTGAAACCACTTGCTCCATCATTTAACAAATTCTAGACCATTTTCCTAAACATTTACTCTGCCTTAGAATTATCCATAGGGGTCTCACTAATGTTTTCTCATATTAGTTTCCAAAGGTTAACTAATTATTTCCTATGATACCAACTATATCAACCCAATACTCACTTGAATGGATATTTCATCTTTTTAAATGAATATTCATTACATTACACATACATGTGCCTGATGAACATAATAGTTTAGTGTTTGTAGAGACTAGGAACAAATTTTTCTTAATTCATGAAATATATTCAACATCTCTCACAAATATCTTCCCCTTTAGTACTACTACATAAAAACCATTCTTCATAACATGGAAAATGGAAAAAGGAAAAAAGGATTCAATAATATGACCAATAAGGGTAAATAAGTGATATTTAATCATTAATTGAGTATAAGGGTATGATAACCTAAGAATAACATTTGAAAATCATGACTTTCATATCAAAGATCATAATATTGAGTAATATCATAAATATTGGTAGTTCATAAAAAATGAATCATGATGGAATAAAATAACATGATACATAAAATGATAACATTGGAATATAAAATAGAATTATGGCATATACATAATCATAGAAAATCTTATGAGAAGGCTACCACCAGAACATTCATAACATGTTAGGATTGGGATATCCACCCATGTACCAATTTCGAGCATGGGCTAACCACCCATGTACCCTATTTTCTAGGGTTGGGATAACCACCCATGTACCCTCATTTTTAGGCTTGATCAAGCCAAACATATACCCTATATGATCATAGAACAGTTGTCGTTACCCAATGAATTGGAGGGAGATAAAACTCTCACCTATCAAATAATGAAAACTATATTTATGTGTCCCACATGATCATAAAAAATTCATAGTATCATAACCCATGTAATGAATTGAGTTTCATAAGAATTTAAACATATTATAACCTATGGAGTAGAGAGAGATTTCAAAATCATTTTATCATTTCTTTATAACATAACTTTTTAAAAGAAGTGGGTTTCATAAGAGTTCTATAATGGTGTAACCAATGGAAGATAATATGGATTCATAAAAATTACATCATCAAAAACATAAACCACTTAGAGAACTAATAATAATGGTACCATTGGATCATAACCCCAGTAAAGCATAAGTATACTAAAATTATTTCATATTATATGGAGAATTATTTTGAAATAAAAAACACTTGGAATGTTTGTTTAGAGAAATAATCATTTTTTAACAACAAATTTTTAAAACTAAAAACCCATAAAATATTTTACAAATCCTTTTATTTGAAAATAAAATTTAAAATATATAATTAATAGTTTATAAATAATTTAAAACTTTTTTGTGTAAAATATCCTTTCTAATTTAAAAAACACTTTTTAAAACACAAATCATTTTCAAAATCCTTTTAAATTTGAAATAATTCATTTAAAATCTAAAAAATACAAAATGTTAAGAAAAAAGAATTATTTGAAAATATAATTGAAAGATTTTATGGAAATATTGATATCATTTAGACTTTATGACACTAGGAAATACTATTCATTTCATGCATGTAAAACATAATCTTTGTTTTTAGATTGTTGGAAAAAATACAGAAATGATTTTTTTGGAAAATGGAAAAAAATTACCTTCAAATTTTTTTTTAACAAAGTATAAAACATGGATAAAAATTCCTTTAGTAAATAATTTAAAATATTTTTCAAATAATTTTTAGAAAACATGCTTTTTGAATAAAAAGGGTTTTCGAACAAAGAGAAAATAAAGACAATTTTGATTAAAAACATTATTTTAAACTATTCAGTACATTAAGAGATAAAATTAATGTAAAATATGTATTATCATAACATACATATATAAGAATAAAATTCATTACTTTCTTGAGATATATATCACAATATTTCATCATTTTAAGCATAATCATAAACAATCCGGATAAACGATGAGATTGTAACATAAAATCTTTACAACTTTGGTAACTTTGAATCATAATCCCAAGGAAATAATATCATTAAATGAAAATTATAATATAATTAAAATAATTATATTCATTATTCATAATGTCAATGTATATATAACTCATAGAATATGATAGATGCATTATATTACATATGCCTCAAAGAAGGTAAATTGAGAAAAACATCCATTACCACTTTGGTAACTCGGGAAAATGAAATCCCATGAAAGAGATATCCTAAAATGGATATCTAAAAACCAATAATTTTAGTAATTATAGTCACAAAATAAATTCATTTTTAGTATATACACCACATAATATAAAATTGTTAGTTAATATGGTATGTGTCTCACAAAATAAAAAAGTGAGATCGAAATCCCTAACCTTAAGTCTCAAATTTCTTCGTACATATTCAAAGAACCTATATAATAAATATAAGTTTATTATAAATATTATTAATTAACCATACATATATATATCACACCATATATGATTTAATTAGGACATTTTATTTCCCATTTGTTAACAATTCCATGTTAAAGCCAAGTTTCAGGAAATAATTGATTTGTTTTTTGTGTATGTTTTGATCAGTTATTTTTTACCTCTAATATTTATCATAGTAATATAATCTCAAAAAATTTAAACATGATATAAATATAATATATATTCAGTATTTGTTTTATTTATATTAGTCTATAATATATAGATAAAGAAAATGAAATATGTCATTTATAGAGACGGTAGGTCGTACGTACACATGAATATTGTTTCTATTTTTGTTGAACTATTGAAATAAATAAAGGTAAATAATATATTATAATTATAGAATAATTTTTATGTCATATATATCATGTATTATCAATATAACCGTCCTTTTTTACCTTAAAATTAAAGAAATAAAAAGTCACATCTCGTCGTGGGGAAGTACCGCGTCGTACATATGAGAGATGTTATCCTATTGCCAAAAAATGGGAAGAAAGAAGTTATGTTTGATTTAATAATTAAATAATAATAATAATATCATAAATATAACATATAAACAATAAACTCTTAATTATTTCCAACCATGATATGCGGTAATGGAAAAATGAATGACATTAGTTCGTGAGACTATTGTCCGCCGTACACACGAACGATGATTTCACAACCCATTTGAGGAAAGTGGATATGGTTGTATTTCAAGATATTAAAATAAAAAAATAATATTATATTTAATATACTTATTTTATTATATAATAATTTTATAATATTAATTAAAAGGATATAGAGGTTGAAATAAAAATAATAATTCTCATTGATGAACATTGATTATTCTTTGGGTATCCTCCTTAGGTTTACATCAAATGATTTCCTAGGTTGGACCTCTATAAAAAATAAGGTTTCTAGTATTATATGAGGTATTTTTTGAAATTATTTGGGTAGGTATTTATGGAACCAAAAGGGATTTATTTTGTAAAGAAGAGAGGATAGATGGTGTCCTTTTATAAGTGAGGTGAGTGGGACACTTATAATTTTTTGAAAAGAGAGAATTTCACCCTAATATTTTTAATTTAAAAGAAATCCAATAGTGGATGATTATATATAATATAAGGTATAATTTCTAAATATTTAAATTTTACTGGTTTTGGAAAACTTTCTAGGTCATTTTACCCCATATATTTTTAGTTTACCCCGTAGTAAACCCATTTTTACTTAATCGTGGTAAATAGTTTTTTCTCTTTTTTTATTCATTTTGGTAAAAAAATAAGTTTAAATTATTATAAAATATAAATTATTCTGATTGAAAACATTTAATCCTTTTTTATAAATTACCCTCACATAATTGAAAAAATATAATTTAAAATTAATCTCACAGAAGCGATAAGAAAATGAGTTTTCAAATGGAAAATGTTCAAAAGTTTACAAAATTTTTATATTAAAATTCAATATAAAATTGATTCCAATGAGCTAAATTGGATTAATAAATGTTTAATTTGAAAAAAAAAATACTTTAAAAAAATTCAAATTTATTTATAATTTATAATTAAATTAAATGAAAAGGCAGTTCTCAATTAAAATTATGTACTTTTCACTATTCAATAAAAAATGAAACTTTTCAAAAAAATAAAATATTAATACAAAGATAATTATGATATGTTGATTTCAAAAGTTATGTTTTTTTTATTAAATTAATTTTATAAAAGTTTTAGAATATTATTTTATTCCTTTTCATAAAAAATAGAACATTTTTTGAGAAAATTTTATATAATGTCTTTATTGAAAATTTATGTACATTTTTATCAACATGATTTATTGATATAAAACTATTCTACATAATATTTAAAATTTAGTTATTCATATTTTTTCTAAAAATTTATCATATAGGTAATAACATTTTTATAAATTATATTATTAATTGTTTTCTGTGGTTCATTAAAACTCGGTGTTGCATGTAATGTAAGTTAAACATGGTGTAACATGTATTCCAAGATAAACTTGATATTACGTGTAACACAATAAAAAATAATTGTTGTGTGTATCTCAATATAAACTCAATATTTGTTGTAATTATAATTATATAAAGGACTAAACTTATTTAAACAAAACATTTCACAAAATCTCAAGGTTTTATATAAAGGAATAGGTTATCCCCTTCTAATTTTAATAGTAATTGGAGGGTGAAAATTAAATTTTTGAAATTAAAAAAAAAATCATATAATTTTTCATGAAATTGTTAAAATGTAATGTATATAGAGAAAAAACTTTTGTGAAATATTTATTTCAATAATTCAAAATGTGAAGGTAAAAATAATATATGATTTGTTCTCACACTATGAATTAATAGATTTGGGTATAAAGCATAGTGTCCATCCCGAGTTTATTGTTTAGAATCAATGTATGTTTCCTCATTCATGTTACTCAATGATAAATTCTAAAAAAATAATCAATTTTTTGGAAATTATAAGGGTATTATATGGTCATTCCTGTGAAATATTAAAATGAGTAAATATGGAATATACTAAATAAAAATTTCTTAAAACCCATTATTACCATGTTCTTCTACATAACTTGAATCTTATAGACATTTAATATATTATATAAAATAATTTTAAGGTAATATTTATTTGGTCATGTCACTTTTTTGATATCCTTTCAATAAATGTTTTATCATTTTTGTTGATAATAATATTTAAAATTATGCATTGATCAAAATTTATGGTTTAGGAAAAAAATTATTCCATCATTCTTCACATGAATGTTTCATTTGACAATAAATCATACCACTAGAGTCCTATTTGGTGGTATTATTTCATGTCACTGGATATATCCTAATCCAAGGATGATGTGTTCAATGAAATTATATATGAAGAATAGGAATCATACAAAAGGATCAATCGTAATGGGATTTCCTTCACTGGAATGATTGTAATTTTTTCAATTAATTTTGGTAATGTCAATAAAATATGTTGTCACTCAATGAGATATCAAGACAAATAATATAATCAAATTGAACCCACAATTTCCATCACTACCCCATCCTGGAGTGATATGTGGATCATATTCATTATATACATTGAGGATAAGAGTGGAACATGGATCATTATACAATATTATTATAATGTGGTGTGGTTAATGATTGCATAATGTATTTAAGGTATGTATTATGTTTTTTTCTTATTAATCATTTCTTTAACATCTAACACACATAATTATTTCATAATTCATAGGGAAAATATGATTTTTGTAAACAAATTATTGTTCTTAATTAATAATGCGTAAATAGATTTTGAATAGTAGGGAACTTCTTTATTGTTTAAAAACAAAGGTAATATTGTTTTGTTTTTAGAATACTCCTTTATGAAAATTATTTTATTCATTGGATTGATATTTTTTTCATGTTTTATCAACTAATGATAATTCTCCTATGTTAAAATCATTTTCCTTTACTCTCAATATTTTGGAACATGAGCATAAAGAACTTGTCATAAACGATTTAAAATTCATTATAACTAACTATGAAAAAAATGGAAGCACAACATGAATGTATAAAATCAAGTGAAACCTAATCTTTTTATTCCAATACATCTGATTGATATCCTTGATGTGTAAATATATCTTATTATAGGGTTATTGAAAAAATAAATATCTTGACTTACGATGAAAAAGTTTGAATAGGTTTATTGGAGTGTAAGTGGTTTTATTTCATGACAAGGAAGAGTATGTATATAGATAAATGTAGGGTTAAATTAATTGATATGTTCTATAAACTTCATACTAGAAATCCCTATATTTTAGTCTTGTATGCCAAATATTTTTTCTTTGTAGATGATTATTTTTATGTTACTCTATGACATATTTTTGAGTAATACATCATTGAAATTTTAATTTTTGAAAGAACCCAACAGTATTCAATAAAACATGACATTTGACGGGGAAAATGAATCAATTATCAATGTTGGAAATGAGCCTGAAATTCTATAAGATAATACATTATACTCCCAGATAGAAAATATTCATTTTTTTGTTTTTTATTAAATTTCATTGTAATTTTTAATTATATTTTTGTATTTCATAATATTCTAACTATAAAAATGCACAATATTTATAATGTGACACATGTAATTCCTTTCAATTCTTAATTCCTAATGTCAAAATATGAATAGACATATCAAAAATTTATTCAAAACAACGAGCATCATATTCAGGAGCGAGGGATGACACATATTGTCACTATTAGGAGCATAAAATCAATTTCATTTATTCATGTATATGAAAATTATGATATTAATATTATGTTTAAATTTTATTTAGGAATCCTATTTGGGAAGAAGTTAGGATTTAGATGAGGTTTATGGGGTACTTCATTATAAAAGACTTCAAGATATCCTTATATTGTACCAGCTGACAGGTGAAGATATCCCTCATAGCCACTACCTCTATTTTACACAGAGTTAAATACTTCATATCATTTTCATCTTCCACCCAAAAAACCTAGTACTCCCACTCCCATCCTACCATTCTTTCCTTGGACACCATTTCATATACATTATGGGGATATCATAATGTTTATTCCATTTTCTTATACTCCCCCTAAAAAGTTTCCATTATCTAGTGTACACAGGAGTTTGACTATTGTCACCACACCTGATATGAATCATAGTACTCATACTATACTAAATTTTGATATATATTAAACTTACGATTATAAGATGGTTATTCCTCATAATTTTGACTATCCATTTTTGGGTATATATTTCCACTGTGATTCAATTAATGTAAAAATGTTATCTGAAATTAATTATTTTTCCATGTTTAATTTTTTAATCCTTTAATTATAGTTGGGTATTATAACAAGTTAAGTGTACATACCATAGTTTTAATTTTTGGAATCGATACACATAACTAATAGTGTTATAAAATAAGGATACAACCATTATTGGAATGCATAAGAAGGATTGAAAGAGGTTCATGGAGACATTATCCAAACATAGTAAAATTATCTATGTGTACGGTATATCTTGGAGGGTAATTAAGTAATAAATAAATAATAAAACCTATTTAGAGATCTTGGTAACTATAAAATCTTATAAATTCATTTGTGATAAATATTTAAGTATTAAATTTTTTTTTTGAATTTAGTTACGATACAACATCCCTGATGGAAGCAACAAAAAACCTGAAAGCTAATAGATTTAAGAGATATGTGAAAGGAATAAAAGAATTATCTAGACATGGGTTGAAAATTTGAAAAGGAACCAATGACGAGGTTATACGATTTTCTCTTGAGTTCCCTCTTCCATAATAAACATAAATGATTTCTTACTAGAATAGACCTTCTTTTAAGGTATCAGATAAATTTATATCTAATTTGTGAATATATAGTATATTAGTCTAAATATATAATGATGATATATATATATATATATCCATTCACATGAAATATTTTATATAAATCAAATAAATAAAAAAGAAATAAAATATTTTCATAAGCTTGTATGTATATCACTCCCATGTCATGAGAAGGCACATGTAACATTTTAATATCAATTACACATAGATAGAAACATGAGTATATGAACACACACACAAACATGTGCTTGGGTCACTATATTCAAATAGTATAGAAATGTAATCTTCAATTATTAGGTTTTTTTGATGAACTTTAACATATTAATCAAGGAAGATGAAGGAAAATAATAATCTGAATTCCATGGTGACCTAGGGGAAATATCTAGAAGAATTAAATTACCAGAAATTTTAGGCAGTACGAGTTTACAAGATATTTAGAAATTCTATAGGAATATTCAGGTGGTAGATTTAGAAGTTTGATTTGTATATCACCAGTAGATATTCCAGAGAGTTCAATAGTTGGTGAAGAGTAAAGAAAATCATTGGTAGTTGAATTAGAAAAAATAATAAAACCATAAAGATATGATTAAAAGGTTGAATTGAGTAGATAATCTTGTATTGGATGACCAATATATAGATATGTAGTTGAAATTCCCTTCTTATTATTAAAGGATAGTGGAGAATATGAAATTATTGAAAAAGTAGAGAGTCTCAATTATTCTACAAAGTGGGGGTTTCCTAAGAAGGAGGAGTTATATTTTTATATGTGAATTACACATGGGAGTTAGTTGAACATAAACATGGAAATATGGATATATAAAATAAATATATCAATTGGTTAAAGGAAGAGTCAAATGAAAATTAGAGCTATAAGGATAGACTAGTGGTTAAAGGTTTCTCAAAAAAGGAAGGTATATACTTTATAGAAAAAATTTCACTAGTTGTTAATCATACTATTATTAGGGATCTGAAGAGTATGGTTTACGACAGTAAAATATATCTAAAAATAATAGATTTAAAGATAGTTATTCTTCATTGGTATCTAGAATAACAGTTATAAATGAAGCAAATGGATGGTTTTGTTGAAAAATAGAATCATGACTTAATATATAACTCAAAATGATTTTTTTTGGGTTGAATCAAGAATAAAGGTAATGGAATAGAAAGTATGATTTGTTTTTGATAAAATAAGTGTTAATGTTGATAAACTCAAAAAACTATTGCTACTGAAAGGTGTTTGATGATGAATATTTCATTTTATTTCCCTTGATATAAATTATACTCTTCTAGTTGGACTGAATTATCAATATATTTAGAGGATGGATAAAGACATGTCAAACATCTTTAAAATGAATAATATTGGTGAATCTAAGAAGATCTTGAGCATTCGTATTAAAAGGAATCAATGTTCTAAAATATTTGTACTATTATAGAAGGAATACATCTAGAAAGTAATTTAATGTTTTGGAATGATTGGATATTAATTGTTTTTATTCCTCTTTCTTGTAATTTCAAATTTTCTAAAGATAATTCACCTAAAATATAATATGAGGAAAAACACGTTTCTAAAATTCATTTCACAACTTCCATTGGATGTTTGATGCATGTCATAGTGTGTACTCAACCAAATAATACTCATTTAATGAGAGTTGTTAGCTAGTTCACTTAAAATTCATGAAAAGATCATTGAGAGGCCATGAAGTGGATTTTATAGTATGTTAGAGGAATTATTGATACTTCCTTGTGATTTTTTCTAAAAGAACCACTACATGGTTTTATTAACACTGATTTTAGGGTTTATTCTGATAGTTGGAAGACTACTCCAGTCATGTACTTAATTATAGTGGAATGACTATTGGTTTTACATGTATATTGAAACAATTTTTCTCTATCTCATTAGTGGAAGAAAATATATTCCATAAGTGGAAGTAGGAAAGTAAATGATGTGGTTGAGTCAACCTCTTGATGAAATTCGTTAGGACATGGAAATGGGGCACAATTATGTAAAAATAAAAGTGTTATTCACTTAGATAAGAATATGTTTCTCATATGAGGACTAATCATATTGACCTTAAGTACCATTATATAAATAATTTATTGGGATATAAGGAGTTTAATCTAGAAATGATTACTATAAAATAAAACCTAGGGTATATTTTCACCAAAGTGTTAGTCTAAGAAATTATATGGAAGCATTGTTCCTCAGTGGGAATATGGTGAATAAAAATAAAGGAGGATGGATAAATTTGCATTACCCATAAGGTATATAGGGTTTCTAAGGATCCTTGAAGTTGTCTTCAAGTAGGTGATTTTTTGGGGTTGTAAAGTCTCATTAAAGATTTGGTATCAATTTACCGAAAGTTCATAACATAAGGAATTATAGGAATATTTTGGTAGAATTCCTATAAGGGACTGAAACAATCATATTTTCATTTATGTAGGATATAGAAAGTTCAAACAGTGGATTCACTGGTAAGAGAAAGATTTCTAAATTGGAATCATCTATCAGTTAGAGCTAGTGGAAAAATTATGATGTGTATGATATTTGTTCAATTATAAGAAACATATAGTCGATGTGACCAATTTTTGAATAACTTTTACAACATTTTATTGATTATAAAAACATGTTTTCATCATATATACATTGTTTTGTGGTTCCAAATTATTTATTTTATTGGTCATGGTAATTTTTAGATGTTTTCTAGACAAATTCCAAAATCAAGAGTGATTAGGATGAATGTGAAGATATACACAATGGGTAATTTATAAGAATATACCGTGTACCTTTTCCCTGAAATAAATAGTACATACTGTGTACAGACCCATATATCTAGTAAGTTTATACACACCATGTAAAAAAATTCCTACACATCATGTACGTCCTTCTAGATGCATTTGGTGTCTAAAGTTGAAACTACACACCATGTAGAGAGGCGCTACACACTGCGCACCCCACCAACCAACCACTGACAAGTTGAAATTCAAAGGGGAATCATGATTTCTCACAAACCAGTAAGGAAAATAAAGAAGAAACAACTGACTTGACTACTTTCCATGTACTTTAGGGTACACTCCATGTGGTCTTAATTTCTATAAATAAGAGGGATACCTTCCATGTTTTTTTGGACACTCCTGGTGGAGGTTCTGTCACTTTGTCTTTCAACCACCCTCTGATCCAAATTTATGTTTTCTTTCATATTTTCATTTCAATTTTAGTGTAATTATTATTTTCCCCATATTCCTCTCATATCCATTATAGTGATTTCTATTTTTCTCAATCCACACACTGTAACCATGTTCATAAAAGGCTAGTTTCTTTATGTTTTGGTTGTAATAAGATTATGGAATTTTTTTAATTTGAAGTCTGATGTGTCGATTTTTTTATTCTAAATTAAATATTGAATTTAATTTAAATAATAAAATTCTATATTAATCATTGGTTTTGTATCAGACCATGAACGACACCAATGGAGAAAACTGGAGGATTTGCAGTGGATGAACCCATGACCATTGGGGAACCCATTTCCATCATCTTAGGGGTATGGTGTTAATGTGTATTTAAATATTAAATTAAATAAACAAGGAATTTATGTTAAAATACAAAATCACTGGTTTTCGTACCAAGAAGCTGTGATAGAATTGAATCCTAATGGTAAACTATTTTCATTTATAACCTAAATACTAAAGAATGAAATTTATGATAAAACCTAATCGAATTGAAACCCCGACACACATGTATTATATTTTTTTCCCGTTCTTCTTTTTTTTCAATTTTATTTTAACAAATTATTTAACTTTTTAATAATCATTCCCTTTATCCATTTTTCAGCTGGATAATCAACTTAAACTTGCCAACTTGTGATAACTACATTGTTTTTCCATTTTCCTATTGGGATCGACCTTAAATGCTGCTAACTACAAAGTTAGTTGATTTAGAAGGGAAAAAATAAATAATTTAAAATTTTAACCACACCTTGTGAAAGGATTGGTACCAAATTATGGAATTATTTCCAAGGAACACAGAAAGTAACAGCATGATTATGAGTTTAGGTTGGTTTACCCAAAGTTTTTTTTATTTTGTTGTTTATTTTTATTTTCTTGTTAACCTCAACCCCACATCCGATGGATTATTACCCAATTGAAGAATGTTACAATACACTTGGAGAGTATTTTTGTCCTCATAATCGAGCATTGTTGTACTCCTACCCAGAAGAGTATTATCCATACATGGATGAGGGGTTCCAATATGAGAAAAACCCACGTAGATTCTTCACCCAACCATTATCTTATTCTCATCTAGAACCATCTTTGGTTAATACCAAAAAGTTATTATCAATGATGGAGGCCATGAACACATGCCATTTGGACCAAACCACAAGGTTGGGATGACTTAGAAATATGGTAGAGTATCTCTCTGAGATAATTTCTAATTTGGATACTCTAGTTGAGTTTGAGGCTGAGTAATACAAATATTTTTCAACTAAGGAGACATCTTTTGATGTGGTCCCCAATTTTCATTCACATGATATTTCTGAACTTGAATTTAAAAACTCAAACATTCAATATAGGGACGCATCGTAACATGTAAATAATGAATTAGACGAATAATTTCTTTAGAACCCTCAATTTATTACAAACCTGCATCAGAGAACTTATTTTATTTTTTTAGGCCTTTATCATTTTGAAGAGAAAACCTCGATAGGTGGAGGATGTACCTGATGAATCCAAGAAACACATCCATCTTCAGTATCTACTAGCCACCGAGTAGAGATATTGGAATCCACCATATAATCCACCTGAAGGTCAAGAATCATGGAGGGAAAAAGGTGCTGGACACATGTGGTGGTTCACACAGTGAAATCCACATCTATCTTTGGATCATATATAATTAATTTTATTTAGGTCAAGCCAATGACCGAGAATAAAGGTGATTGTTGGGAGGAAACTCAGACCCTATCTTCTATCTTCTTTTCTGTTTTTAATAAAAATGCAGCATGTACATTCTCTCCACACACTGTATACCACTTCTTTCTTTGAGAAAATGATTTAATAATAGAAAAATGAGCATGCAAGTTGTGTATACCATAGTACACAACATGAACTTATCTTTTTAATGTATATTTTTAATATAAACTTGTAGTATAACTAAATATCAATTAATTTAATAAATAGGGATGAGGAATGTGTTGATGGAAAGGTCGTCGGAGTTTATCCAAGTCACCACTAGTTTGAATCACTCTACACCTACCTTTGGTAAAATTTTCATAATTTTTTAACAAAAAATTTAATTAAATGGTGTGGCTGATGTTTTCCAAATAAAATAAAACTATGTCAAAATAGTGGCTATGGTCATAACCTAAAGATCCAAAAGACCCAAGTTAGTGTCCTGTCAACCAGTTTAGTTCCAGTGACCTTTCAATAATCATAGGCCTCAACCCCTATCTTGTATCTTCTTTTCTGTTTTTAATTAAAAAAACATCATATACATTCTCTTCACACACCGTGTACTACTTATTTCCTCTGGTAAACTGTTTGAATAAGAGAAAAATGAGCCTACACGTTATGTGTACCTTAGTACACAACATTTACTTATTTTTTAATGTAAATTTTACTTGAAATTTTTAGTATAACTAAATATAAATTAATTTAATAAATATGGATAATTCTTGTACTGATGGAAAGGTCCCTGGAGTGTATCCAAGTCATCACTAGTTCGAATAACTCAAAACCTACTTTTCGTAAAAGTTTCATTATTTATTAACAAAATTTTTAATAAATCGGTGTGTTAGATGGTTTCAAGATGAAATAAAACTATTTCAAAACAAAGGAAACCCCATGGGGGCTGAATTAATGGCCACGGTCACAACCCACCTATCCAAAATACGCAGTTTTGAGTCTTGTCAACAAGTTTAGTTCCACCATTTTTCACATTAATAATATCTCATGATATGTATTTAAGTATATATAATGTGTTCAATTTTTCATTAAAATCCTAAACCATTTTGAAAAATAAGAAATCACCTGAGAGATATGTAGGTTTATTGGCAGAGTTATTTAACAGGGTTCAAAAGACACGGGTTTGAATTCGGACGATCTCCCTGATTCATCCTTATCATTAAATAATTAAAACCACATGTCATGTGTTACTATTTTCCCTATGTACTTCTGCATAAATAATTTAAATATATAAATTTAATAAAACCGTGTTGCACTACATTATTCACTGTAGTGGTTGAGTGCTTGCATTCAAATAGGTTAGTCATTGGTTTGAACAGTTCCCTGAGCACGAGAACGAATGTTATAGTTCTTTTTTCAACTTTTAGAACACATGACATGTATTTATTTGATACATTACTTGTATACATTTATTTTTTATTTTTATATAATATATTTTTATATTTATTTTTAAATTTGGATTAATAATTATCATATACCCCCAAGGCCTTATTTTTATATTTATTTTGGATAATACCTCTTTTAAGGGTTTAAGGGGAACGCTTACATGACCCGTAGTCCCCAGGAACAAGGCTCATACATGACCCGAATTCCTAGAGCCACATGGCCCGATTCATGAGCATAAAATCCCAAGACCCGACACACTTGAAACAACCCCTACCCAATATCTACATCTTGAAGGTTTCTAGCTCCCCACCTCGCATGGCTGATCAGCTATAATCTCCCCTCCTAATTTTCTTCTCATGAAGCTTATTCTATATTTAGTTTCACCTCCCCACATTCAATCCTCCATTTTTTATGATTTAGGACACAAAATATTCCCCATTTCGATTCTTTATCAAGGTACACCATTCTATGACCCTTATTTTAGTATTTTACACACATTTAGGCCGATTTTAGATCGGGGAAGTGTTCGGCCAAACCCACAGTACATGGGAAGAACACACCATGTAAGTCCTATGCATGAACACACAAGATCCCTTATAAAATTTGAAATAATAGGACATGTATTTCTGACACATGCCATGTATAGTGTTTCTACACAGTTTATGAATGAACTCGTGTCATGTACCCGACATTGACAGACCTACCGTGTTTAACACACTACATGTACATTCACTGCATGACGTGTGCCCTGATCATTAGGAGTAGTATGTGTCAAGGGTTTATATGAATTGGAATCCATGTTCTCTCACACACACCGCATATTATCGTACACATGTTGTGTATTTTTTCTATTCCCCCTTTGGCCTGAGTTTGTGTCTGGTAAAATACACAGAATGATCCAAGATTTCTTAGACATTGCATGTCCACCCTAATAAATACCATGTACTGGATATTTCTCAATCAATTTCCCACTCAGTATTTATATGAAGAGTACAGAGGTTGGTAACATGATGATATTACATGCCATGTACTCTTTATGTACACGTAGTGTACTTTAATTTTTAGGTTTTCTCATTTTTCTTCTTTTATTTTTGTTCCCTTTTCATATGTTATCTATTTTCATTCCATTCAAAATAATGGAAGAAAGAAATCATATTAGTGGGAAATTCCCAATTCCCACTACTGTGGAAGAGCAACCCTGTCATATCTGAATCAGGTGATCGACAACACCAGTGCCAGATCTTACAGAATGCTAGTCGCTAGGTTTAGTGATTCTACCTCCCCTTCTGCTGAAACCCATACCTTTGACATCATCTAATATATCTGACACCTTGACACCTACTACGGATTTCGATAATCCACCAGTTGCTACACCACCATCCACAGCTACTAAGGGATGCATTATAGCATCTCCCATTTTCAATGAGACACCTTCAGAGCCGTCCATGACTTTAGTGGACCCTACCGTGCCTGCAACAACTTACACCACTGGCATGACCTCAGAGCCTTCTATAACATCCACTTCTCAACCCACATCCTCTACAGCTAATCCTTCTATAACGGAAGATGAGGTCCCACCTCATCTCGCTCTGGTAGCATCTCGATCTCAGACTCAAACCTACCATGTTTTCAATGAGGATCATCTAATGACAGAGAGTTTGTAGAGAGTCATGTGATGCACCATTCAGATGAGTGGCCACATCCTGTACCCTACCATTCTTTACTATCTCAACGTTTATGAGGATATTGAGGATCACCTTGTCCACATCCACTTTATAAAGACTCTTTAGGTTAGTACTCTCACTTTTAGATAATTAATTTTAGATATCACCACAATATTTGAGTTCTATGGGTCCATATACCAAGCATCACCCAATGATATAGCTACTTTGGTCAGATTTCGACTAGGAGGATGCCATTATTCACTAACTATAGTATAGATGAGTTGAGGGGGAGGATTATAACACCATCTGGCCACCCCACCCCATGTTTCATCCCTCACTCGACCTAAGTTCTATGACATCATTTCAATGTGGTGGGATATTTTTGAGATTGACCACAAGTATACCCCAACTACTCAAAAGTGCATGTGCATTATTTCTCCTCCCATTTGTTTCATCCACTGCTATGTCTGCCCCATCATATTTACTCATCATGAGAAGATGGGTATCATGTCTATACTTTACCTGGAGCTCTATATATTCATTGTATGACATGACTACCTTGTCCTCCCTTACATTATCGTCTCCTACTCCCACTCCATGATCACAGGCTATTAAGGAAACTTGAATTGTGGTTTTTATGCCACCAGGTTAGCACACTATCTGGGGGTGTTTGAGCTATCTCTTTCTCATTATCACTTAATCTCTCATTAGAGAATGGAATTCATCATGCTTAACTGCAAGAGGATGTTAGAGTGATGGGGATATGGATTTATGCTCATATAGGACACCCAATCTCTTATTGGGGTGAGAGATGAGCCACTTTCCCCTATTGATGTTGCTGATCTGGTACCAATACCTCCACACACAAACATCTCTTCTCAACCAACAAAACATCCTTCTTCATCCCATCTATTTTCTTTATCCATACCATTTTCTTCTAACCCATCAATATCCTCACATCTGATCATTCCCTTAGCTGATATCCCTATCTCCCCCCACCAGGTCATGATACTACGACACCAAGCTACCTTGTCTAAGACACAGTCACATATTGCAGGCATGCTACACATTTTTCTTCAGCAATGGGGTCTTCCACATCCTCCAGTATGTTTTCCTTATCAGGATCCTCATCCATCAGCACCTCAGCCATAGTACACAGCTCTGGGAACATACTCTATTCTTCTGTCAATTATTGTTCCATATACCACTCCTCCCACTACCACGAAAAATGTTCCAGTAGTTCCCACCACATAGAGCATAGATCGAGAGACTTCGTCTTCCACTATAGCTTCTCCCATGATTTATCCACCTATTTTTTACAGTTCATCCTCTAAGGTGAAACAATTATTGGTTTTTTCACACATGTTTCATTATATATATATCTTTTGTTCTATTCTTATGATTTAGTAATATGTTCATGTAGACTTCTTTTTCCATTTCCTCAATAATCATAGGTACTCTGGCACATTTTTGGCATCTCGTTTTTTACTTCTTACCCCCTTTTCAAGCTCATCACGAGGGTAGTAATATTTAAGTGTTTATTTTTCTTCTCTTTCATATTACATCTTTCTCTACTTCCCCTCACCCTGGACCACTTATTTTTTCCCACATCCTCTTCTCTTCCATCCTATTTCACTTGGGGGACCATGTGGAATATTGAGTGTGGGGGAGAGTCACTAACTACACAAGTATTTCCTCTTAAACTGATCTAGGAGACATCATTAGTAGTTAAAATATTTTAAAATGTGTAATTTTTTGGACAATTATAATTATAAATAATAAAGGAAAAATGTTAATTTTAAAAGTAACATTCTTATTTTAATTTTAAATTTTTTAAACATGATTTATGATCTAGTTTGATTGTTGATTTAAATTCTTATACATTTTTATTTATTAGACTATCCATTTTTATTTATGTCATGACCTGATTGACCCTTTATTTTCCTCATTCCTAAGTGGTATTCTAAGCCTTTTGGCATATTCTTTATTATACCCTCTTTCTTGAGAGATTCTTGGGATATGCATGACTACTAGGAATTGTATGTTTTTCTTTTCAAAACATGAATATTTTGAATCACATTAAAATAATTGAGGCATTTGATTATTATTTTTATCCCATTGGATCTTGAGACATCACCTACATCTGGCCTTCATGAACCCCTTGGAAACCATGAATTCTCATTATAGGAAGACACATTACAATCATATATATCCTTCCTACCCTATTTCTTTGATAATATTACATGATTATTGACTTGAGCTCTAGAGAGGTAGTTTGGTGATTCTTGGTATATTCTGGTGAGCAACCATTATTTTATGTGTGGGTGAAAGTTTCACTTATTCAGTTGAGAAGAAGGGTTCCAAAACCACTATTCAGTGTATTCTTAGTGGTCCTTTAAAAAAATTTGAAAAAATCTAAAGACGGTCCAAATTCATTCATTTCACTTATTGATGGTTTGGGAACCCATTTTTTGAAAGGATGTATCATGGTGATGATGATCCTTTTTGAGAGATCTTGTTGAGGATGCATTTTTCAATAAGAATTTTTTTTGTATATCATGATTTATTATTTTAGAATTATGAATCCCTTTTTCAAGATGCAAATATTGTTTTTCACATCATTACCTACCCACCCTTTATCTTTGAATAATATGAAACCTATTGAAAGACCTCATACTTTTTGTGATTTGATTTCTGAAGTGGATAATGAGAATGATTTCAAGACTATGGATAGAGTTTATATACATGAGACTAAGAATAACTCTAATTAAATCATCATGAGTGATGAGTGTGTTATATGCTGGAAAGGTAAATCATCTTATGGCATGTGTATGTATGAAAATTTGTACAATGTGTACAAGAAATGAATAATGTCCTTAATTGAATTATAAATGAGGCATGATAAGAATATCATTGAAATTGAAATATATTTGGTGGACTTTAAAATCCTATGCTATGGATGTATTATTTATGAGTATAGTTAGTTGAATTCATACATTTTTAGAGTTTGTATTCTATTAATTATATGTTGATATTTTTCATGATGGAAAGAAAATAACTAAGTGTGGGGTATTTTGATGTGCCTAATTTTTTTATACCTTTTCCAATATTTTAATGAGTATAAGAAATGTTTTCACTGGATATATGTTTTTTTGATGATAAAATGGTTTATTTCAGTGTTCATGGTGATTTTCAGATGTTTTCCAATTAATGTAAAAAATTGTGAGTGATCAGAATGAATGTGTATATATACATGATGTGTACTTTACAAACACACATCATTTACCTTTTCACTGACATGGTTCGTCCAGACCGAGTACATGATCATATAGCTAGACATCACCTACATGTCATGTACAACATTCCTGCATGCCATGTACAACATTCCTACATGTTTTGTATGTCTTCTAGATGAAATTGGTGGATGAAGTTGAAACTAAATGCCATGTGGGGAAGCGCTACACGTCTTGTGCCGCACCAACAAACTGCCGACAGGTAAAAATTAAAAGGGGTGTCTTGTTGGATCACATACCAGAAATGAAAACAAATAAAACATAGTTGAATTGACTACTCACTGTTTACTTTAGGGTACACATCGTGTTGTCTTAATTTCAATAAATAATAGGGGATCCCTCCATGTTTTTAAGACACTCTAGGGGGTTGTGTTTCCTCTATGTCGTTCAATATCCCTCAAATCAAAATTTTAGTTTCCTTTAATTTTTTCATTCTAATTTTTGTGTAAACCTTATTTCCCATGTCTTATTCTCATATCCATGGGAGGGTTGAGATTTTTCTCAATATGCACATTGTGAAGATGGTTATATGAGGCTAGATTCTTTGTGTTGGGGTTATAATAAGATTATGGATTGGTAGTAATTTGAATTGTGAAGTGTCAAATTATGTTATTTTTAATATATTTTTTCAATTTCATTAAATAATACAATTCCATATTAATTGTTGGTGTCATATCATACCAAGAATAACACCATTTGAGAAAACTAGAGGATTTGTAGTTGATGAACCAATGATCATTAGGGGAACCTGTTTCCATTGTCTTAGGGTACAATGTTATTGTGTATTTGAATATTCAATTAAAATACCAAGTAATTAATGTTTAGATAAAAAATATATTGTTTTCAGACTAAGAAACTGTGATATAATTAAATCCCCATGGTAAACTATTATCATTTATAATCTAAATACTAGAGAATGAAATTTACAATAAAAACTAACTGAATTGGAACCCTAAAAAAAATTTCTTATGTTTGTTCCATTCTTCTTCTATTTTAAATTTTATTTTCACAAATTGTTTAGATTTTTAAAAATTATTCCCTTTATCCATTTTCCAGCTGGGGAATAAACTTAAACTCACCATCTTGTGCTGAATACATTTCTTTTTTGTTTTCCCCATGGGATCGACCCCGACTGCCGCTAACTCTTAGTTAGTCTATTTAAAAGGGAAAAATAAATAATTTAAAATTTTAACCACACCTTAGAATGGTAGTGGTACCAATATTAATGATGAGGATTAGTATAGTGGATCAGCGGTTTCATAGTGAAATAGATAGTAAACTAAAATTGTAGGAAGTTGATATAATTGAGTGACCAAGTGGGGATCTTTATATAAAGGGGATGCTAATAGTTTTCCTAGGGGTATCAAATCGTTAAGTGAAATTTTAAATCTTTAATGAAAATTCATAAGTTTTCGTAACATCCTAACATGGGTTCCACATGATGGTGCCTCGATCTGGTTGGTTACATGACCTTAGGTGCACCTCCCTATACACTAGAGGATGTCGAATATCATTGAGGGTAAAATATGTAACATGGGGAGAATATTGCCTCTTCATTAAAGAAACAAAAGAGTGATAATAAATAAATAATAGCCAAATGATATAACCAATACCATCAAAATACCCTAACTAATATAGAAAAATATCACATGATAAACTAAAATAGGGAAACAATATCCAAACTACTATAGTAGATATGTCACGCTATATATGTTTCAAGTGTCCATATGAGAAACCCAAAATAAAGAAACCCTAAAAACTCCCAAGCAAGGCCCTATATCATGTTTGGTTCCCCCATCCATGCTCCATCCCAACTCATCCATCTAATATAGGGATATTTTCTTAATCATGTCCTATAAAAATGAAGTCTATTTATGTACCGATCAGGTAGCCCTAGTAGGGTGTGAGTATAACTCATTAGTCCACCACCAAAAGTGTCTAAAACACTATCTAGTATATAACAGTGTATGCAGTTTTATAACGAATAAATTATAATAAATAGAGAAAACATTTATCATATTTCTTATCCCCATATATTTTTCAGGTTCATGATGACACTCAATCCATCATTACCTTTTTTGGCACATGTCAGATTATGATCCACATATCATAGGGAATCATAAATCATTATATCATAATATTTTATCAATTATTAAATTCCAAATTCACATCATGGTCAATTGGAACTCCAGTCCAATTATAATGTCTTGGGCCTATAATTTCATGTCTAGCACCCTTATATTTAGGGTATCAGCCCTTATCCCACACCTCATTTTTATCACATGTGGGTTTTGGATAATTCGTTCTTATAACACACTCATTATCACATTTGAGTATTTGGACCATCACTCCCTTTCCTATAGTCTTCATCAAACACACCAAAAATATCACATATATCAATATTAATCAAGTTTCATCAACATTAACCTTCTTATAAAACATTCTCATCAAGGTACACCATTTCATTTTATCATAAAAATCATAGTTCTTCATTCAAATCACATGGAATGATATTAACAATTCACTATAAAACCATTTATAAAAATTTAATCATAATATCTTTTAACCCTTTATGATTAATCCAACCAACCCATTAGCTTCAAGTTATCATTCAATCATATAATAAAATTAATTATACAATTCCATGATCAGGACTTCAATCAATTTTATAATCCCATTATCCAACCAATTTCATAATTACATTAATTAAATTATCCAATTAAATAATCCAATTAAAAATTAGATTTCCAAACATGGAAATTAATATTCCACAATTTCATACATGTAATTATAATTCAAGACTATGGGAATTGAAATTTAGACCACCTACCTAAAGATAATTAATGAACGCTCTCCCAACCAAAACATTCAATTAACGTCGAATAATTGGATTAACAATAGTCGAAGACAACTAGGACCAAACCCAAGGATAAAGATAAATCCCAACATCAAAAATGTTCAAAATATTCCACCACTTCAACAGGAGAATAAGGAACATAAGTAAACCAAAGAAAAATGAATTACATGGAATCTAACACAAATATGGGACATTCAGATATGAATAAATCACTCAATATTCAATATTAGTCTCACTATGGATGATATGAGGAATGATTCAAGATTATATCAAAATAAATCAACCAGAAAATCTATTTAAAAAAGATTCTCAAGAAATTAGATGATGTGTAATTACTTTACATGACATGTAATTACTTTACACATTTTATAATTATTTTTAGTGGCTTACACCAAAAAACTAGTCACCACATGTTATTATTTACCCTGATTAATTATTAAACATTTTCTAATAATGTTACAAATCATGTATTGTTTTCATGACATGAACTCGTTCTCCATGTGAAACCATTCATGATATGCGTCTGTAGAAATTTACATGTTGTATACCCATTTACACAGTGTATAAATATTCTACAAACTATTTTTCATCCCAAATAAAAGAATTATTCTTTAAAATATGAACCTATTACAACATATTATATTCCTATAGAAAACCCTTTCAAATCCTTTAATTAAATTAAAAATAAAAATAGAACATAATTGTTTAAATAATGGGATCTTACAATCTCCCCACCTTATAATAGATCATCCTCGAGATATACATCCTACGAATCCCTAAGATTCTAAGGTAAATATTTCAGGCTAATGATCCCTCATATCTTATTATCTCTCTCATATTTCCTATTTAACACAACCATGTTACCACAATACTCCAACTATCGACATGATCTTTCCAAACAAAACTTTCTCACTGTGATCCATAACACAAATCAGATGCTCCTCAAAGGGTGCATCAGCCTCAAGTTCAATATCATCAACATAAATCACATGATAAGGGTTAGTGTAATACTTTGGAAGTTGTGAAACATGAAAAAAATCATTCATATAACTACACCTCTATGGAAGATCTAATCAATATGCCACTACCTAATTCTCTCCACAACCTTGGATGGTCTGATAAAACTGGGTGCGAACTTTCCCTACCTCCGAATCCTATGGTAACACAGTCTAGGAGAAACAAAAAGGAACACATTATCACCAAATGTAAACTATATGTTTTGTCTATATCTATTGATATATGAATTCTTCTTATTATGAGCTATAGTCATATGTTTCTGAATCAACTAAAATTACTCTTATGTCTCCTACAGGAGACTCGGTCCCAATAACTTTGGCTCACCTACCTCCATCCAACATAGAGGTGATCTATGTGTCTTAATATAAAGATTGTCATATGGTTCCATATAAATAGTATCATGATAAATATTGTTATAGGAAAACACAACAAGAGTTAAGTGTTTCTCGCAATATCCAAAAAATTCTAGAATGCATGCTTATAGCATGTCTTCCAAAACCAGTATCATACATTCTAATTGTCCATCTATATGTGGGTGGAAATATGTACATAGATATATCTATATACCTAGAACCTTATGTAAGCCCCTATATAATCCTAAATTGAAATATTAGTCCTGATTTGAAACTATAATCCATGGAAAACCATGCAAATAGACCATCTCCCAAACGTAAAAGTCTCTTAAATGATCCACTGAGAAAGTCTCCCTGATAGGCAATAAATTTTCTACATTCTTCAATCCGTCCACAACCACCCATATTGCATCATTCTTCCAAGGTTTACTCATATGTCCCACCACAAATTCCATGGTAATTTCATCTAACTTCCACTTGGGAATGAGAAATAGTTGTCGTAAATTACTGGGGAGTTGATGCTTGACCTTCACCTATAGATAGGTGTAGAATCATTTCATGAACCCTTAAACATTTTTTTCCATGCCTGGAAACCAATACTATCAACGTAGGACATGGTAAATTTCAGAAAATCCTAGATGAATTACCCACATTGAGGCTTGAAACTCGCACATCACGTCCTCTTAATTACATGTAGGAACAACAACACGATCCTGGACATAGATGATCTCATCCTCATCTATGGTCCAATATAACAGAGAATCCCCACCGTAAAGGCTTTCCATCAAGGATAGACACTCTAGATACTCATAAGGACTCTCCATGATCCTCCTCAAAAGAATATATTACACTAATACTGAAACAAGGTCCATCTGATCTTGGCCCACCCAAACCACAATATGCATCTCAACTAGAAAAGTCATAATCTTCCACTTAGAAATAGACTCTTAAAATTCCTAATTTTGTGTATTCCTTCTCAAATATTTAGCAACAATATTTCCATTATTGGGCATATATTCTAGATTAAATGAAACGATTACATATAATCAATCCACCTCCACTATTAGATATTTAAATATCATTGGGAAAAGAAATAATTTAGTCTCTTATGATTGGCATACACAGTAAAATTTTCACATGAAAAATTATTCCACCAACACTTCAACGTAGAAACCAATTCATCCAACTTGATATCATGTGTAGGGAAATTTTTTTCATGTTACCTCAACTTCCATTACTGATACACCACAACTCAATATCCTTGTATCAACAATGATCCAATTTTGACTCCAGATGTACCAACAAATATCATATACTCTTCACTCCGCACAGGTAGGAGCAAAATAGGTGTCGTAGTTAGACACTTCATCAACTCCTAGAAGGCATTATCACATGCTAGAAACCGTTCAAACTGTATACCATTCTTGATAAGTCCAGAATTTGGTGATTTTAAGCACGAAAAATCATATATAAACCATCGAAAATAACCCATTAATCCCAAAAATATTCTGATATCAAAAAAATATTGATCTACTCCCAAGAAACCACCACCTGACCATTCTTTGGATCTACTGACACAAATTCCTACAAGATGATGTGACCTAAAAAATGTACCTGGTCAATCCATAATTGGTATATATGTAGCTTGGCGTATAATCTAATATCTCTCAGTGTACTCAGTATGATGTCAAGATATTGGGAATGATTGTTATGAGTCTTAGAGTACACCAAGTTTTCATCCACAAAACTACCAAAAACTAATCTAGGTGTGGGTGGAAAATTTGGTTTATCAAGTCCATAAATAAATTTATATCATTCATCGTTATGAAAAACATCATGAAAAACTCATATAAGACATACCTACTGCTGAAATCTTACTGAGGTATATCATAAGTTCAAACTCCAAGATGAAGATACCTTGACTCAATTTAATTTTGAAGAAAACATAATCTCCTATCAAATCATAATAGAGACCATTGATATGTAGAAGAAGATATCAATTTTTCACTTTAAACTAGTTTAACTTATGGTAGTCAATACATAAACACAATGTTATGTCAACCTTGTTAGAAAATAATACTTGAGAACCCCAAGGTGATATACTCGGATGGATAAATTTTTTATCCATGAATTCCTCCAACTGATTCTTGATCTCTTGAAGCTATCTTTGTGCCATTATGTAATGTGGAATAAAAATTGGCTTGTCTCCAATAATGATATCAATAGTAAATTCCACATATCTCTTAGGTGGAAGCCTTGAGAATTCCTTAGTAAAAACATCCTGGAACTGATATATTATGGGTGGAAAGAAATAATTCTCCATACTCATATCATCCAAGAAAAGACTTGCAACCTAGGCTATGAACTACCCTAGTTTCTTATGAGATGACCTTGATGACCCACCTTGATATGTCACTCTCCACGATGAACATAATTATCACCCCCAGGAGATGTAAAAGTCACTCTCCTATGGTAACAATATATGTGTGCATGATATTATATTAACCAATACATTACCAAAATCAATTAAAATCATGAAATATCAATGATAAAAATATTTCAACAGAAATTATACATCCCATAATCGAGAGAACACCCATTGTATATATATATGGATCTTGACCATACACCCAATGGTGTTTCAATTGTTATAACCCCACTCACAAACCCCACTCCCAAACTCAACCGCCTTAAATGTTATGAAGATATAATAGGATAAGAGGCCCTAGTATCAAATAAGTAAATAGAAAGAATAGAATCTATAAGAATAGAACATATAACTATCAATGGTATAGCCTTAATATCCATAATCATGATTTGAAATACATGTAACTATCCTTCCCCTCTTCCCTGTGCTACAACATGAGTCTCCTAAGTTTCACCATTATGATGATATGAGAACTCTTTTCTTGAAGTACCAAAACCAATGCCTCATCCACCACAATTAGTAGAACTCCAATACCTAGACTAATATCAGGTAGAATACCCCCTTCCAGCACTATGATTCTGCCTAGAACCTCTTTCTTTACCCACCTATCATGGATTCCTACAGAACCATTGTAGACGTGTCATCCTTTCGCAATCTTGGAACTCTATTGGTGGTCGTAATAACTGTATATGAAAGTGAAACAACCTATCATAATGGTGGTAGATCACTCAAGTAATTCCCTATATAACTAACCCTCCCCCCAAGCCACTCTTATTAATATCTCCATGGTTTACATTTTAAAAATTATGATTCCTAATCTTGAAAGATGTGCTTCATAGATGTATAGAGGAAACCACCTTAGCTCCATTGGAATCATCCTTCTGATTACCTTTAGATTTGATATCCTAGTTTACCACTTCATAAAACATTTTTAGTCAAGTGATGTTAACCTAGGACTTTATCTCACATTTAATACCATCCTAAAAATTCTTTACAACATGAGTCTCATCCCCTTATGATGTTGGGATAAATCTCGACAAATGAGTAAAGCATCCGACATATTATATTAGGGACATGCTCCCCTGGGTCATCATCATGAACTTAGCTACACTCTCCTTCCTAAAAATATTAGTGTAGAAGTGTTCCAATAACTTCTCTTAAAATTCCTTCCATCCCATGTTTTCCAGCTGTTCATCATGAGTGTGGATGCCCCACTGACAATTTGGTTGACCACATAACATATAAGTATCTAGTTTGAATCTATTCTGAATAAGAGTCTCCAAGCGATCAATGATAGTTTGGATAGACTCTATCCAGAACTCAGCTACCTCCAGTCTACCCTCTCTAGTGAAATTTGGAGGGTGCAGTAAATGGAACTCCTGTGTCAATTCAGACATACTCTTCACAACCCTCTCTGTGTTTGTTTCCATAAACTACATAAAATGATAAAATTTCCCATGTAACAGCTCTATGAATCCTTCAATCGACACTATAAAAGATTTTGGTTACACTACTAGTGGCACATTTCTATCAATGTCCTCCTACCTTCTTATCAACAAGCATCATCATTGATTAATATCTCTACAATTCCAAACATGAATATTAAGAAAAAAAACATAGTATTAAAACAATTACAATAGATGGATTTACATGAAACCATAAAAAATTGTCCCCCACTTCCAACCACATGGTCAAAATTAAGGCACTATCTCTACCATTAACCACCCCTTATAATGTTAATGACTAACATAGGGTAAACCATTTTCATCTTTAAAATTTTCCCATTATACACCCTTTTATCTATTTCATTTACCATATTTAGCATTATTTATAATTATAAATTTCATATTTGGCACATTTTTAGTAAAATGAAATGATAAAATAATATCATTTTCTTTAAACAACACACCCAAAAAATACTTTTTGGGCATAACTAAAATTACGCATGTCATAATAAGTCCCAAGTTCCTAAAATGTTGCATTCTTACACAACTATTGTTCCATTTCGGTCCATGATGAAAAAATATCATTAAATAATAATATAACATATTAAGTGTACCCCATAAGATGAAATAACATTCATTTGTAATAGTAGAAATCAATAACATCATCCCATGCTAGATAATTAGGTTTTATCTCAAACATAGATTAGCTACTCCCATGCACGAGCTCATAACCAAGGTCCAACTCATAATTGTCTCTTATCTACCTTTACCAAATAGTAAACCAAAATAAAGGAAAATAAATCCCTGATCATACAACTTTTCAATGTACTAAACTGGGTGCCACATGCTGATACCCCGAGACGATTGGTTACGTGACCCCAGGTGTGCCTCCCCATATGCCAAAGGTTGTTGGATATCAGTGAGGGTATAATATAAAAAATTAGAATACTATGTCCTATTTACCAAATCATCAAAATAGTGGAAATAAATAAAACAAAATCAAAAATATATAACCAATAACAAGCATAATACCTTAACCAATACATACCATTTTTACATGATAAACCAAAATTGGGAAACAATATCCAAACAAAAGTAGTAGATATGTCATGAAATATATGTGTCTAGGGTCAACATGAAAAAGCCAAGATAAATACACCCTAAAAACACCCATGTGGGTATTTACATCATGTATGGTTCCCTCATCCATGCTTTATCCCAACTCATCCATATAACATAGGGATTATTCCATTATCCTATCCTGAATACATGAATTCTATTCAGGTACTAATCAAGCCACCTGAGTAGGGTGTGAGTACAAATATGTAGGCCAACACTAATATTTTATAAAATAATATCCATTATAAAACATTTTATACAGTTTTATAAATAATAAATTACAATAAATAGAGTGAACAATTGTAACATTTATTTATTATTTAATTAAACACATAAATTTCCCAGGTTCACGATGACACTCTATCCAAAAATACATTCTTCAGCCAGTTCCATATTTCGATCGATATATAATAGGGAATTAAAAATCATTATATCAAGGGATTTTATCAATCATTTAATTCCAATTTCACATCTAGTATTCTTGGAACTCTTGTCCAATTCTATTCTCTTGATCCTAAAATGTCATGTCTAGATCCCCATGGGAATTTGGAGCATTTATCCCTATCCCAAACATCAATACTATCACATATGGGTATTTATAGAATCAATTTCTATCCCACACTCATTATCAAACACATAAAAAATATAAAATATATAACATATATCAAGATTAATCAAGGTTAATCATCATTAACCTTCTTATTTAAATTCTCATCATGGTACACCATTTTAGGTTATCAAAAAAACATTGTTATTCATTTAAATATCATGGAATAATATGAAAAATTAACAATAAAACCAAAATTTAATCATAATATTTATTAACCCTTGATATTTAATCTATCCATCCCATTAATATCAAATTATCAATCAATCCCATAATACTATTAATTAACCAATTTCATAATCACGGATTCCACTAATTTCATAGTCCCAATATCCCACCAATTTCATAATTACGTTAACTAATTTAACTACTAAATTAATCCAATATAAGATTAAATTTACAAACATGGAGATTAAAATTCTATAATTTTATACATGAAATTATAATTAAAGACTATGGGAATTGACATTTAGACCACCCACCTCATGATCATTGAAGAACGCTCACCCAACCACAACCCTAATTTGATGTACAATGTTCTAGTTGAAAAAGGAAGAATAGATCTAGGAAAAAAACATAGGATCATGATCAACCCATAAATATAAAAATGATCAAAATATTCCACTACATCATTAGGATAAAAAGTAATGAAAGGAAACCATAGAAAAAATACATTCTGGGAATCAAAACCCAGTATGAAACATTCATAGATGAAGAAATCACTCCAAATACACTGTGAGTTTCCCTAGGTTGAGAGTAGGAAAGATTCATTATGGTATCGAAACAAATCAACCACACATCCCACTTAAAATTTCTACTTACAAAATTACACCGCGTTTAATTAATTTACACATAGTGTAATTATTTTTTGAGGGTTACACCAAAAAACCCATCACCTCAAGTTAGTATTTATAAAAATTAATTATTACATGTTTTGAAATAAGAATAAATGGAATGTATTTTTTCATTTCAAGAACTATTTCACCATGTAAAACTATTCATGACATGTTTCTAGATAAATTTATATGTTGTGTACCCATGTACACATCATGTAAATCTTCTACAGACCATTTTCTTTTTAAAACCAAAGAAATTAATTCTTATTTAATGATATGAACCAACTCTAATGTCTACCAATATCTTATAAAACCCTCTCCAAACATTTAATAAAAATTAAACTAAAAATATAATGTACCTAAAAAAATAACCATATATTATAGTTTTAAAAAATGTGATTTTATTGGAATTTAAATCTTTTAGTGTTCTCCATTTGATGTATAACGGAAATAAGAACAATGTAAAACTAATGTTAATTTTTTAATTTACTTTATTTTTATTTTATATTTATGTGTGTTTGTTTTGGATTAAATTATGTTTTTTGGGTATAGATATACTTCTATGTTTTAATGCACTGAACTTTTGAAGAAGCCATACTGGTTATCTGTTTCTGATTTTTGATCTACCACTGGATGAACTTCCATTACATGAATTTTTAGAGTTTTATGAAAAATAAATTAATTAAATTAAATTTTATAATTTTCATATCTAATTTAAAAATCATTATAGTTCCTTTCTCAATGTTCTTAGAGATGTTGAAGTCTTTAAAAGTATCCTTTTTAAAAAAATATATATATTTTTCTTCTAGGATTCCCCACATCTCATTTTATAAGAAATCAATATATTATTTACCATATCAGTAGAAAAATTATCCAAATCATGATAAATAATTGAAGAAATGTTTTTGGTAAATGTATCAAGTGGAATTCTCATCAATTTATATAATAAGTTCCCAATAGATTGCTATGAAGAGTGTTGTATTTTGTTCAGTAAAAATAAAAATCAATTTATAATTAATGAGATAACCCAATGAATAGGGAGATTTAAGTGAGATATAATATATAGTTCCTATGGATTATATTTTTTTCCATGGTAAATTTTTATAGTTATTCATTCATATATTAGAAAAGAATATCAAGAAATGAGTTTAAAAAAATTAATGTTTGGCAGAGAAGATGACTACTAATCATTCTCGGATTTATGGGATATATAGATATAAGAAATTATCATACATATCTAATGATTGTTGAGGGTTAATTTATAGGAATAAATTAAAATTTATTAATATTGATGAAATCATTGTTGATTTCATGGTCTTTATGAGTTTAGGAAGCTAAATTTGGAAAATATTGGAGATCTACTAAGTGATAGGGTAAAGATAGCTATGAGTTAAAGTGAGTTTCCATCCTTTTGTTACTAAGATTCAAGATGAAAAATAATATGAAATCCACATTTTATAATTATTAAATTAATATGATTATTTAAATAATAATGGTTTTGTATTTATTATTAATTAATTAATACTTTAGAACTAAGTGTATTTGATCAATATGGAACTTAGTTGTTGAGAAAGTTGAATATTCATTAAAGTACCCATAGTTTAGAAAAAATATGTTGTATATTCTATAAAAAAATTTATAAAGTGACCTATTATGTTTTAATAAGTTCTTAAACTCATTTAAATTATTTTGAGATTCATTGGAATGGATACAAATTCCCTAAGATAGTTTCATGAAGTTTTGAGATGAGTAGAAGAAGTTATGGAATTATAAGTTTGAATTTAAGAATTGTTAAATGGAAATACATAAGATCAATTTGTATAAAATATTGGAAAACTATCGTAGTTAAATAAGGTATATAATATTAATTGAATGATATATAATAAAAATTGGAAGGTAAACTATGATTCAAAAAATCTTTTATATAGTACTTGTATTTCACTTGATAACATGTGATAACTATAAGTGAACATAAGATTTAACAAAGATAGAGATTTTCTATGATTGATAAGTTAACTTAAATCACACATAATATTTATAAGGAGATATATAACATATTTTATATGGTACTTTAGATGTATCTGAGCATACATAATATATTAAAAAGTATTCACATGTAAAATTCAATATCATTGAAGTGATACATAATAAATACCACTTCATATGTAATATTAAATGATTTGTAAAATTAAGAAATTTTTGGGATTGAGATCAGATGATGTTGATGAAATTATTCAATAGATTAAATATCAATATTCATTGTACTTAATGAATTGATGTAATAAATGATTAGTGGCATGTCAAATCAAGTGATTCTGGCTTAAAACTGGTCACATAGTTTATCTCTACAACTATATTTGGTTTTCTAAAGGTTTGATTGAGAATGAGAATATTACACATATGATAATGTTCATATGTAAGGTGATAAATGATAAATATATTTATATAATATTAGTTTGATAATATTAAAAGAAAAGGATTTAGGTTAAGATCATAGGGATGTAACTTGCATGATTAGTTAAATGAGACTTGATGATCAAGGATCATGGAGAGAAGACCCATGTGGTTCTTTTGAAATATTTTAATATTTCAATATGATTATTTATAAAAAAATCTTATAAATTTATATATTATTTAAATATATAAAATATCAATGTGATCATGTTTCTGGGTATATAAAAAAAGAGATTGGGGTAACGAGAGGAAGAGAGAGAGAGTTAAGAATACCATGCTGATGTTTCTTAATATCTGGTGCATTGAAGAAGAAAAAGTATGATAAAGAAAGAATAGAAGATATATCAACCTTATATAACAATAAATATTAAGTTTCAAAGAAATAAAAATAATATTTATATAAATACCATCATGTTACTAATGATAAATATTTTTTTCGTTGATATTATTAAGAAATATGGAAGAATACACCAAGGATATTTCTATAATATTCATACATGGATTATTTTGAAGCATATGGGAAGACTCACATATATGTTGTGTTGTTGATCATAACCTAATTTTTGACATCCTTAAATTGGAAAATAAGATCTATATACTGATACTATGTCATCTTGAAATATAAATAAGATATTTTATTATAATTCAGGATTAGTATTGTACTGTAAACTAGTCAGAGATAGTATAAAGAACCATGGGGGATGTATGTGATATACCATCCATAGTTTACTCATCATTTCCAAAGTTGGGTTCTTAATGTTTCCTCAAGCATGTCTCCATGTATTCTAAAGTTCTCTAACTTGTGGTGAGGGCCTAATCCATATACGGGTGATTATTCCCTTGACTCAGAGTGTAATAAACAATGGAAAATAACCAAGAATAATAATCATCTATAAAAATCATTTTATTAATGAAAAAAAGAAAAAATTAGTGTTATAAAAAAATTATTATCTCATGAATTCATTCAATTAATCACTCACCAGGACGATGTCATATACAATATAAAAAAATAAAAAATATGAACATTATCCCTACTTCCTTTCCTATTCCTTGTCCCAATATCCTGATACACTCGAGTTTTCATAGCCTGATCCACCACATGTCTCAGGATATGACCTGAAAGAAAACATGGGTTCTATATGCGAACAAAGATTCTCATATAGGGTGTGAGAATATAACTCAATAGGGTCTCAAAACCACCCATAATATACAACATCATATGTGTGTGTAAACACAAGAAAAATAAATTAAACAAATAAAAATTACCATAAAATTATCAAGTTTTATCTAGGTCTCCATGATACATGACAAGATAAACATGCTCATCAGGACATTGGGTGCTAACTAGGCCACCCCAACACTTAAACATACATAACATTGTCTCATTTTAGACTTCATGTACAAACTTGTTCTCTTATAACTAATTCATGACCTATACCTGAAGACATAGGGTATGGTGGCGTCTAAACATTGGATTGTTACCTAATAGAATAAGGTATGATTATACATCCATATCTCAACCCACTATCTTATTTCTCATGGAAGGGTCCATAATTATTATCTAGCATCACTTCATGGCACAACCCCTCCTGTTAGTTAAGTTACCTAATCCTTATAAAGATAGTTCACTATAACACCCCAGGTAAATAAATAATATTACATTCTAATGTTTATCAATATTTGTGAATAAAATGTTAATACTACTTTAAAGGTAATTCTATGCTCGATGGCGTACCCAATACACAACAAGGAGTTTCTTTGAAATCTTATGTTGCACACGAGTAATATAATAATATTATAATAATTAATGTCGAGACGTTGTAATGGAGGGAATGAATAAAAATAACAATAAAATGATTACATATGTTTGTCAAATATTTTTTACATTTATCCAATAAATGTTAGAGGCTTAAAATCCAAATGAATCCAATTTTAAGAATAAATGCTCTAATATTTTTAAAAGATTGTTTTACCGCCTTTTGATGGAGAACCTTTTTTAAATCTAAATTTTGACAATTTATAATCTCAATTTGTCAAAATAAACTTGTTCTTTATGATTGGTATATTGAAATTTACTTTGGTTAAATTTTTGGTATGTTTCTAACAATGTTAATTTTTTTAATGAATAGTGAAAAATATTGCATTTTACATCAAAACTGCATTTTCATCTAATTTAAATATATGGATAGATAATATTTTTAATTGGTTTTAAAGTTTAATTAGAATATATTTTTACAATTTAATTCAATGGTGGTCATTATAATTAATTTCACTTTGAAAATGGACATAAACAAGTTCCAAACATTTCATAAATATTGCTTCCAAAAAACCAGCTATTTGTTTTGACAGCGGGAATTAACTATATGATTTATTAATGAAACTTCTATTTTTTTAATTTGTTAAAATGTACATAATTTCTGAATTTGAAATATCAAATATATATTAGGGTTATTTTTTGGTATTTTTCTGATAATGCTTTTTTTAATGAATAGTGAAAAATACAGTTTTTAATTCATAACTGCCTTTTCATCCAATTTATTTATATATTTAGATTATCATTTTAATTGTTTTTAAAGTATAATTAAATTATTTTTTTATCACTTAATACAATTTTGTTCATTGAAAGTAATTTTACTTTTCAATTGGATGTAAAAACAAGTCAATCTTTTGATAAATTTTACTTCTTAAAAACCCGTCTTTTGTTTTGACAACGGGATTTACTTTTAAATTAATTACTACAATTTATGTGTTTTGAATTTGATGAAATGGATTCCATATTCGGAATCATAAGGTCCAAATTATTTAATTAACACTCTTTTGTTTTTGGACATTATGAATAGTAATGACGGTAATTATCTTTAATTTTCGTGTTTAATTAGTAATCGGGTGATGAAGGGTAAGAAAATAATATCATAAAAATATAAAATGACCCCAAAATTTGTCCTAATGATATTGGTGGTGTCATGGCCGACCATGGGATGCCTTTTTACAACCTTGGGATCCCATGGAATCACTTTAGTGTGATAGTGACCTTTTATCATATTTTTTTAAAGAAAGGAAAATGTAAACAAGATATGTAACACCTATGTAAAATAATTTTAATTTTGTCTAAATAAATGATATATTAGACTATAAATAGTCATTGGAAAGATAAAAATATTTAATACATCCTGATATTTTATTTATAATTTTTAGACATAAAATAAATTATTTTATTTATGACACCGTCAAGATGCAGTGATTGCCTCATAAATGAACGATTTAAATAAAATGAAAATATAGGGTGAAATCTAAGTCTTAAACTTATCACAAACCTATTTTATGGGTGTATTTCGAAACATTATCAACTTATACTATAAATATATCCTTTTGGGAGCTTCAAAATCCGAAAATCAATTTATAATAATGTAATAGTTTATAACCTTCCAAGAGTGCCCCTCCTCTTCTCTTATAAAAGGCCCCCACCTCTACCACCTTACCCACACCTCTCAAGCCATTGGCTCGGCCAAAACCTGCCCATTTCATCTCTCCAAATCCCTCTATTCATCATTGAATCCTCACCTTTGGAATAATGCTCTTCAAGAAACCCTTTTGGTTCAAACCAAGAGGAGTTACCCAATTTAAAGGTAATGTCTTCACTTGTGTTCTTTTGTTTTATTTTGCTTCTCCAAATCTCTAAACTCTTTTTATTCATTTATTTTTTAACTAAACCAGTATCTTCAATATACTATGATGTTTTTATGTGAAGGATTCGAGATACACTTACACAAAACTCTGTATAATGGTCAAAGAACATGCTGTTCCTGTGGATGACGAATTACTGCCTCACGAAACGATGATTGTTCAATCTTCTCTTCAAACCTTTCATGGTGTAAATTATGATGTAAATATATTATATATATGATATATATGGTATTTATAGTTTCCATATTCTTCTGTATTTTATATTTAAAACATACCTTTATGCTTTTCATGTTGTGCAAATGCGATAATTTCATTCGAGGAAGTGTGGACTACCGCCCCCTCAAGTGATGTGACTCGTTCATGCAATACATGGAATGTATAAAGAATAAAATTAATAAACATATGTGACCTATAAAACATATATATTATACTGTAATTATAATATATATATATCTCTCAATTATTTTTAATTCCATTAATATGTCAAAGAAATGAAAGTAGCGTTCATGCGTACGTACGGCCTACCGTCTCCATGAACGGTGCATTTCATTTCTTTTTATCTCCAAATGTTATGGAATAGCATAAAATGAATATTTACTGGATATATATGATATTTAAATCATTAATAATATTCTGGAGATGATTTACTTATAACTACATGGACAATCATTTTCAAACAAGTTCATTTTTGACTCATGTACCAAACATCGACAAAAACGTCTGATATGAACTCACATTATTAACCAATTATTATAACATTATAATATGTGATATGAACTGAATAATAATATTCAAATAATTAACTTAAGAAATTATAAATTTACCAATGTTTATTATTCAGGAATATAAATATACGAACAAGACAAGTCGGACTTGAGGTAAGGGATTTGACCTCTCTCTTTCTTTTCAAGTACCCTCTTTTATGTCATTTAATTTATGCTCTATGTTCTTATGTTGTGGGATGTTATTTTATAGTCAAAATACTATAAATTTTATTTTCATATGATGAGATACCCCCTCTTACTCTCAAAAAATAATTTTTAGAATTTTTATGTGGCGCCGATAGGCTGCCGAATTTCCGAAAGGGATCATACCTCTCTCTTTCTTTTTAAGTACTCTTTTTTATGTAACATACTTTAAGCTCATCTTTATTATGTTGGAGGATGTTATTTTTTATTACTCTTACTGTAAATTTTATTTTAATATGATTAGAGACCCTATTTGATCTCATCAATACATTTTTGGATGTTTTATGTGGCGTCGTTAGGCTGCCAAATTTTCATAAGGGGATTTTCATCTCACTTTTTATTCACGTGAGATTCATGATACATTGTCCACTATTTCCTTTTGTGTGGTATATGTACTGCCCATTATTTTTCTATTTGTATAATATACTCTCATTTATGGGTATTTACATCTTCATTGTATGACCCTTCTTTCATGGGGTGTATGTTTCGAAAGTTGCCCAAATCGGTAAGGGAACCTTTCACACTCCTCTTTTTAAAAGAATTATTTTGTTATGTCTTTTAATTAACATCTTTTTATGTTGGGATATGTTCTTATATATCTTAATTGATGTAAATTTTATGTCCAAGTGATGAGATACCATTTTCTCTCTCATCAACTAATTTTATGAATTTTAAAGTGATGCGGTTAGGCTGTCGAATTTTACCAAGTGAACTTCTTAACCCAATTTCGATTTCTTTGGGTTCAACATGTTGTTATTGAATATGTCACTCTATGAATATGTTTTAATTACCACTGGTTGTTTTATACTTAAAATCTACTTATATTTGGTGTATTTATATTTTTCACACATAATTATGAGATTGATTTATCCTTAATTTATGGATACCTTCTTTATAAGGGATTTCATCTCAATTTACATTTATATTGAGACTTAATTGTTTTTATGAAACAATTCACTATTATATGGTGTATATACTATCCTTTGGAGTATTATATCATGAATTCCTTTATTCTCATGGTATTATAAAGTTCTGATTAAATGTTATTCCTCAATTATTGTATTGAAGTGTCTCTCATTTTGTTAAAAACTCTTTAACTAAAATATCGTTTTAAATGTTTTAATGATTTATTCTTATAAATATTTATCATTAACATCCATGTTTTAAAAATGGGTTTTATGTATTTATTTATATGGATATTAATGTTTTAAAATGTTAAAAGCTTCAATGTGGTAAGGGACTTCGTCTCAATCTCCTTTCATTGAGGCATATTTTGTTTTATACACAACTTTCTTTTATACGGCGTATAAACCCCTTTGACTTTTATGTCTAGTCAAAAGGAATCTTTTTTTATACTAAGCGTTTTACTAAACTACAAAAGGAAATTTTTTTCATACGTATGCGGAGACAACGACTTCTCCGCCGCCGTGACCATTATTTGAGTTTCGTCTTCCTCTATAAGCCATAACCTATCCTTTTTTAAATGAAAAATAAATACCATGTATTAATTTTCGTTTATTTTGGTATTGAAAATGGTTTTCATAATGTTTTTATTATATCAATGTGTTGTATTGATATCTTGTGATTGAAATGTGGAAATGTTATGTTTCCTTTATGCATGTTTTATGTGATACGATTATGTTATGGTTCTTGGGAATTGTTATGAAGATGGGTGGTTCCGTGATAAACTAAGGGCGGGTGAGCCCAATATATCTCTCCAATGCATTGGGTAATGCGAAGGAGCTAAATGCTAAGGTTTCTCCGAAGAGATTTAGGGAATATAGTGTAATGGGTATTCCAAACATAACCATGAGGGTTACTCCGTACGTAAGAATGTTATGAATGCCTCAAGTTACCTTTATGCCTTATGATTTCTACTGGGTTGTGTATAAATCTTATGATTTAATGAGGTATGCTAAATTGATTATGTTTTATTAGTAAAGTATGATTTCATTGATTCTTATGTATACATGGACTGATGTTTTCTTTCCGTACTGTTATTACCCTTACTGAGCTTTTTATGCTCATCCCAAGTTTTTGAAATGTTTTCATAGGACATAAGGATGAATAGGGTCAAGGATGGGATCAAGGAAATGTCAGGATATCTTAAACAAGGAACTAGACATGACTATTTTGTTCAAGAGTTTTTATTTTTCTGAAAACAATGGAAGCTGAGTAGATGTGTCTACTTTTTAATCTTTGAGATTTAATAGTTATGTACTAATTCTCTAAAACTCTAAACCTGAAAAGATCCTCAATGTGAATTATTCATTTAATTCAATAATAAGTAATGTTTAAGGCCAGGTCCTTACAGTCGGTATCAGAGGATGTTTTAGATAACTTTAGAGGTTATAGTGTTAAGTGACAAGTTGTGTATAACAACAATGGTTATTATATTAGATAGAGTCATTGTTATTTTTGAAGGTTGGAATGAGTTTGAGATAACTTGGATAAGTATATCTTAGTATTTATCTTCCTCTTTAGTACATAATGATTTTGTTGATATACTCACACTGAGATTTCTGGTTTTAGTAAATGGATGGATCTAGCAGGCACCAAAGTGACAAAGGGTTTGAAGGGAACTATGGTGGTTCTATGATTAAGAGACTGGATGAAATGATGCATTCAATGAGAAATATCGTGGTTATTCTAAACCAAATATAAAGAGTCATGATAGACCACTTGAACCTTGGAGAGTTCTCTAATGCATCATGTATGAGAGAAACAACTCAACATGGAAGTCCAGGTAATAATTATAAAGGTAACCATTAGGGTTTATATGATCCTTACTTTTGAGGTAATTATGGTTTATTATATGTTATGATGGAATATGAACAACATGAGATAAACTTGAGGTTAAATTATGTTATGGTTATTTTTGAAGATTTTATCTCTTTTTGGGGAATGTTTTTAGAATTATATAGTTTTGGAAAAAGGACAACACGCAAACTATGTGACAACCCGTTGCATCGGACAAAGCTGCGGGAATCGAACCCACAACCAAAGTGCGATAGGTATTTATCACCTACCACTGGACTACGTGAAGTCCCTGGTTAGTTTGACAAGTTATTTTTTTTAGTTAGATGATTTTATGATTCAAGAGTAAGTTGATTTTGTGTTATCTATGGAAATTATTAACCTATCATGGAGGATATGTGGTTAGGTTAATTACTTTTCAGTATGAGACTTTAAGAGAAACTTATGTTATTTGGAGATAAATTTTAGTTTGTACCATCGGAGAATATGTGATTAAATCCTTCAAATATTTGGGTTTCAATATTATTTGGGTTTACTTTGAAGAATTTTATGGATAGATGTTTATTGAATGTTCTTTGTTGAACTTTGGGTTTTGTTTGACAAATTTTGGATATTAGAAGTAGTTTTTCTTTTTGTAAAAAAATATCCTTTTTGGGTATTATCTGATCTCGTACTAAACATTTTGGTTTGGTTTTGTTTGATATCTAAAGACATGGGAAATATATAGTTCTATTTTGTGGATTAGGTGATTCTCAAGAAGTTGATTATAGTACTCTTAATGCAAACAAGTCTTCCTAAATACTCATCTTTTGGAGAAAATATGAGTTTGATTAAAGAATCTAGTAAAATTTGAAAGTCTACGTGACAAGTAAGTATGATTCATTATGATTTAGTTAAGATCAAAAATAAATTACTCAATTAAGAGTAACTTAAAACAAAAATGTTTTCTGTTAACTTTTCTTACTGGGGAATCGAATACCATTTAACCCATCAGAAGTTTGTGTTTTTCTTGTGGTTAACTTTCTCCTAGACATGTTTACTATCACTCTCCATTAGAACATGACCCATTGTTTTTTCCTCCATATCCATATTTTCATACTTGTAATCCTAGTATGGGTTAACTCAGGTGACCTTTGTACTTCTCTCCCATTATTTTAAAGTGATAGTTTTACTGACTCTTGTTCTGATGTGGGACTTTCAAGGAAGTTTCCAAGCCCAATTTTGAAATTGCGAGGATGCAATTCCCAAAAGGGGGGAAGGATGTAACATCCAAGGTAAATAAATAATATTATATTCAAATTTTTATCAATATTTGTGAATAAAATGTTAATACTACTTTAAAAGGAATTCTATGCTCGATGGCGTACCCAATACGCAACAACGAGTTTCTTTGAAATCTTACGTTGCACACTAATAATATAATAATATTATAATAGTTAATGCCTAGCCGTTGTAATGGAGCGAATGAACATAAATAACTAAAAAATAATTACATATTTTTGTCAAATATTTTTAACATTTATCCAATAAATTTTAGAGGCTTAAAATCTAAATGAATCCAATTTTAAGAATAAATACTCTAATATTTTTAAAAGATTGTTTTACCGCCTTTTGATGGCGAACATTTTTTAAATCTAACTTTTTACAATTTTATAAGCTTGATTTTTTTAAATAAACTTATTCTTTATGATTGGGATATTGAAATTTACTTTGGTTAAATTTTTGGTATGTTTCTGACAATGTTCATTCTTTTTAATGAATAGTGAAAAATATTGCATTTTACATCAAAACTGCTTTTTCATCTAATATAAATATACGGATATATTATCTTTTTAATTGTTTTTAAAGTTTAATTAGAATATATTTTTACAATTTAATTCAATTTTGGTTATTAGAATTTATTTCACTTTGAAAATGGACATAAACAAGTGCCAAACATTTCATAGATATTGCTTCCAAAAAACCCGCTATTTGTTTTGACAGCGAGAATTGACTACATAATTTATTAATTAAACATATACTTTTTTAATTTTGTAAAATGGAAATCATTTATGAATTTTAAATATCAAATATATCTTAGGGTTAATTTTTTCTATTTTTCTGATAATTCTTTTTTTAATGAATAGTGAAACATAATGTTTTTAATTCAAAACTGCCTTTTCATCCAATTTATTTATATATTTATATTGTCATTTTAATTTTTTTTAAAGCATAATTGAATAATTGTTTTATAAATTAATAAAATTTTGTTCATTGGAAGTAATTTCACTTTTTAATTGGATGTAAAAACAAGTCAATATTTTGATAAATTTTACTTCTTAAAAACTCGTCTTTTGTTTTGACAACGGGTTTTACTTTTAAATTAATTACTACAATTTATGTGCTTTTAATTTGATTAAATGGATTACATATTTGGAATCATAAGGTCCAAACAATGTAATTAAGACTCGTTTGTTTATGGAAATTATGAATAGTAATGACAGAAATTATCTTTAATTATCGTGTTTAATTAGTAATCGGATAATTAAGAGTAAGAAAATAATATCATAAAAATATAAAATGACCCCGAAATGTGTCCAAATTCTATTGGTGGTATCATGGCCGACCATGGTATGCTTTATGCCAACTTTGGGACCCCATGGAATCACTTTAGTGTGATAGTGACGTTTTATCGTATATTTTTTAAAGAAAGGAAAATGTAACCAAAGTATGTAACACATAATTAAAAGAATTTTAATTTTGTATAAATAAATGATATCTTAGACTATAAATAGTCATTGTAAAGATACAAATATTTCATACATCATGATATTTTTTTATAATTTTTAGACATTAAATAAATTATTTTATTTATGACACCGTCATGATGCAGTGATGACCTCATAAATGCACGATTTAAATAAAATGAGAAGATAGGGTGAAATATAAGTATTGAACTTGTCACAAACCTATTTTATGGGTGTATTTAGAAAACTTATCACCTTATACTCTAAATATATCCTTTAGGTACCTTTAAAATTGGAAAATATGTTTATAATAAAGTAATATTTTATAACTTTCCAAGATTGCCCCTCCTCTTCTCTTATAAAAGGCCCCCACCTCTACCACCTTACCCACACCTCTCAAGCCTTTTGATCGGCCAAAACCTGCCCATTTAATATCTAAACATCCCTCTATTCATCATTGAAGCCACAACTTTGGAATAATTCTCTTCAAGAAACCCTTTTGGTTCAAACCAAGAAGAGTTACCCGATTAAAAGGTAATGTCTTCACTTGTGTTCTTTTGTTTTATTTTGCATCTCCAAACCCCTAAACTCTTTTTATTCATTTATTTTGTAACAAAAAAAGTATCTTAAATATACTATGATGTTATTAAGTGAAGTATTCGAGCTACACTTACACACACCTTCGTCTAATGGTTAAAGAACATACTCTTTCTGTGGATGGAGAATTAGTGCCTTACGAAACGATGATTGTTCAACCTTCTCTTAACACCTTTCATGGTGGACATTATGATGCCAATATATTTTATATATGATATATATGGTATTTATGTTTTCTATATGCTTCTTTATTTTATATTTAAAACATACCTTTATGCTTTCCATGTTGTGCAAATGCGATAATTTCATACGAGGAAGTGTGGACTACTGCCCCCTCAAGTGATGTGACTAGTTCATGCAATACATGGAATGTATAAAGAATTAAATTAATGAAAATATGTGAACTATAAAACATATATATTATACTATAATTATAATATAATATATATATATATATATCAATTATTTTTAATTCCATTAATATGTCAAATAAATGAAAGTAGCGTTCATGCGTACGTACGGCCTACCGTCTCCATTAATGGTGCATTTCATTTCTTTTTATCTCCAAATGTTATGGAATATTATAAAATGAATATTTACTGGATATATATGATATTTAAATCACTAATACTATTATGGATATGATTTACTTATAACTACATGGACAATCATTTTCAAACAAGTTCATTTTTGACTCATGTACCAAACATCGACAAAAACGTCTGATAAGAACTCACATTATTAACCAATTATTATAACATTATAATATGTGATATGAACTGAATAATGATCTTCAAAGGAGGACCTTAAGCAATTATAAATTTACCAAAGTATATTATTCAGGAATATAAAGATATGAACAAGACAAGTCAGACTTGAGGTAAGGGATCTGACCTCTCTCTTTCTTTTCAAGTACCCTCTTTTATGTCATTTCATTTATGCTCAATGTTTTTATGTTGGAGGATGTTATTTTATATTCACCATAATGTAAATTTTATTTTCATATTATGAGATACACCCTCTTACTCTCATCAATTCATTTTTTGAATTTTTAAGTGGTGCTGTTAGGCTGCCGAATTTTTGTAAGGGATCCTACCTCTCTCTTTCTTTTTAAGTACTCTTTTTTATTTAACTTACTTTAAGCTATATTTATTATGTTGGGGGATGTTATTTTTTATTCCCCTTGCTATAAATTTTATGTTAATATGATGAGAGACCCTATTTTATCTCATCAATACATTTTTGGATGTTTTATGTGGCGTCGTTAGGCTGCCGAATTTTCATAAGGGGGTTTTCATCTCACTTTTTATTCCCTTGAGATTCATGCTATATTGGCCAGTATTTCCTTTTGTGGGGTATATGTACTGCCCATTATTTTACTATTTGAATAATATACTCTCATTTATGGGTATTTACATCTTCATTGTATTACCCTTCTTTCATGGGGTGTACGTTTTGAAAGTTTCCCAAATCGGTAAGAAAACCTTTCACACTCCTCTTTTTAAAAGACTTATTTTGTTAAATATTTTAATTTACATCTTTTTATGTTGGGATATGTTCTTATATATCTTTATTGATGTAAATTTTATGTCCAAGTGATAAGATACCATTTTCATTCTCATCAACTAATTTTATGAATTTTAAGTGATGTCGTTAGGCTGTCGAATTTTACCAAGGGAACTTCTTAACCCAATTTCGATTTCTTTGGGTTCAACTTGTAGTTATTGAATATGTCACCCTATGAATATGTGTGAATGACCTATGGTTTTTTTACACTTAGTATCCAATTATATTGTGTGTATTTATATTTTTCACACATAATTATGAGATTGATTTATCCTTAATTTAAGGATACCTTCTTTATAAGGGATTTTATCTCATTTTACATTTCTATTGAGACTTCATTGTTGTTATGAACCAATTCACTATTATATGGTGTATATACTATCCTTTGGATTATTATATCATGAATTCCTTTATTCTCATGATATTATAATGTTCTTATTAAATGTTATTCCTCAATTATTATATTGATGTGTCTCTCATTTTGTTAAAAAATATTTAACTAAAATATCGTTTTAAATGTTTTAATGATTTATTCTTATAAATATTTCTCATTAATATCCATGTTTTATAAATGGGTTTTAAGGATTTATTTATATAAATATTAATGGTATAAAATTTTAAAAGCATCAATGTGGTAAGGGACTTCGTCACAATCTCCTTTCATTGAGGCATATTTTGTTTTATACACAACTTTCTTTTATACGGTGTATAAACCCATTTGACTTTTATGTCTAGTCAAAAAGAATATTTTTTATACGAAGCATTTTACTAAATTACAAAATGAATGTTTTTTTGTCGTACGTATGTGGCGACAATGACTTCTCCACCGCCGTGACCATTATTTGAGTTCCGGCTTCCTCTACAAGCCATAACCTAATATTTTTTTTAAAATGAAAAATAAGTACCATGTATTACTTTTATTTTATTTTGGTATTTAAAATTGTTTTCATAATGTTTGTATTATATCAATGTGTTGTATTTATATCTTGTGATTGAAATGTGGAAATATTATGTTTCCTTTATGCATGTTTTATGTGATACAATTATGTTATGGTTCATGGGAATTGTTATGAAGATGGGTGGTTCCATGATAAACTAAGGGCGGGTGAGCCCGATATAGCTCTCCAAAGCATTGGGTAATGCAAAGGAGTTAAATGCTAATGTTTCTCCAAAGATATTTACGGAATATACGGGTATGGGTATTCCAAATGTAACCATGAGGGTTACTCCCTACGTAAGAATGTTATGAATGCCTCAAGTTACCTTTATGACTTATGGTTTATATTGAGTTATGCATAAATATTATGATTTCATGAGATATGTTAAATTGCTTATGTTTTAAGAGTAAAGTATGATTTCATTGATTCTTATGTATACATGGACTGATGTTTTCTTTCCGTACTGTTATAACCCTTACTGTGCTTTTTATGCTCATCCAAAGTTTTTTAAATGTTTTCATAGGACATAAGGTTGAATAGGGTCAAGGATGGGATCAAGGAAATGTCATGCTATCTAAAACAAGGAACTAGACATGAATATTTTTCTCAAGAGTTTTTATTTTTGTGAATAAAATGGAAGCTGAGTAGATGCGTCTACTTTTTAATCTTTGAGATGTAATAGCTATGTCTTAATTCTCTAAAACTATAAACCTAAAAAGATCCTCAATTTGAATTATTCGTTTAATTCAATAATAAGTAATGTTTAAGGCTGGGTCATTACATTCACTCATCAGTGACATGGCCCAACTACCTATAAAGTTTTCTAACCAAGCCTACTAAGACAAGGCCTACCTAGAAAACAACCCAAGTATTTAAAGGCAGGGTCCTAGATCAAATCCTCTTTATGGAATAATCCTATTCAAAAAATATATCTAAACCCCAAGTGTTATTTGACCCAATCCACTTAAAATAAAATACACAATCCATTTTTTTGATTCATACAAAAACACATCCCTCACACAAGCAGTATAAGTCAAGAACATTCTATCAGAAACACATAAGGCTTCAACCAATCACAAATCCCATTAACTGATCCTAGGAAATTGTCACTCAAGACCTAAAACCTCATCACAACGCAACTTATCTCACCCATTAAGGGATCCACTGGGTCCTACCTACTAATCATAACATATGCCCATTGATACTATCACAATACCACTACCATATGGTGACAACATAGCCTATACACTCCCACCAAAAAGAACCCTATGGGTTTGATCTACATCCCTGCTAAACCCATCAACATTCCTGATCCCATTACCCAGGTCCCTCAATAACACATCACGTTCAACCCAAATGTTTTCCCAATAAGCAAGGTTTAAATCCCATCTGAAATACTCTTGGCATCCTAATTCCATGTCTTGATCAACTCCCACAACCCGCATATGGGTCCCATATAACATCTCCCAATGGTGATCTATCAGCCCATAACCCAGGAGAAAATCCTCTTCATCACACACATAGTACCAGAGGACCCTTCCCTCTCTCGTTTTACACTAAGACTCGCCTATGTCCTCAGGAGGGAGTTTCAGGACACTCATGGGATGTAGAACCATCTCCCTCATCATCACTCGTCCCCAAAAATCTCACTCTATCCTAATAGCCTAAGTAAATCATCCTTGGATTCCCTATATCTCATATTAAATCATATTACCTCCTAGAGTTTTCTCATAATCTTAACAAATTTCACCTCCACTTGGAGACATAGTCGTCGAGTGATAAAAACTCATCTAAGTGCTTAAGAGCATTTATTCCAAGCATAAGATGCCAAAAGAAATCTTAATCGTCTAATTTGGGAAATATTGATCCATAAAACTCTTTCTAAAACCCCATGATGTATGTATTCATGAACTCTTATAAATAAAAATTCATATGAATATGTATCATAGGGGCACCTACCTAGAATATAGGGTAAACCCCGCTCTGAGCACCACCGATCCTCTTCCAATACCATGGATCCTCATGAATTCTTATAGGAAAATATATCACACAAATAAACAATGATAATAAATTATAAAATGTTATAATTAATTATAAAAATAAAATTCAATCGGAATAAATTCCTAAAACTCATCATGTGTCATCCACTTGCTGAAACCTCAAGCAACATGGTGTTTTCCACTCCCGACAAACACTCGAACTTATGCTATGAAAAATCCAAAATTAATAAACACATTCTAATGGTAATTTTTAATTAATTTTACTAAAAATACAATTAAAATAATAAAATGATATTACTATTCCAAACCACTATGGTATCAATCATACAGGTCCACCTTTATCCACCACACATGAAAGCCTTGCAGATTGGAATGATTTCCACTATTATCTAGTTGAAATCTTCAAGAAAACCTAATTGAAATTGATATAAATTTGTGGTATATAACCAGAAGTAATATTAAAGGATTAAATGGAAATTTTACCTTGTATGTATTCAAATATCATAAATATAACCACCACAAATCAAGGGGAAGGGAGGGGAGACTATAAGGCCCTCCCTACACAATTTTTGTTGATGAAAAATGGGGGGGTTCTTTTAATTTTTTTTAAAAAAACAAGGTTTATTTCTATGAATGAACATAATTTCCATGATTTGAACCACCTATATAGAGTGAGGACCCCTATGTCCTGATACATTCATGGAATCAACACTATGTTCAAATAATTAATATGCTACTACTAATGTTTTTCAACATCCTGGCCACTCGATCTTCTTTTAATGTCCACTCAAACACCCGAGATACCAATCAATCATTAAACCCCATTAATTTCACTAATAATCCTATGAAAAATAATAAAATGATATTAATTTTCCAAACCACTGTGGGATCAATCTTTAATTTCCTCCTTTAGCCACCACACATGAAAGCGTGTTGATTCAGATGGTCTCCACTATTCTCTAGTAGAAATAATCAAGAAACCCTAATTTAAATCAATCCAAATCGTTGGGTTATAACCAAAAGGAATAATAGAGGATGAAATAGACATTTTACATTGGATATATTGTAAAATAATGCATATAACCACCACCAAAAAAGGGTAGGGAGGGAGTAAGAGGGGGGGATGACTGTAAGGCCCTCCCTACACGCATTTGGTTGACTAAAAATGGGGGGGTTCTTTTATTATTTTTAATAACACCTATGTCACTTTATAAGTATAAAAATAATTTCTATTCTTTGGACCACCTATATTAAGGGAGGAAACCTATTCCCTAAGACTTTCAGGGCATGAGCACTATGTTCACATAATGAATATGCTACTGTTGATGTTTTTAAACATTAGGGCCACTCGATCCTCCTGTAATGTCCACTCGAACACACAAGACACCACTCAAGATTTAAAACCCATTAAAACGCCATTTAATAGTCTCAAAAATTTTTATATCTCAATCCGAGTCTCGATTCTCTAAATTAATCCCTTCTCAAATAAATATTGAAAATTTCACCAAAATGTAATGAACTAAAAATACACATGGAGTTATAAAATCCCCACCATAGTGCTTCTAGTACCAAATAATTTATGGTAATACTTGAACTACATCTTCTAATAGGCAAAAATCATCAATTCATAGACAAATACTTACACTAATTCTAGTACTGCTAAACAAGATTCCACTATGCAACTCCAAACACCAAGACCATTACTCCCCAAAAGATTAGTAACATACTTGATACTAACTCCAACAGTATGAAAACGCTCATATCATCCATCTAAAATGATACAACTCTATACATTCCAATAATTCATCACAAAGATTATTTTTCTGCCCACTATAAAAATCTATTCATTGAGGATAATTCCAAGCTATAATGCTCCCCACAATAGAAATAACCTACCAAAAATGTGTTTATAGAAGTCCACCAACCCGCTTACATAGTGTTAACAATACTCATATCATGGGTTTCCCTCACCACATTCGGTTGGAAAAAAATAGTGTTCAAACCTTCTCTAGATGAATTTCCAAAAAAACACTGAACTTCACCTTCTAACGCATCACCTAACTTCCCAATTATGATTCCTTAACACCAAAAGGCATGTTGTGATCATCTAAACACCCACACTAAAGCCCAATCCTAATGCCTGTGGTAATTATACTATTAGATCACCAAACACCTACTTCAGTTATCATGATCTCACCTTGAACACAAGAGTACCTCCAATTAGACTAAACCTAGAATCACACTAAAACCATATCAATCCTAATACTAAAGCATCAACTCCATCTGACACCCTATTCATTCTTAAACTTTGGTATTATCCAATGAACCAAATATCAGAAGATTTTTCATCTATACTATAATTACATGCAACCTAGATCATCCAAATACCAATATCAGCTGGCCAACCACTCATCAAAAAAAGGTTTCATTAAACCATGATGGATACGATACTCTCATAGGAGAACCGTTATAATCACCTTCTTAACCCAACCAAAACACTTGACCCATGCCCTATCTATTATTGAATGAAAATAATTGGTGTATATGAACCACTAATATCTAAATTTAAACATGAAATACTGATAAATAATGGTTTATACTTGACCATGCAACTTACCTCACACTTATCCTTAAGCGTCAACCCTAATAGGTAAACCAACATTCCTCCATGAAAATTCATTTCATAGACCATAGTCGGGTCGACTGTACAATGATACATGAATCCATAATCAATGTTATCACTTAACAATAAGTAACATCTCCCAAATAACCTAACACCTTGAGACATTATTCACATGAGCATCATACTACTACAACACCATCATAACACATTTTAGATTCATTGTCATCTTGAAAAACCCTCGATGGACCCCAAAAACTATTCTCTCACCAAAACAAAATGCAACAAGCCAACATATGTACCTTGAATAAACCTATTCCTGAACACCAAGATATTTCTTGAAAATCCCCACCAACACTCACTCTCCATCAAAAAGGTAGATAAATATTATGAGAACCATCTCAAAATTTATTAATATCTATCAAACCTTGAATCAACAACACACATTAAATGTATGCTTTGGTGTAACCTAATTAAACTTCCTGACTCACACTCCCATTAGTCATATCCTATATAACCAAAGATCACATACCGAACTCAATAACAATTCCACATAAGAATTTTATTCACAACAAATAGCCCAAAACACCTCACTCATTCCATAAGTAGAAAACTAATCACCCATCACAAAAAAATTGTTATAGAACTACGAGCATTAACCCATGCATTACCCACACCACAAAAAAACTAGCTAGGTATCAAACCCATTGTTCCCTATCAAAACCATACTTGATACTATAAGACCTACATGTTCTCCATATCCTAAAATCTGAAATCAGTTACTTGAATTTCTTGAACTTCTTTGTTTCGTTATGTAGAATTCTACTGAAAAGATATATGGGAGACCACTATATAGGTTGTCGTAAATTTAAATAATAAAACTAATATTTGAATAAAGTAGAATATTTCATCATTCTATGGTAAATTGTTCCCACCCACGGATAACAACACATACATACCATGCCATAATTGAGTCATTATCGGTGCATCAATGCCCATATCAACCCATTATTGGTCTTCATACACCCCTTGATGAAGGGATTGAATTTACATCATTTGAGAACCACCCACAAAAACATCTATATGACCTCCCATTGAAAGGAAATACACCAAATCCTAGTTATGTAGAATTATACAAACATGTTTTATAGGAAAAAACATATAATTAATCCTAAAACTATAAAAAATAGATCCTCACATCATAAAAAAACCATATCCAAAAACAAGTATGTCATATGAATCTTATATCCCTAAGTCAATTCATGTACATAGGCCTCTTACCAACTATCCAAGAGTAAAAACCATAAATCATAAATCCAAAACTCTAGTGCATCACCCAAGGTGAAATTATAAAACTACAACATAAAAACCCATGAACAATAATAAAAGTCCCCTGGTAACGTAGACATCCTATGATAAAATGTGTTCCAGACACACTATTCTGATATCCATCATAACATCTAACACATTTCTAGAATACCTACCAACCATATCCCACAAATAGAAAGATAAAACAAGGACCTCTTATAAATTTATAAAATCCCATCCCATATTTACATTTTAGTGCACATGGTGAGGTCTCTATTTGGACTCATGTGTTCCTTCCTACACACAAGAGGTTATCAAATAGCAATGAGGTTCTAATACATAAATTGAGGAGAATATAACCTTGAATCATAGTTAAAAAAATAGTGGAAAATAACCAAGAAACGTATACATTGATAATCATAAGAGTATAAAGAATAAATAATAAAAAATAATTCTATACTGAAATGATATTTTAATATAATACATATAATCAATCGCCCACTTCTGGTATGTTTCTAACACTTTAGATAGGGAACTCCCACATGTCCTCACATGGTCTCTGTGTATTGGCTTCTTTGTTTCCCCACATTCCCTATTTCCAAAGGTGGGTGGATTTCATAACTTTCAATAATAATGTCTACTCCTTAACTGAAATGGGATAATGTTATATTTCTTCCTCCTTACCTGGATTACTTTTTTAAATTCATCACCTAGTATTAATCTACATCATAGTGTTAATTTAGGTTTATAGAAATCATTCCCAATGCACATATTTGTTGATGTCAATTAATTACAATACTTCTGTATGAATATCCTAATGTCTTCTTAATAAGGAATCAAACCTCATTCATGAGATTAGTCATGTTGGGAATTGATGGCATGTCTGCACACTAGAAACATTGGTTGCTTGTATTCCTCCTCTTGGGAGGGGATCTCATGGAGGAATCATAGGCCCGAAACCCAAGGTATCCCATTTGGATCATGTGGTAGAAAAACTAGGGATGTATGTCCTCCAAGGATTTTTACATCCAAAATCCAATGTTTTTAATGGGGTATCTGACACTATATATAGTGACCTAGGCTTAACATACATGGATATTACATCATTTTAGATGAATATTCATAACATTACAAAAGTACATGCTCGAGGAAAGTAACAGTTTAGTGTCACTAGAAACTTAGTGTATATTATTCTAATTTGGTAAAATATCTTCAATATCACCCTTAAAGACCTTCCCATTTGTAATAATACTTAAAACCATTAATTATAATATGGTTATAGGAAAAAAAATAAGAAAGTATGAGATCATATACGTAGTAAGGGTAAAATAAATGAGACGTGTAAGCATAACATATGCATAAGGGTATCAAGACATGATCATAACATTGGAAAATCATACTCTGTATATCAAATAAAAAAATGAATCATGGAATAATGATTAGATGTTCATCATACATGAATAATAAGGGAATGAAGATCATAAGACATGAAAGGATAACATAGGAATAAGACAAGGAATTTTGGTATACACATAAGCATATAAAATTATTCCCATAGTAATCAAGGATTAATTCTAAGGCCATATTAGTAGAATGGCTTCACTCCCAAACCATCTTAGTTGTCATTGGTTACTCCCATGACCATATTAGTTATCAAGGGTCACTCCCATGACCTTATTACTGGAAAATTCATTTAATGAATCAAGTCCACTCTCCATTACATCCATGTTTATCTCATGAGATATAAATCTTTACCCAATTCATTGGAGGGAGATATAGGTCCCACCCATCACATAATGATATCAAACATATTTCTACCACAGGATTATAAATAATCATATCGTTACCCATGAAATAAAATGGGTATCATAAACATGTCATAATATCATAACCTATGGAAAAGAGATAGATTTTATAATCATTTCATCAAATCATAACCCATGACAAGACGTATGTTTCATAAAAATATTACTCATTAAATAGAAAAGAGTTTCATAAACATATATCATGTAGAAGGGAAATGAGTTTCATAAACATCATTCCATAAAAACATAAACTATTTATAGAAATAATTGGAATGAAACCCTTGTATTATATCCCTATAAAGGAATGAGTAACACCAATAGATGTCATATTAGATGTAAAATAAATTTTAATATATTTTCAAAAACATTTCATGAAGAAAATATCACTTCTTCTTTAAAAAAATACTGTTTAAAATGTGAAACCTTTTGAAAACAATTTTCTTTTAAAATAACCTTGAAAACTTATTAAGGAAGAATAAAAAAAATAAAACCTTTTTTGTTGAAAACTTATATTGGAATATTAAATTTTTTTGAAATACTTTTTATTTGAAAATAACATTTAATACATATAAAGTAATATTAAAAACATTTTGAAAACCTTTTCCCTTGAAATGAAATAAAGAAATATTGAAAAAAATTGAAAAACTTTTTCTTTTGAAAACCACGTTAAAAAATTAATTTCTAGACTATTTAGAAATATATTTTTCATAAAAAATATTCTTGTAAAATTTTAAAGGAATCATAAAATATATGATTGTCATGATAGCAGATAAATTTATACATGTCAAACATTCCTTTTTCTCTGAAAATGATTTGAAAAGTTCTTTGATTTAAAAATATTGATAAGATTATTTATTTAATTTTTTTAAAAAAAGGTAAAACATTGGTAAAAAATTCTTTTAAAGATAATAAGATAATAATAGAACATTTTTAAGACATTTTTTAGAAAACATGGTTTTGAAAGAACAGAACTTTCTAAATGAAGAGAAAGATGAAGTCGGATTTTATTGAAAGCATTTTCTTAACTATATTAAGTAATAAAGAGTGAAAAAATGGACCAAGACATGAAGATAGAATGAATAAATAGAGTGAAAGAAAATTAATTATATTTCTTGAGATATGGATCAATATATTTCATAAATGATATCATAATTGTAAATAATACCGATAACGATGAGATTGTAGCAATAAAATCTTACCACATCAGAAAATTTGAATCATAATACCCATTAGAGAATGAAATTAAATGAATTAATAATTATCATGAAAATAATAATATTAATTATATAAGATTTCAATGGTTTTTCTATAAGCCTTGTAAAATAATATAGGTTCACAAAATAACATGTGTCTCAAAGAAGTCAAATTGAGAAAACATTACTTTAACAATTTGGTAACATTTAAACCATAAACCCATGAAAGAGGGATCCTAAAAAGGATATTTATATATAGATCAATTTAATGATAAAATTAATATAATAAATTCATGGGTAGTATATACACCACATAAAATAAATAAGTGTTGAATAAGGCATACGTCTCACAAAAATAAAAGTGAGACTAGAAATCCCCTTAATACTTGAGTAAATTTTGAATCATGAGATCCATAGAAGACTAAAATAAATTCAAACTTTTTATATCATGAAATAATGGATATTAATTATATAAAATTTCATATGGAATTATATAAACCACATAGGAATAATAAGTGGTGAATATATCATATATCCCACATAAATAAAACTGACATGAGAAAACCCTTACATTATGTCTTGAATTTCATTTTACATGTTCAAACCTCTTATATAATAAATATAAGTTAATTATAAATATAAAAAAAACTATATTATTATATATCATACCATATATTATTTGTTTATGAATTTATATTACATTTTTATAAACAATTTCATGTTAAAGTTACATTTTGGGTAATAACCGATTTGTTTTTCATATATGTTTTGACTTTTTATTCATGATCCTGTTACTAAGATAATAATTTAATTATTAATATAATGTAAACAATATTATAAATATAATTTATTTTTATTATAAAATTATTTATAATAATCAATCAAATATTGAAATATGAAATGAAATACATTGTTCATGGAGATAGTCAGTCGTACATAAGCATGAACGTTGTTTCCATTTCTTTAATCTATTTTCAATTAAAGAAAAGTATATCATGTATATATATTATTCATAAAGTATCATTATTATGTCATAAATATCATATATTTTTATCAAATACATCCTTAATACATTCCATATAAATCACGAATGAATCACATCACTTTGAAGAGGTGGTAGTCCACACATCCACAAACGAAGTTAACATTTCCCCACAAAATGGAATGCATAAAGGTGTGTGTTATATAATAATTATTGAAGCATAAATAAATGAAAAATATAATATATATCATATAAAAACAGTATTTCTATCATTATTTCCAAACATTAAAGGCGGTAATGGAAGAAAAAATGACCTCAGTTCGTGAGGCGGTAGTTTGTTATACACAAGAACTATGATTGTGTATCCCATTTTATGGATATGTGTGATAGTGTAAGATGAACCCATAAAATTTAAAAATATAATTATATTTACAATAATTATGGTATTATATAATCATGTAATAAGAATAATTGAGTTGGTGGAGAAAAAAATAAACCAAACTTGCTCATTGAAGAAAGTTACCTCTTATTCGGGTAACACCTTTTGATTTTCATAAAAGGGATTAATTGGATTACTTTATTACAAAAGGAAGGAATATAGGATTAAGTTATGGAATTTTCTAGAAGATTTATTAATAATTTTTATGAGCTAAATATATTTATAAGTGTTATTAAGTGAGAGTTTGAGTGCCTTTTTATAGCGGAGGAGGAGTGACATCCCCATAAATATAAAAAGGTAAACACTATTTAGAGATCTCTCTTACATCATGTGTCACCAATAGTGATACCAATTATATAAAAGAGGTGTAATGGTCTAGATATTCCCATAATAGTTCTTTTAGATAAGTTTATACTTCATTTAGCCACATAATATAAAAATTTAAGTAATAGGTAAACTCATTTTTACCTTAATCACTGTAATTAATTATAATTACTTTCACTAATAATTTTGGTTAAAAATATGTTGAAACTCAGAGCCATAATAAAATATTATTATTAAAAATATTTAATACATTTTTCCATAATTCTAAACATAAAATTGGAAAAAAATAATTTAAAATTAATCCCACAGGTGGGGAGGGACAACGAGTTTTTAAAGTCAAAATGTTCATAAGTTAAAAATGTTTTATATATAATTTCAATGTGAAATTAATTAAAATGACTTAAATTGTATTTATTTATGTATATTTTATATAAATATACTTTTTAAAAAAATAAAATAGTAATTTAACTCTATAAATGAATTAGATGAAAATAATGTTTTCAATTAAAAGGCAGTAATGTTCACTATTCATCAAAAAATAAAACATCTCTGAAAAGAACAAAAAAAATAACTTAATGTAAATTTGGATATTATTTTTCTAAAAATTAGTCTATTTTTTCAAATAAAATTTGTTAAATTTTAAAAAATTGTTTTTAAAATGGGTTCACCATTAAATTTTGGTGAAATTATCTTTTTGAATAATACATCTATTTATTCATAAAATTGAATTTATTCTTATATTTTTCCTTTAAAACCTATTAGATGTGTGAAAGTTTTTTATTGAATATGTAATATATAAATTTTATTAAAAAATCATAAATTTTGGTTTTTAAATTTATTGAGACAAAATGGTGTTTATACAAAGAAAACTAGTTTTCTTATGAAAGGAATTTCGTTATTTTCAAAGGGTTCTTACTTTCACTTGTAGATAATTTATAACCATAGGATTAATTTTAAATACATTTTTGAATGATATTTTTATAATTTAGTTGATATTATTTTTAATTTTCATTCCAAAAACTAAGACGTAGCTATAATAATATTTTAATAACAATATTAATATCATATATTAGTTCTATAAAAAATAGTCTTGTGTGTAACACAAGATACCGATGTAACTCAACATTGTGTGGAATACAAGACAAACATAGTGTTTTTTGTACCACAAACTAATATATGTGTTTCATGTAGTTAAATATTAACTTGTTGTTTCTTACAACATAAGACAAACTTAGTGCTTTCATATAACACAAACTATATTTAGTGTTTCATGAAATTATAAATATTGAGAAGTTTATATTAATTTGAAAAAATATTTCACAAAATATCAGGGTATTACAACTACTACCCTTGAAATAAATTTCTCCATAAAATGTTTATGGCTCATTATTATTTTAATGCTTTAAAGTTCATTCCATATAAACCGATATCATAAAAATGAATACTAAAACATAATTTAAAAAATTATTTTTTGAATCTAATTGGTTACCATATGTAATGAATAACTAGGTTTCTTCATAGGAGAACATAGGTTGGGAGTTAATATTGGACATAGAAAAAAGCCTAAATAATTATAGAGAGTGATGAAGATCATTTATCACTATCAAGTGAATGATCAAGGCAAAGTTAAGGGCCTCAAAACCATAAATCATAGATTATTTTTAAGACATTTCTTCAATATAAATAAATTATTAGGATAAAAATTCTTCAATATCATTTTCCTTGATTTGAGGAATTATTTTACCATCAATGAACAGAAGGAAATGTGCTTACTTTATTTTATTCCTTTTCATATTCACAATCTCACCCTTTGGTTGTGCCTTCCTCGATTTCCACTTCATCACTTAATCAAAGAAATGAAGGTGAATTTTTCATTCCTAAAGTACTAATAGATCATGAGGTAAAATGATAAATCATTCCATCTATCCTTAGTAAACATCATATAAAAATGGGTAGCATTGGTTATCCAACATGAATAAATACTCATATGGTGAGATAATACTTTAATCACCCAAATCTCAATAGAATTTTAACTTAAACATTCCATAAATGGTTAAACTTATAACCCTTAATAAAGCTAAAATTACAAAACATTATAAATAAGTACACTGAATTTCTTAAATAAGTCAAACATTGATCCCCCTTATATAAAAAAGTAGCTATTTCTTTTCACATAATAAACACATGAACACCTTCAACATGTATTCTCTTTAAACATGGAAATAACATGAATCACCAAAAATAAATATTTAAAACATATATGATTCTTAATTATTTATATAAATCACATATTATTGGAAATATTTTTTAAATAAAAAAATTTGTAAAATCCATCCATGATAGCATAAAACACTTTTATAACAAATTATTAATCAGATCCAAGGTAATTATGACCAATAAATTTTCTTATTCATGTCCAATATATATTTATAAAAAAATAATTATCTCAACATCGTGAATATATTAAGGTTTGTCTTTTCCTTAATCATGTGTTTTTTAAGAATATAACCTTACCATTAAATCATTTTTCTTGGTCATCGGTATCGTTTAACACATTCTTGAAAATCCTTAAAGGAAAAATTCTATAAATAATCCTTATATACTTAATTATTCATATAAAATAATTCTTTAATTATAATACATATAAAATTCAATCATATAACTTTATTATTAAACCATTACTTAGGCTTCGTCATCTTATTTCTTAATACCCATTTCTCCTAATATGAAATATTAACCATGTCTTAAGGTTCTTCAAACTCAATTTAATCATGATTTTTACATTTAATGTATACAATAATGTTATAATGTCCTATACCTTTCAAACTTCATTCTTGGTCTCATTATATTCAACAATATAACCAAAAATATTTCCATATTCCTGATTATATTCATGATATTTCCACTTATGACATAGATTTTTATAATGTGCATACTTTTCAGATCGAAAAAATTAATGTTAGACCAGTTACTTATAGTTATAGCTATTTACTAACACCATAAATCAAAGCATGAGCCACACTTATCATAGAATAAAACCACATAATCATGAAAACCTAATTTTGGGATTTCCAAATCATTACATCTTCTTTTAAATATATGACACCTTGGGATTATCCTAAAGGACATCCCTATAAATATACTTAGAAATATCCGAAGGTATCTCACTAAATTTTTTATCATCCTAGTTTCCAATGGTTGACTAATCCTTTCCTTTAATACCAAATATAGTGATACAAGATTAAAATACATGGATATTATATCATTTTAGATGAATATTTATGAGATTGAAAAAGTACATGCCCGAGGACCTTAATAGTTTAGTGCATTTCGAAACATAGAACCCATTATTCTAATTTAGTGAAATATATTCAATATATTCCTTAAATATCTTTCCATTTAGTACTCCAACATAAAACCATTCTTCATAACCTAGAAAAAGGAAACATAAGAAAGGGTGATCTCAGATGCTCAATAAGGGTAAATAAAGGATATACATATTCATAACATAATCATAAGGGTATAAGAACATGAGCATGCCATTGGAAAATTATTCCATCCATATCAATGAATATAAACATCAATCCCGACATAAATATTGGTTATTAATCAGAAATTAATCATAAGGGAATCAAGATCACAATCCATGAAATAATTATATAAGAATAAGATATGGAATAGTGGTAGAAAAATAATCAAATAAAATGATTTCCATAATATTCAAGGATTAATGCCAAGTCCATATTAGTGGAATTTTTTCACTCCCTAAACCATATTGTTAGTCATCATTCACTCCCATAACCATCTTAGTAGTTAAGGTTCACTCCCTAGACCATCTTAGTGGATAATGTCCATTACTAAACTGATTTCACTCCCCATTCTAGCCATGTCTATATCATGAGATATAAATCATTACCCAATGCATTGGAGGGATTTGCAAGTCCCACCCATCTCATAATTAAATCTTACATATGTGTGGCAAAAGATAATAAACAATCATATCATTACCCATGAAATTAAACGGGTATCATAAACATGTAATCATATTATAACCTATGAAGACGATACAAGTTTTATTATCATTTCATCAAAGATAACCCAAGATAATTAGTTGTTTTCATAAGAATATAACCTATGAATGAGAAATGAGTTTCTTAAACATATAACCCGTTAAAGGGAAATGAATATCATAAAAATCATGCCATCAAAACATAAACCATTTAGATAAATAATATGAATGGAACACTTGGATCATATCCAAAAAAGGCATGATTAACACTAATGGATGTCATATTATATGAAAAATAAATTTTAAATAAATTTTAAAAAAATATCTGGAGGAAAAAAACCCTTCTTCTTTGAAAAACAAATCTTTCAAAAATATAAAACCTCTTGAAAATCATATTATTTTAAAATAAACATGAAAACGTATAAATTAAACTCAAAAAAATTATGAAAACCTTTTTACTTGAAAAAAATATAGAAAGATTGAAAAAAAAACCATTTTCTTTGAAAATAACCATGAAAACTTATAAATAAAGCTTCAAAATATTTTACAAACCTTTTACCATCCAAACTTATAAGGTATGTTTGAAAAAAAATTAAAAAATCTTTGAAAACCATGTTAAAGAAAAAATTAATAGAATATTAGGGGAAATTATATTTAAAAAAATTCTTAAGGAATCTTCAAATAGATTACAGTCATGATGTTGGATAAATCTGTACTTATCATGCATTCCTTTTTCACTATAAAAATTTCAGAAAAGTACCTCGATCAAAAAATCAAAAGAATATTATTTTCTTACAAAATTCTGTTAAAAAGGTAAAACATAGGAAAAATTTATTTTAATGATCATTTTAGAATAGTGGAACATATTTTAATACATTTTTAGAAATCATATATTTGTAAAAAAACAAATTTTTGATCGAAGAGAGAGAGATAAAGTTGTATTTTCTTAAAAATAATTTCGTAATTATATTAAGTAACAAGGAGATAAAAATTGTACCAATACATGAATATATAATTAATAAATAGAGGATAATAAATTTCATGATTATTCTTGAGATATGGATCATAATATTTCATCAATGTGATCATAATCGTAAATAATCTTGATAATAATAATATTGTAGAAATAAACTATTACCATGCCAGTAACATTGAATCATGATCCATAAGAGAGGATGAAATTAAAATATAATTAAAATATCATAAAAATTTAAATATTAAGGATAAAATATTTAACTTGGATGTCTATACACCTTGTAAAATAATATAGTCCTATAACAAAACATGTATCTAAAAGAAGGAAAATAAAAGACAAAATTACATTACCGATTTGGTAACATTTTAACAATAAATCCCAGGAAAGAGACATAATAAAATTGATATTTAAATACCCATAAATTTAAGTATAAAATTCATCTAATACATTCATTGGTATTATATACACCACACAAAATAAACAAGTGGTGAATAAGGATTGAGTCTCGTAGAAATAAAAGTGAGACTAGAATTCCCCTTTATACTTTAGTAACTTTGGAATAGTGAGATCCATGAAAAAATAACATCAATTAAAACTTTTTATATCATTAAATTAGGTATATTAATGATATAAATTTTCATATAGAAGTATACACACCATACAACAAGAACAATTGGTGAATATAGAAAATAAATCATATAAATAAAAGCGAGACAAGAAAACACTTACCTTAAGTATTTAATTTCATTGAACATGTTCAAACCTCTTATATAGTAAATATAAGTTTATTAAACATCAATAAGATAACCATATTCTTATATATCATGCCATATATTATTTTTTTTATGACTTTTACATTACCCGTTTATTAACAATTTCATGTTAAATCTATATTTCGGGTAATAACCGCATTGTTTTTCATATATGTTTTGACTTTTTATTATTGATCCTATTAATTATATAATGATTTACTTATTTAAAGAATTTAAAACATGATATAAATATCATATATTTATATTATATAAGTATTTATAATAATTTATAAAAGATATGAATATGAAATGAAATACACCATTTATTGAGACAGTAGGCCATACGTAAGCGTAAACATTTTTTACATTTTCTTGTTGTATTTTTAATGAAAGAAAAGTAAATGATATATATATATATATATATTATAATTATAATATAATTATTATGTCATAAATATCACATATATTTATTAAATTCATCCTTAATTCATTCCATGTAAAGTGTGAATTAATCGCATCGCTTTTAGGAGGCTATAGTTCACCTGCCAACAAACAAAGTTATCGTATTCTCACAAAATAGAATGCATGAAGGTATATTTTATTTAATAATTATAGAATAATAAATAAATAAAAATATCATATATTTCATATAAAAATAGTAATTATATCATAATTACCAACCCTGAAAGGTGGTAATGGAAGAACGAATGACATCGGTTCGGGAGACGGTAGTCTGTCATACACCTGAACAATGATTGCGTATCCCATTTTATGAAATTATGTGTGAGTGTTTCTAAAAAACATAAGATAAAAAATATATCAGTATATTTAGGATACTTAAGTTATTATATAATCATGTAATAATAATAATTTAGGTGGTGGAGAAATAAAGAAAACAAAAGTTGTCGTTGAAGAATGTTACCACTTATTCAGGTAACACCTAATGATTTGCACAAAAGGGATTCCTTGGTATACTTTCTGTGCAAAGGGAGGATTATAGGATAAAAGGAAGGAAGTTTTGACTATATTAAATTAGTTTTTGGATAATAAAAATGCCTTTATTGGTGTTAATATCTGAGGGGTGAGTAGCATTTTATAGTGGAGGATGAGTGACATTCTTGTAAATATAAAAAGGTAAACATTATTGAGACATATCCCTTACATTGTGTGTCTACTTTAATGATCAAAATTTTATAAAATAGGTTTAATGGTCAAAATATTTCCATAGAAAGAATTTTTGACAAGTTTCTAGGTCATTTGGCCCCTTAGGATTAAAATTTAATAAATAAGTAAATCCATTTTTACTTTGATCACTGTGATTAATTTTAGTTGCTTTCATTAATAAATTTGGTAAAGAAAATAAGTTTACCACACTAGAAATTAGAAATTATTATTAATAGAAATTTGGAATCCATTTTTCAAAATTTTAGACACAAAAGTTGCAGAAATTAATTTATAATTAATCTCATAGATGGGACGAGACAACAAGTTTTTAAAGTGAAAATGGTAAAACAATTTGAATTGTTATTATATAAAGTTTCAAGTTGAAATTAATTAAAATAGAATAAATTTGATTAATATATTTATATTTTATCTTAATTTACTTTACATAAAAATAAAAATATTTTAACAACCTAAATAAAATAGATGAAATTGATGTTTTCAATTAACATTCAATGTTTTTTCATTATTATTAAAAAAAATAAATCTTCTCTGAAAAATACCAAAAATTAAACCGAAGTAAATTACGATATTATAATTTAAAAATTGAAGTTTATTTTTTAAAATAAATATTATAAATGGGTCAAAAAATATATTTAAAATGGGTTTTTCATTAAAAAGTTGTAAAATTACCTTTTAGAAAACAACATCTTTTTACTCATAAAATTAGATTTATTAGTATCTTATGCCTATAAAACCCATTTTATGAGAATAATTGTTTTATAGAATATATAATGTATAATTTTTATTAAAAAATTATCAATAGGGGTTTTAAAAAAAATTGATATAAAATGGTGTCTGTACATAGAAAAATATTTTTCCTAGAAAAGGAATTTATTTATTTTCAAATAGTTCTTACATTTATTTCTATTTATTTGATAACCAAAGAAATGATTTTATATACATGTTTAAATAATATTTTCACAATTTATTTTATGTTATTTTTAATTCCCATTCTAGCAGTTAGGTGGTCACTATAATAATATTTTAATAACAAAATTAATAGTATATTGTAGTTTGATAAACCAGTTTTTTTCATGTGACACAAGATATCAAATGAAATTGGCATTGTTTTTAACACAATCCAAACATAGTGTTGCATATACCATAAATTAATATAAGGGTTTTCTTTTAGTGTAATATTGACTTGTATTTTCATGTAATTCAAGACAAACATAGTTCTTTTCGATAACACAAGCTATATTTGGGGTCATATTAAATGAAAATTATCTAAAAGTTTAAATTAATTAAAAATATATATTTTATAAAATATCTGCGTGGTAATCCATATGAGTATATCATAATATGATTTAACCACATGCATCTCATGTTCTGCATGAGGTATGTATCTATGGTAAGGTCACAATTTTAACATCTTGTAGCAATGGATAAGAATGTATGGTTGATACATATAAATTCACAAGTTTAACATCTTGTGGTGACAGGATGATATTGATCTGAATGCCCCCCTTTAGGTGGATCAAAGAGGTGTGTCCCTATGATGAAGATTTCACAATTTAATGGTTTAATCATATATTGGAATTGTCCTTGGAGGTGAAACCAAGATGGTTGGATATAATTACCCATGTAGGTGAAACCAAGATGGTTATATCTAACATCTTATGGAGGCATATCAGAGAGGTATATTGTTAGACCCAAGGTTTTTTTCTCTTTTATTTTAATGTCGTGGTTTTTATCCAGTTCATTGAAAATCCCGATCATTTTCATGAGTGTTGGATGAGATTAATTTTGATTTTTGAACTAACATATATGTCTAATCACCCTAATATGGGTTCCCCATTTCTTTTTTAGGAGTTTTTTGAGAAAGGGTGGTTACTTCATGATTTGGGTCAACCGTGAGCCCATTTCCAGTTTTAAAAACCAAATATATTTCTTTTATAACTCCTTTGTTTTTAATCATTTTTCACCCATTCTACTTCATACGCTTCCTACACTGATATATTCAAACCACCATATCCTTTTTGACCCCTTAATAATTCATGATCATGGTAAATTTAGGTTATATATTTAGGTATTGGGCCATCCCATGGGCCCATTTCCAGTTTTTAAAAAATAATTTTTTCTTTTATATCTTTTTCATTTTTTAATATTTTTCGATTATTCTACCTCCTGCCTAAATAAAATATACATATACACACCCCCATTATCAATTTTACCACTTTTTAGCTCATTGGGATCACGTATTTGTTTGAATGTTCTCTGGTTTCCTCAAATCGTCCATAATTGAGAATGTAAATGCATTTATCCATATATCATTCCATTCTTACTATTTTTCCAAAAAATATTCTTTCAATAGTTATTCTAGACCTTAGGAGACTCTCCAAGAAGTTTCAAGTCATTTATTTTTCTCTAGGGTTTCATATATAATGGAAGACGAAGAGTTTTCTTGGTGGAAATGTGATATTCCTTCTTATTTCTCCTTCCCCTTCCTCCTCCTTTCATTATTTCTTGGTTTTATATTGCTTAATAGTCATGATAGACCTAGGGTTCTGTTATACCATGATTGTTTATGGGTTTTATGTTCGTTTAGGTCTTTTATTTATAGTTTTAGGGTTTATAAACCCGCGGCAGGTGATTTCAGGTGTGCTTTTCCATTACGCCAAGGATTTGAGGCAGGAATCCCTTTCACAAGACCTTATAATTTATGTTTCTTCATTTTAATATTTTCATCAACTAATATATATGTTTATTATTGTTTTTAAGCCTTTTGATATTTTTCTTGGTGTTCAAAGTGGTTTTTTAATCCTTGTTTTGTGAAAGGTAGTGTTGTTTTGTCATAAAAGTGCTCAACAAGTGTTTGTTTAAATGTTATGTTATCTTTTGAAAATGTTTTGTATGGTTTATAATCTGGTTTATGGTATTTTTAAAAAATTTCAGTAGATTTAATAAATTTATGGCATGAAAATGTTATTTTATCCCTTTTTAAGTGCTTAACATAAGTTGTTTTTTGAAACAGTGCATGTCACGTGTTCCGTAAATTTCCCGATTAGATTTTATGTGTATAGTGAAATTTAAAATGATTTTTTTTTTGATTTATATATACACTGGTAGAATGTAAAAAAATTATCTTGGGATCCTTTTATGGATTTCCAATTTTTATTTGGTTTTATAAATAAATGTGTTTTGGTTTACAACTTGTTTTGTCCCGAGTTACCAGAAAATTGCTTGTTTCACATTCTTAGGAAAATGGTTGTGTTTTGAATATGTAACCTGAGTGTTTTATGGGATTTATAAATGTGGATTGATCTTTATATGGTGTGTATTATCCTCTTTAAAAAATTAAATTCATAACTATTTTAAGTGTTAGTTTTTGTAAAATGTTTAAAGGCCTATTTGGCCTTTCCTAAAAATGAAGAATGAGTGTTTTACTTGTATATACCATGTTGTGTCAATTGGGATTGGTTTATCATCCATGAAATGATTTTCTTAAATGTCTTTAGGGATTCCAAATATGGTTGGGTATGGTATTGTTGTGTTTTTATAATTCAAATACTGTTTTTGAATGATTTTTATGTGCAATGCCTCAATACACTCCGTGAAATTGTTTTACGAAAATTTATAGTGGTTTGTTGATTCGTGAATGAAATGAAAAGAAAGTTTATAGTCTGATTGTGTTTTTATTTTTTGGAATTTAATTTGGATGTGAAATGTGTATTCTATAATATTTGTTTCTTGATTGATCCCTAAAGGGAATCTCGGTTATCTAGGTGGTCGAACGTGTACTAGTATGCTAGTGATTATGTGGGGTTTGGCCCCTGTTTCATGTAGCAAGTTTGAAGATGACAAAAATAACCAAACTATGATAATGATGAAGTTGGGGGACCACTAGGTTATTGGTATTCACCCTAATAGTGTCTCATGTGCACAAGAACGGATATTTATTATGGTTACTTTCACCGAGATACAAGGTACATGGGGCTCACAACTAACTATTTCCTAGGGGTGTTCCTGTGACATGTTCTCATTGGCTATTTTGTACTCACCAATGGTATATGGTGTGTTTGGTGGGTAAATTCAGTAGTTTGTGTGATTTATTTAAATGTTTAAATTCTTTAAAGCTTCCCTATTGAAAACTGATTTCATTTTGAAGTCGTACCACATTGAAAATTGTTACTAACATTCTTGTTTATGAAACAAGAATGTTTTTGTTTGGTAATTTGTTTTATATATTATGGGACCTTATTTTGAAAACATAACTTTATATTTCTGTATTTAAAACTTGAAATTAAAGTTTATTTTATTTTAAAGAATTTTCATTGGGAATAGAATATCGGGCTAACCTACTGAGTTTTAATACTCACGCCTATAGTCTTCTTCTATTTTTAGAAATTTTGCAGGTTTTAGCTTGAGTTTGATCGCCTTGTGTGACATGTGATCATTATGTCGGAGAGTGACTAGAAGGTTCACATGGAGTTATTTTGTTATTAGGTTTGGTCAGATAAGTTGTTGGTTTAGTTTTACTTTCAGTTTCTTATACAAATAATGTCTAGTTCATGTTTTATATAAATGTATTTTGGGCTGTCCATTTCTTTTTTCTGTTTGTTTTATTGTTTATATATTGGGGAAATTGTTCCCTTGTGTACTCTATTTATTCCCTTGGTTCTTATCGCCATCCCAGGAGGATCGAGAACGTCTCTCGGGGCTTGTCGCAGGATGGCCCTTGTGACTGGTTCAAGGTCGACTCGGGCTGGTTTATGACAAAATTGAATCAGAGGAGGTCGGCTCTTAGCAGACATTTCTTTTTAGAGCTCCCTTGTTATTTTCTGATGTTAAGGTGTATGGAGTAAGATTTTTCGGACTTTAGCGGTAATTTTGGGAAGGGCATCGCAAAATCTTGCTCGTTCTGATCCTTGGGTTTCCATCGGGTGTCTGGTTTTATTATTTTCCTTTGTTCTTGATAATTATTTGGTATTGGGATATGACAAGGGGAGTCTAACTACTTTCATCTATGAGCTCACAAGGCCCAGCAATCCATGTGGCGTCGGGGCATAGTCCTGATAAGTCTCTCAGTGTTTGTGTTGTGTTTTACATATGGCCTCTAAACATATGGTCAAGTCACCCACCGACACTAGTTCCCTTTTGTGGGTTTCTTGGACTTTTCCTGAATTCTGAATTTTTGTTTTGAAAATCCTTGTGTGAGAATTATGGAAATGGATTTTAAAGGAAGGATTGGATTTTGAAAAGTAGAAAAGGGGTTTTCAAAAATTAAATAAAAGAATGGTTTTGGTAAGGTTTTGTTTTTTTTTAAACAAATTTTGGGGAGGAAGTGGAAATGATTTAACTTGATTAGATTTTCCCTAATCTAGACTTGTGGATTGTTGAAATAAAATGTTTTGAAAGTGTGAATCATTTTAAAGTAAATCTGAAATATTGTTTTAAATGGTTTGTTTTGTGCTTTTGAAATGTGTTTGAATCTGATGAATAGGTTTTGGAAATTCAGTTTCGTGCGGCTGGTGTTTTTATAGAAAGGGGTTTTGGATTTTGTGGTTGTCAGATTATGAAAAGATACCTTGCTGAGTTTTTTTTAAATGGGGAAGGGATATTTGGAATGGAATGGTTTTTTTGTAAGTTCTATTAAATGAAATGGATTGTTTTTTTAATCAGATCATTCTTAAAGAAGTGTGGTTTGTTAAGTGGAATATGAAAAGCATTTTTTACTTGGTGGTTGGTGTTCCTTTTGACGGTACATGTTTTTTGGAATGATGTTGTTTTGTTTTAGCCTTTGGTGTTTTCATGGGTTCTCACATGCATAGTTTTGTTGATATCTAGATGGATGGCCTATATGGCATAGTTTTTGAGTGCCTGGTGTGGCACATAAATGTTCATGTGAGTGAGACATGATGAAAAACCATTAGTGAATGTGAAAATCCACCATGTTAGTTTTTTTTATTTTTTCAAAAGTGTTTTTAGATAAAAAATTGTGTTGTTTGTTTTGAACTGACGGTTATGTGGATGGTTTATCCTATGTCTTAGAAGTGTTTTCTATTCAGTATGCTTCCTTATGATCTAGAATCCATACTCTTATTTCCTCTTGAGATGGTATCTTGATGGTGGCTCGGTTTTGTAGTAATGTTCAGTGGGTTTCTAAAGATGTGTTGGATGTTGTGATGTGGACATAAATAGTTCTAAGTTTGAAAGATTTCCAATTGATAAATATAAGGATTGTTTCTCATGTTTCACAAGTTATATCCACCTACTAAAATAATTCTTCATTCCTTAAGTTTAAATATAGAGTTGTTTGGGATCAATTTAAAGTGTTTCTAATTTGTGATAATTCTTGTGGACATAACAGTTGTGTTCATTTATGTTGATACATTTCGCAGTATTCGTTGTCCCTTATGCTCCTTTTTATGAGTGAGATGGAATTTTGATATATATCTATGAGTTCCTATTTATATTGAAGTGTTTTATTGATCAATTGAGTTTTTTTTTTGAGTGGAGTGATACTTAGCTTCTGACTATGGGGCAACAGATGCTTCTTGATTTAGGGCTCCAGCAATAGGCCTCGGAGTGGAGCTTTTCACGCAGTTATGAAATCTACAGAGGTGTGGGGATATTGACTAGGATCCTAACTCCACCATTGTGGTAAGGTCGTTTCTAAGTCTGTATTTTTGTTCCTCATTACTGTGAATTTCCATTTGTCACAACAAGTGTGGTGGACATACCCCTCACACGGTGTATATGGTTATTCCTTCATGGATGCGGGTTTCAGATCAATGTCCCTCTGTAGACCGCCTCTTTAAATTGGGTGCGGTCTTGGTGTTACCTATTTGTAGGTGGAGATTTTTTTTAGTTCCTTGGTTTCTTTTGTTGTTTTAGTGGCCAAAATATTGGGTCCCCTTCCCTCACCTCCACGAGTGGTGGGGGTCCGGATCTGTGCTTAAAGTGTTGGCCAAGTTCACATCCCCTCTGTTTGGGAGTGGGTGGTTTATATGTTCATGTTTTAACCCTATTAACATGGGTTGGTGGGTTGTTCTGGGAGAGTTTTTTTCGGACTTCTAAAATTGAGTTAATGTTGAGTTCTTGTTTTTTTTTCATTTATAGTTGGGTTATAATGGCGGGGAGAACCACCATAGGTCTCGTTGATTTTTCATCATATGAACTTATCTAGTGATAGTTGTTTATTAATGTTGGGGAGTCCATTCTGTAATCCCCTAGATTACATGGTTCTCTTGATTGCTCTTTAGTTTGGGTGATTGTTTGTTTCATTGGGAGAATTCCCCACAATCGGGTTCTTGGCTTGGTTGTGGAGGTGGTGTCTTGACCATTCTATTGATTTTCCAAAAGTGGTTGTGAGTTGGTGTTTTGTTTGCTAAAGAGGATTAAGTTATGTTGATGGAATATGTTATTTCACTAGATTTATAAGTTGTATCATGTTGATAATGAATCTTTAGGTGTTTATCTTTTAGTTGGAAAGTGTTATGGCTTTCTGGGGGCGGAAAGCTTAATGGTGGGGAGAATTGTCACACCTGGGTTTTTTTCTCTCTTTTATTTTAATGTTGTGGTTTTTATCTGGTTCATTTAAAATTCCGATCATTTTTCTTGAGTGTTGGATGAGATTATGTTTGAGTTTTGAACTACCATATATGTCTAATCACCCTAATATTTGTTCCTCGTTGCTTGTTTTGGATTTTTTGGAGAGAGGGTGGTTACTTCATGATTTGGGTCAATCGTGAGCCCATTTCCAATTTTAAAAACTGAATTTGTTTATTTTATAAATCCTTTGTTTTTAAACATTTTTCACCCATTCCACTTCATACTCTTTATACACTGATATATTCAAATCATCATATCATTTTTTACCCCTTAAGAATTCATGATCATGGTGAATTTAGGTTTCTTATTTAGGTATTGGGCCAACCCATGGGCTCATTTCCGGTTTTAAGGAAATAATTTTTTTCTTCTCTATATTTTTCATGTTTTTATATTTTTCGGTGATTCCACCTCCCACCCAAATCCACAATACCTATACTCACCCCCATTATCTATTTTACCACTTTGGGGCTCATGGGGATCTCGCATTTGGTCGAATGTTCTCTGGTTTCCTCAAATCATCTAGAATTAAGATGGTAAATTCTTTCATCCATAAATTATTCCATTCATACTATTTTTGAAAAAAATATTCCATAAATTGTTCTTCCAGACCTTATGAGACTCTAAAAGAAGTTTCAAGCCATTCCCTTCTCTATAGGGTTTCATATCTAATGGAATACGAAGATTTTTCTAGGTGGAAAGGTGAGATTCCTTCTCCTTTCTCCTTCCTCTTCCTCCTCCTTTCATTATTTCTTGGTTTTATATTGTCCCATATTCATTATAGACATATGGTTATGTTATAACATGATATTATATGGGGTTTATGTTCGTTTAGGTCTGGTCTTTATGGTTTTAGGGTTTATAAACCCACGGCGGGTGATTTCGGGTGTGTGTTTCCATTATGCTAAGAATTTGAGGTAGGATATCCCTTGAACATGCCTTTATAATTAAAGTTTAATCATTTTAATATTTTCCTCAACTTATATATATGTTTATTATTGTTTTTAAGCCTTTTTATAATTTTATTGGTGTGCGAAGTGGTTGATTAAACTTTTTTTTGTGAAAGGTAGTGTTGTTTTGCCATGAACGTGCTCAACAAGTGTTTGTTTAAATGTTTCGTTATCTTTTGCAACTGTTTTTTGAGGTTTATAATCTCTTTTATGGTATTTTTAAGATTTATCAGTATCTTGAATAACTTTATGGCATGAAAAGAGAATTTTATCCATTTTAAAGGGCTTAACAAAAGTTGTTTTGTTAAAGAATGCATCTCGCATGTTTGGTAAATTTCCTGGTTGGATTTTAGGTGTCTAGTGAAATTTAAAATGATTTGTTTGGATTTATAAATACATTGGTATCATGTAAAAAAATTATTTTGGGATACTTTTATGGATTACCAATTTTTATTTTGTTTTACAAATAAATGTGTTTTGGTTTACAACATGTTTTGGCCCGAGATGCCGGAAAATGGCTTGTTTCACATTCTTATGAAAATGGTTGTGTTTTGAATATGTAACCTGTGAGATTTATGGGATTTATGAATGTGGATTGATGTTGTATATGTATTGTATACATTTCATTAAAAAAATTTAAATGCATAACTTTTTCAAATGTTATTTTTGGGAAAATGTTTAAAGGTCTGTTTGGCCTTTCCTAAAAATGAAGAATGAGTGTTTTACTTGTATATACCATATTGTTTCAATTGGGATTGTTTTATCTTACATGAAATTATTTTCTTAAATGTTTTTAGGGTATCCAAATATGGTTGGTTATGGTCTTTTTGTGTTTTTATAATTCAAATAGTGTTTTTGAATGAGTGTTAGGTGCAAAGCCTCAATACACTCCTTGAAATTGTTTTACAAAAATTTGTAGTGGTTTGTTGATTCGTGAAAGAAATGTGAAGAAATATTATTGTAGGTTTTTGTTTTTATTGTATGGAAATGGAATTTGGATGTGAAATGTGTATTTCATAATATTTGTATCTTGATTGAGCACTGAAGGGAATCCCCGGGTATCTAGGTGGGTGGACGTGTACTAGTATGCTAGTGATTCTGTGGGGTTTGGCCCCAATTTCACGTAGCAAGTTCGACGAGCATAAAACTAGATAAACTATGATGATGATGTTGTTGGTGTACCAATAGTTTATGGGTATTCTCTCTACTAGTGGCTCGTGTGGACGAGAACATATATTTATTATGGTTACTTTAACCGAGATACGAGGTACCTGGGGCTCACAACTAACTAGTGCCTAGGGGTGTCCCCGTGACATGTGCTCATTGGCTATTTTGTACTCACCATCGGCATACATTGTGTTTTGTTGGTAAATTCAGTAGTGTGTGTGATTTATTTAGAAGTGTAAATTCTTTAAAGCATCCCTCTTGAAAACTATTTTCCTTTTGAAGTTGCACCTCTTTGAAAAATGTTACTAGCATTCTTGTTTATAAAACATTAAAGTTTTTGTCTAGTAATTGGTTTTATATATTATGGGACCTTATTTGGAAAAAAGACATTTATATTTTTGTATTTAAAACTTGAAATTGATGTTTCTTTTATTTTAAAGCATGTGCTTTGGGAATAGAATATCGAGCTAACCTACTGATTTTTAATACTCACGCCTAGAGTCTTCTTCTGTTTTTAGCCCTTGTACAAGTTTTATCTTGAGGATCATTATGTTTGAGAGTGGCCAGAAGTTTCATATGGAGTTATTTGGTTATCAGGTTTGGTCAGATAAGTTTTTGGTTTAGTTGTACTTTCAGTTTCTTGTACAAATAATGTCTAGTTTAGTTTTTATATAAATGTATTTTGGTCTATAAATTTCTTTCCACTGTTTGTTTTATTGTTTATATATTGGAGAAATAATTCCCTTGGGTAATCTATTAATGCCCTTGGTTCTTGTCGCCATCTCGGGAGGATCGGGAACGCCTCTCAGGACTTGTTGCTGGCTGACCCTTGTGACCGGTTCAGGGTTGACTCGGGCTGGTCCGTGACATATATCCCTTGGAGGGAGAACCTATGTTTAACAATGGTTAGGATTCAAACTGAGGGAGGTGTCATATATAACCAGTTTAGGATACAGATATCATAACCTACATGGTTTGATGTCGAATTTAAGGTCATTTGAAAAGGTCAATCCCTGTAGTTGAATATCCTGTGGTAAGGATGCTCAGGTGGAAGAGGTATGGTCACGGTTTGGAATGGGAATTACATTGAGGCAGTATAAGGGACCCAGAGGACATGTGGTAACCTAATATGGGAATGATCTAATAGTTTATGTGGTCCATATAACATTAAGGAGGATTTTTATTTTAGGTTTGGACCTCAGGGAGGCTTCCTATATATCTCAGTTTGGTGGGAATCAAAGACCACATAGTTTGGAAAGGTTATGGTTTATACCAAATAAGATTCCCAATGGAGAATATGGCCATGAATATTTCATGATCACTACTAACTCCTATTCCCACATGAGTCATGATCTATCTGAGAATTATAGGAAGCATTAGATCTGACGCTCGTTCTATAAAAAGAGAGCGACGAGGGATGGTGTGGGGCTTACGCATGGAAACTACCATTCACAAAAGGATTTCTCTTGGTTGATATATTTTGTGGATTATTTGTGGAAGCTACCCAAGGAGGATCTCATTCTATGTGAGTCTTATAGGTGAGGGTTTTGTCTCATGCCACCCCTACATGGAGCATCCCATGATTATCATATAAGGTAAGGTCATAGTTTTACATCATGTGCTGAGGAAGTTATTGTGAAGTTTAATATCATAGGATTATAATGTGAAGATAGGAATTTCTACTTCATACAACTCAGACAGGGTGGAATCATTCCATACTCCTAGTACTTATGTGAATTATGCTCATGTGCCTCTGGGAAAGGCATGTCTTTGACACTACCGGTGTACAAACATAAGAGGAGTGGTAACTCACAAGGACCAGGTTACGATCCATATGATAAGAAATCAAAGGGATTTTGATACCTATGCTGAGAATCAAAAGGTATTGAAATAGATTCCTCAAATTAATAGGGGACATAATGTGGGGAACCATGAAATCATTATGTATAGGTTTGGAGTGTTTTACATAAAAGTTATGTGCAAGGTTTGAGATTTTCATGAAAAATATTCCGGAGCATGGTGCTCTAGAATAACGGAAGGTCATAAAGGCAAAGGGTGTAGGTGTGTGTAAAATTAGGAATTGTGTGAAAGGTCATGGTTGTGTGCATGTAGGACCTTTGAGATCACCCAAATTATGTTAAGAAAAGTTTGGAAGTGATTACACAATTGTTATTCATGTTAACTTTATACCCACATGAAGTCTATCATATAAGATTCTATGCCTTGGGTGATCCATATTATGCACTATCCCAGAAGATCATTATTACATGGAATAGATTTATTCTTTAAATTATAGAGATCCTCTATGAAGAAGGGTGGTTCACCTTATATTTATAGGTGAAATGTTCATCAATGACAGCACAATATTTTGTGTGTAAAAAGCCCTTTGTGCATATTTGTTTCCCTTACAGCTTAATATCAATGCGCAAGATGTCTCCCTTAATGCCGCCTTCGGTGCGTAAGGTTGGGGTGTTGCGCACAACCTCAATTTCATGTTCAAAACATATTTTTATTGCATGTGATGGCCTTGGTCATTATTACAACCTTGGTAGAAGAAACAAAAATCCCATCACCTTTAGCACATTAGAGATTTTCTATTTTTGTAGGGTATTATGCGCATGCATGGAATCCTGCACACACCCACTCAGTGATCTCAGAATAGTAAATCTGGGTGAGAGACATGATTGGTTTTATAAAAACTTAATGGTTATGGATTCATATAGAATTTAAGAACCAAAAAATACCCCCTCAAAATATATGCTGAAAGGGGACCAGAAGGTTGGGGTTCGAGGGAAACACTGAAGAGTGTTGTTGATTATATAAGGTGTACACAAAACTTATGTTTGTAAATGAAACATTATTCCAAATGCATGAAATTAAATGGTCTTTTACTATAAATTGTAGTAGGGTTCCCTTCATATAGTAAATTGACTTTCTGCATGATATGTTGTTTCTCTATTGTGTGTATGATTATGCTTTTTCATGAAAAAACTAAACTTCTGCCACTTTTTTCGCATATACCCCCTCTTACATTCCACTAATTATATGACCAAAACATCATATTTCATTCTTGTTTCTATAATTTCCTGAAAGATCAAATTTTTTATATATAATATTATTTATTATGCATGTCTCCCTTGGGCTCTTCAAGATCACCTGAAATGGTTCATCAAAAAACCCAGCTGAGACTGAAGTCATGACTGCTGCTCAAAAACATAAAATGGATAGAAATCATAAGATCCCTATATTAGGAGGGCCATCTTAGACAATCAGGTGTTTTTGGTAATGATTAATGATGAAATAATTAACAATATACTGAGTAACTACCACCGGATTTGGAATTTTGGGATGGAATATGAGGTCAACATCCCATATTTTTAGGTTAACACACTACGATCATGGTTCAAAAATGTGGATTATATCAATTTCTATAACATCACTCCTAATGGACATCCTACCTATGGTCATGGGGATAAATATATCTACATTTTGAATGGGTGTATTAGAATGTTCAAAGGGGGGGATATAGAGGCATAAGAATTCCTCGCCCACTACACCACCATTTTTTAGGGTAGTATGTGAGATAACAGTGAGGGATGACACAAGGATATAGATATACAATATGGTAGAAACTTTAGTATTGAATGGGAATGGGTGTACTAGTAATACTACACTTTCCAGGAGAATGGGGAAGAGTTGTGACATGTGGGACTTAATGAGTCTATGGGGACATCAATGTTCCACTTCTACCGTCAATAGGAGATGGTTCCGAAGCTCCTTAGTATGTGGTCACCAGATAAAAATACCTTTTATCTTCATTATGGGGAGGTAAACATCAGTTTTTTGTACATACAATTAATTGGTGTAATTTCACTATGAGGGTTCTAGTATCAGTAGTTCCTTCCATTAATGAACACTTGGAATGATAGGTACCAGAATCCTCTCCCATAGAAACATCTTTTGGAGGCACTAAAGTATAAGCTATTTCATGCCCCCATTTTTCACAAGTACATGTAGTTCAAATCATAGTGTGACATGTTTTTGAATAAACACCCATCCTTGATGATGTCAGGGCAGGTAAAATGGTTCCCAACAATTCTTCAGAGGAGGGGGCCAGGATTGTACTAGTGGATTCTAGAAGGATAGTTTGAGAAATTGTGGTACAACATGGTGGGACGCTAGGATCCACTGGTACGCTAGAATGAGTTTCTTACCACATTCCTTAGTGGTTGGTAGCTAATGGTCAGAGATGTGTGGATGGGCCTGTGCATAGTGACATAATTGATGGAGCTGATTCTAGTGACGTATAATAGAGTCAACTTAGGGGTACCTGTGATTGGATGAATCTATAGCTTTCTGGTCAACATGGTGAGGGTAAGAACCTTGAAAATGATATGTGGGAAATTTTAGTTCTTTAATGGTTATATCACAAAACAATTTAGGGGTCATGAATTCTCAAATTCCACCAGCCCTCCACATTTCAGTTTGATTCCATCACTGATGAACATTTTTGGGGTTTGACCAGTGACACTTGAGAAGGTTGGGGGCATGATTCAGATCGCAACCATGAAAACTTTAACCTCCATATACTCTCAACCATGGTTGGTCTGATGGTGTACAACCTCTAGGGGACATGGGTTCAAAAGGATTACTTGTTAAGCTTTAGGGGTGTAGTGCTGGTAGAAATGGTTGGAGGTCATGTCAATAATGAACCATACATGTCATCCCTCTTTTCTAGGGAGTTTGGGTGCCTATAACAATCGACAAAGAGAGTCTAAATGGGTGGTCTGTGAGGAGGGGAACCCCTATATCATTCATCATATATTGTGTATATGTAATCCCACTGTTTTAATACATATCTTTTCATTTAAAATATACAAACAAATAATCTTTTAAAGTTTAGTATCTTGGGAAAATGGTAAATAATACATGAAAACATAAAACATTCTTCTAATCCACTTGAAAGGCTTTATAAAAGGTTCATAATTTGTACATTTATTATATCTCATTACCTGGGTATATACAACAAAGCAAAGGGTGGGAAAATGGCCCAGTAAGGGAAAGCAAGGGAAATAGTTTACATGTTATCTTGAGGAATATCATTAAGAACGAGAGGGATTTCATAAAAGAATGATAAAAAGGAATATAATAATAATAATAATAAGAGGAATCATAACTTTGAAATGTGGATAAAATATATAATTTTTACATTCATAAGAATATCAATAATGTATGTCCCTGAGGTGTCATAAATATTACCAATGTTATTCACTAAGGTATCAAAAAACATGCCATCTCTATAGATTAAATTTTCTACCCAATTAATTGGAGTGATATCAAGTCACACCCTTCATATATATTTATTAATTTGAGAAACAAATATCATAATAAAAAAATTCATAACTAATATATGGAGAATAAAAGAAATAGGTTTCATAGAAAAATCATGGTGTTTTAAAATGTGCTTGAAGACAAGGTTTTTATGTCATTTATAACCCACATAAAGAGAATGTGTGTTTTATCTATTTCAATAACTGAATAAAATAAATAGTCTTTAAATCATGGTGAATTAACCTATAAAAGTGAGAGGTTTTGGTATTCACATAAATAAATTAAAAGGCAATTTCTTGGGGAGAAGAGTTAAAATTTGAGAAGTAAAATAGGCAGCATAACAAGTATAAAATGTGGTTTTAAAAAATGATAAAAATATAGTGTAAAAGGGTCACCCATTCATTTAATAATTGTAATAATGTTAAGGGAAAAAATAAAATGGATATAAGAACTTAGTATGGAAATTTTTAAAGACATACCACATAAAGAGGAAACATGAATGGAAAAGAGAAGTGGATATTTCCCTTACCTTGAAGAGTAACTCCTAAAACTCAAATATTGGGACCTTGGGGTTTTTAAGACACATTGGTAGGACTTATTGGGAGGTAAAAATAATATAAAATCATGTAGGATTCATTTTTAGTGAATGAAAATGAATAAATGGGTGATTATTTATAAAAAAAAGTGTGGGATTTGTTTGTTGATTTCTAAATAAAGGCTTTGGACACCTAGTTAGTGTTAAATGAAAAAAATATGGAATTTACCACAGTATTGGACAATTGGATCATATTTTATGTCATTTTATCCTACAAGATTCTACCAAAATTTTATATTAATTAATTTGAAAATGAAATGTAAATTTTCTACAAAATAATATTTTTGAAAGTTAAAGTTTAAATTATGTAACTGGGAAAGTAAATTATAGATATTGAAATTGATTAAAATATATTAAAATGTTTTATATTAATAAAATAACATCATTTGAGTCGTGTATTTTGATTAATTAGTTATTATATAATTATTAAATAATTATGATGTCATTAATCATACAAAAAAACTCAAACTATATTTTTACTATTCACGAAAAAATAATGTATTTTAGAATATTCTCATAATATTACCCTAACATAATTTTGATGTGATGATTTTAAAAATGATATTATTTTATCATAATAAATATATAAATAGGATATTTTTAAATTTTAAATATATAAACATCTTTATTTATTAAAAATAATAACGGATTGAAAATACATAGTGAAATTTTAGAAATAAGAAAATATATCATTTATTTTTAAATGAGAGTGTTTTAATCATACTATTTCATTAAAATAAACATTATTCATAATAATTTAGTTTATTATAATAATTATATCTTTTTTGAAAAGTAAAATTTTTGTCTAAAAAATCAATTTATCAAGATATATCTTAATTTTATTAAGTAAAACTATTCTTAAAACAGAATTGAGGGAATGAAATTTTATTTACACAATGTAATTACACATTAATTAATTAAGGAACATAAAAATAACCAATTATAACATATTTATCTGACCTAAGGGTATGGTGTAGGATGGTGAAAAATTCTTGGGGTGGCTCAGATAACATCGCTCGAGTGTTAATTTCCATTACCTTGAACATCTTCCATATACTATTTCGTTCAAGATTCACTAGTTGAATATCATCTTGGGATTGGTCAAGAGATAATACTAGTGATGCTAACTCCCTCCCAAGTTCTTGAAAAATGGGATTTATATGACACGACTCTACTGGTTGAGGCCATTTTTTATCCATTATATATTAATTATCCTTTATCATTTGTTATAAACACTAATTATAATGTTATATAGTTTCCAATAGTCATATTGACCAACTGTCATAATTGACCAATAGTCATATAACGATCAAAACATAATGGTCACAATTAAAATTATACTCACTTTATTATTTAAGAGATATAGTTTTGATTTTTATAATATAATATAACACACCTTTTTAGGAGAAAATTATTATTAAAAAAAGTTTGAGTCATTACACTATTCAACCCTTAATAAATTTCGTTCCCAAAATTTCAACTCATTATTTTAGTGGAGAAAAGGCGTGGGTACTTTTTTTTCATTGTTTCCTTTAGTTCCCACATTTATTCTTAATATTTTTGGTTCCTTAACAAAACTTTAACAAGGTGGGTACTATTGTTCTGTAGACTTTTCTCTATGATGCATGATCTCAAACGGCTCCTCCACATAAAAGTGATCATGTTCCATTTGTACCAACTTAGGATTCCATACATGTGAATGGTCTGGTATGTACTTCTTTGAGAGAGATACATGGATTACATCATGAAAATGAAATAGATTTAGAGGAAGTTCAAGACAATAGGCCACTTCTCCAATGCGATCAAGGATTTTATAGGGCCCAATGTACTTGGGGTTGAGCATTCTTTTCATCCCAAACTACATGACTATCTTCCAATCTAAAATTCGAAGGAAGAATTTATCTCCACATAAAAATTCAAGTACCTTTAGGTAATGTAGGATGGGATAAACCATTTCTGTCATCTCTTACATAAAATCCGGTCCAAGAAACCATTTCTAACCATCTTTTTTCCAACACGTAGAAGTTCTATATCGCTTCCCATATAGAGCTTCATATGGTTCCATTTGGATACTTGAATAAAATTTGTTATTTTATGAGAAATAAACTAATGGGATATGTTGATCCCATCCAACTTTAAATTCCATTGATCATGTTATCATCGTATCCTGTAGTTTTTTAATAGACCTTTCATATTGCCCATCATTTTGGTGGTGAGGGGTAGTACTGAAATTCAATTTAGTACTCATAGAATGATTAATAATTCCAAAAAAAATTGATGTGAACAACGGATCGTGATTATAAATGATAGAAAGAGGAAATACATAAACCCTTACTAATTCCTTAAAGTATATCTTGGCATGTTGGTCAAGAGATAAATATTCCCTAATAAAGATAAAAGGGGTAGTCTTGGTGAGACAGTCCACTATAACACATATCACATTATTTACTTTTTATGTTTTCGGGACACTAGTGAAAAATTACATAGTGATATTTTCCCACTTCCTTGCTATTATAGGTAGTTGTTTTAATACCCCTTTAGGAAGTTTTCTCTTTTCATTTACTTATTGACACACCAAGCAACATGCAGTGTAGTCAGAAATCTCATTTTTATGTTATCCCACCAATAATGGCCATGAAGGTCCCTATACCGTTTAGTACTTCTATGATGTATAGAGGATTTGTATCTATAAGCTTAATCCATCATCTCCATCTTTATTTCCTAAATGGATGGAACAAATATCCTCGTAAGAAAATTCTACACACCTTCATGATCAATATTTAACTTTGTAAACTTCTTATTCTTCACATATTATACCTTCTTCTATAAAAATGGATCTTCTCTTTGATATTTCTTGATTTTATCTAGTAATTATGGTTGAGAAATCATTTTTGATAGGTTTGATGATGTCCCTTACCATATGATTCCCATGTCCGGTTTTACTAGGTCTTTAATTAAAGGATATCCTTGAATCCTCATCATTTCCATCACAACAGGGTCTTTCCTACTAAATGCATCAATGACTTTGTTCTCTCATCCGAGATGATAATTAATTGAACAATCATAGTCTTTAATAAGTTCCAAAAATCTCCTTTGTCTCATGGTGAATTCCTTTTGTGTGAATATATACTTCAAAAATTGGTGGTCTGTTTATATATCACATTTTTCTCCATAAAGATAATGCCTCTATATCTTCAGAGAAAAAACAACAATATCCATCTCCAGGTCATATGTTGGATAATTCTTATCATGAGTATTTAACTATAAATATGAATAAGCAATCACGTTTTCATTTATCATGAGGATTCAACCAATCCGTTTTAGATATGAATCGCTAAAAATAATGAATCCTTCCCTGATAGAGGGTAGAGTTAAAATAGGTGGAGTGGACAATGTCTACTTCAGCTCTTGGAAACATTAATCACACTCCTTCTAAATGAACTTGTACCTTTTCAAGTTAACTTGGTTAGTGGATTATAAAGTCAGGAAATGTTTTTCAAAAACCTCCTATAATGTCATACTAAACCAAATAAAATATGAATCTCAATTATTGTGGTATGATGAGGCCACTCCCCCACAACCTCTGTCTTTGCAGGGTTAACTGAGATTCCCTCAGTGGGTACAATGTTCCCTAAGAAAGCAACTTGTTGTAAACAAAATTAAAAAATTATGAACTTCACAAATAGTTTATAATTCCTTATAGTTTGAAATATAACCCTTATATGATCCTCATGCGCCTCACAGATTTTGGAATATATCAGAATATCATCAATAAAATATATCACAAAGTTATCAGGGTAGTCCTAAAATAATTTATTCATCAAATACATAAAAATATTAGGATAAATATTCAATGCTAAAGGAATAATAACAAACTCATAATTCCCATATCTTTATTTGAAGACAAAACATGGAATATATTCTTTCTTCATCCTCAATTGATGATAACTATATCAAATATCAGTCTTGGAGAAGAATTGTGTAACACCCTGAGATTTTATGATAAATATATTTTTTAATTTCATTGATGTCTTATGTTGTACGCTACACCAAAAGGATCTTTCACTACACACATCCCTGAAATGGTTTTCATTACACGCAATCAAGACCTTCTTCGATAGCATGTGTAGTATGCAATACCGAGTTTCACTAAACGAGATATTATTATAATATTACTATGAACTAGCCATTATGAATAGTAATACACACTTTTTGAAATTTTTTAAATTTAATTTTTCAAAATGGACTTCATTTTTGGATTCGGAATATCGAAATTAACCTAGGGTGAAATTTTGGTATTTTTCGGAAAACTTTCAATTTTTGATGAATAGTGAAAACACTGGGTTACTATTTAAAAACCGACATTTTATTTAAATAATTATTTATTTTATTTAAATTTATATTAGGTCAAAATTGATACATAAAACCTATATAAGTTCAATTCAATTCATTAAAGTCATTTTATAATAATTTTTGATATATAAAAATTTTATTGAACTTTTCACCGTCTTTTACCCACCTCCTAGGAGAATTTCCAAATTCACATAAAACTTAATTTTACCACTTCTATGAGTGGAATTTCAAAAATCTGAGAAACATGGTTAATATAAAGGACTAAAATGTGGTTCAATGAGATGAAAATAATTTTTTGTGAATAGTAACTTTTTACTTTTTTTACCACGGTTAAAAGTAAATAGGGTAATTAAGGGTAGAAATGTTATTATTATTACCCTAACACATGTACTAATTCTATTGGATAAGTTTAATTAGACCAAAAAAACCTTAGGAATATAATATGACTATTTAGTCCCACTTGGATTAGATTAGGACATTTATTATTAATTCATTTAAAGAAGGGTTAAAATAGATAAAATCAATGTTTAATAACTAAATCATTTTTACTATAGGGCTATACATAAGATAAATTCAACTATAAATATTAATTAGAAAGATAAAAATATTTCCTACATAAAGGTATTTTATTTGTAATTTTCTTACATTAAATAATTTAATTTATTTATGACACAATGATGATACAGTAATTATCTTATTAATGAAATATTCAAATAATTGATGTTATAAATACCCAAATGAATGTAATTTGAGACTTTTTATAAATTAAAATATATTTATAGGATAATATTATATATTTTTATTTATTTAACTAACTTTTTTAGAACTAATATTTTTGTTATGATTTTCACAAAAATCAATTACCAAATAGTGTCAAAATTGACATAAAATAGTTTTTAAAACAAATATTATATAATTAATTGTTATTTTATTCCTAAAAATCTATGGTTCAGAAAAATGACTTAGATAAGGTTATATATATTAATAATAAACATCTTGGGGTTCTTTTGGCTTGTTATATAATGTTTATTAACCTTATAGTGTAAGAAAACAAGAAGACACGGTAAAATTTAAATTATCTAACTTAAAGTTAAATCTAAATGATAAGGTTAAAATAGAACCCTAAACTTGTCTAAATTATATTGTATGAGAGTATTTCTACACATACCCACATTATCTTCGAAATAAATCAATTTGGAGCTATTAAAAACCTAATATGACTTTATAATAAAATAAAATTTTTAGTTTTTCCTAAGGTGCCCCTCTCCTCCCTTATAAAAGGGAACCTCCTCCCTCTATTCCTCACACCACTTTGAGCCTTCATGCTCGGCCAACCCCTGCCAAATTCTCTTATACACTTCCATAGAAACATCCTAGAGGTCCTTTTATTTTTCAAAGGACAATTTTAGTACCCTAAAAGGAGGTCTCAAAGAGGCGCTTCAAAGAAGTTGTAATGTCAGTTACCGATTCATTCAACTTTATTTCTTCTTCCACTTATTCTTCTTTAGTTGTTTCATTATGAAGTAATAACATAAATATCACTCATATAATTATATGTTATTATAAATATAATAAAACCCTATTTCACTATCTATCCATCCTACGGAAAACGAAATCACTGCGCGTGTGTACGTACGGAATACCGTCTCCATGCTGTGGTGTAATCTATTTTCCACCACCACCTTACTTGGATGGGTATAATGGTGTAAATAAATAACTATATATGATTATTGTAATTTTATATTTATTCTTAAATATTATACATACACTTCAATACAATTCCACGATCATGGGAATGATATCGTCGCTCTTGCGTACGTACGGACTACCGTCTCCACGAACGCAATGAGATTCATTTTCCATGATTAACCACTCAAGAATGATTATAAAGTATATATAATGAATAATAATTAAATATATGACATAATTAAGCTAATGGATTTATGTATATATATATATATAAATCTTTCATCTACTTACTTCCATTCAAGTCAATAAGGAAAAGAAAACAGCTTTCATGCGTACGTAGGGCCTACCGTCTCCATGAACGGTGTATTTCATTTCATTTATCTATATATTATATATATTTATGTATACTGAATATATGATATATATATCATGATTTACATTCTGGATATAATTAAATCATGATATAAGTAGTAATAATATCAAGAACAACAATGCCAAACACGTATGAAAAATAAAATGTTTTACCCAAAACGCTGCTTTGACATGAAATTTTCAAAATAACGGGTAATATAAAATCATAAGTGGACCATATATTATATAATAACAATGAATATGATTCTTTAATAATTCAATGACATTATTTAAATCATTATATTGGAGGTTCGGATACGTACGAAGCATATCGGCCTAAGGTAAGGGATAATTTTGCAAATCTCATTTTTTTCCGAGATTGCTTATTCCTAAGTATTTACTGGGGTTATTTCTATAATCCATGTACATGTTTTATAAAAGTGTTTTCATGTATTTTTAAATTCCTTCTTACCCATTTTTGACTTTTACTACATGGAATGTAAGGAATCTTTCTTTTGTTTTCATTATGAGGTACTTTTTTTGACTTTTCCGGATAAAGTACGAGAAGAATGTTTTTTTAACATATACGGAATGAAAGGATTTTTACAGTTTTATAAAGACTTATTTTCATGAAGATTCCTCCAAAAGATTTCATTACTATTTTCAACAAAATATCCTTCTTTTAAAATGGCATGACGTTTTCTTAAAAGAAATTGATTTCGAAGAAGAAAGGATATTTTCCTCAAGAATTCATTTCAAATGTTTTATCAAAACCATTTTCTATCTAAGATGACATTATTTCATAAGTGTATGTTTCAAGTTTAATGTCTATATGATTTACATGGTTTTAATTTTCTTATGATGAAATGTCCATTTGTTTTATATGGATTATGAGATGATGGGATGATGTTTATGAAACCCATTTTATTCTTTGGGTTTTGTTGAATGTTTTAAGTTTATTTTGTGGCACAAGTAAGAATGATTTCATTATGAGATGGTTGGGACCTATATCTCCATCCAATGCACTAGGTAAAGATTTATATCTCATGAGATACACATGGCTAGAATGGTAAGTTAATATGGTTCAGTGTTACTGGACTGAAACGAGGAGTGAACTCGATTGAGAAAGGTACTTTGTCCACAAATATGGTCTTGGCAGTAATGCCTTGGATACCATGGAAATCATATCATGAGCTTAATGTTTTTCTACAATAAAAATTTTTATTCCCAATCTATTTTATCATGATTGATATTTTATTATGATATATTCCTTATGTACTTCCATATTTTATGTCATTGCTCAAGATTTCGATATTTAAACATTATGTTCATGTTTTTATGTTCAAATGTATATGGTTTGTTTTATTTTCTCCATGCTTACCCTTAATGAGAATTTGAGCTCACCCTTTATATGATTTCTTTTCCCTAGGATTTAAAGAAAGATTTTAGGTAAGAAAACAAAAGGGGAAGATCTTTATGGGAGATGTTGAAGATCATTCACCACGATTAGAAGATTATATTCCTAATTTCCAAAGACACTAAACTATTACAATCCTTTGGTTTCTGTTTTTGTTATGTATTAAGCATTGTGCAAAAGTAATGTAATGTCCATGTACGTCAGGCTTTGGGTCTCTACAGTTGGTATCATATGAAAGGATTAGTTAACCTTTGGAAACTAGGATGCGAAAACATTAGTGAGATCCCTAGAGATATTTCTATGGTATGTCTAGGGATGTCCCTAATGATAAGTATACGTATAGGATATAGACCTAGAAAAATGGTAACAATCTTAGAATTTAACCTAAGATGTTAGATATTTACGGTACTCCCCCTTTACTATGTTGTTTTCTCTAGCATGATTGTTGCCTCTCACACTATTCTTTTTGGGTTTTGGAAAATTACTGGAAACATGAAGATTCACGATACTGGAGGATATGATGGACAATGGAATGGTATTCTTTATGAGCAACCAAATGAAACTGGATTTGGAAGTCCAAACATAGTTATTTTTCCTAATCATCAATCTCATAATATAATCAATAATCTCTACTTTGGTAAGTTTCCCAACTCATATAATAAGAGAAAGATGGAGTTTCATGATGATCATAGAGGAAATAAAGTTCAATTTCCCTCATGTAAATCATGTGGGAAGAGGCATCGGGGAGATTGTTTCAAAGGAACTGGAAGATGATTTGGGTGTGGAAAAGAAGGACAAAAAGCCAGTAAGTGCAAATGAAAAGGTTCAGTTAACACCATAGAGAAGGATAATGGTATTACTATGACATCAACAATGATTAGATGTTTTAAATGTGGAATGTATGGGCATTATGCAAACCAATTCCCTAAGGGAAAATCTCATTAAGAGAATAAGAATGGTCATATGGGTAGAATTTATGTGGATGATGATGAGGAGACTACAAATGATATATGATATGAAAGAAGTGTTGAAGCTCAGTCAGTTGTTTAAGAAGGCAGTGGAATGATTGTATGTTTATCAAGAGTTATGTTGTATAGTTAATGGTACTATGGAGTAAAGAATCATCTAAGTATTTTCACACTATTGTTTTTCCTAAAAAATTCGAAAGTATATGTTGAATGGTATTGGTAACCATGATAGGTTATTCAGATATTTTTGGAAGGAAGATGATATGCGGATAAGGAGAAAATAATATGTTTCATAGTATTCATGAGCTCATGATTGATATAAGGACTAAGTGATATCACAGTTTGATTATATAGAATTTTTGGATTTCTGTATGTGGAATGAGTTAACTTTTGACAGCATTCATTTTTTCATTAAGATTCAATGGGTATTCATTTTTCAATAGAATACACGATTAAGTTATTCACATGTTTGGAATGTGACCAACAAGATATATCATATAATGGAGGATAAATGATGGTATTCACGTACTCGTTATGTGACCTCTCAAGTAATCATTTTCTTTAGACCATGAGATTAGACAGAAGTATTTTTGATAAGCTTAATGGTTGGAATAGATTAAGTTGGACATCAGATACAATTGTTTAAGGCAAGAATTTTTCGATATTATAGATTGTTATAATAATGTAGTTTTCGAAAAAGGACAACCTGCAGGACGAACGAAAACCCGTTGCATCGGACAAGGCTGTGGGAATCGAACCCACAACTGAAGTGCAACAGGCCTTTATCGCCTACCACTGGCCTACAGGAAGTCCCTATTTACTAGAAACTTGTTTTATTATATTAATTAGTATGATATATTAATTATAAGTCCATTTTAGGAACCATATATGATTAATCTCACTATAGATGGACTTATGTATTTTTTGATAACTTTTTCTAACATTTTGTTTAAGACATATGGAATGACCCATCATTCTATCACATGACCTGCTAACACTTCACGAATGACAAATTCAACTTCATTTCTTTAATAGATGAAGAGGAAATTGTCCATGAAATGACCAATGGCGAGGCTGTACCAAAATCACGAAAGTATTTCTTCTAATTCTGATTTCTTTAACTTTAAGGAAATGATCTTGAAAACAAAAAATGTTGTCCTAGTACCCTTATATCCGATGAATCAGATGTTACCTTAGATTATCACAAATCTATGGATTTGTGATTGTTTTATTTTTCATAGCCATGTTCGCTACCACTCTCCATCAGAACATGATGGTTAGATTTCTCTTCCATATCCATATTTTCACCTATGTTCTCCTACGTGGAAACCCAATGATTAGTTAATTTGGGTAACCATTACGTTTCATAATTTAGTTTTTAAAGATAAGTTTTGGTATTCCTTTTTACGATGTGGGTTTCTATTAAATAAACTTTCAAATAGTAAACCATTTATAACCCTGACGAATTTCGAGGGCAAAATTCATTTTAAGGGGGGTAGAATGTAACACCCTGAGATTTTATGAAAAATATTATTTTTAATTTCATTGAAGTCTTTTGTTTTATGCTACACCAAAATGATCATGCACTACACACATTCCTGACGAGCCTTGCATTACACACAATCAAGACCTTCTTCGATAGCGTGTGTAGTATGCAATACCGATTTTCACAAACTGAGATATTATTATAATATTACTATGAACTAGCCGTTATGAAAAGTAATACCCAATTTTTGAAATTTTGTAAATTTTATTTTTCAAAATGGACTTCATTTTTGGATTCAGAATATCGAAATTATCCTAGGGTGAAATTTTTTTATTTTTCAGAAAACTTTAAATTTTTGATGAATAGTGAAAACACTAGGTTACTATTTAAAAATCGACTTTTTATTTAAATAATTATTTATTTTATTTAAATTTATTTTAGGTCCAAATTGATACATAATACATATATAAGTTCAATTCAATTCATTAAAGTCATTTTATAATAATTTTAGATATATAAAAATTTTATTGAACTTTTCACCGTCTTTTACCCACCTCCTATGAGAATTTCCAAATTGACATAAAACATATTTTTATCACTTTTGTGAGTGGAATTTCGAAAGTCTGAGAAACACGGTTAATATCAAGGACTAAAATTTAGTTCAATGAGATGAAAATAATTTTTGGTGAATAGTAACGTTTTACTTTTTTTACCACAGTTAAATGTACATAGGGTAATTAAGGATAAAAATGTTATTATTATTTCCCTAACACATGTACTAATTCTATAGGATAAGTGTAATTCGACAGAAAACAACCTTAGGAATAAAAAATGACCATTTAGGCCCACTTGGATTAGATTAGGACATTTATTATTAATTCATTTAATGAAGGGTTAAAATAGTTAAAATAAAAGTTTAATAACTAGATCATTCTTAATATAGGGTTATAAATAAGATAAATTAGACTATAAATATTCATTCGAAATCTAAAATGGTTTCCTACATAATGGTATTTTATTTTTAATTTTTAGACATTAAATAATTTAATTTATTTATGACAAAATGATGATGCATTAATTATCTTATTAATGAAATATTGACATAATTGATGTTATAAATACCCAAATGAATGTAATTTGAGACTTTTTATGAATTCCAAAACTTTTATAGGATAATATTACATATTAGTATTTATTTAATTAACTTTTTTCAAACTAATCGTTCTGTTATGATTTTCAAAAAAATCAATTACCAAATAGGGTCAAAATTGACAAATAATAGTTTTTAAAACAAATATTATATTATTAATTGTTATTTTATTCTTATAAATCTAAGGATCGGCCATATGACTTAGATAAGGTTATATATATTAATAATAGACAACTTGGGGTTCATTTGGCTTGTTATAGTAAGTTTATTAACCTTATAGTGTAAGAAAACAAGAAGACACGGTAAAAGTTTAATTATCTAACTTAAAGTTAAATCTAAATGATAAGGTTAAAATAGAACCCTAAACTTGTATAAATTATATTGGATGAGAGGATTTCTACCCATCCCCACCTTAGCTTAGAAATAAATCAATTTTGAGCTATTAAAAACTGAATATGACTTTCTAATAAAATAATATTTTTAGTTTTTTCTAAGGTGCCCCTCTCCTCCCTTATAAAAGGGCACCTCCTCCCTCTCTTCCTCACACCACATTGAGCTATCAAGCTTGCAAAAACCCTGCCAAATTCTCGTCTCCACTTCCCTAGAAACATCCTATAGGTCATGTTCTTCTTCAAAGACCAATTTTAGTGCCCTAAAATGAGGTCTCAAAGAGGCTCTTCAAAGAAGTTGTAATGTCCGTTACCGATTCTTTCAACTCTATTTCTTCTTCCACTTATTCTTATTTAGTTGTTTCATTATGAAGTAATAACATAAATATCACACATATACTGATATGTTATTATAATTATGAAACAACCCTATTTCACCATCTATCCATCCTACGGAAAACTAAATCATTGCGCGTGTGTACGTACGGAATACCGTCTGCACGCCGTGGTGTAATCTATTTTCCACCACCACCTTACTTGGATGGGTATAATGGAGTAAATAAAAAACTATATATGATTATTGTAAAGTGATATTGATTATTAAATATTATACATACACTTAAATACAATTCCTCGATCATGGGAATGATATCTTCGCTCGTGCGTACGTACGGACTACCGTCTCCACGAACGTAATGAGATTCATTTTCCATGATTAACCACTCAAGAATGATTATAAAGTATATATAATGAATAATAATGAAATATATGACATAATGAAGCTATTGGATTTATGTATATATATATATTATCTACTTACTTACATTCAAGTCAACAAGGAAAAGAAAACAGCGTTCATGCGTACGTACGGCCTACCGTCTCCATGAACGGTGTATTTCATTTCATTTATCTATATATTATATATATATTTATGTATAATGAATATATTATATATATATATATATATCATGATATACATTCTGGATGTAATTAAATCATGATATAAGTAGTAATAATATCAAGAACAACAATGCCAAACACATACGATAAATAAAACGTTTTACCCAAAACGCTGCTTTGACATGAAATTTACAATATAACGGGTAATATAAAGTCATAAGTGGACCATATATGATATCATAACAATTAATATGATTCTGTAATAATTCAATGACATTATTTAAATCATTATAAAGGTGTTTTGGATACGTATGAAGCATATCGGCCTAAGGTAAGGGATAACTTTGCAAATCTCATTTTAATCCGAGATTGCTTATTCGTAAGTATTTACTGGGGTAATTTATTTCATCCATGTACATGTTTTATAAAAGTGTTTTCATGTATGTTTAAATTCATTTTTACCCATTTTGAATTTTACTACATGGAATGTAAGGAATCTTTCTTTTGTTTATGTTACGAGGTACTTTTTTTTTACTTTTCCGGCAAAAGTACGAGAAGAATGTTTTTTTAACTTATACGGCATGAAAGGATTTTTACGGTTTTATAAAGACCTATTTTCCTGAAGCATACTCAAAAAGTCTTCATTACTATTTTCATCAAAATATCCTTATTTTAAAATTGTATGACTTTTTGTGAAAAGAAATTGATTTTTAAGAAGAAAGGATATTTTCCTCAAGAATTCATTTCCAATGTTTTATCAAAACCATTTTCCATCTAAGATGAAATTATTTCATATGTGTATGTTTCAAGTTTAATGTCTCTATGATTTACATGGTTTCAATTTTCTTATGATGAAATGTCCATTTGTTTTATATGGATTATGAGATGATGGGTTGATTTTTATGAAACCCATTTTATTCTTTGGGTTTTGGTGAATGTTTTAAGTTTATTTTGTGGCACAAGTAAGAATGATTTCATTATAAGATGGGTGGGACCTATATCTCCCTCCAATAAATTGGGTAAAGATTAATATCTCATGAGATAGGTATGGATGGAACGGTAAGTTAATCCGGTTCAGTGTTACAGGAATGAAACGAGGAGTGAACTCGATTCAGAAAGGGACTTTGTCCACTAAGATGGTCTTGGCAGCAATACCTTGGCTACCATGGAAATCATATCATGTTCTTATTGTTTTTTCAAAATTACACGTTTTATTCCCAAGCTATTTTATCATGATTGATGTTCTATTATGATATATTCCTTACGTACTGCCATGTTTTATGATATTGCTGAAGATTTCGATGTTTAAACATTATGTTCATGTTTTTATGTTCCAATGTATATGGTTTGTTTTATTTTCTCCATGCTTACCCTTACTGAGCATTTGAGCTCACCCTTTGTATGTTTTATTTTCCCCAGGATTTAAAGAATGGTTTTAGGTAAGAAAACAAAAGGGGAAGATCTTTATGGGAGATGTTGAAGATCTTTCACCACGATTAGAAGATTATTTTCCGAGTTTCCAAAGACACTAAACTATTACGGTCCTTTGGTGTCTGTTTTTGTTAAGTATTAAGCATTCCGAAAAAGTATTGTAATGTCCATGTAGGTCAATATTTGGTTCTCTACAATTGGAATCAGAGGAATGTTTTAGTTTACCTTTGAAAACTAGGATGCGAAAACGTTAGTGAGGTCCCTAGAGATATTTCTATGGTATGTCTAGGGATGTCCCTAAGGATAAGTATACGTATAGGATATAGTCCTAGAACAACAGTAAAGATCTTAGAATTTAACCTAAGATGATAGATATTGATGGTACTCCCCCTATACTATGTTGTTTTCCCTAGCATAACTTTTGACTCTCACACTATTCTTTTTGGGTTTTAGAAAATGGCTGGAAACAGGAAGATTCACGATAATGGAGGATATGACGGACAATGGAATGATATTATTCATGAGCAACCAAATGAAATGGGATTTGGAAGTCCAAATATCGTTATTATGCCTAATCAGAAATATCATAATATGATCAATAATCTCAACTTTGGTCATTTTACCGACTCTAATAATAAGAGAAATATGGAGTTTCATGACGATCATAGAGGAAAGAAAGTTCAATTTCCCTCATGTAAATCATGTGGGAAGAGGCATCGGGGAGATTGTTTCAAAGGAACAGGAAGATGATTTGGGTGTGGAAAATAAGGACACAAAGCCAGTAAGTGCAAAGGAAAAGTTTCAGTTAACACCATAGAGAAGGATAATGGTATTTCTACGACATCAACAATGATTAGATGTTTTAAATGTAGAATGTATGAGCATTATACAAACAAATTCCCTAAGGGAAAATCTCATGAAGAGAATCAGAATGGTCATATGGGTAGTATTTATGTGGATGATGATGAGGAGACTACAAATGATATATGAGATGAAAGAAGTGGTGAATCTCAGTCAGTTGTTTAAGAAGGCAGTGGAATGATTGTATGTTTATCAAGAGTTATGTTGTATAGTTAATGGTACTATAGAATAAAGAATCATCTAAGGATTATTACACTATTGTTTTTCCTAAATAATTTGAAAGTATATGTTGAATGGTACCTGTAACCATGAAAGGTTATTCAGATATTTTTGGTAGGAAGATGATATGCAAATAAGGAGAAAATAATATGTTTGATAGTATTCATGAGCTCATGATTTATATAAGGACTAAGTGATATCATGGTTTTATAAAATAGAATATTTGGATTTTTGTATGTGGAATGAGTTAACTTTTGACAGCATTCATGTTTTTACTAAGATTAAATGGGTATTCATTTTTCAAGACAATACACGATTAAGGTATTCACATGTTTGGAAAGTGACCAACAAGATATATCTTATATGGGGGATAAATGATTGTATTCACATACTTGTTATGTTACCTCTCAAGTAATCATTTTCTTTAAACCATGAGATTGGACAAAAGTATTTTTGATAAGCTTAAAGGTTGGAATAGATTAAGTTGGACATCAGATAGAATTGTTTAAGGCTAGAATTTGTTGATATTATGGTTTTTTATAATAATGTAGTTTTAGAAAAATGACAACCTGCAGGACGAACGACAACCCGTCGCATCGGACAAGGCTGTGGGAATCGAATCCACAACTGAAGTGCGACATGCCTTTATCGCCTACCACTGGCCTACAGGAAGTCCCTATTTAATAGAAACTAGTTTTATTATATTAATCAGTATGATATATGAATTATAAGTCCATTTTAGGAACCATATATTATTAATCTCACTATAGATGGACTTATTTATTTTTGATAACATTTTCTAACCTATTGTTTGAGACAGATGGAATGACCCATCATTCTATCACATGATCTTATAACACTTCACGAATGAAAAATTCAACTTCATTTATTTAATAGATGAAGAGGAAATTGTCCATGAAACAACCAATGGTGAGATTGTACCAAAATCACGAAATTATTTCTTCTAATTCCGATTTCTTCAACATTATGGAAATGATCTTGAAAACCAAAAATGTTGTCCTGGTGCCCTTATATTCGTTGAATCATATGGTACCTTAGATAATTACAAACATATGGCCTTGTGATTGTTGGATTTTTCATAGCCATGTTCTCTACCACTCTCCATCAGAACATGATGGTTAGATTTCTCTTCCATATCCATATTTTCACCTATGTTATCCTACGTGGAAACCCATTGATTGGTTAATTTGGATAACCGTTACATTTTATACTTTAGTTTTTAAAGATAATTTTTGGTATTAATTTTTATGATGTGGGTTTCTATTAAAGAAACATTTGAATAGTAAACCATTTATAACCCCGATGAATTTCGAGGGAGAAATTCATTTTAAGGGGGCTAGAATGTAACACCCCGAGATTTTATGAAAAATATTCTTTTTAATTTCATTGAAGTCTTGTGTTATACGCGACACCAAAAGGATCTTTCACTACACACATCACTGACTTGGCTTTCATTACACGTAATTAAGACCTTCTTCGATAGCGTGTGTAGTATACAATACCGAGTTTCACTAAACGAGATATTATTATAATAATACTATGAACTAGCTGTTATGAATAGTAATACCCACTTTTTTAAATTTTGTAAATTTTATTTTTCAAAATGGACTTCATTTTTGGATTCGGAATATCGAAATTATCCAAGGGTGAAATTTTGGTATTTTTCGGAAAACTTTCAATTTTTGATGAATAGTGAAAACACTGGGTTACTATTTAAAAACCGACTTCTTATTTAAATAATTATTTATTTTATTTAAATTTATTTTAGGTTAAAATTGATACATAATACCTATATAAGTTCAATTCAATTAATTGAAATCATTTTATAATAATTTTAGATATATAAAAATTTTATTGAACTTTTCACCGTCTTTTACCCACCTCCTAGGAGAATTTCCAAATTCACATAAAACTTAATTTTACCGCTTCTGTGAGTGGAATTTCGAAAATCTGAGAAAAACGGTTAATATCAAGGACTAAAATGTGGTTCAATGAGATGAAAATAATTTTTGGTCAATAGTAACTTTTTACTTTTTTTACCACCGTTAAAAGTAAATAGGGTAATTAATGGTAAAAATGTTATTATTATTACCCTAAAACATGTCCTAATTCTATTGGATAAGTGTAATTCGACCAAAACAACATTAGGAATAAAATATTTCCATTTAGGCCCACTTGGATTAGATTAGGACATTTATTATTAATTCATTTAAATAAGGGTTAAAATAGTTAAAATAAAAGTTTAATAACTAAATCATTTTTAATATAGGGTTATACATAAGATAAATTTGACTATAAATATTCATTAGAAATATAAAAATATTTCCTATATAAATGTATTTTCTTTTTAATTTTTAGACATTAAATAATTTAATTTATTTATGACACAATGATGATGCAGTAATTATCTTATTAATGAAATATGGACATAATTGATGTTATAAATACCCAAATGAATGTAATTTGAGACTTTTATGAATTAAAATAATTTTATAGGCTCATATTACAGATTAGTATTGATTTAATTGACTTTTTTCAAAATAATCTTTCTATTATGATTTTCACAAAAATCAATTACCAAATAGTTTCAAAATTGACATAAAATAGGTTTTAAAAAAAATATTATATTATTAACTGTTATTTTATTCCTAAAAATTTAAGGTTCTAAAAAATGACTTAGATAAGGTTATATATATTAATAATAAACAACTTGGGGTTAGTTTGTCTTGTTATAATAAGTTTATTTACCTTATAGTGTATGAAAACAAGAAGACACGGTAAAAGTTAAATTATCTATCTTAAAGTTAAATCTAAATGATAAGGTTAAAATAGAACCCTAAACATGTCTATTTTCTATTAGATGAGAGTATTTCTACCCAACCCCACCTTAGAATCGAAATAAATCAATTTGGATCTATTAAAAACCGAATATGACTTTATAATAAAATAATATTTTTAGTTTTTCCTAAGGTGCCCCTCTCCTCCCTTATAAAAGGGCACCTCCTCCCTCTCTTCATCACACCACTTTGAGCCTTCAAGCTTGGCCAAACCCTAAGAAATTATCTTCTCTGCATCCCTAGAAACATCCTAGAGGTCCTGGTCTTCTTCAAAGACCAATTTTAGTGCCCTAAAAGGAGGTCTCAAAGAGGTGCTTTAAAGAAGAGGTAATGTCTGTTACCGATTCATTCAACTTTATTTCTTCTTCCACTTCTTCTTCATTAGTTGTTTCATTATTAAGAAATAACATCAATATCACTCATATACTGATATGTTATTATAAATATTAAACAACCTTATTTCACCATCTATCCATCCTACGGAAAACGAAATCACCGCGCGTGCGTACGTACGGAATACCATCTCCACGCCGTGGTGTAATCTATTTTCCACCGCCACCTTACTTGGATGGATATAATGGTGTAAATAAATCACTATATATGATTATTTTAAAGTGATATTGAATCTAAAACATTATACATAAACTTCAATACAATTCCATGATCATGGGAATGATATCGTCACTCGTGCGTACGTACGGACTACCGTCTCCACGAACGCGATGAGATTCATTTTCCATGATTAACCACTCAAGAATGATTATAAAGTATATATAATGAATAATAATGAAATATATGACATAATGAAGCTACTGGATTTATGTATACACACACACACACACACACACACACATATATATATATATATATATTTCATCTACTTACTTCCATTCAAGTCATTAAGGAAAAGAAAACAGTGTTCATGCTTACGTACGGCCTACCGTCTCCATGAACGATTTATTTCATTTCATTTATCTATATATTATATATATTTATGCATACTGAATATATTATATATATATCATGATTTAAATTATCTATTTAATTAAATCATGATATAAGTAGTAATAATATCAAGAACAATAATGCCAAACAGGTACGATAAATAAAACGTTTTACCCAAAACGTTGCTTTGACATGAAATTTAAAAAATAACGGGTAATATAAAGTAATAAGTGGACCATATATGATATCATAACAATTAATATGATTCTTTAATAATTCAATGACATTATATAAATCATTATACAGGAGGTTCAGATACGTACGAAGCATATCAGCCTAAGGTAAGGGATAATTTTGCAAATCTCATTTTTATCCGAGATTGTTTATTTGTAAGTATTTACTGGGGTTATTTCTATCATCCATGTCCATGTTTTATAAAAGTGTTTTCATGTTTTTCTAAAGTCCTTTTTATCCATTTTTTTCTTTTACTACATGGAATGTAAGGAATCATTCTTTTGTTTACGTTACAAGGTACTTTTTTTGACTTTTCTGTCAAAAGTACGAGAAGAATGTTTTTTTAACTTATACGGAATGAAAGGATTTTTACAGTTTTATAAAGCCTTATTTTCATGAAGCTTACTCCAAAATATTTTATGACTATTTTCAACAAAATATCCTTATTTTAAAATGGGATGATGTTTTGTGAAAAGAAATTGATTTTGAAGAAGAAAGGATATTTTCCTCAAGAACTCATTTCAAATGTTTTATCAAAACCATTTTCTATCTAAGATGAGATTATTTCATATGTGTATGTTTCAAGTTCAGTGTCTCTATGATTTACATGGTTTTAATTTTCTTATGATGAAATTTCCATTTGTTTGATATGGATTATTAGATGATGGAATGATGTTTATGAAACCCATTTTATTCTTTCGGTTATGGTGAATGTTTTAAGTTTATTTTGTGGCACAAGTAAGAATGATTTCACTATGAGATGGGTGGGACCTATATCTCCCTCCAATGAATTGGGTAAATATTTATATCTCATGATATAGGCATGGCTGGAACGGTATGTTAATCCGGTTCAGTGTTACAGGACTGAAACGAGGAGTGAAATCAATTCAGAAAGGGACTTTGTCCACTAAGATGGTATTGTCAGCAATGCCTTGGCTACCATGGAAATCATATCATGTGCTTAATGTTTTTCCACAATTAAAAGTTTTATTCTGAATCTATTTTATAATGATTGATGTTCTATTATGATCTATGCCTTACGTACTTCCATGTTTTGTGTCATTTCTCAAGATTTCAATGTTTAAACATTATGTTCATGTTTTTATGTTGAAATGTATATGTTTTTTTTATTTTCTCCATGCTTACCCTTACTGATCATTTGAGATCACTCTTTATATGTTTTCTTTTCCCCATGATTTAAAAGAAAGGTTTTAGGTAGGAAAACAAAAGGGGAAGATATTTATGGGAGATGTTGAAGATCTTTCACCGTGATTAGAAGATTATTTTTCGAGTTTCCAAAGACACTAAACTATTACGGTCCTTTGGTTTCTGTTTTTGTTATTTATTAAGAATTCCGAAAAAGTATTTTAATTTCCATGTACGTCAGGCTTTGGGTCTCTATAGTTGGTATCAGAGGAAAGGTTTAGTTAACATTTGGAAACTAAGATGCGAAAACATTAGTGAGATCCCTAGAGATATTTCTAAGCTATGTCTAGGGATGTCCCTAAGGATAAGTATATGTATAGGATATAGTCCTAGAACAATGGTAACAATCTTAGAATTTAACCTAAGATGTTAGATATTGACGGTACTCCCCCTTTACTATGTTGTTTTCCCTAGCATGGTTTTTTCCTCTCACACTATTCTTTTTGGGTTTTAGAAAATGTCTAGAAAGAGGAAGATTCATGATAATAGAGGATATGACGGACAATGGAATGATATTCTTCATGAGAAACCAAATGAAACAGGATTTGGAAGTCCAAACATCATTATTATGCCTAATCAACAATCTCATAATATGATCAATAATATCAAATTTGGTAAGTTTCCCAACTCATATAATTAGAGAAATATGGAGTTTCATGATGATCATAGAGGAAAGAAAGTTCAATTTCCCTCATGTAAATCGTGTGGGAAGAGGCATCGGGGAGATTGTTTCAAAGGAACTGGAAGATGCTTTGGGTGTGGAAAAGAAGGAAACAAAGCCAGTAAGTGCAAAGGAAAAGGTTCAGTTAACACCATAGAGAAGGATAATGGTATTGCTACGACATCAACAATGATTAGATGTTTTAAATGTGGAATGTATGGGAATTATGCAAACCAAAGCACAAAGGTAAAATCTCATGAAGAGAATCAGAATGGTCATATGGGTAGTATTTATGTTGATGATGGTGAGGAGACTACAAATTATATATGAGATGAAAGAAGTGTTGAAGCTCAGTCAGTTTTTTAAGAAGGCAGTGGAATGATTGTATGTTTATCAAGAGTTATGTTGTATAGTTAATGGTACTATGGAATAAAGAATCATCTAAGGATTGTTACACTATTGTTTTTCCTAAAGTATATGAAAGTATATGTTGAATGGTACTGGTAAACATGAAAGGTTATTCATAAATTTTTATAAGGAAGATGATATGCGGATAAGGAGAAAATAATATGTTTGATAGTATTTATGAGCTCATGATTGATATAAGGACTAAGTGATATCATGGATTGATTATATAGAATTTTTTGATTTTTGTATGTGGAATGAGTTAACTTTTGACAGCATTCATGTTTTCACTAAGATTAAATGTGTATTCATTTTTCAAGAGAATGCATGATTAAGGCATTCACATGTTTGGAATGTGACCAACAAGATATATGTTATATGGGGGATAAATGATGGTATTCCCATACTTGTTATGTGAACTCTCAAGTAATAAATTTCTTTACACCATGAGATTAGACAGAAGTATTTTTGATAAGTTTAAAGATTGGAATTGATTAAGTTGGACATCAGATAGAATTGTTTAAGTCTAAAATTTTTCGATATTATGGATTGTTAAAATAATGTAGTTTTAGAAAAAGGACAACTTGTAGGATGAATGACAACCCGTCATGTTGGACAAGGCTGTGGGAATTGAACCCACAACTAGAGTACGACAGGCCTTTATCACCTACCACTGGCCTACAGGAAGTCCCTATTTACTAGAAACTAGTTTTATTATATTAAGCAGTATGATGTATGAATTATAAGTCCATTTTAGGAACCATATATGATTAATCTCACTATATATGGACTTATGTATTTTTGATAACTTTTTCTAACCTTTTGTTTGTGACAGATGGAATGACCCATCATTCTATCACATGATCTGCTAAAACTTCACGAATGAAAAATTCAACTTCATTTCTTTAAGAGATGAAGAGGAAATTGTCCATGAAATGACCAATGGTGAGACTGTACCAAAATCACAAAAGTATTTCTTCTAATTATGATTTCTTTAACTTTAAGGAAATGATCCTTAAAACCAAAAATGTTGTCCTAGTGCCCTTATATCTGATGAATCAGATGGTACCTTAGATTATCACAAATCTATGGCTTTGTGATTGTTGGATTTTTCATAGCCATGTTCTCTACCACTCTCCATCAGACCATGACGGTTAGATTTCTCTTCCATATCCATATTTTCACCTATGTTCTCCAATATGGAAACCCAGTGATTAGTTAATTTGGGTAACAGTTATGTTTCATACTTTAGTTTTTAAAGATATGTTTTGGTATTCCTTTTTAATATGTGGGTTTCTATTAAAGAAACTTTCGAATAGTAAACCATTTATAACCCCGATGAATATCGAGGGTGAAATTCATTTTAAGGGGGGTAGAATGTAACACCCTGAGATTTTATAAAAAATATTCTTTTTAATTTCATTGAAGTCTTGTGTTGTATGCTACACTAAAAGGAGCTTTCACTACACACATCCCTTACTTGGCTTGTATTACACGCAGTCAAGACCTTCTTCGATAGCGTGTGTAGTATGCAATACCGAGTTTCACTAAACGAGATATTTTTATAATATTACTATGAACTAGCCATTATGAATTGTAATACCCACGTTTTCAATTTTTGAAAATTTTATTTTTCAAAATGGACTTCATTTTTGGATTCAGAATATCAAAATTATCCTAGGGTGAAATTTTTTTATTTTTAGGAAAACTTTCAATTTTTGATGAATAGTGAAAACACTAGGTTTCTATTTAAAAACCGACTTTTTATTTAAATAATTATTTATTTTATTTAAATTTATTTTAGGTGAAAATTGATACATAATACCTATATAAGTTCAATTCAATTCATTGAAGTCATTTTATAATAATTTTAGATATATAAAAATTTTATTGAACTTTTCACCGTCTTTTACCCACCTCCTAGGAGAATTTTTCAATTCACATAAAACTTAATTTTACCGCTTCTGTGAGTGGAATTTCAAAAATCCGAGAAACACGATTAATATAAAGGACTAAAATGTGGTTCAATGAGATGAAAATAATTTTTGGTGAATAGTAACTTTTTACTTTTTTCCCATGGTTAAAATTAAATAGGGTAATTAAGGGTAAAAATGCTATTATTATTACCCTAACACATGTCCTAATTCTATTAGATAAGTGTAATTCGACCAAAAACAACCTTAGGAATAAAATATGACCATTTAGGACCACTTGGATTAGATTAGGACATTTATTATTAATTCATTTAAAGAAGGGTTAAAATAGTTAAAATCAATGTTTAATAACAAAATCATTTTTAATATAGGGTTATACATAAGATAAATTATACTATAAATATTCATTAGAAATATAAAACAATTTCTTAAATAATGGTATTTTATTTTTAATTTTTAGACATTAAATAATTTAATTTATTTATGACACAATGATGATGCAGTAATTATCTTATTAATGAAATATTGGCATAATTGATGTTATAAATACCCAAATGAATGTAATTTGAGACTTGTTATGAATTACAATTATTTTCTAGGATAATATTACATATTAGTATTTATTTAATTAACTTTTTTTGAACTATATTTCTGTTATGATTTTCACAAAAATCAATTACCAAATAGTGTCAAAATTGACATAAGATAGTTTTTAAAACAAATATTATATTATTAATTGTTATTTTATTCATTAAAATCTAAGTTTCGGAAAAATTACTAATATAAGATTATATATATTAATAATAAACAACTTGGGGTTCGTTTGGCTTGTTATAGTAGGTTTATTAACCTTATAGTGTAAGAAAAAAAGAAGACACGGTAAAAGATAAATTATCTAACATAAAGTTAAATCTAAATGATAAGGTTAAAATAGAACCCTAAACTTGTCTAAATTATATTTGATGGGATTATTTTGACCCATCCCCACCTTATATTTAAAATAAATTAATTTGGAGCTATTAAAAACCGAATATGACTTTATAGTGAAATAATATTTTTAGATTTTCCTAAGGTGCCCCTCACCTCCCTTATAAAAGGGTACCTCTTCCCTCTCTTCCTCACACAACTTTGAGCCTTCAAGATCTGAAAACTACTGTCAAATTATCTTCTCCAATTCCCTATAAACATCCTAGAGGTCCTGGTATTCTTCAAAGACCAATTTTAGTGCCCTAAAAGGAGGTCTCAAAGAGGTGCTTCAAAGAAGAGGTAATGTCCGTTACCGATTCTTTCAAGTTTATTTCTTCTTCCACTTCTTCTGCTATTGTTGTTTCATTATGAAGAAATAACATCAATATCACTAATATACTTATATGTTATTATAAATATGAAACAACCCTATTTTATCATCTATCTATCCTATGGAAAACAAAATCACCGTGCGTGCGTACGTACGGAATACCGTCTCCACGCCGTGGTGTAATCTATTTTCCACCACCACCTTACTTGGATGGGTATAATGGTGTAAATAAATAAATATATATGATTATTTTAAATTTATATTGATTCTGAAATATTATACATACACTTAAATACAATTCCACGATCATGGGAATGATATCGTCGCTCGTGCGTACGTACGGACTACCGTCTCCACGAACGCGATGAGTTTCATTTTCCATGATTAACCATTAAAGATTGATTATAAAGTATATATAATGAATAATAATGAAATATATGACATAATGAATCTAATGGATTTATGTATACATATATATATATTTCATCTACTTACTTCCATTCAAGTCAATAAGGAAAAGAAAACAGCGTTCATGCGTACGTATGGCCTACCGTCTCCATGAACGGTGTATTTCATTTCATGTATCAATATATTATATATATTTATTTATACTGAATATATTATATATATATCATGATTTACATTCTGGATGTAATTAAATCATGATATAAGTAGTAATAATATCAAGAACAACAATGCCAAACACGTACGATAAATAAAACGTTTTACCCAAAACACTTCTTTGACAAGAAATTTACAAAATAACAGGTAATATAAAGTCATAAGTGGACCATATATGATATCATAACAATAAATATGATTCTTTAATAATTCAATGACATTATTTAAATCATTATACAGGAGGTTCGGATACATACGAAGCATATCGGCCTAAGGTAAGAGATAATTTTTCATATCTCATTTTTATCCGAGATTGCTTATTCGTAAGTATTTACTGGGGTTATTTCTATCATCCATGTAAATGTTTTATAAAAGTTTTTTCATGTATTTTTAAAGTCTTTTTTACCCATTTTTGACTTTTACTACATGTAATGTAAGTAATCTTTCTTTTTTTTACGTTACGAGGTACTTTTTTTTTTAGTTTTCTGGCAAAAGTACGAGAAGAATGTTTTTTTAACTTATACGTCATGAAAGGATTTTTACATATTTATAAAGCCTTATTTTCATGAAGCTTCCTCCAAAATATTTCATAACTATTTTCTACAAAATCTCCTTCTTTTAAAATAGCATGATGTTTTTTAAAAATAAATTGATTTTAAAGAAGAAAGGATATTTTCCTCAAGAATTCATTTCAAATGTTTTATCAAAACCATTTTCCATCTAAGATGACATTATTTCATATGTGTATATTTCAAGTTTAATGTCTCTATGATTTATATGTATTCACTTTTTTTATGATGAAATATCCATTTGTTTTATATGGATTATGAGATTATGGGTTGATGTTTATGAAACCCATTTTATTCTTTGGGTTATGGTGAATGTTTTAAGTTTATTTTTTGGCACAAGTAAGAATGATTTCATTATGAGATGTGTGGGACCAATATCTCCTTCCAATGGATTGGGTAAAGATTTATATCTCATGAGATAGGCATGGTTGGAACGGTAAGTTAATCCTGTTCAGTGTTACAGGACTGAAACGGGGAGTGAACTCGATTCAAAAAGGGACTTTGTCCACTAATATGGTCTTGGCAGCAATGCCTTGGCTACCATGGAAATCATATCATGTGCTTAATGTTTTTCACCAATTACATGTTTTATTCCCAAGCTATTTTATCATTATTGATGTTCTATTATGATCTATTCCTTACGTACTGCCATGTTTTATGTCATTGATCATGATTTCGATGTTTAAACATTATGTTCATGTTTTTATGTTCTAATGTATATGGTTTGTTTTATTTTCTCCATGCTTACCCTTACTGAGCATTTGAGCTCACCCTTTATATGTTTTCTTTTCTCCAGGATTTAAATAAAGGTTTTAGGTAAAAAACAAAAGGTGAAGATCTTTATGAGAGATGTTGAAGATCATTCACCACGATTAGAAGATTATTTTCCGAGTTTCCAAAGACACTAAACTATTACGGTCCTTTGGTGTCTGTTTTTGTTATGTATTAAGCATTACGCAAAAGTATGGTAATGTCCATGTACGTCAGGCTTTGGGTCTCTACAAATTGAGCCACATGAAGCAAGTAAAATAAATCATCAATCCTTGGAAGAGGGTACTTGTTCTAAAAGGTGATCCTATTAAGTTCCCTATAATCAATGCATAGTTTCATTAATATATCCTTCTTCTTTACAAAGAGAATAGGTTCTCCCCAATGAGACACAATTGTCCAGATAAACACCCTCTTAAAATGACCTTGGAGTTGCTTCTTGAATTTATACAACTCCACATTTTCCATTCTATATGGGGTCTTTGATATCGTCTTTGATCCAGGAATGATTTAAATGGAAAAATATACCTCAATTTATAGGGGTGGTCTAGGTAACTCTTCATGAAATATTTAAATTTATTCCAAAATGACAATGTAATTATCTATTTGTATACTTTAATTTCCTTATTCATCTTCACTGATCATTTACATAATGAAGGATATGAGAGGTTCTTCTAGAAAAATATCATGTTGATACATCTCTCCTTTGGAAAAAACTATAGTATTTCCATTCAAGACTACTAATATTTTTTTGATTCTACATTTTATCTTAGTATTATACGTTGGAATCCAGTCCATCTACAGTAAAGTGATAAATTCCATCATGGGAATGACTAGTATATTTGTGATGTAATATTTCTCTACAAATTGAATAATAGATTTTATATACAGTATTGATTCTTGGATAATCCCTCTAGTACTCGTGACTAATAACTATACTTCATGTAGTTTAGGGATTCATTATATAATTTTTTCAAACATGGAGGAAATAGAGGAATGTATAGACCCTGAATCAAACAAAGTACTTCCTATATTTGGGAAAACAACAAGAGTACCTACCACCACATAATAAAGAACATCTAATTCATCCATCATGATAGAAAAACTTCTAATAGTTCTCCCATGTCCTTTGTTGAGGTTTATGGTAATTCCCCTCCATTAACATAAAATTTGTATAGTGATTGGAAATGTGCCCAAGTTATCCATACTTGGAGCATTATACTTCTGGATGGTCTTTAACCATCTTCCCTTTTTTATTTAGTGTTGATAAGTTTAGGATTCACCTCACTATAAAATTTCTAATCAATATGGCCTTCTCTTACACACTTGTAACATTTCCCACACCCGAGAAAGCAGTTACCTGAATGTTTCTTCCCACATTTGTTGCATGTGGAATGTTCCATTTTATTTATTCCAATTACAAGATCAATGTTATTCCATAATATCATATCATTTGATATTTTCTTTTCATTAAATCTATGGGACCATTTCATCTCTTGAAACATCATTTGAACTTCCATATCACTACGCACTATCTCATCATAGTTGTCATGGTCTCGATTGGATAGATTCTTCCATAGATAGGGTCATAGTACACCGAAGACTATATCATTATTCCCATTAGGATCCATGAAAATTATAGAGGTGTAAAAAGAATTTCTTGTAAAGTTAATCTCATATATTACCACATATTTAATATCCTTTTTCTTCATCTCTAGGAATTCCTTCTCCATTTTCTTTTATATTAAACCTGGAAAATATTTATTAAAAAAGATTCCCCTGAACTCTTACTATTACATAGAATCAATATTCCCTCTAGGATTTGTGTTTTAAATTAGTTACCACCATTTATCATCTTGTCCCTCTAAGTAGTAAACATATAGGGTGACTTTCTCTTATTCCGAACAATGTATTACAAAAAATATAATTTCTACAGATCTTATCCGTTGTTCCGAAATCAATGGGTCTATAGATCCATTGAAAAAGGAGGTTTTTCATCATGAAGGGTTGAATATAAATTATTTCCCTTAGATTTGAATCTTTTATCTCATATTGATTCAAGTTATTATTCATAACTCGAGGTAGTTAATTCATCTTTCTCGTGGAGTTTTCCATTCAAGCTTCTATTGGAGGGTCACCAGCACATGGTCCATTATGATCACCATTTACATGATTCCTTATATTTCCCTCCATTTTCTAAAATAATTAAATATTTTTTCCAAATATGTTTTGTTTAATAATATCATAAATTTAAAATAATTTTTACGTCTTACAACATCATTCTTAAATATGTTATTCTTTAACTACAATTACATCTTCAACAAATCCTTCATAATGGTTCATCAAAATCTTGTAATTAACCAAAAATATCCTCCAAGGGTATTAAACCATGAGTGTATAAAGGTCTATTATTATGCACAAATTTTCATTCGAGTCAAACTCAATGTGGTTTTTACGTGTTTTACCTGTGATACATCTATGCTAGAGCCACTTCCACTTATTCGTATCCAGACAGGGATTTATTTTCTTAGAAACCACTTACTTAATATTTTAACAAAATAACATGTTGTTTTCTTATATTTAAACATATCCCCATAATTTTTTATAAAGTTTTAAAATACTAATTTGCATAGGTAACTGAAACTTCTTTTGATACCAACTATGTTATCCCGCCTTTTTAACACATAACATTTCAATTACCAGGTAAAAACAAAGGAGCTTTTAAAGTTTAGATTCTTAAGGAAATAGTACATGAAAACATAAAAAATTATTCTAATACACTTGGAAGGATTCATCATAGGTTAATTATATGTACATTCACTACATCTCATAACCTTAGTACATATATCAAATGAAAGGGTGAGCATAAGGCCTAGTAAGAGAAAGTAAGAGAGACAGTTTATATGTGATCTGGAGGAATATCAATAAGAACGTGAGTAATTTCATAAAGGTACGAGAAAGAGTCATATCACAATAATAAAAAAATAAATCATAACATGGAAATATGGCGACCACATTTAATTTTTACATTCTTAAGCGAATCACCAAGAATTATCAATGAGGTGTCATAAAACTTACCAAGTTTATTCACCGCGGTATCATAAAACATGTCATCTATAGAGATTAACTTATTTACCCAATTAATTGGACCAATATCAGGGAAAACCCCTAATACTTATTAATTAATATTATCTACATAGAACAAAAAAATATCATAAATAACCCATGGTTATTAAAGGAAACAATTTCATATAAAAATCAGGGATTTTTTAAAACGTACTTGAAGATAAGGTTTTTATGACATTTATAACCCATGAAAAGGGAATGAGGGTTTTATTTATTTAAATTATATAATAAAATAAATAATATTTAAATATTTTTTAATACCCCAAGAAAATATAATATTTTTGGTCTTCAAAAAAAGAAAATAAAAGGAAATTTTTGAAGAGAAGAGGGAAATTTTGATAAGTAAAATCAGTAACATAACGACTATAAAATGTGGTTTTAGAAAATGGTATAAAGAGAGGTTACAATGTTAAACCATTCAAAAAATAATTTTAATACAATAAATGGAAATAATAAAATGGATATGAGAACATATTTTTGAAATTTTGAAATACATACCACATAAAGAGGAAACATGAATAGAAAAGGGATGTGTAGATTTCCCTTACCTTGAATAGTAACACCTAAAACTCAAATATTGGGACCTTAGGGGATTGGGGACACCTTTGTAGGACTCAATGGGAGGTAAAAATAACCCGGATTCATGGATTTTGAATTATAAGTGTAATGAAATCAATTAATGGTTTGGTATTTATACAAAAAGTAGGGGATTTGTTTATTAATTTCTAAATAAAGGCTTTGGACACCGAGGTTATGGTAAATGAAAAATGATGGGATTTACCAGGGTATTGGACAATTGGATCATATGTTTTTGTCATTTTATCTCATAAGAGTTGAACACAATTTTATATTATTTAATTTGCCTATGAAAATTATAGTTTCCACAAAATAACATTTTTATAGTTAATGATTAAATTTTATAATTGGGAAAGTGAATTATAGATTTGGAAATTAATTAAAATATATTAAAATGAATTATAATAACAAAATAGCATTAATTTAGTCATGTATTGTTATTAATTAGTCATTACATCCTTGTGGCATATTTATGATGTCATCAATAATACTAAAAAACTAAAAATGTAATTTTATTATTCATAAAAAAATGTATTTTAGAAAATTCGCATAAATTCAACCTAACCTAATTTAAACGTGGTGATTTAAAAATTAATATTTATTTTATCATAATAATTACTAAATATGATAATTTTATCTTTTAAATGTAAAAATCCTTATTTATTAATAATAATAATGGATTGAAAATGCATATTGAAATTTTAGAAACATAAAAAAAATATTTTATCATTTATTTTTAGAGGGGAGTGTTTTAATCATAATTTTTCATTAAAATAAAAATTATTTATAATACCTCAGGTTATTATAATCATTAAATATTTTCTGAAATATATAATTTCTATCTGAAAAAATAAATTCATCATATTCTATCTCAATTTTAATAATAAAAAATATTCTTAAAATGGAATTGATGGAATGAAAATTTATTTACACAATGGAATTAAACATAATTAACTAAGTAATCGACACATAACCCCTTATAACAAATACATATTACCTAAGGGTAAGGTGTGTGATGCTGATGGATTCATGGGGCGGCTCAAATAACATCACCCGAGCGGTAATTTCCACTAACTTGAACTTCTCATGTAGGTGATTTCATTAAATCTTCACTTGTTGAATCTGGGCTTAGGATTAGTTAAGAGTGAAGCCCAATGACACTACCTCCTTCTCATGTTTTGACAAATGGGCTTCATACAACGTGACTCTACTGGTTTAGGCTATTGTTTCTTCTTTCTGCATTAATTATCCTTTATCATTTCTACTTATAAAAAATAATTATTATATTAAAATTATTATATAGTTTCTACTAGTTATATTTACCAATGGTTGTATAAGGGCTTAAATACAATGTTCATGTTTCAAATTATACTCACTTCATTATTAAAGAGATATTGTTTTTTTTGTATAATATAATACAACAAAAAAATTTAGGAAATAATTATCATTCAAATAGTTTATGTCATTACATTATTCCACACTTAAGAAATTATTTCCCCAAAATTCCAACTTATTATCTCAGTTGAGAAAAGGTGTGGTTACTTCTACCTCATTATTTCCTTTATTACCCATGTCACTTCTTCAAATTTTTGGTTCCTCCACATCAATTTAATGAGGCGGGTATTATTGTTTTGTAGATCCATGTATCTATGGTCCAAGATCTCCACTGACTACTCCTCATAATAGAGGTCATGTTCTAGTTGTACCCATTATGATTCAGTAAATGTGAAGGTTTAGGTATGTACTTCATGAAGAGAGATAAATGGAATACATCATGAACTTGAGATATATTTCAAGGAAGTAAAATCTGATAGACCACTACTCTTATGTGATCAATGCTTTTAACAGGGCCATGGTACTTGGGTATAAGCTTCCCTTTCTTCCCAAACCACATGACTCTCTTCTAATGGGAAATTATAGGGAAACCTTTATCACCAATTTCAAACTCCAAGTCCCTTAGAAGGTTGTCAGAATAACTCTTATACTGACTCTGAGAAACCATTATGTGTTGTTGGATGGAATAAACCATCTCTATCATCTCTTAGAAAAGATCATGTCCAAGAAGCATTCTCTCATCAACATCATACCAAAAATTATGATTTTTTCATTGCGTCCCATATATAGTTTCATAGGGTTCCATTTGAAGCATTTGTTGTATAAGAACTCAACTAATGGGAGATGGTCATCCCATCCACCATTAAATTCCACTGAGCATGTTCTCAGAATTTCCTCGAGTTCTTGAATATTCCTTTTAGATTTTCCATTAGTTTTGGGGTGATAATATATATTGACAATCAATTTAGTACTCAGATCATGTTGAATATTTCTATAGAATTTTGATGTGAGCCTTGGATAACGTTCAGAAATGATAGAAATTATCACTCCATGCAGCCTTGCCACTTATTTCACGTATATCATGGAGTGTTATTCAAGATATAAATCTTCCTGAATAGAGATAAAATGGGAATTCTTGGTGAGATGGTCCACTATAACCCAAATATCATTATTTCCTACAGATGTTTTCAAGAGACCAGTGACAAAGACCATAGTGATATTGTCCCACTTCCATGCTGGTATGGGTAGTGTATGTAATACCCCTTTAGTAAGTTTTCTCTCTACCTTCACTTGTTGACACACCAAGAACCTTTTAGTGTAGTCATCAATCTCTATTTTCATGTTATCCCACTAATAATGATCATGAAGGTCCCTAGAAATTTTATTTCTTCTAAGATATATAGAGAATTTTGAGCTATGATATTTATCCATTAACGCCAAATTTATTTCCAAAATGGAGGGAACAAAAATCCTTATAAAAATTTTTAATACACCTTCTTGATCAATATTTAACTCAGGAAACTTCCCATTTTTCACAGCCTCTATATTCTTCTATAACAAAGGATCTTCACATTAAGGTTTCTTGATCTTCTCTAGTAATGATAGTTGATAAATAATTTGGGATATGGTTGATGTTTTCCCTTCCCTTATAATTCCCATGTACAATTTTTCTGGGTCTTTGATCAAAGGATCTCCTTGAATCCTCATAATTTCTATTATAATAGGGTTGTTCATACTTAATTCATTAGTGACTCTGTTTTATCTTCTAATATGATAATGAATTAAAAAATTATAGTATTTAATAAGTTCCAACCACCTCCTATGTCTCATGTTCAATTAATTTTGGGTGAATATATATATATATATATCAAACTTTTGTGGTCTATGTATATATCACATTTCTCCCCATAAATATAGTGCCTCCATAATTTCATAGAAAAATAACAACAGCAAGCTTTAGTTCATTCATTGGATAATTATTCTCGTGACTATTTAACTATCAAGATTCATTAAATCACATTTTCATTTTTCATGAGGATTCACCCAATAAATTTCATAGATAAATCACTAAAAATAACTAATACTTATTCGATATAGGGTGGAGTTAACATAGTTTCAATAACTAATGTCTTCATCAGCTCTCAAAAACTTTCATCACACTCTTTTATCAAGATGAACTTGGTTCCTTTTTGAGTTAACGTGGTTATTGTATTAGAGAGTCATGAAAAGATTTTCAAAAACCTCCTATAATATCCTATTAAACCAAGGAAACTATGAATCTAATTTACTATTGTAGGTTGAGGCCACTCCTCCATAACCATTTTCCTTTTTGGGTTAACTAGTATTCATTCCTTGGTTATAATGTTCCCCAAGAAAGAAACCTTTTGTAACAAAAATTCAAATTTTCATAAATTTCTAAATTTCCTCTCCTTCCTCAGTGTTTTCAATATAACCCATATATAATCCTCATGCGCCTCAATAATTTTTAAATATATCATAATATCATCAATAAAAACTACCAAAAAGTTATCATGGTAGTCCTTAAATACTCTATTCGTGAAATAGATAAAAATATAAGGATCATTAGTCAAGCTGAAGGGAATGAAAACGAACTCATAATTCACATATCTTTTTTAGAAGGAAATATTTGGAATATCATCTTTCTTCACCATCAATTAATGATAACCATATCAAAGATCAATCTTATGGAAGAAATGATCCCCATGAATCTTGTGAAAAAATCATCAATCCTTGGAAGAGGGTAATTGTTATTCACTGTGATCCTGTTAAGATCTCTATAATCAATGCATAGAAACATTTATCCATACATATTCTTCACAATGATAATATTTTCTCCCCAACGATACACACTTGGTTAGATCAATACCTTCTCCAAAAGATCTTGGAGTTGTTTATTTAATTCCTCCATCTTCACATTTACCATTATATACAGGGTCTTTGATATCATCTTGGATCCAGGAATGAGTTCTATAGAACTCTACCTATCTTTCTAGGGGAGTTATAGGTAACTCATAAGGAAATACATTAATATATTTCCAGAGGATGGTTACATTCCCAATTCCAATATTTCATTTCATTCTTCCTAATCACTAATCATTTATATAAAGAGGCTATAGGAGGTGCTTCTATACATGGCTTAGGTCAAGATATTTATCCTTTTAAAACAAATATTTTTTTCCATTCAAGACTGTGGAGATTTCATTTATTATGCATTTGATCTTAGTATTATACATTGAGAGACAGTCCATCACCAATATAGTTTCAAATTTCTGCACGGTAATAACTACTAGATTTCTGATGAGATTGTGCTTTCCAAAGTGAATACTAGAGTTTCTATACACTGCTAATTCTTGGATAATCCATATAGGAGTCTTGACTAATAACTCTACTTATAAAGGTTTGAGGATTAATTCTATATTATTTTAAAATATGGAGAAAATAAAAGAATTTTTTGAACCATAATTAAAAAGTACTTTATAGATTTAAGATAATAATAAGAGTACCTACCACCACATCATCAGAAGCCTCTTCATCAGCCTTCGTGAAAGAAAAAGTCCGACCTTGGTCTCTTGTACATTTCTAAAGACAATGGTGATTCGCCTCCATTAACTTTAGATTTTCATAGTGATTAGAAAAGTTCCCAAGACTTCCACACAAGATGAATCAGGCTTCAAGATGGGCCTTCACCATCTTCCCTTAGCTGTTAGTGTTTAGAAGTGAAGGATTCTCCTCACTAAAAAAAATCAAAGAAATATGTCCATCGCTTCCACTCTTTTCCATAGGATTTTTCTGGAAGTTTTAAAATCCTAATATTCAAAAATAACTAAATTTTCCTTTTATACCAACTACGACATCCTGCCTTTTAATACATAACTTTTCATTTACAAGGTACAAACAAAGGATCTTTTAAAGTTTACTTTGTTGGAAAAAATGTACATAATACATGGAAAATTTAAAAAAAAAATTCTAACCCACTTTAAAGGATTCATCATAGGTTAATTTTATTTACATTTACTATATCTCATAAACTGAGGAAATACATAGAAAGAAATGGTGAGAATAAGTCCAATTAAGGGAAAGCAAGGGAAACAATTTACATGTGATCTTGAGGAATATCAATAAGAACTTGGGGAATATCATAAAGGCATGATAAAGAGTCAAATGATAATAATAACATGAATCATAACTTGTAAATGTGGGTATACTGTTTAATTTTGACATTTATAATCATATCACCAAGTTTTTTCACTGAGGTGTCTAAAAATTACCATAGTTATTCACTAAGGTATCGTAAAAAAATTCATCCCAAGAGATAGAATTATTAACCCAGTTCATTGGAGTGATATTAGGTAACAATATTAATATTTATTTATAAATTTGAGACACATATATCGTAGTATAACATTTCATAAATAACCCATGGAGAATAAAATAAACTGGGTTTATATAAAAATCATGGCATTTTTAAAAGTACTTTAAGACAAGGTTTTTATGTAATTTATAACCCAGAGAAAAGGAATAAGGGTTCAATGTATGGCAATAATAGAAATAAATAAATAATATTTACATATTCTTGAATACCCCTTGAAAATGGAGAGGTTTTTTATTCACATAAACAAAATAAAAGAGAAATTCTTAAGGAGAAGAGAGAAAATTTGAAAAGTAAAATCGGCAGCATAACTAGTATAAAACATGGTTTTAGAAAATGGTAAAAAGGGTAGGGTCATGGGTCACACATTCAAATAAATTATATCAATACAGTAATGTGATATAATTAAATGGATTGATGAAAATATTTTGTAAATTTTGAATGACATAGAGCATAAAGATGAAACTTGAATGGAAAAGATAAGTGGAGATTTCCATTACCTTGAAGAGTAACAACTAAAACAAAAATATTGGGACATTGGGTGCTTCACGACACCTTAGAGTGACTCATTGGGAGGTAAAACTAATTTATATTTTTGGATTATTAATTCTAAGTGATTTAAAATGAATAAATAGGTGGATATTTATATTAAAATTGGGGATTTGTTTTATTAATTTCCAAATAAAGGCTTTGGACACCTAGGAAGTGGTAAATAAAAAACCTTGGGCTAGAACATGGTACATTCCCATGGTATTGAACACTTGAATCTTATTTTATTTCATTTTATCCCATAATATTTGACTAAAATTTTATATTAATTAATTTTTCATTGAAAAGTAAAGTTTCCCCTAAATGACATTTTTAAAGTTAATGTTTAAATTTTATAATTGGGAATGTAAATTATAGATTTTAAAATTGATGAAAATATACTAAAATTCTTGATATTTATAAAATAAAATTATTTTATGCATTTATTATGATTAGATAGTTATTACATCGTTATGAAATAATTATGATTTCCTTAATCAAATAGAAAAACGGAAGCTATATTTTTATTATTCATGAAAAAATAATGTAATTTATAAAATTCTCATAAATTTACCCTAACATAATTTTGAGGTTATGATTTCCAAAATTTTATTTATTTTATAATAATAATTTTATAATTATGATAGTTTTAAATTTTAAATCTAAATATCCTTATTTATCAAAAAAATCTGAATTAACAATGCATAGTGAAATTTCATAAACATGAAAAAAAATATTTTATCATTTATTTTGAATGAGAGTGTTTTAGTAATACAATTTAATTTAAATGAACATTATTAATAATACCATAGTTTATTATAATAATTATATCTTTCCTGAAAAGAGTAATTTCTTTCTAAAAAATCCATTTATAAAATTCTCTCTCATTTTTATTAAGAAAAACTATTCGTAGAAAATTGATGGAAGGAAATTTTATTTACCCAATTGAATTACACTTTATGTAAATAAGGACTTGAAACATACACCCTTCTATTACATATATATAACATAAGTGTAAGGTGTTCTATGTTGATAGATTCATGGGGGTAGCTCGGATAACATTGCCCGAGTGGTAATTTCCCCTAACTTGAACTTCTACCATAAGATATTTTGTTAAAACATAACTTGTTAAATCTCAGATTCATATTGGTAAAGAGATCATCCCATTTCTACTACCTCCCTCTCATTATTTTACAAATGGGATTCATATGATATGACTCTACTAGTTAAGGACATTGTTTCTCCTTTTTTAATCCATTTTCCTTTGTCATTTCTACTTAGAAACACTAATTACAACATTAAAAGTATTATATATATTCTAACAGTCATATTGACCAATGATCATAATAAACTAGTGATTTTATAAAAGTCAAAACCAAATGGACACATTTCAAATTATACTCAGTTCATTATTAAAGAGATATTGTTTTTTGTATATAATATAATATAACACACATTTCAAGAAACAATTATCATTACAAAAGCTCATTTATTTATAGTGTATGCATGTCCACATGGGATCTAGGTAAAAAATTGTACTATCACCAATCAATGTTGACATTATCTGGTTGATGGACTGTTCTAGAAACTAGGTTGTAGCTTACCCGGAGGAAATCTTGTGGAATCACATTCAGGCGATCAAACTAGTGAGCATAACATCTAAGAAACAAGGTGGTCAACAGAATATTCTTTAGGGGCATCTTAGGAAAAAGGGGCAGCTCAGGATGGAGCCGTGGTAGGGATGACACAGGCATAATTTCACTCCTTTATCCTAGAGAAGAATTGTCTTAGAAGTGACCTTAGGGGAAAGTAGGAAACTTCCATGATGAGATGAAAAAAGTCAGGGAGGCTCTTGGGGGATAGCTAAGGTACCTAATACAACCTACTTTAAATTATTTATTCCCCTCTCTCCGGTCAACTTGGATGATGCTATGAGTGTCAAAATAGAGAGAGGGCCTATAGGGAAAGCTAAAATGATATGGAATCAAGCTGGCAGAATTTGGACCCATCCAGATCATGTTTAGGGTGAGATTCCATTAGAGGCACATATATCGGATGGTCATGGATTCCTATGAATTTCAGATGGTTAAGTATGAACCACCTTCCACTCTAGTGTAGGATATTTTTGGAGACAAACTAGGGTGGGAGTACACACCACCTTTCGATTATTTTTCCAAGGATAAATCTATAGATGAGGACATACATGACTCCAATAATGAAGAATTGTGGGGATAAGCCTATCATCAATGGATTACTTGGGAAATTAGTGAAATCATGACCATTGAAGAAGACATGGTTTAGTTTACTAAGCTAATCCTTAACTTACTTTCCTCCTTTGATCCTTCTCTTTCATTATCTAGACTCTATAACAGAATATATTTTTATATAGGAGCGTCTTGGAGATGGTCAAGCGGACCATGATGAAGGGGGTGAAGGTGCACCAATGGGTGTTGAAGGGAATTCTCTAAAGCATGTTCTTGAGGCCGAATTAACTTTTAGTCTATTCAAGGATGTCAGGGTGACAACCTCAGAGCCATAAATTTTCCCTATCATCTATGGGGGTCTGTGCCTTGTATTATAATGATGACGCCCACTACTAGGAAAGTGGTACACCCAATATGACTCATCATTGAAATCCCTCTTCCCTAAGGTAAGATCATATCCTAATTCATCTGATATTTATCATATTTTCACAAAGTATTTACATAAATGTGTTTTTCTACTTCATATAGCTTCTTATCGATCATCTCATGAGGAGTCATTGATGGATATTGAAGTACCGACTAGTGTCGAGCGATCTCCTATGGTGGAGATCCCTACTGCGACTTAGGGAATTAATCATCAAATTATTATCCTTTACAGGTCTCTATCTCTCACATAAGTTCAATTGTCCATTTATTTTTATAATTGACTAACGTTTTCCTATTTCAAGCCGTTATTGAATGGTTGTGTTCCCAAAAATATGATGATCCCAAAAAATTTAGGGGACCTTTATTGATAGTTGTGTTGGTCCTTTAAGATCTAGTCATTTAGGTTCATCCAGCCTTAGTCTCAGTTGAACTGTCTGTTATGGCTACGAGTGACGCCACAGGTTGGGTGGATCTTGAGTTAAGTGGGGGAGAAGCTTCTGAGGAATATTCGAGTGAATACGAACAACCTCGTGATACGATGCCCATCTCATTTGAGAGAATTCTATAGGAGGATCATGGTATCTCCAATCTTGTTTTCATTCCCAAGTATGATATTTCACCTCTATAAGGGAATGATGGTTCTAGGTTTGAGGCTGCTGAAGAAAATAACATAGGTCAGCAAAGAGCATGGAGTAAAATATAATGTTTCTTTTCCTAGACCCAGGAACCCAAATTGGTGAGTCGTATGGGGTCTCTCCACCATTGTCTTTAGAACATGAGCTTTGGAGAGGTGGATTCCCGTGGTCTCTACACATTGGTCTAAGACTTTCTTACTAAGTGGAATTCCCAATAGAAGCCATAATTTATAGGTTTCACGGCACCAACAGATGTCAGGTAGCATTCATAAGCTCTAGGAAGTGAATCCGAAAATCCAGTGTCTGGAGGAGAAAATGAACGAACACGATACCTTTCTCAATGCTCAATCAGAGTATATCACCCATATGAGGTAACATCAATAGGATGATGATTCAGGTTATATCTCAGATATCCAAGCATCAAGATGATCCAGAATGAGCATAGATTAGTATTGATGATCATTACCATGTAGCAGATGAGGCGCAGGAAAATCTCAAGAGGTGGTAGATGGTTCTCGATTCCACACACCAGAGGCTGGTGGAGTTGTATACCTCAATTTTAGGTGTAGATCCACTGGGAAACTTTTCTTGTACTAGAGATAGGCTCTAGTATTTGTATGACCCTCAAAAATTCCACATCTTCTATTTTAACCTATTTCACATTCATAGACATATTTTATTTGTTGCTCCAAATTACTATACTTAAATCATAATTTTTGTACAACCAGTGACCAATATCTAATTTCAAATTAGTCATGCTTGTTGTGAGAAAAAATGGATGTCGTATGATTTCTCATTTATATGAGAGAGTCGTATTACTACAAAAAAACATGGATTATTCTATTATTGACTGACCATGGAGAGTGTTCAGGCTAACATATGTTGTAGTTGGAGAAACGAACTCACAGAACAGCTGATTTTCTATTCCAAGGTGCTATAGTGCATGAACAAGGTAATGCCCAAGTAATTTAATTATGAATGATAAAAGGGGAATGAAAATCATGATTCATGATTCAAAATTTTGGAACACAAGGAGGGTCTTATCACAATGAAAGATAACTACTGACCATGTTTGAGACACAATGCCCATATCACTTAGCTGGTAAATGGGGAAAAATTTTAGATTTTTCCACTGACCATATTTGATACATGAATCCTGTATCAAAATGTCATCCAAATTTTTCTAATGTGTTGACCCAGGAAGGTAGGAGAGCCTTAGCAAGACACCATGCTGTTAGCCCCTTTAGATGTGGAGGAGGATAAGGAACCCAAATAAGGGGCATGTAAAGCATCCAAGTGAAGTGATGAAATGTTTGATTGGATTTCAACACTCATGGAATTATTCCATAATACGTTATATAACATCTGTGTGGGTGTATCGGGATGAACAAAATTCAAACTCATCTTCCAGGGGAGTGTCATATTGGATGTTGAGGGATAGCTGAAAATGTGAATGATGTGGTAGATGACCAACAACGGAATAGATTACCTCTCAAGAGAGATCCTAGGGTGGCTTTTAATTTTACATCATGTAATGATGATGATATATATCCATTTTAACATCCTATATTAAGGAATTTAGGGATGTAATTTTACATCATATGGTGAGGGTGATGTATCGTATAGTTTATTTTCATGTGATCCGAATGTATCTCACAACATAATGTCTTGTGACCATGACATTGCACATAGTTTAAAGTCTTTTGACATGAAACATGTAACATAGTTTCATTTTTTTTGTTTATACTAAAATGGAAGGTGTCTCAAAGGGATATACACAACATCAAATGAAATATACATGTTGGGAATGAAGGGGCCTATGAGGCCAACTAATGTCGCATGAAACACCATTGAGAAAAATCATACATAGTTTAGAGTCATGATGTTGGACATGGGCTCTATTTTTAGTTTAAGGTTATATAATTCAAACCAAGGGATTCCCTAAAGTTTTTCAAATGGCATGAAAAAAATTAACCCGACGTGAATGATGATATGGAAAGCCTGCATTCCATGAAAAATGTAAGGGGGTGATTGCAAATAGTTTGAAGGTTGTGCTGCATAGACCACAAGGAGAATATGTGTATCTAGAAAGAGAAATTTCTATAAAAAATAGTTATATCTATATTTGAATGGAGGGTATAACGGATCCTCTACCACACAAAGCCCAAAAAACCACATCCAAGGACAATATCACGAAATAGGAAAAGGGAAGGCCCCATGATTAGTCGATATAGGGGATGAACCCAAGATTAAATATTCATGCATAATAACATATCCCATGATGATAAGAATTAATCTACATGAATTTATGAAACACAGTGTGGTTGTAGATTGACATCGGTGGGGGAATACTCTCTCGAATGAGAGTGTTGAATCTCATCATACATGAATATGAGGCATCATGAATTTACATAGGGTAAGACTACAATTTAATGTTGTGTTCTAATTATGTATGTTCATCTGGTATTTTTAATACAGGGTATCTTGGTTTAAAACATGTTAAGATATTATCTTATTCAAATGCATCCTAAACTTGTATGGGGTAAGGCTGCAGTGTGTTGTCATGTATTGGGGATGTTGACAAACTTGTAGTTGGGATTATCTTTCATACCACCTCATATCAGGCTATGAGGGCATCCAAACCCACTGATGGGTCAATGTAATTGAATGGGTATTATACCTAAATAGAGATATATTGGAAATTTTAGTGTGATTACACCACATAGGATGGATGGGTTTTTGGTAAATTTATAGATGGGAAAGAATACATAAATTATAGGCATCACTACATTTACCATGTTGATGGAAATCGAGATACATGTAGTTTAGGATGTGAATACACACAGTTTAATGTCATACAACCAAGACCATAGGAATAGGGGAACTTAAATATGTTCATGCAGTGAAAGAGATGAAACTCGATGTAAATATGAAATGGTGGCCATGAACCACATGAAGAAATCTTGAAGACAGTTTCACACAGTTTAAGGTCATATGGTTTTGACCATGGAAAATAGTTTAGAGTCAAATTTCATAAACTATGGGTAATTAGTTTAAATTTGTGGTCAATGGACTGTAAAATGTTTTTTCTAGAAGAATACATTGGTGGTATCAAGTAGGTAAAACCCGACATGAATGATCCAAAGGAGGCTCATGTATCATACCAATATCAGGAAGCAAATGATGCATAGTTTAAGATCTTAATTTTTGGATCATGGAAGGAGGGACAAAGGGATGAAGTGTTAATGAATTTTCGGCTAGGCTCGGAGAAGAAAAGTATGAGCATTGATACATATCCCATAAGGATGTGAATCTATCCACATATAGTTCTAGAAAACAATGTGATAGAATAATGGAATTGGTGGGAGTGATCCTCTATGGTGATGGAATTTGAGGAATCACATGGTTATCATGGGGAATCCCATGTTTGATGCATGGGGTAAGGTTTTCCACCATCCCATACTTATCATACGAGTCATCCCAATTTATGAATAGAATAAAGGTTATCTTCTATTAATGGGAAACCCTATTTTGAATGGGGTAGAATCACAGTTTAACACCATTCAATGAGGATGAAATGATTTTTTGGTTAATTTCATACAACTCGGACTATAAGGGCTCCAAATAGTTTATGTTCATAATTATTGGATCAAATGTATATAGTTTAAGGTCATTAATCAGGGACCATAGGATGGAAATTATTTTATGCTCTTAAAGCTCGACCAATTAGTCTCTTAGTTTAAGGTAATAGATTTTGGATTGTAGAGAGGGGACTTCTCAAATAGATATGTGTAGTGTTATGGAGTGAAACCTGACATTAATGAGGTCCTAGGAGGCCCAACACCACACTAAATACTCTAGAGAGGAATCACATATAGTTAAGAGTCATAATTCTAAGACTTGGGTCACTTAGTTTAAGGTAATAGAATTTGGACCTCATGCACAATTTAATGTCATGTTTCTGAGATGTGGGATCTTAGTTTATGGTCACAAGGTTTAGACCATATAAATGAGCTTCTCAAATGGATATATGTAGTGTGGTTTTCTATGAAACCCAATCTGAATGAAGGTCTTAAGAGATGCAACCCCACATAACACATTCTAGGGAGAGCTCGCATACAGTTTATAGTCATGATGCATAGAATTTGACTCTTAGTTTTACAGTCATGGAGTTCAGACCTTTTTCTCCCCTTCATGTGATGTAACACTTGAGGAACTTGGAACTGGTGGAGGGAGTGATACACTATTCATCCATAGTGATCAAATATTATGATACAATGTAACAGGCCTTATGAATGATATATGGTCCTTACCACTTGGGATTCTACTTTAGTGGCTTTTTGCAGGGTATCATAGCCAGTATCATGTTACCTTGGAGGAAGGAGAGGAGCATAACTATAATGACTCAGCCTTAAAACATTACATAATCTTGAATTAAATGGATAATTCACTTTGAGGATATTTTTAGGTTTAGATTTTTAGAGAATTAGGCAATAACTATTACACTACATATCAGAAATTACAAAGTATACTTCTACTCAGTTTCAATTTTTTCATAAAATAAAAACTCTTGAAAAAAAGAGTCATTTCTAGTTCCAAGTGTTAGACAGCATGACTTTTCCTTTATCCCATCCTTGCACCTATTCATATTTAAGTCTTATGAAAATTATTTCAAAACATGGGATGGGAATAAAAATCTTAGTAAGGGTTATAAAATAAAGAAATAAAACATTATTCCATCAAAACATAATCTTTTTAACATACCTCATTAAATCATAAGATTTATGAATAACACATAGTAATCACAAATCATAAAGGTAACTTATGGAATCCATAATATATTAACGTTTTAGTTTTCACAGCCACATAGGGATTTACATTTGGAATACCCATCATAGTATATTCTCTATATCTCTTTGGATAAACATTCACATTTACCTCTGTCATGTTACCCAATGCATTGGAGAGATATCTCGAGCTCACCCACCCTGGGATTATCACGGAACCACCCATATACGTAAACAATGACCAAGTACCATAAAACATTCATAACATATAAAGAAAACATAAAGGAAATATAACATTTTCACATTGAAATCATAATATTATATTGAAATAATCAATCCATTATCAAAACCATTATCAATACCAAAATACGTAAAAGAGTATATGGTATTTATTTTCCATTTAAAAATATTATGGCATGTTTAGTAAAATTCCTCCTAGAAAAATATTCCTTTTGAACTAAATGAAAAGTCAAAGGTGTTTATACACCGTATAAAAGAAAGTCGTGTATAAAACAAAATATGTCTCAATGAATGGAGATTAAGACAAAGTCCCGTACAAAGATCATTTTGAAAATAAAATAGATCAAATATGTGTATTAGATATAAGTACACATAAGTAAAGTATACATATAATATTGGATATAAAAATTCATTTCTCACATAATCAAATAACGACATAAACAATAAAGAGAATATCAACCCAAAGAATGTAAATTGGGTTAAGAATTTCCCTTACCTCGTGTCCGACTTGACCCGTTCATTATTTAATCTCCTGAATAATAAACTAAAGTTAATTTATAAATGATCAATAAACTTTTTAAAGATTATTATTCTATTTACAACAATTATTACCATGTTATAAAAATTATGTAATCATTTATGTTAATAATGGTTGTTTTGTCGATATTTGGTACTTGAGTAAAAAATGAACTCCTTATAATTCAAAGTTGTCCATGTGGTAAAATTTCCATTATCTCCTGAATGATATTCATGATTTAGATATAATATATATACATTATATATATGTATTTATAATAGTATATAACATTTTGAGATAACAAATGAAATGCACTGTTAATGGAGATGGTAAACTGTATGTACACATGAAGGCTACTTTCATTTCTATTTTATATTTAACGGAATAAAAACATAATGATTCATAGGTATATTATAATTAAAATATAATATCATATTTTATTTCATTAACTTCTTTGTTTATATTTCCCATTTATGGCATGAACGAGTCATATCACATTGAAGGGGTGGTAGTCCACACTTTCTCAAATGAAATTATCGTATTTACCCACTATGGAATCCATAAAGGTATTATATTAATACAAAATACATAAGTATAGAAACAATATAAATATAATATATATAAAATATTAATATAGTTCCATCATAATGGCCACCATGATAGGTAGTTGGAGATAGTTGAACAATCATCGTTTCGTGAGGCAGTAGTTCACCGTCCACAGAAACAGTATGTTCATATCCATTAGATGGAGGTGTGTAGAAGTGTATTTTGAATCCTTCTCATAAAACCAAACTAGTATATTGAGGATACTGGTATTTTTATAAAATAAAGGAACAAAAAGAGTTTATGGGGTTAGAGAAGTAAAATAAAATAAAAGAACGTAAGAGAATACATTACCTTTAAATCGGGTATCTTCCTTTGGTTGGAACCAAAAGGTTTACTTGAATTACCTTTAGCCTAAGGTAAGGATTCTAGGAGTAAGATATGGATGTAGGGAGAATTATTGGGTAGGTTTTGGGTGAGACAGCGGTCTTGATAGGTGTGAGTAATGGGTTAGAGGTGAGGGCTTTTATAGGGGGAGGGGCACTTTAGGAAAGTTTGAAAATACTATTTTATTATATAAATCTTTTCAGTTTCTAACGGTCCAAAACTCATTAAAGTCAAAACTAAGATGACTCATGTTCGAAATAAAATCATCCAATAATAATTGGATGGGTTTTATGTATTTTTTTAATTTTCATAATCTTATTTATTTAAATCATTCATTAATGAGGTAAACACTGCATCATTATTGTGTCATAATTAATTTTAATTATTTGATGTATAAAAATTATAAAAAAAACTATCCTAATGTAGGAAATAATTTTATCATTCAAATTAATATTTATAGTATAAGAGATAACTTATATAACTCCATGTAAAAATTTATTTTCTATAAGATATATGTTTATGTCATTTTTGTCTTCACTTTAAATTAATTAATTTAAAGTGTCATTATCACTCCCAAGTGGGTCCATGGGGTCACAAAATAGACCCAAGGATACCCATGGTCAGACATGTATCAACCAATAGGATTAGGACACATGTTATGGGAATTTTAAATTATAATAATATTATTTTTTTACCCTTATTTACCAGATTTACCCTTTAACCATGGAAAATAAATTATTTACTAAATTAAATATTCATAATGTATAAAAATAAAAGTTACCTATTTACAAAATTTGGACCCCCTTATTACAAAAATGGAATCAATTTTTACAAATTCAAAATACCTAAGTGGAAAAAATTAATTTAAAACTAATTTCTGATGTCAAAACAAAAAGCATGTTTTTATGAAATAGTAACTATCAAATGATTGACACTTGTTTATGTATAATTTCAAAATAAAATTACTTCCAATTACCAAAATTGGATTAAATTATAAAGACATAATATAATTACACTTTAAACCCAATTAAAACAATAATCTATCCTTATAAATAAATTAGATTAAAAAGAAGTTTTGAATTAAAATACAGTATTTTCACTATTCATTAAAAATGAACATTATCAAAAAATACCAAAATTTCTATAACATCCCTTGTAAATAAAAAATAATACATTTTCATATTTATTAATATTGTTTAATTAAATATTTATTTTACATTAAAAGGGTTTCTATTTTCAATAGCATACCTGATACGCAACAATGAGTTTCATTGAAATCTTATATAGCGCACTAATAATATAATATTATAATTTTAAATGGTAGTTAACTCATAGCATTTTTATTGGCGGGAATGAACAAAAAAACTACAATATTATTATACATGTTTGATAAATGTATTTAATTTTATCCAATAAAATTTATAGGCTTAAAATATGAATGAATCTAATTTTAAGCATAATTTAAATTAAAAGATCGATTTACGGTCTTTTAATGGTGAACCCTCTTTAAATCTAGTTTCATCATTTTTATATGTTCTATTTGAAAAAATAAAATTCTTGTTTAGATTTGGGTCATCAAATTTTACTTTGGGTAATTTTTTGGTATTTTTCGAATAAAATTCATTTTTTAATGAAAAGTGGAAAATATTGTATTTTAATTCAAAAGTTCCTTTTAATATAATTTATTTATATGGTTAGATTATATTTTTAATCGGTTTTAAAGTGTAATTAGAAGATATTTTTACCATTTAATCTAGTGTTGGTCATTGGAATTAATTTCACTTTGAAATTGAATATTAATAAGTGTCAATCTTTTGATAGATGTTGTTTCTTAAAAAACACGCTATTTGTTTTGACAACGGGAATTAATTATAAAATTAATTAATGAAAATTAAATGTTTTGAAGTTGTTAAAATGGACATAATTTTTTAATTTGGAATATAAAATATAGTTTGGGGTGAACTTTTGGTATTTTTTTGAAAAACATCAATTTTTAATGAATAGTGAAACCGCTAAGTAGTAGTTAAAAACTGGTTTTTTTTGTTTAAATGAAATTTCACCACTTCAGTGAATTGAGTTTTAAAAATATGACATACATGGTTGTCATTATTAATTAAAATGTGGTTCAATGGGATGAAATTAATTTTTGGTGAATAGTAACTTTTGAGTTTTATTAACCGCGATTAAAGTTAATTAGGGTAATTTAAGGTAAAAATAATATTATAAAAATATAAAAATACCATGAAACATGTCCTAACCTTATTTTATCAGTCATGGCCGACCCATACAATCCATGGGTCAATTTGGGGGCCCCATGGAGCCACTTGGGTATGATAATGACATTAACAACATTTTATTTAAAGTAAAAATAAAAATGTCACAAACATTTATTGTTTTACTAAAACAATTTTTACATGGGGTTATATAAATTATCTTTTTGACATTAAATATTTATTAGAAATATAAAAAGATTTCAGAAATCATGGTAATTGTTTTATAATTTTTATACACCAAATAAATTAAACTATTTATGACATAATGATGACACAATGTTTACGTCATTAATAAATGATTTAAATAAATAAGAAGATAATGTTTAAAAAAATATCCAAAAATTGTCCAATTTTTATTGGATGATTTTATTTCGAACATGGGTCACCTTATCTTCTACTTTAATTATTTTTGGACCTTAAGAAACCGAAAAGCATTATATAATAAAATAATATTTCCAAGCTTTCCAAAAGAGCCAATCCTCTCCCTTATAAAAAGACTCCACTTCCTACCCATTTCACACACTTCTCAAGCCATTTTCCTTGACCAAAATCTACTAAAATAATCTCCCAAGATCTCTCTATTAATCATAGAAGCCTTACCTTAGGCATAAAGCACTTCAAGATACACTTTTGATTCAAACCAAGGGGAGTTACCCGGTTTAAAGGTAACGTCTTCTCTTATGTTCTTTTGTTTTATTTTGCTTCTCCAACCCCATAAATTATTTTTATTCCATTATTTTGTAACAACACCAGTATCTTCAATATACTAGGATGTTTTTATGAGAATTATTCAAGCTACACTTACACACACCTCTATTTAATGGTTGAAGAACATACTAATTCTGTGGACGGCGAACTAGTGCCTCACGAAATGATGATTGTTCAATTATCTCATACCGCCTCTCATGATGGACATTAAGATGTCACTGTATTTATATATGTTATATATTATGTTTCTGGTTTCCTTATGATTCTGCATTTCTCATTTATATCATACCTTTATGGTTTCTATTATGGGTAAACGCGGTAATTTCATTTGAGGAAGTGCGGACTACCGCCCCCTCAAAGTGATATGACTCGTTCATACCATATGTGGTACATATAAAGGATAGGTTTAATGATATTATATATGATAAAATACTGTAATTATAATACTACTATGTATCATTATGTTTTAAATCCATTAAATATGAAATAGACATGGAAGTAGCGTTCATGCGTACGTACGTCTTGCCGTCTCCATGAACGGTGCATTTCATTTCTTACCTATAAATGTTATGTACTATTATAAATACATGTATATTCTGGATATATATGATATATATGATATCAATATCATGAATATCATTCTGGATATAATGAACCTTTGACCACATGAACAACATGTAATTATAAGAAGTCCATTTTTGACTCAAGTACCAAATATCGACAAAATGAACATTATTAACTTAAATGATTACATAATGTTTATAACATGTTAATAAGTGATATAAAAGGAAAAATAAACAATAAAAAGGTTCTTAAGAAAGTATAAATTAACTTTAGTTTATTATTCAGGAGATTAAAGAATGATCGAGTCAAGTCGGACACGAGGTAAGGGACTTCATCTCAATCTCCCTTCATTGAGGCATATTTTGTGTTAATACAAGACATTCTTTTATACACTGTATAAACACATTTGAATTTTCATTTCATACAAAGGTAATATATTGCACATAGCGTTTTACTAAACAACAAAAAGGAATGTTTCTTTTCACATACACGGTGACAACGACCTTTCCGCCGCCGCAAGTATTATTTGATATTTGGCTTCCTCAACAAGCCATAATGTTTTTAAAAGAAAATAAATACAATATACTCTATTATGTATTTTAGTATTGAAAATGGTTATGATAATGGAATTTTTATGTCAATATATTTAAGTGATATATTGTGATTGAAATGTGGAATTTTTTCCTTTCCTTTATTATTGTTGTATGTGTAATGATTTTATAATGGTACTTGGACATTTGATGGGTGGTTACGTGATAAACCAAATGATGGGTGGTGTCGTGATAAAACTGGAAGGGTGGTTACGTTATAACCTCCAATTCATGGGGTATGGACGTCGGCCGTATAGTTATTCCATTTAGTGACATGTGTGGAAGTCGGCCGTATGGTTATTCCATTTAAGTATATTTATGTTCCAAGTTACCATTATATGTTATGTGTTATTTATATAGGGTTTTTGGTGATATTTTGGTTACAAAAGGGTCAGAAATGATATTTTATGCAGTAAAGTGTATTTACTACTTCATATAGGTGAAAAGTATTACTTATTATTAGGTAATCATGGTTTACTTTTTGTTTTGAAAAAATAATAGTTTCCTTCTTTGTGTATTCCTTACTGAGCTTTTTGTGCTCATCCCAAGTTTTTGAACTATTTTTCATAGGACATAAAGTGGAATAGGGTCAAGGATGGGATCAAAGAAAGTCATGCTGTCTGAAATATGGAACTATACATGGCTCATTTCTTTCAAGAGTTTTTAATTTATGAAAAAAATGGAAACTAAGTAGCAGTGTCTAATTTGTAACTTTTGAGATGTAATAGTTATGTCCTAATTCTTAAAAACTCTAAACCTGAAATGATTCTCCATGTGAATTATTCATTTAATTCGATATTAAGTAATTTTTTATGGTTGGGTACTTATAATTTCATCCAAAGTAAATTTTGATATCCTGATCATGAAGAAGAATATTATTTTTTCAAATAGAACACATAAAAGTGACAAAAACTAGATATAAAAATGGTTCTCCATCAAAAGGCGTTAAATTGACCTTTTAATGAATATTAGAGTATTTATGCTTAAAATTGGATTATTTCTTATTTTAAGCCTCTAAAATTTATTGGATAAATGTAAAAACATTTAACAAACATGTATATTAATATTGTAGTTAGTTATGTTCATTTCCGCCATTACAATGGCTAGGAATTAACTACCATTTAAAATAATATTATTATATTATTATTTTTTAGTATAACTCAACGTTGTGTCCAACATAAGATTTCAAAGAAACACGTTGTTGCGTATTAGGTATGCCATCGAACATAGCATCCACATTAAAACAACATTAATATTTAATTCACAAATATTAATAAATATGAAAATATCATATTCTTTATTTACCTAGGATGTTACATTCTTCCCCCCTTTTGGAAATTTCATCCTCACAATTTTTATTCAATTATCAAATAAGTAGTGGTATTTATCCCTTATATAATTTTCAGATTCCTACGTTGCCTCTTCAACAATATGGTTTTTCCAAAAAACCTTTACCTGATGAATTACCTTATTTCACAACACTTTTTCTCTATGATCGATAATCTATAGTGGTTATTCCTCATAAGAGATATTATATTCCAACTAGACTACATCTAGGCTCAAAAAAGTATATGGATCTGGAATATACTTTCTCAACATTGAAACATGAAAAACATTATGTGCCTGGGATAAACGTGGAGGTAAAGCCACTCTGTAGGAAACTGATGAAACTTTCTCTAAGATTTCATAAGGTCCAATGAACCTCATACTCGACTTTCCCTTCTTACCAAAACACATCATACTTTTCCATGGAGAAATTTTCAAAAAGACATGATCACCACCCTCAAAAGAATGATCCTTCCTTCGGTTATGTGCATAACTTTTCTTCTTGATCTGAGATGTTCTCATGTGCTTCTAAATCAATTGAACCTTTTCTGACATCTCTTTTTTAAATTCTGGTCCCATCAGTTTCCTTTCACCTACTTCACCCCAAAAAAGCTTGAGTACGACACTGCTTCCCATATAATGCCTAAAATGGAGCCATCTATATACTGGAATGAAAATTGTTATTATAAGAAAACTCAACCAAAGAAATATATTGGTCCCAAATTCCCTGGTAATCTATTGAGAAAGAACATAACATATCCTACATGTTCTGAATTGTTCATTCTAACTTCCCATATGATTGATAATGAAAAAGCTGTAATAAAATTTAATTCAGTACCCAACGACTTTTGAAGGCCTTTCCAAAAGATAGAAGTAAACATAGGATAATGATCAGATAAAATAGAGAGGGGAACTCCATGAAACCTGAATATCTCTTTAACATAAAACCAATAAAGTTGGTCTAGGTAAATAGAATCTCAAATAGAAAGAAAATGAGAAAATTTAGTCAAGCGATCAACGATTACCCAAATTTCATTATTACTTTGATATGTCTTTGGTAATCCCACAATGAAGTCCATGGATATATTTTCTCATTTCCACTCTGGAACTAGTCAATACTGAAGCATCCCTTTCAGTAATTGTTTCTCTACTTTAACCTGTTGACAATTCAAACACTTCAAAGTAAAATCAACAATATCTCTTTTCATTCCATCCCACTTGTAATACTCTCAAATATCTCTATATATCTTAGTACTACCATGATGAACTGAAAATGGAGAACTATTTGCTTCACATAAGAACTCATTCTTCAACTGTGAATAACAAGGCACACATAATCTGTTTCCTAACCTCAGAATACAATTTTTATCAATGTTAAATTTTGGAGGCTTACCCTTCTAAACCAAATCTTACTTTTTCTATAACTCTTTATCTTCCTTCAGTGCTTTCTTAATTTCGTCTAATAGAGATTATTTCACTAACACCTGAAACAAAAGATAGGAATTTCTTGCACCAATAACTTCTCTGCCAAATTTCATCAAATAAAAAACCAAAGGATCTCGTTCCAAACGTTAAAAGGTTAATGTAGCATTACTTTTTCAAATTAAAGCATTATCCAGTTTATTTGCCTTTCTCAGATGGTAATGAATTGTTTAATCATAATCCTTGATTAATTATATCCATCTCCTCTGTCTCATGTTCATTTATTTCTGAGTGAATATATACTTCAAACTTTTGTGTTTAGTATATATTTCACATTTTACTTCATACAAATGATGCCACTAAATTTTTAAAGCTAAAACAACAACAGAAAATTCCAAATCATGTGTAGGGTAATTTAACTCATGAGGTTTCAATTGACGTGAATCATAATAAATTACCTGATCTTTCTTCATAAGGACACAACGAAGTCCTTTCAACAAAGACACACAATAGATAACAAAATCACCATTTCTGGAAGCCAGTTCCAAAATAGAATCATTCACCAATATTCTTTTCAATTCTTGAAAATAATAATCACATTCTTTTTTCCAAATGAACATAACACTTTTTCGAGTTAACATAGTCATTGGGATTGATAACCATGCAAAATTTTCAACAAAACTCTGATAACAACCTGCTAATCTGAGAAAACTATGAATCTCAATTATGTTTTTGGGTCTTGTCAATTCTTAAACAACTTTTGTTTTAGTGGGATCAATAATTATTACATTTTTTGACACAATGTGACCAAGGAAAGAAATTTATTATAACCAAAACTCACACTTGCTGAATTTACCATACTATTTCTTTTCTTTTAAGGTTTTCAAGAAAACCCTTAAATGAATTTCATGCTCCTATTTACTTTTAGAATAAACAAAAATATCATCAATGAACACATCCACAAACATATCCAAAAACTCACATAAAATCCTATTCATAAGATCTATGAATACAGTAGGTGCATTGGTTAATCCAAAAGGCATAACCAAAAATTCATAATGGCCATATCTAGTATCAAACATAGTCTTAGAAACGTCTTCTTCCTTTACTTTCAATTGATGGTACCCCGACCTCAAGTCAATATTTGAAAAATTTAGAGCTCCCTAGAGCTGATCAAACAGATCATCGATATGAGGCAAAGGATACTTGTTCTTAATAGTGATGTTATTCAATGCTCTATAATCATTGAAAAGTTTCATTGAACCATATTTATTTTTTTACAAACAAGATAGGATCACCCCATGGTGATGTTCTAGGTTGAATGAAACCTTTTCCTAATAACTCCTGTAATTTCATCTTTCACTCTAAAAGTTCAATTTGAGACATTTGATCAGGGGGTTTTGAAATTGAATTAGCATTAGGAACTAAGTCAACAGTAAATTCAACTTCCAGGTTAGTTATAATACCAATCAACTCGTTAGAAAAACATCAAGGTACTCATTTACCACCGGCACATCATTAATCTGAACAATTCCTTTATTTTCAACAATATGTTCTAGGTAACATTCATTTTCATCTTTTATTAGTTTTTCATATTCCTGATATGTTATCAAAAGTAAGGTTTCATTCTTGTACACAAACAGAAAATCATTCTAAAAATAAACCTCCTTATCACTTTAGTCAATCTTATCATGATAAACAGAAATCCAATCCATACCCAAAATAACATCAAACTCTACTAGAGGAAAAATAATAAGGTTTGCAGGTAGATTCTTTCGTACACAAGGACATGAAGATTCTAATGTTTTTTTTGTCTCAACAGTTCCTCTAGTTGTTTTTACCATAAGTTTAGGATTCATATCTTGAGATGGAATTCCCAATTTACTAGAAAACTTATCAGAAATGAAAGAGTGTGTAGACCCTGAATCAAACAACACATTGGCATAATCTGAACAAACAAATAGTGTACCTAATACTACTTCATTTGATGGCCCAACATCTACTGAAGTTTTTGTAAAGGATTTCACCACCCCTTTCTTCTTGTAGTCTTGCTACTTTCCCTCGGTTTAGTTCTTTGTTGGACACTCATTTGTATAATGACCCATTCATTTCACTTACTCAGAATTTTACTGATTGTAAATCAGATTTTTTTACCATTACCCTGATCTTTTTCAGTGAAATTACGAGCCTTATGTCCCATTTTACTACATTGATAGAACTTAACAGAATTAAAAATACATTAACCATTATGATTTTTACCAAAATGTTCACAAACTTTAAACTTAATTTTCTTACCATCAGACTTTTTGAAGATTCATTCCCTTTAATCTGCCACCTTGACCTCTTATTCTGCTATTTGTCAAAGAATACATGATCATCAGAAAACTCCATTTCCACCTTCTTCGCACATAAAAAAAGTTTTTCATTAATTTTTAACTCAGGAGGATCTAAATCCCTTCAATAATTTTCCTTTAATCCTGAGTAAAGATGGTTTATTTTACTATCAAGATCTCATCTAAAATTTGGAGCATACCTTGCCAGTTGAGTGGATTTTTCTTCATAAGAAGCCATTGAGTCATACTCCTACCTCAATTCTAGTAATTTTTTTCCAACCTAAGACAAACCACCGTAGAAAATATTTCTCAAGAAACATACCTTTGAATTCATCACAATAAAAAGCATTAATTTCCTCACTATCTGGGATATTTTTTTACCATCAACCACCACTGATCGGCTTCACCTTCAAAATTTTAAACATCAAGACTAACCTTTTAATGTTCTGAAAACCCAATGACATCAAAACTCATCTCCAGTGCTTTAATACACCCTTCATTTAGCACATGGTCGGATGCTCCTCTGAATGATGGGGGATGTTACGTCATGAAATGATCCACTATAGACATGTTCCTATGTGGTTTATCTGGTTAATATCATGCATGTATACCACCACCATTTATATCCTAATTCAATCGTGCCATCACTACAACAAACAATTCAGTTCCAATTTTGACCATCTCCAGTTGTTGATTTGTATGTTTATCATCCTCCTGATGTCATCCCAACATAGCTACCATGTTGCCTTTATGGAAAACCGTTCTGAACATAGAAATATATTAGGCGATGCAACATGGTAATCTATAAATTCTATATCATTTTAATCTTAACCTAAATTATTTTATATATATTAATTTGACAATATCCTAACTCTCAAAGTTATCTAAACCGACTTATAGTACAAACTATAAGGAACCAGCCTTAAAACATTACATAATCTTGAATTAAATAAATAATTCACATTGAGGATCTTTTCAGGTTTAGAGTTTTATAGAATTAGGCCATAACTATTACATTACATCTCAAAAATTATTAAGTAGACACTTCTTCTAAGATTTTGTTTTTTCATAAAATAAAAACTCTTGAAAAAAAGAGTCATGTGTAGTTCCATTTTTTAGATAGCATGACTTTTCTTTGATCTCGTCCTTGACCCTATTAATCATTAAGTCATGTGAAAAAAATGTCAAAACTTGGGATGAGCATAAAAAGCTCAGTAAGCATTATAAAATAAAAAAAGAAAACATCAATCCATCAAAACATAATCTTTTTAACATACCACATGAAATAATAAGATTTATTAATAACACATTGTAATCACAAATCATAAAGGTAACTTGTTTCATCCATAAGGTACTTACGTTTTAGCTTTCACATCCACGTAGGGAGTCACATTTGGAATACCTATCATAGTATATTTCCTAGATCTATTAGGAGAAACATTCACAATTACCACTGTCACGTTACCGAATTCATTGGAGAGTTATCTCAGGCTCACCCACCCTAGGTTTATCATGGAACCACCCTTATATGTAAACAATACCCAAGAACCATAACACATTCATAACACATAAAACAAACATACAGAAAATATAACATTTCCACATTGCAATCACAATATTATACTGACATAATCAATTCATTATCAAAACCATTTTCAATACCAAAATATTTAAAAGATTATATGGTATTTGTTTTCGATTTAAAAACATTAATTCTTGTTTAGGAAGCCAAGTATCAAATAATGCTCACTACGGCGAAAAAGGTCATTGTCACTACTTACGCTAAAAAGAAACATTGTTTTTCGTCATTTAGTAAAACGCCTTGTAGAAGATGATTCCTTTTGAATGAAATGAAAATTCAAAGGTTTTTATACACCGTATAAAAGAAAGTCATGTATATAACAAAATATGCCTCAATAAAAGGGGATTGAGATGAATCCCCTTAGAGAGATCATTTTGAAAATAAAATAGATCCTTTATGTGTATTCACTATAAGTACACATAAATCAAGTATAAATACATGATAGGATATAAAAATTCATTTCTCACATAATCAAATAATGACATAAACAAGAAATATAATATCAACCCAAAGAATAGAAATTAGGTTAAGATGGTCTCTTACCTCGTGTCTGACTTAACTTGTTAGTTATTTAATCTCATGAATAATATAATAAAGTTAATTTATACTTTCTTAAGAAACTTTTTCAAGTTTATTATTCCTTTTATATCACTTATTACCATGTTATAAACATTATGTAATCATTTATGTTAATAATGGTCGTTTTGTCGATATTTGGTACTTGAGTCAAAAGTGAACTTCTTATAATTAGAAGTTGTCCATGTGGTAAAAATTCCAATATATCTATAATGATATAAATTATTAAGATATAATATATATCATATATATCCATTATATATATGTATTTATAATAGTACATAACATTTGGAGATAAGAAATGAAATTCACCGTTCATGGAGACGGTAAGCTGTACGTACGCATGAATGCTACTTTCATTTATATTTCATATTTAACGGAATAAAAACATAATGATACATAGGTGTATTATAATTCCATTATAATATCATATATAATTTCATTAACTACATCATTTATAAATCCCACGTATGGCATGAACGAGTCATATCACATTGAGGGGGCGGTAGTCCGCAGTTCCTCAAATGAAATCATCGTATTTACCCACTATGAAAACCATAAAGGTATTCTATAAATGAAAAATACATAAGTATAGAAACAATATAAATATAATATATATCACATATAAATATAGTTCCATTATAATGTCCACCATGAGAGGAAATTGTATATATTTGAACAATCATCATTTCGTGAGGCAGTAGTTCGTCTTCCACAAAAACAGTATGTTTGTATCAGTTAGATGGAGGTGTGTGGAAGTGTAGTTATAATCCTTTTCATAAAAAAAATATAGTAAATTTTTTATACTGGTTTTGTTATAATATGAATAAATAAAAAGAGTTTATGGGGTTGGAGAAGTAAAATAAATGAAAAGAATATAAGAGAAGACATTACCTTTAAATTGGGTATCTCTCTTTGGTTTGAACCAAAAGGTTTACTAGAATTGCCTTATGCATTAGGTAAGGCTTCTAGGAGGAAGCGATGGATGTAGGGAGCTTAATTGGGCATATATTTTATGATCCAAGGGGCTTTAGAGGTGTGAGTAATGGGTTATAAGTGAGGGATTTTTATAAGGGGGAGGAGGGGCTCTTTAGGAATGTTTGAAAATATTATTTTATTATATAATTATTTTCGGTTTCTAAAGGTCAAAAACTCATTAAATTCGAAGATAATAGAAATTAAATCATCCAATAAAAATTTTACATGTTTTGGATATTGTTTTAATTTTTATAATCTTATTTTCAAAAATCATTTATTAATGAGGTAAACACTACATCATTATTGTGTCATAAATAATTTTATTTATTTGATGTCTAACAATTATAAAAAAAATCCATGATATAGAAAATATTTTTAGCTTTAAAAATAATATTTATATTCAAATATATAACTTATATAACCCTATGTAAAAATTTATTTACTAAAAGATATATATTTATGTCATTTTTGTTTTTTACATTAAATTCATCAATATAAAGTGCCTCTATCACTCCCAAGTGGCTCAATGGGGTCCCAAAATTGACTCAAGAATTCACATGGTCGGACGTGTATCAAAAAATAGGATTAGGACCAATGTTAGGGTAATTTTATATTATTATATATTATTTTTTACCCTTATTTACCAGATTTACCCTTTAACTGTGGTAAATAAAATATTTATTGAAGTAAATATTCATAATGTATAAAAATAAAAGTTAACTATTTAAAAAATTTGGACCTCTTAATTCAAAATATAGAATCCATTTTTACAAATTCAAGACACAAAAGTGGAAGAAATTAATTTAAAATTAATTTCCGCTGTCAAAACAAAAAAGCGTGTTTTTAAGAAATAATAGCTATCAAAAGATTAACTCTTTTTATGTCCAATTTAAAAGTGAAATTACTTACAATGAACAAAATTGTATAAAATGGTAAAAAAAATAATATAATTACACTTTAAACCCAATTTAAAAGATAATATAACCTTTTAAATAAATTAGATTAAAAGGATGTTTTGAATTAAAATACAGTATTTTCACTATTCAGTAAAAGATGAATATTATCAGAAAAATACCAAAATTTCATCCAAAGTAAATTTTGATGTCCCAATCTTAAAGAATAATATTATTTAATCAAATAGAACAAATAAAAGTGACAAAAAATAGATTTAAAAATGGTTCGCTATCAAAAGGTGGTAAATAGACCTTTTAATGAATATTAGAGTATTTATGCTTAAAATAGGATTCTTTCTTATTTTAAGCCTCTAAATTTATTAGAAAAATGTAAAAAAATTTAAAAAACATATTTATTTATATTTTTCTTAGTTTTATTCATTCCCTCTATTACAATGGTTAGGCATTAACTTCCATTTAAAATAATAATATTATATTATTATTTTTCAGTATAACTCAATGTTGTGTGCAACGTCAAATTTCAAAGAAACATGTTGTTGCATATCAGGTACGCCATCGAACAAAGAATCCCCTTTAAAACAAAATTAATATTTAATTATCAAATATTAATAAATATGAAAATATCATATTATTTATTTACATGGGATGTTACAATATCCTTCTTATTGAACACCCTTGATATCTATATTTATTATCTCTTTAGATTGTGCAAGGCTTGAAGCCTATTCTCTTTAAGGGATTCTAGCTCAGTAAGATGGAATTATGCTATTTTTTCTAGCATTTTATGGTTATAAATAGCTGTTCAAAGTGATATAAACTAAACCACAATGGGAAGGTCTACCTCTACACTATACACCAGGGAATATGGAGTCACTTAGGTAGAATTTTAAGCCATTTTCTGATAGGCCCAAAAGGCATTATAGAGTTTTTTCTATAAAACTATTCTTATTTTTTTTCCACTATTTCGGCCGAATCTTAGTGAGGGTGTTACTTAATGCCTAGATCTATCCATTTTCCTATGTGAAATAAAAGTTAGTGTGGATTTATTCGATGATGTACTTGGAGTAAAAACTCTTCAGTTCATCATCCAAAAAATTAGAACTATTGTCTGTGATAATGGAATGTGGAAATCCAAATATATGGATGATTTTGTAGCTCACAAATTCAATCATGGATTGGTCCTTGAATTCATTGAGAGGAATCACTTTTACACAATTGGAGAAGAAAACCATCATGTTCAGAATGAACATGCACCAGTGATCTATCACTGGAGGATAGGGTCCCGCAACATTAATTCCCCAAACAATAAAGGACAAATAATACATGGTGGTGTGGAGGGGCTCCAAAATTAAATTCATAATTTTGGAATGGATATAACATGAATGAAACTTCTTGGAAAAATCAATATAGTTAGGGACCATGGTGGGCCTGAAGTAACCCATTCTATGAATCTGGTGGGAAAGATTCAATCCTTCCTGATGGGAACCAAATGACCCGACATGAACTTCTTACATACCATGGGGAATCTTCTCCCCTTTGTTTAAATAGAGGATAATCCCAAAAAACATTCATTTTTAGAGAATTAATTCAAGGATAAGCCCACTCTGGAGGGTAAACAATGTTTTGAACTGATGAATATTCTCATGTTTGGCTTGGTCCGATGATATAATACCATGTTGGAAGTAATAGATGAATGAAGTTGTCAAATGTGAGGATTCCTTTGCTATAGGGGAAGCTGTGGGTCTCGATGTAGAAGCACTAGTGATCAATTTGTTTACCTGTTACCCATCATCATTATTTAGAGTGATGGAAGTGATGAATCTTTGATGTGCTAGGTGAATGAAAAGATCATCCTAATCAAGTTTTGTAAGTGATGCGGCTAGACTGGATGGGGTGTCAGCTTGACCATTCTGTGACTAAGGGACATGTGCCACATCCGACTTAGAAGTGGACTGGTCCATCAGTTGATGAGTTCTCTCCAGTAGGGGCGTGATCTCTAGATTTATGATGATGTAGTCTCCATTTATTTGATTGATGACTAATTTAGAATTTCCCTACACATTCAAGTGGAGAACATCAATCTTGAGTGCCAAATCGATACCAGTAAGAGCCTAATACTCTACCTCATTGTTGGTGTAGTTAGACAACAGGAATGAGTAGGGAAGAACACCCCATGTACGAGTGATGAAGATGAACCCAAATCCTACTTTTTTGAGTTTGGTATTGTCAATACTTCTATTGGTTGGGCTCTAAGATAGACCATCAAAATGCATCATCTAGAACAACATGTCTTTATCCACTAAAATAAATACCTCAATCTCGAAATCAATATATAGAGACAATTATTCAGAAGTTGGATGGGAGGCCAAAAAGATGACCAACGCCTTCACCTTGATGGATTTCTATGGAATGAACCAAATATCAAACTATTCAAGAATCACCACCCAACATTTAAAACATCCTATCAACATCAGGTGATTCAATATATACTTCATCAGATCTTCATTAGAAACTAGTTACATCTCATGATTCTATAGATAATGATGCAACCTCTATACTGGAAAAACCGGTGCATGATAGATCTTCTTGATTAGGTAGTATATGGCCTACCTATTGAGGAGAATGTGACTGATAAAGTATAAATGGTTCTATCTTTCATTGTTATTCTTATAGGAGATAAGGGAACAAATGGACCTATCCAGGGTGGTCATGTATAGGAACAAAGGATTTCTTGATATGGGTGACATCAGAACTAGAGGGTGTAGTAGATACTACATTATTTCCTTGAAATAATTTGGTCACTCCTCATCCCACTAGTAGATGATACCTTTCTTCATAATCCTAGAAAAGGGAAAACACTTACGAGCTATATTAATGATGAACCGGTGTATATAGGTTAAGTGTACCTGAAGGCCTTGGATATACTATAGTTTTCTCAGAGTAAGCCTATTGTGGATGGCTTTGATCATCTCTATGTAAATCTTGATGCCTATGTATCAGATGATGAAATAGAGAAACTTCTCATAGGTAACCCCGAATGAACAATTTAAGGGGTTCATATTCAAATATTGGGATCAATGGATTCCAAAAACTTTCTCAATGTATTTGATATGGTTCTGATAGTGGATGTATTTGATAACCTATTCTTCCATTAAGAATTCCACTAACGTTCCAAGAATCAGTTTGAAGAGGTGATACATGACTCATTGATAAGTGGATCCTACATTCTTTGAACCAAAAGGAATCACATCATAGAAGAAGGTCCCTTGGGGTGACCTAAATGCAGTGTAACTTTCATCATTATGATCCATCTAGAATTGGGTTTATATGAAGTATCCATCCAAATTCATCCTTGACCATGGAACCATGAGAGGGTTTCATCTTTCTAGGTTGTTGATTGAATCTGGGGTGAATTAATGGGTGTACAAGGAGGTGGAAGGCTAGCTGAGGGTCTAATTATAGTATTTCATAAGATCTCTAGGAAAATACTTCAAAACTTTTCTTTATGAAAACCACATACTACTGCTAATACTCTAGAGATATGGTTTCATAGACTAGCGTCAACCTCAATTCGACTTCGGTACCATGTTTCACCTGAATTAGCTCATAGACAATAGTGGAGACACCCTATCTTAATGAGGGAGGAGAATCTTTGAAATTATCTTCATCATCTGATATAGTAGAATCAGTAAGTTGAGGGTCCTTTAGACCAGCTAATTCAGGGGGAACATTTTTTCCTACTTGAGAAGATATGAAATCCTCACTGGGGGACCCCTACTCTGCTGAAACCATGGTGACAGAGGTTGTTGATCCAATTATATTAGGCCTCTAACCATGAGGACCACACTTAATGTCAAAGAAATGGTGGTGTTTTGGCTTCCATTTTAACCCTACCACACGGAACAAGTGATAATGTCATGAGATGGTGTCAATAGGTAGAACTTCTTAGTACTTTATTGGGATAGGGGATTCTAGTATCACTTAGTCATGTCCTATTTAAGATTATGAGGTAATATTAGGACATTCCGCTCTTTTAGGGATGAAACATCCCTTTCTCTTGGATATAATAAAACAACATCCAAGATCCCACATTTTGGGTTCCATCTAATGAATCTATAGAATGAAAGAATAATCCATGTATGCCCATAGAATTGTTGTGATGGTTGTTCTCTTAACCTCGTTGTTCTAAACTTTCTTCTTTGATGTCTTATAATAGCTGGGATCTAGGTATTGTAATTTATAGGAGTTAATGGGAGATGTATCAAATTTTAGTACCACTAATCAACCATTAAGGGAGTATTTAAGTCACTGGGGATATGAGGAGGTGACTTCCACATTCAGATGAAGATAGGGCCCACATAATAGTGCATTGTAGGTGGTATCCTATGAGACTATCATGAATTCAACACATTCTATCATGACACTTAACTAGGTCTTTAAAGAAATCCTACCACACAGTTTTATCTCGGTCATGTCATATCCATGAAACTTCAGGTATGAAGGAGTCAAATATACCTTTTTTAGCCCCAGCTTACCGAGCATATAGTTCAGGATGAGGTTAATCCTAAGACCAATTTCAACCAGGATGTGATAGATTCCCACACCATTGGACTACCATGTGTTGTACAATGGGTATATGGTCCCCTTCATGAGGTAACCCTCATATTTTTTAGAGAATAAGATGATGGATTGACATTCATATTGGTTAGCCTCATTTTCATGGTAGGTCTCTACGGGTGCTAGTTCTAATTTGAACTAGAAAAGGATTTTCAAGACTTCTACAAGGGCCTCACACACTTCCTTAGGAAAGAAGAGGGATTAAAGGATCAAGATAATTTCAGGTATGCTAGATAGGTGCTTTATAATGGCGTACATCTATGCTAGAGGCATGTTCCTACCTATAGGGGTACTCCTTGGTGGGTGGCATGACAGTCGCTACCAGTAGTACCATTAGGTTATTTGCTGGTGATTGTAATTACATGATTATCATTAGATAAATCAACCAAAACCATGATTGGATGACTATTGGATGGATAAATTTTGGCTTTATCTGGACACAATCAATCATAGTGCGGTCACATCCTTTCTACTGAGTGAATTAAAACAGTCAGTTGTGACAGCATGTCTGATAGTGTGGTATGGGAGGATTGTTCATACAAAGTTCTATGAAACACCTACTTCCTGGTCTCAGTAGCATTCCTCTATTTGTTTTAGGAAATGTACTAATAATTCTGGTAGTTTACATGTCTTAAAGAATTCCTTCGATGATGTCGACCAAATGTTTTCAGGGGGTCGTAGGGCACTCCTCATCATCAAGAAGTTGGAAGTAGTCTACCAACTCAATGAAATTCATTGGTTCATACTCTTTCTCATCATCATAGGGGTCTTACAATTCTGTTAATACCCTGGAGGATATTCCCAACTCAAGAGGCATGAAATAATCAAGGGTGTGATATGACATTGGCACCTACAAGGGACTTTGGTTTCCCTTGAACCATTGGCACCTACTCTTCTGAGATTGGTGGGTTGTGACGTAGATGCAGAAGCATCAATAGGGGAAGTATTGGTGACTTTAGGAGGATTGGGACTGTATAATCTGGCACAGATGAAACCATGGCCATGAGAAACTACCATATGATCCAACCAGTCTTCATACTTCTAATTTTCCTGATTGAAAACATGCTCCTATTCACCTGAACTTTCAATGTCACTATTGGGTTCAGAGGAGAGATGTTACACCTATGTCGGGATGTTTCCCAACATGAACATACCATTATCTACTTTGTATTGGATGAAGTAATTGAACACATATAAGTACTTGATATTATTTCCAAGGATCATGTGGTAAGGAAAGTGATTTGGGTAATCAATTTGTTTGGCTTCAAAGGGATTATTGCACTCTGGCAGCTTCAGAATTACCTAGTCCAAAAAATTGTGGAAATAGATAGAAACCAATGAATCATTGAAATAATAGGATTGGTTCCATCTTTCCAGGAATGTGACTCTAGAATCCTAGCCTTGAAGAGGGGTTGGAGCCTCTTTAGGGGTCGAAGCCACATTCTCTCAACTAGCTAGCTATGCTTAGAGAGTTGGTTCTGGAAAATTCTGTGTTGGGTGAGGCTGATCTTTATGAGGATGTTTCACTTAACAGGGATCCACTACAAAAGTTAATACAATTCCAGGGTATTTGGGGCCTCTACCTGTACTACGATAACAATCTCTAATTTGGATGATTCTTTTTGCGGGAGATGGAGGAGGTAATGGACACACATGGTTATCCTACTAAAAGGATTCCTCCAATCACATTTCCTTGTTAGAAAAATCTCGGATCCTTCCTTGTATGATTTGAGTGATAAGGTTAGGGATCATTTCAATATTAACATTCCCTATAAACATTGTTAGCATCTTCTCTTGATTTAGTGACATATAGAGTTTGTACATGAGGCATTTCCACTTAGATATAAAATATATGATGCGGTCATCAGATAGTTTTGCACACTTTAATAGGTCAAAAGAGCTTGTCTTGTGTGTTTTGGATCTGAAATTGTAGAGGAACTGCCTACAAAGGTCCTCCTAACTACTAATGGACCCCATAGGTAGTTGTCTATACCAGACAAATTCATGCCCTTCCATTGTATGGATGGAACATTAGAGCTTGGTAGACTCTTACTTCTTAGGGGTTCCCAATATGGTCCCACACCTAGAGATGAAGGGGGAATGTTTTAGTTGGTATCCCATCCCATTGAACATGTCAAAGTTAGGGTTTCCAAAATCTGTGGGGTGCTCGCTTGTCATCTATCCATGTCGGGTATAACATTCCATCAGGTTGTATTACCACATGTCATGTCTCTAGGGCCTTAAGGAGAGTGGTGATAGAAACTATAAAATCATATTGGAGGGTATCTCTATCTTTAGGTGGATTCCTAACCACCAGTGTATTGATAGGCTCTTCAATTTGGTGGGTGGGATCAATGGCTTGTGGGGAGGCATGACCTAGATCTCGAGGAGGGTAATAACACTACTCAATAGGGTTTGGGTACTTACACCATGGTCACTTACAATGAACTACTACTTCAGCTCTATCTAATGTGTAGGACCACTAATCTCAATTGGGGATAACTGGCCAAGGAGGACTTGGTGCTAACCCGACAAAGGAGAAATGTTATCTCGTCATCTAGTGTCATAATCCAAACACTGTTCAGTAATGATCTCATCAATAATACACTTCCACTCTGTGACCTACTGGTGAAAGGTGGAAACAATGATATTGACCTCTATCTTTGGTGCAATATTTGATGGTTCATAAGGATTAAATGAATAAACATTCTATTTTCCCTTCATGAGGTGTCAAATAGTGGGTAATGTCTCATAGGGATCTCTAAGGCTAAGAAAAGTTCTCTTTTAGTAGGTGAGAACACATGTATAGGGGTATAACAAGTGTTGTGATACCCCTAGGGCGTTTTCTTTCTATCAAACATTGTATCAGATCCTATGTTATCATAAAGATCATGTAGAACCATGTTTATTGTAACTATACCCAGAGGGAAATCCTCAAAATCAATGGGTATGTAAGGCTATCATTGGATAGGTCTGATGTAGAGATTAGTGTACTATACCCAAACCTTGATCTACATATACAGAGATGCTGCTTCCATAGTCCAACTATGAACTATGAGGCTCATGATGCAATTTTGATGGAGGGTCTGGTAGTAGTGTAGATATACATGGTGTTGATCCACTAGGAGTGATACCAACTCAACCTTTCATTGCGATTAATTGATATCCATGAGGTGCCCCTAGATTTCTAAATAGACCAATTGATGATCATAGAGGAAGTGAAGCATATCCCAAATGGTCTGGAATAAACTCATATATTGAACCTTAGTGAAAGAATCTAGGATATTGAAGTTGGAAGTTTCATTTGGCCAAAACACCACTCAAAACTGATCAAAACCAGAGTCTATAATATTCATTATTTCTTGGATGAGTGTGTTTGAACTAAACTTCAATCAACACTGGATGAGAAATGTGTGACGACACTTATGTGGATCAGTAAAATAGTTAGTTGGATGATAGAGGATCCACTGTATGATCTATCTGTTAATTGCACGATGGGTCATCCCTTGAAGGAGGAACCAAATGCATCATCTTATAACTATAGGACTGGTTGTTCCCGAATACCTCAATTGAAAGGGTAGAAACACTCATTGGTAGGACTTCATGTATCTCTCCATCTAAATGATTCAACCAAAACCAAAAAACTCTCCATTATCATAGGTAGTGTTAGAGAGGGAGACCAGTTATGATAGGGATTACTGCACCATGTTCCCCTTGAAGGGAGCCAAATATTCTTCGACTTACATGTATTTCTTAAGGGATCTGGGTATCCTATTGATTTCTCTTTCTCGAATGGTTAACTTCACCTATCAGGATCCTACCCCAAAATTTGATAGATGGAGTGTAAAATCCATTACCGAGTCATCTTCTGCCTTCGAATCAAAATGATCATTGAGGTCAATGAAAACTTATAATTTCTCAGAATTTCACCAATGATGGAAGTGGGTGTTCACCCTTCTTCCCAATTATGGTTCTTTAGGGTAGGACATATCTTTGGAATATGGAGGATCTCCACTCCGGTTAGTGTTGAAGTGGGGAGGACCTACTCTTTGATTGGTGATCAAGTAGGGATGACATCTTATTTGGTTGCTAGTGACATGGGGAGGGAATCCATGTTGACTTGTGGTAGGAACATGGGGTGGAACTTCATATTGGTTGGTTGGAACATGAGGAGGACCTTCATGCTTGTTAAAATGGACATGAGGAGAACCTCTATGTTGAGGAGTTGGAATATAGAGAATACCTCTGTACTTGTTTCTTAAGGCATAGTGAGGAACTCCAATTTGATTGATAGAAACATGGGGAGGATCATCGTATTAACTGTTCAAGGAGTGGGGTGGACCTCCACTTTGATTGGTTACGACACAGAGAGGACCTATGTACTAGTTGTCGATGAAGTTGAGAGTACCCTCAATTTTATTGATTTTGGTGTGTGGAGGACCTCTTATTAAGCTAGTAATGACAATAGGGGAACCTTTTTGTTGATTGTGAGAGTGGGGATGACCTTTCCTTGGGTTGGTGATAGTGTGGGGAAAACCAATGCAATGAAACTCTTCATAATAGGATGGCCCGTAATAGCTATCGATGGTGCCCGCAATTAATAGAGTCAACCTAACATTCTTTTGGGGTGGTTGATGTCTCAATACCAACAGGGAAAATATGGATCTCAGGTCATCTATTATAGGGATCTTATGTAATGTTACTATGTTGGAAAGGGACCCTCATGTTGTGGAAGGAGATTTCCCTTGTCGATATTTCTCCTAGTCTTGCCCCCGATGTTGGTTTCGGGTGGTTCAAACTGGGACCATAGGAGTAGGGGAAAAGTACACCTATTCTTTTGCCTGAATGACTAGATGTTTCTCACACTAACGAGGCTTCGTGGGAGCCCTCCAGGGTGACGCTCGACCATTATTCATGACTAGGATGACTCTAGAATCCCCCCACCTCATCGACGTTGGGGAGAAATTCATAGGATTTCTTTGAGAAGAGTCTCCCAATGTATTTTTCCATTGGAACATGGAGTGGTTTATCCCTATGAAACCCTTGGGGTGGAAGTTTTGGTGAGGCATTGAAACCTCCATCTACTGGTGGTTCATGTCCCTTGTGGTAATGATTGTATCCTACTCATACTAATATATTAGGGTGTCCATCACCCTCCTTTGGAAAAATTATGAGGGTGAGATAGGGTGTGAGATCTTGGTAGCTAAATTTGTGGTAGAATATGTGGTTAAGGTGGTGTTGTGTGGGATTTATACAATAATAATTCTCTTACCCCGATGCCTGTGGGTGTTGGGTGAAAATTTCTTATGGATGGGGTCCTATAAGGCAGATGGATTCAGCCTTCAGTATATGTACAAGGAGTGTGATGTCTAGTGTCCTAGAATCGTCCAATATTCTGAAGAAAAGATGGATATGCATAGATGATGTTGCAGACTAAGAATTCACAATGTTAACTACCATAATTTCTGGTGAGTTTCATGTTGGGCCTACCATTTTCTTACTGATTCCTGACACTAGATATCTGAATCCTATGACATGTAAATCCACAGATTCCTTAGACCCTACTAGTCCCTATGTTGAGTAGAATATTTTCACATTGGGTTCAATATTTTTGTTTCTGATACTTTCTCTAAGGTGCACTTGTGTATCTCCACACGGTCTGTGCGTACTAGCTACTTTATATCCCCATATTCTCAGTTTTGAATGGCTAGATACCTTTATCACTTTCAATAGTGATGTCTTCTCCTTAATCAAAATTGGATGATGGTATGTCAATTCCTCCTTCCATGGGTTCATCCTTGGAACTCATTTCTTATTTCAGGTCTCTATCATAGAGTTAAGTCATGTCCTTGGAAATCATTCATTGGTGAAATATCTTTGTGGGTTCTAGTTTATTACACTACATCTATATGTACATTATAATTCTATCTTGACAGGGGAGCATCCTCTGGTCAGGAGAGTAGTCACATTGGGCATCACTGACACTTTTGGACACTGGGATCATTGTTCACATGTATTTCTCCTCTTGGGATGGAATACCAAGGAGGAATATTAGGTATGGAACCCAACGAATCCCATTTCAATCTTGCAGTAGATATGCTAGGGGTGTACGTCCTTTGAGGGTTTTTACCTTAGGCATCCAATGTTTTTCATGAGGGACCTGAAGTCATAGGTGCATATCTTCTAAGGATTTACCCTCAGGCACCTCAGGTTCTTCATGTGGTTTGTATTTAGGGTTAGGATACAAGTTCAACATATTTTGGAGATGGATTAGAAAATCACATTGAGATGGATCAAGGCATGAGATTAATGTCTTGTGGAGATGGGATGAGATTGATCGGAATTCCCCTTGAGGCAGATCAAGGGGGTGTGTCCCTAGAAGGTAATATGTCAAACATAAATTGTTTATCTATGGATGGGAATAGCCATTGGATGTGAAACCTGGATAGTTGGATCTAACACCTCATGGAGGTGGAACCTAGATGGTTGGATCTAACGCCCCCATAGAGGTAGATCAAAGAGGTACATCCCAAAGAGGGAGCACCTCATTTTACCATTTGTCAGGATTGAACCACATGGAGGTATATTGTGTGCCCTAACTTAGATATAGGGCTAAAATACCATTTAGTTCAATGTCACGGTTTAATTCCATGTTATATGAACAATCCATATTGTTCAGCATCAGGTGGTAAGGGAACTCAGGCTGAAGAGGCCTGGTCAAGGTTTGGAATTATACTTAAACTGAGGCAGTGTAAGGAACCTGGAGTAGATGTGGTATCTAAGACGGGGAATGATGTTACTAGGGATGTGGAATAGATAATATTAGGGTTGATTTTTATGTTGGGTTTGGACCTTAGATAGGATTTCTATGTATCCCAGTTAGTTAGGAATAAAATCCCATGTAGTTCAAAAATGTTGGGGCTTATACAGAATATGTGTCCCAGTAGAGCATGTGGTTAAGAAGATGTCATGATCACCACTAACCAGTAATCCCACGTGAGTCATGATCTATGTGAGAAATAATATGAAGTAGTATATTTGATGCTCATTCCATGAAAGGAGCGTCATGAGGGATGGTGTGGGGCTTACATGTGGATGATTCTCTATGTATGAGGATTGATCTTGGTTGGGATGGTGACGGGCTTACTCATGGAATCTTCCCGAGGAGGATATCATTCCATTTGAGTGGTAGGGGTGTGGGGTTCATCCCACATGTCACTCATACATGGATCATCATGTGATTATTTCAAAATGTAAATCCAGAGTTTTACCTCATGTGATGAGGATGTTTTTGTGTTGTTTAACATTATATGGCTAGGATGTAGAGCTTGGTAGTTTTATGTCATGTAGCATGAATGTGGATGTACTCAATGAATACCCCCAAGACTTATGTGACCAATGATCATGATCTTCTAGGAGGGGCATGGCTTTAGCACTGCCAATGTAAAATGACAGGGGGAGTGGTCTCTCACGAGGTCCACATTACGATCCATATGGTGATAAGTAATAGGGATTATTGGAACTTTTCTATAATGACCAGAACTTTCTGAATAATAATCATTTCCTGAAAATATGTGTTATGTTATTTTTACACAATAAAACTATATCCCATTAATAATTAAGTAAGTATATTTTAATGTGACCATAAGATTTCAACCGTTATATTACCATTGGTAAATTATGATTGTTGTTAAATATGATCATTAGAAACTATATGCTTAACATTATGATTTTTGTTTATAAATAGAAATGATAATCTTTAATTAATACAAAAAGAAGATTCGATGACCTCATCTAGTAGAATCATGTCATACGAAGACCATTTTTTGAAGCATGTAATGGAGGTAGCATCACTGGACTTCACTCTAGACCAAGCCCAAGACGAGCTTCAATAGGTTAAGCTTTAATAAAATCTTTTACGGTAGAAGTTCATGATAGTGTAGATTACTACTCGGGTGATGTTATTTCAACTTCCCTAAGAGTTTATCACTATCACTCACCTTACCCTTAGGTCGTATGCCGATGCTATAAGGGGTTATTTGTCGCGTCCCTAGTCACTTAAAATGTAATACCTTTGTTTAAATAATTTTTTTTCATCATTTCCATTTTAAGAATACTTTTTCTTAATAAAATATATGTTTAATTGAGACAAACTTGATAAGTTGGTTTTGTTGTTAAAAAATATACTTTTTATATATTTTTCATACTTAGATAATTATTAGGGTAAAATAAATATTATTTTTTAATTTCAAATGTCAAAATTAATCTTGGGATAATTTTTACTATTTTTCTAAGAAGTTTCATATTTTTTATAAATAGTGAAAATTCTACAATTTTCATTTAAATAATTATAATAAATAAATAATTGATTCTATGAAATTATTTTTGAAAAATGGACATGCACGGTTGTGATTAGTAAGATATTTAGAGTCTCATGGGATCAACTTAATTTTTTTGGTGAATAGTAAATTGATCCTTGGGAATAGTAGTGTTACCCTTATAAATAGTAATATGCCCAATAAAATCATAACATCTCCTAAGGACGTATAAATATTATTTTGGAATTTTAAATGGTAATGTGATATAATTATATCACTGTATAAGTAAATAAAATGTTTTAGAAATTATTATTTAAGCATTAGTATTTTTATAAAACACAAATGTTTTTTTAAAAATTTATAATAATATAATTATTTAAAATAAAACTCATTTTTTGAAAATGGATTTAATTTTTAAATTTATAACATCGATATTATGTTAGGGTAAATTTATGATAATTTTATGAATTACTTTAGTTTTTTGTGAATAGTAGAAATACAGTTTGAGTTTTTCGGTATGTTTAATGACATCATTAATGATGTAATGAATAAGATAAAATGTTAGTAGAATATTTTGAATTATAATATCTTAATAGGGGTCTTAAGTGGATAATACCATGTAAAAAATACCATGGTCAATCCCATGGTTTTTCAAATAGCGCAAATGAGGTTTCCTTCGACATTAATAAAAAACCCCTCACTTTTGCTACAAATACCAACTAATTTCTTCATTTATTTTTCTTAAAAATTTATCCTCTATGAAGATATAAAATTTTTTCTTCCAAATTATTCCTATAAATATTTCCTTAATCCCCCAAGGTTCTAATCTTTGTGTTTTAGGTGTCACTATTCAAGGTAAGGGAAATCTCAACATCTCTTTTCCTTTCATGTTTTATTTTTATGTGGCATGTCTATCAAATTTCCATATAATGTTCTTCTGTATATTTTTTATATCACTTTATTGTATTAAGATTCTATTATTAATGGGAAACCCTTTTATTATATCTTTTTAATGTTTTATATAACCATGTTTCATACCCATTATGATGTCGGATTTTCGTCTCAAAATATCTCACTTTTTATCAAAAAATTATTTTATTTTATTTTGTGAATAGCAAAAAGTATTTCTTATCCAAGGGTATTCAAATATATTTTAAAATATTATATTTAATTTTGGTATTAAAATACATGAAACCAAGCTTCCTTTTCCATGGGCTTAAAATGACCAAAGGATCTTTTTAAGCACTTTCTAAAACGCCATGATTTTGATATGAAACCCGTTTATTTTACTCTCCATGTGTTACTTATGAAATGTTTATTATGATCTATATTACTCACTTTGATTAATACATATTAAGGGTTAACTCTTATAGAACTCCAATGCATTGGGTAAAGAATTTAATCTCTAGATATGACAAGTTTTACCATACCTTAATGAAGAACCTTTGTAATTTTTATGACACCTCGATAAAAAACCTTGGAGATATGATTATGAATTACTTAATTAAATATTGTACCCAAATTTACAAGTTATGATTCATGTTATTAATATTATTATATGAATATTTCTCATTCTATCTTGTATTTCATCAAGTTCTTATTGATATTTCTCAAGATCACAAGTAAATTATTTCTTTTATTTACCCTTACTGGGACTTCTGCTCACCATTTCCTTTGATGTATGTCCACAGGTTATGAGATTGAATAAATTTAGTTAGGATGAACCTTAAAGGATCCTTTAAAGTAGAATATAATAATGTTTTATGTTTTCATGTATTATGTACCTTATTTCCAAGACACTAAACTTTTAAAGATCCTCTATTTGTAAAATTTAATAAAAGGTTATATAATAAAAATCTGGGATGCCGTAGTTGTTGTTAAAGGATGGTTTAGTTATTTTTGGAAATTACGTTTTTAAAAAATTAGTAAGAACCTTAGAGAAAAGTTTAAATATAATAAAACATCATGGTATTTTGGTGAAATATTATGTAAGTGGTTTCTGAAAAAAGAAATCAATTTATGGATACGAACAAGTGGATGTGGGTATAGAACATATGTATCTTTGGGTAAAACTTAAAAGAACCACTTTGAGATAGATTGGAATAGGAACTGGTGCACGAAAATGGGTCTTTCTTCACTCCTAGTTTGACACTCAAAGGGGATATGTTTGGTTAATAACAATTTTTTATAAACTATTACAAAGTATTTGTAGAAAATGTAATTTATGTTAATGAATAAAAAAATTCAAGCATGATGTTTTAAAACATAATTTTTTTTAGAGTTATAAGATTATTAAAAGAAACACATTTTTTCACTAAGTTTCTCTTTATTTAGAAAATGGGGGTAAATAGGAGGAACCATGTAAATGGTGAGTGCAATGAACCATGCACTGACGACCCTATGATGGAAGCTGAAATGGAATCCTTCGTGAGAATGTTGAATCAAAAAACTCAAGGTATATGAAATAACTTGAATCAAGATGAGATAACAATTTCACTACAAAAGGGAAAACATTTCTTTTATTCATTTATGATTAAATGAATTCCAACATTTAATGGATCTATTGAAAAATTGATTACGGAATTGTGAATAAGCTATATAGAAAAGATATTTTCTGTACATTATTGTTCATAATAAGTGAAATTCACTCTGGTTGTGTACCATTTAGAGGGAGAAGCATATTAGTGGTGGGAAATTATTAAAAAAATTATTTCAAGAGGGGATATTGAAGCTTTGGAGTGGGAAGAGTTTAGGGTAGTCTTCTTTAATAATTATTTCCCTCATTCTATGAGAAAGAAAATAGGGAACGAATTCCTTGAACTAAAGAAGAATGATAATGAATCTGTTAAAAGTTATGAGATGATATTCAAAAGACTTTCCCATTATAACTCTTGATTTTTCATGGATCCTAATGGGTAGGTTGATAGATTCTTCAATGAAATAAAACCTCATCTACAAAATAATTTAACCAAATGAGAATTTTAAAGTTGTGAGGAAATCATACAAAGTGCTATGAAGGTTGAACTAGAGATTGGTGAGACGCATTGGTCTCACAAATCGAATAATAATAAGAGATCTCTATAGATAATCCTATAGAGTATATTTGATCAAGTAATATGATGAAATCAATTGAAACTTGACACATGCAATAAATTTTGGAAGAAGCATTTGTGGAACTTCCATCTTGGGAGCGGGAAGTATTAAAAGTGTGGAAGAGATGGCCATATCGCTCAAACTGTAGTAGTGAAGTGAAGCCTTAACTTCCCAATAAGAATTAAAAAAGGGAAGATGGTACATTCCATACCAAAAGTTTAATTCATCAAGTGTGAATTTCCCATGCACCTTTCCAATCACTATCCAAATCTTAGGACAATGGAGGGGAATCACCATCAACTTTAGTACAGGACAAGTGAGAAAGTTGTTTATTTTTTATCCCAAAAACTAAAATTAAAGCTCTAAATGATGTGGTGGAAGGTACTCTCATTGTTCTCTCAAATATATCAAGTACTTTGTTTGATTTTGGTTTTACACATTCCTTTATATCCACTAAGTTTGAAAAGAAAATAGAATTAATACCTAAACTGGATGAAGTAGAGTTATTAATCAATACTCCTAGAGGGATTATCCAAGCATCAATAGTATTAGAAACTATAGTATTCACTTTTAAGAGAATAATATCATCTCAAATATAGTATTCATTCCCATATTGGAAGTTGAAATTATACTATGGATGGAATGGATGTAAAAGTATAATGCTAAGAGAAAATGCAGAATCAAGGAAATATCAGTATTATTAAATGGACAACATACATTTGTTTTCAAAGGATGGATATCTCGACCATAGTTTTTTCTAGAAGCACCACCCGTATCCTTATTTATGAAGATGATATGTGATTATGAAGAAGTAAATGAAAGTATAAAAATAGATAATGTCCCCATAATTCATTAATACATTGAAACATTTACTAAAGAGTTACTTGGACCCCCAACAGAGAGAGAGGTAGAGTTCTCCCTCAAACTCATGTCTGGTTCCAAGCCATTATCAAAAATGCCTTATAGATTAGAAAATGTGAATATGAAGGAATTAAATAATAAACTCCAAGATCTTTTGTAAAAGGGGTTTATCTAGCCAAGTGTGTCTCTTTAGGGATAAAGTTTTCTCTATATGAAAAACAAGGGAGGATCAATGCAGTTTTTCATTTAATATAGAGAAATTAACAGGATAATAGTGAAGAACAAGTATCCTCTTCCAAGAATTGATGATTTATCTTACCAGCTTCATGGGGATCAATTCTTCTCCAAGATTGATCTTTGATCGGTTATCATCAATTATGGGTGAAGAAAGTTGATATTCTAAAGACCACCTTTCTATAAAGATATGGGCATTATGATTTTGTTGATTATGCCCTTCAAATTGACTAATGCATCTACTATTTTAATGGATTTGATGAATAGAGTCTTCAAGGACTACCTCAATAACTTTTTGGTCATTTTTATTGATGATATTATGATATATTCAAATAGTTGTGAGTAAGATGAATATTTTATAAGGGTGCTACTAAAAAAATTTAGGAATGATAGGTTATTTGGAAAGTTCATCAAGAGTTAGTTTTGGCTACAACAAGTTGCTTTCTTGGGGCACATTGTAACCAATTAAAGAATCTTAATTGACTCTGAAAATACAAAGGTTGTGGAGGAGTGGACTCGTCCTGCATTAATAAATGAGAATCATAGTTTCCTTGGATTAGTAGGATATTATAAGAGGTTTTTGAAAATATTTTCATGACTTTCTAATACACTAACCAAGTTAACTTTAAAATGGTAAAGTTCATCTGGTCAAAAGAGTATGAGGAAAGTTTCCAATATCTAAAGAAGATATTGGTTACTTCACCTGTGTTAACTCTACCCTCTATCAGAGATAGATTTGTTGTTTTTATCCATTCATCTCTAAAAGGGCTTGGGTGCCTCCACATACAAAATGATAAGGTGATTGGTTATGCATCTCTAAAGTTAAAGGATCGTGATCATAATTATCCTATGCATGATATGGAGCTATCTATGGTTTTTTTCTCTAAAGATATGGAGGAAGTATCTTTATGGGGAGAAATGTGATATATATATAGAACACCAAAGATTGAAGTATATTTTCACAAAAAAAAATAATTGAACATGAGACAAAGGAGAATGTTGAAACATATTAAGGACTATGATTGTTCAACTCATTATCACCCTAGAACACCAAAAAATTCATTGATGCATTGAGTAGGAAGGACCATGTTTTTCTTTCAATTATGAGGATTCAAGGAGATCCTTGGATTAATGACCTAGTAAAACTGGACATAGGAATTTTAAGGCAAGGGACATGATAAACCCTATCCCAAATGATTTCTCAAACTTCATTACTAGAGAAGATCAATAAATATCAAAGAGATGATACATTTTTGAAGAAGAATTTTGAGGCTGTGATGGATGGGAGGTTTCTTAAGTTCAATATTTATCAAAAAGGTGTACTGAAATTTCATACAAGACTACGTGTTCCATATATTCTGTAAATAAAGAAGGAGCTGATGGATGAAGCTCATAGATATAATTTCTCTATACATCCTATAAGCAATAAAATTTATAGTGACCTTTGTGATCATTTTTACTGGGATAACATGAGAATGGAGATTTCCAACTACACTATAAGGTGCTTGGTGTGTCAAAAAGTGAAGGCAGATAGACAACTTCCTATAGGGGTATTACAAACACTACCTATACCTACATGGAAATGAGACAATATAACTATATATATTTTCGCTGATCTCCCATGAAATTCCAAAGGAAATAATGAAATATGGGTTATAGTGGATAGTCACACCAAGACTTTCTACTTTATCTATATTCAGGAAGATTTCTCTCTTGACCAACTCACAAATATATATGTCAATGAAGTGCTAAGGATACATGGATTTCTAATTTCTATTGTATCTGATCATGATCCATGGTTTACATCAAAATTCTAGAGAAGTCTTCAACATGATCTAAGTACTGAATTGAATTGCAGTATGTTCTATCATCCCCAAACTGATGAAAATATGAAAGTACTATTTAGACAATATATGACATGCTAAGAACATGCTCAATAGAATTTAAAGGTGGATGGGATCAAGATCCCCCATTAGTTGATTTCTCTTATAACAACAACTTCTATTAGAGTATTCAAATGGATTCCTAGGAAGCTCTATATGGGATGAAATACAGAACACCTACTTTTTGGGATGAAGGTTGTGAGAGAAAGCTTCTTGGGACTAATATTGTGCATTAAATGATAGAAAAGGTTTATTCCATCCAACAACACAAAAATAATTATTAGAGTTGGTAGAAGATCTATGCTAACAACCATCAAATGGACTTTGAGTTTGATGTTGGAAAAAAAGACTTCCTTTAAATTTCACCTTTGAAGAGATTCATGAGGTTTCTGAAGAAAGGGAATCTCATCATTAGGTACATTGGCCCCTTTGAAATACTTGATCGCATAGGAGCATTGGAAAATCATCTCTCACTTTCTCTAAATCTATCACAAGTTCATAATGTTTTCTAATTATATCTCTTGGAGAAGTACATACCAGACCCTTTACATGCACTGAATTCAGAGGTGTACAATTGGAACATGACCTCTCTTATGAGGATTATTCAGTGGAGATCTTTGACCGTAGAAACAATATTCTATGAATAAAGACTACCCACCTCATTAAAGTGTTGTGTAGGAACCAAAAATATGAATAATCCACATGGGAACCAAAAGAGACAATGAGGTAGAAGTACCCACAAATTTTCTCAATTGAGGGAATGAGATAAAATTTCAGGGACGAAATTTCTTAATGGGGGAGAATGTAACGACCCGAACATTTTGAATAATAATTATTTCCTAAAAATGTGTATTATATTTTTTTACACAAAAAAATATATATCATTAATAATGAAGTAAGTATATTTTAATGTGAGCATAGTTTTTTTACTGTTATATGATTTTTGGTAAATATGGACATTGGAAACTATACTCTTAACAATATTATTATTGTTTATAAATTGAAATAATAAAGGTTAATTAATAAAGAAAGAAAATTTGATGGCCTCACCCGGTATAATCATGCCATACGAACCCCATTTTTTGGAAGCTTGGGAAGGAGGTAGCATTACTAGACTTCGCTCTAGACTAAGACCAATATGAGTTCAACATGTTAAGGTTGAACAAAATTGAATATGGGAGAATTTGAAGTTAGTAAAGATTATCACTCCAGTGATGTTATCCAAGACGCCCCAAGTGTCTATCACCATGGAACACCTCACACTTAGGTTGTATTCAGGTGTTATAAGGGGTTATGTTCTGTGTCCCTAGTTACTTAATGTGTAATCCCTTTTTTAAATAAAATTATTATTTCATCATTTCCATTTTAATAATAGTTTTCCTTAATAACATATATTTTTATTTAATAAAAAATAGATAAACTAATTTTATAGGTAAATATTGTACTCTTTAGATATTTCTCACGGTTATAAATTTATTATGGTAAAATAAATATCATTTTTGAATCTTAAATGTCTAAATTAATCAAGGATGAATTTTTAGTATTTTCTTAAGAAGTTTCATATTTTTTATGAATAGTGAAAAATACTACAATTTCCATTTAAATAATTATTATTCTTGAATAATTGATTCTATGAAATGATTTTTGAAAAATGGAAAAATATGATTGCAATCAAAAATATATTTAGAGTCTGATGGGATCAATATAATTTTTTGGTGAATAGTAACATGACCCTTTAGAATAGTAATGTTACCCTTATTAATAGTAATTTGAACCATGGAATAACAGCCTTTATTAAGAATGTATAAATATAATTTATGCATATTAAATGGTAATATGATATAATTATATTATTTTATATGTAAATAAAATGTTTTATAAATTATTTGTAAAGTATTAGTACTTTTATAAAACATAAATGTTTAATTGAAAATTTATAATTAATATATTTATTTAAAATAAAAATTATTTTTCATAAAATCTAGATAATTTTTGATTTCAAAACATCTATATTAGGTTAAGGTTAATTTACGATAATTTTATAAAATACTTTAGTTTTTCATGAATAAAAAAATACAGTTTGAGTTTTTCTGTATTTTTAATGACATCATTAATGATGTGATGAATAAGATAAAATTTTATACCACTATTGTGCATTAAAATATGTTAATAGGTTTCCCAAGTGGCCAATACTATGGTAAAATACCATGGTCAAGCCCATGGGTTTTGAAATACCACTACTGAGGTGTTCCCAGAAATTAATAAAAAACTCACTCACATTTTATATAAATACTTACCCATTTATTCATTTCCTTTAATTAAAAATTAATAATACATAAATAAATGATCTTTTTACCTCCCAATTAGTCCTTCTAAGGTGTCCTCAAGCCTCCAAGGTCTCTATCTTCGAGTTATATGAGTCATTATTCAAGGTAAGGGAAATCTAAACTTCTCTTTTCCTTTAATTTTCTCTTTTTATATGGTATGTGTACCAAATTTCCATATCATGTTATTCTATCAATTTTTTCATATCCCTTTACTGTATTAAGAGTATTTTATTTATGGGAAACCCTTTCCCCTCTCTTTTTAATATTTTATAAAACCACGTTTTATACCCATTATGCGGAAATATTTTCATCTCAAAATTTCTCTCCTTTTATAAAAAAAAATATTTTATTTTATTTTTGGAATTCCAAAACCTATTTATTCCTTAGGGGTATTCATACAGATATATAAAATATATATTTAATTCTGGTATTAACATACATAAAACCCACATTCCTTTTCTGTGGGGTCTAAAATTACAAAAGGATCTTGTTTTTAAGCGTTTTCTAAAACACCGTGATTTTGATATGAAACCCGTTTCTTTTACTCTCCATAGGTTATTTATGAAATTTTTATTATGATATGTTTGGATAAAATTTATTAATACATATTATGGGTGATCCTTGATATCACTCCAATTAATTGGGTAAAGAATTTAATCTCTAGAGATGATACATTTTATGATATGTTGTTGAATGACCCTGGTAATATTTATGAAACCTCAGTGACAAACATTGGTGATATGCTTATAAATGAAAAAATCTAATGTTTTAGACACATTTACATGATATTATTCATGTTCTTAATATTACTATATTCCTATTTCTCATGTTTTTATGTATTTCATCAAGTTCTTACTTATATTCCTCAAGATCACAAGTAAATGTTTTCCCTTGTTTACCTTTACTAGGCCTTATGCTCACTCTTTCCTTCGATGTATGTCCCCAACTTATGACATGAAATAATTATAAATATCATGAACCTTGAAAGATACTTTCAAGTGTAACATAATAATTTTTTAATTTTTATTGTTTTTTATTCCTTATTTCCAAGACACTAAAGACCCTCTATTTGTAAAATATAATGAAAATTAGGTGATAAAAAAGGCTGGATTCCATATTTGATGACAAGAAAAAGGTATGAAAACAGATGAAATAGAGGCATATAGTACATCAGATGAGGAACCTTGAAATCATTGCATGTAGGTTAGGATTGTTGAGCACAGGATGTGCATGCAAGGTTTGGTCTTTGTGGGAAAACGTTTCATGAGCATGGTGATCTAGTATAGGGGAAGGCCATAAGGGAAAAAGGAAAAATTGCGTGAAAGATCAAGAGTTTCATGAAATTTCAGTGTTGTGTGAAAGTAAGACCTTTTTACAAAACCAAATTACATTAAGATTCTTTGGGAGAGGATTACTCAAATGTGGGACAAGTTATGTTTGGAGTCACTTGAGTTCTATGATGAAAGATTATCTACCTTGTTTGATCCATATTATGTTGTGTCATGGAAGATTGGTCTTACGCATAGTAGAGTGATGTTTTGTCTTATATAGAGCCTCCCCAAATAAAGGGAGGGGTGACCTTCTATTTATAACTGAAATGTTCGGTAGTGGAAGAGTTATATTTTGGTCATGGAAGGACATTTTTGTGTAGGTGGTTCTTTTTATACTGGAGATCAATTCCCAAGATGTCTCCAATGAAGACTCCTTAAGAATGTAAGGCTGTAAATTTTTGTGGAACCTCTATTACTTGTGTGCAACATAATTTTATTATGTGTGAATTCCTAGTGTATCTTTTCAGACTTGGTTGAAGAAACATAAAATAACATATCCTTAACATGTAATATCTTTGTGTGTGGTGTGGGGACTTTCCAGTAGTCATGTAATCTTAAACACGCCACCCTCATTGATCCTAGAATGGTCCTTTGGTGTGGCACAAATTCTTGGTTTTTCCGAAACATACCAGTTGTGGATTTAAATGTAATTTCATCACCAACGGTCAATCACATATAAAAATTAAACCAAAAATTAAAAACACATACTATCCCAAATTCTATATCTAAGACACATACCAATATATTGATACCCTTGAGCTATCCCAACCCAATCCACCACACATCTCGTGACGTGACCTGAAAGAAAACATAAGGTCTACATGCACACCGAGATTCCCATGTAGGGTGTAGAAATATAAATTAGTAGGATACCACCTAGAACTTATAATAAACAACATCATATATGTGTGTGTGTACATATGGAAAATAAATACAATAGATAAACATGATCACCATGTCATTGTGTGCAAACTAGGACACCATGACACCTGACAAGATACAATGCCCTATCAGACCATTGGGTGATAACCAGGACACCCCATCCATAACCTTAACCGCTTCAACACCATTAAAGGATACACATTCTTCCCTAGCCTACCATAACTGATACGTAACCCATACCCAAAGACTCAGGGTAGGGTGACATCCAAACCTTTAATCGCTACCCAGTGGAACATGGTACAATCATGCATCCATATCTCGACCCACTACCTTATCCCTCATGGTAGGGTACATCAGTCTCATCTCCCATAATGTAATTATTTATCCCCACCTATGCAATCCTCAAACCATTACTACTAAGGTATGTTCAATAATCATTCACACTACCCATCCCTATGGAAAATCCTCAACTAAATTCTACTAAGTCATGGTCTACCTTGTACATAACCCAACCCTATGAATGAAAGGTCGTCAACCTAATATTATTCAACCAAATGTTAAATTCATTGATAAGAAAAATACTACCACATAGTCCATGATATAATCCTCCTAAAGGAAAGTTCCATCATCAACATCATGATTTTTACCATGACCCAACCTTCACATGGTCAGTCCAAAAATAAATCACATGCATACAGAAGCACACAAGGCTAAACCCCATCACACATCTCACCACCTAATCCTAGGGTGATAGCCTCTTGATACCTTTAACCTAATTATAAAATGTATTATATCACTATTTAGGGTTCCCAATGGACCCCCTGAACTCATTGTAACCTCTAACCATTGATTATGTCACCATCTCATCACACTATAGTGACACCATAGCCCACATGGTCCCACTGAACTAGAACCTATGTGTTTGGTTCACATTCTTGAAAATTCCTATTTCCACTCATGTTCCCACTACCTACGGACCATCCCAATACGTCACACTGTAACCAACCTTATCCTTAAGAGGTAGGGTCCAAAAAATATTTGAACCCAACTTAGAAACCCAATAGAAAGTCTCTATAAACTCCTACGACCTACACTTGGGTCTCATTTGACATCTCCTAAGGGAGATCTTTCAATTTATCTCTATTATTAAACCCCTATACATCCCACATTTCCAATCCAAAATTAATTACCATACTCTATATATACCCTAAGACTCATCTACAACCTTAATTGGTAGTTCCTAGTTGCTCATAATATATACATTTTTCTTTCATATCATCACTCATCCCCAAGACTTTCACACCTACCTTATAGCCCTAGAAACTATACCTAGGATTCCTCTCACCTCACATCACATACAAGGTCCTCCTAGAATCTTCTTGTCAGCTAAAACAATGACCTATTCACTTGATGAAATAGTTTTCAGGTGATCCCAACTAAACTATGTACTTAAGAGAAATTATTACAACCATAAAATCCCTAACCCACTCCTACTCATATACTCAAGGAGAATAATGTCCCAAAACCACATTTCAATACCCCATGAAATATGCAAGAAAGAAAAGTCATAAATATAAATGTATATGTGTTTTATCATAAGTTCCACCTACATGGAACATGAAGTAAACCCCGTATCGAGCACTAACAAGCCTCATCCAATCTCTTTGACAGCTTTATAATTCTATAATACAATGATAATTAATTAGAAAACATTATAATTAATTATTAAAAGTAAATTTAATGGTCATAAATGTCTAAAAACATATTAGTAGTCATAAAATTAAAAAATTCTTGAGCAAAGAGCTGTGGCCCGCTCCTAACAAGGAACTAGACCTATGCCATGTAAATCCCCAATTAATAAAATTCCTCTAATGAAAAATTAAATTTTATTTCCAAAAAATATAAACTTAATAATTTTATAAAACTAGTTTTAAATAGTGTGTGATCAACATTTTAGGTCCTCCTATAGCATTCAAGAATCAAAACTCCTAGATTGGGATGATTTTCACTATGTTTTGATGGAAATCATCAAGAAACCTCATCGAAAATTGATCCCAATCAACGGTATTGAACTGAAAGGATGAATAAAGGATTAAAAAACACTCTATATAGGATTCACCGTATGATTTCACTTGGAACAACTTTGATCATGGGGAATAAGGTGAGGAATATACTAGGAGGTTCTATCTATGAGGCCCACCCCATTTATGCATGGTCAATCAAAAATGAGAGGGGGTTTAACCACCCTTTTATTTTTAAAGAAACATTTGCCCATTTTTATGTAACGAACATTTCTTTAATTCCAGAAACCAACTAGGAAGATTGAGGTTCCCTCTACCTTAATACTGTAATAGAATGAAAACTTTGTTCATGCCTTGAATAGGTTGTTGTTATTATTTTTCATAACCCCAGCCACATAATCCTTATCTGACATCCATATGAGCACCTAGTACATTACTAGAGCCTTCAACCCATAAAAAATAACATTTAATTGAATCCAAAATCTTATCATCCCAATAATATTATTGGTTCTCCAATCAAATCCCTCACTAGATAAAAATTAAGGCCATTTCTAAAATTTAACAACCTGAAAATCTATGTGTCATTAAAGTATAGCTTTTTGTAATAGTATTTTGGGTTAATGATGATTCCTTATCAATTTTTTCATATTATGAACATTGTGTATATGTGTGTCTTGGGATTGAAAAAAACATAGTAAGGATGTATTTACCCACATTGGGAGAGAACCATGAAAATATTGTGTGTTGATATCCTAATTAATTTATTTCATTGCATGTAGTGTATTGTGTGATAAATTCATAAGAAGATCTATTAATTCTATCAAAAGAAGACTTTAAAATATTTTTAAATAAAATTTGAATTTTTTAAAAATATGTTCACACTAATTTACCTTTATTTTAGTGTGACTGTAGAATCCCACTAAGACTTTTCATGTGGGTTTAGAGTAAAAAGTTATATATTTTATTGGACCTATTGTGTTTTCCAATGTTTTTTCATTAAATTATATAAAGTGCTGATTTTAAAATATTTTTGAGTTCCCCATCAGAGATAATATAAAATTTTCAACCAATAATTTGTAAAATAAGAAGAAAAGAGAATCCAATAAGTTAAGAAATAACACTATAGTGTAAAATATGAAAGTTTATTCACCACTAATCTAAGATAATAATATTTTAATTTATATTCTATATATTTTGATAATTATCCTCTTAAATAATAATGTACAAGAAATTAAGTGTATTTGTAAATTAAATCACTTAGTTATTTTTAATATGAAATAAAGGATTCATTGAAAATATCACTCTTAATGTTTTCACAATATATTTGAGTTTTTCTAGGGTTACAAGTTGTGATAATTCTTTTTGAGTTAGAAACTGATGCAATTTAAAAAATCATTTGTATGAAAGTTACAAAATTTCAACAGTCTCAGAAATTTTTTTGAATCCATATAATATACTCCATTGATATATAAATAAGAACTTTACTTGGGTGAAGAATTATTATAAAATCATATTGATGAGAAATCTGATATATAAGAAATCCGAGAGGAGAGGATACATGATTTAAAATAAATATAAAGGGATTCTAAATATTTTAGGAAATATTAATTTGAGATAAATTATTAAAGGATAATGGATGTTTAAAATTGAATGAAAAAAAAAGGAAATTAGATGCATGAAGAATATATTAGGATGATGAAGAGGGAATGTAAGGAAAGAATAATATCAGTCAACAGTTAGAAATATTCCCTCAATATATAATCTCTTGAATTTAAATTTAGACTAAGAAACCTGAAAGTGAAACAAGAAGAATCTTTACAATCTACTAAATGAATATTTGTATACTATAAAGTTTTTGATAATATTTTTTAATATAACACATTATAGTGGAAATAAGTACTTGAAGACATATATTGATTCATTATTATAGGCTCTAAGAAAAATTTAACTCTTTGTCAATAATATTTTTTATTAATGTTGTTTCAATGGATAGTGCTAATTATTATTCAAAATCAATAAATTTATGGGTAAATTAAAAAAAATTGACAAGCCAAACACCACATCAAGGGAAGATTTGAGCCTTAGAAGGAATTATTTTCCAAAACAAACATATCAAAAGATAAATTTTTTGGTCTAAAAAACATAGTATTCATACTTTTTATTTCATTTTGTCAAACGTTGGGAACAAATCCATTAATTATTAAAACAATTATTGGATGAAAAATAAGGTATATATTGATGGGGATAAAGGATAATGTCAAGAGAAATATTACTAATATGGGAAAACATTCACATAGGAATATGGGGAAAAATATATCCACCAAGAATAGAATTGGAAGATTGGGAATTACAATAAGAAATGTCACTTAAATGATGAGTAATGGTTTAATCCTATCAAGCATGGTTCATATTTTTCACGTGTAAAAAAACTACAAAGTTGTATGTTTATGTAATGGATAAAAGAAAATGAGTTCTTCATGGGGTGTAAGAAAAATAGAAGTACTAAAAAATACCCATGAGTATGTATTTGGGAGATGTTAAACTATAAAAGAGAAACCTTTATTATAGAAGAAATGACCACATAATGGATCATTAGAAGAAATCCATGAATATCATAAAAAACATGGGAATGTTAAACCAAAAAATAGAATCAATCTAAGATATAAATAAAAGGGTTGGTTTAGTATAATACTTCCATGATGAATAATTTGATAAATTTCTATGATAGGGTAACTTAAACACTTTGGAAAATTTATGTAGATTATCAAAGGAAGATAAAAATCTCCCTAAAATGAATGATTATTTTTTCATCATAACTAGAATATGAAATAATGATGTATAAAGCACAATATAATGGGTTTTACTTGTAAAATGATGTAAAAAATCAATTTTACAAAATAAAAAATAGATAAATAAATAAACAAGAAAATGCTACCCAATGAGGTTTATATTTATTAAATCAAAGGAGTAATTATAAAATGTTCTCTATTAGTTATATCTGAATTAAAATGTCTGTCTAGTTTGGTAAAATTCTTATAACCCCATTTATATCACTAAGAGGAAAAGTAGAATATACCTTATTACCAAATATATTGTGTTTTTTTTTCTTGTTTATGGAATTAAATGTGATATATTTTGTTAGAGAATTAGAAACCTGAAAATTTATTATTGAAAGATGAGATATAAATCATATAATGATTTACTTGGTTTTATATTTTGTCATTGAAACACTTTATTGGGTATTATATCATAAATATTTGTTGGGAATTAATTTTAAAAGAAAACCATCTATGATAAATAGTTGACGGTGTTCATACCATTAGGGGAAGAGAAGTTGAGTAGCTACAAGATCTTATTTTTTCATGTGAATTTGAAATTTTGGAAATTGTTTTAATTTCTCATCGATGGGGTATATTTATCACAATATCTTATTTATTTATGTAAATATTAAATTCTAGTATTAAGGGATATAGACTTTTTATTTAATAAGAAGTGAAAAGTAACATGAAGGGGGATAATCCTAGTTGTACATCATTGTTACATCCCAGATTTAAGTATGAATATTAGTTCCCCATGTTACTTAATTTATTATTTATAATGAATAAAAACATAAGTATGAAATAAATCATATAATTAATGAATCAAATTAAAAATAATTTATTCACTTATAATAGATAATAATGATAAAATTATATGAAACCATATATTATATTCTATGGATGATTGCATCCATTAAATTTGTATAAAATAAAATGGAAAAATGAATTGAAATGAATAATATATTTATAATTAAGAAATCCCTTGGATCATATTCAACCATGAAAAATTTTATTAATAGAACAAAACCTATAATGCGAAAAAAAAATTCCTTAAAGGAAAAAATATTTTGTAAAATATTAAGTGAAAACTATAGGAATGAGAAGTGTGATTTATGAAGTTATAATAGGATGAGTTTATAGATTTCAATGATATATTCATTATATGATCATTATTAAAGGGCATATATCAGTTGGGTATAAAACCAGGACAAATGTTATCATTTTCTAATTATCAGTATATAGTTAATATACATAATGTTTGTTTAAATGATAAATAAAATATATATTTAAATTATAAATAATTCATATGAAATAAAATAAATTATTTTAGAATATAATTAAAATAATTTATTTCTCCTTGGAAATTATTATTGATTCAAGAGGAAACTATTTTTATAAAATATATTTTTTTTAAAAAATATTACTTTAAAAGTATGATATCAAAAAATGAATCAATAAAATTAAAGGGATTAGTAGTAAAATAAATTATCAAAATTTAATAAATAATTATGAAAATATAAGTAATAATAATTTAATTATTCAAGGATTAGAAAACATATTTTTAAAATATTATTTGTATTATATATTATAAATTATTTTTTCGAAGTTAAATTTTTTATATTTAGATTATAAAATTTAATTAAATGCATTTCTTATAAATATATAAAAAAATGAATACACTTTTATATATTTTGTATTAATTGGTTATAAATAGGAATAAAATCATTTAATTTTTAAAAATATACTTTTCTAAAAAAAATAAAAGATGTTATGGTTTTTTTAACTAAATATATAATGGATAAATAATTATTTTATTAAATTTAATGTTTATATATACATAAAAAGATATTAATAATTATACAACAATTGATAATTTATATGAAAAAAGAATGAGAAAAAATAATATTAGAATTGTTGTTTTTTTACAAAAATAGATTTCCCTAATAATATATGATTTTATTTAAAAGTTTAATTTCAAATTTTTTGAATTATAATAAGATTAAATGAAGTCTAAATTATGAAACAATGTGTTAAAATTAGGTAATATGATTCATCATATATTTTTTTTGAAAAAATAAATACCATGGTGAATAATTGAAGGAGGAAAATTCTATAAAAACAAGAGGTTTTTGGCATAATAAATTGGAAAAGCAGGTCGGGCTAAAATTATTTAACAAAATGGGTTATCAGAAACATAATCCACATTCACGCTTCTCTATTAGATAAAAAGAATGAAAGGTTTCTAGACATCATAGGTCCCTAAGAGGAGGCCTGAACTAAATTTAAGCCTCCTGTTTGAAGCTTGTAAAGGATGCATGAAAATTGTTCCCACCTCCTATTTTTTTGTTTTATTTATATATTAGTATATATATAAGTAAAATTTATAAATTATTTTAAATACTATAACCTTAGCCAAAATTTCATGCATAAAATAAATCTAAAAATATAATATAAAGCCACATCCCAGACTCTATTTTGTATGTTAGGGAGGCGTAACATCCTGGAAGGATGTTCAATGTGAGATTTCGGTTCCACTTTTCCTAACATTTTAATATTAATATTTAATTAATAACATTGCACAATTAAGGATAATGATTTTAAATATAATAATTAATTATTAATACAATTAATAAAATTACAAATTAACAATATAATTGATAATAATATAATTAATTAATATAAATTATATTAATTAAAATGTTTAATTATATTAATAACTAATAAAATAATTATTTTGGGTCTTTGTGGTTTAATAATAACAAATAATATAATTAAAAACAAAAAACACTTAATATAATTAATAATTATTACATTAATTTATATAATTAATAAATAATTATTTATCTAATATAATTAATAATTAATAATGTAATTAAAATGTTAGTAATTAATGATATAATTATTAATAAATAATTAATTAATCATGATAGTTAGTAACTAATAATACTAATAATATATTTTCAATTAAAAATATAATTTATATACATTATTTACTAATAATATAGTTAATAATATAATTAAAAATGATCAATGTAATTAATATAATTATAAAATAATAATATAATTAGTAATATTTATTTAATTTTTTAACATTATTAATAACATATATTAAAATAAATATAATTAATTTTAGTAATAATAAAAAATATAATTAATATAATTATTTGAGATCACTAAAGTGATACATAAGAAATATTACTTATTAGGTAAGATTAAACTTTTAGAGAATATGGAATTTTTTATGATTTAAATCAGATGATGTTGTAGCTATTCTTCAATGAATTTAATATCAATATTCTTAGTAATTAAAGAAATGATTAAATATATGATTAACATAAAGTCAAATGTTAAGATTTGGTTTGAAACAGTCATCAAGATAATATATGCAGTTTTATTTAGTGATTTAAAGTGTAAATTAATTAAAAGAATATTCCACATACTATTGTGTCCCCCTAGATTGTGGTAAATTATGTGAGTATCCAGAAACGATCAATTGAAGAATATTAATATAAAAATAATGTGGTTAAGATCAAAGGAACCAAGCCTATGTGATTTTTAAATGAGATTTTGGGGATTGACGATTCTTGGGAGTAGAACCATGTGGTTATATTGAGATATTGAAAAATATTTCAAGATCATGATTGTGAAAATTTTATTCCAACTTCTATATTTTTGAATTATGGTAAATATAAATGCCATCTTATTATTAATTATTTGAAGAGGATGTATTTGGGTACAGAGAGAGAGAGATAATTTAGACAACAATGTTATTGTTTCTTAATATTTAGGGCATTAAAGAAGAATATGAAAAATGAGAAAGAAAGAATATAAGAGATATCAACATGATATTGTTACATATATTATGTATTAAGGAAACAAGAATAAGATTGAGAGGAAGAAAAATATTTTTGTAATACTATATATATATATATATATTGATGTTCTGAAGAAAGTGGGAAAAGGCAATGTGGGGGTTGTTATAATATTCATGCTTTGACCATTTTTAAGTAGATAAGAGTTCTGATGTGTATGTTGTATTACCGATCATAACTTGGTAGTTGAGGTCCTTAAATTGAGGAATAAAATCTATTTATTGATGTTTTGAAAAACTAAAATACAATAAAGATATCATTATTCAGTAAGTTTTGGTGTGGTATTATAAACAAGAGGGGCCTGGTATAAAGAACCATTAAGAGGCTACAAATGTTGGGAATTAGTTTTTTTGGTTAAGGGTGATACCTTCTCAATGTTTTCACTTAATGAAATTAGTGGATATCTGTGAATCAACATCAAAATTAATATGGAAAGGATGTGGTTAACTACATAGTGGGTCAACAATATAATTATTGGGTGTTGGTATCCTTATTTATTTATTACATTTAAATTTGTGTTTTGTATTAGGTATTTATGAACATATCCATTCATCATAACAGTTGAAGAGGTTCAAATAATTTTAATGTTAGTTTGAATTAAGTAAAAAAAGTTTACACTAATTCACCCCTACCATTTTTATTTCTTGATCCCATTGAGAATTTTCAAGGGATATTAATGAAAAATATTCCACATTTTATTGAAACTATTTTGTTTTCCCTGGTTTTTTCATTGTATTTTTAGAGTTATTTATTTGAAGAAGTTTGTGATTTCGCTATCAAATATTGATTTTTTGGTTTATCCAAAGGATTTGTAAAATAGGAATAAATAGATATCAAATCAGTTAATAAATATCAATCTAGTGTTAATAGAAAATATATTATTCAAAACTAGTTGAAGGTAATAAAATTATAATTTGTCTGTCATATCTGTTAATAGTTATCCTCTTAAAGAATAAAGTGTAAGAAATGAAGAGTATGTGTAAACTGAATTCACTAGTGTTTTTAATCTTAAATAATGAATTATTTGAAAAATATATCTCTTAAGGTTTTCACATATATATTTGCGTTGATCAAGGGAAAAAAATATGAGAAAACATAGTTGTAGTTGGAAGTTAATGCAATGTAAAAAACATTAGAAGGAAAGTTACAAAGGTTTTACACTCATCAAACTTATTGATGCCTAAGAATAGAATTCATTAATATATAAAGAACAATTATACAATTTTGAAGAATAAAATCTCATTGATGAGAAAGCTGAGATATGAGCATTAGTGGTGAAAGGATCCATGTATTACAATAAAATGAATAACCTACCAAATATATTATAAATGCTCATTTAGAGGTCAAATATTAATGGATAAATATCTTTAAAATAACTTAAATAAAGAAAATTAGACAAATAAAAATTATATTATGTTGGTTTGGAAAGAGTGTGAAGAAATAATAAGATCATATAATGATGAGAAAAATAACTTTAACATAAAGTTACTTAAATTGTAAGTTAAAACAAGAACCCAATAAGTGATATCTAAATGTTCATAAAATTTTTGAAGATGGAGTGTTTCCTTGAAATTTTCTAATAATATTAGTTTTTTCCCAAATAGAGATCATTCTATAATAAATAAATGAAAAGGAGAATCTCTTGATTCATCTTCTGTATTCTCTAAGAAAAAGATCACTCTTCTTCACCAAAATTCTATTTATACTAATCTTATTTAAATGTATAGTGTAGGTTACAATTCAAAATATTGATATGTATGGAAATAAAAAAATTGAAGAACCCACCAAGAATAGTTTTGGCATCTTGGAACAAATCCATTGATTATTGGAATAAAATTTATATCATTGGAAGGAAAGGAAGGCCTATATTATAAATGAGAAAATCTAAATTCAATATTAATCCTCTTCTGATGAGGAAAAATTCACATAAAAATATTGGAATAAATCTATCCACTAAGAATAGTTTTGGATTATTGGAAAATATCTATAGTAATTGAAATAAAAATTGGAATTCTGATGATAAATGATTATTTAAACCCACCAAGCTTGATTCATGTGTTTTATGTGTAAAAATACTAAAAAATAAAAATTTTAAGAAAAGAAAAAGAGAAAGAAATTTTACCTTGGGGTGTGAGAAAAATAAAAGTACTAGAAAATAAACCTCAAAATATGGTTGAGAGAGAAGCTACAATAGATAATTTATTCTTCCATTGTATAATAATATCTAACATGATGGATTTTTTCAAACAACACACAAATATCATTCATAAAGGGGGAAGTTGAAATAACACAGATAATCAATCCATTAAATAAATAAAAAATATTTGTTTAGTAGAATGTATCCTTAAATAAATATTCGATAAGTATGTTGGTACTAGATAATTGAATGATGGTATATAGGAGGGTGAATAGTCATTTTTAATCATTAAAAAAAATAAAATCAGAGTAATATAAGTAATAAAACAAGTATTCATGAAACTATGCAAGTCCAAATATAAATGAATCAACCAATACAATGTAATAGTATGTTATAATAAAACAGAATAAGAAATAAAAAGATAAAGATAAGAGAGAAATATTTTTCTAGTAGTTTGGTTAAATGTGAACCTACATATACTCTTTACTAACTATTTAACTTGGAAAGAGAAGTGGAATACACTATAATAGAGACAACATTTAACACGGGATAAGACCCAACCTATCACAGTCTTTTACAGGTATAGGAATAACATAGGTTGTTACATGAAAAACCAAACCAAGGTCTTCTTACTAGTTTTAATCTCAATGTATGTATATCTAATTTATTATGATGTTTGAATAAACAAGACATTTCCATTTGGATGGAGTCACAACTATGTGTGAGTTGGGTAACATGTTGGTTAAAACTTTGTAACACAAATCACTATAGCACAAAAAAAGAATAAAATGAAAAAACCAAAGAGATAAAAGGAAGGGATTTTAGAGTATAAAAATATTTCTTCAACCCTTCTAGAAAAATGATGATTTTTGTAACTTTGGGTAAACCAAAAAGCTACAACATTTCACAATAGAAGGATATAAAAAATGTATAATATGAACATGTTAGTGATTCGATAATAAAGGAAACAACTCTCAAATGAGTCTCATATTTGATAATTATTCTTTGCTCAAATTTATGAGCCTATGTTTTTATTAAAACATTTATAATGGTTATAATAATATATTTTTGAATTATATCACATGGGTAACTCTTTCAAACCACTCACAACTAGCCACATCAGAAAACAATATAACAAAGTAATATTATTTCTCCCTGTGTGAGTAATTATCCTACAATTTTCCTTCATTCAAATAATTAAAAAATATATTATATATAATCATTATAAATTATATTTTATAGATAAATAAAATAGTTTAAACATGAAACATAATATTTTAGTTATTATAAATATCAATATGAAATAAAAATAACGTATCGAATATCAATATGGGTTTATAGCTTTCTAACAAATTCCTACCACAACATATAGGCTAAAAAACATGATGTAGAAATTGACTGATTCTCAAAAACACACTTTCCAAAGTGCAGAGACAAAAACCAGATCATGGTGAAAAGGAATCTTCATGTTTCAAAACCATGTAAGGTTAATGATAATTATTTAAACAGTTTTTAAATAAAAAATGGAAATAATAAGTTTTATAAAGGTAGTAATATGATTTCATGTTCCTTATAAAGGTATATTGAATGTTGCCTAAAGGAATAATTATTTTATCCCATGTAAAGGTATATTTCCAATTCATGTAATTTTAATATAATTATTTTAACAAGCTATGTGAAGGTAAATAATAAAACAAAATATTTATATAAATGTAAAATATCAAATTCGATATCAACTTAAATGTAACATATAACTTTGATATACTTTTTTATATTGGTTTTTTCTAAACAAAATATTTAAATAATCCTAGGTCAATTTTTTTTTAAATAATATGTCCCAAATGTGGTCGGGCACCTACTACCTTTGGGTATTTTTTTCAGGTGAAAGGCAGCAAGGGGATTTCCACCTTTTATAATTTTTTTTGAAAATGCGGTAAGGACCTTTCTACCTTTGCTAGAATCAAAAAAAAATTATGTTAAATATACATGTTTGTATATTTAAATTGTTTATTTTTATTTTATTTCTTTGTTATATATATATATATAACAAAAATATTCAGCTGAATTTATCTACTATTTAATATCCAACATTATTATCATTAAAGAGGTCGGGAATTCTAACAGAAACCGTCACCCAGGGCTCCCATTTATAAGAGGGTCTGCCCTGGAAATTATTCTGTACTTCTGATGTGAGATTCAGGTTCTCTCTTTTCTGCACAGAACATCATGTATTTCCTATGTGAGATTTAGGTTCCCTCTTTCCTGCATAAAATTAATAAAATATTAATATTAATCATTTCTAATTAATTAATAATAAATATTAGTTTGTAATAAATAATAATTAACTATTAATGTTTACTACAAAATATTAATAATTTACTAATTTATGATAATAATATTCTAAAATATATAAAATATATAAATTAATACTATTAATTTTTATTTAATAATATTATCAAACAATTAATTAATTTATAAATAGTTAAAAATAAATAATAGGTTTTAATTATTTATTTAATTAAATAACATATAATTAATAAAAAATAATATTAATAATAACTAGATTATATAACTACTTAAGGTATAATAATAATTATTATTAATTAGTAACTAAAGAATAATTTTAAATATTTATTAGTAATTAATGTTATTAAATGATAAATCATATTATTTAATTAATATTTATTAGAAACTAATATTTCTTAGAAAATAATTTTATTAAATATTAAATCATATTATTTGACTAATATTTATTAGAAATTAATATTTAATAGCAACTATCATTAGTTAGTAATTAATATTTATTTGAAATTAATAATTATTAGTAATTAGTATTTATTAACAACAATTAGTTAATTAATTAATATTGATATAATAATAATTAATTCACAATAACTAATTAAAAAATTTATTCATTATTAAAAATATTTAGTAAATAAATAATAAATTTAAATATTTATTAGTAATTTGATAATAATAATTGTTATTATTTATTAATAAATTAATAATAAGTTAATAATTAATAAGTTAATTACTAAGTACTATTTTTAATTAGTAATTAAATATTGCTTAATTAGAAATTAAATAATTACTAATAATGATATTATTATTTATTAATAATTGTGTGATAAACAACTATAAATGTTAGTTAATTAATTAATAGTTAATTAATTAACTAGTAATTACCTATATTAATAAGTATTTAAATATTTCATAATTAATATGTAATTAATAACTATTAACTATTAATAGTTTTTTAATATTTCCAAGTAATTGATAGTATTAATTAATATTTTATAAAATATTATTAATATAAATTAATAAATTATTAATATTTAGTAGTAAACATTAATAATTATTTATTATTTATTAGTAACTAATATTTTCTTTTAAGTGATTCAAATGATTAATAATAATATATTATTAATTCTGCGTAGGAAAGGGAAAACATAAATCACATATAGGAAATTCAAAATGTTCTGTATAAGTAGGAAAAACCCGAATCCCACATCAGAAATTGAGATTGATTCCTAGAGAAAACCCTCTTCTAAAGGGAGCCCTGAGTGAGGGTTTCTGTTAGAATTTAAGACTGCTTTAATAACTATAATACTGGATATTAAATAGTAGATAAATTATCCTAAATTTTTTGTTATATATTTATATAACAAAAAAATAATAATAACAAATTTAAATATACAAACATGTATATTTATTATTTCATTTGATTCTGGAAAAGGTGGCAAGGGCCTAGTTAGCCTTGCCCAAAAAAAATTCTGGAAGACGGCAATACCCTTATTGCCTTTCACCGGAATGAAAAAAACCCAAAGCTAGAAGGGGCCTTACTACCTTTGGGACATATTTTTCAAAATATTTTTGACCTATACATATTTTAATATTGGGAAGGTTCGGGCAGAGCCCTTTTATTGAAAAAAAAGTACAAAAAAGAGATAGATGGGGTCATATAAGCATCATGCCCTCATGCCAATAGATACCAAAGTAGGTCAGATATCATAATCAAACTCATAAGAATCATTGTAATCATCATACCATTCAGAATCAGATTCAAAGGGACCATGAGACCTCGTAACCATAGTTGGTTTTAGATAGGAATAATCTTTCCTACATCTCGCTTTTCTAGGAGGAACAGGTTGAAAACCATCATCATCCACAACAACATTTTCCCTTTGGGCAATACCTGACTATAGGACGGTTTTTTTGGGGAGTCATCCTAGATATCCTCCCACCTTCCATGGATGTCATGGGTATCCCTTAATTTATTAATTTCCTCTAGAATCCATGAATGATTCCCTTCAGCAATCAAATTTTGTTGCCCCTCTTCTAATGTAACACCTGGTATAAGGCCATCCTCATCTATTTGAGCCCTCACTCGGTCCCCTGACCCATGAATCTTCGGTGGAAATCCCTTGGTTGAATGTGATGAATCACCTCTAGCTTGAATATCTCCTTTGTCAAAAGCGGGGTTTCTATCACAAAGTGCGTCCACATTGTTTTGTTGCATCCTCACTTTCTTCCTACAAGAGGCTTCATGATGCCCTTTTGAACAACAAAAAGAGAAAACCACATTCTTTTGACATTTATCCTTGGCATGACCAATAATCTGACACTCCGAACAATAGTCAGGAAGTCATTCATATTTCACTTTCAAAGGAATTTTATCATCAAGTGCTGACAAAACTACATTACGAATCAAGCAAGAACTCAAGTCAACCTCCACCAGTATCCTAGCATAATGTTCAAATTTGAAAACCCCAGTGTTCCTATCCATTTTAATAGGAATTCCCACATCAGATGCAATATCAAATAAAATTTTAGGATGCCATAAAATCCAATTAAGGCCAATTATTTTGATCCAGACTTGAGCTCTAGTATTTTTAATGGAAAAGGGATTAAAACTAAAATCTCACTCTTGAAAACATAGCATACCTGGCTTCAAGTTGATTGAGCCAAAACCCCATGCTCTCCTCTTTAGAGCTTCTGATGGAAAAATGATGTGAAATCCCCGACCAAGAAGAATGCATCTCTAATTAGAAAATCCCCATATAGAATTCAGCTTCTGAACTAAATCATCAACTTTCCAAAACTTTCCTCAAATGGGAAGAACTAGCCTAGCAATTATAGAATGTTCACAGATTTTAAATCTGTTGAGAATAGCTTCTCGGTTTACAGTAACATGAGCAGTATCCCCTTTCTTGACCGTTCTCTCCGGAACATCATCCTTTACTTGTGCAAAATACCTGCCCTGGAGAATGTCGGATTGAGATTTACCAAACTCCATATTTTCCAGATTCTTCACCCCCTGAAGGAAATCAAATGGCCGAGTCACCTCTGCGACTACTTTACCTGCATCAACAATTTTCGGATTTTTTGCAGCCAGAGCACGTGTGCCATTCGTTGTCACTACAACAGCCACCCCGCTCGCGCCTACTGCACCAGGCACCACCGCTGTATTAGCGCCGCTCGAACCGGCCCTCGCATCGGACACCATACCTGCAGGACTCCTCGCGCCGACTACATCGTTCGCCGTCACACCGTACACAGTCGTGGCGAAACCGGTCGCCTCAGTAGATCTAGACCGGTAGCTGTCGAATCGACCACATGGGAAGAGAAAATCCGCCGCTCGCATATCGGATGCCAATTGAAAACCCTAATCTGCTGCAACGCTTGGAGAGAGAAAGTCCCGACCCGCCATCTCTCTGCCTATACATATTTTAATGTTTTTTCAGAAAATATAAACAAAAAAAACTCAACTTTGACATGGTACATCAAGGTAAAAACTGTGTTGCCTCAAGGAAATATAATCAAAACCAAATTTTTTTAAGGGTACATACATTCACCTACATAAAGGTAGAGAAGAAATATGTGATTTTTTTAAAGGTAAACAAAACTCTTAATTTAAAATATTATAAATATTAAAATCTTATATAATTAATAATTTTTTTTAAAATATTATGAAATAATAAATGTAGTGAGAAATTATAAGAATTTAAATGATTAAATGTGAGGTAATTCTACATAAAAACACCGAAATAAAAAAAATATATAACACTAACAATACCCCATTTTGTAAATTAAAAGAAAATCTCCCCCTTTTAAAAATTTATCAAAAATTCCAAGAAAATATTTTGAAAATAAAACAATTCTAAATAATATTTCCCCCTTTTTTAAAAACCATTTTCAAAATGATTAAATATTTAAACACTTAATACAAATTAAACCTATAACAATATCCAAAAAAAAATTCTACTATAACCTTTGTCCTAAACACAAAATTCTAAATATTCAAAACAATAAGAACATCAATTAAAATTAATATTCCCCACACTAATGTATAAAATCAAACTATTATATTATAATCCAAAAATATCCCCCCAAACATCAAATAGTAATTTTTAAATTTTAGTAAATTAAAAAATTAAAATCTTCTCATTCAAAAAATTAAAAAGTGGTTTAAATATTAAAATACAGCATTAGTAAATGTTAAAAAATAAGAAACAATACCCCTTAAAATTAAGCTCTTCTAAAAAAATATAAAACCATTAAGGATCTCCTTAAGTTAAATATAAACAAAAATTCAACATGATTATGTAAAACAAAAGTTTTTGACTGAAATAGTTGTAACATCCTTGAGAAGATTTTGAAGTTAGTAAAACACATCATATTGAAATGGAAATAAAAATAAATACTCTCCTTGAATTAAATAACCATTATAAAATGATATTCAAACAATAGAAAAAATTTCAATGATTTAAAACAAATAACTTATTAAACACATTCCTTTAAACCATAAAATAAACATTTAGGACATGATCACTTTGTGTGGTAACATAAGAATTTGAAAATTTAAGAATATTTCAACATCTGATATAATTAAAATATGAAATGGTATTTATTATGACTTGGGAAAGTAGAATGGTTTAGGTTCTACTAAACATTTTGAAGTACATTTAGGAACCTATTCAAAATGAGCATTCGGAATAATGGAACTCATTTAAGATATAACATTAAATTAATTTTTTTTTTGTACCCAAGAGAATGTCTAATACTCCCAAAAAATTTAAAAGCATAGTGGATATGTAAGTAAGATTTAAATTAAGTAAACGTAGAATAAGAAACCATTCTCTTATAACAATAATAACATTTCTTATAATAAACATATTTATCAAAATTAAGTGTTGAAATATTTTTTCTAGACACTAGATTTCTTGAACAAAAATTTCGTTCTTCATCTTTATAAATATGATTTTAAAATTTTTCATTCACTTTTTATATATATTCTAAGTCATAATAAACTTTATCATATGAAGATGGATAAATATTTCTTAATATATCATTTCTATTCTTAATTCTCTTACATTATTTCTCAACTTAAGATAAATAATCCAAAAAAATATTTAATTTTCTTTCTTCTTATTAATTTTTTTTGTAAGAAAATATTTAATCCAATGTCTTCCATATTTAAGAATATCATTTTCTAGAGTATGTTTCAATATTTATAAATCACTATAATTTTTATCTTTAAAAAATATATTATATATTCTAGAGAGATTTTAAATTTCCTCATGATATTTATCAAAAAACTTTATTTAACTCTATTATTATAGTGTTATCATAATAAAAAACACCAAACGAATTAAAATATTAAAATCTAGAAAAAGAATTATTTTTTGTAACCTCATAAGATTAAAATGTGGTGAAAATATTACCTGAATGATTACTCACTTTGGATGATGAACTATATGATTTATAATATCTTAACTTACTCCATTGAGTGTGACACTTCAATATTTTTCTTATAGGATTATCTATCCTCAAGTATCCAGGATTTATGTAATCAAAAAACTCAAGATTTGTTGATTCTTCACCCCCTATAATTATATTCCAAGAAATTATCCTTTTTCTGTAAAGACATGTAATTTCCGTGGAATTTTTTTTCTTAAATATATGGGATTTTTACGAGTATGCGAAAATTTACGGCGTTTGATTCCGATGCCCGGTGTGCCCGAAATCAATTTCTGAAGTTTTGTTTGGGTACTTTTAGTAAACATACGGGCGAGATTTTATAACTTTTAAACTGGTGCATAGAATTGAAATCTGAGGGCACCGTTAAACTCGCAGCACTGATATTCGTTTAAGAAGACTTTCACCTCGATGAAAGTTGGTCGGGAATAAAAGTTAGTTTTTGGTTTTTTATAAAAAAAATAATAAAATAAAGTACAACACTTTATTTTATTTTTAAGCTTCCATGTGTTGAGTGTGTTGGTTAAAACCTCCCCTTGGGAGCTGGTGGTGGGGCCTAGCCGAGCATAACCTCCCATGGGAGGATAATTGAGGTGGGGACCACCCGAGCCGCATAACCTCCCTATTATTGATAGGGGTTAGGACCATCCGACCCCTATTGATGGTGGACGATGAAACCTCTCCACTCTCCCTCATTAATGAGGGGGAGCCTTTTGACCTCCTTGTGAAATTAATTGCTCCAACGCATATGTTTTATTAAGTAGAGCCTCTTGGCATCCTCCAAATTAATGAGACAAAACTTGTGCATTTAATTTGGTGGAGCCTGGTTTTTAATTCTCGTTTTTTAATTGGTGTGACAACATAATATTAGACGACTAATCTAATATTATTTCGTTGGCATTTCTCTTTTGGTGGAATTGAGTGGAGCTTGGGAGAAAAGTGCTCCCGATGAAGAACACTCCTCCCAATGAAGAACGTGAAAAACGCCGAATTTCTTCTTCGACTTCTTTCCTCGAATCCTACCAACGTGGAGCACCTTGCGCGACCAACTCAACTCGGGATTCGAAGATCATGTCGGATGCGATGAACGAAGAATTCTTTCGTCTTCTTCCCGCGACTTTAAATGTCAACGAACGACGAACGTCAAATAATAAGGTAGGGGTCTATTGCATGTTGATACTTCCCTTTTCTTCCTCTCATCATCGAATGAAAAATTGATTCAAAGTGTTATAATTAATTATTGAGCTTCATTCTGATGAGCCAAATGATATCATATCTAAACGTGGAGGGCATGGGCCAAACGAACATGGCCTGACTCCCTCCGTCGTTCTTTCGTAATGATTATTCAGCATGGTGACGAGGCGACGACAACGAAGGCGGCAAAGATGAAGGCCGCGCTACCCACGACCTCCGTGAACCGCACCACCCCCACGGCACACCTATAATTCCAGCCGAACACCGCCATGCCCCGCCGTGCATACTGCGACTTACCCGCGTGCTGACCCGCACGCTCCGCCCTGCCCCGCGGCCTGCCCATGCGCCGCCGCGCCCCGCGCTGCCGGTCCACGCGCCACCACGCACCGCGCCGCCCGCCGGTGCGCCCCGCGCACTGCCCAGCTTCACCGGCGCCCTGCCCGGCACCCCCGCACACTGCCCGAGCGCCCCTGCGGCCTGCCCAGCCCTACGGGCAGCCTGCCCGGCACCCCCACGTGCTACCACGGCCTGCTCGGCGACTAGCCGACCTTCCCACACCCCGTGCGGCCTGCCCACTGGCCTCCTAGCCACTGACCTCTAGACCCGCACCCCTCGCGGTGCTGGCCGAGCCGCCTGCGTGGCGACATCCATGTTGAACCACCCTCGCAGTCCGCTGGGCCGGGCCCAGTGGACGAGGCCTAACTTAGCAAGCTGACCCACCCAATGGGCTCGGTCATACCCATCGGGTCTTTCAGAGTTGACCCAGTCCGGGTCGGCCCAGACTGGGTTGGGCCCAGTCGGTCCGACCGGGTGGGAACGAACCCGGGTCCACTACCGACCCCTTTGCTTACTTTGGCCATATCTGTGGCACCGGATGTCCATTTGACAAGCCATCAATGGTGCTGGTAATCTTGATAAAAGAAGTTCCTTTGAGTATACCCCACTAGAGTTCGGGGTATAGTTGAGATACGGTCGGGTTGGTTCGTACACGAATCCAATCGGCCCCCCCGGGACTAAAAGACTAATAAATCACAGACCGAACGTCTGATTGACACGTCGTCTATTGTGTTGAGAACCCTATGACATGAAGATCCTTTGACATACTTCTACGTGAGACTTCGTGACACTTGGAGTATCAACCAGTAGCTCGTGGAGCGGATCCTTCCGGTGACAAGCAGTCAGAGTGTAGAGACCTAGTAGCTAGCTGAGATCTGACGACTGCTTGACTGATTCGACTCGAAGTGACTCGACTTGCCCAGTGGGGACTCAACTAGCCCATTGGGGAGCGCCACTGTGTGACACGACAGACCCATGGTGGAGGAGCATCTCTGTGTGAGCACGGCAGACCCGCGATACTCGATAGGAAGAGTACCTCTGCAGGCTATTAGGGGGAGCGCCTCTATGTGACGCGACAGACCCACGGTGGGGAGTGCTATTGTGTAATGTAGTAGACCCATGGTACTCAACAAGAGGAGTGCCTCAACATTCCAAGGATAGTGGGAAGCACCTCTGGGTGATGCGGCATGCCCACTGTACTCAATAGAGGAGGAGTACGCCGCCATCCATGGTTTCGATAATAAAAATCTTGGTTTGAGCTAAGTCTTTGGCTTTTGTGTTTTCTCATGATTGAGATGGGTTACTAGATAACTTAGGTATATGTATGGGCATATTCTTAAGTAATGGTTATCCGTTGTTTTTTTACTTTGTGATTTATCCATGTTGGATTTTGTGAGACCTTGAGGGCCTCGGGGTCCCTACTGAGTATCTTTATACTCACCCCTACAAGGGCTATGCCTACACCTCGTTGTGTTGGATGCAGATGATAGATAGCGCTAACGGAGGCCGAGAGCGCCAAGACTGGATGGTACCCGGAGGTGGACCTTACGACGAGTTTGTACACAGAGGAGTATGACGAACATAGAGTGTTGAGGTGTCCATCTGTACCTAACCTTCAGGTAGGAACCCCAGAGGACGATCCAGGAGATACTCTTTACCTTTTAGCTATTTTTCCCTTTTTCAGTTGTACTTGTACTTTATAGTTGGGCTTGTATTTTCGGCCCCTTTTACTTTCTAGCACACTTTTTGTAAACAATTTTTACTTAGTGTTTTGCTTCCAGTTGTTTACTCTGATGTGTTTGTTTATAGTTATAAAGTAAATTCATTCCTAGTTTATGGATATATGCCAAATTTGGTGCTAGTCACCAACCCATGGCCTTGGAAGGCGGGCTTGGGGTAGTTACGACACGAGCCCCGGGGGACGCATTGTGAAAAATTGGTATCAGAGGAGTCAGTTCTACGAGAGAACATAGGACTCTGATATTTCTTTTCTGTAAAGAAATAGTGTAAAGGGTACTAACTGTGGTTTTCAGTTCAGGGAGTCTAGTATTGGTGCGGGCGGCCAACATATCCATACACCAGGACCCTGACTTCTGATTTCAGACTCAGTGCATGAAAACACTGATTGCATGTGTGTTTTCAAAAGTTTTTCTTTAAGTCAACTCAACCAGGTCAGCTCAATAGGTATAGTCTTTTGACCTTGTCGTATCTATTTCTTTCATGATGCCTCCCCATAGACAACTAGTTAGAGCCCCGAGATTCATATGTATTGACAGCCCACCGAGCGATGAGGCCTCGGTGTAGGGCCCTCTTCCAGTTGAGGCACCAGCGGAGGCACCAGCGATACTACTACCCATTCGGCCACTGATGCCACCAGCCCCAGCAGGAGACGATGCACGTTGCTTGAGTGTTTTGAATGAGGTCCAGCGCCAGAGGCCACTCAGGTTTAGTGGAGAGACAGACCCACATGCGTCTGAGGATTGGTTGGAGGCTGTGGTGAGAGTCTTCAGGCTAGTAGGGACACCAGTAGACTTTATGGTGATCCTTGCTGCCAGCCTCCTTCAGGCAGTAGCAGGATGATGGTGGAGCCTGATGCTTTAGGTTCATGACAAGGCAACACTTCTTTGAGCAGACTTCGAGAGCCTATTCTGGGTGGAGTTTGTCTAAACCACCGTTCATGAAGTTCAGATATAGGAGCCAATGCATCTATGACATGGTAGCATGACGGTGGCGCAGTGCTCAGTGAGGTTCACCGACCTCTCGCGCTACTCCACTGATATGGTACGTGACCCGTTCTTTAGGGCTCAGACCTTCGAGAAGGGACTTAGGTGGGAGATCAGAGCTTCGGTGATCTCCCTCAACATCCCGACACATGCAGGGGTGTTAGAGAGATCCCTCATAGTGTAGAGTTTCCTTGCTGAGTAGTCTCCAGCATTGAGACCCACCACTAGCTGACATGCAGCGGAGACTTCTGCAGCTATCAGTAGAAAGATGTCGCAGAGGTCCAAGAGGAACATACCTATAGGTGGTCGACCGCATGACTCAGGATCGTTTCTGCGGGGAACAAAGAGCAGAGACACACAAGCCGGTAGCAGGCAGTGTTACTCATGTGGCGAGCATGGTCACATGGCTCGTCACTATACGACCCACTGCTCTGATGATCAGCAGACAGTTGAGGGACCTCCCAGGCAAAGGCAGAGATTTGATCTAGGCGGTCCGTAGGGCTCAGGTGGACGTGGTAGAGGAGCTATTCGAGCATCTGGTGGTGGATGACGTTTCGAGGTGCTACCGCCACCACCACCAGGAGGTCCACCCCAACCACAGGGAGCAGGTGGATAGAGGAAAGTTGTGCTTCAGGAAGCTGACTCATACCACTATGGTGCTCCAAAGATGATTTGAGGTACTATTGGTGTCTACTCCACCTTAACTGTATTTCTTATAGACACAGGTGCCAGTCACTCTTTAATTTCCACTACCCTCGTTCGGATCTTAGAGATTCCTAAGGAGCCGTTAGGTCAATCCTTACATCTAGAGACTCCTACGGGAGCTGATTCAATGATTACACACTGGTGCATGTAGTGTGAGCTTAGTTTAGTAGGTGAGAGATTCAGCTGGGATCTCCTAGTAGAGGCGTCAAGGCCTTATGACTTCATCTTGGGTATGGAGTGGTTATCTACAGTCCATGACCAGATCGACTATATTAGGCACAAAGTGTGGTGTTTCCACATGGATGGGACCAGGTTTACCTTCACTAGTGAGAAGGGAGCCTTTGAAACATAGGACATACTTACTCGGAGGATGTTTTATCCGATCACTCATCTGTTGGATTGCCTCACCCTCAGAGCGGTTGATGTGGAGAGTCTGACTTATCCTATAGTGGTGGACCAGTACGCGGATGTTTTCCCTGACGATGTTCCAAGATTACCTCCTCATAGAGAGGTGGACTTCTATATTTACCTCTACCCCGGGATTGCACCGATATCTACACCAACATATCGGATGGCTCCTGCTGAGCTTCACGAGCTACGGGTATAGCTATAGGACTTGCAGGGAAATGGATTCATCTGACCCAGTGTTTCTCCCCAGGCAACCCTGATTCTATTCGCCAAGAAGGAAGATGGGAGCTTGAGTCTTTATGTCGACTACCGTCACCTAAACTAGGTGATTGTGAAGAACAAGTAACCACTCCCGAGGATTGACAACCTCTTTGATCAGATAATGGGATATCGGTGGTTCTCGAAGATAGACCTCAGATCAGGCAATCACCAACTCAGAGTTCGAGAAGAGGATGTGCAGAAGACGACTTTCATGTGTTGTTACGACCACTATGAGTTTTTGGTTATGCCCTTCGGCGTAACCAATGCTCCAACAGTGTTCATGAGTCTCATGAACAAGATCTTCCATCCTTATCTTGATCGCTTTGTCGTATTCTTCATTGAAGACATTTTTATCTACTCAACAACTGAGGAGGAGCATGCGTACCATTTACGGGTAGTATTGGACACAGTCCGAGGGAACCAGATTTATGTTAATCTCTCGATGTTCCAGTTTTGGATTCAAGAGGTTCACTTATAGGGACATTTTATCTCAGAGGCTAGAGTTGCAGTAGATCCAGCGAATATCGAGGTGGTACTTGCTTGGGAGCCACCCAGGAGTGTGACGGATGTACGAAGTTTTTTGGGCTTGGATGGATACTATCAGAGGTTCATTCCAGACTTCTCCAGAGTTGCAGCACCACTATCAGCCTTGATGAAGAAGGGGAAACCCTTCATGTGGTTGGAGAGATGCCAACAGAGCTTTCAAGAGCTGAGGCATAGGCTGATTAGTGCCCCTATCTTGAGACTTCCAAAGGAAGGCGTAGGGTACGTAGTCTACTGATATGCATCAGGGACCAGAATCAGGTGTGTCCTGATACAGGAGTGAGTAGTGATCACATATGGTTCTCTGCAGCTGAGACAACATGAGTAGAACTACGCTACCCATGACCTGGAATTAGCAGTAGAGGTCTTCGCCTTGAAGATGTGGCGACACTCTCTGTTGGGTGAACGTTTTACCATGTACTCTGATCACAAGAGTCTCAGGTATATCTTCTATAATAAGGACCTGAACCTGAGACAGCTGCATTGGATTTAGTTCCTCTAGGATTATTACTTTGAGATAGTCTATACTCCTAGAAAGGGGAACGTTGTCACAGATGCACTCAGCAGGAGGACTGGTATTCAGATTTTAGGAGAGGTAACAGAGCAGCTGGCTTCCTTATAGATATCATTTGTGGATAGGGATGGATCAGCATTCCTACAGTCTCTTACAGTCACTCCCCCACTCCTTCAACGAGTCAGGGAAGCACAACATGGGGATGCTGACTGCGAGACACGATGTGCTTAGATATCCACAAGGTAGGCACTTGATGAATTTTCTGAAGGTGGGGAGCACATCATCCTCTTTAGAGGACATACTATGGTACCAGTGGAACTATAAGAGGAAATGTTGAAGGAGTTCCACACTTCCCCTTTAATGGTACATCCAGGAGTGGCAAAGATGTACCAGGACCTTCGATGACAGCACTGGTGGCCAATTATGAAGAAGGTGGTAGCAAAGTTTGTCTCTCGGTTCATCACTTTTCAGCAAGTGAAGGTGGAGCACCAGGTACTAGCAGCCTTGGTACAACCTTTAGAGGTCCTAGAGTGGAAGTGGGATGGTATATCCATGGACATCGTGATGGGTCTTCCACATACATCCAGGGGTCATGACTCGATTTGGGTGATCGTCGACTGACTCATCATTTCGGCCCACTTCTTACTGATCAGAGAGCAGGGATCAATAGAGAGCTTGGGACGCCTCTATGTGCAGAAGATTGTGCGCTTACATGGAGTACCTTATTCTATTGTCTCCAATCATGATGAACGATTTACTTCCTGACTATAGAAGGGGTTGCAGGGAGCTTTCAGGACACAACTTCGCTTGAGCAATGCCTTCCATCCTTAGATAGATGGTCAGACCGGGCAGACCATCTATACCCTTGAGGACATGCTTTGTGCATGTATCCTTGAATTTGATCATAGATGGGAGGATCATCTACCTTTGGTGGAGTTTTCGTACAACAACAGCTATCACACCACCATTAGCATGGCACCTTTTGAGGCCTTGTATGGTCGACCTTGCAGATTGTCATTGTCCTGGACAGACCCATGGGAGTTAGTACTAGTGGGGCCAGAGATGGTACAGGCTACCACAGAGAAGGTGCAGACCATCCAGGAGTGGATGAAGACTGCACAGAGTAGACAGAATCCATATGCTGACAGGAGATGGAGACCTCTAGAGTTCGAGGATGGCGACCACGTCTTCCTACGGGTCTCACCTCAATGAGGTTTATATAGATTTGGCCGAGGCAGAAAGTTATCTCTGAGGTTCATCAGACCATTCTAGGTCCCCATCAGAGTAGGTGAGGTGGCTTACCACTTAGTTCTTCCACCTTAGTTGCACCGGGTGCATGATGTCTTCCATGTATCTTAGTTGAGGAGATAAGTGCATGACCCTTCACACATCATCGACCATGAGGAGATGGACATCGATGATGGGGCGAATTTCACAGAGGTTCCAGTAGAGATTGAGGATCGACAGGATCAGGTCCTACATGGATGGTCGATACCTCTAGTGCATATTCGTTGATAGCACGGGAACCTCCAGGAGAGAACATGGGAGCGGGAGGATCAGATGCGTGCTCAGTATTCCCATTTGTTCCCTTATTGTGAGTTGTAGCTTACGGGGACATAAAGCCTTGATGTGGGGAGAATGTAAAGACCCGGAATTTCTGTGGAACTTTTTTATTTTTTTCTTAAATACAAGAGATTTTTACGAGTCCACAAAAATTGACGGTGCTTTATTCTGAGTCCCGGTGTGCCCAGAATCAATTTCTGTAGTTTTTTTTGGGTACGTTCAGTAAATATACGAGCGGGATTTTATAAATTTTGAATCAGTGCTTGGAATTGAAATTTGAGGGCACAGTTGAACTCACAGCACCGATATTAGCTTAAGAAGACTTTCACCTTCGCGGTAGTTGGTCATGAATAAAAGTTAGTTTTTGTATTTTTATAAAAAAATAATAAAATAAAGTACAACACTTTATTTTATTTTTAAGTTACCATGTGTTGAGGGTGTTGGTTAAAAACTCCCCTTAGGAGATAGTGGTGGGACCGCCACACCCTAACCACCCATGAGAGGTTATGATGGTGGGGCCCACCTAAGCAAAACCTCCCATGGGAGGATAATTGAGGTGGGGACCACCCGAGCCGCATAACCTCCCTATTAATGATAGGGGTGGGGTCCACACGACCCCTATTGATGGTGGAGGACGAAACCTCTCCACTCACCCTCATTAATGAGGGAGAGCCTTTTGACCTCCCTACACAATTAATTGCACCAACACATATGTTTTATTAAGTGGAGCCTCTTGGAATCCTCCAAATTAATGAGACAAAACTTGTGCATTTAATTTGGTGGAGCCAGGTTTTTAATTATCCTTTATGAATTGGTGTGCCAATATAATAATAGATGACTAATCTAATATTATTTTGTTGGCATTTATCTTTTGGTGGAATTGAGAGGAGATTGGGAGAAATGTGCTCCCAACGAAGAATGCTCCTCCCAACGAAGAACATGAAGAATGCCAAATTTCTTCTTCGACTTCTTTCCTCAAATCCTAACGACGCGGAGCACCATCCGCGGCCGACTCAATTCGGGATTCAGAGAGTGTGGTAGATGTGACGAATGACGAATTCTTTCATCTTCTTCCAGCGACTTCAAACATCAATGAACGACGAATGACAAATAATAAGGTAGGGGGTTATTGTAGTTGATTCTTCCCTTTTCTTCCTCTCATCATCGAATGAAAAATTGATACAAAGTGTTGTAATTATTGTTGAGCTTCATTATGATGAGCCAAATGATATCATCTCTAAACACAAAGGGTGCGAGCGAAACTAACATGGCTCAACTCCATATGCTGTTCTTTCGTAATGATTCTTCGGTATGGTGATGAGGTGATGACAACGAAGGCGACAACGACAAAGGCGCTACCCGCGGCCTCTGTGAATCGCACCGCCCCCGCAGAACACCTATACTTCCAGCCGAACACCACCATGCCCCACCGTGTGAACTACGGCTTACCCGCGTGCTGCCTCGCGTGCTATGGCCTACCCTGTGGCCTGCCTGTGCACCACCGCACCCCACGCTGTCACGCCCTGCGCCGCCTGCTTGCATGCCACCGCGCCCTGCGCCGCCTGCCCATGCGCCCCGTGCACTGCTCGGCACCCCCGCGCGTTGCCCGTGCACCACCGCGGCCTGCCCAGCCCTGCCAGTGGCCTTCCCGATGCCCCCATGCCCTGACCGGTACCCAGGCATATTGCCCATGCACCACCGCGGCCTGCCCGACCCACCCGCATCCTGCACGGTGACTAGACGACCTTCCTGTGCCCCGTGCGGCCTGCCCGCTGGCATCTCGGCCACCGACCTCCCGAGCCACACCCCTCGTGGCACTGGTCGAACTGGCCCCGGCCTTCGGGCTGAGCCGCCGGCGTGGTGGCATCCGCGTCGAGCCGCCCTCGCAGTCCGATGGGCCGGACACAGTGGACTGGGCCTAACATAGTGGGCTGACCCGCCCAACGTGCTGGGTCAAACCCATCGGGTCTATCCGGGTGGACCCGGACCGGGTCGGACCGGACTCAGGTCCACTACTGACCCCTTTTCTTACTTTGTCCATATATGTGGCACCGGACGTCCATTTGACGAGCCGTCAGTGGTGCTGGTAATCTCGATGAGAGACGGTCCTTTGAGTATACCCCACTGGTGTTCGAGGTATAGTTGAGATACAGGCGGGTCGGTTTGTACACGAATCCAACCGGGCCCCCGAGACTAAAAGGCTAATAACTTACAGACCATGTGTCTGATTGACACCCGTCTGTTTCGTTGAGACCCATATAATGTGGTGGTCCTTTGAGATACTTCTACGTGAGGCTTTATGACACTTGGAGTATCGAACAGTAGATCGTGGATCGGATCCTTTCGGTGATGAGCTATCAGAGTGCAAAGACCTAGTAGCTGGATGAGATCTGATGACTGTTTGACTGATTCGACTCAGAGTGACTCGACTAGCCCAGTGGAGAGCACCTCTGTGTGACACGGCAGACCCATGGTAGATGATCACCTCTGTTTGAGCGTAGAAGACCCATAGTAATTGACATTAGGAGTACCTATGCAGGCTATTAGGGGGAGTGCCTCTGTGTGATGTGACAAACCCATGGTGGGGAGAACCTCTGTGTGACGCAGCAGACCCACTATACTTGACATGAGGAGTGCCTCAGTAGTCCAAGGATAGTGGGAAGCGCCTCTTTGTGACGTGGCAGGCGCATTGTACATGATAGAGGAGGAGTACACCACCAGCCATGGTTTTGATAATAAAAATCCTGGTTTGAGCCGAGTCTTTGGCTTCTGTGTTTCCTCATGATTGAGATGAGTTACTAGATAACTTAGGTATATGTTTGGGCATATACCTATGTAATGGTTATCTGTTGTTTTTGTACTTTGTGATTTCTCCTCGTTGGATTTTGTGAGACCTTGAGGGTCTCAGGTTCCCTATTGAGTATTTTTATACTCACCCCTACACAGGCTATGCCCGCACCTCGTTGTGTTGGATGCAGACGACGAACAACACTGACGGAGGCCGAGAGCGCCAGGACTGGGCGGTACCCGGAGGTGGACCTTACGACGAGTTGGTACACAGAAGATTCTGATAGACGTGGAGTGCTGAGGTTCCCATCTATACCCACCCTTCAGGTAGGAACCCCAGAAAACGATCCAGAAGCTGCTCTTTACCTTTCATCTATTTGTCCCTTTTTCAGTTGTACTTGTACTTTATTGTTGGCCTTTAATTTCTGGACCCTTTTACTTTCCAGCACACCTTTTTTATATAGTTTTTACTTAGTGTTTTGCTTTCAAATATGTACTCTGATATGTTTTTTTACAATTATAAAGGCAAGGACTTCCCAGTTTAGGGATATACGCCTTTAGTGCTAGTCGCCAGCCCCTGGGCTATGGAAGGCGGGCTTGGTGTAGTTATGAAACGGCCCCTGGGGGATGGGTTGTGACATTTCTATACATCTATCACTAAAAATAGATCTTTCCATAGACTTTTTCAAGACTAGGACAAAAAGGATAGAGTAATAAAATTTTATTGTGCAGGATGGATTGAACAATGAGAGGTGTGGGGTGGGGGGAGGGGTGAATTAGTGGTTTAATTTTTACAAATTCTTTCTTTTTGAATTCAACCACTTGAACTAGTTATGATTATTGATCCACTCAATGATATCCCATAGTCTTAGTTCATTTGAATTATTAATAATATATAGCACATAACATGACATTTATAATATTTAGTACAAATGCTAACTCCTTTCTGTGTGGGTTAATCCCCCTAACATGGATTCTCTACTATATTAGAAGTTGATTACAGTGAATAAGGAATCAACTCATTATACACCCCAGTAGTTGATCCTATAATTTATCTTGGTTCTACACCCCAACAACCAACTCTTATACATTGGTTGGTTAAACACCCTGACCATCTTCTCTCCTCCTTATTCTCGACTGCTAAGGAACCCCATACTTGTTCCTATTCAAAAATTTGTTAGACACCCCAGTCTCAAGATCCTTCTTCTTAATTTTGTCGATCCACAAATAGAAAGATATTTGTTGGATTTTAGTTTCTTCTTTAAATACATAAATATATTTTTCTCTATGAGTGTACTAGATATATTATATTCATGTAAAACTTTCAAATCTTCAATAGCTTCATGAAGTAAGCCTGGTAGTCTTTAAACTCATTCACACCAGATCTTAAATGATTTGGTTCCTCTAAAATTACTAACTGCTCAAACCTGGCTATCTTATTCTAAACTATATTCTAGATTTAGTTTCTTTAACTTTTGATCTTTAGCGAATGACCAAATCTTCCTTAGATTATTGATTGGGAATGCATTCTTCTTTCTTCATATGAATTATCAACCTCAATTAGTATGTGAAAGTGATGTACAAAATTTCTTTAATATTATTTAAATCAATATCTAAACTTTCAAATCTAAGAATAATCCATCTTCTAAATCTCAACTCAAATACTACATGCAATAATGAGTTTTTCACGGGCTTCTTCAATAATGTTATGTGGAATTTATTTCCTTCTCTAATGTGAAAACTTCAAATAGTACACTAAATTTATCTTATGCATATCAAATGATAATATAATAGAATATATAATTAATCAAGTATTGTTTAACCAATTCCTTGATGTTTCATGTATTATTACATCAAATAATAAATTGGTTCATTTTATGTATGAAACAATCTCTTTATATAATTACAACAAAATATAATTAGGAATAAATTCCACATGCAAATCATTTAGCGTACATATCATTTCTTTTCATGGAATTTTCTAATTTTCTAAAACCACAATGTTCTTTGTGGAACTTAACTGAAGAAATAAAAAATCTTTCACTCATGATGAAAAACTTATCCAAAAATTCTGGATTATATTATAATGATTTCATCCATGTATTTATAGGAAATAAATAAGAAGTTAATAGGTTCTTTAACACATGATCATATGCAAAATATGTTTAACTATTTAAATGACAATGCCATCTCATACTACATGTCATCTTAGTTGATTATGAGCTCATTTATTTTCCCTTCTAGTATTTCATTTTCTATGTGTCTTAGCATAATATATTCATATTATTACTCACCAAAAATCATTATTTAATCTATCATCATGTACTGCATAGGTGTATCTGATATTTCCAAACAAAATATTCAAAAAATATTCTATTAAAAGGAATTCTCATCCACATTGCTAGTCAAAATCCATTCTTATGTACTGGTTCACATGGATTCTTGGTTGCATGCAATGTATTGGTAAAGAGTAGTATTTTATAATGATATTATATCCTATATAGATTACCCCATCCACATATCATCTTCTCCATAAATATTTCTTCATTTGTAAACTAATATTCCCACTAATCACCTCTAAGTATGAATCCACCACATAATCAAGAATGAAAATCATTTTATGTTTTACATTAAATCATCCTTAACCATTTGTTGAACTCAAAAAGTGTGTAGGATGATCTCTCATTGCATTTAGATCATTTGTGGTTTCTAAATTTTCAAATCCTCATTCGTTAAAGGCTTGTTTGTGGGAGAACAAAGAAAACGATCTTCCACCGTCATCAGATGACTCAAATTCAAATGATAAAAAAATCAAATAGGTGATGTTATTTCTTCCTTTTTTAAGATAAGGTAATAGTACCCAAATCATTTTATCCCAGATAGACCATGAGATTTTATTTCCACTACCTTATTACTCAAGTTTTGTCGTTTCCACCTTCTAGCTGGAACTGGGGTCGGCACCCAGATTCATTACACCTCATGCTCACATGGGCCGTGCACACAACGCAATTCATAGGAACTCTTTCATGATAATGAACCAATGTCTGTGCATCTTATGTTGTGCATGAGGGTCCTCCCACCCACAATAAGATATATTCCTCCTCTTCCACTCATGGTAAGGCATGAGATATAGTCCTCCTCTTGCACTAATGGGAAGGTCAGGACTGCTACCTTAGGTGTGGTTGACCTTGAGATCCCACAAATCTTGAGGTCTATATTATCCTGACCTATTGTCTAGTGGGATGAACAAATTTTTTTATAAATCCCTTATTAATATACTTATAATTATAGAAAAATATTCAATCAAAAAATAATTTTCATCACAAATTATCAAGATTCTTCTTCTTAATTCATCATGACAAATATTATTTTGAATAGTCTTCATTTATTTCTCCAACATTGTTGAAAACATAGTTCAAACTCTATAGAACATATCTTCCACAATTAAGACCAGCAGAAAAAAAATTCACATTTATACTAAGAAGAATTGTCTAAGCATAAAATCCAATTCCCTATAAAGAAGAATTATCCAAGCATGAAATCCAATTCCATAAGATGAATCTATAACAATTCTCTATGAATCACCACTTAAATCATCCTTAGCTTCCCATATATGTCTTCCACAGATATTGAAATTATAATATACTAAAAAAAGGAAAACAAAGTCTTCTCAAAAACTTTTTCTCTCCCTTATAAAAATTTCAAGAACACTTAAAAGAGAGAAATTATCTCTCGTGGGATTATGAGCAAAGATCATTTTAGTTAATCAACTCTAAGTATACATGGGATAACCCTATGATGAAAAAAAGAGAGATATAACCAAGGATGTCTACGAAATCTATAAAATACCATCCACGTGAAATTATTATAAAAATTATCAATGTTTATTTTAGGGGTTTGACTGAAAATTAATTTTAATTTCCAAACACTTTTAGGAAAAGTTAGAACCGAACATCCCTTAACACCGACCAGATTACAAATTGAAACATACAAAAAAGTACATATTCCAAAAAACCACAAACAAACCATAACACCACAAGACTACATATAATAATACCCATAATCATCTCTGCATCCCACACAAGAGTCCCCTTCTGCTGTAGCCGTAGCTGATTCCCACTCAGAGGCCGATTTATATCGCCTCAAGTAGTAGTTAATTTACTCAAAGCTCCCCTTCTGGTCCAGTAAAGGCTGCACTGGGCATGGCTATTTGATCAAGCTATCTTTTTTGAAGGCAAGAATCAAACATTTTTCCCGATTAAGGGAAGATCTAGTACACATCAGTCACGGAAGGTAAGAGTAATCCTTCCTTGTTCATCTTCTTGGTGTAGCAGAAATAGGTTCTACGCACTCCGTCATCCTATCAGTCCCATTTTGGACTATGTCACTTAATGACAGTAAACCTAGACCACTCAAATTTTCCTTATTACCCCCAAAAATATTTTTCCCTTTGGTCTTCAGAGTACTACCCTTGCAACCCAAAGAGTTCCCCCTCCTTGTCACCGGTGTGTTCATATCAGTCGAGGCAAGACATTCAACCGCTGTAGCCTCCTCTTATCCTTCCTTAAGACCATCTTTGTGACCCAACTTATCTGAAATGTGACCTTCAACATAGGCCCCATCAGCATCACCGGCCAAAACAGGACCAGAATCCAAGCCAGCTTCAAAAATGTCTCCCGTCAACCCTTCAAACCTGTTGGTTAGTGTGAGGAAGGGTTGAGCTGAGGGGTCTAATCCTCAAGAACCCCCAGTACTATTCAGGTTGGCCAGACTCAAGGTAGTTCTATTTATCCCCTCCCTTTGTTCCTTCCCTGAGATTTCCTTATCCATGTGCTTCACCATACGGTCTTCCTGGCGGCCCGATCCAGCCTCCTTCTTAGTCAAGGAAATAGAGGGGCCCTCCAAATCTTACCGTATCCTGTTGAAAACCTCTGCAACTGTCAGGTTAACCTGTGAGGCCAAAACAATTGTATTTTTAGTAGTATGAACTTCCATTTCTATCATCGTGTGGGCATCCTTCTGAGTATCCTGAACCACCGGACTCGGAGTTCCCCCATCTTTGGGCCCCGATGCCTTCATGACTTGACCAGGCATCACAGCCACCTCCGGTAATTGGCCCGATGCAGCATTCACTCTAGCCACAACCTGCTTCCCCCTGCATCTATCCTCCAATGATGAATTAGTGCGACACTTGCGGAAAACCTCCAAAGAGTGGCCCAGACGCTTGAAAAATGGACAGAAATCAGTCCAATTCTCATAAACCACACACTACATCCACCTGTATTCTTCTCTAACAATGATCAAAACATAGTCAAAGGTAAAATGAGAAGCATCCACTTCGATACAGGCATGAGGATTCACCAGGTGACACATGGACTCAGTGTGGCTATCAGAACACAAAAAACGTCCTACGAGGTTTCCTAACACCCGAATCACCAAAGGATTCTAAAAAGGTAAGGGATGATTTGGGAAACTTACCCACACCGCCGAGGCAGGAGATAACTGATTCATATGTAAATCGAAGGTCCACCATAGGAGGGATAAGTAAAAACTGTTGAAGCTACGAGGAGCTTTAGACCATCCTTGATGAGGTCCGCTTTGGATTCAAACCGAATCCTTATATGTCGACTGTCGAGCAGAACAACAACCGCCCTTTCTTGGAGATCCCATCTACTGAAGACGAACAAGTTGAAGGAGTCGATTGAAGGTCGTCTTATTTTAGGGGTTTAAAATAATCTAATTTATTAATGAAATTCTATATCCTACACACACATTAAAAACACATCATAATGTTCAAGTTGAATTGATGTAGCTTTAACTACTTAGTAAAACATTAACCCACCCTTTATAATGATTATCAATTAATTTATTGTATATATTTGGGAGTGATTTTCATACATCAAATATTATTTTTAATAGACTATCTAGAAAATTCCAAATTTGAAACGTTTTGGAATCCTTCCTTATTAACTTGGAACCCCCTTTAAGGGAAACATTTATAGTCATATTCATGATGGTGAGTCTCTTCAACAATTTAATTCAAGATATTCCAATTTTTGAACAGAAAAAAATGGAATTATTTGTATGGATATCAAATTTTGACAATTCTCACACCTCTTGATATTCAGAATATGATATCACTCATTGATTAATAGTTTTTACCATGGAGAACTTGCTACAGATTAAATTTCCTTCATTATAAACACAAATAGATACAAAAAAATGTAATAAGTTTTATTTACATGTTCTTCAATGTAAGAAGTATTGTTGATATGGCTTTCTAAACCTTGTTTCTCTACTTTATCCAATTTTCATAATTCCACATCTGGTTTTCAAATCTGATTTATCCTTTAGTAACATGTATCTTATCAAACATATCATTTCATCACACGAGGTGGTTCTTCTCTCTTTATACATCATGTCATATGCATCTTCTGATGTATGCTTCATTATCTTAAAGACTTATTCTTGTGTTAGAAATGTGGTTAAATATCCTATTATATTATGTATAGCATTATTGCATTTCACACAAAGAAATTTTTCAATACATATGTTTCCTTTGTTGGAAATCTCTCATGAATTTCACCTTCATCATGTGGAATCTTCATTTTACCTCTAGAATGATATTTTTATTATGATTCTTCTAAATTTATGTATTTCTTAATATTAGATGGAAAAATTATAGGAATATATTTTTAAATGTTGACAACTTATTTGGATTCTCTACATAGATTCACATGAGTTTATTCGTGTATTTTTTCTAAGATGTACCTCTCCTGTTTATATTCATGGACTTGGTTTTTTTATCTTTCATATGTATTGTGTCCAAGAATGAAATATCTTGAAACTTATTTGGAGAAATATAATTTGTAATATTTTTTAAGTTTCTACCCAAGTTTTTCACTTGTATTTCATGCATTCCAAAATTTCTTGATACATGTTAAGATGTGCATGCATCATTTTTGTGACATTTTTATTTCAAACATCATAAAAATAACCAAAAAAAATTAATCTGTTTCAACCAATTTTTTTTTCAAATTATATTAATTTTGTTGAATCTTCTTCTCTTAAATTATTCCCCATGATTTCATCTACCTTTATGCTTCATAAATTAAATTATTGTTCCAATAATCCACTACATAATTCTTGAATTTGTTGCAACACCAACAATAACCCATAAACCTTGGTCTTATTTTATTTTATATATCTTGTCCAAAATTTGTGGCACAATGTTTTTGGTTGTTTCCGACCACCTTTTTTGGATTATTTTTGGGAACAAAAAACTTATAAATCTTCTTATATCCACCATTGAAATGGTGGTAGGATCTTCTAAATTTATCTTAATCTCTTAATTTATAGTTTAATTATAAGGATCCTTAGATGATATAATGATCTTCTTCCCATATGTTGAATATTAATTAATAATATAATACTTTATAGAGAATTGTGTGGAAGTAGATCCATACATCACTGATTGTAAAGTCTCAACATAAATCTTTAAAATTTTTTCCAATTTAAGATATCTCGTGCTGAGGGAATTTTTACGATCTTCATTAAATGTCACTTTATCTTCACAATCATTCCTCTTATTTTTAATACCCAAATTATGAAATATAAAATTTTCATAAAATAATGATTCAAGATACTTGATAATCTTGGATTTTATATCCAATTGATAATTCTTTACATCTATAAACAATTTTTGAAAATTTTCAGTTTCATGGAAAGATTTTATAAAAAATCTCAAACATAAATTTCTCACAGTTGTAACATTGCAATTCTTCTTCAGTATAATAAATAGATTGTTCCATTACTTACACCAGGTTTGTGAGTGTGATGAATTTTCTGAACATCTTGCTTAGTGTATCCACTAATTATTCAATATATTCTTCTAGTTGTGCTTTATCAAAAAGGATTGCCTTACTATTACCATAAATATACTTGACCATTTCTTTTGGAAATTTATTTAGAAGATCTTTAAATTCAAGAAAAATATCACCAATTAATTCATTATCCTCATAGACTGAACACGGTTCATTAGAAGAATCATAATAAAAAAAAGTTACTACTTGTGCTACATTGATTATGTTTAGTTAGAGATATTTCTCCATTAACTGTTGGATTATTCTTTTACTTTATTTCCACTCTTCTCTTCCCATTCTTCTGAGTTATGGTAGTACTCTCAATATTTTTATCCTTAGGAGTAAATTCATTTTTCTCCAAGTGAGGTAACTCAAAAAAACCTAAAATATTAATTTTATAATGGCTATTAAAAACAACGATGGATAATTTTCAGATCTTTGGAGGGGGACTATGATCTGATATCAATTATAGTTTCCTAATATGAAATGACCACTAGGGGGGGTAATCAGTTGTTTAATTTTTAAAAAATTCTATCTTTTTTAATTCAACCACTTTAAAATTTTAAGGTTATTAATCCAGTTATAGATATCATATAGTCTCAATTTGTGTGTAGAATTAATAATAGAGAGAATAAAACACAATATTTATATGTTTTGATACAAAGTATTACTCCTTGTTGTGTTCGTTAATCCCCCAACATGTATTTTCAACTATATAATGTGAGGATTATAATGAATAAAGCATCAAATTATTATACATCCTAGTAAGAGAACCTCTAATTGATACCTATTATACACCCTAGTAGTCGATCCTCCTTCTTGGATAGTTAGTCACCCTAGCCTCGAGCCTCTTCAGTAATTGGTTAGACACCCCAGTGACTAGATCCTTATTCTCAATGTTATTGATCCAAAATTATAAAGATATTTGTTTTTTAGGGCTTATTATGTAACAATTAAAATATATCTTCCTCCATGACTGTACTAGATATGTTATACTCATGTAAAACACCATGATATTCAACAAATTCTTGATTTAATCCTATTGGTTTTGAAACTCATTTACACCAGATATTGAATGATCAAATTCTTCTTAGATCATTGAATGATCAGTCCTGGCTATCTTATTCTGAAGGATATTTTTTCATCAATTACTTCAACTTCTGATCTTTAGTGAATGATTATATCTTCCTTTGGTTACTGATTAGGAATGTATTCTTACTTAATTAGATTAATTATCTACCTCAATTAATATGTTCAAGGGATATACACAATTTCTTCAATGTTATTTTAATCAAGATATAAACTTTAAATTATTAGAATTATCCTTCTTATGAACCTCAAGACAAATACTTCATGAAATCATGTGTATTTCATGGAATTCTCAATAATGTTACTTGGAATTTATTTTCTTCTCCACTATATAAACATTAAAAAGTATTATAAATTGATAATGTACATATCAAATGATAATAGAACAATATATGTAATTATTCACATACTATTGGACCACTTCCTTGAAGGTTCATGTATTGATTCTTTGAAAAAAAAATGTTGGTTATTTTTAAGTATGTGAAACTCTCTTTAGGAAATTACAATGAAGTGTAATTATCATATCATTCCATCTGCAAATAATTTAGTATAGAATTTCTATTCATTAAATTTTCTACTTCTATTAAAGTGGAATGTTCTTTGCAAAACTTAACTGGAGAAATATAAAAGCTTCCAATCACAGTGAAAAACTTCTCCAAAAATTCTTGATTATATTAGAAAAATGTTAACCATGTTTTTATAGGAAATATAGAATTTTATAACAAGATATTTAACAAATGATCATCTAAAAAATATGTTTAACCATTTAATATGTCACCTCTCTCAAAAAAAGAAATGTCATATATATTGTATGTTTTTATAGAATTATTTATTTATGTCCACATAAATTTTTTTATTGTTTTATGAATTTTTTTAATACATCTCCACAGAGTATTTTTAAAACCATTATCATATACTACATACCTAAATAACAAAGTATTACTACATAACATATCTTGTAAAGAATATTATATTAATGTCCATAAATCATTTTTTTTATAAAAACACTCACTATAAAAAAGAATTTCCTCATAACAACACCATTTATTCACAACAAACACAACTGGTTAGTTTATACCACATGGCATGCCATGGTCTACATTGTAGCTTGATAATACGACTGCAAAGAAATTTTTAAATCCAATATCATGTACTACATACATGCATCAAAAATCGTATCTATGTAGAATTTTATTTCCCAATAGAACAATATTCTATTCCTGCATGACATTTTATTTTCTATGAATCTTCCTATAATGAATCTCATCAACATAGGAGTTTTTATCATAAAATACATATCATTTGTGGTTGATTACATGCCTGTTTATTTTCCCAAATAACATTTTATTTCTTATGTGTATTTACATAATATCTTTACTATATTACTCAATGCTAATAATTTTATAAACCATACCCACATACTACATATATGTCTAAGATCTACATAATCGAAAACTTCACCAAACATTTTCTTAAAAAGAATTCTCATCCTTATAGCAAGTTTAAGTCCATTCTCGCGTACTGGTTCACATGGATTCTTTCTCACATGTGATGTCCTAGTAAAAACTAGGGATGAAAGCTAATATTATCTCCCATATAACATACTATATCCACATAACACCTTATTTATAAATAATTATTCATCTAAAACTAATATTCTCACTGATCACCTATAACATCTTGACTTGGGTGTCCCACACAGGTTCACCAAGCAGGTCGGTCACATGACCTCAAGCATGCCTCCCCATATTCCATAGGTTTCTAAATAGATGTGAGGGTGTAATATATCAACATGGGGAGACTATAACCTCATTATACAAGTATTAAAATAATAGCAACAAATAATAATAACCAAATTTATGACCAATAACTAAACCAAACTAGTATCACATGATGACCAAACCGGAAATACAATATCATAAACTAAATAGTACATATGTCATGCCAAATGTGTGTCAAGTGTTAATATAAAAAACTATAATAATTAAAGAGACTAAAAACACCCAAGTGGGTCCCAAATCTCATCCGGATACCTCATCCATGCTCCATACCAACTAATATATCTTACATAGGGACATTTCCCTTATATTATCCTATAAACATCAAGTCTATTAGAGTATCAATTAGGAATCCAAAGTACGGTGTAAGTGTAACTTAGTAGGCCACCACTAACAGTATCTAAAACAACATCCAGTAAATAAAAATGTATGCAATTAAATAAAGAAACGTGTACAAATAATAATTAAACAATTATCATATTATAATTTATTCTTTAATTAACCATATAAACTCACGGGTTCCAAAGGAAAATCGAACCATCAATACCTACTTCGGTCTGTGCCAGAGTCAGAACCATATCACCTATTCAATTCATAATTCATTATAACACATGGGATTTTATTATCCATTCATTTCAATTCATTCTCATAGTCAATTGAAACCATATTCTAATGCCAACATTTTGGGCCTAGATTGCCATTCTTAGGAACCTATGGGCACAAGAGCCCCAACCTAGTTGGTGAGGACTCAACAAGTGGATCCAAGAGACCTGAGATAAAAAACTTACTGGATACATATTTTTGGGTACTATAGTAGGTATTGTAGAATGCATTGTAACATGTAATGTTTAGAACTATAGCAGCCAGAACTTTTCATTAATTTGGGATTTCAGGCCACCGGTTTGTTCCTCTGGTCCTTTAAGGCCTTCAGGCTACCCAAGGCCTTAGGGAAAGTAAGTCTTACGTGCCACATCAAGTCCTTAAGGACACCTTAAGGCCTTCATGAAACCTCATGGACTTTATACCACAAGAAAATTATGACTAAATGTACCAGGAATAATATACAAGGAATATGCTTCAGATGAGGTTTCAGAGTAGGAGAATTGACCAGAGCAAAGATAATGGATTTGGAAAAATGAGAGGGTATGGAAATTTCGATCAGGACTATCATGTTCATGCATGGGAAGCCTAGCCAAACATCCTTGCGATGTTTGAGAGATGACATCATGATGTAGAAGCTGTGGAGGGGTAGTTTCAAGTAGGTATAATCTAGATGAATTTATCTAATACCTTCAGGTCATGTAAATTCATAAAGAATATAGGAAATATAAGTGTTCTTCTAAACCATTAAAAGGGGGATTATCAAAAAATGAATAACAATGAAGTCCTTTGGGATATTCAGGATAATACCCTATGGGTATTTGAATAAGTAGTCCATGAACCACCACTCATTTATCAAACAATCACACAAAGTATGATTTTTAAGCAGAACTATGTAGCCCACACTCATTTATCACTATGGAATTTTGATGTAGCATGCCATGTCCCACACTCATTTATCATTATGGACTTTTGATGTAGAAAACCATGTCCCACAAACATATATTACATTTATCAAAATATCAAATATATCACAATATATCACAACATTCAAGGTTAACCAACAATAACCCTCTTATCACATCTCACATCATGGATACACCTTCAATTATCAAAACAATAATGTTTCAATATTTTAATCAGATTGAAATAATTGGAAAAATCACCATTATTCTATTTATCAACATTTTATCATATATCCCTTTAAACCATTAAGGTGAATCCAATCATCAAAAAATCCTCATGGTCAATTTATTCATAGAAAAATTATTTAAAAAAATAGACAGACCTATTAATTAACCAAATCAACATTGAATTAATCAATCAATTCCACAATCACAACATTTTATTAACTCATTTACCAATTAATTAGTAAAACTCTGCCAATTACATATTAACAATAGTTTCCATTAATTAATTCATTACTTAATTAATCCAATCCAAAAATTTCTATTTACAACATTCCATTAATTAATTCACCAATTAATTAATCTAATTCCACCAATTACATAGTCAAAAAATTCCATTTATCAATTATGAAATTAATTAATATAATTCCACATTTCCATATATTAATATATCAATTAATTTATTAAATTCTAAATTAAATTGTAAAATGACCAATTGAAATCTTACAACACATAAAAAATTGGAATAAATACTCTGGGAAATTAAATTTATACCACCTTCCTCAATATCGTTGAAAAATGCTCGCTCACAGTAACCCCTAATTAAAGATGAACAACCATGATCATGATGTAGAATGAGATCTAAATCAAAACCTTGATCCAAGATCAGACAAATCAAGACGCATTAAACCTACATCTAGATATAATACTAATAGGGGTGAACATCCCTTCAAAGTATGAGAGAAGGATGAGAAGCTAACTAGAATGATATTCTCTCACTGGGTGAGGTGAATATCTTAAATCTAGACTTTAACTCTCATTAACAGAGTTTTGGAGCTCTAGAAATACATCTAGGAAACAAAAAAACAATAAAAATATGTTAGGGAGTAGTTTGGTTGATTTGGGATGAAGTTCATGTGGTTCAATATTTTAAAAACCAATAGTCAGAATAATAAAAATCACACACATGGTTTCTTGTGTATGGATGAATGGTTTTCCAAACTATATTCCTTAAACATTCATCTCTTCTAATGGGTGTATAGTTACTCCTAAGAGGGTACTAATTTTGAAAAACTGTATTGTTAGCCATTTTAATCCCCTCTGTCTAGGTTCACATGGTCTGTAGGGATGGTCAAACGGTTTGGGATAACCCTATGTATAAAACAAGAGAGATATGACCAAGGATGTCTAACCAATCCATAAAATACCATGCATGTAAAATTATGATTAGAAATTCTCATTTTTTGTTAAATTTGTTTGAAATAATCTAATTTATCAATGAAATTATACATTCTAAACACACATTAAAAAAACATCATAATGTTCCAGTGAAATAGATGTTGCTTCACCTAATTAGTAAAACATTAACTCACCCTTCACAATTATTATCAATTAATTTATAGTATATATTTAGGAGTTATTGTCATACCTCAAGCTTTATTTTTACCAGAGTCTAGAAAATTCATAATTCATAAAGTTATGGAAGACTTCGTTTCTGAATTTCAACCCCCTGAAGGGAAACACTTATCAATATCTTCATGATCGCGAGTCTCTTCAACAATTTATTTCAAGATATTCCAATTTTTTAACACACCAAAATGAAATTATTTGTGTTGATGTCCTATTTTGAATATTTACCCACCTTCTTGATATTCAAAATATGATCTCACCCATTGATTCTTTATTTATCCCCTTGATACCTTGCTACACCTTTAATTTTCTACAATGTAAAAATAAATACGTACACAAATTATATAATAGAATAAGGGTTATTTACTTGTTCTTAAATGTGAACAATAAGTTTGAGATTGTTTTCAAAACCATGTTTCTCCACTTTATCCAATATTCATACTTCCACATATAATTTTCCAAAATGATTTATCCTTTCGTAACATCTATCTTATCACACATATAATTTCATCACATGAGATGGTTCTTCTCTCTTTATTCACCATGTCATATGCATCTTCTAATGCAAGATTCATTATCATTAAGACTTCTTCTTATGTTGTAAATGTGGTTAAACATACTATTACATTATGTACATCTTTATTACATCTCACACATATAAATTTTCAATTCATGAGTTTTCCTTTGTTGAGAATATCTCATGAATTTCACCTTCTTTATGGGGAATATTCATTTTACCTCTCCAATGAGATTCTTCTTATGATTCTTCTAAATTTATGGATTTATCAATATCAAATAGAAAAATTACAAGAATATATTTGGAAATTTTGATATCTTATTTGGATTCTCTACATGGATTTACATGAGTGTATTTATTCATGTATTTATTCTAAGATGTATCACTCCTGTTTATATTCCTAGACTTGGATTTTTAATCTTTCTTATGTATTGCTTACAAGGATAAATTCTATTGAATATTATTTGGTGTAATTTGATTTTTAGTATTTTTAGGTTTCAACCCAAGGTTGTCTCTTATTTCTCATGTGGTCCAAAATTTTGTGATACATGTTCAGATGTACATGAATCACTTTTGTGACCACTTTTATTACGAAAAACACAAACATAACCAAAAAAATATAATTTGTTTCAACCTGAAATTTATTTCATAGTCTATGAATGTTGTTGTATCTTACTCTATTAAATTATTCCCTATGATTTAGGATTTGTTTATTCTTTAGAATTTAATATATTGATCCAATAATCCACTGCACAATGATAAAATTTGTTCCAACATCTATAATGACTCACAAACCAAGATCTTCTTTTATTTTCTGTATCTTGTCCAAAATTTACAGTATGCTATTTCTGGGTCTTTACAAACACCTATTGAGATTCCTATTTTTAAAAAACTTATAAATATTTTTCTATCCCCCATTGACATGGTGTTAGGATCTTCTAAATTTATCCTCATATCTTACTTCATTGCTGCATTAGATAGATCCTTAGATGATGCAATCATCTTCTTCCTATATGATGAAGATTCTTGAATAGATACTTCTTATATAATTGTGTGGAAGTAGATATATACATCATTGATTGTGAGGTCTTGACATAAGTCTTTTAAAAATTATCCAATTTAAGATACCTCCTGATGAGGGAATTCTTTTGATCTTCATCAAATTCTACTTTATCTTCACAGTTATTTCAATTATTTTCAACACCCACTTCCTAAAATATAACATTTTAATGTAATAATGAGTTAAGATACTTGATCCTCTTGAATTTGATATCCAATTGATCATTATTGACATCCATAGACACTTTTTTTAAAATTTTCATACGCATGGAAGGATTCTATAAAAAAATATCAAACACAACTTTCTCATAGTTATAACTTTGGAATTCTTATTTAGTATGAAAAATGGATTGTTCCCTTGATTCCACCTAATCTATGAGTGTGATGCACTTTATGAACTTCTTAATCAGTTTATCCTTTAATAATTCAAAATCTTCTTCTAGTTGTGATTTATCAAAAACTATTCCCCTGATATTACCATAAATACACTTGACCAGTTGTTTAGGAACTTTATTCAGATGTTTTTTGAATTCAAAATGAATATCACCAAGTAATTCATTATCCTCATATATTGAATAGGGTTCATTAGAATAATCATAATCAAAAAAATAGTTACTAATTTTACTACTGTGATTACCTTTAGTTAGTGATATTTTTCCATTAATTGTTGGATTATTATTTAATCTCATTACAACTATTCTATTACTATTCTTTTGAGTTATCGAAGAACTCACCATATTTTTATCCTCAGGAGTAAATTAATTTTTCTCCATGTGAGGTAACTCAAAAAATTCCTAAAATATTCATTTTATAATGGCTGTTAAAAATATACAGGGAAAATTTCTGTATCTTTAGAGGGGACATATCCCCTAATACCAATTGTTGTTCCCCATTACATATTAACCACTGGGGGTGAATTAGTGTTTTAATTTTTAAAAAATATATCTTTTTGAATTCAAACTCTTTAAATTGTTAATGTTCTTGATCCAGCCAATGATATTACATAGTCTCACTTTGTATGAATAATTAGTAAGATGGAGCATAGAACAAAATATTTATATGGTTTGATAAAAATTCTTACTCCTTTTCATGTTGGTTAATCCCCGTAACATGGATTCTAAACTATATAAGAAGGTTATTATAATGAATAAAGAAATAATTGGTTATACATACTAGTATTCAATCCTCTAATTGATCCCCATTATAAACCACAATAATCGATATTCTTTATTTACTGGTTAGTCACCCTAGCGTCAAGCCTCTTCAACAACTAGTTAGGAACCCCAATCACAGGATCCTTCTAATCAATGTTATTGATCCAAAAATATAAAGTTCTATTTTTTCTTATTGTTTCTTCAGGAAAATTTGAAATAGATCTTCCTCCATGAGTGTACTGGATGTTTTATACTCATATAAAACTTCAAGATAATGAACAACTTCTTGATGTAAGCCTGTTTGTTTTGACACTCATTCACACCAAATATTTAATGATCAAATTCTTCATATATTACTGAATTCTAAGGCATGAATGTCTTCTTCTAAAGGATATTATTTCTTTAGATTCTTCAACTTTTCATCTTTAGTGAATGATTAAATCCTCCTCAGGTTACTGATCAGGCAAGTATTATTCTTTTATCAGATGAATTCTCAATCTCAATTAATATGTTCAAGTGATATACACAATTTCTTCAATATTATTTTAAGTAAGATATAAAATTTAAATTATCATAATTATACTTCTTCTAAACCTCAACTCAAATACTTTTTGAAATCATGTGTATTGAATGGAATTCTTAGTAATGTTACATGGAATTTATTTGCATCTCCATAGTGTAAACATTAAATAGTATGATAAATTGATCATATACATATCAAGTTATAATAGAAAAACATATGTAAATAGTCACATATGTAACGACCCGAATCCGGAGCCACACAACTGGTTCCCCATACCCGGTTTGCCACATGACTGCAAGTGTGTTTCCCTAAATTCCAGAGGCTGCCGACTATCAGCGAGGGCCTTGGTGAGTCAGTGGGGAAACTATGCCCTCATTTTGGTAAAGTATGCAGCGGGAGAATAAGCATAAACAATAGAGGAAGTAGTAAATAGCATGCAAAAACTGAACTGAAAGTAAAAGAAATGTCTGATATAATAATAATGATGCAGTACAGTACATGTATCTATGGAAAGAAGTAAACAAAACAACTTGCTGAAATACAACTGAAACCAAAATATTAAATGTAAATAGAAACTCCATTAGCATCCCGGACCAAAGCCCGGTCCCATGGTCTCCAACTCCAACCAGCAATAAAGTACCTGAGGTAGAAGGGACACAATCCCTACCTATACCTGCAACTATATAATCTGTTTGGGCCGAAAAGCAGGACCAAAACTGGGTGTGAGACTAATCCCAGTAGGCAACCACCACATGATTTGTGCCCTACTATCAGTGAGTGATATAGAAAAAGTAAAGTTAAATAATGCAGTAAACAATTCTACCAAATATCATTCACATTCATTTAATTACAAAATCAGGGAAAACCAGCAATTTTTTTTATTCCATGATAAGAAAGTAACATAACAGGTATCTAAAAAGACTACCTAAACACAAGCAGTACAAAAACCAAGCTTGTTTATTGGCTTTGTGGACTCGTCACAACCAACCATCAACATTCACACTGACTCTCTAGGTGGATTAAACTAGAAGACCCCTATAGTCCAGTAAACAACAAGGCACAGACACTCTGGGAAGCTCTTATGTCAATTCCCCTATGGTCTTGCAACGATAGCTACAGACTCTCTGAGGAAGCACTTATGTCTAATTCCTCCTGTGGTCTCGATGTGTGGGTAAACTAAGAACACCCTTGGGAAGAAAAAGTCCTATTCCCATAGTTCCTGCATACGAAACTCAAACCAACAGACCCTCTAGGGAAGCACTTAATCGTCTATTCCCTCTTTGATCTCCCGCACGAGGTTCTCACAGCCCTGAGCAGTCCAGTCATGCGTAATCGACTGTTAGCAGCCCTAAATATGTTACAAAACTAATTGTCTAATAGCTACCATACTTCAAAAGAATTCTAACATCAGGCAACACATGAAATCCGTGATAACAAGAAACTAACAATTGAAATAGGGTTGCCTCACGACAACGGTACCAAACGGCGATAAACAGCCAAATGGGAAAGGTAGACACCCATGGGGTGATCCTCAAACATGCAACCAAGCATAAATTAGTATCAATTCATCATAATCTAACAAGCAATCTAGGGCAGTTAGACAATAGGATCAACATCCTAAACCCGGGATACCCGATACATGGGTATCTAGCACTTTTTCAACCAAAACTCAAAGAACTTCAACGTAGGGCAACAAACCACTTACCTTGATCCTCAGAGATCGATATACTAGAACCTCATCCCATGAATCGGACTAGAATGGATTATATCTTCAAAAATTTCTAAAACGTTCAACCTCAGATAACTTACACAAGAGGAGGAATCAAGAAACGAGGCTAAAGAAGAACCAAGAACTCACTGCTACGATTCTCCTGCAACCGATGGAGTTTGATTCAGACAACTAGTGATGGATCTGTGGCTCAGAGAAGAAACATCCTCCTCAGACATTCTGGATGGAATTAGGCGGAGAAGAAGATGTTTTTCGTCATTAGGCACGACCCTGGTCCAATTAATGAAATAAAAAAAAGTACACGGCGTGTACTCTTAAAGTACACGGCGTGTAGTGGGTTTTTCCGTACTCCGCCAAAATTAGCCTCCACGTCACCCCTACACACCATGTGTATGGCACGATCTCAGCCAACACACGGATTCGAGTGGCCGAGGAGTACATGACGTGTACTCTGAAAATTTCCAGATTCTTTATTTTTCCTTAAAAAGCCCGTAAAAGAGATACGTACCTGAAACTGAAGCTCCAGGTTCTTACAAACTTCCCCCCTTAAAGAAATTCATCCTCGAATTTCCCTTTCAAGGTGTATTAGAAGAACCCTCGAACAACTCTGGCCACTATGATCGCATATCAGCCTCCCTCTCCCAAGTATTGTCCTGTATATGGCCGTGATGCCATAGCACCCGTACCAGAGGAATAGACCGGCCACATAGTACTTTTGCACTACAATCAACAATCCTGATAGGATGCTCCTAGAAAGATTCATCCTGCTCCAACTCAACCTCCTCAGGTTGAAAAACATGAGACGGGTCTGAGAAATACCGTCGAAGCTGGGAAACATGAAAGACGTCGTGCATAGCCTGGTATCTCTGAGGTAACTGCAACCTGTAAGCAACCAGACCGACTCTCTCCAGAACCTCAAACAACCCAACGTATCTCGGTGAAAGCTTACCCTATCTCTAAATTCTCTTGTGTCCCAACCTCAGTGCGACATGCAGGAAAACTTGATCCCCAACCTCGAACTCCAGAGGTCGTCTCCGCAGATCCGCATAAGACTTCTGCCGAGACTGTGCTGTCGCCATCCTCTTCCGAATTAACTCTATCTGTTCTGAGGTATCCTGAACAAGATGAGGTCCCAACAAATCTGCCTCTCCTAACTCTATCCATCATAAAGTTGATTGGCATAGCCTACTGTTCAAAGCCTCGTAAGGTGCCATCTGAATAGTCTCCTGAAAACTGTTGTTGTAGGCAAACTCCACAAGAGGAATATGATTATCCCAAGAATCGCCAAAGTCTAGAATGAAAGATCGGAGCATATCCTCAAGCACCTGGATTGTACGCTCAGACTGGACATCAGTCTGGGGATGACATGTTGTACTCAAAAGTACCTGTGTACCCAACGCCTTCTGTAGCCCCTGCCAGAAGTGCGAAGTAAAACGCACATCCCTGTCTGAAACAGTGGAGTGTGGAACTCCATGCAGACGTACAATATCTCAGATGTACAACTATCCAAGCTCATCAACACTGGAGGTCTCCTTGATTAGCAAGAAGTGTGAAACCTTTGTGAGCCTGTCCACCACAACCCAAACCGCATCATTTCCTCGAGGCAATCTCGGTAAACCTGTCACGAAGTCCATCACGACATTATTCCATTTCCACTCAGGAATGGGTAACTGCTGCAAAAGCCCTGCTGGTCGTTGATGCTCTTCCTTCACCTGCTAACAGGTGGAACACCGCATAACAAAACCAGCCACATCCTTCTTCATACCTGGCCACCAATACTGATGGTGCAAGTCTCGGTACATTTTGGTGACACCAGGATTAACTGCCTAAGATGAAGCATGAAACTCCCACATCATCTTCTCACGTATGTTCGGTGAAACCCATACGCGGCCATGAAAATGTAGCACCTCGTCATCGTCCACTATCCACCCCGGAGTAGGGTCTCCATCTGACACACACTCCTGTAGGACTAGGCCTTCAGGGTCTGATAGCTACCTTATTCGAACTCGATCAAAAAGGGTAGAGGTAACAGTTACAAAAGAAAGGACCGTCTGACCTTGTCTGTCGTGCACCTCCAAATGCATCTTTTAGAACAGATCCATGAGCTGCCACTCACTACTGGCCTCCTGAATTGCCTGCAACTGAGTCCTCATGCTCAGTGCGTCTGCTACAGTATTGCCTTTCCCAGGCGTATAAGAAAGCTTAAAGTCGAAAGATTGTAGGTACTCGACGCACCTCTGCTGTCTCAGATTCAAGTCACACTGTGTGAAAATGTACTTGAGGCTCTTGTGGTCAGTATATACCATGAAATGATCTCCCATGAGATAGTTCCTCCAACAACGCAAAGCATGAACAATAGTAGCCAACTCCAGGACGTTCATAGGATAGTTCTTCTCACGTGGCCTCAACTGCCGAGATCCGTATGCGACAACACAATCTTCCTACATAAGAAATGCTCCAAGACCGATGCCAGATGCATCACAGAAAACTGTATAACTCTTGCCCAGACCTGGAAGAACTAGAATCGGTGCTGAATTCAATCTCCCCTTCAGCTCCTGGAAGGTTGAGTTGCAAGCTTCTGACCAAACATACTTCAAACCCTTCTTAGTCAATCCCATCAACGGCACTACTAAGTGTGAGAAGTCCTATATAAACCACATGTAGTAACCAACCAGTCCCAAGAAACTACATACCTCGAAGACGTTCTTCGGCTGCTTCTAGGTAACTACTACTCTCACCTTCTCTGGGTCTAATGATACTCCTGTATCTAAGATGACATGACCCAGGAAGTGAATATCATCCATCCAAAAGTGGCACTTTGAGGGTTTTGCATAAAGATGATACTCCCTCAGTTTACTCAAAAAGATCTTAAGGTGGGTTGCATGGTCATGTCGAGTGTGAGAGTACACTAAGATATCGTCCATGAAGACCACGATGATGGATTCCAAGTAAGGATGGAACACTTGGTTCATCAGTTCCATGAAAACTATTGGAATGTTTGTAAGTCCGAACGACATAACCATATACTCATAGAGGCCATACCTGCTCCTGAAGGTTGTGTGAGGTATATCTGAAGGCCTAACGTGCAGCTGGTGATAATCGGACCTCAAATCCATCTTCGAGAACATCTGAGCTCCTCGAATCTGATCGAAGAGATCATTAATCCTCGGTAAGGGATATCGGTTCTTGACCATCAACTGGTTCAACTTCCGATAATCCACGAAAAGCCATAAGGTACCATTCGCCTTCTTCACAAACAACACAGCTGAACCCCAAGGGGAAGTACTGGGTCAGATGAAACCCTTAGCCTGCATCTCCTCCAACTACTTCTTGAGATCTTTAAACTCTGGCGTAGCCATCCTATAAGGAGGTATGGATACCAGTGCGGCTCATGTCACAAGATCAATCGAGAAGTCTACCTCACGCTCTAGAGGCAAACCTGAAAAGTCTTCTAGAAAGACATCTGGAAAGCGATCAACCACTGGAGGAAAATCCATTTGAGAGGTCCCTTGATCATCCAAATATAAACTAGAAATCTAGGCCGTAACACTGCCCAACCCATGATGCTATGGTCTAGATCTGCTTGCCTGGACATCCCATTCACCCTTGCGAAGAAAAGACCCGCCCTCTGGTGACGTGAAACTCACCCTGTAGTGATAACAATCGATAAAGGCCTGAAAAGGAACTAGCCAGTCCATTCCAAGAATGAAATCATAACCTGTCATCTCAAGGACATAAATATCCCACACGAAGTGACACCCACCAACCTCAAGGGGGAACTCATTGCACTAACGCACATCAGAAGTTCTATGTCCCAAAGGAGTGTCTAGTGCCAAGGTATCCTCAGAAGTAAGGACAGTGAGTTTAAGGCTCTCCACAGTGTGCACAGAAATAAAGCTATGAGAATCTCTGGTATCGAAAAGTGCAGAAGATAAAACTGAGGCTACTAGGATCGTACCTTGAACTATGGAAGGTCCAAGATCCTGCTCCCAATGAATCTACTCTACCAAAAACGTTTGTCCAGTACCACGACCTTGTGTAGCAGCCTGATATCCCTAAGCTGATCCCCCTTGAGCCTGACCACCGCGTCCGCAGCCTCTACCCTGGCCTAAACGACCTGAAGAACCCCACCCCCTAGTCTGCTATAGAACTAGTAATCCAGCTCCTGAATGAGGGGTAGAAACAGATCCTCTTTCACTAGATGCTGGAAGAAGAACCCTGAAAAAACGCTGCAGGTGACCCATCTTGCTGCAAGCTCACCACTCCAATGGATCCCTCGGGCACTGAGGATTCATATGCCCGCTCTTTCCGCATTGATAGCACACCGCCTGGTTTCCAGAAGGATGATATCGTCAACCAGAAGATATACCTCGCTTCCTTGAGTCACCTCGAGTAGACTCTCGGTGGCGCTTCTTGCTGTCAGTATAAAATGACTCAGCCTTGGATGTTGAATCGCCCTGGTCAACAACCCTAGTCTCCCTTAGATTTATTTCAGTGATCATCACCTAGTTGACTATTAGAGTAATATAAGTCAACTGAAAACGTTCACCTGTGATCTAATCACTGGTTTGAGGCCTTCCTCAAACTTCCTCTCCAAAAACAGCTCGTCATTTCCCAGAACGGGAGCGAAACGCTGTAACTCAGTGAAGCGGGAGGAATAATCCACAAACGAAAGAGTACCCTGCTATAGGTTCATGAAATCCCTGGCCCTGTCGGCCCTCAGCGTTGCTGGATAGAAGTAGTTGTAGAACGTATGCTGGAATTCGTCCCAAGTCATAGTTCGCTGGAGTCCTACCTGTGAGACCACATCCCACCATATCTTGGCAGAATCTCGTAGTATGTAAGTCGTGAGCTTCACCATTCTGTCTGGGGGTGTCTCCAGATGCTTGAAGATGGAAATAATGGTTTCTATCCATGACTCTGCAACCTGAGGTCCCCCATCCCCTGTGAAAGTGGGAGGATGTTGCTGCTGGAAGACTCACGTCAGCTCTGCCATAGACGGGGTAGGATGCTGAGCTCCCTGGAAGGTCTGCATAAACCTCATGAAACCCTCTCTGAACTGAGCGTTGGAACCAATGTCTGGAATCACTGCGGGTGCCATGTCCGGAATGATCGGCAGAACTACAGGTAGTCCCTGGTCTACCGTATCAGGTGTACAGTCACTGCCTGATTCCTGACATGAAACGGGAGGACATCTTGGTGCCATAACGCTAAAAGGTCAAAATCACACTCCAAATTTAGGATCAACAAGAACAGAAAACACTAGAGTACAAAACAGAAACAGGAGAGAGAAACACATAAATTATAAATACTGAACTATACGGCGTGAATTTAAACTACACGGCGTGTTTGTTAAATCCATTTACATGGCGGTCCATTCTTCCACCATTGTTCATGTAACACTCCATACTACATGGTGTGTTGTCCCAAAACACGGCGTGTACTTGGACTCCACTCCCTTGCTAGAGTCTCTTTGCATGGATAACCTACACGATCCTCCTAATTCTAGACTACACGACATGTCCACTAAGGATATGGCGTGTACAAGCCAGGCTTCGACGGCCCGTGTAGCAGGTTACACGGCCATCCACACGGCGTGTTCCGAACAAACACGACGTGTATCAGAGAAGATAACACCGACCCGTGTTGTTCGTGACATGGTTGGGTACCTAGAAGAAACTACACGGTGTGTTCTTATAACACACGGCGTGTACTAGACAGGCTCAGCGACCCATGTAGCAGGTTATAGGGCCGACTACATGGATGAACCCTACACGGCGTGTCCCGAACAAACACAGTGTGTATAAGGATGGATAAAAAAGACCCGTGTTGTTCGTGACATGGCCGGGTACCCAGAAGAAACCTACACAGCGTGTTCTTATAACACACGGCGTGTACTACATGAGTTTCCCCGACCCGTGTTGTTAGTGACACGACTGGGTACACAGTTGACTACTACACGGTGTGTACTTATAGTACACGGCGTGTCCCTGAAGATTCTTTGACACCCCGTGTTTTTATTTACATTGATAGTAACACGGTTTTAAAACTACACGGCGTGTATGAATAAAGTACACGTCGTGTAATCTGGGTTCTTCCAGACAGTAGCTCTGAAACTGCTCTGAATGCCAAAAACACTGAAAACAACCTGCTATGTGCCAAATTACGATCTGTGGGGGCCCATACTCCCCGCGAATCAAATATTGGCATCATAATCATTCATACAACAAGTAACAGCATAACAAACAATGATTCTCCAAATTCTGATCCTCGAGGGCCCATAACACCTCCAAGATCAGAGCTTGGCGCCCATTCTAAACAGACTGTAGAAGAAGTAATACTCTATTAGCGCAATAAGTATTTATATCACAGTAACTACCACAACAGCATGTATAATCTATCATGGCATCTATCACAATAACATGCAATTCTAATGCACCCTAGATGGCATGGTAAAATTCATGACAAGTGATTTCCTACCCAGTGCCTATATGATGCATGAGACGACACACCCTCATCTCATCAGGTTGCAACCAAATAGAACCATAATCATATAAACTATAACAACACAAAACAAGTGCATCACCCAATGGTGAAATATAATAAACTGTAACATTTTCAAAAACAGAAAATTGCAATCATGAGGTAGTGTAGCGTTTCCCTGTACACGGGTTAATTACTCCCGGGAACAGTTAAGTACTAACTACCCATTTCTTCCTATCCCTGTCTATGGTTGCAAAATAGTAATGCAATAGAAAGGAAGAAAATACCTCTTATACCACTTTGTAACAACCCGAATCCGGAGCCACACAACTGGTGCCCCGTACCCGGTTCGCCGTATGACTTAAAGCGCGTTTCCCCAAACACCAAAGGCTGCCGACTAGCAGCGAGGGCCTTGGTGAGTCAGTGGGGAATCTATGCCCTCATTTGGTAAAGTATGCAGCATGAGAATAAGAATAAACAATAGCAGAAGTAGTAAATAGCATGCAACAACTGAACTGAAAGTAAAAGAAATGTCTGATATAATAATAATGATGCAGTACGGTACATGTATCTATGGAAAGCAGTAAACAAAACAACGTTCTAAAATACAACTGAAACCAAAATACTAAATGTAAACAGTAGCTCCAGCAGCATCGCGGACCAAAGCCCGGTCACATGCTTTCTAGCTCCAACCAGAAATCAAGTACCTGAGGTAGAAGGGACACAATGCCTACCTATACCTACAACCATATAATCTGTTTGGGCCGAAAAGCAGGACCCAAACAGGGTGTAAGACTAATCCCAGTAGGCGACCACCACAAGATTTGTGCCCTACTGTCAGTGAGTGATATAGCAAAAGTAAAGGTAAATAATGCAGTAAACAATTCTACCAATTATCATTGACATTCATCTAATTACACAACTAGGGAAAACCAGCAATGTTTTCTATTCCATGATAAGCAAGTAACACAACAGGTATCTAAAAAGACTACCTAAACACAAGCAGTACAAAACCCAAGCTTGTTCTTTGGATTGGTGGACTCCTCACAACCGACCATCAATATTCACACTGACTCTCTGGGTGGATTAAACTAGAAGACCCCTATAGTCTAGTAAACAACAAGGCATAGACACTCTGGGAAGCTCTTACGTCAATTCCCCTATGGTCTTGTAATGATAGCTACAGACTCTCTGAGGAAGCAATTACGTATAATTCCTCCTATGGTCTCGATGCGTGGGTAAAATAAGAAAACTCTTGGGAAGCACAAAGTCCTATTCCCATAGGTCCTGCATACGAAACTAAAACCAACAGACCCTCTAGGGAACCGCTTAATCATTTATTCCCTCTTTGATCTCTCGCACCAGGTTCTCACAGCCCTGAGCAGTCCAGTCGTGCGTAATCGACTGTTAGCAGCCCTAAGTAAGTTAAAAAACTACTTGGCTAATAGCTACCATACTGCAAAAGCATTCCAACAGAAGGAAACACATTCAATCAGTGATAAAAAGAAACTAACAATTGAAATAGGGTTTCCTCATGGCAACGGTGCCAAACGGCGATAAACAACAAAACGGGAAAGGTAAACACCCAAGGGGTGATCCTAAAACATGAAACCAAGCATAAATTAGCAGAAATTCATCATAAGATAATAAGAAATCTAGGGCAGTTAGACAATAGGATCAAAATCCTAAACCCGGGATACCCGAAACATGGGTATCCGACACTTTTGCAACAAAAACTTAAAGAACTTCAATGTAGGGCAACAAACCACCTACCTCGATCCTCGGAGATCAATATACTAGAACCTTGGCCCGTGAGTCATCCTATAATAGAGTAGATCTGAAAAAAAGTATAAAACATTCAACCTCAGATAACTTACATGAGAGGAGGAATCAGGAAACGAGGCTAAAGAACAACCAAGAACTCACCGCTGCGATTCTTCTGCAACTGACGGAGTTTGATTCTGACAACCGGTGATGGATCGGTGGCTCATAGAAGAAACAGCCTCCTCGGATGTTCTAGATGGAATGAAGCAGAGAAGAATATGTTTTTCGTCATTAGGCGCGACCCCGGGTCGATTGATGAAATAAAAAAAAGTACACGGCGTGTACTCTTAAAGTACACGGTGTGTAGTGGGTTTTTCTGTACTCTGCCAAAATCGGCCTCCACATCACCCCTACACATCGTGTGTATGGCCCAGTCTCGGCCAACACATGGATTCGAGTGGCTGAGGAGTACAGACGTGTACTCAAAAAGTACACGGCGTGTACTCTGAAAATTTCCGGATTCTTTATTTTTCCTTAAAAATACCGTAAAAGAGATCCATACCTGAAACCGAATCTCCGGGTTCTTACAACATACTATGGGACCACTTCCATGAAGATTCATGTACTGATGCTTCATGAAACAGGTTGGTTATTTTTAAGTACGCGACACCGTCTTTATTAAATTACAAGGAATTGTAATTAGGATATCATTCTATTTTCAAATCCTTTAGCATAACATTTCTCTTCATGGAATTTTGTACTTCTCTTCAAGAGGAATGTGCTTTAAAAAACTTAACTAGAGAAATATAAAATCTTCCACTCATGATGAAAAACTTCTCCAAAAAATATTGATTTTATTACCAAGACATTAATTATGTATTTATAGGCAATAAAGAAGTACCTAACAAGAATTTTAACATACAATCATCTACAAAATATTTTTAACAATTTAACATGACACCTCTATCTGCAAAAGACAATTCCATTATATATTATATGTATTCATAGAATTTTTTATTCATACCCACATAATTTTTTTTATTCTTTTATGAATTTTTTTTAATACATATCCACTTATAATTTTTGAAACAATTATCATGTACTGCATACAAGAATCACAAAACATATCTGTATAACATGCCTCAAAAAGAATATTCTATTAATGTCTATAAATAAATTTTTATTATTTTCTGAAAACAGCCACTGAAAATAAGCATGTCCTTATAACAACACCATTTATTCACAGCAAACACAACTAGTTAGTTTATACCACATGGAAAGTCTTGGTCCGCATTGCAGCTTGATAATACACCCACAAATCAATTTTTAAATCCATTATCGCGTACTAAATACATACATCACAAATCATATTTTCATATAATTTTATTTCCAAAAGGAAATATCTTCTATTCCCGAAAAGCATTTGATTTTCTACGAAGCTTTATATAATGAAGCTCATCCACATAGAAGGGTTCACCATGTACTACATGTTGTTTGTGGTTGATTATGTGCTCATTTATTTTCCCAAATACCATTTTATTTCTTATGTGTATTTATGTAATATATTCACTATATTACTCACCATAAATCATTTTATAAACCATCCACACATACTATATATATTTATAATATCTCCACTAACAAAAAAATCACTTAGAATTTTCTTAACAATAATTCTCATCCTTATAGCAAGTTCAAATCATTTCTCACATACTAGTTCGCATGGATTATTGATCGTATGTAATGTCCTAGTAAACACTAGTGCTGCAAACTGATATTATCTCTCATATGGAATACTATATCTACATAGAACCTTATCTATAAATAATTCTTCATCAAAAAACTAATATTCTTAATAATCACCCATAACATTCTAAACCGGGTGCCACACACTGGTGCCCCAAGACGATCGATCACATGACCTCAAACATGCCTCCCCATATGTTAGAGGATTTTGACTAGAATCAAGGGTCTAATATATCAACATGGGGATACTATACCCTCTTTATCAAAGTATCACAATAGTATAAATAAATAAGAATAACTAAATGTTATAAACAAATAACTGAACCAAACCAGAATCTCATGATGACTGAAACTAGAAATACAATATCCAAAACTAAACGGCAGCAATGTCATGCCAAATATGTGTCACGTGTCAATATAAAAAACCCATAATAATTAATGATGCTAACAACCCCCAATCAAGTCCTGAATCACATCTAGATACCTCATCTATGCTCCATCCCAACTCATCCATCTAACATAGGCCCCTTTCTCTTATCCTCACCTATAAACATGAAGTATATTCGGGTGTTGATCAAACAACCCAAGTAGGGTGTGAGTACAAAATAGTAGTCCACCACCAATGGTGTCTAAAATAATATCCAGTGAATAATAATGTTTACATTTTTATAAATAAATAAGTATAATGAATAAGTAAATAGTTATCACATTATCAATTATTCTACAATTAACCACATAAAATACAGGGTTCCTAAGGACACCTGAACCCTCAATATCTACTTCGGCCCATGCTAGATTATGAACCATATCACATATTCATTTCATAATTCATTATAACACATGATATTTCATTATTTATTCATTTCAATTCATTCTCACAACCAATTGGAACCATATTCCAATGCCAGAATTTTGGACCTAGATCGCCATTCTTAGGACCCTAGGGGGTATTTGAAGCCGCATTCCATGAACAAAAACTCATATATAAAAAAAAATAAAACAACTTGGCTTTTTAAAAATCAGTATGTGTCCCATAATCATTTATCACTATGGTTTTTGATGTAGGATACCATGTCCCACACTCATTTATCATTACGATATTTTGATGTAGCAGACCATATCCCACAAATGTAAATCACATTTAACAAAATATCACATATATCACAATATATAAAATGAATCAAAGTAAAAAAAATTAACCCTCTTATAACATATCACATCATGGACACCATTTCAATTATCAAAACAATCATGGTTCAATACTTTAATCACATGGAAATAATTAGGAAATCATTGTTATTCCATTTATCAACATTTTATCATATATCCCTTTAACCCATTAAGGTTAATCCAATCATCAAATAATCCACATGGTAAATTTATTCATAAAAACATTAATTTAACAATTAAGAAATCATATTAATTAACTAAATAAATATTCAATTAATCAATCAATTCCATAATCACAACATTTCATTAATTAATTTACTAATTAATTAATCCAACTCCACCAATTACACAGCCATAATAATTTAAATAATTTAATTAATTATTTAATTAATCCAATTAAAATTTTCAATTCACAACATTAAATTAATTAATTCACTAATTAATTGATCCAATTCCTCCAATTTTATAACCACAAAATTATATTAATTAATTCTCAAAATAATTAATACAATTCAGAATTTCAATAAATTAATATATTAATTAATTAATTAAATTGTAAATTCAATTGTCAAATGAAAAATTTAAATCTAACAACACATACAAACAATTGGAATAAATACTATGGGAAATTTAATTTAGACCACCTATCCCACGATTGTTGACAAATGTTCACCAACAAAAATCCACAATTAAAGAGGAATAACCATGATCACAATGTAGAATGAGATCTATATCAAAACCAAGATCAAAGATCAATGAAATTGATATTCATTAAACCTACATAGAAATATAATACCAAACTAGTACAACACCCCTTCCAAGTATGAGAGAAGGATGGTAAGATAATTCATATGAGATTCTCTTACCGGGAGAGGTGCAGATCTTCAATCTAGGATTTAACTCTCATGAATGGAGGTCAAGAACCCTATGAACCCATCTATAAAACTCAAAAAAACTATAGGAAAAGTTTAAGTCCTAGTTTGGTAGAATTGGGGTGATGTTTTGGGGGTTTGGGATTTTAAAAACAAATATTCAGAATAATAAAAATCGCAATCACAATTTCTTGTGTAGTGGTACACGGTTTTACAAACTATAAAATTTAACTGCGCCCCTATTCTAGGGGGTTCAAATTTACTACTAATAGGGAACATAGTTTGACAAACCACATGTCAGTAGTTCAAATCCCCTATATTTTGGTTCACATGGTTTGATGGAATGGTTACACGGTTTGGGTAAACTGTGCATGGCCTCTGATCCTTACAACTTTCTCCAATTTCACCCAAAAACTACCCAAGGTAAAACCCATATAATATATAATAAAAAAAAATAATACCAGTGAATGAGATCAGGATATCTCTTAAAAATGATGGGATCTTACAATCTCCAACCTATAATAGCTCGTCCCCGAGATGTACTCCCATGCATATCTAAGATTGCAAGTAAAAAATTCCCAGACATTGAACCCACATATCCACTTATATCTCCCATGTTTCCTCCTACACATGCCCATTTTTTCACAACATATGAACTATTATCATGGTATTCCCCTGCTATAATTTCTCACGATGATCCAACATACATATTTGAAACTCCTCAAATAATGCAACAATATCAATATCCAAATCATCCACACTGATCACATGAGAATGGTCATTGTGATACCACCAAAGTTGTAACACATGAAAAATGACATTCCTAACACTGTATCTCTATAGAAGAGACAAATAGTACACCACTGGTCTGATTCTCTCCAAAACCTGAAACGGGTCAACTATCCTTGGAACCAACTTTCCCAATCTCTGTATCATGTGGTTAATCAATCTAGGAGACACCCAAAGGAATACATTATCACACTCTAAAAACTTTATGGGTCATTGATGCCTATCAGCATGCGACTTCTACCTACTATTAGCCTTATCCATACACTATCAAATCAGATGAGCCTACTTTGATGTTTCTTGCATGATACTCAGTCCCAAAAACTCAAACTCACATGCCTTCATCCAACATAGAGGTGATCTTCATAGCCTATTATAAATAGCCTTGTATAGTTTCATCTATATTGTTTCCTAATAATTGTTTTTATAGGAAAACTCCACCAAATATAGGTTCTTCTCCAAAGACCCACTAATGTCTAGGACATGCACCCAAATCATATCATTAAGCACCATTTAGTATATTATGACTTCCTATCTATCTATGGGTGGAAGGTCGTACCCAACAATACCTGTATACAAACCAAATTCTAAAAGAACTACTAGAAGCACAAAGTAAAACATGAGTACTTGTTTGAAACTTTAGTATGTGGAACCCTGTGAAGACAGAATATCTCTCAAATATACAATTCTCCCAACTGATCCACTAAAACATTTCCCTGTATCATTAAGAAATGTGCTACATTTTTCAAACGGTCTATAATGTCCCAAATAGTGTCATTTGTTTGAGGCATCCTCAAGAGACCCAGCATAAAGTACATCGCAACATAACCCATATTCCATTCTGGAATGGGAAACTGCTATAGTAACCCACTAGGTCATTGGTGATCTACCTTTACCTATTAACAAGTGTACAATCATTTCACAAACCCTACTATATCCATTTTCATGTCTATCCACCAATACTGTTGACATTTTTCATGGTACATTTTGGTCAAAACCATATGCACCACCGACTTTGAGGAATAAAATTGATGAATCATCTCCACCTATATTCTCATAGGCATAACAACTCGATTATTGACATAGATGATCTCATCCTCATCTATTTTTAGTTTTCAGGTGACTTCCCACCTTCAAGGCTTTCCCTCAAGGTCAAACACCCAAGATCCTCATATTGTTTGTCTCTAGTCCAACTCACAAGTGTAGACTCCACTGAAACTGATATGAGATTCATCTTATCCTAGATATCTAGAGCTATAAAACAAATCTCATCTAGTAAGGTAATCATTTTTCACTTATCAATAGTCTCATATACTACCTAAGTATGAATTTTCCTTATTAAAGAATCAACAACATGGTTTCCCTTACCAGGTGTATATACTAGCTCAAAATAAAATAACTCTATATACTCAACCCACCTCTGATTTTAGAGATTCAAAATTCACTACAAAAATATATATTTTAAGATATTGTGATCAGTATACACAGTAAAATTCTTCCCAAATAGATAATGCTACCAACACTACAAAGAAAAAACCACTTCAGATAACTTGAGGTCACTAATAGGGTAGTTACATTCATGTGGCCTAAAATGTAATGAACTATATGCCAGAACTCAATATATTTGCATTAACATAGCACCAAGAATGATCCCAAAATCATCACAAAACATTATATACTCCTCACTCGGCTTAGGTAAGATCAATATTGGTGTTATATTCAAGCGCTTCTTTAGCTCCAGTAGGGAATTATATCATGAACCAATCCATTCAAACTTTACTCCCTTCTTGTTCAATACCAAAAGTGGTTATGCCAAATGGAAAAAGTTATGAATGAACCTACAATAATCTACATCTAACCCCATAAATCTACAGATATCAAAAACATTCATGGGTTCCACCCAAGAAACAACTTCATGCACCTTCTTTGGGCCCACTAACACACCTTTCTCTAAGATGATGTGATCGGAAAATGGCTCTGCATTCCCCTGGTGCTCTCAGTGCTCTCGACACTCCACCTTCTTCCCATACCTCCTAGGGTTTCTCTATCTCCACTACTTTCTCCCAGTTCTCTCAGTGCTCTTTTTTCAAGGCTTTGATTTCTCTAGGTCCTTTCCACTTTTTTCTTTTCTTTCGATGATTCCTGGTATCCTCTTCATGTTTCTCCTCCCCCGGCCTCGCGATGGCCTTCCTCAGGCGCTTTACTGAGCTCTGGACCCAAGTTACGCCACTTCTATCTAGGTCGGATCTAGAGTGGTGGGCTCACCGAGGTTTTTGGGATGTGTTTTGGCGATTAAGGATCCCCTTGGTTCTTCTAGTCTTCTTCATTTAGCGTTTTAGCCCCTAATATCCTTCTCGGTTTCATCCCCAGATCTCCTTTTCCCTATTTCCTCCTTGGGTTCCTATCCCATTCTTTGTTCCTCACTCTTGGTGATTTAGGGTTGTATTCTATTGGGGAGTTTTGTTTTTCTATTTCTAGTTCATCTTTGGATTTGGTGTCTGCATAGGTAATTTTTTGTGATGAGGCGTGGAGGCAGTGGCGAGGGCCCTAGTTTGAGGTCTCCCAGTTGATGATGGTCTTACCACTGTTTCATCCTGAAGAAGCCCATTTCTTCTCTACTCTGGAGCTAGGATTACACTATTCTCTCTGAGGTGGAGTACACGGTGGTGTTCACAGTTCTTTGGGAAGTGAGTTTGAGAGGGTGGCTTCAGGAGGTGATGGCAACGATGATCATTCAGTGGCGGCAAGGCAATGGTGTTGTCATAAATTTTTGGAGTGATGGTGGCATGGTGGTAGAGACTCTTCCACGATGGGAGTTTCTCAATGACAACGATGATGGTTCAGTGTTTTTTGGTTTTGGTCAATTTTTTTCTGTGTTTGTTCTTGCAAAGGTCATGACTCTCTGTGGAGGCTTTAAGTTGTTTCAACTCTACCCTAGATTTATGGTTCATCTCTTCTCTCTAGGTCGGTCTGGTGTGGCAAATATCAATGAAGCTTTGAGATCTATTTTTCAAGTGGAAAACGGTGTTCCCAGAGGCTAGACCTTCATTTGGTGGTGTGAAGTGATAGTAGTGGTGTGATGATGGCGGTGACATTGTGGATGGTGCAGTGTCTCAACTGAAACAGTGTTGAAGTTGTACGCGTCGTAGGATTCCTGGGCAGCTATGTGATTTGTGGTCTGTGTTGACGAGTTGGTTCTTGTGGCGGCTTTTGAATTTTTATTTGGTTTTGTGATTTGAAATTTTAATGGTATGGTGGTGGCATTTTGGTTTTGTATTTGGTTTTGTATTTGGTTCCTGTCGCGGCCTTTTAAATGCTGTAATTTTATTGTGTGGTTCGCACTTTATGAAAAAATGATTTAGAGGAGTAGATGATGTGACCCATGAAATATACTTGATAAATCCAAAATTGACACTTATATAGCTTGAATTATAGTCAATTGTCTCTATGTGTACCTAGGATGATGTTAGGATGTTGGGAAATATCGTCCTAAGTCTTGCTATGCACCAAGATTTCATCCACAAATACAAAAAATAACTAATCCAGGTATGGATGGAAGATTATTCTCATCAAGGACATAAAAACTGCAAGTGCATTCATCATCCCAAACGGCATCATAGATAACTCATAAAGACCATACCTACTTCTAAAATCAGTCCAAGGTATGTTAGAAGGTTGAAATCTCAACTGATGGTACCCTGATCTCTATTCAATCTTCAAGAACACACAATCTTCCTTCAAATAATAAAATAGATCTTTAATACATGGAAGAGGATACTAGTTCTTCACAATTCTCTGGTTCAACTTCTAGTAATCAACAGAAAAGAGAAAAATCCCATAAAAAATATTTGAAAAATATAGTAGATCCCTAAGATGATGTACATAGAAGGATAAATACCTTATCCTACCATTATTCTAGTTGAGTATTATGATCTTAAAGCTCTGTTGGTTCTATTTTTTATGGTGGAATAGAAATTGTCTCAACCCTAGGGATGAGCTCAATTATAAATTACATATCTCTCTTAGGAAAAATCCCTGAGAAGTCCTCTAGAAATATGTTCAGGAAACTATACTCTGATTCAAAAGACACCATGCTTCACAACGCCATCATCCAGCAATAGACTAAAAACCTGGGAAATGATCTCCCATAGTTTCTAATGAACTATCCCTACATGTCCCACCTAGATATCATATTATCCACTGTTTATGTAATTGTAACCCTTAGGTAATGAAAAGGTCACTCTATTATGGTAACAATATATGTGGTCTCAATATTCTACTAACCATTCCATATAAAAAATTAGGTCAAATCCATAAATTTCAATGATGTAAAGATCCCATAGAAAACAATATTCCCAACATCAAGAGAACACCCATTTCATAAACAGATTTCTCTTAGGTGTACTCCCAAAGGTGTATCTATTTTCATCACCCCACTAAAGAACTTCACTTCTAGGCTCAAACCATTCAAGAGTTGTGCAGATATAAAAGAATAAGAGGTACCAGTATGAAATAAGGTGATAAGTAGTATAAAATATGCAATAATAATACCTCTCACATTCGACAGACTAACCTCATTATCCACATGTATAGTCTGTATGGTATGGAACTGTCTTACCCCTCTTCCCTATGATTCAGTGTGTATCCCCTGGGATACACTACTCTATTGATATAGGTGATCTTTCCAAGAAGCACCATGTCTAATTCCATAATCACCATGACCAGTACAACTATAACTGCTAGACTGGTATGATTTAGAATATCCCCTTCTTGTACATTGGTTCTACCAAATGGCTCCCTCATTACCCATCTATAATTGGTTCCAGTATAACCTATATAGATGCCCCATCCTACCAAATCCTTGATACTCGATCGGTGTTTGAGGGTATTATCTATGGAATTTTCCCAACCCATCACACCGATGACAGATCACTCATTTAAGGTCATGCGTAACTGATCCCTTTGTCTGGATACTCTATATTCCACTGCTCAGGATAACATTCTCGTAAAGATTCTTTCTACTCATGGAAGTGATACCTCCTGAACATCTAGAAGAAACAAATTTCCCTCAACTAGAAGCCTCCTTCAGGTTCCCTTGTATATGAGATCGTGATTTACCACTTTTGAAACCTTCTTCAGCCTAAAAATATTCACTTGGGACTTATCTTTAATTTAATCCCATCTTGAAATTGTTTTGCCTCAGTAGAATAATCTCCTTACAAAACTGGAAAAAATCACTACAAATTCATAAAGAGATCATCATAGTCTATTATATAAATATTCCCCTATTTAAAACTCATAAACTCAGCTTCTCTCTTCTGTATGAGAAACACAAAGTAAAAGTGATCCAAGAACTTCTCCTGAAAGTCCTTCAAATCCCTAGTCTCCAACTATCCATCCTAAGTTTGGATGTCCCGCCAAAGATTTTCATCACCACATAACATGTTATAAGACAATTTCGATCTCTTCTCATCAGGATTATCTATGAAATCAAGTATATTCTCGATATAATCAATCCAAAACCTCACTACCTTAGGTCAACCCTCTCTAGTAAACACCGGATGGCTTTGTAACTAAAACTCACATGTTAGATCCGATGAGCTTTTCACAACCCACCCTAAGTCTATTTCTATAGACTACATGAAGTGTTCAATGTTATTTTAGAATTATCTCTTATTTCCTCACCTGACACTATCAGGGCCTCATGTTCCATTGTTGGTGGATCACTTTAAGCCATGAGATCATGTTTTATTCTCAACAAGCATCATCATGGAGGCATATCTCTATAATGAAAAACACATGTCTTAAGAAACATAACAAAATAATAACACAATTATGGTTATTCACATAAATCCACAAAAAATAATTCCCCCTTACCCTCCACAAAATAAAATCCAAGGCATTGTCACTACCCATAACCATCCAACATACTGGTCATGGTTAACTAGTTTAAACTAATTCTCATTACCAGTTTTTCAATAAAAACTCATTTATTCACAACATGAATAATTTTAAAACTTTCAATTCATATTAGGGACCTTTTCCATTTCAATTTTAGAAGCATGGAAAAATATTTCAATTTAAAAAAATTACCCAAAACCTATTTTCCCTTATGTGCCTAAAATGATACATATCACAAAATAATCATGAGTGCCTAGAATTATGAATGAATACTAAACTCTAATACCATACTAGTCCATAAGTCAAATCGTAGAAAAATCTCAGAAACAATAATCACATCACACAACAAGTGCATCACTCAAGGTGAAATCGCATCAAGTGTAACTGCACATATCAATAAAAACAATCCCACCTTGGCCACTTGTATTTTACCCTCATACATGGGTTAGCTACTCCCATGAACAAGATATTAACCAAGGCCCTAATAATATTATTCTCCTATCTACCTTTCCCAAATAGTAACAAAAATGTAAATAAAGAAACTCATTTGATACCACTTTGTAATATACTAACCCGAGTGCCATACACTAGTGCCCTGGGCCAGTCAGTCACATGACCTTAAGTGTTACTCCCTATACGCCATAGGTTGTTGACTATAAGTGATGGTTTAATATATCAACATGGGGACACTATACCCTCTTTATCAAAGTATCACAATATTGAAAATAAATAAGAATAACCAAATGTTATTACCAATAACCAAACCAAACTATTATCACATGATGACCAAAATTTATAATAAAATATCCAAAACTAAACAGTAGATATGTCATTCCAAATATGTTTCAAGTGTCAATATGAAAAACCAAAAATAAATAAAGACACTTAAAACTCCCAAGTGGGTCCTGAATCACGTCTGGTTCCCTTATCCATGCGCCATCCCAACTTGGCCATCTACATAGGTACATTTCCCTTATCCTTTCCTGAAAACATGAATTCTATTCGGGTAACAATCTAGAAACCCATATAGGGTGTGAGTATAATTTAGTAGGACACCACCAACAGTGTCTAAAAAAATATATAGTCAATAATAGTGTATTAAATTTTATAAAAAATTTGTATAATGCATAGGTAAACAATTATCACATTATCAATTATTCTTTAATCAACCATATAAACTCTCAGGTTCCCAAGGACACCCAAAACCCCAATACCTAATTTTTACCATGCCAGAGTCTGAACCATGTCACATATTCAATTCACAATATATTATAACACATTTTATTTCATTATCAATTCATTTCAATTCATTATCATGGACAATTGGAACCATAGTCTAATGATTAATTTTTAGTCCTAGAGTGCCATTACTAGGACACTGTGGGTATTTAAAGCAGCAGTCCATGATCGAAAACTCATTTATCAAACAATCAGACAAGTGGGGTTTTGAAGCAACAATCCTTATCCCACACCCATTTAACACTATGGGTTTTGATGTAGCAGACCATGTCCCACACTCAATTATCACTATGGGATTTTGATGCAGCAGACCATGTCTCAAACATGTATATCACATTTATTACAATATCACATATATCACAATATATTTCATCAGTTAGGGTTAACGAACAATAATCCTCTTATCACATTTCACTTCATAAATTCCATTCCAGCTATCAAAAAAATCATGGTTCAATACATTAGTCACATAGAAATAATATGAAAAATCACCATTATTAAATTTATTGACATTTTATCATATATCCCTTTAACCCATTAAGATTAACACAATCATCACATAACCCCCATAGTCAATTAATTCATAAACACATTAATTGACCAATTATTCAAACCCATTAATTAACCAAACCAACACTCAATTCAAAAATCACAACATTTCATTAATTAATTTACCAATTAATTAATCCAACTCCACCAATTAAATAACCAAATAATTTCCTTTAATTAATTTATTAATTAATTAATCCAATTCAATAATTGAAATTCATAACATCCCATTAATTAACTCACCAATTAATTAATCCAATTTCACAATACAAATATCCCATAAAATCCATGTCTGTTAATTAATTATCAAATTAATTAATTCAATTCCATGTTTCCATAAATTAATTTATTCAATTATAAATTAAATTATTACATGGCCAATTAAAACCTAATAATTCATACATGTAATTTGAATAAATACTATAGGAAACTAAATTTAGACTTCCTACTTCATGATCATTGACAAACACTCTCCAATGGAAATTATCAATTAAAGTGGAATAACCATGATAATGATGAAGAATGTGATATATATCAAAACTCAGATCTAAGATAAATATAATCAAGATCCATAAATCCTAGATCCAGATCTAATACTAACATGGGAGAATATCCATAAAAAGGATGAGATAAGGAAGTGAGAAAGATGGGAAGCCAATCAAGATGATATTCTCTTACTAGGAGAGGTGGAAATATCCAATACGGACTTTGAATTGTAAATAATGGAGGTTAGGAACCCAAGTAATTTATCTTGGAACCTAAAAAAATGATAGTAATATGTTAGGGATGAGTTGGATCGAATTGGGGTGAGGTCCTAGGGGGTTTTTATTTTAAAAAGCTATTTTTCAGAATAATAAAACTAACGTGCACGGTTTTCCTGGAAGGGGTGCACGATTTTCCAAACCCTTATCCTTAAACATGAACCTTTTCTTGGGGGTGCATGGTTACTACTAAGTGGGAGAAAGGTTTAAAAAATCATGCTCCAGTTGTGAAAATCCACTCTATTTTGGTTCACATGGTTTTTTAGGCTAGGTGAACTGTTTGGGTAAAACGTGTGCCAACCATGCACTACCTCCCCTCCTTCTAATTTTCTCCAATTTCACCCAAAATATCCCCAAGGTAAAACCCATACAAGATATTACAGAAACAAGTTGAAAGGAATAAATGTGAATGATCTTTATACATCACCAGAAAATGTCAAGATATTACATCACTGGAAATCATTCATCCACCACATAATCACAAAGCATTTTATGCTCTGCTGAAAATCATCTTTAGCCATTTCTCAAAATCCTAAAGAGCGTAGGATGGTCTCACATTTTAGTTGGATAGTTTTAGGTTTTTCTATCTACAAATTATCACCAATATAAGGCATGTTCAAAGGATAAGTAAGTAGATAATTCCCCTCAATCATCGAATATCTCGTATTCAAATGATTTATTGGATAAGATAGGTGAGGTTATTTCTACCTTTTTAAGACACAGGGATAGTGCCCATATCCCTGAGCCCCACATCGACTATGAGCTCCAAATTACACTACCTTATTATTCAAGTTATTTCAAAACCACTTTCAAGATAGAACCAGAATTGGCACCTAGATTCACTACACCTCACGCCTATTTGGGCTACACACACTGCATAGTCTATTATGTTAGGTTCACTAGGCTAGATACCCTGAAATGGGGGGTGAATTAGGGTATGATAGATTAAAAACAACTGCCTCTTTTGATTTTGTTTTTCTATTTGAAAATACCCTCTTCTCTCTTCTTCTCGTTGCAGAGTATGAATAAACCTTAAAGCATGCATATGACACAACAATTTTTACTTGGTTCACCCTTATTGGGCTATGTACAAGGAGAATACACTGGCGGGGTGCTGATGTACCAATTCCACTATAAGCGCACTATTGTCTACAAGTTCAGAGTGGAATCACTATTGCTCCTAGTTTACAACCACTCACAATTTGAGAACTCACGGCTCTCTCAACTGAAGTGAGCTCACTACTTCTTCAAAAGAACCACTCACAGTTTATAGACTTGTAGGTCTCTTAATTATCTCTAATGAATTATATATCCTTAACTTTTGATAGATGATCTTTTGATGCTCAATATTCACCCATAAATGAATCTCACTTTGCACCAGTTGTACCAGGAAACCCCAATTTTTACGCGCAGCCCTTACTGCACCTTGCGTGTAATTCCCTTGACTTTCACAGAATACAATTTTCATGCAACACCTCTTTTTCGCATAAACTCTTTTTTTTATGTGTAGCCTCTACACTGCCTTGCATGAAACTCCATTATTTTGTGTTAAATACACTTTTTGTGCAACACCACATTTATGTACAACTACCAATTTTACACGCAAACTTGTCGTTTATGTGAAACTTCTTTTTGTCCTCCAATTTCACACGCCAAAGCTCGGATACTCTCTAAGTATTGAGTTACACCAAATGAAGGGGGGTCACTTCATATTTATAGGCAAAATCAACCCCATGCGAAAAAACCTTCTTCGACGCATAATCCTCATTGAGCGCAAAAAACATATCTTTCGCACAACATAGTTTTTCAAACACTACTCCAATATTTCATACACCTCATGCCTTTTCTGATTTTCGAGATTCTTATCACGAAACACCTCTTGTGCGAAAAACACCCATCCTTTATTATGTGCACCCACTAATATTTCGCAAACTTTTTTCTTTTTCGCGTACCACGAAACTATTTCGCGCACCACTTTCCTTTTTCATGCACCACGATGATATTTCGAGCAACACATTATTTTTCACACACCACTCAAATTTTGTGCAGACATCCCTTTTCCAAAAACACGTCTCTCAATTTTCCTATTTTCAGGCCCAAAAATTTGGAAAACACAGGAAAATGGCGCCACCTTGTAGCTGATCTTTTTGTACCACCTCTAGATCATTCATTCAATTGTCAAGATTATTCAATCAAACATGAATAGCCAACACCTTATCTTGAACCCAAAAAATCACCATATAAACCTCTTTGTCAACAAATTATACATCTTGGTCTGCTTTGTGAACAATCACAACATGGAGGCCCGCTTTTTTAACAAACATAATCACCTCAAAAATGCTTCAATTATGACTTGAGGGATTTTTTACCAACACATGAGCAGTATTTCATTCTATTGTCCCATCCTCTATGTGGATTCGTCCATGGTCTTTTTGGGTCATAAAAATAGTTCCACCCACACCCGGTGGGATCTATGCCTCCTTTTCCACACACATGCTAGCTTGGGCTGCTACCTTAGGCATGGTTGACCATTGGTTCTAGAAATCCTAAGGTCTATTTCGTTCTAGGCCATTATCTAGTGGATTGTCCAAAATTGTTAAGTGAATCCCTTATTAATATACTTAGAAGTATAAAAAAATAGGAAACCAAAAAATGATTTCTATCCCAAATTCTCAAGCTTCTTATTCCCACTTGATCATTAAAAATATTATTTTAAATGGTCTTTATTTCCTTATCCAACATTGTTGAAAACATAATGAAAACTCCATAGCACATTTCTTTTATAATTAACATCTGCAAAAATAATCATCAAATTTATACCAAGAAGAAAATTACAAGTGTTACATCCAATTCCATATAAAGAATAATTTTCCAATAATGAAATCAAATTCCATAAGTTGAATCTATAACAATTATCTATACATCACCACCTCATCCATAAAAATTTTATAGGCATCACCAATTCAAGCATCCTCAGCTTCTCACAAAAGTATTCCCTATATATTGTGTTTATGGTATACTAAAAAAATAAAACATTTATTCATCAATCATGAACTTTTTATCTTCAAAAATGTTTATCCAAATGTCTATAAATCTCTTATATTTAAGGGTAAGGCTCTGATACAAGTTGTTGGTAATAGGAAATACCAATAGAGATCAACTATTCCAAGAAGGCATCAACTCTAATACCAATTATTGATCATGGATGATTAAATGATTGTATAGGGGGTGAATAAAATTTTTCAATATTTTAAAATAATAATAAAATCATAGTAAAATAACCAATAAAAACAATATTCATGCAACCATACAAGTGACACTTTAAATTAATAAACCAATATAGTGAAATAGTATGAAATAATAAAACAAAATAAGTAGCATAAACATAATTCCAAGAACACTATATTTTAATTTTTGTTCATTTCAATGTGAAACTATATCTATTCTTCACTAACTCCCTAACACAAGGACAATAGTGGTATCTATAATAATAGATACAACCTTTTATATAGTAGTATACCCAACCTATTTAAACCTTTTATGGGTATAAGAATAACCTAGACTATTACAGGATGGGCCAAATACTAATATTTTTAAAAGGTTTCGGATCATACAATGTGTACCTTATTTTTTATTAGGTCCAAATAACCAAGAAACCACCTTATGGATGGAGACACAACTATGAATGATTTGGGTTACGACTCTATGAAAACATTGCAACACAAAAAAAGATAGAAAAAATTAAGAATAAAACAATAAAAATAGAGAGATAAAAGGATGAAATGTAAAATTATAACAAGATTGCTTCATCCCTTCTAGGAAGATGATTAAGATTATAGATTCAAGTGAACCCACCATACATAACACTTTGTAATAATAACATATTAACAATATTAAAAATAAATTTTCATTCATTAGTATCAAAGGAAATAAAACAAAAATGAGTCATGTGTGTGTTTATTATTCTTTGCTCAAATTTCTCAACCTATATTTCAAATATAACTTCTCTAATAGGTATAACAAGATCATCATGATTTATATCACATGGATATTTCTTGAAAAAAATTCATAACCAGCCTTGTTAGAGAAATATTAATGTAAAGAATTTTATCGTTACAAGCATGATGAATTATCCATAACTATTCCTTTAGTAAAACCTTTAAAAAAACACATTTCATTAATTCATTAACACTAATATTTGTTTAAAAATCAATAAAATAATTTAAACATAAAAATTAATATTGCATTAATTCAAAATATCAACATTAAAGAAAGCCAAAGTATTGAATAATATGAAAAAATACAATTTTTTTAATTCATTAAAAAACTATAAGCATTTGGAAATCAAATGACTTTACTCATCATAAGTCTTTTCAAATATCATAATTATTTTAATTCATGATATTAATACATTGAAAATAGTTTCATAAGGGATAAATAATTCAAATAACATCCAAACAAATTATGCAGTATAAAAACCATGATGAAGAAATATATTAAATATAAAAAACTCAATATCCTCAGTGTAATGATAAATAACACATTTTTGTTAAAATGTAACTTCAATTACAATAACTATGTAAAGATTATCATCAATATTTAAATTATATTTAATTGTAAACAATGAAAATCATATTCTTTGTTAAGGTAAAAATCATATATCATGTGTTTCATAAAGGTGTAATGAAACTTTCATCAAGGTATAGTTATAAACACCACCTAATTGTCACAACCCCACTTATTCAAGATGAAGTAAGTTTCATGAACCTTCTTCAAGGTATATAATTTGTCCCGAACATCCTTCTTCAAGATGAATAAAAAAAGATAATGAACCTTGAGTCCTGCCTCTAGTAGGCCATAGGGTGGTGACCAACACCAAGGGTGTAGAATCTCAAAAAAATTGAAGGCATTACCCCTGTTATAGAAAATGTGATCGAGAGATAAGAAATTCAATCCCAAAACAAATCCAAGTACTAAATATAAAATAAATCCAAAATCCATCCCACATGCATGTTTAAAATAAAACTGTTACAAAATACAACTAAACTCTAAAAAGTACCAAAAGTAAGGCTAAGTAGTGACACAATAGCTATCCCAAAGTCCAAGATAGTAATGCCTAGTACGGTCATTGTAGTCCTCCTGGAAACCTAAAAGTAGTTTTATATGTATAGGGTGAGCATACAAGTATACAAAATATTGAAAACAAAGGTCTCTTGTGCACAAGTGGAAGAAACATACTAATTCCCCTTTGAGAAAATAGCAAAACCTAAAGGCACCTATCAAGGTATACTATCCACCCCAACCTCACCAAGGCACACTCACCAAGTAATTAAAGTAAATTCAAGTAATATATTCAGCACATCAATGATTTGGGTACCCCACAACACTTACCACTGGTTTTCTGCTCATACCATAATGGAAAACGTCATGGCGCTCTTACCTCTTCAATAAGCCCCACGCTGTAACCTTCCCACACACTCTTAAGCCACAAATACCACATCACATCCCACACACAGACACCTAGTCCCCATAGATAGTCCCATAACTTGGAAAAAAACAGATCACATCCCACCCATAGACACTTGGCCCATGTATCACATCACATCACATCCATAGACACTTATGCCTCACAAACCAAACCTCATCCTGAAGACACCTAGGAATCATAACAAATATCATCCCGAAAACACCTGGGAATGTAAAACTCACTCACAGACACCTAGGCCTCACAAACCACACCACAACATGCATAAAGAATCTTGGGCTACTAATTACTAAAGAGGAATTAGGGAAGAACAAGTAATCATCCATCCATCATCCCACCAGGATGTTGGGAAAGACACCTTCCCCCGTAATGATGGGGGTGTTCCGAACATAGTGCTCAACTAGGGTGGGGTGAATATATAAATAACAATGGAAAAATAAAATTAGTACATATATAGATATCAAAAACTCATCCCAACCTATGGGTTGTCAAACAAAAACCATCTTGCAATGCTACTAACATTTCTGCAACTTCTAAATGTGCAACCAAACAACATGCCACAACTCATTTCATACCCCCATCCAATTTATTTAACTAGTTATCATTCTTTATTAAACATTTTTTGTATTCATTCCATCCCAACTCAGATAAATACCTAGCACAACACATGTTATTCCACACAGAAAAATTCACATAGAGGGAGAAGAACCATGGTAAAATTAACCCACTTTATCATCCTTCTTCAAAGTCATCCCTCCCAATCCATAAACCAAACTAAAACAACCACAAAATCTCATCCACTCCAATCCAAAACTTTCTTCACAACCATTATCAGTAGCCCTGCTGCATAACCACATTGCACCCATCAACACATAATCACACAACCCAAAAACATCCCTATTGTATAACACCTCTCATTCATCCCACGATCAAGTAAACAGAAAATCTCTCAACATGAGATTCCATTAGACCACACAAACTACACCACAATCAGTCATGATATCAACTATGTCACCACACAACCAAAAAAGGATCAAATTTCCAAATTTAATAAGGTATCCCTTATTTAGTTTTGATTATTAATTTCAGGGTTATCATAAGAAAAGTTTGATCATGGGGAATCCATTTATTTGACTAAATATACATGGTTAATAAATTTCACATATACATCCATTTCATAGAAGATCATAAAAAAGGATTTACAACCAAAATAGGTACACAAACAAAGACCACCAACCTCCACGATTTTCAGTAGACGTTCAACCTAAAAAATTCAATACATGGATCCAAATAATAATAATACATAAGCATGTGTAACTTTCCCAAGTCCATTTTTATTTTTTTAAAATAGATTCAATTATTTTTATTGAATTTTGATTATAATGTATTCACCATGTTAAATTCGTACACCCAATCTACCTGATACATAATTTAGAGAGAATACAGGATCCCTGCCTTAAATAATAGATGATCAAAACATCCTTATTCTGCCAAGATAGGGGGTGCGCATGAAGAAGAAAAACTCTATAATTTTTTTTTGATCCAAGACCATAGGACAAAGACATGGCTCATTGGGAAGAAAGGTTATAGGTACTTCCGGTATTAATAGAAAATGGAAACACATAGAGAATAAGGAGTCTTATCTTTTGAAATGATAGATCCTGAATCAACAGAAGGAATGGTTTTAAAAGACATTAAAGTCAGATCTTGACCAATACCACATGGTATGGACATTTATAAGTCTATATAACTTTTAGTAAATTAAATATATGATCCATATTCCTTGAAACAGCTTCAAATACATTTATATATGATCTTAAAATCATTTTATATCAATGTAAATGTTAAAGGGGTGAAATTGGAGAAACTGGAAGAAAACTAAAATTTTGAAAAACTGGTGGAAAAGAGTTATTATTGGATGAGTCACTAGTGGATGAGTCACTGATGAGATCTACCAGTGATGAGCTACCGACGGATGAGTCATCGTTGGGTAAATCACCACTAGAAACCTACCAGTGGATGAGTCACTATTGGGTGACTCACTTCTGGTGACCTACCGGTGGATGAGTCATCATTGGATGACTCACCGTTAGATGAGTCACCATTATGAATCATCGTTGGCAGCCTACCATCAGAAACTCACCATTGTATGACCTACCATTTTATAAGTCACCATTGGATGACTCACCATCATGAGTCACTGCGGGTGACCTACTGTCAGTGACTCAGCATCGCGAATCACAGTTCTGACTCACCATTAGGACGTACCATCACGAGTCACTAGTGTGAGTCATATTCGTGACCTACCATTGAGGGTCACTAGTGTGATTCATATTCATGACTCACCTTCAGTACCTACCATCACCACCTACCAGTCCCGAATCACCAATGAAAAAACTATATTTTTTACAAACTCTTGAAATGAGCCACTGTAACCTCCCATAACACTCTTAACACTTGATTTTCACAAATTAATGGACCATAAAGGTCTAAGACATTACATAAGATACCTCTCAAAACTATTATCACCCTCAAGAATTCAAAACCAAACCCTGAAGGAGAATAAGGTTTCTAACAAACACACCATGAGATACGTCTCAAGGGTCTCATGACACTTGAAACACTGCTACTGACATTAATGTTTAATGATAAACCACCCTATGTTGTTCTAAAGCTGGAGTGAAACCTAAACATCCAAGAACACCTCCTCTAACATCTTCTAAACAAACTTACCAAAAGACACACCACACAATCGCAACAACTATGTTGTCCTGAACACACAAATTAGGGAATCCCTTTCTCTATGTCAAGATATTATCTGCTTTGGGTGGTACTAACTCTCCCACACAGGTTTAATCACATTGCAATTAATAAGTCTTAATTAGGGATCCGTTTCTCCCATTTTCCACATGCCAGTACTTAATCATTTATTATGAAACAAGGAAAAAACCCATATCATAGAAAACAAAGTTCAAACATCACATTACAAGGAAAAATATTACAATTCAAAACTCGAAACAACTTTGGGTATTAGGCATGCATATATGATTATATCTCCAAAGTACTCTCATCTAGGCCACCATGACTCCAAAACATGAAAACTAAATGAATGGTTCAACCACATAGAACCATCTCCTGATTATCCTGGATCTATACTGGATGCTCCATGTACGTTGCGTCACCTTTGATATTCAGCTCTCCCCAGTTGATAACATGGGAATAATTGTGAAGATATGGGTGGAGTTAAGATATGTGAAAGACATCATGGATCCTTTCCAACTACGGTGGAAGTTCTAACTGGTATTCCACCTTAACAACTTGTCTCAACCCCTCGAAGGGTCTAATAAACATAGGAGAAATCTTAATCCCTCTGCAAAACCTCTTATTACCATGTTGAGGGGAAACCTTTAATAACACATATTCCCCAAACTCGAACTCCAAGGGCCTCCACCTATGATTGGCATATAACTTTTTTCAGTCCAGTTCTGCCTTCATCCTCTCACGAACAAGCTAAACCTTCTCTCTCATTCTCTATACTACCTCAGGACCAAGAACAGTAGTCTACCCAACCTCTTCCATCATAGGGGTGACCAGCACAATCTTTTGTACAATGATTCAAATGGGGCCATACTAATGGAAGACTGATATCTATTATTTAAGAGAACTTTTCCAAGGTAAAGTGTCACACTAAAGATCCTCCAAATTACCGGATGCATGTCCACAACATATCTCCTAGAGTCAGGATAGTCTACTCTATCTGCCCATCTTTATGAGGGTGGAATTCAAATCTGAGACATAACTAAGTGCCAAAAGCATGTTGTAATCCCCTCCAGACTCATGAGGTAAAGCATGTATCTCAATATGATACAACGGATCTTAGAAATCCATGAAACCACACCACCTCATCCACATGCCTTCTTTCCAAGGCATCCACTACCCCTATATCCTTAATCACTAATAATTGAGACAATTTCATCAGTCGATCCACCACCACCCATATTGTATCACATCCTCCTTGAGCCCTGTGTAGCCCTGTGAAAAAATCCATCAAGACATCATCCAATTCTACTTAGGGACATCTAAGTGTTGAAACAAAACAATGGGAACATGATTATCGACCTTCACCAGCTGGAACACTATGCAATTCACCACAAACTCTGATGCTTCCAGTATCATACCAAGCCACCAAAACAACTCCTTCAAGCCACAGTACATCTTGGAAGCTCCTAGGTGTATTGCTAAGGGTAAATTGTGAAAGCCACGGTACATATTGGAAACTCTCAGGTGTACTTATAAGGGTGAGATGTGAAACTCATGGGGGAATCCATTGCACAATTCCACTGGAACAAAAAACCTTCCATGAAACAAAATTCTATTCAGATGATCCTCTGACCATCCCTACGGAGCATCACTGTGGTCAACATGGTCGCACATCACCTATGACCTTGAGTCTCCCCACTGATACTCCCCCACCTTCTATATTAGGGAAGACTACACTATTATCTAAAATAAGCATCCTCAGCCACCATCCATTCCTTCATCCAAATGTAGGGATTCCAACTCCTCCATTGCCTTCTAATAGTCTATAGATTCCCAAAAAACCTCCTTCCGTGACTTCCAACTCAATTAATTAGCCACAAAATTTCCCTTCCCTGAGGTTTAGGAGATCTAAAAATCATAGTCCTAAAGAAACTCTGTCCACCTCTACTATCTCAAGTTAAAATCTCACTAGGAAAAGATATTCTTCAATCTCAAATGATCTATGAAGACAAAAAAGTGTTTCCCAATGAGGTAATTTTTCCACAACTTCATCAAAAAAACTACAAATTCTAGCTCCATATCATGGGTGTCATAGTTAAATTTGTGGGGATGTAACTAACTAGACACATAATAGATCACTCCATTCTATTGAATTAACTCACATCCCAAAGCTAGATAGGAATCATCACAAAACACCTCAAAGATCACCCCTTCCTTTAGAAACTGGAGCACTAGAGTGATGACCAAATTCCAATTATATAGTAGAATGATGCATAACACTTCTCACTCCACAAAAAAGCCTACTAATTTCTGGTTAGAGCTATCAATGGAGCTTCAACTCAAGAGAAATTGGTCCCAAATATCCAGTAATAGCCTGCCAGTCTTAGAAAAAACAAACCTCTGAAACACTCTTAGGTGCTTCCCAAGAAACTACTACCTCAACCTTCTAAGGTTCCACCGCTATACCCTTATAAGTAACCATATTCCCAAGGAAATGCACCTCTCATGTCCAAAAATTTCACTTAAATAGTTTTCTGAAGAGCTGGTGGCATCGAAGAACCTGCAAGAAAATCCAGAGAGGCTTAGTATACTCCTCCTCTTACTTCAAGTATATCAAGATGTCATCGATGAAGACGATGATGAACCGGTCAGTGAACTCATGAAATATGGATTTCATAAGATCCATGAACATGGATATTTCATTTATAACACCGAATGGCATGAACATGAACTCGATGTTCCCATACCAACACCTGAAAGTAGTCTTCGGGATATTTCCCTCCTACACCCTCAATTGGTTGTATACATACTACATATCAATCTAAGAAAAATAACTTGCTCCTCTCATTTGGTCAAAAATATCATCCATCCTTGAAAGAGGGTGATGGTTATTGACCGTCACCTAATTCAACATTTGGAAGTCTATGCACAACCTTAGACCACAATCCACCTTATTTGTAAACAAAACTGGAGCACCCCATGGTGAAATAATGGGTAGGATAAATCCCTTATTCATCAAGTCATCAATATGGATCCTTAGATCCTAAAACTCATAAGGTTTAATCCGATAAGGAACCATAGAAATCGAACAAGCATCTGGTTGTAATTCTATCCTGAACTCAACATCACATCGAGGGGATAAAGTCACAATATGCTTGGGGAAAACATCTAAGAACGACCCAAAAACTATGGAAACCTCCAACATATCAGTATCTACTGATCTTATGGATATTTCATACAATAACGAAACAAGACCCTCTACAATTCGACCACCCACCTAGAAAATCTGATTGCCAACGAATCCATGTATAAAAACTCAGGTCTCCTTTGAAAGAAGTTGATAATGGAATTCATATAATAAAACTAGTATATTCTGAGAATAACATCATATGGATGAATATATAGTAATAAAATATCCCCATGGGACTAATGTGGTCCCATAATTAGTCTACATCTTTGGCATAAATTATAAATGTTGGTCAGACCTCTGACTGGTGTACTCAACACCAAGGTCACGAGAAGACACTCTATGTCTAATACCAAAGCATGGTTGAGAGAATATGAAAAAAAGGAGTGTGAAGATCATAAATCAAACAAATCACAAGAAATATTATTGAACAAACTGATCGGACCTCGAACGATCTTTGGACCTATCGGAACTGCTACCTCTGCCACGTGCAGCTGACGAAGCCCGGATTCTCTTCCCCACTGCTGACAACTGCCTCCTCAACCATTCATGGGTCTAGGTCCTTGAGTAACACCCTAAGGTTGGCCTCTACCTATTCTACCTCCCCTCGGTGGAGCATGGGCCTACTATCCTTGCTGCTGGAACTACCCTACATGCAACTTCTACAGAGGTGGGCACTGGACCTTCCACCCTCCAACATAATGATCTCAAAATACCATTGTGAACTGACTATGATGATACCCATGGGATCATTATGTGAAACACCTCAGTCCTAAGTTCCTAGAAAAGGTACAAGGTCTGTAAGTTCAAAAAGGAGACTATATAGGTCGATTCCAAACCAGTCAGAACCCTGAAGGAACTGGCACTTGATACCTACTGCTAATAACCTTGCCTCTATAAGAAACCTATTGGATCCCCTCTCACGATATCCCTCTTCATGAGTGAATCTTCTCAATTATCTCCACCTTCTTATGACTCTCCAAGTATGTTGGCAACGTAAGGGAGTAACCACATACTGGATAGAAGGATTAAGTGTCTTCTCTAGGCATCTCACAAGAGGATCCTCATCCAAAAGGAGATATGGGAAACAACGAGCGATATCCTTGAACTTAATCCATATCTCTCATAAATACATACTATCATGCTTTAGGGAGTGTAACTCCTGCCTCTTCTTAGCCTTCCTGGATTATAAAAGGAATTATGCTCAGAACTCCTTCTTGAAATCGACCCACAAAACATCAGCCTCTTTCCTCTTCACTAGGTACAACATCCACCACTGATGCATAGCTCCCCTCATCTGACTCACTACCAAGGGAACCAAGTACTCTATCAGATCTTAGATTAGACTGAAGTTGATCACAAGTTCCTTGAGCCAGCTCTCTGTCTCCATGACCGAAACACCTCCCTCATACTTTCCCAAGGTATTCTATTGGAAAGAATATAACTTTATATGTCACCGGTCATCCTACCCCATAGGATCCACCCTCTTACAATCAACCATATCAGTCTACTGAGCCTCGACATCCATAAGCACATGTGGATGATGACCAAGTTCCATAGCTGAAAAAGTTAAATAGGAACTCATAATCCTGAGTAGTAGGGAATTATATTTAAGATTCATCTTAACTCATTAATTATTTCAATTTCTACAAAACACCCATTTCACACAGGAACACGAGTCATTAAGATGAATGTACCTTTACAAGGGTCTATGCCCTACAAATAGTGTATCCTCACTTGGTCATTTAGTAGGCTCAGAGTCCTTGCATTGGATCAGAGGGGGCCCTAAAATCTAGTGTCCTAGCTAGTCTTCCCTAGCCTATGTCACGCACCAAGATCTCCTGACATTGTTTCCCTACCAAGCCATGCAATCATCACTACGACTAACTCCAAAATCCACCCTATCCCTCAAACATCAACTCTGATATCATTTTGTCATGACCCCCTTCTTCAAGATTATGTGTCATGACCCTCCATGAAGGTGGAGGAAATTTCATAACCCTCTTTTGTCAATATGAATAAAGGAGGATAATGATCACCGAGTCCCACCTCTAGTAGGCCCCATGGTGGTGATCAGCACCAAGGGTGTAGAATCTAACAAATTTTAAGGCATTTTCCTTTTTATAGGAAACAATATCATGAGATAAGATAGTCCATCCCAAAAAACTCCAAGCACTATATATAAAAGAAATCCAAAATCCATCCCTCATGCATGTTTAAAATAAAACTATTAAAAAATACAACAAAACTCCAAAAAGTACCAAAAGTAAGGCTAAGTGGTGACATGAAAGTTTTCCCAAAGTCTGAGATTGTAATGCCTATCATGGTCCATGTTGTCCTCCTAGAAACCTGAATGATGTTTTGTACATGTAGGGTGATAATACAAGTATAATCAGTAGGAAAAACTATGGTCTATCATGCACAAGTGGAGGAAACACAATAATGCCCCTGTGAGAGAAAACCATACCCAACAACACCTATAAATGTATACTAGCCACCCCAACCTCACCAAGTAACGCAAGTCAAGTAATATAATATAGTAAGCACATAGATGATTTAGGTACCCTTTACCACTTCCCAATGGTTTTCTTCTCATGCCTTAATGAAAAACATCCTAGCTCTCCTACCTCTTCCACAAGCCTCATGTCACAACCTTCATATACAGACCTAGGCCGCACAAACCAAATCACATCTCACTAACAAACAACTGGGACCCACATATATTCTCGCAACTGGTCCCCACGTATGACATAATATCCCACCCATAGACACCTGAGCCACGTAGACATCACATCTCACCCACAAACACCTAGGCCTCACAAACCACACCTCATCCTAATGATGCCTGGGAAGCACAACACATCTCATCACAAAAACACATGGGAAAGAAAAACTCACCCAAAGATACCTCGGCCTCAAAAATTACACCACAACTTGCCTGGAGAAACTTTGGCTACCAATGCTTAGAAGAGGGATTGGGGAAGAGAAAGTAACCATCCATCCATCCTCCCACTTGGATGTTGGGAAATACACCCTCCCCCATAACGATGGAGAGTTCAGCACATGGTTCTCAACTAGGGTGGGGTGCGTATAGAAACCACAAGGAAAAATACAAGTAGAACATATATAGATATCAAACACTTATCCCAACCTATGGGTTCTCAAACAACAACCATAACACAATACTTCCAAATTCTCTACAAACTATAAATTCATAACCACACAGAATTCCACAACTCATTTCATACCCCGATCCAATTCATATAACTAGTTCCCATTCATTATTAAATAGTTTGTTTATTCATTCCATCTTTACTTGGAAAACTACCAATCATAGCATATGTAAAACCATACAGCAAAAGTCTCACATAGAAAGAAGAACCATGATAAAATAAAGCCACTTCATCATCCTTTTTAAAGTAATCCCTACCAATCCATCCAACAAAACAAAATAATTGCAAAATCACAACCACTACTAGCAACACCATTCATCACAACTATTATCATCATCCGCGCTACATAACCAAACTACACTCACCAACACATAACCTCACAAACCAAACATAGCCATGCTATATAACACCTCCCATCCATCCAACAATAAAACAAACAAATAATCTCTCAACTTGAGATTCCATTACACCACTCAAACCAGCCCACACACAGTCATGCTATCAACCTCATCACCACACAAACACACAAAGAAAAAATTTATAGATTTAATAATGCATCCTTTATTTAGTTTTGATTGTTAATTTCGGGGTTATCATAGGAAAATTTTGATCATGACAAATCCATTTATTTAACTAAATATATGTGGTTAATAAATTTCCCATATATAGTTGTTCCCTAGAAGATAAATGATAAGGATTCACAACCAACACAGGTACACAAACAAATAACATCAACAATAATTATTTTTAGCAAGCATACAACCCATACAATTCATGACATGGATCAAAATAACAATAAAGAATAAGCATGCATAACTTTACCTAGCCCCTGTTTATTGTTCTAAAATAGATTTATTTATCTTTATAGAATTTTCATTCAAATGTATTCACCATGAGAAATTCATACACCCACCTTGAATGATACAAAATTTAGAGAGACGAAGGGATCCCTAACTCTAAGAACATGCTATCAATACCACCTTATTGTGCCAAGACAGGGGTCTGCATGTAGTAGAAAAACTCTAGGGAAAATTTGATCCAAGACCATAGCACAAACACATGACTCCTTAGGAAGAAATATTCTGGGTAATATCCCATATCAAGTGAAAAGGGAAATGCATAGAGAAGAAGGATTCTTGGCTTTCAAAATGATATATACTATATCAATGGAAGGAATGGTTTTTAAATCCAATTAACTCGAATATTAACAAAGACCACACTTTTTTGATCTTTGTAAGTCCTTGAGACTTTTAGGAAATTAAAGATATGATAAATATCCCTTAAAATGGCTTCAAAAACATTTAAATATGGTCTTAAAATCATTTCACATCAAAGAAAACATTAAAGGGGAGAAACTAGAAAAACTAGAAGAAAACTAGAATTTTGAAAAACTGTTGGAAATGAGTTACTGGTGGATAAGCCACCAATGGATGAGTCACAACTATGAGATACTGGTAATGAGATACTCATGGATGAGTCATCATTGGGTGACTCTCCACTGGTAACCTACCAGTGGATGAGTCACCATTGGGGGACACACCACTAGTGAACTGCCGATGGATGAGTCACTGTTGGATGACTCGCCGTTAGATGAGTCACATCCGTGAGTCACCATTGGAAACCTACTATCAATGAGTCACCATTGGATGACCTAATTATGGATGAGTCATTTTCAAATGACTCACCATCATGATTCACCACTGTCAACCTACCATCAATGACTCACCATCGCAACTCACTATTCTGAATCACCATTATGACCTACCATCATGAGTCATCGGTACAAGTCACCGTCAAGACCTATCGTTTCCACCTACCATTGTGAGTCACCGATGTGAGTCACCAGTGCGAGTCACCATCGAGACTCAATTACAGTACCTACCTTCACCACCTACCAATCAAGACTCACCGTTGCAAAAACTGGATTTTGACAAAATTTTAAAATGAGCCACCATGACCACCCAAAACACTCTAAACACTAGATTTTCATAAAGTAATGGACCATAGAGGTTAAGGGAATTAAACTAATTAATTATAGTTATATAATAGAACAAATCATCTCATAATAATAAACTATTTATATTAATTATACAAAAACATATGAGCATTCATAATTCCTTAATGGTCTAATTAACCCATGAGAAAAACTATGTTTCATGAAACATCATTACATCATTGTCAACATAATCTATATAGAAAAATGAATCAGAATATATAATGAAATCATAACCCTATTATATCATATAAATATTTAAGGGTTGTTTACATAAATGGAAAAAAATTATAAGAGTTAGAAGTGTGTTTTGGAAAACAAGATAAAAACCCTTTTGTTTTGAAAACTATAAAATTTAAAAATTCATAGAAAAATAGAAATATGATTTCCATTATCAAACCATTTAAATTTGTAATGAAATTTACACAATGAATAGAGTACATAGAAATGGTAAAATATAATAATTCCATAAATTTTTTTTAAAAATTATTTTCATACTTTCAAATAAAGTAGAAAGTGATTTGTAAGGAAAATTTTTTAAAAAAAAATTCATTTTTAATAATTTTTAAAGAAATACAATTGTAATAGAAATATCCATTTTAATAATTTAAAATTATATAATAACTTTGATAATTTTTTTGAAGAAAATGGATATAGAAGAGAAATATTCATGAAGAAAAGATGATAAATTAGATTTTATTTTCTTAAAAATATCCTTTTATATATTTTTTAAAAATCCTTAATTTCCAAACAAAGATAATAGATCTTATTAGATGATTATTATTTATAAAACATAATTATCCTCACTATATTTATATAGGTATAGTATCTTTGGAAACATGGATACATAAATAATAGGTTTATAATATATCTACATCCTCTCCCACCTAGTTCGTCACAATTAGAACCCTTCTTAGACATGTCATACCTAAAAGCTTTATTAATTACCTAGATAAAGAAAATATTAGAAAGTTTGAGCTCAAATTCTTAGTAAGGGTAAACAAGAGAGATATCAATAATTAGTTAAACATAACATAAATATAAGGTTTTGAGAGCATGATCAAAAAATTTGATAACCATACCCTACATATCATAGATCATAATCTTGAATCATTTAATAAATATTGGTAGGTAAAAACACATGAATCATAAAATAATCAATGAACGTGACCTATGAGAGAATAAAATTGGCATTAGACATATATTTTTAGTATATACATAAGCATAAAAAATAATTTCCTTAGTAGATAATGATTTCCACCAAGACTATCAAAGTGGATAGGTTTAACTCCCCAAACAATCATAGTATTGAAGGTTTTCTCTCAAGACTATCATAGTGGGAAGATTCCCTTACTAAAATTTGTTCACTCCCCATTCATGTACTATTTATCTCATGAGATATCAATATTGACCCAATACATTAGGGGGATATATGATTTTGGGTGAACCCATCACATAATGGAAATCATATATATTTGTACCACAAGGTCGTACAATATTCACCAAATCATAACCGATGAAATGGAAATGGTCTTCATAAACTTTTCATCATAGGTTAATCCATGAAAAAGAAACAAGTTTCATAAAAAAATCATCATAATCATAAACTATATATAGAAATAGAATTATGGTATCCTTGGATTATGTCCCCAGATAAAAATAAGTAACATCAAAGGATGTTATCAAAAATAAAAATTTCATTGAAAATATTAATTAGAACATTTCTTCATAAAAATATAATTTTCTCTTCAAAACTACTTATTTAAAATCTATAAAATTCACAAATATTAAAGAAAATAATTTCTTTAAAAAGAAACTTTGAAAATTATAAATGCAGATTTATAATAGTGAAAAGTCATGACGGAAGGAATTTCCATTAATTCTGTATAAATTTAAAGAAAAAATTCCTTTTACACTTTTGTAAAATAATAATAAAAAAGTGACTCATTTGGAAAATAAAAAAAGGATTCCTTTAAAATAATTTATTAAAAATTTAATCATGGGAAAAATGACGTGAAACAACCATAGGATTATATTAAAAATATTCTTGATAAAATTTTATAATATATATATATTTGTAAGAAAAAGGTTTTTCAATTAAAGAGAGTAATAATGTTAGTTTTCCTTAAAAAATGTTTTCAGTATCCTAGGTACTTAAAGTGGGGAAAATGAAAAGAAAACATGTATTCTAAAGGAATAACTAGAGGTTAAGAAAGTTAAGTTATTTCTTTATAGGTATATCATAATATTTCTTCTTCTTAAACATTATCATAAATAATCTCAATAAACAAAGATATTGCAATATAAAACCGTTACCTCAGGTCTGACTTTCTTCATATGCATTTGAAGCTATTTCATAATATATATATATATATATTATAATTATATTAAACAACCATAATATATATATATATAATACCATATATCATTTACTTATTACCTTTTATCACATTTTTATTAACATTTTTTTATTAAAATCACGATTCTCGGTGATAACTACTTTATTTTTCATGGTTGTTTTCGTTAAGTAATTTTGGTACTTGTATTTTGATCATGGTTACATTATCTCCATAATATTAATAATTATATAAATATAATATATATTCAATATATATTTATAGATATATTCATTGATAAAAGTAGATATTGAAAAATGAATTATTTCATTCATGGAGATGGTTTGATATACGTGTGCATGAACGTTGTTTTCAATTTCCAACAGATGAAATGAAAGAAATATAAATAATAATCAAAAATTAAAAAATTATTATTATATAATATATTATATATATATTTATAAAATCCATCCTTATTACCATCCATTAAAGTGGAAACAAAAAAACAAATTATATTGCTTTGTGGAGGGGGTAGTCCACATGTATGCACGAGTGATATTTTCCTTTTCAAATAGATTATAAGGAAATAAGGTATTTATGATAATATCATTATAAAAGAATAATTATTTCATAAATATTATATATAAACATTATACCCATCCATAAAATATAGTGATGAAAAATGAATTGTATAACTATGGGGAGAAGATAAGTCGTGTGTACACACGAGTGATACTTTCACTTCCCATTTGATTGGAAATAGAGTGTATAATTATGGTCTCATAATCCTAATAAAATTTAATTATATTTAGTTTTATTAATTTATTAATTTATGATAAATACCATATATTTATTAGAGGTAAAAGAGTAATTCAATATAAAGTGATTGGTTAAGGCGATTACCACTTCTTTGAAAGAAAACTTTTTGATCTCCTATTAAGGAACCTCAGGTTGTTATTTTGGGGAGAAAAAAACATCTATAATGTTGATATATAATTTTATAAGATAATTGGATATGTTTTGGTAAGATATAAGAATCAACGTGCTTTAAAAAGAGAAAGGATAGGATATAATTGTAATTTCATAAAAGATTAAAATATAATAATGTCATTCTTAATAAAAATGATTCCAAATGTCCATGAATAAAAAAATAGTGTAGAGTTGTAATAATATCATACAATGAAATTTAAAAAAAAAAATTCATTTTAAACCACTTCTTTTTTATTAACCCCATTGTTAACCATTTATGACCTTAACCACAATAATAAAATTTTCAATCTTAAAGGGTTAAGAATGTTACTATAAATAGAAAAGTGAATAATAAATGGAACATGGTTTATATTTTAAATTATATAACATTCACTTGGTTTAAGATAATATTTTTATGAATTTTAAATTATTTAATAAAATATTATTTATTATAAAATATCATTAATGTCAAATTTGGTAGTATTTAATTAATTTGACTTTAAAGACAACAAGACAAATATGGAATTAGAATATAATAATTTCACATATAAATAACATGTTATATTTAAATGCCAATTTTTTAGAACATAATAATTCACTTAAATTTTATTATTCTTAATATTTTTATAATCATTTATTTTATTTTTATACTAATTGAATAAATATTGTGTGGGCATTACATAAAAATGTAAGGTTATTAATAAATATATAAAATTAAAAATAAATTTATATGATAAAAAAGTAACTTATCTTTCAAGTAAACATTTATTAATAATATTATCCTCATTTTACCCTTATTTAAAATTTATAGCGTTATTAAAGTTAAGAGAGTGGAATTTTGTATTTATTCTTTTCATAAATTAATATAACGGTCATAATCAAAGAAGTATGGAACCAAATGACCATATATTCTAGAATTGGAAGGAAAATGAAGAACTAAACTCATCCAATAGGATAAATTCAAGTGTTAGATAATTCTTAAAGCATTAACCAGATGTTTCAAGCCTATTTTACCCTTTTTACCCTTATCGGGGAAACAACATTTTTCTATGGTTTCTATTCATATTGACAAAAAGGGATATATTTACCCAATTTTAAACCCATTATTCCAAATAAGAAATAAAATTTTCACAATTAAATCTCTCTAAGAGGTAGAAATTCATTTTAAAATAAGTGTGCATAAACCAATAAAACCATTTTTTAATTAAAATATATTTTTAAGCATAAAACTATATTTCATCCTTTACCATTACTAGAAAAAAAATGAATGTTATTTTTTTATTAAATATGTAATATATAAATTTCATTGAAATAATTTACCAATAGTTATTAAATCAATTTATTATGATAAAAAAGCATTGTGCGTATAAGAATGGTTTTTTAGAAAAACACCTCATTTATTTTGTAAATGTTTTTTAATTTTGTTTATAATTAATTGATAACCAATGAATTCATATTATAAATATATAAATAATTTTTTTTCATAATTTTGTAATCCATATTCATTCCCACCAATCCAGTATCTAGGTGATAACTATCAAATTAAATAATAATATTTTAATAGTATAGTGCATTTCATTTAAACTTTGTTTTTCATGTATCAAAATTTATAGAAGAAATTAAATTTATTTGAAAAGAAATATATCATGAAATTTCAAGGTGTTACATAATACCCCCCTTAAAAGAAATCTTTCCCTAGAATTATTGTCCCTCTGATATAAATAAATAAACATATCCCTGTTTTATTCTATCCTACGATCCCCAAGTAGATTCATTGAATTTTTGATTCCTCTATAGAAATTTAATTTAGTGAGTAGTATTATTCTGTATCACTTTATATCTATGATCCTAGATTTTAACTAATTTTTCTTAAAAGGAAATTTCATGCTACATTGGTATAACCTATGACTTCAGTACATGTGAAGGATTGGGTATGTACTTCCTTAGAAGATATATATGAAACGTGTTATGAACATGATAGAGGTTTAAAGTAAGAGACAACCGATATGTTATCATACCTACATGATCAAGAATATATAAGGGGAAAATATACCTATTCCACTATTTTCCTTTCCTTCTAAATCTCATAACCTTTTTACCTGTATAAATATATAGAAACACTTTCTCACTAACTTTGAACTCCACATATCTTTGATGATTATCATTTTAAATTTTCTATCGAATATTAGCTACCACGATCTGTTGTTGAATGGATATGAATTTCTCTACCATTTACTCAACTATCTCAAGTCCCATTAGATTTATTTCTCTAAATTTATTCAATAAAATTTTAATTTTAACCTTATTTCTATAATGGGATTCATAAGGATCCATCTGAATGATTGAGTGAAATATATTGTTATAAGAAAACTCAAATAGAGTAATGAGTTTATGAAAACTAAATTTAAGATATATATAACAATATCTAAACAAATCCTATAGGGTTTTAATGGTTCCCTAGGTCTTAATATTTATATGAGGTCGATACATCGTATTAAAACTCAACTTTATATTTAAATCCTATCAAACACTTCTTAGAAACATCAATGTAAACCTCATATCCAGATCAGATACAATTTAATACGATAATCCATACAACCATTAATAAAATCCTTAATGTATATCATGAAAATATTATTAATATAGATATATTCTCTAAAATTAATTAAGTGTTTTGACTTTGTAAGGTGATCAAATATAACCCAAATGGCATTATGGCCTTTAGACATTTGGAGATTTCTAAAATAAAATCCATTGTGATGTATTCCCATTTCTATTATAGTATAGGTAATAGTCGTAACATCCCCTTAAACTTTTATCTCTCATCCTTAACATTATGACATACCAAGCATTTAAATACTTACTTTGAAACATCACTTCTCATGTTGTCCCACCATAAATACTCTTTTTGATCCCAATAAATATTCATAATTCTAGAATGAATAGAGAATGATAAATTATAAGCCTCATCCAATTGCTCCTTCTTCAAATATGGTATTGACAGAACACATACATGGTTTATAAACCTAATCATTCCATTCAATAAATTTTAAAATTAGAAACATTTCTCAACTTCTTCTATAGTTCCATATATTCCTTCTGTTCTTCTCTAATCTTCACATGGATGGATGGTTGACTACACATTTTAGAAAGATAACATTTTATATCTTCCCTCATCATTTCAAGATCTATCCTTTACAAATATAGAAATATTAGATCTTTTTTAATCCTCATCATATATAAGATATCATGATCCTTTTGACTCATACAATCTACTACCATGTTTTCATTCCCAAGGTGGTAATGTATTGAGTTTCCATAATCTTTAATAAACTCCAACCAACTTCCCTAGTGCATATTCAACTCTTGTTGAGTGAACATATACTTTAAATTTTTATTATTAGTATATTTATATCATTGTTCCCTATAATGATACTTCCTCTATATATTTAATTAAAAAACATTCCATAGTTAACTCTAAATCATGAGTTGGGTAGTTTTTCTCATGAACCTTTAATTTTCATTATGAATATGCTATAACGATATCATTCTATAGGAGAAATAATACCATTCCCTTATTCAATGAATCAATATAGAAGACATAAAATTCTCAATTATTGGTTAATGTAATCAATGGAGCATTGAATAATATTCTCCTTAGTTCCTTGAAATTTTCCTCACATTCATCTATCTAGGGGAACTTTTCTCCCTTCCATGTTAACATGTTGAGTGGATTATAAAGTAATGAGAAATTCCCCATAATGTCTCAATAGTATCCATATAAATTAACAAAAATATGGATCTTATTCACAATGGTGGGTCTAGGACAGTTTCCAATAACATTAATCTTTGATGGATCCACAGATTTATCCAATATTGAGATTATATAACCTAGAAATGAAACCATTTTTATCCAAAAGTAACACTATATAAATTTTGTAGATAACTAATCCTTTATTAAGGCCTTCAGTACAATTCTAAATGTATCTTCATGTTATTCCTTACTCATTGAACAAAATAGAATATCTTCTATAATGAATACCACAAACTGATCAAGGTAATATCTAAATAATCTATTAATTAAATCCATGAAGATAGTATAGGAATTATTAAGGCTAAATGGAATCACTATATATTCATTATTTCCAAACCATATATCAAATGTTTTCTTGGGTATACCCTTATTCATGACCCTCAATTTTTCATATCCAAAATGAATATAAATCTTAAAAAAAGTATTGAGATCCACACTGTATGATCCTAGTTTTTCACATGAGATACAAATCCTTTTGTTTTCAATTTAACTCCTTGGTTTTGACCAAATGACATTGTTTAATGATAAATTTGGAGTTTAAGGGGTTTGAGGAATATTCAAAGCCTGAAATTTTTAGGAATAAATATGGTACACATGGTTAGTATAAATAATGAACCCAAGTCCACATAGTTTATGTAAACCATATAGGGATAGAAAGAGGGTAGTAAGAGGCCACACAGTTTGAGGAAATAGTATAGCCAGTGGGCCACACCAGTGCAAGGCACATGAAATTTTTAGGAGATACAAAATGCATGGTCAGTACATGGTTTTTGTTAACCATTTGATATGACCATGAGAAGGTGTTTCTTGGATAGAGAATGGTGCACGGTTGGTGCACGTCTTGGCCAACCATGTGGCCACACCATGCAACCCAGTTTTTAATGGGTAAATTATTTTTTCCCTATTTCTTATTAGATTAAACCCAACTTTCCTATTTTATTTATTTAATGGATTTAATCTCCTATGAGTGTTTCTAAAGACAATTCTAGGAATAGATATGGATTCACCATCCAGAAATGGACTCAAGAACCATTTCTCTCTTTATATTTGTTCCTATAAGTTCCATGTTCCTTTTAGTCCATTACTTCATTTTATTTATTTTGATGGATTTATTTAGGTGAAAGATAATATACCTCATCTTTAAGGGTAATTTTGGAGTTGTTTTGTATTCCATACCTTCTGAAATTACCCCTATAATTATTTGAATGCCTTTATATAATTGTTTGGAACCTATTTAGGTTTCTCCCTTGGAGAATTTTTCCTATCGGAGGTTGTTAGACTCGACCTAGGTCACTAATGGGGTTTAATCTTGTGTCTATACTATGTTGTACCACCCCGTTGGGTTAGTATGAGCTTTCCAATTTTAGTGGGAGACTTGATGAGAATTTATTTAATTTTTTAAGGTTTTTATCACCTTATGTTTACCTCTTTATTTTTAAAATAAAGGAAGGAATTTAATTGATTTTATAGTAGAGGTTTTTTTTGCATTTTTTCATGTTATGGAATATGATTAAATTGTATAAATTGTTTAAATAGAAAATATTTAATGGGTAGGAAGAACTCATTGGATGAAAATGATTAATGATTTGATTTAAGAATAGATAATGGCAGTGGATTCCTTGAATGATCTTCATATCTCTTGATTCCATTTTATTCCATTTAAATTTATACTCCATAAATCTATATTTATTATGACTATAGATTCCTTAGACTTGTTTAATCCTTGGATCCTAATTCCATATGATACCACTATCTCTATTACCCCTTTGGATCTAGTTTTATTGGACTCATATTGGACATTATCTATTGACATGATCCTTGGAATCCACCCAAGTCATTACCAAGTTTCCATCAAGATGATCCTAGAACTCGATGAGGATTCCTTGGTCTTCTATACCTTGTATCCATCCCTTCATGGCCCGACACTTGATTACATGAAATGGCTATAGTGTATGTTATATGTTTGATTACTTGGAATAGCTATTTTTGATATTCTACAATGATTATAGATATTCCTAGTATGGATATCAATAAAGAATTGTTATAATTGAAAGTATCACACATTTTTGTTTATTCTTTATATATACCCTTATTTATAGAATCTTTATTGTTGTTTACAAGGTGCCATATTTTGATAGAAAGGATCACATTTGTTTGAATATTTAATTTTATTACTTTTATACCTATGATATATTTCACATTGTTTCTAATTATATTACATAGATTAGATTTTTTATAGACACCATTGGTGGTGGCCTACTAAGTGTTATCTCACACCCTGTCTGGGATACCATTGGTTACCCAGACAAACTTCATGGTTGCTGGTAGGGACCAGGGTAAGTACCCACTATATGATGCTTGATTTTACCATTTCTTAGGTGTATTGAATCACAAGATCGAGCTATGCTCATGATGTAAGCTAGAGATATTTCCTTTTTTTATTTTTTACTTTTGAGAAATGTATTTTACCGGGACACCTATTCCATGTAGTTTTTACCTTTTTTATAGAAACACGACATGATCATCATATTGTACACGATTTTTTTGGATTATTTATTATTAATGTCTTATGGATGTTATGTTTCTTATACTATTCAGTTATTTGATATGATTCCTCTACATGACTGTTATGATATTTACTATTGTGATATACTCTCAAGTGATGGAATAATCTCCCCATATTTACACTATATGCCCTCACTTCTAGTTAGTAGCCTCTAGAATATGGTGAGGTGTGATTGAGGCCATGTGGCATAATGGATTAGGGCACAGTTTAGTGGCTCTTGGTTTAGGATGTTACAAAGTGGTATCAGAGCAGTTTTTCTTTTCAAGATTTACTATTTAGAGAAAATAGACAATATATTAGGAATGAGTTGGAATTTAGTGATGAGCTATTCATGTGAATAGATAACCCACATTCAAGAAAAATAAAAATTTCCTAGAACAGAACAAGTTTTTCTAGATTATGACTATTACAGTTGATTTTATTACACCATCGAGTGATGCACTTGAGTTTTGATTTTTATTATGATTATTGATTATTATAATTTAACTGATTATATGAGGGAATTATATATCATGAAACATTTTAGGCACCTTATATAATTCACATGACATGCATTTTGTGATTCCATTTAGGATTCATTTCTTGGATCATGGCATTTACTATGTATTCCTTGAGTGATATACTTGTTATTTGATAAATGATGTGTGTAGGGAATTGAGAAACATAGTTGGTACATATCATTCATTCTATAACCAACATAGTGTTTTCTTGTATGGTCTAAAGTAGACTCCCTAAGCATACAATTATGGCACATTAAGTCATGGACTATTGGTCACAAGGACTGGAACGTGTTATGGATTACATTAAGTTGATGTCACATTTAGGTTTATAAAGTGTATGAGATCTTGTGGATAGGAAGTGGTGAAAAATTTGGTTAAATCATTCATAAATAACTATAAAACATATATGAATTTAAATGAAATTGAAGTTTTGAAATATAGGACTTGACCTTTAACCGACTTTAGATTTGGTAATAGGCAGTGTCTCTAGTGGTTTTATGGTTATTCCAATTACCTAGTCCTATATTTAGGAGTAGGAAGAGGGTGTGACTTTTTTATAGGAATCATTTGACCTATCTGATGCTTTTATTTGTGATCTTCTCATTATTTATATTTTTTGATGTGTGTGCTTAGCATTGTTGATACATGCCACCACAATGACCTCTAGTCATGCTCCAGGAGGGTGGAGATGGACATGATTGGAGGTGGTGGGACCTAAGATGCCAATTTGACCTCCTATATTTCCATTTGAAGCATATTAGTTGTATATGATACTAGTACTGATGTCTAGTTTTTCAAGAGTTTTGTGCACTTTATGGATACTATTCAAGGATCCCAACTACCCACCTCATATTTGGTATAGATGTTGCATGTGTTCAAGCAACAACATCTTCCCTTATTTTTCAAGGGATGGAGGTCCAAGGGATGTTTATTAATGGATACATACTATTTTTTTGATCTTTGAAAATTTGGAGACACCCCATGAAAAAAAATTTATGCACACAATATATATGATTTGAGGAGTGACTATGTGCTGGTGGGATGTTTTGAACCAGGATGATGTGCTTTGAAATATGGTGGGGATGGTTTTACAATCCATGTTATATGATTAATTTTTTTTAGAACCTAACATCTTAAAGGTATTGTGAGTTTATGTGATTGTAGCAACGCACAATGACTATTCTATATTATTTGGCATGCTTTAAATATCTTAAATTTTTTTCACTAATTTATCTTGTTAATAATCCATCGAGGGAGAGATGCTTCTGAGAAGGTCTCAAGTGTGATATTCAATCATAGTTCAATTTTTTTTATTTAATAATATTATAGAGATAGTGAATTAGGAACTTATTACTGGGAAGAACCTAAGAGAATCTAGGGGCACTGAGAAGGGTATTGAAGCATCTTGCCCAAGTGGTTGAAGCACCATTTTAAGGTTTCTATTAAGGGGAATACTAGCCATAGTTCACATTCTGATAGTGTTTTTTTCTTTCACCAGTGTGGGAGATGGAGACATAAGAGGAATTCGTGTGATTGATACCCAATAGAGTGTCAATATTATTGAAATATGGGCCGAATTTATTTTTTATACAAGACCTTTCATCTAGTAGTAAGTGGAAGAGGATAGAATCTAACTCTAGGTTCCAGAGTGGGTTTCATAGCTCCACATTAGGATAGAATATGGGGTAGTGTTAGTCATTTAGTCTAAGGTGGTGTTCGTGACTAATGAATCCATGCACTAATTGTACCAAGACAAAAGATTTTTCCTGCTTCAGGTAGGGAGTTTGTTTCATAGGACCACATTTTAGGAAGATATATCATATAAAACCTACACATTAGAAGAATAGCGGTGGGTCATCTATGGTGAGAAGTATGATCTTAGTATTCTCTACTCTAACATATTATCTTTTTTTATATAGGTTCTTTATATAGACTAATATTTGTATTTGTTGTGAGGAACCTAGGGATCAATGTTTAGTTTTATGATGGTGTCATGAATTTGGATACTCTATTGGGGATCAAAATAGAGGGAGTACACTAGTGCAGAGAGTGCCTCCAGGAGGTAGGTTGGTGTCACTTTTTATAGAATCTTTGTCTCCTCGAGATGATAGGGTTTAACATCATACTTGTAGTGGAGTGTATAATATTTTATCAATTGCATTTAGATATATATCCATAGAGTGTGACCTTCACATCACCAGAGGGTGGGGTTCTTATTACAAGGTTGAATGGTATTTTAATTTAGATAGATTGGGAATATAGCACCTTGGTATGAGAGGGATGAATACTCAGATTAATAGTTTTTACCTAGATGATCAAGGAATGTGTCATGAAGATTTTACTTCAGTGGTTGATAGTTTCAGGGACATTTTCTTAGATGAATTTTCTAGTTTACCTCCAAAGAGAGAGGTGTAGTTCTCTATTGAGTTAGGGATTACTTTTTCAGTGGTATCCTTTCCTCCTTATAGGATAGATAATATAGAGTTAAAAGATCTCAATTGGTATCTAGAGGACATATAAGAGAAGGTTTTTATATTAACCAGTACTTATCTATAGGTTTAACTCTCCATTTTTGTGAAAAGTTAGACAAAACCCTTAGACTATGTATGGATTACTGAAAATTGAACATGTTGATGGTTAATAACCAATATCACTTTCTATGGATTGATGATCTCTTCAACCATATATAAGGATATTGGGTTTGATAACAAAATGATTTTATATCAGTTTATCACCTAATATGTATTTGACCACCAAACCTACCTCACATAACTTTTCATAGAAGGTGTGGTCTATATAAGTATCTTTTCATGTTGTTCAATATAACGAATGTGCCATCATTTTTCATAGAGAAAATGAATATATTTTTTCATCCTTATATGGATTAGTTTGTGGTGGTATTTTTAATGACATTTTAGTGTATTCTCACAATCGACATGTCTATGCCAAACATATTAATTTCATTTTTGATACACTGAGAGAGCATAATTTATATTCTAAGATCACTAGGATCCACTTCTGGATGGATAAGATTCAATTCCTGGGTCATATTTTCTTGAAGATAAGAGTGTTAGTTGACCTATAGAATGTGAGAACTGTTGTTTCCTAAGAGAATCCCAAGAATTTATTTTATATATGAAGTTTCTTGGGGATATCTGGATATTACATATGTTTTATACAGGACTTATCATGCATAGAAGAATCACTTATATTCTTGAATAATAAGGTTCTAATGTTTTTATAGTTAGATACCTATGAGACAACCTTTAAAGAGTTGAATGTGAAACTAAAATTTGTGTTGGTCCTAATTCTTCTAGATCCAGGTAGAAGATAAACTATGTATTGTGATAAATCAGGTATCAGTATAGTTGTAGTTTTGATGTAGGAAGAGTGAGTTGTAGCATACAGATATCATCTGTTAAGGCCGTACGAGAGAAAGAACTAAGTGAACGATCTTGAGCTAGATATTTTATTACATGATTTTCTCAATTATGGGCACTATTTACTATGAGAGCTTTTTGTAGTGTACACCAAACAAAAAATACTCAAGTATATATTTACATCGTGTAACTTGAATCTAAGGAAATAAAGGTGGGTTGAATACCAACAATCATTTGACGTTGATATTTCTTACACATATGGAAAGTGAAATGAAGTTGTCGATGCAATGAGTAGGAGGACTTAGATACAGGTAGCTCAGAATTCCAATAGTGAGTGGTAGCTTATGACCATATTTTTAGAGATGAACTTGGAGATTCAAGATGACCAAGGCCATAATATTTTCTCATCCTTGTCAGTTACATCCAATCTTATGGATAGAGTGACTATGAGATAGTTATATGATATTTAAGGTCTAGTCTTATGGGAGAGTGTGGTAGGTGAGGACCCACCTCTTGGTTGGGTAGTAGTTGAGGATGAAATTCAATGTATCCATGGATAAATTTAGGTTCCTCTAGACATATGTGAGTATCTAATAATGGAATTTCATTCCTCATCTTGGGAAGTAAATCCTGAAATTACCCAAATGTATCGTGATTTACATCATCAATACTGGTGGCCAGTTATGAAACATGAGGAAGATAGTTTTATTTCGAGGTGTTCCACTAGTCAGTAGGTTAAGGTAGAACATTAGTGACCAGATGAGTTTTTATAGGAGTTACCCATTCCCAAGTGGAAATCATAAGATGTTTCAAAGGATATCATGACCCTATTGCTGAGGTTCCCTCGAGGTAGTGATTTAATATGGGTTTTTGTGGAAAGGATAATGAATATCACTCATTTCATACCAATTAAGGAGAACTTATCAATATATAATATTGACATATTGTATATCCATTAGATTTTGAACCTTCACATGGTTCCTCATACTCTGGTATCAGATAGGGATTCTTGGTTTACATATCGATTTTGGTAGAGTTTATAAAGGGATCTAGGTACATAATTTATTATGAGCACAACATACCACCCTCACACTAATGAAAATGCAGAGCATGTGATTCATGTACTCAAGGACGAGCTTAGAGAAAGTATCCTAGATTTTGGGGGCTCTTGGTAGAGACATATACCCCTGGTTGAATTTGTCTACAATAAGAGTATCAGTATACTATACATATGAAAACTTATGTGGATTTGTAAAGTAGAACATTTCTATAACCTATGTGCTAGTTAGAGGAAGTGGAAAACTTTACTATGACCTTGTCTAATTTAGGAGTCTTTAGAGTAGATATAGATGATCAGAAAGTGGATGGTTACTGAAAAGTATAGATATAGATCTTACACCGATTAGATTTGATGACCTTTAGAGTTCGAGGTCAGGGATCTGGTATTTTTACATATCTCATCAAGGATGGTAAATATACCTATTAAGAGATATGGTAATCTTTTAACATGATATTTCGGTCCATTTGAGTTCCTAGAGAGAGTTAGGACGGTAGTATATCGTTTGCAGTTACCTCATGTGAATTAATCCATTAACACCATCTTCCATGTATCTTAGCTACACCATTATCACTCAGAAACATCTCATACTCTGCAACCAGATGAAGTGAAGATATAGGTAGATGCATCCTTTAAGGATTAACCTATATTTTTTTTATTGGAGCATAAAGTCTCTCTGTGACATGTTAGTTCCTCTAGTATGTGTGATATGGAAGAACGACCATTTATAGGATACAACATGGGAGTGGTGGCTGATATATTTGTTAAGTGGCTAGAGTTTTTTATCAAGAGATTCATGACCACCATTAGAAGTAAAATTTTGAGATAAATTTCTTTAAGGGGGGAATATTTTAAGATACCTATATTTACTATGAGGTAAAAATATTTTTCTTGGTTTAACTCATTGGTTTTTACAAAATGTGAGTGTATAATGATATCACTAGAGTTTCATGAGATATTTGGGGCTTGTTTGGATCCTAGAGCCTGACTTTTGGAGAAATAAAAATGGGCCACATGGTTAGTATAAACCACGTAGGGATGAAAAGTGGGAAGTAGGAGGTTGAACGGTTTAGAGAAACTATAAATACAGGGGAACATGCCTGTATAAGGAACCTCCAATTTTTATTAGAGCCAAATGCATAGTCAGTGCATGGTTTTCCTAACTTTGCATCATGAGCATTCGAGGGAGGTTCTTAGATAGAGTATGGTGCCCAGTATGTGCATAGTTCAACCAACCATTCTTCCTAACCATATGGTCTTGTTTTTAATGGAAAAAATACAATTTTTCCTATAATTCTTATTAGATTAAACCAAACCTTCCCTTTTCTTTCTCTAACTATTTTATTCTCCAATGAAATTTTCCCAATACTATTCTAGAATTAAATGTTGGTTCATCATTTGGACTAAGATTCAAGCACCATTTGTCTCTTTGGATCCATGATAATAATTTATACATTCCACTTGTGTCATTCCGAATTATTCTATGTATCGACAGAGTTATTTTGGTTCAAAATAATAGTCCCTATTTCCATGAATTTTCTATGTTCTTTTTTTCTCCCAATATGGACCCAATTAAAGGTCGGTACTAGAAAGTGTTCTACCACGGATATACTGTAGGTGGTTTATACATTCTCCCTTACGATTTAGTTTTTTATAGGTTTTCTTAGTTGTGATGCATGACAAAACATTTCGAGTATCCCCTAAAATTAATTGAACACCTTGATATAATTATTTTGAACTTATTTAGGTTTCCCACTTAGTTCTTTTTTCATGTTGGATGTTGTTAGACTCAACCTAGGCCACCCATGGTATGTAACCTTATATATTTCCTGTGTTGAACCACCTTGTTGGGTGTATGTGATCTATCTAGATTTTCTAGTATCCTTTATTAAAATTTATTGAATTTTTTAAGGTTATAAGAACCTTGTTTTTACCAATTCATTTGTAAATGAAAGGATGAAATATAAATGATTTCATAGGAAAAGGTTGTTGCCTCTTTTCCATGCTATGGAATATGATTAAATTGGATAAATGGTTTATATGGAAAATGTTGACTGGGTTGGAAGAACTCATTAGATGAAAATTAATAATTATTTAACTGATGAATTTATAATGGTAGTGGATTCCTTAAATTATCTCCTTAGATCCTGATTCTATTTGATGTAATAGAAATTTCTACTTCATGGATCCATATTTATTATGGTAGTAGATGACCTGGACTTGTTTTACTCTTTGGATCTTGATTACATTGGATTCCATATGATTTACTACCACTTGTATCTATCATTATTGTACTCTCATTGGATATGTTCTGTTGACATGCTCCATGGTCTCCACCCAAGATGTTACTGAGTTTTCAATGATATTATCCCATTAATCAATGAGGATGCCTAGATCTTATTTACCTTGGATCTAGCCCTTCATGGTCTGACACATGATTGTGTGGTGTGGCTATAGTGGATGTTATATGTTTGATTACATGGTGTGTCTATTAAGGATATTAATCTATGCTTATAGATATCCCTGGTATGGGTATCAATTTATAGTTGTTAAACTAGATAGTATCACACTTGTTTAATTATGATTTATAGCTTCACTTATTAATAGGATCTTTAATATTGTTTACAGGGTGTCATGATTGGCTAGATATGATCAAAAATTCTTGACCCATTAATTTTATTATTTTTATACCTATGACATAATGCACACTGTTTCATACATGAACTAGATTTTTTATAGACACCATTGGTGGTGGCCTAGTTATTTTTATCTCACACCCTATTTGGGCCACCATTGGGTACCCGGTCAAACATTATGGATGTAGGTAGGGACTTAAGAAATCACTCATTGTGCGATGCTTGATTTGACCATTTCTTATGTAATGCCCTGACCCCAGTTACCCAGAGTCGGTGCATTATTACATAACATTGACATGATAACAAAAGATCAAGTATCGAAAGACCGATTTGTTTAGTAGTCTTGGAAACACTAGATATATTCATAAGTCTTACATTACATCATAAAGTAAAAAAAAAAACTACAAAAAAATCTTGTCTTCATATCCCCTCATACTATCCCTAGAGGTCATTCATAAATTACTTCTTCACAACCTAGGAAAAATAAAACATTGAAAGGGGTGAGCTCAGATGCTCAGTAAGGACAACAATATAGTGGAAACTTTCATAAATAAGCATAAAAATTTAAGGCAATGTACAACAAAAACAAAAACCTTTTAAACATGAACATCAGCATAATATGGAAAAGATAAAATGAAATAATTTCATTTAATTATTCACATGGATATTATACTAGTCGAATAACCACATGCAATATCATTAACCACTTTCATAATGATGGAATGCATAATTCCAGACTATCATAACCACATAGTCAAGGCCTCGTGCCAAGACTACAGATAAGATTTTGTCAAGGCCTTGGACCAAGACACTAGTTTATCTCATGAGACATATCAATGCATCTAGGAGCTATAGCGGGCTCCACCCGTCACTTACTAATTCCAATGCATTCCTCATATGAAAAGTTTGAAACATAACATAAACATTCGTATTAAAACTAGCATACAAAATGTCAATACTTTATCCACAAACCTGGAATGGTATAAAAATAGAACATCCACAGTCAAACATAAACCATTCAATACAATAAGTAAGATTTTATTGTAACATATTAACCTCAATAGATAATAATGAAGGATATTGACATAGATTAAAATAATCATCAAGACTATTTGAGAGAAATATCCCCCTTTTTATTGAAAACTTTTAAAAGTCACACTATTTGTCAAGAATCCATTTAAGAAAAGATTTTTGAATCAAAGTGTCCCATACCACTTTGAAAATTTTAAAATTATTTTTAATTTTAAAACATTAATGTCCATATAAATAAATCATTAAAACCATTTTTAAAACATGGACATTAATGAGAAAGATTTTAGAATAATAAATATTTAAAACATTTAAAAATGATATTTAGTTAGAGTTACTAACCAAAAGAGAGATAGTTGAATACAAATAATTAAGGTAATAAAAACATTTTAATATCATGAGAATACAGGGATTCATGATATACTATGTCAAATTAAATTATATACACCATATAAAAGTGATTTGGTGTATAACAACAATGAAATATCAATGGAATGTAAATTGAGATGAAATCTCTTATATAGACCGTATCCTTAGGTTAAGGATAAATCAACGACATAATTATGTGTGAAAAATATAAATACACTCAATAAGATTGGATATTTAGTGTAAATAAATCAGAGGACATTCACACATATTCTTGTAAGAACAACACCAATGAATTGAATATTTAACTCAACAAATGGGGATTGAGTTAAAATTACTCTTATCGAGTTCATAGAGATGACTTTAGAATTTATCAATGGAGTGATTATGTGTATCAAAAGTATATCCAATGAAAGGGGAGTAGTAATTATGACATAAGAAAATGAATAGTTATTCCACACATAATCTTGGAGTAAAATAATCAATGAAGTATGCGTAAAGCCGAATGAGTGGAAATTGAAATTTCAAATTCCTTTATTGATTTGGTAACTTCCGAAACATACACCCATGAAATAAGGATCATATAATGATGATTTAAATATCCACACATTAATGTATATTACACAATGAATACAATCATGGGCAGTACACACACCACATGCAATAAATAAGTGGTGAACAATGAAAATCTCACGGAATTAAAAGTGAGATAAGAAACCCCTTACCTCATTGTAATCAATGAATTCGTATGAAAAATAGTCAATAAACACCAAATGAATCACATAATATCATTAATATAAAGTGAATCATGATAATATATAAATCAAATGGCAGTACAAAACACACCACATGAAATAAATAATTGGTGAACAATGGAAATCTCACGGAATTAAAAGTGAGATAAGAAACCCCTTACTTTGTACTTTTTCCTTGGTAGATGGTAGGTTAGACTCCTTTATAATGGTGAAATAATTGTTATTGAATTATACAAGAATCATATACATTAATATGATATCATATATGATCTTTTAACATTGCTTTGTTAATAATATCTTAGTATTATCGTCGTTTCGGGTGTTAACTTACTCGTTTTTTTATATGTTTTGTTACATAAGTCATGTTTGTTATGGATAGGTTGTGTATTATTCATATAAATAATGATATCATGTCCTTAAACATTATTTTTAATCATAAAATGGGAATTTTACTTGTATGGATACGATGGGGAATGAATCTCATTGCGTTCGTGGAGACGGTAGTCCGTACGTATGCACGAGCGATAATATCATTCTTTTGATATTAAAATCGTATATAATTAGATGGTATATCATATATACAGAATAATTATCATTTTATACTTATTATTTACATGAATTACACATCATTATTATACCCATCCAAATAATAATGTATTGAATAACAATTACACCACGACGTGGAGACGGTAGGCCGTACGTACGCACGTACGATGACATGTCATTCAAAAGAAGGATAGAATACTGAATATGGTTGTACCATATTTATAATAACATCACAGTATATATAATATACTATAGTTATTATTTTATAATGGAAATAACAAAAAAAGAAGAAGTTGAAGAAGAAAGGAACTTGAAAGAGGGTGGTGAAAATATTACCTCTTCTTCGAGGTTCTTCCTTTTGATTTGATCAAAAAGGCTCCATAGGTTGGTTTTATGATCAAAATAAGGCCTCTAGGTTGAAGTGATGGAAGTTAAGAGAATATTTGGTTAAGGGTTGGCCGAGAAAAAAGGATTTGAAGGTGTAAATTAGAGAGAAGGGGGAGTACCCTTTTATAAGAGGGGTGAGGGGCACCTTTGGAAAAGCTAGAAATATTATTTTATAATAAATTCATATTCAGTTTATAATGGCTCCAAAGTGTATTATTTAAAGTTTAAGGTAGGGAGGGGTCTAAATCCTTTCAACCGATAGATTTTATACAGGTTTGGGCCACTATATTAACCTTATCATTTATATTTAACTCTTAGTTAAATAGTTTGACATTTACCATGTCTCTTTGTATTTTTAAATTATATAGTTAATAAACATACTATATATCTCCAAGTGACACACAAGTGGTCCATTAATGATACAAATATAATTATATAAGTCCATTGTCTGAACATTAGATTTTTATGAATAGAATATCAATTAATAATATAATATTTGTTTTAAAAACTCTTTTATTCCAATTTTAACACTATTGGGTATTTTGTTTTTGATAATTTTATAACAGCATTATTACTTCGAAAATAATTTATATAACCAATCCTAATATGTCATATTAACCTATAAAATTATTTTAATTTATAAAAAGTCTCAAATTACATTTTTTTTGATATTTATAATATCAATTATTTTAATATTTCATTAATTAGGTAATTACTGCATCACCATTGAGTCATATATATATTAAATTTTTTAATGTCTAAAAATTATAAATAAAATAACATTATTTATGAAATATTTTTAGCCTTCTAATGAATATTTATAATCGAATTTATCTTATGTATAACACTATATTAAAAATGTTTTAGTTATTAGACCTTGATTTTATCTCTTTTAACTATTCTTTGAATTAAATAATAATAAATGTCCTAATCTAATCCAAGTGGACCTAAATGATAATATTTTATTCCTAAGGTTGTTTTGGATCTAGATAAACTTTTCCAATATAATTAGGACATGTGTTAGGGTAATATTAATATATTTTTACCCTTAATTACCCTATTTACTTTTAACTGTGGTAAATAAAAGTAAAAAGTTACTATTCTCCAAAAATTATTTTCTTCTCATTGAACCACATTTTACTTATTGATATTAACCGTGTCTCTAGGATTTTCAAAATTCCACTCACAAAAGTGGAAAAATTAAGTTTTATGTGAATTTCCAAATTCTCCTAGGAGGTGGGTAAAAGATTGTGAAAAGTTCAATAAAATTTTTATATATATAAAATTATTCTAAACTAACTCCAATTAATTAAATTGAACTTATATAGGTATTATGTATCTATTTTGACCTTAATTGAATTTAAATAAAATAAATAATTATTTAAATAAAAATTCAGTTTTAAATTATTAATAAGTGTTTTTTCACTATTCATAAAAAATTGAATGTTTTTAGAAAAATACAAAAAATTCACCCTAAGATAATTTCGTTATTCCAAATCCAATAATAAAGTCCATTTTGAATGATAAAATTTATAAAATTTCAAAAAGTGGGTATTACTATTCATAGCAGCTAGTTTGATTGGTTGTGGTGTGTGTTAGAACTCGAAGTTGCGTACAACACACGCTACTGTATTATTCAAAGAGAAGCGTACCGTGGAAGCTTAGGGTGTTACATTCTCCCCTCCTTCAAATAATTTTGTCCTCAAAATTTTTAAAATTAGGCATGGGAATATAATGGAAAGTCCCACATCGGGAAAAAAGTCAATAAAACTATCACCTTAAAATAAAGAAAGAGAAGTACAAAGGTCACACAAGATAACTCATACTAGAATTCCATGTTGGAAAATAAGGATATGGAAGATAAACTAAGTGTCAAGTTCTGATGGAGAGGGATAAAAAACATGATTAGGAGAAAGTTAATAACAAGAAAGCCACAAACTTTTGATGGGACAAACGATCATTAGTTTCCCAGTAGGAAAAGTATACGGACAATTTTTTTTAAGTTCCATTACATAAAGATGAGGAATTCATTTATGAGATTGACTAAGAAAATAAAGAGTTATACTTACTTTTTAAGTAGAGTTTCATTATTTAATAAATTTCCACCACTAACTAATTTTTTTTAAACAATGAGTATTTAAGAAGACTTGGTCACACTGGAAGAGCTAGAATAAACTTCTATAGACTCACATGATCAACGATGGATAAAAAATATATTTACCTTGTATTGAGAGATTAATTAAAACCAAAACGGTTAGTACAAGATCTGATGATCCCACAAAAGGATATTCCTTTAGAGAAAGAAACACTAATCTTAATTTCTAAAATTAAAACAACAATACCCCAAAGATAAATAAATACCATCCAATAAACAATTGTCCTTAAAATCCTTCAATATAATCCAAACTAATATTGAAACCCAAAACTTAGAAGAATTTTTTTATGTAGTCTTCCACGTTAAATTGTATCTCCAAATGACATCAACTACTCTTAAAGTCACATACTTAAAAGTAATTAACCTAATCAAATATTCTCTATTATAGGTTAATCATTTCCATAAATAACCCAACTCACTATAAATCCAGAATAAAAACGTAGATAATAATCCACCATTAATCCTCAAATGAAATCCCATAGTATTCTATTTTACTTGGGCATATAGTGTTCCCAACAAAGTGAACATATTCCAAAATAACATTTATCACTTAATCACCAAATCATTTTCCTATACTAAGGGTATTCATTTGATAGGACATAAGAAACCAAATCAACTTATTATTGATCAATAATATCATTTAACTAAAAATAATTAGTCACACTAACTAGGGACTTCACATAGTCCAGTGGTAGACGATAAATCTCAATCGCACTTTGGTTGTTGGTTCGATTCCCAGAGCTTTGTCCGATGAGACGGGTTGTTGCATGGTCTGCATGTTGTCCATTTTCGAAAACTATTTTTTATTACATTACCAAAATGAGATAAATTCCTCAAAATAACCATAACCTAATTTTAACCAAAAATGTTATCTCATACCTTGAATTTTCATCCCAAAATATAATAAATTGTAATTTCCTCAAACCCAATGATCATATAAAACCAAATAGTTATTTATAAATATATCCACAAGGGAAAAGATAAGTCTTCCTCAAATATCATTATCACATGGAAAACTATGGGGTTACAAATACAAGAGAAAATTATTCCAAAGTAATTCCATAAACAAGGAGCACTAATACTTTTAAATATTTCTCTAACTATTTATTTCCATATAGCTTCTTCTATGACCAAGAAAATATCCTATAGAATACGGCATTCTCTCAGGTAATGTCCTGGTCCCCTACATTTACAGAAAATTACTGTAAATGGATTATTGGGACCATTTTTATTTTCTTCCATAGTACTCTTCATTTCCCCTTGGCAATTCTTCACTTTATGTCCTTTTTTCCTGCACGTAAAGCATTTATTTGTTCCATTGAGACACTTTCCTGGGTGTCGCCTTCACATTTCCAGCATGATGGAAATTTAGGATTCTTTTCTCCATGGTCTCCACTACTAGAGATCTTATCATTCATCACCTTTCTCTTCATTGTTGAGTCTGAGAGTTGGTTAATATATATGTTGTTGATCATATTTTTGGAAAACTGATTTGGAATGAACACGATATCTTTTACGCCTATCAACATTCCATTTTGTTGCTCATTTCAACCACCATTACCACCTTGTACATCATTCTCAAAGTTACTATGACTTCCTTGGACTGCAGCCATTGACTAAAAACATAAAGCATTGTGTGTGTAACAGTAGTCATAAAATCATTTAGAGAATATCATGACACCATATTCTCAATTTGAAACACCTTAGGATTAACCAAGGTCATTTATTCTCATCTTATTTTAAAATACTTCACATTGGTTTGTAATGAAAATGTAAATTATCCTAAGCATATCCCCCGGGAGTGTTGTAACCAATAGTACAGCAAGGCCCATTGTCGGGCACCAGTTCCCGTTCGAGTTTAGCTCAAAGTGGTGTTTTTGGGTTTTACTCCTAGGTACATATGTGCCAGATCCAACTCTACATGCTCGTATCCAGACATGGATGTATTTCTTGGAAAACTCACAAAATCTATACAATACCAAAATTATAGGAAGTTCTTCTATACTAATCCTCAAAGTCTATCTTATGTCTTTTTCTCTAATCAGATTTTATCTAAATCTAGTTTCCAAGGTTTGTACTAAACTTCCTATGATACCAACTGTAACGCCCCAAACCTAGTTACCCAGAGTCGGTACATTATTACATAACATTGTAATGATCACAAAAGATCAAGTCTCAAAGGACCTATTAGTTTAGTAGTCTTGTAAACACTAGATATATTCATAAGTCTTAAATTACATCATAAAGTAAAAAAACTACTACAAAAGCTTGTCTTCATATCCCCTCATACTATCCCTACAGGTCATTAATAAATTACTTCTTCACATCCTAGGAAAAATAAAACATTGAAAGGGGTGAGCTCAAATTCTCACTAAGGATAACGATATAGCAGAAACTTTTATAAATAAGCATATAAATTTAAGGCAATGTATAACTGAAACAAAAGCCTTTTAAACATGAACTTCAGAATAATATGTCAAAGATAAAATGAAATAATTCTATTTACTTATTCACATGGATATTCTACTAGTTGAATAACCACATGCAATATCAATAACCACTTTCATAATAATGGAATGCATAATGCCAGACTATCATAACCACTTAGTCAAGGCCTTGTGCCAAGATAACAAATAAGATTTTGTCAAGGCCTTGTGCCAAGACACTATTTTATCTCATGATACCTACCGATGCATCAAATAGCTATAGCGGGCTCCACCTATCACTTACTAAGTCCAATGCATTCCTCTAATGAAAAGTTTGAAACATAACATAAACATTCGTATTAAAACTAGCATACAAAATGTCAATACTTTATCCACAAACCATGAATGGTATAAAAATAGTACATCCACAGTAAAAAATAACTCATTCAACATAATAAGTAAGATTTTATTGTAACATATTATCCTCAATCGATAATAATGAAGGATATTGTCATAGATGAAAATAATCATCAAAACTATTTGAGAGAAATATCCCCATTTTTCTTGGAAACATTTAAAAGTCACACTATTTGTCAAGAATCCATTTAAAAATAGATTTTTGAAACAAAGTGTCCCATACCACTTTGAAACTTTTAAAATGAATTTTAATTTTAAAACATTAATGTCCATATAAATAAATCATTAAAACCATTTTTAAAACATGGACATTAATGAGAATGATTTTAGAATAATATATATTTAAAACATTTAAAATTGATATTTAGTTAGAGTTCCTAACAAAAAGAGAGACACTTGAATTCAAGTAATTAAGGTAATCAAAACATTGTAATATCATGAGAATAAAGGGATTCATGATATACTATGTAAAATTACATTATATACACCATATAAAAGTGATTTGGTGTATAACAACAAAGAAGTCTCAATGGAATGTAAATTGAGATGAAATCTCTTATAAAGACCATATCCTTAGGTTAAGGATAAATCAAAGACATAATTATGTGTAAAAAATATAAATACACTCAATATAATTAGATATTCAGTGTAAATCAATCAGAGGACATTCACACATATTCCTGTAAAAACAACACCAATGAATTGGATATTTAACTCAACAAATGGATATTGAGTTAAAATTACTCTTATCAAGTTCATATATATGACTTGAGAATTTATCAATGGAGTGATTATGTGTATCAAAATTATATCCATAGAAAGGGGAGTGGGAATTATTACATAATCAAATGAATAGTTATTCCACACATAATCTTGGTGTAAAATAATCAAGGAAGTATGCGTGAAGCCGAATGAGTGGAAATTGAAATTTCAAATTCCCTTATTGATTTGGTAACTCACAAAACATACACCCATGAAAGAAGGATCATACAGTGATGATGTAAATATCCATAAATTAATGTATATTACATAATGAATACAATCATGGGCAGTACACACACCACATGCAATAAATAAGTGGTGAACAATGGAAATCTCACGGAATTAAAAGTGAGATAAGAAACCCCTTACCTCGTTGTAATCAATCAAGTAATATGAACAATAGTAAATAACCACAAAATTAATCACATAATATCATGAATATAAAGAGAATAATGATAATATATATATATATATATATCAAATGGCAGTACAAAATACACCACAAGAAATTAATAAGTGGTGAACAATGAAAATATCAAGGAATTAAAAGTGAGATAAGAAACCCCTTACTTTGTAATTTTTCCTTGGTCAAGGGTAGTTTAGACTCTTTTATAATGGTGAAATAATTGTTTTTTAATTATTCAATAATCATATAAATTAATATGGTATCATATATGATCTTTTAACAATGCTTTGTTAATAATATCTTAGTATTATCGTCGTTTCGGGTGTTAACTTACTTGTTTTCTTTTATATGTTTGGTTACATAAGTCATGTTTGTTAGGGATAGGTTGTATCTTATTAATATACAGAATTATATCAAGTCCTTAAACATTATTTTTAATCATAAAATGAGAATTAGACTTGTTTGGATATGATGGGGAATGAATCTCATCGCGTTTTTGGAGACGGTAGTCCGTACGTACGTACGAGCGATAATATCATTCTTTTGATATTAAAATCATATATAATTGGATTGTATATCATATATACAGAATCATTATCATGTTATAATTATTATTTACATTAATTAAACATTATTATTATATCCATCGAAATAATAATGTATTGAATAACAATTACACCACGACGTGGAGACGGTAGACCGTACGTACGCACGTATGGTGCCATGTCATTTAAAGGATGGATAGAATACTGAATATGGTTATAACATATTTATAATAACATCAAAGTATATAAAAGATACTGGTGTTATTATTTTATATTGGAAACAACAAATAAATAAGAAGTTGAAGAAGAAATGAACTTGAAAGAGGGTGGTGAAAACATTACCTCTTCTTCGGGTTCTTCCTTTTGATTTGATCAAAAGGGATCTTTAGGTTGGTTTTATGATCAAACTAAGGACTCTAGGTTGAAGTGAGGGAAGTTGAAAGAATATTTGGGAAGGGTTTGGCCGAGCCAAAAGGCTTTGAAGGTGTAAATTATAGATAAGGGGGAGTACCCTTTTGTAAGAGGGGTGAGGGGCACCTTTGGAAAAGCTAGAAATATTATTTTATAATAAATTTATATTCGGTTTATAATGGATCTAAAGTAGATTATTTAAATTTTAAGGTGGGTATTGGTCGAAATATTTTCAACCAATATATTTTAGACAGGTTTGGGTCACTATATTAACCTTATCATTTATATTTAACTCTTAGTTAAATAGTTTGACATTTACCACGTCTATTTTTATTTTTATATTATATAGTTAATAAACATACTATATACCTCCAAGAGATACAAAAGTGGCCCATTAATGATAAAAATATCATTATATAAGTCCTTTGGTCGAACATTATATTTTTAGGAAAAGAATATCAATTAATAATATAATATTTGTTTTAAAAACTATTTTATGTCAATTTTAGCACTATTGGGTATTTTGTTTTTGATAATTTCATAACAGAGTTATTACTTAAAAAAATTATATAACCAATCCTAATATGTCATATTAACCTAGAAAATTATTGGAATTTATAAAAAGTCTCAAATTACATTTATTTTGATATTTATAATATCAATTATTTTAATATTTCATTAATTAGGTAATTACTGCATCACTATTGTGTCATAAATAAATTAAATTATTTAATGTCTAAACATTATAAATAAAATACCATTATGTAGGAAATATTTTTATATTTATAATTAATATTTATAATTGAATTTATCTTATGTATAACCCTATATTAAAAATGTTTTAGTTATTAGACCTTGATTTTATCTCTTTTAACTATTCTTTGAATAAAATACTAATAAATGTCAAAATCAAATCCAAGTGAACCTAAATGATAATATTTTATTCCTAAGGTTGTTTTTGGTCGAGATACACTTGTCCAATAGAATTAGGACATCTGTTAGGGTAATATTAATATCATTTTTACCCTTAATTACCCTATTTACTTTTAACCGTGTTAAATAAAAGTAAAAAGTTAATATTCACAAAAAAATATTTTCATCTCATTGAACCAAATTTTACTCCTTAATATTAACCATGTCTCTCGGATTTTTGAAATTCCACTCACAGAAGCGGTAAAATTATGTTTTATGTAAATTTCAAAATTTTTCTAGGAGGTGGGTAAAAGACGGTGAAAAGTTCAATAAAAATTTTAATATAAAGAGAATCATAATAATATATATATCAAATGGAGGTACTAAATACACCACATGAAAAAAATAAGTTGTGAACAATGGAAATATCACGAAATTAAAAGTGAGATAAGAAACCCCTTAATTTGTACCTTCTCCTTGGTCGAGGGTAGGTTAGCCTCCTGTATAATCGTGAAATAATTTTTTTTAATTATAAAATAATCATATACATTAATATGATATCATATATGATCTTTTAACACTGCTTTGTTAATAATATCTTAGTATTATCGTCGTTTTGGGTGTTAACTTACTCGTTTTCTTTTATATTTTTTGTTACATAGGTCATTTTTGTTATGTATAGGTTGTATCTTATTCATATACAAAATTATATCAAGTCCTTAAACATTATTTGTAATCATAAAATGAGAATTATAATTGTATGGATACGATGGGGAATGAATCTCATCGCATTCATGGAGACGGTAGTCCGTACGTACGCCTGAGCGATAATATCATTCTTTTGATATTAAAATCATATATAATTGGATGGTATATCATATATAAAGAATCATTATAATTTTATAATTATTATTTACATGAATTACACATCATTATTATACCTATCCAAATAATAATGTATTGAATAAAAATTACATCACGAAGTGGAGACAGTAGGCCGTACGTACGCACGTATGGTGACATGTCATTCAAAGGATGGATAAAATACTGAATATGGTTTTACTATATTTATAATAACATTACAGTATATAAAAGATACTGGGGTTATTATTTTATAATGGAAATAACAATGAACGAAGAAGTTGAAGAAGAAAGGAACTTGAAAGAGGGTGGTGAAAACATTACCTCTTCTTCGGGTTCTTCCTTTTGATTTAATCAAAAGGGCTCCTTAGGTTGGCTTTATGATCAAAACAAGGACTCTAGGTTGAAGTGAGGGAATGTTAGAGAATATTTGGTCAGGTTTTGGCTGAGCCAAAAGTCTTTGAAGGTGTAAATTAGAGAGAAGGGGGAGTACCCTTTTCTAAGAGGGGTGAGGGGAACCTTTAGAAAAGCTAGAAATATTATTTTATAATAAATTCATATTTGGTTTATAATGACTCCAAAGTGGATTATTTAAAGTTTAAGGTGGGGATGGGTCTAAATCCTTTCAACCAATATATTTTATATAGGTTTGGGTCACTATATTAACCTTATCATTTATATTTAACTCTTAGTTAAATAGTTTGACAATTACCATGTCTCATTGTATTTTTATATTATATAGTTAATGAACATACTATATACCTCCAAAAAACACAAAAGTGGTCCATTAATGATAAAAATATCATTATATAAGTCCCTTTTCCGAACTTTAGTTTTTTAGGAATAGAATATAAATTAATAGTATAATATTTGTTTTAAAATCTCTTTTATGACAATTTTGACACTATTGGGTATTTTGTTTTTTATAATTTCATAATAGCATTATTACTTTGAAAGACATTTATATAACCAATCCTCATATGTAATATTAACCTAGAAAATAATTGTAATTTATAAAAACTCTCAAATTACATTTTTTTGATATTTATAATATCAATTATTTTAATATTTCTTTCATTAGGTAATTACAACATCACCATTGTGTCATAAATAAATTAAATTATTTAATGTAAAAAAATTATAAATAAAATACCATTATGTAGGAAATATTTTTATCTTTATAATTAATATTTATAATCTAATTTATATTATGTATAACCCAATATTAAAAATGTTTTAGTTATTAGACCTTTATTTTATCTCTTTTAACTCTTCTTTGAATTAAATAATAATAAATGTCCTAATCTAATCCAAGTGGACCTAAATGATAATATTTTATTCATAAGGTTGTTTTTGGTCGAGATAAGGTTGTCCAATAGTATATGGCCCCAGCCTTAAACATTACTTAATGTTGAGTTATTTCAAAAATACATGTTGAGGAACTTTTCAGGTTTAGAGTTTTAGAGAATTAGATCATAAATCATGCATTACACTCCACATTTTAAAAAAGTGGTTACATAAAAGATAGTACTCATTCTTTTTTCCATCAACGGAAACATATTTAAAACAAAAAATGGATTCTTTCATGACACTTCCTTGACCCTATCATCACATCATGTACCTATCCCTTGACCTTTGAAAAATATTTCAAAAACTTGGGATGAGCATAAAAAGCTCAGTAAGGGATATAAAAGTACGGAATGAAAATATTAGTCCATGTATGAAATCATACTTTACTCATAAAACATAAGCATTTTAACATACCTCATCAAATCATGAATAAATCATAGAAATCATAATACATAAAGGTAACTTGAGGCATTCATAACATTTTTACGTAGGGAGTAACCCTCATGGTTACATTTGGAATACCCATCACAGTATATTCCCTAAATCTCTTCGGAGAAACCTTAACGTTTAACTCCTTCATGTTACCCAATGCATTGGAGAGCTATATCGGGCTCACCCACCCTTAGTTTATCATGGAACCACCCGTCTTTATAACAATGCCCAAGAACCATAACATAATCGTATCACATAAAACATGCATAAAGGAAACATAACATTTCCACATTTCAATCACAAGATATCAATAAAAAACATTTATATAATAAAAACATTATGAAAACCATTTTCAATAACAAAATAAAATAAAAGTAATACATGGTATTTATTTTCCATTTTAAAAAAAAGTTAGGTTATGTCTAGTAGAGGAATCTGAAACTTAAATAATGGTCACAGTGGTGGAGAAGTCATTGTCGCCGAATACGTACAACAAAAAAACATTCCTTTTGGCATTTAGTAAAACGCTTCGTATAAAAAATATTCATTTTGAATGAATGTAAAAGTAAAAGGGGTTTATACACCGTATAAAAGAAAGTTCTGTATAAAACAAAATATGCCTCAATGAATGGAGATTGAGACGAAGTCCCTTACCTCTTGTCCGACGTGACTCGATTTCTCTTTAATATCCTGAATAATAAACTTGAGTTAATTTATACTTTCTTAATAACCTTTTCAAGTTTATTATTCCTTTTATATCACTTATTACCATGTCATGAACACTATGTAATTATTTAAGCTAATAACGGTCGTTTTAACGATCATTTGTACTTGAGTAAAAAATAAACTCTTTATAATTACAATTTGTTCATGTATCCATTATATCCAGAGTTATATTCATTATGTAGATATCATATATATCATATATATCCATAATATACATGAATTTATAATATTACATAACATTTAGAGGTAATAAATGAAATGCACCGTTCATGGAGACGGTAAGCCGTACGTACGCATGAACGCTACTTTCATTTATATTTCGTATTTTATGGAATGGAATCATAATGACATAAAGGTATATTATAATTACAGTATAATTTCATATATAATATCATTAACTCCATCCATTATACATCCCACATATGGAATTAATGAATCAAATCACTTTGAGGGGGCGGTAGTCCGCACTTCCTAAAATGAAGATATCACGTATACCCATAATGGAAGCCATAAAGGTATTCCATAAATGAAAAATACATAAGCTTAAGGAAAAAAACATATTATATATCATCTATAAATATCGTGTCATCTTAATGGCCACCTTTGAAGGTGTTAGAAGAATATTGAACAATCATCATTTCGTGAGGCAGAAATTCGCCATCCACAGAAACAATAAACTCTTTAACCATTAGATGAAGGTGTGTGTAAGTATGGCTCTAATACTTCTCATAACAACATCCTAGTACATTGAAGATAATGGTGTTGCTACAAAATAAAGTAATAAAAAGTGTTTAGGGGGTTGGAGAAGCAAAATAATACATAAGAACACAAGAGAAGACACTACCTTTAAAGGGGGTAACTCTTTTTGATTTGAGCTCAAAGGCTTCCTTGGAAAGACTTCTGACCAAAGTGATGCTTCTAGGAGTAAGAGAGGTTTTTTTTAGAGACAAAATGAGAAGGTCTTGGTCGAGCCAAAGACTTGATAGGTGTGGGTAAGCTGGTAGAGGTTGGGGCCATTTATAAGAGGAGAGGAGGGGCACTCTTGGAAAGTTATAAAAGGTTACTTTATTATAAAATGAATTTCGGATTTTAAAGGTCCAAAATTATATATTTTGAGGATAATGTGATAATAGATAGAAATACACCAATCCAATAGGTTTTTGACAAGTGTAGGTCTTATATTTTACATTATCTTTTCACTTTATTTAAATCGTTAAATAATGAGGTAATCGTTGCATCATCATGCTGTCATAAATAATTTAATTTATATAATGTCTAAAAATTATAAAAAAATATCATGATTTAGGAAATCTTTTTAGATTTCTAATGAATATTTATAGTCAAAATTATGACTTATATAACCCCACTTAATTTTTTTTAGTAAAACAACACATGTTTGTGACATTTTTATTTTAACATTAAATAAAAAGTTATTAATGTCATTTTCCTACCAAAGTGGCTCCATGGGGTCCCCAAGTTGACCCATGGATTTTCTTGGTCGGACATGACACATACAATAAGGGTAGGACATGTGTCAAGGTCATTTTATATTATTAAAACATTATTTTTACCTTAAATTACACTAATTACCTCTAATCGCGATTAAAAACTTAAAAGTTACTATTCGCCAAAAATTATTTTAATCCCATTGAACAATATTTTATTTCTTAATGACAACCATGAATGTTGGATTTTGGAAATTCAAAACACAGAGGTGGTAAAATTTCATTTAAACGAAAAATCAGTTTTATTAAGTACCACTTGGTGGTTTCACTATTCATCAAAAATTGAAGTCTTTCAGAAAGATACCAAAACTTCACGCTAAGCTATATTTGATATTCCAAATTCAAAAATGATGTCTATTTTAAAAAATTCAAAACATATATGTTAGATTAATTTATTTAATAATTAATTCCCGTTGTCAGAACAAATAGCGTGTTTTTATGAAACAATATATATCAAAAGATTGACACTAGTTCAAGTTCAATTTCAAAGTGAAATTAATTCCAACGAACACTATTGGATTAAATGGTAAAAATATATTCTAATTTCACTTTAAACCCAATTAAAAAGATAATACAATCATATAAATAAATTATATTAAAAATAGGTTTTGAATTAAAATAAAACTTTTTTCACTATTCATTAAAAAAAAATAAACTTTATCGGAAAAATACCAAAAATTTACACAAAGTAAATTTTGATGTCCCGATTCTATAGAAGAATTTTATTTGGTCAAAAATAATGTATAAGAGTGACCAAAACTATATTTAAAGAGGGTTCTTCATCAAAAGGCGATAAGTGGACCTTTAGTGAAAATTAGAGTATATATGCCTAAAATTTAATTCTTTTCGTATTTTAAGCATTTATCCTTTATTTGATAAATGTAAAAACATTTAACAAACATATATAATCATATTTTAGTTATTTCTATTCATTCCCGCCAATACAACGGCTACGTGTTAACTACCATTTAAAATAATATTATTTTATTACTAGTGTGCAATGTAAGATTTCAAAGAAACTCTTTGTTGTGCATCAGGTACGCTATCGAACATAGAAACCACTTTAAAGTAAAATTAATATTTAATTTGTAAATATTAATAAGTATGAAAATGTATTATTCTTTATTTACTTGGGATGTTACATCTTTCCCCCCTTTTGGGAATTGCATCCTCGCAATTTTATTCACTTATCAAAATAAGTGGGGGGTATTTATCCCTCATAGAATTTTTAGATTCCCACGTTGCCTCTTCAACCATATGGTTTTTCCAAAAAAACCTTTACCAGATGAATTACCTTATTCCACAACACTTGCTCTCTATGGTCAAGAATCTGGACTAGTTTTTCTTCATAAGAGAGATTCTCTTCCAACTGAACTACCTCTGGGCTTAAAACATGAGACGGATCTGGCATATACTTTCTCAACATCAAAACATGAAAAACATTGTGTACCTGAGATAAACTCGGAGGTAAATCCACTCGGTAAGAAACTGATCCAACTTTTTCTAGAATTTCATATGGTCCAATGAACCTTAGACTCAGCTTTCCTTTCTTACCAAATCGCATCACACTTTTTCACGGTGAAACTTTGAGAAAAACATGATCACCTACCTCGAAAGATAGATCCTTCCTCCGGTTATCCGCATAACTCTTCTACCTGCTCTGAGCTGTTCTCATGTGTTTCTAAATCAACTGAACTTTTTCTGCCATCTCTTCTACCAATTCTGGTCCCATCAGCTTCCTTTCACCCACTTCATCCCAAAAATTTGGAGTTCGACACCTCTTCCCATATAATGCCTCAAACTGTGCCATCTGTATACTAGAATGAAAACTTCTATTATATGAAAATTCAACCAAATAAATATGTTGGTCCCAACTTCCTTGATAATCCATCAAACAAGCACGTAGCATATCCTCCAAAGTCTGAATTTTTCGTTCTGATTTCCCATCTGATTGAGGATGAAAAGCTATACTAAAATTTAATTCAATACCCAACGACTTCTGAAGACCTTTCCATAAGTTAGAAGTAAACCTGAGATCATGATCAGATACAATAAATAGAGTAACTCCATGAAACCTAACTATCTCTTTATGATACAATCGAGAAAGTTGATCTAGAGAGAAAGTATCTCGAATAGGAAGGAAATGAGAAGATTTAGTCAAGCGATCAACAATAACCTAGATTTCATTATTACATCGAGATGTCTTCGGTAATCCCACAACAAAGTCCATGGATATATTTTCCCATTTCCACTTTGGCACTGCTAAAGGCTAAAGCATCCCTTTCGGTAACTGCCGCTCTACTTTAACCTGCTGACAAGTCAAACACTCCACAGTAAAATCAGCAATATCTCTTTTCATTCCATCCCATGAGTAATACTCCCGCAGATCTCTGTACATCTTAGTACTGCAAGGATAAACTAAAAACGAAGAACTATGAGCTTCAAATAACAACTCTCTCTTCAACTCTGAATCACAAGGCACACACAATATCTTCCCAAATCTAAAAACACAATTATTATCAATGTTGAATTCAAGAAACTTACCCTTCTGAACCAGCTCTACCTTTTTCTGCAACTCACTGTCTTGCTTCTGTGCTTGCTTGATTCTGTCTGATAGAGAAGATTTAACTGATACCTGAAACAAAACAGATGGACATCCTGTACCAAAAACTTTTATTCCAAAGTTCATCAAATCCTTAACCAAAGGATCACGTTCCAAATGCAACATTGTTAATGAAGCATTATTTTTTTTGACTCAAAGCATCAACCACTTTATTTGCTTTTCCCAGATGGTAATGAATTGTACAATCATAATCCTTGATTAATTCTATCCATCTCCTCTGTCTCATGTTCAATTCTTTCTGAGTGAATATATACTTTAAACTTTTGTGATCGGAATATATTTCACACTTTACTCCATACAAATGATGCCTCCAAAATTTTAAAACAAAAACAACAGGAGATAATTCCAAATAATGTGTTGGGTAATTTACCTCATGAGTTTTCAACTGACGTGAAGCATATGAAATTACCTGATCATTCTGCATAAGGACACATCCAAGTCCCTTCAACGAAGCATCACTGTATATAACAAACTCACCATTCCTGGAAGGAAGTGCCAAAACTAGATCATTCACCAATATTCTTTTCAACTCCTGAAAACAATCATCAAATTCTTTTGTCCAGATAAACTTAACACCCTTCTAAGTTATCTTAGTTATTGGACTAGATAACTGTGAAAAATTTTCAACAAACCTTCGGTAGTAACCTGCCAAACCAAGGAAACTACGAATCTTGGTTACATTTGTGGGTCTTGGCCATTCTTCAACAACTTTTGTTTTTGCAGGATCCACCGTTATTCCATATTTAGAAACAATATGACCAAGGAAAGAAATTTTTTGCAACCAAAAATCACACTTGATGAATTTCCCATACAATTTATTTTCTTTTAAGGTTTGCAAAATAACCCTTAAATGACTTTCATGATCCTCTTTAATTTTAGAAAACACCAAAATATCATCAATAAACACAACCAACGTTTTTCACCTGAGTCAACTGAGCCATCACTGCAACAAACTGTTTAGTTCTGATTCTGACCATCTTAGGATACTGATTTGAAAGGTCGTTTCCCTCTGTATGCCTTCCGAGGAAAGCTGTTCTGTTTCCTCAATGAAAAACCATTCTTAACACAGAAATATCTTAGGTGAAGAAATATGGTAATCTTTAAATGCTATATCATTTAAATTTAACCATTAAAAAAATATTTTTGGATAATCATTTAATAGAATTATAACTCCAAAAGTTATCTAAAATGACCTTTGATACCAACTATAAGGCCCCAACCTTAAACATTACTTAATCTTGAGTTATTTCAAAAATACACATTGAGGATCTTTTCGGGTTTAGAGTTTTATAGAATTAGATCATAATTCATGCATTACACTCCACATTTAAACAAAGTGGTTACATAAAATATAGTACTCATTATTTTTCCCATCAACGGAAACATATTTAAAACAAAACATGGATTCTTTCATGACACTTCCTTGACCCTATCATCACATCATGTACCTTTCCCTTGACCTATGAGAAACATTTCAAAAACTTGGGATGAGCATAAAAATCTCAGTAAGGGATATAAAAGTACGAAATTAAAATATTAGTCCATGTATGAAATCATACTTTACTCATAAAACATAATAATTTTATCCTACCTCATCAAATCATGAATAAATCATAGATATCATAAGACATAAAGGTAACTTGAGGCATTCATAACATTCTTATATAGGGAGTAACCATCATGGTTACATTTGGAATACCCATCACAGTATATTTCCTAAATCTATTCATAGAAGCCTTAAAGTTTAACTCCTTCACGTTAACCAATTCATTGGAGAGCTATATCGGGCTCACCCGCCCTTAGTTTATCACAGAACCACCCGTCTTCATAACAATTTCCAATAACCATAACATAATGGTATCACGTAAAACATGCACAAAGGAAACATAACATTTCCACATTTCAATCACAAGATTTCAATACAACACATTGATATAATAAAAACATTATGAAAACCATCTTCAATACCAAAATAAAATAAAAGTAATACATGATATTTATTTTTCATTTAAAAAAAAGTTAGGTTACGGCTTGTAGAGGAAGCCGAAACTCAAATAATGGTCACGGTGGCGGAGAAGTTGTTGTCGCCGCATACGTACAACAAAAAAACATTCCTTTTGTCGTTTAGTAAAATGCTTCATATAAAAAAAGATTCCTTTTGAATAAGTGTAAAAGTGAATAGGGTTTATACACCGTATAAAAGAATGTTGTGTATAAAACAAAATATGCCTCAATGAATGGAGATTGAGACGAAGTCCCTTACCTCGTGTCCGACGTGACTCGATTGCTCTTTAATCTCATGAATAATAAACTTGAGTTAATATATACTTGATTAAGAACCTTTTTCAAGTTCATTATTCCTTTTATATCACTTATTACCATTTCATTAACACTATGTAATTATTTAAGTTAATAACGGCTGTTTTAACGATCATTGGTACTTGAGTCAAAAATAAACTCTTTATAATTACAAGTTGTTAATGTATCCATTATATAAAGAGTTATATTCATTATGTAGATATCATATATATCATATATATGCAGTATATACATGCATTTATAATATTACATAACATTTAGAGGTAAGAAATGAAATGCACCGTTCATGGAGAGGGTAAGCCGTACGTACGCATGAATGCTACTTTCATTTCTATTTCGTATTTTATGGAATGGAATCATAATGGAATAAAGGTATATTATAATTCCAGTATAATTTAATATATAATATCATTAACTCCATCAATTATACATCCCACACATGGCATTAACGAATCAAATCACTTTGAGAGGGCGGTAGTCCGCACTTCCTAAAATGAAGATATCACGTATACCCATAATGGAAGCCATAAAGGTATGACATAAATGAAAAATACAGACGATTAATGAAAAAATAAACATATTATATATCATATATAAATATAGTGTCATCTTAATGTCCACCTTTGAAGTTGTTAGAAGAATATTGAACAATCATCGTTTCGTGAGGCAGAAATTCGCCATCCACGGAAACAGTATGCTCTTTAACCATTAGATGAAGGTGTGTGTATGTGTAGCTCTAAAAAATCTCATAAAAATATCCTAGTATATTGAAGATACTTTAGTTATTACAAAATAAAGGAATAAAAAGAGTTTAGTGGGTTGGAGAAGTAAAATAAAACATAAGAACACAAGAGAAGACACTACCTTTAAAACAGGTAACTCTTATTTGATTTGAGCTCAAAGGATTTCTTGGAAAGACTTCTTCCCAAAGTGAGGCCTCTAGAAGTAAGAGAGGTATTTGGAGAGACAAAATGGGTAGGGTTTGGCCGAGCCAAAGCCTTGAGAGGTGTGGGTAAGGTGGTAGAGGTGGGGGCCTTTTATAAGAGGAGAGGAGGGGCACTCTTGGAAAGTTATAAAAGGTTACTTTATTATAAAATGATTTTCGGATTTTAAACGTCCCAAAATTATATATTTTGAGGATAAGGTGATAGGAGTTTGAGATCCACCCATCCAATAGGTTTTTGACAAGTGTAGGTCTTATATTATACATTATCTTTTCATTTTCTTTAAATCGTTAAATAATGAGGTAATCGCTGCATCATCATGGTGTCATAAATAATTTAATTTATTTAATGTCTAAAAATTATAAAAAAATATCATGATGTATGAAATCTTTTTATATTTCTAATGAATATTTATATTCAAAATTATGATTTGTATAAACCCATTTAAAAAGTTATTTAGTAAAACAACACATGTTTGTGATATTTTTATTTTAACATTAAATAAAAAGTTATTAATGTCATTTTATACCAAAGTGGCTCCATGGGGTCCCCAAGTTGACCCCTGGATTTTCGTGGTCGGCCATGAAACATCCATTAATGGAAGGACATGTGTCAAGGTCATTTCATATTATTAAAACATTATTTTTACCTTAAATTACACTAATTACCTCTAATCGCGATTAAAAACTTAAAAGTTACTATTCACCAAAAATTATTTTAATCCCATTGAACCGAATTTTACTTCTTAATGAAAACAATGAATGTCAGATTTTTTGAAATTCAAAACACAGAGGTGGTAAAATTTCATTTAAACAAAAAATCAGTTTTTTTAAGTACCACTTAGTGGTTTCACTATTCATCAAAAATTGAAGTTTTTCAGAGAAATACCAAAACTTCACCCTAATCTATATTTGATATTCCGAATTAAAATAATGATGTCTATTTTAAAAAATTCAAAACATATAAGTTACATTAATTAATTTAATAATTAATTCCCGCAGTCAGAACAAATAGCGTGTTTTTATGAAACAATATATATCAAAAGATTGACACTAGTTTAAGTCCAATTTCAAAGTGAAATTAATTTCAACGACCACTATTGGATTAAATGGTAAAAATATATTCTAATTTAACTTTAAAACCAATTCAAAAGATAATATAATCATATAAATAAATTAGATTAAAAGTAGGTTTTGAATTAAAATACAACATTTTTCACTATTCATTAAAAAAATAAACTTTATCGGAAAAATACCAAAAATTTACACAAAGTAAATTTTGATGTCCCAATTCAAAAGAAGAATTTAATTTGTTCCAAAAGAATGTATAAGAGTGAGCAAAAATATATTTAAAGAGGGTTTTCCATCAAAAGGCGATAAGTGGACCTTTAGTGAAAATTAGAGTATATATGCCTAAAATTGAATTCTTTTTGTATTTTAAGCCTTTATCCTTTATTGGATAAATGTAAAAACATTTAACAAACATATATAATCATATTTTAGTTATTTATATTCATTCCCGCCAATACAATGGCTACGTGTTAACTACCATTTAAAATAATATTATTTTATAACTAGTGTGCAACGTAAGATTTCAAAGAAACTCTTTGTTGCGCATCGTGTACGCTATTGAACATAGCAACCCCTTTAAAGTAAAATTAATATTTAATTCGTAAATATTAATAAGTATGAAAATTTATTATTCTTTATTTACCTGGGATGTTACAAATAAAATTAAGACATCTTTTATGGTAACATTAATATCAATTTTACCCTTAATTACCCTATTTACTTTTAACCATGGTAAATAAAAGTAAAAAATTACTATTCACAAAAAATTAGTTTCATCTCATTGAACCAAATTTTACTCCTTGATATTAACCATGTCTCTCAGATTTTTGAAATTCCACTCACAGAAGTGGTAAAATTATGTTTTATGTGAATTTCCAGATTTTCCTAGGAGGTGGGTAAAAGACGGTGAAAAGTTCAATAAAATTTTTATATATCTAAAATTATTCTAAACTAACTCTAATGAATTAAATTGAAATTATATAGGTATTATGTATCTATTTTTACCTTAATTAAATTTAAATAAAATAAATAATTATTTAAATAAAAATTTGGTTTTAAATTATAACTCATTGTTTTTTCACTATTCATCAAAAATTGAATGTTTTCAGAAAAATACCAAAAATTCACCCTAAGCTAATTTCAATATTCCAAATCCAAAAATGAAGTCCATTTTGAAAGATAAAATTTATAAAATTTCAAAAAGTGGGTATTACTATTCATAACGGCTAGTTTGATTGGTTGTGGTGTGTGTTAGAACTCGAAGTTTCATACAACACACGCTACTATATTATTCAAAGACAAGCATACCATGGAAGCTTTTGGTGTTACATCATAAGAGTAGGGGATAAAAGGAAAGAGATATTCTCATGATGCTAATAGGATATATTCCCTTTGGGTATTTTTGTCCTTTTGATACATGTATTATTTTGGGATTTTTGTTGGAATAGATTGTCTACCATGTTCCTAGAAACCTAACATTATCATCATATTATAAATGAAAATAATTTAGGATTATTTATTATTAAATTATTTTAGATGTTATATTATGTGTATTGTTCAATTTCTTGATATGATTTCACTACATGATTGTTATGATCATTACCCATGTTCTACACTCTATCATGAGAGATTAGTCTCCCCATTGACAAACCGTAGGTCATTGCTACTATTTGAAAGCCTCTAGTATAAGGGTAGGTGCACGAGAGTCTATGTGACCAACTAGATTTGGGAATGGTTCAGTGGATCCTAGGTCAGGATTTTATTCATGAAATTGATCAAATATTTTATCAATATGAGGAAAATGATAGTTATTATTGATTTTGATCTTGTTAAGTTACCGATAATAAATTTATAGTCTCACTAATCCATATTTCATATTAAAAAAGTAATAGTTTCACCCCAAGGTGATTCAATTGGATGAATAAATCCCTTATCAAGATTCTCCTAGAGTTTATTTTACAATTATTTCTAAAAAATATAGTACATTATATATGGATTGATTAAAATAGCTATAACACCATGTGTGAGTTCTATTGAAAGAAAAATTTCATGATTTGGGGGAAGAATTGAAAATTATTTCATAAATACATTGAAAAAATCCTTTAAAATGGGAATATCATTGATGTTTAGATCCTCCCCACCCATCTAAGATAAACATCCATTTTTAATAGGAATCAGTACTCATCGAATGGGTGAAATTTCTATTGGAATTTCATATATGTAATCAGAGTAATAGATGACCATATTTTGGTTTGGAATATCAAACATGACTTCCATTCCTCAAAAATTGATTTTGAATTTATATAAAAAAATCTAATCCATTCCCAGAATAAAAACAAATTTAACTAGAGGGATAATAAAAACATTTCCAGGAAGCATATTCCTACCAAAGTTAATTGGAGAAAAATCATAAACTTGAGATTATATCATTGTACCATTAGGGGTTTTCAATACTAATTCAATATCTAATCATTGATGTGGTATTGTAATACCTTTAGAAATCTCATCAGATATAAAATATTGGGTATATCCAAAATCATATAAGGCATTATTTGTTCTAGAGTAGATGGTAAGTGTTCCATTCACCACTTTTTTATGAAAACCATCAATTGTGATCGCATGATATTTCCATTTGTCTCTGGAATTAATAGGTTTCTAACGTCGATGATTTTTATTACTCATAATATTTGAGAACTGGTTAGCATAATTCTCATACTCCTTTCAGTTGAAACACTAGGGTATGGGAGGTGTGTTCTTTTGATATTTATCATTGTTCCATTAATTTATTGGACTCTACACATCACTTTAGAATTCAATAGTCTGATGAATTTTCTTTATAGATAGAAAAAATTTACCTATCTCCTTAAGAAAAATTATTCATGTTTCCTTCCACATTTTGATCATAATGGAAGTATTGTCTTCACATCTCACTGGTTTTTAGAGTTTTCTTCGAATTCATTATTTCTCTTCTTATCAAAACCATGATATTGATGGTAAAATCCAATCTCTATTTCCACCTTGATAGAAAATAAATCAATTTATTTGTAGATACTAATGTCACTTATGGATAATTCCCATTAGAAACTTGATTTTAAGCCACTAAAGAATTGATCAACCTTACTTTTAGGTTAGATGATAATATCATAAGCATACATCACAAATATTATAAAATTTTATTCATAGGTATTCAAATATTTATCATCTTTATAAATTATCTCAACGAATTACTTATCAATTTTCATATAATGAATAATTAAAAATTACTTATTGAAAAATATGATTGTAAACTCATCATACTACATATAGTCCTTTTCCTCCCACTTCCTTATGTTCTTGAAAATATTCCACTGTTTATTTTCTTATCCTTTAAAATGATAAACATCTAAAATAACATTTTATTATTATCAACATTGGTGAAAAGGATATATATTTTCAGTAGTATTGATCCATTACCCAAAAACTAGTAGATCAGTGGAACCACTAAAATTCAATCAGTGTTTCTTCCTGAAGTACTCAACAGAACATTGTTTCCACATTTTCATATTTATAATCTCAGTAAGATTCATTTATAGAGAAAGTTATTTAATCATTAAAATGATATTTTTCATTATATCTCACTTAAAATTTGGTTTCTCATGAGGACAATAATTTCATTTTCTATCACAATCCATATTAATGGGGTCCCTTTATGTTATATCCATTGAATAAAACTAAAAAGATTAGTGTGAGAAATAATATTCATAGTGGGAATCTACATAATCATGAAGAATAATTTATAGGATATCTAAATAAAAAAACATTCTTTTCAATCTATGACACCTTAGGTTTAACCTAGGTAATAAATGATCATTAAAAAAACCTTTAGGATGTTATCCTATACTTAGACTTATCCCCAAGGTTATCACCAAAAGTTTTTCATCCTAGTTTCCAAAGGTAACTAAACTTTTCTCTAATACCATCTATAGGGAACTATACTCTTCATATATAGATATTTCATCTTATTATATGAATATTCATTACATAACATAATAATTTATTCCATAATAATTTAGGTATAGTATCATTGGAAACATAGATACAGAAAAACAATTTAATGTGACATCTAAATAATCTCCCACTTAGTTATTCATAACTACCTCCTTTATTATCCATTTCATACTTGAAAATATTATTCATGAATTGGGGAAAGTAAATATAATAAAGTATGTTCTCAGATTCTCAGTAATGGTTAACAAAGGAGATATAAATTATCACTTGAACATAACATGGGTATAAGGGTATTAGAACATGAGTATAATATTTGAAAAATATACCATGTATATCATATATCATAATCTTTAATCATGGCATAAATATTTCTAGTCCATAAGACGTGATTCATAAAGGAATCAAAGAATAGGGTCCATTAGAGCATGACATAGGCATGATACATAGATTCACGACACACATATGCATATACAATCCTTTCTTTAGTATTAATGACTCACTTCCAAGACTATCATAGTATATTGGGTTCACTCCCTAAACCATCATATTATTCAAGGTTCACTACCAAGACTGTCATAGTGGATAGTTTCCATTACTAAACTAGGTTCACTCCCCATTCCAGTTCTATTTGTCTAATGGGATATCAATATTTACCCAATACATTTGAGGGAAATATAATTATGGGACTACCCATAAAATAATTAAAATCATACATATTTTATCCACAATATCATAAAAAATTCATCATATAATAACCCATTAAAAGTAAATTGGTTTCATAAAAATTTTAATATATCTTTTCCTTTAAAAAATTAACTAGTTCCATTAACATTTCATCACTACCCCATAGAATAATCTATGAAAAAGAAAAAAGTTTCATAAAAATATTGCCATCATAATAATAAAACATAAGATAAAGAATAAGTATGGTATCCTTTGATCATGTCCCCATTAAATAAAAAATAATATCGAATAATGTAATCATATTTGAAAAATATTCATTAAAATATTACTTAGAACATTTCCTCAGGAGAATATACTTTTCTATTCAAAATATCTTATTTAAAATCTAAAAAATTACTAAATATTAAGGTAAAAAATTATTTGAAATGAAATAGGACACTTTTAAAGGAATATTCAAATATTTGGGTAGTCATGATGGCGGGGAATTCCAGTCTTACTGTATAAGTTAAAAGAAAACATTCTTTTCAAACTTTTGTAAAAAAATGGAAAAGTACCACATTTAGAAAAATAAAAAGAAGATTAAATTTTAACCATTTTTAAAAAATTAAATCATGGGTAAAAATAAATTTAAACAATCATATGATAATTTAAAAAAATATCGAAAATATTTTTATAAGTAATTGATTTGGAAGAAAAAGGGTTTTTAATTGAATAGAGAATTTTTTTTTTGTTTTCCATAAAAACTTTCTTTCAGTATCTTGAGTAATAGAAGTGATGAAAATAAAATTAAAAAAATATATTAATGATAAATAACCAAATTATAAGATAATTTAGGAGTTTCTTTAGTTTTATATCATAATATATCATTATATGAAACTTAATCATAAACAGTTCTGATAAAAAATGAGATTGTAATATAAAACCCTTATCTCAGGTCTGACTTCCTTCCTATGTGTTTGAACCTCCTGTGTAATAAATATAAAAGTATTATAATTATATTTCAAAAAAATAATATATATTATAACATTTTGATTTAATTATAACATTTTATCATCCACTTTTTAATAATTATCTATTAAAATCACTACTCTGAAGGATAACTGCTTCATTTTTCATGTATGTTTTAGTTCATTAGTTATTGGTCCTTATAATTTGATCATGTTTTGATAATATGTATAATGTTAATAATTATATAAATATCATAATATATATATATATATATATATATATATATTAATAAAAATATAGATAGGAAAATGAATTATACTATTCTTGGAGATGGTAAGTCGTATGTATGCATGAACGTTGTTTTAACTTTTAGACATATAAAATGAAATAATGGTAAATAATGATTCAATTTTATAGAATAATTATTATGTCATATAAATAATATAAATTCATCAAATTAATACTAATTATCATCTACATAAATAGTAAATGTAAAAAATAAATCGCATCACTTTTTAGAGGTGGTAGTCCACATGTATGTATGAGGAAGGTTATTATTTTCCAAATAATTGGAAGGTAAGAAGTTATATATGATATTATCATTACAAACACATAATTATTTCATAAATATTATATAAATATATATAAAAACATCATAATAAACATTCACAAAATATGTTAATGAAAAATGAATTGTATCATTACGTGGAGATGGTAAGTCGTACATACGCACAAATGATACTTCCAATTCCTATTAGATGATAAAGATGGTCGATAATGATAGTTTCAAAATAAAAATAAAATTTAATTATGTTTATGATAATTTATTTATTATTTTATGATAAATAAAATAGAATTATATGAGGTTAAGGAAAAATTAAAAAGAAAGTGATCTGTTAGCATGCTTACCTCTTCTTTGAAAGAACCCTTTTGGATCTCCTATTAAAGAAACCATGTTTTGTGTTTTGGGGATAATATCACCTAAATAAAATTCATTGGAATATAATTATCCATGTTTTGGTTGATCTATAAGTTTCAAAGTGGTGTAATGAAGAGAAACGAGGGGTTTCCTTTTATAAGGGACGAAGAGGACACACATGGAAGTTCTTAAATGAATAAAATATAATGAAGCATTTATCAAGAAAAAAACAATTAAAAATTGACATCAATTTGAATTAAAATGTTATATGGTTGAAATAACATCATCCAATGAATTTTATACAAGTTTTGGCATCATTTTAAAACTTATTTTTTGATTAAATCCTCTGTCAACAATTTTTTAACTCAACTATGGTAACAACTATTTTAATTTTAAAGGGTCAATAAATATACCACAAATGAAAAGGTGACTCATAAATGGACTAATATTAATATTAAAAATTATATTACATTAATTTGGAAGAATATATAATTTTTATGAATTTTACTTCATTTAATAAAATCGTATTTTCTATAAAATATCATTAATGTCAATTTTGGAATTATTCATTTAAATTGAATTTAAAGACACTAATAAAAAGTTAGAAATAGAATATAATAATTTTACACATCACTAATATTTTTTATTTGTTGAAAAAATTCATGTAACATAATAATTAAATTAAATTATATTACTTTTAATATTTTAAAAATCATTTATTTTATTTTTTATATTAATCAAATAAATACTATATCACCATTGCATAAGAGTTTAAGGTAATTTTTCAATCATTAAAAATTGGAAATAAATTTCTATGATATAAATAATAATTTATCTTTAAAATAAAAATTTATAACTAAAATTATTCTCAATTTTTTAACATATAAAAATTTTAGAGATATTAATGTTAAGAGACTGACATTCTATATTTATTTTTTCCCTAAATTAATATTAAGGTCCCAATCAATGAAATATGTCACCAAGTGACCATATATTTGATAAACAGAATGTAATAGGTGTATAAACTCATAAAATATGATAACTACAAGAGTTAGATAAATTTTAAATCCTTATACCAAATTTTTAAATCTATTTTACCTATTTTACCCTTATAATGGTGACCAAATTTCACTATGGTTACTATTCATTTTGAGAAAAGAAAATAAAGGGGAACTATTTACCAAATTTCAACCCCCTGATTCAAAATATGGAATCCATTTTTTCACAATTGAATTTATCTATGTGGTACAAATTTATTTTAAAATAAGTGCACAAAATGTTTCAAAACCTGTTTTTTAGAAAAAATCAATTTTAAACATAAAACTAGATTTATTCATCTCCTAAGTTGAGAAAAAGAATGAGATGAATATTAAAATATTTTATTGAATAATATATTTATATATCATAAAAATCATTCACCAATAGTAATTAATTTAATTTAATAAGATAACAACCCATTTCATGTATAAAAACATTTTTTTAGTAAAACAACTCCTTTATTTTCAAATGATTTTTATTTTCATTTCTAATTTATTAATAACCAATGAATTACTTTTATATTTATATAGACAATAAATTTTTCATCAATTAATTATCCTTATTCATACTCTCCAATCCAATGTCTAGATGATAATTGTCACATTAAATAACAATATTTTAATAGTATATCGTGGTTCATTTAAACTCTATTTTATATGTATCACAAGATATAAAATGAATTTAGTTTATTTAAAAATAAATATGTCATAAAATCTCAGGGTGAATGATTATACCCCACTTAAAATAAAACATTCCCTTTAAATTCCAAAACTCTAATATAAACAAATGAAGATATCTCTGCTTCATTACATCCTTAGTTTCCCATGTAGCTTCATAGATTTTTTTTATCCACATAGAGAGCTTTAATCAAGTGAGTAGCCTTATTCCATAGAAATTAATCTCTAGGATAAAAAATTTCTTCAGGTTATTTTTCATAGAAAATATCATTCTCTAGTAGTATTACCTTATGTTTTGGTTCATGTGATGGATTAGGTATGTAATTTCTCCAGAGAGATATAAAGAACACATCATGAACAAGAGAGAGGATCAGTAGAAGTTACAAGTGATAATATATTGTCCCTAATCAATTAAGAAACATTAAGGTGAAAATATACCTATGGATTATTTTTTCTTTCCTTCAAAATGTCACAACATTCTTCCATGGTGAGATTCTTAGAAACACATTCGAACCAACTCTGAAATTTATATGTCATCGAAAAATATCAACTCAAATTTTATGTCAAAGATGAGCTTCCTTGATATACTATTGAGTGACTCTAACTTTATCTGTCATTGCCTTAGCTATATCAGGTCATAATATTTTTCTTTATCCAACTTAATTCCAACATATTGTAGTTATACACTTCTTTCCATGAAGAGATTCAAATGTATCCATTTGAATTCTTGAATGAAATCTATTGTTGTAAGAAAAAATTACTTGAGGATTTTTTTTATCTAAGATACCATTAAAATACATAAAACATTATCTCAATATATACTCTTTGTTTTTAATGGTTCTCTTATACTGAAAATATATCTGAGGATGATATGTCATATTAAAACACAACTTTGTATCTAGATCCTGCTGAAGACTTTTCCATAACATCAAGGTAAACCTCAGATCCTGATCAGATAAAATAGAATGTGATAATCCATGAAGAATTACTACTTAATATATATTCTATAAATATGGTTAAGGGAGAAATATTATCCAATATTAATAAAGTGTGGTGAATTTTTATGGAGATCATCTACGACCCAAATAACATTATAACATTTGGTTGTTTTGGTGATTTCGACAACAATGTTCGTAGTGCTGTTATCCCATTTCCATTATGGTATGGTAAATAGGTATAACATTTACATAGACATATTTCTCTCATAATTATCTTTCAGATATACCAAGTACCTAGAAATATAATTTGCAATATCACTTTCCATGTTTTGCCACCAGAAATAATCTTTCAAATCTCTACACTTGTTCATAATTCTAGGCTGGATAAAGATTAGTGAACTATTATCATCATCCAATAGCTCTATCTTAAAATATGGTGTGGATAAAACACATACATTATTCCTAAACCTTATCATTCTATCATAACAATGTTAAAATCATGAACATTTCATACCTTAATTTTTAGTTCCACATATTTATTTAGAACCTCTTTGATATTCACATAGATTGATGGTTGAATACTCATTTGAGAAAGATGATATTTTTCCCTTCCTACAAGACTTATAGATCCATAATTTGAAAATATATAAATATTTTATTTTTTTCATCATACATAAGCTAGTATTATCCTTTCAACTCAGAGCATCTTCCATAATTTTCTCTTTACCAGTATGGTAATGTGTTGAGCAGTCAACTCCAACCATATTCTATGGCACATATTCTTCCCCTTTTAAGTTAATATATACTTTAAAATTGTATGATCAGTATATATATCTTCTCATTTTTCATAAATATAAGGCCTCTATATTATTAAATCATAAATTACCACAATTAACTTCAAATCATGAATTTGGTAATTTTTCTCATGAACCTTAAATTTGGATGAGCCATAATCTATAACATATCATTCTATATGAGAAAACCCCCCAATCCCTTCTTTTATGGATGACTACAGACTAAAAACCCATATCCACTATAGGGTAAAGTAAGTACATGTGCATTGAGTAATCTTTTATTCAGTACCTTGAAAATTTTCTAACATTCATCTTTTTAGAGGAACATAGATCCCTTCTGAGTTAACTTGGTGATTGGATTAGAAAATAATGTTAAATGATCTAAAATTTGGATTATATCCATCCCAAACAAGAAAAATATGGATTTCAATCATAGTGGTTGGTCTGACCAATGTTTAGTAACTTCCATCTTTGATGGATCTATATATATAACATCTATTGAGATTATATTACCAGAAAATGAAACCTATTTAGCCAAAATTTAATATTTATTAATTTTTTCATACAAATTTTCTATCCTTAGGGTAATTAGTACAATTCATAATTGTTCTTCATGATTTTACTTACTCTTTTGATATATAAGAACATCATCTATAAATATTACCACAAATTAATAAAGGTAACTTCAAAAGAATCTATTCATTAAATTCATTAAGATAACAATGAAATTAGTAAGGCCAAATGTCCTCACTATATATTCCTACTATATATACATTGTATAGAATTCTATCTTGGTTATATCATAATTCTTGAACCTCAATTGATTATATCCCTAGTAATGATAAATATTGTAAATTTATTGTGCTTTGTGTAATTGATGGAACAATTCATCAATATGAGGTATATGATACATATTCATTATTGTGATCCTATTAAGTATCGATAATCAATGTATTATAACATTGATCTATATTTATTCTTAAAAAAATAGGCTCACCCTATTTTGTTGAAATTACCCAAATAAATTCCTTTTCAATATTATCCGGGATTTTCTTCTTCAATTCCTACAACTATATTTGGGATATTCTATATAAATTCTTTAAAAAAATGTATAGAGCATGATATGAGTTCTATTGAAATATAAACTTCATGATTCAGTGGTAGATTTGTAAACTCTTCAAGAAACGCATAAAAAAAACCCACAAAATAGGAATATCATCGATGTTAAGTCCCTCCCCAACCATATCAGATAACCACCCATTTTGAATTGGAATAAATACCCATAAAATATATTCAATTTAAGTTGTATGTTTATATTTATCCTCACACCAATATATTATCATTGGTTGGATAAGAATATTAAATGTGACTTCACTTCCCCATAAATTTTTTTTAGGTAAATAAAGTGAATCAATGAAAAAAATAACTTCAAATTCAACTAGAGGGAAAATAATGATATTTTTAGGAAGCACCTTCCCACAAACCACAACCATAGAAGAATAAAATACTTGATATCTTATTATTTCACCATTAGGGGTCTTAAACACTAATTCAAAATATAATCATTGAGGTGGTACTGTGAAACCCTAATAAAATTATTCAAATGTTAAAGAGTGGTAGATCTAGAATCAAATAACACATTAGAAGTTCTAGAGTGTATTTTAAGTGTAACTTTCACCACATAGTTATCCACATCAACAATATTAATCACATGATATTTCTATTTATCTCAAGGAATAAAATTTTTCTAAAAATTATCATCATTATTAATCTTATAATTTTAACATTGGTTAGAAATATTATCATACTCATTTCATTTTAAACACTAGTGTATGGGCGGTAATTTTTTTGAGATTTTTTGTTGTTCCTTTAATTGACAGATCTATTCACATCAATTAAACATTAAATAGCATGTTTAAATTACTTTATATACTTAAAATATCTACCAGTACCCTTAATACAATTTCGCCCATGTTTCCTTACACACTTCGAGCATAAAAGAAGGCTCATCTTATTCTCTATATGGTTTTTATAGAGTTTCACTTTAATTACATATTTCATTTCTTATCAAAACCATGATATTGATGGGTAACTTGGATATCTATTTCATACAAGATAGAAGATCAAAATATTTATTCATATATATTGAACACCCTTTTGTATAATTCCATTTATATAGTTTTTTTTAATCTACTAAAGAATCCAATTGACCTTACTTTCTATTGTATGATAATACTAAAATCACACCTCACAGTTCTTCAAAATTTTTATTCATAATTAATAAAAGATTCATCATACTAATTCTTTATCTCAAGTAATTATTTCTCTATTTTTATATGAACAATATGAGGAATGTAATTATTAAAAAATAAACTCTTAAAATCATCCCAATCCATGGAGTAAATTTCTATCCATTATATCATGTTTTTTATAAGATTACACCATTGATTTAAATCACCTTTATAATGATAAAAAACCAAAATAACTTTTTAGTGTTACAAGCATTATATAATGTAAAATATATTTTACTTATAACTGATCCATTACTTAGAAACTAATGTATCAACGAAACAACTAAAATAAACAGAGTTATTTCTCATTAAGGACTCAATGATACTTTGTTCCCTTATTTTCTTGTATGGAAGCTCAACATGATACATATCTTGTGAAAGTTTTATAATAATAGTAAGGAAGTGTTTTATTATATCTCCCATAAAATTTGGTTTCATAAGTGGATAATCATTTTATTACCCATCATATTCAACATTAACATATCTCTTTCAGGTTTCATCCATTGACTAAAACCAAAACTAACGGTGTTTGAAACAATTTTCATAGTTGGAAACTAAGTAATCATGAAGATTTTTTTATAGTATGTCTAAATCAAGAAACCATATTCTCATTCTATGATATCTTCGAATTAACCTAGGTTATCCATGATCATTTCTAAACCTTTAGGATTTTCTCATATACTTAGACTTATACCTAGGATTTATGATAAAGTTTTCTTATCCTTGTTTCCAAAGGTAACTAAACCTTACTTTGATATATACTATAAAAACCCATAATTTAAATTAAAACATATTTCAACTTATGTGATGAATATTCATTACATAACATAATGATTCACACTAGAATTGTATAGGTATATAATATTTGGAATCATGGATACATAAAAAACTAGTTCATAATATATCAAAATCACGTCCCACGTAGTTATTCGTAACTTTCACCCTTCTTATAAATATGATATTGAAAAACTTTTATCATAACTCAGGGAAATTAAACATAATAAAGTGTTATCTTAGATGCTTAATAAGGGTAAACAAGGGACATATCAATAATCATTTAAACAATACATGAGCATAAGGTTATGAGAATATTATAATAACATTTCAACATCATAACCTATATATTATTGATTATAATCATAAATCATGGAATAAATACTGGTATTTCATAGTACATAAATCATAAATGAATTAAATAACATATTCCATGAGAGTATAATATTGGTATAAAACATAGTTTTTTAGAAAACACTTAATTATATAAAATCATTTCATTAGTAGTCAAGGATAACTTACCTGACTTTCATAGTGTAATAGGTTACCTCCCCGTAAAAGCAGTCTAAGTTCACTCTAAATACTATCATAGTGGATAAATCCCCTTGTTGAATTTGGTTCACTCCCTATTTTACTCCTGTTTATCTCATGACTATTTACCCAAAGCATTATAGGGATATATAATTCCAAGACTACCCATCAAACAATAGATATCATAAATTTATGGGACATAAGATTATAAAATATCCATTATATCATAACCGATGAAAATAAAAATGTTTTAATAAAAAAATAATTATAGCTTATCCTATGGAAAAGAAACATGTTTTATAAACATTTCACCATTTCCTCAAAGAAAACCCCATGGAAATGAAAATGGTTTCATAAGAATATTTTCATTATAATCATAAAACATCTAGAGAAATAATAATGATAGAATCCTTGTATCATATACCTAGTAAATCACATGTTACATCAAAGGATGTTATCATAAATTAAAATTTTCTTTAAATATTACATGGAACATTTCCTAAAGAAAATATCCTTTTCTCTTCAAAATAACTTATTTAAAATAAAAAAAATATAATATTAAGGAAAAACATTATTTGAAAATAAAAATGGTAATTTTTAATAAAATATTAAAATAATTTATCAATCATAATAATGTAAAATTACATTCATTCTATATAAGTTAAAATAAAACATTCCTTTCACAATTGTTTTAAAGAAAAATTCAAAAAATACCTCATTTAGAAAATGGAAATAATATTACATTTAAATTATTTTGTAAAATTTTAATCATGGGTAAAAATAAATTTTAAAAATAATATTATAATACTAAAAATATTCTTGATTTTTTTTAGATAACCAGTATATGTAAGAAAAAGTTTTTTCAACTGAATAGAGAAATAAAGTAGGTTTTTATAAAAAAAATATTTTGTTCGCTTGAGAACTTAAAGTGAAGAAAATGAAATTATTTTTATCAATAAATAATTATAGGATAAGAAAATTCATTAATTTGTTTATCGTAATATCATAATATTTCATCATTTGAAACATAATCAAAAACAATCTCGATAAACAATGAGATTATAATATAAAACCCTGACCTCTGGTCTGACATCCTTCAAATATGTTTTTAACTACTATATAATAAATTTATATTTATTATAAATATATGATACTAACATAATCATATATATCACATAATATATGATTTAATTATAACCTTTTATCACCCATTTATTTAAACTTCTATATTAAAATCACTATTTCAGGTGATAACTGCTTTGTTTTTAATGTATGTTTTGGTTTGGTAGTTTTGGTCCTTTTACATTGATCAAAGTTCCATGATATATATAATTTTATTAATTATATTAATATAATACATATTAAATATATATATATATATATATATATATATATATTGAGTCATCCATAAAATTTGAGATCGAAAAAAGAATTACTCTGTTTCTAGAGACGGTAGGTCGTACCTACGCATGAATGTTTTTTTACTTTTCTAAGCATTAGACAAAAGAAAGATAAATAATAATTAAAATTTATAAAAAATTTATTATAACATATAATTGATATATATTAATCAAATCCATCCGTATTACCATTTATGTATAGCATAAATGAATAACAAATCACATTTCTTCATGGAGGTGGTAGTGTACACATACGCACAAGCGATATTATTGTTTTCCAACTTATTAGAATGTAGAAAATTATATTTTATGTTATCATACCATTATAATAATTTCATAATAAATATAATATATAAAAATTAAACCCATCATAATAACCAAACAAAATATATGGTCATTGAAAATGAATTGTATCGCTCCATGGAGACGGTAATTAATACATACGCATGAGTGATACTTTCACATCACATTTGATGGGATAGAGGGTGGATAATTATGATTTAATAAAAATAATAAAATTTTAGTATATTTATGATAATTAATTTATTAATTTATTATAAATAACACATATTTCGAGGAGGTAAAATAAGAATTAAAAAGAAAGTGATTGATTAATGTGATAACCTCTTCTTTTGAATAATTATTTTGGATATTCTTTTAATAACCCTAGGGGTTTTCTTTATTGGATACCAAAACCTCTATACCATGTATATAGAATATGAGAAGATAATTTTATAGGTTTTAGTTGAGTTATAATGCAAAAGTGGTGTAAATAAGATAAAGTATGGGTGTCCTTTTATAAGGTAGGGGGAGGACACGCTTAAATTTTTTTAAAAGATAAATATATAATAATGTTATTATCAAGAAATTTGATTCCAAATGGAAATGAATTAAAAAATAAAGTAGATTGGATTTAAATATCATTATAAAATTAAATTAATATAAGTTTTTAAATCATTTTAAACCTTATATTTTATTTATAACCCCTTCATTAACTGTTTTTTTCCTTAACTATTGTAATAACTATTTCAATCTTAAAGGGTGAAGAATATTACCATAAATAGAAAATTGAATAATAAATAAAAAAATATTTATATTTTAAACTATATTACATTAACATGGATGAATATAATATTTTTATGGATTTTAAATCATTAAATAAAATATTATTTATTATAAAATATCATTAATGTCAACTTTGTAACTATTCAATTATTTGATTTTAATGAAACCATGAAAAATATGAAATTAGAATATAATATTTTTAAGAAACTATAATATGTTATATTTATAAACAAAATTTATTAAGAATAATAATTCAATTATATTTTATTACATATAATATTTTTAAAAGAATTCATTTTATTTTTCAATTAATTTAATAAATACTATGTCGGCGTTGTATAATCGTTTAAGGAAATTATTCAATCTCTAAAAAGTAGAAATAAATTCCTATGATAAAAATAATAATTTATATTTACAAAAAATTATAACTTAACTTTTCCTCATTTTATCATTATATAAAAAATTTATATATATTAAAATCAATGGAGTGACATTTTGTATTCAATCTTTTCTTAAGTAAATTTAAAGGTCATAATCAAAGAAATATGGAATAAAGTGAACATATGATAAAGAATAATATATAAATGGATGTAATACACTCATAAAATAAGATAAATAAATGTTATGATAAAATATAAATCCTTATCACAATGTTTTGACCTTATTTTCTCTATTTTACCCTTACCGAGGTGGCAACATTATACTATGGTTACTATTCATATTGATCATAAATAAGAAGGGATTATTTAATAAATTTATAAAAAATGATTCTAAATATGGAATAATTTTTTAAAAAATCAGTTTCTATACATGGAAGAATTTCATTTTAAAATTAGAGTGCAAAACGCGATAAAAACCATTTTTAGAAGAATAAATTTTAAACATGAAAATGGATTTATTCCTATCCCATTCCTAGAAAAAGAATTAGATGAATGTTAAAAAAAATTAATTGAATATATAATATATAATTTTCATTAAAATTACTCATAAATATTAATTTATTAATAAAAAATATATTTCATTTATAGAAAAAGTTTCTTTTCATAAAAACAAATCCTTTATTTTTAATTGATTTTTATTTTTATTTTTAATTAATTAATAACCAATGAATTCATTTTGAAAAAATGTAAACCGTCCATTTTTTAGAATTTATTTATTCATAATCATAACTTCCAATCAAATATCTAGGTGATAATTATCACATTATATAACAATATTTTAATTGTATATCACATTTTGTTTAAACTCAGTGTTGTGTGTATTACAAGCTATCAAAGAAATTAAATTTACTTGAAAATAAACAGATTATAAAATCTTAGTTTGTTACACTTTTTGATTACCAAAGATATTTAAATGTTACTAATTATTGAAAAAAAGAACCAGAGTATAAGAAAATATTTGGGGTTTAGGAAATAAAGAACATGCATTTCCCATAATAGAAATTGAAATATAAACAGTCCTAATAAAAAGTGTTATTATAACATAAACCCTTAATAATATGGTAAATTTTTCATCAGAACCAGATGAAAGAGTGAAAATTATTTGGATTATTAAATACTTATATTTTTTATTAAGTTTATCATAAAATAAATTCATTATAAATATATATACCTTGCAAAAAATGTGGTGAATATAGAAAATATCTCATTGAAGGGAAATTGAGACGAGGAAACCCTTACCACAAGTCCTAAATTTCATTGTACACACTCTTACATATAACATAATAAATTTAGAATTATAATAAATCTATAAAAAACCTATAAATATACTTATCTTAATATATATCATTCTCATATAATTCATAATATCCCATTTATCAACAATTCTTCACTATTATCAATATATGAGTAATGACCCGAAATTTTACCAGTGGATCTTATTCTTCTTATAAATATTTTATATAGTATAAATTACATAAAACAACTTTGAGAAAATAATAGAAACATTATAAATGAAGAATAAATGAGATAAGAAGTGTTTCTAGAAAATAGAGAACATATACTGAAGAAAAGTCAGTTAACACTTTGGAATAGTAATGTTATCCTTATGAATAGTAATATAAAAAATAGCATAGTCAGCTCACATATTAAAGTATGGATAAAATTTATTCATCTTATATGTGAAAATATGATATAATTATATCATTATATAAGTAAATAAATATTATTAAAATAATTATTTAATTCTTGGTATTTTTTTAAGTCATAAACATTTAACATTAATTTTATAATTAATATAATTATTCTAAAAAAAAATATTTTCATAAAATTTAATCATAATTTAATATTTGGTTTTATCACTATTATGATATAATTTTATGAGACCTTAGTTAATTTTTTAAAGTGTTATAAAATGAGCTATAATTTTAAAAGCAATATTTTTTATGTAAATTAAGATTTTTTATTAAAAATTAATTTTATCATATTAATAAAATTATTTAAAGGAAATTGATTTCATTTTTTTATTATAAACATTCAAAAATGGTTAGGGTGAAGTTTTTGAATTTTTCTAAAATAGTTGATTTTTTGGTGAATAATAAAATATGGTAATGTACGCTATTTTTACATTATAAGTTAAATACACTATTCCTAACATCATGAATGATGTAAGAACCATAATGTATAAATTTATTTCATTATTTTAATATATATAATTATCAAACTATTCATAGTCTTGAGGCAAAATAATAAACAAATGAATACAATATTCAAATATCACTCCTCTCCTCTACTATACATACCACCCCTTCTCCTCACACCTTCCTAGATTTGAGCCTTATCAAATTTCAGCCCAATTGTCTTCCCAATAACCTTACACATGTCTTAGATATCCTTTTATTACCAACATACCCAAACCAATTTCCCTAAGGTGGTTCTCAAGGAGGATAATTCAAGTGGTAATTCCTCTTCCTTTTTCTTTTAATTTCATTTCAATTTATTTTCTTCTCTTGTTCTCTCCTCACCTCCTCTATCCAAATGATCATGATAAATATAGTATAGTCTATATATTTTAATTATATCATGTCAATGTAATATCCAATATCAATATACTTACTCTCTCTCTCTATTTTATTTTAAAAATAAAATCATAGTATGGGAGGAGTCGATTTACAACCTTCGTGGACGACGAACTTTTGTTCTTCAATTTAAGCTTCAGGTCTGGTCATGAAACCTTTTTTATTTTTTGAAACATATTATTCAATATGTATTATATATTATTTAATGTTATGTAACCAACATATATATATGATATCAAATAATATAACAAAACCAGTTTGTTGTGACAAAGAAACCCAAAATTTAGATAAATGATTATCATTAACATGTTATCCAATGATTAATACTCATATGTGGAAAAAAATAATAAATAATAACAATTAAACCTATGTTTGTTCATAAAAAATATATAATTATAATTCTGGAATAATTATACCGATTTTACATACACTTCATTGCTTATAAACAAGAAAACTGATCAAGGCAACCAAGAAAACGAATGATCTCAAATGATGAAATTAAACTCCATAACTCATCAATAATCCCATAAATGAAATTTATAAAAAATAATGCATCAAATACATGTATATAATATTCTTAATTAACTAATTAATGTATTTAATTTGATTATACAGGACATTACAGTTAAGTACAGAACACAATCAAACATAAGGTAAGGGTTTTCTTCTTAAACCTCCATTTTCATTTTGGGCTATGATTTCTTCATCTATACACAAATTTAATTCTTAATTATTTTTATATAATTCTTAAAAATTATATATATATGTGTTTCAAAATAATATATCCATATCATGTCATCATTATTTTATTGTATAATAAATGTTCTATAAGGTTCCCTTCTCATTTATTATCAATACACAAGCCTGATTAAAGGGAACGTCTCAATTTCTTACCCATTTTTATGTACCACCTATAATATGTTTTAAGAAACCATTGTTTTAATAAAATATCTAATTTTATCATGTAAAACTATCTTATTTCATTTCTGGTTTTATAAAAATATTTTTCTAAAAGACATCTTCTTTGCAAAGTGAAATGAATATTTCTCTCAAGAATTCCTCAATGATTTTATAAGAGTATTTTCATCAATTTCATCACCCTTATTGATTATTATGTTTAATTGAGATTAATATTTTATGATATCATCTACCATTATTTATTTAACTTTTTTTATTAGTTTTAAAATAATTGTGCTACCTTGATACCATTCACCATATTACACCAAATAGTTAGTGATTATGCTTATTGATTAAATAAGTTATTTACATTTCATATTCTTATTTCAATATGAATATATATGTTACTTATATTTCACCAATTTTATATGTGGAATTCATTGGACTTACAAAGTGTCAATTGGGTCCCTCTATAGCTCCTTGGTGCATTGGTAGGTCTCATGAGACAAACTAGTTTGGGTTTTTACATGATTATGTATGGTCCTAGCACGAGTCCTTGACAGTATGGTTATGATTTCCCACATTATGCATTTCCACATTATGAAACTAGAAATTAGTAGTCCATGTGATTATTTTACTAATTGAATATCCATGGTTATATATTGTTATGTCATTATTTAATCAGTTTATATTTTTTATATATTATGCTCAATTTTACTTTTAATGGCATGAGTTTTCAGTCATTCACTATGCCTTCTTATTTATTTATGCTTCTACTATATATTTTACCCTTATTGAGCATCTGATATCACCCTTTTATTATGACTTATTATTCCCCAGAATGATAATATGTGTATTATGAATGACCTGTATAGATAATATAAGAGTTTATGTGTGATTCAAAAGAAGTTGATATGTTGTATTTCATTTCATGTTGTAATGTAATGTTCATGTATGTAATATGTTTTTCTAAAACTACTAAACTATTTGGTCATTCATGATGCATCTTCCTTGTTTATATTTTAATGTAAAAAAATTAGGTATTGTATCCAAGTAACTGGCGATAGGGTCTTTATAGTTGGTATCTGAAGAAGTTTAGTAAAAACCGTAGAAACATGATTTAAAAACATTGATTAAGGAAAAAAACCTAAAGATAGACATTGAGGATAAGCATATATGAATATCCTAGAATTTTGGTAAGGTAGTGATTATGTGAATCTTACTAGAAATACATTCCTATATGGATACTATAAGTGGACATGAATCTGGAACAAATATACCTAGGAGTAATACCTTTAACATGGTGTCCCAAGCCTAACTCATGGTAACCTGGTAAACAACCACGAGCCTTACTGCACACCTGGTTTGACACTCCTGGGGGATATTCTTATGATAATTCAAAATTTCTTTACAAACCACTATGATTGATTAAAATGTAAATATGTCCCCAAAGAAATCATTCTTATGATTATGTGATTAGCCATGCATAACATTTCAATTTATGTTTAGTGTTTTTATGGTTCAACATTATACATTAAGATTCCTAACCTAATTTAGTGTATGCCATTATTTAGAAATGGTTTCTAGTGGAAGGACTAAAAATCACATGAACATGTGTATCCCATGTAGGGATTTCCCTCATATGCATGATAATGATGTTGGTTTTGTGTCTATGATTAGTGATAATAAACTTATAACTATACTAGAATAGTTTACTCAAGATATAATTAATAACCTAACCCGTATGGATCATCTAGATCCACAACATGGAGGATTAGTATTAAACCAATTTATGAGACAACAACCTCCATAATTCAATGGGACTATGAATCCATTTGTGTCAGAACATTAGATAAGTTCTTTAGAGAAGATATTTCTCTCCTTGGGATGTAACAAAAGGGAGAATGTTATTATGTAAATTTATCATCTTTTGGGAGACGTAGATCAATGGTAGTTATTGATTTAATATATGAAGGAAGAGGAAGAAATATTGGACAAGTAATAGATATAATTTAATGAAATTTTCTATGAAAAATAATTTCCTTGTGAATAGAAAGTAGATATGGAAAGGTGGTTTCTGAGCCTGAGGTGAAAGGACGATGAGAATGTTTCAAAGTATGAATCTAACTTTACACGATTTGAAAGAAATTTTATGGACTACATTGTATCCCAAGGAGTAATATCAGTCAGTTATTTGATGGTTTAAAACCATTCCTCTGATGGGCACTGGTCTTCCAAAATTTCTCATCATACGAAGATATAGTATCATGTGTTATCAAGATAGAAAAGGAATTATATATGTCTTAGGAATTTAAAGGAAATAAAGAGAAGAAGATGGATTCTGAACAATATGTAAAATGGAATAAGTAAATGGGGAATAAGGGAAGAGTTAACATTCCACATTAAAGTAATTGTGGAAAGAAACACCCCAGTACTTTCCTGAAGGGAATAGGAGTCTGTTAGAAGTGTGTAAAAAAATACCACCAAGCCCAAAATTGTATGGTAAAGAAAAAATTTGTCAATTTTCAATACTATAATTGTAAATAAATGGGGAATTATGCACATTAATTTCCTATACATCAAGGAAACATTCCTTAGATAAGGATAAGGGAGTAAAGCCAATATTATTCAATCATAACTACTGTGGTTGAAGTTCCTAATGAAGTGGGGGGTACTCTAATCATTTCCTCAAACTTATCCAATAATTTATTTGAATATGAATCATATCATTCTTTTATATCTTCCTAATTTTCAAAAAAAAAAACATTTCTAGATTTATTTAATAAAGGAGTTTCCATTCAAAACTCATAAGGTAAGTATCACTGTAACAAAGATGTGTCAATCAGTCCCCTTTATGAAACATAAAAGTGATTTAGTTATTGACCTTATAAACATACCTATGATTTAATTTGATATAATTCTTGTTATGGATTTTATATAAAATTATGATGTGAAAATATATTACTGGAAAAAGGATGTTAAATTTTTTGAGAATGATGTAGAATCCCTTTTCTTTAGAATAGAAATATAATCATTTGATTCTTATCTGGATCCAACCCCATTATATCTATAAAATTAAATCCTTTGGGGGGAAGAGAAAACAATATCTATGGGTGAGGAAAGAAATATTCAAATTAAGGATGTACCTATTATACAAGAATACATTGATGTGTTTCCAAACGATTTACCTAGACATCCTCTAGAGTAGGAAATTGAGTTTTCTATTGATTTAATTCCTAGTACAAGGCCAATATAAAATACTCCTTATAGAATGGCCATAGTGGAATTAGTGGAGATTAAGAAAAAACTAGAGGAGTTGAGTATTAAGGGGTTCATTCACCCTAGTGTTTCTCCATGGGTGTCTCATGTTCTTTTCTTTAATAAGAAATATGGATCTATGAGGCTGTGCATTTATTATTGGGAATATTTTCTATAGTAGTGACTTACACGAATCTATATTAATGATGTTGAAAGACTTCATGGAGCACCTATTTCAATAGTGTCTTATCATGATCCATGATTTACAACAAAATTACTAAAAAGTATTTTGAAATCCCTAGATATTGAGCTTCATTTGAGTACTACTTATCACTATCAAACTGATGGGAAGTCTGAAAGGACGATCTAAACATTAGAAGACATGTTGAAATCATACTAAATCAACTTCTAAGATATATGGTATTAGAACATACATTTGGTTTAGTTTTCCTATAAAAATATTTTCCATTATAGTATTCAAATGGAACCCTATAAATCATAGTACAGAAATAGATATTATGCACCCATATATTGGGATTAAGTTGGTGAACGGAAGTATGTAGGCCTGGAGCTTGTGGAGGAAATAATAAAAAAGGTAAAGACTATTCAAACCCATAAGAAAGAAGCTAAAATTGGGAAAATAAGATATTCTGATAATTTAAGGAAGGATTTTGAATTTCTAGTGTGAGATCATGTTTTCATGAAAGTATTTTTATGGAAGGGCGTTATAAGATTTGTAATGAAATAAAAACTAAGCCCTAAGTACAATGGTACTCTTGAAATTTTGGAGAGAATTGGATCTCTGAATTATCATTTGGAAATGCTGGCAAGACTTTCCAAAGTTTATAATGTATTCCACAGATCTTTGTTAAGGAATTACAAGCCATACCCAACACATGTTCTCACTTATGATGAATTTGAATTGGAATCAGATTTATCTAAATGTGAAGAGCATGTCCAGATTCTGGACACTAATGAATAGATGTTAAGGAATAAAATAACTTAGATAGAAAATGTACTTTGGAAAAATCATAAAATCGAAGAGGCGACATGGGAACATGAAGGATTTATGACGAAGAACTACCCAAATCTTCTTATGAGGTGACATTCTGTAAATTTTGAGGATGAAATTTTTGTTGGAGGGGAGAATATAACAACCCAAAATATTATCAATGAATTTTTACCTTCTTATAAATATTTTATAGAGTATAAATCACATAAAACCACATTTATAACATAATAAAAACATTATAAATGAAGAATCAATGAGATAAAAAAGTGTTGTTAGAAATTAGAGAACCTATATTGAAGGAATAGTAAGTTATCCCTTTGGAAGAGTAATGTTACCCTTATAAATAGTAATATGAACAATACAATAGTATCATCACCTATAAAATTATGGATAAAATATAGGAATATTATAAGATAAAATATGATATAATAATATCATTATATAAGTAAATAAATATTTTATAAATTATTATTTAATTATCCGTATTTTTGTAAGTAATAATATTTAACTCCAATTTGATAATTAATATAATTATTTAAAAGAAATATTATTTTCATAAAATGTATTCATAAGTTAATATTTTTTTCTTCATTATTATGTGATAATTTTTTGAGACCCTGGTTAATTTTTCAATGTGTTATAAAATTTGTTATAATTTTAAAATATGTACTTTTCTTGTAAATCATGGTTTTGTATTGAAAATTAAATTTATGATATTTAGAAAATTATTTTCATGAAATTTAGTTCATTTTTAGATTATAAACATTGAAAATTTATTAGGGTGAATTTTTGGTATTTTTCTAAAATAGTTTTATTTTGGGGGAATAGTAAAATATGATAATTTATGGTATTTATACATTATAAGTTAAATACATTATTCATAACATCATGAATGATTTAAGCAAAATATTCTAGAAAGTACCTTAATTATTTTAATATATTGTTTGATAATTCTCAAACTATTCATATTCTTGATTCAAAATAATAATCAAATGAATAAAATATTCAAAAATTACTCCTCTCCTCCACTGTAAATACCACCCCTTCTCCTCACACATTATAAGATTTGATATTTATAAAATTTATGCCCAATAATCTTACCAAGCCCCTTTACCATGTCTAAGAGATCTTTTTATTACTGAAATAACAAAACCCCTATCCCTAAGGAGGTTCTCAAGGAGGATAATTCAAGAGGTAAATCCTCTTCCTTTTTCTTTTAATTTTATTTCAATTTATTTTATTTTCTTATTTTGTACTGACCTCCTCTATCCAAATGATCATTATAACTCCATTATAATACATATAGTTTAATTATATCATGTTAATGGAATAACCATTATTAATCTCTTTACTCGCTCTTTATTTTATTTTAAAAATGAAATCATCGTCTGAGAGGTGCCGATTTACAACCTTCGGGGATGACGAACTTTCATTCTTCAATTTATCCTTCAAGGCTATCCATGAAACCATTTGTATGGTTAAAATAGATTATAAAATATGTATTATATCTTATTTAATGTTTGGTAACCATAATATATACATGATATTAAATAATGTAATAAAACTAGTTCGTTGTGATTGAAAAACGACTAAAAATAAGCTAAACGATTATCATTAACATGTTATCTAATTATTCATCCTCATATATGGACAAAAATTAGACATAATACAAATTTAACTTCTTTTTTGTACATAAATAACATAAAATTCCAATTCTGAAATAATTATACCCATTTTATATAAACTTCATTACTTATAAACAAGCGAACCAATCAAGGAAACCAAGAAAGAAATGCTCCTGAATGATAAAATTAAACTCTATAACTCATAAATAAGGCCATAAATGTACATAATAAAACGATTATTAATAGAATATTTTTATATAAGGTTCTTAATTAACTTATTAATTAATTATATTTGATTATCCCAAATGTTAGGGTCAAGTGAAAAACACATTCATACATAAGGTAAAGGGTTTTCTTTCTGAACCATCATTTTAATTTGGGTAATGCTTTCTTCCTCTATATACCAATTTAGTTTTTAATTATTTTTATATAATTATTGTAAATTATATATACATGTGTTCAAAAATTATACATCATGATCATTTCATCATTATTTTATGGGATATTAAATGATTTACAAGTTTATCTTCTTATTTCCTATCAATGCGCAAGCCCATTTAAAGGCAACATCTCGATTTATTACCCATTTTAAAGTACCATTATGATCTTTTTTAATAAAACATGGTTTTTCTAAAATCACTAATTTTTTCATGAAAAACTATCTTAGTTAATTTTTTGGTTTTCTTGAAAAATGTTTCGTAAATAACTCTTCTTTCCAAAATAAAAAAGTGTATTTCTCTCAAGAATTCCTCAATGATTTTATAAGAGTATTCTCATCTATTTCAAGAACCTTGTTTATTATTATGTTTAATTGAGATTAATATTTTATGATATTATCTACCATATTTTATTGAATTTTTTATGATTAGTTTTACTGTATATATTTTACCTTGATACCATTCACTATTTTACTCTGAATGGTTAGTGATTATGTTTATTAATTGGGGAATTTATTCAGATTTCATATGATAGTTTCAATATGAATATATATTTTGAATATGTTTTACCCATTTTATATGAGGAATGTATTGGACTTAGTAAGTGTTAGGTGGGGACTGTTGTAGCCCCTCGGTGCATCAATAGATCTCATGAGACAAACTAGTTTGGGTTTTTACCAATTTATGTATGGTATAGGATAGAGGCCTTGATGGTATGGTTATGATGTCCTATATTATATATTCCATCATTATGAAACTAGTAAGTAATAGTCCATGTGATTACTATACTAGTCTAATATCCATGATTAAGTATTGTTATGGCATTATTTAATCAGTTTATATTTATTTCATATTATGCTCAAGAGTTTTAATGGAATGTGTTTTCAGTCATTAACCATGCCTTATTGTTTATTTATTCTTTTGTTGTATTTATTACCCTTACTGATCATCTAATCTCACCCCTTTCTTATCTTTTATTTTTCACTAAGATGCGAAGATGTGTATTATGAATGAAATACAAGGATAATCTAGGAGTTTATGTGTGATGCAAAATAATTTGATATATTGTATTTAATTTAATGTTATAATGTAAAGTTCAAATATGTAATCAGTTTATCTAAAACTACTAAAAAATTCAGTCATTCAGGATGTGTTTTCCTTGTTTATATGCCAATGTAATAAATTAAGGGACCATATATAAGCTATTGGGTTTAGGGTATTTACAATATGGGTGTTAAAGGTTATATTTTCCACATATGTTTCAGTTCATTTGTGACATCTTGAGTTTTTAATAATGTAATACTATGTTTGATAGCATACATGATACACCACATCGAGTTTAAACAAATAACTAAAAATTAATATTTAACTGTTATTGTTATAATATAGTTATTAGAAGGAAGGTATGAATATGATAACTGAATTATGAAAGAATGAAAAATAGATGTATATATAATGAATTATTTTGTGACCAAATAATTATAAATTAAAAATAAAACACTTTTTAAAATAAAAGGAAATATTTTTTTAAAAAACTATTTAAATGAATAAAAGTGTTTTTATACCAATAAAATAAAAATTTTACATTTTTTGGATTATATTAATGAAATAAGTATTTTATATATTAAATATAATGTTTAATTTTCATCCCATGTGTTTTATAGACATGATATAAAAATAAATCCAATTTTACGCATAAAATGCTTTATTTTTTCTAAAGGCAGTTTTGCCACCTCATGTTAGAAAACTTGTTTTAAAATTAAATATTGACACTTTTTAATTTTTTTTGAAAAAATATACTTCATTTAAAAAAATTAAATGTCAATTTTATCTTAGGGAGAATTTTTGGTATTTTTTTGATAAGTTTCATTTTTTGATGAATAGTGAAAAACACAACATTTTAATTAAAAATTAAATTTTCATCTAAATAATTTATAATGTTAAATTATATATTATGTTTGTTTTAAAGAAACATTATATCAATTATAAATCTATTAATATAATTTTTGTCATTGTAATATTTTTTATATTGAATTTAAATATAAAAACATAGTAAACTTTTGAACATTTTCACTATAAAACCCTGCTTTCTAACCCCACCAGCTAGATTAATTTTAAATTTACTTTATCCACTTCTAGGTTTTTAATTTTGAAAATTTTGATCTATATTTTTAATTATAAGGTTAAAGTTTTTTAAATAGTTCTCTTTTAATTTTGTATAATAGTAATAGTAAACGTAGAAATTTTTATTTCCATAGTTAAGGGTAAAGTGGGTAATTAAGCATAAAATATATTATGAATATTAGAATATTACCCTAAAACGTGTTATAATTTTATTATATGGGTGTGTTTCAACTATAATAATCCTTGGAACAAATTTATATCCATTTTTTAAGACAATATACATAGTTAGCTTTGTAATTCTTAATACCACGGTTAATGGTAAATCAGGTAATTAAGGGTAAAAATAATATTATAAATATTATAAAATTACCATAAAACTATCCCAATTTTATTTTATGATTTATTTAAGACCAAAAAAATCCTTTATTATAATTTATGATATCTTGGTGGCACTTGTATGACTTTAACCCCTTATAGTATTTTATTGTAAGAATAGTCAACATGTCAAACAAATATATTTACTAAGTATAACATTTTTAATATGTGGTCATATAGTAGATATCATTGAACATTAATATTATTTGGAAATATAAAATATTTATCTTTATAATGTATTTTTTTTAATTTTTAGTTAATAAATATTTACCTTAAATTCATGCACAATAGTGATGGAGTAATTATTTTACTAATGGAAATAACAAATAAATGATATTATAAATATTAAAATAAATATAATTTTATAACATTAATTTAATACAAGAACTTTATAGAAAAAAATTGAATCTTTTGAATTTAATAAAATATTTGGTTGTGATTATAAGAGTAATCTTGATATTTTTAATATTCAAGTAATAAATACTGTCAAAACTGACATTAATGGTATTTAAATTAAATAATATTTTATTTAAAGATGTTAAATTATTAAAAGACTAAAATTCTACCAAATTATTAGATTAAGATTGAAAATTTAATCCATGCTTCATTTATTTGTTTTTTTTTATTTTATAATAAATATATTAACCCTTCATTTATAGAAATCCAAGTTGTCACGGTAAGTGTTAAAGGGGGTAAATATGGGTTAAAACCAAAAGATAAGGATTAAAAAATTGTCAAAACATATCTAATTTTTATTTTACAATTTTTTTAAACCCATAATCATCCTATATTTAAAATAAATCAGTTTTGAGCATGTTTTAATAGAAAAATAATTTATTTTATTTTAATAATTATAGAAATTTCAAGAGTGACCCTCGCCTCTCTAATAAAAGGGTATATTTTCTTCACTTTTCATCACACTGAAAAACCTATTTGGTTTATTCTAGATCAACCCAAAAAACTTCTTAGATTCTATAAAATCATACAAGAGGTCTTATTTTAGGCATAAACCCACCCTTAATGGTCTTAAGGTGCTAAGTAGTGGAGATTGTCCAAAGAAAAGGTATCGTGTTTAATCAAGTGTTACTATTTTATTTATTCTTCCAATTCCTTCAAATCTTATCCAACCATTATAGAACAATAAATAAAATATTATCTATATACTGAAATATTATTATGTAATTTTCATTACCTATATGCATCTCCACTTCCATAAAATGGGGAAATAAATTATCGTTCATGTGTACGGCAGACTACCACCTCATGAACCGACCTAATTCATTTTCCATCACCATTTCAAAATACTAGTAATAATTATGGAATTAATTATTAAATATGATATTAAATTAATATTTATCTTTATCAGAATATAATATATCATTTATGTTCTTATCTTTCAATGCATAGAAAAATGATAACGTTATTTGTGAGTATGTGTGAATTATCACCTCCACGAAGCGATGCAACTCATTTTTCATCACCACATTAAATGCATGATATATATAATTATATTTATATTATTAAACTTATATTATTGATATTATTATAATTTTTTAAATATAATATAATCACTACTATAAAATTTCCCTATACCCATGGTTTCAAACCGTGGGTATAGCCCATGAAACTGTGGGTTTAGGCTATACCCACGGTTTCAGGAACTATGGGGTCCAAAGGCGTCAGTATATCCCTATACCCATGGTTCTATAGAAACGATGGGTATATCCCACTAAAATCTCATATAACCCATGATTCTAGTAAATCATATGTATACATATATACCCACGGTTTACATAATTGTAGGTATAAATTTTTAATGCCCAAATTATATACCCATGGTTAAGTAAACCGTGGGTATACATAGTTTTTTCATATCAAACACACCCATGGATCAACAAACCATGGGTATAGATATATACCCCCATACATCCCCCCAATGGACCTACAAACCCTCCCTCTCCCTGGACAGACACCCCTACAGCCCCTTCCTTCCCCCTATAGCCCCCACTAGACCTGTATCCCCTCCCTTCCCTCCTGGACAGACCCCCCATGCAGCCCCTCCCTTCCCCCTGGATAGACCCCCTGGACCTGCAACCTCTATTTGAAAGACCCCCCTTGCAGCCCCCATTGGACCTTCAACCCCCCTAGACAGACTCCCCCCCTCCCTACATCCCCCCCCAGACATGTAGCCCCTCCCTCCCCACTGGACATACCCCCCTGGACATGCAGCCCCTCCCCCTAAAACCCCCCCAGGGCCTACAACCACCCTCCCCGTGGACCTACTACCCCCTCCCACCTAGAAATATAGCCCCCCTCCCCTGAACATACCCCATACAGCCCCCCCTGGACCTACAATACCCCCCTGGACAGACCCCCCACTACAGCCCCCCACTGGACCTATACCCCCTGGATAGAACCCCCCCCCCCCACAGGACCTATAGCCCCATCCCCTTCCTTACCCCCTAGACAGCCCCCCCCGTGACCTGTATCCCCCTCCACTTAGACCCTCCCTTGGACCCCCCCACTAGACCCCCAGGACCCTGGACACCCCCACTACCCCCCCATTGGACCCCCCTGGACACCCCCCTCATGGAAAACACCCTTCACCCCCTCCCACCCTCCTGGACAGCCCCCTCCCCCTGAACCCCCCCCGGAACACCCCCCATTGGACCCCCCTTGGACCTTGGAAATCCTATCTCGACCCCCCAGACACCCCCCATTGGACCCCCCTTGGACCCTGGAAACCCCCACTAGACCCCCCTCCTGGATAGCCCCCTTCCCCCTGAAACCCATGATAATTCTTGTGAAACTATGGGAAGATGACAGAGAGTGTTCTACCTCAACAATTGATTAGATATTAGTGTATGTTCTGGTCTGGTCTATTGGACAGGGAGTGGGTTTCGGTCCTGCTCTGGTTAGGGAAGCAGAACCAATTCCTGTAAAGGACAATGATTTGGAGTTTCTCTAGAAAATAACTCAAAACTTCTGAGGTAATGTTGAACCCTATAAAGAATAGGAGTGTCTTGAGAAGAGAGTGATAATGTTTGAATTTGATGACAATCCTGAGGCTTTCATAGTAAAATGTGTTTCGTTCTTGTTAGAGGGTCCTAATCGAAGACGTTGGGACTTAGTGGTTCAAACTAGAATGACCGTAGAGATATGTTGAAATATTTAAAGACAATTTTAAAAGAGCATAAGTGTCCTGAGGCCCTAGCTTATTCCAGACCCCATGAGTATATTTATCTTTCCAAAGGTGGCTAATCAATGATGGAGTATACCAATCATTTTTTTAAAATAGTGCGGTACACACCTTAGATTATTTCAGAAATTATTAGATGAAATCTCAGAAGTTTGAGATGGGAATATGGATAGAAATTTATTCTCATGTATTTTTTTTCGAGGTGAAATCTTACAGTGAGGTATTTGATCATCTTTGAATGTTTATATCATCTTGAAAGGAATGTCTAGTTGCATTGGACACCCCTTTGACACCCCCTAGACACCCCCTGGACACCCCTGGACACCCCTTGGACACCCCTCCCCAATCCCCCTACATCCACTCCCTTCTACATTGTAAAAACCCCTTGGACACCCCCTGGACACCTCTCCCCACTCACCCTGCATCCCCTCCCTCCCCCTGGACAAACCCCCCTCCCCCCTTCTCAAGAATAATGGAATGAAGATATATTTCATGAAGATGTGTTGAATATGTGTTGAGTATTTGTTGAAAATATATATATAAAGAGTGCATTCAATGTTTTAACATAAAGAAGAAGTCTTGGAATAGGACCGAGGGTGGAGGTATGCATGGAATAATTTTTTAATGAAATGACACTCATGATTTAGAGATATTGATATGTGTTGGGAGCATGCATGAAAGTTGATACAGGTTGGAAATTGGATGTGGATCATGTTCACTAATTGAATTAAAGAGGTTTATGATATATTAAAGTTGTAATTGATCTTAATATCTGAAATCTGGAACTATTTTAAAATACATGAATGATGGAGCAATTTTTAACGGGTTTAGTAGGCCGATGTTACACAACATTTCAATGGCCTGCATGAATATTGTTGCACAGGGAGTCAGAAGCTTCCATTAAGCTCTTATAGAATGGGAACTATAGTTATAGGTGTGGACAAGAAAGCTAATAGGTAGTGTTCATGAGGAAAAACATGCAGAATGTGCATGAAACTATTGTATGTTTCATATGGTTGCATGAATCAAGTTTTCAGGTCACATGCCAGTGATGTTTTGAATGAAGATTTTTGGTAATATTTATTCCATTGTATTCAGAGTCTTAAATGGAGAATAAAGTGTTGCGATATTCTTTATTTTCTACTAGGAAACAGTTCGTGATGAGCTCCTTAATGGTATGAGGGAGTTCTTTAACCACTCCTCAATTCCCTATGGAATCAACTCCAATTTTATTTCCCTGATCCCAAAGAAGGAAAATGATATGGATGTAAAATATTTTAGACCTATTTATATTGGTAATAACGTTCCAAAAATCATTAGCAAAATTATTTCTATGAGTTTAGGTCCAATTGCTCATGGGTTTATCTCTTCAAATCAGTTTGGCTTTATCCCTGGTAGGAATATTCAGAACTGCCTCTGAATGTGTTAACATCTTGAAACTAAAGGTTAAACATGGGAACTTTTCTTTATATCTTAATATCACAAAGGAATTTGATACAATAAAGTGGAGTTTTTTTTGAAATGTTCAGAAGGTATGGACACCCCCTTACACCCCCAAGCTCCCCTAGATAGCCCCCATGAACACCCCCATTCCTCCCTGTACAACCCCCTTGCACCCCCCTAAACACCCCCAGATATTTATGTATCCTCATTTCACAATCCACCGAGACAGCTTCTTGAGAACAAGAATGTTCCCATGAAACTCCTTCCACATCCATGAGACTTTACCCCTGGTTCCCCAAGGTCAGATCAATACTATGACAGATATGAAATTTCCCCATAGAGAATGACATTCAAGAACCTCCCAAGAAAACTTATCTTGCAGAATGTTCATTGATCCCTCAACACTGCATAAGTTGATACAAACATCTACCACTAGTCTGGCCATCCTTATCCACACATCCCTAGTAAAATCTTCCCTCCATATAAGAATAAAATACGAAATAATTCATTATCTTTTCAATATTCCCCAACACCACTTTCTAAGCCATTAGGACCGATAACACATGAATAGTAATTGATCTAAGGATGAAATTCACCAGCGTAATTCTTCCACTGATGGATAAAAAGTGGTTCTGGGGGCTGGTGCGGTGGCTGGTACGGGCTAGAGTGGCTGGTGCAGGTGGGAAGGCAGGAAGTAGGGGGATGGAAGGGGGCTGGAACTGGTGGTTGGGGCTATTTTGTAGGTGGTATAGGGATGACATGAGTGTTTTTCAGGAGGTTGGGGGTGGGAGCCGGTGTGGTGGTCGGTGTGGTGGCTAGTGTGGGCTGGATTACAGGTGGTTGTGGCGTGACCGCGGCATGACCACGGCGTGACTGCGGCATGACCGCAGCCTGACCGCGGCGTCCCCACGGCGTCCCCGCGGCATCACCGCGGCATCACTGCGGCATGACTGTGGCCTCACCGTGGTGTGAACGCGGCCTAACCACGACATGTTGGCCTAGTCCAGCAACACCCTCGGGGCAGCATCTTCTGGCTATGAGCAAAGGGAGTGGGAGGAGGTGAGGCAACATTCTGGTCGTCACCCCACCAACAAAAATTGTGATTAGTCAGTCTCAACATTGATCACAAGACTCATGGAATACTATCATAGAGCTGATCATCCATCAGATTCCCCATTTTTGTAGAAAGCTCCAACTACACTATATGAGGTGTGTGTTGTTTACTGTTCTCACATAGAAAAAAAAGATAATGTAGAAGAATTTTATCTACAAGGTTCAAAACACTCATATGATCATCAGGATCATAAAAATATCATACTCTAAAAGACAATTTTCAAAATACAAATATCATTATAAAAGTATTCTCAAGTCTTCTTATTGTCCAACATTTACTGTGATGTCCCTCGAGCACTTAGATAGTCCTATTAGAATACAAGTAGCAAGCTTAACCCTCATCTTTATGTTGTCTACAGGTGACTAAATAATTTCATGAGAGACTCAATCAAGAGATTTCCTACCTGAGGGCCACCATTAACATTAACTATGGGTGGGTAATGTATCTAAAACTCTATCTAGGTATCATACATAAAATTCCGACAGGACTGCGAACCACCATGGGGGTGTCATCCTGGAGCAGGGAAAAATCATGGAATTACCACGGTGTGACCATGGCATGACCGAAACATGACCACTTTCAGTTGGCCCAGTCCAACGACATCCGCAGGGTAGCATCTTCCGGCCCGGAGCGAAAGGAACGAGAGGAGGCAGGGCAATATTCTGGTCATTGCCCCGCTAGCAGAAATTGTGATTAGTCAGTCTCAACATTGATCACAAGACTCATAGAATACTATCATAGAGCTGATAATCCATTAGATTCCCCAATGTTTTAGAAATATCCACCTACAATATGTGGGTGTGTGTTTTCTACTGTTCTCACACAGAAAAAAAGATAATGTAGAAGCATTTTCTCTACAAGGGTCAAAACAATCATCCGATCATCGGGATCATAAAAATATCAAACTCTGAAGGACAATTTTCCAAATAAATATATCATTATAAAAGTATTATTAAGTCTTCTTATTGTCCAACATTTACTACGATGCCCCTCGAGCACTTAGATGGTCCTTGTAGACTACAAGTAGCAAGCTTCACCCTTATCTCCAATGTTGTCTACAGGTGACTTAATATTTTAATGAGAGACTCAATCAAGAGATTTGCTACCTAAGGGACTCCGTCTCTATTAACTATGGGTTGGTAATGTATCTAAAATTCTATCTATGTATCATACATAGAATTCGGACAAGACTACGAACCACTGTGGGGTGTCATCTTGGAGCAGGGATAAATCACGACATTACCGTGGCGTGACTATGGCATCCCTGCTGTATCACTGCGGCGTGACCACGGCGTGACCGTGGCATGACCGCAGCGTCACCACGGTCTAACCACAATGTGACCGCATTGGCTCGGTCCAGCGACATCTGTGGGGCAGCATCTTCCGACCAGGAGTGAAGGGAGTGGGAGGAGGTGGGGAAACATTCCAACAGTCACCCTGCTGATAGAAATTGTGATTATTCAGTCTCAACATTGATCACAAGACTCAAGGAATACTATCAAAGAGTAGATCATCCATTAGATTCCCCATTTTTTTAGAAAGATCCAACTACACTCTATGAGGTGTGTGTTGTTTACTGTTCTCACATAGAAAAAAAAGATAATGTAGAAGAATTTTCTCTACAATGGTCAAAACACTCATCCGATCATCTGGATAATAAAAATATCAAACTATGAAGGACACTTTTCCAAATACAAATATCATTATAAAAGTATTTTCAAGTCTTCTTATTGTCCAACATTTACTATGATTCCCCTAGAGAACTTAGATGGTCCTTGTAGAATACAAGTAGAAATCTTCACCCTCATCTCCAATGTTGTCTACAGGTGACTAAATATTTTCATGAGAGACTCAATCAAGATATTTTCTACCTGAGGTCCTCCCTCCCCATTAACTATGGGTGGGTAATGTATCTAAAACATTATATAGGTATCATACATCGAATTATGACAGGATTGTGAACTGTTGTGGGATGGCATCCTGGAGTAGGGCCAAATCACGACATTATCGCGGCGTGGCTGTGGAACATTGGCCTGGTCCAGTGACATCCATGGGGCAGCATCTTCCGACCAGGAGCAAAGGGAGTGGGAGGAGGCGGGGAAACATTCCGAACATCACCCCACTGGAAGAAATTGATATTAGTCAGTCTCAAAAATTGATCTCAAGACTCATGGAATACTATCACAGAGCTAATCATCACTATTCATTGATTTAGAAGATGGAACCCCTCCATTGAAGGGGTTTTTTATAAAATCAGGTATGTTTTATTAAAGAGGCATGAGATTTTTCAAGAATAATGGAATGGAGATCTATTGCATGGAGATGTGTTGAAAATTTATATATAAAGAGTGCATTTGATGTGTTAACATAATGAAGAGGTCATGGAAGAGGACTGAGGGTGAAGGTATGAATGGAATAATTTCATAATGAAATTACATTCATGATTTAGAGATATTGATATGTGTTTTGTGTCTCGAACAAGGGATTAATCACCTCCACAAACAATTAATTAAAATAGCAGCAGAAAATAAATAAAATTTCAGCATGACCCATCCGTATGTCAGACATCCATGCCAAAGGAAACGAAAATAAACAGAAGCAACACAGTAAAAGTAGAAAAAAAATTAAAAACACTATCAATCCCTCAACTACCCTAATCTCTCTCCCCTGAAAAGAAAACCTCTTAGCCGCCTCCAGTGCCCTTCTAGCCCCCTTCGTAGAATGTAAGTACCCTCCTCCCATAGAAAGCGGTAAAAGGCCTATGTGGATGATGTGATAAAAAATTTAAAATAAAAACTCAACTACAACATACATGTCTCCTCTTCCCCAGCACCAATTGGTGGGCTACTCATGTAATTGCAGACAGAGCTTCAGCAAGATTCTTCCCATGTTTCCTAGATTTGTCACCCTTGTATTTCCCAGACATATGCATTATGAAAAGGTGTTTGTATAGGTAAATTTGCAACGAACAGTTCCAGTGTAAGAATTTCTATTCTATGAACTAATAATGTAAGAACTGCTATAGTAATGATGTTAGTATAAACATTGCTATTGTGAATACTAATCCTGTAAGAAATTCTAGTGTAATGTTTCTACTAATGAATCCAAATTTGTAAATATGTAAACTTTTCCAGTGTAAACATTATTGTTAGTATGGGATTCTAGTGTAAGTACTCATAATATAAAGTTTACAGTAGAAGTCATGCTAATGTATGGAATGCTACATAACCACTCCAAGTCTTATTCTAGTAATGATAATGTAAATATGTATTTGAACCTATTTTTGATGGTGTCAAATATTGGAATATTGGGATTGATTATCAATTTATTTATGTTTAATGATGCTACTAAAAATAACAGAACCTACGTAATAGGATTGGGAAAATTATTAGATGTTTTATGTTATAGAAATTTAAATATTAAATAATATATGGTTAATAACTGCCTAATGTTTATGCTCTCAGAAAAAATGCACCTTAAACATCCATGTCATACAAGCACAATAATTATGATAATGATTTCTTTAAATGAAATATTAGTAGAGATAAAGATAAAATCATACGTACTCACTAGATTATAAGCATCATCATCAAAGATATCTATATCTGATTCATCACTGGACTCCTCTTTTGTTTCAAGAATACTTGATGGTTTGATTTTTATCACAGTTCCGTGTGATTTCTTAGGTAATTTTTCCCACACAAAACCATCAAATCCACAATTAGTGACTATAATTGCAAAGATTATATAAAATATATCAAACTAAAAACCATTGGTACTATTTATATAATTCATGATCATTAATAAGAACCCTCACATTTTCATCATAATCACTTTAGATAAACCATAGGAATTACTCTCATAAACCTTGGCGGTAGAAGAAATAACCTTTTTAAAGAGTAGATTGCCCATTCAAAGTAGGAGAAGCTTTAGCAGGAGGCTCCTAAAATAGAAAATAGTTTAATAATCATTAAAAAATAATAAAACAAAAAAATGCAGATTTGTATTGGTTTGTTAGAATCATACCAAGAAATGAGAACCATAGACCACTTCTATTCATAGTTGATAAATGCTCACTCATTCAGAATCACTTTCAAAAGAGCTTGACGAATCAGAGCTGCTGTTGGGATTCACTTTCTTATAAGATGAAACAGTGATGTTTTTAGCACCAGTGTGGGATGGCTTAGTTGAAATTTCAGGCTTGACAGTAGTATCCTATAGAAATGCATTCAAGGACAATTTATACATGAGATCCTCATCCATCCTTCCTTAATTGTAGTAAGTAGAAATAAATGGAGTAAATGAAAGAAAATTTAGTTTTTGGACCCACAAATAGAAGCAGTAGAAGGAACTCTAAATAAACTACAATTTGATTCAGTTTTTGAGACATTTTATAATATTATTAGAAGTAATAGTATATGGGGTAAAGCCTCTTTCTGTCATCATTCTGTGGAAATTGAAGTCATGGTCTTCTTTTCCTTTTCTAAGAAAATCTTGTATGACATAGTCATATATGTTGATATCAGCACACCCTTGTCTTCTTGTTGCCCTGCACATGTACAGAATATAATTAATATGATTCGAATACAAATTTAAAGGTGTTTAAACTACATGAATAATTGATTTCCATAGTTTAAACTAGTTCTAGAGCTCCTTATGCATACAAGTTCATTTTAATAAAAATTTAAAGGTGTTTATTTTATTGTGCTATGAGTAGTTTGAATGTAATAATCATTGTATTTTAAAAAATATAAACACATGGCTTTATAAATACAATCATCGACAGAAAACAACCATGATAATTCTTTGAAAACACATGTAAAAAACACACCTAAGTGAAACATACCTTCAGGCAAGACAAGATCCATGGAATCTCATACCTGCAACCTAGCTGCAAATAACATCATGAAACCAAACACATTCAAAGCTCCAGTCATACATGATCTTATAACATTTCCATGAACACTGAGTTGAGTATCCAAAAAACACTAAGCCACCCTGCACCTAGCCCCCCCTCCCTCCCCCCTCCCCCTATACCCAGCCCCACCCCTTGCACCCAACACTCCCTACACCCAGCCCCCAGCCCCAGCCCCACCCCCCTCCACCCAGCCCCCTCCCCCCTGCACCCAGCCCCCTACCAACTTGAAGCCCCACCCCCTACACCCAGGCCCACCCCTGCACCCATCCCCACCCCCCATCACCCAGCCCCACCCCCCAGCACCCAACCCCCCTCCCCCCCTCCCCACCACCCCTGCACCCAGCCCCACCCCCAAACACCCATCCCCCCTGCACCCAGCACCCAGACCCACCCCCCTCAATGTACCCAACCCCACCCCATGAACCCAGCCCCCCACCCCACCCCCTAGAACCCCCCCAAGAACCTAGCCCCACCCCCTGCACCTAGCCCCCCTTCCCCTGCACCCATCCCCCCTCCCTACCCTCACCCTACACCCATCCCCACCCCTGCACCCATCCCCACCCCCTGCACCCAGACCCCTCCCCCCTTCACCCTTCTTACAAAGCTACCTGTAAACCCAAAAAAATATCTAGCATTTACCATATCATTCAGGGACTTTGGACCTCAAAAAAACCAACTAGTTAAATCAATATAACAACTTTAGATTTTACAAAATTCAAATTTTAGATATAACAATTGTGGAATATATTCCTTTTTTACCTACATTAATTTAGACTTGTCAATTCGATAATTTATGAAAAATAAAGATATAATAAATGGAATCCAATGTCACTATATGTGATATCATTTAGACCTAAGTATTATATGGTAGTAAGGGAATCACTTACCCATATGCATGACTAAGGATTCAAATGTTGTCTTTATGTGAATGGATGCAAAAATTTATGTAGAAATTTTCAAAAGAAAACAAATTAACCATTCTCATCCATTAAAATATTCAATTCAAGTTCTTAAAGTACATACATAAGTCTCCCTACTAATTAAAAAATGGAGGGGATTAATATCCTCCTATCACCAATATCCCCATCCCCATGTCCATGCCAACCATCATAAACATCATCATCAGTAGCAGTAACATTGTCAGCAGCCTCATCACCAACAGCAGCATCAGCAACATCCTCACCACCAACAGCTCTATCGCCACCATCATCATTTCCACTACGACCCTCATTGGAATCACCTGATACATCATTTAAAGAGTGCATTGATGCCATATATGATTCAAAAGTATCAACAACCTTTGATGGAAGTGATTGACTCAAAACTTCCATAGCTTTCATGAAATGTTTGGTCATCAGCTTACTTCTTTCACGTTCCTCTAAAACTATTTTTTTTCCTCATCTACTTTAGCACGAGTGATTTTCAACTCAGAGGTCTGGGAAGATTTAGAGGATTCTGATGATAACCAATACTTAGAGGGGATTATGTTTTTCCCCGGTCGACATCATACTCTACCCGGGTGATCCTCACCTAATACCTGACTTAAATGATCACGTGGCTTGAAGTGGTCATCTTCCTTACCATATAGGGCCTCTAAGGTAGACTGTTGAAATTATAAACATATTAAATTATGAATTTTGTATAAATATTTAAAATATAAATAAAAAACCTTACAATTACATCTTGTGTCTGTGAATTTACTGCACTTCCGCCCTTTTTCTTTCTACTAGAGAAAAATAATTTGGCATGAGGTATAGGAACTTTGATGCCCAATTTAGCTTTCTGCAAATGAGAAAAGAACAAATCTAGATTAGTACCATATATGAGAAATGAAAAAAATCTGACCTATGTCTATTCAATAATATTTTTAGTTGACCATCCTGTATAACATCACAATACCCAGTTAAAGTACTTAGTGCTTTTCATGATCGGGCATTGTAGTCTGCCCCAATGTGTGAAAATATGTCATTTAATCCTTGAAACTTAATTTTTTCCTATGACACTTCCTAAAAAATTCCAATACAAGTATTAAGAGTTAAATTTTATATGTTAACCATTAAATATTGAGATTACCTTAAACTTAGTAGTCTTCCAATGTGCAATCAATTTTTTATATTGACTTTTTGGACAGTTGGGGAATATGGGTACCCCCTCTATGTCAGTACCAACCCTACTCTTACAACCAACATACAACTCATTCTTGTATGAGCACCAGAAATCCCCAACAACCATCGACCTTGCTGTCTTAGAAGCTTCTCTGTCAGGAATGTTAAACTGAATCTGCAATGAACACGTTATTTCATTTAAATACACCAATAATATAGATATGACATTATATAATTTTCTTACCCATATTTTCTCCCATGCTTTGTCTATAATCTATTTAATGATACGTCTCCATGACCCAAGTTCCACCAGAATGATATTGTGATACTTGGCCAAAGTGGCCATGAAACTTAAACACTGCGTTCCAGTTGGACCTACAATATGATTTTGTCTATTGTAATCCACCATTAGCTATTTATAGTGATTCCAAACTTCCTTCATCCGAGTGTCCCCACATCACCTAGTAGAAGATCCCACTAAATAATAAAAAAAGGTGGGAAAGAAGAATTAAGTCATGGTACAACATGACAAAAATAAAGTGATATAATTTGAAACAGTTATAATCAAAAAACCATTTGTAGATTGCTCAATAGAATGTGATGGATCTGTGGGATGTCCTAACTCAGTACCCTCTGTATGAAGTGTCTATTCCTGTGTATGCTCTGGGTGAACTTCATGCACTGGAGTGGAAGCTAATGGAACAGACTCATCAGATGCTGGCTAGACGGTAGGAATTTGAGGTGGTGTTGACATGGCAGGATATGGGTATTAGGATGGGGGATACATCATCGAATATTGACATGGTAAAGGTGGAAATATTTGTGGAGGCGGTGCAGTCATGGATTGGGAATAAGAGGGTAGTTGAGATGATGATGGAGGCATGGATAAAAACATCCCTGAAGACTCAAGAGGATGTAAAGGTGTGGTGTTTGGGGTTTCTGATGCTAGGTCAGTGTGGAAACAAGTATGACGGGTGCTCTGTCTAGGTCTAGGAGCATTCCCACCTATACCCATTCTAACTGGATTACGAGTCAGATTCAATGGAATTGAATGTCCCTAAAAAATAGATAAAGAATATTAATATGAAATTATATGTAATGCAGAAAAAAACATTACAATTATAATACTCACTAATGGACGTGAAGGCAATGCACGCTCATGCCCTGGTCGATCGGGATCAAATAGACACTTCCTTCAACCTTCTTTAGGATTTGGCATAATCTACATAAGAAAATATGATTTAATGAAATGACACCAGAAAATACAAAAAACAAAAATTTCATTCCAAACTAAAACATAATTAATGTAATTATAGTAATACTAACCTGAGAAACTCATGTTAATATAAAATGAATGAACAATGAGAATATAAAGATGATTCTATATATTATTGACCACTACTTCAGGTTCAACATCAAATCTCACAATGGGAAAATTTGATTCATCAAATGAAATATTTTGGCCCACGCCAACGAGGACGTAAATGGTGGAAATTTCATCCCCAGTATCAGGAAAAATATGTCTAGGGATTATTTCATTAATGAAACCATAATTGGGTCTCAGATGATCTTTCACATATAACACTTGTTTATCCATTGATGCCAAAATGTATGGTTCATCAGTACACATGAATTGAATCATATCAATAACTCTGAATCCATAGTCATCAATAAATGTACCATGATGTCTCATTGAATCAAACCATTTACATTTAATCATAGTGACTCTACCTTGAGAGTAGTAATAAAATAACAATATTTTATCAACTATCCCATAATAATAGACATCTTCATATCGAGGCCGACTATCTGATACACTGGCATAACAATCCATTGTAGCGGTTAACATAATGTCATCATGTTGTGTTCTCATTTTCACCACTCGATCCGTTGTAAAAAATTTATACCCAATGGTTATTAAAGATTTAAATTCACGAACCAAAGAATTAGGACCAAAAGTGAAAGCTCTCAATTCTTGAGAAATGGAGTCAATAGGTACACTCAACACCTGAAATATATATGAATAATAAAATTAAATAGATATATATTTTTTAAACTAATTAAATTAATGGTAATACCTTTGATTTCAACCAAGTAGGAAACTCTAGGATATGCAAAGCCTCTCTCCTTCTCAAAGACAAAGATCGATGAACTCTACTTATACTTTTTTTATGTTCCCTACATAAAATGATAATAAAATTGTAAGGTATAAGTGAAATTTCATAATATGAGATAAAAAATAAATATCCAAATTACTTACTTGATATAGTCATCGAACAAACCATAGTTAAACAAGATTGTGCTATGTTCCATCTCCCACTCTTCAAGGCTCAATGTAGCCAATGTATAAGACCCAACAATTCCTCCTTCTTGGGGAAGAGATGGAAAAGAGAGCTCAATTTCCCCATATTGTTTATCTTTATTTCTCATTGGTTGATTATGTCTTGTGGTGAAATCAGGAAAATACATTGAACAAAAATCCATACATTCTTGATCCAGATAACCCCTCACAATCAAACCTTCAGGATAATTCTTATTTCGAACATATGATTTCATTGTGCACATATTTATTTTAGTAGGATACATCCACAGAAAAGAAACTAGTCCCCCAAGAAGTGTTTCAGTTGGATGATGAACCGTTAAATGTAACATTCAAGTGAAAAAGGATAGAGGAAAAATATTTTCCATCTCATATAACATTAATGGTGCCTCCTACTACATTTTTATCAAGAATGAATTAGATAAACTTTTATCACAAAGGTCTCTAAAAAAATGTCACAACCGAATCACTATCACCCTTACATTATTGGATAGAAAATGACGAATTGCTATTGGAATCAATTCATAAAGAAGGATGTGATAATCATGAGTTTTAATAGATTTTAGTTTCACATCTCTTCTATTAAATCGTTTAGATATGTTGCTGGAATAGCCATTGGGAGCCTTGATATTCTTCAATACTGCAAGAAATTGATCTTTCTCTGACGGTGTCATCACATAAGAAGCACAAGGAACTTTCCATTTGTTTTTATTGATACACACTGGATGCAGTTATGGTTGGATACCCCAATTAAAAAACTCTCGATGCGTTCGGAAGTCATCTTTGTTCTTCCCCTTGATAGTCAGAAGAATTTCAAGAAACATTTCACATATATTTTTCTCAATATGCATTATGTCAAAACAATGACGTAACAAATTGGTAGACCAATATGGAAATTCAAAAAAAAAATACTTCTCTTTTTCCAATTGTAAGAGGTTTCAGAGTAAAAATTCTTCATCTTTTTAGATTTCAAATGACCTTTATCTAATGAAAATCTGAAATCTTTTAATTCATTAAGCACATTTCTTCCTGACATACATTGAGGTGGTTGTTCAGTCTCAATGGTATTATCAAACCTCTGATGATTCATCCAGTATTGATGATCCATTGTGAAGAATTGTCGATGCCCCATAAAACTGAAAATATGATGATATTTAAGCCTTCTTGATAATGTATTCTTCATAAAAATAGGACATGATAGTTTTCCCTCAATGATCCACCTAGACATCATTTCATAAGTAGGTAATTCATTTATGGTCCATAGAAGGGTAGCACGCATCTGAAACGTATTCTTTGAAGAAGCATCGAATGTCCGCACACCGAAATACCAAAGTTGTTTCAACTCTTTTATTAAAGGCTGCAAGTAGACATATATATCATTACTAGGATCAGAAGGTCTAGATATCAGTATACTCAAAAAATTGAATGGTTTTGTCATACACATCCATGGAGGAAGATTATAAACATGAATAAAAACTGGCCACGTGCTGTGAGAAGTAAGCATCTGACCAAACATATTACAACCATAATAGGATATACCCAACCTCAAATTACACACCTCAGCTGAAAAATCAGGATTTTGTGCATCAAATGTCCTCCATGATAATCTATCTGTAGGATGAACCAACTCATCATTACCTTTAATTCTCTTTGCATCATTCCATCGCATATTGGCTGATATTTCTGCAGACATGAATAGTTTTTGATGTCTGGGAATATATGGAAAGTGCCACATGACTTTCTGTGCCACACGAGATGGTGTTCCATTTTCATTTTTCTTCCATCAAGATGTATCACATTCTTTACAGTGATTACAATCAGTTTTATCCTCCCAAAATAAACTGCAATATTTTGGACAAGCATGAACTTTATTAGTATCAAATCGAAACTTCTTAATTAACTTCCATGCCATGTAATGATTTGAGGGAATATCTGCACCATCAGGAATAAAGTTATTCAAAAATGTAATAATGTAATCAATTACAGTATTAGAAATTCCATACATTTAGTTCCCATGATATAACCGCATTAAAAATTCCAACTTGGTCATTTTAATACATTCCTAATATACTGGAGTTCTGGCATCATCCAATAAATTTTTTACTCTCTCATCATCATATTTATTATTTTCCTCATGTATATTGATATCATTGTCTTCTTGAACTGACATACTATCTTTCTCAGGATGATGGACAAATGGAAACTGATCAAATATCAAATTCTCCATGCCACTTCTTTCATTTTGTTCATGACCAGTAGAATATTGACTCGTCTCTCCATGGTGATAACAAACATAATAGTTTGTTTGATATAAAAATTTCATTATATGGTATCTAACTTCTTCCCGAATTAACCATGGTCTTCCAACACATTTATAGCATGGAGGCTGTATACAAACTCCATCTAGAGCATTGTCAAATGAAAAATCTAAAAAATTCTCCAAATTATTTTGAAATGCATTTGAAATCCTATCGGTATGATACTTCCAGCTTCTATCCATTCTATAACAAGAAAAATAAAAGTTATCTTCCAATCAATAATGTAAACCATAATAAAAAATTGGATACATACTATAGAAAATAAAACTATTAGAACATAAACACTTAATAGTTAATTCACATTTGTATTGCAAGTGTCTTTATTTTTATAACCAATTTGAACCCTTTCAGTATCAGAGATAAAATTATTACCTATATCTTATAAAGGGATGATCAACAAGGTAAACCATAATGGTTCAAGAAAGGTTTCATGTCTACGATAGAGTGGTATGTGTCATTATAGTTGAACCAAGGGAGAGATAAAAAATTTTGTCCTCTCTTAGGTGTAACATAAAATAATCAACTTTTAACATTAAAACACACCCTTAAACATGGGTTATTTCATTTAAAAAGAAAGGTATAGATAAAAAAATTAATCCATCATAAAAAATATTTAAATGGAGTCACATATTCATTTAATTTAATATTTACCATGGGTAAAATTTTAATTCAAAGAGGGAAAAATTTAAAGAAAACCACTTTATCTCTAAGAATTAATGAAAATCATTTAGATAATTTATATAAAAAAATCATGGGTATCAAATATTTGTATAAATATAATAGCATATGAGTTCAATAAACTAAATCACTCCATGTATTTTTTTAATAAAATAATTACCTATAAACACCTACTATATACAAAGTGGAACAAGTCGCAACAAGACTCTTAAAAAAATGTCATTTTGGTAAAATAAATGAATTTAAAATAAATTGAAAAATCAAATAAAAATTATTAGATTAATATCAAACACTAAATCTTACACACACTGTGATTAGAGTTCTCATGAGAAATGAAAATGATGGAAATTGAAGTGAAAAGACCAGGGGAATCTCCTTTGGGATTAAGGTAATGTATTCTGTATCAAATGTCATCGATTACTATTTTGGATTCTTATGGAGTACCCTCATTTAATTTTGAATGATGAGTTAACTAGATTAGACTTGATCTATTTGGTTAGAATACCTCCATCGTAAGATATGGGTTATAATACTACCATTCTTCTAAATGCCAATGTCTCTATCTATTCCTTAGAGTATATAATAAGATCCAAATTATATTTTGGATCAGTTCCATATTTTTATCCATGGTACAACTAAAAACCCTTAAATGTGTTTAGTGTATTATAATGCTTTCCCTTAGAGAATATTTTAGGTTTAATTTCTTTGTATGTTACTGTCAATGAAAATTAGAGTTAGGTAATATTATCCGACCTACATATTCTCCCTTTATTCTCAGTTTGGATTTGATATTCTAAGGCCACTGAATCTTCCTTAGGAACGTCACTTAGAATAGGGTGTCTAGGCTCAAGGAATTATTTCTCCATCCCCTTAATTCTAGTAAATGTTCCCATTGATATTATTACTATAGGTTTTGGAAAAGAAAATAATCCTTACACCTCCATAACTTCTTCCTATATTTATACATTTTTTATCATTTCATGGTTTTTTATTCAAATTACTTTTCTTCTTCAGACAAGGGTAATAAAAATAAATATATTGAGGATATTACAACCCATAATGGCGGTGGGAATACCAACCATATCTGATCTATAGGTAGAGGATCTTATGACCCAAACCCTTGGGGTAAATTGCTAACCCTTCCTAGGAATGGTGAAATGAAATTATTCCTGTAAAGACCCGTAAAATTCAAGGGAATTTTTTTTCTAAATTTTATTTGGGATTTTACAAGAACACAGTTCCTAAAGGTGCCTGATTCCGAGGCCCGGTGTGCCCGGAATTAATTTCCAAAGTTTAGGCTCGGGTACGTTCAGTGAACGAACGAGTAGGTTTTTCTAACTTTTGAACCGGTGCTCAGAATCGAATTCCGAGGGCACCGATGGGACCGCAGCGCCAGTAATTTCTTAGAAACACTTTTTCTGGAGTTGTGTTTGCTCGGGTGTGGTTTTTAATTTTTGGGATTATGTTAAGGAATAAAAATAAAAGTGGTGTGACTTTTTATTTTTATTTTACTTAAGTGGATTAAGCTAAGTTAAAAGGATAAGGTGGAACCCACAATATCCTACCCACTTGGTAGGATATTTGTGAGGTGGGGCCCGCACAATCCCCACCATTTCTTCCCTCCTAAGTAACGCACTCGCAACCCCCCTTTTAAATGTAATTCAAACCTTACGTTTTTCTGGTTAAGAAAAGCCCCATTAAATTGGGCAGTTAGATCGTTACAATTAATTCTTTGAATTAATTGTTCACTTCTTATATTTTGATTTTTCAAATCCTTATGTTGATAATAATATAAGAGGAGGAATTATTTGATTTTGTTTGGGTTTGTGTTGTGAAAACCTTTGGGAGAAAAAAAAGAGAAGAATCTTCGTTCTTTGAGGAAGAACGCGAAGAATACACCACGACCGATGAAGAACGCCAATATCCGACGGCGGACGACAGTGAGTGACGCCTTCTTCGGAGATCACCTAACGCAAATGACGATTCTCTTCTTCCGCGGTGATCTTCATCTCCCGCTGCGATCCTCTTCTCCACGATGGTTAATTCCACGACGAACGGTCGTTCGACGACAATGTTGAGGTAGAGAATTGTTTGTGAAATGTTAATGAACCCCATGTTACATCCTTCTAAATCAAATAAAGCGGATCAAATAAACATCAAGTTGATCTGCGAAGAATATGTTGCTGGTTGGGAATTCTTTTTGCGGGAAAACTGTAGGGCTTTATTGCTTCTTGTTCGTGAAACATCCTTTGTCGTTCCTCATCTTATATTTTTGGGCCGCTTGTTATCATATTAACAGGAGGAGGTTGGACTGCACGAACACGACCAACCCTCCTCCCCCTTTTTTGTTGTGGTGTTGCAGTTCGAAAGATGGAGGCATGGTGTGACGGCACCGCGCGGGAACCTGGAGGGATGCGGCAATGATGCACGGTGCCGTCGCGCCGCGCTGTCGAGGCCGAACAAATGTGTGGTCGTATTTGGGACCGCGAAGGCAATCAGAAGACTCCGCAGTTTGTTCTTTTGACGTGCGGATCGACGGGCATTGACGGAATGGGCCGCAGAGACAATTTGATGTCTCCGCAGTGAAGAACGGGACCCGGGATGAGCATCGGCGCAGACGGAATTGAAAACGGACCACCGGAGCAACTCCGGTGGCCAGCAAACACCACCGGCGGCGTTGGCGGCCGGAACTAGCCGGCCGCCCGGAGAAGGCGGTGCCCCGGTGCGCCGCCTGGAGAAACTACTGTGGCTGAAGCTGCGACGGCGAGCAGGTGGATCCCACGGCCGCACGGGATCCAGGGTGGACGCGGCGCGTGCCGCGTCCGCGGAGCACCGGCTCGCTGGCCGAGCCAGCGAGCCCCCCCAGCCGAGCCGAGCCAGTTTGGGCGGACCGGACCGGGCCATGCCCAGTCAGACTGGGCCGGACCCAGACCTGGGTCGGGTCAACCCGGTTCGGGCCGCCCAGGGGGGGTTGGGTCGGGTCGGTCTGGGCCCAGACCCCTCATTTTCGGATCACTTTCGATCTTTCACCCATAACTTGGGCTACGAACATCCGATCGATGCACCGTCAGTTGCAATGTGATCCCTGGATCGAGACGGTAGTTTCGGTATATTATACTCAAAGTTTCGGAGAACTTTGGGTTCAGCTGGGTTGGTTCGGATACGAAACCAACCGGGCCCTCGGAGCGGAAACGCTCATATCTTGATCTTCGGGCGTCCGATTGACGTGCCGTCTATCTCGTTGAATTCCTCTTGAGGAGAAGAAACTTTTGGCATACTACGCTCAAGGTTTGGATGCCGTCGGAGTGCGGTTGGGTTGGTTCACTCACGAAACCAACCGGGACCCTGAAACGAAAAAGCCAATAACTCACAGACCGGGCGTCCGATTGACGCGCCGTCTGTCTCGTTGAATTCATCTTGAGGAGATGGAACTTTTGGCATACCTCACCCGAGGTTTTAATGCAGTTGGAGTATGGACGAGTTGGATTGTACCCGAAATCCAACCGGGCCCCTGGAACGGAAAAGTAGATATCATTCAGACCGGACGTCCATTTGACGAACCGTCAGCGGCGTTGGTGATCACGTTGAGAAACAGTCCCTATGAGTATACCCTATGAGAGTTCGGGGTATAGTTGAGATATGGATGGGTTGATTTGCACACGAAACCAACCAGGACCCGGGGACAAAAAGGCTAGCAACTCACAGATCAGGCGTCTGATTGACGCGCCGTCTATTACGTTGAGACCCCTGTGACGAGGTGGTCCTTTGAGATACTTATTCGTGGAAATTTGTGATACTTGTAGTATCGACCAGTAGCTCGTTGAGCGGACCCTCCCAGAGACGATCGTGCGGAGTACGGAGACTGTGTAGCCAGCTGAGACCTGACGACTGCTTGACCGATCTACTCGGTGTATTTTCGGATAGCCCAGTGGGGAACACTTGGTTGTAGCGGCAGAACTATGGAGAAGGAGCGCTTGGTTGTAGCGGCAGACCTGCGGTACTCAACAGAAGGAGTACCTGTGGAGGCTATGAGGGGGAGCGCTTGGTTGTAGTGGCAGACCCACGGTGGAGGAGCGCTTGGTTGTAGCGGCAGACCCGCGGTACTCAACAGAAGGAGTACCTCTTGAGGCTATGAGGGAGAGCACTTGGTTGTAGCGGCAGACCCATGGTGGGAAGCACTTGGTTGTAGCAGCAGACCCACAGTACTCGACATGAGGAGTACCTCAACAGTCTTAGGTTACTGAGCAGTACCTCGGAGTCGTGACAGGACCATTGTGCACTCCAGAGATGAGGCTCTTCACCAGTTACAGTTTCGATAACGAAAATCCTGGTGTGAGATGAATCTTGACCTTTGTGTTTACCTCATGATTGAGATGGGTCACTTGATAAATTAGGTATATGTATGGGCATATACCTGGGTAGTGGTTATCCGTTGATTTCATAATCGTTTTGTTTCCTCATGATTGAGATGGGTTACGTGATAACTTAGGTATATGTATGGGAATATACCTAAGTAGAGGTTATCTGTTGATATGTTCTTTGTGGTTATCCATGTTGGTTTTAGTGAGACCTTGAGGGTCTCGGGGTCCCTACTGAGTATCATTATACTCAACCCTGCACGGGTTATGCCCGCACCTCGTTGTGTTGGTTGCATACGACGAGCAGTGCTGACGGAGGCCGAGTGTTCGAGGACTGGATGGTACCCGGAGGTGGACCACATGATGATTCAGTACCCGGAGGTGGAACAAACGACGAGTCAGTATCTGGGGGTGGACTTCATGACGAGACGACACACGGAGGAGGTTGACGGGCGAGAGTGTTGTGGAGGATATCTGTACCTACCCTTAAGGTAGGATCTGTGGTGGACGATCCAGGAGCTGCGCCATCTGTACCTACCCTTCAGGTAGGATCTGAGGAGTATGACCCAGGAGCCACTTCAATTCTTCCAGCTGTTGTCTTTTTTTTGTTGTACTTTTGTTTAGTTGTAGCTGTACTTTCAGTTGGGTTTGTATTCTGGCCCATTTACTTTTCAACACTTTCTTTTGTACTTAGTGTTTTACTTCTGCTTGTACTCTGTGGTGTTTGTTTACTTTTATAAAGGAAATTCCTTCCCAGTTATCAGGATTTACGCCTTTGGTGCTAGTCTCCAGCCCCTGGCCTATGGAAGGAGGGCTTGGGGTAGTCACGACACGGGCCCCGAGGATGGGTCGTGACAAATTGGTATCAGAGGAGTCGGTTCTACCGTAGAACTTATAACTATGATATTTTCTTTCTGTGAAGCAATAGTGTTAAGGGTACCGAGTGTGGTCTTCAGTTCAGGGAGTCCGGTGTTGGTGCGGGCGACCGACGTATCCATACACCAGGACCTTGACAACTGATTTCCGACTTTGTGCACAAAAACACTGATTGCATGTGTGTTTCCAGAAGTTTTATTTAAATATCAACTCAAACCAGGTCAGCTCACCAGGTATAAATCGTATGACCGTGTCACGTATGTTTCTTTCAGGATTCCTCTCCACGGACGACCAACTAGATCCCAGAGGGATGTGCGTACTGACAGCCTACCGAGCGACGAGGCTTTGGTACATGGCCCTCTTGTAGTTGAGGCACCAGCGGTACTACCATATGTTGGGCCACCGATTCCCCCAGCCCTAGCAGTAGGCGATGCACACCACTTGAGCGCACTACACGAGTTCCAGTGCCAGAGGCCACCCAGGTTTCGGGGAGATATGGACCCGTAGGCAGCTAAGGTTTGACTGGAGGATATGGTGAGAGTCTTGGGGATGCCAGCAGACTTCATGGTGATCTTTGCTGCCAGCCTCCTTCAGGCAGCAGTAGGCAGGTAGTGGAGCCGCTTGTTCCAGTTTTGTGACGGGATGACCTTGACATGGGAAGACTTCGAGACCTTCTTTAGGGTGGAGTTTGTTCCAGTATCTATACACCCCAAGCATGTACATGAGTTGCTTCCTTTGCCACAAGATTTTTGATCAGTAGCCGAGTCATCTGTGGGTAGTAGACAGACAATACAGAGGTCCAAGAGGACCATAACCAGCCGTGCGAGGAGCAGGAAGTGTTATGAATGCGGCAGGAAGGGTCACCTGGCACGTGACTGTCTGACCCCCCACACAGTCAATCCGCAGGATTTAGAAGAGCCACCGAGGTAGAAACAGCGGAAGGTGCTTGAGAAACAGCCGAGCAGTGGACAAGGCAGTCGAGATCTGGGTGCAGGTGGATAGGAGCAGAACTAGTGGATACGTCCCTTGTACTTCTAGTTCCATATTGCTGTTGTATTCGTGTCTTTGTACTATGAGCTTCAATAATAAAAAGACACTTATCTTTGTGATTTTTACTTTCCTATCCTTTTGTTTGGTTGATACTGAGTGGTCCCAGTTAAAACTGTTGACTTGAACCTCACTTTTGAGATTTCTACTGGAGGAGACCCAGTGACCTCACACTGATGCCGACAGTGTGACTTGACCCTTGGAGGCGAGAGTGACAGTTGCATCTCTTGGTAGTAACATCGAGGCCTTACGACGTCATCCATGGCATTAATACATCATTCATGTCAGGATTGACTGTATTAGGCAATGTACGTGGTTCATCCAGGGGATGAGACCGAGTTTCTCTTTTCAGCAAAGGAAAAATTTTAGCAGCTCTTTCAAAGCGTAGGCAAAGAAGGTGCAGATCATCCAGGAGTGGATGAAGACTGCACAGTGTAGTAAGAAATAGGAAACTGGCCCCAGTCTTAGAGAATCGGGCATGTTAAATGTTTCAAGAAGTGGAATCTTTAAGGAGAGATGAGTCTGCGAAGCACCAGACGTGGAGGTAGAGCTAGGGGAGTAGCATGAGGTGTTGTACGTTTTAACATGCTACAACCACCCGCCTTAGTTGTCCCCGCCAGGCTCAGGGAGCTGGAGGGCATAGGAAGAGTGCGGCTACATGCGGTCAAGGAGTGTGACCCAATGACTCCAAAAATGATTCAAGGGATAGTCTGTGTCCACTACTAGCTGCCGTAGTAACAGCCGTTGATATGAATCATTCATTCCTTCCACAAATCTTGTCCCAGACCTAGAGTTTCCGGTAAGCCGTAGACTTGACCCTCACATCTGAAGATACCTTGGGAGAAGACTCATTAATTACACTTATGCCGACGGTGTGGTCAGACCCTCAAGGCAAGAGTTTCAGTTTGAATCTCTTGGTGACAACGTCGAGGCCTTACGAAATTGGTTTAAGTATGGACTGGGCAATCAAAGTTTATACACAAATTGACGGTATTAGGAAAAACGGTTGTGGTTTAACTACGACGTCGGGATGGGTTTTCCTTGGTCGGCGAAAAGGAAACCCCAGGCAGCATAGGATAAAATCATGCACAGGAGGGTGCGACTGATCACTCTTGAGTCGGTCAACCTTACCCTCATGGTAGCAGTCGTTTTGAGTTTCATTTCTAACAGGAATTGGAGGCCTCTTGAGTTCGAGGATGATGATCTCGTCCTTATACGGGTCTCACCTCAACGAGGTTTACGGAGATGTGGCCAAGGCGACAAGTTGTATCTGAGGTTCATTGGACCTTTTCTAGGTCCTCAGATGGGTAGGTGAGGTGGTTTACCGCTTGACCCATCCAGCTCAGTTGCACCAGGTGCACGATGACTTCCACGAATCTCAACTGAGGAGATACGTGCATGATCCTTCATATATCATCGACCATGGGGAGCTGGATGATGGTGCTGGGGTGTCTTTCACGGAGGTTCCAGTGGGGATCGAGGATCGACAAGAGCAGAAACTATGAGGACAGTTGATTCCTTGGGTGCACTTTCTTTGGTAGTACGGGAACCTGCAGTTAAGCACATGGGAGCGGAAGGCTCAGATGTGTGCTTAGTACTGCTTTTGTGACCCTAGTTTGTGTTAAAGTTTTACGAGGACGTAAAGCCCTGAGGTGGGAGTAATGTAAAGACCCGTAAAATTCAAGGGAAATTTTTTTCTAAATTTTCTTTGGGATTTTACAAGAATGAAGTTTCTAACGGCGCCTGATTCCGAGGCCCGGTGTGCCCAGAATTAATTTCCGAAGTTTAGGCTCTGGTACGTTCAGTGAACGAACGAGCGGGTTTTTCTAACTTTTGAACCGGTGTTCAGAATCGAATTCCAAGGGCACCGATGGGACCGTAGCACTGGTAATTTCTTAGAAACACTTTTTCCAGAGTTGCGTTTGCTCGGGTGTGATTTTTAATTTTTGGGATTAAGTTAAGGAATAAAAATAAAAGTGGTGTGAATTTTTATTTTTATTTTTCTTAACTGGCTTAAGCTAAGTTAAGCAGATAAGGTGGAACCCACAATATCCTACCCACTTGGTAGGATATTTGTGAGGTGGGGCCCGTACGAGCCCCACCATTTTTTCCCTCCTAAGTAACGCACCCGTAACCCCCCTTTTAAATGTAAGTCAAACCTTACGTTTTTCTGGTTAAGAAACGCCCCATTAAATTGGGCAGTTAAATCGTTACAATTAATTCTTTGAATTAATTGTTCGTTTCTTATCTTTTGATTTTTCAAATCCTTATGTTGATAATAAAATAAGAGGAGGAATTATTTTATTTTGTTTGGGTTTGTGTTGTGAAAACCTTTGGGAGAAAAAAAAAGAGAAGATTATTCGTTCTTCGACGAAGAGCGCGAAGAACACACCACCACCGACGAAGAACAACAATCTCCGACGGCGGACGATGGCGAGTGATGCCTTTTTCGGAGATCACTTAACGCCAACGACGATTATCTTCTTCCGCGATGATCTTCTTATCCTGCGGTGATCCTCTTCTTCGTGACGGTTAATTCCGCGACGAACGATCGTTCAACGACAGCGTTGAGGTAGAGAATTGTTTGTGAAATGTTAATGAACCCCATGTTACATCCTTCTAAATCAAAGAACGCGGATCAACTAAACATCAAGTTGATCCGCGAAGAATATGTTGTGGGTTGGGAATTCTTTTTACGGGAAAACTATAGGGGTTTATTGATTCTTGTTCATGAAACATCCTTTGTCGTTCTTCGTCTTATATTTTTGGGCTGCTTGTTATCATCTTAACGGGAGGAGGTAGGACCGCACGAACACGACCTACCCTCCTCCCCCTTTGTTGTTGTGTTTTTGCAGTTAGAAAGATGGCGGCATGGTGCGATGGCACCGCGCGGGAACCTGGAGGGATGCGGCAAGGATGCGCGGCGCCGTCGCGCCGTGCCGTCAAGGCCGAACGAAAGTGTGGTCGTATTTGGGACCGCGAAGGCGATCAGAAGACTACGCATTTTGTTATTTTGACGTGCGGATCAACGGGCATTGAAGTAACGGGCCGCAGAGACGATTTGATGTTTCCGTAGTGAAGAACGGGACCCGGGATGAGCATCGGAGGCTGGCCGCCTAGAGATGGCGGCGCCCCGGTGCACCGCCTAGAGAAACCGCCGTAGCAGAAGCCGCGGTGGCGAGCAGGTGGATCCCACGACCGCACGGGATCCAGGGGGTACGCGGCGCGCGCCGCGTCCGCGGAGCACCGGCTCGCTGGCCGAGCCAGTGAGCCCCCCCGGCCGAGCCGGGCCGGCTTGGGCGGACCGGACCAGGCCGCGCCCAGTCAGACCAGGCCATGCCCGGCCGGGCCAGACCCGGACCCGGGTCTGGTCGACCCGGTTTGGGCCACCCAGGGGGGGTTGGGCCGGGTCGGTCCGGGCCCAGACCCCCCATTTTCGGATCACTTTCGGTCTTTCACCCATAACTTGGGCTACGGACCTCCGATTGATGCAATGTCAGTTGAAATGAAATCCCTGGATCGAGACGGTCGTTTCGGTATATTATAATCAAAGTTTTGGAGAACTTTGGGTTCGGCCGGGTTGGTTCGGATACGAAACCAACCGGGCCCTCGGAGCGGAAACGCTCATATCTTGAGCTTCGGGCGTCCGATTGACATGCCGTCTGTCTCATTGAATTCTTCTTGATGAGACAAAACTTTTGGCATACTCCGCTCGAGGTTTGGATGTCGTCAGAGTGCTGTCAGGTTGGTTTGCTCATGAAACCTACCGGGCCCCTGAAACGAAAAAGCCAATAACTCACAGATTGGGCGTCCGATTGAAGCGTCGTCTGTCTCGTTGAATTCCTCTTGAGGAGATGGAACTTTTGGCATAATTCACCTGAGGTTTGGATGCAGTTGGAGTATGGCCGAGTTGGATTGTACCCAAAATCCAACTGGGCCCCTGGAACGGAAAAACTGATATCTTTCAGACCAGACGCTGTTTGACGAACCGTCAGCGGCGTTGGTGATCACATTGAGAAACGGTCCCTATGAGTATACCCTATGAGAGTTCGGGGTATAGTTGAGATATGGCTGGGTTGGTTCGCACACGAAACCAACCGGGCCCCAGGGACGAAAAGGCTAGTAACTCACAGATCGGGCGTCCAATTGACGCACCGTCTGTTGCGTTGAGACCCCTGTGATGAGGCGGTCCTTTGAGATACTTCTTCGTGGAACTTTGTGATACTTGTAGTATCGACCAGTAGCTCGTGGAGAGGACCCTCCCAGAGACGAGCGTGTAGAGTATGGAGACTGTGTAGCCGGCTGAGACCTGGCGACTTCTTGACCGATCGACTCGGTGTATTTTCGGATATCCTAGTGGGGAGAGCTTGGTTTTAGCGGAAGACCCATGGCGGAGGAGCGCTTGGTTGTAGAGGCAGACCCGCGGTACTCAATAGAAGGATTACCTCTGGAGGATATGAGGGGGAGCGCTTGGTTGTAGCGGCAGACCCACGATGGAGGAGCGCTTGGTTGTAGCGGCAGACCCACAGTACTCAACAGAAGGAGTACCTCTTGAGGCTATGAGGGGGAGTGCTTGGTTGTAGTGGAAGACCCATGGTGGGAAGCGCTTGGTTGTAGCAGCAGGCCCACAGTACTCGACAGGAGGAGTACCTCAGTAGTCTTAGGTTAGTGAGCAGTACCTCAGAGTCGTGACAGGACCACTATGCTCTCCAGAGACGAGGCTCTTCACCAGTTACAGTTTCGATAATGAAAATCATGGTTTGAGATGAATCTTGACCTTTGTGTTTACCTCATGATTGAGATGGGTCACTTGATAACTTAGGTATATGTATGGGCATATACCTGGGTAGTGGTTATCCATTGATTTCATAATATTTGTTTTTCCTCATGATTGAGATGGGTTACGTGATAACTTAGGTATATGCATGGGCATATACCTAAGTAGAGGTTATCTGTTGAGATATTCTTTGTGGTTATCCATGTTGGTTTTAGTGAGACCTTGAGGGTCTCGGGGTCCCTACTGAGTATCGTTATACTCACCCCTGCACGGGCTATGCCCGCACCTCGTTGTGTTGGTTACAGACGACGGGCAGTGCTGACAGAGGCTGAGTGTTCGAGGACTGGACGATACCCGGAGGTGGACCACATGACGATTCAGTACCCGGAGGTGGACCACATGATGAGTCAGTATCTCAGGGTGGACTTCACGATGAGACGACACACCGAGGAAGTTGACGGGTGAGAGTGTTGTGGAGGCTATCTGCACCTACCCTTCAGGTAGGATCTGTGGTGGACGATCCAGGAGTTGTGCCATCTGTACCTACCCTTCAGGTATGATCCGAGGAGGACGACCCAGGAGCCGTTTCTGTTCTTCCAGATGTCCTCTTTTTCTATTGTACTTTTTTTTAGTTGTAGCTGTACTTTCTGTTGGGTTTGTATTCTGGCCCATTTACTTTTTATCAATTTCTTTTGTACTTAGTGTTTTACTTCTGCTTGTACTCTATGGTATTTTTTTACTTTTATAAAGGAAATGCCTTCCCAGTTATCGGGATTTACGACTTTGGTGCTAGTCGCCAGCCCCTGGCCTATGGAAGGCGGACTTGGGGTAGTCACGACACGGGCCCCGAGAATGGGTCGTGACAATTCCTTAGTGTAAATTTATCATCAAGGAGGGATTCTATTTAATAAGAATTATTAATATATAAGCCTATTTAATATAATGCTGATACGATCGATCATGCTAGATTCATCACATGACACATATCTATCTTCAGAAGTAGCTCCAACATCATGTCCAATGTGTAAGGTCACTTTTAAGGTACTAGTTATATGTAAAAATATAATCTTTAATGAAGATTCTAGTTCACTACATAGTCTTGGTATAGGTATATGATGTGTTCCAAAGGTAAACATCATATATCCCTTAGGAAATTGATACCCATGTAAAAAACCCAAAATGCGGAAGTAGAAATATGACTACAATATGTGTGGATAGGTGAACATGGTGTGTAGGATCCATAGGGATAGTTAGTAGGTTATCTATCTTCACAGGTCATGTTCTATCAAGGAAAAATGGAATGTGGTATTAAACCTCATGGTTTGTGAGGCTACTCGGGCTTCCTAGGTGTATATTCCCTATACACAAAAAAATATCTAGATAAGGGTAATATATTGTATGATTTAACCACACAATGCATGGTATTTAACATATACTAGAATCCATAGCTATTTTACCTACCAAAGTACGTGATGTGTGTTCTTTCAAACTATACGCCTTGTAGTTGGGTTCTAAGATATAAATATTACTCTAGTCCTCGATTAATTTCTACATCCTCTTATTTTTCTTCATATATCAGTTGAATTGCCTTTGGCTATGCTAAACATGATAATGCCACCTATGTAAAGTGGTTTCTATCCTTTAGTACCTGGATTGATGATTCATATCACAATATTGTCAATGTAGAAATTGTTATTCATGAAGAAACCCCCAATCCGGAATCCCCTATCCCATTTTATCTTATCCTATAATCCATCCTCATGCTCTAATACTACATAAAGAACAAAAAATGTAAATATATGGAACCTATTTTAATTGTGCAATAAAATCAATCTGTGATAATAGTTGAATCATCAGCTAAAATCTAAAGTTAGTGATGAACATGTAATGAATGGTGGAAGAAATAGAAGAAACCACAAGAATTGAAATGATTATCCTGTATGATCAGGAATCATGTACGTTTTTATATAATAAATAAACAAAGAAGTAATTTCTTGTCCCAATATCAGTTATCCCAATATCATAATTTCAACCAAATATCATAAGTTAAAAAGGCCACCTGCAACCTGAATATTGATTAAATTTCAAGAAAATTATTCCATGTTCAAATCAAGAAAAAAATGGGGATAAATACATATATATAAATTCCCTACCATGATGTTGAAATGATGTTGATTTGATTCTTCTTCACAACCAAGGTACTTTTTATTGGCATCACTAAAAAAATGATATTTCTTCCCTGATTTGTCATCACCACCAAGCCCTCACTCCATCTTCTTCTTCCTCTCCCTCTAAGGTTCATGTGATGATAGAAAAAATAACCCTAGGGATAGTTCATAATATGAATTAAATAAAGAAATTTATGGGTTTCTCAGTATAATAACCAATTAATTAAATAATTCAATTATTTAATTAATCATCTCATGACCGAAAACACCCAAGAGTCCCAATTAAAATGAATCTTAATCCATGAATTTGGTAAAATTCACATTTTAGATTCAATATCTATCTTGGTTTCTCAATAAAAGACTCTATTTAAGATATATAAGAAACTTTAAAAAACATATAATTCATGGAATAAAAATAAAATAGTACATTTTTATATTATTTCTGAATATCCTTAACACTCTATTTTATATGAAAAAGTAGACTTGGGGTAAATATCACAATATGGAACCAAATAAACCTTCAAAAACATTGTAAAGTTGCATACTCCATGTCTGCTAGTTTCTACTACATGCATAACTACCCCCTATCTTAGAGTCTATTAGAAAGGATTACTATAAATAGATGGGTCACTCTGTAATAGCAATTCTAGAAACCTATGAACAAATTCCTACCCTATTTTGTGAATTAAATGTAGACCCCCTCCCACTAAAAACAATGGTATCATTAATACTAGGAAAAAATCATTACAGAAGAGGATAGTGAGATTCTCTCTCCCCTCACCCCACCCCATAAGGGAGAACTACTACCAAAAGATCCTTCCCCCTGAGTGAGGAAAAATTTAACCTAGGATTTCCTAAAGGATCCTCTATTACTCCATGCCATCATGGGATTCACAACAAATATCAAATTTAATTTCTATATTAACTCCTATAATATATCTGAAGGATGATTAATAGAGCCCCCATCCCAAATGAGAATCCTAGACTCACTAGACCATAATTAGTTGGTTAATTCACTATAACACTATTAAACAGATTCGAGGAGGATCCTTTCCACCCTTTTCTCTCCTGCGAAAGCCACCACCCAGATCATGAAGCTGTGGAAGAGCCTCCATCCTTAGCTCCAGAACAACAACATATAATTCTAATTCAAGCATCGAATTAGTAATAAACTCTATAGGACTGTCAACATTCATCGAAAAATGAAAAGGAAGTATATATGAAACCACTATATGTATTTTGAGACATCAATCCATGTGATTCTCTAAATGGTCAAAGTGATGAAAATACATATTATTAACTTCATAAACAATATTAGGGGTAAGACTAATAACATAATCAAAACTAAAATAAATGAAATCTAGGAGGGTTTGATATAGTATTGATTAAATACATAATCTAGCCTAAATGGGTTGCTTTTTTGTCATTTACAACTAATTAGCCTATAATAATACATTGAATGCATCACCAAAATGCTTACGAACTCTGAAATTTTTGGAATAAGATGAATTCTAGGGATCGAAATAATGAAAATTCAAAAGGAATATATTTCAATTCATGAATCACCAGATTCAAACACATCAGAAAATAATATAAAGGCTGAAAAGCATGAAAGATTTGAGACCAAACAACCACAAATTCCACTTCATCCACTCATATAATATAAAAAGAGTATGGACTAATGCTCCCTAGCATCACGTTTTTACTCCAAACCTAACTCTATGTTCACTTGTTGATCAAACACATATGCTGAAGTCTGTCACAAGATTTATATTGAAAGTAGGATAAGTTTTAGAGATGATATCTTAAAAATCCCAACTCAACGAAAGAGATCTCAACCACCATAAAAACAAGGAGAATAAATTTCATACCTAGATGTCGGAGCTCGGGGCAGGGAGGTGGAGGCCAGGACGGGACGTTGCTGGAGCTGTGGGAAGTTGAGGCGGAGGCCAAGGTCGAGAGGGGAGGGAGCTGAGAGGGGGACGTCATTGGAGCTGGGGGTAGAGAGGTAGAGGTTGGGATGTTGAGGCTGAGGCGAAGGATGTGAGGGAGGTCAGGATCAAAGGTGGAGGCCGAGGAGGGTAGGAGATGTTTGGGACTCGGTGGTCGGATGACCGGGAGGTGGAGGTCGGTGAGGGGAGGAGAGGGTCGAGCGGTGGAGGTCATATGGCTGGGAGGCGGTAGTCGAGGAGGGTAGGAGAGGGCAGGGAGTCGGGGAAGTGAGGAAGAAAAAGAGGGTCAGGAGTCGGGGAAGTAAGGAAGAAGAAGAGGGCGATGGAAGCGAGGGTAAGGGGGAGGAGGAGCCTGATGGGATCTGGGGAATTGGGTATATGTTTCCCACGATTTTATTAAAATCATGAGAATAGATGATAAAAAAAGAGATATCCCCACATTTTTTCTAAACCATGGGGATAGATGCATGGGGAAAGATCCCATTTCCAATATTGAATACTTTCCTTCTTTCCATAATGATAATTGAAAAATGGAAACGTTACTCATGTGTTTGTAGGCACTACTGTCTCTATGATTGTAACATAGTTACTTTTTTATAACCTTATTAAATGGATAGATTTAAAATTATAATTTTTATATAATTTTGATTATCATGTCATGAATATTATTTTTTATATGGTTTAATAATTCCCACTTTGACTATAGAAACAAATTCATTCTGGACTAAAGTACAAAATTTCATCAAGATATCCAATGTGAACATAGATAATTAAATAAAAATTATATCATGCTAATACGTGATATAAAATGAATAAAAAACATGAAAAAGGTTCTCAAGAAAGTAAATAATTAATTTATTTTTATTATTCAGGAATATAAAGAATGTACCTGATGAGTCTTACTCATGGTAATAGAATCTTTAACTAAAAAACCTCATATTAAATGTTTTAAGGATTTATTTTCATAATCGTTCACTTTAAAGTACATGTTTTTAAAATTATATTTATATATAGAAATGAATGTAGTAAAATGGTTTTTTTAATTTATCTCAATTTTTTTCAAAATGTAATATTTTAACGTTTTAACAAAAGGAATTTAATTCAAAAACCCTCTTCAAAAGTTCCTCCTTCATGTCTTTTTACAAAGGTCAAAAGAAATTCTTTTTACATATAATGCATGAAAAAAATTACATCATTCATAATTATTTAATGAATTAATGATTCTTTTATATTTTTTATAGTTATTTTAAAATAATATGGTATAATTATTCTCTATGTGGTTTTTAAGATTTTAAAAATTATTTTTAAAATAAAGGGGATTTTTATCCAAAAGTGTTTTTCATATGAGTTTAAAAGTGTTTTCAAAAGGGTTTTATGATTAATATTTGTATTCGTAATGTGGTAATTGATCATTTTATGAAATGGGTGATCCTGAAATAGTTTATATGAAGGGTTGAGCCCCATTATATCTCAGGGGTGATCCCGATATAGCTTATACAATGGGCTGGGTGCCATTATAGATCATAAGAAATTGGTGAACATAATATAACTTATATGAAGGTTTGATCCCTATTATAGCTCATAGGTGAGCCTGATATAGAATATTTGAAGGGTTTATCCCCATTATATATCATGAGAAATGGGTGAGCTTGATATATCTTATATGAAGGGTTGAGACCTATTCTAGGTCATGGGTGAGATTGATATAGATTATAGGAAGGTTGATCCCCATGATAGATCTCCAATTAATTAGATAGTGATTATATTGGAAATAGAACATATGTTTATTCTAAATAAAATGGTATTGAAAGGGTTTTATGAATATTATTCTATAAGTTATCGAAAAATGGTTATAAATTGATTATTATGGGTTTTGAGGGTTTTTTTTGAGAAAAACGTGTGTGTTTTTTTTCATATAAAAATGTTTTATTTCATTTAATCAAAAAAATTATATGGGTTTTCATGTTTTCACTAGAATAATTGTTTTATTTCTTTTTATGTATCTTAATTAGATTTTTGTGCTCATCCCATGTTTTAAAATTATTTTCACAGGGTTAAAGGATGAGTAGGGACAAGGATAAGGACAAGATGAAAATTTTGATGTTATACCCTAGAAAGAATCCATATTTTTTTAGAATGTTTTGCTTGTTAGGAAAATGGATACTGAGAAAACTTTTCCACTTGTAATGTATGGGTTTAATTTTTAAGATTTTTACCTAATTCACTGAAACTCTAAATCGAAAATATATTTTGTAAAAGAAAGTAATTTTCAGTTTTAAAATAACTAGAATATGTACTGGTTATGTTTGGGTCCTTACAGTTGGTATCAAAGTAGGGTTTATACAAATATTGAGATTAATTTGTATTTTAAGAGTTATGTATATCTTTATAGGTTTATAATCAAATGGATGACCATAAGTCCAATGTCCTAGAAAACCCTTTTGAGGCTTTAAGTTATGAAATTTTAAGGTGGTTAAAGGTATTTTTAGAGACATTCATTTTTGAGGTAATTTTGGGTTATTAAATTTTAGGATGCAAAATGAAATGTATGAGATAGAATTTGTGGTTCAAAAATAATAAGGTTATTTTTTGAATATTTTATCATTTTTTGGAATGTAATAATAATTATATTGTTTTAGAAAAGGGATAACTCGTATACCATGTGACAACCTATTGCTTCTGATAAGGATGCATGAATTGAACCCACAAATGAAGGGAAACAATGGTGAATCACCTACCACTGGCCTATGTGATGTCCCATATAGTATGAATTTTTAATTTTAGTTAAACTATTTGATGAATTAAGAATAAGTTTATTATGGTATCATTTTGGAATGGTAACTGATTTGGTGAATAAGTTATTAATCTTATTTCAGAAGACATTCATTGTTTTGGAAACCATATATGATACTATTTGATTTTGTTTACGGAATAACATTTAAATTATATTTTGGAAGAAAATATGATTTTATTGTGCATTTATGGAGATTCAGGTTACTTATGAAAATTTCTAGCATATTGTATATTATATGATTAGGGAAATAACATTTTGTTAAAAGAATTTAAGAATCATTGATGTTATTTGGTGATAACTGTTTATAATATATTGGAATTATGTGAAATCAAATACTTTTGGTTTTTGTGTTTTAATTTTATTCTCGAATAGTTTTGTGGAATTGTAAGGATAATTAGTTATTGAATAATCTATGTTGTATTAATGTTCAATTTTGGAGATTAAAGTAGTTTTTTATCGTATAAAGTTTTATTATTTTTGGAGAATTATGTTATCTTATCCTAACCATTTTGGTTTTCGTTAATGTATAAAGATAGTAGGAATATATAATTATACGTTTATGGATTTTTTGATATGTATAAGTTGATTATAATGCTTCTGGCATGAAAAAGTAATCTTAAATACTAATCATTTGGAGAAAAAGATAAGATATAGTGGAAATTGATTAAAGGATGAAACTATACTTTCCAAGTAAGTATATTTTATTATGTTTTTGGTCCAAGTAGTAAAATAATTCTCCAACTCTATTAAAAGGATCCTGAAACAAAATATCTTTTTTACTTTTCTTATTATGAAATCAATAGCCTTTTAACCAATAAAAAATTCATGGTTTTTTGATTGTTAACTTTCTCATTACCATGTTCTCTATCACTATTCATTAGAATGTGATAGTTACTTATCTCTTCCATGAATGTGTTTTCCTATATGAAACTCTAGTATGTGTTATCTCAACTGACCTTCGTACTTTCCTTTCTCTCTTTTCAAATGGATGTTTTATTGACCTTTGTTCTGATGCAGGATTTCAATAAAGGTATTTTGAATAGTCAAACCCTAGCTACTGAGCTTGAGTTAAAATTGCAAGGATAAAATTTATTAAATGGGGGATAATATAATATCAAAATTTTTAATAAGGAAACACTATGATCTATAGTGTACATGATACACCACATCAATTTTAAATGAAAAATTAAATTTTATTATTTAAATGTTACCGTTATAACCTAGCCATTACAACGGTGTGTATGTACATGGTTAACTAAATTATGAAAATATGATTTACACATGTATATATAATGAATTATTTGGTGACCAAATAATTATAAATGGAAATAAAACACTTTTGAAAATAAAAAGAAACCTTTTTCTAATTTTTTTAATGCGCACAAGTGTGTTTTATACTAATAAAATAAAAACATCACCCTTTTTTATTATATTAATTAAATCTATATATAAAATATTAAATATAATTTTTTAAATTACTTTTATTTTTTTTCTTAACATGATGTAATAATAAATACAATTTACGCATAAAAAGCTATATTTTTTCTAAAGGCTATTTTGCACCTTTTGAAAGTAAAATTGTTTTATAAACAAATGTTTACAATTTTATAATTTTTTTATGAATAAATAAAATTAATTTTCTAAATTTTAATTTAAAAATTATCTTTGGGTGGGTTTTTGGTATTTTTTTTGATAAGTTTCATTTCTTGATAAATAGTAAAAATTACTGCATTTGAATTGAAAACTGACTTTCCATATAAATAATTTATAATGTGAAATTATATTTTAATTTGGTTCTAAATAAAATTATATCAATTATAAATCTATTAATCCAATTTATTTCATTGTAATATTTTTTATATTGAAGATAGATATAAAAACTTTGTAAACTTTGGAATATTTTCAATTTAAAAACCCATGTTCTCGCCCCACCTATGAGATTAATTTTAAACTAATTTTAGCCACTTATATGATATTAATTTTTAAAAATGGATTCAATTTTTGGAATAATAATTACAAAACTAATTAAATAGGTCCCATTTATTTTTGGACAATATGAATAGTAAACATAGTAATTTTTATTACCACAGTTAAGGGTAAATCAAGTAATTAAGGGTAAATATAATATTAAAAATATTTTAAAATTACACATAAAAGTGTCCTAATTTTATTTTATGTGTTATTTTTGAAAAAAACACTCATTGGGACTAATTTATTACCTCTTGGAGCTATATGGATGACATTAACACCCTTATAGTATTTTCATTAAAGAAAAGTCCAACTTGTCACACTAATGTTTTTACTAAGTATAATTTTTTTAATATGTGGTAATTAAGAAGATATATTCAACCATAAATATTATTTTGAAATATAAAAAATTTATATTAATTAAGAAAATTTATTTTAAAATTTTAGTGAATAAATAAGTACCTTAAATGCTTGCACAATAGTGATGGAGTAGTTATTTTACTAATAGAAATATCAAATAAATGATAATAAAAATATTAAATTAAATATAATTTTAGATAAAAAATGTAATAAACCAATTTTATAGATTAAAATTAATTTTTTTAATTTAATAAAATAGGTTTTTATACTTATATTATTTATATTGATATTTTTTAAAATCCATGTACTGAATAATGTCAAAATTGACATCAATGATATTTTAAAATAAATAATATTTTATTAATATATATAAAATTATTTAAAATGTATATTTATGAAAAATTATTTATATAAGTTTGGAAATGTCATTCCTAATTCTTGTATTAGTATTTTTGTATTTTATTGTAACTATATTAACCATTAATGAGTAAAAATCCATGTTGTCACTGTAAGAATAAAATGAGTTAAATAATGGTTATAACTAAAAGATAAGGTTTACATAATAATAATAAATTGTATAATTTTTATTAGATGAATTTATTTTGATCCATAATCATCTTATATTCTATATAAATTATTTTTTAGACTTTTGGAGTTGAAACCATATTTATATTAATTTAATAATGTGAGAAATTCAAACACTACTCCTCCCCTCTTTGATTAAAGGGGACCTCTTATTATCTTTTATTCACAGTTAAAACCCTGTTTTTATCACCCAATAGCTACCCAAATACTTTAATATAATAAATAAACTCATTAATGAGGTGTTATTTTATGAATATCACTACCCTTAGTGGTCTTAAATTTTTAATCAATGGAGATTGTCCGAAGAACAGGTGTCATATTTAATCTAGTGTATCCATTTTGTTTATTCTTCCACTTCCTTAAAATATTCTTAAACCATGATAAAATAATAAATTATATAACCTACATATAATTAGATTTTATTATGTTATTTTCATTAAATATATCCAAATCCACTTCAATCAAATAGGAAAAAAATATCATTCTTTTGTACGACGGACTACCGGCTCACGGACCGATGAAATTTATTTTCCATAACCATCTCTCAAGACTGGTTATAATGATGGAATTAATTATTATATATGATATTAATTTCATTTTTATAATTATTAAAATATAATAAATCATTTATGTTCTTATGTTTTTATGCACAGGAAAATGATAGCGTCGTTTTTTCGCACATGTGAATTATCACCTTCACAAAGCAATGTGATTCGTGTTCATCACCACATCACATGGATTATATATAAGGATATTAAAATTATTAATATGATATTAATTATAATAATATTATTCTAGAAATATAAAATGATAATTACCATATTTCTATAATGATCATTGAAAAATGAAAACACTACTCATGTGTATGTATGACCTACCGTATCCATGGTTATAACATAGTTCATTTTTCATAACCATGTTTAATGGATGGATTTAAAAGTATAATTTATAAAAAATAATAATTAGTATTTCATGAATATTATTCTATAGATGACTCAATAATGACCACATTGACTACAAACAATATACAATAGTCATATTGGACCCAAGTACCAAATATCGTCAAAACGTCTGATGTGAACATAAATAATTATATAATTTTTATAACATGATAAAAAGTGATATAAAAGGAATAAAAAAATGAAAAATGTTCTCAAGAAAGTAAATAATTATAATATTTTTATTTTTTAGGATTATAAATAATTTACTTGATGAGTTATACTGCTGGTAAGGGACTCTTTAATCAAAATTCATCGCTTTAAATTTTTCAAGGATTTATTTTAAAAATCATTAGCTTCCCGATCCATGATTTTAAAATTATTTTTATATATGGATATCAATTCATTAAAATTTAATTTTATTTAATTTCTCTTGAAATTTTTTAAAATTTAAGCTTTTATGGTTTTAAGTAAATTCCTTTCTTTAAAAAATCCTCCTTTAAAGTTCATCTTTTAAAACTTTTTACAAAATTAAAAGGAAATGATTTTTAATATATATATCATGAATGAAATTTCTCAATTTCATGATGCTTTAATGATTTAATTTTTCATTTATATGTTTTCATAGTTATTTTCAAATAAAATGGTTTTTTTTGGGTTTTAGATTTTAAAATTGATTTTTGAAAGAAATGGGTATTTTTATCAGAAAGTGTTTTTCACATGAGATTAAAAGAGGTTTTCAAAGTTTTCTAAGATGAATGTTTTTTATTCACGATTTGGTACTTGAGAATTATATTAAGGGGGTGATCCCAATATAGCTTATATGAAGTTTTGAAACCTATTATAGATTATGAGTGATCCTAAAATAGCTTATATGATGTGTTAAGCCACATTACAACTCATGAGAAATGAGTAATCTTGATATAAATTATATGAAGTGTATAGAACCATTATAGCTCAAGGGTGGACCTGATATATATTATATGAAGGGTTGAGCCCCATTGTAGATCATGAGAAACATGTGATCCCGATATATATTATATGAAGGGTGATCCCCATTATAGATCTCCAATTAATTGGATAATGATTATATTGCATGTCAGTTATATTGTTATTCCAATTAAAAGGTTTTTGAATTTTTTTTATAAATAAAATGCACAAAGTTACTAAAAAGGGTTCAAAAAAGTTTTATATGGGTTTTAATGTCTTTCTTTGAGAAAAACATGAATATGTTTTTCATGTTAAAATGTTTCATTTCATTTTCTCAAACACATTAATTGTGTTTTCTTATTTTTCACTAGGTTAATGATATTCATTATTTTTATGCCCATTACTAAAATTTTTATGCTCATCCCATGATTTAAAATTGTTTTTAAAGGGTTAATGGATGATTAGGGATAGGGATGAGGACAAGATGAAAATTATGATTTTATACTATTGAAAGAAACCATGTTGTATTTTAGAATGTTTTATTAGGTGGGAAAATGGATAATGAGAAAACGTTTAAATTTGTAATGTAAGTTTTTACTTTGAAAATGTTTTTTTTAATTCTATAAAACTCTATAACAAAAATATATTTTGGAAAATAAGTTAATTTCTAGTTTTAAAATAACTAGAATATGAATTATTTAGGGATGGTTCCTTAAAGTTAGTATCAGAGCAGGGTTTAGAAAAATTTGGATATTATAATTTTTTATTAAGAGTGATGGATATCATAATAGGTTTATAATATTAATTTTTACCATATTTTCAGTGTATTAGAAACCCCTTTTTAGGGTTTAAGTTATGAAATTTTAAGGTGATTAACGATATTTTTGGAGATATTAATTTTTTAGGCAATTATGGGTTCTTACATTTTGAGATGCAAAATGAAACGTATGAGATAAAATTAGAGTTTAAAACATATTACGGTTATTTTATAAAATTTTATCATATTTTTTGGATTGATATAATTTTTATATTATTTTATAAAAAGTAAAACCCATATATCATATGACAACTCGTTGCGTATGACAATGACACATGATATAAATCCACAATTGAAGGGGAAAAAGGGTGTATCATCTACCACTGGCCTATGTTAATTCCTTATTAGTATGAATTTTTATTTTTAGTTGAATTATGTTTTTGATGAGGAATATGTTGATTTTGGAAAAAATTTAGAATGGAAAATGATTTGGTGAATAATTTATCAATGTTATTTGGGAACTCAATCATTATTTTGGGAACCTTATATAATACTCTTAGATTTTATTTAAGAAATAAATTTTAAATTGTCTTTTGGAAGAAAATATGATTTTATTTTTAAATTATGGTGATTCATTTTTTTTATGAAAATGATTAACATGCTTGGATATTATGTTATTATGGAAATTAAATTTTAGTATGAGAATTTAAGAGTCATTATTTTTATTTGGTGATGAATATTAATACTATCATGGAATTCATGGGATCAAATCCTTCTAATTTTTGGGTTTTGGTCTTAGTCTAGAATATTTTTGATAAATTTTAAGGATCGTTATTTTTGGAATGATCTTTGTTGAATTTTGGGTATTACTATTGAATTTTAGATATTGAGGTAGTTTTTCATCATATAAAGGTTTATTATTTTTAGGTAATTATATTATATTATCCTAACCATTTTTTTGTTAATGTATAAAGATAGTATTAATAGATATTCATACATTTCTTGATTTATTTTGATCCATATAATTTGATTCTAATGCTTTAGGCATGGAGAATTCATCATAAGTACTAATCATTTGTTGAAAAAGATGAGATTGTTGTGGAAATTGATTTAAGGATGACACTATACTTATCAAGTGATTATATTTATGTACATTATTAGTATAGGTATTAAAATAATTCCACAAATATATCAAAAGGTTCTTGAAATAGAAACATTTTTCATTTACTTTTCTTATAATGATATCAATGACCTTTTAACCATTCATAAATTGATAGTTTTGTGATTGATTGCATTCTCTTGACCATGTTCTCTATCACAATCCATCAAAACATGATAGTTAGTTTTCTCTTCCATGTACATGTTTTCTTATATGGAACCCTAGTATGTGTTATCTTAGGTAAACTTTGTACTTTCCTTTCTCTCTTATAAAATAGAAGTTTTATTAACCCTTTTTACGATGTGAGATTTCAATAAATGTATTTTGAATAGTTAAACCCTGGTTACTGAGCATGAGTTCAAATTTTGACGAAAAAACTTATTAAAGGGTTAGGGGAGAATTTAAGATCATAATTTTTTTAATAAGTAAACACTGTTTTCGATAGTGTACAAGATACACCACATCAAGTTTAAACAAACAACTAAATATTATTATTCAAATATTAAAATTACAACCAAGCTATTAGAATTTTGGGTATGAACATGATGAACTGAATTATGAAAATATGGTTTAAATATGTATATATAACGAATTATTTAGTGACCAAATAATTATAAATTAAAATAAAACCCTTTTGAAAATAAAATGAAATCTTTGCTGAAAACTATTTAAATTCAAAGAAGTTTGTTTTATACCAATAAAATAAAAAATCACCATGGTTGGATTATATTAATTAATTATATATATAAAATATTCAATCTAATGTATAAATTTTATCCTATGTGTTTTCTATAAATTATATAACAATAAATCCAGTTTTACACATACAATGATGGATTTTTTCTAAAGGTAGTTTTACTGCCTTTTGATGGTGAACTTGTTTTAAAAGTAAATATAGAAAACTTTATATTTTTATTGAAAAAATAAAATTTATTTTCAAAATAGTATTGTCAAAAATATCTTAGGGTAATTTTTTTTATTGTTTTGATAAGTTTCATTTTTTGATGAATTGTGAAAAATACAACATTTTAATTGAAAACTATCTTTTCATCTAAATAATTTATCATGTTAAATTACATTTTAATTTTTTTACATAACATTAGATCTACTATAAAACTATTAATACAATTTGTTAACTAGAATATTTCTTATATTGAATTTAGATATAAAAACTTAGTAAACCTTTGAACATCTTCACATTAAAAGCCCACTTTCTCGCCCCTTCTACGGGATACATTTGAAATCAATTTTACCTGCTTATGTATTTTGAATTTTTAAAAATTGATTCCATATTTGGAATTATAAGTTCCATATTTATTGAATATATCCATTTTAGTTTTGGAAAATATAAACACTAAACTTAGTAATTATTATTACTATAGTTAGGGGTAAATCAGGTAATTAAGTGTAAAAATAATATTCTAAATATGATAAAATTACCCTAAAAATTTATCTAATTTTATTTTATGAGTTAGTGTTAACAAAAATCATCATTTTTTATAATTTATATCCTCTTAGAGGAACTTTAATGACTTTAACCCCTTATCTTATTTTATTTTAAGAAAATTCAAACTTATCACAATAATATTTTTACTAAGTATAGCATTTTAAATATGTGGTAATACAAGATATATATTATAAATTAAATATTATTTGGAAATATGAAATATTTATATTTATCCTTAAAATTTAATTTTAATTTTTAGTGAAGAAATAATTACATTAAATGCTTGCACACCAGTGACACAATTATTATTTTACTAATGGAAATATCAACTAAATGATATGAAAAATATTAAAATAAATATAATTTGTGATAATTAATGTCATTAAATAATTTTATAAATTACCTTGAAATTTTTATAATATAATAAATTAGTTTTTTCTAATTATAGGAGTTATCTTGATATTTTTAAAATTCAAGTAATGAATAGTGTCAAAATTGACATTAATGATATTTTAAAATAAATAATATTTTATTAAAAGATATAATATTATTAAAAATATTACATTTATCCAAATTATTGGGATATTGTTTAAAATTTCTTCCATTATTCATTTATTGGTTTTTTTTTCATTTTATAGTAACTATATTAACCCTAAAACAGTAAAAATCCAAGTTATCATAGTAAGAGTTGAATGTTTTAAATAAGGGTTAAAACCAAAACATATGGATTTAAAAATTGTCAAACATGTCTCATTTTAATTTAATAAATTAATTTTAACCCATAATATTCATATATTCTAAATAATTATTTTTATAAATATTAAAAATATATGATTAAATTATATTAATTTAATAATTTCTGAAATTCCAAGGGTGTCTCTCCACTCACTTATAAAATATAACCTATTATTCACTTTTATTCGCACTTAAAAATATATTTGTTTAGGCCAGGATCTATAAAAATACATTCCTAGAATCTATACCCCCATTTTACCAATATTATTTTAGACAGATCACCACCCTTACTGGTCTTGAGGTGTTAAGAAAAGGATATTTTCCAAACAAGATGTACTATTTTTAATCAAGTGTTTCTATTTTGTTTATTATTACACATACTTAAAATATTATTCAAAAATGATAAAATAATTAATACAATTTAATTAATATTATTTGTTTTTATTTTGTCATTTTAGTGACTTATATCCATCTTCACTTTCATTAAATAGGAAAAGTAGTTATCGTTTGTGTGTACATTGGGGTACTGCCTCACGAACTAAAAAATTAATTTTCCATCAACCTCTATCAATACTAGTTATAATTATGGAATTAATCCTTAAAAATGACATTAATTACACATTTATCATTATCAAAATATAATATATCATTTATGTTCTTATCTTTATGTGCACAGAAAAATGATAACATCGTTGGTGCGTACGTGTGAATTATCACACCCACAAAGCGATGTGATTCATTTTTCATCACCAAACCACATGGATGATATATATAAGTATATTTAAATGATTAATATGATATTAATGATATTATTAAAAAATATATAATGATGAAATGATACATACATTCTTTTCATATTGATCATTTGAAAATGGAAACATTACTCATGCTTATGTATGACATGTTGCCTTCATGGTTATTACATATTGAATTTTTCATAACCCTATTGAATGGATATATTTGAAAGTATATTATATGTAAAATAATGATTATTATTTAATCAATATTATTTTGGATATGATTAAAAAATGACTAATTTTACAATAGACACCATACCAAACTAATTTTGGACTCAAGTACCAAATATCATAAAAAACATCTAACATGAACTTAAATTATTAAATAATTGTCATAACATGCTAGTAAGTGATATAAAAGGAATAATAAAAATGAAAAAATTTCTCAATAAATTAAATAATTAACCTATTTGGTAGGGCCTGGGGACAGTTCCTAATGTGCGGCCCAATTAGTGGCCCAGATGAGCGCAGACTCCAAGTTAGGGGCTGGGGTATGTCTAGCTTACGACCTAGTTAGTGATGTAGATCTGTTAAAAAGGAGCCTTTTTGTTAGACTTGTGACACTCCCAATAATGGACCAGAACATCACAGAGCCCACTAAATTGTGGGATGCACTCAATTAGGCCACTCATTAGGTTGAGTACCTATATATCCCCTATAGATTGATGAGGGTTTATTTTGACTCCATGAAGAATCAAACCTGAGGATGACTAGAATTTAACCAATCAGGGAGCTTCTCCACTACCCACACACCATTGATGTGGTGGTACCAAAGATACTCCCTGGTTGGTTATATTCTAGTCAGCCCCAAGTTCGAATATATAGAGAGGGGAAATAAATATCCATCTGGCTAGGGGAGATATCCAAGAACTCGGCCAAGTTAGTAGCCCAGTTGAGTGCATCCCACGAGTTAGTGGGTAATGCGGGGTTCTGGTCCATTATCGGGAGCATCATGGATCTAACACTTATATATCAATAACTTTAGAACAAGCTCAATCCAACTGCATAACAACTAATAAGTATATGTTATCTATTATTTTTCCTTTAGATAAGTTTATCTGTTTTTTATTATTTTCTAAAGTGAATGTTTTCAGTAAACTTTCTACAATCATATTTTTAATGAATAAACATGATAAAAACCCATAATTTTTTATATGTATCATGTTCTCAAAAGAATTTTATGTTTATATAAATTATAAAAATTTATTTAAAAAAAATTACGGATAACCATTTGAGTTGGAAACCCAATATATTAACTTCAGATATATCCACACATTAAATAGAAATTTCAGGTTGAGTAATTTCATGATCTTAAAATTATTATACAATGGTTTTATTTCCTTGTTAATTATTTGGATGCAAATAGAATTATACATTATTTTTTTTAGAAAAAGTATCTAATCTTGGAAGTGATTCAAAGAAAAATATTGTGGAAGATTTTTACTTATATCATGTTGGTAGTAACTAAAGGATTAGGCGATGCATTTCAATTTCAAAAATTCAATCAATATTTAATTTTTATCACACTTTAATATTTTGAGGTCACTTTGGATCTCAATAAACTACTACAAACATGCTTGATTTTAGTCTATACCAGTCCACTGTTTTAATAGTAATACTAGTAAAACATTCCAACTTCAAGGTAATATTTCTTAAATAAATGAAATTCCCCAATAGCCTATTTTGTTTTGATATGTGTTTGATGTATGGGGTTTATATTTTACGGGACCATTTACTATTTCTTTTAGATATCATTATAAATTTATTTTTGGTGATTATGTGACATGAGGGGTATAATATATTCCCACTAGAGGTGATGATGCTAAAGTAGTTTCAATATTTTTATAAAAATATGTTTATTTCATTAGGTTTACCCAAGTTTTTAATTAATGATTAGGGTAACCATTTCTAAAATATTAATTTGGAATCTCATTGAAGAGATATAGAGTTAATAATAGGGTATCTATGGCTTATCGCTAACAAAAAATAGAATAGTTGTGTTTTCAAACAGAGAAATCAAACATGTTTTAGAAAAAATTTCACATCCAAACATTAAATGTTTAATTTTGATATTAGTTGATGCTCTTTGGGTTTATATGACTGCCTTAAAAATGATAACCATAATATCGGTTTTTAAATTAAGGTATGGAAAACTTTTCAACATTCCTATTGAGTTAGATCCCAATTATTTTTGGTATATTAAAGCAACTAACATAAAATTATTTTCTAATATAATATATATAAAACTATACTTTCAAGAATTATAATAGATAAGAAAAACTTTATATGAAAACTTTAGGTTTCATAGGGAATTAACCAATTATTTCCATAATGGAATGATCCTCAAAAAATATTTTAATTAGGGAGATAATGTGATGATATTTAATCCAAAATGAAGTTGTTTCTTGTTAAATTTCACTCTAAATGGTTTTTAACTTTAATTATTACTCATGATTTTAGATTTGGTCCTATGAAAATTGAAGAAGATAATAAAGAAAACCCATTCACAATAAATGGAAAGGGATTGAAGTTGTTTAGAGATAATTTAAAAGATCCCCTGTAGTAGGAGGTTCGTCTTCAAGAAGATGTATACAACTAAACACTAGTGTGTTTGATTATTTTTTAATTATTTTTTATTTTTAAATGAAATTGTGAATTTAATTTATCATATAAATTTTCTCCCAATGATGAAATTTCATAAAATAATTTTTGGGAGAGTAATATATTTTAAAATAATATATTTGTTTTTTCATTTTTTAATTTATAGTTTTTTGAATTTTCGTTGTTTTTCTTTAATCTTGTGTGTTTTTTTTCAAATTTTGTTTGCTTTGTAATTATGAGCCCAAATTTAATACCTTTTTAATTTTTAATACAGATTTCCTTGAGTTGAATCATTTGACCCATGAATCTAAATTTAAATGAATATCAAAATAAATTTATTTTATATTAAAAATTGTGAGTAATTAATGAAAATACCACTATATTTTTTAATATAATGACTTATCTTTCTATCAAAATTATATAATCACTTACCTATAAAGACTCTAATCCCTTTTAAAAAAATTCACTATAACCTCACTTTTTGAGAGAGAACCCCCCATTCTTGATTAAATAGATTTCTCTTTTTAACTACAAAAACCTAAATGTTTAAGGTACTTATATTGAAATTGATTGGAAAATTGCATAATTTTTAAAATAACCCTTTTGAAAATAACTTGTTCAATTGTTCCTATAAACAAATTATACCATTGTGATCCTTTTGAAGTAATGAAAACCCTATTAGGAAGGAACATTGGAAGCTTATAATCCATATTCGATCTAAATCTAAAAGTTAAAATACAATATCTTATTGAACATAAGTGTTGGGGAATGTTGTATAATGTTTTTTGTATCATTCAAAATACTTTGGGAAGATAATTAATGAAAAAAAATATTATATTTCATGTCTTATGAAGTGAAACTGATGATGACTATTTTTGAGTAGAATTCTGAAAACATAACGATGAAAACAAATTCTTCTATATTGAAACAATTGTAAAACAAAATAAAATAAAAATATGAGAAGATAAAAATAAGTATAATATTTATAAAGATTATTTTATAGCTATACATCTTCTTGAAACTCAATGAATACCTCACTACCTTCAATAATTTAGTTTTGTACTAATTTTAAAAACAAAAATATAAGATCAAATCTAGGAAGATATTTGTGTTGATTAGTTACTGCTGATGAAATGATAAAAATGTAAACTGTACATGGAGACTTTCATAATTTCTAGAGATGAATTATTTTCAAGGAGTGCAGGGAGGATACCATTATTGAGAATAAATCAAATAATGAATTTAGATTCATATAGATAAAAAATATCTTTATTATACCTTTGAATTTTTCACATTTAAAACATACCAACCAAGAGTCACTAAATATAACTAAAAATTCCCCATGATTTATAGAAGTCATTGAATCATATTGGTTTGAGATTTAGGAACTTATCATGAATATAGTGAAACTTTCTTATGACATAATGTGAAACTATTTATTGAAGATTCAAATTAGAATGATGAGGTAAAATGATGGCGTTGTAAGTGTTTTGTGTGAATGGGAAGGTAAATGGTGTAGAAATTAATGAATGAAAAAATTAAAGAATTATAAATGACGGTTGTTAAATAGAAATGAAAATTTTGTGTTCCTTATTATTTAATTAGTGGATATCATGGGTATGCATTTTAAAAATACTTTGGTCTTTCATTTTAATCCATACATATCAAGGTGTCCAATTCATAACTATGGGTAAATTTATTGAGATAACATTATCATAAATTTTCATGTTAATTTCAAAGAACAAATCCCCATATATTTTTGTTTTCAATGAAATTGGCTTTTTTTGGGTTTAAATGAATTTTTTGAAACTATATTGAAAATAATTAATTTTATGTTTGTAAGTGTTTTTAATAATTTATTTAATTAATTGATCAAACCATATTTTCATCTTTACTTTTGGTAAAAATTGTTTTTTATCTTTTCTGTGAATTTTTTTTATGTGTTGATCAAAATAATTTTAGTTTCATAATATGAATTTAGTATATAATATAATACTTTTACAAGATTCTTTTAACCTTTCTCAATAATAATAATCTGTCATATTATTACTAAATGCCTATAATAATATCATATGACTTTTTTTCTTTGAGTTTTTATATGAATTCTAATTTCATTGTAGGACTTTCAATTTCATAAAACCTCATCGTAATACTTTTACCGATCTAACAAATTATATTTAATATGAATTTGGAATTTCATATGAATTTGAAAACATATTACATATTATTTTATCCTAATCATATGAAATTGAAACTATATGACTTCAACATTTTTTTAGGACATCAAAATGAAATTCATATAAAAACTCTCAAAAGTCTTACAAAATATACTTTCTAAAATTTCAATGTGTCATACTAAAACATCCAATATTTAACCGTGTTACCTCATCCAATACACATTATTCTATTTATGAAGAAGTATAAGATTATAAGGTACTTGAATGATTCAAAAATGAATAAAAATATTGATGTCCATAGGAAATAACTACACATGCAAGTGAATAATTAAACTCTACTGATTCCACCTATAGTCCAATTCTGAGAGCTATCACACCCTTATGGAGATTCCCTAATATAAACATGAAGGTTTAAAACATTAATTTTTTCACCTAATATAATATATATATAGAAAAATAAAATCCAAAGTATAAAAAATGATTTTGACAGGAGGACGTGAGAATCAATATCACGTGAGAGTGTCGGTTGTTGCAGAATGGTTATAATAGACTATTTCCTTTGTTGTAGACTCATGAGAGAGAATTATAAAAGAATTATACAAGTTTTTATTTGTCCATATTTTCCTAAAATAACTAAGAATATATTAAAGTGGAGACTAGGGGGTGCTTTAAATCTATGTTTTCCAATTTTCATTATATCATTTTGTATTTTTCTTGATACTGTGTGTCTTGAACTAAAGAGGCCATTTTTTTCTTGCATTATTTTTCTACTAATATATTTTGATTGGTTTGTCATTCCAAAAAATAAAATATATAATTTCAGAATTTTTACATTTTTATAAATGTCTTAACTTTGAGTATAGGGATTTTAATTAGGTTTAAAATATTTTAGGTCTTAGGATAGTTGAATCATATCATTCGATGGAACAAAACTTACATCGAGGTCTTAGTATAATATTAAATAAAATTATATATTCACTTGGAGGTAGTTTGGTGAATTTTGAGGAATTTAATTATATAATACTTGTATAAAAAGAATAAGGGAAGTGTCCAATTGTAAAAATGTATTCATAGTTTTTGTATTTAAAATATTATATTCACACTTTTATTCAATTATATTATATTTTATTTTTATATCATTCACCCTTTAATTTCATTATATTTAACTATTTTATATCTAATTTATTTATCATAAAAAAAACAAATATAAAATTTCATTCGTAATAACTGAAATCAAAAGTGGTAGTTTTGTAACTTATCATGAAACCTCAATGCAAGACAACCTTGGATACTACTATATTTCATTCTTTAATAAATAAAATATATTAAAATGGGTAACATTAAAAATAATTCTCTTCCAATAATTTCTTGATACCCATCATACACCCTTAAAGGGTACATATAAACTCAAAATATCATTTTACCACTCAATCACTAATGGCCACTATCAATGAAACCATCATCAATTTCCAAACCTTCTAACCAACCCTAAAGGATCTCCTTAAGAAGATATGCTTATCCTTAGAAGGGTTGTCTCACTAAAAACTCTTAAAGATTCTAATTCTCTCTGAAAAGAAGTATTTTCAAAATCCCAAATCATAATTAGTCACCCATCAACTCAATTTGGAGGTTTATGACTGCTTCAACCCTTATAGAAGCCTATGGAAAATCATGTAAGGATATTCATAATTTTTTCCAAACTCGTTGAACCATTTGGGGTTCATGAAAAATAATTAGTTCATACTATCCATAAATATATTCTTTCTAGGAAATCCTAACATCACCAAAAATATATTGAAATACTCATTCTAACAATGGGAAACTATACATAACCTATCTAACAATTTTGAAAACCCTTAGTACTAATTTATAATTCCAAAACTCCAACCCCCCATGAAATAAAATAATGAAACACATGTAACATGAAATATGTTAATTTATATATATATTATAACACCTTCCTATTCCATAATAGATCCATATAGCAAGTTGAATCATCTCTATTTTCTTTAAATTGATAAAATAAAAAATAGGGAAATTTTTTGGGTTCTCCATATGACATAAAAAAATTAGTGAAATAATGGAAAATAATAGAAAAAATTATTACATTATTCTAATCAATAAAAGTTATAGTACCTCTGGTTTCAGGTACATAACACCTTTCCTCATGTTTTTTTTAAATGGTGTGTCTTTGATTGCGTTTCCATAAAATAAGGAGTTTTCAAAAAATAGAGAGTTTCCATAAAATAGAGAGTTTCCATAAAATAGAGAGTTTCCATAAAATAGAGAGTTTCCATAAAATAATGATTTTCTATAATATAAAGTGTTTCCATAAAGTTTGGTGTTTCCATATTGTTTGTTGTTTCCATAAAGTGGGTTGTTTCCATAAATTGGGGTGTTTCCATAAAGTAGGTTGTTACCATAAAGTGGGGTGTTTCCATAAAGTGGGATGTTTCCATAAAAAATGTTTTTTTTAAAAAGGGTAAAGGTGAAATATGGGAGAGTTTTTGGGGTTTTATAAGTAGTATTGGGACCAAAAGTAAGGTTGCACAATCCATACCCTGTTGGCCCAAACCATGTGGTCAAACCTTGCGTAGAGGTCAAATCTAGATCCTATTTTCAAGGAGCTTACTCATTTTTGATCTATATATTTCGTTATGGATTCAAAACGCCCCTATTTTGATATTACTATACCTAGAAGGCTAGAGAACCCTCCCCACACAAGTTGGAGCCAACCTAGAGCCTTCCCTTGGTGATTTCAAGCCCAATTCTTGGGGTAAGTGTCGATATTCTTGGTTCTTTTCCATTTTCTACAAGCTCCTCCTTCTCTTCTTATCATTTTCTTTGATCTACCCCTCCTATGGGTAGATATAAGTTTGTTAACTTAATTTAAGGCTAAATATGGTGTTTTTCATGATAGAGGGAGAGATCTAAGCTCCTTTCTTGGAATTTTGATCTGATTCTTGAGGTATGTCACCATTCTTTCCTGATTTGTCATGTTTTCTTAGATATGATTAGATATACTTCTCTTATATCCATTATTTCTCAGATAGGAACCTATAGTGGCTATATCTATGTTTTTTATGCCAAATAATTCAATTTGGAGTCATGATCTTGCTAGGATAAGAGAACTAAGGCCATTCATGGAGAATCGACCCGACTTCTTGTGCATTCTTTATCCGTTGTTGAGTTTCATCAAAACCTCAAAGGTAGGAGGCCTCTATCTCAACTCCTATTGCTATAATTTATTGTAATAAATTCAAATTGGTTTATTTAAAATAAATTTATTGTGAAAATAATGGAAAATCTTCTTTAGTGATGATTTATGGTTTTTGTGAAATTGTGTGATCTTGGTGAATAGTTATGAAAAGGGGGTTTAGTTTCATGAATTTAAAATATTTATTTTAAATTATGGATTTTCTAGAATTGATAAATGGTTGATTAAAAAGTGAGTTTTCAATAGAAATGGTTTTCAAAAGAAAGGTGCTTTTATGGAAAGGGTTGTTCTGGCATGATTATTGGGAATATGTGGTGTGTGTTCATGTTGCATATATGGGGCTTGGTTGAAATATGTCATTGTCCTCAGTTAAAAAGGGTTAATGTTGCATGGGAAATAATTACCTTGTGATGACTTGGTAGATCAACCAGAAACCGCTCATGAGTATGGAACTGTCATTACACAGCATGCATGGTTGGTTGCTTGGGTTGTAGAATGATTGGGTATGCCAAGGAAGAGATATTGTGAAATTATTTTAAATCTTGTTTAGTTATTTTTCTAGAAATATATCTTGCTGGTAAAATTGGTTTCAATTTCACTTGTATTCTTTTGGTAATAAATAGTTTTGGAAACTTGATTATATTTAGTTATAAACTATTTTTGACAATTTTTGTTTATGTAAACCATTTTATATAATTGTTTCTAACTCTTATATCCTAGTAGAGTGAGTAGGGAAGTCATTTGGGAAACCCTACTGAGTTTTATACTGACCCCTACATTGGCACTTTGGTGCTTTTTCAGATGTTGTCTTCCAAGACAATTGAAAAGGTGATGTTTCACATGTGTTTAGCACTACCTCGTGATGTTTGGGTTGTTTAAATATTGTGGATCTTGGAGCTAGTGGAGCATGGATTCTTGTGGTATTTTGATATTCTTTTGTATTTTATCCACTGTGTACTTTGATACTTGGTTATTCTTCCATTGCTGCTTACTATGATGTGATTTTGAGATACATGAAGTTGTTGAGTTGTCTTTCATTCATTAACGCATCATATAGTGAATGTTTGGTTATGGTTCTTTAGTTTATTGGTTTATTTCATAAAGGGTAAATCATCCCCCACTTGTATTTGAAATCTTTTCGCACTTATTTCCAGCCTTTGGCATCTTGGGTATGTCTCTTAAGGCCTAGGAATGACTCGTTATACTCTCAAGCCAATGAGAATTGGTGGGTCATTACAAATGGTATCATAGGAAATAGGGAAGTCATTGGGGAAAACCTACTGAGTTTTATACTCACCACTTTTTTGGAACTTTTGTTCTTTTTCATAATCTATATTCTAGGACAAGGGAAAAGGTAATGTTTCACACGTGTTTAGCAATACCCCGTGATGTTTGGGCTATTTGGAGATTGTGGAGATTGGAGATTGTGAAGCATGGAGTCTTGAGATATTTTGAGAGTCTTGTGTATTTTATCGATTGTGTACTTTGATACTTTGTTATTATGCTTGTATTGCTTACTTTGATGTGGTTTTGAGATACATGAAGTTTTTGAGTTGTCTTTCATTCATTCATGCATCATATAGTGAATGTTTAGTTATGGTTGGTTGGTTTATTGGTTTTTTTTCATAAAGGGTCAATCATCCCCCAATTGTATTTGAAACCCTTAGGTATTTATTTATATCCTTTGGAATTTGGGGTATGTCTCTTAAGTCCTAGTAATGACTCGTTATACTCTCAATCCAATGAGAATTGGCAGGTCATTACAAATGGTATCAGTTTTTTCGGTCCTTTCCTAACAAATAGTCATCGATGTTCCTAGTTTTGGAGATAAAATCCCTTATTGTCTATTTCTTGGGTGGGAATCTTATAAAGGAGTAAGATTGTTGGAACTTGAAATGTATATCATAAAATGATATAGCTAACCCTTTTATGTTGAACTTAAAGTTACAAGGGAGTTGGGTAAATAAGTGTTTGGAGACACTTTTAGGATTTTGAAATCTCATTGTCATGGGTTTAGCCAATGAGATGAGCATGAAATGAATTGTAGAAGAATGAATTCCCACTAGGAGTTAATATATCATTTCAAGGAATGATTCATGTTGTGAAAAAAGTGTTAATTTTGGAAAAAGTATGGAATTGGTTTTCAAATGAAAGATTCTGAAAAAGTGAATTCTTCTCATATTTTGAAAATGGTTTAATTTTCAAAAGCATGTGAATTGTTTTCAAAAAAGGTTGAACATGGGATAAAGGTTGTTTTGGAAAACAATGTTTGGATAATTGATGTGATAGAATTTGAAATGATAAGCTAGAAGTTGCTAGATAGTGAGATTAATGGATTTTGATGTTAGTTTATAAAATGGAACCTGGTAGGCATCGTCGAAACCAATCCGAAGAAGCTACGAAGAATGTGGTTGCACCTGAACCATGTGTGAACCAAGATATGGTTTAGATTATTGTCCATGATTTTAAAGCTGTGGACACAGGGAAACAGAGTAATGAGGCACAACATGTGGATCATACCATCCAGTTCATGAAGCAGAATCCACCTAATTTTCGGGGTGATTCTGAACCCGATAAGGTGGAGGTGTGGCTAGGTATGATGAATCATATCTTTGACTTCATCGGCATATCGATAGAGCTAAAGGTAAAACTGGAAATGTATATTCTTGAGAATCTTGCACGTCAGTGGTGGGATTTATAGGTGCAGGGTAAATTGGATGAAGGCATTACATGGGAGGATTTGAGGAATTTTCCAACAAAAAATTATATCCTCACATATTCAAGATTCAGAAAAAAAGGACTTATTCAGCATAAAACAAGAGAGTCTCTCTGTCATAGAGTATGCAGCTTAGTTCATGAACCTAGTATTCCTTGCACCACAAGTTATGGCAAGTGCCTCTTTGAAGGAACACACCTTCAAATCCAGGCTACGATAGGAGATTCAATCAAAGATTGTAGTACATTGTATTATAGATTATTCAGAGATGGTGAACATAGCGGCAGTAGATGAATGTGATATCTCGAGATCTATGGGAGGAGGCATGATGATACCTATAAGAAACAGTGGGAAATCAACCACTAGGAACAAGAGGAAAAGGGACACATATTTCCATGTTGCAAGTGCAAATTAGAACCAGACGGATGGATCAGTAAATTTTCCTCCATGACCCTAGAGAAAAGTATGTTGTTTTCAATGTGGTTTTCTTTACCACATAAAGAAAGATTGTACAACATAACCTAGAGAATGTCATAATTGCAACAAAATGGGACATCTTTAGTGGTATTGTTGGAGCGCTCAAATGTTAGGTGCTCAGGACACTTCTCAGGTGTTGCAAGCATCGTATACTTTGACTGGATGAGGATAGAAGAATCAGTCTCATCAGAAGAGCAGATCTAGCCATGGTGATTCTATAAATACCATGACTCCTCAACTAGGGAATCCTCTGTAAGAAAAACAATGAGAATAGTGTACCAAAGAAGAAATTTTATGGAGCTGAGCATATGATTGTCAATGATTAGTCTAGACCATCTATAGTGAGAGGTACAATTCTTTTGGATTCTACCTTTGTGCAAGTGTTGTTTGATATTGGTACATTACATTCCTTCATTTCTTCTTGTTCTATTGAATTAATATGTTTAAAACTGGAAATGATTCCTTCTATTTCGAAACTGCAAACTCCTCTCAGTGAAAGAGAATGTCAAGCCTTTGTATGTAGAGCATGTGCTATGACTGTTGATGGATTTAAGCTAAAATGGAACTTCTCGATGTTGGATATGGATGTCTATGATGTAATTCTGGGTATGGATTGGCTGAAAACGTTCAAGGATCAATTAAACTATTATAGGAGAATAGTTAGATTCATGACTGAGGACGACATCGAGCATCTCTTTAGAGGAGAGAGGATTGTAAAAAAGGGTTCCAGGAACTTGTTGGCACTAATGGTGGGAATAATACCTTACCAATTGGTGTCATTGAATTTGGAATCAGTGGAAGAGATCAAGGAAAATAATTTTTGAGTATTTGTGGATCAATTTTCATATGTATTTCCCATGAACTTCTCAGGGTTACCACCTCTAAGGGAAGTGGAGTTTATGATTGATCTCCTTTTAGGGACCAGTACTATTTCCATTCCATCTTATAGGATGGAACCAACAGAGTTACAGGAACTAAAAGTAAAGTTATAGGAGTTGGAAAGAAAGGGTTTCATTTGACCAAGTACGTCTACATTAGCATCAACGAGTTTGTTCATGAAGAAGGAAGATGGAACTCTTCGGTTGTGTGTTAATTATTGTAAGATTAACCAAGTTACGATAAAGAACAGATATCCACTTCCACGCATTGATGATATATTCTATCAATTAAGGGGAGATTAGTGGTTCTCCAAGACTGACTTGCGATTAGGATATCACCAATTGAGATTTTGGAAAGAGGATATTCCAAATATATCTTTCAAAAGTATATATGGACACTATGAGTTTGTAGTCATGCCTTTCGGTCTAACAAATGCACCAGCAGTCTTCATGGCATTGATGAATCAGATATTTCAACAATATTTGTATTCTTTTGTTGTGGTGTTTGTGGATGACATTTTGGTCTATTCAAAGACAAGGTATGATCATGAGGTGCACCTGGAAATAGTGTTACAAATCTTGAGAGATCATCGTTTGTATGCCAAATTATCAAAGTGTGATTTCTAGATATAGGAAGTATGTTTTCTTGGCCATTTAATTTATGAGAAATACATTTCTATTGATCCTGAAAAGATAGAAGCTTTTATCTCTTAGAAACCACTGAACAATGTTTTCAAGATAAGAAGTTTTCTTGGTTAACTAGTTACTACCAATGATTTATGAATGATTTCTCATAACTATATTCACCAATTAAAACTCTGAAAAATAATAATTCTCCATAATAATGGACATAGGAATGTCAGAATCCTTTCTAGGAATTGAAAGTTTGTCTTACATTGCCACCAATCTGGATCTTTCTAGAATTAGGATAGGGGTATGTGGTGTATTGTGATGCTTTGGGATGTGTTCTCCTGAAAAGATATCATGTGGTTGCTTATGGTTCAAGTAAGTTGAGGGTACATGAAAATAATTACCCAACACATGATTTGGAGTTAGCTGCAGTCACCCATGCTTTGAAAACATAAAGACATTATCTCTTTGGTGAGAAATTTACAGTGTTTATTGATCAAAAAATCTTGAAACAAATTTTCTCACAGTGAGATTTGAATCTGAGGTAGAGGATATGGATGGATTATCTCTAAATATTTGACTTTGACTTGATTTACACACCAAGGAAATGGAATTCGATGGCGGATGCATTGAGTATAAAGTCATATGCTCAATTGGTGAAATAAACTTTAGATGAATGGTAGTTGTTGTCAGTCTTATCCGAAATTCATGTGAAATATAAAGACCAAGGTGATGTTGCGCTTTTCGTTTTAGCAACACTTGTTCCTGATTTTATAAAAATTATCAAAGAGACACAAACATAGGTTGCATAATGTATGGTTTTATGTTCAAAACTCAGTGGTGGGGAGACCATTGAGGGCTGGAAACTTGATGCGGGTTCTGTTTTTCATTTCAAGGACTGGATGGTTGTTCCTATGGTTTTTCAGGAACAAATCATTCTTGCTTACCACCATTCGAGATGGGTTGTACATACAGGTACACAGAAGATGTATAAGGTGTTAAAGGTACAGTTTTGGTAGAGAGACATGAAAAGGAAGGTGGATAAGTTTTTCTCGCGATGTTTAACTTGTCAGCATGTTAAAGCAGAGCATCAGAAACCAGCTGGTAAGTTACAATATTTGCCCATCCCAGTGTGGAAATGGGGTCAGATATCAATGGATTTTGTTATTGGTCTTCCAAGAATGGTCTAGAAACATGATTCTCTTTGGGTGATAGTGGATCATCTAACCAAGTCAGACCATTTAATCCTTATTCATGAAACTCATACGATGGAGGATATTTCAAAAATCTATATCTGAGAATTATTAAAGAGCATGGTGTACCATTTTCAATAGCCTCAAATAGAGATCTGAGGTTCACGTCTCATTTCTGGAAATCCATACAGTATGTCCTTGGGAATGAGTTGACTATGAACATGGTGTATCATCCTCAGATGGACGGACGATCCCATGGGATAATAAAAATGTTGGAAGACATGTTGCGAGCTTGTGTAATGGATTTTGGTGGCTCATGGGAGGATCATATAACCTCAGTGGAGTTCCCATACAATAACAGTTATCAAGAATTGATACACATGGATTCATTTGAAGAATTGTATGGGTGTCCTTATCGTTCTCAACTATACTGGGTGGAAACGGGAGAAACATCACTAGTTGGGCCAAACCTTGTACAGGAAACAATGGACATGATCTAGTTGATTAGAAAGAGGATTGAGATGGATTAGAGTCATCAGAAATATTTTGCAGATCACTGTCAAAGATCATTTTCACTCATTGTGGGTGATCATGTATTCTTGAGGATCTCTCCAAGGCTTGGACATCGTCACTTCGGGAAGTAGGGAATGCTATCTCCTAGATACCTTATCCCTTTTGAGATACTGGAATGGGTTGGAGATGTGGAATATCAGTTAGTATTACCAACACAATTTATTTTGGTGAATAACGTGTTCCACTTATCCCAGTTGAAAAAGTATCACCCTAATCCAGATCATGTGATCATATGGGGTAATGTTGAGATAGTGTGGATTAGGGATAGACAAGAGAAAGTCATGCATGGGAAAATCATCAGCCGAGTGCGGGTTTTATGGAAACATGGTCAGATTCAGAAAGAGACTTAGGAACGTGAGAAGAAAATGAAAGAGCATTGAACGAAACTCTTTTTTTCTAGAAAATGTTTTTTACTTTCCGAGGATAGAAATACCAATGGTGGGGAGAATGTAGTATCCCCAATTTCGGGTACATAACCCCTTTACTCATGTTTTTAAGTGGTGTGTCTTTGATTGGGTTTCCATAAAATATATAATTTCCATAAAATAAAGAGTTTCCATATTATAGAGAGTTTCCATAAAAAAGGGAGTTTCCATAAAAAAGGGAGTTTCCATAATATAGAGAGTTTCCATAAATTTGGGTGTTTCCATAATGGTGGTTGTTTCCATAAAGTGGGGTTTTTCCATAAAGTGGGGTATTTCCATAAATTGGGTTGTTTCCATAAAGTGGACTGTTTCTATAAAGTTGGATGTTTCCATAAAAACATTTTTTCATAAAAAGGGTAAAGGTGGAGGATGAGAGAGTTTGGGGGGTTTTATAAGTATTATTGGGACCAAAAGGAAGTTTTCACAATGCATACATGGTTGTCCCAAACCATGTGGTCAAACCTTGCGCAGAGGTCAAATCTAGATCCTATTTTCTAAGAGCTTACTTGTTTTTTCTCTATATATATATTTTTGATTCAAAACGACCATATTTTGAGATTAATCTCCTTATAATTCTGGATAACTTTCCCCACACAAGTTGGATCCAACCTAGATCCTTCCCTTAGTGATTTCAAGCTCGATTATTGGGGTAAGTGTCAATCTTCTTGGTTTTTTCTGTTTTCTACAAACTCCTCCTTCTCTCCTTCTCATTTTCTTTGATCTACACCTAGTGTGGGTATATATATGTTTTAATGTCAATTAAGGCTAAATATGATTTTTTTCATGATATAGGTAGAGATCTAAGATGCTTTCTTGGAATCTTGATCTGATTATTGAGGTATTTCACCATTCTTTCCTGATTTTTTATGTTTTATTAGATCTACTTAGATTTACTTCTCTGATCTCCATTATTTCTAAGATCTTAACCTATAGTGGGCATATCTACATTTTTGGATGCCAAATAATTCAATTTTGATTCATTATCTTGCAAGTATAAGATAACTAAGGCCATTCTTGGATAATCGACTCGCCTTCTTGTGCGTTCTTCATCTATTGTTGAGTTTCATCAAAAACATCAAGGTATAAGGATTATCTCTCGAATCCTCTTGCTAGAATTTATTGTCATAGATTCAAATTTTTTTAATTTAAAATAAATTGATTTTTAAAATCATGTAAAAATATTCTTTAGTGATGATTTATGGTTTTTGTGAAATTGTTTGATCTTGTTTAATAGTTGTGCAAAGGGTGATTATTTTCATGAATTTAAATTGTTGATTTTAAATTATGGATTTTCTATAATTACTAAATTTTTATTGAAAAAGGGGATTTTCAATAGAAATGATTTTCAATAAAAATGGATTTTTATTGAAATTGTTTTGGAATTGAAATGGTTTTGCTGGAAATGTTTTTCAATAAAATGTTTTTTTATTAAAAGGGTTGTTTTGGAAAGATGAATGGGAATTTGTGGTTTGTTTTCATGTTTCATATAAGGGTATTGGTCGTAATATGACCTTGTGCATGGTGCCAAATGGTTAATGTCACATGGTAAATAATTACCTTGTGGTGACTTTATAGATCGATGGGAAACCGCTCATGGGTATGGAGCTGTCATAACGTAGGATGCATGGTTGGTTGCATGGGTTGTGGAATGGTTGGGTATGCCAAGAAAGGGATATTGTGAAACGATTTTAAAGATTTCTTAGTTATTTTTCTGGAAGATATCTTTCTGGGAAAATTGGTTTCATTTGCACTTGTATGCTTTTGGTAATGAATGGTTTTGGAAACTTGTTTATATTTAGTTATAAACTGTTTTTGAGAAAAAAAATTTATAAAGTATTTTATATAATTGTTGATAACTATTATATCCTAGTGGCATGAGTAGGGCAGTCATTGGGGAAAACATACTGATTTTTATACTCACCCCTGCTTTGGTACTTTGGTTTTTTTTTCAAATGTTATCTTCTGGGACAAGGGCAACAGTAATGTTTTACACTTGTTTAGCACTACCTCATGATGTTTGGGTTATTCGAAGATTGTGGATCTTGAAGCTTGTGGGGCATGTATTCTTGAGGTCTTTTGAGAGTCTTGTATAGTTTATCAGTTGTGTAATTTGATACTTGGTTAGTCTTCCATTGTTTCTTACTTTGATGTGGTTTTGATATACATGAAGTTATTGAGTTGTCTTTCATTCGTTCATGCATCATATAGTGAATGTTTGGTTATGTTTGGTTGATTTATTGGTTTATTTATTAATGGTTAAATCATTTGGAACTTGTATTTGAAACCCTTTAGAATTTATTTATAGCCTTTGGTGTCATGGTGATATTGCTTAAGGCCTTGGAATGAATCGTTATACTCTCAATCGAATGAGAATTTGCGGGTCATTACAAGATTCCACTGCCTGACTTTGTGCATTGATTAGGTGAGAGACTATCCATTTTGATCCCACCAAATAAGAGAGGGAGGGTGGGGAATAGAGGGGGAGGAGGGGGCACAATTCTAGTTTGTACATCCAAATAAGTGGGCTTACGGTGTTTATAAAATTTTAATTTTATTAAATTTAGTAAAATAAAATATTCATCTAAATGAGTACTGAGTTTCCTCCCACTAAGTACTCTATATATCCCTAGTGAACACCATAAATTTAATCGTTTATATTTTTTATTTTGATTATACTACCACTATAACCTTTACCCATACTTTATTAATACCACCAAAACCTCTAAAATGTGTAAAAACATCCCATATTGATGTATTAATCCATGAAACACTATTTTTTATCTATAATTAAATTCTTCATAGTCTATATTATCAACAGATAAAAATGATTTTGTTTCAAATGAATTATGATGATGCAGGTTAGTAATAATCAGTTGGTCAAAATTTATATTATTTTCTTTATAGATACATTGTGTAAAGTCAAATTAAAATGGATATAGAGGATTAAAATGAAACCGAATTTACATTATCCTATGTAAATTTATCTTTCTTATGGATTTAATTTGGAATTTATAATGAATATACCACATTTTGGTTGTGTTTAAAGCACATATTTTAAAAGATTTGAGATATTTTTTAGTGGTATTCATGTTTGAATTCCCTATTTATGACTAATCATTTAACTTATGTCTCAATAGCCATGATATAGTTTTAGATATATATTAAGAGAATTTCTTAGTGTTTAAGTAGGATAAGTATCATATAGTATCATTTTAGGATATCGATTTTCATGTGATAGAATTAAATTTATTCTATAAAAGATAATCATGATTAGATAGTTTCTAAAATTTATGTTGGTGATAACGATACATATCTTTTTTGGGCCATGCCCTTTTTTTCTAGAGGTTAATTAAAGATTTTTCAAAAATTACTCATCCTCTCACCCTTCTCTCAATAAATAATTTTCCATTTTAGTTTTAAAATAACTACAAATAATATATTATAACACTAAATACTATAATTATCACACGTCCAATATTGGTTCTCCCAAATTTGGATAAGTTTTTTAAAGATTATTTGTGTAAGTGACTATAATATTTGAGAAGTGTCTGGATAAATATTTGAATAACTATTTTGAAAAATATTTTTTTCATGTTGGACTATTATAGAGATATAGTTTGACTATATATAAATAAAATAACTAGTTATTATAGTTTTTTATTTTGAACTGTTCATGTCTTATCATGTATTCTCTAAAGTGGTTATGTAAATTGATAATGTGATGATAAAATATTTTTTTAACAAGAAGTATATTAAGTTGTTATTTATAATATTTATCTAATTAATTTAGAAGTTCAATATAAAAATCAAATACAATAATGGTTTAGATACTTTTTTAATTATCCGTTTTTTTGGGTTGATATTTACACACTTATATAGAGATCAAGAAGTTGATAAAATTGTAGAATTTATAAATGGAAACATATTTTTAATAAAATTAATTATAATTATTTCGTTTAAATACATCATTATATATTTGGGAAATAATATAATATAACATGAATCTAATTATTTATGGAGGGTTTAGTTCTCACTAGAAGTGAAAAATGGATTTTGAGTAAATACCCAACTCTTCAGGTAATGTGGGGATGGGTTCATTAAATGGTGTGTAGTTAATTATAAAGTTGAAAAAATATATTAATTTTTTACAACTCTATGAAAAGTTTATTCCATGGAATTGATGGATTATTGGCTAAAATATTATAAAGAATATTTTTTCCAACAATTCTTTGAGATGTAAAGAGCTATATGGATGCATCTAATCACTACACAAGAATGATAAATTTAAGTAAGAAAGATGAAATTTTATTGTATCCCATCATATAGGTTGTGGTATTTTATATTTTTTGAATTAATTTTATGGTCCCCTTTACCAATTCCATCAGTCACAGATAAATTCTAATGTGTGTTGATTATGGGTAAAAATTATATAAAAAATCTACATTTCCTAACATTATAAAGGTGGGAAATATATTTTAAATACAAAAATATTTTAATTTTTTATATTTTCCAAGATACGTATTACCAATAGATGAATGAGTTTAAATAACTATTTTTTGAGGGGTGTGAGAGTGAAGTATGAAGTTTACTATAGAAAAATAACTCTTTACCACCCTAAATTGAATCAAAATTTTGTGTTAATGAAATAAGAGATAAATAAAAATTCAAAGAAGATAGTAAATGGAAGTATGAAAGATTTCTCCAAGAACCTTGATGATGATATATGATCCTATAGATATCTTAAAAAAATAAATTTGGAATATATTCATTCCTAATGGTTATGTGAAACCCTTCCAAGTTTTAGTAGATATCACTATTAAATCATATTGGGATATCAATGTTATGACATTTAGATAAGAAAATGAGAAAATAATAAAATTATAGATCCAGATGATATGGAATAAACTAGGATTTAATCACATGAAAAATGACCCCATTTATAAGAAGAAAACAAAGAGTTGGCACAACCAACATATTTATTGGAATGATCTACTAATACATGGAAATATATTACTCATTTTCACATTATTTAACTTGTTTATAGGGAAGATAAATTAATGATGGTTGCGACCCTTCATGATGATGAAAATAGTTTCACATAGAATAGTGGTGATATATAGGAATAAAGAGCCTCCATTTATGGGTTGTAGAAAATATATAACAAAACTACCATAAGAACTCTAAAATTTGATACATTAACTCCTTGAGAATCTATTAATGAAAATTTGGTACGCTGAGATTTCAAATTTCAAAAAAATTATTACTAAGTATAAACCTAGGTATATTGTTTTTTTTCATTTATATGATTATAATTATTTCCATAATCTATGATAGGATTTTTCTTTAAGAAGTTTTTAGGGTATATTTATATAATGACTCAAAATCCCCACCAAAATGCCCTATACCTCTCTTAAAATGAGATTTTTAAAAAAATATGGATCTCATTGAATCATGTAAAAGTGATTATTTTCTTAGATTTGAAAAATAATGGTATAATATTAAATTTTTATGATGTAATTCTTTTTTCATAAATATTTCATTATTTTAGCAATAGATTGGGGGAAACTATTAAGCCACAATGATTGGAAAAGAACGAATAATGGTTAATATATAAATATAGTATCGTTTATTGTGTTGTAAATATATCTGTATATATATAATGATATTTACATATAAAAATTAAACTTACCAAATGTTTTGTGTCAACCAAGGAATAAGTCTCATCCTAGAAATGAGAAATAATGAAGTCCCGTAAGACTTCCATTCTGCACTTGAGGTATGAAAAGAATTTTCTTAAATTAAATATAGTTTCATGTAAAAATACCACCTCTAAACTTCAAGTGATAGTGAAAATAAAAAAAAATTACAAGGTCTATATTATTCCCTAACAAAACCTTATATGTAGTTCATAACATTGAATGTTGAAACCATGGACATGAACTTTTTTCCAATATGTATGGCCCAAATAATAATTATAATCCAAATATTTAATAGGTCTATTTTATACAGTAATAAAACACAATAATTATTTGAAAACCAACAATGAAAAATTACAGCCCCTAATTTCATTATAACTATTATATGGTATGAGGAAACCTTGAACAACAATTTAACAAAATATTTATGTAATAAAAATCTTGGGTCATTATTATTTCTCATTATAAAAAATAGTATTTGGATTAATTTTTGAAAGACGATAAAATATTATTGAATGAATGGATAAAATTATACTGCTATTTTTTATTCTAAGAATAATAAAAAATTTAATTTTCATAATAAGAAAATATGGATCCAATATAGAACTACTTTATAACAATGGTTCAAATTGTTTTAAAATTTTCATTTCAACGCTGTATTGCATCATGTATCTCTTTGGAATATATCAATTAATTCTCCATCCTACATTATCTAAACATTATCAAATATCTTACCAACCTTCCAAAAAACATGTTAAATATCCTCAAATTTTTTATTAGTTATTTAAAATTATCCTCAAATTGTGTCACTTTCAATCATCATACTTAATCAAAACTATCATGATATTCCTCTATTTTTACCCAAAATGCATCTCTCCACCAAAAATCTTAAATATCATATGAGAATAACCTATAAAACCTCCTATAACTTAAATATAAATGTTTATGAATAATGAGAAACCATAAACGATTACCTTACATCACTAAGAAGCATAACCTTGTGAAGAAGCCTCCCAAAACACCCTTCTTCAAATATATAAAATGAAATCCTAATTCCATGAAACTTTGATGGCCTGACCAATATCTAATCCTTTAAGAAAAACCAAACCAATATACCATCAATGATTTATTTTTTATCGAAGATGATATAATAGCCTACCTCCACCCCAACCTCTATTTTATATATCCCCACCATAAAAAATATTGGTATTTATGGGACTCTCATTGAGACACTCCAGTAACTTCACAAGATAATTTTTTTTAAATAAGAGATGATATATTCTATGAGATCTCAATAGATTTTATCACCAATTGTTGTGCACATTCATAGGTATGTCTATTTCCAAAATTATATAAAATAAAAAAACCAACCACCTCATTATTTTGGATTTAGGTAGGGAATTCATAACTACCACTTTTTGAAAATAAAGGATTATTTAGATTTAGAAATGGATAACATGATATATTTGGAATTTTAAATGTGGGTGTATTTGAAACTTTACCCCACCATTTCTCATGACCAGCAAAGGAATCTACACATAACCCAAGAACCCTAATTCAAATAAGAGGTTTTGTTTTAGATTTTTTTGATAATAATTATTAGATGTGATCTAAATAAATGAAGTTAAATAATTTTTTTTATAAATATTTATACAGTTAAAATTCATGGAAATCATCCTTAGTGAAGGTGGAATAAATTTAATAAATTTGGGTTTAAAGATTCAGGATTTATATAATAGATTTAGTGATAATTCATTGAATCCTATATGGGGGTATATGGAATTGTGATAGTAGATTCACCATAAATTTTCTATGAATGCTATGATTTTTTCTTTAAGATTAATTGGACCAACAATCAATATTTATGTGTGATACTAAATCTGGAATTGGTGTAATGTATGATGTGTATAACATTATATATTCATACATATTATGACAGGGGAATAAATAAGATAATATGTAGTTGCATTGGGAAAATGATAATTGAATTTTTGTTTAAGAGGGGTACATAATTCCATGATGGTTTCCATCACATCATGATGGTTATCTAAAAGTAAAATTTATGTACTTGTTTTATGTATGTTCGATGGATTATTATACCATGCCATATGGGGTATCAAAAAAGAATAATATTATACTACATAATATTACTTCCTGGAGATAAAACAACATAAGAGTATATGACACCCCATAAGGATTGGTGTGGATGAATAAATGAATTTAGATATTTAAGAGAGTTTCATTATAATAGTAGATACAATCTTGTAACCTATTACATGTAAGAATAATATTGATTTTTGGGTTATTAGATGCACCATGAATGAACCAAGTATTCCCCTTATTATCTTGTATTTGACTAAAACAATACTATAAAATAATAAACCTCTCCATAATATATTAGTGTAATAATAAACTCAAGTAACATAAGAATTAATATTTTAGCACCATACCATAATAGGATCACCACAAATTAAGGTGATTATATAAAAAATATGGTTACATATTATTTTTTGGGTGAAGTTACACGAAATTGAATGAATTTGAGAATTGGTGTGGTAGTGTAGTGAAATTCATGTTATAAAAGTAAATAAAAACTATAACAATATTTTAGTAAGGATATATTAAGTTTAAACATGGTGGTTTTTCTTTGAGAGTCATGTTTTTATAAAATGTGTTAAATACTTAGAGGATTTGAAAATATTAGTCCATGTTGCAATTGGAGGACCATATTGTAATATGTCCAAGTATTAATTATATTTGATAGGATCACTCTCTGATCCTCAATAAATTTTAAATGTGATTATAATCTATATTTTGGATCCAGAGTTTGACTAAGCATAGTGATATAATGAAGGTTTACTTGACTCAATTAGGGTGATATTATCGTATATCTTTCCAGAATGGCAGGAATCACACTATGATCTAGTTGTTTCTAGAATGAAATAAAGATTCTATCTAAATCGAGATGGTATAAGATTTATCTCATGATTTTGGAAATTGACTCAACATGAAGAATCATGTTATGAACACTCTAAATAAGTGTGTCACATAGGATATTTATCAAAATATTATAGGAAGGATTATTGATCCAAACCATCAAATTAAGGGTTGGGTTCTTGGTGGATGTCTATGAAAATTTCACACAATAGTTCTGGAAAAAAATTAGAGAGAAAAATTGAATATTATATTTTTATAGAGGAAAATATAGACAAGAATAATTTATAATGAACAATTACATATAATATATTAGAAGAAATAATTAGAATAATAATAGGTTTTTTATTTCAAATATAATTTAGACTTTGATATTTTCAGATATAATTTTTGGAGAGACAAATAACGAGGGGACATAATTCTACTATTATAAACAATGATTGACGACAAATAATATTATGGTTAAATTCAGTGTGAGTTAACTCTTATATGTATATTATAGACACTTTTTTTAAGAAAAATAATTTCCCCTCACATTTAGAGGCCATTATCATATGGAAATAGAGGGAAAATATTTAATGTTTTTCAAGGATTTCATCTCATAGTAATTTAGATAAATATAAGGGTAACTGAGTGGAGAATAATAGGGAATATAAGATGGAGGAAAGGATACTTGGGGAATCAGTACCCTACACTGATCTAAATGATACTATTATTTCATTAAACATATATATAAACCCTCAGGTTTATAGATTAACAAATACTTCCATGAAGCATTGTCGAGTGTGGAAAAAGAGGGAATTCCCATTGGATGAGGATTGATTGAACCTTAAACCCTTATAAATGCAATGCATCTTAGCATGGTGTGATAGTGAAAGAAACATGGTATAGTGACCCATCGATTCCATACAAAAATATTATATCTTATTAGAATAATATTCAATGCATAATATTATGATATAAACTTTAGTTTTGTAGGTTTAGTGTCTTTGGAAACGTGGATACATAAACCACTTATTCATAATAGATTTACCTCATCTCCCAATATTTTCTTCATAACTTGTACTATTATAATAAATATCATAATTAAAACCTTTCTTTATAACTAGGGGAAAGAAAATATAATAAAGGGTGTTGCCAGATTCTCTGTAAGGGTAATCAAGGGAGATACCAATGAGCAGTAAAATATAACATGAGCATAAGGGTAATAGCACATGAGATAAACATTTGATAATCATACCCTATGCAACAAAGATCATAATTTTGAGTCCTAAAATAAATTTGCGTGTTCACATGACATGAATCATAATGGAATCAAATAAAATGAGCTATGAGAGAATAACATTAGCATTAGACATAAATTTTTATCATACACATAAGAATAGAAAATCATTTCCTTAGTCAAGGATCACTACCAAGACCATCAAAGTGAATTGGGTTCCCTCCCCATTCCATTATATACATTGTTAAGGTTTACTCCCAAGACTATTATTTTTTATTGGTTTCACTCCCCAATACATCATATCCATAGTCAGGGTTCACTCTAATGACTATCATAGTGTATTAAGTCCTTTATTGACCTGGGTTCACCCCCATTCTATCTTTATTATCTCATAAGATATTTATATTTACCTGATACCTTAGAGATATATATAATTATTGTATCACCCATAATATAATTAAAATATTGTATTTGTGTGTCACAGGATCATAAAACATTAATCATAACATAACATGTGGAAATAAAATGGGTTTAATAAACATTTTTTCAAATCACTATAGTATAACCCATGGAAAATAAGTGGGTTTCAAAAAGGCTTCATCATAACTTAATTAACCCATGGGAAATATGGGTTTCATAGAATCATCCTTAAAAAATAATTATCATAATATATCTAAAGAATAAAAGTGGATTGTATCATTATATTTAATTCCCAATAATGTATATGTAAAATCAAATGATGTTATCATAGATGAAAAATGCTGTTAAAAGATAACGTGGAATATTTCTTGAGGAAAATACTTGTTTCATTTTAAAATATCTTCTATAAAATATAAAAATTTCCAAATTATTTTGGGAAAATAATTTATTTGAAAATAACCATGTAAACTTTTAAAGTAATATTTGAAGCATTATTCTATCATGATGGTGTGAAATTCCATTCATGTCGTTTAAGTTAAAAAAAATATTTCTTATACATTTTATGGTCAAAATCCAAAAGTACCTCATTTAAAAAATGATTAGAAGATTTATTTTAAAAAAAACATGGAAAATGTTAATCATGTATTAAAATGAAATTAAAAACTCATATATTAATATTAAAAACACTCAAGAAAACATTTTTTTAAAACATGTATATTGAAGAAAATGGATTTTTGACCAAAGAGAGAAATAATGTTTATTTTCCTTAAAAAAATTATTTCATTATCATGAATAAATATATATAGGAAAAATAAAATAAATAATGTATCTCAATAAATAACTATAAGTTAATAAAATTCATTTGATTCTTTAAAGGTATTTCATAAAAATTCACCATTGGAAACTTTCTTATAAACATTCTCGATAAACAATGTGATTATAACATAAATCACTTACCCTGAGTTCAAAAATTTCATATAGTTATATCACCTCATTTACAATAAATTAAAATTAATTATAATTATATAACATAATAATTATCATACTTATAATACCTTATATAATCCACTTATAACATTTCATAGCCAATTTATTAATAATTCTTTATTAAAATCTTTTTTTTGGTGTTTATTGTTTCATTTTTTCGTGAGAATTTTAGTTCAATAATTATTTTACTTACACTTTAATCATAATTATATCATCTCCAAAATTTTAATCTTGATATAAATATCATATATATTCATTATAAATATATATATAGAGAGTAATCCATAAAAGGTAGTTATAGAAAAATGAATTACATAGTTCATAGAGACGGTAGGTCAACATACCAATGAAAATTGTTTTCAATTTTTGAAGGATGGAATAAAAAAGAAATATAATAATTCACATTTCTATAATAAACATTATATCATATAATTTAATTAAATCTATAATTATTATCATCTATATAAATAGTAAATGAAAAATGAATCACATAGCTTCTTAGAGGGGGTAGTCCACACATACACATGAGAAAAATTATTATATTCCAATAGATAGGAAGGTAAGAAGGTACATATGATATTATACATATATAATCATAATTATTCCATAGATATAAAATATAAACACTATACCCATAATAATAATCATCCATAAAAGATGGTGATGAAAAATTAATTGTATTACTATGTTGAGGTGGCAACCCACATGTACGGACAAGAAATACAATCACTTACCATTTGATGGAAAATATAATGAATGAAATGACTCAATGATTTATAAATGAATTTACCTTTTCAAATGAATAAATTCCTTATTATGAAATGAAATTATAGTAAACACATGCACTAATTTTTTTATTTTAGACTGTAATAAGTTATATCATATCAGATTTAAAATACCACTAAACATCATAATTGTTGGTGGTGTATCCATTACACAGTTTTCTTTTAATTAGTATATGGTAAGACTTATAATAAATACTAATTGACACATATAAAGGAAGCATCAACTTTGACCAATAGGATCATATTCTATGAATCCCATTTATCAGAGCTCCTGAGGGAGATAACATCACATGGATTTTCCCTTGACAAATCCCAAGCTGAGGTTCAATAACTAAATAATGAGTGATACCCTTTATGACATATGTCTAAGATCACAAGGATTATAGCCCAACCATTTAATCCAAACCACTATAATAAAATATCAACCTTGAACACCTTAACCTTAGGTAATTCACAAGTTTGATAAAGGGATATGTTCGGAGACCCTGAAAGTATGTATTTTTATATTTTATTTTTAATAAAATAGTTATTATATTTATTCCTTTTTATTATTTATTTCTATATTATTATATAATGAGTATGATAAAAATTATATTTCAATATGATGAAACAAAAATAGTATTTTTTTGAAAAATATAGTCTCAATCAAGACAATCCTTTTATTGAATTCAATAATGTTTTTCAAATAAATGATATTTTAAAAAAATATTAATATTAAAAAATATTTATTAAATATAAATGATAATATTCTTTTAAAAAATAAAATATAATTTTTATAAGGGCTAGAAAATGTTATAATTAAAAAATCCAATATTTTCAATAAATGGGTATAATTGATTGAAAAATAAAAATTCACATATTTAATAATTATTTTTTATAAAATAAATATTTTTTTAATTTAAATTTTTTGAAATTATCAAATAGTGAATTTTTCATATTTTTCTAAAAAATTCGATTTCTTGGGTCAAAATAAAAAATGGCATAAATATAAGGTGTGTATTATGACATCATAAAAGACCAAATGTGATGTAATAAATTATATAAAATTACCCAGGACCAAAATTTTGTTTCCCCTTTAAAATAGATTTTTTGGGATGTTATTTATTTTAATTTTATAAACCCTTAATGAATCCTTCAAAACCTATTTTATATTTTATAGTTTTAAAATCAATTGTTTATAAAGATGACTGACATTCACATCACCAAGGGTATTGTTTTATTGAATTAAATTATTGGAATTATAAAATAATAAAATTAACTACTCTTTGGTAGAAACCATGGGAAAATTTTTGTATGGTTTGTGGTTTAGATTAATTTATCATATAGATTAAAAAACCTATGTTTAGAAATTAATTAATAATTCTTCTCAATTTTTATATATAATCCCACCAAAAATTAAATTTATCTTCCCTAAAACCCCTTGAATCTGGAATTAACTCTGACCCTCCCTCTCAAGAGTCCCCCCAAGGTTCCCCAAACCTCTTAAGAAGATCCTCCCATGATTTAAGAATCATGCTCTCAAGGAAAGGGATCTTATCCTCCTCATTATTTAGGAAAATTCTTTCTATTATTCCTTTTGATTTACAAATGATATTGTTGAAATATGATTTTACACAACCCACATATATTATTTTTATGTACAAGTTATGATATAAACCTTTCACTTTCATTAATCCCTTGCAGTAATCTTTATATACCCTTATTATGCTGCCAAAATTATCTTGTGATTTTCCATGCCAAACATTTGTGTAGTGAATATCCATCACCATTTCCACTCAAGGGTATTAACCTAGATATACCTATTACTCATTGATTTCATAAATCCATGTAAATAACCCAAATTATTTAATAATGGTATTAAATGGAATGAAATGTGATCCTATATTTAATTTTCTATGTGGTAAACTTATGTATGTACATCATATAAATGTGATGGGTGGGCTAGGGATTATATAACCCTCCAATGAATTGTATAATATTTTTATCTCATGATATTACTTATCTGATGTAGGGTAGGTTATCCTAAGCATATTATGTTATGATGTCTTGGAAGATAGCCTTGAATTATGATTAGGATGTCATGTTTTATGTTGTTTCTTCATTCCCAATTTCCCTTTTATGTTATCATCTTTTATCACGCTTCAATATTAAAGTTTATGATTCTATAACCTCTTATGTCTCCATGATATTACTTTTGACTAATATGTATTACCTTTATAACATTATTCTTTTATTATTCCTTTAATGGGATTTATATCTCACCCCTTTCTTATATACATCCCCACATTATCCCACATAGTTTTAAAGATCCATGAAATATAAAATAATGTCATGTAGTTTTTAAATATTGTTTTTGTAATTTTTCACAAGTAGTTATGTTATGTACCGAATTAACCATAGACATTATTCCTCAAAATATTATAGGATTTTATTATGTGTATATTTATTTAATAAATCTTGAAATAAAGTGTATTAAGATACGGATTTTCATAATTGGTATCACGGGGATTTTCCCTTATCAAATCCCATGATGAGATTCAATAATTAATGAATGATTGAAACTCTTTTTGATAGATGTTGATGCATATTGGAATCAAAAACCAACCCATGTTCGACAAACCTCCCCATGAAAATCTGATCATTGCAAACCTTACCCTTAGGGAATTTACTGCTGTAATAATGGGATATGTATCTAGACCCTAATAATATGAATTTATAAATTTTCATTTCAATAAAATAATGATTATATTTATTCATTTTTATTATTACTTTTTAAATTATTAGATAATGAGTTTTATAAAAAATATATATATTAATACAATGAATCACCAGTTATATTTTTGGAAAATATATAGTTTCAATAAAGACACACTATTTGATGAATTCAATATTTTCTGAAATAAATGATATTTTTATAAAATATTATTATTAAATAATTTTAATTAAATATAAATGATAATATAATTTTACAGAGTCAAATATAATTTTTATAAGGTTCCATAAATTGTTATTGTAAAAAAAATAGTATTTTTCAATATATGCATATTTTTTTATTTAAAAGTGTAAATTATCATATTTAGAAAATTATTTAGATATAATAAATATTATTTTTCAAATAATCATGTTGAATTTATCCAATGGATAAATTTTCATAATTTTCTAATAGAGTCACATTTTTTGGTCATAGTTAAATACTATATAAATATATAGTGTGTAATATGACATCATAAAATCCCAAATGCTAGGTAATTAATACTATAAAGGGTATAAACAACAAAAATTATGTTTCCCATTTAAAATATTGTGTTTTTATGTTATTTTATTAATTTTATAAGCCCTTAATGAATCAAAAACAAAACTATATTATATTTTAAGGTTTTAAAATCAATTCTTTATATACATGACTCAGTTCCACATCACCAATGATTTTATTTTAATTAGTTCTGTTATTTTCCTTATAAAATAATGTAATCAATTTCACATTGGAAGAAAACATAGGAAAAAACCATGGTATGGTTTATTTATTAATTTATCATATAGAGTCTAAAACATAATTTTATAAATTAATAAATAATTCGCATCACTTTTCCTATATAAGCCCACCCAACCTCCCATTTCACTTCACTCTAAAATCTTGGATTAGGAATATAGAATTTCCTTCCCCTTATATAGTCCTTTTAGGGTTACCTAAATATCTTAATAAGATCTTCCCAAGAATTAAGTATCACCTTCTCAAAGTAAGGAATCATCTCCTTCTCATTATTCAAGAACCTTCTATATATTATCCCATTTTATATCCAATTTATCATGTTGGAATATGTTTTTACACATATATATTACTATAATAATGATGTAAAAATGATGACATACTAATTTAAATATCATTAATACCTTCCATGAATCTTTATGTACCCTCATTATGTTGCTGAAATTATCCTATTATTTTTCTGTGCCAAATATTTGTACAATGAATACCCATCACCATTACTACTCAAGGGTATTCAAATATATGTAACTATATTTAATTGATTAAGGTCATCCATTTAAGTAACCCACACTTTTTAATCATGGGATTAAATGTGATGAAATATGATCCTATATTGAATGATCTATGTAGTACATTTATAGATGTACATAATATCAATGTGATTAGTGAGCCCAAAATTATTTATCCCTCCACTGAATTGGGTAATGTTTTTATATCATGATATTCCATGTATGGTGAAATGTTGATTTACCAAGAAAAATATGTTATAATTTATCGATTGTTATCCTTTACCTATGCTTATGATTTCATGTTTTATATTATTGCTACATTCTTATGTTTCGTTTATGTCATCATCTTTTACCATGCTTCAATATTCATGTTTTTTATTTACACCCCTCTTATGTTACATTGATATTAATTTTGACTAACATGTATTAATTTTATCATGTTATGCTTTTATTATTCCCTTACTAAGCTTTATATATCACCCATTTCTTATATACATCCCTAGGTTATCCCGTGTAATTTTAGAAGATCCATAGAATATAAGATCATGTTTTGTAGTTTAAAAAAATTGTTGTATTTATGTCGCAAGTTTTTATATTATATTCTTAAGTACCAAAATACTCTAGGAATCACAATATTTTGGGACTGTATTAAGTTCTCATTTATATAATAAATCATTAAATTATGTGTATTATGATATGGGTTTCCATAGTTGGTATCATAGGAAAGTATAGTTATTTTTGGAAGAAGTATTAGAAAACCCTAGTGGAAGATTTAGGGTTATGGAAAAATATATTAAACAATCCATAAATTTTCTTAATGTATAGATTAAGTGGTTTATAATAAAATAACTCCCTATCAGGATACTACAAGTAGATGTGGCTCGGAAACTGTTGAACCTTAAAGTAATAACCCCAAAAGGGGTACATTGAGCTGGAATCGATCATCATCTTATGAATAAAAAGGCTCTTTATATACATATAGTTTGATGATCCTAAGGGATATGATTTCGTAAATTTACATTTTCTTTATAAACCATTATATAGGGAATACAAATTCCTTTAATATTTTATATTGGGAAATATATCATGGATTGAAACCTATAAATTCATATGTTAAATATTATATAGGTTATCCCTTAAATGTTCATTTTTCCTTTTTATTTATGTAAAATTAAAAAAATTACCATCCCTAATTTCCCCAATGTTTTAGTCAAATTATGTAAATAATAGTTTTTGAGTCAACAACCAATGTGAGAGAAAATGTGATGACTGCCCAAATTAGATGCCCAAATCATTGGAAGCAGGAATCAAGAACTTCATAAAACATTTCCCAATTAACACTTGTTTTTAACCAAAACATAAATCGATAGGAATTCCTAAATCCCACCAAGAAATAGAAAGTTGAGATTGATGCATTTATGTGTCAAATTAATTTAACTTTCAATGGATATAATTATCCCTTAATCTTAGAGAAAAATATCAACTCTATTGAAAATATCTTCTCTATACTTCAATGATTAGATTAAGAAAAGGTCATATTGGCTATTTATTTCATGGTAGAAGAAGATAATCAATGGTGTAAAGTGGTATAAAAAATGAAGTCCAAGGGGGATATCAAAGCAATAGAGTGGAAGGAATTCCAGAAAATAATTTCCAAAAAATATTTTACTCAGACTGTCCAACTTAAAATTGGGATGGGTTTCCTTTTCCTTAGAAAAAAATTATTTATAAACATAAAAATTTCTTCTAAAACATTCCTTTTAATTTATCATCTCCCTTAAATGAAAATTTGACCACTTATTTTGTGGGATAAATTTAAGTCTATTAAAATCATTACAAATCCATGACTTTGATAGCTATGAAAAAATTGTCTAATATTCCCTCAAAGTTGAAATGAATATTGGTGAATCTCACTAGTGTCATTATTAAAGAGATATGAAGTGGAGAAAAAAATTTAATCCTAGAGGTACGATGGAGAAAACTCATTGTAGTAAGAATGTAAAATATCCCACTTATAAAAATTATGGTAAGAGTCATCCTAGAAATTTCTTGAAGTGGAAAACGAAATGATTTGGGCATGTAAAGGAAGGGAACCTAACTAGAGATTTCAAATCAAAGAAACCAACCAATGTGATGGAAGAAAAGAATACTCCATTTAACTCTCAATCTATTGTGAATTATTTGAACTACAGTGAATAGGGAAACTATGTAAATCATTGGACTAAGTCAGGGGTTGTCAATGATAAACAATGACAACAACCTCCATCTTCTAGATTTAGAGGGAAATATTAGTCCATCACAACTACTAAGGTGGATATTGATGATGAAGTTGTGACTGATACACTAGTTATTCATTCAAGGATAGAAAACTTATTATTTGGTTATAATTCAATATACTATTTCATATCATGCATGTTTAGTTGAACTATTCAAACACCACCTTAATATATGGAAATCTAGTTATCAGTGATAATGGAAAATGGGTCAATTATCGCATCCAATAATTATAACTCATCCCTCATCCAAATTTTTCAGCTCAGCTTTCTAGTGAATCTTTTGATACTTCATTTAGTGGAATTCAGGGCTTTTCTGAGCATCGTTTGGCTTTCATTGAATTAATCAAAAGAAAATTTTAGTTAAGAATTTAATCACCATACATATAAAAAATCGCCCTTTTATTATATATAAGTGCATGGAAAATGATGAATCTTATTTGGTATCATCATCTCAAGAATGGATATTACTCGTTGTAATGATTTTTTTAATATCAAAGGGATATAATTTTAATTATAAGTGAAAATTGGCTCATAGATTTAAAATGTAAGAAATTTTAGACTCATTATTATTATAATTGTCATCATTCATGAATTTTATGAAATGTATTTATTTTAATAAAATTATATTTAACATAAAAAAAATTAATGTAATTTTAAGAACTATTCACATAATTTGGCATTGAAAAATAACATGGAGGAAAATTAAATTAAATATAAAAATTCACACATCTCACATATTTTATAATTATCTTCATAATTCATGTGAAAAAATAACTCATCCAAACAATATAACTTTTAGAGTTTTTAAAAATAATATAATTTAATTTTTCTAATGCATACACAAGTACTATGTCAGCATTATGTAATCATTTAAAGTAATTATTTAATCATTAAAAATTATTTACAAATTATCATGATACAAAAAATAATTGATCTTTCAAATAAAAAATTATAACAGAATCTAATTTTTCTATATCCCTATCATAAAATTTTATAGAAATTTAAAGCCTGAATTTGATATTTTTTTGACTTTTTATTTACTTAAAATAATTTATAAGACATTTTTAAAGAAAAACTGAATAAGATTAAAAAAAATTCATATATTGTATGAGGATGGTTGAACCCCAATAATTAAATAGATTAAATATTTTTTTTATTTTTAGTCCTTATAATATTATTTTTAACTACAATTTCTGGATTTATCTATACCGAGTTGAAAAATATTACAACAGTTACTATTTACAAGAAAAAAAAAGGTGTTGTTTAAAAAATCCAGACAAACTAATTCAAAATATGGAATTTTCTTTTAATGATTCAATGTCTTGAAGTGGTATAAATTAATTTAAGATTAAAATTCAAAATGAAATGAAAATCATTTTTTTAGAAATGTGTTTTTAAACCCAAAAATGAACTTATAAAAAATTAAATTATAATGATGATTCAAATTTAATTAATTATATAATATATAATTAAATAATATCTATTTTAATTTAAGATAAAATTAAAATAAAAATGGAATTTTTCCTTGATAACAAACAATATTTTAAAAATATCAATATTCTTCACTATTCGCTAAAAAGTAATCATTTTTAGAAAAATACCAAAATTTCACCCAAAGTTAATTTTCAAGTTATTATACAAAAAAATTATATAATTTTTTATAAAAATTAATTATTATAATTTAAATAAATTAGATATATTATCTCCACACACAAATCAATAAAAACCATATTTAAAGAAATTGTTTTTAAAGAATAAAATAACTTTACTGAAAAATTTCGTTCTTATTTCTCAAGAATTAATCAATAAAGTTTTATTAAGTAGGACCATAATGTATATTTCATAATGTTTTTAATCCCCTTAATACAGACGATTTCAATTTCTAGGTTATAATATTCATATTTAAATAATAATATTTTATGTTTTGTTTATGTATCGTGTTGCATATCATGTACACTATAAAAAAGTGTATTCTTTTAAAATATCATGATACTAAATACAACCTATTATTAAGTTGTGTCATTACAATGTGAACATTTTATGGTTAATAAAGGGTTTAAAATTTTAAAATACCTTTTTGAAACCAACATCATAAAAATGGTTTATAAAACTTCTGTTTGCAAAGGGAAAAAATGAAATATGAAGTTCATCTTGAATAAAAAATACATGGTTTCCAAATAAGGTGAAATTAGTAGAAATTGAAATTAAAAAAATGAGGAAAACAATAATTCCCAAATAATTATGGAGATTAAAATAAAAATTGATCACAATAAAGTGAATGATAATGAAAATATTAATGACCACAAAACCATAAACCATTGATGTGTGAAAAAGACCATTTATTCATCAAATGTTAAGGTAATTAGATAATATTTTTTGTTTCAGGATCCATTTCCTATTGTATAGGAATTTATTTACCATCTAAAATAAAAACATATGGAAATATACTTACATTGAAATTATAATTTCATCCTTTAATCACTTTCCACCACAATCTCATATTTGTCTCCAAACGATGAGTAATGATGGTGAATTGTTTCATCCCTAAAGTACTAAAATAACCTTTTAATGGGATAACTAGATCTTCATCTTATCTTTAGAAAAATAAAAATGTGTAAAATAATATAAGATAATTCCCATTATTAATAGAACTTCATATGAAGTGATATTAATTTAAAAATTCAATAATAACACCAAAGGTTCAACATAGATCATTCCATAAATAATTGACCCTATATCCCAAATAACCACAACATTAGAGAATATTTAAACCTCAATGGTTATATAATACCCTTCATCTTACATCCCTAAAAATTTCATACCATTATTCCAAAATAATCCTTAATATTAAACATAAGCATTATATATAACTCAATAAAATAAAATTCATCCAAAAATATCATTAATAACCAAAAAATAACATAACTTAAAACCTAAAAAGGGGGTCTATTCCTTAAAAAATATGATCAAAATTATACATATGAACTCATGAGTCTAACCATAAATATTAAGTTATCCTCAGTAGAAAACAAACTAATCTAAAACATTATCTAAACCCTACTCTAATGCCAAATATAATTATCCAAAACACTCACTCACAAATCCATTACTAAAACATCATCTTTAGATTTATTTCATGATACCAATAAGCAAGACCCATTGTAACCCTTCAAAATATCATAATAAAAAGGAAATATGGGATAACATACTTAACCAATGACCTCTTAGGATTATAGTTTTAGATAAATAGTAAAATCCCTTTCAGGTGGACATTTTTGTATAGTATCCAATTTTCCCACAAATTATTTCTTTATGAAAAAATTATTTCTTCATTCATGATAACTTCCATATATATAAATTAGAATTTATTATCTTCTATACTCATACTTAATGCTTATGAAAAATCATTTGAAAACATGGGATTAGAAAATAAAATTTTTGTAAGGGAAATAATGGTTAGAAATCTGTTCATTTGGTAAAAAACATAAAAAAACATAAAATGTTTACCTTATCCCTATTATTCTTTTAGTGTATAAAATAAATCATATCCACTTATAAAAAAAACATGTTACTTAAATAAAACATTTAAAACTCATTAAATGATATTAGATGATGTTTTAGGAAACTTAGATCTTCATATTCATAAATTATGTTAAAATTCTGTTAGAAATAACTACAGACCAGTTAAATTCATATGATAAACCACCCTATTTAACTCCATCCTTCTTTTATTTGAATATAATGAAAATTACCTAATTAATTGGAGAGAAATAATGGGGCTCAGTCATCATATAATCTATACTGATCTCACCTATTCATCATATATAATTCTCAAGTACTATATCATGAATAAAAAAATTTATTCTAGAACCTTATAATCATAAAACTCTTGAAATAGTCTTTTGACCCTGTATGAAAAAGGATTTTGTATATCTAAATAAACATTCATTTTCAAAAAACATATTTTCAAAACTAAAAAACCCTGAAATAAAATTAAAAATTGGTTTTATTTTAATAAAACATGCAATCCTATAAGTAAGTCCAAATATTAAATAATTGTTACGATAGTGGATGAGACATTGAACCCATACACATTAAAATAAGAAATTACTTTTTCATTTTTTTCAAATGGATCCATAAAATGATTAACCTTTTAAAACCTATAAAGGAATTCAAAATGTGATATAAAATTTCCTTTAGAAATAATTTATTTTCATATAAAAAACATATGTTGACTAATTTTATGAATATGGAAATAGAAGAAAAATATATAAGAAATAATTTTTTAAACATTTAAAATCATGTTCTAGTTTAAAGTGTCCATTACCTCAAGTCCAGCTCATCATGTATATCACTTATCTCCATTAATAATAAACTTATGATAAAAATTTAATATTTTATGAAACTTTTTCATTTTAGTATTCAATTAATTTTATATATTACCATGCTATATTTATTACTTAATAAATTATGTTCATGTTATATACTTTAATGATGTTTAACTCATGTGTCCAAAATGGCTTTGGTAAGTTCAATATGGTCAAAGTATACATTACTAAATCATCTCTAGAATAATAATAAGGACATATTTATCATTTTTATACATTAAATAAAATTTTATAATCATTCATGAAATGATGATGTGAAAAACGAATCACAACACTTCGTGGAGATGATAGCCGACACATACGCATAAACAACATTATCATTTTTTAGTGGATGGAATTATAAGAAAATAGATTATATATTATCTCTTAATAATGATAATTATGTCATTCATATAAAATACATACAATTAAGTACATCATTATAACATATCTTGGGAGGTGGTGATGGAAAACGAGTTACATTGGTTTACAAGGTGGTAGTATGTTATACACTTGAATGACAATTTCATTTCCCAGTTGATGTATTAGGAAATGTATATAGGTTACTCTATTAACAAAAAAAACATATAATTATATGGGATATATGTATTTTTTTAATTATGTTTTTAGAAAATTTTATGAAGGTATAGGAATAAATAAAACTAAAACATTCAATTAAAAACTATTCCTCTTCTTAAAAAAAACCTCCTTTTATTTATAACATAATCCCCATGAAATTGGTATTATACCAAAAATAAGGCCAATAAAATGTGGTTAGTGGTGTTAGGAATGGATTTGGATAGGTATTTTCTAATCCTAATGGATCCTTTAGTGTATATTAGAGAGGAGACTGGGTTCCCTTTTATAATGAGGGGGCATTCTTGGAATTTTTAAAAATATTAAATTAATATAAATTATTTTTCTTGTAAAAATGGATCCAAAATAATATAGGATGAGTATGAGCCTAAATAACCTCATCCAATATAATTTAGGTAATTTAATATTGATTTTTTACCCCTATCTCTTGGTTTTAACCCCCACCGTTAACCCTTTTGACAATTACCTTGATATCAATGTTTTTACTCATTTGTGGTCAAAAAAGTTAATACAAACGAAACGATGACCCATAAATAGAAAATGGTTGATATTTTCAACCATATATCATTAATTTTCCAAAGATACTATTTTTATTAATTATAAATTATTTAATAAAATAATATTTATTATAAAATATCATTAATGTCATTTTTTTAAATACATGAAATATTATAATATATTATACGTGTAAATCACTAAAAATGGTTCAAAAATAACATTTATTTTAATATAAGGATGTTAAGGTATTAAAATTATTTAGCAATCAAAATTTTATAGGTGTTAATATAATTTAAAACCTTATCTTTTAGTTTTCCCTTTGGTTAACCAATTTTAACTTTTACCATGGTAATGACTTTTTTAATATTAATGCATTATAATTTTAGTTATAAGGAAAAAATTAGATTATAATTGGATAAGCTATGAAATTTAATACCTCCTGTCATCCAATATTTCTTATTTAGTATTATTTTATTTTAAAAAATTTAATAAAGTATTATTTGACATAAAATATTATTGATTTCATTTTAATAACTATTCACATAATGTTACTTTGTAAACAACACGAAATTAATGGAAAAAATATAAACTTTTAAAACATTAATAATATAGTATATTTATCTTAAAAAATTGGTACTATAAATCACCCAAAAATATTACTTTTAGAGTTTATAAAATCATTTACTTTAACCTTTCTACTGCTTGGACAATCATTGTGTTCGCATTGCGTAAGCATTTAAGGTGGTTATTTCATCACTAAATATAAAAAATAAATTATAGCGACCTGAAAATAAAATATATTTAAATTAATATTTTGAAAATTAATATAAATTTTTATCCCTGCCAAAAAAAATTATTGAAATTAAAAAAAAGAGTGACATTTTTGGTTTTATATTTACTTAAAATAATATATGTCATTATCAAAGAAAAATGGAACCAAAATAACATAAATTATAAAATTCGATGATTATTTTCGAACATAACTAATAAAATAGATTATATAAACATTTTATTGCTATTTTAGTACTTATAATATTATTTTTAACCTCAATTACCGGATTTACCCTTACCAAGATGACAAATATTTACTATAGTTACAATTAAAAATGACCAAAAATAAAAATATCATATTTACTAAATTTGGACCCGCTTATTAAAAATATGGAATATAATTTTCTATATTCAATTTCTAGAAGTGGAAGTGATTAATTTAATATTAAAACACAAAATGCAATGAAAAACAACTTTTAGAAAAATGCATTTTTAATCCAAAAAATGATCTAATACGAAAATAATGTACAGTGATGATTAACATTTAATTAAATATATTATATAAATTTAAATAATATCTACATTAATTTAAGATCAAATTAAAATCATAGTGGAACTTTTCAATAAAAATACAAGATTGTTTTACCAAAATCAGTATTTTTCAGTATTCACTGTAAAATAAATCCTTTCCAAAAATTTCAAAATAATAACTATAAGATAAATTTTATATTCTAATTAAAAAATTATATCATTTTTATATAATTAATTTACTAAATTTTTTGGAAATTGATTACATCATCTACAAAAATAAACCAATACAAATTATTTTTGAATAAAACATATTTTTGAAGCATAAAATATCATTACTAAAAAAATTAGTAATTATTTCATAATAATTAATCAAAAAAATTTTATTGATTAGGAAATTTTTATATATTCACAATAATCATAATACTATTCATATCCACCAAATTAATGACTAGGTTATAATAGTCATATTTAAATAACAAATTTTTTGGTTTTTTTTCTCAATGTTGTGTATCTTGTACACTATTGAAAATAGTCTTATGTAAGAAAATGAAGATATTAAATAGTCCCACATTTAATGAATTTCATTCTAAAATTTTATCTTAATCTCAGCAATCTAGGGATTAAAATTTTAAAATACCTTTTTTAAAACCTGAATCACAAAAAGTATTAATAAAAATTACTTTTGAAAAGAGGGAAAAGAAAATACGAACGTTATCTTTAATAACACTTACATGGTTTCCAAAATGGATAACATTAGTGGGAAGTGAAAATAAATAATTGCAAGAAAAATTAAATGTCTAAATAATTATGAAGATTAAAAGAGAACATTGATCATAAGAAAGTGACTAGCCATTAGAACATTAATGACCAAAAAACCATAATCCAAAGAGGTGTGAAAAATACCATCGATTCTTCAGAAATGAAGGTAAGGATAATTTTTTTTTCAAGATCCATTTCCTAGAATTGAGGAATTAATTTAATATATAAACATAGAATATAAGGAAATATTCTTAATCAATATGTATAATATCATCCATTAATCAATTTCCACCATAATATCATATGTTACTCCAAACAATGAGTAATTATGATGAATTTTTTCATGCTCAAATCACTAAAATAAAATTCATAGAGATCACATAATCCAAAAAAGAATAAAAATATATCCGTCTTGTATTTAATAACACTAAATGGGATAGCATAGTGTAAGATAATACCCAAAATGAATAAACCATAATATTATTAAATATTAATTTCAAAATTAAAAAATAATACCAAAGGTTCAACATTAATCATTCCATAAATAAATAACCATGTATCCCAAATTACTTCAATAACCAAAAAAATAATGAAATTTTAACCTTAAAGGTTTTCTTATAACATTCATCTTATCTACAAAAAAAGTAATTTCAATCTTGTAAAATAATTCTTCATGTTAAACCTTTTTGATACATATACCCCAATCCAATAAAATTTATCATAAAAATATCACTAATCACTTTAAAATACTATAACCTAAAACCTCAAAAGGTGGACTATTCCATTAAACCTATGATCAACCATAGACATATAAACTCATGATGGTATCTATAACTCTTAATTTAACCTCAAATGAAAAATAAACTAATATACAAAGATATATAAAGCCTTATCCAATACCAACTATAAGGATCCCAAACCCCACTCCCAGATTTGGTTCTAAAACATCATCTTTATATTCCTGGCTTGATACCAATAAACTGACCAAATTTAAACCATTCAAAAATTACAACATCAAAATGAAATATGATATCACTCACATACCCAAGGTCCTTTTATGTTAAAATTTTTATAGAAATAGGAAAAACTCTTTTAAGTGGTCATTTCCACACAATACCAATTTTTTGAAGAAACAAAAAGTTCATATTAAAGACATGCTTTCTTCGTTCAAGATTGCATCCATATCTATAACTTGGAATTTATTATATTTTTTACTCATCCTTAATCCCTATGAAATATTATATTAAAATATGTGTTGTGAAAAACAAAGATTAGTAAGGTACAATAATTTATGAAATCTGATAGTTCAGTAACCAACATAAAAGGCCATAAAATTTTTACAACCAATGCATTAGAGAGATATAATGGGGATAACCTATCATATAAACCATATTGGACTCACCAATTAATAATATATAATTCTTAAGTACCATATCATGAATAAGAAATTTTATTCTTGAATATTTTCATCATAAAAATCATGGAAAACTCTTTAAAACTGGTATAAAAAACATTTTCAAATATCAAAATACATTATCATTTTTAATAACCTGTTTTCAAAGAAAAAATTACCAGAACAAAAGGGTAATAGGGGGTTTATTTAAATAAAACATGAAAAATTGTAAATGAATCCAAGAATCAATTAACAGTTACAATATTGGTAAACCCTACTAATTCCATATACATTAAAATTAAACAATCCCTTCTTCCTTTTAATCAAAAAAATTCCATAAAATGATTCCCTTTTTAAATTTTTTTAATTAAAGTAAAAAAGTTACAAAAAATTTCCTTTATAATTAATTTATGTCCATATAAAAACATCCATAAAATAATTTTAAGAATATGTACATGGAACAAAAAGATTTAGAAAATAATTCTTTAAAACAATTGAAATGATGTTTTAAGTTAAAGTGCCTCTTACCTCAATCCCTATTCATCACGTACATCCCTTATAATCCTAAATAATAAAATTATGTCAATTATATAATTTCATAATAATATTTTTCAATTTTAATATTATTATTATTTTATTTATACCATGTTATGTTTAATTACTTAATCAATTAATTTCGCAACAGATGTTTTGATGATGTTAAGATCATGTGTCTAAAATGACTTGGTAAGAAAAATATGATCAAATAGGTCATAAATTATCAAAAACCATCCCAGATACCCTGGTAACCTGATAACTAAGCCTGTCCTAACATAAGTCAAAGGGTGTTCCCAATCCCCACGGGTCGGCAACTAGCCCCATGCATTATACAATATACAAGTGGGGAGGATTTTTACCACAAGAACACATAATCAAAGATAAAAGACAGTATGCATATCAATAGTAAAACTACACTAGAAGTAAAGGTACCAAAATACAGTGAGGCATAAAAGCCAAAGTTCTATGACCCAAATTACTAAGAAAGAAAACAACCCCAAGGTCCCTAAGGACACAACTCACCAAGTCCAAAGCTCAACAGTTGGATCCACCTCCAAGAGATCCCTTCCCTTTGGTCAAGCCTGGAAGAAGAAAGTCTATAAACACCTAAAGGAAAAAGTTGGGTGTGAGCCTAAGCCCAGTAGAATACCACCAAAGATTCCATAATAGATGTCAAATACAGATTATCCAAAGAAAAGCTTTCAGTTTCTCAGAACAAATAGGTTTGTAAATTTTAATGAATATTAAAATAAAACATGTTATAGATTTTCAAAATGATATAAAATACATTCAAAGCACATGATTTACATTACAAGAGATGGAATATTTCTAAAAATATAGCTTAAGTAAAACATTTATATAAAATAGATTATATAAATTCAGTAGGAATTTAATGCAGTACAATCAAACATTGGCATACATTTATATCTCAAATACAAATAAACAAGTGAGAAACATGGCCATCTACCAAAAGGTACGATAGTATTAACCAGCTATAGGATTCCACACTCTCTATGTGAACTCATCAAAATGTGTATACACATGTCCCAATGAAACTATCCAAAGGAGACTCATCACCAACCCGTCAGGGATGTGACCCACTACATGTATGTTTTAGAATGTTTTCATAGAATATAGTGTATCCAAATAACTCACTAACTACATAAGGCTTGCATGCGTTCATACATGATGGGTGAACTATTTTAAGACTATTTAAAAATACGATCAATCTCATTCTTCAATTTCAAAAATGCCAATTTCTTTCTATTTAAAACCAAAATAGGTTTTATTAAAAAACATGCATTTTTACAAGATAATGGTTTCTATCAAATCATTTTTAAGCCATTATAAAGTTTGAAATTCATTCAAAACCAATTCCATCCTTTTAACTATTTATTTTCTCAATTAAATTCAACAATTTAATTGAAAACATTTCCATCAAATACATAATTTAAATCATACAATTTCCGTAAACCCATCCCAATTCATTGGAATTGGTGGTTTTCCAAATTTGCATGCCAAAACCATTTAAAATCCTCAAATTCATTGGAATTGGGATTTTTTCAGAGTAATTGTAAGAAATATTTAATGTTTTAATTTAAATTAACAATTGAAATAAATCAAGAAATACAATGGTAATCGATTTGGCAAATCAGGACGGAACCACCTACCTATTTCTTTAAGAACGACACTCACAACAACACCTGTCAATGAAAACAAAGGTGAATGAGATCTTGAAACTTAACCTAGAAGAAATATCCAACACCACATGTCATTGATCCATTAATCCCTAGATTATCCATTGAAAAATCAAGTGGAGAGAAGGAGAGCAACTTCAAGAAAATGGGAGAACCCTTACTCGAGAATCACACCATAGATGAAACGAATATCCGAAGATGATTGGATTGAACTGTAAGGTGGGGAGCCTCTGAAAACTGCTTAGGGAGAGTCTAGGGTCGAGATCCAAGAGTTCTGTAATGAAAAGGACCATGAAGAACTACTGATCATGCATTTTAAAATTGGACGCGGGTTGGGTCATAACGTGTACCCCAAGTTTACGATGTGTAGTCCCTAATTGATAAGTTACGCCGAAAAACCCATATCTTCAAATTAAAAACTATCATTTAATCCCTACACAACATGTACCTCATATACATGGCATGTACCACCTAACGACATGATATCCCCATTCACGACATAATCTCCCAATCCACAACATTCAACCAGCACCAAGAACACGATGTGTACTTTAGGTACACAGTGAGTACCTGTTCTGAAGTCTGTAGTAAACCCAAAAAAATCACATAATATATTTTTTTAACTGAAAGGGAACTTAGAAATGGTGGAAAATTACATGATCAAGGTAACAAGATGTTACAACCTCCCCACCATAAAAAAAATTATTCCCCCAGAAAGCCTACGAAGAAGCTTCCATGCCAAAAAAATATAAGGCCACTGCTCTCTCAGCTATGCCTCCCTCTCCCACATCTCATGAGAATCAAAACCATGTTGTCATAGCACACAAACCAAAGGTATCATCCTCCCATGAAGTAACTTGGTATCAAAATCAACTATCCTGATTGGTTGCTCATTCAAAGATAAATTAGGCTCGATCTCAAGATCACTCTATCTCAAAATGTGAGATGGACCAGATAGATACTTTCTTAACTACAATACATGGAACATGTTATGTATTGATGTTAGTTGTGGTGGAAGTTCCAAATGGTATGAAACTTTCCCCACCTCCTTAACTACCTCAAAAAGTCCCAAAAAGCGAGGAGTAAGCTTCCCTTGCCTCCCATGCCATCGATGTATAGACCAGGGTGAACCCTTTAAGAACACCTGATCACTAACTAAAAACTCTATAGGCATATGACATCGATCAGTATAAGACTTATATTGGCTCTGTGTTGTCAGAATCCTCTGAAGTATCAGCTAAATATTTATTGTCATCTCCCGCACCAAGCTTGGTCCAACCAAGGAACTTTCACAGACATCCGACCGACATAATGGAGATTTAAAAGGCTAAATATCCATGTCCTTGAAATGTTTCATCTGATCATAGACTGGTAACTACTATTATAAGAGAACTCAACCATCCCCAAGTGATCATCCCAATCCCCATTGATGTCGAGGACATAGGCATGAAGCATATCATCAGGAATATGAATAACTCTTTCTGTCTGGCCATCCGACTGTGGATGGTAGGTTGTGCTCAAACAAACCTGAGATCTCAATGCCTCTTGAACACCTCTCCAAAAGAGAGAAGTGAATCAAGGATCCCTATTAGAGACTATAGCAAATGGAACTCTGTGCAAATGAAAAATCTCTTTCACATAGAGATTGCCTAACTCCTCAACTTTGACCATATCTCGAATGGGTTTAAGGTGAGCTAACTTGGCCATCCTATCAATCCCAACCCACATTTCATTCTTCTTTATCTGGGTACAAGATAACCCAACCATAAAGTACATAGAGTTATCATCCCACATCCAAGTAGGAACTTGAAGTGGCTGAAGTAAACCTGAAGGTTTTTGGTGCTCGTATTTCCACTATTGGCACATATAGAAATGAGAGACAAACTTAGCAATGTCTCGTCTCATTACCAGCCATCATAACTTCCGCCTCATGTCATAGAACATTTTAGTGGTTCTTGGGTGTACATCCCACTGAGAATTATGGAAATTCCACATCACTACCTTTCTCACCGCAAATGGCACTATGAAGCGGTTCTGATAGCATAGAACACCCTTTTCGGAGAATGACCATTGGGAAACTGTATCCCAACCATAAAGGGATTCTCTAGTGCTATGGAATTCATTATCAAGCTTTTGATCCTAAAGAATCATAGTGACAAGGGTAGACGACAAGTGCACACTGGATAAAGAAACATCATCCCCTTCCTCCTGAACTCCAATGTGCAACTGTGCATAGAGAACCATAAAATTCCACTCTTCTGAAAATTCTTTCAATGCCTGGGTTGGATGTTTCCTGCTCAAAATTTCAGCAATGACATTCCCTTTACCTAGGGTATAGGTAATGGCAATGTCAAAAGATTGCAGGTACTCCACCCAACACCTCTACCGAAGATTCATATCTTTTTGAGAAAAGATATAACTCGGGATTTGTGGTTTGAATACATTGAAAACCTTTTGCCAAAAAGGTAGTGTTTCCAAATATTAACTGTGTGCATCACATGTGCAAGTTATAGGTCATGGGTATGATAATTATTCTCATGTGTCTTAATCTGACGAGATCCATGTGCTACTACATGATCAAACTACATAAGAACATAGCCCAAGCTAGAACCAGATGCATCACAAAAGACCACATAGCCATGTCCGGCTTCTATAAGAGTCAACACTGGCATATTGGTGAACATATATTTAAACTTGACAAAAGAACTTTGACATTTATCATCCCACACAAACATCACCCCCTTCTGAGTCAGAGCAGTCAACGAAGAAACCAACTTCAAGAAGTCCTTTATGAACCTGCGGTAATATCCAGCTAAGCCCAAGAAGGTCCAGATCTCGAAGACATTTCATGGTTGATTCCACATCATAAAATCCTTCACCTTTTTAGGATCAACTGATACACCCTCTTTAGACACCATGTGTCCCAATAATTTCACTTCTTGAATCCTGAAATCACACTTTGATAGCTTGGCATAAAGGAGGTGATTTCTTAGTAGATTCAGAACTGTTCTCAGATGTTGCACATGATCCTCCTCGGACTTGTATTAAACAATAATTTCATCCATAAAGACTGCCACAACGATATCCATATACTCATGGAAAATCTTGTTCATTAAATCCATGAAAAGTATAAGAGAATTTGTTAGGCCAAAGGGCATAACAAGGTACTCAAATTGCATGTACCTGCTCTGAAAGGAAGTCTTTTTAATGTTAGATTCTTTTATCCTCAACTAATGGTAACCTGATCGAAGTTCGATATTTGAAAACCACTTCTCCCCTTTTAGATGATCAAACAAATAACCAGTCCATGGTAATGGGTATTTTTTCTTTATCATAACTCAATTGATATTTTGATAATCAAAACATAGGTGAAGAGAACCATCATCCTTCTTAGAAAATAAAACTGGCATTGCCCAAGGGGACACCCATAGATGAATAAATAATTTCTCAAGAATATCATCCAAACAAGACTTCATCTCTTTCATCTCAGTTGGTGTCATGTAGTAAGACGGGATAGAGACCGGTTGAGTAATAGACATTAAGTCAATAGAAAACTAAACCTCTTTCTTCGGTGGTAGACCAGGGAAATCCGAAGGGAACACGTCAAAAAACTTGAAAAAAACTGGCGGAAGATCACCACCCATTGAATTATGCTCTAGGTCAAAAGAAAACACTGATATCACTTTCCCTAACTCTGGATAAGAAGGTCTGACTCTGTTCAACCTTGGGTCCCAATCTCCTTGAAAAACAAGAGGCACACCACTGTGTGTGTTAAAGTTAACCCATCGAAAATAACAATCAATTCGGGATTTTTTGTAAATGAGTCAATCCATCCCGATTATGGCTTCAAGAGATTTCATATCAAGAACCAGAAAACTCTAAGATATATAGAATTATGATAGAGTGAAGACATAGTCAAGACTATGAAGACCCTGTTCTCTCTTCGTACCAAGGGGTGTAGTAATATTTATTACAAAAGATAGTTATTCCTTTGGAAGATTAAACAGGTTAACAATATGGGTAGAAATAAAAGAGTGAGATACACCAATATCTAAAAGAGTAGTCACTAATGACAAAACAATAGTAATGCTACCTCTCACAGTTGTTGGACCTGTGTCTTCTTCCTCTAAAGAATCTTCCACTTCATGAAGAAGCTTCGTTCTAAATGCCTGTTGATGGAACTCTTTTGAACGTGAAGAATTTAATTTCCCCTCAGTGCTAAGAGGAGATGATGATTTTGTCCCACTACGTGGAGTAGAGAAGTGATGGCAGAACATATGTAAGTTCCCTGAACTTCTACAAGAGCTATAATTCTTGGGTGCCTTAGTGAAAACCCTCCTAAAATGTCCTGGATTTCCACAATGGTAGTAAGTAAAATAAAGTCCTCCTAGAGATATAGGAGGTTTTGAATGACTCTACCATTGAGAACTTCCACAAGGATCATCACGCTTCCGTTTTCCTTTTAAGTAACCAATGTTTCCACTAGGAGAAAAAGGAACTCCCTTCAACCCTGACTTTCTAGCCAAATCCATCTCAACCATCATCGACCTATCCATCACATCAATATAAGTGGGCATATTAAATAAGAACACCAAAGAATTTATATGAGATTAAAGTCCCAACTTGAAACATAGAGCCTTCATCCTCTTGTTAGATACTATCTCATGCAAAAACTCCACCAACTCAGCTAAGTGATTTGAATACTCAGTCACAGTTTTGTCAGCCTTCTCAGGCTTGAAAAACTCTACAGCCTTAGCCAATACCATTAAATCTGGATAAAACTAATTGGTGAAGATAACCTTAAATTCTTTCCATCATAATCCCTCATGCTTCTCTATCGTCACAATCATGTCCCGCCATCTCCTACTTGGTCCCTCCAGCATGGAGGTGGCATACTTTACCCTAATCAATTCTTACATCTCCAAGAACTCGAATAAATGTTCTATATTACCCAAACATTCATCAATATGTTGAGGATCAGTGTATCCTTTAAATACTGGAGGCTTCTGGTGAAGGAACTATTGAGAATGATTCGAAAGAACACCCCCTTAAGGATCCACAGCTGGAGCCTAATCGAGAACTGGAGGTGGTGCATGTCCTAGAGTTTGGGCAGTGCACACAATCTCCTCAACCAGATTCAGAGCAATAATAGGATTTTCTTGCTGAGGTTCAACAACAGCCTTTTCCTATATCTGATGCACACATATCCTCATAGGTATGATGCTACATGACATCAATTAAAAAAGGAAGACATTAGATTGACACCCAAACTGAGTATAAAGAGAAAATATTCTCAACAGAAGGGAAAACAAGATTTGGATTTCTCGCTATCCAAATATCAATAGGGAAAATATGAGAACTAATCCACAAGATGTCTTTCCCTAACCACCCATGGCGACTAAAGGTTCATTGCGGTTAGATTTGGACATGCACTCAATCGTACCTACCTCCTAAGTCCCAACAAGATTTCAAAATACAGACTCACTTTAAGAAAAAAGAAAGATCAAAAGCCTCATCTCATACCAGTTGGTCACGATCCAGCCCAGGTACGCTGGTAACCTGATAACCGAGCAAGTCCTAACATAACCCAAAGGACATTCTCAATCTGCATGGGCCAATAACAAGCACCAGGCATCATACAACATATAAGTGGGAATGATTTCTGCCACAAGAACATAGAAGCAATGATAAAAGATAGTATACATATCAAAAGGAAAACTCCACTAGGAGTAAAGGTACCAGAATACAGTGAGACATAAAAGACAAAGTACTAAAACCCAAAGTACTAAGCACGAAAATAGCCCCAAGGTTCCTAATGATGAAATTCACTAAGTCCGAAGCTCAACAGCAAGATCCATCTCCATGAGATCCCTTCCCTTTGGTCGAGCTTGGAAGAAGAAATTATAAAAACACCCAAAAGAAAAAGCAGGGTGTGAGCCTAAGCCCAGTAGGATACCACCAAAGATTCCATAATAGATGTCAATTATAGATTATCCAAAGAAAGGCTTTACATATTTCAAAACAAACAAGTTTGTAAATTTTAAAGCATATTTAAACAAAACATGTTATATATTTTCAAAATGATGGAAAATACATTCAAAGCACAGGCTTTACTTTACAAGGGATGAAATATTTCTAAAACAATGTCTTAAGTAAAAAATTTATATAAAACAATTTATATAAATTCATTATGCCTGTAAAGTAGTACAAACAAACATTAGAATGCATTTATATCTCAAATATAAATAAGTGGGTAACATTGTTATCTGCCAAAAGGTATGATAGTATTAACCAGCTATTGGATTTCGAACTCTCTATGTGAACTCAGCAAAATGTGTATACACACGTCCCTATGATACTATCCAATGGAGACTCTTCACCAACCCATCGGGGATGTGACCCGCTACATGTATGTTTTAGAATGTTTTCATAGTGTAGAGTGTATCCAAATAACTCACTAACTACCTAAGGCTTTCATGAACTCTTAAATGATGGATGGACTATTTTAAGACTACTTAAAAATATGATCAATCCCATCATTTCATTTAAAAAAATGCTAATTTCATTCCATTTAAAACCAAAACAAGTTTTATTAAAAACATGCCTTTTTATAAGTTAAAACCACTAGGTTTTGATCAAATCAGTTTTAATCCATTCTCAAGTTTGAAATTAATTCAAAACCAATTTCATAATTTTCAACATTTCTTCTCCCAATTAAATTCAATAGTTTAATTGAAAAAATTTCCATCAAATCCATAATTTAAATCAGAAAATTTCCATAAACCCACCCCAATTCATTGGAATGGGGGGTTTTCCAAATTTTCATGCCAAAACTATTTCAAATCCTCCAATTCATTGAAATTGGGTTTTTATCAAAGCAATTAAAAGAAAGAATTATAATTTTAATTTAAAATTGACCTTGAAATAAATCATCAATAGGATGGTAATTAATTTGGAAAATCGGGATGGAACCACCAACCTTTTTCCCGAAGAACGACACTCACAACGGCACCCGTCAATGAGAATGAAGGTGAAGGAGATCTTGAAACTCAACCTAGAAGAAAGATCCAACACCACATGGCATAGATACATCAATCCATAAATGAACCATTGAGAAATAAAGAGGAGATAAAGAGAGAAACTTGAAGAATAAGGGAGAAACCTTACCTGGGAATCACACCGCATATGCAATGAAGATCCAAAGCCGACTGGATCGAACCGAAAGGTGGGGCGCCTCTAAAAACCTTCTAGGGAGAGTCTAGGGTCGAGAGATTATAGGTTTGGAATAAAAAGTACTGAGTAGAACTGTCAATAATGTGTTTTAAAACAAGATGCAAGCCAATTCATGACATGTACCCCATGGTCACGATGTGTAGTCCTTACTGGATAAGTTACGCCAAAAAACTCATCACCTTAGATTAAAAAATAACATTTAGTCCCTACATAACATGTGCCAGCTCACAGTATTATCTCCGCATTCATGACTTGATCTCCTAGTCCATGACATGAAACCAACACCAAGAACACGATGTGTACTTCAGGTACACAACATGTACCTGTTCTGTAGTCTACAGTAAACCCATAGAAATCACATAAAGGGATTTTTTTAACATAAAGTGATCTTAGAAAAGGTGGAAAATTACCTGATCAAGATAATGGGGTTTTACATAAATAAATCATAACAAGAATAATAATCATGTCATATTTATCATTTTTATATATTAAATACATTTTTATAATCATTTATGAATGGAGGATGTGAAAAAAGAACTGCATTGCTTCGTGGAGATGGTAATCCACATGTTCACATGAATGGCGTTATCCTTTTTCAATGGATGGAATGGTAATAATGTATATGATATATTATCTTTAAAAAATGATAAATATTTCATTACTATCATATATATACATTAAATCTATTATTATAAAATACCTTGATAGATGGTGATGGAAAATGAATTACATTCATTCGTGAGGTAATAGTTTGCAGTGCACACTGATGATAGATTTGTTTCTAATTTGATAGAAGAGAAGATAGATAAAGGTTATTTGATTAAAATAAAAACATATAAGTATATTGGATATACTTGTGTTATTATTTCATCATATTCTAAGAATATTTCAATGAGGTAGAAGAAAAATTAAAACTATAACATTAGGTAAAAATTTGTACCTCTTCTTAAGTGAACCTCTTTTTCATTACAAATCAAGCCATATAAACCTTGTATTATAACCATAATAAGACCTTTAAAATGTTTTTAGTCATGTTATATATTCTTTTGAGAAGTTATTGAAAAACAATAATGGATCTCGAAGTGTTTACAAGAGAGAGAGGGGGCACGCTTTTGTAATTAGGGGAGGGGGAATTCAAGGAATTTCTTAAAGTATTAAATTAATATAAATTAATTTTCAAGTAAAAATGAATCAAAAATGATATAATTATAATATAGGATGAGTATGGATCTAAATAATCTCACACAATAAATTTTTTACATATATATAATAAGCTATTACCTATATCTCTTTATTTTAACCCATGTTGACCCCTTTGACAATTAGTGCAATATCAATGTCTTTTCTCTTTAGGGATGAATAAAGTTACTAAAAATTAAAAATGACCCAAATATGGATCATGCTTAATATTTTTAACCATATACCATTAATTTTTTATAATATAGGAATTTTATGAATTTTAAATCATTTAATTAAATATTATTTATTATAAAATACCATTAATTTCATTTTTGAAATTTTTTAAAATATTATAATATAATATTAATCTAAATCCTTCCAAATGGTTCCAAAATGGAATTATTTTCAATATAATGTGGTTATGTTATAAATATAATTAACTAATAAAATTTTTACAGTCTTTGAAATCATTTTGAACATTATCTTTTAGTTTAACCCCTCAGTTAACTAATTTTAACTTTTCCTTATGATAATGACTTTTCTAAATATTAAAGTGTTATAATTATACATATATGGTAAAATTTAATCATAAATGGATAATAGTTGAAAATTTAGACCCTTAATCATCCTAATTTTACTTTTTGTGATTTTTATAGTTTTTAAATAGTTTAAAAAAATATTATTTATCATAAAATTCTATTAATATCATTTTAAGAACTATCCGTATAATTTGACTTTGAAAATAACATGACATAGATCTAATTTGAATCTAAATGTTTGAAACATTTACAATATGATATATTTATCCTAAATATTTTTGGGACACTATAAATCAACCAAAAAATATTTCGTTCAATGTTTTTAAAATAATTTACGTTAATTTTTCTATTGTATGCACAAGCATTATTTTGGTGTTGCTTTAGCATTTAATTTAATTATATCATCGTTAAAAATTTAAAAACAAATTTACATTGAACAAATAATTTGTATTTAAAATAAACATTTATAAATAAACATAAGTTTTTTCCCTAACATAAAATTTTTTAGAAATTAAAAGCAAGAGAGTGACATTTTTTACATTATATTAATATAAAGTAATTTATAATTAAATTTGAATGAAAAATTGAAACAAATTGTAATAGATTAAAATAATAAATGATTATGGTCTAACAACAATCATAAAATAGATTCATGACATGTTTAGGTTTATTTTAGTAATTTTTATATTATTTATTAACCTTAATTACATGAGTTACCCTTGTCGAGTCACAAATATTTAGAATAGTTACTATTTATAATGACTAAATATGAAAAAGAAACATATATAAAATTTTTCCTCCTGATTCCAAATATGAAAAGATATCAATATTCAATTTCTATATGTGTGATAATTTAAGTTGATATTAAAACGAAAAATGCAATGAAAAACAGTTTTTAGAAAAATGCATTTTTAAGCCCAAAAATAAACGTATACCAAAATCATGTATAATTATGATTAGAATTTAATAAATTGGATTATATCTAATTAAATTATAAATATTTTACCTTAGTATAAAATTAAAATAATAAGGTAAATTTTCATTGAAATGAAATGATAGTTTTAAAAAAATAGTATTTTTGATTATTCACAAAAATATAAATATTTTTTAAAAAAACCCAAAATTTCACCATAAGAAAATTTTGATATGTGAATTAAAAAACTGATGTAATATTTATACAATTCCATTTCTAAAAGTTTCATTAATTAATTATACAACCTGGACACATAATGAAATAAAAATAATTTTTGAAGAAACCATATTTTTGAAGTAAAAAATAATTTAACTGAAAAATTGGGTGCTTATTTCATAATAATAAATCAGTAAATTTTTATTTAGTAGACCAAAAATTAATATTTTTATTATGAAAAAGAAGATAAAAAATCCAAAAAGATGAAAAAGGTAATGAGATAGGGGATGAAAGGGAGAGATAAATACACAAGACTACAATGGATGAAATTAACGCACTCTGAGGGAATCCCCTCAGGTGATATTTACTGTCTCAACAAGAAGAGAAAATAGGTTGGAAAAGAAAGTAATGCATGTGTCATGAGTGGCCAAAGAGTCTAGACAATTGGAAATTTTTTTTCCCTCATGACAGACATGAAGGGCATTAGAATGTGCTCTGATTAGAGCCCTGCTTCTATGAATAAGTGATGGACCAGGGGGTAGACTGCAGTCGCAGTAAGGATCTGTAAAGGATAAAAGAATCCATTTCTACCACAAATAGGTTTATATTTTTCTCATGGAAGATATGGTCAGAAATTAGTACATGGACTTCGTCTTGAATGGATTAGACTGCAGTTGCCGTAAGGACCTGTAAAGGATATAAGAATCCATTTCCACCACGAATAGGTTTATGTTTGTCTCATGGCACATATGGTCAGAAATTAGTACATGGGATTCCTCTTAAAGGGAGTCCCCTCATCTGAAGTGAGCCGTGAAAGCCTTGATGACTGCACCGTAAAGATCCTGCACCACTCCTCCCTGCATGATGTTAGTTATTCATGAGCTATCAGTACTACCCTCGAAACCTATTCTATGAGGCCACCATCAAACCCACTGACCTAGTTTACTCCTACAACCTAAATGGGAGGGATTATCCCTACCACGACCTTGTCAAGGGATGGTGCATCCCTCCAGTTTGGAAGAATCCTTGATAATTCAACAAGAAAATTTTTTGATATGAAAACATGGGAATTCTACAAATAACTGGTACCTTCATGGAAAAAATTATTCCACATATTCCAGGTATTCAGACATCTTTCTGTGAGGATTAGTGCTCGATCCTTTGACTCATTCAAATTGACACCCGCACCCTGAATCTAATGAAAATAAAAAGTATACCTGATGGAAATGTGGGAAAGAGAGTCAAGGAAAGAGCAGAGAGATCTCCAAACAATTTGCTCTAATTCACTACTGGAAAACATATGAGTCACAGTCTCTTCCTGATGATTCTTATAGAAAAAATAGCATGAAACCAGGGGAACCTATGTGTTTGACATTATAATCAATTGGGAGTGGCTAATTAGGAACTTACCAAGTAAGAAAATTATATATCGATGGGATCTTTTAGCGCCACAAAATTCCCCCCAATGGATCCACTTCACTATAAAATAATTTTATCATCCTATATTCCTTGGCTGAGAAGCTTCCAGATGGAGAATCAGAAAATACACAACAATCCAGCTTAGAGTTAATCTCAATTAGGTCAAAGGTGTTACATTGATTTGAATCCAGAAATGCATAAATGAATCTTGGATACACGATGGATTGTTTGAATGTCATACATGGACTGGGATAACCCGGATAATCGTGATTTGTGACATCCTAATTATGAAAACAAAATTTGATATCACCCCTACCAAAAATCCACCATACATGAGGCTGGAGGTCAGAGAAGAGAGGAAGTCGTCCACGATGAAGTGGGGAAGGGTGAGCTATAAATGCACCCAAGTCTTCACTATACTTCTCAACCGTAAACCAGCCTCAGAGAGAGTGTTGTTTAATTATTTCCTAACCCATTTGAGCATGCAACCTAAGGATTGAATCTGTTAAATTCTTGAATTTGATTCCACCTCAATTCAAAGGTTTATCCATCATATTCAATATGATCCAATGTTGTTTTACCTCAAGATGGGAATCCTAGATAAAAGCTGATAGAATCTTATCAATCCCCGAAATGACAACCTTCGACACCTTGAGTGTCGACATCACGTGCATGGTAATGAAAGTTAAAACAATATTAAACTACGTGATTCATCCCCCAAAGGAAAGAAAATGATCTTTCCAATCCAAAATCTGACCCTTGATCCTACTGACCAAATTTTCAAAGTGGTGGATTCGAGGGAACCCAGGGGAAATCAGAGCTCCTATATAGTTCATCAAAAAGTTTTTTTAAAATCCCCATGTTTCTTGTAAGAGATTAACACATATCTCTAAGAAATTATATCCAATGTATAAGATACGTTTAGTTTGACTAACAACCTATACACTCTGCCTACAATATGTTCTAATGGACTTGTTGTTATTACAAACTGATCTCCTATTGGCTTTCTCAAAATCAAGGGTTCCATCCATGAACATGAGATGGGATATCTTTATTATACTATACCAGCACCGACAGAGACATATATCATCTTTGGATATACTCCTCTTCATAAGCTGGCTAAGGAAATCATGGGAAAGAATAAATAGGCTTGGGAGAGTGGGTCTCCCTATAACAACCCGATATTTTATGATAAGTATTCTTTTTGATTTATTTGATTTCATGTGTTTTATGCTACAACAAGATTATCCTGGGCTATACTCAACACCGTATTAGCTTGCAGTATACGCAATACTATTCTTAGATTGTGTTACACACAATTTCAAGTTCGTTTGATAATAGTCATTCTACGCAACATTGAGTGTATATATATATATATTCAATGTATAAATGAAAAATGGTTGGGCTTTGTTATAACGAAACAACAAAGGAGTCTTGCACAACACGCAACCCTGACTTGGCTCGCATTACACGCAATCGCGACCTTCCTCGATAGCGTGTGTTATACACAATATCAGGTTTCACTAAACGACGATATATTGTTATAATATTATTATGGACTAGCCATTATGACTATTATTAACTAAATTTTAAATTTTATAACATTATTATTCATCTTATAAATTTTCTAAAACATTTTATGTGAACAAAATAAATTTTTCAGGTAAAATAAGTATTTTTCAAAAAATGCAGTTTTTCCACCTTTTGATGGCACACCCACATTAAATCTAGTTTTTGACATGTTTATAAGTTAAATTTTACAAAATAAGCTTCTTCTTTTGAATCAGGATATAAAAATTTACATTGGATGAAGTTTTGATATTTTTTTGATAACATTCATATTTTAATGAATAGTTAAAACATGTTATATTTTAATGAAAAACAACTTTTTTCATCGTAATAATTTATATGGTTAAATTATAATATTTAATGGTTTTAATGTAAAAATATAATATATTTTTACCACTTAATATAATCTATGTCATTAGCATTAATGTTACCTAGAATTCGTAGGTTAAATCAATTCAATCTTTTGCAATGTTTTAAACAAAAACCCGTTTTCTTTCGACAACGGGATTAATTTTTATTTAATTTCTGAAAATTTTGTGTATTGAATTTGAAAAAATGGATTCCATATTTGGAATAAGTGGTAACAAATTATGTTAATAAGATAATTTTTTATTTTTGGGCATTATGAATAGTAACTACGGTAAATTTTATTTACCATAGTTAAAGGTAAATCAGGTAATTAAGGGTAAATATAAGATTATAAAATTTCCCTAACACCTGCCAAAATTATATTTTATGACTAAAGGATGAACCATATCACCTAATGGTCGGAATATATTGCTTTTAGGGACTTTTTTCCTTGAAAATAATTTAATTATTATTAAAACCAAAGAAAGTGACAACATGTCACTCTCTTAAATCGTATAAGTATATTAATTTTAATTTAGTGATAAACTTCTTTAAACTTAAAACATGAATAGTCTTCAGAAAGAAAATAAAATTATCTATATCATATGAATTTATTTATAATTTTTAGGTATTAAATAATTATCATTAAGGGTGACATAACAGTGATGTTGAAATTATTTTAATAAGAGAAATATCAAATAAATGGTTTTAAAAATATTAAAATAAATATTATATGAACTATTTAATGCACTCAAATAATTTTCTATATAAATATGACATGTTATTAATCTATTAAATCTTTTATTTCGAACATATATTCTGTATATTGTTTATTTAAAGTCAAATAAATGAATAGTGTCAAAATTGACACTATTGTTATTTTATAAAAATAACATATTATAATTTTTTTTAAAAATCACAAAAATATTTAAAAATTATAAATTTAAATTTATATGGTCGAAAATGTCATGAAGTGTCAAATTATGGAAAATTCACAACACATATGTAATTATTTATAATAATTTAAAATTTAGAATATTATTGTCACAAATAAAATTAAATTGGTAAATAAGGATAAATCAAGTTGATAATGTTTAAAATAAATTCCTAACATTTCTAAATTTTATTGGTTGATGATATTACAACCCTATCTCATATAATATTTGAATTGATTCATTTTTGGAGGTTTTTATGTGGGTTTTGAATTTATATTAAAATAATATTTTTGAGGATTCCAAATGTGCCCCTCTCCTCCCTTATAAAAGGGCACATCCTCCCTCTCTTCTTCACACCATTTTGAGCCTTGAAGATTTGAAAAACCCTACCCATTTCACTTCCCCACTTCCCTAAAAACCTTATAGAGGTACTTTTCTTCTCAAAAGACCAACCCTAGTGCCCTAAGAAGAAGTTTAAAGGAGGTGCGTTGAAGAAGAGGTAATCTCTTCTACCGATTATTTCAAGCTTATTTATTCTTCAACTTATTCTTATTTAGTTGTTTCATTAAAAAGTAATAACATAAGTATCACTAATATACTGATATTTTATTATAAATATGAAACAACCCCATTTCACCTTCTATCCATCCTACGGAAAATGAAATCACCACGCGTGAGTACGTACCGAATACCGTCTCCACGCCATGGTGTAATATGTTTTTTCCACCAACACCTTACATGGATGGGTATAATGGAGTAAATAATAACTATATATGGTTATTATAACGTCATAATGATTCTGATATATTATACCATCCACTCCAATTCTATTCAATAATTATGGGAATGATATCATCGCTCATGCGTACGTACGGATTACTGTCTCCACGACGCGATGAGATTCATTCTCCATGTTAACCATACATGAATGATTATAAAGTTTATATAATGAATAATAATGAAATATATGAAATAATAATTCTACTGTATTTATGTATATATATATATATATATATATATTTCATCTATTTAGTTTCATTCAATTCAATAAGGAAACGAAAACAGCGTTCATGCGTACGTACGACCTACCGTCTCCATGAACGATGTATTTCATTCCATTTATCGATCTATAATATATATTTATATGATGAATGTATATTATATATAAATAATGTTTTATATTTTGGAATTAATTAAATCAGGATATAAGTAATAATATCAAGAACAACAAGTCCAAACATGTACGATAAATAAAATGATTTTACCCAAAATGCTGCTTTAACATGGAACTTACAAAAGAACGGGTAATATAAAGTCATAAGTGAACCATATATGATATCATAACAATGAATATGATTCTGTAATAAGTCAATTACATTATTTAAATCATTATACCGAAGGTTTGGATACGTACAAAGCATATCAGACCTAATGTAAGGGATAACTTTTCCAATCTCGTTGTTATCCGAGATTGTTTATTCATAAGTATTTACAGGGGTTATATTTATCATCCATGTCCAAGTTTTATAAAAATGTTTTCATGTATGTTTAAATCCATTTTTACCTATTTTTTAATTTTTTACTTTTACTACATGGTATGTAAGGAATCTTTTTTTATTTACGTTACGAGGTACTTTTTTGAATTTTTCGACAAAAGTACGAGAAAAATGTTATTTTTAACTTATACGGTGTGAAAGGATTTTTACGGTTTTATAAAGCCTTATTTTCATGAAGCTTCCTCCAAAATATTTCATGACTATTTTCAAAAAATTACTTTTCATTTAAAATTGCATGGAATTATGTGAAATGAAAATGATTTTGAAGAATAAAGGATATTTTCCTCAAGAATTCATTTCAAGTGTTTTATCAAAACCATTTTCCATATAAGATAACATTACTTCATATGTGTATTTTTCATGTATAATGTCTCTATGATTTAAATGGTTTCACTTTTCTTATGATGAAATATCCATTTGTTTTTTAGGGATAATGTGATGATGGGATGATGTTTATGAAACCCATTTTATTCTTTGGGTTATGATGAATTTTTTAAGTTTATTTTGTGGAACAAGTAAGAATGATTTCATTATGAGATGGGTGGGAATTATATCTCCCTCCAATTCATTGTGTAAAGATTTATATCTCATGAGATAGACATGGATGGAAGGGTAAGTTAATCCGGTTCAGTAATACAGGACTGGAATGAGGAGTGAACTCGATTCAGAAAGGGACTTTTTCCACTAAGATGGTTTTGGGAGAAATGCCTTGGCTACTAGGGAAATCATATCATGTGCTTAATGGTTTCCACAATCACATGTTTTATTACCATGCTATTTTATCATGATTAATGTTTCATTATGATCTATGCCTTATGTACTGCCATGTTTTATGTCATTGCTTAAGATTTTGATGTTTAAACATTATGTTCATTTTTTTAGTTCAAATGTATATGATTTGTTTTATTTTATCCACCCTTACCCTTACTGAGCATTTGAGCTCACCCTTTATATGTTTTCTTTTCCCCAGGATATAAAGAAAGGTTTTAGGTAAGAAAACAAATGGGGAAGATCTTTATGGGAGATGTTGAAGATCTTCCACCACGATTAGAAGATTATGTTCCGAGTTTCCAAAGACACTAAAATATTACGGTACTTGTGTGTTTGTTTTTTTTATGTATTAAGTATTCCGAAAAAGTAATTTAATGTCCATGTATGTCAATCTTCAGGTCTCTACTGTTGGTATCAGAGGCAAGGTTTAGTCAACCTTTGGAAACTGGGATGTGAGAACTTTAGTGAGATCCCAAGAGATATTTCTAAGGTATGTCTAGGGATGTCCCTAAGGTTAATTATAAGTATAGGTTATAATCCTAGAATTATGGTAACTATCTTAGAATTAAACCTAAGCTATTAGATATTGACGGTACTCCCCCTTTATTATGTTTTTTTCCCTAGCATGATTTTTTCCTCTCACACTATTCTTTTTTTGGGTTTTAGATGATGGATGGAACCCGAAGGAACTGTGTTGATCAATGTAATGGACAATGCAATGATTTTCCTCATGAACAAACCAATGTTATGGGAGATGGAGTTCAAAATCTGATTGCTATACTTACACAAGCTATGAGTTATTCTGGACTTCCAAATGAGTAGAGAAGGGAACAATATTCTATTCAGTCCTTCATGAGGAAACGTCCACCTTCTTTCAGTGGGTCTTCTGATCCACTTGTTTCTGAACAATGGATCAGTACCACTGAAAATATATATTTAGTTCTTCAATGTTCTGAACATGATAAAGTCATCTTAGTAGTATATCGTTTGGAAGGTGAAGCTAATCAATGGTGGAATCTTATCAAGAATACGGGGCCAAGATATGAAATTGAGTCCATGGAATGGGACGAGTTCAAGAAATTATTTTTCAATAATTACTTCCCTCGTATTCTTCGAACAAAGATGGAGAAGGAGTTTCTTGAACTAAAGAAAAAGGATGATGAATCTGTTGGTATATACGAAGCGAATTTTACAAGGATTGCAAGGTATGCATCTGGCTTTATCATCCAACCTAAAAGTAAAGCTATTAGATTCTTCAGTGGCTTAAAACCAAGTCTTCTAAGGGAATTAACTATAAGAGACTTCAGTAGCTATGAAGAAATTGTGTGTTGTGCTATCAAGGTAGAACTGGAAGTTAGTGTAACATATCCATCTCATGGTTTTGACAAGAAAAGAAATATGGAGTTCAAGGAGAAATCTCAGAACAATGGTGAAAAGAAGATGAATGTTTCTTTATGCTCAATGTGTGAAAAGAAGCATGGTGGAGATTGCCTAAAAGGTACTAGAAACTGTTTTAAGTGTGGAAAAGAAGGTCATCGAGCAGTTGATTGTCGAAGTAATGGGAAAATTTTTACTAATGATGTGAATAGAGAAAAGACTACAGAGAACTCTCCACCAACACTTCAATGCTTCAAGTGCAAGGAAATGGGATATTATTCTAATAAATGCCCTAATCCACTGGTTAATGATGATCAACGTGAGCAACCTCTTAAGAAAAAGGATAAAGGGAAGTCTCATGCGATGACTATTTGTGATGTTGAGTATGAAAATGATGATGTGTAATGATTAAGTGTTTATGTAATTGGATTTAAAAATAGTATCGTGGAATATCATTTATGGTATTGTGGAATTTTGGAATATCTATGTATTGGTTTTCAATAATTATATGGTATTGGTAACCATGAAAAAGTGATTGAAATATTTTTGGAATGTAGATGAAATGTGGATATTGAAGGGATAAGGAGAAAATAATATGATAGTAATCATGAGCTCATGACTAAAATAAGGACAAAGTGATATCATGGTTTGAGTATATATAAATTTTGGGATTTTGGTATGTGGAAAGAGTTATCTTTTGACAACATTCATGTTTTCACTAAGGTTAAATGGGTATTCATTTTTCAAGAGAATACATGATTATGGTATTCACATGATTAGAATGTGATCAACAAGATATATCAGGGATAAATGATGGCATTCACATACTTGTTATATAAACTTTTTAGTAATCGTTCTCTTTATACTATGAGTTTGGAAAGAAGTATTTTGGATAAGCCTAAAGATTCGAATGGATTATGTTGAACATATGTTTTTATTGTTTAAGGATAGAATTTTTTTTTCGATATTATTTCTAGAATGTGATAATTGTGTAGTTTTAGAAAAAGGAAAACCTGCAGGACAGGTGACAACCCGTTGCATCAGACAAGGCTGTGGAAATCGAACCCACAACCGAAGTGTGACAAGCCTTCATTGCATACCACTGGCCTATAGAAAGTCCCTGGTTAGTAGAAATTAGTTTTATTTTATTAATCAGTATGATAGTTGAAGTATAAGTCCATTTTTTCAATCGTATACGATTAACCATACCATAGATGGACTTATGTATATTTGATAACTTTTTCTAACCTTTTGTTTGAAACAGATGGAATGACTCATCATTCTATCACATGATCTGCTAACACTTCACGAATAACAAATTCAACTTCATTTCTTTAAGAGATGAAGTGTAAATGTTTTAATTCATGAACAACAGTGAGATTGTAGCAAAATCATATAAGTATTTCTTTTAATTCATCAACTTTAGGGAAATGATCTTGAAAACCAAAAATGTTGTCATAGCGCCCTTATATCCGATGAATCAGATGGTACCTTATATCATCACAAATTTATGGCTTTGTTATTGTTGGCTTTTTCATAACCATGCTCTCTACCACTCTCCATCAGAACATGCTGGTTAGATTTCTCTTCCATATCCATATTTTCACCTATGTTCTCTTATGTGGAAACCCAGTGATTAGTTAATTTGGGTAACCGTTACATTTCATACATTAGTTTTTAAAGTTATGTTTTGTTATTTCATTTTACATTGTGGGTTTCAATAAAAGAAACTTTCAAGTAGAAAACCATGTATAACCCTGATGAATTTCAAGGGAAAAATTCATTTTAAGGGGGGTAGAATGTAACAACCCGATATTTTATGATAAGTATTATTTTTGATTTATTTGATGTCATGTGTTTTATGAGACAACAAGATTATCGTGTGTTATACACAAAACCATATTAGCTTGGAGTATATGCAACACTATTCTTAGATTGTGTTGCACACAATTTCAAGTTCGTTTGATAATAGTAATTCTATGCAACATTGAGTGTATATATATATATATTCAATGTATAAATGAAAAATAGTTGGATTCTTGTATAGAGAAACAACAAAGGAGTCTTTCACAACACGCAACCCTGACTTGGCTTGCCTTAAAGGCAATCACGACCTTCCTCGATAGCGTGTGTTATACGCAATACCAGGTTTCACTAAACGACGATATATTGTTATAATATTATTATGGAGTAGCCGTTATGAATAGTATTAACTAAATTTTGAATTTTATAACATTATTATTCAAATTATAAATTTTCTAAAACATTTTATGTGAACAAAATTAATTTTTCAGGTAAAATAATTATTTTTCAAAAAATGCAGTTTTGCCGCCTTTTGATGGCGCACCCACATTAAATCTTGTTTTTGACATGTTTATAAGTTCAATTATACAAAAAAAACTTCTTATTTTGAATCAGTATATAAAAATTTACATTGGATAAAGTTTTGATATTTTTCTGATAACTTTCATATTTTAATGAATAGTAAAAACACACTATATTTTAATTAAAAACAACTTTTTTCATCGTAAAAATTTATATGGGTAAATTATAATATTGAATGGTTTTAATGTATAAATAGAATATATTTTTACCATTTAATATAATTTATTTCATTATCATTGATTTTACCTTGAATTCGTAGGTTAAATCAATTCAATCTTTTGCAATGTTTTAACCAAAAACCCGTCTTCTTTCGACAACGAGATTAATTTTAATTTAATTTCTGAAACTTTTGTGTATTCAATTTGGAAAAATGGATTCCATATTTGGAATCAGTGGGTCCAAATTATGTTAATAATCTACTTTTTATTTTTGGGCATTATGAATAGTGACTACGGTAAATTTTATTTACCATAGTTTAAGGTAAATCGGGTTATGAAGGGTAAATATAAGATTATAAAATTACCCAAACACCTGCCAAAATTATATTTTATGACTAAAGGATGACCCATATCACCTAAGGGTCGTAATAGATTTCTTTTATGGACTTGTTTCCTTGAAAATAATTTAATTATTATTAAAACCAAAGAAAGTGACAACAGGTTGCTCTCTTAAATATTATAAGTATATTAATTTTAATTTAGTGATAAAATTCATGAAACTCCAAACATTAATAGTCTCAAGAAATATAATAAAATTATCTACAACATATGAATTTATTTATAATTTTTAGGTATTAAATAATTATCATTAATGGTGACATAATAGTGGTGTTGAAATTATTTTATTAAGAGAAATATCAAATAAATGGTTTTAAAAATATTAAAGTAAATATTATATGAACTATTTAATGTGATCCACTAATTTTATAGATAAATATGACATGTTATGAATCTATAAAAGCTTTTAGTTTGAACATATATTCTGTATATTGTTTATTTAAATTCAAATAAATGAATAGTGTCAAAATTGACACTATTGTTATTTTATAAAAATAACATATTATAAAATTGTTTAAAAAACACAAAATTATTTAAAAATTATAAATTTAAATTTATATGGTCGAAAATGTCATAAAGTGTCAAATTATGGAAAATTCACAACACATATGTAATTATTTATAATAATTTAAAATTTAGAATATTATTACCACAAATACAATTAAATTGATAAATAAAGATAAATCAAGTTGATAATGGTTAAAATAAATTCCTAACATGTCTAAATTTTAATGGTTTATGAGATTACAAACATATCTCATATAATATTCTAATTGAGTCATTTTTGGAGGTTTTTATGTGGGGTTTGAATTTATATTAAACTAATATTTTTGAGGATTCCAAAGGTGCCCCTCTCCTCCCTTATAAAAGGGCACCTCCTTCCTCTCTTCCTCACACCATTTTGAGCCTTGATGATCAGCCAATGTAACATCCCAGGTAAATAAAGAATAAATCATTTTCATATTTATTAATATTTATGAATTAAATATTAATTTTACTTTAAAGGGGTTGCTATGTTCGATAGTGTACCCGATACGCAACAAAGAGTTTCATTGAAATCTTACGTTGCACACTAGTAATAAAATAATATTATATTATATGGTAGTTATCACATAGCCGTTTTATTGGAGGGAATGGATATAAATAACTAAAATATGATTATATATGTTTTTAAATGTTTTTACATTTATCCAATAAAAGATAAAATCTTAAAATACGAAAAGAATTCAATTTTAGGCATTTATATCCTAATTTTCACTAAAGGTTCACTTATCGCCTTTTGATGGTGAACCGTCATTAAATATAATTTTGGTCACTCTTATCCATTATATTGGACCAAATAAAACTCTTTTTTAGAACCGGGACATCAAAATTTACTTTGTGTAAATTTTTGGTATTTTTCCGATAAAGTTCATTTTTTTCATGAATAGTGAAAAATGATGTATTTTAATTAAAAACCTCTTTTTAATATAATTTATTTATATGATTAGACTATCGTTTGAATTGGTTTTAAAGGGAAATTAGAATATATTTTTACCAATTAATCCAATAGTGGTCGTTGGAATTAATTTCACTTTGAAATCGGACTTAAACTAGTGTCAATCTTTTGATACTTATTGATTCATAAAAAACATGCTATTTGCTCTGACAACGGGAATTAATTATTAAATTAATTAATGAAACTTATATGTTTTGAATTTTGTAAAATGGACTTAATTTTTGAATTCATAATATCAAATATATCTTAGGGTGAAATTTTGGTATTTTTCTTAAAAACTTCAATTTTTGATGAATAGTGAAACCACTAAGTGGTAGATAAAGAAACTAATTTTTTTTCGTTTAAATGAAACTTTGACACTTCTGTGTTTTGAATTTCAAAAATCCGACAAAAACGGTTGTCATTAAGAAGTAAAATGTGGTTCAAAGGGATTAAAATAATTTTTTGGTGAATAGTAACTTTTAAGTTTTTAATTGCGATTAGAGGTAATTAATGTAGTTTAAGGTAAAAATAATATTTTAATAATATTAAATGACCTATAAACATGTCCTACCATCATTGGATGTGTCATGGACGACCTAGAAAATCCATGGGTCAACTTGGGGACCCCATGGAGCCACTATGGTAGGAAAATGACATTAAAAACTTTTTATTTAATGTAAAAGTAAAAATGACACAAACATGAGTTGTTTTACTAAAACAATTTTTAAATGGAATTATAAAAGTCTTCTTTTTGACTATAAATAGTAATTGGAAAGCTAAAAATATTTCCTACATCATAGTATTTTTTTTTATAATTTTTAGACATTAAATAAATTAAATTATTTATGTCATCATGATGATGCAGCAATTACCTCATTATTTAACGATTTAAATAAAATGAAAAGATAATGTAAAATATAAGACCTACAATTGTCAAAAACCTATTGTATGGGTATATTTCGAACCCTTATCACATTATCCTTGAATTATATCAATGTGGGACCTTTTAAATTCGAAACTCATTTTAAAATAAAGTATCATTTCTTTACTTTCCAAGAGTGCCCCTCCTATCCTCTTATAAAAGGCCCCCATCACTATCACCTTACCCACACCTCTCAAGCCTTTGGTTCGGACAAGATCTACCTATTTTTTCTCTCCACATCCCTCTATTACTCTTAGAAGGCTCACTTTGGGCAGACGTCTTCCCAAGGAAGCCTTTGAGCTCAAATCAGAAAGAGTTACCCGTTTTAAAGGTAGTGTTTTGTCTTGTATTCTTTTGTTTTATTTTTCTTCTCCAACCCTATAAACTATTTTTATTCATTTCTTATGTAACAAAACAAGTATCTTCCATATACTAGAATTTTGGTATAAGAAGGATTCGAGCTACAATTACACACACCTACATCTAATGGTTAAAGAATATACTGTTTCTCTGGATGGTGAATTTCTGCCTCACGAAATGATGATTGTTCAACACTCATATAACACCTTTAAAGGTGGCCATTAAGATGTCAATATATTTATATATGATATATAATATGATTATGTTTTACTTAAGATTCTGTATTTTTCATTTATGGCATACCTTTGTGGCTTCCATTATGGGTATACGCAATATCTTCATTTTAGAAAGTGCAGACTACCGCCCCTCAAAGTGATTTGATTCGTTAATGCCATATGTGGGATGTATAAAGGATAGATTTAAAGTTATTATATATGATTTATGTTACATATAAATTATTAATATAATTATGGAATTAAAATATACATACCTCTCATTTAGTTTTAATTCCATTAATATGACATAGAAATGAAAGTAGCGTTCATGCGTACGTACGGCTTACCGTCTCCATGAACGGTGCATTTCATTTCTTACCTATAAATGATTATGTAATATTTTAATTACATGTATATTCTGGATGTATATGATATATATGATATCCAAATCATGAATATCATTCTGGATATAACGAAACTTTGACCACACGAACAACATGTAATTCTAAGAAGTCCATTTTCGACTTAAGAACCAAATATCGACAAAACAAACATTTTTAACTTAAATGATTACATAATGTTTATAACATGAAAATAAGTGATATAAAATGAATAATGAACTTGAAAAAGGTTCTTAAGCAATTAGAAATTAACTCAAGTTTATTATTCATGACTTTAAAGAATGATCGAGTCAATTCGGACCCGAGGTAAGGGGCTTCGTCTCAATCTCCTTTCATTGAAGCATATTTTAGTTTTATACACAACTATCTTTTATACGGTGTATAAACCCCTTTTAATTTTAATTTTATACAAAAGGAATCTTTTTCTACGAAGCATTTTACTAAACGAGAAAAGGAATGTTTCTTTTAACAAACGCGGTGACAACGACCTTTTCTGCCGCCGCGAGTATTATTTGGTATTTGGTTTCCTCAACAAGCCGTAATATTTTTAAAATGAAATAAATACCATATAATCTTTTATGTATTTTGGTATTGGAAATGGTTTTTATAATGGATTTTTTATGTCGATATATTTATGTGATATATTGTGATCAAAGTGTGAAAATGTTTTCTTTCCATTATATTTGTTTTATGTTTTATGATTTTATAATAGTACTTGGACATTTGACGGGTGGTTATGTGATAAACCATATGATGGGTGGTGCCATGAATACTAGGAGGGATGGTTACGTTATAACCTCCAATGCATTGGGTATGGAAGTTGGCCGTATGGCTATTCCATTAAGTGATATGTGTAGAAGTCGACTGTATGGTTATTCCACTTAAGTATGTTTATGTCCCAAGTTACCTTTATATGTTATGTGTTATTTATATGGGTTTTATGGTAATAATTTGGTTACAAAAGGGTAAGTAATGATATTTTATTCAGTGAAGAGTTTTTACTACTTCATGAAGGTGAAGGTATTACTTTGATAAAGTATACATGGTTTACTTGATTTTTGAAAAACTAACAGTTTTCATTCTTTGTGTATCCCTTACTGAGCTTTTTATGCTCACCCCAAGTTTTTTTGAAATGTTTTTCACAGGACTTAATGTGGAATAGGGTCATGGATGGGATCAAGGGAAAGTCATGCTATCTAAAACATGGAACTAGACATGTTTCTTTTTAAGAGTTTTTATTTTATGGAAACTTAGTCTACTTTGTAATCTTTTGAGATGTAACAGTTATATCCTAATTATCTAAAACTATAAACCTGAAAAGATCCTCAATGTGAATTATTCATTTAATTCAATATTAAGTAAGGTTTAAGGTCAGGGCCTTATAGTTGGTATCAGTGGTTGGTTTAGACAACTTTAGGAGTTAGAAAATTGTTAAATTATAAATTAATTTATGGTATAATTGAAATGATATAGCATTTAAAGATTACCATATTTCTTTGCCTAAGATATTTCTATATTAAGAATGGTTTTGCATAGAGGAAATACAGAATCTTTTCTAGGAAGGCATACAGAGTTGAATGACTTTCCAAATCAGCATCCAGAGATGGTCGGAATCAAAATTGAGCAGTTTACTGTAGTGATGACTCAGTTGAATCAGGAGTTGAAAAGAATATTGGTGAATGCTACAGTTTTGGAACTTCCTTCCAGGATTGGTGAGTTTGTTATCTATAATGATGCTTCATTGAATGGACTTGGATGTGTCCTTATACAGAATGATCAGGTAATTTCATATGCTTCATGTCAGTTGAAAACTCATGATGTAAATTACCCTACACATGATTTGGAATTAGCTGTTGTTGTTTTTTCTTTAAAATTTTGGAGGCATCATTTGTATGGAGTAAAGTGTGAAATATATACCGATCACAAAAGTTTAAAGCATATATTCACTCAGAAAGAATTAAACATGAGATAGAGGAGATGGCTAGAATTAATCAAGGATTATGATTGTACAATTCATTACCATCTGGGAAAAATAAAGTGGCTGATGTTTTGAGTCAAAAAAGTAATTCTTCATTAACCATGCTACGTTTAGAACGAGATCCTTTGGTTTTTGATTTGATGAACTCTGGCATAGAAGTTTTTGTGGGAGGACATTCTTCTATTTTGTTTCAGGTATCAGTGAAATCTTCTCTATCAGACAGAATTAAGCAAGCATAGAAGCAAGACAACGAGTTGCAGAAAAAGGTAAAGCTGGTTCAGAAGGGTAAGTTTCCTGAATTCAACATTGATAATGATTGTGTTTTGAAATTTGGGAAGAGATTGTGTGGGCCTTGTGATTCAAAGTTGAAGAGAGAGTTGTTATGTGAAGCTCATAGTTCTCCATTTTCAGTTCATCCTGGAATTACTAAGACGTACAAAGATCTGCGGGAGTATTACTGGTGGGATGGAATGAAAAGAGATATTGCTGATTTTACTATGAAGTGTTTGACTTGTCAGCAGGTTAAAGCAGAGAGGCAGTTACCAAAAGGGATGCTTCAGCCTTTACCAGTGCCAGTGGAAATGGGAGAATATATCCATGGACTTTGTTGTGGGATTACTGAAGACATCGCGAGGTAATAATGCAATCTAGGTTATTGTTGATCGCTTAACTAAATCTGCTCATTTCCTTTCTATACAAGATACCTTTTCCCTAGATCAACTTTCCCATTTTTATCTTAAAGAGATATTCAGGTTACATGGAGTTCCTCTCTCCATTGTGTCCGATCATGATCCCATGTTTACTTGTAACTTTTGGAAAGGCCTTCAAAAGTCGTTGGGTACTGAATTAAATTTTAGTGCAGCTTTTCATCCACAATCAGATGGGTAGTCAGAATGAACAATTCAGACCTTGGATGATATGCTACGAGCTTGTTCTATGGATTATCAGGGAAGATGAGACCAACATCTTTCTTTGGTTGAGTTTTCATATAATAACAGTTTTCATTCTAGTATACAGATGGCACCGTTTGACGCATTATATGGGAAGTGGTGTCGAACTCCAGCTTTTTGGGATGAAGTGGGTGAAAGGAAGCTGATGGGACCAGAATTGGTAGAAGAGATGGCAGAAAATGTTCAGTTGATTTAGAAACACATGAGAACAGCTCAGAGCAGACAGAAAAGTTATGCAGATAACCGGAGGAAGGATCTATCTTTTGAGGTAGTTGTTCATATTTTTCTCAAGGTTTCTCCATGGAAAAGTGTGATGCGATTTGGTAAGAAAGGAAAGCTAAGTCCATGGTTGATTGGACCATATGAAATTCTGGAGAAAGTTGGATTGGTTGCTTACCTAGTGGCTTTACCTCCAAGTTTATCTCAGGTACTCAATGTTTTTCATGTTTCGATGTTGAGAAAGTATATGCCAGATCCATCTCATGTTTTGAGCCCAGAGGTAGTTCAGTTGGAAGAGAATCTCTCTTATGAAGAACAACCTATCTAGATTCTTGACCGAAGAGAGAAAGTGTTGCGAAATAAGGTAATCTACCAGGTAAAGGTTTTGTGGAAAGACCATATGGTTGAAGAGGCAATGTGGGAATCTGAAAATTCTATGAGGGATAAATACCCCCACTTATTTTGATAAGTGAATAAAATTGCGAGGACGCAATTCCCAAAAGGGGGGAAGGATGTAACATCCCAGGTAAATAAAGAATAAAGAATTTTCATATTTATTAATATTTACAAATTAAATATTAATTTTACTTTAAAGGGGTTGCTATGTTCGATAGCATACCCGATACACAACAAAGAGTTTCATTGAAATCTTACATTGCACACTAGTAATAAAATAATTTTATTTTAAATGGTAGTTATCACATAGCCGTTGTATTGGAGAGAATGGATAGAAATAACTAAAATATGATTATATATGTTTTTAAATGTTTTTACATTTATCCAATAAAAGATAAAAGCTTAAAATACGAAAAGAATTCAATTTTAGGCATTTATACCCTAATTTTTACTAAAGGATCACTCATCGCCTTTTGATGGTGAACCGTTATTAAATGTCGTTTTGGTCACTCTTATCAATTCTATTGGACCAAATAAAACTCTTTTTTAGAATCAGGACATCAAAATTTACTTTGTGTAAATTTTTGGTATTTTTTCGATAAAGTTCATTTTCTTAATGAATAGTGAAAAATGTTGTATTTTAATTCAAAACCTTTTTTTAATATAATTTATTTATATGATTAGAATATCGTTTGAATTGGTTTTAAAGTAAAATTATAATATATTTTTACCATTTAATCCAATAGTGGTCGTTGGAATTAATTCCACTTTGAAATTGGACTTAAACTAGTGTCATTCTTTTGATACTTATTAATTCATAAAAAACACGCTATTTGCTCTGACATCAGGAATTAATTATTAAATTAATTAATGCAACTTATATGTTTTGAATTTTTTAAAATTTACTTCATTTTTTAATTTGGAAAATCAAATATATCTTAGGGTGAAGTTTTGGTATTTTTCTGAAAAACTACAATTTTTGATGAATAGTGAAACAACTAAGTGGTAGTTAAAGAAACTTATTTTTTTTGTTTAAATGAAACTTTGCCACTTCTGTGTTTTTAATTTCAAAAATCTGACATACATGGTTGTCATTAAGAAGTAAAATGTGGTTCAATGGGATTAAAATATTTTTTTGGTGAATAGTAACTTTTAAGTTCTTAATCGCGATTAGAGGTAATTAGTGTAGTTTAAGGTAAAAATAATGTTTTAATAATATTAAATGACCTAGACACATGTCATACCCTCATTGGATGTGTCATGGACGACCAAGACAATCCATGGGTCAACTTGGGGACCCAATGGAGCCACTTTGGTAGGAAAATGACATTAAAAACTTTTTATTTAATGTAAAAGTAAAAATGACACAAACATGAGTTGTTTTACTAAAACAATTCTTAAATGGGGTTATAAAAGTAATATTTTTGACTATAAATAGTCATTGGAAATATAACAATATTTCCTACATCATAGTATGTTTTTTATAATTTTTAGACATTAAATAAATTAAATTATTTATGACATCATGATGATGCAGCGATTACCTCATTATTTAACGATTTAAATAAAATGAAAAGATAATGTAAAATCTAAGACCTACACTTGTCAAAAACCTATTGGATGGGTATATTTCTAACTCTTATCACCTTATACTTGAATTATATCAATGTGGGATCTTTTAAATCTGAAATTCATTTTAAAATAAAGTAACATTTCTTTACTTTCCAAGAGTGCCCCTCCTCTCCTCTTATAAAAGGCCCCCACCACTATCACCTTACCCACACCTCTCAAGCCTTTGGTTCTGACAAGATATGCCCATTTTGTCTTTAAACATCCCTCTATTACTACTAGAAGCCTCACTTTGGGTAGAAGTCTTTCCAAGGAATCCTTTGAGCTCAAATACAAAAGAGTTACCCGTGTTAAAGGTAGTGTTTTCTCTTGTGTTGTTTTGTTTTATTTTTTTCTCCAACCCTCTAAAATCTTTTTATTCATTTATTTTGTAACAAAAACAGTATATTCCATATACTAGGATTTTTTTATAAGAAGTATTCGAGCTACACTTACACACACCTACATCTAATGGTTAAAGAACATACTGTTTCTGTGGATGGCGAATTTATGCCTCACGAAACGATGATTGTTCAACACTCATATAACACCTTTAAATGTAGCCATTAAGATGTAAATATATTTATATATTATATATAATATGTTTATGTTTTACTTAAGCTTCTGTATTTTTTATTTATGGCATACCTTTGTGGCTTCCATTATGGGTATACACGATATCTTCATTTTAGGAAGTGCGGACTACCGCCCCCTCAAAGTGATTTGATTCATTAATACCATATGTGGGACGTATAAAGGATGTATTTAAAGTTATTATATATGATTTATGTTACATATAAATGATTAATATATTTCTGTAATTAAAATATACATACCTCTCATTTAGTTTTAATTCCATTAATATGACATAGAAATGAAAGTAGCGTTCATGCGTACGTACGACTTACCGTCTCCATGAACGGTGCATTTCATTTCTTACCTATAAATGATTATGTAATATTATAATTACATGTATATTCTGGATATATATGATATATATGATATCCAAATGATGAATAACATTCTGGATATAATGGACCTTTCACCACACGAACAACATGTAATTCTAAGAAGTCCACTTTCGACTTAAGAACCAAATATCAACAAAACAAACATTATTAACTTAAATGATTACATAATGTTTATAACATAGGAATAAGTTATATAAAAGGAATAATGAACTTGAAAAATGTTCTTAAGCAATTAGAAGTTAACTCAAGTTTATTATTCATGACGTTAAAGAACGATCGAGTCAAGTCGGACCCGAGGTAAGGGACTTCGTCTCAATCTCCTTTCATTGAGGCATATTTTCATTTTATACACAACTATCTTTTATACGGTGTATAAACCCCTTTGAATTTTACTTTTATACAAAAGGAATATTTTTCTATGAAGCGTTTTACTAAACGAAAAAAGGAATGTTTCTTTTAACGTAAGCGGTGACAACGACCTTTTCCGCCGCCACGAGTATTATTTGGTATTTGGATTCCTCAACAAGTTGTATTGTTTTTAAAATGAAATAAATACCATATACTCTTTTATGTATTTTGGTATTGTAAATGGTTTTTATAATGGATTTATTATGTAAATATATTTATGTGATATATTGTGATCAAAGTGTGCAAATGCTTTCTTTCCATTATATTTGTTTTATGTCTTATGATTTTATAATGGTACTTGGACATTTGACGGGTGGTCACGTGATAAACCATATGACGGGTGGTGCCATGAATACCAGGACGTGTGGTTACGTTATAAAATCCAATGCATTGGGTATGGAAGTCGTCCGTATGGCTATTCCATTAAGTGATATGTGTGGAAGTCAACCGTATGGTTATTCCACTTAAGTATGTTTATGTCCCAAGTTACCTTTATATGTTATGTGTTCTTTATATGGGTTTTATGGTAATCCTTTGGTTACAAAAGAGTAAGTAATGATATTTTATTCAGTGAAGATTTTTTACTACTTCATGAAGGTGAAGGTATTACTTTGATAAAGTATACATGGTTTACTTGTTGTTTGAAAAACTAACAGTTTTAATTCTTTGTGTATCCCTTACTGAGCTTTTAATGCTCACCCCAAGTTTTTTTGAATGTTTTCCCAGGACTTAATGTGGAATAGGGTCAAGGATGGGATCAAGGGAAAGTCATGATATCTAAAACATGGAACTAGACATGTTTATTTTTAAGAGTTTTTATTTTATGGAAACTTATTCTACTTTGTAATCTTTTGAGATGTAATAGTTATGTCCTAATTCTCTAAAACTCTAAACCTGAAAAGATCCTCAATGTGAATTATTCATTTAATTCAATATTAAGTAAGGTTTAAGCCTGGGGCCTTATAGCGAACCTCTGCCAATTTCACTTCCCCACTTCCTTATAAACCTTATCGATGTTTTGGTCTTCTCAAAAGACCAACCCTAGTGCCCTAAGAAGATGTTTAAAGGAGGTACGTCAAAGAAGAGGTAATCTCTTCTACCGATTACTTCAAGCTTATTTCTTCTTAAACTTCTTATTCTTTAGTTGTTTCATTATAAAGTAATAACATCAATATCACTAATATACAGATATGTTATTATAAATATTAAACAACCCCATTTCACCTTCTATCCATCCTACGGAAAACGAAATCACCACGCGTGCGTACGTACGGAATACCATCTCCACGCCGTGGTGTAATATATTTTTCCACAAACACCTTACATGGATGGATATAATGGTGTAAAGAATAACTATATATAGTTATTATAACATCATACTGATTCTGATATATTATACCATCCACTCCAATTCTATTCAATAATTATGAAAATGATATCATCGCTTGTGCGTACGTACGAATTACCGTCTCCACGACGCGATGAGATTCATTCTCCATGTTAACCATACATGAATGATTATAAAGTTTATATAATTAATAATAATGAAATATATGACATAATAATGCTACTTTATATATATATATATATATGTGTGTGTGTGTGTGTTTATCATCTATTTAGTTTCATTCAATTCAATAAGGAAACGAAAACATCGTTCATGCGTACGTACGGCCAACCGTCTCCATGAATGATGTATTTCATTCCTTTTATCGATCTATAATATATATGTATATGATGAATATATATTATATATAAATCATGTTTTACATTCTGTAATTAAGTAAATCAAGATATAAATAATAATATCAAGAACAACAAGTCCAAACATGTACAATAAATAAAACGATTTTACCCAAAACGCTTCTTTAACATGGAACTTACAAAAGAACGGGTAATATAAAGTCATAAGTGAACCATATATGATATCATAACAATGAATATAATTCTTTAATAAGTCAATGGCATTATTTAAATCATTATACAGGAGGTTCGGATACGTATGAAGCATATCAGATCTAAGGTAAGGGATAACTTTTCTAATCTCGTTCTTATCTGAGATTGTTTATTCGTAACTATTTATTGGGGTTATTTTTATCATCCATGTCCATGTTTTATAAAAATGTTTTCATGTATGTTTAAAGTCCTTTTTACCCATTTTTGACTTTTTGACTTTTACTACATGGTATGTAAGGAACCATTCTTTTGTTTACGTTATGAGGTACTTTTTTGACTTTCCTACAAAAGTACGAGAAAAATATTATTTTTAACTTATACGGAGTTAACAGATTTTTACGGTTTTATAAATCCTTATTTTCAGGAAGTTTCCTCCAAAATATTTCATGACTATTTTCAACAAAATACTTTTCATTTAAAATTGCATGGAATTTTGTGAAATGAAAATGATTTTGAAGAATAATGGATATTTTCCTCAAGAATTCATTTCAAGTGTTTTATCAAAAACCATTTTCCATCTAATATGACATTACTTCATATATGTATGTTTCATGTATAATGTCTCTATGATTTACATGGTTTCACTTTTCTTATGATGAAATATCCATTTGTTTTATATGGATTATGTGATAATGGGATGATGTTTATGAAACCCATTTTATTATTTGTGTTATGATGAATGTTTTAAGTTTATTTTGTGGCACAAGTAAGAATGATTTCATTATGAGATGGGAAGGACCTATATATCCCTCCAATGCATTGGGTAAAGATTTATATCTGATGAGATAGACATGGATGGAACGGTAAGTTAATCCGGTTCAGTAATACAGGATTGGAATGAGGAGTGAACTCGATTCAGAAAGGGACTTTGTCCACTAAGATGGTCTTGGCAGTAATGCCTTGGCTACTATGGAAATAAAATCATGTGATTAATGGTTTCCACAATCACATGTTTTATTCCCATGCTATTTTATCATGATTAACATTTCTTTATGATTTATGCCTTATGTACTGCCATGTTTTATGTCATTGCTTAAGATTTTGATGTTTAAAAATTATGTTCATGTTTTTAAGTTAAAATGTGTATGATTTGTTTTATTTTATCCACGCTTACCCTTAATGAGCATTTGAGCTCACCCTTTATATGTTTTCTTTTCCCTATGATATAAATAAAGGTTTTAGGTAAGAAAACAAAAGGGGAAGATCTTTATGGGAGATGTTGAAGATCTTCCACAACGATTAGAAGATTACGTTCCGAGTTTCCAAAGACACTAAACTTTTACGATCCTTATGTGTCTATTTTTGTTATGTATTAAGTATTCTGCAAAAGTAATTTAATTTTCATGTACATCAAGCTTCAGGTCTCTACACTCCCTGAAGAAGACCCCGAACCATTTTAAAGAAACCAAAAATTTTTCCTATGAAATTGATTGAAATCCATGGAGAGAAAAATAATTTTAACAAGATATCTCTAGCCCAAATAGAAAACCACATACTTGAAAGAACCTTGAGGATAAAATTCCATTCCACATGGTCATAATCTTTATCCAAGTCATGTTTAATCACAAAATTGGATCTCATGGTCTTTAAGTTGATATCAGATATCATTTCATATGCCAATCCAATAGCCCCTTGGATAGCTCTCCCCTTGACAAACCCATTCTATTCTTTGGAAATCCATCTCATTAGGTAATCTTAAATCTTCTTGTTGATCACACAAGCAACGAATTTATATGTGAAGTTGTACATACTAATCAGAAGAGAGTGATGAAGTGAAGAAGATTCCTTAATCTTTATCATGTGCACCAGTTTGGTTGCACATGCAACTCGTGGTAAGTTGCCACCATGGAAAAAGTCTTCAATAATATCCACTATGTCACACATAACAAGGTCCCACGAGCCCCTATAAAAGGAACCATGAAACCCATCTGGGCCTAGTGCACTCTCTAGGTCCAGATTCCATACCACCTTGTGATTTTCCTTCACATCTGAAATAGCTTAAAAGGCCTCATTATAATAATTTGAATCAACTGCTGGAATGACATCAAACATATCCTCGTGTCCACTTGGATAACCCCTGCCAAAAATGGAATTTTTTCCTACAAGAAGAGTTTTAAAATAATTCTTAGCCATACCTCCATACTCTTATAGGTCATCAGTGTAAGAGCCATTGTCTTGAAGTATGTTATAGATGATGTGCTGAAACCTCTCCTTGATGCAAGCGTGAAAAAACTATGTATTGGGACCTCCTTCCCGAAGCCAATGAACTCTATATTGCTCTCGAACATAGCGCTCATTCCTCAAAAACATATCTGAAAAGGCACTCTTCCTGTTTTCCAGTTATTCAAATGTGAGGTCACTCCTCCGAGACTCCAGGATGACTTCAAGATGATCAATCTTCGAGAAGAGCCCCTCTAAATCCAAAAATGATGAATATATATTCAGATTCCATGTCTTTAGGTCATACCTAATGAGTTTATGTTTATTTTCGAGATTCCCCAAAGAAGACCCATGTGTTTTCCTACTCTAAGACTCAAGAACCACACTATGATAGTCTATGTGAGACACCCATAAATGGGATAAATGAAACTGAATCTCTTCAGTATTATGAAAAGAAAAAGTTTCCCAAATAAGGGAGTGATTGGAGAGGCTTTAGGGGAAATGAACCACCCTTGTATTTGGGAAAGACGATACCACCTAGATACTTGCAAGGTACCTGTCAAGCTTATGCCAGGTGCGATGACCCTATCTTCAGTTTTTTCACCAGGTGAACTGGTCCCCAAAATAGCCCATGTCTGAGAGGCCCTCGTGAATTCCCAACCGTCTTGATGTGTAAAACTACTTCCCCTCTTTTTTTACCTTAGGATCAAGCACAGTATTAAAATATCCACCAACTATCCATGAAACTATAGCCGGATTAAAGGAAACCAAGTCCTGCTGCATGGAACGCAACTCCTGCCCATCACAATTGGCATAAACCACTAATAGAAAAAAAAGAGTTAGCATCAAATAGAATCTGAACAGGCATAAATTTCACTACAATGAAGAAAAGCTCCACCTTGATATTAGACTTCCAAAAAAAACCAGCTGTGATAATTTTGAAGATGAGCATGCTTGAAATGTGGAATCTTAATCCTATTAGTGATGCCCACCATATTTGAGATGTTTTTCTTTATCTCAAGGACTTAATAAGAGAAGTATTACCCAAATAGAGTTCTGTGATAAGAAAATCATATCTTACTAGGGCTCCTAATCCATGAGAATTCCACATCATTAAGGTAATCATTGTAGGAATGTCCACCCCGTGAGTATCCTTAGGCAGGGAGGCCTTCGAATATCAATGAGAAACATTATCCTGAGACCTAGGAATCTAAGATATAGTGCACTAACCTAGAGGAGAATCAAGAACACATAGGAATAAACGGGTCTAGACTTCTTGTTCATGAAATTTAGCTTTCTCTGTCGATTGATGATTTACCTAAGAGGAATAATGGGGAGGGGTATGAAAGGAAGAGTTGTAGAGGGATCCAGGGGAAGGCAGGGGAGGCGGGGGGTTAGCCTAAGGTGTATCCTTTGAGACCGACTGATCAGGACCTCTGACTTCTGTGGGAAAGGAAAAAATTATGGGTAGGATCCCTCAACACCATCTGATTATCACCAAAATCAGCTAAAGGCACCTCCTCAAGAAGATCGTGTAATAACAGATTGTTCAAGGAAGGAGAAGGAAAACAACTAGACAGACCAGAATCCAATCACAATCCTCAGTGCAATGAAGGGGCTTTGATGACCCCTTTTCCTTTAAATCTGGGGTTATTGGAGGGACTTACTTTAGAGGGAATGATTCAGAGAGAAAAGAAATGATATTGAGAGGAGAAATTGGTTTCTCATGTTTGGCGAGATAATTTTAAAAGGATAGAAATGATAAGGGGGGAAATAGAGAGAAATAGATTTCTCTCCTACTATTGTTTTGAAATCATCCCAAAATTGGGATGATTTGGAAGGAAATGATGGTGGAGGGTTGTTAATATTTTAAAATTCCAATTTTATCCCTATTTTCTACATGTATCACAATATAATTTCTTTTCATTTATTTTAAAAACATTCACCAATAAAAATGGTGAGAAATCCAAATCAATTATTTTATTTTACTATGTTATTGTTCCAAACGCAAGGAGAGAAATCACAATCATTTCTTTACTTTTCTTTTCTTTTATAAACTATCGAATCATTTCTTTTCATTTAATAAAATATCACCAAACATAGTGTAAATAGGTCCAATCACCATTTGGAATAGCTTGAGGAACCTGTGGCTTGTATAGAACCAGGGCCAAGCTGGAAGCATGCATTTTACCTTCTGAGTTGAAGTCGACCAATGATGGATACAGAATATGGTTCTGAATGAGCCGACGATCGACTTGTCATTTGGATCTGGAATAGGGGGAGACTACACCACTCATCTTCCAAGAACTCCTTTCAGTCGTCACCAAATGAGATCTTAACTTGAACATAAAACCGCACAACACCTTGATATTCATGACGGAGACCCTATCTGGTTGAGCCAAACCCCAGTAATTGATAAAGCTTTGGAAAAGAGCCAGTGGGGGTTTATCCATGAAAAAACACTCCAAAAGGGTCTAGGAAAGGATCTGTGACTCTTCTGTGAAGGAGGAATCCGAAATGAAAAAAATCGGTGCATCTCCAGTAGAAACATTATCCTAAGGCTCTAGAGGGATTTCTAGGAACACCGGACCTGAGGAGCTTGAGGAGGGGAAGAGAGAAGAAGAACCGATTTGAAGGATACGAAGGCTGGGGAAGGCCCCATGTGGAAGCCGACATTGCATTCTAGAGATCCATTCAGGGGTTGCAACTCTAGCAGAATAGACGATGGATTCCAGGGAGGGTTCGCCAGAGATGGACCACTCGGATGAAATATTAGAATTCTAGGAGTCACGTGCAGCGCATTCTGGTGTGGGGACAACTGTTGACCATCTATACATGATATTTTCATATTTATTTATACCTACAAATTCAATGGATATAAAGTAATAAAAATATTTAAATAATATTATTTGATGGTTTGTATTTGTGTGGGATTCAGTATCTTGTATGCTATAAAAATATTATTCATTTAAAATATAGGGATATTATGAAAAAGTGAGTGAATAATGATAGTTTCACCATCATATATTCACTTCAGTATATTGGGGAAATATATTTTACAATTTTATAATGAATACCAATGATTTAGATGGGGTATAAAAAGAAATAAATTGATAGAGTTCAGGTAAGAATATTACCTCTTATTCGGTATGTCTCCATTAGATCCATTATTGAGAACCAATGGTGTAACGACCCGATCTTTTATGAATAAAATTATTTTCTTTTAATGTCTTAAAGAAAACACATGAACTCTTTTTTTATTATTAGGTTTAAATGACCGTTAAATATCATTACCGTTGATAATATAGTCGTTGAACATTGATCACGCGACTAATATAAATTTATGGTTTTTAAAAAGAATTATTCCGACGCAGAAAAAGGAGAGGATGACCTCATCTGGAAGACTCGAGCCATATGAAGCTCTTTTGTTAGATCTCAGAAATGTTTTAGCATCACTGTGTTTCGCTCTTGACCAAAATCAAGCCGAGTTTTAACACGTTAAGCTTAAATGGAATCGCCTATGAGAGAAGCTCAAGTTAATAGAGACTATCACCTTGGTGATGTTATCAGAGCCACCTCAAGAGTCTATCACCGTCGCACACCTTACCCTTAGGTATTATGTAGGTGTTATAAGGGGTTTTGTAATAAGGAATTAGTTACTTATTGTGTAATCTATTTTTATAAATAAAATTCTTATTCTATCAATTCCTTTATGAGGATAGTTTTCTTAAAAATATTATGAATTAGATAAATTTCTTTTTCAGGTAAAATGATACTTTTTAGAAATATATAAATTTTTATTATAAACTGAGGTTTTATTAATATTTTTATTATAATAGTGTTATGAGAACACTAATTTTAATTATAAGTGATGATTATATTTATTCCTTATCGTTTTTACTCTATAAATGATAAGTATTCAATTTAACAAGAATTATATTTTCATGTGATAAAACTGAAATTTTATTTATAATTAAAGAATTTATTTTGATAAATTAATTAATTTTTGGAATAAATAATTTTTTAGTAAAATATTATTATATAATTTTTATTAAATATAAATTATCATATCATTTTTTTGAAGTCAAATTTAACTTTTATTAAGGGTTGGAAACTATTTTTGTCAAAACCCATCGATTTTAAATAAATGACAGTTTTTATTTTAAAAGTGAAAAATCACATATTTTGAAAATTATTTAGATAAAATTAATATTATTTTTGGAATTAGGTCATCAAAATTATCCAACGGTGAAAGCTTCATAATTTTCTAAGACAGTCGAATTTTTGGGTTAAAAATAAATACTATATAAATATATAATGTGTTTTATAACATCATAATGACCCAATAGTGATGTAATAAAATAATATAAAAGGGATATTCGGCCAATATATATTTTACCATTAAAATAATGTGATTTTATATTTTATTGATTAATTTTATAATGCCTTAGCGGACCCTTTAAGACTTATAAAATATTTTAACATTTTAAAATGATTTCTTTGAGAATGAGACTCACCTCCACATAAGCAAGCCTAATATTTTAATATGTTTGGCACTTTTACTTATAAAATATTTTTTACCACTCCAATCTGGCAGAATACATGGTCAAAAACCATGATATAGTTTGTGGTTTTGAATTTTATAATGTGCAGTGTCCAAAACCTAAATAATAAAGAATTCCCCCTCTTTTCTTATATAAACTCACCCAATTTCTCATTCCTCTTCACTCAAACCATATGGAGATTAACCACCCTATTCCCCATACTCCCTATAGTCCTCCCAAGTTTCCCCCAATGTTACGCCCTGACCTCAATTACCCAGGGTTGGTGCATTATTGCGTAACATTGGCATGATCACAAAAGATCAAGTCTCGAAAGACCAATTAGTTTAGTAGCCTTGGAAACACTAGATACATTCATAAGTCTTACATTTAATCATAGAGTAAAAAAAACTAAAACAACATCTTGTCTTCATATCCCCTCATACTATCCGAGCAGGTCATTCTTAATATACTTCTTCACATCCCGGAAAAATTTAAACATTGGAAGGGGTGAGCTCAGATGCTCAGTAAGGATAAAAATATAGCAAAAGCTTTCATAAATAAACATTAACATTTAAGGCAATGTATAACTAAAAAAGCCTTTTAAACTTTAACTTCAGCATAATATGGAAAAAATAAAATGAAATAATGCCATTTACTTATTCACATGGATGTTATACTAGTTGAATAATCACATGAAATATCAATAACCACTTTCATAATGATAGAATGCATAATGCTAGACTATCATAACGATGTGGCCAAGGCCTCGTTCCAAGACTACAAATAAGATTTTGTCAATGACTCATTCCAATACACTAGTTTGTCTCATGAGACCTACCTATGCATCGAGGAGCTATAGCGGGCTCTACCCGTCACTTATTAAGTCCAATGCATTCCTCATATGAACATGTTTAAACATATCATAAACCATAACATAATCGTATCACATAAAACATGCATAAAATAAAACATAACATTTCCACATTTCAATCACAATATATCAATACAACACATTGATATAATAAAAACATTATCAAACCCATTTTCAATTCAAAAATAATAGAAAAGTAAAACCTGGAATTAATTTTTCATTTAAAAAATGTTATGGCTTGTAGAGGAAGTCGAAACAAAAATAATGGTCACGGCGGCGGAGAAGTCATTGTCACCGCATAAGTAAGACAAAAAAACATTCCCTGTTGTTGTTTAGTAAAACGCTTCATATAAAAAAGATTTCTTTTGAATAAAAGTAAAAGTCAAAGGGGTTTATACACCGTATAAAAGAAATTTGTGTATAAAACAAAATATGCCTCAATGAATGGAGATTGAGACGAAGTCCCTTACAATGAATTTTTTTTAAAATAAAATAGATCTATTATGTGTATTCACTATAATTACACATAAATAAAGTACAAATACAAGATAGGACATAATAATATTATGAAATAATTTGAAAGTATGAGATTTACCCAAAGAACAGAAATTGGGTTAAGAAGTTCCCTTACCTCGTGTCTGTCTTGACTCGACTGTTCTTTAACCTCTTGAATAATAAACTAGAGTTAATTTATAATTGCTTAAGAAACTTTTTCAAGTTTATTATTCCTTTTATATCACTTATTACCATGTTATTAACATTATGTAATTATTTATGTTAATAACGGTCATTTTGTCGATCTTTGGTACTTGAGTGAAAAATAAACTTCTTATAATTACAAGTTGTTCATGTGGTAAAATATCCATTATATCCAGAATTATATTCATGATTTAGATATCATATATATCATATATATCCACTATATAAATACATTCATAATATTACGTAACATTTAGAGGTAATAAATGAAATGCACCGTTCATGGAGACGGTAAGCCGTACGTACGCATGAACACTACTTTCATTTATATTTTGTATTTAATGGAATGAAATCATAATGATATAAAGGTGTATTATAATTCCAGTATAATATCATATATAATATCATTTACTCCATCTTTTATACATCCTACATATGGCATTAACGATTCAAATCACTTTGAGGGGGCGGTAGTCCGCACATCCTAAAATGAAATTATAGCGTTTACCCATAATGGAAATCATAAAGGTATGTCATAAATGAGAAATACAGAAGCATAAGGAAAACATAAACATAATATATATATATATATATATATGAAAATATTTTCATAAAAATGGCCACCATTAGAGGTGTTAAAAGAATATTGAACAATCATCGTTTCGTGAGGCAGTATTTCGCCACCCACCGAAACAGTATGTTCTTTAACCATTAGACGAAGGTGTGTGTATGTGTAAATAAAATCCATTTCATAAAAAAATCCTAGTATATTTTATATACTGGTTTTTCTACAAAATAAAGTAATAAAAACATTTTAAGGGGTTGGAGAAGAAAAATAAAACAAAAGAACATAAGAGAAGACATTACCTTAAAACCGGGTAACTCTTTTTGATTTGAGCCAAAGGCTTCCTTGTGAAGACTTCTGCCCAAAGTGAGGCTTCTAGGATTAATATAGGGATGTTTAGAGAGTATTTTGGCAGAGGTTGGCCGAGCCAAATGTCTTTTATGGTGTGAATAAGGTGGTAGTGGTGGGGGCCTTTTTTATAAGAGGAGAGGAGGGGCACTCTTGGAAAGTAATGAAATGTTACATTATTATGAAGTGATTTTCGGATTTCAAAGGTCCCACAATTATATATTTTGAGTATAAGGTGATAAGGGTTCTAAATATACCCATCCAATAGTTTTTTGACAAGTCTATGTCTTATATTTTACATTATCTTTCCACTTTATTAAAATCATTAATTAATGAGGTAATCACTGCATCATCATGGTGTCATAAAGAATTTAATTTATTTAATGTCTAAAAATTATAAAAAAATTACGATGATGTAGTATATATTTTTATCTTTCCAAAGAGTATTTATATTCTAAAAGTTAACTTATATAACCACATGAAATAATTGTTTTATTAAAACAACACATGTTTGTGACAATTTTTTTTACTTTAAATAAAAAGTTATTAATGTCATTTTCTTACCCAAGTGGCTCCATGGGGTACCCAAGTTGACCCATGGAGTGTCTTGGTTGGCCATGACTCATCAAATAAGGGTAGTAAAAGTGTAAAGATAATTTCAAATTATTATAACATTATATTTATCTTAAATTACACTAATTACCTTTAATCGTGATTAATAGAACTTAAAAGTTACTATTCACCAAAAATTATTTTAATCCCATTGAACCACATTTTAATTCTTAATGAAAATTATGTATTTCATATTTTTGAAATTCAAATCACAGAGGTGGTAAAATTTCATTTAATCAAAAAATCAATTTTTTTACTACCACTTAGTAGTTTCACTATTCATCAAATATCGATGTTTTTCAGAAAAATACCAAAAATTCACCCAAAGATATATTTGATATTCCTAATTCAAAAATGGTGTCTATTTTACAAAATTCAAAACATATAAGTTGAATTAATTAATTTAATAATTAATTCCCGCTGTCACAACAAATAGCGTGTTTTTAAGAAAGAATATCAATCAAAAGATTGGCAATTGTTTATGTTCAATTTCAAAGTGAAATTAATTAAAATTACCACCATTGGATAAAATGGTAAAACTATATTCTAATTATTCTTTAAAACCACTAAATTGTATAATTTATCACTATAAATTATTTTGATTAAAAAAGTTGTTTTTAAGTATTTTTCCCTATTCATTGAAAATTGGAAGTTCTCAAAAAAATACCAAAAATTCAACATAGGCTAATTTCGATATTATGAATCCAAAAATGAAGTCCATTTTGAAATATAAAAGTTATATAATTTCAAAAAGTGGGCATTACTATTCATAACGGCTAATTTGATTCGTCGCTGTGTGTTAGAATATCGAACTTCCGTACAATGCAAGCTATTGCATTATTGAAAGAGAAGCGTACCGTGGAAGCTTGGGGTGTTACACCTAAGATCGCAAGAATCCTATCCCAAGAATTTGAGATCACACATCCAAGTAAGGGATTCATTCCTTTCTCTTTTTTTGTCCATGTTTCTTTCTATTTTTATACCCTTTTATTTTCAATTAATAATGTTGGGGTATGATTATACACCTCCCCCAAACATCCCTCCCTATGTTTGAATAATGAGAGACCTATTTCTCTCTCATTAATTCCTCGTATGTACACCAGTTACCATGTTGAAATTCTGTAAGCGTTATTTCATTTCTCCTCTTTCTTCAAGTTTCTTTAATATGTTATGCATTCTATTTCCAAATTCTATGTGTTGGGAAATGTATCTATATGAACCCATTACTATCCATTTAATGTACATATTATAATAGACCTCTTTCTCTATCATCAACCATTTTTATGATTTTTTATGTCACGCTGTTATGTTGCCGAAATTGCACCGCAATTTCCCAAGCCAAAATCATCGTGTAGTGAATACAATGCCTTTATTAAGGGTATTCACAATTATAAACCTATAATTATTGATTATAGAATTTCTTTTATGTGTTTCATATTCTTTTATCATGGAATAGATGATGATGTTGAATTATTCCATGTTATATGATCCATGCGGTACACTTATGCATGAAATGAAATTTCTATAAAGGGTGTGCCCTGATAGCGCTCCAATGCATTGGGTAATGTTTAGTATCATGATACGCCATATGAAACGAGGGTTTACTCATGCTAATTCACATTAAATGATTATTTTTTTCATGTTAATTCATGTGAAATGAGGGTTTACTTATGTTAATCCATGTGCGATGATCCTTGGGTCATGATAATATCATGTTGTATGTTGTTTCCACATTTCCATGTTATGATAATCTTGTTATATCAGGCCTTTATGTTCATGTTTCTCTTGTGATCCATTGATATGTCTATTTTCTAACATGTACTATATTTTTCATCTTATGACTTGTTACTCACTTACTGGGCTTTATAGATCACTCTTTACTTATGTATGTCCTCAGGTTATCCCATGCAATGCTAAGTATGCAGGAATGTTGTGGTCATGTAAAAGACGTTTTTAATAAAGCTGTTGTGTGTTATGTCTTAAGTTGTCATGTAATATTTCTAATTTCACTAGACACTAGACCTCTTGATCCTTAGAGTTATCTTAAGTGTATGTTTATATAATAAATCATGTTTAAATATGTAATGAAGAGCAGGGTTGATATAGTTGGTATCAAAAGATATGTTTAGTTATTTTTGGAATTAGGGTTATAAAACACCAGTGAAAGCCTTAAGGATAAGAATAAGTATAAAAAAACATCCCTAAATTTTGGTGAGTAAATAGTAAGTGGCTTATTAAGAAAATACATCCATGTATAGATACAAACAAGTAGAGGTGGATCTGACATAGACATATCTAGGGGAAAAACTCGAAAACACCGCTTTGAGCTAGACTCAAATAGAAACTGGTGCACGATAATGGGTCTTGCTGCACTCTTGGTTCGACACACCTGGAGGATATGCTTTGGTAAATTCATAAGCTTAGTATGAACCATTATCAAGATAAAAAAAAAATTCCACTAAATATATATGTTGGGAAGTAGATCATGGATAACATAGATTAAATCCTATAAATTCATAAGTTAAGAAAATAAATGTAATTTATAAGTTATCCCTTTTTTCATTGGATTCCCCTTTATGTGTTACCGTTAACTTTCCTTTTATTCTTTCCAATGGCTGGTAATATGAGGACTCAGGCTAACAACCTATGCGAAGATCAATGTGATGACTATTCTAATGAGATTCCCAATCTGATGGGATTGAGAGTCACAAACTTTGTCACGATACTTTCTGAGTTAACTAAAGTTTTGAAATGAAACACGAGTTAAGAAGAACACCCCCACAAGAAAGAACAAGATACAATCAAGAGCTTCAGGAGATAAAGGACTCCTACTTTTAATGGATAATCTGATCCCTCAATCGTCGAACAATGGATCAACTCCATTTAGAAGATCTTCTCCATCCTTCAATGTTTCGAAAAATAGATGGTTCGTATGGATTCTTATCGTATGGAGGGTGAAGCTGATCAATGGTAGACATTGATAAAAAATACAAAGCCTAAGAAAGATATCGATGCCTTGGAATTGAAGGATTTATGGAATTGTTTTTGATAAATATTTTCCTGGAACCCTCCGACTTAAGATGGAAAGAGACATCCTTTCCCTTAAGGAAAAAAGGCAACAAATCTATTAGAGCGTATGAGGAAAACTTCACAAGGCTTGCATGATACAGTTCTGACTTTGTCATCACCCATGAATACATGGTTGACTGCTTATTTGGTGGGCTAAAACATATCCTACAAAAATCCATAGTGATTCATGACTTTGATAAATATGAGGAAATTGTTCGATGTTCCCTCAATGTTGAGATGGATATCAGTGAATCTCAAGGGTATCATAGAGATAAGAAGTAGAAAGTGGACATTAATTCTGGTAGTCTGATGGATAAATCCAATGGTGCTAAGAAATTCCAGCACCCCACTTTCCAAAGGTGTGGAAAGAAGAACCCCAGGAATTGCCTGAAACGGAAGATAAAATGATTTAGGTGTGGAAGAGAAGGGCATCTGGCCATTAATTGCCAACAAGAAAAACCTACTACTGCGATAGAGGAGAGGAACACTTCATTCGACCCTCAATGTATTGTTCATTTCTATAATGACAAAGAACCAGGTTACTTTGAAAACTAGTTCCCTAAGCCAAGGGATTTTAGAGGAAACCAACAAACTCCAAGGCATCAAGGGCGAGTTTTTTCCAACACTACTGCTGAAGCAAATCCCGAAAACAAAGTGGTGATAGGTACACTAGTTATTAATTCAAGAATAGTGCACATACATTTTGATTCTAGTTTTAAATATTCTTTTATATACCAAAATTTTAGTAGAACAACACCAACAACACCATAAATCATGGATGTAGAGATGTTGGTGAGAATGAAAAATGGGGAAATTATTGAATCCCTTGAATATAAATCCTCCCCTATCATAATTTGGGGATTGAACTTCCATAAAAACCTTGTCATACTCCCTCTAGTGTAATTTTATGTAATTTTTGGCATGGATTGGCTTTCCCAGTATAGATCCAACATAAATTTTGGTGAGAGGGTAATCACTCTCCATATGGTGAATCGACCCCTGATTCTATACAAGTAAAAGGAGGAGGATGAATATTCTTTAGCACCATCATCTCAAGTGTGGATATTACTACCCTATGACCACACATGTCTTTCTCAGATGATTGAGTCTAAGGAAGAAAGAAGCCTAGGAGACATGCCTATTGTAAGGGAATTCACTAAAGTTTTTTCTAGGGAATTTCCTGGTCTTCCTCCTAGAAGTGATGTTTAATTCTCTATTGATCTCATACCTGGGGCATTTCCAATATCAAATAATCCATATAGAATAGCGTTTTTGGAGTTTGAGGAGATAAAGAAACAACTACATAAGAATATAGATAAGGGGTTTATATTTCCAAGTTCTTTCCCATGGGGTGTACCAGTCCTCTTCGTCAAGAAGAAGGATGGGTCAATGCACATTTTCATTGATTATCATGAGCTCAAAAAAATCACGATAAAAAACAACTATACTTTTCCACAAATTGATGACTTGTTCGATCAAATATGTGGAGAACAATACTTTTACAAGGTGGATCTGCGGTTGATATATTACTAATTAAGGGTGAAGGATGAGGATATCCCCAATACTAATTTTCGTACAAGGTACAAACACTATGAATTTATAGTAATGCCTTTCAGACTCACTAATGCTCTAAAAATCTTCATGGACTTGATGAATATATTCTTTAGAGATTACCTTGAAAAATTTGTGGTAGTATTTATAAAAGATATTATAATTTACTCCAAAACCAAGGAGAAACATAAGTACCATCTAAGAAATGCACTAGAGACATAAAAAAGGAGAAGATCTATGAAAAGTACATCAAGTGTGAGTTTTGGTTAAAGGAAGTCTCATTCTTGGGTCATATCATCACAAGCAATGGGATATCTATGGATACCTCCAAGACAAATGAAATTTAGGGATGACCAAGGCCAACATCTATAATAGATATTCATAACTTCCTTGGGTTAGCTGGATATTATTGCCGATTTGTGAGAAATTTCTCATGATTGGAAAACCCTCTTACCAAGCATACTCAGAAGGGAGTCATGTTTTCTTGGAGTGATGAATGCGAAGAGAGATTCAAGGAGTTGAAAAGGAGGCTTATCACTGCACTCGTGCTCACACTACCCATAAGTGGATAATTTTTCTTGGTATTCAAGGATTCTTCAAAGAAGGTCATGAGCTGTGTGTTAATGAAAAATGAAAAATTCATTACATATGATTCAAGTAAATTGATAATTCATGAGTACAACTATCCAACACATGATCTAGAGTTGGCTGCAGTAATATTATCTTTAAAATTTTGGCGACATTTCCTCTTTGGGTTGAAGTGTGAAATATATACGAATCACAAAAGCCTCAAGTATATATTCACATAGAAAGAGTTGAATATGCGCCAATAAAGATAGTTAGAGCTGATCAAAGACTATGATTTCTCAATCCATTACCACTCTGGGAAAGCAAACAAGGTGCTGGATTCTCCAAGTATAAAAGATCCAATGATTATATCATTGATGAAAATTGAAAAGGATCTAATCTTTATAGATTTTATGAAGATGGATATGTGAATTAGAAAAAAGGGAACATCATCAATCCTTTCACAAATGATTTCTCAACTGTATCTTTTGGAAATGTTAAAGGATGATCAAAAGGATGATGTGTGAATTAATAATAAAGTTGAAACTAAAAACAAATGGAAATCCTTATAGTTCAATGATAATGAAGAAGGAATTGTGAGATTTGGGTCAAGACTATGCATTCTATCAAATCCAGAGATAAAGAATGAACTTATGGATGATTCATATAGTTCGATTTTCTCTATTCACCTAGGAAACACAAAGATGTTTCGAGATCTCCAAGAGCATTATTGGTGGGATAACATGAATAAAAAGATCACTAAGTATACATCAAATTGCCTGGTATGTCATTAAGTGAAGGCTGATAGGTAGAATTCTAAGGGGATGATGAAACTATTACCCATACCAACACAAAAATGGGAGAAAATCAGCATGGAATTTGTCACTAGACTTTTGAAGACATCAGAATGAAACAATGCTATCTTGGTTGTTGTGGATCATCTTACAAAGACTGCACACTTCATTGCTATTCGAGAGGATTTCTCATTAGATCAACTAGAATGGATATAAATTATAGAAGTGGTAAGGCGACATGGAGTTCCACTATCAATTTCATGTGATCGAGATCCAAGATTCACCTCTATATTCTGGAAGTGTCTCCAACATGCTTTGAATACTGAGCTGAACTTTAGTACAACTTATCATCCTCAAACTGATGGCCAATCTGAGTGGACTATCCAAACACTTGAGGACATGTTGATATCATGCCAATTGAATTCAAAGGAGGATGAGATTAACATATTCCTCTAGTTAAGTTCTCTTATAATAAAATTTTCCACTCAAGAATCCAAATGGATCCTTATGAATCCCTTGATAGGGAGAGGTGCAGAACACCAACATGTTGGGATGAAATTGGGGAGTGAAAATTCCTAGGTCTCGAAATGGTTAAAGAAATGGTGGAGAAGGTTAATACCATCCAGTAACACATTAAATATGCTCAGAGTTGAAAAAAAAGTTGTGCTGAAAATCATCGAAGAGACCAGGAGTTTGATGTTGGAGACATGTTATTCCTCTTCATATCACCATGGAGGAGAGTTATGAGATTTGGGAAGATGACAAAGTTTAGTCCAAGATAAATCGGCCCTTTTGAGATCCTTGATCGCATTGGAGTAGTGTCTTAATGACTAGCACTCCCACCGAAACAATATAAAGTACATGATGTATTCCATGTATCATTTTTGAGCAAGTAAATACCCAACCCATTGCATGTACTCAATCCGAAGGTGGTTCCATTGGATAATGACCTCTCCTTTGAAGAGAATCCAGTGAAGATCTTAGATATTAGGGAAAAAGTTCTACAGAATAAGACAATGAACCTCGTCAAAGTGTTGTGGAGAAACCAAAAGTTTGAAGAATAAACGTGGGAATCCGAGAAAGTGATGTGCCAGAGTTACTATCATCTGTATTATCGTGGAAAAATGAAATTTCGAGGTTGAAATTTCTTAAGGGGGGAATGTTTCAATGACATGATCTTTTATGAATAAAATTCCCTTTCTTTTAATGTCTTATAGAAAACACATACACTCTTCTTATTATTATTATTGGGTTTAAATGACCATTAAGTATCATTACCATTGATAATATAGTCGTTGAACTATGATCACCCGATTGATATAAATTTATGGTCTAAAAAAATCATTTCAACATAGAGAAAGGAGAGGATGGCCACATCCAGTAGACTCAGGCCATACAGATCTCATTTGTCAGAGCTCTAAAAAGGAGGTAGCATAACTGGGCTTCACTATTAACCAAGACCAATCCAAGCTTCAACACATTAAGCTTGAATGGAATTTCTTATGAGAGAAGTTAAAGTTAATAGGGATTACCACCCGGGTGATGTTATCTGAGCCGCCCCAAGAGTCTGTCACCATCGCACACCTTACCCTTAGGTCTTATGTGGGTGTTATAAGGGGTTATGTAATAAGGCATTAGTTACTTATTGTGTAATTCCTTTTTAAAAATAAAAATCTTATTCCATCAATTCCTTTATGATAATAGTTTTCTTAAAAATATAATAAATTAGATAAATTGTTTTTTTGGATAAAATGGTACTTTTTAAAAATATATCAATTATTATATTAAAGTGAGGTTTTACTAATATTTTTTAAATAGTATTATAATAACCCTTGTTTTAATTATAAGTGATGATAATATTTATTCCTTATTATTTTTACTCTATAAATGATAAGTATTCAATTTGATAAGAATTATACTTTCATACGACAAAACTGAACTTTTATTTTTTAATTAAAGAATTTATTTTGATGAATTAATGAGTTTTTTGAATAAATAATATTTTAATAAAATATTATTATTACATAATTTTTATTAAATATAAATGATCATATAATTTTTATGAAGTCAAATTTAACTTTTATTAAGGTTTGGAAACTATTTTTGTCAAAATCTTTCAATTTTCAATAAATGACAGTTTTTATTTTGAAAATAAAAATTCAAATATATATAAAATTATTTATATAAAATTAATATTATTTTTGGAATCCCTACATCTAAATTATCTAACGGTGAATTTTTCATAATTTTCTATGATAATCAAATTTTTAGGTAAAAATTAAATACCGTATAAATATATAGTGTCTTTTATGACATCATAATGACCCAACATTTATGTAATAAAATACTATAAAAGTTATATTTGTCCAATATATGTTTTACCATTAAAATAATGTGATTTTATATTTGTTTTATTAATTTTATAATGCCCTAGTAGACCCTTTAAGACTTATAAAATATTTTTACATTTTAATATGATTTCCTTGAGAGTGTGACTCACCTCCACCTAATAATTACTAATATTTTAATATTTTCGGTCATTAGAGTTATAAAATATTTTATACCACTCATATTTGGTAGAAAAGATGGTAAAAAACCATGTGATGATTTGTGGTTTTGAGTTTTTAATGGGTAGTGTCCAAAACCTAAATTTAAAGAATTCCCTCTCATTTCCTTAAAAACCCACCTAATCTCTCATTAATATTCACTAAAACCATTTGGATCTCGACCATCCTCTTCCCCATACTCCTAATTTTCCTCCCAAGGTTCCCCTAATCTCTCAATAATCCCATCCCAATCCTTTGGGATCACACATCCAAGTAAGGGATTCCTTCCTTTCTCTTTTTTTGTCCAAGTTTCTTTATGTTATTATACCCTTTTATTTCCAATTAAAAATGTTGGGGTATTATTTTAACCCCCCATACTACTCTCATTATGTTTTAATGATGAGATAAATCTTTCTCTCTCATTAATCCCTCCCTTTTACACTCGTTACCATGCCAAAAGTTTGTAATAGTTATTCCATTAATCCTCTTTCTTCAAGTTTCTTTATTATGTTACACCTTCTATTTCCAAATTATATGTGTTTGGAAATATATCTATATGACCCACTTACATTCAATTTCATGTAAATATTATGAGATACCCATTTATCTCTCATAAATTTTTTTTATGAATTTTTATGTCACGTCGTTATGCTACTGAAATTGCACCATAATTTTCCATGACCACATAATCATGTAGTGAATATCATGCCCATTTATATATGAAGTGTGTTAAACTTTATTAACCTATAATTATTGATTATATAATTTCATTTATGTATTCCACATTTATTTATTGTGGAATAAATGATGATTTTGAATGTTTCCATGTTATATGATCCATGTGGCACACTTTTGAATGAAATGAAATGTTTATAAATGGTGCGCCCTGATAGAGATCCAATGCATTAGGTAATGTTTAGTATCATTCTATTCCACGTGTAATGAGGTTTTAATCATTATAATTAATATGGAATTAGGGTTTACTCATCCTAATTCATGTGTAATGAGGTTTTACTCATGCTAATCCAAGTGTGACAAGCCTTTACTCCTGTTAATATCATGTTGTATGTTGTTGCCACATTTCCATGATATGATAATCATGTTATATCATGATTTTATGTTAATATTTCTCTTTTGATCCATTAATATGTATATTTCTTAACATGTAATATATTATTCATGTTATTCTTTATTTTCTCCCTTACTTGGCTTTATATATCACCCTTTTCTTATGTATGTCCTCAGGTTATCTCATGCAATACTATGTATGAAAGAATGTTTTGGTCACGTAAAAGACATTTTCAATAAATATGTTTTATCTTATGTCTTAATTTGTCATGTAATGTTCCTAATTTCCCAATACATTTGTCCTCTCGATCCTCATAGTTGTCTTAAGTGAAAGTTTATGTAATAAATCATGTTTAAATATGTAGTGAAGAGTCATATTTTTATAAATGGAATGATATTTTCAGAATAATAGAAACTCTAATTAATAGATTGAATTTTTTAAAAGAAAACATTGTAGGTTTTAGTAAATATATGGCTCAAATTGGTCTAATAAAAAGAGAGAAGGTGTGTCCTTTAATAAGGGAGGGAAATGACACACTTGAAATTATTAAAAAAACAAAATAAAGTCATTTTCTAAACAAATTCTTATAAATAGTCATATATTAGAAATAAAATAGTTTAATATTGAAATATAATCATATAATGAAATTTATAAATTTTTTGGTGTCATTTTAAACCTTATAGTTTTGTTAACCTCTTTGTTAACTAATTTTTACCATAGATACAATTATAAATTTTTATACATAAAGTTTTATAATTTTATACATAAGTTAAAACTTATATTGTAAATGGAAAATTTGTGAATTTGTAGAACATTTATCCTCCTACCATTCCTCTTTTTTTTTTTAAATAATTTAATAAAATATTATTAAACATACAATTTCATTAATGTCATTTTTGACACTATTCATTTATTTGAATTTAAAGGAATCAAGATATAAATTAAATTCAAATATAAACCTTTCACATATCCCTAATATTTTATATTTATATATAAAATTCATGCGGAACTATAAACCACCAAAAAAATATTAATTTTAGAAATTTTAAAATCATTTAAAATATCTTTATACTGCTTTCATAAGCATTGTGTTGACATTATGAAATAATTTTAGGTAATTATTTCATCACTAAAATTTTAAAATAAATTAATATGTTAAAAAATTATTTCATATTTAAATGAAACATTTAAAACCTAAATTATAATTTATTTATCCTTATCGAAAAATTATATATATATTAAAGTCAAGAGACTTATTATTTGTATTTTTATTTACATAAAATAATATAAATGTCATTATAAAGGGAAAATAGAACTAAAATTATATATATTTTAATTTTTTATGTATATTCTCATGTTTCTCCCATGAAATTAAGTAAATGAAATTTTTTGGTAGATTTTGAAACCTTATCTCATGGTTTTAACCATTTTTTGTTGATTTTACCCTTAGTGAGGTGAGTAATATTAACCAAATATACTATTCATAACAATAAAAAATTAAAGGGAAATGTAACGACCAAAACTTTTATTAATTAAAATTTCTATTAATCTAATTAAATGTATTATTATGTGAAATGGTTATATAAAACTTATTAACTTCCTTGGTTTTATGTTTTTGGATTTTTAAATTCCATTAAGAATTGTTACCATTGCTAATATAGTCATTGAAGAGTGATAACATGATTAGTATAAATATAGGGATTTAAAAAATCCAATTTACTATGACAAAAGAAACAATGACCTCATCCAGTAGAATTTCTCTATACTAATCCCATTAGTTGGATCTTGGGAAAGAGGTAGCTTCATTGGTGTTCTCTCTTGACTAATCCCATGCTGTGCTTCAACACATTAAGATTGAACAGAACCGCCCCTGGGAGAAGTAGAAATTAATAGAGATTACCACCCTAGCGTTGTTATCCAAGCCGCCCCAAGAGTCTGTCACCATCGCACACCTGAACCTCGGGTCTTATGCGGGTGTTATAAGGGGTTATGTAACAAGACCCCAACACTATGATTATGTGCATTATTTTTGTATAAATAATATACATTTATCATTGTTACATTGTATGTGATTTTTAAAGGACAAATAATATTTTTAGTTAATATTGAATTTCAATTGAAAAATATATTTTGATGAATAAATGGATTTTTGAATTAAATAATATTTTAATAAATTATTATTACTAAATTAGTTTTTATTAAATATAAATTATCATATAATTTTTATGAATACAATTGTAATTTTTATTAAGGTTTGAAAACTGTTTTTGTCAAAACTCATGAATTTTCAATAAATGTTAGTTTATATTTTAAAATTAAAAATTCACATATTTATAAAATTATTTATATAAAATAAATATCATTTTTTGATTCACTATGTCGAAATTATCTAATAGTGATTTTTTCATAATTTTCTGAGACAGACGCTTTTTTGGATAAAAATTAAATATCGTTTAAATATATACGGTGTTTTATGACATCATAATGACCTAATAGAGATGTAATAAAATACTATAAAAACTATGTTCAACTAATATATGTTTTATCTTTAAAATAATGTGATTTTATATTTGTTTGATTAATTTTACAATGCCTTAGTGGACCCTCAAAGACTTATAAAATATTTTAACATTTTAAAATGCTTTCCTTGAGAGTGTGGCTCACCTCCACATAAGAAAGACTAATATTTCAATAAGATCAGGCATTGGAATTATAAAATAATTTTTCAAAATTGGTAAAAACCATGGGCAAAACCCATGGGTTGGTTTGGGGTTTTTATTAGTTTAATTTATAGTGCCCAAAACATAAATAATAAAGAATTCTCTCTCTTTTTCTATATAAACCCACTCAATATCCCATTCATATTCACTCAAAACCCTTGGAGAACATCCCTAATGTTCCCTACTCTCTATAATACTCCCATGGTTCCCCAATCTCTCATGAATCCTCTCTCAATCCCTACAAGCCTTTGGGATCGCACTTCCATGTAAGAGATTTATTCCTTTCTCATTTCTGTCCATGTTTCTTTATATTGTTATAACATTGTATTTTCTATTAAAAATGTTTGGGTATGATTTATAACATCCATCATACTTCAATCCTTATGTTTGAGTGATGAGATACCTATTTAAATCTCATTAATACCTCTCTTGTACACCCGTTACCATGCTGAAATTTTATAAGAGTTATTCCATTTCTCCTCTTTCTTCAAATTTATTTAATATGTTACGCCTTCTATTTCTAAACTATATGTTTTGGTACATGTATATATATGACTCATTACTTTAAATTTCTTTTACATGTTATGTGATATATCTTTCCCTCTCATCAACCATTTGTATGAATGATTTTTTCACACCATTATTACACATTCCTTTATCATGGAATAAATTATGACGTTGAATGATTCAATGTTATATGATCTATGTGGAGCACTTATGATTGAAATGAAATGTTTATAAAGGGTGCACCCTGATAGTGCTCTAATTTATTGGGTAATGATTAATATAATGATAATTAAAGTGAAATGAGGGTTTACTCATGATAATTCAAGTGCAATGAGGGTTTAATCAGGCCAATTCAAGTGCAATGATGGTTTAATCATGATCCATGTGCCATGAGCCTTGGCTCATGATAATATCATGTTAAATCTTGTTGCCACATTTCCATGTTATGATAATCATGATATATCATGACTTTTTGTTAAGTTTTATCTTATACTCCATTAATATTTATATTTTATAACATGTACTGTATTCTTCAGGTTATTTCTTGTTGAATCCCGTATTGGGCTTTATAGCTCACCCTTTTCTTATGCATGTCCTTTGGTTATCACAGGAAATGCTAAGTATGAAAGAATGTTGTGTTCATGTAAAATATGTTTTCAATAATGATTTTTCATTTTATGTTCTGTGTTGTTATGGAATATTCCTAATTTCCCAAGAAACTCGACCTCTTGATCCTCAAAGTTGTCAGAAGTGCAAGTTTATGTAATAAATCATGTTTAAGTGTGTAATAAAGAGAAGATTTGTTATAGGAAATTTATAAGAAATTTGACACTATTGATTAAATTTTTGGATCCCATTTTTCAATATTCAATTCACATAATTGTTAGAATTTAATTTAAAATTAATCCCCTAAAATTTGAAGAAAAACAATTTTCCATAATTTTTTGCTAATGTATAAAAAGTTTTTATAGTGAAATAAAATAGAAGAATAAATCCAATGAACTTAAATAGATTATTAATAATATAAATGAACTAATATTACTTTAAAAAAATTTGATACAAAATGTATCTTTATAAATTCATGAAACGGAAATACACTTTTCTATAAAACTCAATATTTTTCACTATTCATTGAAAAATCAATATTTTCATATTATTCTAAAAATTTCACTCTCAGATAATTTGGACATGATGATTTCAAAAAAAATTTCCATTTTTTAAAAAAAATTTTATGAAAGTTTTATAAATTAATTATATTATTTTCTCATATAAGGAAATAAAAACCAGGTTTGAAGAAAAATGTATTTTTAAGGCATATAATGATTTTTCTAGAAATTGACAACATATTTATCAATATATTTTCTTTATATAAAAAAAATATTGTTTTAAAATATATTGATTAATATAAATTTATAAATTTTATGTTTTAGGTTATAATGTTATACTATATTATAATTCATTTAGACTCGAGGTTTCATGTATCACAATCTATCAGAGAAATTATATTTATTTAAAGAGAAATATATCATAAAATATTTGGATGTTACATTATCCCCTCATTAAAACAATTCCCCTTAAAATTACACCACTATAAAATAAAAAATGTGGATATATATGTTTCATCACATCCTCAACTTCCATGGTAGTTTTTTGAAATTTTGGGTAACTACAAAGAACATTAACCATATGAGTAACCTTGTTCTATTACACTTTATATCTATGATCCAAAATTTATTCCTATTTTTATTTATTAGAAAGATATTTTTCTAGAGTTATAACCTCTGAGAAAAGTAAATGTGAAAGATCATACATGTACTTCCTTGGGGGAGATACATGGAACACATTGTGAACTTGAGAGAGATTTGGTAGAAGTTCCTAATGAAAAGCTACAGTTCGAACATGATTAAGAATATAAAAAATAAATGATATTTATTGGGCTCATATTTCTATTATTTAAAAATATTAAAACCCTATTTAAAGTATATATTAAAATTAATACATTTTTCACCGAATTTGAACTCCCGATATTAATGATAATTGTCCGCATAACTTTTATGTCATTTCAGATCATCCCTTATATGCTACTAAATGGATCCCACTTTTTCTACTATCTCCTAATATATTTTAGGTCCCAATATCTTTATTTCCAAAACTTCATCTCTAAACCTTTTTCGTTCTTCACTTCCATCCATAGAGGGATTCAAGAGAATTTATATGAATGCTTGATTGAAAGTTATTATTGTACAAAAACTAAACTAGAGGAAAGTCTTGATCCCTAACCCCTATGTAATATAGTAAATAATATCTCAAAATATAATATAGGGTTTGAATGGTTCTCTAAGATTTAATATTTTTACAAGGATGATTAGTAAAACTAAAACAAAACTACAAATCCATATCTTCTTGGAGACTTATCTGAATCTTTATGGTAAACCCAAGCTCCTAGTTAGATATAAAAGAATATGATACTCCATGAATCCTTAAAAATTACTTAATGTATATTCAAAAAAGTTGATAAAGATAAAAATATTATCTAATAGAAATTATGTGTGAAAAATTCATAAGGTGATTTACTACAACAAAAATATCATTATGTCCCTTTTAATGTAAGGAGAGATTGGTGATAAAATCCATGGTGACATTTTTTCATTTCCATTTTGGTATGGGTAATAGTTGTAAAATCCCCTTATAATTCTATCTCTTATCCTTAAATTTCAAAAATACCAAGCACTGAGATACATACTCTACAATACGCCACTTCATGTTTTCCCAATAAAAATATTGTTTCACTTATATATACATCTTTGTACATCTAGGATGAATGGAGAATGATAAAATGTGAGAATCATCCAATAGGTCCTTCATCAATTTTTTTATAGATGAGGATCATAAATAGTTCATAAACCTTATCATCACATCAAAAATAAATGTTCAACTTAGAATCATTTCTCACCAACTTTTGGATTTATCCATCTTCCTTCTACAATAATTTAATCCTCACATGAATATAAGGTTGAACATTAATTTGAGAAAGATAATATTTCTCCATTTCCTTTAATATTTATGGTTCTATATTTCTTAAATCTACAAATAATGGATTTTTGTGATCATTAAGATAGATAATTTATCATGATCCCTTCAAATATAATCATTTTTCATATTGTTTGTCTTCCCATGGTAATAATGTGTTGATTAGTTATATTATTTAATCAGCTCTAAGAATATTATATATTTCATATTCAAAAATTTTTATGTGAATATATACATTAAAATTCTATTATCAGTATATATATCACAACATTCTCTTTAAATATAATACCTCGATATCTTTAGAACAAAAATTACCACAGCTAACTCCAAATCATGAGTTGGTTAATTTTTCTCAAGAACCATAAATTTTTTTGAGGCATAATATCTCATAATATAATTCATCCTGATAAAATATCCTAGTATGTTCATTGAGGCATCAATATAGATCACAAACCCATCTCCACTGTAGGGTAGTGTGAGAATATGTGCACCGGCTATCCATCAATTTAATTCCTTGAATTTTTTTTCACGCTCATCTATACAAACGAACTTATCTCCCTCTCGAGTCAACTTGGTGAGTGGATTAGAAAACCATGATAAATTCCCTATAATCACTAATAATATCCAAAAAATGAAGAAAACTACAAATACTATTTATAATGGTTGTCTAGGAAAATGTTCAATAACATCCATCATTGATGGATCCACTAATATACCCCTGGTTAAGATTATATGACCCAAAAATGAAAAAGTGTTTAACCAAAATTCAAACTTGGTAAATTTTTCATACAACTTATCCTTCCATAAGGTCTTTAGTGAAATCCTTAATTGATATTAATTCTCTTATGTTCTCTTGGATTGCATACAAATATAATATATAAAGACTACCACCAAGAGATCAATGTAATCTATAATGAGTAGATTCATTAAATCCATGAACATAATAGGGGAATTAGTAAAACCAAATAGAATTACTATATATTTATAGTGTCTATACCTTTTATAAAAGGTTTTCATGGGTACGTCTTCACTTTTTACCTATAATGGTTAGTATCCAAATTGTAGATCAATCTTGGAAAAGTATTGGGATCATCTTAATTAATCAAACAAATCATTAATACAGGGCATATTATACATATTCCTGATTATTATCATGTTATGTTCTTGATAATCAATGTAGATTTTAATATATATATCATTATTATTGACAAAATTATAAGGTTTAACCCATGGTGACACACTTGGTGGAACAAATCCCTTATCATTATTCTCTTGGAGTTTCTTCTTCAATTCCATCAAATCAATAGGGAAAATTCCATATGGAGTCTTCAAAATAGGTGTATCACTAATTATATGTTCTATTGAAAACTCAACGTTTTTTATTTGGAGGAAGACATGGAAACTATTATAGAAAAAAATAAAAAAACTCTCATATAATAGTCTTATCTTCAATAGTGAGTTATCACCAACTATCTAAGAAAAACACCACTTTTAAATAGGTATCAAGACCCATATAATGGATGTAATATCCATTGGAATTTTATATTTATCATCACAGTTATATATGATCATAGGATAGTTTGGAATATCAAATATGAATTTACTTCCTTAGAAATTAATTAGAGATTTATGAAGGTAAAGAAAATCCATTCATAAGATTACATGAAATACAACTAGTAGCAGAATAACAAGATTTTATGGAATAAAATTCTAAAAAATTTCAATCGGAGATTAATCATAGACATTAAATGTGATAACCATACCATTAGTTTTTTTTTCAATACTAACTTAACATTTAATAATTGAATATAGGATTTAACATTCCTAGTTAATTTTCTTGATATACAAGAATTCATATAACTAATATCAAATCGGTTACTTCAATATTTTATCATACATATTACCACCTCAACATCATTGTTTAATCTTGAATCCATTGTGAAAACGAAAATGTTTAGCTTTAACATCACGTTTTTATAATAATAATAATATTTCATGGGATGTCTAAACCATTAAATCTTCTTCTAAATATATAGAACCTTAGTTTTCACCTAGTTTATTCAGGGTCATTACCAAAACATTAGAATATTATCACATACTTAGACTTATCTGTAGTGTTTTCATCCATGTTTTTTGACCTTAATCTCTAAAGATCAACTAAACCCTTCTCTAATATCAACTATAGGAACACATACATTCCGTACATAAATATTACATCATATTTAATGAATATTCAATATATAACATTACAATACATGCTAAAATGATATAGTTTTAGTGTATTTGGACACTTGGATACATAAAAAACATGTTCATAAGAGATCTATATCATCTTCTACTAATTTATTCATAATTATAACCCTTCTTAGACATATCATACATACAACCTTTCTTCATAACCCAAGGAAAGAAAACATAACAAAGTGTGATATCAGATTACTAGTAAGTATAAATAAGGGAGATAACAATGATAAATTAAACATGAAATAAGCATAAGGGCATGAGAACATGATCTTAACATTTTAAAATCATACCCTATATATCCAAGATCATAATTTTGAGTTATGTCATAAACCTTAGTAGTTTATAAGACACGAATCATAATGTAATCAAATAATATAGGCAATGAAATTATAACATTGACATAAGACTAAAATTTTGGGAATACAAATATATAAAGAAAATTATTTCCTTAGTCATGGATCCCTTCCAATACTATCATAGTGGATTGGGTTTACTCCCCATTACATCATATCTATATTCAAGGATCACTCCCAAGACTATCATAGTGGATTGGGATCTCTCCCCATTATATGATATTTGTAGTCATGGTTCACATCGAATACTTTTATAATAGACAAAATACCTTATTAAATAAGGTTCACTCCCAATTCCACTTCTTATTATCTCATAAAATATCCATGTTTACCTGTTGTAATAGATGGCTATATAATTCAGGACCCACCCACCACATAATGAAAATAATACAAATTATTTCCATTAGATCATAAAAAATTAATCATAGCATAAACCATGGAAATGAAATTTGTTTAAAAAACTTTTCATTGTAGCATCATGAAATAACCCATCGAAAATGAATATGTTTTATAAAGCTTTCATCATAACATAATTAACCCATGTGAAAAAATAGGTTTCATAGAATCATCCTTTAATCATCATCATTATAATCCATAAAAATAATTAATGTTGATGGTATCATTATATAATATACCAATTAAATAAAATTTAACATCAATGGATGAAATCATAGATGAAAAATACCTTTAAAACATCACTAAGAATAGTTCTTGAGGAAAGTATACCTTTCATTTTGAAATATTTTCTTTAAAATATAAAAATTTCGAAATATTATGGAATTTTTTTTGAATATAATCATGAAAATTTTTATTGTAATATTTAAATAACGTTGTGGTCCTGATGGAGAGATATTTTATACATTTCATGTATGTTAAAACAAAAATTCCTTTCACATTTTTGGTAAAAATTAAAGAGTACCTCATTTGGAAAACGACAATAAGATTAATTTATTTTTTTCATAAAAATTCAATCATGTGTAAAACTAAATTTAAAAAATAATATGATAATATTAAAAAATCCTTACAAAACATTTTTAGAAAACATGTATATGGAAGAAAAAGAATTTTCTACAAAAAAAGACATTCGGTTTTCCGTGAAAACATTATTTTCATATCTTGAGTACATATAGAGAAAAAATTAAAGGAAAGTAGGTAATATCCATAAATAACTGTAGTAGATTAAAAATAACTTGATTATTGAGAGTTAGATAAAAAAAATTCATTATTTGAAACTTAACTATAAATAATCCCGATAAAAAATGATATTATAACACAATCCCCTTACCTCGATTTTGAATTGATTCTAAATAACACTAATCTCATGTAGAATTATTTTAATTTTTTTATAATTCTATTATTGAATAATTTACATAATTATAGTATCAAATATGATCATATAATAAAATTTTGATACCCATTTATAAATAATTCCTTATTAAAATCCTCAATTTTAAGTGTTAACTATTTTGATTTTCATGAGATTATGTTTTAGCAGTTCTGGTAATTATAATTTGATCATGATTTCTTCATATAATTTTTTTATTCACCATATAAATATATTATATATTCACACTAATGAAAATTTGGGCTATAACCACAGCTTAAAACTGTGGCTATAGGTCCTCAAACCATGGCTATAAGTAATATCCACGGTTTGAGAAACCGTGGCTATAGGCATAGACTTATAGCCATGGTTTGGAACCGTGGCTATTGGTCTAGAGCCATGGTTCAAACCGTGGCTATAGGTATACAACCACAGTTCAAACCGTGGTAATATCACTATATCCACGGTTTAGAACCATGGAAATACTAGAGGAGGGACACAATTTATTACCACGGTTAGAAACCATGCCATTAGACCTATAGCCACGATAAAAACTGTGGTAATAGACCTATAGACACATTTAGATACCGTGGATATAGGGTCTAAAAAACCATAAAAAAATAGCCACCCACCCAACTGCATAGCCCCCCTACAGTAGCTCAACCCCTATTGCCCCTCCCTTTTGGGCACCCCCACCCTACATAAAGCCCCCCTCCACTGGACAACCCCCTCCCCCCTGGAAAGCCCCCCTACAAAGCCCCCCTCCAAGATATACCCTGGACCCCCCCAGACAGACCTTGGACCCCCCCAGACAGACCTTGGACACCCCCCGGACACCCCCATTACCTAGACACCCCCAGATAGACCCAGGAAACCCCACCCGGACCCAGGATACCCCCCTGGACAGACCCTGAACACCCCCAGATCCAGGACACCCCCCAGACCCTGGATAGATCCCCCTGGACAGCCCAGACCTCCACTCCCTTGTACAGCCACCCCCACCCTCCTTGACATACCCTGGACCCCCACAGAACCTGGACACCCCCCAGACCCCCCACTCCCCTAGACAGACCCCCCCAACCTCCTAGACAGACCCTGGACCCCCTAGAACCTGGACACCCCCAGACCCTGGATAAATCCCCCTAGACACCCCCCAGAACCTGGACACCCCACCCCTTTCACCCCCTGCCAGTTACCCCCCTCCCCTACCAGTCCCCCCTACCGGTCCTCTCCCCCTGCTAGTTCCCCCCCTCCCCCCTGCCAGTCCTGCCCCCAAACCTGGACACCCCCAGACCTCCTACAAATATCCCCCCCAGATAGATAGACCCCCCAGGACAACCCCCCCTCCCAGACCCTGGACACCCCCTGGACATAACCTGGACCACCCCCAGAACTTCGACACCCCCCAGACCCTAGAAAGATCCCCCTGGACAGATTCCCCTCCCCCTGGACAGATTCCCCCAACAACCTGAACAGATCCCCCTCCCCCTGCCCATCCTACCCACCTTCCAACCCTGCCAGTTTCCCCTCCCCCCTGCCCCTGCTAGCCCCCACTTTCACCCCCTACCAGTTTCCCACCTTCCCCATGGCAGTCCCCTCAAAATTAAATTATACCTGAAATCTATTTACATAATAAGAATTAAACAAATCCAAATATAAAAAAACACATAACTGCACTTACATGAGTCTCAAGTGAATAAATCTAGGACATAATAACCCTCAATTATTGCATAAAATGGTGGATTGTAGAGGCTATGTAGGGATGGAACATATTTAAAAAAAATTAGAACATTCCCATCAGTTCATACCTATAGGGGATCTATACCCCCTCCATGAATAGGAGCGAGGAAAGTAGTTTCATGAAAGGCAGGCAGCTATAATACCACTATAATATCAGATCGAGGTTGAAGTCAAGGTAGTAGAAATTAGAATTATAGTTCTCAGTGCTTATAGAGTAGGCTTGCTCAGGGTACTTAGGAAGTGACTCAAGGCCATGGTACAAACCAATTACATGTAGTCCTGACTATGGTAGAGGAGTAGGTTGTCGGACCTTCTAATATTCATGGTATAATTCTAGAAGCATCCACATCAGTGTTTTATATATTTGGAAGATGAGTGTCTCATTATTTTATATCTGAGGAAATCATGGAATATCTGGTCCCTTAGATTAAGAAATTTCATGGTGTTATGATGCTTGATACCCTATTATGAATCAGATTAGAGGGTGTTTTCTATTTTAAGGATTTTTCTCCTGTGATAGGTGTATAACTTTCTATTTTGAACCATTTAATCTTCAATATGATGGGTTTTGATGTAATCACCAATATTGATTGAATAGTTCCCTATTTATCCCATATTAACTGCTATCATTCTAGGGTGATGATTAAATCCCCATAGGGAAGTAGGTATGTGAATAAGTTATAATGGGATGTCTCTGTGACTCAAGATAGGTATGAGCTGTAAAGTATGGGTAGTGTGATTGATTAGATCACTAGAATTTTCCTTCAGTACCTGGGGTTACAAACCTTTGTTTTCCACTGGTAGTGGGAAAATTCAGTAAAGAATATCCTAACAACATCTATGGTCTAACACTAGTATGGGAGGTAGAATACAATATCGAAATTGTTCCAAGAGCAGTACCAATAACCATTACTCCTTATAGGATGGCACCTATGGAGAATCTGGATCACAAGAAGATATTCAAGGACCTAGAGGCTAAAGGTTTCATTTTCCCCAGTACATACCATGGGGTTTCACTAGTTCTTTTTTTACAAGAATAAAGATGGAACCCTCATAATTTTCATGGATTACTACTAATTGAACCAGCTCACATTAAATAAATGGTTTCCACTACATTGAATATACGACATATTTGATCAACTATGAAGATCTAGAGTGTTTTTAAAGATATATTTAAGGTCAGGCTATCATCATGTGTGTTTCAGGACTTCATAGATACCTCACACAGTTTTGAAGATTGTGTTTTGTCTACACAAGTGCCTTTTCTTTCCATTTGGACTGACAAATGCACCTACAGTCTTTATAGATCTTATGAACTAATTTTTAGACCCATATATAGATTTATTCATGGTAATATTTATTGATGAAATCTTATTATATTCAGACTTGAGACATGACCATGAAACCCATCTTGATATCATACTGAATACACCTAGATAAAATCATCTCTATGCTAAGATCAGAGAATGACACTTTTGGATCAACGAAGTACACATCCTGGGTAACATCATCTATGAGTTAGGAGTCTTAGTAGGCCTAGGAAAAGTAATGGTTATAGTTTCATGGGAATATTCCAACAATGTATTTTAAATCATGTGTTTCTTTGGGAAATTTGGTTATTAACGATTCATCATCCCGTATTTCTCATGTCTTACAGCTCCACATACTAGCTTAAAAAAGAAAGTTGTGAAATTCATATGGTTATAATCTTGTGAAGTATCATATCCAGAGTTGATGTGTCAATTTAATTTAGAACTAATACTAATTTGTTAATAGCTAGGTAGGATTTATACTTCATACTATGACACATCTGGTATTAGGATTGGAATTGTTCTAATGTAGGATGATTGTGTTTTCACTTATGAGTTTCAGAAATTGAGGCCACATGAGCATAATTTTCGAACACATGATCTCATGCTAGCTATTGTAGTTCATTATCTACACTGTTGGAGACACTATCTACTTGTAGGTAGTTTTGTTTTATATATTGACCAAAAACCGTCAAGTATATCTTTACATAGTGTGATATGAATCTCAGGAAGTTCAAGTGGGTGGAATACCAACAGTCATTTGATTTTGAACATGCATTAATGATAGGTAAAGGAAATGCTATAACTATTTTTTTAGAAGAAAGAATTAGACTCAGGTCGTTAATGAGGATACTAGTGAATGAAAAATCATGGGTTATTCTTAGAGATTCTTGTTGTGGTTTAGGAGGAACATTGTAATACTATCCTCTCAACCTTAGCAGTGACCTCTACTCTTTTGGAATGCGTAAGAATGAGGCAACTATCTGATCATGAGGGTATTATCCTAAGGTAAAGTTTCTCCAATGATGATACATCATTATGTTGGACCACGTATATGTTTCATATTTTAGTATTCCATGGGAATTATTGTGTCCGAAATGACATTAGGTAGGAGATGATGTGGGAATTCCATGATTAGGAATGGTAAGTTCACCCAAGTGTCACCAAAATGTATTGAGATCAATGATGAAATCATTAGAGGATTGGTATGAAATAAAATATTAATTTTTTCATCACTCAATGTTACACCATTCAACTGGTGAATTTGGAGCATCCGTTCTTAGTAAGTCTTTTGCAGCTATTTCCCATTATTGAGTGGAAATGGGATGATGTTTTGATGGATTTCATGACTGGTTTTCCCAGATCAACTCATGGAAATGATGCATCATGGGTTTTCATTGATCATTTTATGAAGTTCACACACTTCTTACCTATACAAGATAACTTATCAGTAGATGATCTATGAAGCATGTACATCATAGAGGTTATATCTCTTCATGTAGCTCCACCTTATATTATTTACAACCGAGACACTCATTTTTTACATCATAGTTCTGGAAGTGGTTACGAAGGACTTGGGTATATATGTAATTCTGATCACATAGTCTCACCCAAATTATAATGGAAAGGGGGAGCCTGTGTTTTTTGGTTCAAGAGGGCATGATCTATGCATGTGTCCTTGACTGTGGGGGGTTGAGAGAAACATATTCCTCTCATCGAGTTCGCTTATAATAATATATTTTTGTCTACCATAGAGACAGATCCTTATGAATCCTTATATAGAGGGCCTTTTTCCTCAACTCTTTGTTGGCTAGAGGCAAGGGATGTGGGTATTCATTGATCACGTATTGTATAGGATACTATAGAGTAGGTCCAGTTGTTCAGAAGGAGCATGATGAGGGAATTATCTAGACATTAGTCATATGACAACCAACGCTGATGAAATATCATGTTAGAGGTTGGAGATCGTGTTTTATTTAGAGACTCACCCAGGTTGGTCTATAGACATATTTAGAGGTAGGATAAGCTCTTACTGAGGTTCTTTGTACCCTTTAATGTTCTGAAATAGATTAGACTAGTGGAATACAAGTTAACACTCCCTCAAAAGTACCTGTCAAAGCATGATGTACTTCAAGCGTCTTGGATGCACTAATACTCTCTAGATAAAACACATGTATTTTGTCCTGATGAGGATTATTAGGATATAGATTCTTCATTATAGGATTGTCTCATTCATATTGTTGATCAGAGTGTGAAGACATTCCATGTTAAATCAGTTCCCCTGGTACAGGTGCTATAACAACATAGTCGAGTACAAGAAGAGAACTAGGAAATGGAAGATGGTATATGAGTTTAGCTACTAGAAATATTCACTAATAATGCCTTTTTAACTTCATAAGATCAAATCAAGGATGAATTTCATTGATGGGAGGTTGTAATTACCTGCCTTTTCATGAAGGATCAACTTGTTTGTTTTTTAATATAAATTCCCCCCACCCCCCTACTGGACCCCCTGGATAGCAGCCCCAACCTCCCTGGATAGTAGTCTCCCCCACTGGATACCCCCCCTACTAGACCCCCTGGATATCCCCCCCTACTGGAAAACATCCCCCTTACACATCCCTTGCACATATCTTAAGGGATCCTTAGTTAAACAGATTGATCGAGCAGGTGAGCTTCAAGATTTTACCTTAGATGTACCTACCAAATCCTAAACTGTAGAGGTGGATTTACCTAGTGTTGAGAGATTTGATTCCTAAGTGCCATTAGATTTTGTATCCATATTATATTTATAATATTTTATAGAAATAGTTCTTTTATATTTCATTGTAATTTTGAGTTATCTGGAACCTCCTACTGTTGCATCTACATCTAGTGCTCCACCTCCCTCAGCTTTAGGTCATGCTGATTCGATCTAGTCTATAGTCAAATAGTATCTCCATGTTGTTATAGGTGATGTGCATTAATCTCACCAGGATTAATTGAGGTATATTCGGTAGAATGGGTTTTCAAGGAATAGGTTGACCAGTTGAAAGTGATGACAACTCTTCTCAAGCTATTCATGGAGGAGAATATTTCTTTAGTAGTATGGGGAGATGAGGAAATATTATTATATAATTTTTCAATATTATGAAGCCTTTCCTATATGTATCCAATACTCTAGTGACTGCCGGCTGGAAGTCAAACGAACAGTAAAGTGGACTCCAAAGTCCACACTGCTACAATGGTCAAAGTTTCTACAGTTTACATGGCTACTTTTCGAGGGAAAGAGGGATCAGGAAAGGGGATCCTCTTTCGCCTTTCCTTTTTGTGATTTACATGGAGTTTTTTTCACGCATCCTGGAATGCAGAAGGCTGGGGGCTGGTGTGGTGGCAGGTGCGAACTAGAGTGGCTGGTGCGGGAGGGAAGGCAGGTGACAGGGGGATGGTAGGGGGATGGTGCTGGCTGGAATAGGTGGCAGGGGGTGGTCTGGCCTGGATTGTAGGTGGATGGGGGTTGTTGGGCATGTGGAAGGGGCTGGTGCATGCTGGGATGTAGGAGGTCAGGGGCTGGTGAGGGATGGGTCTGTTTTGTAGGTGGCAAAGGGCTGGCATGAGTGTTTTGTAGGAGGATGGGGGGTGGTGGGTGGTGTGGTGGCTGGTGCGGGTTGGATTGCAGGTGGTTGGGGGCTGGTGCGGGCTCAAATGCAGGTGGAAGTGGGATAGTTTCAGGTGATGGAGGGATGGTGTGGGCTGATTAGAAGGTGGTAGGTGGGCTCTTGCGGGCGAGAACGCTAGTGGAAGCGGGCTTAAATGAAAGTGGAAGGGGGCTGGTGTGGGATGGATGTGGCTGGAGCAGGGCCAAATCACGACATTACCGCAGCGTGACTGTGGCGTGATTGCAGTGTGACCGCGGTGTGACCGCAGCATGACCGTGGTGTGACCGCGGAGTGACCGCGACATATTGGCCCGGTCTAGTGACATCCATGGGGCAGCATCTTCCGGCTAGGAGCGAAGGGAGCAAGAGGAGGCGGGGTAATATTCTGGCCATCGCCCCATTGACAGTTGATAGAACAGATCAACTATTTAATACTCTATAACAAGGGATCACCAGAGAAGGTTGTAGCGATTGACATAATGACACAACATCTAAATGGCATCAAAACGAAGGAAAATAATCATACACCCTACACAAACTATTTACAAATTCGTTCACTTTTCCTAAACATGAAATTTATTTTATAATATTTAAAGCGTGAAATGGAAAGTGTCATGGTCAAGGCATATGCCTACTCGGGCAATGTCATTTGAGTTAAACAAGTATGATAAGCCAATTTATATTATTCAAAGTAAACAAAAACTAACTAGCCAAAAAACAAACACCAACAAGAGGCATATGAAAGGCTCAAACCAAATCTAAACATGATACAAATAACTATCACTACTCTTTGGTTTAGAAGACAACGCACCTCCATTGGAGGGGTTTTATTATAAAATCATGGCATTGCATTATTATAAAAACATGACTTTATTTATAAAAACATGGCTTTATTTATCAAATGAAACAATTATATTAAAGAACACTTATTCAAGATATGCAATTCAATATAATTAAGCAGAATTAAGAAAGAAGCTAAATTCAATTTAAAGCATTATTGAATTAAAGAGGCTAGAAGAGGGATCCTACCTCAAGGTGGAACAAAACCGTCCACTTCTACTCTAGGAGATTTCTAACTAAAAGTTGCTGCTCCCCCACTGGGTATACACACCTTCACACACATGCAAGGAAACCTATCCCCTATGCACACACCCGCATGGCCATGAGCATGTGCAAGGGTATCCTTGCACATATGATTATATGAATATACCAGTCTCCACTCACCTTCGTATGAATTTATATATATATACATGGGAACACATAGACCAATACATGTATAATCACTTCCATGACTAATTATAGCTGACTTTATTTGCAAGTTCATAACTAATTATAGCTGTGATAAAGTGAAATTTATACCTTCTCAATGAAATGCCTAATGCACAAGATGTAGTCAATCAGTGAGTTCATCGAGTTGCTGTGAAATATTTCTCCCAATATGCGATCAATCGCTGAACCCTACTTAACATACATTTAAAAGAAAAACAATGAATATTGCAAAGTGAAATGCTAAGGCCCATTTAGTCATGAAAAACAATAGTGTTTTTTATTTCAATTTAGCATAATTAAATTAAACATTTATAGGTTTAACTTGAATTACACTGGGAGAGAGATTGAGTCTCACATTAATTGAAATCTAATGATTTAAAGTGGTGGCTCACCAGTGCAGGCAGTTAAAATAAACCATTAAAAAACTAAATAACATGTTTGATTAAGTCCAATTTCCTTCGTAACACCCAATGGTCACACCTAAATACATCGGTTGCTCCGGACAACATCAATTGATGAATTTGAGATTGGTCTTGTCCAAAGATGTTGCAAAACATCCCTTGTTGAATCCTTCCAAATTCATAATCTGATTTGAAAAATGCAAAAATAGAAGTAAATTATTGGGGGGCGAGTGATGAGTCATGCTACATGTTTAAATGAGAATCCGAAACCATTTTGAGATATACCTGCATACTTGATGTTCCAAACAACTGAGGTTTCCCGAGGATCAAGAATTTATCTAGGTGTTCAATTAGTAAATTACCGAAAAAAATGATGTAAAGGTTTCCAAAACATTAGATATTAAGATATCAAAACTAATGCCTCATTTAGAATATTGGAAGTGCTTTCAATGGAAGGGAAAGAGCTGGGTCATGTAAAAGTGGAAAATAAAATTGAAAATAAATGAGGTTTAAAAAATTATTTTGGTATATAAAATAAGATGGAAAATAACACAAAATAACCAAAACATTAAAAAAAAGACAAGTGGTCATGATAATGAAAAAGAGGTTGTTTTGTGGATGTAATGTTACATGTTCAGCTACTAACTGTTGATTTCAAACAGGACATATTCTGTAGCTCCTATAGTTAATGAAATGTAAAAAATGGAGTTATATTTCATGAAAAACAACACTGTATTCGTTTTTGAAGAATTTTTCAAGTGAAAAACAACTGATACATCCTAACAGATAGAAAAATAACATTTTATTTCTTGAATAATGGAAAAATTTCAGGTGCAATGGTATTTTCTATGACACAGGATATACTAATAATATAAAAATAGGAAATGAGTAGTAGAGTACATTTTAAATGAACTGTCTATACTCTATCTAATGTACTGTATATTTCACTACAAATTTAATTCTAAAAAAAATAATGAAAAGAATATGAATACTGAAGATTTATGGTTACCTTGTTTTTTTTGCAGTAGATTTTAGTTTTTTTTCCTATTTTCTAGTTTATATCTCCCCTTGGGATAGTGTGTAATTCAAAAATATTTCTTGTCGTAGCGACGCTGTCTGGAGAGGTCTTGTCACTATGTTTCAAACCATCCTCACTATCAAAATAATTTGACAGATTTTTCTACATAGAGGATATGATTAGAAGAAATAGAACCTAGAAACTAAAGCTGTTGAAATAATAAAAAATACAGCAGATCTTTAACAGTATGGTGCACTGTACCAACAAACAATTGTAGATAGAATGAATCATTTGATTTTTATTTATTAAAATTATAGAATTACAAAGTATTTATACCATATATTTTTTTAGTAATGAATATAATTTAGAAGTAATGAAAAAGAACAGATATATAATGGATTAAAAGTTACAAATTTTGAGGAACAAAAGATATATAATGAGTTGAATTTTCAACCAAATTCATAATGAAAGAACAAAAGTTAAATAAAGATAGACTACCTGGGAATAAAATTTATAGAAAATGATGAATAAAATTTAAATGATGAGGTAGTTTCACCTAATATAAGAATTTCGAAAACCCATAACCAGATTTTCAATCAAGTCTATAGAAAGACTGACTTCCTTAAAACATTTATAACCTTCTCTTCCTCCATCAAAACTGTCAATTTCTGCATCAAAGGAAAACCATGTTCCACTACTCTAAAAAATGATCCAATGCTAAAATAAAAATCATGATCCAATACCCAATGAAACTAAAAGACCCATTGTTGTAATAAATGATGCACTGCTCTAAAACATGTCACCAAACATGCCCTTTAATAACACCTTTTATATGAAAGAAATTGTTCTCGTACCATTAATAAGATTTCTATGATTCCTAATTTTTAATAAAAATAAATAATAATAAAACATCACCAATATTACTTCAAGAATCCACTGCAGAATTAAATCTTCAAGGGAAGCAGTGACCTCCTCTGTAATCACAGTAAGGTGTCTCACATTGTGATAACAATCTAGATCTACATCCAAAGAACTATTTTCCAGTCTCTTAGTAGTAATTAACTATTATAAGTGAACACATGTCACAGTAAACACATGAATTACTTCAGCATAAAACCTAATAATAAGTTTTTTTATAGACAATCCATGCTAGAGGATCCTTGAGAAATCTGGGTAAACTATGCTGTAGTTATGTAATTGAAATTCTAAACTTTAAATATGTGGAAAAAACATTTCAAAAAATGGTTTACATAAATTGGAATGTCTAATACACTTTTTACGATATATAACAATTAAAAAAAATTAAATTAAAGAAACAACCACAATTTAGTATTACCTTGATATTGCACCAAGAAAAAAATTGTATAGGTTTTTCAATATGAATAAGTCATGTGAATAAAATCTAAGAATAAAAAACATTCATATAAATGAGTTTGTAAGATGAGACACATAAAAGGAGAGATGGTTTAATGTTGTACCTACCATGATGTGTCAGAATATAAGACATAAAGAATTTATTGTGTCATCAATAGAAAAATTTTATGACAAATGCATTAAACATCATAAAAATATAGTAGTTAAATATTTGACATGTAATAATATAAATCATAAATAAAATCATAATTAATAATGTTGCAATGGCATTAATTACCTATAAAAAATATGATCAACAATATCTTGTGAGTGTGGCATCTCCTAAATTCCCAAAAGTTCCATAGTTAGTAAAACAAAATATCATTCTTGATGTATAGAAATATGGAAAAACTTATGCATAATCAATATGTAAAAATACATATCTATGACTAATTGGAAAACGATTTTGTATAACCAGTTCATAAATGAAGGGATGCATGTAACAACTCATGGAACACATAATGATTGACATAGAAAATGATGTCAAAATATATGATAGTAGAAAACATGTCTGTACTGGATATAAATGGAGCACATAGAGAACATTTTGTGGACAAGACATGATAGAGAATCCATGAGAAAGCAGGGTAAACTGGGAAGAATTAATGGAAATCAAAAAATAAAATATGCATGTGGTCGATAAGTCAACTATTCATGTAATCTTTGAGGAGTGTACATGAGATTTGTCTTGTAAATGCAGTCAATAAGTCAACTATGCTTGTAGTCAAAGACTATAATAAGAACATCAATAAAAATTATAGAAAATATACATAAATAAAACTGTAAAAATTTGTGTACTGAAAGATGTCAGGTATGCAACTGAAACATAACATGTTGTGGTGGAAATATATAATAGCCATTGTAAAATTTATAAATGAAGTAATATTGGATGACAAAAAGGACAATGCGTAATTAAAGATTCAGATATGGTGATCTATCTTGTTAATGTTTGAATAAAGAATGTGTAACTGGAAATACTAAATCATGTCATGAAGGAAAAATATACTAATTCATGTATTGGAGGGAAACAACACTAATTAATAAGTCAACTATGCATTATCTGTATGAATGAAACTATAAAATTTATGTATTGAATGAAACCAAGTAGGCATAACAAAACTGCATGACACTCAAATGCAGTGCTGGAATTTTATAACATCCCTCATATAAAAAATATGAAGTAGCATTGGCCAAACAAAATAAGGAAACAATGTAATATTCAACCAAAATTAATATTCAACCGAAAATCATAATTCTTGGATAGAATGGAATAAATTTCCAGAAATTAAGAAGAACACACATTTTTCTTACCTCTATATCTGTAGAAGAAAACATGTTTGTACTGGACATAAATGGAGTACATAGAAAAATTTTTATTGACAATTCATGCTATAGGATCAATGAGAAAGTAGGGTAAACTGGGTAGTATTAAAGGAAATAAAAAATAAAACATTCATGTAGTTAATAACATAGACAATCTAATGCAATGCGCAAGGATATACATACTCCATTGTTTCCTCATAGAGAGAAAAAAAGTTTCAGGATATGAAAGGTTGTTCAAAGTATATAATTTACTAAGACTAACCTGAACATGTCAAGTATCCGCCCAAGATACACATATATGGGGATATTGATTCATGAATTTATAAAAAATTATATCAAAACTATACAAATGGTTGAAATTATATCAAATACTGTAGAACAATTTTACATTTTAAAAAGAGGAAAATAAAACCTCATAAAGATATATTCAAAATGAGTTATACTAATAAAAGGGATGAGAAGAATGCATGTGGAGGAAGACATTTCAAAAGGACCATCATCTTTTGAGAAATAATATTGAAAAAATGAGGTCCAATGGGAATGTACTCCAAAATCCTGTACTAAAAAGAACAAAATAGTGGTTATCGAACGAATGGACAAAAAGTAGTATTGCATTGAAATTGATTGTAATTACCTCTTAATGTCATCAAGGATTAGGATGCTTAATTGTGACTTATAGGAATCCTTAAATACCTGAAAACAATAGGTGAAAAAAATGACTAAAAGTATTCAGTATACAAGTTCAAAATTCAATATGCATAATCAAATGGAAACCTATTTGATTTTAAACTTTGAAAATTTGTGCACATTTATTGGCCTCACTCACCCCAATAATTGATTCAGCTAAAACCTGGCCATATAGAACCCATAAAAAGTTGAAAACACAAATAGATTCAAGTGCATGCTTGCGATAATGAAAGGAAAAAATGAGAATTATTAAAATGCACTTACAATATTAAAATATGTTAAAATCACTTTCAATACCAATGGTGCCTGCACAGCCCCTGCCCCCTTGCACATCCCCCAGCCCCCACTGCCCCTTGCACACACCCCTCCCACCCCTAGACAACACCCCTCTCCATCCCCCCTTCCCCCTTGCACACCTCCCCTGCACACCCTACCCCTGCCCCCCCTGCCCCCACTGCCCCCTTGCACACCCCCTACCCCCTACCCCCTTATAATGGAATTGAGTATTTAGAACCCAAAAAAATATCACAGGATTTCCATGAAACACGAATAAAAACACAACAAATGGTTACTAATGTCTTGCCAAAAATGGTATAAAATAACCGTTAACTCCTGAATTTTATATTCACGTCAATCCCGATTGCAAGTCGTGGGAGAAAATCAATTGCCTCAACTATCACTACTAGAAAGATGACCTTTCCTAATGCTTCTATACCAATGGTTTGTAAAAACTGTTGGTATAGGTCCCCTTTCCCAACGGTTTGGCCAAACCTTTGGGAAAGGTGGCCACAAATTCATCCAGAAACAAAAGACTTATACCAATAGTTGTCAAAAATGTTGATATAGGTCTATACCGACGGTTTTGACAACCATTGGTATAGGTCCATTGATTTTTTATCGGATCTTCTTACTGATAACAATATATAAATCAAAATTTAAAATAATTATGAGAATAAATATATATATTTATGAAATTATGTTCACAAAAGTTCTGTTAGTTTAGTGGTTAGGTCGTTCAATGATAAACTAGGGGTCATGGGTTCAAATCCCAACAAATGTTTTTTTTGAAATACATATACCAACGGTTTTATGGAACCGTTGGTATAGATTTTCATATTACTTATACCAATGGTTTTCAAAACCGTTGGTATAGGTCTATACCAATGTTTTTCCAAAAACCATTGGTATAAATGCATCCCAACGGCTTACTTCGCAACGATTCTACAAACCGTTGGTATATGATATACCAATGGTTTGGAGGCCTATACCAATGATTCTAAACCGTTGGTATAGGTTAGTTTTCCAGTAGTGTATATTTTCTTGTTGGATCTCTACATAGCATGCATCCCTATCCTGCACACCCATACAAGTCATAAAACTCACAATACGATCATTGAAACTAATAGAGGGGCCACCTCAAGAAAAAAAATGGAAAATTGGACTACATACCATCAGAGGTGTGTCAGAGGAGATATAGGGACTACCTCAGAGCATCGTCATCGAGGAGGTACGATGGTTGAATTGGAGGAGGATAAAATTCAATATAATAATAATAAAACTTAACTACTACATAAACAATATGTAGAAACAGTCTGAAACAACACAATACAATTCAGTATTAAAATAATAAAACCTCATTACATAATAAAATTACACATATTAAAAATCCAAAAATTCAATTTACATCAATAGTGAGTCTCAATATCAGTATCATTAGATTCATGATAACCCTCATCCATGCCTCCTACAGAAACACCACTAGCACCTCTCACACCACCAACATCATCATCGACATCAGCATCGGTACCAACACCGACACTGGTACTGGCTCCGGCGATAGCTCCACCTCCAGCTTCAGCTCTGGATATAGCTCCGACTCCAACTATAGCTCCATCTCCACTAACATAACTCATCAACATCAAACATGTGTCAACCGATGCAGCTTCTTTTGGTGAAAGTGTAGAAGAAATAGCAGACATAGCTTTCTTCATATTTTCAAATATCACCTTTTCTACTTTTTGAGTTTCTTCTTTGATTGAGAAATTCATCTGTTCCACTATGACCAAACCAGAACAGGTAATCGAAGAAATGTTTTTAGTGGAATAGTATCAAGATGGTATAATCTTCTTCCTAGGTCGACAACGCACTCTGTCCTGATGCTCATCTCCCAATACCTGATATAGACGACCGTTCAAGCCCAAATTGTCAGGCTCTTTTTCTGCCGATGTCTCCAAATCATTCTGTTGATTGATATATAACATAAATTAAAATGATAAAAATAATATAAGGATTTAAATTCAGTCAAAATAAAATAAATTAAAATCTGCTTACAATCACCTTCTCGGTGTTAATATTTAGAGCAATACCATATTTAATTGTTCTGCTTATACAAAACAAAGTAGAGCGAGGAACAAGACCCTCGATATTCAATTATTTTTTCTAGAAAAAAGAAAGAAATAAATCAAAATTGTATGTCAAAAAAATTACACTAACCGAAGCTAAATATTTTAAATATTAAATTACCTATGTTTACTAAAGAACTGGGAGTGAAGTGTGTCCACGAGTATAAACATGTTTCATTCCACTCTTATTTATTTTATTTCTGCCTAATTTCCACTATAAACAAATAATTATATAATTTAATTAACATAAATAAAACTCGTTTTCAAATAACTAAATGAATATATATATAAATTTAACAAATACCTTAAACTATTGACTCTTCCAATAGCCGATCATCTCATTGTACTCTGATATTGTGCAACCATGAATCAGTGGTACTTCTTTAAGCTCCATGCCTACTCTCTTTTTCCAACCAAGATATAATTCATACTTGTATTCTCGCCACAGTTCACCTAAATCCATTAACCTTGCAGCCTTGGAATTTTTTCCATCAGGAAAATTATATCGGAGCTACAATGGACAAAATATTTGTTTAGAATATATTACAAATTAATATATATAATAGGTTATTAACATTACTTACCCATATCTCTACCCAGGAATTGTACTTTATTTGTTCTCCAAATTTCCTCCAACTTATTGGTTGAACCAGAATGATATTTATGTGTCTATCAAGTGTTCCCATAAAGATTTTACATTATGAACCATTTTTTTAATTATAGATTTTTCCTCATTATGTTCAACCATGATTTGCGTGTGTTGATTCCAAACCTCTCGCATTTTTGTGTGGCCTCATCGTCTAGTGGAGATTGGATATAATCATGAAAAAGGTAAAAAAAAGATAATAATATATATTAATTTATCATTAATCACTAACAGTAATGTTTAAACACATACCAGTAGATGGGGGATCTGTTGACCCCTAAAGTGCAACGTTTAGAAGGGTAGTAGCCTCTGTGGTATGTGGGATATCTATAATAGGTGTGCTCTATACAGTAGATGGATAACCCTGTACAGATGAGGGTGGATATGGATATGGATAAGGTGGTGGGATATATGGGGGCGCAATGCCCTGTACAGTGGATAGTGGGAATGGAAAATAAGGTGGGATGGGAGTCTGAGAACTACCATCTGATGTGGGAACTGGCAGAAAGGGATATGGAAAATGTGGGTATGGATAATATAGAGGTGGAATAATGGGAGGATGACCTTCTGGTGACTCAAGCGGCATAGTAGTAGGTTTAACTATAGAATCAATACCCCCCGCCATACTGTCAGCCTCAGTAGTATAATCCAACCGTATCCTCGATGAAGTAACCTAAAATAACATAGATGATAAAATTAAAAGAACAATAAAAAGATAAATAATATGAAATACCATAATATTCAAACATAAATTGCACTTACAGTGTTTTCCAGATGAGACATATGTTGTTCATTTCTTCGTATTCTTCTATTTCTTCTAATATCATCATAGACAAACATTTTGACCTGGAAATTTAAAATAATATTCCCAAATAAATAGAAATAATTCAAAATTTTAAATAATAAAATTGTATCATAAAACAATGAGATACATTTTCAATGTTATATTTATATTGATAAAATATACTAGTTAATTTGATATCATGTATGGAAGTTTAAAAAACACATACAATATTACGATAATGTCAGGTAAATACTTACAAATGTATCAACGTTATCTGTGGTCTATGACAATTTCTAGTTCACTATATGTTCTAGAAATTGAGTCATCTGTGTCATCAAATGCAACATTTGAATAAACACCGATAGGTTCATCCAAAACATTATTTTCATCCATGTCTTCATAAAAAATATGTCTGGGAATGACATCAACAATAGCACCAAATTGTTGTTGTCATGGGTCAGTTACATAAAACACCTATCAAGAATATGACACAAGAATATAAGGTTCATCAGTGTGAAGCTGGTGATTCATATCAATCACTCTAAATCCACGGTTATCAAAATGCATTCCTTGTCATGTCATTAAATCAAACCACTTACATTTCATCATTGTGATGCGTCCCTGTGCATAGTAATCTAATAAAATGATTCCTTAAACCACACAAAAATATGATATATTTTCTGACCGAGGTTTTCTATCTGATGCACTCACATAACAATCTGTTGTGGCACTTATTGTGACACCGTCATGATGTGTTTCCATTTTTTTCACAACTATTTATAACAAATTTAAATCCATTGACAACCATTTCTTTACAATCACGTACCACATCTTTTGGACCAAAGGATAACGCTCTTACTTCATCTGATAATTTATTCATTAGTAGATTTAAAACCTAAAAGATACCAACATTGAATATTAAATAGAGACATGTGATTATGTTATAATAAGAAAAAAAAATATTACCTTTGACTTCAACCAAGCAGTAAATTCTTTGCTGTGTAGCAGTTCCTTCCTCTTAATAGATAGAGAGCGATGTCTCTTTTTTATATTTTCTAAATGTTTTCTACAAATATGAAAGATGATAAATGTCAGAAGATATGAAGAAATAACATAATGAAAAAATACATATTTATTAGTTTACTTACATCAAGCACACCACAATTGAATAATACTGTATGATGAGCCATTTCCCACTCTTCCCTACTTAAAGTACATAATGAGTACGATCCAGATATCCCCTCTGTTTGGGGAAGTGAAGGAAATACCGTCTCAATGGGATCAAATTTATCATCTTCAATTCCCATAAGTCTATTAGACCATGTGGTGAAGTTAGCCAAGTACAATGAACATAAATCCATGCATTCTTGTGCTAAATAACATTTCACAATAGAGCCTTTGGGGTGATATTTATTTCTCACATAATATTTCAATGTAAACATCATTATTTCTGTAGGATACATCCACCGACTCAAAACAGGACCACCAAAAATAACTTCTGTGGGAAGATGCACAGTCAGATGTAACATACATGTGAAAAATGACGGTGGTAAAATATTCTCCAAGCTGCAAAGAATAATCGGTGCATCTCTCTACAATTTCTTAACAACACTTTTGCTCAGTCTTTTGGCACAATGGTCTCGATAAAAATGACATAACTTAATCACATCAACTCTAACATTATGTGAAAGTAAATGTAGAATGTCAATAGGAATCAACTCATGTAACAATACATGGTAATGATGTGTTTTAAGAGATTTTAGTTTCACATCTCGTTTATTCACCTTTTTCAAAATATTACTTGAATAACCATCTGGAACCTTCAAACTTTCCAAGATGTGAAGAAATTGTTTCTTCTCCACATTTTTCATCGAATAATAGGAAATGGAGACTTTGCACTTATTTTGACCAATTAAATTAGAATGAATTTTTACTCTTATACCCCAATCCATCAAATCACGTCGAGACCGCAAATCGTCTTTTGTTTTGCCTTTGAAATTTTAAATAGTATCAAGTAATATCTCATAAATGTTTTTATCGATATGAATTACATCCAAACAATGACGTAATAAATTCGATGACCAATATGGAAACTCAAAGAATATGTTTTTCTTTCTCCAAATGTTATTGAAATTCGAATTAACATGTTTTCACTTTCTGATTTTTGATTGAATTTTTCCAAGAACATAATTCAAATCATCAAGTTATTTATCAATATCAATCCCTGACATTCGTTGAGGTTTCTCATCTGTCTATATGGCATTATCAAACTGTCTTTGATCTTTCTTGTATGGATGTTCCATCGGTAGAAATCGTCGATGCCCTATGAAGCTGAAATTTCACCGAAACATTAATCTTCAGAAACATGAATTTTTCAAAAAAATAGGACAGGATAATTTCCCTTTAGTACTCCAACCAGACGTCATTCATTAGGCAGGGGAATCATTTATTGTCCATAATAAAGATTCACGAAACATAAAGTAATCCTTCTCAAATGCATCATACACACGTGCACAAATAATCCAAAGCTTCTTTAACTCCTCTATGAATGGATGAAAGTATATATCAAAATCATTTCCAGGATCACTGGGTCCAAATATCAATATACTCATGATAGTAAACAACTTCTTCATACACATCCATGAAGGAAAGTTATAAATGTGAATGAAAATAGGCCAAGTACTGTGTGCAGTATGCATTTGGAAAAATTGGTTGAAACCATCATAGGATAATCCCAATCTAACATTTCATGGGTTAGCTACAAAAATTAGGATGTAACCTATCAAATTTTTCCAAGCCAACCCATCTGCAGGATGCACTATTTCATCATTATCTTTATTTCTTTCATCTTCGTACCATCTCATATTCTTTTCCATTTGTTCTGACATAAAAAGTTTTTGAATCCTAGGAATTAATGGGAAGTGTCACATCACTTTCTATGGTATGTGAGATTGCGTTCCGTCTTTATTAGTCTGCCACCTTGATGTGCCACACTGTTTGCACTAACTCAACTCTGCATTTTCCTTCTAGAATAGACAAAAATCTTTAGGGCATGAATGAATCTTAATAGATGAAAATCCAAAATTTTCAACCAACTTTGATGCATGTAATTATTTTCTTGAATACATGCATCATCAGGCAGTAAATCCTTAATAAATGTAAGTAGATAGTTGACTGCAGTATTTCTAAATCCATACATTTCTTTTCCATGATATAATTGAATTAAAAACTCAAGTTTGCTCATTTTTTCACATGACTTATATAACGGAGTATTTTCACCTTCCATCAGCTTTCTAACACTCTCAAAATCATCATCTTGATTAATAGACGAAAACTGGGTTCCAGTATTCATTTCCTCCTGCACTGGTCTACATGAGGACCTGGCTTCAGAAACAAAAGGAAACCAATCAGAAATCATATTTTTCATACCTATCCTTTCCGCTAAATCGATGTCATTCACCACTTGATCTTTTTCACCATTGTGATACCACACATGATAATTTTTTTAGAACCCTTGTTTAGTGATATGATAACTCACTTCCTCGTGAGTTAACCATGACCTTCCAACACACTCAAAACATGGGCATCAAATCAATCTTCTCTCTGAATCATTAGTGAATGAAAAGTCCAAGACATTTTGCAACTCCTTCTGAAATTCATCAGTGATCCGATCAACGTTGTACATCCAATATCTATCCATTATGAGGCATATAAACATACATTAAATAAATAATCAAGAAAATGACTTAACATTATATGTATTGTTTCATAAGATAATAAGTAACCATCAATAACATGTCAATAAAAAAATCATAACAAATATTATGGTTAAGGGAATTCATAAATGTTTCAAATTATAAAAAATCATTAATAGTCACACCTTTCTATGACCACATAAGATTATTTTGGTGTACCTCCAACACCAACATTAAAACCTAGATGTTTGAACAATGACCTATTATGTTTTTTTATAGAATTATCTGATGGGACCCCCCCTCCAAGACACCCCTCCACCTCCCTCTTGGACACCCCCTCCCACCAAGATATCCCTCCAGATCCCACCTAGACAGCCCCCTACCCCTACAGCCCCACACCCCTTCCCCCCTCCCTGCCCCCCTACACACTACTCCCCTAGAACCCTTCACCGCCTCCTGGACAGCCCCCCACCCCTTGCACCCCCTTCCCCTCATTGTCAAGTAGGTTGTCCCTATCCTTTAAAAAGGTTAACGACCAACAAGCCTTCCTGATTCTTTGAAGAGAGTTATATAATTTGGTATTTTCGTCACCTTCAGTTAACCATTTATCTTTAAATGCTTGTTTTCTCAAATTTTCTTTGAGCGTGAGCAAAGAGTTGAGTTTGAATATAGTTTTTAGTTCTTGAGTAGGATCAGTGGTGATGTCGGAGCTGGTGTTTTTATTTTTCAGATCATTGAGGACTTTCTCAAGAATCATGATGTTATTGTTAACTTGTTTGACTTTATAGCTACACCAAGTTTTTAGAGTCTGTTTGAGATGTTTCAATTTTAGGTTTCAGGAAAAGGCATCATTGTTATGAGACATTCAAGAACAATAGTTATATATGATATGGGTGAAATCATCATCAAATAACCACACATTTTTAAATATAAAAGGAAATCGGGGTCTCATGACATTAGAGGAGACATTGACCAAGATGGTATAGTGATCAAAATTCAGCATGTAAAGAGTGGTGTTGTTGATAGTGTCACATAGATTTATATTAGGGACATTCATGAAGTCTCTATTCAATTTGGAGGCAACCACATTATTGTAATGTCTTCTATACCAAGTGTATTTTACACCAGTGAGATTAATTTCAATGATATTAGTGTCTTCAATCGAGGATTTAAATTATTTCATTGAAATGGAAGCTTTAGAAGGTCCAATTTTATCACTTGAGTAAATAATGGAATTAAAGTCTCCAATTAAAAATTAGGGGTAGTTATGTTAGTGCCTAAGGATGAGAGATCATTCTAAATAGTTCTTCTTTCTTGGTATCTATTTTTATAATTGACAATGGAGCAGGAAGTATGTGTGCCATAAATGTTAAAGTTGCAAGTAAATATATGGACATAGATATTGAAAACACTAACATTGTGTAAATAAGAGTGAAAAAATCTATAAAGAATCTGCATTGAGTGTATTATTGATTGCACCAGTAAAAACATAATTATGTTGGCCTAAATGTGATTATATAGAGGAAAAAAATTAGGTTTATAAATGGAAAATAACATAGGATGACGGTTGTTAACCATTTTTTAAACAATGAACATGTCATAGCTAGCGATACCCTAACAATTCCAAAAGGGGATCATCATTTAAACCTGAATTTGGAGTTAGAACACTCTTTTATATTTCTTCCAGAGCCTTTTTTTCTACTAGTCCTTCTAACATCTAGGTTATTTTTAGTGGAATGTTCTTGTTCATTCCTAGATGTGACTAAAATCTTATTTGTAGGGTTCCTAATTGGATCATTCATAGGAAATTCTACAGAATTCTTAGAAAAGATCGATAAAGAATTGATATTATGATTAGAATTCAAGTTTACATATTTTATAGAGAAATCATCATTAATTAAAGATATAGAAATAGGAGTACATGAAAACATTGATGTATCCACTGTCTGTTGTTAGGCAGTATCCAGATCTGTTGGATGGTACAGATTTAATGGAAAGGAAATATTACATGACAACATATGTTTAGGTTCTTGTACCAGGGATGTGAAAGGAGGTTTGATAGGTTATATAATTTTTTTAATATTTTTAGAAGTCATGGTATGTGTCTCAGTTGAAAAAACGTTAAAAATACTCATCTAACTCCCCGATTCTACATAACTGGTAATAGATTTAGAGTGTGCAAGGGGAGAAGGAGCTAAATCCTCCTCTAAATTTTTGGTTACCGACTTCATTTCAAGAGTATTATTATTATTATATATGATAGATAAGTGATTAACTGATCTCATAGTAGCATGAGTTAATGAAGTTTTAATGGGTGGGTTTGTAGGATTCAAATTTAAAAGTATCAGAGAACTAATGACATCAACACTATTAGTAGGTTGTGAACCATAAAAAGAGTATAAAGTAGAAGAAGTGGTTGTAACTGGATCCTTTTTTTCTCCACCCCGGTATCCTCTATGGGATGAATCTTCTTAATGGATCCAATGAGATCTGGCATTTTAGTCACCTGTGCCGAGGGTGTACATACCTTCATTGATTTAACAGTTTCCAAATCCATGGAAACAGTTGCAGTCATACTACTAGTATGTGTGATATCCTGAGAAGATTTTGGGATAGACAATAGATTCCCAAAATCTATAGAATGGCTATTTGAATCTATAGTTTTAGAAAAATTATCAGGTACATTTGTTTTACTATTGGTCTGAATCATTGTCCCTAATGAGGGGGTGTAGTGTATGCATTTCATTCACAGCACTTCAAGTTTTTACCTAGGGTATGTTCATAATTTTGGTTAGATTCTGAAATTTTTTCAGCTGATCATGTATTAGATTCATCCTTATTGGATATACTAATAGTGTTTAACACCAAAATTTAAATTTTTTCTAAGTAGCCTTTATCTTTAATGGAGTTATCTTCTTATTCATCCATATCATCCCAGTTAGTACTTGAGTTATCCCCTATGTGTATCACTTTGTTTGACTATTTGACCCATGTTTTAGATTTCTTTGATGGGGGTACATGTATATCTATCATAGGGGATTTATCCTTTTTATTTCTTATAATTTCCTTCCAATATTTTTCAAATGGTTGTGTTACTTGTTTTCTAATTACTCTAAAGTTGAAAATTGTATACCAATGATCATACAATGTTCACCAAAGGGAGGTTTCCTCTCATATTCCATTCTAATATCATTTTTCTAGTCATTTGAATTGAAATTAATTGTGGTGGGAAGCTTTGAATCATGATTAATTTCCTCCATAACTCTAGAAAAGAGACATAAGTCTTCATTTAATTTTCTATGATCAATTTTGAGGGGAGTTCCTATGGAGGAGACAATATGAATTAGAATTTTTTGGTGCCAAAAGGACCAATTAAGGCAATGTATTTTGAATCAGACTTTGGACAATGTATTCATATGTTTGTGTGGATTGAAGTTAGAGTCCCAATTATAAATTATGAGTAAACCGAGTTTAATATTGAGGTTTCTTGTCCTCCAAAATCTATATATATCCTCTTCTGATTTCAACAAGATATGAAAATATCCTTTTCCTATTGGAATTAATTTATAGTTTGAAGAAGTCCAGCAGAGAGAAATATGTGTATGTAATTCAGATAAATTCCAAGGGCGATCAACTTTGAGGTATGAGAGGTGGGATGTTACCTTGAAGGAGACTGGTTAGCCACATTCGATGACAACAATGGGAAGCGTCGCAAGGGGGGTGAGGATGGGGAAGCATCACGATGACCGTCAGGGAACTATCGGGGGATGAGGATCAGGGAGAGGATAGGTCTCCAATTCCATTGGGGAAGATGGGTCGCCGTCGAGAGGAGAGGTCACCGCCGAGAGGAGAGGTCACCTCCGAGAGTAGAGAAGTAGTGAGGGTCGAGGAGGGTAGTCGAGAGGAGAATTCACACCGATGCCGCGGTCGCGGGTATAAGCTGGGTTGCGAGGGGTCAAGGGACAAGAGGAATCATGGAGGAGCCTGATAGGTAGTCAAAAAAAACATAGATATTGATTTTTTTAAGCATGGCTATAAATAATGATTTAGCCCCAATTTTAGAAGAAGTGTGGCTATAAACTAAGCTATAACCACGAACTTATAAAACCGTGGCTATAGGTCCGTGGCTATAGCCTTGTTTTCTAGTAGTGTCATTATATAGATATTTATTATCATCCATAAAATTTAGATATAGAAAAATGAATTATACCATTCATGGAGAAGGTAGGTCATACACATGCTTGAGAATTGTTTTCACTTTTCAATGGATAGAATGAAAGAGTGGTAAATAAAGATTCACCATTATATATTCATGATTATATCATGTATATGTACTCATTAACTATATCGTAATTAAAATCCATGTAATGATTAATGTAAAAATGAATCACATCGCTTCATGGAGGTGGTAGTCCACACATGCATGTGGGGAATGCTATCATTTTCTAATGGAAAGGAAGGTAATAAGGTAGATATGATATTATAAATATAGAAGAAAAATTATTTCATAAATATAATATAAAAATATTAAACCCATAATAATAACCATCCATGAATAGTGGTGATGGAAAATGAATTGTATCACAGCATGGTAGTGGTATTCCACACATATGCAAGAGCGATACTTTCACTTCTCATTTTGTAACGACCCAAACTTTTATTAATGAAAATTCCTCTTGATATAATTAAATGTATTATTATTTAAAATGGTTATATAAAACATATGAACTTCCTTGGTTTTAGTTTTTTTGATTTTAAAATAACATCAAGAATTGTTACCGTTGCTAATATAGCCATTGAATAGTGATCACATGATTAGTATAAATATAGGGCTTTAACAAATCCAATTTACTCAGACAAAGAAAGAAGAGACCTCCTACAGTACAATTTCTCTATATGAAGCCCATTTTTCAGAGCTCGGAAAGGAGGTAGAGTCACTAGGATTCGCTCCTGGCCAAGCCCGATCCGAGCTTCAACAAGATAAGCTTGAATATAACTGCCTACGAGAGAAGTGGGAGTTAATAGGGATTACCACCCGGGTGATGTTAACTGAGCCACCCTAAGAGTATGTCACCATCTCACACCGTAACCTTAGGTATTATGCAGGTTTTATAATGGGTTATGTAACAAGACCCTAGCACTATGATTATGTGCATTATTCTTGTATAAAATAAATAATACACATTCATTTTATTATTTTTACTTTGTAAATGGGTTTTAAAGACCAATAGTATTTTTAGTTAATATTCAATTTAGAATCTATTTTTATAAATTAATGGATTTTAGAATTCAATAATATTTTTTTAAAAATATTATATCTAAATTACTTTTATTTAATATAAATTTTTGTATAATTTTTATGAATACAATTGTAATTTTTATTAAGCTTTGAAAGCTGTTTTTGTCAAATCCCATGAATTTTCAATAAATATCAATTTTTATTTAAAAGTTAAAAATCAAATATTTATAAAATTATTTAGATACAGTGAATATTATTTTTGGATTCAAGATGTCAAAATTATCTAATGGTGATTTTTTCATAATTTTCTGAGACAGTCGAATTTTTGGGTAAAAATTAAATACTATTTTAATATATAATGTGTTTTATAACATCACAATGACCCAATAGTGATTTAATAAAATAATGTAATATTTATATTCGTACAATATATGTTTTATATTTAAAATAATTTAATTTTAGAATTTTTGATTAATTTTATGGTGTCTTAGTGGACCCTCCAAGACTTAAAATATTTTAACATTATAATATGATTTTTTGAGAGTGTGACTCACATACACATAAGAAAGCCTAATAATTTATTATGTCTACCCATTGAACTTATAAAATAATTTTTTCCACTCCACTTTAGAAGAAAACATGGACAATAACCATGGTATGCTTTGTGTTTTTGATTAGTTTAAAGTGTAGTGTCCAAAACCTAAATAATAAAGAATTCTCCCTCTTTTCCTATATAAACACACACAAGATCCCACTTATCTTTACAAAAAACCCTTGGATCACATCCCTACACTTACAGTATCTCTCCATAATCCTCCCATGGTGCCCCAATCTACCAACAAGCCTCTCTCAAGCCCCTCCCAATCCTTTGGAATCGCACTTCCAAGTAAGGGATTTCTTCCTTTCTCATTTTTGTCTAAGTTTCTTTATATTTTTATACCATTTTATTTTCAATTAAAAATTTTGGGGTATGATATTTCACCTCCACTATACTACCATAATTTTATTTTTAGTGATGAGATACCTCTTCATCTCTCATTAATCACTTCCATTTACACCTGTTACCATGCCGAAATTTGATAAAAGTTATTCCCTTTCTCTTCTTTCTTGAAGTTTCATTATTATGTTACACCTTCTATTTCTAAATTCCATATTTTGGGACATGTATCTATATAAAACAATTACTGTCCATTTCATGTACATATTATTATATACCCCTTTCTCTCTCATCAACCATTTTTATGAATTTTTATGTCACTCTGTTATGCTGCCGAAATTGCACCGCAATTTTCCAAGCCAAAATCATTATGTAGTGAATACCATACCCATGCCTATATCAAGGAAATTTACCTTTATGAAAATATACATATTGAATGGTAAATACATGTATTTATTCCACTTTTTTTAATCGTGGAATAACATATGATGTTTCATGATTCCATGTTATATGATCCATGTGGCACACTTTTGCATGAAAAGAAATGTTTATAAAGGGTGCACCCTTATAATGCTCCAATGCATTGGGTAAAGAATAGTATCATGATACATTAATTGAAATGATGGTTTCCTAATGCTAATTAAACTGAAATAAGGGTTTACTCATGATAATTCAAGTGCAATTAGGGTTTACTCATGCTCCATGTGCAATGAGCATTGGATCATGCTAATATCATGTTAAATGTTGTTGCCACATTTCCATGTTATGATATTCATGCTATATCATGCCTTTATGTTCATGTTTTTCTCATGCTAAATTTATATGAATATTTCCTAACACGTACCATATTATTCATTTTATGCCTTGTTTACTCCATTATTGGGCTTTTTAGCCCACCCTTTTCTTATGTATGTCCTCAGTTTATCCAATTAAATGCTAAGTATGAAGGAATGTTGTGATTATGTAAAATAAGTTTTCAATAAATATATTGTTTTTTTATGTCCTATGTTGTCATTTAATGTTCCTAATTTTCCCAATACACCAGACCTATCGATCCTTAGATTTGTATTTAGTGCAATTTTATGTAATAAATCATGTTTAAGTGTGTAATAAAAAGCAGGGTTATTATAGTTGGTATCAGAGGATAGGTTTTGTAATTTTTGGGATTAGGATTATAAAATCCCAGTGAAAGCTTGAGGGATTATATTAAGTATAATAAAAACATCCCTAAATTTGGTGAGTATAAAGTAATTGGTTTGTCAAGAAAATACATCTTTGTCTAGGTACAAACATGTAGAGGTGGCTTTGGAACAGATGTATCTAGGGGTAAAACATGAAAACACCACTTTGAGCTAGAATCGAATGGGAATTGGTGTATGTTAATAGGCCTTGATGCACTCTTCGTTATGACACTCCTGGGGGATATTCGTTAGTAAATTCATAATATTATTATGAACTATTATTAATGGAATAGAAAAAATTACCCTAAGAATATATGTTGGGAAGTAGATCATGGAAACATAGATTAAAGACTATAAAAACATAAGTTAAGGAAAGAAATGTAATTTATAAGTTATACCACTTTTTCATTGTATTTTCTTTTATGTGTTACCCCTAAAATTTCTTTTATTCTAGACAATGGTTGGTAATAGGAGGACTCGGGCTAACAACCAATGCAATGATCAATGTGATAAAAATTCTAATGAGATGCCCAATCTGATTGGAGTGGGAATCACAAACTTTGTCATGATAATCTCTTAGTTAACTCATGTTTTGAATAAAAACATGAGTCAATAGGATAGTCCAAACCCCCCTATGAAAGAAGTTATCCCCAATTGATATCTTCATAACACAAAGGCCTCCTACTTTTAATGGACCATCAGATCACTCAATCATTGAGAAATGGACCAACTCCGTTGAAAAGATCTTCTACATACTTAAATGTTTCGAATAAGAGAAGGTTATTCTAGATGCTTATTATATGGAGGGTTAATCTGATTAATGGTTGACATTGATAAAATATACTAAGCCCAAGGAACATATTGAGGCATTATAATGGAAGGATTTTTGGAAAATGTTTTTCGATAAATATTTTCCTCGCACCCTCCGACCTAAGATGGAAAGGGACTTACCTTTTCTCAAGAAAAAAGGTGATGAATCCATCAGAGTGTATGAGGAAAACTTTACAAGGCTTTCATGATATGCCTGTGACTTTTTCTTTACCCCAGAATACAAGTTTGATAGCTTCTTTGGTGGGACAAATCCTAGCCTACGAAAATACCTAGTGATTCGTCACTTCGACAGATATGAGGAAATTGTTCTAAGTGCCCTCAAAGTATAAATGAAGATTGGATAATCTCAGGAGTATCATGGGGATAATAATTGGAAATTAGAATTTATTTATAGTGGTATAATGGATAAATCCAACAGTGCTAAGAAATTCCATCACCCCACTTTCCAAAGGTGCGGAAAGAAGCACTCTGTAAAATGACTTAAAGGGACGAGGAAATACTTTAGGTGTGGAAGAAAAGGGAAGCTGGCCATTAATTGTCGACAAGTAAAACCTCCTGCTATGATATAGGATATGAACACTCTATTTGAACCTCAACACATTGTTCATTGCTTCAATTTCAAAGAACCAGTGCACTTTGAAAACCAGTTCCCTAATCCAAGGGTTTTTTGAGGAAAGAAACAACGTCCAAGGCAACACGGGAGGGTTTTTCATCACTATGGATAAAGCGAACCTCGAAAATGAAGTGGTGATAGGTACACTATTTATTCATTCAATTACATCGAATGTAATTTTTTATTCTAGTCCTAAACATTCTTTTATATCCCAAATGTCTTGTAGAACAATACTAACACCACCAAAAATCATGGAAGTAGAGATGTTAGTGAGAACAGAAATGGGTCAATCATTGCATCCCATGATTATAACTCCTCCCTTATTAGAATCAGTGGATTTAACTTCCTGGTGAACCTATAAATACTCCCTATGGTGTAGTTTTATTCAATTCTTGTCATGGATTGACTTTCCATATATAGAGCCTACATAGATTTCCATGAGAGGAAAATCACTCTCCATATGGCGAATCGACCCCCGATTATGTACAAGTGAAAAGAGGAGGATGAATCCCCTTTATCACCATCATATCAAGTGTGTATATTACTAAATTATGATCATGCGTATCTTGGATAGATGATTGAGTCTAAGGAAGCAACCATCCTTGAAGAAATGACTATTGTGAGGGAGTTCTCTGAATTGTTTCTCGAGGAATTTACTGGTCTTTCTCCTAGAAGAGATGTTGAATTTTTGATTGATCTTATACATGTAGAATTTCCAATATCCAATACTCCATATATAATGGATGTTTTGGAGATTTAGGAACTAAATAAACAACTACAGGAGAATTATAGATAAAGGGTTTATACTCCCAAGTGCTTCACTAGGGAGTGATTTAGTCCTCTTCATCAAGAAGAAGGATGGGTCAATGCGCCTTTGCACTGATTATCGTGAGCTCAAAACAATCATGATAAAGAACAATTATCCTCTTCCATGAATTGATTAATTTTTCAATCAACCAAGTGGATCACAATACTTATCCACATTGGATCTGTGGTTGGGATATTACTAAGTAAGGGTGATAAAGGAGGATATCCCCAATACTTATTTTTGTACAAGGTACGAGCACTATGAATTCATAGTAATGACCTTAAGACCCACTAATGCTCCATAAAACTTCTTGTAATTGATGAATATATTCTTTAGAGATCACTTCAACAAATTTATGGTCGTCTTTATAAACAATATTCTAGAATAATCCAAAACCAAGGAGGAGAATGAGGAGCATCTAATCACTGTACTAGAGACCTTTTCTAAAGGAGAAACTCTATGAAAAGCACAATAAGTGTGATTTCAAGTTGAAGGAAGTCTCATTCTTGGGTCATATCAACACCATCCATGGGATATATGTGGATTCATCCAAGATAGCTGCAATTGAGGTATTACTGAGGCTAACATCAGTGATGGATATCCGTAGATTCTTGGGGTTAGCTGGATATTATCACTGATTTGTGAGAAATTTCTCTTGATTGTCAAACCCTCTTACCAAGATAACATAGAAGGGAGTCATGTTTTATTGGAGTGATGAATGCAAATATAGATTTAATGATTTGAAAAGGAGGCTTATCATTGAACATGTTCTCACACTACCCACAAGTGGAGAAATTTTTATGGTATTTAGTGATGTTTCGAAGAAGGCATTGGGATGTGTGTTTATTAAAAATGACAAAGTCATTTCCTATAATTCAATTGGACCCATTACCTCTTTGGGGAGAATGATCACAAAAGCCTCAACTATATATTCACACATAAAAAGTTCAATATGCTCTAATGAAGATGGCTAAATCTAATCAAAGACTATGACTGCTTAATCTATTACCACCCTAGGAAAGAGAACAAGGTGGAAGATGCTCTAAGTAGAAAGGACCCAATGAGTCTATCATTTATGAAAATCGAAAATGATGAAATATTTTTAGATTTAATATAGATGGACACGAGAATCACAAAAAAGAGAACATCATAAATCCTTTCACAAATGATTTCTCAACCATCTATTTTGGAAAGGTTAAAGATTTCTCAAAAGGATGATGTGAGAATTCAGAAGAAAGTGGAAACTATCAGAAAAGGAAAACACTCAGAGTTCAATGTTAATAAATAATGAATTGTGAGATTTGGGTCAAGACTATGTGTTCCATAAAATCTAGAGATAAAGAAAGAACTTTTGGATGATGCACATAGTTCAAATTTCTCCATTGAATGAGGAAACAAAAAGATGTATCGAGATTTATGAGAGCATTATTGGTGGGATAACATGAATAAAGAGATCACTGAGTATACATCAAAATTCCTAGTATGTCAACATGTGAAGGTTGAGAGGAAGAAGTCTAAGGGGATGCTGGACCCATTACCCATAACAAAATTTAAATGGGAGAACATCACTACGGACTTTGTCACTAGAATTTAGAAGACATCCCAAGGAAACAATGCTATTGGGGTTTCTGTGGATCGTCTTACAAATATTTCACACCTCATTGAAATTTGGGAGGACTTATTATTGGATCAACATGAACGGTTATACATTAGAGAAGTGGTAAGGCTTCATGCATGGAGTGCCACTAAGTTCTGGAAGAGTCTCCAACATGATCTGAATACCAAGATAAACATTATTACAACTTATCATCCTCAAACTAATGTCCAATATAAACAGACTATCCAATCACTTGAGGACATGTTGAGATCATGTTCAATGGATTTCAAAGGAGGATGTGATCAACATCTTCTTCTGGTTAAGTTATCTTACAATAATAGTTTCCACTCAAGCATACAAATGGATCCTTATGAAGCCCTTTATGGGAAGAGGTGCAGAACACTGGAATGTTGAGATGAAGTTGGGGAGAGAAAAATTCTATGTCTGGAAATGGTTGAGGAAATGGCGGAGAAGGTTAAGACCATACAAAAACAAATTAAAGTTTCTCAGAGTCGACAAAAGATATATGCTAATAATCATCGATGATACCTATAGTTTGATGTTGGAGACATGGTTTTACTCTGCCTATCATCATGGAAGAGAGTTATGAGATTTGAGAATAAGGGAAATCTTAGTCCAAGGTACATCGGCCCTTTTGAGATGCTTGATCGCATTGGGCTGTGGCCTATCGACTAGCACTCCCAATGAACCTATCTCAAGTACATGATGTATTCCATGTATAACTCTCAAGGAAGTACATACCTAACCCATCACATGTACTCAATCCATAAGTGGTACCATTAGAGAATGACCTATCCTATGAAGAGAAGTCAGTGAAGATATTAGATCGTAGGGAAAACATTATATAGAATAAGACAATTCCCCTTGTCAAGGAATTGTGGTGAAAGTACAAGTTTGAAGAAGGAATGTGGGAATCAGAGTAAGTGATGAAGAAGCGTTACCATTATCTATTTTAGTGCGGGAAGTGGAAATTTTTTGGGTGAAACTTATTAAGGGGGGGAGAATATTTTAACGACCCAAATTTTTATTAATGAAAATTCATCTTGATCTCATTAAATGTATTATTGTGTAAAATGGTTATATAAAACTTATACGCTTCCTTGGTTTTATGTTTTTGGATTTTAAAAAACCTATAATAATTATTACCATTTCTAATATAGTCGTTGAGCAGTGATAACATGATTAGTATAAATATAGGGCTTTAATAAATCCAATTTACTAAGAAAAAGGAAGCAATGGCCTCATGTAGTAGAATTGCTCCATATGAAGACCATTTTTTAGAGATTGGAAAGGAGGTAGAATCATTGGGCTTTATTCTTGACCAAGCCCAAGCCAAGCATCAACATGTTATTCTTGAACAGAATCGCCTATGGGAGATGTGGAAGTTAATTGAGATTACCACCTGAGCGATGTTATCCGAGACGCCCCAAGAGTCTGTCACCATCACACACCTTACCTATAGGTCTTATACAGGTGTTATAAGGAATTATGCAACAATAACCTAGTACTATGATTATGTTCATCAGTATTTTATAGAATAAATAATATACATCCATTTTATTAATGTTACTTTGTAAATGGTTTTTAAAGCACAAATAGTATTTTTAGTTAATATTAAATTAAGAAATCTATTTTGATGAATTAATGGATTTTTGAATTCAATTATATTTTAATAAGATATTATATCTAAATTAATTTTATTAAATATAAATGATTGTATACTTTTTATGAATACAATTGTAATTTTTATTAAGGTTTGAAATCTTTTTTTGTCATAACCCATAAATATTCAATAAATTCCAGTTTTTATTTTAAAAGTGAAAATTCACATATTTTGAAAATTATTTAGATAAAATGAATATTTTTTTGATTCAGGACATCGAATTTATCTAACGGTGTAACACCCGATATTTTATAAGAAATATTTTGTTTTTATGTATTATTTTATGTGCATCACCAAAGGAATCATTCTCTACACACAACACTATCTTGTCTTGCGTTACACGCAAGAGTAAACTTCCACGATAGCTTGTGTTGTATGCAATACCGAGTTTCTCTAAACAACGATATGTTATTAAAATATTATATAAACTAGCCGTTATGAATATTAATACACACTTTTTGAAATTTTATAAATTTTATCTTTCAAAATGGACTTCATTTTTGGATTCATAATATCGAAATTATCCTAGGGTGAATTGTTTTTATTTTTCTGAAAACATTCAATTTTTGATAAATAGTGAAAAATATGAGTTATTGGTTAAAATCAACTTTTTATTTAAATAATAATTTTTTTAATTTTTTTTAGTTCAAAATAGATACATAATACCAATATAAGTTCAATGTAATTTATTGGAGTAATTTTATAATAATATAGATACATAAAAATTTTATCGATCTTTTTACCGTCTTTTGCCCACCTCATAGGAGCATTTGAAATTGTACATAAAACATAATTTTACCGCTTCTGTGATTGGAATTTCAAAAATCCGAGAGACACGGTCAATATCAATGTGTAAAATGTGGTTCAATAAGATAAAAATATTTTTTTGGTGAATAGTAACTTTTTACTTTTATTTACCATGGTTAAAAGTAAATAGGGTAATTAAGGGTAAAAATGATATTATTATTACCATAACACATGTCCTGATTCTAATAGAGAAGTTTAATTTGACCAAAACCAACCTTAGGAGTAAAATATGACCGTTTAGGTCCACTTGGATTAGATTAGGGCACTTATTATTATTTTATTTAAATAAGAGTTATAAGAGTTAAAATAAACTTTTAATAACTAAATCATTTTTAATATAGGGTTATAAATAAGATAAATTTGACAATAAATATTCAATAGAAAGTTATCAATATTTCCAGAATAATGGTATTTTATTTATAATTTTTATACATTGAATAATCTATTTTATTTATGACACAATGATGATGGAGTAATTACCTTATTAATGAAATATTAACATAATTGATGTTATAAATACCCAAATAAATGTAATTTGAGACTTTTTATAAATTCAACTAATTTTATTGATTAATATGACATGTTATAATTGATTTAATTAACTTCTTTAGAACTAATCATGCTGTTATAATTTTCCCAAAGATCAATTACCAAATAGTGTCAAAATTGACATAAAATAGTTTTTAAAAAAAATATTGTATTATTAATTGTTATTTTATTCCTAAAAATATATGGATCGTCCACATGACATATATAAGGTTATATATATAAATAATGAACCACTTGGGGTTATTATGACTTGTTATAGTATGTTTAGTAACCATATAGTGTAAGAAAACAAGAAGACACGGTAAAAGTTAAATTATTTAACTTAGAGTTAAATATAAATTATAAGTTTAAAATAGTAACCTAAACTTGTCTAAAACTTATTTATTGAGATGATTTCTACCCATACCCACCTTATCTTAGGAATAAATTAATTTGGAGCTATTAAAAACCTAATATGAATTTATTATAAAATAATATTTTATGTTTTTCTTAAGGTGCCCCTCTCCTCCCTTATAAAAGGGCACCTCCCCCCTCCCCTTTTTAAACAATTTGAGCCTTCATTCTCGGCCAAACCCTACCCATTTCCCTTATAAACATCCCTAGAAACAATATAGAGGTTCGGTTATTCTTCAAAGACCAACTTTAGTGCCCTAAGAGGAGGTTTAGAAGAGGCGCGTCAAATAAGAGGTAATATCTTTTACCAATTCTTTGAAATTCATTTCTTCTTCTACTTATTATAATTTTGTTGTTTCATAATAATGTAATAACATCAGTATCACTCATATAAAGATATGTTATTATTAATATTGAACAACCCTATTTCACCTTCTATTCTTCCTACGAAAAACAAAATCACCGCGCGTGCATACGTACGGAATACCCTCTCCACACTGTGGTGTAATCATTTTTTCCAACACCACCTTACATGAATGGGTATAATGGTGTATAGAATAACTATATATGGTTATTATGACATGATAAAATTCTGAGATATTCTATCATTCACTTCAATACAATTCCACAAACATGGGAATGATATCATCGCTCGTGCGTACGTACGACCTACCATCTCCACAATGTGATGCGACTCGTTCAACATGATCTTCATTGAAAAATGATTATATAAATGAATTGAATGAATAAATATGATATATATTACTAATATCATTCTGTAAATTATTTATCTATAACATACAAATAATAATAAGAATTTATTCGACAAAACACGCATATGAACATAAATTAATGAACACCCGAATAAGAAGTATCAAAGAAATATTATTAATAAGAAGATAAGAATATGACCATATATGATATCATAAAAAATAATATGATTATTTAATAAGTCAATAACATTATTTAAATCATTATTCAGGATGTTCGGATACGTACAAAGCATATCAGAACTAAGGTAAGGGAAAATCTCGGAAATCTCATTTTTATTCGAGATAGTTTATACTTTAGAATTTACTAGGGAATATTTATCATCCACATCCATGTTTAATCAATATGTAATATTATTTCTATCCTCCAAAATTTTTTTAAATCCAATTTTACACATTGGTGAGTTTTTAGTAAAATATATGAAAGGAATCTTTTTTCGTTTTTAGTACGAGGTACTTTTTGACTTTTCCGACCAAAGTACGAGAAAAATGTTTTTTTAACTTATACGACATGAATGGATTTTTATGATTTCATAGAATATTATTTCCATAAATATTCCTTTATATGTTTTCAAGTTTATTTTTAATAAACTTCTTTTAGTTTAAAATTGTATGACATGTTAAGAAAGGGAATTTGTTTTTGAAGTAGAAAGGATATTTTACTCAGGAATGGAGTTCAATCATTTTATCGAAATTATTTTCCATCTAATACAATATAGGGTTCTATTTATATACCTATTTTTACATTGATTTGATTATTTTATGATGGAATTATTTTTATGATGTCGTTTTATCTTATATGGATTATGTTATGATGGCATGATGTTTAAGAATCCCATTTTTAATACATGGGTTATGCTATGATGTATGATTTATGATCTTGTGGCACACATAATAATGGTATCATTATGAGATGGTTAGGACCTATATATCCTTCCAATGCATTGGGTAAAGATTTATATCTCATCAGATAGACCTGGCTGGAACAGCAGGTTAATCCGGTTCAGTGATACAGGACTGAAACGAGGAGTGAACTCGGTTCAGAACTGGACATTGTCCGCTAGGATAGTCTTGGAAATGGGTATTGACTACTAAGAAATGATTCTCTATGATTATGTGTATATGAAACAAAGTTTCATGTTTCATGTTATGAATATTGTGATTACATTTCACTACCATGATTTATCACATGTTATGATATTATGATCTCTTTTACAGGTTAAGATTTTCAAAATGTTATGTTCTTACGAATATGAAATGATTGATAATTCCTTTGTTTACCCTTACTGAGCATTTGAGATCTCCCTTTTGTATGTTTTCTTTTCCCCAGGTCAGGAAGAAGTGTATTATGTAAGATATTCCAAAAGGGACACTAGATATGATAAAATAAAAGGGAGACAGTGTAGATGATTTATGAACGAGTTGTTTATGTTTCCCAGTTTCTAAAGACACTATACATATACGGTCCTTTCATGGTTTTGTTATATGTTGTTATAAGTGTGCTTTGGTTTTTAAGTAATAAAAATGTATGTAATGTATGGGTCGTTATAGTTGGTATCAGAGGAAAGGTATAGTCAACCTTTGGAAACTAGGATGTGAAATCCTTAGTAAGAACCCTAAGGATATGTCTCAGCATAGAACACAATATTAGTGTTTTAGAAATGGCCATGAGTAACCTATGATAAACCTAATGTGTTAAATTTTATTACTGATTATGTTGTTTACCTGTAATAATTAGTGTTTCTCACACTATTCTTCTTGGTTTTAGTCAATGGATTGAACCCGAAGGAACCGTGTTAATGTAGAATGAGATGGTAAATGCAATGATTGTCCCCCTGAGAAACCAAACGTTATGGGAGTTGGAATGAAAATATTGTAGCCATGATCACACAACTTTCTCAAGCTATGAATCATGCAAGACTTCCAAACGAGCAATATAAGGAGCAACATTCTGTTGAATCCTTCATGAGGAAGCGTCCACCCTCATTCAGTGGGTCTATTGATCCATTAGTGGATGAACAATGGATCAGTACCCCTGAAAAGATTTTTTCTGTTCTACAATGTTTAGAACATGATAAAGTCATCTTAACAGTATATCATTTGGAAGGTGAAGATGATCAATGGAGGAATCTTATCAAGAATACAAGGCCCCAATATGAAATTGAATCCATGGAATAGGAAGAGTTCAAGAACTTGTTTTTCAATAAGTACTTCACTCATATTCTTAGAAAAAAGATGGGGAAGGAGTTTCTTGAACTAAAGAAAAAGTATGATGAATCTGTTGGTACCTATGAAGAAAATTTTACAGGACTTACAAGGTATGCTTCGAGAATCATTATCTAACCTGAGAGTAAGATCGATAGATTTTTTAGTGTCTTAAAACCAAGTCTCCGAAGGGCGTTATCCATAAGGGACTTCAATAGATATGAGGAAATTTTTTAATGTTCTCCCAAGGTTGAGATGGAGATTGGAGTAACCCATTATTCATATGGGTTTGATAAGAAAAGGAAATTGGAATTCAAAAGGAAATCTAAAGACCACAATGAAAAGAAGATGAGTTTTCCATTATGCTCAAAGTGTGGAAAGAAACATGGATGAAATTGTCTTAAAGGTACAAGTAAATGTTTCAAATGTGGAAAATAAGGTCATCAAGCATTTGAATGCCGCAATAACGGGAAAAATATGTCTTGTGATGTGAAAAAATAAAAGGCTACAATGAATTAACCTCCTACACTTCAATGTTACAAGTGCAAGGAAATGGGGAATTATGCTAATCAATTCCCTAATCTAATGGTTATTGATAACGATCGACATCACCAAACTCTTAAGGCCAAAGACAAAGGAAAGTCACATGAAATTTATACCGGCTATGTGGAGTATGATAATGATGTGGTGAAAGGTACACCTTCCATCCACTCTAAAGTAGAAAATGTTTTATTTGATTTTGGATCCACCCACACTTTTATTTTTAAAGAATTTTTTAAGGGTATCACTATATTACCTCAACAATTAGATGTTGAGTTAGCTGTGAAAACCCTTAATGGCACAACAGTCACGCCAAAAGTTTAAAATTCTTCTCCGATTGAAGTTTGTGGGAAAGTGCTTCTTGAAAATCTTGTGATCCTTCCTATAGTGGAATTTGATGTGATCCTTGGAATGGATTGTATTTCTTTATATGGAGCTCATATCGATTTCCAAATAAGGGACTCTATATTTCATATTCCTGATCAATCGACAATCATCTATCGATATGAGGATATATATAACCTTCCAGTGGAAATTTCTTCAATATTATGGGTCATGATTCCAATAAATGAAGGTTATTTATCTTAAATGGTTGGAGAGAAACTCACGATTAAGAATACACCCATTTTACGGGAGTTTGAGGATGTCTTTCCAGATGAATTTCCTGCTCTTCAACCTAGTTAGGAAGTTGAGTTTTCAATAGAACTCATACCAGGTGCTATGCCCATTTTAAAGACACCGTTTAGAATGGACCAAATTGAGTTGCAGGAGTTGAAGAAACAACTCTATTAGAATCTTGATAAGGGATTCATACACCCTAGTGCATCACCTTGATGAGCACCTGTTCTGTTCATTAAGAATAAAGATGGATCAATGAGACTCTGCATTGATTATCGAGAACTTAACAAGATCAAAATCAAGAACAAATATCCTCTCCCATGCATTGATGACTTATTTGACCAACTACGTGGAGCTCAATACTTTTCCAATATTGATCTTTGTTCAGGGTATCATCAATTAAGGGTCAAAAGGTAGGATATACCAATGACAGATTTCCGTACAAGGTATGGACACTATGAATGTATTGTGATGCCATTTGGTCTTACTAATGCCCCTGATATCTTCATGGATCTAACGAATAGAGTCTTTAGAGACTATCTAGATCAGTTTGTGGTAGTATTTATAGATGATATTATTTTCTATTCAAAGAGTAAGGAAAAACATGATGATCACTTGAGAATTGTATTAAAGACCCTAAGAAAGGAGAAGCTTTATGCCAAATTTACCAAGTGTGAATTTTGGCTTCAAAAAGTTTCATTTTTGGGTCACATAATCTCAAAAGTGGGGATATCTGTGGATCCAACAAAAACAGAGGTTATCAAAATATGGTCAAGACCAACAACAGTAATTGAGATCCAATGTTTTCTTGGTTTGTCTGGATATTATCGACATTTTGTGAAATATTTTTCACGATTATCTAATCCACTCAACAGGTTGACTTGAAAAGGAGTTAAGTTCATTTGGATGGAGGAGTGTGAAAAGGATTTGAAGGAGTTAAAAATAAGCTTATCCACTGCACCTATGCTCACACTGCCTTGTACTGGAGAAAGGTTTGTGATCTACAGTGATGCATCCAAGAAGGTATTGGGGTGTTTTCTCATGGAAAATGATATGGTTATAGCGTATTCCTCACGAAAATTGAAAATACATGAGCAAAATTACCCAACTCATGATTTGGAGTTAGCTATGATAATCTTTTCATTAAATATTTGGAGGCATTATCTTTATGGTGAAGGTGTGATATTTATACTGATCATAAAAGTTTGAAGTATATTTTCACACAAAAGGAGCTGAATATGTGCCAAAGAAGATGGTTGGAGATGATTAAGGATTATGACTACTCAATTCATTACCACCCTAGGAAAGGAAACAAGGTGGAAGACACATTAAGTCGACAAGACCATACTAGCTTATCCAGGATGAGGATCATAAAAGATCCAATATTTATGGGTTTACAAAGGATGGATCTTGGAATTATAATGGAAAGGGAAAAATATTATATTTACCAAATGAATGTTCAACCATCTATACATGTGAAGATTAAATAGGCACAGAAAGAAGTTGTAGAGTTACAAAAGAAGGTGAGAAATGTTCCTGAATTCCACATTGATTGTGATAAAATAATAAGGGTTAGGAATCGGGTTTGTGATCCTCCCATCCCAGAATTAAATAAGGAAATATTGGATGAAGGTCATAGTTCTTTATTCTCTATTCACCCTGGAAGCACGAAGATGTATAGGGACCTAAAGGAGTACTTCTGGTGGGATGGCATGAAAAGAGATGTTGCTAAATATGTCTCTCGATGCTTGGTTTGTCAACAAGTTAAAGCTAAGAGATAGAAGTCTAAGGGGATGTTACAACTATTACCCATACCAGAATGGAGATGGGAAAACATCACTATGGACTTTGTCAATGGACTTCCAAAAACATCCAAAGGCAATAGTTCTATCTGGGTTATAGTTTATCGTCTTACGATGTTGGCACACTTCATTTCTATTAGAGAAGATTTTTCTCTTGGTCATATTGGAAGAATATATGTAAAGGAAGTGGTAAGATTTCATGGAGTACCACTTTCCATTATATCTGATCGGGATCTGAGGTTTACCACGATGTTTTGGCGAAGTCTTCAGCATAATCTAGATACCGAGTTGAGTTTCAGCACTGATTATCATCCTAAGACAGACGATCAATCTGAGAGGAAAATTAAAACTCTAGAAGACATGTTTAGAGCTTGATCTATGGATTTCAAAGGTGGTTGGGATCAACAGCTCCCTTTGGTGGAATTTTCTTATAATAATAGCTTTCACTCCAGTATTCAGATGGATCCTTATGAAGCTCTCTATGGAAATAAATGCAGAAATCCAACTTGCTAGGATGAAGTTGGGCAAAAAATCTATTAGGACCTGATCTTGTTGATGAGTTTGCAGAAAAGGTCAGATCTATTCAACAAAACATAAGAGAAGCTCAGAGTCGACAAAAAAGTTATGCTGATAACCGAAGAAAATACCTAGAGTTTGAAGTGGGTGATAAAGTGTTCGTACGAATATCTCCCTGGAAGAGAGTAATGAGATTTGGAAAGAAGGGAAAGCTGAGCCCCAGGTATATTGGTCCTTTTGAAATACTGGATTGTGTTGGGAAGGTAGCATACCGATTGGAAATTCCACCGAATCTCTCTCAAGTTCATGATGTGTTCCATGTATCTCTCCTGATAAAGTACATCCCTGATCCTTCACATGTACTCAGCTCAAAAGTTGTACCGCTAGAGAAAGATATTTCTTATGAAGAACAACCAATAGAGATTCTGGACGTAACAAAAAATTACTACAGAACAAGACCACTCGCTTGGTGAATGTTTTATGGTGGAACCACCAATTAAAAGAAGATACATGGGAACTTGAGGATATGTTGAGGGAGAGGTATCCTCATTTGTTTGTTACAAAGTGATGAATTTTGAGGGAAAAATTCATTTTAAGGGGGGTAGAATGTAACAACAGAGATTTTATAAGAAATATTTTGTTTTTATGTATTATGTTATGTGCATCACCAAAAGAATCATTCACTACACACAACACTGTCTTGTCTTGTGTTACACGCAAGAGAAACCTTCCTCGATAGCTTGCGTTGTACACAATATCGAGTTTCGCTAAACAATGATATGTTATTAAAATATTATATAAACTAGCCATTATGTACAGTAATACCCACTTTTTTAAATTTTATAAATTTTATCTTTCAAAATGGACTTCATTTTTGGATTCAGAATATCAAAATTAGCCTAGGGTGAAATTTTGGTATGTTTCTGAAAATGTTCAATTTTTTATGAATAGTGAAAACATCGAGTTAATGATTAAAACCGACTTTTTATTTAAATGGTAATTTTTTTAACTTTATTTTAGGTCAAAATAGAAATATAATACCTATATAATTTCAATGTAATTCATTGGAGTAATTTTAAAATAATATATATACAGAAAAAATTTATTGAACTTTTTACCGTGTTTTACCCACCTCCTAGGAGCATTTGAAATTGTACATAAAACAAAATTTTACCACTTCTGTGAGTTGAATTTCGAAAATTTGAGAGACAAGGTTAATATCAAGGAGTAAAATGTGGTTCAATAATATAAAAACAATTTTTGGTGAATAGTAACTTTTTTACTTTTATTTACCACGATTAAATGTAAATAGGGTAATTAAGGGTAAAAATGATATTATTATTGTCCTAAAACATGTACTAATTATATTGGATAAGTTTAATTCTACCAGAAATAACCTTAGGAATAAAATATTACCATTAAGGTCCACTTGAATTAGATTAGGACACTTATTATTATTTTATTTAAAGAAGAGTTAGAAGAGTTAAAATAAAAGTTTAATAACTAAATTTTTTTTAATATAGGGTTATAAATAAGATAAATTCAACTATAAATATTAATTATAAATATAACAAGATTTAATGTATAATAGAATTTTATTTATAATTTTTAGATATTAAATAATTTAATTTATTTATGACGCAATGATGATGTAGTAATTACCTTATTAATGAAATATTAACATAATTGATGTTATAAATACCCAAATAAATGTAATTTGAGACTTTATATAAATTAAACTATTTTTTAGGTTAATATGAGATGTTATTATTGATTCAATTAACGTACTTTGAAGTAATCATGCTATTATGATTTTCAAGAAAATCAATTATCAAATAGTGTCAAAATTGAAATAAAATAGTTTCTTAAAAAATATTATATAATTAATTTTTATTTTATTCCTAAAAATCTAAGGTTCAGCAAAATGACTTATATAAGGTTATTTATGTTAATAATGAACAACTTGGGGTTCGTTTGACTTGTTATAGTAAGTTTATTAACCATATAATGTAAGAAAACAAGAAGACACGGTAAAAGTAAAATTATTTAACTTAGAGTTAAATCTAAATGATAAGGTTAAAATAGTAACCTAAACTTTTCTAAAACCTATTGGTTGAGAGGATTTTGACCCATTCCCACCTTATCTTCGAAATAAATCAATTTGGAGCTATTAAAAACCGAATATGACTTTCTTATAAAATAATATTTTACATTTTTCCTAAGGTGCCCCTCTCCTCCCTTATAAAAGGGAACCTCCTCCCTCTCCCCTTTACACCATTTTGAGCCTTCAAGATTGGCCAACCCCTTCCCATTTCCCTTATAAACATACCTAGAAATATAATAGAGGTTCTTCTCTTTTTCAAAGACTAACATTAGTGCCCTAAGAGGAGGTTTAGAAGAGGCACGTCAAAGAAGAGGTAATATCCTTTACCAATTCTTTCAAATTCATTTCTTCTTCTAACTCTTCTTATTTTTTGTTTAATAATAATGTAATAACATTAGTATCACTCATATAATGATATGTTATTATAAATATTAAACAACTCTATTTCACCTTCTATCCATCCTACGAAAAACAAAATCACCGCGCGTGCGTACGTACGAAATACCGTCTCCATGCTGTTGTGTAATCTGTTTTTCCAACACCACCTTACATGGATCAGTATAATGGTTAAATAATAACTATATTTGTTTATTATGAAATTATACTAATTCTAAGATATTATATCATCCACTTCAACACAATTCCACAATCATGGGAATGATATCATCGCACGTGCATACGTATGACCTACCGTCTCCATGATGTGATGCAACTCGTTCTACATGATCATCATTGAATAATGATTATATAAATGAATTGAATGAATAAATATGATATATATTATACTAATACCATTCTATAAATTATGTATCTATAACCTAAAAAAATAATAAGAATTTATTTGACAAAACACGCATAAGAACATAAAGCAATGAACACCCGAATAACAAGTAGCAATGAAATATTATTAATAAGAATACAAGAATATGACCATATATGATATCATAACAATGAATATGATTTTTTAATAATCCAATGACATTATTTAAATCATTATATAGGAGGTTCGGATATGTACGAAGCATATTGGACCTAAGGTAAGGGAAAATCTCGCAATCTCATTTTTATCCGAGATTGTTTATACATTAGAATTTACTGGGGAATATTTTTCATCCACATCAATGTTTCCTCAATATTTAATATTATTTATATCCTCCTACAATTGTTTAAATCCAATTTTACTCATTGGTGAGTTTTTATTAAAATATATGAACTGAATCTTTTGTCGTTTTTAGTACGAGGTACTTTTTGACTTTTCCGGCCAATGTATGAGAAAAATGTTTTTTTAAATTATACAGCATGAATGGATTTTTATGATTTCATAAAACATTGATTCCATGATGATTACCTTACAAGTTTTCAAGTTTATTTTTAATCAACTTCTTTTAGTTTAAAATTGTATGACATGTTAAGAAAGGAAAAAGGTTTTTGAAGTAGAAAGGATATTTTCCTCAACTATGGAGTTCAAGCGTTTTATCAAAATTATTTTCCATCTAAGATAATATAGGGTTATGTTTCTATCCCAATTTTTAAATTGTTTTGATTATGTTATTATGGAATTATTTTTATGATGTCCTTTTATCTTATATGGATTATGTTATGATGGCATGATGTTTAAGAATCCCATTTTTATTACATCAGTTATGCTATGATGTACGATTTATGATCTTTTGGAACACATACGAATGGTATAATTATGAGATGGGTGGGACCAATATCTCACTCCAATGCATTCGGTAAATGTTTATATCTCATGAGATAGACATGGCTGGAATGAAAGGTTAATCCGATTCAGTGATACAGGACTGAAACGAGGAGTGAACTCGGTTCAGAAATGGACTTTTTCCGCTAGGATAGTCTTGGAAATGAGTCTTGACTACTATAAAATGATTCTCTATGATTATGTGTGTATGAAAAAAAGTACCATATTTTATGTTATTATTATTTTTATTATATTTCACTACCATGATTTATCCCATGTTATGATATTATGATCACTTTTTTCAGTTTAATATTTTTAAAATGTTATGTTCTTATGAATATGATATGATTGGTATTTCCTTTTTTTATGCTTACTGAGCTTTTGAGCTCACCCTTTTGTATTTTTTCTTTTACCCAAGTTAGGAAGGAGGGTATTAAGTAAGATATTCCAAAAGAGACTCTAGATATGATAAAATAAAAGGGAGACAGTGTAGATGATTTATGAACCAGTTGTTTATGTTTCCCAGTTTCTAAAGACACTATACCTATATGGTCCTTTCATAGTTTTTTTATATTTTGCAATAAGTGTAATTAAATTTTGAAGTAATAAAAATGTATGTAATGTATGGGTCATTATAAATGGGGAATTGTTCATAATTTTCTGATATTGTCAAATCATCGGGTAAAAATTAAATATTGTTTAAATATATAATGTGTTTTATGACATCATAATGACCGAATAGTGATGTAATAAAATAATATAAAAGGGATATTAGCCCAATTTATGTTTTTTATTTAAAATAATGTGAATTTATATTTTTTTATTAATTTTATGGTGCCTTAGTGGACCCTTCAAGACTTATAAAATATTTTAACATTTTAAAATGATTTCCATGGTAGTTTGAATCACCTCCCCATAAGAAAGCTTGATATTTTATTATGTTATAAATTTGTCCATATAAAATAATTTTTTACAATCCAATTTAGAAAAAACCATGGGAAAAACTATGGTATAAAACCATGGGATGGTTTGTGGTTTTTATTAGTTTAATGTGTAGTGTCTAAAACCTAAATAACAAATAATTCCCTCTCTCTTCCTATATAAACCCACCAAAGATACCACTTATATTAACTTAAAACCCATTTATCACTTCCCTATGCTTCCATTCTATCTCTATAATCCCCAAAAGTATCTCTTGTCTCCCAATAATCCTCTCTCAAGCCCCTCCCAAGCCTTTATGACCACACTTCCATGTAAGAGATTTATTCCTTTCCCATTTTGTCCATGTTTATTTATATTGTTATACCCTTGTATTTTCAATTAAAAATTTTGGGTTATGATTTATAACCTTCTTCATACAAGCTCCCTTATGTTTGAGTGATTAGATACCTCTTTATCTCTCATTAATCCCTCCCATGTACACCGGCTACCATCTATAAATTTCATAAGAGTTATTCCCTTTATCCTCTTTCATCAAGTTTCTTTATTATGTTACACCTTTTATTTAAAAATTAAATATGTTGGGACATGTATCTATATGAACACTTACTTTCCATTTCATGTAAAAATGATGAGATACCCCTTTCTCTCTCATCAACCATTTTTATGATTTTTTTGTCACGCTGTTATGTTGCCGAAATTGCACTGTGATTTTCCAAGCCAAAATCCTTGTGTAGTGAATACCATACCCATGTATCTATCAAGGGTATTCACCTTTATACAGATATACATATTTATTTTTTCTTAAATTTATTTATTCCAAATTCCTTAATTGTAGAAAAACTTATGATGTTGAATGATTCCATGTTATATGATCCATGTGGCACACTTATGCGTGAAATGAAATGTTTATAAAGGGTGCACCCTGATAGCGCTTCAATGCATTGGGTTAAGATTAGTATCATGATACGTCAAGTTAAATGAGTGTGTCCTTATTCTAATTAAAGTACAGTGAGGGTTTACTCATGCTATTTCATGTGCAATGATGGTTTACTCATGCTCTATGTGTAATCAGCCTTGGCTCATGCTAATATCATGTTAAATATTGTTTCCACATTTACATGTTATGATAATCATTCTATGTCATCCATTTATGTTCATTTTTTATTATGAACCATTTATATTCCTATTTCCTAACATTAACTGTATTATTCATGTTATTCCTTGTTTAATCCCTTACATGGCTTTATATCCCACCCTTTTCTTATGTATGTCCTTAAGTTATCCAATGCAATGCTAAGTATAAAGGAATGATATAGTCATGTAAAAGAAGTTTTAAATAAATATGTTTTATTTTTATGTCTTAAGTTTTAATGTAATGTTCCTAATTTTCCCAAGACACTAGACCTATTGATCCTCAGAGTAGTCTTAAGTGGATTTTTATGTAATAAATCATGTTTTATTGTGTAATAAAAACCAGGGTTGTTATACATTTGATGAAAAATAGGGTAGATAATTGAAGTTCCATAGAAATAATAAAATTTATGTATATCTATTATAATAAATTTAATATTTTATTATAAATTCAACATTTTTATAGTAGGTATAAGAAGAAATAAATTGAAACATGTTGGGTAGGAAGATTTTCCATTCTTTGATATTCCTCTATTATATCTCTTCATAGGGACAAATGGGATGGTCTATCAAGAAGGCCATCACCCCTAATTAATGAATATGAATGTTTATAAAATAAAGTTTTAGGGTTTGGTTGATATATATGTCTCAAAACGGTGTAAATAAAAGAGATAATGCGTGTCTTTTATAAGGGATGGAAATAACACACTTAGAATTATTAAAATATATAATTAAGTAATTCTCAAACCAAATTATTCCAAATAGAAAAATAACCAAATATAAAGGTTATATAGTCTAAATATAATCATATAATTAAATTTATATAGGTTTTGGTATCATTATAGAACATATATTTTGCTTTAACCACATCGTTAATTGATTTTATCATTAATCACAGTTACAAATTTTTCATTCGTATAGCATTATAATTTTACTTATAAGTTAATAGTTATATAATAAATGTACCATGGGTGAAATTTTAGTCCATTTAAAATCCCAATTTTCCTATTGAATGTTTTTTTTTATTTTTAAATAATTTAATAAAAAAATATTTAACAAAAAATGTCATTAATGTCATTTAGACACTATTCATTGAATTTGACTTTATAGGAATCAATATAGTAATGAAATACGAATTTAAACCTTTATAAAATACCTAATATGTTATATTATTATATCAAAATCACTGGGAATTATAACGAATCCATAAAATATTACTTTTATAGTTTGTAAAATCATTTACATGATTTTTATTCTCTTTGCGCAAGCACTAAGACGACGTTGTGTAAGCATTTAAAATCATTTACATGATTTTTATTCTCATTTAAATGATTTTTATTCTCTGTAAAGGGCATAATGTGGTAGGGTTTTTCTCTCTTCACTGCTGCCTTATCCTCATGTTGTCGCAATGATCCATCCTATACTCAGTGAGATTTGGTGGGGATTCCTCTTGTGGGGGCGCTTCGTAGACTTGGTTGTCTAGACCTTTGCACCATTATTGACCTCTCCTCACCTGATTCCTTCTTCGCTAGATACAGTATCCTAAGGCAGCGTGGTTCTACTCTGAAACCAAGTTTCCAGATTCAACGGTCGATGGTCTCTGTCTTGTCTCCAGGGGGTGTAGTGGGTGATTCACCATGGTCTTCGTATGCATTCTGGGTGGCTGCGATAAGATCTTGGTGGCCGGGCTACCAACTAGTGGTCTTGTGATATTCTTCTTCTTTCATTTTATCTTTTCAGTTTTATAGTTTGGGATATGTTGGTTCATCTTCTGAGTTTGTGCATTGATGTTGGTTTTTCCTTTGTTGAATCTGTGATCTGTGAATTTTTGGTTCATTGGATTTCTGTGAGCCTTAATGTTTCTCTTTGAAGGTTTTTGAAAAATTGCTTATGTTGGAAGCTTGTATGTTGTTTTGTTTTTTGTTTTTTATGCATTGTTGTTTTATAGTATTTTGAATAGAAGGAGGACAATAGTGGTTTGATGGAAGGGATGTTGGATTTGGTCTTAGTGGGCCACAGCTCTAAGGGATTCTCCAATCAAGGTGTTGGTGGAGTATGTAGTTTTTGAATTATTTTGATTTAGTAGAGGTTGATTTGGTTTATGTTTTTGTGCATTGATGATAATTTTGTGGTTGGAATTTTGTGTGTTCACTTGTGTCATTGCAGTCTTAGTCCACAAGGTAGTGCATCCAATTTATTTTCAAGGGACTATTCTAGAAGATGTTTAGACTGTAGAGCGTTCTCCTTATCATTGTTATCCAAAATTGGAAGTTTTGAGAGGGTGTGTCTCTTTCCATCGTTACTAGGCCCAGGTATACTTGCACGAGACAACTATCCGAGAAATGATGTGAAGGTGGATGCTGATCGTAATGTATTTCTTACTTGGGTAGATCTTTTCCTTGCATTTTGAATTGGATTGTATTTAGTCTTGATGATCTTATTTGTGGAGGTATGGATGTGTTTTATGCATTTGATGTCATTCTGTTTTCCCACATTCTCCTCAAAAGTGATTTTGAAAGAAAATTTAATTTCTATTTGGTCAGTCACTAAAAACTGAAAATAATTTACTATGATAATAAATAATAATTAATATTTTAAATAAAAATTTATAACTGAATTTATACTCTCTTTTCTTCATCTAAAATATTTTTTATAAGAAAGTCAAGAGAATGATATTTTGGAATTTTCATTACTTAAAAAATATAAATGTAATTATCAAGGAAAAATGACACCAAAATGAACTATATTAAAATTTTGGATGGATATGGTCTAAAAATCCTCTATAATAAAATAAAGCTGAATTTGGGTTGATTTTTAGACCTTATCTCATGGTTTTAACCTTGTTTATCCCATTTACCCTTACTGATGTGACAAATATTTACCATGATTAATAATAATAATGAATAAAAATCCAAAGGGTTATATTAATAAAATTTTATAATCCTAATTAAAAATATGGTATCTATTTTTTAATATTCAATTTACCAAAGTTGAATAATTTAATTTAAAATTAAACGCGAAAAAATGCGACAAAAACCATTTCTCAAGAAAAATGTTTTATGAAGTATAAAATGTTTTTATACAAAAAGAAAATATAAAATTAATTAAAATTACCATAATTGGATTATTTATAATATAAAAGAACTGATATTACATTTAAAAACCTTTTGATACAAACTTTAACTTTTTAAATGCTAGAAACAAAAATACAATTTTCAACAATAATCAATATTTTTCACTATTCATTGAAAAACCAATATTTTAAAAAATTATAAAAATCTAACTCTGAGATAATTTTGTTATGATAATTTCAAAAATGAATTCCATTTTTTCAAAATTCAATTTCTATAAGTGTAAAAAATTAATTATATTAATTTCTCCAAAAAATCAAGAAAAACCATTCTTGGGGAAAATATTTATTTTTAAATCATATAATGAAATTTCTGAAAAATAGGTGCATATTTATCAATATATTTTATTTATAAAAAAAATTATACATATTTTATTAATATTTTGTTATTTATATTCATTCATCCAATTTAACATCTAGTTTATAATGGTATACTATATTGTTGTACATTTAAAATATAGGGTGTGTGTATCACAATCTATCAAATAAATCAAATTTATTTTAAAATAAATATATTATAAAGTCCTGAGGTGTTACAGATTCATCCATAGAATAAGATTATTTTGGATTTTTTCACATTAATACACCGTTGGTGTGTTCTCCATATATGTTTCCAAATGCGAGTAAACTAATAAAAAACCTGATTTTCGTCATGATTTAAATTTATGCATACGCATTGAATGTTTTAGTGAGAAATTTATTAAGAATTTAAGATTTTTATCATATTTACTAAAATAAGGGAAAAGATATGAAAAATGGGGAAATTGATCAAAAGGAAAAAAATAGTTTAAGAAATGACTTTATTCACCACTTCGAGTTCAATATTTATATATTCTACTTGATCCTAATAAGTGATATCATATACAATAAGTTATTATTTGATGATAAATATTTTAATTTGGGATTTTTTTCATATATTAATTTTTGGATAAAGACATATATTTTTTATGGAACCAGATATAATGGCTATAAGAAGAAAATGTTTTGTTTTAGAACAAAATTTGGTGAATAAATCATGGAATATATATATATATATATATTAAGATACTGAATTGACAAAGCACAATGATGTAATTTTTGATGGAAATAATGATAAAATCATGGTAAGATTGATTTTTAGGGAGTTAAATAAGAAAACCTCTCATTGTACTAATATATTTTAAATATTGAAAACATTACAAAGTTTTATAAGGGAAATAATTGGTAGCTAAATATTTTATGGATTCTACCTCAATGGAAAGTTTTATATTAGGATGAGACAAATTTTCACTATTAATTTTTTTTGAAAACTTCAAAATGTCATAAAGAAAGAAGAGAAGGAGTAATAAGAAGAATACTCCCAAGAATAAGAATACACCCATTGAGGTATATATGAATTTTTTTTGACAAAAATAAATATATTGTTAATGTTTTTGTGCAATACAATTGTAAAAAAGAAATTCATATTCACCCTTGGTGAATGAAAATGATGATAATTAAATGGAACAAGTTTAAATGACATCAATTAATCAATCTGAAGGACGTTTATATAATAATCAATATGAATTTTTTTTGAATAGGTGTCACTTATGGGAATCATCACTAATGTGGACTCTGAATTCATAAACGATATATCCATGGATAATAGTATATTGAGGTAATATTAGGTTTAACTAATAGAATACAATAAAATAATGGTTAAAAAGATAATAGGATTTAGTGAATTTTTTGGAGAACATGTACACAAACTGGAACAACAAATAACCATGGAAAAGAAGAAAATGGTGAGAATTTTCCCACTAAAATCACATCATAAGAGGATTAAATCATAAAATTAGGTTGGGTAGAGTATGGATTACATGGTTTCTTAAGTAAATTAGAATAATGAAAAGGTCAAGGAACATGAAACAAGGTTGATATACTTAAATGGAAAAAACATAAATCCCTCCCATGGAAGAAGAAATATAGAATTCAAAAAGGTGGAAATTAAGAATTAGTGAGTAAGTATAATATTTTTACCAAACTGTTAATTGAATCCTCTAGAAAGAATTTAAAAAAAATAAATAATTTTTTGAATCATAAAACACACCATGAGTTTTTTTCTAGAATCCTAATGTATCAATAGTTTAATAAAATGTGTAGTAATATCTCAACCACGGATAATATATATGAAACATAAATTTAATGATAGGTGATTGATATTTTCTACCAAAATAAATTTGGAAAATAAATATATCACGAAATATGATGGTGATTTAAAGAGAATAAACTCCATTATAATATATAGGGTGAGGCAACTAAGAAAATAAGAATAATTTCTTATAATGAAAAACAAATTCAATAACATGAAGGAATGTAAAGAAGGAATATAACTACAGGTAAAATATAAACCAGTGGAAATGTTCATTTAATATCTATCATGGAAAAAATAAATAAAATATAGAATATATGAAATAAGGGAGTTGTTCATGTAAAGAAAATTATATATTGACATATGGATAAATACTAACAATATAATTTCATTGATGTGGAACTAAAGTATATAAAATGTGATAAACAAATATAATGTCCAAATGGTCTCATAGAGACCACTATAAAGAATGTGGAGAATACTGGGGGAAGAGACATCCTATAGTTGAGAAATCATGGATAAGGATGAATTGATCATGCATTGAAGGAAAAAATATTCATAAGTGTGATCAAACTCACAATGAAGGTAAATACCAAGATAAATAAGATATGGAATTCTAATCCTATTACATGGAATAAAGATTGTACAAGGGGTAAAACTCAAAGGGTAACCACTATAAATGATTGGAAGTTAGTTTTAAGTGAATGGTTAGTTCATTAAGGCCAATAAAATTCCATAATTAGATGATAATCATGAAATACCCATCATCCTATATAGTTTATTATTTTCTTTTTAATGAAGTTTTAGAGGATTAAGGTGGTGATATGATCCCTAAGTGTATATAATGAAAAAGATAAATGAAATAATGGTTTTAGTGAAATCACTAATGATTAAAAATAAAAATTTGAATTTACATGTGGGTCATTGAAATTGGTATGGTATCTATATTAATCTAAAATTCCATGTGGTATTATATCCTTATACAGAATAACAAGTGGTTGAAAAAGTAATTACATGATGCATCAAAGGTAAATCTGGAAAACTAAAGTGGTTCCCTATGAATCTGAAATTATTATCAATCATGAATCAAAATTTAAATAATATTAATAAAACTTTAATGATTAACAAGTGATATCTAATAATATTTAGTGGTATCCAACCAAAAAATAAGTGTGAATAAAAGATGATGAATAATCAATGACATTATTAAAGAAACTCATATTCTATATGTTTTTTTTCTAACAAAGTGGTATCATCTATTAATGTTTTAGGATACATAATTATACTGAGAAATTAGGTTCTCATGATATATATAAAAATTTGGTATAAAATAATATAATTGGAATTAAAGTGAATAAATTTAGTGGGATACTGGTGATTAATGTTTAAAGGATAATTTTCATTATCCAAGAAGAAGGAACACCTTATGAGTAAAAGATAATGATATGAATCAAGGGGTATCACATTTTTACTAAATTAAAAGAAGTTAGATGGTTCATTATGTGGTATGACTGACACAATTTATGAAAAATTTATTATTAATTAAGGGTATTTTTATGTTTGATTGATATCATACAGAAAATAATGTATAGAACTAAAAGATTAAGTTACAAGGGATATATATAATTAAGTGATTGATATGGATAACACTAATGACTTGGACTCTTAACTATTCTACAAAGTTCTAAATTAGTATCCTTATAGGATTTATTGATGACTCAATCTTAAGTGGAAAATTTACTCCCCAATTTTTTTAGATAATACAACTATAGGAGAAAGTGAATTAATTGTAAAATAAAATCACTAAATATATTCCAATTATTTGTATTAGTAAATGTTGGAAATAATATTCAAGAAGTGTATAGAGAATACATGTTTTAAAAGCCATAAAGTGATAGAAATTACAAGTTATGTATTTGAAATTTTAAAAATGGTGATCTATATGGTTCATCCAAAAAAGAGGAATTAATAAGGGGTTAAATGTTACCGAATATTTTGAAGAAATATTTAATGTTGTTAAAAACCCCCAGAGGATTGGATGCTAATATTTTCTATCAAATGGAGAGAATTAAATTTCTAAAGGAAGAGTACTAACTATTTTAAATAAAAAAATTTAATTTGAATTAAAAATTGTAACCTTTAGTGCATTTATTAAATGGGGTGCCATATCACTCAATAATATGGGGCATGGTTTCTATTGAAAAAATGTGAAGTGTAGTTTATAGAGGAAACACCATGGATTTTTGTTAGAAAGAGGAAAAATTGGAGAATAAAATTCTATAATAAGAAAAATAATTCATTTTACTACCAATAGGGGAGTGAGCATGATATACCATAAATGAAAACACTAATTTAAATTATTAAAAATTAAGTGGTTAAGTAGGGTTTATGGTAGTTTTAAGGACCCAAAATATTATCAATGTAATTTCCCCTTTTAATTATATAAATGTATCAAATTTAGTAATGTATTATTATATAGAGCATATGTAGAAAAAGACATATCCAACAACATTTTATTATACATACATGAAAATTACATTTATAGAATAAATATTGAAATAATAATTGATAGTATGATAATGTGATTAAAAATAGAAAATAGGATAACTATAATATGAAAATTCAAATATGATATATCCACTAGAATAACCGCAGTCCTAAACATAACTATAGAAAAGAACTAAAATATTAGTAATGGAATATGTAATTTTTAAATGGAAATATATATAATATTTGGAGAAAATAAAATAAAATTTATAATTAATGAAATATAATGTGTTTCTAGAAAGTGGGGAACCCATACGATTATTAAAAATATGACTGTTGTAACAGTAATTTGACCATCTAAATAATAATATGACCATTAGTATTAGTAACATGATGACTAGACGAATAAAATATTCTAATATAGAATAGTAGAATAATATTTATGTATCTTATAAAATTAAAATATGTCATATTTATATCATTATAAAAGGAAATAAATGTTTTAAAAACAATAACATATATTTTTATTTTTATTTTTTAAGAACATATATGTTTGATTTTCATTTTTAAAGAATAGATAATGTTTTTAAATAAAATTTATTTTTCATAATATTTGTATATAAAATAATATCATGTTTTATTACTATAATAATGTAATTTGGCTAGACCATAAATAATTTTGAAATGGTTAGAAAAATAATCCTAATATTAAAATTAGAAATTTCAAATAAATAAGAATAATATTTACAAATTTTATTTATTATATTTATATAATTATTTTCATAAAATATATTCCATTTTTGGAATCCAAAAATCAAAAAATGGTTAGGCTGGTTTTTTCTAAAGTAGTTAATTATTTATGAATAGTGAAATACGACAAAATATGGTAAATTGAATTATAACAAAAGTACATACATAAATGAGTCATGCCTGATTAAATTGATCATTGTATTGGTATCAAATGAAATACATTCATTATATTATCACTATATTAATAAACTATAATACTCTTGAGCCAAAATAATAAACTAATCAATACTATATTAAAAAGAAACTCTCCTCTCCTCCCCTTATAAATACCGCGTAACACCAATCCATCACTTAAAACCTTATAATCCTTGTAGATTAAAAATATTATAACCAAATATCTCACAATATTTCTCCCTATATTTCTTTAATCATTTTTCACATAAAAATACCAATCCCAAGGCACTATAAGTGGATGCATAGTAGGAGACATCTGAAGGAGAATACAACACTCTCAATCTATAATTATTTAATTCATTACTTATCTTACCTTCTCAAGACCTTATTATCCATGATTGAATTATAAATTCATAATTTATAATATATTTAATTGTTATTATATCTATTGAATATCCCATTCCTCTCTTCTAATAATCTAAAAATGAAAACATCATCAATATTATGGTTTGTTTACCCCTCCATGGATTATGAGTTTTGGTTTTCCCTTACCACCTTCATGGTAGGATTAAATTCACTTAATATGGTATAAAATGATATAAATATGATTATTATATTTTATTTAACATTATTTCAAGGATATATAGTCATAATTTCAAATGAAACACAATAAGTTCATCTTGGCTGGAAAACCTACTTAAATAAACTAACCTTATAGATATAAAACCTATACTCTCGATGTTTTTATGAATGATGTTGTGTATTAATAATTTTTTTAAATTATAAAAACAAATTAATTTTTTATATCACACTTATAATGTTATTGAACCATTCCATATGAATATCCATAATTATGCATAAGTGATCTGACCTTGGAACCATCAAACAAACACCATTGGTACCACAAAATTATACTTGATATCTAATTAAAAGGGTTGTAAATGAAAATAATAAATTTTTAGTAAATAAAATATTTATTTAAATTGTTTTAATTTATGTAATTAATTAATATAATTATATTATTTAGAATTTTAAGTGCAATTACATAATGATTCTGGGCCAAAGGTAAGAGATCTCTCTGCACCACCCCATATTATTTGAGTTATGATTTATCTCACTTTACCTAAAATTATATATCTATTATTCATATTTAATCGTTCTATATTATTTATATATTTCCCAGACACATATACCTAGTTTATATCACCTTTTATTTATGGGTATATACAAGTTTTAAAGGTTTTTTAATGGTTGGGGCCAAAGCCTCATTTATTATTAAATCAAAGAAAAGACCTCTTTAATTGGGTAGTGGGAGACCTAATACATAGCCCATAGGCCCAGTGGGAATTTAGCCCATTACATGGCCCATAGGCCCAATTGTTTTCCCCAAGGCCCATTATGTGAATATAATTGCTACAATACCTACCTGCTATAGTACCACATTGTACCCGCCGCCGCTATAGTGCTCTGCCGCCGCTACAGTGACCTGCCGCCACTACAGTGCCCGCCGTTGCTACAATGTCATCACTGCTACAACACTACAGTTTTCCACAGTACCCTATGCCCAATTGGTTTTGAACTCCATTTTTTCATGTAGGATTATCGGGTGCTTACGACTAAGCCAAACCCCAACTACATACATGTTTTAAAGGTTTCCTTCTCAATTTCTTTCGTTATGTAGAGTTGATTAAATGTAATTTCTCTATTTTATTATCTCATTTCACATAACACCCAACCAAATATTTTTATCCTTAAATGGTTTATAAAAATAAACATTTTATTATAGAAAATATATTTTTTTCATTTCCAGTTTTGTTGAAATTATTATTCTCTTAACCTATTTAATGATTATTTACCCCTTTTTCTAAAACCCCACTTAAAAAGAATATTTCAAAAATTATTTCTTTACTATATATATTTGTATTTAATTCACTTGGACAATATTTATATTTTTTATTAATTTTTATTTATACATGAACATAAAATAATTATTTAATCCTTTATTTTTAGGGAATATAAATGATATACCATTTCATTATGCTATAAGGCATGATTATGTAACCCATTTCCTTTCCATGGGTTTTTTAAATTCTTATTCCTTAATAATGGTCTCCTTATGTGGTATACATTTTAATGTACATGTTATGATGGGTGTTTCCATATAGAACTCCTATTAATTGAGAAATTAATATGTCTCATGAGACACGATATATAGGATTAGGGACAAAACCTAATTCAGGATGGGACTGTATTCACCATGTGATGTTGTATTGGTGGTTAGGATTGAATTATTATTATTTCATGTTCTTTGTTACTAAAAAAATATTATAATTACTTTGTATTATTTTTCATGTAAACTAATTTCATTACTCCATATGATCACTAATGTATATTACTTCTTATGATATCATGATATGTCATTTTATTCATATGTTATGCAAATGTATAATTTTTATTACCATATTGAGATTTTTATCTCACTAATTTTTATATATATTAAATATGTTATACTATATAGTTTTAGAGGTTAAAAATGATTTAAGATATCATTATGTAGAATAAAATAAATATGTTCTTTTTATTCTCATTTTTAAGTATTATGAAACTAGTATTCCAAAGATGCTTATCCTCTAGATCCTAAGTTTTTTCTATGGATATTTATGTTAAAATTCATTTAATAATATGTTTAATAGTATTAGGTTTCAATATTTGGTATGAGATAAATGAATATTTATTTTTTGGGATTATTATAAGAATAAATTAGTTTAAACTTGAGGGATAAGTTTAGGTATAGAAAAACATCCTAAAATTTTGGTAAATTATAGAGGAATTTGTTTCTAAGAATGAAATACCTATCTAAAAGATAAAGTGGTTGTGTCTCTAGAATGAATGTATCTAGGTTTAATAACCTATAAGGTCTTGTTGGCTATTAACCTGACCTATATCTGGTTTATGAAAATGATGTCTTTCTGCACACATGGTTTGAAACTCCCGAGGGATATTTTTTGAAAAAAAACCTCTTTATTAAACATTCTAAAGGACATTAATAGGTTATAATATTATAAAACATGATAGTAAATTTACCTTGGAGAATGTATATTGAAACCTAGAGACTCATAAGTCAGGATATAAATGTCATTTAAAAGTTATTTCTTCCAATTTTATAGTTCCCTATTTATATGCTTATTAATTTATGTATTATTATCCCTATGTTTTTCTAGATATAGTAAATGACTAGAACAAGAATAAAATAGTGAAAGGTGATATTATTATCCATTCATAATATTTAAATTTTCTACTTAATTTTAGTTTTACACATTAATTCATATTATGCAAGTTTATCAGAATTATTTAGACACCCCCTCAAATCATAGAGGTTGAGTTATCTATGAGAACATCAAATAGGGAAATTATTACATCCTAAGTATATAAATCCTTCCTGAACCATGTTTGTGGGTTGAACCTCCAATAAATTCCTTCCATACATCCTTTAGTAGAATTTGACACTATATTGGTCATGGATTAGTTGTCCATATATAAATCCTACATCAACTATCAAGAGGGAGATCACTATTTAAATATCGAGTCATCCTTTGATTTTGTATATCTTTAAGGGGGAGAATGAATCTATTTTTGGAATATTCTACTCAATAATAGATTTTATTTACTTATGAGAAATAATATATGGATCAAATTATTGAGAAAAAGTATTGAATAATTATAGAATAGATTCCCATTATGAGGGACTATACTGATGTATTCCCTAAATAGTTTCCCAGTCTTCCTCATGACCGAGATCTTGAGTTTTCAATTGAACTTATACCTAGAACCATGCTCATATCCATGACTACTTATATAATAGACACCATTAAAATGGATAAAATGAAGAATAATTTGTAAGAGAATGTGTACAATGGTTTTATATGATCACGTTATTCAATATGGGGAACACCATTCATCTTCATCAAGAAAAAGGATGGGTTAATGCACAACTAAATTGATTATCATAAACACAAAAAAATCTGGATAAATAAAAAGTATCTCCTTCTAAGGATTTTTAACTTGTTTAATCGTCTACATGGGTACTAGTATTTCACGAATGTGTACCTTTGGTTTAGATATCACCAATTATAGGTGATGAAGGAAGATATTCCCAAGAATTCCTTTCACAAAATATATGGGCACAATGTTTTCATATGATGATCTTCATAGTCAGTGATGATCCTATAATATTTATGGAATTGAAAAATAGAGTCTTTATTTATCACCATGATAAATTTTTGGTGTTATTTATAGATGATATTCTGATATAATCTAAAATAAACTAGGAACTTGATGAGAATTTGTGTAATTTTATAAATAACTTTCGAAAGGTTAAGTTATTTTAAATGTATATTAAATTTTGGTCTCAGAAGTTTCATTCCATGGGAATTTTATCACCAGTAAAGGGATATGACTAGATCCTTATACAAAAAATTCAATTGATCAATGGACTATACCAACATCTCTAATGGATATCCATAGTCTCCATGGTATAACAGGGTATTACTGATGATTTGTGATAAATTTCTAGATATTTTCAAACCCAAAACCAAGATAGATAGAAATGGAGTAATGTTTTTATATACTAATTAATATTAATTAATGTTCAAGGTGTTAAAAAGTAGGATTATCAGTACACCATTCCTCACCCTACCCTCATGGGGGGAACTATTCATCGTATATAGTGATTGTTCAAAAAATGCCTTGGGTTGTGTTATAATGCAATATGAAAAAATATAGCCTATTCCTCAAGGATGCTGAAAGATCATGAGAAGATATATAGTGTACTTGAGCTGGAGTTAGTTGTAGTAACCTTCACATTGATGATTTTGAAGCATGATCTATATGTGAAGAAGTGTGAAATACATACTGATCATAAGATTCTCAAATATATATTCACATAGAAAGATATTAATATGTACTAGTGAAGATGGTTAGAGGCGATTAAAGACTATGACTGCTCAAGACATTAACATTTTGGGAAGGAAAATAATGTGGATAATTCTTTGATTATAAATGATCCTAAAAATATGTACACGATGAAAATTAAGAAAAATATGATCATCTTAGACATTGAAAGGATGGAAATAATAATCATAAAGGATTGAAAATCAATATTTTTTCTCAAATGACTGGTTAACTATCCCTTCTAGAGAGATATTAATGGTTCTCATTGGGATGAAATTGAAATATAGAAAAAAATGGATGATATAAGAAAATTTAAATCCTTAGGGTTCAAAATTGACAGATTTTTAGAATTTAGATCAAGGCTATGTGTACCATAAATTCATAAGATAAAGAATAACCTATTAAATAATTAACATAGATCAAAATTATTTATCCACCGAGGAATCAGAAAGATGTATCATGATTTTTGAGTAAATATTAGTTGTACAAAAAAAATAATGAGATCACAGAATTCACATAAAATTGCTTGGTATGTCATCACATTAATTCTTGAAGGAAAAAAGTACAAGGATATCATGCAACCATTACCCATACCCATATAGAAATGGGAGAACATCACTATAGAATTTTTTCAAAGTTATTTAGAAGATATAAAAAGGGAATAATTATTCATAGGTTGTTGTGGACTATCTTATAAAGACATATCATTTCATTACTATTTGAGGGGACTTATCTCTCAATCAACTTTCAGTGATATATATCAGATATTTAGTGATTTTGTCTGGAATACCACTATTGAATGTATTTGATCAAGATCTATGGATTAACTCAAATTTCTATGAAAGCCTACCACATTTTATAAAAATTTATTTATACTTTTTTTATCAATTATAACCACCAAACTAATGTCCAATCTTAGAAAAATATCCATAAACTTGAAGATATGTTGTAATCTTGGAGGATAGACTTCAAAGGAGGATGAGATCAACAACTTCCTGTAGTTGAGTTCTTATACAATAATAGATTCCACTAAATCATATAAATGGATCCATATGAATTCATATATGGTAATATATGTATAAAACCTATATGTTGAGATGATGTTGGTGGGAATAATTTGTTAGAAATTGAAATGGCTGAAGAAATAGTAGAAAAGGTTTAGACCACTCAACAACACATCTGGGTAGCTCATAGTTGACATTAGAGATATGTTGGTAATCATCGATGAGACATAGAGACCGATTTTAGAGATAAAGTGTTACTTCATTTATCTCCATGGAAGAGAGTCATGACATTTGGGAATAAGGGAAAGCTAATTCTTAAATACATTATTCCCTATTAATTATTGATCACATTAGACTTATGGCCTATCAAATATTACTCCCACTAACTGTGTCTCAGGTACATGATGTGTTTAATATGTCCCTTTTGAGAAATTACATACCAGATCTATCACTTGTACTCAATATAGATGTGGTATAGTTAGAGTATGATCTATATTATGAAGAGTAGTCGGTGAAAATCATATAACATAGAGAAAAATTTATCCGCAATAAGACAAATCACCTAGTAAAAGTATAATAATGGAACCATGAGTATGGGGAGATGAAAAGGGAACTAGTGGAGAAATAAAGAATAAGAATTGTCAATTAGTTTCAATATAGTATGTGAAATAAAAATACTAGCATGAAATTTTCTAAGGGGGAAATAATGTAAAGACCCAGAATTTTATAAATAGAACTTCTCATTAAAATTATATAGATGTGTTTTATTTAGTAATGTGGTATTATATATAGCACATGAATCACATGATAGAACCAATATTTTTTATTATGTTGACATGGAAATTATATTTATATAATAAATATAGCCATAACAATAGAAATAATTATAATGGGATAAAAAATAAAAAATATGATAACTATAATATGAAAATGTGGATCTTCTCAATCGCCCAGAATATTTTCAGTCACAAACAACATTTTAGAAATGAAACAAAATATTAATAATAAAGTACTTATTTTGGAAAATAAAATATATATATCCTTTAATGAAAATAAAATTTAATGAATAAGGAACAAAATATAATATATTTATAGAAACTAGTGAACTCATATGACTATCACAAATTTAAGCACTGCAATAGTAATTTGACCATTAGGAATAGTAAACTGACCATTAGAATAGTATCCTCACAAATTAAATTGTAAAATATTCTTATTTATCTTATAAATTGAAAATAGGACATATTTATTTCATGATATAAGTTAACAATTTTTTTAATAATGATAAAAAAGTGTTTTTATTTTCTATAACATATATGTTTTATTTTAATTTTTCTAATTAATATAATATTATTTAATTAAGTTTATTTTAATAAAATTTGTTTATAAAATAATATTATGTTTCATAATAATAATTACTTAATTTTATGAGACCATATATAATTTTTTAATGTGTCAAAGAAATAATCATAAGATTAATTTTGGACTTTCTCAAAGGATTTTAATTAAAAATCAAATTTATCAAATTTATAAATTTATTTTGATAAAATGGCTTTTATTTTTTTGGTCTACACATTGAGAAATGGTAATTTTTTTATATTTTTTCTAAATAGATGATTTTTTGTGATTAGTGAAATATAACAAAATTATGTAAATTGCATTATAAGTGACGAGCATGAAGAAATGATCCATGTATGATGTAAGTGACCATTTCTTAAGCCTCATCTGAAGTAATTACTATATATAGTAAAAAAAATCAACACTTTTCATATTATAGAGAAACAATAACGAATTAATCAATATTATATCCAAAAAAACACTCCTCTCCTCCCCTTATAAATACCTCCCATCACCAGTTATTCTCCCCACAACATCCATGTCTTGGAGCTTTCCAAAACTCTACACAAATATTTCCTCATATATCTTTACAAAACAATAGAAGTATTATTCTTTTAAAAATATCTATCTTAAGGTACCATAAGTTGAATCATGAGAGGAAACATCCAAAGAAGAATGTAACACTCTCAACCAAAAGTTAATGAAAACATCATCCATATTATGGTCGATTCACCACCTCCATGGATGATTAGTTATTATTTTCATTACCTCCTTAGTTAAAGTTTCAAATTCAACTAATATTTTTAAAAATTATATAATTATCTACATTATATTTCCATTCACATTATTAAATGGATATAGATCCATAATATCAAAGTAAAAGAAATAAGTTCATCATGTCCATAAAACCTGCCTAAATGAACTAACCCTATAGCTATAAAACCAATACTATACAAATCATGATTACTTGAGAATTATGTTTTTTAATAATTTTTTGAACTTATCAAAACATATTAAGTTCTTTACATCATAATTATGGAGTTATGAAACCATTCTATTAGAACTTCCATAACTATACACAAGTGATCCGAGCATGGAACCATAAAAAAACGCCCTCAAAACACCAAATTTAAACTTGATATCACATTGAAATTATTGTAAATGAAAATAATCTAGATAAAATTAAATAAAAAATATATATTAACAATTAATAATTAATAAATAAATGAATCAAATTTTATCATTCGTGATATTAGTTGAAAGTGCATAATTATTTTGGACCAAAGGTAAGCGATTTCTCTGAACCACCCTATTTTCTTTAGGTTGCGATTTCTCTCTCCTTACGTCACATTATCTCTATTTTATTCTTTTTTAATTATTTTATATTTTTTACTTATTTCCCACACATATATATATAGTTTAATTCACCTTTAATTTATTGGGTTATACTTGTTTTATATTTTTCCACCCTAATTTATTGCGTTAATTAGAGATGATTAAAGGGAACTTATCTATTTTCATGCCACATTTCATATACCTCCCAATGATATGTTTTTAATAATAAACGGTTTGAATTTTTTTTTATGTAAAACCATTTTATTTCATTTTTGGTTTTAAGGAAATTAATATTCATCTTTTCTCATTAACGATTATTTTCCCTTTTTCTAAAAACCCCACTTTAAAGGAATATTTCCAAAATTATTTCTCCATTGATTTTCATGTCATCAATTCAATTAAACTTCATTTTAGTGAACTGAAATTATTTATTTATCTATTAATATCCAAAAATTATTTAATCCATTATTTCATGGGAATCATTGTGAGTGTTTTGATGGGGAAAGAGATGACCATGGAAACCCTCACTCAGCCGGGTTTGGTGTGATCCGATGATCGACTATGGGAGTCTGATTTCATAGAAAATTGTTAATGTTGTTTCAATATCATTCTTAACAAAAACTCCCAATGGTTCCCACATCCATAACTGGGTACATAACTTCTTTCCAAAGGCTTGTGGACAATTGGCGTTTGAGACCTAAAAAATCTCAGGGACACACATTGGTCAGGAGGATGGGAGGTCAGGCACATCATACCCTTTTGAGGGGAATTGTTTCCTACTTTAGGGATATCTTATAGACTTATAATATGTTCTAAAATCACTTCATAATGAAATTATGGGACCTGTTACCCTAGTAAAATTATTATAGGTTAATTCAATTTATATACAAAAGAAATCATATCTCATCCATGAACACAAGAAATAGGATCTCATTAGTGAATCCATTTATATGTATCCAAGGTTATTAATTCATTTTTGAGTAATAGGTGGATACTTATTTTATGAATCCATATAACTAGTTACTTTAGAATTTTCTACCACATAGGTATGTGATTAACATTTTGTAGAGGAGATTGATCCATTATGAGGCATCCTACGTATCTTGGTTATTGCAGGAATCAAAACCCATGTAGTTTAACATCATGTGGAGGTAAAATATGTGCTGGTGGTGGGGCACCAACTATATGAGCATGAGTCTCGCATAAATGTCCAATGTATAATAATAATGGAATCAATTAGAGTTATCATAGTTTGATCACACACTTAGGAATGACCCCAAGGTAGATGCCCATTTGTGTATGGGTGTTTGTATCCTTCCCCTCAGTGGGGCTTTTATAATGGGATTTCCCTTGCTAGTGGAGATTCATTATTCCCTTGAGGTGTTCATTGTAGTTCCCAAAGTGTAATGCCCTAAACCCTCTAGACTAGATCTGGTACATTACAAGTTATATTTTCATGGTTATAAGGAAAGAAAACCCAAATTAATGATTAGTTTAGTAGTCTTGAAGAAACAATATATATAGATGTATCTCAAATTACATTGGGAAAGGTTAAAAAATACAATACATAACAAAAACTAAAAACTGTATCCATATAAACTCAATAAATGATCTTCTCCTCATAAACTATTGAAGGTGAAAAAATGAAAGGGTTTATATCAAATGCTCAGTAAGGGTTATAGATAGAGAAATCATGAATTCAATAATAAGTAAAAAATTTTACGTAATCAATATGGCATAGTGAATATATGAAAAACTCACGCCATTTACAAACTGAGAATGAAACTGCATCAATAGATTTTTTCATAGTGAAAAACTCATGGATAGTAATAAATGATAATGAATAAAGAAAATTATTATTAATTGGACTTCATGTATATGGAACGTGATACCATAATACCATTAAAACAGGTTAGTTCTGTGGGTAGAAACCCGTCGGATTTTTGGAAACAAACTCAAAGGGTTTGTCCCAAAATGATTTGTCTCATGAGACATGTTGATTCATTGATGGGATATAGAGGTCCCCAACTACCAATACAAGTCCAAATAATTCTTTATACATAAATACAAGTACAATATTCCTTCTCAATATCCATACAGATTAGATAATAATGATTAATCAATATTTCGATAGTTAAAATTACTTTCCAAATAAACACCGTATGTAAAAGGGTATACGTATTAAGACAATACTCATATCCATGAAATGAGAATATGGATATATAATATATTTAAAAATTAAAATGAAAAATGATATAAAATGGGAAGTTGATACACCACATAAGAAATATTATGTGCACAATACCAAGAAGGTCTCAATGAAATGGAAATTGGGACAAAGACACTTACCATATTGTAATAAACTGAATCATATGACCAAAAGTCAATAATAAAACAATTAATAATATAATACCATTAATATAAAGATAATAATGTTATTATATATCAAATTTTAGTAAACATATACCATAAACAAGAAATAAGTTATGAATAATGGAAATCTCACAGAAATGAAAGTGAGATGAGAAACCCCTTACCTTATGCTCGAGTGTGTTCTTAGTTTATTTTAATGACCTGAATAATAAAATTTATCTTCACTAATTAATAAATAAAGAACCTAATATACATTTAATTGATTTATTATAACCTTATTAGGTCCATTCATGGTCCGTTTTATGGGTTTAAGTGGTTCAATTTTATTTTTTTGAAGCATTTTCTTCCTTAGTTTTCATGATCTGTTTACTTGAATTCATGAATAGATGTTCATTTGAAATGTGGTTAAACATCCCGAATTGTTAATATATCTTATTAATGAAATTTAAGAGATATAAATGATCTTATAATGATTTTGGTTTATATAACAAGATGATGAATCCTTAGTTAAAAGTTAATTACAAACATTTTGATTAACTTGGAGGTTTTGTTCATAATGAACTTGTTTTGTATTATTATCTTATATTATGAGTGTGTAATAATCCCAGAAAATTAATGAGATTAAATACATATATTTAGATATGTTTCAACAATAAAAATGTTTTTATGACCAGAATTGAACATGGTAATGAAAATTGAGAACCCTTCGTCCTTGAATGTGATAGTTTAACACATCTCAGATGCTGTTTTCATTTTTATTATAAGAGGATGGGAAAAGAGAGATGATGATGAAATATTCAATTAGAGTAATATAATTATAGTTCATTTAAGGAGATATAATTATCATAAAATTTTTCTGAGGGGATATGAGGAAATAATTATAAAATAAAGGAACTCAAAATAGAATAAATATTGATAAATCTCTCATGAAAATTCGGCTGCCTAACGATGCCACTTAAAATTTCACAAAATTGTTTTATGAGAGAAAGGGGGTATCTCAGAAATATTATGTAATATATATAGAAAGAGGAATATGTAATGAAATATCCCATAGTAATCCAATTTAAAATAAATGAGAACACATAAAATGAAAGCTTTAAGAAAAGAGAAGGGTGGTAGATTCTCTTACCTTGTAGAGTAACTCCAAAAACATAAAGGTTGGGACCTTGGGGGTTTGAGGACACCTTTGGAGGACTACTAGGGAGGTAATACTACCATATATTCAAGGATAATGAGTTTGGAATGAAATAAAATGAAGGGGGGGGGGGGTATGTGGGTATTTACAATAAATGAGGGGGAGTTTTTTATTTATAAAAAAGGGAGACCTCATTAGTGGTTTTTTCAAAACCATGGGCTTACCCATGGTATTTTCCCATGGTTTTCGTCACTTGGGACACCTAATGTAATATTTTTCTATTAAAAAGTCAACCAGAATTTTTTAGTTAATTATTACATCATTATGATGTAATTAAACTACCGAAAACATAAAACTGTATTTTTAATATTCACAAAAAATTCAGGTATTTTAGAAAAATCCCAAAAATTCTCCCTAACCATTTTTAAATGTTTAGAATTGAAATATGAACTCCATTTTTTGAAAATAATTTTATATTTATTTTTAATTTAATTTTTAAATAAAATCATAATTAATTTGAAAAATAACAATGTTATATGTATAAATAGGTTTATATAACATTGAAAAATTAATTAAGATCTCATAATCTTTTTATCTTAAGAAAACAAAATATTATCATTATTTACTATTCATAAGGGTCATATTACTCTTCATATTACTATTAATAAGGGTATGTTACTATTCATCAAAAAATCAAGTTGGTTATATGAGACTGTAAATATCTTAATGGTAAAAACTCAAGATGATCGTTTTTCAAAATTCAAAACATAGAAGTGAAAATTTTTTGTCTAATGGATAAGTTATGACTATATCCTAAATAACCAAGTGTTGTTTTAAAGTAACACAATGCTTTATGAAATATAGGCTATGAATAGAAAATATTTAAGAAAAGCATACCATAAAATCTTTGGGGTGTTACATTATTCCCTCCTTCGAAAATTTTGTACTTGAAATTTTATGTATAAAGCCCACAAAAAAGATATGGGTGGTTCTTCTTCATAACATCCTCAGGTTCCCATGTTGCTTCCTCCATATTCTGGTTGCTGCAAAGAACCTTTACTAGATGATTTGTCTGATTTCTCAATACATACTCCCTTGTGTCAAGAATCCCAATAGGCTCTTCACAGTATGAAAAATCAGGTTATAGTTCTATTTCTTCATAGGTGAGTACATGCATTGGGTCTGGCAGGTATTTCATGAAAAACAACACATGGAACACGTCATGAATTTTAGAGAGACTTGGAAGAATTACTAAACGATAAGCTATAGCTCTAATTCTTTCCAGAATTTCAAATGGTATGATGTACTTGGGGATCAGTTTACCTTTCTTACCGAACCTTAAAACAGCCTTCCATGGAGATACATTCAAAAATACATGATCACCCACTTGGAATTCCAAATCCTTTCTCTGGATGTTAGAATAACTCTTCTTCCTACTTTGGGATACTTTAATATGGGATTGGATTGTCTTCACCTTTTTTGTGGTCTCTTCAATAAGTTATGGGCCTATAAGTTTCCTCTCAACAACTTTGTCCCAACAAGTTGGTGTTCAAAATCTCTTTCCATATAATGCTTCATATGGATCCATTTGAATACTATAATGGAAACTATGGTTGTTGGAAAATTCCACCAAAGGCATGTATTGATCCCACATACCTTGAAATTTAAGAGTGCATGATCTCATCATGTCTTCTAGAGTTTGAATAGTTCTTTCAGACTATCTGTTGGTTTGGGGGTGATAAGTAGTACTCATACGAAGCTTAGTATTCAAAGACTTCTAGAGAATTTTACATAATTTTGATGTAAAATGGGGATCAAGATCAGAAAAAATTGATAATTGTGCACCATGAAGTCTTACAACTTCATTAATATATAGTCTTCCTAAACGTTCTGGTAGTAAATCTTCCCTTATAGCATGAAAATGTACTGATTTTGTAAGACGGTCAATAAGGACCCATATCACAACATTCTTTCTTGGAGTCTTTGGTAGTACCATGACAAAGTCCATTGTAATATCATCCAATTTCCATATAGGAATAGGAAGGGGTTTCATGACTCCTTTGGGATTTTGTCTTCCAGTCTTCACCTATTGACAAACCAAACATCTCGACACGTAAAAAACAATCTTTTTCTTCATGTTTTCCCACCAAAAATGTTCTTTCAAATCTCTATACATCTTAGTTATACTAGGGTGTATAGAGAAATTGGAGCTATGAGCATCATCCAAAAATTCCATTTTTATATCAGGTATATTAGGAACACAAATCCTATTTTGAAATTTCAAAATTCCATCTTCATATATAAAGTCAATAAATCTACCATCATTCACAGCTTTAAATCTCTTTTGAAACTCCTCCTTATAAAACTAATAACTTTTTATCCTTTCTAGTAAAGAGGATTTGGAAACCATTTGAAAAAGTATCAAGGTTTCACCTTATATGATTATTCCCATATCCATCTTTACTAGATTCATGAACATATTATCCCTTTCAAATCTCATCTTCTTCCGAACTCTATGATCATTTCTGCCCAAAGCATCTACCAGCTTATTTTCCTTCCCTGGGTGGTAGTGTATAGTTCAATCATAATCCTTGAGTAGTTCAAGCCATATTCTTTGCCTCATGATGAGTGCTTTCTGTGAGAAAATATACGTCAAACTTTTTTGATCGGTATATATCTCACATTTTTCACCATAGAGAAAGGGTATCCATATCTTCAAAGTAAAGATTACAGCTGCCAACCCAATATCATGAGTTGGATAGTTTTTTTAATGAATTTTTAGCTACACAGATGCATAAGCAATCCCTCTATCATTCTGAACAAGGACACAACCAATTCCCTTCTTTTATGCATCGCTAAAGATCACAAATCCATCATTCCATGATGGTAGAGTCAAGATTGAAGCATTCACTAGCCTTCTATTTAATTATTAAAAACATTATTCAAATTACTTTGTCCATATGAGCTTAACCCCTTTTCGTGTGATCTTGGTCATTGGGTTGGCTAAATGGGAGAAGTTCTGAATGAAACATCGATAATAACCCTCTAAACCAATAAAAATATGTACCTTAGTTATGTTATTTGGAGTAGGGAATTCTTGCACAACCTTTGTATTCACAAGATCTATAGATATTCTATCCTTAGAGAGAATGTGGTCCAGAAAGGAAATTGATTGAAGCAAAAAATCACAGTTTCTAAACGTCCCATTTATTTCATTTCTTCTAAGAGTCTTCAGAATAGTGCACAAGTGATTTTCATGATCTTTCGAGTTTTTAGAGTATACCAGGATATCATCAATAAACACCACTACAAATTCATCAAGATATTCATTGAAAACTATATTCATCATATCCATGAAAATAGATGGTTCATTAGTTAGTCCAAAAGTCATTACTGTAAATTCATACTGCCCATACCTGGTTTGAATTGTTGTTTTTGGAATGTCTTCCTTCCTTACAAGAAACTGATGTATCTAGATCAAATATCAGTCTTTGAAAAATATTGTGCTCCATGAATTTTATCAAATAAATAATCAATTCATGGTAGAGGATACATATTATTTATTGTAATATCATTGATTTCACTATAATCAATGCACAACCTCATAGACCCATCTTTCTTCTTAACGAAAATAATAGGGGATCCCCATGGAGAAACACTAGATAGAATAAATAATTTATCACTTAATTCCTCTACTTGTTTCTTTTGATCCACTAACTCCACAGTGGAAATTCTATATGGGGTCTTTAATATAGGTCATGTACCAGGAATTAAGTTAATGGAAAACTCAATTTCCCACTCTAGAGGATGTCTAGGTTAATCCTTTAGAAATATATCAATGTATTCTTGCACTATATGCACATTTTCAATTTGGATATTTCTTTCCCCACCCATAGATACTGGGTTCTCTTATTCTCCAATAATTTCATATAGTAGATCTACTAGGGGTGGGTTTAAATAATAATTAGATGGAGAGGTTTCTACTCTAAATATTAGAGATTCTACACCATTTCCAAAGTGTGTAAATTCCTTTTTCTTGCAATAAATCTTCGCATTATAGTTTGACATCCAATCCATAATGATAATTATATCAAAGTTAGTCATTGGTATGATGATAAGGTTAGAAACTAAAGCACATTAATGTGGAATAGGGGGGGGGCTAATTGAAATGACTTTATTGCAACGATACACCACTTATGATTTTTGACTAAAAAATAAATTATTAAATCAAATTGGGCATGTCTAATTTTCTTGGAATACTGGGAAGATATAAATGAATGCAATGATCCAGAATCAAATGAGGTTTTGGCTAAGTTTGAGGAAACAATTAAAGTACCTACCACCACATTATTAGGAACTTCAACCTCCACAGTTGTAATCGCATAAGCTCTCCCTTGCTCTTGGGGCCTTTTCTGAGGAATTTTTCCTTTTCACTTATGACACCCATTTTAATAGTGTCCCATATCTCTATAATTGTAGCATGGAACATTATCAAATTGCTTATTCACCTTGCATTAATTTGATCGATGACCATTTTCTCCACAATTATAGTAGACTCCCATTCCTTTCAATCATTTCTCAGGAAGATTCATTCCACAGTTCTCGCATAATGGGAATTTATTCATCCCCTAGTTCTTCATTGATGCTTCACCTTTTCCTTGGTTATAAAAGTATCACTTCTTTTCTTGGTTTCCCTTGAAGAAACTTTTTTATAGAAAATTACTTCTCTATTTTGATGGCACCTGATACAATTTCATCATACGATGAAAATGTTTGAGAAGCCAGTGCCCTTAGACGACTTGGATTAAGACCTTCAAAGAAATGATCAATCTTGTATTCCAAGTCTCGTACGTAATCTATGGCATAACTGGCTAGTATTGTGAAGGTAGCCTCAAACTCTACAAAAGTTTCTTCTTCCTTTTACTTTATTCGAATTAATTTCATCGTCATTTCATTTAGTTTCTCATGAGGGAAATATATTTCAAAGAATATTTACTTAAAATTCATCCATTACATATCTTATATTTCTTCTTACATAGTGGTATTTTGGATCAAGGACAACCATTGATCAACATCACCCATGAGACAATATACTGCAAACACTACCTTTTCATTTTTATTGCATCTTAATGCCATGAATATATTTTAGAGGGCCTTGATCCACTACTCAGAAACTATTGGATTTGTAGTACCATTGAAATATGGGGGTTCTTCCACATTAAATGATCCAACAGATGTGTGTAATGGTTATTAGTTATAACCTGAGTAAGTTATCCCAATATGGTCATGACCTGATCTACTCCAACATTGAATGTGTTGACTTTCTCAGTGGAGAGGTCCCTATAATTCCCACAAGTATTGATTCTCCTTCTCCCATTAGGCACCATTTATAAATAATGTCATACACTAAATTAGGTTATGAATCTAAAATAGAAAATCACTTATCATAGATTGAAATTCTATGCATAACCAATCTCATAAACATGGTTTCTCTTAGGAAAAATTTAAATTAAAATCCTAAATAATGGCTTAAAAATAATGTGTGAATTATACTAAGCATATCCCCTGGGAGTTTCAATACTAAGAGTGCAGTAAGGCCTATTGTCGTGTACCAGGATACCCCAAGGTCAGTCCCGAAACTCCTTGTCAGAGTTTTCACTCCTAGGTACATATGTGCTAGAGCCACATCTACATATTTGTATCGAGAAAGTAATGTATTTTCTAGAAGGATTCACATAATCTATTAATTACAAAAATACCAGGACATTCTTGTACATTTATCCGCAAATACTACCTTAGGTCTTGGTTCCCTACTACACATTTCCTACTCTAGTTTCCATGTTTTCTACTAAACTTCCTCTGATACCAACTGTAACGCCCTAACCCCTCAAGACCAGAGCCAGTGCATTACATGTTATATTGGAATGGTTAGAAGGAAAAAAATCTCAAAGGAACGATCATTTTAGTAGTCTTGAAGAAACTAGACACAAAGATGTAACTCAAATTACATTGGAAAAGGTTAAAAAATACAATACATAAAAAAAACTAAAAATTGCATCCACAAAAACTCAATAAATGATCTCATCCTCATAACCTATTGAAGGTAAACAAATGAAAGGGGTGTGATAAAATAATTATTAAGGTTCACATATAGGGGAATTATGAATTAAATAATAATTAAACAATATTACGTAATCAATATGGCATAGTGAATAAATTAAAAACTCACGCTATTTACAAACTGAGAATGAAACTGCATCCATATATTTTTTCATAGTGAAAACCTCATGGATATTAATAACTGATAATGAAAAAAATAAAATTCTTATTAATTGGACTTCATGTATCTGAAACATGATACCATAATACCATTAAAACAGTTTAGTTTTGTGGGTAGAAACCTATCTGATTTTTGGAAAGAAACTCAAAGGGTTTGTTGCCAACTGATTTGTCTCATGACACCTGTCTATGCATCAAGGGGATATAGCCGGACCCACCTGCCACTACAAGTCCAAATAATTTTTATACATAAAAACAACTACAATATGCCCTCTCAATATCCGTATAGAGTATAGAATACAGATTCATCAATATTTCCATAGTTAAAATAACATTCCAAATAAACAATGTTTGTAAAAGGGAATACAACTTAACACAATACTCATATTCATGAAATGATAATATGGATATATAATATATTATACAATTGAAATTAAAAAATGATCTTAAATGGGCATTATATACACAACATAAGAAATATTAGGTTCACAATACCAATAATGTCTCAATGAAATGGAAATTGGGACAAAGACCCTTACCATATTGTAATAAATTGAATAGTGTGACCAAAAGTCAATATTCTCAAAATTAATCATATAATACCATGAATATAAAAATAATCATGTTATTATATATCAAATTTCAGTACACATATACCACAATCAAGAAATAAGTGGCGAACAATGGAAATCTCACAGAAATGAATCTAAGATGAGAAACCCCTTACCTTATGCTTGAGTGTGTTCTTCGTTTGTTTTAATGACCTGAATAATAAAATTTATCTTCATTAATTAATATGTCCAAAACATTATATACATGTAATTTATTTATTATAACCTTATTAGGTTCATTCATGGCTCTTTTTATGGGTTTAATAGGTCCCATTTTATTGTTTTGGAAGCATTTTCTTCCTTGGTTTTCATGATCCGTTTACTTGTATTCATGAAAGGAAGTTTGTTAGAAATGTGGTTAAACAATCAGAATTGTTAATATATCTTATTAATGTAATTTTAGATATATAAATGATCTTATAATGATTTTGGGTTATATACCAAGATGATGAATCATTAGTTAAAAGTTTATTACAAACGTTTGGATTAACATGGCGGTTTTTTTCATAATGAACTTGTTTTTTATTATTATTTTATATTATGAGTGTGTAAGGATTATAGAAAATTAATGGGATAAAATAAATATATTGTAATTTATTTCAACTATAAAAATGATTTCATGACCATAATTGAGCACGGTAATGAAAATTGAGAACCCATCATCCTTGATTGTGATAAATTAACACATCTCGGACGATGTTTTAATTTTTAGTATAAGAGGAGGGGAAAAGAGAGATGATGATGAAATATTACCTAATCATAATATAATTTCAGTTAATGTATGGTACTGTAATTATCATAGAATTTGGATGAGGGGATATTAGGAAAGAATTATAAAATAAAGGAACTGAAAATAGATGAAAAATTGAGAAATCTCTCACGAAAATTCAGCAGCCTAACGACCTTACTTAAAATTTCACAAAATAGTTTGATGAGAGAAAGGGGGTATCTTATCACTATTACATAATATATACAGAAAGAGGAATATGTAATGAAATATCTCAACATAATCTAATTTAAAATAAAAGTGAAAACATAAAATGAAAGCTTTAAGAAAAGAGAAGGGTGGTATAATCTCTTACCTTGTAGAGTAACTCCCAAAACATGAAGGTTGAGACCTTGGGGGATTGAGGATGCCATGGGAAGAATCCTATGGAGTTAATACTACCAGATATTCTAGTATGATTATTTTGGAATGAAATAAAATGAAGGGAGGTGAGTGGGTATTTATAGTAAATGAGATGGAGTTTTTTATTAATTAAAAGAGACACCTCATTAGTGGTTTTTTCAAAACCACGGTCTTTCTCATGGTATTTGCCCATCGGTTTAGCCAATTGGGACACCTCATGTCATATTTTACTGTAAAAAAGTCTAATATCATTTTTATTTAATTATTATATCATTATGATGTCCTTAAACTACCGAAAACTTAAAACTATATTTTTACTATTCACAAAAAATTCAAGTATTTTAGAAAAATCACAAAAATTCACCCGAACCATTTTTTGAAATTTAGAATTAAAAAATTAACTCCATTTTTTTTAAAAATAAATTTCTAATTATTTTTAATTTAATTTTTTTAAAAAAATCTTAATTAATTCGAAAAATAACAATTTTAAAGGTATAATTAGTTTTATATCACATTGAAAAAATAATTAAGATATCATTATCTTATTTCCTTAGGAAAATAAAATATTATAATTATTTACTATTCATATTAATATTCATAAGGGTATGTTACTATTAATCAAAAAATCATATTGGTTCTATCAGACTCCAAATGACTTACTGGTCAAAACTCTAGATTTCCATTTTTGAAATTCAAAACATAGAAGTGGAAAATTTTATTTTTAACGGCTAAGTTATGACTATATCCAAAATAAGAAAGTGTTGTTTTAATGGAACACTGTGATTTGTGAAATATAGGCTATTAATAGAATATATTTAATAGAATCATACCCTAAAATGTATGGGGTGTTACACTAAGCCCACATGAGCTATTCTTGGAGTAAGAAACATGGGATAACAAGTGAACTGTATCATTACATACAAATGTGGGACTTGTGTGCAGGGAATACACTTGGGATGTTTGATATGTAGATCAGGACATATGAATAAATCCTAATTATCCTGATTATGGAAGGAATTATATTTCTCATAGTTCATTTTATTTCCCAGTCTATTGAGGGATGAGGTAGAGTGATTAGCCCATGGGAATGATTGGGTTCGTATGGTCGAAATGTCAGAGACATTAGGTTTTCATTGAAATCGGTTTTAATTTGAGCATGGGCCTTAGAAATGTGTCCTATGTATCGTGGTTATTATTGGAATTATAATTACCATAGTTTAGTAAATTGGGGTTTACAAACTTACATTTTCCTTGGGTCGGGTCTTACACACCGAGGGTGGAAAATGTTATGAGTCCCTGGGATGCCCTTCTTGACCTAACCTGCTTACCTATCTATCATGAGTTGATTTTCCACTTGGAATGCTTTTATTATCTATTTTACATGTCAAATAGTGTCTTCCTAACATGTCCAAATACTATTATATGATCATGCTTACTTTTCTAGTGGACTTTACATAATATAGATGAAATATCTTATGGTTTTTACATGATCAAGGATGACTTGTCTAGAAGACATCACAAGACCTGAATGGTTGGTCCCAAGGGCCATCATATCACCTGGATGAGTTTCCCAGTTTTCATCACAAGAGCATACTGACCCAAATTGATGGAATCATGAGTGTCAATGTGACATGTCTCTGAGGGTGTCACATATCCTGGAATTCTTATCTGGAGGGTATCACAAGATCGAAATGGCTTGCCTGAAGGGAATTATAGGAGCTATTTGACATACCCTGATGCTCTTGAGAGACTCAACTAACATGAGTAGGTGACATTAAATGAGTCAAGAAACATTTCTTAAGGATATCGCAAGTAATGAATGACAAAACAAGAGGGTTTCATGAAACTTGGGTGGCATGATAAAAGGGAACCATGTGAATTTCTTTGACATGCCCAGAGGAATTAGCATGACCAAAATTATATACCGAAAGGAGAATCATGAGATCTGGGTGACATGTTTGGGTGTTTTCACATATCCTGAGTGGTTCACATGAAGTGAATGAGGGTCATCATGTATGTACTTCACATGATTCTCCCACCCTTAGTCTTCATTATAGACATTATATTTCAAAATCATTAGATTTATTTTGTGTTAGTTTATTCTGTGTCTCAAAATATCTATAAGATGATTGGGATGTTTCTCATGTATCCTAGAAGAAGTCCTTCACGGGATGTATGAGTGATCATTTGAATTTCTTTATGCAAGGTAGATGATCACTCTGACTATTCACTAGTATCTTACGTAATAGGAAACTTTCTATTTGTGAGATCCACCACTTCAAGAAATACCCTCTAAAACCATAAGTGAAAGGGGAAACTTATCATCTAGAGATTCATCCTCTTCAATGTGATAGGTAGTCGTGCATTTTTGACGTTGGGGTGTAGGATTTATCTTCCTCTCCACCATTAAAATTCACTTGTTTTCATGGCGTTTATCGTGTGAATCTAGGATGGGGTTGGTGAAGTTATTTGGAATCATGAATCTTCTTGAGTCTCTATCATGGATCAATCTGAAGGAATCACTTGATTTTTAGTGACCGTGATCCCCTCCCATCAAATCCTCCATCATTGGATTATTCTCGATTAATGTGACTCATTGAATCTTGCAGGCATGCCAAAGGAATTCCATATTGTCATATTAACCTGTCCAAGGGCATTCCTGAGACCAGGGAACCTATCAAGAGGCCTTCAAATAATCGTAGGTTACATGTATGGATATTTTCATGAAAAAATGATGGATTATCAAGGTGACTTTGAGATATTAGACCAACCTATCAAGGGGTCTTTTGAGGCAAATATATAGAAATACTTAGAACATCACAATAGTTTTATGACCATGACATGATTACCCCTCCTCCCTCTTTTATTTCATTTTTATGTTACAATCGTTGAGGAGGGGGGTGTTGCGAGGGTGCTTGAGTATTTTCAAGGAAAAATAATCTACCACCCGGTGATGCATTGCATAAACATATAAAGGTTATGTGGAGATAACTAATCATTTCATGGGAAAATCGATCCATTTTTCCTTAGAGAGACAAAGGGGAAGTGTGAGTTCTCCTAAAGATACCTAAGGATTCTTGCATGATGAGGATGACATGGAGATGGTCTTTTTCTGGATGAGGAAGTTACATTTCCAGGTGCTCACGATGTCTTGTAGACTGCTAGGGGAATGTCACAAGTCTTTTATGACCATAAGTGGATCCCACCTCTTCCCCATTTATCTCATTTGTTTTATTTTAAAACGGGTTGGGGTATCATGAGTTTTCTTGAATGTTTTCAAGGATAAACATTCTCCATATTGGTGATCCATCACGTCAATTTTTTCAATTTCAATAGGCTCCTGCCTTCTTGATATTTTCATCTTGTTTATAAAGGATTTTTTAATGGTTTTTAGGTGCTCTTTGGTTAAAAAACCACATGCCCTAGGTGGGTTTATTTGGTTTCTACCACATGACCACTGGTTTCCTATGTTTCCTTTGTAAGAGAAGGAGCATTTGTTAAAAGGGTCTCTATGGGATCATCTACAGGTTATACACTAAACAAGGTTATTTTTTTACCCCATGATGGTCATGCGATAGTGTATCCCTTGAAGGAATATGAGATACATGAGTCTCGACTAAATTCTCCTTAAATTTACTTTTTAGGGAAAACAATACCTATATCTAGGTATTTCTTCCTTTTTTGATTTTTGGTGTTTATTTGGTGGGAATAAACAAATGACACCCCCTCAAGTGCGATTTCAATGGGGACAAGGGCTCAGTTCTAAGGAATGTAAATTCCCACCAGAGTCTTTTGAATTGTTAAGAATATGTGTATAATATGACGCTTGGTCTACCCAATGACGATTGGAATTCCATGAAATTACCTATCTATAGGGGAGGTATAGATCCATTCATTTCAATGTCTACTCATTCATCTAGAGAAATCTCACCTTTCCACCATAATTTTCATTTGTTGCATGGGAGTTCCATAAGACTCAATCGTGATACCCCACAATAAGACTTCATTCTCAAGAACTTCTTCCGAAGACCTCTTTTCCTTAGGTGATCATTTAAACCAACTATGAACTATATTTTGTTAACTATCTGAACTTTATTCCATGGGGATTATGATTTTATTGAGGATTTAGGGAGGTATACTAATTTTATTATATAATATATTGAGTTTTATATGATCCATGTTACTATGTGCAGGTAACACGATAATGAGTCTCCAATGAGTCTTGTGATTATGCGATTCCCTACAAGATTATGAGACATGTGAGACATTTAGGAGTTAGGCGATTCACAAAATCCTTATGTGATTCATGAATCCAGTATTGAATCATGTGATGCACATGATGCTGCTAGTTTATGTTTTATTTACTTTGATAAGATTTTATTTTATCTGTATGACATATGACACATACTTCTATTTAGATGGATTCTGGTTCCCACCAAGGTTTCTCAACTATGAATAATCAAAGGGCCATGATTTCTAGAAATCATAATACCAACCCCAGATACCGCATGTATTCTTATAACAAGATTATGAAGAGGTACCTCTCATCCAATCTTCCAGATTATCCCTTATCTCACCATCATCCTTTATAAAGGTTTGGTTTGTTAGATGATGTTTTCACCCCCCTTTGAAATTCAATCTGCCATCCCACTAGGAGTACACTTCTCACTATATTCATATGTAAATTGATTAGGATATCCGGTTGGTCATAGTTCAACCCAATGGTTTGTCTTATATGTTTGAAAACTCTCCCATGGGTCCGAATGGCCATGATTTCTCTCATCAGCATATCACCCACAACAACTCAAGTATATTTTCCTCATCTCTGAATAATCTCAATATCAGATGGAGCTATAAATGGGATCTCCATCCTGGTGGTAATTAATTTGATTAATGGGAATGGTCTTTCTAGTCTATGTAATGTTTTATAGAAATTTTTGATCAGTTATACAAGGTTTTTATTTATAAATCTTTGTGGATTTCCTAGTTTATAGTCTATCGAAAGCCCGATATCATTCATGAAATGATTATTTATTAGTGCCCTGGTACCAAAAAATTCAATTTTCCCATGGTTAAGTAGAAATCATCCTATGGGACATGTACCAATTGGGTTGGATTTCCCGTCTCAGAGAGATATTTTATGAGTTTCTCCCTCTTGTTGATATTTGGAATGATCCCTTGCAAAATTTTGTTTTAAAAAATTAAATGCTTACCATTTTTAATGAGAATCCGAGGTAGGATATAATGATGATCTTTATCATTTCTTTCAAGGAATAGATCTACATTTTTCTCTACTTTAGCAGGGTTAGGCCAGATTATATACGCCCACATCAGTTCCCTTCCTAGAAATTCTATGATAGTGTTAGCACATATTGAGAAATTATAGAATCTAGGGACTATATCTCATGGGGATACTGATTGAACTCAAAGATATACCTAAATAATAGGCTTGTAGGCTTTATATCCATGATTTTTAATGGGTTTATTTTATTGTCTTGGGATAGAAGTTCTAAGATGTGTGTCGATATGTTGGTGATGGAGGTGAAACTTGAGGAAAAGAATTACCTCAATTGGGAAGTTCTTGTTCTTGCATGACTTTACCAACTCCTGGGCCACATTTAACAAGGTACCACCCCTTACAAGATCAATGGTCCTCTCTAGTTTCTATTTGGATGGATATGGGAGCATTTTCATTGTTATGAATATTATAATACCACTAGGATCTCAGATGCATTATCCCATCCTGGGCTGCAGAATATATCTCAGGCTACAACCATGATTCTAATCCTTGAAGAGATTAAGGATGCATTGATCCAATCTGATAGCTTTTATTTTACCCCTACCATACATTAGATTGGATGATTATTGATAATGGCATTAGTTCCCATGAGAAAACAATGTACATGATATCTCTTTGGGATGGGGTTCTTGTATCTAGGGTGGATGAGATAAAAATATGTGAGCCTTATAGGCCATATCAATTCACTACTGAGTTTGGATACACCAAAGAGGTATCCACTCTTCCTTTGGCTATCATATTAGGAGAGAAGCATCCTAGGGTCATCCCCCAGTTTTGAATGATGTTTTCACATGAATATATGGAGAATGAGATCATACTTAAACCTGATGATGCTCCCACCTTCCTTACCCAGGATTATACCTATGCTTGGGTTACATCTTATCCAGATGGTGTACTCAGACTATTGGTTCATCATGTGGACAAGACTTTTTCCTCTCCAACCCCTTTTTATTTGGTGAAGATGGAATTGGATGAAGTAATGGGGGTGATGTAAAGGAAGTAACCTCATTAATGTGATGACTACCTTGATAGTGAGATAGAATCCATTTCGGAGGTTAGTCTTCCAACATATGATACAAATGATACACCTATTGAAAGAAGAGCATATAAGGATTCTTCTCCTACTCCCTTACCAGATCAACATAATATTCCTCCTCTCGTCGTACCTGCTCCATCGGTCATAGAGTTTCATATGTAATGTAGGATGATCTAGAAATAGATTCATGTATTTATTACTGACACTACATTGGAAAAGAATCATGAAAAGGGGACCACCTTCATCAGCTGTTTCATTACATAGGGGTAGGTGGGTTTGATCAGTAACCACTATATGACATCATAATGAAAATTATCCCAAATTAGTGACACTCAACCATCAATGAGAGGGACTTTCATGATATTGTAGATGAAGTTACCCCTACTGGGATGATGAAGGATATGTTAGAGGCATTGGATTAGGGTAACCCGTTGATATCTAAACTACAAGATCATATGGATGTATATAATGCATAGATATAAAGGCACAAGGAAATCATAGACCATTTGAGATCTAACCATTCAGCTTCATCACCATCATTGTGTATTTCTTATAAGATATTTTAATAGGTTACTAATTTGGTTAAGACTCTTCATCTTAGGGAAAATGCAGAAGAGGATGGGTGAGTGACACTCTAGCATTCAATCAATGCTTCCCGTCAGACCATCGCTGACTTAGATATCTCAGAAAATAAAATCTTATCAAAATTCTAGGTACTCTATTTTTTTTAGATTTTTATAGAGACCTTGAAATGTGGGGTTTCCTCCTATAACATGAAATCAATGAATGGATTTTCTAAACATGATATTCGTTTCTAACTTTTCTTTCATTCATGAAGAGAATGCCATTTTTATGATTCGATATTATGTGAATTAACAAATATACCAATACCTTGAATAATATCAAGTAAACACAAATTCCTAGATTATAATGTTAAAATTATAATGGATTCCTCTTGATAAATAATCATGAATTCCCACAAATGTGAGATTCTTCATTGATATATTTTTTCCATCTACCTTAAGATTACCTGATTTGCAGAATGATTATCAGGTGGGATATATGTACCATATAGATGGTCCTATTGTTTTACAAAGATTATGGGATTGGTGAGAATAGCCTGATTTATTCTATGACCATATGATGGTCCTTACAATCTCTTGTAGGTTGAATCATTATTATGATGTAGTTTAGTATTTTTGAGCTTTGGCCTTCTATTGTTTTAGTTTAGGGTGTTTTAGCTTAGAACTTATATTTATATAGTTTAAGGTATTTTAAATTAGACATAATATTTCTTTAGTTTAAGATATTTTATCTCATACCTACTATTTCATTAGTTTATGGAATTTTAGCTTGGACCTAATATCACTTTATTTTAGGTTCTTTTAGCTCGGACTTTATATTTCTTTAGTTTACATTATTTTAGCTCAGACCAGATATTGCTTTAGATTATGGTATTTTATCTTAGACTAGATATTACTTTAGTTTAAGGACTTTTATCATGAACCTTATATTTCTTTAGTTTAGTGTATTTTAGCTTAGACATGATATTGTTTTAGTTTAGAGTTTTTTTTATCTCATAACAGATATTGATTTAGTTTATAGTCATTTATATCAGACATTCTATTTATTTAGTTGAGGGTCTTTTAGCTCATACCTGATCGATGATCATGGAATATGGTTCATACATTAAAGGAATGAATCAAAAATCTCCGAGGTGTTGGGTACTTCCATGGTGTTTATGAGGCTCATGAGGATTAGAAAGAACATTTTGCATAGTGATGTATTTGGTTGATGACCATAGGCACATATTCAAAAGCCATAAGCATACAAGCATAGTCAAGAAAAGTGTTCTTGAGGTTGGGTATATTTTATATGGTCTATAGAAGATTTATAGAGGTGATATTGGTTTAGGGTGAACTACTAGGGATACTAGGTCTTCCTAGGTAATTGGGGAATCTGTGATATAAGTCATAACCCAAAAGTTTGAGTCTGTGAATGTGATATGGGGCAGACATGCTGGGTAAGTACTGTGATATTCTAAGATGAAAGGTTCTGTTATAGTCTTTCTAGGGCTCATAAGGATTGGGACTCCTTTATGGAAAGGAGGATATGCCATTAGTTTGTTGGTCTAGGACCTTATAAGTTGGTAGCATAGTCAACTAAAAAAGGATCTCCACTCATTTACGAGGTCCATGATATATTTTTTAACACTCAAACATTCAAGTGATGAGGTTGGGTATGAGATGACCCATTTGGAATATTCCAAACACTGAGAGGGGGTGAATTAGTGTTTGGTACTTTTTAAACCAATTTTATGTTTTTATCCCTATACCTCTGGACCGGTTAGGATATTGATTCTCTTATTCTCTTTTCCCTACCACATGCAATAATATGAAATTAGTAAAAATATTCACATGATATTTTTACAAGTTTCACTAAATAATAAGAGTGTCTAGTCTTTTCTAGGTATGAGTATTCCTAGTACACATATTATTCACTATAATTTAGTAACAAGTTACAGTGGGTTGTATTAAAATAATCTTTAATAAAATGTGGTTCCCTACACTTTGGAGGGGGGAATTAAACAATTATACTTCCCTAAACTGGTGATGACCTTGTCCAACATATAGCTCCTTTCTAGTCCTTTATACATCCTCCTAAGAGAGTCTTCTCCATGATGAAAATTGGTTTTCTACACCAATAGAGTCTTACACATATTGATACTTGTTGGTTATCACATAGCCACATTGTTCTTACATTATTCACTCATTACTTGCCTAGCAGTATTAAAGTAACCCTTCTATACAACAACCTTGAACCTGTACAATATTCTTCTCTTACTTATTCAGTGAAAAACCTATTGCACTAAAAATAACATCTTATTCTTGAAAGAATCACAAACTCCTTTTGTGATTGTCAAAAAATAAACCCCATCTCAGCTTAGAATCATCATATTTATATTTCCATGAATGATTATCAATAGCAATAGTGCATGCTGTATCAGTTCTATCATTCTTCACAAGTGCACACACATACTGCCTTGGGTATGTTCAAATAATAAGTGTTTGTATGTACATACTTCTCTTTTTTTTCTTCTCTATCTCTCTCTTTTCATTCACACACACATTGTTGTCCTACATCACGCACATGAATTCATGTTCATCATGCATATGTTTTCATCTATCACTTGTGTACACCCAAATGGAGGAAATACCTTGAACACAAACCACCTTATTTCTTTCTTTTTATACTCTCATGTACAAATTTTCATCCATTAGTGCATTCATGTGGTTTGTCCACTAGATATTTTTACAAAAACTCTCCTACAAATAGTCTGTCTCTTTAATGTGAAAATAGGAGAATGTTCTCATAATCTTCATGAAACTGAAGGGTTGATGGTTCTTCTTCATGAAAGATGTGTGTAGATGTTCTATGAAAAGTATGTGTGGTTCTTCAAAAATCATATTGGGAGTGAAAGACTCAAGCACTGGATCATGGTAACAGTGTCCTTCATGAAGCATGATGAGGGTGATGAACACCTAGATTGCGTGAAAGTGGTAACCAGTTCACACTGTGTGATGAAATTCTTCAAACATGATGTGAAAATTTTCTTCACACAACTAGGATGGTTCACAAAATCCCCTTGCATCACAGGGCCTCAAAGGCTCATGGATCCAATCTTCTTCTCATAGGAGTACAAACCAGAGAGAGCCCTATTTCTGTAAAACATGAACACCCAATGAGACATGAATGGAAGAAATATTCTAGGGTGGGTGTGCCTTTAATTTTATAGTCGAGGATCATATCTTCTTAATTGTTCAAATCTCTTAGAATATTCCATATTTAAATATTTCATATGAATAAACTATATCATTTGTTTTTTAATATTTTCAAACTTGTGTAAAAGATACACTGAGAATCTTGTAATATTTCCTTTTATTTTCACAGTAAACTCTTTATGTGTATGAATTTAAAATCACATGAAATCCTCATTAATATTTAATTTGGGATCATCCATGTGGCCTTGGAAACATCATTTGAATTTGGTTTAGAATTCCTTTGAGTTATCTATATACATGAAAAACATAGATTTCATACATGGTCTCAGTTCGATCCAACGACCCCCATGATGTTCACAAAATCCTCATTTGATAGCTAGATATTGATCATTGTGATTCAGGCTTCATATCTAGAAAGGAAGAGAAAACATTGAGCAGTGGTGTGAGGAAGAAGAATGCGTAGCCTTTTATAAATGGTAGGTGAGATTGGATGACCCTAGTTCAAAATGGAAAGGCACGTGATTAGATGGACGACCACAATCGCATCTAGAATCTAAAATAGATTTCGTGGGTGATTAGATGGTCTACCAATGGGTGAATGAGATGGATGACTAAGATCACTCCGAGGTCCATCCTCCATCAAAAATAATATGTGCCTCACCTCTACTTTATAATCAAAACTGCTCCAATAGAAGCTCAGAATTATCTCACTCCCTCCCCGGTATCACCCTGTATCAGTTCTGTGGGTGCTCTCTGCACCCAATCTCATTGTGGGCTTCAGCCCAACTTATGCGCAGGCATTTCCCCGATGAAATCTTATGGTCCTAAACATAGCCATATATTTTGGATCTCTATGCCAAACCCAATCATCCTTCAGGTTGTCTAGGGATGGTTCCCTCATTGTGGTTGACCCTTGGCTCCCACATGTGCTAGGTTGAGCTGAAAATGGATTTCTTAAGGGTTGGTCTAGTTTTTTTAATTAATCCCTACAAAAATAATTAGTAAATAATTCATGGACACTTAGTAATTTAGACCCATGGATGGATACCTTTGAATTCCAATCCCATGAACCCTTTAACTTCTTCTCTTCATCTTCAACCATCATTCTTATTATTTTATTCTTTTTGGAATATGAATTATAAAGAACTTAAATCATCCTCAAATGGATGATACTTTAAACATATTAATTGTTTCAAACAATGTATCACATCTTATACATGTATTTTGAACTTAGGACCAGTGCAACAATCGTCTGATTTGAAAACATGGTGAATTGACCAAGCACGACATCCAATGCTATGAATCTGTAACAATTCTCCAGGAATCATCACTTTCACCAATCTCCATTAAATTTTGAGAAACTTCTTCATATTGATCAATATTTCCAACATTGGACAATCTTTGACAATATTTCACAAAAAATACAACACATACCAAAAAGTGGTCCCAAAAATCTCCCCCTTTGTATTTGTTGGTAATACTCAAAGTTCTCTCTCAAATGAATTTTTTTGTGTAAATATGTGAATATTCTCTCTTTCCTTATTTTTTTACTTTCATTTTAATTTTTCTCTCCATTATTGAAAATAAATACAAATTTCATCGAAAAGGGTATGAATCCATACTTAAGAAATTTTCCTTTAATCATTTCACTCTAAGTCTACTTAAGCTATGCTCAATGTAGAAAACAAGAGGAGTTGATTTAGACAAAAAAAATTTCCCTTGCCATTGATCATGATACCTCATGGGATTAGAACTAATGTAATTGTCTTAAAGTATGGTTAACTTTCATTCTAGAATGCAATCACTAAGAGTGACATGAATATTTCTTAGAACAATCAACCTGAAGCTCCTGCAATAACTTCAAAAAAAGGATAAAAAAAATTCAAGTGCCATAGGAAGGATACATTACCTTGGGCAACTTTCATTCTTTTTATGTAACTGAATAATTCAGTTACTCCCCCTTTGGAAAAAGTTTTTTATTTTTAATAACTAATGATAAGAGATTAAGAAATGGCATACCTCTGTCAATGACATCATCTTTAAGAAATTTCTAGAATAATTTAATACCCATTGAAATAATAATTCTATAACCTTATTCATTTGACCCCCCCTAAAGATAAAATACTTCTCATCACTATTTATCATGTTCTCCACATAAGGACTTGCTTCACCTTCAATTCCCTATATTATAAAAAAATGAAATACACAAATATTTAAGGGAATAGGTGGATCATCCTTGCTTCATCAATGTGAACAGAAAGTTTGAGATGTTTTTCTGAACCAAGTTTATCCATTTTCTCCACTCTTCACACGTTCACATTTGGTCTTCAATTATGATTATGGTTCTTTCGATCTTATTACATCTTCCATTTCTTTGTTCATGAGTCTTGTTTCTTAAGAATCTTTTAAGACACTAGTATCTCCTAATGCAAATTTTATCTTATTGCGGGACTCTTCTTGATTTGGAATAAACTAAATGAATTTATAAAAGTGTGACTATCCTTGTTTCACCTCACAGAAAAATATTTGTTATCTTTATGTTAAATCTACTCCTTTTTTACACTATCCTTGGCTTGTGTATTTTCAATCTTTCTCATTCTTTCCAAATCTTCAGCCTAAATAACTAATATATCATTAAGAACTGTTGAATAAAGTTTGGATATTCTACATGGGTTCTTCTAAGTGTCATACCTTTTTGATGTTCTTTTGGATAAACTACCCTTAAACTTATTGGATTTAGAATCCAAGGCCTTCTCAGCTTTTTTTCTTGTAATCTTATTGGGATAATTTGTTATTACAATATTCTTTTGGTTTCTTCCCAAGGTAGCTTCTTCATTCTGGGCCAGATTCTGTGATCTTATTTTCTTATCATCTTTAGATACATATTGAAATGAGCTTGTACCAACCATGTGACCACTTTCATTTCATACATTACAGATGTTATCAAGAAATCTAAATATGTTTGTATTATACAAATGCTTCTGGATCTTTGGATATTTCTTCTTTCTCTCTAGATTTCTACCCATTGTTATGGGATTCCTTTGTGCTTTTATATTTTTAGGAGTGTACCAACAATTTAATGCACAATTACCAAATATGTTACAACACCAACATTGACCCACAATACTTGATTTTCTAACATTTTCATTATTATATTGTTTAGTCTTGTTCAAGATATGTTGTTATTTCTATGGGGAACCATCTTCCAAAATACTTATCCTATACACCCTTGTCATGGGGGTAGGTTTATTATCACCATTATTTATCCATAATTGTTTAGAATTTTTCTTCCTTACTACACTATTTGTGGAAAAATATTTAGAAACATTAGTATAACATGGTATGGATGGTACACAAACCTTCTCAACTTCTTATGATAGATCAATGAGTTAATTCATGATTTTCATATCACATGTTGGAGGTATTTCAACCTTATAATCCTCCAATAAACATTAAGTTCAAGTAACAATTGTCTCCTTCATGTGTGAAGTGCCAACATGAGTATTCTTAAGATTGGTCAAATGAGATTCCACTTCTAGACATTTCATATTGAGGATGATTTTATGATCTTAAATTATAATCATCTTCTCTTCACATACATTATTTATTCTTTCAACTTCATCATTAGGAAACTTAACTTTGTTTTTTAATATGGAGTCAAGTTCCTTGATCTTCTTGGAAGTTTCTTCCTAATATGAACCCTTGAATTCAGTGATATTATTTAACTCATCTTCATGTGAATGGATATTTTATTCTAGAGTTTTATTGAATACATCTTTATATTAAACTTCTTTGATCCATTTATAGGAACTCATTTCAAATTCACTATTTTTTTCATCAGAGGCTCCAACTTGTCTGGAGAGATTTAAACATTCAACAATTTTTTCTTGCAATCCTTTCTCTAGAACATTAGTTTCTTCTTCCAGTTGGGTGATATATTCTTAAAATCATTGAAATACTATAAAAACAAGGGATGAAATTTCTTTAGTAATACCATGTATAATAACTCTTAATCCTTCAGATGATAACTCTTGAGAAGTTATAGATCCATCCTCACCACTTGTAATGGAATTTTTATTATGATATTAATTTTAAAATGTACTAACACATACCACCTAATCATTTATATAAGATGGTTATCCATATTCATGGTGTAAACTTGATCCACCTTCTCATTAAATTCTAAGCCTGTTGTGTCCTCATTGTCATCCTGGTATGGAGAACCAAATACTTCCTCTTATTTAGATATGAGATACTTCATCTTCAAATTTGTATTCTCTTTATTTTTCATGTTCATTATGGTATTGGTAGATAAGGCCTTGTCATTATAAATAACTAAATATTCACCAAAGCTGCACATAATTGTTGAATCAGGAATGAAACTCAAGTCTTTAAAATAGAATATATTCACTATAGGGAATCTATCAGAGGTGAACCTAGATCTGATACCAATTAAGAGGTCCAATTTGGGATATGCCTAATACATAGAGGGGGGATGAATAAATGTTGGGGAATTTATAAACCAATTGTAACTTTTTATCCCTATACATCTTGAACTATTAGGATCTTTATTCTCTTATTCTCTTTTCCCTATCACATGAAATTATATAGAAGTATTAAAACTATGCATATGATATTTTTACAAGGTTACTACTCAATAATAGTATCAAGTCCTTGCTGGGTATGGGTATGACCAGTACATAGATTTTACACTATAATGTAGTAACAAGTTATAGTTGGTTGGATTAAAATAATCCTTAATCTAATGTGGGTTCTTACACATTGGAGGGGGAATGAAACAATTATACTTCCCTGAACTGGTGATGACCTAGTCCGACTTGCAACTCCATGATGGTTCTTTATACTGCCTCCCTAGATAGTCTTCTCCCTATTGAAAAAGGATTTGCAAAACTAATATAACCTTCCACCAGTTGAAACTATTTGGGTGTCATAATAATGCATTTTCATCCTTTCTTCACTTTTTAATTTCATAGCATCATACAAGTAACCCTTCTCTCTTATTTACAGTAACAACCTTGAAAGATGCATAATATTATTTTCCTACTTATTTAATAAAAAACCTACTATACTGAAATTTTTTTCTTCTTATCATAAGAATCAATAAGTCCTTTTGTGATTTAAAAAATAAATAAATAGTAACTTATCTTAGCATCATCATAGTTATACTGCCCTGAATTTTTATCAATATCAATAGTGCATGAAGTATCGATTATCTATTTCTTCACAAGTTCACACACATACTACCCTGGGTATGTTAAAATAATATGTGCATCTATGTATGTACTTCTATTTGTTTTCTTATTCTCTATCTATTTTCATTCCCACACACTCGGTTGTTTTAAATCATGAACACGAATGCATGTTCATCAGGCATATGTTCTCCTCTACCACTTGTGTACACTCATATGGATGAAATCCCTTGCACACACACAACCTTTATTTTTACAATTTAACATACTCATGTGCATGAATGTGGTGTTTATGTTGGATATTCTTCATGAAAACTCTCCTGTAAATAGTGTGGTTCCTCAACATGAAAACAAGATCACGTCCTCTTACTCTTTGTGAAAACTATGGGTTCATGATTATTCTTCATGAAAGAGGTGCACAGACCTTCTACGCACAAGATGCTTGGTTCTTCACAAAGAATAATGGGAATGAAAGACTCAAGCACTATATTCTGATAATGGAAACCTTCTAAAAGAACAGTGAGGGTGTTGACCACCTAAATCATGTGAATTCTATAACCAATTTTCAAGGTGAGCTGAATTTATTCACATAGGATGTGTGGATATTATTCATGTAATCAGGATGGTTCATATAACCCCCTTACTTTTCAGGGCCTCTAAGGATCTCAGATCCTTGCTTATTTGCATAGAAGAATGAACCAAGGAGTTCTGTATTTTAGGAAAACACGGGTAGCTAAAGATATGTGAATGGAAGAAATCTCATCAGATTGGTGTGCCTCTCCTTTTATAGGTGAGGATCATATCATTTTCCATGTTCAAATATCTTAGGATAGTCTATGTTAAATCTTCATTTTGAACAATTTAGATATTCAATTTTTAATATTTTCAATCTTGTGTAAAAGATATGCCTAGAATCTTGGAATATTTCCTTTTATTTTTGTAGCAGACTCTTCACATGCATGAATTTAAAATCACATGCAATTCTCATTCAAATTCAAGCTTGGATCATCCATGTAGCCATAGAAAATTCTTTTTTTCCTTCGATTGATACTTCATTCGAGTTATATATATTCATGAAAGACATAGATATCATGCATGGTATCAATTTTATCCAACGATCCTCACGATATCGACATGATCCTCATTTGATAGACAGAGACTGATCATAATGATTCAGTATTCATCTCTAGAAAGGCAATGGTAGTGTTGAGCATTGGTGGGAGGAATCCAGTGGAATGGACTTTTACATGTGGCCTACGAGATTAGATGACCCTAGTTCAAAATGGTGAGGCGTAGGATCAGATGGCTGACCACGATCTCATCTGGAATCCGAAATAGATGTCACGGGTGGTCAGATGGTCAAGCAGGGTGTGAGATGGGATAGATGAATAAGATCAATCTGAGTCCCATCCCAAATCGAAATATAGATGTGGATCACATCTACTTTATAAGAAAATCCATACCTATAGTGGCTTATAATTCTCTCTCTCCCTCCCAGGCACTGCCCCGAACTAGTTCTATGGGCACGCTCTACACCCAGTCTCCTTGCGGTATTTGTCTCAATCGATGCACAAGCTCACCCCCATCCAATCTTGTGGGTCTACACACATCCCTACCTGGGGTATCTCTATGCCAAACCCATGCCACCTTCATTTTCCCCAGGGATAGTTCCCTCAATGTGGTTGACCCTTGAGTACCACATGTGCTGGTGTTGAGTTGTCCTTGGATTTATTGAGTGTTGGTTTATTTTCTTAAGTAATCCCCATAAAAATACATAGAATATAATGAAAGGACACTTATTATATCAAACCTTTTCATGGAAACCTTCAATTTCCATGCCCATGTACCCTTTATATTCTTCTCTCCATATTACATCATCATTCTTCTTCTTTTATTCTTTTTGGAATATAAATTTCAAATAGATTCAATCACCCAAAAATGGATGATACTTCAACCATGTTCATTATTTTAAACAATTTATTAAATCTAATACATGTATTTTGAACTTAGGACCAGTGCAAAAATAATAGATTTGGCAACATGTATAATTTCCCAAGAGTGGCATCTAATGTTATGATTCTATAACTATTCTCTAAGAATCATCACTTAAATCAATATCCATTAACATTATAGACAATTCATAATATTTATTAACATTGAAAACCTTTAATAATATTTTATAATATCTGACAACAAATACAACACATACAAAAAGGTTGTCCCAATAGGGTATGGAAAGAAAGCTATCTCGGAAGGGTTCTAGAACCCTAGGGTAGTTCATCTCATTATTTTTAATCTTGATCCATAATCCCTGTGGTTTCGAATTAGGGGGTGTGAGACATCAAATTATTGGGAATGGAGTGTCTCATTATGGCCTTGAGAGAGGTTATGGAATATGGTGATGTAATTTTTAGGATATCGAATCCACTTGGATAGTTTAGTGTGGATATTATATGTCACATTCTTAAGTGATCAAGTTATGAAGATGATTTGGGATAGTCAAGATGGGACTAGTTCAGATCACACTGAGGTGTTGAGTTTTTTCTATAGCAATTTTAAGGATCATAAGGTTTGGAATGTCCTTTTTTTAGAGTGGCACATTTGGTTGAAGACCATAGACATAAAAATCATGATCCATATGTATACATGCATAGTCAAGAAAAGGATCCCTTGAAGATGGGTATACTTTCAAAGGGCCATAAAATATTTTGGTGATCTGAACAACCCCAAATCATGAAGTGTAATTTTTAGAAAGCGTAACATAAATAAAGGATTTGAAAACCATAAAAGCAGTGTCAATGCATAGCGAACAAATTCTCATGGAGATGAAATGTAAAAATCATTACTCTAACTTCCACCTGATCAAAGGGGTTCCAAAATTATAACTTTAATTTTCCTAGTGATTAAAATTAGACACTATGATCTTTCTGACTTACTTATTTGTGCCCCAATTTTTTCCTTAACTTTGAAGATGAATAGTTTAGTGAGTGAAGACTTGAATTATTCTCAGGACACCCTTTGCAAATTTTCAACCTGAAAAGTATGTGCCTATTTTTCTTGTAGCTTATGGTATTTCAATTTAGACCATTATAGGCTAGAGTTTAAGGTCATGCATCGTTGAAAAAATTGTAGACCATTTAAGGATGTGATTAACATGGGCCTAAAATGGGATTTGATACAAAATATCCCAATTAGGATACTCAGGGTTAAGGGTACCCCAATATCCTCTTGTGCAGGATCTGATAATGTTGTAAATCATGGATAGTGGTAGTCAGTTCAGGAGTAATGACATGATAGAATCATAACTGGAGTAGGTTATATCACACTGAGGTGTCGAGTTTTAACAAGGTGATGTTAGGGGTCACAGAGACTAGAATGTCCTTTTTGTAGAGTGACACATTTGGTTGACGATAATAGGAAAATATGAAGGATCCATATGCATACATGCATTATCAACAAAAAGTTCCCTTGAATTCATGTATCCTTTCTAAGGGCCATGGAAGATTTTTAGTGATATGAAGTACATGAGGCATGAAGTGTGGCTTATGTACTTAGGTGTTTTAAAAGTTGGTGGAATCACCCCATATTCTAGATTACCGGGGTAAGGTTCTTATGGTCCCTTGATAGGGGATGAAGAATGGGTAGATGGTCTGTATAGTTTATCATCACATGGTTGGGATATTTTAGGTGTAGTATAACATTTTGCAGTAAGGAAATGTTCCACGTAGTTTGTTGGCATATAGGAATACCATTTTTTGTGTAGTTTTAAATTAATGACACCAAAATGATGACCTTTCATTTGAATGTCATGTGGTAAGGACACACTTTTTTGTACTTTAATTTCACGTGGTAAATAAGTTTCCCATATAGTTTAACTTTGTGCAGTAAGGATGTGGGAACCAACGTGAAAAATTTGTACATGTTATATTATGTACCAAATTAATCCATTTAGAGGTATGGTTCATATATATAGGAAAATGATATTGTCTGAATCAATCCCTATATAGTTGGGGTGTATTTTTTTTATCTCATGTTGAAGATTAGGACAATATTGAATATCTGGACATCACTATGTATCCTATGATGACAGGAATAAAGACACACATATTTCTTGAAAGATAAACTCTCTACGTAGGTCTGACCCATATGTAGAGGTGGGTATTATTTCTGTTCATCACTATAGCTAGGCCCAGGATTGGATATTTGGGCATCAATATGTATCCTATGATGATAGGAATTAGTACACATGTATTTCTTGAGATACTATATAGTTTAACGTCATGAGGCAAGGATGTGGGCTTCGCAATGTGAAAAGAAAAATTATGGAAAGACCTAACGATGAAAATTTGGGCATCACTACATATCCTATGACAATAAGAATCAATACATACATAGTTTGTGAAATACTATACAGTTTAATGTCTGATGTGAGTGCGAAGATAAACCGACATAAAATAATGAAAATATTTTGGCTGGGATTATGGGTTGATTTTCGGGAGTCACTACATACCTCATGAAAATAAGAATCGTTCTGCACATAGTTCTTGGAGAATGACCTTCCAACACAAGTTTAGCCTATAAAAAGAGAGAGGGTGTTTTTATATTTTTCATGAATGGACCTAATATTGAATAACTAAGAATCAATAAAGATCTTTTGATGTTAGGATTCAATTCACACTTAGTTCTTGAATGACGGTTTAGTAGGAAACCAACACTAGAAACGATGTTCCTCTTAGGTGAGTTCCACATGAATGTATAGTTTTATGTAATTCTAGGGACATCAAATGTGGAGTTTAATTTCATGCGGTGAGGAATTATGGAACTCCTTTTATGGTATTTCATCTAGGACCATGATGACACTATCATAATCTTTTGTTAATTATTTTTGTGGGTAATCCCTTACTAAAATTCCTAATATCATGTGAGCTATATTCTGTGTGGGAAACACATAATGATAGGGTTCCTCTCACTATAAAGTGGAAATTAAAGATAAGACAGAGGATTTCTTCATCATATGGTGGCTAGAATAAGATATAGGATCAAGGCGTTCCTACGCATCTCATTGAAAATTAGAATCAATCCATACGTAGTTCTAAAAAAACTTGTGAAGTTTAATTTCATGCAGAAAAGACATTATACATGTAGTTTAATGTCTCACGGTAAGAGGATATATCAACCAACATAATGGAAAAGGAATTATATGGATGAGAGAAAAACTAGGGTTTCAGACATCACTTAAATTATCATACAGTTAAGAATCAACCCATATGTAGTTCTTGAGGGACCATGCAGTTTAAAAGTCATATGGTAAGGAAATGGTTCATGTAGTTTAATTTCATACAGTAAGGACATGAGATACAATGTAGTTCAATTTCGTTCTCTTAGGATGTAGAGACCCGAAGCTTATCGTACATTGACATTACATTACTTTTGCGGAATACTTAGTACATAACAAAAACACACACACAAGGATCGTAATAGTTTAGTGTCTTTGGAAACTCGGAATAAAATCTTCTAATCGTGGGGAAAGATCTTCAACATCTCCCATAAATATCTTCCCTTTTTTTTACCTAAAAACCTTTCTTTATATCCTGGGGAAAAGAAAACATAAAAGGGTGAGCTCAAATGCTCAGTAAGGGTATACAAAAGAAAAATCAATCACATCATATTCATAAGAACATAACTTTTGGAAATCTTAACCTGCAAAAGAGAGCATAATTTCATAACATGGGATAAATCATAGTAGTGAAATGAAATCCCAATAATCATAACTTAAAACATGAAACTTTGTGGCATACACACATAACCATAGAGAATCATTTCTTGTTAGTCAAGACTCATTGCCAAGACTATCTTAGTGGACAAAGTCCCTTTCTGAATCGAGTAACCCTCGTTTCAGTCCTGTTTCACTGAACCGGTATAACCTACCATTCCAGCCATGTCTATCTCATGAGATATACAATCTTTACCCAATGCATTGGAGGGAGATATAGGTCCCACCCATCTCTTAATGAATCCTTTCTTATGTGTGCCACAAAATCATAAATCATACATCATTGCATAACCCATGTAATAAAAATGGGATTCTTAAACAACATGACATCATAAAACCATTCATATAAGATAAAGGAATTCATAAACATAATTCCATCACAACATAGTCAAATCAATGTAAAAATATGGATAGAAAAAGAACCCTTTATTATCTTATATGGAAAATAATTTTGATAAAACACTTGAATTGAATTCTTGAGGAAAATATCCTTTCTTCTTCAAAATCAATTTCTTTTCACAAAACATCATGCAATTTTAAAAGAAAGAGATTTTATTGAAAATAGTCATGAAATCTTTTAGAGGAATCTTCATGAAAATAAGGCTTTATAAAACAGTATAAATCCGTTCGTGCCGTATAAGTTAAAAAAAACATTCTTCGTACTTTTGTCGGAAAAGTCAAAAAGTACCTCGTACGAAAAACGAAAAAAATATTCCTTTCATATCCTTTACTAAAAACTCATAGAAGGGTAAAATTGGATTTAAACAATTGTAGGTGGATGGAAATAATATTATATATTGAGGGAACATGGATGTGGATGATAAAATACACCCCAGTAAATACTTACGAATAAACAATCTCGGATAAAAATGAGATTGTGATATTTCCCTTACCTTAGGTCCGACTTGCTTGTATGTGTCCGAACCTCCTGTATAATGATTTAAATCATGTTATTTACTTATTACAGAATCATATTAATTGTTATGATATCATATATGGTTCACTTATGACATTATATTACCCGTTCTTTTGTAAATTCCATGTTAAAGAAGCGTTTTGGGTAAAATCGTTCCATTTATCGTAGGTGTTTTGACTTGTTGTTCTTGACATCATTATTACTTATATCATGATTTACTCACTTCCAGAATATAAAATATTATTTATATATCATATATATTCAGTATATATATATATATAATAGGTAGATAAATAAAATGAAAAACACCGTTCATGGAGACGGTAGTCCGTACGTACGCATGAACGCTGTTTTCCTTTCCTTATTGTCTTGAAATGGAAGTAAGTAGATGAAATACATATGTATATATATACATAAATCCAGTAGCTTTATAATGTCATATATTTCATTATTATTTCTTATATATACATTATAATCATTCTTAAATGGTTAACATGGAGAATGAATCTCATCGCGTCGTGGAGACGGTAGTCCGTACGTACGCACGAGCGATGATATCATTTCTATAAATATTGAATTGAATTGAAGTGGATTATACAATATATCAGAATCAATATGATGTTGTAATAACTATGTATAGTTATTATTTACACCATTATACCCATCCATGTAAGGTGGTGGTGGAAAATAGATTACACCACGGCGTGGAGACGGTATTCCGTACGTACGCACGCGCAGTGATTTCTTTTTCCGTAGGATGGATAGATGGTGAAATAGGTTTGTTTCATACTTATAATAACATATCAGTATATGAGTGATACTGATTTTATTACTTCATAATGAAACAACCTAAGAAGAAGAAGTGTAAGAAGAAATAAAGATGAAAGAATTGGTAACGGTAATTACCTCTTCTTTGAAGCGCCTTTTGGAGACCTCCTCTTAGGGAACTAAAATTGGTCTTTGAGTAATACCAGAACCTCTACGATGTTGCTAGGGAAGTGGAGAAGAGATTTTGGCAGGGGTTGGCCGAGCTTGAGTGCTCAAATTGGTGTGAGGAGGAGGGGGAGGAGGTGTCCTTTTATAAGGGAGGAGAGGGGCACCTTAGGAATACCTCAAAATATTATTTTATATTAAAGTCAAAATCGGTTTATAATGGTTCCAAAGGGTCTTATTTCGAAGATAAAGTGGGGATGGGTCGAAAGCCTATCAACCAATAAGATTTAGACAAGTTTAGGGTATTATTTTAACCTTATCAATTAGATTTAACTCTAAGTTAAATAATTTAACTTTTACCGTGTCTTTTTGTTTTCTTTCACTATATGGTAAATACACTTACTATAACATGCCAAAGGAACCCCAAATTGTATATTATTAATACATATATCCTTATCTAAGTCATTTGGCCGAACCTTAGATTTTTAGGAATAAAATAACAATTAATAATATAATATTTGATTTAAAAACTATTTTGTGTCAATTTTGACACTATTTGATACATGATTTTTGTGAAAGTCATAAAAAAATTATATGTTCGAACCAAGTTGGTTAAATCAACACTAATATATCATAGTAACCTAGAAAATTAGTTTAATTCATAAAAAGTCTCAAATTACATTTATTTTGGTGTTTATAACATCAATTATGTCAATATTTCATTAACAAGATAATTACTGCATCATCTTTGTGTCATAAATAAATTAATTTATTTGATGTCTAAAAATTACAAATAAAATACCATAATGTAGTAAATCTTTTTAGCTTTCTAATGAATATTTACAATCGAATTTATCTTATGTATAACCCCATATTAAAAATGATTTACTTATTAAACTTTGATTTTAACTATTTTAACCCTTCTTTAAATAAATTAATAATAAATGTTCTAATCTAATCCAAGTGGGCCTAAATGGTCATATTTTATTCCTAAGATTGTTTTTGGTCGAATTACACTTTTCCAATAGAATTAAGACATGTGTTAGGGTAATATTAATATCATATTTACCCTTAGTTACCCTATTTACTATTAACCGTGGTAAAAAAAAGTAAAAAGTTACTATTCACCAAAAAAATTATTTTCATCTCATTGAACCACATTTTAGTCCTTGATATTAACCGTGTCTCTCGGATTTTCGAAATTCCATTCACAGAAGCGGTAAAATTAAGTTTTATGCAAAATTCAGTTTTTAACCTACCACTTAGTAGTTTCACTATTCATCAAAAATTGATGTTTTTCAGAACAATGCCAAAATTTCATCCCAAGCTATATTTCATATTCCGAATTCAAAAATGAAGTCTATTTTGAGAGTTAAAATTTCTAAAATTTAAAAAGTAGTTATTACTATTCATAACGGCTAGTTTCAATAATATTTTAATAGCATATCATTGTTTCGTGAAACTCAGTATTACGTACCACACACGCTATCGAGGAAGGTTGTGATTGCGTGTAATGCAAGGCAAGTCAAGGATGCGTGTTGTGCAAGATCCTTTTGGTGTAGCGTACAACACAAGACATTAGTGAAATACAAAAGAATATTTTTCATAAAATCTCGGGCTGTTACATTCTACCCCCCTTAAAATGAATTTCGCCCTCGAAATTCGTCGGGGTTATAAATGGTTTACTATTCGAAAGTTTCTTTAATAGAAACCCACATCGTAAAAGGGAATACCAAAACTTGGCTTTAAAAACTAAAGTATGAAATGTAACGATTACCCAAATAAACTAATCACTGGGTTTCCACATAGGTGAAAATATGGATATGGAAGAGAAATCTAACCATCATGTTCTGATGGAGAGTGGTAGAGAACATGGCTATGGAAAAGCCAGTAATCACAAATCCATAGATTTGTGATGATATAAGGTACCATCTGATTCATCAGGTATAAGATCACTAGGACAACATTTTTGGTTTTCAAGATCATTTCCCTAAAGTTGAAAATTTTCTTAAAATAAATACTTACTTTATTTTGGTACAATCTCACTTTTGTTCGTGCCTTGAACAATTTCTACTTCATCTCTTAAATAAATGAAGTTGAATTTGTTATTTGTGAAGTGTTAGCAGATTATGTGATAGAATGATGGGTCATTCCATCTGTCTCAAACAAAAGGTTAGAAAAAGTTATTAAATATACATAAGTCATTCTATAGTGAGATTAATCACATATGGTTCCTAAAATGGACTTATACTTCATATATCATACTGCTTAATATAATAAAACTAGTTTCTACTAAACAGGGACTTCCTGTAGGCCAGTGGTAGGAGATAAAGGCCAGTCGCACTTCGGTTGTGGGTTCGATTCCTACAGCCTTGTCCGAAGCGATGGGCTGTCGCCCGTCCTGCAGGTTGTCCCTTTTTCTAAAACTACGTTACTATAACATCCCATCAATAATATCGAAAATCTTCTATCCTTAAACAATACTAACTTATGTCCAACATAATCCAGTCTAATCTTTAGGCTTATACATAATACTGCAGTCCACTCTCATAATATAGTGACAACGATTACCAGAGATTTAATACTGTCGTTGATCCCCACATATCATAAGATATGTCTTGTTGGTCACATTCCAAACATTCGAAGTCTTTAATCGTGTATTCTCTTGAATACCTTAGTGAAAACATGAGTGCAGTTAAAAGTTAACACTTTCCACATACCAAAATCCTCAAAATTCTATATACTCAAACCATGATATCACTTAGTCCTTATATCAATCATGAGCTCATGAATACTATTAAACATTTCATTTTCTCGTCTTCATTATGCGCATATCATCTTATTTCCAAAAAATATCTCAATCACTTTGAATACCACATCAATAAATATTGCAATACTCAATGATACAACATTATTTTGGAATCCCATTACATAAACACTTAATCATTCCACCACATCGTTGTCATATTCAACATTGCCAATAGTGATCGCATGTGATTTCCCTTTGTCCTTTGCCTTCAGTGGTTTCTCATGTTGATCATCACTAACCCTTGGATTAGGGAAATTATTAGCATAATGCCCCATTTCCTTGCACTTGAAGCATTGAAGTGTTGGCGGTGCGTTCTCTGCAGTGTTTGCTTTATTCACATCATTAGAAACCCTTTTTCCATTACTTCGACACTCAGCTGCTCGATGACCTTCTTTTCCACACTTAAAACATTTTCTAGTCCCTTTTAGACAATCTCCACCATGCTTCTTTCCACACTTTGTGTATAAGGAAACATTCATCTTCTTTTCACCATTATTCTAAGATTTCTCCTTGAACTCCATCTTTCGTTTCTTGTCAAAACCATGAGATGGATATGTAACACCAACTTCCATTTCTACCTTGATAGCACAACGCACAATTTCTTCATAGCTACTGAAGTCTCTTATAGCTAATGCCCTTCGAAGACTTGGTTTTAAGCCACTGAAAAATTGATCAACTTTACTTTCAGGTTGGATGATAATTTCAGAAGCATACCTTGCAAGTCTTGTAAAATTTGCTTCATAGGTACCAACAGATTCATCATCCCTTTGCTTTAGTTCAAGAAACTCTTTCTCCATCTTTGTTCGAAGAATACGAGGGAAGTACTTACTGAAAAACAAGTTCTTGAACTCGTCCCATTCCATGGACTCAATTTCATCTCTTGGCCTCGTATTCTTGATAAGATTCCACCATTGATCAGCTTCACCTTCCAAACGATATACTGCTAAGATGACTTTATCATGTTCAGAACATTGAAGAACTGAAAATATCTTTTCAGTAGTACTAATCCATTGTTCAGCAACTAATGGATCAGTAGACCCACTGAAAGAAGGTGGACGTTGCCTCATGAAGGACTCAATAGAATATTGTTCCCTTCTCTGCTCATTTGGAAGTCCAGAATGATTCATAGCTTGTGTAAGTATAGCAATAATATTTTGCACTCCATCTCCCATAACATTTGTTTGTTCAGGAGGGCAATCATTGCATTGTCCATTGCATTGATCAACACGGTTCCTTCGGGTTCCAGCCATCGTCTAAAACCCATAAAGAATAGAGTGAGAGGCAAAAATCATGCTAGGGAAAACAACATAATAAAGGGGGAGTACCTTCAATATCCAACATCTTAGGTTTAATTCTATGATCGTTAGCGTAATTCTATTACTATAACCTATACGTATACTTAACCTTAGAGACATCCCTAGACATACCTTAGAAATATCTCTAGGGATCTCACTAACGTTTTCGCATCCTAGTTTCCAAAGGTTGACTAAACCTTTCCTCTGATACCAACTTTAGAGACCCGAAGCTTATCGTACATTGACATTACATTACTTTTGCGGAATACCTAGTACATAACAAAAACACACACACAAGGATCGTAATAGTTTAGTGTGTTTGGAAACTCGGAATAAAATCTTCTAATCGTGGGGAAAGATCTTCAACATCTCCCATAAATATCTTCCCTTTTTTTTACCTAAAAACCTTTCTTTATATCCTGGGGAAAAGAAAACATAAAAGGGTGAGCTCAAATGCTCAGTAAGGGTATACAAAAGAAAAATCAATCACATCATATTCATAAGAACATAACTTTTGGAAATCTTAACCTGCAAAAGAGAGCATAATTTCATAACATGGGATAAATCATAGTAGTGAAATGAAATCCCAATAATCATAACTTAAAACATGAAACTTTGTGGCATACACACATAATCATAGAGAATCATTTCTTGTTAGTCAAGACTCATTGCCAAGACTATCTTAGTGGACAAAGTCCCTTTCTGAATCGAGTAACCCTCGTTTCAGTCCTGTTTCACTGAACCGGTATAACCTACCATTCCAGCCATGTCTATCTCATGAGATATAAAATCTTTACCCAATGCATTGGAGGGAGATATAGGTCCCACCCATCTCTTAATGAATCCTTTCTTATGTGTGCCACAAAATCATAAATCATACATCATTGCATAACCCATGTAATAAAAATGGGATTCTTAAACAACATGACATCATAAATCCATTCATATAAGATAAAGGAATTCATAAACATAATTCCATCACAACATAGTCAAATCAATGTAAAAATATGGATAGAAACAGAACCCTTTATTATCTTATATGGAAAATAATTTTGATAAAACACTGAATTGAATTCTTGAGGAAAATATCCTTTCTTCTTAAAAATCAATTTCTTTTCACAAAACATCATGCAATTTTAAAAGAAAGAGATTTTATTGAAAATAGTCATGAAATCTTTTAGAGGAATCTTCATGAAAATAAGGCTTTATAAAACAGTATAAATCCGTTCGTGCCGTATAAGTTAAAAAAACATTCTTCGTACTTTTGTCGGAAAAGTCAAAAAGTACCTCGTACGAAAAACGAAAAAAAGATTCCTTTCATATCCTTTACTAAAAACTCATAGAAGGGTAAAATTGGATTTAAACAATTGTAGGTGGATGGAAATAATATTACATATTGAGGGAACATGGATGTGGATGATAAAATACACCCCAGTAAATACTTACGAATAAACAATCTCGGATAAAAATGAGATTGTGATATTTCCCTTACCTTAGGTCCGACTTGCTTGTACGTGTCCGAACCTCCTGTATAATGATTTAAATCATGTTATTGACTTATTAAAGAATAATATTCATTGTTATGATATCATATATGGTTCACTTATGACATTATATTACCCGTTCTTTTGTAAATTCCATGTTAAAGAAGCGTTTTGGGTAAAATCGTTCCATTTATCGTAGGTGTTTTGACTTGTTGTTCTTGACATCATTATTACTTATATCATGATTTACTCACTTCCAGAATATAAAATATTATTTATATATCATATATATTCAGTATATATATATATATAATAGGTAGATAAATAAAATGAAAAACACCGTTCATGGAGATGGTAGTCCGTACGTACGCATGAACGCTGTTTTCCTTTCCTTATTGTCTTGAAATGGAAGTAAGTAGATGAAATACATATGTATATATATACATAAATCCAGTAGCTTTATAATGTCATATATTTCATTATTATTTCTTATATATACATTATAATCATTCTTAAATGGTTAACATGGAGAATGAATCTCATCGCGTCGTGGAGACGGTAGTCCGTACGTACGCACGAGCGATGATATCATTTCTATAAATATTGAATTGAATTGAAGTGGATTATACAATATATCAGAATCAATATGATGTTGTAATAACTATGTATAGTTATTCTTTACACCATTATACCCATCCATGTAAGGTGGTGGTGGAAAATAGATTACACCACGGCGTGGAGACGGTATTCCGTACGTACGCACGCGCAGTGATTTCTTTTTCCGTAGGATGGATAGATGGTGAAATAGGTTTGTTTCATACTTATAATAAAATATCAGTATATGAGTGATACTGATTTTATTACTTCATAATGAAACAACCTAAGAAGAAGAAGTGTAAGAAGAAATAAAGATGAAAGAATTGGTAACGGTAATTACCTCTTCTTTGAAGCGCCTTTTGGAGACCTCCTCTTAGGGAACTAAAATTGGTCTTTGAGTAATACCAGAACCTCTAGGATGTTTCTAGGGAAGTGGAGAAGAGATTTTGGCAGGGGTTGGCCGAGCTTGAGTGCTCAAATTGGTGTGAGGAGGAGGGGGAGGAGGTGTCCTTTTATAAGGGAGGAGAGGGGCACCTTAGGAATACCTCAAAATATTATTTTATATTATAGTCAAAATCGGTTTATAATGGTTCCAAAGGGTCTTATTTCGAAGCTAAAGTGGGGATGGGTCGAAATACTATCAACCAATAAGATTTAGACAAGTTTAGGGTATTATTTTAACCTTATCAATTAGATTTAACTCTAAGTTAAATAATTTAACTTTTACCGTGTCTTTTTGTTTTCTTTCACTATATGGTAAATACACTTACTATAACATGCCAAACGAACCCCAAATTGTATATTATTAATACATATATCCTTATATAAGTCATTTGGCCGAACCTTAGATTTTTAGGAATAATATAACAATTAATAATATAATATTTGATTTAAAAACTATTTTGTGTCAATTTTGACACTATTTGATACATGATATTTGTGAAAGTCATAAAAAAATTATATGTTCGAACAAAGTTGGTTAAATCAACAATAATATATCATAGTAACCTATAAAATTAGTTTAATTCATAAAAAGTCTCAAATTACATTTATTTTGGTGTTTATAACATCAATTCTGTCAATATTTCATTAACAAGATAATTACTGCATCATATTTGTGTCATAAATAAATTAATTTATTTGATGTCTAAAAATTACAAATAAAATACCATCATGTAGTAAATCTTTTTAGCTTTCTAATGAATATTTACAATCGAATTTATCTTATGTATAACCCCATATTAAAAATGATTTACTTATTAAACTTTGATTTTTACTATTTTAACCCTTCTTTAAATAAATTAATAATAAATGTCCTAATCTAATCCAAGTGGGCCTAAATGGTCATATTTTATTCCTAAGATTGTTTTTGGTCGAATTACACTTGTCCAATAGAATTAGGACATGTGTTAGGGTAATATTAATATCATATTTACCCTTAGTTACCCTATTTACTATTAACCATGGTAAAAAAAAGTAAAAAGTTACTATTCACCAAAAAAATTATTTTCATCTCATTGAACCACATTTTAGTCCTTGATATTAACTGTGTCTCTCGGATTTTCGAAATTCCATTCACAGAAGCGGTAAAATTATGTTTTATGCAAAATTCAGTTTTTAACCTACCACTTAGTAGTTTCATTATTCATCAAAAATTGATGTTTTTCAGAACAATGCCAAAATTTCATCCCAAGCTATATTTCATATTCCGAATTCAAAAATGAAGTCTATTTTGAGAGTTAAAATTTCTAAAATTTAAAAAGTAGTTATTAGTATTCATAACGGCTAGTTTCAATAATATTTTAATAGCATATCATTGTTTCGTGAAACTCAGTATTACGTACCACACACGCTATCGAGGAAGGTTGTGATTGCGTGTAATGCAAGGCAAGTCAAGGATGCGTGTTGTGCAAGATCCTTTTGGTGTAGCGTACAACACAAGACATTAGTGAAATAAAAAAGAATATTTTTCATAAAATCTCGGGCTGTTACAAGGACTTGAGATACCATCCATTTTAAACTATTTCTATTTGTGTTCTCCTTACAGTTTAAATTCATGTGGTTAGGACAAGCTTTTACATTATAAGGTCATGTAACCAGGATAAAATTTTACAGTTTAATGTCATGTAACATAGATGAGTTAGTGGTACTTACACTGATGTGGATTCCCATAGATTTTTAATTTTAACATCATACTACAAGGAAGAGTTGGTGGCGGTTACTATAATGTTTATTCCAATAGCTTGGATAGTTTAACATCATGCAACTAGGATGATTTGGTGGGACATACACTGATGTGGTTACCTATAGATTGTACAGTTTAACATCATGTAACTAGGATGAGTTGGTAGGGCTTACCTTGATTTGGATGATAATAGATTGTACAGTTTAACAATATGTAACCAGGATGAGTTAACATGATTTACACTAACATGGATACCCATAGATTGTAAAATTTATTGACATGTAACTAGGAAAATATAGTGGGACATACACTTATATATATTCCCATATAATATAGAAATGTAATAAATTTATTGATCAACCTTGCATTAGTGTGTTAGAAGGGTGGTGCAACATTTTATGAATCAATTGTGGCCAATGAGTATGCTCTGTTATGATAGACCGTATATATGATATAAGGTCCTTCTTATTTGGGTTCCATTTTCTAAGGCTTCTCTCCTGGTATCATTGGTTTTTTGAGCACCAATGATAATTCTACATGGAGGAATGAATGGAGGAGAACCATCTTATTAAAGAATCAACCTATCTAATTTTGATGAAATTCAAGGTTGTGAAATGTATGAAATCTATTGTCATCATGCTATTCCAAATCATCCAGCCAATTTTTCAACCTCTCATCATCTATGAGTTGTCTATATATGGCTATTCAGAGCAAAGGAAACTTGAATTCTATAGGTAGAACTTCCTTATTCCTATACACTAATGTGTATGGATTTGATTGTGTAGTTGTACACATGGTGGTATGGTAGTCCTATAAAGCATGTAGGATCTTGTTTGGGTGGGACTTCTTATGGTTGTTTATCATATTTTGGATTATATTTGATAGAGTCTTATTGTATGCCTCTATCTGTCCATTTTCCATTACATGATAGCGAGATGAGTCGTTGAAATCAATATTGTACACATGGTAGAGTTTCTTCAACTATGTAGAACAAAAGTTGGTGTCATTTTCTGTCAATATTGTGTGGGGGAACCCAAACATAGTAATGATATGGGAATTAATGAAGTTGATGATATTATTCATCTACATTTCCTTGAGGGGAATTGGCTCAGCCTATTTAGAAAATAAGTTGGTGGCTGTAAAGATGTACTTGAGCTACTTAGGTATGGAAGGGAGGTATGTCTCGAAAAAATCCTTCCCCAAATGGAAAAAGCACAAGAATATTTATCTGTATAATCAAATTTCAGGGGTTGATTGATGACATTTTCATGGATCTAGAAGTCATGATTTTTTTTGTGTATTACACATAGTCATATATCTTATTTTTCTAGTAATAACATAACCTTTTGATTTAGTGGGAGAGCCTAGTCCAAGACAGATGAGCACTGTAGGAACCCACATTGACTTCTTCTATGATGGAAAGAATCTCTCCTTATACTATTCATATGAGGAGGATTCCATCTAATCCATGCTTATAGATGGATTTTTTTCTCATTTTGGCCATACCATAGGGTAATATTGTCCACACAACACGAAATATATTCCCTTAAATTTCGGTATACTGGATGAATCCCATTTTGAAGATACCTGATTATTGGCTCCATCCATACAGGGGTTTTCATTGGGTCATCATACTCTAGGGTGGTGTTGACCTGATTGATTTCTTCTATATCACATATGATGATCAATGAGATCATTCTTTTATGTATGATATGAAATATGTTTTCCTCCTTATCAGGGCTAGTTAGGATGGCTGAAAAATTATCCAACACATCAGCATGAGCATTATGTGATTGGGGAACTTGAAATAATGTAACATAGCTAGTGAGAGGGGATAATTTTTCTTTCAAAATGGAATATTCAATATTCATATGCTTTATCACTAGCTCCAAGTTCCCTTTTTTATTTAAAAAGGCTATTTGTATGTGTATGGATAGTTCCAACCTAGCGATGAGGGCATGATGCTCTTCCTCATTATTTTTAAAGCCTTTGGATAGTGAGAAAGAGTAGGGAAAAAAACTTTTTGTGGAGATACAAATACAATCCCTAGACTAACTAGATTGACTTAGAGTTTTCTATTATTTTTCTTATAGCACTCTTCAAGATGCCATCAAAATATATCTCCCATGTCTAGGGAGTTTCATCGGAATAGAATACCTCCTCATCGAGAAGCTTGGTGTCCACTGATGTCTTTTTTGGGGCAGGATTAATTGTGATGAAATCAGCCAAGTCTTTTACTATCTCCAAATTCTATAAAAAAACTAAATGTCACATTTCTAAAAAATGACTGTCCATTGGGTCAAGAACCCTGTCAAAATAGGGCAGCCATTTTTTTACTTGAGAGGATCAATATGAGAGACTAGATGGACTTCATGGTGCTACATGTAATACCTCATATTTTTCTCTATGAAGATTAGTGAAAGGTAGTTCTTCTCAACATCATAACATCATCTCTCAGTATATATCATAGTTTATATGATGTATTCAAGACTATTTTTTCTCCCCACATCACTTTTCTGTGCAAGGAGGGAACACAATGTGAATTCCATTGTGGACACATTTAAGATGAGTAGTTTCCCTTCCACTAGAGGAATCAGGACTAATGGGTGTAAGAGACACTACTTGAGAATTTCAAAGGCTTATTTGAAATTATTATTTCAATGATAAGTTATTCCCTTCTTCATTATCTAGGTTAAGGGGAGCACTTGTCCATCCAGGTTGGAAATGAATTGTTGTGTGTAGGTGAGGTTCCCTTGGGTCCCCCTATGTTATTTGAGTTTTCTAGGGGTGAAATTACTAATATAGCAGTAGTAATCACTAGGTCGACCTTGAGTCATTGTGGCTTACCACAATGCCAAGGAACTTTTCTGATGTTATGCCAAAAGTGCATTTCAATTGGTACATCTTCAGACTATGCTATCACAGCTTGTCGAAGACTATTTAAATATTCATGAAGTGATCACATCATCTCTAGGATTTTAAAAATAGGCTATTTAAATAACATTAATATATATTTTCCAACAATTTATTAATGATACGATTCATGGTAGGTTGATATATAGTGCCGAAATTCTTCAATCCAAAGGGCATGACTTGATAACAGAAGATCCCCTGAAGCACTTTGAAGGCGGTGGAGTCTCCATCTTCATGCGCTATCTTTATAGGATTTTACCCTGAATAACCATCGATGGTAGATAGGTATTATAATCCTGTAGTTTCATCGATCAAGAGTTTTTTAATCAGTAATGGGAAATCACCTTTTAGGAAATGCTAATTAAGGACTTGAATAGATACAGGCCCTAATATCCCCAATCTTCTTCTTGATAATGATGATGTTGGAAAGCCATATTTGAAATTTCACTTCTCAATTTTATTCTTTGATCAACTTATCGACTTCCACCTATAAATTGGTTTTATGAGAGGGGTGCATCCTCTTAGATTCCTTCTTGAAGCATAGATGCTAAAATACTAGTCTAATATTTGTGCATAGCCATATATGGATCCAGTTCGGGAATTTCTATGCAGTTCCAGGTGAACACATATCGATGATGCTTTAGAAATGTGATGTACATATATTTCTTTTTTAGGGGCATGGAAGCACTAATCATTATAGGTTGCATGTCTTCTTATGTCCCCAAATTTATCTACAAGAGCTAAAAAATGGTGGTGGATACACCTTCCTCGAATGTGGGATTGTCATTCCTGAGGTCATCCCCATCTTCCCCCAATTTTGATTTTGTGTAGAAACTTTTAGAAAAATATGGAAATTTGGGGGGGGGGTTCTCCATCACTATCAAGGTGAGGGAGGATGTGAGAAAATGTAATATCATCCCCTACTGCCTGAGTCATTGCATAGATATTCCAGAGATGATTGTATTTTATAGTATCACTAGGGATATAATGTTCTTGGAACTACAGTGTCAAGTCTATCAAATTGACTATATTTATGAGGATCACATAGTTACTATTGAACATTATATAGGGTTTTTCTAGGGTGGTCCCGAATAAATTGGTGGATTCACCCTATATATAATAATCCACTCTTGGTTTTTTTCCTCCCTTTTTTGTATAAATATACTTCAACATATGTGGTGCCACAAGTTTCTAAGGGGGAACTATAACCATGAAGTATACTGACCTTTCCATTTAAGTGGCACTTAAAACACTGATGGAATGTTGAATGTACCACCAAATGGATATAGATCTTGGGCCTTCCAAGTAGAACATTGTATATAGGGTATTTTTGTATTACCATAAACTCATCGTCATATGTGAGATCCCCAAAAGGATCTTTGAACTTGATATTCCTAAGATGTCTTTACTCATTCATATCATACCCTTAAATGGTCATCTTTGTGGGAGAAAAAACACCTTCAACATATTCCGAACATCAGAGGGATCGAAATGGGATGATGTTGATCCTATAAACATTATCAATCATAACCCTATGGATGTCAAAATTATTGATTCTACCAAAAATATTCCGGGTCTTGATGCTCCCTTCAAGGACCTCTTCCTGATCTTGATCAGTGAACAAGATGGTGAAATTTCATTCTGAGGACATGGTCTCCACTCAATAAACCTCAGCTACAAAAAACTTATGTCTCGAATTATTATGGGATCTGAAGGGATTAAATGAGTTCCTACCTAAGATAGTTTGAAATATTGAGTGAATTAAGGAATAAGATCCAAGATTGGATAACTACCAATTATTTCAAAACATCATACTTTTGTGCAAGAGTTTGGTACTTCTCATTGTGGGGTTTCTCCTAGGTATGTGGTTTAGGTGCTGAGGTACATGGGGTAGACATGCCTGGTGATTTTTCGGAGGTTGAGGGAGTATCCTCTACTAGAGATGCAGTTCATGTTGTCCTTCCCCTGTGCCTGGGTTGATCAGATAATCGAACCCCAGCTAGGAAATCATGCAATACAATTGGGTTTAGATGACCAGTGGAAGGTTCTAGGATGCCTCCATTCCTCTTTTGGGACTACTTGAGTGCATTCTGATGAGTATTAGATGGATATATATTCTCCATGGGTATATGACCAGAATATTGAGTCCGAACTTGTTTGCACTATCCCCTGCCACCTTGGTTCTAAGGCCTTAATCCTATCATTCCATAGTTATATACGGGAAAATCATATTATGAGGCATATTCATCATTGGATAAAAGGTATTCCAAGTGTATCAAGTTTAAAGAACCAAATATTATCTCTTATTATGATGAGGATTCTTTTTGGCAGGGCATTTGCATTGTTATAGACGTCGTAGGGAAGAAATATGCGAGTGTTAGCATTTGTGTTAGAGAAGAATATTACTCATACTATTTTTATTCCTTCATCTAGTTATCACACCAACTTTTGGGGGGAATATTTGATGTTGGTTCCTTGGGTTGTAGAGAAATTGTGGATCTATGCAGTTTTGATATCAGGGTGGCATGAGCATGATAAACTATTTTTTGAGTCATCCTGTTGTCAAAATTTCGTGCAATCCTAGCCAGAACTTTTTCTAAACATCCTCTTATTCTGACTAGGCAACTGTTATGAAAGATATATTATATGAGGAGTTATCTAATACCACCTATCTATAATTCACCATGCCTTGACGGATTTCATTAAATATGAAGAATTCAAGGCTATTATGACACATCCTTCAATGGAAAAGGAAATAGTTGGGATGGTCAGTGAGGTTGAACTCATTAGGATTCTTGGTTTGTGGTAGCATGAGAAGGTTATTATACATGGATTCTAAGAAATAACTAGGGAATATTTCATTTCATGAGTATTATTTATTCATCTATTCCTAAAATATTGGATGAACTTGATTTCTCAGTGCTTTTGGCCATGGTAAATTCTGGGGTTTTCGCCACTCAAAAGGAGGCATTGGGAAATTTGAGACCTACCTAGGTGCTAGGATGGGTGTTGTTGATTTCTTGAGAGTGAAAAATACAAATTCTAATTTTCCCGACATTTTCCCATAGGTTGTGGGCATGTGTCGAGTTTTGGATTAGGTTCACTAGATAGACTCTCCATGATGTTATGCCATTTCTATGAAATCAAAAAACCCACCTGGATATTTTATTGGGATTAGAGGTGTCTGCAACTCATCCTAGTGATTTTTACTATAGTGTTCTAGTAATTCATCCTGTGTGAGAGGTATGCTAAGTTAATAGGATAAACCATTCCATATGGTTATGAAGTCAGGAACCCTCTCATTATCACATTGTCTGTAGTTTTCTAGGTTGATGATCATCATTTTTCTCAACGTGGATCTGAACTGATAAAGGAACTAATGAAAGAGATCTTCCCATACTATAACAAATCCTACTGGTAGCCTTTAATACCATACAGAGAATGGCTCTGTCATATTCTATATAAAATAGCCTAGCTTTGTTGCCTCTTGATAATCTTGAGGGCCCATCATCAGCCCACTCTAGGATTCAAAGTGTGTGAGATACTATTCAGGATTTCTTACCCCATTAAATGTAGAGAAGGTAGAATTATCGATGATGGGTGGAGGTGGTGTATCTTCCACACATTTGGGATATGGATTCTTCTTGGTCTACATAGGTGTGTTTCTCACTTCTATGGCTTCCATTATTGTTTCTAGGGACTGGATGAAATTAAGAAACTCTTGGGGAACTTCTAACTAAGTTGTATACCATATGTAGGGACTAGGTTGGGCTTAGTGAAGTGGACCTAACTTTTTCTCTTATTGATTCTTGTATGGGAAAAACCCTAAAGGTAACATTGCTATATTTTTGGGTTGATTGTGTTTATTGAAAAGTGGGTTTCCAAGGTATGTTTTGGAGACTGAAGAGATTGTTGAGGATAATCATGATTAGATCATCGCAATGATGTAAAGAGTTTCACGATGCTCTTAATGATTACAACAAGAATCATGAATGGAATATTTCTATAGAGAATAAATAAAAATAGAGAATTGCGGTGGAAAATATGAAGCATAATGAAATGGTGATAACATGACCAGAAGGATCTAGAATCGGTGGAAACCCCTATAAATAGGCATTTAACACCTTCATAAAATTATAGAGACTTAATGAAAATATTAAGGATCCCGAATCGCGAAGGTGGTTTGTAAACGGTGCTTCGCGAAGGTGATATTCCAAGAAGCTTTTGAATACTGTAAAAGCCAATCAAATGATATGAGAATCACGAAAGTACGAAAATTAAAAAAGGCTAATTAAACTTCCCTAAAGGAAGGATCTTCATGAAGGCTAGTTGATCCTAAAAAAAGAGGTGCTCTTCATGAAGGATAAGTGATATTTATGAAAGGCTGGTTCTTCATGAAGGCTATTGGATCTTAACAAAAGATGAGATTCATGAAGGCAGTTAGTATTATGAAATTTATTCAGAAGGCATTGCTCAGTACATCTGTAGTAAATTGGTATTAATCTATTATATGAAACTAGAACTTCAATAAAGAATCCATATACAACTGAGGATTTATTCATTAGGGATAATTAAGGGACCTACAAGTCCATAAACTCTAGGTGAATCCCTTCCAAGAGTAGTAAGTGGAGGAAAAGGAAGAATGTTAACCTTTACACCAGCAGTGATCCATAGAAAGTGACTTAGGGAGTGACCCTTGGGAATATAGTGAGAAAAAACTAATCCTTTTAAAGGCAGTGAGCCTAGTTATATTCAAGATCTATCCTGAACTACCATTATTGGCAGCGAGCCTTAGTGGATTTGGTACATTCGGAACATTGCCATTGTATGGTCTAGGATGTAGCTGAGTGAGGGTGAACCAACTAAAAATTAATGTCTCTTGTGTATAATTTAATTTACACTCATATATTTCTATGGGAAATAGATAGAAGAGTGGGTTGTTTAATGATTAAACAAGATACAATGTGGAAGAAGTTTTAATCTGTCATGTCTTGAGTCATAAACCCTCTTAGGGTTTTTAACCTAATTTGGATAACAATTCTCAATTCATCCTAAGAATAAAATTTTTCCCCAATGAGGGAGAGGCCATCACCGTAACAGATGTAGGTCATGGTAGTTTTCAACTTCCTCATTTATGTACACTAGAATCATAGATCTAGAGCTAGTCTGATTCTTAGATACTGATCTTTTTTACGGATCACCTATGTGAGGGATAATATTCATCTCTTTTCATGAAGCTAATATCTAGTAGGAATATTACCACTAAGTAGCTCCCCATTGAGTTTTTTTAGAGTTTTTTCTCACTCTAATATTGTGATAATTTTTCCTCCATGTATGGAACCTCAATTTATTAAGGTGGTGATTGGGATGTAGTTGCAGATTTCCATTTTTCTTTTGCTGTGTTCTGTCATGGAGGTGGAAAATTGGTATTTAGAAGATCCAAAATTTGGATCCTTATTTGGTTATAGGTGCATCCAAACTCATTTGGTACATCCAAATAATCCTCATCCTCGGGTATGTTTTCCATGTTGTGACCCTCTGTATTTTTGTGTTGATCCACAATGGCTTCCATCTTGGCAGTGAAGAAATTTACAGAGGCATATCGAGCAATGGTGGTTATTCCATTACATTCGATGCAATAGAATTATTTTACATTTCCTTCATTAAGTTTGTGATTCAAATCCTCATCCATATTGGGCCATTTTTTTATTGTGACTCTTGAAGGGGTTTATCTCCTTCATTTTATGCTCCTCCTATCTTGGTCTATGAACAATGAACACAAGGGAATCTTCGGTCGTGTTTTCCGAATGGGGCCTAACCATCAAAGATTTTTCTTATGGTTGTAGGAAAAAGTGGGATTCCAACTATTGATCTTTACCTCCCAACATAGAGAAGACTGATTCTCTCTGTGGTCAGGATGGTGATGAAAATTTCCCTAGCCCTATAGACTGGGGGTTATCCAGGGCCACAATAGGCATTGAATGGTCCTACTGTTGATGATCCAATGATTCTAGTTAGGGATTTAATGACTGCTGGGGAAAAAATTAAGATACAAATTCTCCCATGCTAGTCAGATGGGGTTGATCTAGAATCACCATTGATTTCCCCAAGACCCTCTTAGGGGATGGGGACCTGGGGATGGTGGTTGAGATATAAATAACTCTAGCCCAATGGGCTTCGGATTGTCCCCACCGACATCCAATGTTTCTTGAGTTCTGTTAGGAATTTATGATTCGAGAGATGGAGGCAGTGGTAGATATTAACCTGTATTGATGAGATGGGTCTTCTCCTAGATGAATAATATGGAGGCTTCTACTATGTCCGGTTTGATAGGGCACAACTCTGCTTGTGTAGGAGTTGGGTTCGATGGAAGCCTATTATGAGAATCATTCTTTATAAGAATTTTTCTAAGAGTTGGTGTCTTAGAACCAACTAGTTGTATTTTTATTACATGAATATTTAATATATTTAAATATTAAACATCTTATTACATAATGTTCATTGTCCTACATGACTATAGTGTAATAATGTCATAGAGTATGGGTTGAATTGACAAGGTCATAACAGTTCTACACTATAATGAGAACCATGAAGTTCTATGAAAAAATTATTAAATATAGTTCTATGGTTGGATGACATACTATTATGGGACACATAGTATACAGACCGTTAGGTGAGTACTCATAAGCAGATGAGAATTCCTCTCATGAAGTTCGTACTTGTTAATCATCAAGATAGAAGATTATGAGAATAAACCCACCATTAATAATTCCACATATTTTGGTGTCATTAGATATTCCAATCTATGAGCATGTGTCACGATCCTTATACTTTAAGATTATCATTAATACGTGTCATGACTCACACACTTTGATTTACTGACGAAAATTATCACGTAGATAGTTGGCAGGAAGTAGGGTATATTGGGTGTGTCACGAGTGGGATTTTATTAATGGATAAGTCCAGGAAGGATTTTCCTACTCCATTTATGGAAGTTGATATCTTGGCCCTTTTATTAAAATAGAACTATCACACAAAATTCCATGGCCATGGTGTGACAACAAGTTTATTTCAAGTAGTCAAATAATGACGTATCAAGCACAAAGGTTGATGAAACTATCATGAAACCTTGTTCATGAGATATTGAGACAAAGGGATTATATTACAAAATGAGCATTTCTATGTGGATTTCATTATTTTGATGTTATTTTCTTTCTCTTAGGTGCCTTGAATCTTTTATAGATAGTACTCTTAGACTTTAGGCAAGCTCGCCTAATGCCAATGAGAAATAATCCTAGAGGGTCTTATAATAAGTTTTTTTGGTGGTCTTGGTTAAATTCTATTTGAATTTAATTAATGGAATAAATATTATTCTCGTGATAGTGGAATAATTTTATTCAAGTTGAATTTATTTCATAAATTAAATAAATATTTATTCACTGGATTGTGGGTCAAATATATATATTTAATTTTTTGAACATTTAATATATATTTATTTTCTAGTTTGTAAATAAAATATTTATTTAAGAGAATAATTTTTTTATTGATTTATTTTGGGTTTTCAATAAATGGAGGTGGAGTTTGAGAAGACCAATGCCAGTCTAGTAGTAAAATAATTATTTTCAAGAAGGAAAATAATTATTTTCCTAGTTACAACAAATTATAATAATGATAACGCTTTTATTATTTTGTGACGCAGAATTTTATTTATAATTACTTGTTGTGAAAGTTGGGGCACCATAAATAATGAAACGATATTATTATTAAAATCAATGGTTTTCTCTGATGTTATGAATATATTTAATTGCTATTACATAATTAAATATTGTAACTAAATCCCCATGTTGATAAATAGACACATACACCTATTGTTCCACGTACTGAACTGCATGCCTGATGAATTGAGAATATTTGAGCTAATAAAATTATCTCTCAAATCCTCTTCCCTCCTCTCTCAAGATCGAGAGACGTTCTTCAAGGCCAAAGAACAAATGATCAAGAATGACTACCACAAGACACTCGCTTCGGCACTCTATCTCCCAGAGAATGAGTGGTGTCGATTAGAGGCCATCAGAACACGTATGGATCACTGCTAGATGGATTCTAGAATTGATCCTCGTAAGGGAAATGATATTATCCGGTAAGGTCATTTTGGACGATCAACATCATGAAAGAAGAAAGTACATATGATCCATGTAATCTTTTCATTATGAAATTAATTGAATTAATTATAAATATGATGTGCAAGATCCTATCTAGAGGTTTTGGGCCTCTTTCCCCTTTATCTAAATATTTTATTATATTCCATGGAGACTAGTATTCATCATCGTATTGATCCCGATATAATCATTGATCATGGTAAAAATTAAATCTGGCATCGGCCCAATCATACTTCTGCTGTGCTCAGAACCATCAAGTTGTATTAGAGGGAGGTTACATCATAGTTTATAATTATTCAAATAATTCATTGATCATTTACGGTTTAATAATTTAATTTGTCAATTCAAGTAAATCATTCTGCAAATCTAAATCTCAAGATATATTCCTCCTATTTCATTTATCGTTCGCCTTACAAAAATGATCTTTTTTTTTATTAAAATAAAACAGAGGATCTCATCTAGAGGAGCTAAAGGTTCCTAGCCTTAAAAAACCATAATAAATGACGCGTAGTTGGATTCACATGTTGCGTATCAAGGATCAATTAATCAGGACTAGTCCTCCAAACCAAGCTGCGTGATTGGAGTTTTTTTAATTCTTAAAGACTCAATGTGTTAACGAGGAACATATGGCACACTGTTTCTCGATTACACATTTTTTGGCCCAATAGACACGGCGTGTAGTCCCTTTGGGTTAGGGATGGACCATGTACCTCATACATAGCTTTCATGGTTGGAGACTGTATAACATGGATACTACACAACATGTTGCCCAATGGACATGCCGTGTACTCTAAGGATTTCCAAAGTACATATACATGTTGTATCCCTGGGCACGTACTTCAGATGGATGGTGAATGATAGTACACGTCATGTAGTTGGAACTACACACCGTGTACTGATCCAAATTACATAGATTTATTAAAATTTATTATTATATTATACAAACCCTTGAGATGTGTACCATGGTGTAGGTATAAAGATGGGGAACAACAAGTGATAGGTTATATATTTGTGTGTGTGTTTAATTTGACATCTGCATAATGTTCATTCCTACTCATTAGGTAGTTATGAATGAGAATTCACCAGGTTGACTCCAAGGTACAAGTTACGTACAAAGATAATCTTAAATGACTTTATTTGTTTAAAATTATGATGGATGAGAATGTCAAGTAAATTCAAAAAATGGTTTAAGATAAAAGGATTGATTAATTAAAGATTATTATTATTTGATTCAAGCGTGATTTATCTTAAATAATAATGATTAAATAATTGAATACTATTTTAATTAAATAAGTAACTCGTTGCATATATTTGGGTGATCATGAGCTAAACCAAGTCCTTTGTAGGTGATTGGTTCCATTTTAATTTATTTATTAAATTAATTTTTGGCCTGCAACCCATCTCTCCTCATTAATATATAGGGAATATGTGGCCATAGTTTCTTTTATGTAAACCCCCATTTTTACCCCTCACCTATGTGTGAGTTAAAAAACATATGTAATGGAAGAAACTTCCAAGATAGAGGAGGCAGTTCAAGCTGAAGCCGAGGCAAAACCAATCCCTGAAGATACAAAGGCAGACATGTGGAAAGCTGTAAAGACAAACCCAAAAGGTTCAAGGTGTTTCTCCCCTAGGCTAGGGTTACTTTATCAACCACTAGATAATCTAACCATTATAAAAGCTCATGATCATGCCATTTTCATTTTTTTTTCAGTTGCATGGTTTATCATTATGGATCTGTTGAAACAAACACATAATTAATAAATTAAAGAAGCATACAATATGGAACTAATATAATCCAGGCTTATGCATAAATATTATCAATACATGGTTAATCACTTAAGTAATTTCCTCTTAATATTAATAGTCATGTGATAAGGATAATAATGAATTCACGTATAAGAGATAAACATCTCTAAAATAAAATATTAAGTCATACCAAGCCTTCTGTTACTTGATTAAGGGAAAAAATCCATAAAACTATGTGTTTGACCAATCCTTGTTGGTTAACGTACTTTTATCTAGGAAGCCCTTATGAAAGGTTTTAGGTTGACTTCATCATATTACAAAAAAGGGAGTATCCCTTGCTAGACTTGGTGTAATATTTAAGGAAAGAGTTGAGAAAATTTAAAAGTTAGGATTTCAGGATTGGGGAGTCCACTCAAAAGATCAAGGACCTACAAGCCCATAGATGGAAAAGACCTGCCAACCTAAATACCTTAAAATACCTCAAAAACCTATTGTTGGGGTTATGTGAAGGGGAATATGGATCCTTGACACAAAAATTTCATGAAAACTAGACATTCCGAGTTCAATGGTGAGGTCCATTAGGACTTGATAAATAGTGGGAGACTTAATAAAATTAATTTATTATTTCTCATAAAATGTAGTCAAGAAATTACTAATGATCTTATCTTTTTATTTTATAATAAAATTAAAAACTCTTCAACCACACTATCCATGTGATCAATTCTAGATAAGGACAGCATACTCACTGGAAGTAACTTCTAGTAATGTTTTAGATGCATTTTGGTTATTCTACACCGTGAATGGAAGTATTGCATGATGGGGTCAACATTACCTGATATGCCTACCCAAGAGGTGAGTGACTAAGAGTTCTTGATCTATGAGAAACATATGAACGATGTGGTTTACATAAATGTTTGATGTTATCATATATTTCTATTGACATCATGATGTCTTATAAAAAAAATGTATTTCTATAGCATTCTCGAGCACCTCCATGGTCTTTACCAAGAGATAGAAACACAAGAACAGTTGGATATCTACAAGGAACTCTTTTAGAGTATTCTTAGAGAAGGTTCCCCAGCTAGGCCTCACGTCGTCAAGCTCATTGGCTACATTGAGCGCTTAGAGGTTATGGGGTCTAAATTCCCCAAATAACTAGGTATTGATCTCATTCTTCCATCACTCCCTCATACCTTCTCCATATTTGTTGTTAATTTCAATATGAAAAACATTGAGAAGTCTCTATCTGGTCTTGTAATCCTCATTTTCCAAGTGAACAAATATATGAAGTGTAAAACTCTTTCTGACCTTATGGTGAATAAGAGGAAATGTAAGGTGAAGAGATTTAAGACCAAATATTCTTCACACCCTTCCAAGAAAAGGAAGATCAAAGGGGAGGCAAGGTAACATGGATCAGTTTGTTTCGCATGTGGAATGAAGAGCCACTGAAATTATAACTACACCCAGTATAAAAAGCAAGGGGAAGCTTTATGTGCATTTTTTATTGAACGTAATCTATCGTTTTCTACAAATTGGTTATTAGATATAGTTTGTGGTGATCACATATGTATCCAAATATAGAAAGCAAGTAGATTTAGAAAGATTGATCAAGGGGAGGTTGATCTCTGAGAAACCAATGGATCCAAACTCTCTACTATAGAAACTAGGGACTACCACCTCATGTTGCCAACTAGGATGATATTGATGTGAAAGGGTTGTCATTATGTGTCATATGTTACTAAAAACATTATTTCTGTATCCATATTAGATTCAGATGGATTTATTTTTCACATTTGGAAATTAATGTTTCTTCTTTTAGAAAGATATCATTTGATTTGGTAGGGAACATTTATACAACGATCTTAATGTGTTAGATTAAACAAACCAAGTACTGATAATCGATAACAAAGATACTTCACATGACACATACCATATCCAACTTTGGCATCACTGGATAGGTCATATAAATGAGAAACACATGAAAAAGTTACATCTAGATAGATATATATATTATTTCAAACTAAAACCACTTGGCGTATGTCATGCATGTTTACAAGGAAAATGAAAAAACCCCCATTTAGTGGGAAAATTGAAAGGGCTAACGATCTTATTTAATTGGTTCATACTAATGTGTGCGAACCATTTCAAGTTGAATCAAGAAGATGTTACTCATACTTTATAACTTTTTCTAATGATTTTAGTAGATATAGATATATCTAATTAATGTGGTATAAGTTGGATTATTTTGATAAGTTCAAAGAATACAATAATTAATTTGAGAACCATCTTGGTAAGAATATTAAGCAACTCCACTCAGACTGAGGTAGATAATATCTTAATCAAGACATCATTAATTACATACAAGAGTTTGGGATTCTATCCTAACTCACTCCTCCTTACACACCCCAGTGGAATGGTGTGAGTGAAATGAGGAACCTCACCTTGCTGTACATGGTGAGATCAATGATGAGTCATGTGAGTCTTCCATTATCCTTTTGGGGATACACATTATAGAAAGTGACACACATAGTTAACCAAGTACCAACTAAATTGATAAATGGTATTCCATATGATTTATGAAGTGGAAAGAAAGCCATGTTATATAATTTACATGTACGGGGAAGCAATGTGTTTGTTAAGGCCTTTTTAGGTTAAAAACTTGCACCTTGAGGCACAAAGTGTACCTTTATATGATAACCCAAGGAAACAAGGGGATATTACTTATACAACCCCTCAGACAAAAATGTTATAGTGGTAAGAAACACCATATTCCTTGAGAGGGAGTACATATACCATATCGATACTGGGAGAGAGATGGAATTCAATGAATTCGAGGCTCAAGGTATACAAGAGTTGGTACAGGAATATATTCCACAAAGTCCCATGGAATAATGAATTGTTCTAGAGACACAAGAACTGCATAGGATTACAAGAGAGATTAAAGATCTATAACGGTACAATTTTCTAGTTACCAAGGATGGTGAATCATTATTAGTTTATAATAATAATCCTATAACCTTCAAGGATGTTGTAAGTGGAACAAATGTTTCCGAGTGGAAATAAGCCATGAATTCTAAAATGGATTCCATGTAACAAAAACAAGTCTGGATTTTGGTAGATCCACTAGTTGATGTAAATCCTATTGTTTGAAAATAGTTATTAAAGAAGAAACTATAAATGGAAGGACAAATCAATACCTATAAGGCACATCTAGTTTCAAAAGGGTTCAAGTAGGGTCAAGGCATTGACTACAATGAAACCTTTTCACATGTTACAATGCTGATATCCATAATAATTCTATTGGAAATTTCTACTTTCCATGAATATAAGATTTGGAAAATGGAAATAAAAATATCCTTCCTTAACATAAACCTTTTGGAAGATTTCTACATGACACAACTCGAATGGTTTATGACTCCAAAGGCTGTTAATAAAGTATGAAAGTTAAAAAATTCCATTTGTGGATTAAAGAAATCATCTAGGTCATGGAACATTTATGTTTATAAATACATAATGAAATTTGTTTTTATCAAGAACTAATGTGAGAACTATGTCTACAAATGGTTTAGAGGGAGTTTATTCATTTTCCTAAGAGTATATGTTGATGAAAAATCACTTATTGGAAATGAGATACCCACATTATAGTCTTTTAAGGAATGGATGAATCAATGATTCTCCATGAAGGACTTAGGAGAGGCATTATATATTATTGGGATCAAGATCCATCGTGATATATCCAAGAGATTTTCTAGGCCTAATTAAAATTATATATATTGATAAAAAACTGAAGAGATTAAGTATGGAACAATCCAAGAGGGTATTTTTTCTAACATCACATGCAATTCATCTTTCCCAGAAAATGTGTCCCCGAAAACATGAGTAAAGAAAGATAATGGAAATGACACTATATGAATCAGTGATTGGGTCAATCATGTATGCCATGATATTTACTATGATGGATGTTACCTACACATTGAGTGTAGTGGGATGATATCAAACTAACCTAGCTGACTGCCATTGGATGTTATTCAAGACCATCCTAATGTATCTTAGGTGTACTAAGGATATGTTCCTAGTTTATGGAGGATATGAGGAACTATTTGTAAGAGGATATTCAAATGCTAGTTTCCAAACTGATCAAGATGACATGAATTCATAAATGGGGCAAATCATTATTTTGAATGGTGGTATAATGACTTGGAAGAGCTCAAAGTATAGTGTGGTCACATATTCTATAGCAAGGTCTAAGTATATCAAAGATTCTAAGGCAGTTAAAGAAGTAGTTTGGATGTGAAGCACCATATAAGAGATGAATGTGATACCTAGTAGTAAAGATCCCATCACAATGTATTGTGAGAATACTACAGCGGTGGCTCTTGCAAAAGAGCCAATGTCATATCAGTGTATGAAGAACATACTTTATAAGTATCATCTCTTGATGGATTTTTCTCATATAGGTGAAGTTACAGTGAGAAATATTTCCATGGAAGACAATGTGGAATACCCCTTGACTAAAGCCTTGACTCAGCAGAAACATGATCATCATGTGAGGTCTAGCGGACTGAAAGTCATATGCAGTTGGATCTAGTCCAAGTGGGAGTTTGTAAGGGTTGGTTTCCTAGAACCAACTATTTGTATTTTTATTATATGAATATTTAATATATTTAAATATTAAACATATTATTACATATTTTTCATTGTTCTTCATGACTATATTGTAATAATTTCTTGGAGTACTTTTCATATTGACAAGGTCATAGCAGTTCCCTAATATAATGAGAACATTGAAGTGCTATGATAATATTCTTAAATATAGTTTTGTAGTTGGATAACATACTATAATGGGACACATAGTATAAATACTGTCAGGTGAGAGTAATTGTAAGAAGATGATACTTCCTCTCATAAATTTTGTACTTCGTAATCTCCAAGATGGGAGATTATGAGAACAATCCTACCAGTAGGAATTCCATATGTTTTGGTGTCATTATATATTCCTATCTGTGAACATTTATAATGATCCTTAGAATTTAATATTATCATTAATACATTTCATGACATGTACACTTTGATTTACTAATGAAAACCGTAACACAGACAGTTGGATGGAAGTAGGGTACGTTGGGTGCCTCACGAGTGGCATGTTATTAATGGATAAGCCGAGGAAGGATTTTTCCCTGCCATTAATTGAAGTTTATATCTTGACCCTTTGATTGAAATAGAAACATCACGCGAAATTCCATGGCCATGCTGTAATGACGAGTTTATTTCAGGTAGTCAAAGAACAACATATCAAGCATAAAGGTTGATGACACTATCATGAAACCTTCTTGATGAGATATTAAGAAAATGAGATTATATAACACAACGAGTGTTCATATGTGGATGTCATTGTTGTGATATTAAGTTCTTTATCTTGTGTTCCTTGACCCATTGCTAGATAGTACTATTGTACTATAGGCAAAATCACCAAATTCCAATGAGAAAGAATCATATAGGGTCACACACTATGTGTTTTTGGTGGTCTTGGTTAAATTAAATTTGAATTTAATTGATGGAATAAATATTATTCTCAAGATAGTGGACTAATTTTATTCAAGTCAAATTTATTTCACATATTAAATAAATATTTATTCTCTGGATTATGGGTAAAATATACTTATTTATTTTATTGAACATTTAATAAATATTTATTTACTAGTTTTTTAAATAAAATATTTAATTAAGATAATAAATTATTTATTTATTTATTCAGGTGTTCAATAAATGGAATTGTAGTTCAAGAGGGACAAGGCTGGTCCGATAGTAAAATATTTATTTTCAAGTTGGTAAATAATTATTTAACTACTTGGCACAAATTAAAATAATAATGACCTGCTATTATTTTGTGATGGGGAATTTTATTTATAACTCCATTTTGCGCAAGTTGGAACACCATGAATAATAATTTGGTATTATTAATAAAATTATGAGTTTTATCTAAGGCTATAAATGTATTTAATTCATGTTATGAAATTAAATATTGTAACCAAATCCACATGTCGATAAATAGACATGTACGTCTATTGTTCCACATATCAAACTGCACGCCCGATGAATTGATAATTTTTGAGCTAAAAAATTTCTCTCTCAAATCCTCTTCCTTCCCCTCTCAAGAATTAGAGATGTTATTTAAGGCCGAAGAACAAGCGATCAAGAATGACCTACACAAGAAACTCACTTCACCACACTAGAACCTGGAGAACGGGTGGTGTTGATTAGTGGCCATCGAAGCATGTTTAGATCATTGTTAGAGGGATTCTAGTTTGTATTATCACAAGTGCAACTAGATAACCCTAAAGGGTCATTCTTGATGATCAACATCATCAATGAAGAAAGTAATGAAGATCCAGGTATACTTTTATTTATGAAACTAATTAAATTAATTATAAAAATGAATTGAAAGATCATCTCTAATGGTTTCAGGAATTTTACTTCATTATCTAAATCTTTGATTCTATTCTATGGAGAATAGAGTTCTTCATTGTATTGATCCTGGAATAATCATTGATCGTGTTAAAAATAAATATTGGGATCTGGCCCAACTGTGGTTCCGCTGTGCTCAGAAACGTCAATTTTTTCAGTTGATCGTAACATTTGTCTCCATGTTAGAAATGAATTCATGTTTCTTATAAGGGGACCACATTGATTTCCTATTGGCTATCATATTTCTTCATTCATGTTGTCTGGGCACCGTTGAAGTAGGGGTATTCCATTATAGTGACCAACAGGCCTGAGAATTACTTAGTCCTTTAATTTCACTAGAGGATATAATATTACAGTATACCATATATGAGGGATTATATGTTTACAAGGGTTTATAAAAGTATAAAAATACATACTATCACCATCCTCAAGAAATGATACACAATATAGCTTTCAAGATAAGCTACTGAAAGGTTATGATGCAATGGTGGAATGTGTGTTGCATATTTGTGATGTGCTTTCCCATTTTTGGATCCCTAACCATGGAGATAGTAGCCAGGTCTGGTTGACAATAGAATATCTTGATGGTCTATAGGTGAACCTCATATCCTAAATAGAGGTGGTGTCTATAATTTAAACATTTATGAGTATCCAACATATTTTTGGCATCGATAAGGTATACACTCTTTTTCTAGCTCATCTGGGATCTCAAAGTCAGAAGTGGTGATGGGCCAGAACATGACGGGAAGGTTGTTTGTGGATAACTATCTTTATATTACAATGTTGTTCTACTCTTCATCTGGATAATATGAATTCATCCAATCAGTCCATAGAAAATGAAAATGAGGGTCACCTACTGACTAGAGTTTAGTGATGTTGGATGTTGATGGGGGTAATGTATGTTGTTAACACAAATGTTTCGAGCAACTCTCTATAAAAATACATCAAAGGTTGGGAAATCTATCTATATGAAGTTGTTTGGGAAAGGGGAGGACTTACTTATCCATGAGAGATATTTATGTGGGGAATTTTACCGTTATGGATTTTAGGAGTAGAGTCCAAGAAATCCATCTCTACACAACCACGGGGAGGTCTATCGTAGTAATGATCATCTTCTACTTTGGTGGATGAGTTGACAGAAACATGTGGTGTTTCGAATGTGTCTCAAACAACATCAAGGACACTTTCATTGGGAAGACTATAAATATGGGTCATGTATTTCGTTATGGTAAGAATATGTTGAACATAATTTTGGAACATTAAAGGGTTATGAGCTTATTGTATGATGATTTTTGATACTTGCTTATAACCATATGATGCTACGAGAATATGATCCAACTGATGAGAAATTACTTGAATATAATGATGACCTATCTCACTATTTATAAGAATATGAGCATGTGTTGAGGCATGTGATATTCTCACATTGTGATCCTCGATTAGGAATAGAGTATGATCCTGATATTGAGCCTTTGAGAAATGCCGATGGTATTTCTTGGTAGGGATATGTTCTGGAACGAAGGCATGTGCCATTATCACCCAATGAGTCCTTACTGGAATAATAATATGATCTTGATCTGAATATAAATTCCACACTAGAATATGACAACGAACCTCCAGAATGGGGAAGGAATATGAGCCTCCTCTTATATTGCCTTGGAATGATGATGATACAACCGTTCATTGAAAAAAGTAGGAACATGCACATAGATTGCATTAACAACATTTATTTTATTAAAGGGGTAAGTAGAGGAAAAGGTTTGTAGTATACCAATAGACTTCTTTGGTAGGAATATGAGCCTATCCTAAGGCATGTTCCCCTCTCAGATGATGATCCCCAGCCAGAATAAAGATATGATCCCAATCCCGAGCCTCTATAATATTCCCCCATACTTCTCTGATAAGAATATGAGCATGTCCCTAGGCATGTGCTACTCTCACTTAGTGATCCCTGACTAGACCAGCGATATGATCCTGATCCTGGGCCTTTGGAATATGTCGTCAGACTTCTTTGATAGGCATGTGTACATATACTGATGCATGTTTTACTCTCCCATGGTGAGCCATGGTTTTAATGGGAATTTGAGCCTAGTCCGATACATCGTCCTTTATGAGAATATGTTGAAAATCCTCTTGAATGGGAGTAATAATGTGCAATTGTTTTGGTGCATCCACTTGTTCATTATTATCAGAGTGTTGAGTTTTACTGGATATAGGGATAGAAATATGTTCCTTTCCATGTATCTGAATCAGTTTTGGAATATTCTAGTGGTGTTCTTGAGTTGTTGCTAAAATATATTGGCATTTTATCGAAGTGTGTACAAGGACATAAGACTGCACATTTTACATTGGAAGATTTATTTGATTAAAGTTGTCATATGATCCCACCTCTATCTGATTGTTCCACCAAAATATGATGATGGCATTCATTCATAGGGGTAGGGATATGTGCCTCCCCCATGCTTTCTACAGGAATATGCCTACATATTTTTTAAAGTGTGCAGGGATATGAGTCTGTTTACTGGTTTCTGATGGAATATATTGGCAGTAATCATTAGTAGGAGTGGGGATAAGATCCCCCTCTAAGAAATCCCGTGTTTTTTTCTCAATATGATTCTTCCTTGTTTCTCATGCACGAGCTTACTAGGTTATAGTTCATTAGTTGGTACCCTTTGTAAGATACTATTGGGTACAGGTAGGATGATTCTTGCAACATTGCTAGATAGGTGGCCTCCTTAGAAGAACCCTAACTGGACGAGAGCCATGTTTTTCTTCTTGGTCCACCTTCAACAGATATTGAAGGTGGAAGTTTTCATGTTCAGGGGATAATCTCCCTAATTAGTTGGTTGTGGTGACTAGGCCCACTGGATTAGCTACAACATACCCTAGAAGATGTAAACATGAAAGTTTCCATGCTTGGATAACCTCACGATCATCTTCTAGGGTTGATATTGTACCACATCAGTGTTAAACTCGAACCATAGTGCACTGTACCTAATTCTAGATCTATCAAGCAAGTGAGATCATTCTGTGGCTTGTGGGGGTTGCAGTCATAGGTGATTTACCCCTACGATCACTAGATGAAAAATAAATTATATCAGATTGGGATGATATCAAGGATAGAAGTATATATAGTCACATAGAAAACAAGGAACAAGGTCACAGATTATTGAAAAATCATAGGCATGCTGTTCTCAATCAGATATGGTTGGTTAAAAAAATTCATTTTATTCTCAATCTGACCATTATGCTTATTTAGACTTGTCAAAACATGGGTGGAATTATTTCCTGAGAACCCTAGTTATAGAGGATCAACTATAAGATCATACTGGTCATACTAATTTTTTTTTGTATAGGGTATGAAAAAAAGGTTTCTGGACATATTATTATTCTTTCATTTGAGAGATTCACATTGGGTCCACCATTTCTTTTTGTGTATGGTGTGAAAACAAAATGGGCTAATGGATAATAACCAAATAATTTGTTATTTCAAAGATTCACATTAGGTTTACCATTTATTTTTACATATGGTGTGAAAATAAAATGGACCGATGGATAATAACCCAATACATTCTTATTCTAGAGATTAATGTTGGGTTCACCAATTTTGTTTGCATATGGTGTGAAAACAAAATGGCCCAACAGATAATAACATAATCAATTGTTTTTTTCTAAATTTACATTGTGTTTACTATTTATATTCGCATATGGAATGAAACTGAGATGGCCTAATAAATCATAACCTAATCCTTTATTATTTCATAGATTCACGTACTGTTCACCATTTCTGTTTTGATGGGGAAGAGACCACCAGGGAAGCCCTCACTCAGGTGGGTTTGGTGTGATCTAATGATAGATTGGGGGGGGGATGATTCCATGAACAGTCATTAATTTAATTTCACTATAAATATTAATAGAAACTCCCAATGGTTACCTCATCCATAACTAAGTATATACCTAGCATCCAAAGAAGGTTTCTAATTGGGGTTTTAGAACCAATGACACTTACGCACTCGCATTGGACGAGAGGATGGGAGGTTGGGACCATCAAACCCTTTTAAGGGGAATTTTTTCCTACTATGGTACTCTCTTATGAATATAAAATATGTTCTCTAATATCTTCCTAATCCTACTATAGTACTGGTGACCCTGACAATACAATTATAGGTTAATTATCTTTATGGGAAAAATAAAGGGGATCTCATCCACAGACATAGTAAATGAGATCTCATTAATGAATCCATATATATATATATATATATATATATATATATATATATATATTTCTTCATCTATTTTTGAGTGCAAGGTAGATTCTTATTTTATAAATCCATATAACCAGGTAATTTAAAATTTTCTACCAAACATTTTGGTGGTTAAATTTTTGATGAGGCTATTGACCCATTATGATGCATCCTACATATCCTAGTTATTGCGGGAATTAAATCCCACATAGTTTGTTAAATTTTTTTTAGTTTAATTTCATGTCGATAAGACATACGTGGGGGAATTGAGGCACCAGATTTTGAGATTGATTTTCAAGGAGATGTCCTACGTATCCATATTATAGAAGGAAACAAAGTTATCATAGTTCGATCATGCCCACGAGACTATCCACAAGGTAGATGGATATATGTGTAGGGGTTTTTGTATACCAACACTCATCAGGGATTACATAATAGGATTTCCTTAGATGGTGGAGATTCATGATGCCAGTGAGGTGTTCATTGTGGCTCCCTAATCCCACATGAGCTATTCTAAATGTGATAAACAAGGGATAGAAACTGATAAACATCATTGCGTATGAATGTGGGACTTGTTTGATGGGACTACCCTTGGGATTTTTAAAATGGATCTTGGGAATTAGGAAGGCATCATACATATCCCGATTATAGAGGGAATTATAGTTATTATAGTTCATTTTATTTCTCAGTCCACTGAGGGTTGAGGTAGAGTGATCATACCATGGGGATGATTTGGGCTTGATGGTTGAAACAATAATGAAATGGTTCTTACATCGAAATGGATTTTTATTTAATCTTGTGCCTTAAGAAGGCATCCTATGTATCTTAGTTGTTGCAAGAATCATATTTATTACAGTTCAATAAATTTTAGCTTACACACTATCATTTCACATTGGTCAAGGCTTACACAATGAGGGTGGGAAAAGTTATCAATCCCTCAAATGATCTCCTTGACCTATCTCACTTTTCTTCATTTAATGAATTGATTTTATACTTATAATTCATTGATTTTCTATTTAACATGCTAAAGAGTGTGTTCTTGAGATATCCAAGGATAGTTGTATGATCTAGTTGACTTTTCTGGGGGACATCACATAATCGAGATGGAATTTCCAAGGGTTTTCACACGATCAATGTCGACTTTTCTGGAGAAAATTTCGAGATGTGGATGGTTGGTCTTGGTGGACATCATATGAACTGGAAGAATTTCTAGGTGTCATTGCAAGAGATAAGTTACACACACTGAGGGCTTCATAAGATTCAATGGGACATATCTCAAAGGTTGTCACATGCCCCTGAAGACTTATCTTGAGGGAATCATGAGAACTACCTATCATTCCTAGAGGACATTACGAGAGCCTGTTAGCATGCCCAGATGCTACTATGAGACTCACCTAAAATGAGAGGGTTCTATTATATAAGTTAGGAAACATTTCCAAATGAAATTTTGAGACTTGAATAGAAAACCTGAAGGGTTTCATGAGACATGGGTGGCATGATCTAAGGGAACCGTGCGACTTTCATTGATATTCCTAGAGGACTTCACATGACTCAAATAGTATACTGAAGGAGAGTTGTGAGATATAGTTAATGTTTTTAGGTGTTTTTGTGTGTCTTGAATGGTTCAAGATAAACACATGAGGGTTAGCATATATTTTCTTCATGTGAGTCTCCCACCTTTAGTTTTCGTTCTACCCTCTATATTTAAAATACCATATATTTATTCATTGTTAGTTTATTTTATGTCTCGTATGATCTTGAAAATGTGTGGGATGTTCCTCGTGTGTCCCCCCAGAAGTCCATCGCGTGATCTATGAGAAATCACATGATGTTATTCATGCATGGTGAATGATTTCCCTGGCTATTTTCTAGTATATTACCTGATGGGAAAATTATCGGTCTCTATATCCACCAAACTAAGAAATATTCTCTAGCAGCGGATGTGAAAGGTCCAACTTCTTCTCCGGTGAGTCATCCTCTTCATCGCGGTAAGTAGCTATGCATTTCTTATGTTAGGGTGGTCGATTTATAGTAAAATCCATCATGATAATTTTCTATTTTTCACAGAACATATCACATGAATCATGGTTGTATTTGGCAAAGTTATTTGGTGTCATGTGTCTTCACGACTATCTACCATGGATCGCTCTGGGGGCATCACCTGATTTTTAGTGAATACAAGTCCTTCTCACCAATAAATGCTTTTATTGGATTATTTCCAATTAATGGGGACTCATTGAATTATGTGGGCATCCCAAATGAATTCAATATTTTCATATTCATGTGTCTAAGGGACATCACAAGAGCAGCATGCCTGTAGAGATTCCTTCACGTAATATTAGGTGAGTTGTCTTAGACTTTTCGCGATACAAGGATGGATTTCCATGGGGACTTTAAGGGATCGAAAATCCCATCAAGGGTTCATGTAACACCATTATATGGACACCATTAGTGTGTATTATGAGTTTTACGACTATAAGAGGACTTTTCCTCCTCCCTCTTTTATTTACTTTGTTTATGTTATGAAGGTTGTGGGGGTCTCAAGGGTGATTGAGCATTGTTGAATATAAATAATCTGCCTCTCAGTGATGCATCACATGAATAAATAAATGTCTTATGGATATGTGGGAGGGTTTCATGGTCAACTAGATCTATTTTTACTTGGGGAGCTAAAGGGGGAGTTCAAGGTCAAATGGAAATACCCTAGTAATATCACATGATGAGGAAGACATGTCGATGGTCTTTTGCAAGATGAGGTAGGTATGTCTCTGGGTGATGATGGTGTCTTCCGGACTGCTAGGGGAATATTTATTGTTTTTACAACTGTGAGTGGCTCCCATCTCCTCCACTATTATTTCCATTGTTTTATTTTAAAATTCTTCGGGGTCTCACAAATTTTCATGAATGTTGTCAAGGAAAAACTTTCTCTATATTGGTGATCTATCACGTGAGTTTTATGATCCCAAGAGGATCCCACCTTCTAGATATTTTCTTCCTATTTCTGAAGGATTTTCAAATGGTCGATAAGGCACTCTCTGATTTACAAAAAGTGTGTCCTAGGGGAGTTTATTTGGTTGAATCCATGTGACCACTGGTTGTTCTTCACGCCTTTTTAAGAGCATGAGGTTTCATCAAAAGGGGATTCATGGGATCCACTACAGGTTATGTTCTTCACATGGTTATTTCGCATGACCCCATGATGGTAATACGATCATGTATACCTTGAAGGATTATGTGATCTGTGAGTCTCGATGACCTTCTACTTCCTTTTCTTTTGTTGGGAAAATAATACCCATATCCATGTATTTATTTCTTTATGGATTTTATGCGATTATTTGGTGAGCTTCCATAATGATATGTCATTTGGATATTCTATAAGACATGATTATGTAACATTTTTTATTTTAATGGGTTTTTTATGCTTATTCATTATGAATGATTTATTTATGTGGTACAAACATGCATGCACATTTTATAATGGGTGAACCTAGATAGTTATACAATTCATTGAGTAATTTATTTGACTCATGATATGATATGTATGAGATTAAGAAGTAAACCTAACCCTTGATGAGACTATGTCTACCATGTGATGTTTTCTTGGTAGTTATCCTTTAAATATGATTATGTCATGTTCTATGTCACTGCTGCATTCTTATAATTCATTGATCTTACGTTTCTTGTATAATTATTTCATTCCTCTAAGTGATCACACATTTATGTTGCCTCTTATGATGTCATGACATGCCATTTTATTCATATGTTATAATTTTTTATATTTTTTATTCCACAAAAAGTTTTTTTATCTCACCCATTTTTTATTCACTCCCCAGGTTATCCTATGTAGTTTAAAGAGCTAAAAGGTATTTTGGAAGTCATTATGAAGAATAAAATAAATTTGTTCTATTTAAGTCTCATTTTATGTACTATTAAACTAGTTTTATAATGGAATAACACCTATAGATCCATGGGTTCTGTTTTGGTATATTTATGTTAAAAACCATTTAATAATATGTGTAATATGATTATCTCATTATAATAGTATTTTCAATAAAAAATTCAAAGGGGGATAATGTTGAAAACAGATTATCGTTATTGGATTTTTAGACAATAATTTCTGTATGTGATGATAATAAATGGAGTGAAACTGATATTTTGGTAAAAATGGAAATCGTTACCATTCATGGAATCGACATTCCAGAAAGGTGGAATAACATTAGTAAATATGATTTTAGAGTTTTATGTTTATTAGGATAGATCAGGGGATCTTTAATTCAATCCTATAAAGTCTATATTTAGAGCTATGATAGTATAGAAACATTTATATTTATATCAGGGATACTGTTTTTTTATATCTTTAATTGGATTGGAAACTAACACTTGAAGTGTGGTTTTAAATGTCTAATTTATGGAAGGTATGTATTTCATACATTTTTTATTCTAGTGTAACATGATAGTGGAATAATTAATATCATACATGGATTTATTTTTTAAAATTCTAGATAATGATTTATGGAATTTGATTACATTACACTATAATAGATTGAATTATGGCTTGATTATTGTTATATAAGAGTAAAATTATTGAATTGGTTAGATGGTTGTTCCATAGTTTATTTAAAAAAATATAAGGGGTCTCACATAATAATAGTCTTATTCTATGTAGGATTAATTCTAGGAAGAAAACACTATAATATTATATTCCACACTAAAAGGATAGCCATAGATTACTAAATGAATCTATTTATTGAAGAGTGTTTCATTATATAGGTATATACTATCCCAAAACCAATTCTATTTAAGAACATTATTTCTTATTTTATGATTGAATGGAATGTTATGGAAGAGAAAATACCAAAATTGATCTTTCATTGGAGTAAACTAAGGCTTCATTAGAATAAACCATACCACAATAGATTTTCATAATAATAAAGTGATGTTATTTAAGAATAAATGGTTATTTCTTAGACCATAATATGTTCAAAACATTGTGAACTCATGTATGTAAATATAAAAAACATATGATTTAAAGATTATAGGGTGAATTATTACAACAATTAAGGGATGTGATGATTTTGTACAATGATGTTTAGTGAGGTTCAAACTAAAGAAGAGAATCTATACAACACCAATATTAGAAAAATGACATATCATGATGGAACAAGTAGGTTGTTCCGTGAGGGGATTTTTTGGATTAATTGACCAAATACTTAAAGGATTTCTAAATATAAGGCCACACTGAAAATTGAGGACCATAAAAAATAGGCTTGTATATTAAGATGATTTGAGTGGACCATCCAGCAGTCCACCTTTCGGATATAAAGCCATGTATTGCTTCATAGGTAGTTACTTCATAGTTTATGACTTCTAGTCGAGTACACATCATTATTTTTCTACTACTATGACTATCAATCACAAACAACCCCATGAAACCGTTTGACCCTCATTGGAGATCTGGAATCATAATTAAGTGGGAAATAACATAGAATCTAATATTGAATCAATGATGTAATGTGAATCAATACCATACAATAATTTTGAAGATATCATTTTTATATAAGATATAAAACAGATCCTTTGATATATAAATGGATAAATAATTTTATAAAATAGTGTGTGGAGAAAAATAAAAAAGAGTTACCCTTGGGTGGGGATTGACTAAGCCATAATATTTTTCAAAGGTAGTGTGCTATTCCATGAAGAGTCTATGATAGAATCATGGAACCATTAAAAGTTATTATAGTGGTTTTAAACACATAAAAACATTGTTGGTGTCTTCTAATTAGATGTACCCCAATGTGGTTTAACCAATTAAAATAATTATGTATTTTTATATTTAAATTTTTGCATATGCATTAGAGGATTTTTTGAGAGTTACATCATGAGAATGAGAGATTTAATGTAGTTCTTAAATTTAGATAATGAGATTTGACAAAGGGTAAAACAAAGTCTAAGGGAAAAATTTTACTTTTGAAACAACCCTATTTACCCCTCCCTCTTAGGGTGCATATACTAAGCTTGGTCCAACAAAAAACATAAATCTATATACCTCATAGGAAAAAAACTAGTTGTATAAAGGTGATATATAGAGTTTTTTGGGTTATAAAATGCTCTAAATTTGTATTCAATCATCAGGGACCCATCTAAGAACATGGATATGAAATTTTCACAATTGAATGAGGGATTAGAAAATAATATTAAGAATATTATCATGGTTAAAAAGTTTTGAAAATATTGTTGATTCACCTTGAATTAATTTATCAATAATTTCCACAGAAATCTTTAGGTAAGGTTTAGTTAATCTAATAACATTTATTTGAGAAGATGGGAATTCTCTAAGAAGAGGATAATTTCTATGTGTGATGTATGGAAAAATATTTAACATAGGGATTTTATTTTGATAAGGAATAGTCAATTGATACAACTTATCATCAATCTACTTTTAAAATGAAATCCCAAAAAAACATATCACTAGAATTTACAACATCCATTCCCTATATAGAGAATTATTGATTTGTTAAGGATGTCATGTACTACATCATTTTCCTTCAAGGAAAAAAAAATCCATTTCTAGTTTCTAGATCTTATTTAATAAACCGCTCTTACCACCTTATACCTTTTCCCCTACCACTTAATCATTCACTAAGCCTCTATAGTCACACATGACCAACCCCATTTCATTCAGACACCTAATTGTGAAACCCCATAGCCTTCTATTGGTTTAAACAATACAACCCCATATATATCCCATACATCACAAAAAAAAACACTCATCATTTAACATGTTTGAGAACCACATATGTTACTACATCCTCTAAATTTCAAAAAGTTATGGCATCCCTAGTTAAGAGACATAAGGAGTAAGAAAGAAAGAAGAGGAAGAGGAAGTGAAAAATGATGATAATGACCAAAGGGTACCTTTTATTAATCTAGAAATGAGATATATGACCTCTCTCTTGATTAGATATTATCCCACAAAAGAGGATACTTATAATAATCATGTATATTATAAAAAATCTACAAAAGTAGCAATTTATATAGATCACAATATACTAATAGTCATTTTATCCCCTATAACTAGTTTACATTAGATCCCCCTTACATATTGAAACTAACCATAGGACCAAAACATCCCTATTAATTGAGATAAAATAGATTCAACCACCAATGACCATCTTCTCTAGAACTATAATTATATTTTTTTTACCTCATATAGTTTACCAAGAGTAAATTTATTGGTTACTTAGGATGAGTATTATTTATTTGAAAACCCTTCAAATCATTTAGTTAAATAGGAAGAGAGTGAGGACATGACTTTTGAGGATGTCAGGGTGGATCCTATAGAATTTTTCACCATATCTAATTTTGGTCATTTTGGTAGCTTTTTTTATATTTATTTTAGAACACCCATGTATTTATTGTCCTTTTAGATTATTATATATCAATGAATGTACATTCTTGTTGAGAAATAAGGGAATGGAACACTTTTTATATAGAATTAAAATTTTACATTTTTATAATAGGCGTTTTTTATTAGTAATTGTATAATTTTTTACATTTTTATAGTGCTTAAATACATGAAATAAATATCAATAAATCTCAAAAAAATGAAAAGGAACATCATTGATAAATAAATTTAATTTTAGTTTAAATATTAACAAAAAATTACTAACTAAAATATGGATTAATTTTTTTTCTTTCACTTGTTTTAAATATATACATTTTTTCATTACATAAATATTTTTAGAATCTCTTATATATTAGTAAAAAAGTGGGAAAAAATTTGAATTAAATTATGGGGTAGGGATCTTTGAACCTTCTTGAAATTATTTTCTAGACTGATATTGGGAACAAATTTATATAGGAAATATATTTTCTCCTTGTTGGATTTTTTAATTATTTAAGAGAATAAAAATTTGGTATATAGTTTTATACTTTTAAAGTTTTATTTTTATTATAGTTATTATTTTCTATTAGAAATTTTATGGATATAATAAATTTTTCATAGGATTAGTTCTTAAAATTTTATATTTATAGAATGAATAATTTTATTCATATCATATTTGATAAAAAATTATTTAAAATCCAATTCTTGAAAGGTATTCTAGATCTATATGAAATATTCATTCTAATGTAATGTGTCTTGAGAGGTACTTAAGACTTGAAAACTACTAAAACAAGATTTGTTTCATTATATAAATTACGAATATATGATAACATTAAAATGAATAAGGATATTTTTTCTATATTCAACACCTAAAACATTGAGAAATTCTATAAATTTATCTTTTCATTAATAAAATAGATACCATAAAAACTTGTTATTATATCCATATTTGAAACATGATTTTATTTTCCTACCATACTCTTTATGTTATTGAAGTATTATAATAAAAATTAAAGGGGGAGGTTTTATGACATTGATGGGAAGGAAAAATATTGAAATTGGAATAATATAAGTAAATATTATTGGTTATTGGGAAAAGGTTCAAAAAATACTATTAATTGAACTTTCATGGTTAACCAATAAAAATGAATAATGAAAAATATAATCAAATGGTGTCAAAAATATTTTATTATATCTGTTGTTTATTTTATGATCTTATGTGATGAAAATAAGTAGAAAAATAAGTTTATATGGGTGATACCATCTGAAAAGACAATTGATATAAGTATTTTCATTTAGAATTAAATTATAGATGATACATTTCACTTAAGAGTTAAGCTATTTTTATAGCCTTTTTTAACATGGATTATTAATAAATTGGTTATCCATAGAGTATTCCCTATTAAATATTACTCATAATTGGTGTGATTGTTCCATTAAAGTTAATATTTATAATACTTATAAGCCTATGGTAATAATTCATATACTTTAAGATAGTTAATAACTCAAATTAAATGATCCTTGAGTGATGAGTGAAATTATTATTCATAAGGTAGTTTATAAGAATTCATGAATTAAAATAATAGTTCAAATGATAAGAAATAGAGTAAAAAGTATGAATGATGTGATGGAAGGTGAAAAAATATAATAACTAGACTCAAAAAAGAGGCATGATTTGAACAAACATAAGTATATATGTTTTTTTAATTATTAATTTTAACATAATATTTATGAGTATGGAAAATTAATATCTAAACTATTAATGTATATTATCATTTTGATTGGTTTTTTAAATTTTTTTCGGGGATAATAAAAATTTAATGTAAGTGGTAATGTGATTACCCTAATTTATAATTATCATTTTATCAACAATTTTTTTCATTATTGGAATTAATAACGTATAATTTTTATTTTTTAATGTTTTCTATCAGAATTGATTTTTTTTGAGAAACATATTGATAAGCTTGGATGACTTTGAAATTTTAAATAATAAGACATGTGGTAATGAATAATTTTATGACATGGTTATTTTATAGTAAAAAAATGAAATTATTTAAGAGAACTATTATGGTAATGAATTATTACAAAACTATAATTGTTATTTTTGAATAAAATATTGAGATATTTGAAGAAGTAAAAAATGTTTCTTGATAGATGACCTATTGGACTGGGAATTTCAGATTATATTAAATGTTTTATACCATGAAGTTCGTCATACGACAATAAACAGATAATAATGGAAAGAGTTTAATCAAATATTTCATGATATAATGAGAAACATAGTGAAGTGTAACCATAGAGATATGGAATTCAATTCAAAGATACATATTTTTTAATATTGAGATGTTATTTGTGGATATTTTTACATTTATTTTAATACATATGAATATTATTTCATAATAATAATTTTTTATACTATAATACAAGAAGACATGAAATTTGAATGAAGTAAAAAATAAAGGATGTGTAACAGAAATTAGAAGACTAGAGGATATACACCGGTTATGGTGAAAAGAGTGGTATTTCACTATAATTTCATAAGTAGTATAAATTTTATGTAATTAAAATTTTAAAGGAAAATGTTTACAATTTTAACACTTAACATTTAGAGAGTGTTAGGAGATTTGGAAAATAGTTGTTGAAGATTTGGATTGATTTTTAATAATATGTTAATTTTCTCAATTATCATGAGTAAACTTCTTTATATTTGATTCTTCTCTCATGTTTTTTAGATCCATTAAGAGTAATGTTTTACTATTAATATATATTTTCTATTTTTTCATCAATTATTAGTTTCCATGATTGACAAAAAAATCAGAGTTGAAACATGAGTAATTAATGATTAATTGAGTTTACATGTCAGTGAGTTGTGTATAATTTAGTATCATATTACAATTACTTTTTTATAATATTATTTAATTGAGACTTTGGGAAAATCATTATTAGGGGAGGAAAACTATTATTATAGATATTTGTTTATGAAACTAACCATGATAATTATTTTGAAATTGGATTTTAATGCATTCTAGTTCGAGTATTTTATTCTCTTCATAATGAATGAAAGGATTAAGATCATATTGATTGATTTATATCTAATTAATTTCATTTTTTTAGATTAATTCAATAAATCATTGCAATTGTATTCAGAAGTAAATACAATATTATTTTTAGTAAATCAATCCAATTAAATTAATTTACTATCTCTTCTTTATCATAAAATTATTAATCATTACTATTTTTTTCAAATTATAAATTTCAATTATAAATTTGGAGAGTTGAAAATTAATAAAATGTTATCGTATTGGATTTTTGGATATTCAATGTTTCTAGTATATCAATCCTGGACATTAATATATATTATTCCATTCCATTTAATTATTATGGGCTAGTAATTATGAGTTTTAAAAATATTACATTTATCCTTTAGAACTAATGATTTTCAGAGGTGATTAATTTCTTATATTATAGAATTATATATAAAAAGGAATTTTTAAATTTATATGGTTTATGAAATCCAAGATTTTTATTAAGGTTATTTCTACATTTATTATATTTTTTCTAAATATTTTGTATTGTCACCATTCTGATCATTGAGAATCATTTTTTATATTTATTAATATTCTTCACAAGAATTTTTAGTTTTAGGAACTGATTTCTATTTAATAACTAAATCATTAGCTCTTGTGATACTTGTCACGCCCCAACTCCCGAGTACCCGAAGTCGGTGCCATACAGAGGATCAAATTCGGTTCAGGCTTTGAGAAACCAGCTGCTACTGAAATGTTTCATTTTCAAGAAGTTGTTACCTAATAAATTTTAATAAAAAACATAGGGTGAGAATACTAATGCCATGTAAGGGGTTTTAAAATAAACCAATATAACATTGAAAAAATTCTTTAAACCATTTCATAAAACAATCTTCTTAAATAAAAGCTGTAACACATGTACACATCATAAAGGTGCTCAATTAAAAACATGATAACAGATTTTAAAGGATACATGATTCGAATATAGGCATACAGAATAAAAGAAATTCAAAACATGTATCACATAAAGATATGTAGTCACAAACAAAATAGCTATTTGTAATAAATAATCAGAGTTTCACATAAAATAATAACATCAATTTCATATGCTGAATACTAAATCACTGAGTTCTACACATACGTCATGCAATAAATATAGAGGAAATTCTTAAACATATTATCAAGGCCTTGGCCAAGATGTCTAATTATTTAAGGCCTCGACCGAAAATCCATAAGCTCTTTTAACCAAATATTATACTAGTCGAATATTTTTCTGGTTAATTAAATCACATAGTCATAATGAGGGAAGTGTATATATCGGACCATGTTAAGGCCTCATTCAAAGACATTGGGGCTAACTGTAACTGGACCCCAACTCGGAGAGACTCTGTAACCGTACTCCAACCCAGAGTGCCACTAATAATCGGACACCAACCTGGAGTGCATCTGTAACCAGACACCAACCTGGAGGGCCTCTAATAACTAGACACCAACCAAGAGGGTCTGCCGTAACCAGACAACAACCCAGAGGGATTAATTTTACCAGTCTCTACCCCAAAACATACTAGGTCCAATGCATTCCTCATATCTCTAAATCAATGTGCACATACCACTTTGATTTATTAATTACTTATCATTCCCCATACACATGTTACTTGGTTTCAAAATTCACATTATTCAAAGTGTCCCATACCACCTTGAATAATTAAATGCTTATCTTGTAAATCATTATTAATAAATTGTTTGATTATCACATAAAATAATAACTTTACAAGTCTTCCATAGTGATAAACTTTTAATGAATTAAAATACATTCTCATTATTCATGATCAATTCATGTGATGATAAAGGAAATGATATTGGACCAAATTATAATGTGTCAGTTATCATTTAGGTAATACATTTCTCAACAACATGGATAATATAGTAAACGTTATTTGCACATGTGATATTGATTTAAAACATACAAGTAATGAATGGATGGGGTTACCACATAAAATGATAGTTCCTTAATTTTTAAAATCCTTGATTTATGTAGACGAATATTTATAGTTTAAAATAACTAAGTTTGAATTAAGACAGAAAGAATGTACTGATAAACAATCATGTCTTATTAAGTGGTCATGCCTTATGTTACATAGCATATAAGGCCAATTGATTTGCAGCACATCATTTGTTTTATGTAATGAATATATTAAATTAAACATAACAAAAACATTCTTTAACCAACAATGTTTATTTTAGACATGTTAATTCGGGTTATGATTAAAGCTTATAGGTGCATACACATAACTATATATATATATATAATATGTACATGTCGCACCCTTACTTTGTAAATTCTAAAAACTAAAATTATACACACACACACACCCACACATATATATGTATATATATGTGTATGTATATTAACAAACTACAAGATTTGTAATTTTTTTAATAATTACAACCTTAACATCATAAAAGTAATTCAAATTTTAATCAAATGAACTCCCTTGCAAGAACTAGAAAATTAGATAGTATAAATAAGTAAAAAAATTTTCCTTATATCATTTGAAAATTAACAGGCTGGTTTAAAACTCTATGGGTGTATGTGTATTAAATATTCCATTCCATTTGAACCCAAAACATTATTCGCATTCAAGTTTCTATTTAAAGTCCGTAAATCATCTTTAATAACATCAAATAAAGATAAATTGAATTATGTGTGTATGTGTGAATATACTCTAAGTGTATAGCAGAAAAATAATTATAAATTAAAATAACCCTTAACTTATGTACACATAAAATAATAAGTTATATATGTGTACATATATATATATATATGTATATACACACATATAACTACCGTAATTTGATCAAATTAATTAAACTCCTATAAAATATATATTTAATGAAAATATAAAAAAAACATAACCCATACAAGTCATAAGATCATAAACATTAGAGAAAAATTATAATGAACCATTATATCAAACATATTTTTAAGAAATTAAACACAATTTAAATATATGATAAAATCTTGCTGAAATAATAATGGATTTGCAAAGAAATTTGTAAGCAAGTCCATTGCAGCTTTTATATTATCCGAACCCAAAACCTGGAGGTCCAGATTCAACACAGAAGAATTTTTAAACTAAACTGCAAGGATATACTTTCATGAGTATATATATATACACACACGTATAAAATCGAAATGAAACAAAACAAGACAATTATAAATCCCTTGAAAAAAACATAATTTAAAATCTAAAAATAATACTTTGTAAAATCTGAACACTAAAACATGTTTCCATTACACGAATAACTAACAGTTTGAAAATAAATAACTGCTTGAAAAAAACACCCCTTGAATTCCATAATAAATAGAACCCTTTTTTAAAAATACTAATTTCCCCCTTACACAACCAAAAAATAGAGTGTATAAAGAAATAAATAATTTTTTATTACAAAACATAAGTTTGTAAAAATAAATAAATGTTCAAGACAAATATTTATCCCTTTCCAAAAACATGTACAAATTATACAACAGATGGTGCAATGCTTGAGCAGAGTATGCAAGACTCCCATTAATGTGTACAAGACTTCAACAAGTTGAAGAAGATGGAGGATGTGTGTTTAAATAGGCTTGTTATGCAATTGCTTTGTGCAGAGAAAAATAGATAGCCCCATCTTCACATTTTATAATGATACCACTAAACATTTATAAATTGTTTTATATTGATTTGGTGCTAAAAATATTTATATATATAAAATCAAGTTTCATTTCTTGAATATTTTTTATAGAATGGTTTTAAATGGATGCTTTCACATGAGAAACAATGAATAAAAAAATAAATACCCATACTTATCATCATTTTGTTTCATTCATTAATATTTTTATTATATATTTTTTTAATCATTTATTTTTGTTTCACGTTTTGTCAGATATAACACTTTATTTATGTTATTTTATTTTCATTACATTTCTATCTCTTTATTACATCTAATTTTGTCTCTTTTGTCTCTTTGGTAACTTTTCTCAAAACAATCATTACTTTTATATTAATCTATCATTATATTACATTTTTTACATTTTATTTGTTTTTCTTTTTCTTATTTTGTTTCATGATTATTATTTTTTAAAATTAAAATTTTATTTATTTGATTATTATCATTATTATTATTTAAAAAAATCAAAAACTTTTTTAACTTATTTATATCATTATTTTTTAAGAGAATCATGGAGATAATATATATAAATTTGTTTTTTATTTTATATCAATATATATATATATATATGTATTCACCAAAACATGTAGAAAAAATTTATATATATTTAAATTCGTTTTTTAACTAAGAAAATATATCGTTTTTTTCTTATTCTAAATTTTCCACGCATCATTAGTTTTATCCTGAAAAAAATTTAACCTTTTGAATTTTTATTAAACACATCATTACTATTATATTATAATTTATTATATTAATAGGGTATAATATTATCATCATTTTTTTTCAATAATAATTAATAAAAATTATGTTACAATAAAAATATGGGGTGTTTATATATATATATGAATATATCTATATATATATCTATAAAAAATTATATATTTTTACCCCACTTTTTTTAATTCTTTTGTCCGATTTTCTCTCCTAATATTATTATAAATTTATCTTTATTTATTTAATCAAATATCATGTTTAAAAAAGTCAAAATTCTAATAAAGTTATTTATATGTTAAGCTTATTTTATCAATACCTAAATTTTTTTATTATTATTAAATCCTTTTACAAAACATATATTTATATATATTTTATATTACATAATCATAATGTTATAAATTAAGATGTTTCCTTTTCTATTCAATCACGTTTTGTCCCATTATACTTTAACATTTCTATCACTTGTTACCAGTCAAGTCACACCACCATTAAAAATCATCATCATTTTATATTTAAAAACCTTTTATTCTCTTTTTTCATTTTCCACAAAATTTGTTTTTTTAAACCTAAAATTTATTATTTGTTTCAACACATTTATCTCTCCAATCAATTCAACCTTATTGTTAGTCAACACATAATTTTTTTATTCAATCATTTCACTCTTTAACGTTTTTTTATAAAACAAATATAATCATTAAAAAAACGATTTGAATAACATATATAGATATAAAGAATATATATATATATATATATATATATATATATATATATATATTAGAAACACATATCAAAGGGGCATTTTTTTATAATAAATTTATTAAATACATTTATAACTTATAAAAAAGTAATATATTTTCAAATATTTATATAACATAATATCTTAAAATTAATAATAATACTTTTTATATAAATTTTTTAATATTAATAATACATTCAAAAAAGTAAATATTAAAGCCGATATTTTTTTTAAAAAAAAAATATATATATATATATTAACTTATTAAAGAAAGCATTTATTTAAAGAAAATAATATTTCAATTTCATGATTTCATGTTACATTTCAAAGCATAATAAAATACCTTCAATTGGAAACTTCATTTAAAGATAATGCCTTTAACTGCTAAACAAAATTAAAAATAAAAACTATTGTTTTAGAATTTAAATGTATAAAGCATGACTTACAATATAATTCTATAACACATTTGAAATACATAAGTTTAGAAACCATATAAAATATAATTTTTTTGTAAGCACTAGGTTTCATTATTGAAATACTATAACATGATAGATGGAACATAAAATACTTTAACAACTTGAAAAGATTAAGTTATATAATATTTATAAAACTAGGTGTTATTATGTTGGAAATACGAAGTATAATAAAAAATTATAAAATATAACTTTATCCATTTAAATTCGAGTTCATAAATCTCATGGTGTTACATTATTCCCCCTACAAAGAATTGCATCCTCGCAATTCTAAAATGCCCATACACAATCACAACAAAACCCGACACACGTCAATCACGTGGTTCCTTTTAACGGGAACACCAATGATGGTAGAGTGCTGAAGACCTCAGGTGAATTCCTAAGGTTGTATTCAGCTGCTCGATTTCTTTGGCCCAGACGCACTATGAATAGAAAGAGTCGAATCTATGCCTGAAGCACTCGGCCTTCTATAAAGAGGCACGAGAAGTGTGGAGATCAAAAATTTCAGAGTGGACTAAATCCCTATAAGTTCCATGCACCACGTTGTTCTTGAAAATATTGACGTTGTAGAGTTCTCTGTACATACTAAAACTCATGACCTAGAATAGGTAGGCTGCTCGATGGTCACCATATAAAGCATCTTCTAGAAATTTACCTACAACTCGGTAGTTATAAGCCAAAGTGACACATAGAAAAAAGCGATTAATGAAACATTTCAATTTTCCCATATGTTGCAAACTGTACAATTTCTATACGGTAATAGACAAGATTTCTTCCTTGGTAAAGATGGATAATTTTTGGGTGTTTCGGCTCCCGATGTAGTTGTTTACTGGATAAACTATGGCTTTCGAATGCCTCGTGGTCCCCTAAACATGACTTTACCACTATAGTTTCGACTCTCTCTATTGGGAGATACAGAAGGGGTGATGCATCAGCCATCTGAAAATTTAAAAGAAACTACCATTTAGTAACACATAACCAAGTTTTTAGTATTGTTATAATTTTATCGGATGTCTCCAAAGAGACATAAGACACATATATTTTTTTGTTTTCCCAGAAACATCATACTTAGTAATTCTTAAATAAAATTTTCATTGTTCCATTCTAGTTTTCCAGATTTATCTGAAATGAATCATTGGATACCAACTATCACACCCCAACTCCCGAGTACCAGGATTCGGTGCCATACAGAGGATCAAATTCGGTTCAGGATCTGAGAAACCAGCTATTGCTGAAATGCTTCATCTAATAAAAGCTGTTACCTAAAAATGTTTAATAAAAATTGTAGGGTGAGCATACAAATGCCCTGTAAGGGGTTTTAAAATAAACCAATATAACTTTGAAAATATTCTTTAAACCATTTCATAAAACAATCTTCTTAAATAAAAACTGTAACACATTTACACATCATAAAGGTTCTATATTAAAATCATGCTAACCGATTTGAAAGGATACATGATTCGAATATAGGCATGATGAATAAAAGAAATTTAAAACATGTATTACATAAAGATATGTAGGCACAAACAAAACAGCTATGTGTAATAAATAATCAGAGTTGCACATAAAATAATAACTTCAATTCCATACACTGAATACTAAATCACTGAGTTATACACATATATCATGTCATAAATATACATGACATTCTAAAACATATTGTTAAGGCCTTGGCTAAGACGTCTAATGATTTAAGGCCTCAGGTAAAAATCCATAAGCTCTTTTAACCAAATATTCTACTAGTAGAATATTTTTTTGGTTAATTAAATCACATAGTCATAATGAGAGAAGTGCATATGCCAGACCGTGTCAAGGCCTCGTGCCAAGTCCTAAGGGCTAATTGTAACCAGACCCAACCCGGAGAGCCTCTGTAACCGGACTCCGACCAGGAGTGCCTTTAATAACCAGACAACAACTCAGAGCGCCTTTGTAACCGGACACCAACACGGAGTGCCTCTAATAACTGGACACCAACCCAGAGGGTCACCTGTAACTGGACCCCAACCCGAAGGGCTTACTTTTTACCGGTCCCCACCCTGAAACATACTAGGTCCAATGCATTCCTCGTATCTCTAAATCAATGTGCACATAACACTTTGATATATTAATTACTTATCATTCCCAATACACATATTACTTGGTTTCATAATTCACATTATTCAAAGTGTCCCATACCACCTTGAATAATTAAATTCTTATCTCATAAATTCTTATTAATAAATTATTTTATTATCAAAAAAAAATAACTCTAAAATTCTTCCATAGTAATAAAATTTTAATGCATTACAATACATGCTCATTATTGATGCTCAATTAATGTAATAATAAAGGAAATGACGTTGGACTAAATTATAATGTGTCAGTTATCATTTATTTAATAAATTTCTCAACGACATGCATAATATAGTAAACATTTTTTGCATACATGATATTGATTTAAAACATACTAGTAATGAATGGATGGGGTTACCCCATAAAATGATAGTTCCTTAATTTTCAAAATCCTAGATTTATGGAGATGAATATTTATCGTTTAAAATAACTATGTTTGAATTAAGAAATAAAGAATGTACTGATAAATGATCATGTCTTATTAAATGGTCATGCCATATGTTGCATAGCATATAAGGCCAATTGATTTACAGCACATCATTTGTTTTATATAATTCATATATTAAATTAAACATAAGAAAAACATACTTTAACCACCGAAGTTTATTTTAGCCAAGTTAATTTGGGTTATGATTAAAACTTATAGTTTCATAAACCTAATTATATATATATACACACATAAAATATTTACATGTAGCACCCTTACTTTATAAATTATGAAAACTAAAATTACACACACACACTCACAAATATATATATATATATATAAGTGTGTGTGTGTGTGTGTGTCTATGTATATTAACATCCTACAAGATTTGTAATTTGTTTAATAATTACAACCTTAACCTAAAAAAAGTAATTCATATTTTAATCAAATTAACTCCCTTACGAGAACCAGAAAATTAGATAGTATTAATAAGAAAATAATGTTTCCTTACATCATTTTCAAATTAACCGGGAGGTTTAAATCTCTATGGGTGTATGTGTATTAAATATGTCATTCCATTTGAACCCAAAACGTTACTCGCATTCAAGTCTATATTAAAAGATCGCAATTCATCCTTAATAACGTCAAATAAGGAAAAAGTGAAATATATGTGTATGTATGAATATACACTGTGTGTATAACAGAAAAATAATTATAAATTAAAATAAACCTTAACTTATGTACACATAAAATAATAAGTTATATATGTGTATATATATATACACATATGTATATACACACATATAACTACCGTAATTTGATCAAATTAATTAAAATTTTATAAAATTTATATTTAATGAAAATATAAAAAAAACATAACCCATACAAGTCGTAAGATCATAAACATTCAAGACAAATTTTAATGAACCCTTAATTCAAACATATTTTTAAGAAATTTAACACAATTTAAATAAATGAGAAAATCTTGTTGAAATAATAATGTATTTGCAAGGAAATTTATATGCCAGTCCCTTACATATTTTATATTATCCAAACCCAAAACCCGGAGGTCCATATTCATCACAGAAGAATTTTTAAACTAATCTGCAAGGTTATACATTAATGAGTATATATATATACATGTATATACTCCCAAAGAAACAAAACAAGAAATTATAAATCCCTTAAAAATACATAAATTAAAATCTGAAAATAATACTTTGTAAAATCTGAACACTAAAACATGTTTCCCTTACACGAATAACTAATAGTTTGAAAATAAATAACATCTTGAAACAAAACACCACTTGAACTCTGTAATAATTATAACCATTTTTAAAAATACTAATTTCCACCTTACACAACCAAAAAATAGAGGGTGTAAAGAAATAAATAATTTTTCTTAGAAAACAGAAGTTCATAGAAATACATAAATTATCAAGAAAAATATTTAACCCTTACCAAAAACATGTACAAATTATACTGCAGATCGTGAAATTCTTGAGCAGAGTACACAAGACTCCCAGTAATGTGTACAGGACTTCGACAAGTTGAAGAAGATAGAAGATGTGTATTTAAACAGGCTTGTCATGCAATTTTAGTTTGCAGAGAAAAATAGACAGCCCCATCTTCACATTTTATAATGATACCACTAAACATTTATAAATAGTTTTATATTGATTTGGTGGTAATAATATTTATATATAAAATCATGTTACATTTCTTGAATATTTTTTTAAAGAACGGTTTGAAATGGATCCTTTCAGATGAGAAACGGTGTACAAAAAAAATTATCCATACTTATCGTCATTTCATTTCTTTCATTAATATTTTATATATTTTGTTTATCATTTATTTTTGTTTCATGTTTTTTCATGTATAACACTTTCTTTATTTTATTCTATTATCATTACACATCTCTATCTTTTTTACATCTAATTTTGTATCTTTTGTATCTTTTCTCAAAACAATCATTACTTTTCTATTAATCTATCATCATATTACATTTTTAACATTTTATTTGTTTTTATTTTTTTTATTTCATTTCACGATTATTATTTTTTAAAAGTAACATTTTATTTATTTTATTATTATTATTATTATTTTTTAAAAAAAATCAAAAACTTTTTTTAACTTATTTATATCATTATTTTTTAAGAAAATCATGGAGCTAATATATATATTTGTTTTTTATTTTATATCAATATATATTTATATGTATTCACCAAAACATGTAAAAAAAATTATATATATTTAAATTCATTTTTTTAACTATCGTTTTTTTATTCTTCTAAATTTTCCACACATCATTAGTTTTATCCTCAAAATAAGTTATTCTTTTGAATTTTTGTTAAACTCATCATTAATATTATATTATAATTTATTATATTAATAGGGTATAACATTATCATCATTTTTTGTTAATAATAATTTAAAAAAATTATGTTACAAAAAAAATATTTGGTGCTTATATATATATATGAATATATCTATGTATATATCTATAAAGAAATTATACATTTTAACCCCCTTTTTTAAATTCTTTTGCCGGATTTTCTCCCCTATCATTATTATAACTTTATCTTTATTTATTTAATAAAATATCATGTTATAAAAAAAAGTCAAAAGTATAATAATGTTATTTATAAATTATGCTTATTTTATCAATACCTAAAAAAAATTATTATTATTAAATCATTTTACAAAACATATATTTATATATTTTTTATATTATTGAATAATAATGTTTTAAATTAAACTTTTTCTTTTTCCATTAAATCACATTTTTTCCCATTATACTTTAACATTTCTCTCACTTGTTACTAGTCAAGTCACACCACCCTTAAAAATTATCATCTTTTTATATTTAAAAAACTTTTATTCTCTTTTTTCATTTTCCACAAAATTTGTTTTTTTAAACCTACATTTTATTATTTTTTCCAACTGATATCTCTCTCCAATCAATTCACCCTTATTATTAGTCAACACGTAATATTTTTTGATGCAATCATTTCACTGTTTAACTTTTTTTTTATAAATAAATATAATCATTAAAAAAATGTTTTGAATAACATATATATATATAAATGATATATATATATATATATATATATTAGAAAAACATATTAAAGGGGTGTTTTTTTAATAATAAATTTATTAAATACATTTATAACTTATAAAAACATAATATATTTTCAAATATTTATATAACATAATATCTTAAAATTAATAATAATTAATTTTATATAAAAAATGATTATATTAATAATAAATTCAAAAGAATTAAATATTAATGAAGATATTTAAAAAAATTATATATATATATATTAACTAATTAAAGAAAATATTCATTTAAAGAAAATAATATTTCAATTTCATGAGTTCATGTTACATTTCAAAGCATAATAAAATAACTTCAATTGGAGACTTCATTTAAAGATAATACCTTTAACTACTAAATAAAATTAAAAATAAAAACTATAGTTTTAGCATTTAAATTTATAAAGCACGACTTACAATATAATTCTAGAACACACTTGTAATACATAAGTTTAGAAACCTTATAAAATATAATTGTTTTGTAAGCACTAGGTTTCATTATTGATATACTATGACATTATAGATGGAACATAAAATACTTTAACAACTTGAAAAGATTAAGTTATATAATATTTATAAAACTAGGTGTTATTATTTTGAAAATACGAAGTAAAGTACAAAATTATAAAATATAATGTTATCTATTTAAATTTGAGTTCATTAAACTCGGGGTGTTACAATATTCACCCCTACAAAGAATTGCGTCCTCACAATTCTAAAATGCTCGTACACAATAACAACAACACCAGACACACGTCACTCATGAGGTTCCTTTAATGGGAACACCAACGATGGTAGGGTGCTGACGACCTCAGGTGGATTCCTAAGGTAGTATTAAGCTGCTCAATTTCGTTGGCACAGACGCACTGTGAACAGCTAGAGTCGAATATGTGCCTGAAGCACTTGGCCTTCCATAAAGAGGAATGAGAAGTGTGGAGATCATAAATTTCAGAGTGGACTAAATTCCTATAAGTTCCATGCACCACGTCATTCTTGAAAATAATTATTTCATAGAGTTCTCCGTACATACTAAAACTCAGGACTTAAAATAGGTAGACTGCTCAATGGTCACCATATAAAGCATCTTCTAGAAGTTTACCTACAACTTGGTAGTTATTAGCCAATGTGAAACATAGAAAAAGCGCTCCATGAAACATCCATGTTTTTTCATATGTTGAAAAATGTGGAATTGCTATATGGTAATAGACAAGATTGCTTCCTTGGTAAAGATGGAGAATTTTTGGACGGTTCGGCACCCGATGTAGTTGTTTACTGGACAAACTAAGGTTTTAGAAAGCCTCATAGTCCCCTAAACATGACTTTACCACTCTAGTTTAGAAAATCTCCATTGGGAGAGACATAAGGCATGATGCATCATCCATCTGAAAATTTAAAGGAAACTACCATTTATTAACACATAACCATGTTTTTAGTATTGTTCTAATTTTATCGGATGTCTCCGAAGAGACATAAGACTAGTATTTTTTTTTTTTCCCAGAAAAATAATTCTTAGTAATGAATAAATAAAATTTTCTTTGTTCCATTTTGGTTTTCTAAAGTTATCTGAACTGAATCCTCAGATACCAACTGTCATGCCCCAACTCCCGGGTACCCTGATTCGGTGCCACACAGAGGATCAAATTCGGTTCAGGCTTCGAGAAACTAGCTGTTTCTAAAATGTTACATCTGATAAAATCTATTACCTAAAAACTTTTAATAAAAAATGTAGGGTGAGTATAAAAATTCTAGGTTAGGTGTTTTAAAATAAACCAATATAACTTTGAAAACATTCTTTAATCCATTTCCTAAAACAATCTTCTTAAATAAAAGCTGTAACACATATACACATCATAAAGGTGATCAATTAATAACATGCTAACAGATTTGAAAGGATACACAATTTGAATATAGGCATATTGAATATAAGAAATTCAAAACATGTATAACATAAAGATATGTAGGCACAAATAAAACAGCTATGTGTAATAAATAATCAGAGTTGCGCATAAAATAATAACTTCAATTTCATATTCTAAATAGTAAATCACTGAGTTCTACATATATGTCATGCCATAAATATACAAGACATTATAGAACATATTTTCAAGGACTTGGGAAATATTTCTAATGATTTAAGGCCTCGACCAAAAATCCATAAGCTCTTTTAACCAAATATTCTACTAGTAAAATATTTTTTGGTTAATTAAAAAACATAGTCATAATGAGGGAAGTGCATATGTCGGACCGTGTCTAGGCCTCGTGGAATGACCTAGGGCCTAACTGTAACCAGACCCCAACCTAGAGAGCCTCTGTAACTGGACTCCAACCCGATGTGCCTTTAATAACCGAACACCAACTCGGAGTGCCTCTATAACCAGACACCAACCCGGAGTGCCTCAAATAACCAAACACCAACCCGGAGGGTCTGTTATAACCGGACCCCATACCAAAGGGCTTACTTTTTCCGGTCCCCACCCCGAAAAATACTAGGTCCAATGCATTCCTCATATCTCTAAATCAAAGTGCACATATCACTTTGAGTTATTAAGTACTTATCATTCCCAATACACACATTACATGGTTTCATAATTCACATTATTAAAAGCGTCCCATACCACCTTGAATAATTTAATGCATATCTCATAAATTATTATTAATAAATTATTTTATTATCACAAAAAATAATAACTTTACAATTCTTCCATAATAATAAAATTTTAATGAATTAAAATACATGCTCATTATTCATGCTCAATTAATGTGCTGATAAATGAAATGACGTGGACTAAATTATAATGTGTCAGTTATCATTTAGGTAATAAATTTCTCAACGACATTCATAATATAGTAAACATTATTTTCACACGTGATATTGATTTAAAACATACAAGTAATGAATGGATGAGGTTACCACATAAAATGATAGTTCCTTAATTTTCAAAATCCTTGATTTATGGAGATGAATATTTATAGTTTAAAATAACTATGTTTGAATTAAGAAAGAAATCCCATACTTAAAAACGATCATGTCTTATTAAGTGGTCATTCCTTATGTTGCATTGCATATAAGGCCAATTGATTGGCAATACATAATTTGTTTTATGTAATGCACATATTAAATTAAACATAAAAGAAACATACTTTAACCACCGAATTTTATTTTAGCCAAGTTAATTTGGGTTATTATTAAAACTTATAGGTGCATACACATAACTATATATATATATATAAATAAAATATGTACATGTCGCACCCTTTATAAATTCTGAAAACTCAAATTACACACACACACTCACACATATATATATATGTGTGTGAGTGTCTATGTATATTAACATCCTATAAGATTTTTAATTTGATTAATAATTAAAACATTAACATCATAAAAGTAATTCATATTTTAATCAAATGAACTCCCTTGAGAGAACAAGAAAATTAGATAGTATAAATTAGTAAATAAAGTTTCCTTACATCATTTCCAAATTAACCGGTTGGTTTAAAACTGTATGGGTGTTTTTGTATTAAATATTCAATTCCATTTGAACCCAAAACATTATTGGTATCCAAGTATCTATTTAAAGATCGTAATTCATCCTTAATAACATCAAATAAAGATAAATGGAATTATGTGTGTATTTCTGAATATACACTAAGTGTATAACAGAAAAATAATTATAAATTAAAATAAACCTTAACTTATGTACACATAAAATAATAAGTTATATATATATGTGTGTGTATATATATATATATATATGTATATACACACATATAAGTACCGTAATTTGATCAAATTAATTAAAATGCTATAATATATATTTAATGAATATATAAAAAAACATAACCCGTACAAGTCGTAAGATCATAAACATTCGAGAAAAATTATAATGAACCCTTACTTAAAACATAGTTTTAAGAAATTAAACACAATTTAAATAAATGAGAAAATCTTGTTAAAATAATAATGGATTTTCAAAGAAATTTATAAGGAAGTCCCTTGCATCTTTTATATTATCAAAGCCCAAAACCCAGAGGTCCAGATTCAGCACAGAAGAATTTTTAAACTAAACTGCAAGGTTATACTTTCATGAGTATATATATATATATACAAGTATATAATCCCAATGAAACAAAACAAGAAAATTATAAATCCCTTAAAAAAACATAAATTAAAATCTAAAAATAATACTTTGTAAAATCTGAACACTAAAACATATTTCCCTTACACGAATAACTAACAGTTTGAAAATAAATAACTGCTTGAAACAAAACACCACTTGAATTCCATAATAAATAAAACCGTTTTTAAAAATACTAATTTTCCCCTTACACAACCAGAAAATAGATGGTATAAAGAAATAAATAAATTTTTCTTACAAAACATAAGTTCATAAAAATAAATAAATGCTCAAAAAAGTATTTAACCCTTACCAAAAACATGTACAAATTATACTACAGATGGTGAAATTCTTGAGCAGAGTATACAACACTCCAAATAATGTGTACAGGACTTCAACAAGTTGAAGAAGAGAGAGGATGTGTGTCTAAATAGGCTTTTCATGCAATTACAGTGTGCAGAGAAAAATAGACATCCCCATCTCAACATTTTATAACAGTACCACTAAACTTTTATAAATAGTTTTATATTAATTTGGTGGTAATAATATTTATATATAAAATCAAGTTTCATTTCTCAAATATTTTTTTATAGAATGATTTGAAATGGATGATTTCACATAAGAAACTGTGTACAAAAAAAATAAGTATCCAAACTTATTTTCTTTTCATTTCTTTCATTAAAATATTTATTATATATTTTTTAATCTTTTATTTTTGTTTCATGTTTTGTCATGTATAACACTTTATTTATTTTATTCTGTTATCATTACACCTCTCTCTCTTTTTTACATCTAATTTTGTCTCTTTTATAACTTTTCTCAAAACAATCATTAATTTTCTATTAATCTATCATTATATTACATTTTTAACATCTTATTTTTTTTGTTTTTTTATTTCGTTTCACGATTATTATTTTTTAAAAGTAACATTTTATTTATTTGATTATTATTATTATTATTTAAAAAAAATAAAAAACTTTTTTTTAACTTATTTATATCATTATTTTTTAAAAGAATCGTGGAGCTAATATATATATTTGTTTTTTTATTTTATATCAATATATATATATATGTATTCACCAAAACATGCAAAAAAAAGTCAAATATATTTAAAATCGTTTTTTAACTAAGAAAATATATCATTTTTTTATTCTTCTAATTTTTCCACGCATCATTAGTTTTATCGTCAAAATAATTTAACCTTTTGACTTTTTGTTAAACTCATCATTACTATTATATTATAATTTAATATGTTAAGAGGGTATAATATTATCATCATTTTTTGTTAATAATAATTTAAAAAAATTATGTTACAATAAAAATATTTGGCGCTTGTATATATATATATGTGAATATATCTATGTATATATCTATAAAAAAATTATCCATTTTTACCCCCTTTATTAAATTCTTTTGTCCGATTTGCTCCCCTATTATTATTATAACTTTATCTTTATTTATTTAATCATATATCATGTTATAAAAAAAGTCAAAGTATAAAAAAGTTTTTTATACATTAAGCTTATTTTATCAATACATAAATAAATTTTTATTATTAAATTATTTTTCAAAACATATATTTATATATTTTTTATATTATATAATAATTATGTTATAAATTAAACATTTGCCTTTTCTATTCAATCACATTTTGTCCCACTATACTTTAACACATCTCTCACTTGTTACTAGCCAAGTCATGCCACCCTTATAAATCATCATCATTTTATATTTAAAACCCTTTTATCATCTTTTTGCATCTTCCACAACTTTTGTTTTTTTTAACCTACATTTTTTTATTTGTTCCAACACATTTCTCTCTCCAATCAATTCACCATTATTGATAGTCAACATGTAATTTTTTTATTCAATCATTTCACTCTTTAACATTTTTTATAATACAAATATAATCATTAAAAAAACACGTTTTGAATAATATATATAGATATAAACGATATATATATATATATATATATATATATATATATATTACAAACACATATCAAAGGGGAGTTTTTTTTAATAATAAATTTATTAAATACATTTATAACTTAAAAAAATATAATATATTTTGAAATATTTATATGACATAATATCTTAAAATTAATAATAATACTTTTTATATAAAAAATGTTTATATTAATAATACATTCAAAAAATTAAATATTAAAGCATAATTTTTTAAAATTATATATATATATATTAACTTGTTAAAAAAATATTTATTTAAAGAAAATGATATTTCAATTTCATGAGTTCATGTTACATTTCAAAGCAAAAAAAAATAACTTCAATTGGAAACTTCATTTAAAGATAATACCTTTAACTACTAAACAAAAGTAAAAAAAATAAAAACTATATTTTTAACATTTAAATGTATAAAGCATGACTTATAATATAATTCTAGAACACACTTGAAATACATATGTTTAGAAACTTTAGAAAATATAATGGTTTTGTAAGCACTATGTTTCATTATTGAAATAATATGTCATTATAGATGGAACAAAAAATACTTTAACAACATGAAAAGATTAAGTTATATAATCTTTATTAAACTATGTGTTATTATTTTGAAAATACGAACTAAAGTAAAAATTATAAAATATAACATTATCCATTTAAATAGAGCTCATAAGACTCAGGGCATTACAATACATCTATGTTTATATTTAAGAATATTTATTAATCTGTTATATATAATGAAATATTAACCTAATTATTCATTTTTCATAAAATATTCTTAAAAAAATATTATTGAAAAATAAAATATATGTATAAGGTACTTCATTGGTTACTTTATTATTACTAGTATTTTATTCATGGATTCTATCCACACAGTGCCCCATATTTTGGCCTCTGTATATTTTTTATTTTCCTTCATAATATTTTTTGTTTCTTTATTTGGGGATATAAAACTTGTATGAAATATTTTGTCACACTCAAATAACAAGTTACTTCTCATAATAGAAAATATATCTTCTAAAATCATTCTTTTTTACTTAAATTTAAATTTAAAATATTTTTATAATGGATTATTATTAATGTAAAAAATCATGAATTATCAATATTTTAAAGTACCACTCTTTTCATACATAAATATTACAAATTTTTAGATGAATATTCAATAAAATTCACAAGTACACACCTGATGCGTAGCGCCCCTGGTTTTAAGTAAGTAACAATTTATTTATGTATATTAAGTATTTAATGTTATTTGGTGATGTTTGGGAGGGTTTATAGGACCATTTTACTATTTTTGGGTCTTTTATGGAGGTGCACGATTTGATAAATGTTATTAGAAACTTTGTAAATCCTATATGAGATAGTGAAAAGTAAGGCAGTCAGCTTTGGGTAGGCATATTGTTTTGTGCACGGTTTGTCCAAACTTTGTGGCCACAAGGAGTCACCATGAATATTTAGAAAGAAATATTTTTCAATGTTGGTGTATGATTTTTCTAACCCTGTAGCCCAACCATGAGATGGGTGTTTGGAGGTAGTGGTTGGGGCATGATGGAACACAGTTTTCCGAATTGTCTGATCCAACCATGACCGATTTGTTTTTAGATCCTACAAAAGTGTATCTCACTTGGTTTTTCCTCTAAAATACTCATTGTTCATCCATTTGGACCATAAAATAGCTTTTAATCCTCCCAATGGATATGGAGACTTTACCATTTTATCTGGTGTACGATATGTTAGAAAATCATTGTGCGTTGAAGGCATGATTTCTTGTTATGTCTTCATTCTTGGAAGATTTTCTTAGATCTACTCTTCTTTCTTTTATTGGAGTCATAGATATGATATTTTTAGGATATAGAAATGATATATATTGACAATAATGATGATATATAGATGATTTTATGTTATGGAATGAGATCTAAGGTGGGTTTTTGGATATTCAACCAAGTTTCGTTTAATAATATTTGTCACTCTTCATTTCCACCATACTTTCTGAGGAAGGTGGCTTAACTATCAACTCCTCCTATATAAAATATAAGTATTCATTTCGAAATGATTTTTTTATCTTTAAATTAATTGTGAAATTATTGTGAAATACTTGATGGAAACCCACGATAGTGATTGCTTATGGAATTGGGAAAATTTCATGTTTTGGTGGAATGTGAATATGGTAACAAGATTTTAAAATGGATGTTTGGTTTTGATTCATTGGAAAAAATTAAATAAATGGATAGTTTTATTGAAATGTTTTGGAACACTTGGTTGGAATGGTTTTCAGTATTAATGGTTGTGTAAAAATTGAACTGGATGGATAATGGCCATGAAGTACCAACATCAAAGGAACAGATTATGGACATGAATTTCCAAATTCAATGGTAACACAAATATTTTGTGGTTACGTATGTATATGTGTTTGGTTATGTGAAATGAAATAGGTTATGCCAATATTGAAATTTAAAAATGGTTAAATAATTGTTTATTTCTTTCCTTGGAAATTGTTTTAGTATGGAAACCTATTTTTGTGTGAAACTGCATGGATTTGATATTAAATGTGTCAAAATGTATTATATATGTTGTTTTATATATATGTGATAACATGTTCTATCCTAGTGGAGTGAGTAGGGAAGTCATTTTTCTAAAATCTAATGAGTTCCATTACTCACACCTACTTTTTCACAATGGTTCTTTTATAGAAATTATCTATTAAGACAAAGGGAAAGGGAATGTATCATATTTCTTTAGTTGTACTTCATGATACTTGGGATGTGTTTGGATCTTGGAGCATGTTTGGAGCTGTTGAGTTTGTTTCTTGGTGTATTTGAGTTTTCTTGGTCTTATCTTCCACTTTCTAGTTAATATTGATCTTGGTTTCTTCATATTATTCTTATGAAGTTTTTTTGATTTCTAATACATTTAATTATATAATTTTTTATCACACATCATATAGAGGTTATTTGTTTATGGTATTCTATTTGTGGTTGTTTTATTTTTAAATGGAAAATCATCCTCCAATTTTATTAAAGCCCTTGGAATTTATTTTTAGCCATTGGAATCCAAGGGATGTCACCTATGGCCAAGAAGCAATTACACCACAACTCATGCCAATGAAGATGACTAATATGTTAAAAGTTGTAATAGTCGTGGTTAGCCCAAAATTCTTTTTGATTTTTTTTAATATTTTGTTCAATCCTTGGTAATATAATGTGTCAGTCTTGGAGTTGAAAATCATTTTTGTTTAGTCCTTGAGTTGGTATGGTATAAAGATGTAAGATTCTTGGGACTTGAAATGTATAACATAGAAGGACATAACTAACCATTTTATGCTAAACTTTTACTTACTAGGGAGTTGGGTACAAAAGGTTTGTAGAGACACTTATAGGTGTTGTAATCTCATTATAATGGGGTTTTCTAATGAGAAGAAAATGAAATTCATCAATAGAAATGATTTCCCAAAAGAAGTGTATATTTCATTTGTAATTAAAGATTTATGATTCCATGGAAAAATGTTGATTTTTAAAAATTATTAAAAAATGTTTTCAAATGTTAGATTTTGAAAATTTTATGATAGTGGTATTTTGTAAATGGTGTGATTTTAAAGAAGCATGGGGGACTTTTCAAAAATGGGTTGAAAATAGAAATTGTGGGATTTTCAGAATGCCCTGTTGTGATAGTTTTTATATGCTAAAAATGTTAATTGTTAAGACTTTAGTTGCAATAGAGTGAGAATTATTGTGTTTTGTTTTGGTTATAGATAATAGAACTCAGTTGGCATTGTAGAAACCAATCAGAGGTAGCTACTTAGAATTTAGATGCACTTAAGCCACTAGTGAATCAAAAGCTACTTTATAGAATTTTCTAGTCTTTTTAGGCCATGGATAGAGGGAACCGGTGGGATAAACAAGGAAATTAGATCATTCCATTCAGTTCTAGAAGCATTATCCACCCATATTTTGCGGTGATTCAGAACTAGAGAAGGCATAAGTGTGGATGAATATGATGAATCATATCCTCAATTTTCTTGGAACACCGGTGGATCTAAAAGTCAAGTTGTTAATGTATATGTTGGAGTATCATTCACTATATTGGTGGGATTTATAATTTCAAGCTAAATTGGACCAATGCCTTACATGAGAGGATTTTTAAGATTATTTCAACAGAAAATTCAATACTCACACATTAATGATTTCAAGAATGATTTAATTTTTCAACATTAAAGAGGTGAATCTCTCAGTGATAGTGTATGCAGATAAATTTATGAATTTAGTCCATTTTTACTTGATGTTTCTACTAGTATATCCTTGATGGAATTCATTTTTGAATTAGGTACGAGGAAGGATACTTTCTCCAAGATTATTATGATATGTATAATGGATTAAATAGAGATATTAAATAGATATATGGTGGAATAATGGGACATATCAGGAGGTTTATATAGAGGAATATTTCCAATACCTATAAGAAATAGTGGTAACTCTAATGATGGGAACAAGTGGAAGAGGGACAACTATCTCTAAGGCATTGTAGTGGATATCAGATGGATGGATTCATGAATCTTACTCCAAAACCTAAGCATAATTCAGGATGGTTACAATGTGGTTATTTGGACCACATGAAGAAAGATTGTATAGAACCACCTAGATCATTCCACAATTTCAATTAAACTGGGAATATTCAATGTTACTGTTGTAGTGATCCATGTTCATGTGTTTGGGACACTTTTCATGTGTCATAGACATCATATTCTTCAACATGACAAGGGTATAATAATAATTCCCATCATAAAAAATAATCTAGCCATGGATATTCTATGAATATCACGACTCCTCAGTAAGGGAAATCTCAACAGGGCAGTAGAGAACAAAGTGAAGTGAGTAATCAGTTATATGGGGATGAGCAAGTTATTGTGGATGATATATCTGGACCATTGATGGTGAGTGGTATGTTTATTTTTAATTATAGCCTTATGCAATTTTTTTTATACAGTTGCATCCCATTATTTTATTTATTCTTGTTTTTTTATCATTTGGGTTTAAATGTTTAGATGATGCATTCTACTTGGAAATGTCAAATTCTTATTGTTCAAAGAGAATGTTGAGCCTTTATATATAAAACATGTTCTATAACATTTTATCAATATGAGTTGATATGGAATTTATCTATTATTAAGATTGATTCCTATGACATAATCATGGTGACAGATTACTTTAATTTGTTTAAGGCTCACATCAATTATTACATGTGAATGGTTGGTTTTACAACTAACAATGGCACCATGAACTTCTTAAAAGGAGACCAGAATATAAAGGTAGGTGCAACATTATTTTTTTCACCATCATTTTGGATGACCTCATACCAATTGGTAGTGTTAAACATGGCATAATTGTACAAAATCGATAATCGAGGTTTCCCAGTAGTGGTTGATTAGTTTAATGATGTTTTCCCAAAACATTTATTCAAGTTTCCACCCACAATATAAGTGGAGTTTACAATTGATCTCCTTCCAAGAACCAATCCTATTTACCTTCCATCTTATTATATAAGACCAAAAAATTAAGGTAATTTAATGTGTATTTGGAAGAGCTAAGAATCAAAGAGTTCCTTCAGACTATCACGTTTTTGTGGGCAACACATACCTTGTTTGTGAAAAAGTGGATGGAACTCTTCAATTGTGTTTGAATTATCATAATCTTAACTAAGTTATGATAAAAAATTGATATTCACTTCCATGAATTTATGATTTGTTTGATCAATTGAGGGTATCCCAATTGTTCTCTTAAATTGACTTCTGATCCAGATATCACCAATTGTGTGTTAAAAAAGAGGACATTCCAAAGATAGATTTCAGAAGTAGATAGAGTCATTATGAGTATTTGTTTATTCCGTTCTGTCTTTCGAATTCTCCATCAGTACTTATAGAATTGAGGAATATGATATTTCCATGATATCAAAATTTTTTTGTGGTGGTGTTTGTGGATGACATATTAGTGTATTTAAGGACAAGTGTGGAGCATGTGAAACACTTGCCGATAGTTTTCAGAATCTTGAGGGATCATCATCTCTATGCCAAATTATAAAAATGTTATTTTTTGATACAATAGGTATGGTTCCTTGTCCATGTTATCTATGAAATATGTGTTTTTATGGATCTAGAAAATATAATGGTTATAATCTTATGGAAACATCCAAATAAGTTATTTCATATTTGTAGTTTTCTCAGTCTAGTTGGTTATTACTGTTGTTTTTTTCATGACCTCTCATGAAAAACTACACCTATGACAACATTGACCTAGAAATGGGTTCCTTTTTAATGGAATGATAAATGTATGAATTATTTTCAAGAAAAAAAGTTCTCCTTACATTAGCATCAATCATAATATTTATAGAATCAGGAAAAGTGTACATGGTGTATTGTAATGATTCACAATTTTGATTCGGATGTGTTATCATGCAGGGTGATAATGTTGTCTCTTATGGATCAAGGAAGTTATAGTTTCATGAGAATAACTACCCAATACATGATTTAGAGTTAGCAGATGTAGTTTATGATTTAAACACATGGTGTCATTATCTATTTGGTGAGAAATTCATAGTGGTTGTGAATCAAAAGAGTTTGAATCATATATTCTCACAAAGGGATTTGAACATGTGATAAAGAATATGGATGTGGTTTCTCCAAATTTTTAACATTGACTTGATGTATGCACTAGGTAAATGAAATTTTTTGGTCGATTCATTAAGAATAAAGTCATATGATTAGTTGGAAAAAGAGGATTAAGATTAGTGGTATTTAATATTGGTCATAGATGACATGCACATGGATTTCAAAAAATGTGGTAGTACATCAATTTTATTTCCTATTTCTTTTGTTCCCAATTTGGTGGAAATAGTTAAAGTGGCACAAACATATGATTTTGAATTTGTGTCTATGTGATAAAAACCAAATGGTGGGGGGAAAATTGTGTTATGGAATATGGATGGGAGTTCAATTTTTTGGTTTCAAGATTGGATGGTCATACCTTTGGATTTTCAAGAACAAATTATTCATTCTTACTACCTTTAATGATGGGTTGTTCATCTTAAAATACAAAAGATGTATAAGGAATTGAAAGAATAGTTTTAGTGGGTCTGTATGAAAAGAAAGGTGGATGAGTTTCTTTTGATATTATTGAATTGTCAGTAGGTTAAAGCAGAGAATAAATGACCATCAAGTATGTTGGATTATTTACCTATACCTATTTGGAAAAGGGAGCGGATAAACATGCATTTTCTAATAGGTCTCCCAAGAATAGTTTGGAAAAGTGATTCAATATGGGTGACAGTGGATCAACTCATAAAGTCATACCATTTTACAACTATTCGTGAATTTCATATGGTAGATTAATTTTCTAAAATATATATATGAGAAGTGGTAAAGAGGCATGGAATTCCAGTTTTGATGGTATCAGATAGAGATTTGAATCTAATGTCTCATTTCTAGAAATCCTTATAGAAATACATTTGGACTCAGTTGACTATGAGTATACCTTATCCCCCTTATAAAGATAGAAAATTTTAAAGGACTATAGAAATATTTGAAGACATGTTGTGGGATTGTTTATTTGATTTTGGGTGCTACTGGGAGGAGCACATAATGTTAGTAGAGTTATTTTATAACAATAGTTATCAAGCATCGATATGTATGGCTCCTTTTGAAGTATTGTATTGGTATCCTTGTATTTATCCATTTTATTGGGTGAAAATAACTGAAACTTCATTATTTAGGTTGATCCTTATCCAGGAGACAATGTATAATATTATTTTCATTAGGAAGATAATGGTGATGTCTTAGAGTTGTCAGAAATTATACGTAGGTCATCTTTGATGGTTGTTGACGTTTGAGGTAAGTAATCATGTGTTCTTTAGAATCTATCTAAGGCTTGGGAATTGTCATTTTGGGATGTAGGTAATGTTATCTCCCTAATAAAAGGGCCCTTTTAAGACAAATTAAAGGGTTATCAAGGTGGCATATGGGTTGGATTTCATACCATAGTTTAGTTTGGTGCATAATGTGTTTCATGTATCTTAGTTTAAAAAAGTATCATCCTAATCTTAACCATGGGTTTCGATGGGATCTTATTAAACTAGATTTGGATTCATTGTTTTTTCATATTCCATTACAAAATTTGGATAGGAAATGGAAATTATTGCATGAAAAAATCTTCAGTCTAATGAGGGTTTTGTGGATACATGGTCAGATTTAGGATGAAACATGGGAACATGAGAAAGAAATGATCAAGTAATGTCCTAATATATTTCATGAAAATAGTGCTTTCTACTTTTCGGATATGGAATGACCAATGGTGTACAGAATGTAGCACCCCCCAGTTTCAATTAATTAACCCTTTGTTTATGTCTATTAAGCATGTAAAGTGAATGGATGAATTTTGAGAGGGTTTAGAGGACTTTTTGAAATGTTTTTTGGGATTTTATTGAGGTACATAGTTTGAGAACGATTAGTATAAAATGTACAACTCCTACTGAAAAATGTGCAAAGTAAGGTAGTGAGATATGGGTAGGCGCAGGATTAGGTGCATGGTTTGGATAAACTATACAACCACTTAGGAGTAACCATGAAAAGTGAGATAAATAGTTTTTTCATGTTTAGTACATGATTTGTCTAAACATGTGTACCAGCTCTGTGAAGGATTTTTGGAGGTAGTGTAGGGTGCATGATTGGTGAATGATTTTTCTAAACGTGCGAGCTAACCATGAACAACAAGTTTGTAGATCCTAAAAAAGTAGATATCACCTAGTTTTTCCTATAAACCACACTTTTTTACTTCATTATGAACCTAACTAATTTTTCCTCTTCCCAAAGGTTTTACATACTCTCTTATTTGATTTGGGAGTGATTCATTGACAAATATTGTTGCATTGAAGGCCATATTTGTTTGTAAGTCATCATTCTTGGTGGGGTTTATAAGATCTACTCATCTTCTCTCTCTTGAAGTCATAGATATGATCCATTGGGGATATATCAATAATATTTAATTCCAATAATTATGTGATATGTCTAATTTTATGTTAGGGAATTACATCTAAGGCAGGTTTTTGGAGATTCAACCTAGATTTGTTGAAGAATTCATGTCGTTCTTCATTTCTTCCATAATTTATGAGGTAGGTGGCTTCACTATAGACTCCTATTTCTATTATAATATTACTTTATTTCAAATTGATTGTTTTTCTTTAAATTTGATGTGATTTTTTTGTGAAATGATTTATAGAAACCCTATTTAGTGATGGTTTATGGAATTATAAAAATTAGGTTTTTTGGTGGAAAGTAAAAGTGGTATGATGATTCTAATATAATGATTTTAAAATGATTTTTTGGTTTTGATGTAGGGAAAATTTTATTAAATAATAGAATAATTTTATTGAAATGTTTTGGAATAATTTGTCGGAATAGTTTTTTCCCTTAATGGTTAGGCATGAATGGAATTGGATGGATAATGATCATGAAGCACCACCATCCATGGGACAAGTTATGGATGTGAAGTTCCACCATCAATGTTAACACTATGAATTTTTGGTTAAGATAGAGAGAGAGAGATATTCTCTATGGTTATGTGAAATTTAATGGGTTATGAAAACATGGAATTTAAGAAACTGTTAAATAATTGTTTGGTTGCTTTCCATGGAAATCGTTTCAATATAGAAAACTGTTTTGGTGTGAAACTTCTTGGTTTTGATATAAACAATGTTAAATTATGTTATATATTTTTTTACATAAATGTGATAACATGTTTTATACTATTGGTTTGAGTAGGGAATTAATTTGGAAAAAATCCACTGAGTTTCATTACTCACCCCCTACTTTGGCATGTTGATTCTCTTGCAGATATTATTTATTGAGAAAAAGATAAAGTGAAAGTATCAAATTTATTTAGTGGTTAATCCTGATACGTTGGATGTGTTTGGGTCATGGAAAATGTTGGGATCTGTGGAGTTGTTGTCTTTGAGATATTTTTGGTTTTTTCTTCCACTTTGAAGTTAATGTTGATCTTGTTTTTCTTTTGGTACTCTGATATAGTTGATTTGATTTTTTAGACATTGAGTTGTATAATTTTTTTTTCATGAATCATATAGAGGTTATTTCATTATGTTATCTTGATTGTGGTTGTTTTATTTTCGAATGCATTATATTTCTATAATTTTATTGAAGCCCTTAACATTTATTTCTAACCATTTACATCTTGGGGATGTCACCTAAGTGCAAGTTGCAATTCCCCCTCGACTCAATCCAATGAGAAGGGGCACGATTTTACATGAGGATTGTAAATTTTTACCCTATTTGGAGATTAAATACACAATATTCTTATTTTTTTAAAATATATTCAATATATCCCTTAAATATCTTCTATTTTAGTACTATTCATAGACATAAAATACTCAAAACCTTTACTCATAACATGATGAAAGGAAACATAATAAACTGTGACCTCCGATAATCAATAAGGGTAAACATTGGAGATATCAATCTATGATAATATGAATGAATAAGATAACCATAAGGGTATCAGATCATGACCATAAAAAATTTCATAATAAATATTTCAATAACCATAAACATGGGAAATTTCATAAATATTTATCATTTCAAAATATTGAAATCATAAGAGTGATAAAACATCACAAATTAGTCACAAACCATAATTTCATGTCATAAAAGTGTATCACCATCATACGTATAGAAGCCATTTCATATTTTCATGTTAAATATGATGTACATAAAATCATAAAGGACTAGGCATCATCATCAGTTTCCCATAGTGGATCAAGAACATCGAATTGAACCCTATAACAGATCAAGCACATCGACTTGTTTCCTATAGTGGTTCAAGTACATTTATTGGTTTCCCATAACTGATCAATAATATATACTTTTTTCACCTAGTAATCTCACAAGATATAAATTTTTTTCCTATGCATTATATATATATTTAATTCCAATACCACTCATCACTTAATTATAACCATACATATTTTTTCCATAAGATTATAAAACATTTACCATACCACTACATCATAACTCATTCAAAGAAAGCATATTTCATAAACATTTCATCAATTCAACATAACGTGGCCAGTGGATAAAAATTTGTTTCATAAAATTCCCATCATCATAATCATAAACCATCTTGAAAAGAATAAGTATTCCATCATTTGATCATATCTTCTATAAATAATAATTAAAATAAAAGGATGTGATCATAAATAAAAATTACTTTAAATTATCCCACCAATATTTAATTTTTAAAATACTCTTTCCACTTTGAAAATAACAATTAAAAAATAAAACTATTTTCAAAATATTATGGAAAACATTTTATTTACAAAAACATCTAAAATTTAAAATGAATATTCAATTTACTAACCAGTCATGATGGAGGTAAATTCTATTCATTTCATATAGTTAATTGAAAATATTCCTTTCACACTTTTGTAGAAAAATGAAATAAGTAACTCTTTTAGAAAATGACAATAAGATTATTTTTAATTTTTTAAAGTAAATAATGGAAAAAAATGACTTTAAATTAGTAATATAATATTAAAATAATTCTTGAAAAACTTTTTACAAAACATGGATATAGAGTAAAAAGGATTTCAGATCAAAGAGAGAAATAAAACTGATTTTACTTAAAAAACTCTTTCAATCTATTGAATATGTTAAGTGAGGATAATTAATGGAAAATATATATTATAAATAAATAAAAAATAAATAAAAGTATTAAAAGGATTTATCATGTAAGGATCATATAATTTCCTCAATGACATTTCAATCATAAACAACCCCAATTAAAATTGGATTTTAAAATAAATCCCATACCTCAAGTATCAAATTTCATTGTTCATATTCAAACATATTATATAATAAATATAGTTTTGTTATAAATTTTTTATAGAACCATATACATGTCTAGAATAGTTTTTATGATTTAATTTTGACATATTTTCTCGCATTTTTTAATAATTTGTTTTTAAAATCAATGTTCTGGGTGATTTCTGCATCATTATTTTCAAGCATGTTTTAGTTTGGAAGACATAATCCTTATAATTTGATTATATTTTGATAATTTATAAAATTTTAAACATAATTTAGATATAATATTTATTAATTATATATATTTATATTAATCCATAAATGTTATATATAGAACAATTAATTACATCGTTCATTGAGATGGTAGGCCGTGTGTACGCATGAATGCTGTTTTCACTTTTTGATGGATGGAAAAAAATAAAGATAAATAATAAATAATAATTATAGAATATTTATTATATCATATAAATAATATATATTCATAAAATATATCATCATTAACATATATATAAAGGGGAGATGAAAAATGAATCATATCCCTCCTTTGAGGTTGTAGTCCACACATACACATAGGGGGCGTTATCATTTTCCAACGGTTTGGAAGGTAAGAACATAGATATGATATTATAATTCAAGAATCATAAATAATTCATTAATATTATATATAAATATTAAACGCATCATAATTATCATACAAATAATATGGTGATTGAAAATGAATTGTATCACTACATGGAGACGATAAGCTATACGCATGAATGTGAGATAATTTCACTACCCATTTGATAGAATGAGGTTGAATAAATGCGATTTAATAACAATAAAAACATTTTAGTATATTTTTAATACTAAATTTATTATTTAATTAATAAATTAACATATTTATAGGATAAAAAATTATCTTAAAAGGAAGTGATCAATTTGGGTGATCGCATCTTCTTTGAAATAACTCCCTTAGATCACCTCTTAAGGATCCTAGGGTTGAAGGTTTTGGAATACCAACACCCCTATAATATGGATAAGATATTTTATAAGTTTTTTTTTCATGTTATGGTAAATTTATATTTTTTAATGTGGTGTGAAAAAGAGGAAGGAGGGGCACCCTTAGGGTTTTATAAAATATTAAATTATAATGAAGCCATTATATATACTAATTATTCCAAAATTATGTGTATTCTAATATAATATATATTTTGGTTGAAACACTATAATTCATTAAAATTTTGACTGATTTTGGTGTCATTTAAACCACATATTTTTGGTTAACCAATTTTCACCTTAACTGTAGTAATGTATTTTTTTGTCATAAAGGGTAATAATTTTAAATATAAGGTAAAAATTAGTTTATAAACGGCCAAAATATACCATTTTAGACCATAATATAACCAACTTGTCCTATTTTGTGATTATTTATGATTTTTAAATAATTTAATGATATATTATTTTGATAAAATATTATTAATGTCAATTTTGACACTATTCAATTAATTTGACTTAAAAGAAATAAATACAAAGTGTAAATTCAAATATAATACATTAAAAAAAATTAATATGTAATAATATTTTATAAAATTCATGTAACACTATAAATAAATCAAATGATACCGCTTTTAGTATTTTTAATTTTCTTTTAATTGATGAAATACCGTGTCTGCGTCATATAATCATTTAAGGTAATTATATAATTATAAAATATTATAAATAAATTTACACTATTGAAATAATATAATTATTCTAAAAAGATATATCTATATTCTTTCACAACACAATTATTTCCCTATGTTAACTCATTAAAGATATTTAAAAGTTAGAGAGTGACATTTTGAGTTTTTCGTTGTTTTAAATATTATATAGGTCATTTTCATGGACAAGGGTCCATAAAAAAATATATTTTGGGTATAAGGTGATAAGGGTATAATTATATTCATCAAATAATAATTATAATTTATTATTATTTACATATGACTTAGTTTTAACCTAGATTAACCTGATTTACCCTTTATTAAGGTGATAAATGTTACTATGATTACTATGTATATTGGCCAAAAAAAGGAACATATTTACCAAATTTCAACCGAATAATTTTAAATATGTATTATATTATATTATATTCATTCTCTATAAGTTTAAGAAGTTAATTTTAAAATAATCATGAAAAATTCGAGGAATACCTTTTTTTTAGAAAAATACATTTTTAAGCATTAAACTTGGTTTCTTTTTTTCCCATGGTTATAGAAATATTAAATCAATATTTAAAAATTTGATTTAATATATAAAAAATAAATTTAATTACAATAATTTACCAATAGTTATTAATTTAATTTATTAAGAAAACAATACAATACATGCTTAAAAATAGTGTTTTAGAAAAACATCTTCAATATTTTGAAAAGATTTTTTTATTTATAATTAATAATAACCAATGAATTAATTTTATTCAAAAAAATTAATAATTTAATTATCACTATTCATACTATTAAACTAATGGATATGTTATAAACATCACATTAAATAATTATATTTTAATAGTATATCGTAATTCATTTAAATTTGGTGTTGTGTATAACACAAGCTATCAAAGAAATAATTTGTTTATTGAGACCTATTTCATAAAATCTTAGGGAGTTACATTATACCCTCTAAAAAAATGAATTTTTCCCTCCAAATAAATCACTATGATTCAAATATATCAGGATACTTCTACCTCATCACATCCTCGAGTTCCCACATAGCTTCTTTAAATTTGTGGTTTTACAACATAACTTTGACCAGGTGAGTGGTCTTGTTTACTTGAAATTTATGTACATGATATCTAGTATCCAAAAGTTTTTATTCATAAGAGATATATTTTCTAGTTTTATGACATATATTTTCATTACATGTGAATTATCAAGTATGCACTTCCTAAAGAGAGATACATGGAAGACATCGTGAACTTGAGAGAGATTTGGTCGAATCGCAAAATGATAGGCTACTATCCTGATATGATCAAGAATTTAGTTGGGACAAAAATATTTATGGCTCAACATTCCCTTATTTCTAAAACTCATAACCCTCATCTAAGTATTTATTCTTAAGGATACTTTGTCACCTACTTTAAACTCTATATCTCACCGATGATTGATAACATAAATTTTTATATACTTTATACCAACCATATGTGTTTCTAAATGTATATAACCATGTATAATATTTATTTAGTTATCTTAGGTCCCAATATCTTTATTTATCTATCTTTATCCCAACATGTTGTAGTAATTAAATTATTAATATATAGTAATTCATAAGTATCCATCTTAATGTTCGATTAAAAGATATTGTAGTAATAAAATTCCACCAACAGAAGATATTGATCCCAAACACATTTGAATTCAATGGATAAATCTATCAACAAGTATTAAATGGATTTCATGGTCTTATCAGACTAACCATCTATCTATGTATGATGTGCAGTGATGAAATGTAGCCCTATATCTAGATATTTCTAAAGAATTTTCCAAAAATTCAATGTAAACATCATATACTGATCATATACAATAGAATGTGGTACTCCATGAAAACATAAAATTTATTTAATATATAACTTTTAAATTTTATTAAGCTATAAATATTCTCTAATGGTAATTAAGTGTTTTGAAATTATAAGGGGATTAGGTATAACCCATATCAAATTATTTCTGATATATTTTTGGGAATTCAATGGAAAATTACATGGTTATGTTTTCCCATTTCTATTATAGTATGGGAAATAGTTGTAACATACACTTAGAATTCTATATATTAGCCTTAGCTTTCTAGCATACTAATAAATGAGAATCATAATATGTGATATCTCTCTTCATGCTGTCCTACTAGAAATACTCTTTCAAATATCTCTATATCTTCATACTTCTTGGGTGAATTAATAAAGAAGAAAAAGTATCTTCATCAAATAACTTCTTCTTAAAATCTAGTATTGAGATGATATAAAAATAGATCCTTCACTTTATAATTCCATCACAATTAAGGGTTAACGTATGGACATTTCTAACCATCCTTTTAATTTCTACATCTTACTTCTACACCTATTTAATCCTCACATTGATAGATGGTATGAAATTAATTTGAGAATGATATGATTTCCCTCATTATTTCTAGATTTACAGATCCATCCCTTTAAAATTCATAAAAATTTGATATTTTTTTATCCTCATCACATATAAAAAATCATGATCCCGTCGACTTATAGAATATTCCACCTTTTTTTATTTCTTATATTGGTAATGTATTGAGCATATATAATCTTTAATTAGCTCTAACCATCTTCTCTAGAACATATTCAACTATTTCTATGTGAAAATATACTTTACTAATTCCTCTTCTACCTCATGAAACTTTACTTGGAATGAGGCATAATTAATCACCATATCATTACATATGGGAATGTATCCCATTCCATTATTTTATGCATCACTACAGATTACAAACCCTTCTCCACTGAATAGTAAAGTAAGAACTTGTGCATTGACTAAACATCTCATTTGTTCCTTGAGATTTTCATCACATTAATCTATATAAAGTAACTTATATCCATTCCATATTAACTTGGAAATGAAAGATTTATAAATCATTGGACTAATTCATATTTACTTCCTCACGATAATACCATTTAATATATGTTATCATGAAAAAATATCAAGAAATTCCCTCATTCAACTGAGGTGGAACCAAAGTCATTAACTACATATATCTAGATCCTATATGAAAAGAAACAATATCCTTCACCCTTGAGGATTTATTAGTCTCTACAGAATTAAAGGATCCATCCATTCCACCTAGACACTTCCCTACCTCACATGGACCTTGATCACCATGTAAAAAAAGGAATAAAGGTATTCAAAAAGTCTTATATGGTGTACACGAACTATAAAGATTCCAAGTCTACCATTTGATATTGAGTCTCTGTGGAGTTAGAAAATAGGGAATCAAACCTAGAATATTGAGGAGGTATATTCTAAAGATTATCCCAGCAAAAAAACTTCCCACCCTTCTTGAAAGACATTATAAGATACATACTCTAAATCATATAAAAATATTCAATCATCTCATGCTCCATAAATCAAATTAAATAATACCATGTAAATCATAATTTAAAGAAAAATAAAATTTCAATGTTTCAAATATGTTTTTCATTAAATTAAAAAATCCTTAATAAAAATCTCCATTATTTATTTTAAGAAACCACATTATTAGAAAACACAAAATCACTTAGAAATACCTTAAATTAATTTTATAAATCCATAATATATAAAAATTTAATTTTCCTTAAAGCATTCCCTCCTAAAATCACAAAACACTCATTTTAATATAATAATCACACTCATATTTAAAAAAAAATCAATTATTGGTATTTTAAATGAATTATTCCTCTAAAAATACACTATAATAAATTCAAAACAACCCATAAAGAAACTATTATTCAAAATAAAACTATAATATAACTTTTCTAATCCCAAATATAATTTTTCCAAACGAAAGATCAACCCTAAAAATGTTAAAATCACAGAACAATGAATAAAAATCAATTATAACATATACTATAACATCATTTATATAATAAAAATTGTATAAATTTCAATTAAAATAATGGTATACACCATTGGAGTCAATATAGAGGGTAGGGGTGGAAAGAAAAATAATACATCTAAGAAGCCTGAAAGTGAATAGTTTTGATACATGAGTTGGAAAACCATTATCCAACCATGAAGAAGGCTCTATGATGATTAAAAACTCTAATGGATAGGAATTTAACTATTTTCTATACCATGTAGGCTAACCATGTAGCCTGGGATTTCACTCCATCCACACCATATAAATCAATGGAGACCTCCAAAATCATCAACATACTCAATGGGGATATAAATATCTTTAAACAAAACACCAAGTAGATCCAAATATAAACTACAATACTAATAACCCCTGGAAGCTCAAGCTTTATTTTGAGAGGTGGGGATTAGTCACCTACTCATGATCTACCCATTATAGTTTGACAACGTCGTAATATCCATTAAAAAATTATTCACAAAAAATAATGAGAGGAACTTTCATGACCCTAGTACACTTTCAAATACAAATTATTTTGATACCATTTTGTCATGAACCAATTTTGGTTCAATGTAGCCCATCATTTGATTGGAATTTTAATAAGTCCTAATGGGAATTTTTGATCCCAATGGGTTGGAAACTAGTTCCTAGGCATCATGTAAATTATCATAGGAATTATTTTTTTTACAAAACAACCAAGTTAAAAGGTAACATCCAATAAATTTATAATCTATAAAAATTAAAAATGTAACTTGTAATACAAACCAACACATTGATAAAAAAATTATGGAATAAACATCAATATATAAATAAATATAATATCTATGTAAAACCAAAACCAATATAACTAATACATAATCATAAAATATTACAACTAAACCCAAACATCCACTATATATAACCATGTGAACTATTTTCAATCACCAAATCCCATACATCTACTACTAGACCAACAGAATCATCAACCAAGAAAGATCATGGACATGCACTTGAATAATAATAATAAGAGCTGTATAAACCAATCGTTATATATTGATTGTTATAAAAATTATATCAGTAGGATCTATTGAATGATTTTATTTAATTTATTTCAAAATGAATTTCATTTTTTAGTTTAAATGATATATAGAAAATAATTTTTCAAGAGTAATAATAATAATATTATAATATGACATTTTCATTTTCATTAAACACATTATTACTATTTTAATAAATAAAGGAAAAAATTAATTTTAATGATCACTATAATAAATTTATTTAAAATCATACAAATAGATTTAAACCAATTATTACCTTTGAAACACCTTTTAAAAACCATTTTCCAAATAATATTTAGAAAACATGTTTCATCACATAATTAGGTTTACCATGTACAATAAACACAACTAAAAATGAATCATGTGAATTTATAAATAAAAGAAAGAAAACAATAGTGATAAACTAATAATTCTATACATGCTAATCAAAATTGGGGATTCAAAATAAGGTAAATGAATTCCACAATTTATTTTCATAAAAAACACTAGGCATAATGGGAAACAAAATTTTTCATAGGTTTAGATGGTCCTAGACAAAATATAACATAGGTACAACTTCCACCCTATGTTATGCCCCAAATAACATCATCTATTCGACTAGCCCATGACATCATCGATGTGATGGAACTTCCCCAACAACCCTTATATATCACACAATAGGGGGGACTATCAGCATGTGTACCAACTAGTATAATGTAAATATAGACCTCTCTAATAGCTTAGTCTTCGAAGTAAATAATTAGTAGGATTTGAGTAATAAATTGAGTCATATGATTAACATATCAATCAATAGTAAATATACATCTCATATAACATTAATTTTTCTCATAAGAAACAACCCATTTTCCTAATAATAATATGAATAATAAATATTTCCCTCATGGTACAAAATAAATATAAAGAATAATACATGATTAGGGGTTGTAGTGGGTCTCACACAGATACATATAAAAACCATTAAAAAGTGCCAAATATTCCTTATTGAGAAATGACTTGAAGTGTTAAGTTACTTCTCATTATTGAAATCCATTTTCAAAACAAACTTTAAAAAAACCATGTAAATCTACTCTTAAAATAATCTAGAGAATCAATTTCCCATTTCATTCATACCATTGAAAATCCAAAATGACACTTGATTCGATAAGAAAAACACATAATCTATTTCATGAACCAAATGGGGTCAAATGATTTTTGTTACAAAATAAATCATTCAAAACAAACCATATAGACACTTACACAACTATATGGAATCCCATAATTATTTTAGAAGTTGTAAAATAATTTAATCATATTTTGAATACTTGAGAATATTCATTTATACCATTTGATAAATAAATTTTGAAAATTTATAAAACCAATTGTAACTATAAAATACAGATAAAAATTTAAAAAATTTAAACTTAAAATAATAAATAATATAATAACATTCTAATTAAATGAATATTACAAAAAATACCCACCATATTTAAGTGGTAAACCCTTATTATAAAAAATAATAGGTCTTGTTCAATGAAAAAGGATCAAACATTCTATAAAATGACTCCTAAAATTCCTAAACCCCCCCATGTTTATGCCATCCAAAACCCTAAATATAACCATTGAATCACCTAGGGGTTTTTAAAGGAAAGGAAACAAAAAAGAATGAAGAATACAAAAGGAATGGAAGAGTAACAAGAAAAGGGAAGGGTTTACCTTTTATAAAATGATTGGAAATGAGCTGTGGGAGGCTTGAATTAAAGGAAGGGAAATAGAGAGGAATATATCTCACATACCTAGGATTACAAAATCCAAATGGGTGGAATGGGGAGGGAAATAACCTTTTTATGCAAGGAGTCCATTTTTAGGAAATAAATTTTCTAATAAACACATGAATCTTACATTGTTTTGCTGTATGGATAGGTAGTTCATACACTAATGGTTTGACCCTTAATAGAAAACGATTTGACATGTAATAGGCCAGCCCATGTCAACCAGAACAGTAACCAAACCTAGGCCATCATGGGGTGGGATAAACCAAATCTAAAAAATAGTGCTTGAATCTAAGAAAACAATATATACAACTAGTGTACAATATGAAAACAAAAGGGAGGTAAAAGTTATCCAAATAGGATTAACCAATAAGTACAACATTTCTAGAAAAATAAGTATCTATTTGACCAACCATAACATCCACAAAGAAACTAAATAACTAAAAACTGCGAGATAAAGATTAGGCATCATGCTACAAAATACCCTCCCCTTTACTCGTGTTTTTAAAAACAAGGTCTATAGTTTCCCAAAGGAAGAAGTATATTGTGAGTAATAGAGCCTAGTAGAAAACCGCCAAAGAATATATAAAAGTTATAATATCAATAATGCACAAGTTATAACTTTAAAAAATAGTTTTAAAATAATTTTTATAGATAAAACAACTTATAAACATTTATTAATCAATTCATTAATTTTCCACAATTTCATATTATGTTTTCCAAAGCTTGGAACATTCGAATTATAAGAAAAAATAAGTAAACATATCAGAATATAAATATACAGGTGATCCAACATACATAAAATAAACTATCATGCAATAATTAACTAGAAACAAAAATTAACCTTCTAATCAGACTCTATACGATGGTAAAATAAAAACTGGGCACACAAAATACAAAGAAGGAATAAGGTTGGATTCAACTATTATAGAGTCATACAATATACCATCGATATACAAGAGTTTACCTCCCAGTAGTTTCACACAAACTAAGGATACACAGGTACCTATATTAATGTACTGAAGGCTCTTTTTGTAAAATGTAATTGAATTTATATATTTATAACCATAATCATGTTTTTATAAAATCAATTAAAATCCAAGACAATCTACTTCATGTTTTAAAAAATCCATTTTTTTACAAATCAAGGCAATTCTATTTAAAAGAAAAAACCCCTTTAAATCACAAACCAATACATTTCTCAATTTAAACACATGAAATATAATTTCAAATATCAAGGAAATAATAATAAAAATATCAATCAATAAATTAGAACACTTGAATAGATCCACCTACCTCAAGGATGTAGAAAACCTAACTGCCTCTGACAACGGGGATTGGAAACCACAAGACCCACCTTTGAAAGACGTGGCACGATAAGAAACTAAGAAGGATAGATAGAAAACATGATCTAATTATCAATCCATACACTATTACAAATACAAATTTTATCAATGCTAAAAATGGCCTTTAACTGTGCTAGAAAAGAGTTATTAATACCGACGAAGATAGGGGGGTCCCCTTTATCAGTGCTAAAGCAAAGCGCTGATAAAAGGGTCCTTTATCAGCACTTTGTTTTAGTATTGATAAAATACCCCTTTATGAGCACTTCATTTATCAGTGCTTTTGTTTTAGAACTGATAAAAGACCCATTTTATCAACACTTTTTAAAAGCGCTGATAGAAGGTAAAAAAATTAAAAAAATTAAAAAAATTAGAAAAAAATTAAAAAAATAAAAAAATACCGCCAATTGGGGGGGGGGGGGGGGGGGGCTTTTATAGCACTTAAGCCCCCCCCCCCATTTTAAAACTCTTTTTCGCCCCCTACAGCGCCCCACACACCCCCTCCAGCCTTTAACAGTGCTTGCTCCCATATTCCCCCATGCGCGCGCGCCCTTGCCTTTACCAGGACTTGAACTCGAGACCTCCCCCCTGCACACCTAAGACCTTACCACTCCTCTATTTTGATTTGTTTTCCAATTCTTGATATCTCTATATATATATATTTATATATTTAGTTATATTTATTCATATAGTAATATATATTTATATTAATATATATATATATAGTTATATTATAATATATATAGTTATATTATAATATATATAGTTATATTAATATATATATATAGTTATATTAATATACATCTCTATTTATATATATATAGTTAAATTTATTCGTATAATAATATATATTTATATTAATATATATATATATATATAGTTATATTAATTTATATATAGTCATATTAATATATATATATTTATAGTGATATTCATATATATATTTATAGTAATAATAATATATATATAGATATGTTAATATATATATAGTTAGATTAATATATATGTATATAAATATTCATATATTTGTATTTTAAATAAAATAGATATTATTTATTATTTAGATAATGTTAATGAATTTTATATGTATATATATTTTATTATTTATAATTATAATTATTTTTTTATGTGTGAATATATAAAAAATATGTATATATTATTACATATTTGATTATAAATAGAAGTGCATTATAAAAAACTATTAAATTTCAAATACATAATATCAATATGAATGTAATACCTTGGAATAAATTCAGCTCCCACCAAAAAAGCCAATAATACCCCCTTAAACAAGGCTAAAAATCCACAAAATCTTAAAAAATCGATGTACCCCGACTAAAAACTCAGTTTTGGAGGCCTTATGAGAATTTTTTGGTCTTGAAAAAACCTTGGCCAGGGTTCCTGTGATTATAGCGATGTAGATTTAATTGTAGGATTCTATTTGATATGTGGTAGAGCTCAAACCGACACCCGGATCAAAAGTTATGGCCATTTGAAGTTCGAGTTGCGTTTTCAACATATTTTGGATCTTTTTATAATTTTTTTTATTTTTTACTCTTAAAATTTTTTCAAAATGACTATTACTCCATAATAATTAGCAAATTATTAATTAAAAATATTTTTTAAATTTTTTTATAATCCATTTTCACTAAATATATTATATTTTAAGTATATTAAGTGTAAATGTATATTTATACTTATCTAAAATATATTTAAAAATTATATATTATATTTATATCAATATAACTATACTTATATAGTTATATATTAATATATTATTTTTGATTAATTTTTTTTGAAGTCAGCCCATTATCAGTGCTAATGAAAAAGTGCTGATAAAGGCGGTCCCTTTTTCAGCGCTAAAAAAAGTGCTGCTAAAGGTTGGCTTTGGGAAAACTATTTTTGTGGTAGTGATTCCAAAAATGGTGCCACAAGCACAAATGAGGGAGGGACCAGGATGAAGGATTTTATGAAGAGACAAAACACTGAGCCATGTTGTTCAATAACTGAATGAAGTGATCTAGAGGGAAAGAAGTCACCCAAAAACTCCTAGGGTAAGAGATCATGCAAATAGAATTTGGATTAAAAATATAGTTATGCCTCAATAACTCACACAACACCCTGAAAGATGTAACTCTGGGAATTACACAGCAATTAATACATTACACGTCATGAATTTCACCCATTATATGTTACACTGAAAAAAGTCATATTTTTAATTGAAAACTAATTTTCACAATATACGACTTATAAACCTAGCACGATGTGTGAAATTTTAATGATGTGTATTTAGTTCAACATATGTTCCCAACGGCCTATACACATTTTATAATCCAATTAAACATCATGTAACTACCCATAAATAGAATAAACGATTGGTTTATGCTGGAAATTCCAACAAATCTCTAACTTCACCATTATAGGTTCCTCCAAATTCATGGTCAGAAATACTCACCCAATGAAAAAAATGAAAGAAAAGAATTTTAACATAACTAACATAATGGTAGTGGGTCATTACAATATGCCCACTACATAATATATTTTCCCCGAAAAAGTTATCAAGATCCTGGATCTGTAAAAGGAATATGCCACTACTACGTCATCAACGAATCCCACTGCCACATCTGGTGGTGATGAAATATGAACTACCATAACACATAAACAAAGGGGATTTTTTTACTGTGTAATACATTATCCTTGTGATTTTTCATCAAAAATGGATACTCAACCAATTTGGAATCAGGTTCAAGATCAACATCCTATTATCTTTCACATGGGAAGGATATGATATATACCTCTTCAATTGAGAAACATGAAACACATAATTTATAAAAGTCAAGAAATATGGTAAAAGAAACTGACAGGCCACCCTCCATAGTCACTCAATGATCTCAATGGGTCCCACAAACCTCATTGGAAACTTTCCCTTCTTACCTAACTGATGATGTCCCATGTGAGGTGAAACTCTGAGAAATACTGGAGAACCAACCTCAAACTCCAATGACCAATGAAGATGATTCACATAAGATTTTTGACTACTCCATGTCATGATCAAACACTTCAAGATCAACTACACTTTCTCTATCATATCCTAAACCAAACTCCTCCCAACTAAGGACCTCACTCTCTACTCTACATAGAAAATGGGAGATTGACATGGCCGACCCTAAAATGTCTCAAAGGGTGACATCTGAATCAATGCATGATAATTACTGTTATAGGAAAACTCAATAGATGGAAAATTAATGTCCTAAGATACACTGAAATCAAGCACACAATCTTGGATCTTATCCTTTGGAACCTAGATATCCATCTCTGTCTATTCATCCATTTTTGGATGATAAGTCATGATTAATTTCAACTCAGAACCCATAACCTCTTGTAATTTTTTTTAATCTAGATGTGAACCTGTATTACCTATTAGATATAATCATCAAGGTATCCACATGAAGTCTCAAAATCTATCCGACATCTTATTCCCTAAGATATTCCACATTCATGGTTTCTTTTATTAGTAAAAAATGCACTGATTTAGTGAGTTTGTCAATAATGTCCCAAATTACATCCTTCACACGAGGATTATGTGGTAATATAATGATGAAATATAAGTATGGTACATCACAATTACATACCAAAATGGTTAAAGGATGCAATAAACCTGTAGGTCTCTCATGTTCCACCTCAACTCTTTGACAATTGAGTCATAATGATACAAAATCCACAACTTTCTGTCTCATCCATGACCACCAAAATCGATTTCTCAAATCACGGTACATATTTGTATCCCCAGGGTACATGGATAAACATAACAATTTTTCACTATCTAAACAATAATTTATCAGGGATAAAGGAACAACCAACCTTCTATGAAAACACAAAGCTCTGTTGGGGGACCAAGGCAACTCACCTGAGGTCACCCCACTATTTAATATTTATCAAAAGTGTCAGCACCTGGTTTCTTCCATATGATCAAGTCAAAATCACTCATCTAAATATGAGTTATCCTTTATTGAATTCAAGAACACCTGTGCACAACTTCATTCACTCCAAAAATCATCTTAGTGAATAAGCTCATTAGAGACCACTACTCCATTGATTCCTTCACAAATTTTATTGATAATTTTATGCTCAACATGTTAGTAACCACATTTCACTTTAATAGGTTAAATGAATTATGAAAATAAAATTTATGAAGATACTCAAACCACCATCTCAATCATAGGTTCATATCCCTATTATTGAACATATACTTTAGGATTTTCTGATCAAAATACACTGTAAACCACTCCCCAAAAAGACAGTGACACCACAACTTGAGTGTGTGCATAATTAATTATAAATCAAGATCATGTGTTGGGATGTTCTTCTCATGAGTGAATAACTGGAATGATGCATAATACACAAACTATTTCAATTTAATTAAGACATATACCAAACCTATACCATAAAAAACATAGAAAACATCATAACTAGAACATGATTCTAGGAGAACCAACACCGGTGCCGAAGTTAACCTCACCTTAGGCTCCTCAAAATATTTTTAAAACTTTTTGATCCTTTCATACTTTACACCCTTATGGGTAATATCTATCATTGCATATGTGATATTGGGGAATTCCTTAAACAATATCCTGTAATATCCATCCATTCCCAAGAATATTCAAATACCAATCCCGTTTTTAGGCCTTTCGTAGGACAACCATACATTTTTAGGATCCACTGATGCACCCTTCATAGATATCACAAGCCCTAGAAAATTTAACTCTTGGATCCAAAAATCACACTTATAATGTTTTCCATACATACAATGTACTTTGAATGGTTCAATAATGACAAACAAATTGTCCATGTGTTCCTCCTTTCACATGGAGTACACTAGGATATCATCTATAATAAAAAAAGAGTTCAAGAACGAATGAAATATCGAGTTCATCAAATCCATAAATACCACAACAGTGTCAGTGGGCATGAATGAAAGAACTAGATACTCAAAATTCTCATATCAATTCTAAAACACTATCTTGGGTATGTCATCCTCTTGGACTCTCAACACATGTAACCATGAAAACTTGTTAATCTTGGAAAACCAACGAGCCCCTATAAGATGATCAAACAGATCATCAATTCTAGTTAAAGGATACTTGTTCTAAATGGTCACTTGATTCAACTTTTGATAGTCAATACAAAGCCAAAGACTTTTGTCTTCCTTCTTATAAAATAGTACAAGTGAATCAAAAATGACATTCTAGGATAAATAAATCATTTTTACATGATTTATTCAAGATTTAATTTATGTTCCACTAACTTAGTAAGTTCTATCTGATAAGATGTTATCGAAATTGGAATCTTTATAGGAATAAGTTCAATAATAAACTTGAACTCTCTATGTGGTGGTAAACCATAAAAACCCTCTAGTAACATTTCAGGGTGAACACACACAAAATTGAGTTGTTGACTACCCTAGGAAGGATCAACTACATATATAAATATTTCTAACATTTAGAATGTAACACCCCAAGATCTTATTGTATTCCTATTTTAAAATTTATCATATTTGATTGTTTATGATTCATGCAACACTGAGTTAAAACCGTAATATACTATTAAATACAACAACTAAAATATTATTGTGACCATTAGGATTTGTAATATGGAAAATAGATTATTAACTTCAACAGTTAAAGTATAAATAAAATGTATATATATTATAAATGAAAATATGAAATATTTATATCATGGAATTATGTAACTTAATGTTTTAAAAATGAAAAATTTATTGTTTGAATTTTTGTATGTGATTAATGTTTAATTAATATTTAATAACTAATATAACAATTTAAAAGAAAATATATTTTCATGAAATAAGCTCATAGATAAATATTTTGTATTATTAATCTTATAATATAATTTTATGATACGTTAATTAGTTTTTTCAAAGTTTCATAAAACTTGGTATAATTTTAAAGTCAGTATTTTTTGAATAAATTGTTGGAAACACCTTGTGTATAAGGTTGTATTTGTTGTCAATAGTTGTCAATGAAGACCAAAATTAAGGAGATCAAGAATTACTCCGATGAAGTGGAGGAATGGTAATTCAGATGATTGTTGTACTGATCATAAGTTCAAAGAACATGTGTCAAAGGTGATACATTGTTTATAACAATGAAGAATGTGAGGTGTAACCCATCTGAGGATGATTAAAGAAGAATGGGGTTTTGGGATGAAGACCATGCAATTACTCATGATTTCATGAGAACCATGAAAAAGACTTCTTGACGAATTAAATCATATGGTTTGCATGAAGTAGATCATGACGGTTGATGAAGAAGACAATGTGCAAATGATTGGGATTCTAAAATGGTCATGCATGGATTGAATTATGAGATATCCATGCACATCACATTGCCATATAAGATGATGATGCTAAATCTATGCCTTCAAAGAATACATATCACAATAGTGGAGTTTGTGATAAAAGTAGAAGAGTTGCTGAAGGATACAGATCACTAAGAAGAAGTACTTTTGAGGTGATCATGCTTGTTGACAAAGAAAACAAACAACATAAAAATTTGTTGACAAAAGAGATTCCATGGTGGCATGTCGAGTTCAAGGACAGTGGATAATGATCCATGTTTTATTCAAGAAACATCGACAAAGGAATGGATGATCTTGAGGCAGACAAAAAGAGCAGATACAAGGTGGCGCCGTTTCCCAGTGTTTGCCAAATTTTTGGGCCTGAAAATCTACAAATGAAGAAAAGTTGTTTTGGAAAAGAGACATACGCGCCGTGTACTTGAAGGAGAGGAAACTTGTGCGCCATATGTTTTTCAAGATCAGAACATGGAAAAATGGCAAAGGAAATAGAGTCGCACAAGTATTGGGTTGGTCGCACTAGTGACTTGAACGATGTGAAGAGACTTGCGCGCCGGTTCCTAGGGAGATTGGAAACTTGCACACCTATTTCTTTTAAAGATCAAAAAATTATAATATGGAAAAGGATGTCAGGTCGCGCAAGTATTGGTGTGGTCCTGCAAGTGAGTTTCACGATAGAGGCTAGGGGAGATGAGCTGCGCGCCGAGACTTGCACGTCGAGGGGTGACTTGAGCGCCGACCGTGCTGGTTGACCAAAATGCCTATAAATACTAGACCAACCCTCATCATTTTCTACGGAGTTCAACACTTAGAAAAATCAGAGCTCCCGTAGTGCCTGTGTGGAAGTCACGCAAGTAGTGTGTGGTCACGCAGGTAGACTTGCGCGCCAGTGTTTGAAGCTACGCGCCGGTTGTTGGTTTCACGCCCAAGGAGGTTTGGGCGAGAAAGGAAGTGTGTCGCGCATGTTAGAAGTTGAGGAAGGTAGTGTCGCACAGGTGGTTTGGTGATACCTACGTGCCAGTTTAGACCTGCGTGCCGGAAACTTGCATGCCGTATTAGGACTTGCGTGGCAGTCTTGGAGAAGAGCGCCATGTGTTGTTGGAGCTTTCCCGTCATCATGGAGCTGCATGAAAGCCGTAAGATTTCCCGATACCTTCGGTGCAACAAATTCTATATTCATTTACAAAGACAGAAGAACAGTGAAAAATTTGGTTTTATGAAGAGAAGTGGTACCACACACACATGACTGATGTTTATCATCCTCATTGTGCTTTGCGAAGAGAAGAATAACGGTTCGTGAAACTAAAAACAGATCTGCACAGAAAGAGGAGAATATATCAATACCATCAGATGTTAGTATTGGGAATCAAAGGAAGAGAAGAAGAAGATATAGTGCATTCAGTTATTGCAATAAAGTAGAAGGTTGAATACAAAATAGTATCAACTCAGGACACTGATGCAAGAAATGTCTCATGCTGAACAGGAGACAAAGACTTCAATGCAAATCTATTGAAGAGACCTTCAAGTCTATAAACTGAGTGTGACATCACCAAGGGTAGTGAGTCAGGGGGAGTCAACGGGAGTGACCCGAGGGAAGCAGTGAGCTATCCCTAAAACTTTTGTAATGGCCGTGAGCCTGTGACATAGTGACTATTCCTGAACCATTGTAATCCACAACTAGTGAAGATTAGTGGAATTTGGTACGATCGGAAGCTTGTCGGCGTATGCTCCTTGGACGTAGCCCTTAGTGGTGAACCATGTAAAATTGTTGTGTTATCTATTTTGATGTGAATGTTTCATTTCTGATCATATCCATCATACAGGTTTAAGTAGTTCCTACTAATGTGTGAACAAGATCCACAACTTTAAGAAGAAAAAGTTGACACCCGGATTCACCCCTCCCCTCTCAGGGTGTCCCAGGGTCCTACATAAATAACAATTTTAATTAAAAAAATTAACATATTTAGAATATTATTTTAATAAATAGGAGTTAATTTTTTAATTATACGCATTTAAAAATGGTTATAATAAAGTTTTGGGATTTTTCTAGAATAGTTTAAATTTTAGTAAATAGTAAAATACTACAATTTATGGTGTATATATATATATTAAGTTGAATACACTATTACTTGAGTCATCGATGATGAAATAACTATAACGTAAAACTATAATTCTCTCTTTACCATATTCATTCATGAAATCATCACTATTTCTTATCTTGATCCAAATAATAAACTAATTAATAAAATATTAAAAAAACACCCCTCTCCTCCACTCTAAATACCACTCCTTCTCCTCAAACATTTAAATCCTTGAAGCTTGCCCATTTTTTCCCCAAACCTCTTCCTAATCCTCTTCCCCATTTCTATGATGTTTTGGTCTCTATAAATGACCGAAGACAATTTCCCTAAGGAGGTTCACAAGAATATGAAATTAAGAGGTAAAATCCTCTTTCACTTTCTTTATTTTCATTTAACTTTATTTTGTTTTCTTATACTCTCTTCACCTCCTCTATCTAATAATTCATGATAACACTAGTATCTTATACATACTATAATTTTATTATGTCAATGTAAAATCCACTATAAATTATCTTCTCATCTTCCTTTTATTTTAAAGATTAAAACATCGTTCGTGAGGTGCTAATTTACCACCTTTACGAATGATATGTTTTCGTTTTTCAATTACGCATTCAAGGCTGGTCCTAAAACCATTTTTTTGGTTAAAAAAGATTATAATATATGTATTTTATACTATTTAATGTTATTGAACCCGTATATACACATAATATTAATTAATTCAATAAAACTTGTTAGTGATGATAAAAAACCACCAAAATAATCTAAATGATAATCACTAACATATTATCTAATGATTTGTCATCTACCCAAATAAAAATGAATTATATAACCATTTAGTCTTCTAGGTTTTCATTAATAACATAGAATTTCAATTCTAGAGAAGTATTTCCATTTTACATTATCTTTTATACATGTAAGAATGTGAACCAATCATGTAATCCATAGAAAATAACACACCCAAAATGATGAAATTGAACCTTATAACAAATCAACAAGCCATAAATGAACAAAATAAAATTATAATAAATAAAATAAATGTTTAATATATTAAATTATTAATGAATTTAATTTCTTTATTTATGATATTAATTTAATGTTCATAATTCTTTCGAACATAAGGTAAGGGTTTCTTCCTAAACACCCATTTTCCATTCAGGTTACACTTTCTCTATATTTAGCACAATTTAATTCTTAATTCAAACTAATTAATTAAGTTTATATGTTCCAAAATAATCTATCCTAGTCTTTTCATATATCTATGATGTGGAAATACATTTTTTACAAGGTTACCTCTCAATTCTTCCTGATAAGTTAGCCAGATTATAGAAAACATCCCAATTTCATACCCATTTTCAATTAAACATTATATTCTATTTTAACACACCAATAGTTTTATAAAATTACTCAATTTTTAGGAAAAAACTATCTTAGATCATTTCTGGTTTTATACAATCAATTATTCATTTTCTTTTTTTAAAGTCTCTTTAATATTTTCCCTTAAACCACACTAAAGGGGTTCATTTCTAAAGGTTTTAAAAAAATATTTTTACATGTTTTCACTTCAGTGGGACATCATTTATTACTCAAAAATAATTTCATTGTCCATATTTTTTAATTTCTTTTATATTCGTGATAAAAATATGATTTTATGATAAATAAAACTGATTTTCCAAAATAACTATTGTTTTTAAAGTAAAAGGGTATTTCTCTCAAGAATTTATCAATGATTTTATTAGAGTATTTTCATAAATTTTTATGATTCAGATATGTCAAAGTGGTATGGAAAATATTTATTTAAGGATATATTTTTAAATCTATTATTCTATATATGAGGAATGAATTAGACTTAGTATGTGATGTGAGGTGCCCGCTATAGCCCCTCGATGCATCGGGACGGTTTATTGAATGAATCCTTGATGATATGTTTATGATGCCCTTGATTATGAATTCCAATATGATATTAGTAGTTGACCATCTATGTGATTATTTGACTAGTATAATATCCATGGTTAAGTTTCTTTTTAATATGACTATTTATATGTCTTAATTTTTTTATTCCTGCGATATTATTCTCAAGTTTATGTTTTATTAGAATATGTTTTTAGTTAATTACCTTTCCTATTTTTTTATGTTTATTTATGTTATCTTCTGTTGTATTTTTACCCTTACTAAGTATCTAAGATTACCCCTTTCTTATGTTTTATTTTTCCTCAAGATGTGAAGATGTGTATTATGAATGACTTATAGGGATAATCTATATGTACATGGATGTTCCTAGTGGAGTTTCTCCATTTTTTTCTTTTCAATTTGAAATGTAAAAATTATTTATGTATTTGGTTTTCCAAATCGACTGAACTATTCAATCCTTTAGGATGCGAACACTTGTTCATAGTACCAATGTATTTAACCAAGGAACCATATCTAGGCTTCTGGGGTTGAGATCTTTATATTTGGTATCAGATAAAGTTTAGTAGAAACCATGGAAACTAGATTTAAAAATAAATATTAGGGAACATAACCCTAATATATACATTGAGGATAATCATATAATAACATAGTAGAATTTTGGTAAGGTTAATATTAGGTGTATCATTCTATAAATACATCCCTATATGTATAATATAAGTGGATATCATTCTTCCAAAGTTATACCAAGGGGTAACAACTCTAATAAGGTGCATTAGGCCTGAATCAGATTTACCTAGTACACAACTATGGGCCTTACTGCACTCCTGGTTTGACACTCTTGGGGGATATTCTTAGGATAATTCACATTTTTTTAAAACCATTATTAAAGATTTAAAAATAAATATATCCCCAAAGAAACCATGTTTATGATTATAAGATAAGCTATTCATAAATTTCTAATTTATGTTATGTTCTTTTCTAGTTCAAAATTATGAAATATGATTTATACCTTATTTAGTGTATGCCTTTTTTTAGAAATGGAACAAAGTGAGAGGAATAGAAACTATATCAATGTATTTATTCCATGTATGTATTTATATCCTATAAAAGATAATTATTTTGGAGTATAAGATGAAACTGGAGTTGAGAACCTTATAAGTATACTGGGACATAGGACCCAGGTTTTGAGTAATAAACTTACACATATGGAGCATCTTGGTCCACAACATGGATGAACAATGTTAGATCACTTCATGATATAATAACCTATATAATTTAATGATAATAAAAACTCGTTTTTTTAGAGAAATGGGTTACTTCCTTAGAGAAGATATTTATTTCATTGTGAAGTAACGAATGGGATAATGTTATCATGGAATTTTGTCATCTATCAGGAGATGCAGATCAATAGTGGTCATTGATTCAAAACACAAAGGATGAGGAAGAAATTGAAAATATGTAATTTAAGGATTTTAATGATATTTTCATAGAAAAATGTTTCCCTCTTGAATAATGAGCGGATATGGAGAGAAAATTCTTGAATCTAAGATAAGAGGAGGATTAGAATTTTGAAAAGTATGAATCCAACTTTACAAGGTTCAGAAGGCATGATGTATATTGTGTATGCAACATAAAGGAAATAATTTATCAATTATTTGGTAGGATAAAACAATTCTTCCGAAGGGAAATGGTCCCCCAAAAATTTTCATCAAACAAATATATAGTATTATATTCTATCAAGATAGAGAAATAATTATATAGGTATTATAAATTTAATGAAAAGAAATAGAAGAAGAGGGTTTCAGAACACTCTAGAAAAGGAAATAAAAAAGTGTGGTAGAAGGGAAGATTTGAATTTACATTTTGTTATAAATGACGAAAGAAACATCATGAAACATTTTTATTGGGTATGGTAGTTTGTTACAAGTGTAGAGAAAATGGCTACCAAGCACGTGATTTCAAAGGAAAGAAAGATGCTTCTAATTTTCAATGCTACGATTTTAAAGATATGGAAATTATGAAAATGATTTTCATAATCGTCAAGGAAACATTCTTCAAAAAAGGATAACGGAGAAAGACCAAGCTTACGCGGTCACAACTACTGAGGTTGAAGCTCCTAATTAGGGGTTGTAAGGTACTTTAATCATTTCATAAAACTTATACATTACTTTATTTGATTAGGTATCATTATATTCTCTTATATATTCCCATTTCTAAAAGAAAATTAAACGTTTCCCCTCTAATTAAATAAAGGAGTTGTCATTCAAAACCCTAAAGGGATGTCTCATTGCAACAAAGATATGTCATTCAATCCCCTTAACGACACATAAACATTCTTGAGTTTCTAACATTGTCATCATAACTATGATTAAATTTGATATAATCCCCATTATGGAATGGATTTGAAAATATGATGAAAAAATCTATTATACGAATAAGTAAATTATGATTGGTGAAGAAGATGTAGAGTCACTTATCTTTAGAGTACAAACCTAATCATTTGATTCTTATCTAGATCTACACCCAGTAGCTCTACTAAATGAAATTATTATAGATTAATAGAAAACATCCTCTATAGATGAGGAAATAAATATAAAAATTGAGGATGTACCTATTTTATAAGAATACATTGTGTATTTCTAGAGGATTTACCTATGCATCCTCTAGACAAAGAATTTTAGTTTTCAATTGACTGAATCTATGATGCAAGGACAATATCAAATACTCCTTATATAATGGAAACTGTGGAATTATTGGAGATAAATAAACAAATAGGGGATTTGATTAGTAAGGGGTTTATTTGGTCTATTGTTTCTCCATGGGGATCCCACATTATTTTTGTTAAAAAGAAATATAGGTCTACGGGGTTATGCATTGACTAGAGGGAGATCAATGTGATTAAAATAAATAAAGGTATCAACTTCCTCACATTAATGCCTTATTTGATCAACTTCCCAAAGCTCAATATTTTTAAAAGATTCAAATTTTATCTAGAAATCATCAATTGCATGTGAAAATGAAGATATTCCAAACACATCATTTAGAACCTGATATGGACATTATGAGTTTACAATAATTCCATTTGTAATGACTAATGAACCCTCTGTTTTTACGGATCTCTTGAATATAATGTTCTAGGAATATCATGATAATTTTTTGTGATATTTAATTATGATATCTTGATATATTCCGAAAATATATGAGAACCATGAGAACCACTTGGGGATTGTTCTGGAGAATCTTAGAAGAAATAAGTTATAAGGGAAGTTTTTTCACGTGTGAATTCTGGCTTCAAAAAATTTATTTTCTAAACAATACTGTCTCTATGGATAGAATCTCATCTAATCTATAAAAATTCAAAGGTATTTTAGGAATGGACTACACCAATGAGAATAATTTAGGTGCATAGTTGTTTTTACCTGAAGGTGCATCATACCTATGAATGAAAATGGTATAATGGGTACTGGGTAGTATATCCATTTTATCTTACAAAGAAGATTCAACAATTAAGTGTTCCTAGTGGGTTATTGCAGGGGGTTAAGTGTTTTTGAAATTGATCCACATTGGGTTAAACATCCTTGGATGGTCTCTAATGAGTTTATTCATAGAGCCAGAAACACCCAAAGGGCCCCTTTTCAATGATTCATGGACATGCTTTCCATTGTTAGGAACTTATTGGATGATTTGGCCAATTAAACTTAAGGATTCACATTTTTCAAGAGGTTGGGAACTCGGGCCCATCACACGCTTTTGGGGGAAATTATTGTATATTCTAGGAATCTATTATAGATTTAATCTATGTTTATACATTCATGAAACCTTATTTAATTACCAAGCACGTGTCTGTAGATTACTCCTAGGTTGTGAGATTAATATTAAATATGAGTGGCTCTGGAATCTTCTGTAGGTATCATAGGTGTTCCATCAATGATGAAATATGTATATATATCAGGTTATACATCAATGTTACCCTTTTTCATACAAATCATGAATCCCTTGGTCTTTCACAAAGACAATTCTTGTTTTGATCCATATGGGATAGCGCTATGGAGTTTATCATCATTCAAGGGGGATGAGAATTGTTTCAATGTTGGGATCAAACCCATAAGATGGTCTTCCTATGTATCCTTATGAGAGGAATCAAGACTCACGTAGTTCATTTGGTCAGGAATTATATGTTCAATAAACCCATGAGGAAGTCATGATTTGGGGCTCGCATCTAGAGGGAAGTCCCATTTGAGCTAGAGCCTTGGAAATTAATCCTATATATCCAAGATAGAGTATGAATAAAAGATATCATAGTTCGAATATTTGGTGAATCATGTGGATTCTATGATTTCCATTAATCTCTAGGACCACTTGAGTCATGATCAGTGTGAGAAATAAGATTTAATGGTGATCCAAAAAATCACACACATTCCCCTGTCCACTGGTAGAAAATGAGGTGGATGATGGCATTAGAGGCTAGGGATATGACACTTCCCAAAAGAGAGGTTAGGGGATTACCTCAAATAGAGTTCCCTAAGGTTTTTTATAGGAAAGATGAGGGACATGCCTCATCATAGGGGAATGTAAGTGTGATTTACAAAATTTATCATTGACCCTCGTCAAAGGAAAAGGCTAGTGATTACCCTTAATCCCTATAATGGGGAGGTACATGCGAGCATCCTGAGGTTAAAACCCACTTTACCATTGGAATATAAACTTAGCGATATTAGTGGGTCTGCCCTATCATGCGGATTACCCACATAACTATTTTACTATGGGTATGTAAACTCTAAAGGGAACACTAATGCACCTGATGGTTATATCATAATGGTATACTGGATTTAGAAGGGTCTTTGTATTAGTTTTATTATATTGGTTTGTAGAGGATAAATGGATAATGTGATGGAATGGGAAGGAAATTATTGAATCCAGAGGGTTGAATGCCCAGGAATACACCATTCCGCATACCATTTAATTATGTGGGATGGGGTTTCCCCTGTATAGCATGTTTCTTTGTGGGTGAAGGGGTTTTACACATACTGTGATGGTACATGGACCTAGATTTGATCTTTATAGAATTTTTCTATGTGGAACCAAGTTCCACCCATGTAGCATTTTGTTATGTAGTATTGAGTTTTTTTCACAGAGAACGATGCAACGCAGGGATGAGATCCATCCACATAGTTATTTCTCTATGGCATATGGTTCTATCTACATAGAACATTTCTTTGTGGGACACCATATTGAAGAAGAGTCATCAGTTCTATTCTTCATGGTAAATACATCCATTAAGGAAGATGGGTTCTTGGTATGCCAATTCATATTACATTTCCATCATTAATTCTATGTGGTGGGTTGAACCTATAGGGAATTTTCAGAAGAGTTTGTCTTTTGCGGTGCAATTTTATTTCATTTCTTCGATCAATCAAGGCCTCCTCCATGGGTCCCCTCTTCAATCCTCCTTTAGGTCCTTTTATATAGAGGTGGAAGAACTAGATCGATGGGCCACAAGGAATCTTTTGAAAAAACCCAATGAAGAATCCTGACTCATTGAGAACTCGGTTATTAGGGGAACATGGTCATCATCCGTGGAAATTAGGATCAAAAACTCAGTCTTGAGAACGATTTCATTTCATTTTAGTGAAGTCTTTGGCTTCGCCTCATCTGCAAACCATTTGTTTTATACAGGTTGGATTACTCCACCTCCTTCCTGGAAATGATTTCATTTTTGGGGGACTGAAATTAGAGTGATTGTCCCATGATCTATTTAGTTCACAGGCACCTTTTCAAAGCAAACCACAATGTGAATCAGTGGTCTGTGAAGGATATCTACTTCACGATGCCTGTTCATTCCTTTTCTAGAATTTTGGTTTTTTAAAATATTCTTCTTCAACTCTTCATTAAATTTTTTTCATTCCTTTTCTAAATTACTAGGGGTATTTTATTTCCATTTGAAAAGATTTCAGGAACCAAAAAATGACACCCATGAGAATTAGTTTCAATTGGAATGAAGAGGATTTTATTCTGATATAAAAATTGGTCCAAACTTGAACTATTTTTTGGAATAAAGGTGGAATCGTATGAAGACCAAACCTATATATAGGGGTTAGATCATTTGTCCCTTTACAGTGTTTCTCAGTGAACATTGTGCTCCCATGATTCTCTCGGATGCTTCGTTTCTAGAAATTGTCTCTTTTGTGAGAGCCCTTCACAAACTATCTGAACATTACATATGAGAACTAAATTAATTCTATTTGTAAATAGTGTGTTTATCCTTCCGCATAGCACGATTTTATACACAGTCATCTTTCTCTATGAATTATTGATTTTCTAGCGGATGCTTCATGGGCTAGTACCTCGCATGATTCCATGAAATAACAGTTCATGTACCTTTAAGTATGTTAACTAATTTTAGTCCTTTTTCTAATTTTTTAGGATAACACTTTTTATTTTGTAAAATTTTTATGTAGGAATTAGATTGATCCTTCAAAAGTTTCTTATTCTCCTACTCCTATTACTGATCCCCTTTCAGCTACTGGTGAAAGGAAGAAGGTAATTTTACGCTCTATTGATAACAAGGTCCCCATCATCTCGTTAGATCAGTTTTTAGCTACACTCCTTAGTGTAGTACAAAGTGAATAAGAAACATCAGACATGCTTCCCATTTAGGGATTTGGTCTTCTATACAATGAGGTAATTTTGAAACCGCAGTGCGCTATCCAACCCACAACCCGGATAACTGATAACAACATTATTCATCAGGATCTTATTTCAGTAATGGGGTGGTTCATACAGAATGAAATTGATGTTGGATCTTTTCTTAACTATGAACCTTAGTCACTAGAGGATACACCATGAGGACTATAGAACAAATCTCATTTTTATCATAGCATTCTGTGAAAGGCCATAGTGAATGAGCAACATGTCTAGTCTTCAAAGTGGAACCTACATTTCGAAGGATCATTTGGTCAGGACTAGGGGTGGCATTTATGTGTTTGGAAATAAAATAAAGCATTTCAACCCATATTATGTGATATGGGGCTGTATGAGTCCATTTGGGTATCACATACCTATTCTCATCGAGACCATTACCTCCTTCCATAGCTTCTTAGAAGATCGAGCCCAATCACTAATACTTTTTACTTGGTTCACAGGGAGGGAAACATCAGTCTTTGGAATATCTAGATGATCTCAGGGTTTCCCATTGTCAAAGATATGCACGAATAGTTTCTACCACCTTACTATATCTTGGGTGATGAGGAGAGGAATCCTCCTCTTGATAAGAAACATATTGACAAAGAGAATAGTCTTTCAAATAATACTAATCCTCTCTCTAAGTAAGACATACACTTTCCTAATTGGATTAATATATTTTCTATATAGAGTGGTCAAGAGCCTTGTTTATGTAGACCAAGGTCTTGAGTGACCATTGATACCCAAAGGTGAGCTTGTTCTTACCAGCCTATCCAAGAGGAGGGTCAGTTCTGAGAATGGGGATGGGAACTTATTCCTGATGTTGAACGGTTGTTTTGACTAGAAGCCTTTTTTTCCATGTTTTGAAGTGACTAGCTCTTACTAGTGCATGACTCCAGCAGCTGAGTGACCATCACAACCTTTATCAGGGATGCTCAGTTATCTACCGGTAGATGCCTCAACCTATCCATTCAAGTAGTTGAAATGATATACCACTTATTAGGCCAGATTGATGAGGGGAATACATCTCACCAGTTGGTTGGTCCTTTAAAAATTCATTGGGGTTGGATGGGATCCCATATAGGAGGCTATACATTTATCAACCCTCTGCAGATTCCGAGTGGTGGTATCTGACTATACCTTCAAAAACTAAGGGGAGTCATTCCAAAAGAATGAGTAGTACATGTTATGTTAGATGAGAAGAAGGAAAGGGATGATCAAAATGAATGGGAATTGATGGAATGAATTAATTATCATGACCACTTCACTTATAACCCTGATTCTTCTCTCACCTATTTCATATGGAATAATGAATCTGAAGAATTTTTCAAATGTGACTACCTATTTTCCTTTAGAGAGGGGTTTTTGGTTTCTTATATCAATGGTGAAATTATTTACGAGGGTTACATGATCTATATATTTTTCCATAAATTCAAATTTGTCCAGATGTTTTTCCCTCCTTCTCTTAATAGTGCACGTTCGGATAAACATTTTATGATATCCCAACAACTTTGGCTAATGTTCACTAGGGAAGATATGCAGTGTAAGATTATTCTTATAGATTATGTGGGTTTTCAACCTTCCCTCATAAAGAGTTATGTTAATATTTGGATTAATTCATACCCATGTTTTTAGATGGAAATGATGATACCCATAGTCATGGTCCCTAAGGAATTTGGTGATAAATGGAAACAAAAGAAGACCAATAGGTACCCTAAAACTAAAAATATACTGAAGAAATATGTTATCTCTAAACCCCCAAGGAAGGTCTGGAGATCCTGGGGCTCAACCTCTCAGGCTACAATTGTTACTGTTGAAGACCAGATGTTCACCCCTTATGACACTGCCTTTCTCATGGCCTAGGGGAAATGGGATACTCCAAAGAGTATTCAATCATTTTTTTCTCAATACCCTAATGATTTATTGTGCTTTCTTTAGGATAAAAAGTTTTGTTTTAATGTATTTGTCTTTGTGTTAGTGCCTCCTAACATTTCCTATAATGATGATCCTAAAAAGGTAGATCTATACATTCAGGAGCTTGAAACCTTGATCCATGCTCAAAAAAATCATTTAAAATATTCTTATCGAGTGCTTTCCATGGAAAGGCTTGAGGTCAATGAGGACGATGATGATGACGATGATGATCATACCTCTGGGGGTGAAAATACTACCAATTTTCCTACTATTATTGGGGAAGGGGAAGTCCCTTTACTTCATATAGAGCCTCTCAAGCATCCAACCCCTGAGGGTTTGGGGGATCCAGAGGCAAATAAGAAGCAGTTGTAGTTAGTGGGACCTATTGTGCTTCCCTAGACCAATCCCCCAAAACTATCCATCCCTACTATATATGTAATTCTAGAAGCTGGAGGTTCTAGGATGACTTGAGAGAGAACACTTCCAATGAAGACATATGGGAGCTACTTCAAGAAGAACACATTGATCATATGGGTTTTAGAGCATCCATTTCTCCATCATAGATTTATTATCAAAAAAATCTAGTGAAGTAGCCATGTATTTGAATGTGATGGACACCTACCTTCATTCTTCTAAAGATAGACCTTATTGGTCTGATTAGGTAGCACACATAGTGATAATCTCAGAGCTAGATGATACAGAAGGAGAGGTAGTAATATTTGATAACCCCAAACATAAATTCATTCATTGGGGGGATCCCAAACCCTACTCTATACTATTTTAGGAATTTGAGGAGGCTCAGGATACAATGCTTTCCTTGATGTATACCCCTAGGGTAACTACAACAAGGTAATGTGCCCCTTCAGATGTGAGGGTTACTACAGAAGGATCCCTTGGAGCTAGAGAGAATATGGAGGAATTCATTGTTGACCCCAATGAACTATTTCCACCATTGGTTTTGCCTACAACTTCTATCATAGGATTATCTCCCTAGAACACCACAAAGTGTTGACATGAAAAACGTCTATCGATACGTATAAAATTAGGTATTATAGATAACTACCATGACCTTTTATTTTTCTATAATACATAGACACTTCCATTTTTTGGTCAATTATCAAACATTTTTCTTGAAGTAGGTTTGATAAGTAAGAAAGTGTCCACTTCCCAGGTATCTATGGATCATACTCCTTTTGAAGTAGAGGAGGTACCGCTGGTGGTTGCAGTTGAATAGGTCAGAGAATCGAGGTCGAACGAAGTCATTGAGGGTGTACCTATCCCTCAAATGGAATTAATTTAGGATGAAATGGACCATGTCTCACCAGTGAAAGAATCTTTGGAAGAAGAGTCATTAGATGAATGTGGTGATCCTTCCCTTGTAGATATGTTAGGGAAAATTTTACCAGCAATGGTTGAACTAGGTGGTGGGCCTCAATTATTGGAGAACATGAGGGAGAGTCTAAATCTTTAGATACTAACTATCCCAGACCAATTGGATTATTCCCTCATAAAAGGGGTATATTTAAGAGTTTACTCCCCCCATTGAGCATGCATATCCTACTACTCTTGGGGATACAACCAAAGAGGAGGGGGATGTTCCAACGTAGGGATGTATATAACGGGTCATCATTCCTTATTCCACACTTGTCATTCCAAGAGGAATACTCTTTATGAGATACCTTCTATGGTCTATCGATCTTCCTGAGTATTGTTTTGGTTCACAATCATCTTTGGATGATCCAACACTACATTCTCATATTAAGGTTGAAACACCTACTTTGTCGAGTGGTGATGCTATAATAGATGCTGGAGATGTGGGTACTTTGAAAAGTGGAGGTTAGTTTTCCATTTATCCAACCATTTATCTTTTCACATGGGATTAAAACACCTATTTTACATTATCTTTATCTTTAGGATCACAACCATGATCACTTGAAAATGTATTTGATGCTTCAATCATGAAACCTACTGATACTTCTAGAGAAGCGATGACTGAAGGGTCAAATCGCACTAGGAAATTGAATCTAAATCTTCTCTAGTGTCACTAATTTCAGAATATATTCCTCCCTATTAGAGTGATTATAAAGTAGACTTGTGGGGCTTAGTTGGCCTCCTCCATATTCTACAGAAAGTTTGGGGAGACATTTGGAAGCTGATTTCACAAACTATTTTTACAAACATACCGAAGATGCTTCCCAGGTTATGATGTGTGTTTTCAGTTCTTGGGTATAGGGGTTCAACTATTGTAGTATTCATGACATAGTGAAGCTGGTGGTTTCTTCCAGGGAGGAAAATGGAATGCTCAAATCTTGTATTTACTCTACAAAGTCCATAGCTCATCATTACACCACTAGAAAAATCATTATTAATGAGGCTACCGAGCAAGCTGGGGAAGTCATGGGGTGATTGAGAGACATCTTGAAGTATAGGTCCTTAACAAAGAATCTTTTTGAGGAATTGGAGCATCAGAGAAAATAACTTGTGTGGCATAAATAGGAATGAGTGTGTGCTATAAATGACATTTTTGAGGAGAAGTGATTAGTGGAGGGGGGTGGAGAAGTCTAGAAATGATGGGTTGAAGGAGGTAGAGGTATTATAGGCCGGTGTAGAATTTGAGACTGAAACATTATCGGAGCTTCATCGAGCCATCAAATAATTGAATCCAATCATGATATATTTTTTGTGAATATTCAGATCATCTTCTGTAATTATCATGCACCGCTCATATGGAGAGGCTCCATGTTGTGGATTCCATTCTTATCTTAATTTAATGGAAGGAAAACATCTTTTTCTCTAGTGCCTTTCCTTCATCTTCACCTACAATGTCAATAAATTAAAATTGACAACATTTTGAGTGATAATATTTCACTGGATATCGATCTAAATCATGATCCGGGATATTCACATTAATATAATCAAATCGTGCTCTAATTGTTTCATAATCCAAGGTACTCATTGATCGTAGTTTGACTATTTCTAGGGATATATGGAAAACCCTACAAACATTTTGCCTTTTTTCATTATCACCCTAATTTGTTTCCTAAACCCAATTTTATGTGGGATTAGCGGGTATAACCTTATTTTTTCATAGACCACCCTTTGAAGGTTTTGGACCTAATAAGATTTTAACCTCTTTATTTTTTTGATTTCTCGATATTTTTCCAAAATCATAAAAGTGTATGTTTATAAAGACAGTACTCAACTTTTTTCTAGGGTAAACTTTGTTGGTTTTCATCCTAGAAAGTATGATCTAGTTTCTCATGGGTAGTTTAAAGTATTGAAAACTGGACTATAATTACTGATATTTTATGTCATATAGAATTGACTAAGATTGATGTTTTAAATCAATAATTTTGACAATGATTTGTAGGGTAAGGGACCCAATTTAGGATTCATTGACTGAGGATGTCCCAGTATCATTCATACATAAATGAGGGATTTTTCATAAACCTAGTTTTGTGGTTTTTGTATATAGGATATGATACGGGGCATGGAAGACATGGAGAATATAATATTAGGAATATCCTCTCCTGAGGACAAATTTGCCTTTGGTTGAGAGGCCTTTTTGTGGGAAACTTATGCAGAGCCACTAGGGCCTTATGTGATAGTCAAACAAATGTGTCCTCAAGGGACTAGCCTTCCATTTCTGAAGGCCAATAAATTTTCTGGGAATTTGAATTTGTTTTGTTGTTGCAGGACATACTGAGTGGCCTATTGAGGGAACAATGTATAAAAGTAGTAGGGTCATTTTCATCGAATTTTGTCACGAAACCACTCCAATACAAATTTGACTTGTGTAGATAAGGGATGAAGCATGGTGCAATTTAACATTATAGAACTGGGACATTTGAGATTTAGGATTTAATACCATTTTACTCTAACTAGTAGAGGGAAACAATTAATATTTTTCATAGCATTGTGACAAAGAATGTTCTACCATCTTTTTAATGAAAGAGGATAAAATGTGTAAAGTGTAATCTGTGGGTTTTTTTAAACCAAGAGTGAGGTGGGATGTAAACATTATAGGGGTGTCTGGAGATATAAAAATCACCTCATGAAGACAAATTTTCCTTTGGTTCACAATCCTTTTTTATGGGAAAATTATGCATAGACACATGGAATTATGATAATATCCAAAAAAATGTGTCCTTAAGACATTGACCATCAATTTTCGATGGCCAAGGTGAGTTATGGGGATTCTGACCATTCTAGATATAGAGTATGGTTTGTGAAAGGGGAGTGACTAAACATGAAAAGGTGAATTTCAAGTCAAAATTTCCTAAGGATATGTAGAGATGTTTTCTCCATAAAAGTGTGGAGAGGTTGACTATGAAGTTATAACCCTTACGCAATTAAGGAGGGAGAAATTTTCTTCATGGATGGGCTTTAAATATGATATTTGGGCGTCATTATGTATCCTGTGATGATAGGATTCAAGTTGGACGTGTTTATTTTATGTTTTAAATTTTATCCATATAAGGATCTGGTTCACGAATATGATTTGAGAATTTGTGTCTTGCGTACATGATCACCAATGAGGTGGGTCACATACTGAACATTACTCTTAGGATTTATTTCCCGCACAAGAACATGTGGGTAAATATATTCTTTGATGTGTTTGGAACCAAGAGTGGACATTAAGTATCAAGCATCATGCAATTTTAATGTCCTGTGATTATGGAATTGATATAGAATCGCAATTAAATTGGAGAATAAAAGGATCAGGATATCCCAATATGTCTAAGATGTGTGTAGTAAGGAATGAGTAAACCACCATTCCAAGGGATATTGGATTAGGAGAAATGGTACATGGCTTGGTGGATGTCGGGAATATAGAGGTAGTAAAATCCTATCATGAAGAAGAATGTTCATTTGTTTAAAAGGTCTTTTTTTGGATAAGTATGCATATCAATCGGTGCATTGTAAGAATAGGAATACAAAGGTGTCCCTAAAACACTGAACATCCATTTCTGATGGTTGGGGAGGTTTGTGAAGATCCATGATTACCCAATGCACAAATTTGGATGTATATTATAAATATGTCTGGACATATCAGAAATACATAGGGCATGATTACCCATGAAATAGAATATTTCCATCCATATATATGAATCATATGTAGGGTGGGTCCTTTTGATTCCTTTATTGGAGATGGTATTGTTTTGAAGGTCCGGGTGACCTGAAATTAGACTCCCTACCTAGGTATGGTTCATTTGTGGGGAGTGGGGGAATTTTAGCTATATTTGTTTCCATTAAAGGTGGTTGGGACTAATATCTATCATCCAGGTGTCACTACATATCTTGATCATATAGAAATCAAGCCAGACATAGTTCTTGGGAAACCTCATAGTTTGATGTCATGCAGTTAGGACTTTGGATTTCCCAACATCGAGGGTAGAATTATGGAATACATTTTAAGATCCATATTCCCAAACGAACAGTCATGGATTGATTTCCAGTGGAATTTTGCAGAATCCCTTGCTGATGTCCCCATGCCCACATGAGTGGTGGTCGGTGTGAAAAACAAGGGATGACATGAATTTTATCCACCACCTAGGGATGGTGTGGTCAAGGAAAGGAGCATTTTATATTTTGGGTGATGTTGTGAAGTTTTAACATCTTATAACATGGACATTTTATCATGCAGTTTAACGTCATGAAATTAGGATAATTACTGTATATTTTAATATTATAAAGAGAGGATACAGATTCCATATAGTTTATCATCATGTGGGGAGGATGTTTTTGGATTGACGTGAAAGAGGGGACATGTGATTCTTCTTGAAATGGTCTCCCAAATGGAGCATGTGTAGAAGATCCTTGCTTCATCTTAGGTTTATTACAAGAAAGGTAACATTTTTATGCATTCCACAAATGGATTCAGGTAATAAGATCCATGCATGACTATATATCCCATGGGATGATAGGAATCAAACAACACATAACTTCTCACCAAAAGATTCATGTGTAGGTCAACACATACTCATGGGGGGACTTTACACTTTTTAGGGAGGCTAAACCAGGATGAGAATGTGGGTGTCACCATGTATCCAGTGTAGACAAGAGTCAAGACATATATAGTTATATGACACGACATGTTAGGTGACAGATGCTAGAAGTGGTATCCTCTCAGGTGAGAACACTGTTATTCCATGAAGTTTAATGTCATGTGGTGATGATGTTGGCTGCATAGTTTAACATCATGTTGTGGGAATGAAGTTTCATATAAATAATGAGTAAATATGGGCTAATCAATTTAGGATATTTTAAAATTACCCATATGTTAATGGGAGAAGAAAGAATAAACTATGATCCCAGTGACACTTGGATCAGGATGAATGATTCGAGGCTTGGAAGTCATTGTGAATAAAGTGGTAAAAAAAGCCTCTCCGAAGGAAGAATTATCCTTGGGTTGACGTAACCTTTTTGTAGGAAACTTATGTAGAGATACCAAGGCATTATTCCCATAGTCAAACAAAGGTGTCCTCAAGACACTAGCTGTCCATTTATGATAGCCGAGTAGGTTTATGGGGATCCAATATATCTCACGACATAGAGTTTGATGGATGGAAAAGGTATATCTAGGCACACAAAAAATATCCAGAGTGTGATTAGTTGTGAGGTATAGAATCCTCTACATAGATCTGACGAGTATGTAGGGGGAGTGGAATGATCTTCTCACAAATCCTTACTCTAGTAATCAAGGTTTGTAATCTCCTGTATCTATTTACATTTCACATGCATGAGATTGGGGGCATTTTTTTGAATGGATGTTGGACTGAGATGTAGTATCGAAGTGTCACTATGTATCCTATGAGGTCAAGAATCAATCCATACATAGTTCCACAGTTATTATCCCTATACCAGTCTGACCCATCCATATGGAGGGGAATTTTTTTCTTGGTGGAGGCTAGACCAAGATGTTGAATTTCAGCATTACTATGTATCCTACGAGTATAGGAATCAAACCACACACAGTTACAGAAGGAAATTCCCTACATCGGTCTGGCCCATACACATGGAAAAATGGAATTTATATAAAAACACAATCACACAAATATATATATATATATATATATATATTAGTTTCTAGATTGGGATGTAGAATCTTAGTGTCACTACATATCCTATGAGGGTAGGAATCAAGCCAGACGTAGTTCTTGAGGAACTTCACAATTTAATGACATACAGTTTGGACTTTGAATTACCCGGTGTGAAAGGAGAGTCATGTTATATCATGTAGTTCAATGTCTTGTAGTTAGGATATACCTACTATGTAGTTTAATGTCATGAAGAAAGGATGTTTTGTTGGTTCGATTTAATGTCGTGTGGTGAAGATGATTTCATTATGCATTTTTACATCATACAATTAGGATGAATATCTTTTGGATACATTTAATATTTCTACATGAAACATACATTGGTGGGAATTTAGGTAAGATTTAAATAAATTTAAATTAAGGAATATGATCAATTAGAGTAGAAATGTTTTATGAAATTTGGTCCATCCCATTTAGGATCCATTTTTTGAGGTTTCCTCCTAAGTAGCATCAGGGTTATGAGAACCAAAACCATTTCTACTTAGAGGAAAGATCATAGCCAAACCATTTTTTTGAAGGCTCATGAAATCCAATTTTGGTAAACATCCAAATGGTGGAAAGTGTGAAATTTTTTCTCATCTAGTCACTCCAACTCATCAAACAATTTTTGGGATTCTTCATCTACATATAGTTGATCATAGACTGAAACTCGGAGCTATGGTAGTCGATATTTGATGGGTAAACCTTCCTATTTCCCATATACTATTTAGTATGGGGTTTTATTTATTGGTAGTTAGGGTTTGGGTCTAGTATTATCATAGATCATGGATGAGATTTTTCATCTATTATATCTTGTCATTGTCTGCCATATTCTGAAGTATATTGGATAGGGTCTTATGGAAGGCCTCTGTTTGTCCTTTTCATGTTGCATGGTAGTGGGATGAATGGTTGGCCATGATACTATACTTGTGATATATATTATAAAATTCAATAGATGAAAAGTGGGTGCCATTTTCCATCATTATTGTATGCGGGGCACCAAATATAGTAATGAAATTGGCTTTCATAACGTTGACAGTGCTTCTTTCCCCAACCACTTTTAGGGGTACATCTTTTGCTGATTTGGAAAAGAAGTTGGTTACTGTGGGAATATAAATAATTAGTTTGGTTATTGAATGAGGATATAGTCTCACAAAATTCATTCCCCATATGGTAAATTTCTATGATTACTTGGTTTTGTGAAGTAACTTTTGGGGTTGGTGGATGAAATTGGCATGAACTTGGAAGGAATGGCACTTCTTAGTGAACTTAGTGTAATCCTACATCATGGTGGGCCAACAGTTTCCAACTCTTCGAATTTGATGAGAGATATTTAATCCTGACTAGTGTGGCCCACAATCTCCAACATGCACTTCCTTTATAATGGTGGTAGTCTCTTCTCTATCAATTCATCTGAGAAGGATTTCATCAAGGACACACTTAGAAAGGTAATTTTGTTGATTTGTTCCATCATACAAAAAAATTTTAATTTCTCATCTCTGAATTTGTTCTCTTCCAGATATATCTAATGGGGGGTTATCCCTACTGAAGGTAATCCATGATGGGTGTAATCCAGTACATAGTAGAAACATATGGCTCATAGATGAGATGAATCTTTTCAATTTATTCCATTTTGGATGAATGAATGGTAGGGCAATCCGATGGTGGGAAATGATGATGGTTGTTTAATCCAGGTCTAGGCCAACTAGAGATTTGACTGCATTTTTCTAATGCATCAACCTATGCATTTTGTGACTAGGGGACATGAGTTAATGTCAGTTCTAATGGGAATTCTACCATCATCTATTAAATCAGGTCCATTAAAGTGATTAGATCCTCATTCTGGATAGCGTAGTCACCATTTAATTTCTTAATGATCAGTTCTAAGAAAACATTTATCCTCAAGCATTATTCTTGTAATTGAAGTGCCAGCTCCATGCCTGCAATGAGGGCTTGGAACTCTACTTCATCATTTTTTCACCCCTCTAATAGTATGAAGAAATAGGGCCGAACTTCCTTTTCTAGGTATATGAGTATGACAACTAGCCCTACATTGTTGATCTTGTTGTATTCCATATTTTTCCATATCAGGATTGTGGATTCTCAATCAAAATTTATATCGATTTTTTTTAATCCTTTTGAATAGAGAATACATCATTATCAGGTAGTTCAACATCCAATGAATTCATCACCATAGAGAGGTGTTCTGTCAGGAAATCTTCTAACTTCTTGCCCTTGATTACTTTTTGAGGTATAAACTGTATATTGAACTACTTTAGGATGACCTCCCCCATAAAAATCATCCATTAAACATCATACATATGAAAATATACATGATAAAGTTTCTATGAGAGACCAAATAGACCTCATGGTGCTTCAAATAGTGCCTCATATTTTGGAATAAAATGGTCAAGGCTAGGTATATCTTCTCAATAATCAAATAATGATCCTCAACATCAATCATGGTCTGGCTGAGATAATAAAGGTTGTTTTTTCTACCCACATGATTCTTTTGTGCGAGGAAGGTGACTAGGGATCAATTTAAGTTACTAAAATATAGAATGAGTGTTCTTCATTCAACAAGTTAGTCTAGAACTGGAATACTTAAGAGATATTTCCTTACGATGTCAAATGATTCATGAAAATCACCATTTTATTGATATTCAACCCCCATTTTCATCAACATGGTGAAGGGAAATCATTTTACTTCTTGGTTGGATATGAAGTGATAAATATACGATAGATATCCTTTACATAATCTAAAATATATGGGGTTTTTATTAGGTTACATACCAAGGATAGTTCTTAACTTCATGGGGTATACTTCGATGCCATAGTGGCGTATGATAAAGTTGAGTAATTTCTCTGAGGTAACACCGAAATCACATATTAAGGGGTTCATTTTTAGGTTGTGCTGTCGAAATTTGATGAAGAGGGTTTCAAGATCTTCCAAGTGGTCCAATATTTTTTATTATTTAACCACCATATCATCAACATAGCATTTGGTGAATCTTCCCAAGAATTTTTTGAAAATGTGATGGTTGGCACATTGGCATGTGGCGCCAATATTTTTCAAACCAAAGGGAATTACCTTGTGGAAAAATACTCTATAGGGGGACCTAAATGTGCTTTAATCTTCATATTATTAGGTGATTAAGATTTGGTTATAACCTAAATAGCCTTCCATGAAGCATAGATCCTGATATTCATCCGTTGAATCGATCAACAATTCTATAATCGAGACTTGAAAGTAATCTTTCAGATAGTTCTGATTGAGATCCCAAAAATTGATTTAAACTTTGATTATCATATTATTCATCTTTATGGGGACCATATTTTCCATACATATGGGATATTAGTCCTCCCAAATGAAGTTTTCTTTGATGATCTTATCAAATTCAGCCTCTATTTTGGAAGCATGTGTCGGGTGCATCCTTGTGGTTGCTTTCTTGTAGCCACGATGATCTTCTGGAAGGCCAAAGTGGCCAGTGGACACTTTGAGATCAAGGCCTAGAATTTCTGTATAATTCTAGGTGAAAATATGTTGACTCTTACTTAAGAAGGAGGTGTATACCTCTTTATCTTCAGAAGACATAGACACAATTATTAGAGTGGGTCATGAGTCTTGTTCAGTACCTAGGTTTATTTCCCTATGTTCATCATTTGGGGTAAAGACACCCTCCTCAAATGTTGTAGGGATATCCCTAAGGTCTTATTATTCCTAATATTCTAAAAACGCATCATCTTATTCCTATTCTAATGGAGAAACCATTCTTGATATGATATATCATGAGTTGGGAGAATAATCTCAATTTTTGAATTTGGGGCTGAGGTGACTTCTTCTGATCCAACTGACAGCGATGGATTTTTTTGAGAGGATAGAGCGAGGGAAAAAAATTATTATTCTTCTTCTAACATGATGGGTGGGTAAGATATCATATAGATCCCAGAAGATATATTTATGTGATTTACATTTGATCATTTTCCATTATTTTGGTGGTTAGTGGATGTTTCTACACTATTAGGTTCAGGGTTCGTGACTGAAATCATGAGTACTATCGAATACACATAGAAACTTGGACTCATAAACTCTACATGATTTATGGGATGTTTGTATTATTCACTAAGCTTCTTGAAGGGGTTATCAGGTACCATTTACAAACCATTTGGAGTGGTAAACCAATCAATCCTGTTGACTAAGGATTTCATCCCTTCCTGCAAAATGAATGTTGCATAGATATAGTGCAATTCACAATATTTGAATGGGGACTTATCAATGAATTAAATACCATTCTATCCATTAGTGAAATATTTGATTCACTGATGGTATAATAAGAGATGAAACCAAGGACTTTCTACCAGGATGTTGAAGGCCTTGTTTTTCAGACCACCATAAATTCTGAGTCTGTCATGAGGGATCCAAATCGAGTTTTGAGCTTCATTTGGCACAATGGATTCAGCTCACTTTTACCATATACCAACAGGGTTGTGGTGTAGAGATTTAGCCTATCCTCATTTCATCTTAGCTAATGAAGTATCCATAGTGGGATGAGATTAACCAAAGAGGCATTGTCGATGAAGAATTTTCAGATATTGACATCATTTATCATGACATACATATATAAGGGATTTATGTGTCCTTGCAAGATGGAATATTCATAATGATCCATGAAAGATATGATAACATGTAATTATGTAGGATTAGTCTATGTCCGATATACTTTAGTAAAGGTTACTTCGGCATCAAACTCTACGGTCAAAGCAACACTTCTATAAGCATTTCATTGAGATATTTTGACAAATTCATGACATCCACGATTGACAACTTGGTTGGTACTAAATAAAATTGTTTTAGAATTTCATTATTCTGATCTGAAGGTCAGTTCATCTTAAATTAGGGATTCTATTTCATAGGCGCTTTGGGTGTTTGATAATTATATAAAGGTGGACTGATCTCCATGACAGGAGTTAGTGGTGCTTCTATACTTTTTGAATTTAGTCAGGAAGGACAGCCTGCATGCCATTGGTGATTAGAAACTCGTTCATCATTTGATGGATAATTCAAGTTGATCAGGCCAGAGTGTCTTCCAATAGGGGTAGGGTAATTTTCCTTTTCCCATTGGGCTTGTTGAAGGGATCTTCCGTAGGTTCCTTCAATGATGACAGTATGAGAAAAAGTGCGACAAGGAATTGGGTTTCTGCAATGACTACATCTTCCTAGTAATCCTTATTTCTAGAGGGCTATTCTTACATCTCCCAAAGTAGATGTGGGAAAATTCATTTCATAACCATGTTCTTCATCAATTAAGGGATCCACTATGTGAATGAAATTAATGGATCCCAATATCAGTTCCTCGTCTGATGATTATTATTCCTGATTGACTTCCTCTAGTGGCACAATTTGGTGGGGTGGTGACCATCTCTTTAGATTTTCTGGAATAAAATATATGAGTGTCAAATACAACTTTGTATTTGGTTTAGGTTCATCTTCATTCACTAGCTCTCTTCCTTTTTTGTCAGACTACTTTTTGGATGCTTGAACTTTCAAGGATTGTGGGGCTGAGGACATCGGATCCATTCCATCAGTATCCATCAGAGGCATAATCGGTGTCTACTACTACACATTGAGTATTCCATCGGATTTTTTTGACTATTTTACAAGTCATCTAATTATCTAAATTCTGTTCCATTTTTCTAAAAAAAATTTACCACTCCCCTCCTTTATCTGGGTTAATAGTGGAAACATATTCCACTTGTGCTGGAAGTGGTCCCAATTTGACTTTCCCAGAATATATCATTCTTTTTAGGAGTTACTTGAATGGTGTATCCCATTATCTGGTGGAAGGGATAATAATATGGTCGTTCAACAAGACCTAATTCATCATCCCACTTTGTCTCTTGTAATTGGAGCAAGTAGTAGTTCATGGAAGATACAAAGTACCCACAGACATGGTCATCTCAGAACAAATAAATTTTATTCATCAATTAATCAAATTTATTTCACTTAGTTCCCTCTATTAAACATGATGAGTCAAGAGCTGATGTTGATGTCTTGGAGGCCCCACACAATTTAGGGTAGGGCTCATGGTTGGGGCTGGTGCAGGGGGTGGATTAAGCATAACAGAAGCCACTTCATCTCTTCCCACTCTTTTTTCAAGGAGTGATAGGGATTACCAAGACTTGATATTAGTCCACTATAAGGAATCCTATATTATTTGAGCAATGACTGAGAAATCCCAAAATCCACTTGTATATTTTACCAAGATGGGTCATGTTCATAGATTGTCCTGGAGGTTATCGATGCACATAGAAAGCATCTCATATTGGGGAAGTGGCTGGTTTAGAGAGAAGTTCATAACTTTCCATATAGAAATAAAATCTGAGACTCTTTCATTCTCTCATTGTTTTCAATTCATAAGGTCACAAACTGTTGTTTTTGGAAACATTGACCTGAACTGGAAAAGTAACTATCGTCAGAGATCCTCCTATCCTGTTATTGACTAAGCTACCAAACTATTATACCAGACAAATGAAAATCCTTGCAAGGTTTACCCAAAGTATATGGGTTTCACTATTTAATTCTCTTCAAGAGTTCCCATCATAAGATCATAGTAAGACACATAATTCATCAGATGTTGTTCTGGGTCACATGATCCACTGACTATTAGGAATATAGGATTCCCAAAATTTAGCGGTTATTTTGTATTTCCTTGAAACATGTGTTATAGATTTAAGAATCACTATTTCCAAGAAGTTTCCATTAGATTTATTCATGGAACTGGAAACTTCCAATAGTTATTTATACAAAGAGGACTTGCTTTCCAAAGGCAGCTGTTTTTTAAGTTTTGAACATTACGATACTTAATAATGTTAATTTGTCGAGAGGATGGGAGGTCAGACTTATCACACCCTTTTTGTGGGAATTATTGTCTACTATGGGACTCTCTTTTTAAAATTAAAAAAATTTCATGAATCCTTATTAATTCACCAAGTATATCATAAGTATCCCTTTGAATTTATAATAACTTTTTAACATGTGTAAAATTTAGAATCATTAGTATGAATTCGAGGTTCTTCATCAATGGAAATATCTGTATTTATTTGAGGTTTTCCATCAATAGTGTCCTCTAATATACTGATTAGAGATTCTTTTAATCACCGTTACGATGATACATGTTTTTAAGCCACTAAGTGGGCTACTCTGGAATTTATTGTCATCCAGGGAGATGAAGGTTTGTTTTAATCTTGGGATCGTGCTCATAAAATGAGCTACCTACATATCCTTGTGAAATTAATAAGAACCCTCATAGTTCGGTGTCGCTTAATAGGACACATCATACCTTTTAAGGTCATGTGATAAGGACCTCTAAGAGGAAGGTGCTTCGTTAAAACATAGAGTGTGACATATGCTGAAGCAACCCAAGGATCTTGGAAAGGATATGAGTTTCCAAGTAGAATCAGACCCTATTGGGAATATGGAACAAAGAGAAAGGGTTGAATTGAAATGTTGGGTTTTAACCTCAAGGAGGTTTCCTATGTATCCCATATGTATGGGAATCAAATCCCACGTAGTTAGATAATTCTCATAGGATAGTATGATCCTCTGAGAGAAATGATTTTGGGATTACTTCCTAAAAAGGATGCCTTGATGATTTGAGGATTAAATTTGGGTCTTATTTCCATAAGAGGATGCCCAAATTGGGGGAATTAGGGTTGGATTCATGAGGAGGATATTCAGTGAGCTCGGGCCCTAAAAGAGCTTCCTACGTATCTTGGTTTGAATAGGAATCAGAGTTCTCATAGTTCCTTTAGCGAGTGTTTGTGCATATGATGCAACCATCATGTATCTCTAAGCCCATGTGTGTCGTGATTAGTGTGAGAAATAATAGGAAATGAAAGATGAAACAATGACACTTCACACTTACAAAATTTTCCTCCATGCTGATGGAAGAGGGAGCGTCGACAGTGGAAGAGGGCGAGGTGACAGTAAATGAGGGCAGGGTGATGAGCCCTCCCTCTATTCTCTTCACATTAGACAAGGGTCTAAATGGAAGGAAGAAGGGGTGATGGTGATGGGATTATACCGGGATGGCTGCCATGAAATTGGCTTCGGTCAAGGAGGGGGACTTCTCCTATACTTTCGCGGAATAGCATGTGCAAAGTATACCCTCCCTATCGGATACCTGAGGTTTCGGGTCACCTTTTTGAGAAGGGTGAGGCTAGTAACCAACCATCCTTCGAACTGGGAATTTCCCTATACTGTTTCTGGGAAAAAATCCTATGTGACTTTGGATATAAAAATCCACAAAAATCCAATGAATCCTAACCCAATTGTGAAAAAAATGTGGGAAACCTATGATTGTGGAAATACAAACCCAAATTGGAGACACACTGATGTTCCTTACCCAAAAGTTTGAGAAGTCCTGATATTTTGGTTGAGGCTTCAATTTAACATTTTTTGGATAAGGGAACCAAGGAAGGAGATACCCTACCATGAATGGATTTAAAGAAAGGTACTTGAGCTAGTCGCATAGGTACCTCATGCAAGTATGTCGCATAGGTACCCCGCATTGCCCTATCACGCATGTACAACACGTAGGTGTCCGCACAGGTGTGGTGCGAAGATATACCGTGTAGGTATGGATGAGGACTGAAGAATGTGAATAACTTCAGAAGATGCCTATCCCTATTAATTATCCCTTCATTTGTAGTTTAGAGAAGTACCTGATAAAATTTGAGAGATCTAGGCGATAGAGCTACGCAATGGGAGATTCAGAGAGTCTTTCAATTTTTTTCATTCTGGAAATTTGGAGCCCAAGGGTCCTATTTATAGGCACAGATGGGCCTGGTTGAAGAGATATTGCCCACACAGGTACTTTGCGCAGCTCCACCATGTAGGCGCATCGCGTAGGGACTTAAAACATCTTATGGCACGGAGGTCCTCCGCGTACTTGGCCATGTAGCACTTTGGGATTATTATGTATTTTTCTTTTTACTATTTGAATCTTTCTTTGGGATTTGAAATATCCAAATGTTACCAATATTTTTGGTTACGTTTTCAAGTAGTGTCAACAAAAGCCCCCCCTAGGATTGGATCCGAAATATACAAGAGGGTCAAGTCCTGAGGTGAAAGTCTGGGAAAAATATCAGGATAGATTTGATGAATTAAAAAGTTTTTTCCTCCAAGTGCTTCGCATAGGTATGCCATGCAAGTACGACATGCATTCACAATGTTTATGTCTTCTTTTTCCTATAAATAGGTCTCAACCTTTTGTGATTTTTTTCATCACCTATGCTTTCTCCAAAAATTAAAGCTCGCGTTGCGTAGCTCGTTCGCCGAGCTGCATCACTTTGTGATCTCGCGTAATTCTCTTGATATTTTTTTTCAAGGTAAAATTATTTACATGATGGAGCTACACAAAAATTACTTCAATGATGGAGTTGTGCTAGGATCCTTGTCCAAGGGCCTACGTGACGGACCTTGTCAAAGGACTTTGTCAAAGGACCTTGTTGAAGGACCTTGTCAAAGGACCTGCGTAAATAGTTTCCTTTGCTAAAATGTTTCACTTTCATCTTTAAAAAACTGACTTGAAAGTTTGGTAATTCCTTTTTGTAGGAAAGAATGACTCATTTGATGACCATTACCAAAGAATATAAGGTTCTCCAAAATGAAATGATGAGGATCATCGGGCCAGGCTATTATGACATTGTTGAGAGTACTCTTCCTGGGTTATAGAAGGGTCTAATTCTGTACCAGTGTGACTATCCAAAAATTCATTACTTACCCCTGTATGGGCATGGTCTTTTTCATGACACCCGTGTTCCATCTATTATGAAGTACTTTCCAAAGAATTGGTTTCTTCAGTATTCCAACTGTAACAACATGAATATTAGTCCTAGGGGGGTTCTGATACAAGAAGATATGTTCCCTATTAGTTCCATTCTTCATCACAGTGGCTGCACTCCTGATATGAAAGATCATGTTGTAGAGACAAGACCACATTGTACTGATTCCAATTTTAGGGCTTCTCAAACAGATCAATATAATGGTTGGAAAGGAGATTGGGACCTTCGTTCTGGAGGGGGTGTAAAACCTGAGTGGATGTGGGAATTTTGGGTACGTTGGAATTGTGCGGAATTCAGAAAAGAGTTATCAGAAGTTTATATTTATGAAGCTGTCTAAATGAGGAAAACTTATATTTACAAAAATTAATTTATTTCTGAATTACTCAGTCGATGGAGCCTATAAATGAATTCCTTTCATTTGATGCATGGTGAAGTTTGTATTAGTCTATGGGAAATTTACCAAATAGCCGTAATTTCCATTCGTGGGGAAATTTATGATGAATTCATCCTGCCTGCTAGAACATGGTGTGATGTTACTAGAACACCACCACTATCCCATGAATTACTTAAGATAGCAAATAATTTACCCAATGATAAGAAAGATATCCATGCTAGAGTGTGTATGGAAGCCTTCTTAGAACCAACAATAGAGAAATGTCTAACTTGTGGACGTCCTACTGTTTTTCCTTCCACAGATAACCGAGGAAGTTCAGGCACATATTGGCCTATACTGGAAAGAGGTGATTATAAGTACCAAGGCTATAAAGTAAAACCCAATATAGATGCAAAAGTATGCTTAGCTGCCTTCCTTGCTATGTGGATAAGTGTTTATTTTCTTCCAGTCCATGAATCTGGAGGTAGTGTAAGATCAGGGACCTTTTTCATTGCATCTAGATTGGTAGAGGGGAAGTACATTGGTCTAGAAACCTCTGTATTATCATGAGTTTACAATATCCTATTGCATTTATTCATTGGGAGGGCTCCATTTAGGATTTCAGGGCCATTCCAAGTGTTGTGGGGCTGGACTGCAACACACATTTCTTCATACTTTGTGCTAAATTTAGTTAGAGTTCCCAATGGTTGATTCACTACATTTCTACAGAATGTTTCTGGTATTCAGCCCCTAGGCTTAAGACCTGACATGGTGTTGAAGGTATTGAATGTCTCAGTGGAATTCAGCTTCTTTCCTTTTGGTGACCCACCAACTGGAACATTTATTGATGATGGAAAAGAAAATAATTATGAGGTGAGATCTTATATGATGGCATTCAGGGATGGCACATTATCAACCAGGATTGATGGTGAAATTATCTTCAAGGATTATGTCACTTATAGTTTTTCTCCTTAATTTAGATGTCTTCAACAATCAAGCACTTTTCCACCCACATATGTCAGACATGAGAAGCACCCAATGGTAGCGTGACAATTATAGATTCTCACAGCTTTAGAGGAATACAAATTGTCAATTACATTAACTATACCAGATGCATTGATCATATTGGAGGCTGGGTATGCCAAAGCTTGGGTTTCTTCATATACCCAAGGGGCTCTGACAAAAGGAATATATCGAGTGGAAGCTACAACAACTATTGCACGTGGAAATAATGGAAAGAAATCCAAGGCCACAGATGATACAGAAGTGTCAGAGGTTTCAAATCCCTCAAAACTTCTTCGTAGGAAGTACACTAGTAAGACCAATGCTAGATAAGAAATACCTCCAACGCCAAGGCAATCTAGTCACCGCCATCAAACAGTGGTCCCTAATCCATCTATTGAACATTCTGAAGAAAGGATGTTGGAAGAAATTTCCCAATCGGAAGGTGAAGCTTCCCTTCCACAGTCAATTATACCAAGATTGAAAAATGTACGACCTTCAACCATTCATCATTCGTAAAGTATAACATGTGATCTTAGGGACGCATGAACATTCCTCCAGTATGGAATTCGAATATCAGAAATTGGTGATATCAAGGTGCCTTCTAATTGCAATCCAGACAATAACTTGGCTGAATTACATAAGTATATTACAGAGCTGGAGGATTTTATATATGCAACCGATGAAAAAATCCAATCCTCTAAATGAGTATCTCATATGCTGGAATTAGGAGTCTATGAAGGGGTAATTATTGACTATGAGGAGTTGTGGGATATTTATGTTAATACTAAGAATATTTTCCCTTTTTCTTTTGTCTCAATTATTCTTTATAATTTATCATCATTAATCTTAATGAAAATATATTTATGCAGCTTGAATGTAGAGACGGAAGATCTGGAAGAGTTCTCGAATCACCCAAGTATGGTCCTGCAGGTTCTCCTATCAATGAAACAAATGATCCTCCCAAGTCTCCAGAACTTTCTTCAGGAGAAAGAATCATGACTAGGGTAATGATGAAAGATAATCCTCAACCACTACCTCAAATTTCCCATGCTATGAGGAGTGCTTAAATCACTCCCCATACTTTTGAACAAAAATTCAAGAGAGAAATGAGATTGATTCGAAGCGTTCGCTAAAGGAGTAAGTTTTTATACAATCCCTAGGGAATACAAGTTGCTAAAAATATTCTGGTAACCATGTTTTATCTCTTGTAGGATCTATGTCCCTCTCCTCTCTCAAGGGATTAAGAGATGATGCTTCACGACCCGAAAAAAAATCCCTAGGGGAAACCTAGGTTCATACTGATGAATATATAAAGTCAAAATTTCCAGCTATACCTACTCTTAGATCTGTTGAGAGAGAGGAAATAAATGGTAAGATTAAATACATTCCCCAATTACTTTTTTCAAAGGATTCTGAAAATAATCAATACTAATATTCCTATTATTTCAGAAGAAAGGAATAAAGATCCAAGGTAATCTAAAACCAACACTGATATTAAACCAAACCCGGAAAGATCTGATGTTGGTTTATCAATTGAAGATTCAGCGGAATAGAATTTCAGCAGAGCCAATTTGGGCATCAAACAACATTTGATTGATAAATTAAATGGTGAAGATGCTGTAACATTTCAGGCCATATACACTAAAATGATGGGCACCCTTAATCCAAATATTGATATTCTAGGTTCCATCAAGGAGTTTGGAGATTTTCATGAGGATTTTCAAGGACATAAGTCCCTATTCTTGAATTTTCCATACAGAATTTGTTCTAAAACATGATTCTTTACATCAAAATTCACCTTATGCAGCTTTATCTATACAAAATGTCGTAAAGGATCTTCAAGAATAGGGTGTCCCACTTTATCCTTCTACTGGGGCTGAAGAAATACTTATAGAGGATCCTTAATCAAGAGATGTTCTAGAGCCTTGAAATGTCATACCTGAGAAAATTCAAGGATATTCCTCTTCTCAAGAAATACCTGATCAAAAAAATGGAACTGAGAACACAGGGGATGAATCCAATCAAGTAGCTGACTTTTTATTGGGAAAATTTAATCATCTGTTTGAATCATATTTTCTTCCTCCATTTAAAACTAATAATGAACTTGATTTATCATTTAGGGTTATCAGATCCTTGATCAGAGGTGAAGCTTCTACTTCCCCAAGAGAAGTTGAAAAAGGCAGCTCTTTAAGAGACCTGTTTCAATAGTACATTTTACCTCATTGTAGTGACTCATATTCAGACTTAGAGATTCAATATGCCCTTGGTATGGCACGTAAGAAGACATGGCGACATATCTGGAGCATAATTGCTGAAAAACCTTTAGATTAATTGTCACCCCAGTTTCCAAAACTCCCAGCATTATTTTGCGTGTTTGGATTTGGTGGAATTAATTATCACCTAGTCTACGATGCCATAAAAGAGACTATTTACTGATGGGAGCAGGAGAATACGTTGCGACAAGATTTTGAAGAAGCCAAACGACTCATAAATATTGGGGGATTTAAAGCTATAGTAGTTGAGGTGGAGGAAAATCATAACAAAAAATCACTCAAGATTAGCCAATAAGACAATGAAGCCATGAAGGAGTTGTTATCTCTTGAAAAACAACTGGAAGTTTTTCTTAACAAACTAGAGAAATTGAATCAAACATTAGGAGAAACCCAATTAGAGGGGATAACTATAACTTCAACTATAAAGGAAGCACTTTTTAGGTATAGATGGCTAGAGTTTCTCAACTAACTCAACTTCAACAAGAAGCTGATATAGCTTATGAAGCAGTCCAAAAAATGAAAAGTCATGTTGAGAGTTTATTTTGAAACATGATATAGATGTTCCATTTTTGGATGGCCCTCTATTTTCATATAAATGAAATAATTTTTTTTTTCAATCATAGAAATCATCATTCCTGTTTTTATGATAGCAATATGAAAGGTAAATGATGATAATTATTCTGTTATATTAAACAATCATTATAATAATAATAAGAATGAATTGCTCAAATTATTCTTATTAAGCTGAGGGACTTAATGAGCATAATCTGAATGTTTCTAGGGTTATATGGATAACCCCACAAATTTTGTGTCTTTTGACCATTTTTATATCACTCAATATTACCTAAATCATACAAAAATGTATGTTTAGTGTGCTGGGACTCGACTTTTTTTAGTGTTCCCCAGGAAATTTCTCAATATAATGAGTACCGAGTCTTTTGTTACTGGTAGTTTAAAGTCATGCATGTTGGACTATAAAGGGATAATATTTAGGTTTGAAATAGCTTTGATCATAAAGTTTGAATTAAATCCCAAACAAAACACTATGGCTCAGAATTACTTTTATATTCTATAAACATTTCCAAGGGGAATCATGGGCCATGATTTTTTATGGATACCAAATTTTAAATCATGTATCAACATAATGTGTATCTTTTCTAGGAACAAATTTACCCTTATTTGACAAACCTGTTATGGGGGCTTTATTATACAGGGCCTACTAGGGAATATGTTGCATATCCAAACAGTGGAATCTTTTGACTGACTGGCCTATTATGTAATCAACTTATGAAAGGCCGCTTATGGGAACATGTTGTATATTCAGACAAAAGAGTTCTTTAGGAATTTAACATTTTTCTATTGATAGATAGGGGAAATAATATTTGGGTGACCCAAGACCACAATAGGTGGTTTTGTCAAGGAAATGAAATTTAAGAATGAAAGACCTATTTTATAATGACATATATCATGAATAAGAAAACCATTTCTATAAAAATTTAGTGTATGGGAAATGGATAAAAAATCATTAGAAAATGGGAGATTTCTGATATCGTACTATGTAGTTTTAAGTCATGTAGTGAAAAAATTGGTAGTGTCCAGTTTTTTGTCATGCAATGAGGACATTGGTACTGTGCAGTTTTAAGTCATGTATTGAGGACATGGTGTGGCTTTAATTTAAGTTCTGTTGCTCTGACCAAAAGTATGAAACTATCCCAATTTATTGATAATGTTTTTGGAAATATATTATCATATTCAGGTATAAAAGTGAAAATTGTAAACTATGATTTGAGAATTTCTGAAACCGAGGAATGGTATGGGAAATTGGATAGAAGTATTAGATGAAGTATTTTCTAAGAAAAAAGTTACCATTATTTGAAAAACCTGTTATGGGGGCTTTATTATATAGGTCCAATTGGGGCATATGCTGCATATCCAAATAGTGGCATCTTTTGACTAACAAGAATGTTTTGTAGGAAACTTATGCAAGGCATCCTAAGGGAACATGCTGCATAGTCAGGCAAAAGAGCTCTCAGAAATTTGAAGTTCTATTTCTAAAAGTTGAAGAAAGTTTATGTTCATTCAGATGTTCCATATCATAGAGTTTGGTTTATGGAGAAAGGTACCTAAATATGGAAAGTTTATTTCCAATCAAGATATCCAAAGAATCATAGGAATAGGACTTTCACAAAGGTTTGACCCAAATGTAATAGATATGGTTTTTGTAGTTTTAGGTCATACAACTAGGACCAGAAATGGAAATAATATATAACATGTGTCCAAGTGGTGTCAAGATTATTTAATAGTGTATCAAACACATGATGTGAGGAATGTCTAAACCATGGTCTTAAAGACATTCAGACTGTGAGAAATATAATGGGACAAGTATACCTGAATGAAAATTTCAAAATACAAATTCTTGTATATTGTCATCAATGATTAAAGGGGAAAATATACTATAACCAAGAACGAAGTAACTAATATTTGAAAAATCTGTGATGGGGGATGTATTATACAAGGCCTACTAGGGAATATGATGCATAGCCAAATAGTGGAATCTTTTGTCTGACAGGCCTGTTATGTAGGCAACTTATGCAAGGCCGCCTATGGGTATGTGCTGCATAGTCAGACAAAAGAGCTCTCAGATATTGGAAACCTTGTCACCAGAAACACTAATAAATATTATGAAAATATGAAATAAAAACTCAAGATTAAGAGTGTGAGATATGGAAGGGGGTTATTCCAAATGTATATGAGAAATATTTGAATCAATATTCCCCATGAATTTGATGTCCTTTACATAGATATAACTCATATGTAAAATGGAGAATATCTTTGTTTCCTTTGAATGAATATGGTAATGTGCAGTTTTAAGTCATGAAGTAAGGACATTATTAACCCCATAAGAAAATAAAACACCTTATATAAATAAGTCATTTACATAATTCCTAAACCCATGTGATCTATTCTCGGTGTGAGAAACAAGGTGCATTAAGGGCTTCTTTTATAATGCAATGGTGATGCAAATGAAGAATAGGGTTATTAGATTTTTATTCAGTGGAACATCATATGGTAAGGATAACAATGAACTGATATGAAAGGAAAGACATATTGAAACTAGATTAAGGGATAAAACCCAAGAGTCACTATATGTCATGCTGGGGAAAGAATTTAGTAATACATAGTTTTTAAAACATTCCCTATGCAGATTTGATTTTATACAAAAAATAAATAGTTTTTTTGTTATTCTGGCTAGGCCCAATATTGGAGATCTAAGCATCTCTACATATCTCAAAATATATGAGAATCAATCCATATATAGTTCATTTAATAATCATTCCTCACGCTAAGTTTGATACGGGGAATGAGAGCTTTTGATACATTCTAAGAGAACGATAAATCTTAATATATGAAATGGTATAAGGACCAAATCATATATCTTAAGGAAATAATCTGTATAGATCTGATTCATATACATGAGGACAAAAGAAAATAAGAAAGTTTTTTGATTATGGCTGGGCCCAGAATTGGATATTCAAGCGTCTCTACGTATCTCATTGAAAATGAGAATCAACCCATACATAGTTCTTGAAACTTGGTCTCTATGCAGACCTGACTCCGACATAGGAAAGAGAGGGACTCATGTACTACTAAGAAGTAGTGATCAAATCAATGAAATTTTCTTATGGAAGCTTCTAATGTTAAATAGAGAAAACATTAGTTGTACATATGATGTCATGCAGTTTAACGTCATGAAACAAGGACAAAGATACTACACACTTTAACATCATGCATCATGGACACTTATGGTTTTTATGTAGTTTAATGTCTTGAAACTAGGACATTGGTTGCTATATGGTTTTAAGTCTTATAGTAAAGACATTGTATTGTGCAGTTTAAAGTCTTACAGTGGGGACTAATGGGTATAATTACAAAAATTATTTCTTCAAAAATCTCGTATTGGTTGGAAATGTAATGAGCTCTCCATCCATTGACATTAAAGCATAGGCTCCATTTGAATAAAAATTATGTATGGAATAAGTTCCTTCCCACTTTGGATCAAGTTTTGGAGGTTCTGTTCCTAGTATCATTGGAGTCCTACGGACCAATACCAATTCTCTTTGAAGGAATGAATGAAGGTGAATTTTCTTATTAAAAGCTCACACAATTATGTTCAGATAGACTTCTAAATGATGCATCGTATTCAATCTTTTCTCATCTAATCATTCCAAATCATTGAACCATTTCTGAGACCTTTCATCTGTAGATAATTTATCACAGATTACAACTATAAGTGAAGTAAATTGTATTTCAATTGGAAAAACTGCTTTAGTTCCATATATCAATGAATAAAGAGTTGCTTTGATATCAGTATGAGTAGTTATATGATAAGACCATAAAGCATTCAAAAGTTTATCAGGCCATGATTTCTTATCTTTATCTACCATCTTCTGGAGTATATTTGATAGGGTTTTGTTAAAATACTCTTTTTTTCCATTGGCCGCTACATGATAATGGGATGAATGGTTGGATTTGATATTATATTCCTGATATAATTTTTTTTTACTTTAGTAGAACTAAAATTGCTGCCATTGTCCGTCAAAATAGTGTGAGGGATGCCAAATCTATTGATGATATTTGTTTTGAGAAAACTAAAGATTCTTTTGTCTCTGACTTCTTTGTGAGGTATTTCCTCCTCCCACATAGAGAAGAAATCAGTAGTAGTGATAATATACTTGATATGCTTAGCTATGGCGGAGGAAAAGTCCCTACTACATCCATTCCCCATGTGGAAAATGGCCAAGAGTATTTAGTTGTATATAGAAACTCTATGGGTTGATGAATGAATTTGAAATGCAGTTGACAGGGATGACATATTTTTATCAAGTCTATACAATCCTGTGTCATTAATGGCCAAAAGTATCCAAGCCTTCGAATCTGATCGGAGAGTCTGTGCCCAGATTGGTGGGCACTACAAGCTCCTGAATGAACATCTTTCATGACTGCCACAATCTCTTCTCCATCAATACATCTGAAGATAATTCCATCAAAGCCTCTCTAGTAAAGGATCTGTTGGTGGTTTGTACCATCATAAAAAGTAACATTAGCCACTCATTGCTGGATCTTCTCCTTCTCAGTCCTATTTGGTGGAAGTACCCCATTTAGAAGATATTATTTTATAGATTTTATCCAACCCACAGTATGACCATATAGTTCATAAATAGGGAAAAATTCATTATATTTCTCCATTCTAGTTTGAACAAAAGGCAAGACCACACGACGATGGGTTATACTAATAATTGTCTCATCCCAATTTGGATCTGCCAAGGCTGTAGCTGCATTAGCCAGTTCATTTTCATGGGAAGTTTTGTGATCACGGGACATTGGAAAATGTTAGATCTGAGGGAAATTCAGTAATTAACTCTATGACGTAATCACAAAAAGGGATTAACTCGTCTTTTCTGATATAGTATTCTCCATTGATTTGTTTGATTACCAAATCTGAATCACCTTTTACTTTTAAATGATCCATTTTCAACTGAAGGGACAATTCCAAACCTATGATGAGAGCTTGATATTCTGCTTCATTATCGGTACCACCTTCCAATAATAAGAAAGAATAAGGCAATACTGCCTTTTTTGGGGAAATAAATACTATTCCTAATCCAACCTTGTTGAGTTTAGGATTTTCCAGTCTCTTCCATTTTGGACTTCTAGAAGCACCATCAAAATACATTTCCTATGTTTGGGAGTTATCTTGAATAGAGAAGAACTCATAATCAGTATGTTCAGTATTAAACGAGGTTATTTCATGCGGATGGATGCTCAGATAGGAAATCATCTAGAGCATGAACCATTATTTCCTTTTGAGGAACAAATTGGATATCTAACTGTTGAAAAATAAATTCCCATCGTGCTAGACATCTTCTAAGCATAGGACGACTAAGGATAAATTTGAGCGGGTTATTATGAGATACCAATTGGATGACATGATGTTATAGGTAATGTCTCAATTTCTAAACAACAAAGATTAACGCTAGAAAGAACTTCTCAATACTTGAATACCGATTTCCGCATCAAGCATAGTTAGAATGAGATAATAAAGGTTGTTTTTATTTCCAGCATCATTCTTTTTGGGTGAGGAAGGCACCTAGTGATCACTCTAAAGCCGCCATGTAGAGAATGAGTGGTCATCCTTCCACAAGTGGAATCAATACTTCTAGACTCAAGAGATATTTATTAAGTATATCAAATGCTTCTTTGAAATATTAAATACATTGATAAGTTACTCCCTTTATCATTAATTTGGTGAAGGGTAATCATTTCTTGCTAAATTGGCGATAAATCGCCTAATATAGGCCAAGTGTCCTTAAAGTCCTCTCAATTCTATAAAATTTCGAGGAGGTGACATACCAAGGATTGATTTTGTTTTCTCAGGATCAACTTCGATACCACGATGTCATACAACGAAGCCACGTAATTTTCCTGAGGTTACTCTGAAAGAACATTTTAAGGGGTTCATCTTCAACTTATGTTGTTGAAGATTGTGAAATATGGTTTCCAAATCAGCCAAGTGACTAGAACGTTGTTTGGATTTGACTACCAAATCATCCACATAACATTTAACAAATTTCCTTAAGAAGGGTTTGAAGATATGGTGGATGGCACATTGGTATGTCACGCTTGCATTCTTTAAGAAAAAGGGCATTACTCGATAGAAAAAAACACCTCGAGGAGCTCTAAATGCTGTAGATTCTTCAACCTATAGGGCCGTTCAAATTTGATTATACCCAGAATATCCTTCCATAAAGGAAAGAGCTTCATAGCTAGCCATTGCATCAACTAGAAGTTCTATAATTGGGACTGGAAAATCATCTTTTGGATAATGCCGGTTAAGATCTCTGAAATCAATGCAGACTCTAATTTTCCCGTTCTTCTTTTTCATTGGGAAAACAATGGCCTGCCATTTGGGATACTAAAATTCCCTGACGAAGTTATCCATTATAATCTTATCAACTTTAGCTTCAATTTTAGAGGCGTGATTTGTGTGTGTTTTCCTTACTGCTTGCTTGAACCCATGATGTTATTCTGGAAAACCCAAATGATGGGTGGCTACATCGGGATTAAGACCTGGCATTTCTGTATAATTCCAGGAAAATATATCTCGATTTTGATTTAAAAAGGAAGTATACACCTCTTATTCCTCAGAGGTCATGGATGCACTAATTAAGGTGGGGTGTGGATCTTCTCCAGTACCCAAATTTATTTCTTTTAGGTCATCCATGGTGGTAGAAACACCTTATTCAAATGATGGAGGAGAATCCCTAAGATCTTACTCTTCTTCTTTATTATTTTCCACTTCTTCTATTTCCATTTTCATGGAAGATGATAAGGAAAAACTACCAAAGTTAGGTGAAGAGTCAGTATATGAAAATCTCAAAGAAGAACCCACCATATCTGACCCTACTGATGACGAAGTGTCTTTCTGAGGTAAAGAAGGATTGATAGATTGAGAATTAACATCTTTGTCTTCCTCTAAAATTGCTACAATTTCTTCTATTCTGATTGATGAAGTAGGGACTATTTGTAGTTCAGTAGATGAAATAAAAACATCTCCATTCAAGCTTACATCATTACTTGGTGCATCAATAAGTTCTCCCATGTTATTAGGCTCAATTGCCGCAATTGACATTATGGGAATTATTGGATGAGTGAATGGATTTGGATTTACCATTTCAACTTGATTGATGGGTAACACATAATCTGTAATCAAATGCATGAATGGATTTTCTAGAATATTTTCCAGTCCATTTGGAGAATTGACTCTGGTTATCTCCTTGGTCATAGACTTCATTCCTTTTGTGTGATAAATCTCTGCCTCAATATATTGAGACTCAGATGTTTAGAACAGATCCTTATCACCATACAATGTTCTGATTTGACCATTGAAATAGAATTTTAGACATTGGTGGTATGATGAAGGTATGGCGGTATGTTGATGCAACCAAGGCCTTCCAAGTAGAATATTGAAGGCTGTTTCTTGACAAACAACCATGAAATTCCAATTAGACACAAGATCTCCAAACTGAGTTCTGAGTGTAATTTCACCCAGAGGTTCTTGTTCATTATTGTCATATCCTTGTAACATTAAAGTCGAAGGAGATAATTTAGATTCAATCAGTCCTAATTGATGAAGTGTATGAATGAGAATGTGGTTTAACACGGAGCCATTATCAATGAAGGATCGTTAGATATCCATGTCATTGACCTTTCCAGACAGATACAATGGTCTCATGTGTCCATGTACCACATAGTTTTCATCTTCATCTGTAAAAGATATGACAACATGACATTCTACAGAATCATTCTTTATAAGGTAAACTTTAGCAACAGCAACTTCGTTTTCAAATTCTTGAGGACTTAACAGGGCCTCAATGAGTGCTTATCGATGATCTTTTAACAGATTATAAGCATCCAAAATTGATAAATTGGCTGGTACCTGGGCCAATTGTTTCAAGACATCATACATTAGGTCCAAAGGTCTACATTTCCCAGCATGGAGATGTGGTTTTTCAAGTGATTTGGAAGTTTATGCTTCTATTGAAAATGTATTCTATGTTGAAATAGAAGTGGGAGATACCAATGAATTTGGTCAATTAGATAGACTAAGTCTATTAATATGCTGAGAAGAAGATAGTGGAGCTTCTAATCGGTCTTCTAGGATAATTGTGCTAGAACAAGACTTATTTTTAATGAAATAAACTCCTAGTTCGTGTTGATCTCACAAAAGGTATGTTCCATGAGTTTTTTCCACATATATATTTTGATAAGGGGTAGAGTTAAAATGATGGTTTTTGGAATTCCCATGTCTTCCCCTGTATCCTCGACCTTGGCCTCTTCTTCTAGTTACCCAATTGGGCACAAGGAATTCTAATTCAATACAATTAGAATCACCATTGGCATAAGGATTTGTTAAATGGATAACATTAATAGAACCAAAGATCAATTCTTCGTCTGTTGAGGATTCTGCCTGATAGGTTATTTTTGGTTGTACCATTTTGAGGGGCAGTGCCCATGATTTTGAAACATATGGCATAAAATCTTCCAGGGTTAAGGAAAACTTTGGCCTTGATGCGAGCTTTTCTTCTTCTGATGTCTCTTTATCCTTATGACGACCTTGTTTCTTTGAGGAACAAACTTTTGATGAAGATGGTTTTGCTGTGGTAGGAGTGGTAGAAGACACAATTAGTTGTTTAAACTGTGTTGGTAAAATAACATGATTCTAGTTGATTGTTTTCCTGATCATCCAATCATCATATTTTTTCTCATTTTTACTTTTAAATTCTTTCCATTATCCTTCTTCCTCTATATTGGTAGCAGTAACACATTATACTTGATCTGATGAAATTTTCAATTTCACATCACAAGAGTCTACCATCTTCTGCAGAAGGTCTTTGAAAACAAAGCACTCCTGAACGGGGTGTCCCATCATCTGATGAAAGGGACAATAATTCGGAATATCTTCATCTCCATATATATTTGGCTTATTCAGCCTTGGGAACTGAACCAAATTGTTTTCTAAGGCTAAGATGAAGTAGCCATGAACTTGATCATTACTGAAATAATAGATTTTATTCTTTAATTCCTCAAACTGTTTCCGCCTTTGACCTATTTGATCATCTTGACGAGGCGGTCATTGCTGTTGATACTCAAGAGGAAGAGACCTTCGGTATGATGAGGGTCTTGAAGTAGAAGTAGTTATAGGTGCCTATTTGAGTGTAACTGTAGTAGCTTATTCCTTTTCTATTCTCCTTCCTAGAACTGATGGAATTACATGAGTTTTAGCCTTAGTTTCTATAATAGAGTCTTCTATCTACTGAGCGATTAAAGTAATGTCTAGAAACCCTCTTGTGTATTTCACAGGGATAAATGGTATAGGTAATTAATCATGCAGATTTTCCACACAGATTGGAAGTAAATCTTCTTGAGGGAGTTCTAAACTTAAGGAATATGTTAATCCCTTACAGCGAGCAATGAAATCAGAAACTCTTTCATTTTAATTTTATTTACAATTGGTAAGATCAAACATTATTTTTTTGGTAATTTTGAGATAAATTGAAGAAGGAATTTTTGATGGATATAGTCCCTCCCAATAATTGATCGAGATTGCAAACTTGTATACCAGACAAAATCTGGTCCTTGTAATGACTGCACAAAACACCTAAGCTTAACTGCTTCTTGTTGTTGAGAAGTTCCCATCATAGGATCACAATGAGAAACAAAATGTGTTAGATGTTGTTAAGGATCTCTCAGACCATTAATGATTAGAAATGTAGTATTCACAAAGTTTGGTGGGGGAGGAATTTCATCCATCCTTTCAGGGTAAGCTCTCTTTTCCAGTTGAACTGTTGAACGTCATTCTTCCATAGCTTCCAACTGAGATTTTAATGCCTCAATTGTAATCATAAGCATTTGTGGAACATCTGGATGAGTTGGATTCTGTGCAAGTATAGAAACTGGATCATGGGCTAGTGCAATGACCGATAAAACCAATGATGGTGTTGCTGATATCTACCTTGGACAACCCACGAGAACAGATCTATCAGGATGTTTGTGATCATGTCTTGATTGTGTACACAATAGAGGGAATTCATTATCTAGATCTTTAGTTTCTACAAATGCTATTTACTGAGGAGCTCCTACATGATTTGCAAGTTAAGGACTTTCCTTGGGAGTATGTCAAAAAGAAATGTTGTTTCAAATAAAATATGTATTGACTCTCTTCAACTCCTTCATTTCCTATTATTTCTGTGCAAATATCTTTTCAAGTGAAAGAGATTGACCTGATCCAGCAGAAAAGTGAGATGAAATCTGAATTTTTTTCTTTCCCTTTGTTGGATGCTTTTCAGAGGGGGGGGGGGGGAGTTGGTTATTTGAAGGTATACCTAGATTTTGGGTAAGCCTTTGATTCTGGGTATGCACACCTTCTTCATTTTCCTCAGTGTATACCGTATTATGGACAAGAAATTCATCCTTTGATTCCCTTGAAATGGATCTATTTTCTGGAGGATCTTCTGCAATGGTATTGATAACATTCACTGACGCATAATGTATTAATGACATTCTATCAGTGTTTCTGGTAGATCTCCTCCCTTTTTGTCTTTCAAAAAAACTACGTTCTCCTATATGATGAATTACCTAGAACTATTTGGTAGATAATAACATGAAGGGAATCATTGGATAGTTCATTTGTATGCTTTCCTCGGGGATTCTTCCCTAATTGGGAGAAAACTAACATTCGTTGAGGATAATATTGTAGATGAGAAAAATCCCCCAACCTTGTAGGCAGGGATTGATCCTTTTCTCCTTCTTCAAATCTTTGAACATTGTTTAATGAATTTGAAGGTTGCATTAAATGAGCCCCCCAGCCTAGATGGATGGGGTGATTCTTGAACTGCTACAGCTGAAATTCATGCAAATGGTCTTCTAATTTTGAGGATTTCAGTTCGGACATTACCTTGGTGTATCATCTGATAATTACTTAAATCACCTATTTCAGAAGATCAATATGCAATTTCAGACATTTGCATCCTCTGATGTCTGACATCCTCTAAACGGGATGCCTGAACAAGATTCATAGAAGCTTGATGTAGAAGTAACTCAACAACTTCTTTTCTTTGGGCCTGATTCTGATGAGAACTAGTTGTGGTCTATTGTTGAGCGTATACTTGATTACATACAAAACCTATTTACTATGGCCAGCCGTGGGCAATAACATGAATGATTCCACTTTTGGAAGACCTTGCTGATTTTAGAGTGAAGTGAAATGAAATGCTCCATATACAACCCATCCTCTGATGCGAACCTTAGATGGGGAATAAGAAATAAATTTTCATAGCCTCTTCATAGCATTGAGACATGCACACAGAAGGGTTCTATGTTATTTTTAACCCTTGAATGTTGGGAAACTGAAAGAGATTCCAAGTAAATTTGGTGTTGTAACCCTTATATTACCTAGATATGATTTTCATATTCATCATATGGTAATACATTGGTTTTCAAATGTTGAAGAGTTTTCCATAATTTGAGACGAATGTCAAAAATTTAATATTATGTCAAAAATTCTAGAATATCAAATTGAGAATTTGATGAAGGCCAGAACATGACTAGTATTTCTCCATTAGCTAATTGTTTCCTCATGTTTAACATGTCTTCATCATTTTCTACTAGAGGTTTCTCCACCTAGTCTGACCAAGGTGGATACTCCACATTAGAGGATAAATGACCCAAGGGAGGTTCAGAGAATGAATGTTCCCTTAAGATGTCTTCTGAATGATAAAGTGTTTCACTCATCAATGAAAAGGCATCAGACATGACTGGCCTTGTGTTTGAAAGTGACTCGAGAGAGGAGGGCTTTTATGTTGATACATTTTCAATTATAAAATTGTTTCGACAATGTGAAATACTACTTTGGAGAGGACTTTCACAGCAAATTCCATCATGTGGAGGATCACCACGATGGATTACAACAAGGGATAAATCTTATTACTCCTTGGTCTTTTGGCCACACAGAGGGTTTCCGTGGCTCTCATCCAAAGATAGACACTCTGGATTGAATGAATCTTCATGAATAAATCCTTCATGATGAAGCTTATGGTGAGAAACTTCATAATTACAACTACCACTCCCAAAATTTGGTAATGAGAGGGCAGGATCTTGAGCTAAAATAGATAAATCTCTGAGGGCTTCAAGAACTCCAACATTAAGAGGAGAAAAATCACAGCTTGACTTTTTATTTTCCAATAGTATTTGGTGATATTTCTTCTTGGTTGTTCTCTTATACTTAGTTGGGGCCACTTTCTAGAAAATATGGTTATCATGGGAAGGTATATGTGCCTTCCTTGGATAATTTACCTGAACAGATGGGTTACCTCTAATTGGAAATGGTATATGTTCATGATCTTGTTGTCCGTATGATATGGGGAAGTATTCCCCATGATCCTCTTGGACTGAAACAGAGGTGTCTATCTGCTATGGGATGGCATTCCGATGTGTTAATCCATGTTTGGGGACATATTTATGTGTCTATTCCCCTGATATTGCTGAAGTAGTTGTTAAAACAACCTAGCATGCTTCCAGAATATGAGCAGGGATTTGCGTCTACCCTTTCACCATTGATAAGATGTATTTTGGTGACTTCAGCAGCTGAAATAAGAATATACATCCATTACATATCTGGAGTAAGTGTATATGCCTGCTCATGTCCTCTTTTTCCTGTCAATGGATATTGACAGTACTCATGCATAGGGGTAGAGAGTTGGGTCTGCCACAAATGTTTCGTCGGAGCATTCCGACTGACTTCTCTAAGTGCTACCAAACGATACTGTTGGCAGAATAGATGAAAACTGGAAGGTGTATGTTCCTGATGGCTATTTTTCATCAATTATGGTTGATGGGCTTCCTTCAATAATGGTAGACGAGACTGCTAACAGAATTGGTGATTGTAAATAGGTGTATCATCTTGTTTACTAGTTGCCACCATATTAGAATGGAGGGTCTCTTTAAATGCAGTCAGACAAGCCTGCTAACTGTCTGATAACTTGTAAACAGGTGTATGTGCCATTTCACGGTACACCACTGGGTTTATCGGGTGGTATTGGTGGGTTTATGTCAGACGAGTCTTCTAAGCAGCAAAATTAGGACGAATGGGTGTATTTTCCCACTCATTGTTTTCCATCAAGTTAAATTGATGGGATTTTCTAGTGGAGGTAGTCGTGAGAACTTTCTCCCTTTTAACCAGACATTGTCCCTGGAGGTTCATCTTGCATGGCCAGGTCTAAGAGACCTGGGCCAAACATCCAGATGCAACACCCCTATAATATTGGAGATACACTACTGCATGATTCTGGTGGTGATTGCTGGTGGGAGTCCTCAGGAAGGACTTATGTATTATTGTATTGAGGCCTTCAGTGATTTCTTGATCCACCTCCCTATAGTATGGGAGATATTTATTGTTGCATTCTGGGGATAAAGACCTGAAATAGTTGGAGACGGTGGTTGGCACCGTTTTCTTCTGGATCGTTGGTTGTTGTTGGCCTCGTGATCGAGGATTATTGTTGACCTGGAGGGCCTGTCGAGCAGCCTCCAAAGTTAGTATTGTACCATGCTGGCAATATTCCTTCACCATGACATTAGAGACCCAATATTGAAGAAACTGGATTGGTGATAAAGTCCTTCCCATGGATGGAGATCTAGCTTGAGCAGTAGTTGGGAAGTTCACATATGTTGTCTTGGAGGAATTCATTCTTTAGTTTGAAGGGAGTTCTATAGAAAAATGAGACCAATGACAAACTTTATTAAAGCAACATTTTTTCAGATGGATACATGCGTGATTAATTCCTTTGTCTGGAAATCCTTTATCAATTGATACTGGCCTAACATGTGGCTAACATTATTAACTTGGTTAAGGATTCACGTCGGGTTCAACATTTTTGTTTCGTAGTTCCTTGAAATGTGTTTTCTAGATTTAAGAATCATTGTTTCTAGGTGTTTTCCATTGGATTTATTCATGGAACCAGAAACTTCCAACAAATATTTATCGAAATATTACCTACTTTCTAAAGGAATGCGTTCGTTATGTTTTGAACTTTACGATACTTAAGAACGTGCATTGGTCAAGAGGATGAGAGGTCGGACTCATCACACCCTTTTGAGGGGAATTATTGTCTACTCCGAGACTCTCTTTGTAAAATTAAAATATTTTCTTGAATCCTAATTAATTCACCAAGTATATCATAATTATCCCTTGTAATTTACAATCTCTTATTAACATGTGTAAAATTTAAAATCATCAGTATGCATTCAAGGTTCTTCATCAATGGAAACATCTGTATGTATTAGAGGTTTTCCATCAATGGTATCCTTTAATATACCGATTAGAGATTCTTTTAATAACCATTATGATGATACTGGTTTCTAAGCCCCTCAGTGGGGAACTCTGGAATTTATTGTCATTGAGGGAGATGAAGTTTTGTTTTAATCTTGGGATCGTGATCATAAAATGAGCTACCTATATATCCTTATGAAAGGAATCAGAACCCACGTAGTTCGATGTCACTTAATAGGACACATCATACCTTTTAAGGTCATGTGATAAGGACCTCTAAGCGGAAGGTGCTTAGTTGAATCTTAGCATGGGACTTATGTTGAAGAAACCCATGGAACATGGAAAGGATATGAGTTTCCAATTAAAATCAGACCCCATTGGGAATATGTACCAAAGAGAATGGGTTGATTTGAAATGTTGGGTTTGAACCTCAAGGAGGTTTCCTACATATCCCATATGGATGGGAATCAAAAACCACGTAGTTCGATAAGTCTCATAGTAGAGTATGGTTCTCTAAGAGAAATGATTTTGGGCTTACTTCCTGAAAAGGATTCCTTGATGATTTGAGGATTGAATTTGGGGCTTATTTCCCAAGGAGGATGCCCAAATTGGGGGAATTAGGCAGGATTCCTTATGAGGATACCTGTTATCTTGGGCCCTGAAAGAGATTCCTACGTATCCCAGTTTGAACAGGAACCAGAGTTCTTGTAGTTTTTTTAGAGATTGTTTTTGCATATGTTGCAACCGTTACATATCTCTAAGCCCATGTGAGTCAGGACCAGTGTGAGAAATAAGAGGATATGAAAGATTCAACAATGAAACTTCAAACTTCCGAATTTTTTCTCTATGCCGATGGAAGAGGGAACGTCAACCATAGAAGAGGGCGAAGCAATGGTGGATGAGGGTAGGGTGATGATCCCTCCCTCTGTTCTCTTCACATTGGACAAGGATCCAAATGGAAGGAAGAAGGGGTGAAGGTGAGGGGATTATACCAGGTTGGCTACCCTGAAATTGGATCTGGAAGGTGAGGGAGATTTCTCCTATACTTGTATGGAATAGAAAGTGCATAGTGTACCCTCCCTTCTAGAGACCTGAGGATCCGGGTCGCCTCTTTGAGAAGGGAGAGGCCGGTAACCAACCATCCTCCAAACTGGGAATTTCCCAACATTGTTTCTGGGAAAAAATCCATGTGATTGTGGATATACAAATCAACAAACATCCCATGAATCCTAACCCCATTGTGAAACAAATGTGGGAAACCTCTGACTATGGAAATACAAACCCAAATTGGAGACACACTGATGTGACTTACCCAAAGGATTGAGAAGTCCTATGGTTTTGGTGGATACTTCATCTTAGCCCCTTTTGGATAAGGGAACCAAGGAAGGAGATACCCTTCCATGAATGGATTTAAAGAAGGGTACTTGAACTGGTCGCGTAGGTACCTCGTGCAATTATTCCCCATAGGTACCCCTCATTGCCCTATTGCATAGGTACAACGCGTAGGTTTCCCTGCAGGTGTAGAACACAGATATACTGTGTAGGTATGGATAAGGACAGAAAAATGTGAAGAACTTAAAGACATTCCTATCCCCTTTAATTATCCCTTCTTTTGTAGTTTAGAGAACTACCTAAGACAATTTGAGAGATCTAGGTGAAAGAGCTACGCAATAAGAGATTAATAGAGTATTTCACTTTTTTTATTCTGGAAATGGGAAGCCCAAGGGTCCTATTTATAGGAATTGATGGGCCTAGTCCAGATATGTTTCCCGAGTAGGTACATCGCGTAGCTCCACCACGTAGGTGATCCGCGCTGGGACATAAAACATCTTCTGGTGTGGAGGACTGCCGTATAGCTCGGTCATGTAGCTCTTTGGAAGTATTATGTATTTTCATTTTTAATCATTGAATATTTCTTTGGGATTTGAAATATCCAAAGGTTTCTGATATTTTTGGTTACTTTTTCAAGTCGTGTCAATAGTTGTGGCAGAATATTACTCATTCAGTCTGGGTAAGGTTTCTGTTCTGGTTGTATGAAAGAAAACCACCCTTTCCTAGCTTCCAATAGAGATACCAATGAGTCAATGGTATTAGTGAACCCTTGATTCATTTACTATTGAACCTGATTATGGCTGGGAATAGTTTGGGGGAAGATTGTCCAGGCTGGTTCCACTGGGAATTGAGGATGATGCTTGGTTAGGGGGAATCCTTTGTGGACTTTTTCAAAAAAATTCTTTCTTTTTCCAAAAGGGATGAATTCTTGATATCCTACTAGGATTTGGTTCAGGTAGACTGATGGTCCCTGTGCTACCATTGATGAGCATTTTGACCTTGCTTCATTTAATGAGATGAGCCCCTGTGGAAGAGGCACACCTATTAGAAGGGTATGTTGAATCTCTACAGGAGGAACATATCTAATAGGATGACTTCCTTAGAGTAGCTCAATGTTTTCATTAGAGGAGATCAGTGTTGATTCACCCAAATTCTTTCATTTCTTCCTCATATCAAGAGAATATCTCATCAAATTTCAATTAATCATTCTCATTGGGGGTAGGTGGATTGGGTAGGAGCTTCTTTTTGTTCTTCTATTTATCGGGGAATCACAAAGAAGGTAATGAGGGATTGAATGAGGGCCAACCAAATTTAGTGTGACCCTTAGATTCTGATTGTACACACCTTCGGGTTAGGTGTAGATCGAATTCTATGCAGAACCATTCTCTCTCTGTTCATACACATTTTCATCATTTTCGACATAGTCCTTAAGATTGATGACCATGATGTTTACTGATGCATAAATCATGATGGGTTTCATTACAGCTGCCAAATAGTAGGGTGAATATTTGCATCATTTTTAAGATTTTATTTTTTCATTATGATATCCTCTTTGAGTCTCTTGGTAAAGGGTAACTTGAAAGGTAACCCTTATATGACCATACTATGTACCTCCCTTATGGGGGTATTGAATCATGAGATATGATGGAATGAGTGGCGTCTCTATTCATTTTCATCCCTAGGTGGGAAATGAATGACGTTTGATGGGTTGGAATTTGAGGTAAAAATTCCCCCAACACTATGGGATGGGGTTTTTAATATTCCTTTGTTTTTGTACCTTATCCCATGTTTTTTGGCCTCATGAGTTAGTTATGTGTTAAAAAATTTCCTAGACCTATGTGCTGGGGATGATCTCATACTTTGGTAGTTGTTGATACAATTTACACTTCTTGATCTTGTGCATTCCCATTCGATGGTAAGCTGGATATGGTATCAGGTATGTACATGAAATATTTGTTTCCCATTACATGAGAATTGTTTGATGATTGGATTCCCTAAAGAGAGAATGCCTCCAGATATTCTTATTTTCTTGTTTCAGGTGTTTTTCAATGGCTCGTTCTCATTGGGATTGATGCTTTTGAGACTTAATTAAGGCTATTTCTTGTCAATAATGGTGCCATTCATGAACAAGATTTCATTTGATCATCTAATTGGGTTAATAACATTACAAGATGTCATTTACAATGGGTTTTGTAAGAAAAAAGTGTGGTAAAGTGTAATACTCCAAGTTCTCCCCAACCTATGATATGGACATCTGATGGTGCATCACTGATAAGGCAACCCAACTTGTGAAGTGAGTGGAGGAAGATCAATTCAATACTATTCTTCCACCTCACATATTGTGGCCTTCATATTGATGGAAGAGTTTCTAGGTCAATTTTCTTATGAAGATCCTGCAATACGTTGACATGGTATGTATACTCACAATAGGGTAAGTACTTTTCTTTCAAATGATAGATAGTTGTCCAAATTTTGAGATAAATGTTACATATGTATTCCTCAGACAACTCTCCTGGTATATCAAACTGAGATCTGGATACAAGCAAAAACATAACTAGTATGTCGTCCTCAGCAAACTATCTTCTCATGAGAAACATATCATTTTTCACATTTTCTGGAGACTCCTATATGTGGTCTTCCCAACTAGGAATCTTTGTAATGATTTACTAATTGACATTAGGGTTAGTTGTAGTATCATAAATATATGAATGGTATGAGTGTGTCTTAGAAGATGAGCATGACCCTAAACCATCTTCTAACTTAAAAAGGCTATATCTTATTATAGATAGAGTATCTAACATGTTAAACTCCATATTTTAAAGTTCCTTAATATATGAGGGATTTCTTGTGTATGGCTCTATGAGGGGAGGGCCTTATTGCTGATGTGAATGTTGATAGAGGGGAGGATCTTTGTAGTTGTTGTTGTGGTGGTGAGGACTACTATTGTGGTTTAGAGTCCAATTGTAGGGATAATTTTTATGGCATATACAATGGGTAGGACCTTCGGGGAAGACCATGGAAAAGGGAGGACCTTTTTCCACATGATGTCACTATGGGGAGGGCCTTAACAGTGATTTCCATCATGGAGATGAATACCATTATAGTTGTATTTCCATATGCATGAAGAATATCTATAGTGTTCATCCTAGGGGTGACTATCAGGATGGGATGCAATAAGGGGAGGAACTTCTTGCTACTTGATGTCACTGCAGGTAGGGCCTTCATAGTTCATTCCAAAATGAAGATAAAAACCATCATAGTTTAATGTCCAACTGTAGGGAAACTTTCGGTAGCATATACCCTAGGGAGGACCATCAGGGTTGATGATAGGAAGGGGAGGACCTTCTTTCTATAGGATCTTCTGATTAAGGTGGAGGGATACTTTGACACTCATCAAGAGATAGGTTTTCATGATCGATCCTTTATTTCCCATGATGTAATCTTCCATGGGTCATTTGAGGAGGTACTTCAGAACATTTGGTAATAAAATTACACGGAGGACCTTCAAAATTTTTACTATCACTCCAATAATTTTGTAACGGTTTGACATGATCTTGAGCCTCTTTTGATATGATCTTGATGGAATCAAGAACTACAGCTTCCAATATAGAAGGATCATGCATGTTATCTTTACTTTTCAGTTTCCCTGGGAACATTTCATTTTTGGGCGCTCTTTTATGGGAAACTAGGGATGCCTTCTATTGGTGGAGAAATTCATATTCGGGTTCTTTTTTTATTGGTTCATGTGATTTTTCTGGGATTTTCTGACAAGAATCTTGAGTTTTGGAAGGGATATATGGCTTCCCTAGAGTGGACACTATGATGGAATGGTGTCCCCTAGATGGAAAGAGTGATTTTCCTAATATGATTTTCCATGTATCATGGAATATGGTCATTGACCCTCGTGGAATAGAGTAGGGATTTAGGTCTTCTTTAGAATGGCTATCTTATTTTTTGGATAAGCAACCCCACTTTGGGAGGTGGGGTTGGGCCTAACTCCTTGGTATTTCTACAAATGCGATTATGCCTTGACAGGTCTAGAGGATATGATCTGAAATTAATGTTTGATCCTCTATTATTTCTAGAATGTGCTAAGATACACCTTTGGATGGAATGGGGATAAATTCTCATTCTGATGTTGGAGATGGAATTTTTACCTCCTATGATCCTCTATGATTTGATAGTGGGTACTGGAAGTTGTCTTGTGTTAGTGTAAAGTAACGGGTCGAACCCTAGTTTATAGCTAGGATATGCCAGCTGGTTTCTCTAATTTCCATCTTATATGACTAGCAGGCTTCATATTTGCAAGCATGAACTTGAATATGCTTTTTTACTGCTATATTTGTCTCATGGGATTGATATACATCCACATGAATTTGAATCTACTTGTATTTTATTTCCATCATATTTTACCAATGGTCTTGACATGAGGGAGTAGGAATTTGACTCTACCGATATTTGATTTCCTCCCAATTTGACTGGTGGGATTTGTATTCCTTAGCAAGGATATGTGTCTACCTATAATTTTGCATCCTATTTGGATGAAGGGATTCATGTGCATTGGTATATATTTTCATCTGCCAATAATTTCCGCACTATTTTCACGATGATACTATCAAGCATTAGCATGAATGTTTTCTTGCTCATAATGTTCCAAAATATTTTTGTGATGGGCTTCATAAGAGTGATTAGGTATAGGAGTCCACTCGTAGGTTGCTACCATATTTTCATGGTGGGATTCAGAAGAGGGGGGGGGGGAGGGACTGTATTTCTTCCTATAGTATACCACCATATTTTCATGTAAGATCTCTTATTTAGAAACCAAGGTGATGATATGCACCTGAATATATGTTCGTTGCCCACGGTGGGCAGCCCAGGGGACCCATGTTCACTAAACTTTTGTAGGAGACCTCGGTGTGGTATCCTCTTCAGAACAAGGATACTAGGTCGCATGACATTGATAGTGATTTTTTCCTACATGAGCCTTTTAGAGGAACCCATATACACTAGTTATGAAGTAATTGGGGATAAATTAATTTGTTTCCTATGTTGAGGGAGGAACTCATTGTCACACTATGGGGGAAGGCTCCGAAAAATGATTAGAGATGAGTAGTGGATCCAACGTGTTCTAAAATGTAAGCCCCTACTAAAGAGTTTTATGGAAAGCTTTCAACGATGGGAGGGCCTCTATTATAGCATCCACTATGGGGAGAGTACCATTCTGGTGGTACTACCAGATCAATGCATTTGATTCCTTGTGTTGGAGATGCTGGTTCGGTGACATAGTCCTTTTCTTTGTGAAAGACTTGTCAGGTGTGTTGATTGACATGTGAGTCTTCGATAACTTTTTGTGATTCCATTGGATTGAAGTTAGATCCAAAGAAATACAATATATGTGACAATTATTGGAAACCCTCCATAAAAATAGAATCTTATGATCACATGAATGATTGATGGTCTTTCATGGACCTCTTTATTTTTGGATGTGAAAGGGGCTTTGGTTGGGTAATACTACCACCTTGGTTGAGGGTTCACATCGGTTTCACCAATTTTTGTTTCATCCTTAAGTAAAATCATACCCATGAATGAAAATGGTTTGATGGGTACTGGGTAGTATATCCTTTTTATCTTATGAAGGAGGTTCCATAGTTAAGTGGTCACATCAGGTGATTACAAGGGGTTAAGTGTTTGTGGAATCAATCCATGTCAGGTACAACAGCCTCAGATGGTATGCAACAGGTTTATTCACAGTGCCAAAAACACCTAATGACCGTCTTATCCATTATTCATGGACATTCTTTCCAAAGGCATGCGCTCATTGGATTATTTTTCTAATGAAACATAAGTACTCACATTGGTCGAGAGAATGGGAACTCGGGCTCATTACTACATTTTGGGGGGAATTATTTCCTATTTTGGGACTCTATTATATATTTAATCTGTGTTCATATGTTTTTTAATCCTAGTTTCATTATCAAGCATGTGTCCATAGATTAATCCTAGGTCACAAGATCAATAATAAATATGCATGGGTCCAGAATCTCTTGTATGTATCCTAGGTTCTCCATTAATTATGAAATTAATATATATATGAGTTTCTTTATCAATGTCACCCTTTTGTGAAAAAATGAAGAATCCCTTAGTCTTTCACTGATAAAATGCTAGTTTTGATCCATATAGGATGGCGTTCTAGAGTTTATTGTCATCCATGGGGATGGGATTGTTTCAATGTTAGGATCGAACCTGTAAGATGAACTTTATACCTATCCTTGAGAGAGAAATTATAATCCACATAGTTTGTAAGGTTTAGATTTATTCATTGAAGTAGCCCATGAGGAAGGCATTATTTGGGGATTACATATAGAGGGAAGGCCCATTTGAGCTCAGGCCTTTGACATTCATCCTATGTATCCAATTTAGAGTAGGAATCAGAGTTCTCATAGTTTAACTGGTCAGTGAATCATGTGGATTCCATGATCACCACTAATCTCTAATCCCACATGATTTATGCTTCGTGTGAGAAACAATAGTAAGTAGTAGATACGGTAAATCATACGCTTTCCCCTCTCTGTTGGTGGAAAAGGTGGAGGGTGAATTTGGGAGAGGTTGGAGATATAGAAATTCACTAAAGAGAGGATAGGGGCTTACCTAAAATAGAGTTCCCTAAGGTTATTTTTGGGAAAGGGGAGGATCATGCCTCGTCAAAGGGAAAAAAGTGTGATTTACCTTATTTTTCATTATCCCTCAATAATGATAATGGATATAGATTACCCTTAATCCATATAAAATGGGGTATATATGAGAATCCAAAGGCTATAACCCACATTTCCATGGGAATGTAAACATATGGTGATTATGAAGGTATTCCCTATCAAGGGGATTACCCACCTGACTTCACTTATCAGGGGTATGTAAACTCAAAAGGGTGCAATGATGCACCCAATCAGTCTATCATACTGGTCCGATGTCTTTAGATGAGGATTTGGCATAGTTCCGTTGGACTAGATCATGGAGGGGATATGGATAACATGATGGAAAAGGAATGAAATTATTGAATCCATAGGATGGAATGCCTGAGAATACCCACTTTCACGTAAAATTTCTTAATGAGGCATGGGGTTTCCCCCACGTAGCATGTTCTATGTGAGTGAAGGGGTATCCACATCAAATTATTGTATGAAGACCTAGTTCAGTCCATGAACCACTTTTCTACATGGAACTAGGTTCCACCCCTGTAGAATTTTTCTATGTGGTGCTTAGTTTCATCCATGTAGTGTGATGCTGCACGGGGTTGGGATCCATCTGTTTAGTGATTTGCTACATGGCGTAGGTTTCTATCTGCATAGAATATTGCTATGTGGGATGAAAAATTTAAGAAGGTGAATTGGTTCCATGATTCATGGAAAAATAATCCATGAAGGAAGCTGGGTTCACAATCTGCCAATTAGTATTATATTTACTTCTTTAATTCTATGTGGTGGGTTATACATGTAGGCAATTATCATAAGAGTCTTTATTTTATGATGATTTTTTAATTTTTTCCTTTGATCATTCATGTCCTCCTCTAAGGTCCCCCTCTTCAGTCCCCCTTGGGGTCCTTTTATAGAAATGTGAAATAATTGGATCATTGAGCCACAAAGCATCTTTTGTGGAAGCCCAAAAAAACCTAGCCCATGGATGACTCAGTAGAGAGGGCATGAGGTCATCATCCATGGTGGTGAGGATCACCAACTCAGTCCCTCAAAAAATTTCATTTTGTTCGTGGGAAGCCACCAGCTTCCCCTCATCCCCGAACTATTTTGAGTTCATGGGGGATCGTCTTTGGGGAAGAATATTCCTCCTCCTTCCCACAAAAGATTTCATTTGCAAGGGAATAGTGTCTATATAACACTCCCTCAAATTGGTTCGTTTGTGGGAAACCTTGTGAAGCAGACCACCATGCTACGTGGTGGTCCACGAAGAAGATCTATTACATGGTGCATATTCCTTCCTTTTCCAAATTTTTGGCTTCTTCACCTGTTCTTCTTTGACTCTTCATTTAATTTTTTTCTTCCTATTTAAAATTCCCAGAAGTATTTGATATCCTTTTGCAATGTTTCATGGACCCAAAAATTGTATCATTGGTTTATTAGGTTACTATTAGTGTTTTCTTCTGAATTTTTCCTGAATCTTTAACCTGTTAACCAAGCTTACTCGTAAAGGGGATAATTTCGTATGGATCAAATAATTTTAAGAACGTTTTGAAGAATTTAAGATTATATTAGTTAATTATCTGATCTTGAATCTTCCATTAGGAAACGTTGGATTTGGTATTTATAGTTATGTATCACGGAATAGCATCGGTTGTGTCCTTATAAATAATGATAGATTTATTTTCTATGTGTCAATATAGTTAAAAATTCATGAATAGAACTATCCAACTCATGATCTTTAGTTAGAATCTATAATATTATCTATGAAGATATAGAGACACTACCTCTATGGTTAAATATGTGAGATATATAGACATCAAAAGATCTTGAAATATATTTTCTCACATAAGGAACTCAACATGAGGCAAAGAAGATAACACTATCTACTCAAAGATTGTGATTTTTCAATACAATACCACACATGGAAGGTGAATAAGGTAGAATATGCATTGATATGAAAGGATCACAGAGTTCTGAAAAAATGAGTATTGACAAGGATCTTGTGTATATAGATCTATAAAATATAAATATACGAATTATTGAGTCAGGTGAAATAACGTTTCTTTTTTCAATTAGTTGTCCAACCATCTTTTTTGGGAAGGATTAAAAGTTCTCAGTCTGATGATGAGAACTTTCAAAAGAAAATTAAATATGAGAATGATGGGAAGGTGGAGGAATTTTCATTTGAGTATGGAATTTTGAAATTTTGGAAAAGGCTTTATGTTGCCTCCATACCCATGCTAAAAAGGGAGTTATTGGATGATGCTCATAGCCTGAATTTTTGTATACACCCTAGTAGCACTAATATGTATAGATATTTGAAGGAATATTTTTGGTGGGATAATATGAAGAGGGAAATCACTAATTATGTATCAAGATGTTTATTATATTAATAAGTGAAGGTTTAAGGACAACATCCTAGGGGAGTCATGTAAAATATGGCTATTCCTACATGGAAATGGGAGGACATTACTATGGTTTTTTCAATAAATTACCAAAAAATCCATTAAAGAATGATGTAATATTGGTAATTATTGGTCGAATTACCAAATATGGACATTTCCTCACTATAAGGGTGGTTTTTTCAAGGTATGACCTTGTAAGAATCTATATTAATGAAATTTTAAGACTTCATGGTGAACCAAATTCATTTTTTTCTGATCATGATCTATGTTTTACATCAAAATTCTGGAAAAGTATTCAAAAATATTTGGATAATGAGGTTTATTTGAGTACTTCTTATAACCCTAAAAATAAAAATAAGTTATAAATAATGATACCAACTTTAGACCACATTTTGATATTATTCTCACAAGACATTGAAGGCACGTGGTATCAATATTTACCTTTAGTAGAGTTTTCATACCACAATAGTATATATTCAAGTATTCAAATGGCACCATATGAAGCATTGTATGGAAAGATATGTCAGACACCAACTTTTTGGGATAAATATGGTGAAAGGAAGATTATAGAACCAAAACATGTAGAGGAAACAGTAGAAAAGGTAAAGACTATTCAGATACATATCAAATCAGTAAAAAGTCGGCAAAAGAGCTATGATGATAAATGGAGGAAATATTTAATGTTTCAAGTGGAATATCATGTATTATAGAATGTATCTTCATGGAAGGGTGTTATAAGATTTGAAAAAAAGGGAAATTGAGTCCCAGGTACTTTGGATCTTTTGAGATCCTATAGATTATTGAAGCTATAGTTTAATGTTGGGAGATTCCACCTAGCCTTTTTAAAGTACACAATGTGTTCCACATATCTTTGTTATAGAAGTACATTCCAGAACCAAAACATCTCCCCACATATTACGTAATACAATTGGAACCAGATTTTTATTACCATGAAGAGCCTATCCAAATTCAAGACACTAAAGTATAGGTTTTGAGGAATCAAAAGACTCAGCTGGTAAAGTACTTAAGAAAAATTATAAAATTGAAGAGGTGAAATATGAACCTGAGGAAATTATGATAAAAAACTACCCAATTATTTCTACGAGGTGGAAATATAGAAATTTTAAGGATTATTTTTTATATGGTATAATGTAACACCCAATGATCTTATGGTATACCACTTTTAAAATTTAACATCTTTGATAGTTTATGCTTCACACAACACTGAGTAATTACTATAATATACAATTAAATATGACCATTTGAATTGTAATGTTACCATTATGAATTATAATATGACCAATAGAATATTAACTTCTCCCATTAAATTATAAATAAAACTCATGTTTTTTATAAATGAAAATATGGTATATATAAATCATTTAATAAGTAAATAATTTTTTTTAAAAAAATGATAAATTTAGTGTTATATTTTTTGAAATTCATAAATATTAATTTAAAATTTTATAATTTATATAAAGATATAAGAGAAAATATATTTTTGGTAAATAAACTCATAATGTAATATTTCTTGTCTTATGATTATAATATAATTTTATGATACCTTATTAATTTTTTAAAGTGTCATAAAACTAATTATAATTTTAAAATTGGTATTTTTCAAATCAATGATGATTTTAAGTAAAAATTAGATTTCAAATATTTTAATAAAAAATTCATAAAGTGGAGTAAATTTTTTAATATTACATATCAAAACATGGAAAGGGTGATTTTTTTGGGATTTTTCTAATATAGTTGAATTTTTGGGGAATAATAAAATATAGTAATTTTCTGTATATATATATATATATTATAAGTTAAATAAAATATTCCTTGAGTCATATATACTGTAATAAAGATAATATAAAAATATCCTTCTCTCTTTAATTTATTTAGTCATTGAATCATTACTATTTTTTTCTTGATCCAAATAATAAACTAATGAATAAAATATTTAAAAACACCTCTCTCCTCCATTGTAAATACCACCCCACCACCACTTCTCATCACACTTCTCAAGCCTTTATGGTTATCCAATTTAAACCCATACCTCTTTCCAAGACTCTTCACCATTTATTTTAGGTTATTTTATCAACAAAAGTCCAAAACCAATTTCCCAATGAATGTTCTCAAGGGGAAGAAATCAAGAGGTAAAATCCTATTTTGCGTTCTTTATTTTATTTTCACATTATTTTACTTTCTTATACTATACTCAACTCCTCTATATAGACATGAATGATAACTCTATTATATTATATATACTATAATTTTATTATGTCAATGTAAAATACACCATCAATTCTATTATCCTCTTCCTTTTATTACAATGATGAAACCATCGCCTGTGAGATGTTGATTTACCACAATCATGGATAATGTTATTTCATTTTTAAATTTCACCTTAAAGGATTGTCAAAAAACCATCTTTATGGTTTAAAAAGATTAAAATTTCGGTATTATATCTTATTTAATGTTCTATAACTAGCTTATATACATAATATTAATTAATGGAACAAAACTAGTTTGTGATGATCAAAAAACCACCAAAATAATTTAAATGATTATCACTACATCTTATCTAATGATTCATCCTCACCCCAAATAACTAGATAAATTATATAACCATTTAATATTATTAATTTTTATTAATATCATATAATTTCAATTATATATAACTGTTTCCATTTTAAATTATCTTTTGTACATGTATACAGGTCAACCAATCCTGAAATACAAGGAAACGAGCACCCCCGAACAACAAAATTGAATCTTATAACTAATAACAAAGGATATAAATAAATATAATAAAATTATAACAAATAAAATAAATTTGGAATAAGTTTAGATTTAAATTATTAATGAATTTAATTTCATTATCATGGACATTATGTATATATACATAATGGTTTCAGACATATAGTCAGGGTTTCTTCACAAACCTCAATTTTCCTTTCAAGTTATGCATTATCTTTATTTACCCCAATATAATTCTTCATTTAATTAATATAATTCTTAAAAATTATTTTTATATGTTCCGAAAATCATTTATCCATATATTTTCATCTTTATTTGATTGGTAAAAACATGTTTTACAAGGTTTCATTCTCAATTCTTCCTGATAAGTAAGCCCGATTATAGGGAACAAACCAATTTCTTACTATTTTCAAGTACACATCATAATTAATTTAAAGACACAAATATTTTTCTAAAAGAAATTATTTTATAATGAAAAAACTATCATAGTTCATTTTTATTTTTATGAAATCAATTATTCATATTTATTTTAAAAAAATATATAATATTTACCCTTAAATCGCACTAAAGAGGATCATTTCTAAAGATTCTTAAAAACACTTTTTAAAAGTTTCAAATTCATTGGGACATCATTTATGCCTAAAAACTTATTTAATTTTCCATATATTTTAATTTTTAGGATATTCATGTTTACAATCTTATTATATGATAATACAAATTATTTTCCAAAAGAACTCTTCTTTACTAAGTAAAATGCTATTTCTCTCCAGAATTTATCAATCATTTTATTAGACTATTTTCATATATGATTATGAATAAAATTTTTCAAAGAGGTATGGGAAACCTTTATATAAATATATATTTTTAAATTGATTATTTGATATATAAATATTACATAGGACTTAATAAGTGATGGGTGGAGCTCGTTATAGCCCCCTCGTTGCATTGGTAGGTCCCATGAGAGAAACTAGGATGGGGTTTTAACCATTTATGTATGGTGTCTTGGAATAATCCTTGATGATATATTTATGATGTTCTCTATTATGCATTACCTCATTATGATATTAGTAATATACAATCCTTGTGAATATTTTACTTGTATAATATCCTTGGTTAATTTTAATTCTTATGTGTTTATTTATATGGCTTGATTTAGACATCTTTTGATCCTTGCATATTATTCTGAAGATTATGTTTTAATGGAATACATTTTTAGTTAATCAAATATCCTTATTGTTAATATTTATTTATGTTATCTTATATTGTGTTGCTTACCCATACTGACTGTCTGAGATCACCCCTTTATTTTGATTTATTTTTCCTTAGGATGGGATAATTTGTATTATGAATGACTTCTAAGGATAATATATAAGTTTACGGATGTTTGCAATGAAGTGTCTATGTTGTTTTTCCTTGAAAGTTATAAGGTAAAACTTATGAACATATCTTGTTTTCTAAATATACCAAAATATTTGGTCCTTTGTGATGAAAACTCTTCTTTATAGTACCAATGTAATTATGTAAGGCACCAGATTCAGGATACTGGGGTCATGGTATTTATATTGAATGAGATTAAACCATCATAAGGAAAAACCGACCCTACCATTCCTAATCTAGATTCCCACTGACCCTGGAAAATATGAGTGACCCCATTGGTAGATATTAAGTGTACCTGAAGAGGGTTACAATATATCTGGACCATAACTCTGATCATACAATTCATGAAAATAATCAAGTCAAATATTTCAAGATCAAGCACTAAGAAATCACAAACCACCTAAAGTTTAGATTTCGTCACCAGATACATAGTTCACTTTAAACTATTTTTGATCCTCTTTCCAACAGGCATGGAAATATCCAAGAAGAATGAATTAATCTCCAAACACAAACGATACATATCAATAAACTTTGACACTATAAAATAATTAATTTCACTTGTATCAAAAAAATCAAGAACCATAGAAGATGAAATAAACACTGTACTACTAAAAGTAGTTGACCTTGTTTTAGATTCCACTAGCACACACTCTAAAGCATAAATTCATCCAGACATAGCCTCCTAAACACCCCCATTGTCTTAAGAATGAGACCCACAACCCTTGGGAGTATCAACTTGAACTTGTGATCCCTTGGTGAAGGTGTATCCCAACTTACTACAATGGGACATATTTTAAAATAAACATTTCAAATGGAAAAATAACCCATAAATATGAAAAGTACTAGAATCCTCCATACAATGAGGTCTGGTATGACGATGCCTCTTGTACTAGTAGTAAATATCCTGTTTCTACCTTGAAGAATCGATTAAAACTGGTGCTGTATAAAAATGACTAATGTTTCACTTCCATTTTGACTGTAAGAAGCACCATAGGTAACCGCTTCACCAATTGAATCTTCTCCTAAACCTTTACTTCTAGATATGATTTCCTTCACAAAATACACTTTATCAATTACATATAAAAAGTTTGGAAAGCACAAAAGAACTATAATTGACCAAATATCATTCCTCAAACCCATCATGAACCTCTGAGCCTTCAGGTAATCATTGGTGACATGCTCTGGTGAAAAATGCACCAACTCAGCAAAATGGATGGAGTAATCTAGAATGGTATTCTCCCCTTACGCCAAAATTAGAAACTATCAGGTCATTTCCACATATAGAGTCTTAGGATAAAACCACTGTTTTTATATTTTCATGAAAAAACCCAGGTAAGACCTTCATGCAAATTTCCATGCAACCAAATTTCCCACCATATACTTCATGGAACCTCTAGCATATATTCTAAAAAACCCACATGAGAATCATTAAGAGTCTTAAAAAATTTGAAGATACTCTCTATTTTTTCAGCTCACTCCTCAAATAATTGTGTTCCTTTGTCATCTGGAAAGATAGTTTAATGCTACTTAGTAAATTTTAATCCATTATCAACTATGCATCCCAGGTTCACTATGCCCACTGACTCCCAATTCTAAATGGTAAAAATCATTGCTTCAACCAAATAAGTGTCCACTGGAGGATCTTTCTCCACATATCATATTTGGAAGATCTATTCTAGGAGTCATTTTTTATTAAACATATAAAAATAACCAATCATTCATGAAACAAATTCCATAACCACTTATACAACTTATAGAATACAAAACAATTCTTTAAAATATTAATAATTTAAATAAATTTTGAATTCTTTCACACAAATACAACTCATTTTTAAAGGATCATTTATACCTAAATAAAATCCCACTTAGTTTATTCAAATGACCTCACACACACCAGATCCCAAAAATTATTATATAGGTTAATTTAAATAAATTTACCTTAATATTTATTAAAATTAACCCATATAACATATGTTGGACTTATTAATGATTTTCTAACCACACACGGTAACTCAAATTCATTCATGAGAGTGAGCTGACCATGGACCTTTTCCACATCTTCTTTCTTAATTCTGATGATCCTACTCATTTCAACCATATAGAAAGAACCAACTTAGGATTTCTGGCCACACATTAGGATAAGTAAACCATTTGATAAAAAATTGTAGCATTCTAACCTTGGTTAACTAGACTAGTCACCCAAGCTAGACCATCACATGGTGCGGTAAAATGATGACAAAATAAAAAAAGACATGAATATAAGAAAACAAGAAATAAAACTAGAGTATAAATAGGAAAAAAAGGAATATTAAACTAATCAAAATAGGCTAAACAAAGAATTGTGACAATTATTGAAAAACCAGTCTCTATGTGACCTACCGTAACCTCCATAAAGCAACCAAAAAATTGAAAACACCAACATAAAGAGAAGACATCATTCTATATAATTACTTTCCCTTTACTTGTGTATTATAAAAAAGGTCTAAAGACACCCAAAGAAAGAATAATAGTGTGATCAAAAGATCCCATTAGAGAACCACCAAAGAATCTATACAAGTTCTAATATCAAAAATTCACTAGTTCTATATTTAAAACAAAATAGTTTTACATGAATTTTTATAAATAAAATAATTTGAACAAATTTCTCAATCAATCCTTGAATTTTAATAAACATTCATTTCAGGTTTTCCAAATATAGAAACATGCTAGTTTATATGAAAAATCATGCAAACATATTGAAATCTAAATATAAATGTTAGGAAACATCCATGATATAAACTATCCTGAAATAAATAACCAGAAAAGACAATTCACCAACCACTAGGGCTCTAGATTATAAGAAAATATTTTCTAGACACACACATTCCAAAAAATTAATAACGTTGGATCAAACTATATCAACTCCTTTTATATTTTATCGATATACAAGAGTTTACCTACTAGTGGTGTCACACATACTAAGGCTACTTATTTTTCTTTATATAAATACCCAAGGTTCTTTTTAGGGAAATTTTTTTATCAATTTCTATTTTTAAAACCATGCTCAAATTTTATAAAACCATTTCAAATCCATGCCAATCTTCTTTAGGGTTTGAAAAAACCATTTCATTAAAAATAAATTAAATTTTGTTTAAAAAAAACCCCCTTTATAAAATAAACCCATGCCTTTTCCAATTTCAAAACATGAAATTACAATCCAAATATCCATGAAACATTATAAACGATAATCAATTCAAGGAATTAGAACACTTCAATAGATACACCTACATAAAGAATGTAGAAAACCTAACCACCTTTGAAAAAAATGATTAGAAACCACAAGATCTCCCTTCAGAAGACAGGGCACCATAAGAAACTAAAAAGGGTTGATAGAAAACAAGATCTGATTATCAATATCTGCCAAAAGTGGTGCCACAAAAAAAATGAGAGAGGGACTAGTAGGAAGTCTTATCCTAAGAGATGAAGTGCATATACCTACTGATAAATTTCTAAAAAGAGTGATCCATAGGGAATGGAGTCACCTGAAAAATCCTTGGGTATGCGCTTTGGCTGAGAGGATAAGGCTACAAAAGAAAATTAATCCTCAATAACCTTCACAGATCTCTAAAAGTAGTAACTTGGGGAATTACCTGGTATGTAATACATTACATGTTTTTAATTTATTCCATTTTAATTTACAATAAAAAAGTGTCAATTTTTTAATTAAAAACTAATTTTAACATTACATGACCTTCAACCATTACACGACATGTAAAATTTCAAAGTTGTTCATTCTATTAATGGGATGTGATCAGCAGCCAATACACATTATATAATCCCATCACATATAATGTAACTTCCTAGGAAACTATAGAAACTAAAGGTTATTTCTGGAAATTGCAACAAATAAATGACTTCACCAATACAGATATTCTCCCAATTCAAGTTCAAAAATACTCTCCCAAGGAAAAAAATAAAGAAAAAGAAAAAATTTGAACATATCCGACATGAAGGTAATAGAGAATTTTGGGAAACCAATATGGTTTGGCCTAAAATTTAGATTAGCCATGTACCAACCATTCATGTTCTTATACAATTCACTATAGGATTAAGATGGTCATGCTACATGTTTTTCACTAATACAATGAAAAGGGTTCTCCAATCACAAAGACACTAATTTTTTTAAAATTCAAGAAATTTTTTCCCAGAACACAGAATCATGATTGAAAAAAATTAATAAATAAATAATTAGCAAAAAATTATATTATATAAATCATTAATATATATATGTGTTTGTGTGTGTGTGTGTGTTACCATATGAAAATTAAATATTAGTTAATCACAACCCACTAGTAACATGAATATTACTCTACGAATCATTATCATATTATAAAAAATAACCACCTCATATCTTATGATATATTAAATTGTATAATTTTTAAAAAATATTTTCCTAAAAAATTAGTCCACACCATAATTATGGTATCAGGTTCTATATTATAGATTTATTATTTTCCTTATATTGGACCCTATGATATGATGCATTATGTTATATGATACTTTGAGAAACTAAAAATCTTTATAAATTGTGAAATATGAAATTTTCAATTCTATTTGATTACATAATATATCATAGAAAAAAATACCATTGTATTCCATGTATTCTGATATAATAATATCATATTCTAATAAAACGAGTTTCATTAAATTATTTACTTTTTTCCAAAAAATAACCATATGTCTCATATATAATTAATAGGTTTTTTAAAAAATAAAAATAAACTAATTTTCACTATTAAAAGAGTAACAAAATATAAAATTATTCCCTATAACGACCATAAATACCTAAATAAATTCCATATATCCTAAACTACACTTTAAGATCATAAGAGGATAGTAACTAGCAACGTGTGTTTTTAATAAATATATTGAGGATAAATTTTCCCTTAAATATATCATCACATATAAAGTCAAAATAACAACTAAAAATAATCATAATAAACAAAATAATGTACTGTCATCATTAATAAACTCCAGAATTGCATCCCAATGATGCCCAATGATAGCCTACATATAAAAATGAACACCCATGAACTACATCTAGTTATTAAAATCAATAGAATAGTTTATAGTGATCTAGAATTTAATCAAAATATTCCTCTAATTTTTTTCTTCAAAAAACCATTTAAATGGTGATATCATCACAAACCATAGGGATCCACCATAAACTATAAGGTGGGTTTCTCCCATTCATTGGTAATAACTTCATGAAACCCAAAAAACACCATAACTAATACCTTGATCATTTTCACTAAAACCTAATTATTTTACCGAAAATCACATGGCATACTCTTCCTAGTGTACATAAGCTTAAAATAATTATTTCTTGAAAAGAAAACACATCTATGAAAAACCACCTTGTTTACTATCAAATTTCCATGATAAAACTAAACTATAGGTTGGGTTCACTACATCCATGGTGTGGTTTTATTAGAGAATAAAAATTCTATAATTCACAGGAAAAATATACCAAAAAACACCCTATCCTAATACCAATAGTTATAAAAAAGAAAATTAAACATAATTTTAAATCAAAATAATCATTAAAATCATACTTAGTCACTTTAATGTTACATAAAATCCACATTGTAAATATTCTCCTATAAAGAAACATCCTAGAGAATCACTAGAAAATACCTTAGGCCATTGAGAATCATATCATCCTAACATGACTTTTATTCCATAGGACATACACCTATGACGTGGTACTAAATTCATAATTTTATAAATTTAATGAATAATAGAAACTAATTTATCAAAAAAATAACAATCCATATCAAGTTTAATACATCATAGTGATTCGAATGAGATGGGTCCAATTTATATTTATTCAACTGAGATACATGAAACATATATTGTATTAAACTATAATAAAATGGAAATTATAAATAATAATTAACTTTATTAACTCGTTCGAATAAAAAAATGGCCCTAAAATGAGGAGAAATATTCTATATTTTATTAAACACCATTTTCCCAACTAAAGTACAACCTAAACAAAATCATGATCTCCAAAAAAAATTAAGAGGTCTACTATAATATCTATATAATATTAATTTCTAATCCAGTTCATTTCTAACCTCATATTGACAAACTATAACTAATTTAAAGTTTCTTGAACCATCCTATGTCTAACCAAATATGCTTAATCGACGTCCTTCTATCTCAATGGTAACTAATGTAATGGTCCATATAAAGCATCCATAAGAATCATCTAAATTTAATCTTGGTATAGGTTATTATATACATACTCCTATAAATACCTATTTAACCCTCATGCATGAAAAAAACATGAATAAATTTATAGATAATATACCCCTTACTGTGAATCACTTTGTATTATTATTGAAAAACATTTTTAAGGGTTTAGTGAGGACCTTCACATTAATTACCATCATTGAGCCACCAAAAATAAAAAAATCAACAACCACATACATCAACACTTAAGAAAATTACTAATATTTGTATAATAGGTTTTAGGATATTACATAGAAGTTAAAAACTATAATGTAATTATTTTTGATACACTGCATAGTTTCAGGGATCTTACATGTAAAGAATTTAGAAACTACTTGGAAGTCTTGAAAGCGAATAAAATTTGTGAATTTTGAAAAGGTTCCATCAAGATATGAGTAATACCATTTCATTATTAATTAATTTATAAATTAGGGATACATTTACCTAAAAACCCTAATATTTTAGTTTAAAATAATACTAATCTGACAATATTGTTTCATAAATGACAATGATCTTTAAGAAAATAGAGATATGTTATAAAAAAATTATTATTTAAATGTGACCTTATTTTTGAATTTTTGGGTATGAATATGAGTGATTACATTATGAAATATATTTATAATGGTAATAATCAATACAAATATATTTATTAATTCTTATAAAATACGCATTAAATTTTAATTGATGTCCTTTTATATTTCAAAAATACATTTTTTTTCAAAAATGATTTTTATTTCATTTTATATGTTGAAATTACAATAAATACGTACCAATCTTATAAATTGTATTTTTTAAAATGAAAACATCTTTTTAAATTAGAATATAAAATTAACAAAGGGTGAATTTTTTATGTTTTACTAAAATTATTGATTTTTCAATAAATAGTTAAAAATACCATTTTTTTCAAATACCATAATTTATTTTAATTAAATAAAGTAAATTTAAAGTCATATTATATTTTAACATTGATAATAATGTTAAATTAAATCCATTTTATTTTTAATAATTTAATTAATTCAATTTTAATCACTAATATTAAACATTTTTAAATAAGTTAATTTTTATGATTAAAGCACTTTTTCCTAAAACTTTTTTCCATTGTGTTTTCTGAACATATATTAATATTCATTTCTAAAACATTTCGAAAAACTATTTCAAAAATTAAATTAATTTTTAAAATCATTCGGTAAAAATTATCTTAGAGTGAACTTTTTCTAATTTTCGGAAAATATTGATTTTTAATGAATAATGAAAAATTATGATTTTCATTGAACAATTCCTTTTAATTTAATGTATTTATAAAATTCCATTTTATTTTAAAATGTGTATAAATGTAATATTAGTCAAATTATATTATGAATAATCCAAATTATTTCATTGGAATCAATTTTATGTTTAATCTTCATATAAAAACTTTTAAGATATTAGATTTTCTTTGAAAAATCCCTTTCATAACATTTTTTAGGATTAATTTTAAATTAAATTCATCCATTTATATTAGTGAAAAACGATAAAATAGACTATATATATGTAATATTAAAAATTTTACAATAATTTTTTGATAATAAATTGTAAAAATGGAAATAATTCTTTACCACAGTTTTGGTAAAAACAGGTTTACCGAGGATGTTAAACCAAGATATAATGGTAAATATTCCAATTAAATCTATCTAAATACTATTTTTGATCCATATTTATACCTTATCGAATATAAAATTATAATATCATTCCATTTTGAATAATTTTTTAGAATATGTTTTTATTATATTTTATATTTTATGAAATACCAAGTGTGTCCTCTCCCTCAGGTATAGACGAGAAGCACTATTTTCTCTTTTGCATATAACTTTGACCCATATAGCTGAACCAAACTCTACAAAATTATAATCTAAACTAACCAATCAATTAATTATAGTTGGTTTATTCTTAAAATATGTAATACAAATAAATTAAAAAATAAAAACATTAAACTCGATAGTGTGTGTGACACACAACACTCAGCTTAAGAAACTCATCAAATATATTTCATTATATTTAATCTCTTCGATGGATTGTAGAACATGAAACTAAGAGTCTAAATGAACCATAATAATGTACAATTTTAATTGTAAGTTATTAATTTTAATCAGAAAATTATGAAAAATATGGTTATCTATGGATTAGGAATAAAATAAATATCATTTAAAAGAAAAAATGAAATGTTTTATTAAAAAATGTATTTTTTTCTAAAAGATAGTTTACTCATTCTTTGTACACAAAATTAAAAATTAATTTTTACCTGTTTTAGAAATTTTATTCGAAAAAATAATCTGATTTTTTTAAATCATCAAATAAAAATTATCTTAGGGTGAATTTTTTGTAATTTTTTAAAATACTTCATTTTTTGATTAGTAGTGAAAATGCTAAATTTAAATTGAAAACTGTCTTTTTGTTTACAATATATATAAAGTTTAATTATATTTTAATTTTTTTTAAAGTAAACATAGTTAAATCATATATATATATATTAATAAAATGTAGTTCATTGGAATCACTTTAATATTTAATTTTGGTATAAAAACATTGTAAACATTTGAAAATTTTCTCTTTGAAAAACCACTTTCTCCTTGCATTTGTGGGATTTATTTTAAAATGAAATTTTCCACTTATAATAATAGAATTTTTCAAAATGGATTGAATATTTTTAATCCTCATATTTTATTTTTTCTAATAAGGTTAAATTAATTTTTTAAAAAATTGAATAGTGAAAAACAGTAACAAGTATTTACCATGGTATAGGTAAAAATGGATTTACCTGGGGGTTAAACTAAAACAATAAGGGTTAAAATTACATAAATACTTATCTAAAATATATTTTATAGACATATTTAGACCCTATAATGTCTAATACTCTAAAATAATCTTTTTACCCATTGGGAATGTTAAAAACATGGGTAAACATTTTTCTATTCAAATATTAAATGTTTTCCACTCATCTAACATATGAAAGGCCACCCACTCTCCTCTCCTCTTAAAACCTTAAAAACCTTAATTTTTTTTGATAGGACTGTAACTTCCCAAATAATTTCCAAATTTCCATACCCTCTCCCTAAAATTCTTATTTTGGTTATAAATACATTTTATGAATAATTTAGGGATAATCCTCAAGAGGTTTTCTGAGAAGAGGTAAAATTACTAACTATGTGTTTTTCTTTTTTTTCATCATCCAAATAATTAAATTTTTCTTAAAACATGTGATGTTATAAAATAATTATTTCCATATAAATATTTTTTATGTCATTCTAATGATATTTGACCATACCTCATCCCTCAAATGGTTTATGACATCATAATTCATGGGTATGGTGGATAACCACATCATGAACCGAGGTCATTAATTTTTCCATTAACACCTATTATGGTTGTGTATGATAATGGATATAAAATATATATATTATAATTATAACATAATTAAACTTTTGGATTCGTTATATCATATATAAATTTTTAAATTTTAATTCCGTATGGGATATGATAATGTTGCTTTTGTGTACGACAAACTTTCACCTCGCGAACCAATGCGATTCTTTTTTCACTAACACTTTACATAGAAGTTAATAAGGATAAGTAAATGAATATATGTTATATACATGAAATAATTATGATATTTATTACATATTTATCATTATTAAAATATAATATATCATTTTAGTTATTATCATTCCACTCACTTAAAGATGAAAACACCATTTGTGTACATGTGGACTACCGCTTTCATGAATCAATGTGATTTTTTTTTCATCACCCCACCACATGAATAGTATATATAAGTATATTAAAATAAATAATATTTTATTTATGAAATTATAATCATTACTTAAATCTAAAATATCACTTACATCCTTTTTATAATTATTGTGGAAAAATTGAAACGTTACCCATGCGTACGACGACCCATCATCTCCATGATTGTAACATACTTAATTTCTCAAAACCACATTTCATGATTGGTATTAAAAGTATTATTGATGTATAAATATTATAATTATTTAATTATTATTATTCTATATATTATTAAACTATATAATATTAAAAAGAACTAGAACCTTCCTGACAAATCATGAATGCCAAAACATGGTAATTAACACCCAAAACAAGGGGAATAATGAAATATTATTAACGAATGGGTGATAATATGTTATAAAAGGATCACATATGAAATCATATTATTAATAGGTTTCAGGAACAATTTAATAACATGTTTAAAATCAATATATATTAGGATAAATCATTTTCATCCAAAAGGAAATATAAGGTAAGGGAGTTCGTCTCAATTAACCTTCATTGAGGCTGTTTCGTCTGGTTTTCGGCCTCGAAACGCCCAACGGCTCTGTATCCAATGATTGATGGACCTACTTTCCAAAGGCAGGCGTTCTCCGGATGGTCTGACCAGTGACTCTTAAGAACTCACATTGGTCGAGAGGATGGGAAGTTGGTCTCATCTCACCCTTTTTTGGGGGGAAATTATTGCCTGTTTCGGGACTCTCTTATAGATTTAAGACATATCCATATGTTCGTGAATCTTTGGTTTATACCCAAACATAGTATCAATAGATTTAACCTTAGTGGGCAATGGTCTACTGAACGTAGGGGTTCAGAATCATTTATGCCTGAGGTTTACCATCCCTCATTGGATTAATGACCCCGAAGAGTCGAAACTCGCATGATGCGACACTAGGAGTGGCATAGTGAACCGATATAAAGATAATTGGATTGACCGGTTGTTGGTCTTGAACCTTAGGGAGGCTTCCTACATACCCAGTTTAGGAGGCATGGATCAATGTCCACGTAGTTCGCATTGTCTTGGGACTGACACTCTGAGGCAGCCCGGAATGATGGATTGGGGCTTACACTCTAAGGAGGCCTAGGGAGATGGATTGGGGCTTACACTTTGAGGAGGCCCATAAGAGGATGTCATGGTCGATGCTTACTCTAAGCCCACGTGAGTCATGCTCAGTGTGAGAAAAAAGAGGCAGTAGGCACCAGAGGATCACATCATGAGAGGTGCATCTGTGAGAATTAGAGTGGGGATTATGCATGAGGGTGGCCTATAAGGTCGAGGATTACTCTTAGGTGGATGCCTAGGGTGATGGATTGGGGCTTACACTCTGAGGAGGCCTAGAGTGACAAAGCGTAGCCGGAGAGGGAAAGGGGGTGCTCTTGTGCTTGTCTCCTCTCTTTCACCACGTGAGGGCTTCCTTCTGATGGGTATTTTACTACCCCTGGGAAGCCCTTAACAAGTAGAAGGGAAAAAGGGGATTCCTGAGCTCAGACCCCACATTACTGTGGGAATGTGAACCTATGAATGCTTTGGAAATCTGCTCAAGGGTCGGGGAAACCCCTTCGCCTCTACTTACCATCGGTATGTGAACTCAAAATGGCGCGATGATGTGCCTGAAAGTTACACCACACGGATCCAGTGTCTCTAGTTGAGGCCTTGGCTCGGGGCCAATGAATAGGCCGATGAGAGAGTCACAGAGGATCAGGCCAGATCTGGAGGATCGTATGTGGATCTAGAAATGGGAACTCTGAAGGTTTTGGTTCCCTTCGCATAGGGAAGTGCTATGCGGCTGGAGGGGCCATCCACGAACTAGAGTGGTCCGCAGACTAAGAGGCCGTCCACGAACCTGGAGGGTCCACAGACTGACTGGCCGTCTGTGAACCAGGAGGGTCTGCGGACTGATTGGCATCCCGGGAACCAAGGAGGTTCATGGCTCCGGGTTCGATCTATGAACCAGGGTGGTCCACAGAGGGTTCCACTCGAGCTGTGGCAGCTAAGGGCAGCACCGATCGGGGGTTCATCGGTCGAGGCTTTGCTCTCGTTGGAGGGTGTTACGCGGTGCGACAGATCGGAAAGGAGGCATAAACTCCCTAGTTATCAGGGAGTGCATCCACGGAGGGGATATGGTTCACGGTCTTCTCTTTTTATGTTATTTTTATTTCATGGTTCTCCAAATTATTATTAATTTTTGGTTCCCTATTATTTCATTCACAGGTTTATACCTGCTCTAGTTCGCGAACTGGAACTTCACTGTTTTCGAAATCCTAAGCCTTCCTTCGAAATCCTTCCACCAGAGTATGATCGCTCTTCGCTTCTTCCACCTTTGAATCGTTCGAATCCCAATCTCCGAATCCTTCCACCTTTCCCCCTCGGTCTCCTTTTATAGAGTGGGTAAAGAGATGTATTTGTGGTCACGTGGCACCTTTTTCGGAGGCCCATAACTGAATACCGGGTTTATAGCTGACTTGGTCAATCCGTAATTCGCGGTGGGTATTGAATGCTTGTCCCCCCCCCCCCCCCCGCGAACCAAACTCAGGAAGTGCTTCACGGCAGTGGGGGGCTCCACCTCCATTCCGTGAATGATATAGGATGCGGATTGAACCGGTCGACGCGGTCCGTAGTTGGGGAGGTTCATGATAGTGAACTAGATCGGCGCACACCCTGTCTCGCGACCACAGAGGATCTCCGCCTCTATTTATCAAACGACGATAGTTCCCAGAGGGGGTGCTTCGCGGGGCCTGGCCACGTTGCATTTTCATGGGACCGGTCCACGGACCGGTCCTTCTTATGACCCTTCTTTGATTTTTCTCCATTATTTTTCCCAATTCTTTGGGGGATTTGGGTAGAATCTCCTTTGCTGATTTTTCAGGACCCTACAAATTCCCCCCATCGATATGGGGTCCGATCGAAATGAATAGGAGGACACTCTGATGCAAAGTGATCCTGAAACTCAGATGGTTTGCGGTAGGCTAGTAGACCCAGTAGGGGACCACGCCTATAAATATGGGGGGCCCTTCATTTGTCCTTTACCGAATTCTTCACGAAACCAGAGCTCCCTTGACTCTGCGTGCTCGTTCCTTCACGAAGTGCCTCATCTGAGAACTGGCTGTGACTTCTGCGAACCATTCCACCTTCGCGGTCACCTTCACCCATGAACCAATTCCCCAACCGCGAATCATTACTCTTAATTAATTAAAAAGTAAGTGATGACGGGCTGCAGAGGAACTTGCTTCGCAATTTTGGTGCTCCGCAGTTTTGATGCTCCGCTGTTTTGATGCTCCACAGACTAAAATCTCTTGAACATTAAAAGTTTCTATGTCTTCTGATATTAATTACTTAAATTTAGGATTGAAATTCTATGGAGCAACTTGGTTTGCGGTTTCCTAGCCAACGCTCCGTGGGCCAGGGTTTTGCTGACTGATTTCACGAAGGGCTGGTTCGCGGGATACTGTCATCATGAACCATCCTCTGAAGCCTCCTTGAAGAATTTGATTATGAAGGCTCCTCAACTGATCCTTAGCCATATATCTGGTATTTTTGTCCAGATTTTTATTCTGAACTAACCGATTGTTGGCTCTTGTCATGCAGGGAGAAAATATGGTTCCCCCTCGTTCTGCACTGAGGCCTACTGCAGAGCTGCTCCCAATAGGTGATAAACGCCTAAAGGACATGGCTAGCTATTTTTAGGATGGAGTCCGCCACTCCCCACCATCTTCCTTTCTTGTCGGCCAGCTCTCCAAGTCACAGAAAGAGTACCCCTTTTCTAATAGCCTTCCTGCCTATAGGTTCAGTTTTCTGTCTGATACCCCGATTCTGGTACCATCCCGTGACAACAATCCTGAAGTGTGGATATTCACTGCCACTATCCCTTGGTTCATGATACTTGTCAACAGGCGACCGGCCCCGAGGGAGACACCTGTCAGATCTGTGTTGAATCACCTTCCAGTGTCTCCGATAGGTGAACAATGTTAGTAGGAAGGAGAAATCCACTACTATCGAAGAATCACCCACAATGCCATGGTAAGTAAATAGCATGGCTGGTCAGCGAATTAGGATCTCCAACCGAGAGGACCATTTATGTCCTTGGAGTGGGGGTGGCCCTTCTGGGTCCGCCAGATCTGTGCGGAGTTTGAGGCAGAATTGCAAGCCGTAGGCTTGTATGAAGCTTCCTGGGTGTCCCAGACCTATACCTACCAGCCTCAAGCCCTCGGCAGGCAACTTATGAGACGTTGGAGCCCAGACACCAACACCTTTCATCTGGTCCATAGGGAGGTAGGCATTAGTCTTTGGTAAAATCTTTTAGATTTCAGGGGTCTCCATTTTTGGGGGTATGTACGATGAATTCTTGCCTCCCCCTTCTGTGTGGGACAACGAAGGGAGAACCCCTCCCTTGGTGAAGTGGCTCATTGATCTAGCCCAGAAACATTCGAAGGATAGATCTCCGAAAAAATCCTGTCTCTAGTCGTGAGGAGCATCCAAAAGATACGTCTTTGAGACAGCTTATCCCGTATCATGACTGGATCAAGGCTTTTGATAGAGAGAGCCATTTTGTAGCTATTCTGCATAGGCCCATGACCTGCCCCACAATGGAGTCCTGAAAGCAGAGGGGAAGCTATTGGCTGAACCTGGAGCAAGGTCAATTCAATGACTGGGGCTGGGAGCTTTTCCTAGATGTCGATCGACTACTTTGCCTAGCGGCATTTCTGGACATGTTTTTGAGCGGCTGGATATTGCCTATATGCGAGTCTAGCGGCGTACGGGTCTCTACCTTTGTCATGGAGGCACAATTGGCTACCGGCAACGTTATCAACCTAGCAGTCCCAGTTCTTTCCAGGATTTACCGATTTCTTGGTAATATTACCGATGGGATCTGGCCAAACGAAGTAGCTGATCCTTTTCAGATTCTCTAGGGATGGCTAGGCATTCATGTCAAGAACTGGTACACATTCATCAACCCTCTTCAGATTTTGAGCACCACATTCCGGTCATACTTGCTGCCGAATAGTGGGGTTATGCCCGAAGAGTGGGTGACCAAAGAGAAGGATAATCAACAGGCCATTCAGAACAAGTGTCTGCTATCGAGTCAAATCTCTAATCATGATCATTTCAATTTTCATCTATTTTCCTCCCTAGCTGGTGCAATTACAAACACCATAACAGAGGAGTTTAGCAAGCAGGGATACCTATTTTCCCTCCGAGAGGGTATTCTGGTGGCTCATATTGGTGGGGAACTGATCTGCGAGGGGTATGTGCCTTGATGATTCGGGCATCAATTTGGCTGCGTCCAAGCACAATGTCCCCCCGCAATCAATGGTGCCCGTGAGAACCATCATTTAATGGTGGCTAGACAATTTTGGTTAATGTTAACCTGGGAGGATACCAGCAGTGAGGTTGTGACCCCCACACTTGTAGACTCCACACACTTCTTATCTAAGAATTATGCTGACTCCGGGGTACAATCATACCCAAATGGCCAGCTAGGGATGTTGGTGCCTACCACTTCAAGTCTAAAGCCATCAAAGGGAAAAAGGTAGCAGAAGGGGGATGATGCTTCAACTAGGCCAGGAAAACTCCTTCACCACCCTGCTGGTCCCGTGCTTCCGGGGAAGATCTTAACAGACATAGGTGTATCCTCTCATGCCCTTGAGGCTGCCCAAATGGAGGTGGTTATTCCTGAAGATGTTGCCTTTCCGATGGCCTTGGGCCAATGGAACTAATTTAAAGGTCGGTCAGCCTTCCGTAGCTAGTACCCCCATTCATTGTGGTAGTATCTTCAGGAATCGGAAGTGGCATTTGACGGGCTGGGCTACATGTCCTCCCCTATTGACATCCTTTATGACGTGGACCTAGAGTGGGTTAGTCGTTATCTTTGGGATCTCGAAGCCTATATTTACGCGCTCTAGGGCCACATGGTATTAACCCACCTAGTCCAGGACATGCTGCATCTGGTGACTGATGAAGAGGGGGAAGGAAGTGACCACTCTTCAGGGGGCGATGATATTGTTGATCTCCCAGTCATGGATGAAACCAGGTAATTCCTGTCCTTACCTGTGAGATCTCGTCCACCGATTGTCCCAGAGAGTTATAAGGTGAGGGTGAGATTCGGAGCACAAACATGGCCGCTGGTGCCCATACCAACCCCCTCCACTGCCCGACCCTCTCAGGTTTGTCCTTCCAGGATAGTCGTTCCCATTACAGCCGCATTCCCAGATGCATGGAGAATTTGGGATGACTTGAGGGCCAAGGGCTCAGATGAAGAGGTTTGGGAATCACTCCAAATGATCCCCCTCAAGCTTCCATGTATTGGGGTTATCTTTGCTCTGCCACACCTTCAGTTGGAACAGGACTTGGGTGACATAGTTGCGTCATTGAAGGATATGGACGCATACACGTGCTCACTCTGAAACCGGCTCTACGGGACCACCCAGGTGACCATAATGATTAGACATCTCGAATTGTCCAACCCTGAAGAAGAGGTTTCTCTGTCACCCATTCAGGCTTTCTTACCCCTTTATTGTGAAGGTTGTATGATTTATCCCCCTTTTTCAAGGTTCCAATGAATCTCAGGGGGAAATTACCTCTCTGGAGTATACTCCCCGTGGTACCGCAGAGGGTGATCATGTGCATTCGCCCATGGGGGTCATTGAGCAGGGGTCCCCTCACGCGGCTGAGCTTATGGAGGCGACTATTGTGGATCCAACTAGGTTCTTCCCTCCTCCAACTCCTCCTAGAATTCTGGGCGAACTATCCTCTTGGCAGATCCAGAGATGGAAACAGGCATTCCATTTATCGGAACGGCTTAGACAGGGGACGTCATGTAATCATGACTTCCCGTTTGTTTGATTGCCATCATTTATATTCTGACTCCGTCAGTCATTAGTTGATCTGGCGTATGGTGCAGGGCCACTCGAGGACGTTGTTGCGGCTACCCAAACGGTCATACCTTCCGCCTCCTTGCCATCTGCAGAATCTCATGTAGCCATGCCTGGGTGTGATGAAATGGAGGGCCCTGCTGAAAGGGCCAGAGATATGGACGCTTTACTCCTGCCTTCATTAGTCAGAGATGCATCAGAGGAGGAACTGCTGGTTTCAAGACTCCTACTTATCAAACATCCCTTTCTATCATGGAGGAAAATGGGGTGCCCGTGATTAATGAGGGGCCTCCAAATTCGATGGGGCAAGCCACTTCAGACCCAATGGATACCTTGGTAATGGAGGAAGAGCCTACCATTAGTCAAATTGTCAGAAACCCGGAGCGGGCCATTATCTTGTTAACCGGGGGAGTGATTTCCCCATGCTTGGTCTCTGTAGGTGACCGCATGGGGACGGCTTTGGAAGCTGTTGTCCTCGGGCATGGCTTTAGGTCCTGGACCCCTCTAGGGGCTCCCTGGACTCCCTTCCCTTTTTAGGATGTAGCATATTCCTCGAGTGGCTGTCGTGGCAGTGCAGAGCTTGAGGATGCCAATGCCTTGACGATCAGAAGTATGTTTCTTGATCTCTTTCCACTAATTCCTTCCTTACTTTTCCTAATTAGGGGGTACTTATCTGTCTTATTGACTCACGGCCTTCAGGACCACGACCTTTGGCACTGGCGATTGTGTCGTCATACCCAACCATGCCTATGACCACAACGGCCGGGGGTGAAGTTGTGGCAATGCCAGAGCTTGCAGGTGAAGCCGAATCAGGTCCCTCCTTGGTGAAGTTCATCCTCAAGTATGTGTTCTCATTGGGGAGTGACTCCGAGCATGATCAACAAGTCATTTCCAGTCATCGGCCTACTCGCAAAAGGGCTTGGGAGAAAATTTATAGATTTATTTCTCAGACGCCCCTCGCTGAGATGCCGGCCAGATTACCAAAGCTGCGCAATCTGTTTATGCTGTTGTGATTTGATGGCATTGAATATCATGGTGTGTTTGACATTGTTAAGAAGGTAGTCACCAACCGGGAGAGGCTGGGTGATTTCGAATCTCGCCATTCCTCTACCAAATCTGAATCCTACCTTTCTGCAGTTCCACAGCTTTGCCTAACAGAGGCTTATGACCATACTGGGGTCATCGCAAGGATTCAGGGTGATGTTATTGAGAAGCGTTTTCACCTGGAGGTGCGGATGAATGAGATACAGTGGCTGTAGAAAAAAGAGGCCAACGTCACCTCCATGATTGAAGAAGGGGAGTGGCAGATAGAGGATGAAATGAGGGCGAGCACAAAGGCGGCCCCGGAGGCGGAAAAGTTATGGGCTTGTGTAGAAGCTGAAACAGCCTTACTGCATAATCTCTCTCAGACAATTTAGGATTATCACCAGTGCCTGATACAACTTTTTGGGTCCGCCGAAAAACTCCTGTAATTGCCTCTAACGCTAGAGGAGGCTCCAGATTGTAGTTTCCCTTCTTACCAACTTTTTTATGGAACAGAAAAATATTTCTCCTCAGTGCTCTTGTCGCCTTCTCCTGTGATAGAAATTATTTGGCATGATAACTGCATATGTTAATTCCCTGAACACAGAATAATCAGTGTTCAGGATTATTGATAAAAATAAAATGAGATATAACTTTTTCCAGGACCATGAAATGATGAAATGTTTACAAATTTGTTTTACATTGGTCAATATATGAATAAATGATTAAATATTTATAAAACCAGTTTCATTTCCATATATTATTCTATAATTAATGTTTTTTGATCCTCTAAAACACATATGTATGTTTTTTATTATTTTATGGGTGGGAACATAAATATATATCCTCCTAATTCATTGAGTAAGATTGATATCTCATGAGATATCATGGAATTGAATTAGCTGTAAACCAAGTTCAATAAGGAACTGTCTTTGACTATGATAATATTGGGAGTTAATATAGACTAAGGATATAATAAAATGCGGAGTGTACCCAATCCACTATGACAATCATATCAGTGATCCTTGACTAAGGAAATGTTTTTTTATGATTATGTGTATACCAAAACCTTATGTATTATTATTATATTATGCTCTCATGTATCATGTTATTTGATTCCTTTATGAATCTTGTCTTATGAACTACTATGATTTATTCCATGACACGTGATTATGATATTTTATATGAAGGGTATGGTTTTTAAGTGTTAAGATCACGTTTTCATACCATTATGCTCTTGTTATGCTTAACTCTTCATTGACATCTCCCCCTTTAACCCTTACTGGCCATCTAAGCTCACCCTTTCTTATATATCTGTTACCCATATTATAAAGAAATGTTATCATTATAATATTGCTAAGAACAATGATAATTATGGTGAAATTAGAGGGTGATAATCTGTATCTCTTATAAACATGTTATTTAATGTGTTCATATTTCCAAAGATATTAGAATTATATTATTCTATTAGGGATCATAATGTTATGTATTTAATATTATTCTATTAAGATATGAGATCTAGGTATGAAAATATGGTCCAATATAGTTATTACCAGATCACGATTTAGTTTCTTTTGGGAAATAAGAAGGTAAAACTTTAGTGAGAACCCTTAGGATAATCATATATATGAGGATGTCCTATATTATAGTAATTAAAAGAGTGTGGTTTTCCTAGATAAACATCCATTTCTAGATACTATATGTGGAAATGGTTTTGGTAATGATTCATCTAGGGTAATAACCCCAAAAGAGTTGATCAATTATATTTCATCCATCATTATGGTGCATAGTGAGTGTAACCTTATAAAACACCTGCATTGACACTCCTTAGGGATATTATTGGGTTAGTGAACATTTTATTTACAAACCATTATAAATGATTTTCATCATTGATAACCATAGATAATGTAGGTTAAACCTAATGTTTCATAAGATTAAAATAATGTGTCGTGATTTAGAAATCCTATAAATTATTTTTCATGATTATATGTTATCCCAGTATGATTAATATTATTCACACTGTTATTTTCAGTTTTAGTCATTTTTTAAAACAATAAGAATTATGTTAGTGTTGAAAACACTTGTGGGAAAGTATTAATGGAATAAGAAGTTGTTTTATGTATTGAAATTAAGGTTATAGAGAAAGTAAATACTAATAAAAAATAAAGTGTTTGATGGAGAGATATAGAGTTCATCCTAAGATACCATTTATAGTTCAATGTATTTTATTTGGAAAATATGGGAATTATCCCAACCGATTCCTTAATTCAAGGGTTATCTCCTAAAAAAGGAAAATAAATATGTTATTCCAATAATTTAAGTTAAAGGATTGAAGTGTTTATATATTGGTATTTAAGAATTATGTCATACAATTTTATATTAGTGATATTATGGTTATAATAATCCTGAAACATCTAAGAATTTTTCCATAGTGTTTTTTAATTATGGATTTGAAAACATTTTTTTAATGGCATTGATAGTAAAGGAAAGAGTTTTAGTGGTAATGTTATATTTTTGGAGAACACATAATTAAGGGAAAAAATAATCATTAATATATATCATATATTGAGTTAATAATGTTTATTTAGGATAAAAATATTTTTTATATTGATAATATAAATGGGATAGTGTTGGTGATGTAGAAATTGGATAGTGATTTGAAGAAAAATTATTTTAGGTCATCTTTGATGATGTTTAATTCATTTTTTGGATTTATGGAAAAAATTTGATAATTTGGGATTTTATTTGAGGAATAAGGATTCTGTTAATTTTTTAAAGAATATATATTTTCATTGAACTTTCATGATGATTTAGGATAATTGTATTTTTGAAGAGAATATATTATCAATGTATTCATATGTTTGGTATGTGAAATTATGAGCTACATTATGTTATATGGGGATAAATATTAAAGTTAATCTAAAAAAATTATATGTGAAAAAATCATTCATATTTTTTGGTTTTGAATTTGTTAATACATTTTTAGAGGATTCTTAAGGATAAATATTTATGGAATTGAATATGTTGATCTTTCGGGGGTATTGTTGTGGTTTTATAGATTGATGTATTATATTTATCCATATCGGATAACCTGTGCTATTTATTTTTATTTCGTTAAATATCCAAGGACAAGAGGAAAGGATTTTCATTCTATTATGTATCTTATATTCTATTAAATTTTAATTATAGTGCTTCAAGAATGAAAATTTCATATTGAATATTCATTTCTTGATAGAAGAGATGATGTGGAAGTTTATCCAAGCATAACCAAAGGATGAAATTTTTCTTATGAAAAGAAAAAACATCACGTAATTACATATTCTCATGTTCTCTATCATGGTAGTAAAAAATTCTACAAATTTTGGGAAAGTATCTTAAAATAAATTTTTTATTATTTTACCTTAATTTAAAATAAATTATTAGAACATTCATAAAACTAATTTGATAAATTGAGATGAATTTTTTAAATTTTCATTCCAAAATTATCTCAGATTTAAATTTTGATAACTTTCTAAAAATATTGTTTTTTCAATGAATTGATAAAAATTTTAATTTTCATTGAAAGTTTCATTTTCATTTAAAGATTAGGGAAATTTTCATTTGGTTTAAAAATTGGTTTGAAAGAATAATTATTTAAATTATTTTATTAATAAGATAATTTATTTCATTATAATCAATGTTATGTTGAATTGTGATATAAAAAATATACTTAAGAAACCATTATTTTGAAAACAACTTTCATCATGTTTTCGGAAATAAATTTAAATTAAATTAATTCACTAATATTAATTAAATTTTATAAAATAGATTCCATATTTTAAATAATAATAAATAATATTATTTAATAAGTTCAAATTATTATTTTTTCATAATTTACAAATATTAAAAATTTATTGCCGCGGTTATGGTTAAAATGGGTTTATCGAGGAGTTAAACTAAGAGATAAGGTATGATAGAAAATTTAACATGTATTAATATTATTTTTAGAAATATTTTAAGATTATCCAATACCACATATGTATTTATTAACATTTTTAATAGTTTTACATGGGAATGGTTTTATTATAATTTAATCTTTTAAGAAATTCCATGTGTGTCCTCTCCCCCACTTATAAAAGGGAACCCATCATTTCTCTTCTTTACACCACATTGATCAATATATACTAAAAAACATGAATAATTATCTTCTAAAATTACCAATCTATTAATTATAATTTATTTTATTCTAAAAATACAATTATTTGGGTCTTTAAGAAATGATCTAAAAGAGGCTTACCGAAGAAGATGTAATTGTGTTACCAGACCTATTTAAATTTATATATTCTTTATACTCCAATAAATCAATGAAATTAATCAAAAAATAAAAACATCAGTATCAGAAATATAATACATTTTTATTATGATTATGGAACCACTAATTACGACCCTCTATTCCGTCAAATGGGAAGTGAAGGTATCATTTGTGCGTATATGTGGGCTACTGCATCCACCTGGAGATACAATTAATTTTATATCACCATAATTCATGGATGGATATTTTCATGGGTTTAAAGTTTTCATATGATATTTATGAAATAGTCATTCTTCTAGAAATTTAATATCATATCTACCTTCTTACCTTCATATCTGTTGTAAAATGATAACATCGCCTGTGTGTTTGTGTGCACTACCACCTCCACAAAGCAACGCGATTCATTTTTCATTGTCACATATCATGGATGGGAATAAAGATAGATATAATAAATATATATTATATATATTATATAATAATGAATATATAAATTTTAATTATTATTTATCTTTCCTTTGTTCAGTCCATTAAAAATTGAAAATAATGTTCATGCATATGTACAACCTACAGTCTCCCATGAACGATGTAATTGATTTTTCTACCTATAAATTTTATGGTTAAATACACATATATATATATATTAATATATATTTAATATATGTGATATTTAAATCATGATTAAAATTCTATAAATTACGGACCCGTTATAAATGTATAATTACCGAAACTACACACCAAAATCCTCATAAAAAACGAATCTATTAACACTCGAAAATGATAATTTTAATAATGAATTATTAATAAATGTGTGTTTAAATGTTATAAGTGGATAATAAATAATATTATATATATATAAATTATTCTTTTATAGAATTATAATAAATTTACATTTATTATATTGGAGGTTAGAGCACTTTTTTAGAATGTTGAACTTGAGAAAAGGGATTCTCGTCTCACTTTTATTTCTAAGAGACACATGACATATTAACTAATTTTTATTTTTTTTTGTATATATACTACCATGAATATATTTTATGTTTATTTTAATGAAAATTATGGGGATATACATATCCATATAATGTTCTCTATTTCATGTGGTTTATATTCTAATGTTACCAAAGTGGAATGAGATTTCTGTTACAATTTCATTATTTATTGGGATTCTTTATGATCATGTTTCTGATGATGAAATTTTATAAACTATCTCTAAATAAATCCATGAATTTTATTATCCACTTATTATTTCTATATATTACATGATTTAGTTCCATTTTACCATCTTTACTTACTCAAGATTATGAAATAATGTTTTTAAAAAAAATATACTTTATTTCTCTCTTCTTTCAAAAATATTTTTATTCCATATACACTTTTTATAGAAATGTTTTCAAGAATGTTTTTAATATTACATTACAATTATTTAAATTCATTTTTCCAATTATTTTATTTTTATTAATGGTTTAAAAGGAATCTTATTTTTATTTTTAATATGTGGTTCTATTGAGTTTTCACTAAAATTATGAAAGAAATATATTTTTAACATACATGACATGAATAGAGTTTCTCATCATCAATATATCAAAATGAATTGAATATTACTTTACAATATTCCAAGGTTATTTTAAAATATATTTTTTCGTTATTTGTTGTGAAATTTTTAGATTTTAAACAAGTGATTTCAATGTGAAAATTGTATTTTCCCCAAGAAATGTTATAGTAAAACATTCATGGAATTTTTTATATATGATTTAATCCTTGATGTTACTTATTATTTACTATGTATATGATCCAATATTACCATCTAATTTATTTATTTGGATGGATTGTGATGATTATTTGAGGACGATTCTATGAAACTTACATCTTTCCCACAGTTTAATTAAGTTACGATGACTCCTTTATGAAACCTGTTTCTTTTCCATGGGTTATGCTATGATGAAATAATGAAATGTTTCTGAAAAATGTTCTTTTCCATGAGTTATTATATGTTGAAATGATTAAAGTTTATGAAACTGATTCCCTTTCCATAGGTCATACTACAATGAATGTTTCATGTTCTTATGATACACATATATATTTTATTTTCATTATATGGTGGGTGAGATTGAAATTATATAGTTCTCTAATGAATTGGGTAAATATGGATATATCATGGGTTAATAAGTACTTGAATGGGGAGTGAACCTAGTTTAGTAAGCTACTCATTCTATAATGATTGTATTGGGAGTGAACCTTGACTAAGGACGTGATGGTATGGTGGTGAACCTAATACACTATGATGGTGTATTACCTCAGAACACCCTAAGAGGGGAGGGGTGAATCCGAGTGTCAAATTTTTATTTAAATTAGATGGATCTTATACCCACATTTTTAGGATCCCATTAAACCTTCATGATCCTATCTATTGGAACCTACTTGTTTTAATGATCACAAATCATGTAAATTATGATATTAATGAGTTTTATGATTCTGGATAGCATTATATCTGATAATGAATTTTGAATAAATTTTGGCTATGTGATGGAAGAACCCACCAATAGACTTTACTCACCTCCCTCAATGAATCAACATTGACGAAGATTCACCTCCAGGGAAGACTCACCATTTGGATAATAATTTAGATACATATGGGAAAGAACCACTGTGAGAAATGATCCACTATTAGGATGAGAATTCTCAAAAGTATGGAAAAGAATCATCTTCATAGAATGAATTACCTTTAAATGTTACCTACCATCAAAAATTTTAGAAGAGCACTGAAAATAATCATCATTAAGACAAGTAATCGCTAATCATGACCTATGGTTAACCCACCTCACCTTTGTCTTGACTCACCACCAGGTAAAGTCACTACTAGGATGACTCACCGAAATAGTTTTTTAACAATTTAGAGGAGTCAAAATCACTATTTTTATAAATTTTGAATTAACTATTTCTAATGGATATATTATCGAAATTAATATTTAGAATTATTTTAATGATTATTCTTAAACTATTGTAAACATGAATAAAAGTTTGTGACAATCAATTAGTATGAGGACCAGAGGATCTGGATGATTTTTCAGGAATAAATCTGATATATTAGGAATTAGACTCCATCTTGTAGAATATAGAGCATATATAAGAGAGATAGAACATTACATGAACTAGAGAGTTTTGTGGAGTGTACAACTTGATACCTACCTTTACATGAATAATTATTACTTAAAATTGTGATATGAAATATTTAAACACATCAAACATCTAGTACCCTTCATATATTAATATAAAAGAGAGCTCAGGATGCTCTATTTTATAGAAACTTTAAAAACTCAAATCTTTATCATTTTCAAGCTAAATCCAAGGAGTCTCATGATTCAAAGCACATCAGACTTAGAAACACAATCTTATCTACATTCAAACTTGACCCTTATTCATTTTTCATTTACATTATGAGTAGTGTGAGATTTCTCATTTTATAAATCACAAACACCATATCCTATACTATAACTATAAGATGCTCAATATCTTCTCAAATCCCTTAACCTTTTTTACCCCAGGTGTTGTTGTAGATGTTCTTGTGTGGTTTGTGATTTTTTTATTCGCACATTTTTATAGAATAGGTCCTTGTGTGGCTTGGGTAGCTGGTTAGATATCATGTATACAGAATATAGGTTGTGGATCAAGATTATTTATATAATCTTCTTGGAAGTAGTTGTAACGACCCAAAAATTCATTAATGGAAGTTTATCATGATCTAATTTAATGTTTATTATGGTTATATAAAATTTGAACATCATTGGTTTTATATTTATCGATTTTAAAATACTAGTATGAATTGTGACTGTTTCTAATATAGTCATTGAATAGTGATAACATGATTAATATAAATATAAGGCTTTAACAAATCCAATTTACTCAGAAAAAGGATGAAATAGACTCATCCAGTAGAATTTCCACATACGAAGCCAATTTTTTGGAGCTCAGAAAGGATGTGGTGTCATTGGCCTTTTATCTTGACCAATCCCAAGCCGAGCTGGAACACCTTAATCTTAAGAAAAAATGATTGTGGGAGAAGTGGAAGTTAATAGAGATTACCACCAGAGCGATATTATCTGAGCCACCCCAAGAGTCTATCACCATGGCACACCTTACCCTTCAGTCCTATGTAGGTGTCATATGGGTTTATCTAACAAGACCTTAGCAATATGACTATGTACATTATTTTTTGTATAAATAATGTACATTGATTTTATTATCGTTACATTGTAAATAGTTTTTAAAGAACGTATACTATTCTTAGTTAATATTCAACTGAGAAATATATTTTGATGAATTAATGGATTTTTTAATTAAATAATATTTTAATAAAATATTATTATTATTAAATTACTTTTTATTAAATATAAATGATCATATAATTTTATGAATTCAATTGTAATTTTTATTATAGTTTGAAATCTGTTTTTGTCAAAACCCATGAATTTTCGATAAATGTCAGTTTTTATTTTAAAAGTAAAAATTTACATATTTATAAAATTATTTAGTTAAAATGAATATTATTTTTGGAATCAAGAATTCAAAATTATCCAACGGTAAATTTTTCATAATTTTCTTATAAAGTCTAATTTTTGGGTAAAAATTAAATACCGTTTAAATATATAATGTGTTTTAAGACATCATAATGACCCAATAGTTATGTAATAAAATAATATAAATAATATGTTCGTCCAATATATGTTTTATCATTAAAATAATTTGATTTTATATTTTTTTGATTTATTTTACAAAGCTTTAGTGGACCCTCCAAGACTTATAAAACATTTTGTCTTTTTAAATTATTTTCCATGAGAGTGTGACTCACCTCCACATAAGCCACCCTATTATTTTCAAATTTCATCCATTTTCCTTATAAAATATTGTTTTCTAAAATTCTTTGTAAAAAATGGGAAAAAACCATGGTATGGTTTTGGTTTTGATTAGTTTTATGTGAGGTGTCCCAAACCTAAATAATAAAGAATTCCCTATCCTTTCCTATATAAACCCACCCAATCTCCCACTTCCTCTTCACTAAAAGCCTTTGGAGTTCAATCAACCCTTTCCCTCCCCTCTATAGAATCATAACAAGGTGACCTAATCTCCAAATTAGCCTCTCTAAAGCCTCTCCCAATCCATTGGGAGCACACTTCCATGTAAGGGATTTCTTCCATTCTCACTTTTCTCTAATTTTCTTTAAATTGTTATGCACTTTTGTTTTCAATTAAAAATGTTGGGGAATGATTTTTCAAAACCCCATACTATAGTATTTATGTCGTTATGATGGTAGATCCCTTTCTCTCTCATTAACTTCCACCATGTACACCCGATACCATGTCGAAATTCCTTTATGGATTTCTCTATCCTCTTCAGCATCAAAGTAATTCTTTTGTATTAAGCATCTAAATTTCATTACATTTATTGGGAAATGTATCTATATGACCCCATAATTTCCATTTCATTTAAATATGATAAGAAACCATTTTCTCTCTCATCAAAAATTTTCATTAATCCCTATGTCACGCCGTTATGCTGCAGAAATTGCCCTGCGTTTTTCCAAGCCAAGATCACTGTGTAGCGAATACAATACCCATGTCTCTATCAGTGGTATTCACCTTTATGAACATATACATATTGAATAGTACATTAATATATTTATTCTACATTACTTAATCGTGGAATAACTTATGATGTTGACTGATTCCATGTTATATGATTCATGTGGCACACTTATGCATGAAATGAAATGTTTAAGAAGGGTGCGCCCTAATAGTGCTCCGATGCATTAGGTAAAGTATATTATCATGATAAGTCATGTGCAATGGGTGTTGAATAATGATAATTCAAGTGAAACAAGGTTTTACTCGTGCTTCATGTGTAATGAGGGTTTACTCATGCTCCATGTACAATGAGCCTTAGCTCATATTAATTCCATGTTAAGTGTTGTTGACACATTTCCATGTTATGATTATCATTATTTATCATGATTTTATGTTCATGTTTCTCTTATGCTCCATATATATGCCTATTTTATAACATTTATTTTATTTCTCAGGTTATTCCATGTTTATTCCCTTGCTGGTCTTTATAGCTCACCCTTATCTTATGCATGTCCTCAGGTTATCCCATGCAATGCTAAGTATGAGGGAACATAGTGGTCATGTAAATGATGTTTTCAATAAAGATGTTGTATTTCATGTTTTAAGTTTTTATGTAATGACCATAAGCCTCAAAGACACTAGACCTCTCAATCTTCCATGTTTTATCTAGTGAAGAGTTTATGTAACAAATCATGTTTAAATTTGTAATAAAAGCAGGGTTGTTATAGTTGGTGATTTCTAAGTGGAGATGATTAGGTCTCGGATTGAGACTGAACCTATTGTATTTATTCACCTGTGTGTTTTTTGATTCGTTTATAATATTTAAACTGAATTTGTTTTAAACGGTAAACACAAGCAATACTTTGTTAGTTAGTCATAATTAGATTTTAGATAATTATTTGATTAAGTAAATTGATTTAATAAGTAAAATTAATTTTCATATATAGATTTAACTGAGACCTAATCACTCTTTAGGAAATATCGTAAAAGACCATAACTTATATCGTTATTATATTTTTATTAATTGGTTTATTTTTAATTTAACTGGGGGATTTTATTTAAACTTTTTTAAATCAATTTTTGGGTACTCCATTCACACCCCTATTGAGATACTGACTCTGACCAACATTTGGTAATAATGGGTTTTTCAGAATCTCTCCAGGTGTGTTTCTTATTTGTATTTTAAAACCATAAAAGTACATTAATTCTAAATTTATTTATTTAAATAGAAAATAGAAAAAAAAAGTTTCTTTTACCAATAAAAATCCTTTACATTATGGAAATAACTATTCTCAATGGAAAATAAATATGAAAATTCATATACAAAGAATGGGTTTTGAAATATTATCATCTATCGATAAAAAATATGAATTACTTAAGACTGCCATGAATATATGTGATGATTATACTAAAAATTCTAACAAAAAAAATTTAAAATACATGAATTCAATTTATTATTCTTTATTATATGATGAATTTTGTAGGATATATCCTAGAAAAAATACCTATCAAATTTGGGATACATTATTTATTTCACATGAAAGAACTAATATGGTTAAAGAAATGAAATTGAATACTTATACAATTAAATATTATATTTTTAAAATGAAACCAGATTAGTTTGTTTTTGATATGTATCTATAGTTCAAAGATATATTGAACAAAATGATATCCTTGGGGAATATAGTGTCATATAAAGACCAAATCATGCAACTGCTGAGATATCTTCTAGAGATATGTAGATGGAAAATAGTTTCAATAAGAGAATCATGTGACATTAATAAACTACTTGTCGAGGAATTTATTAAAAATTTAATGATGTATGAAGTAAAAATTGAAGTTAGTATTTTAGATAATGATGAACCTAAGAGGATATCTATCGAATTCATAACTACTACATCAAAAATAAAATAAAATGAAAATGTTAAAGTTGAAAGCTCTAGTGATAATGAATCACCACCGATGGTGATGAAGAAATGACCCATTTGGACATAGTTTTTATGATATTTTATAAGAAAAATATATTTTTCAAAGAACAGAGCTATAATGGAAGAAATTATAACAAAGGTAATTTGATAAAGGACGGTAAAAGAGATGAAAATTGAAAAGTTATTAAATATTGTGAGAGCAAGATAAAAGAACATGGTAAGGATAACTATCCCAAGTTAAAGTATAAAAAGAACTATAATGCCATAGATAGAAAGTATAATAAATCCATGAAATCCACATGGAGTGACCCTGAGGACAACTCTAGTAAATTAGACTCAACTCATGAAGATAATATCAATAAATAAAATTGGTGCTTCATGAAAAACATTTATACGGTACTAATTATATCTCACATACTTAATTTTGATCAATATTAAGATGAAAAAGATGATAATATTTCAAAAAAGTAAATGTTTTAATATTTCAATATTATTGAAGAAACATTTAATGAGCATAATCAAAAAAATAATGAAAAAATCGAATGTTTTATATGATAGTATTAAATTATATCTTATAATAGAAAAAGGGAAAAAATTCTTAGTTGTTGAAAGAATATAATGAAGTAAAGTTACCAAATAAGAAATTAATGAAAGACATAGAGGGATTTAAAAATAGAATATTAAATATCACTCAAATTCTAGGTAAAAACATTTCCCTTAAATATATTACTGGTCAAGGTTATCAACCTAGATAGAGAAGTGTTATTAAGGGAACTTTTTTTTTTCCAAAATCCACTTCTAGAAATTCCGATGTAATTTTTTTTTCAAGTGGTCCTAATTAAGTTTTTATTTAATAGAGTTTATAATATTATTATAGAAACCCCATCAAGAAAATATGTGTTCTTAAGTCCCTAAACATAAATATATCAAGACTTAAGAAAATCAAGGTTCCAAAATCATTCTTTGTATAAACATTGTTTTGTAGGGAAATTTATTGAAATGATAAAATAGAAATATATAATACTTGGATAGTGGGTATTCAAGGGATATGATAAGAGATTTATCAGGATTAAATAACATGATAAAGGTTGAGGGTGTTCATGTCACCTTTGGTGAAAATTTTAATGGAATTATCATTGGCCCCATACAAATCATTAACACTAATTAAATTTTAATTTATAATGTACTTTTTGTTAATGGTTTAAAATGAAATATTCTTAGAATATAAAAATGACTTAATGATGGTGTTCATGTATAATTTGAATAAAAAAATAATGTAATGTTTAAAATTCTAAAAATTATTTAGTATTTACTACTTTTAGAAATGATAATGTGTATATTTTTATTATTGATTTTTTAATTTAATGAATGTTTTATTTCTTGAGTGCCTTTAATAGAGAATCTTGGATTTGGAATATGAGACTAGACCACTTTAACATACACTCACATAGAATGATAACAAGGAAACGGTTAGTCAGGGATCTACCCAAACATGAATTCTGAAATGATAATGTCTATATTCCCTACCAAAAAGGGAAATAACACAATATATCATTTAAATTAAAGAAACAAGTTTCAACTTCTCATCCTCTTGGGTTAGTTCACGTGGAAATGTTTTGAACATCAAGGGTTTCGAGTTTAAATGGGAAGAACTAAGTCTATGTACATGTAAATGATTTTTCTAGTTATTTTGCGTATTGTTTTTATCTCAAAAGTGTGAGGTTTTCTCTTATTTTACCAAGTATTCCAAATCTATAGAAAAACCAAGTGGAATTAGAATTAAGAACTCTAGACAATACCATGGTCATGAGTTTGAAATTAAAGGCTTTGAATATTTTTTCTCACAAAATTACTATATCCACAACTTCTCTGCACCTAGGAACCCTTAGTAAAATAGATTTATTGAAAGAATAAATAGAAATATTCAATATTATTCTTAGACAATGCTGAATGAATATGACTAACCTGTTAACTTCTGAATTGAGGAAGTTAACAATTCTTTCTATATAATTAATAGAGTTTTAATTAGAAATATTTTAAAAAAAATCATATAAAAATTTTAATATTATAAATACCTATTTGAATTATGTTATATTTTTTGTTTGAAAAGTATTTATTCTTAATACTGAGGATAAACTTGACAAGTTTGCTTCCAAAAGTGATGAAGGAATTCTCATTGGTTATTCAACTTCTAGTAAATTAAATAGAGTTTTTACCAAAAGAAACAAGTCTATGGAAGAGTATATCCATGTCATTTTTGATGAGATATAATTACATTTACCTAAAATAATTTAGAAAACCATAAATATTATTTATCAACATTGAACATAAATTCCAAACTATCTTATTCTACAATAAAACATGAAGAAAAATTATCTAGTTATGAGGAATTTCTAGAACCTGAACAATTTCCTAGAGAAGACCTTGAGGTGACTAGCCCTTATAGAGATATTACGAATCATAAATACTACCTTTTAGATTCTTTTTTTGGAAACTTAGATAGACATAAAAAAACTAGAGATTCTATAAGAAACCAGGTCAAACATCAATATTTCTTGTCACAACATTATCCTAATAACATCAAAAATGTAATTAATGATGTATTCTAGGTAATTTATATTAAAGAATAACTTTATCAACTTGAATGAAATAATGTTTAGGAACTTATTGACAGACACAAAGACACTTTTAGTATAGCCACTAAATGGGTTTTTAGAAACAAGGTTGATGAATCTAGAACAAAATTAAGGAAGAAGGCTGGGCTATTTGTATAAGGGTATAGTCAAGAAGAGGGTATAGGCTATGAAGGTTCATTTTCACATGTATCCATACAAGAATCCATTATAATAATTATATCCTATTCAGTACATCTTGATTTATAACTATATCAAAGGTATTTAAAAAGTTCATTATTGAATGTGTATATTGTTGAGGATGTTTTTGTTAAAAACCCCCTGGATTTAACAACCCACATATTCCAAATCACGTTTTCAAGTAAAAAATATATTTATATAGTTTAAAATAAGCTCCTAGAGTTTAGTATGATAGGATAAGAACTTTTATTATTTCAAAAGGATTTTGAAAAGGTATAGTTGATCCTACCTGTAACGCCCTGACCCCAGTTACCTAGAGTCGGTGCATTATTACATAACATTGTCATGATCACAAGAAAGATCAAATCTCGAAAGACCGATTGGTTTAGTAGCCTTGGAAACACTAGATATATTCATAAGTCTTACATTACATCATAAAGTAAAAAACTACTACAACACAATATTTTCTCCATATTCCACACTCATATCCCCACATAATATCCCTACAGGTCATTCATAATTTACTTCTTCACATCTTGGGAAAAATAAAACATAGAAAATTGGTGAGCTCAAATGCCCAGTAAGGATATCAATATAGCAGAAACTTTCATAAATAAAAATAAACATTTAAGGCAGTGTATAACTAAACAAAAGCCTTTTAAACTTGACCTTCAACATAGTATGGAAAAACTAAAATTAAATAATGACATTTACTTATTCACATGGATATTCTACTAATCGAATAATTACATGAAATATCAATAACCACATTCATAATGATGGAATGCATAATTCCAGAATATCATAACCACATAGCCAAGGCCTCGTGCCAAGACTAAAAATAAGATTTTTCCAAGGCCTTGTTCCAAGACACTAGTTTGTCTCATGATACCTACCGATGCATCGAGGAGCTATAGCGGGCTCCACCCGTCACATATTAAGTCCAATGCATTCCCATATGAAAAGGTTTAAACATAACATAAACATTCGTATTAAAACTAGCATACAAAATGACAATACTTTCACCATAAACTATGAATGGTATAAAAAATAGCACATCCACTGTGAAACACATCACAAAACCTTCAATAGAATATAGAATGTTTGTATCATAATAAATCAACTTCAAATAAGCGTAAAATCCATCAAAGGATGTTGATATAGATGAAATCAAAACTCTTTTTAGAGAAATATCTCTTTCTATTTTGAAATCATTTAAGAGTCATATATTTATAAAATAAAGCATTTTCTTTAAAAATATTATTATAAGCTTGTAAGGGAAGCTTCGACGATTTTATAACGGCGGAAAATAACCGCACTTGCCGTATAAGTTAAAAAAAACATTCTTACCTAATTCTATCGAAAGGGTTAAAAAGCACCTTGTTTGGAAAATGATGGAAAGATTCCTTTATAAAACTCTTATAAAAAGTCAAAAAAGGGTATAAATGACCTCAACCCATATTATTTTAAATAGTAAAAATGTTTTGAAATACATTTTTAAGAAACATGGATGTGGATGATAAAGAGATCCCAGTAGATTATTACGTATAAACAACCTCGGATAATGAAGAGATTGTGAAATAACCATTACCTTGTACTTTTGCTTGGTTGGGGTTGGTTAACCTCCTGTATAATGGTGAAATAATTGTTATTAAATTATTCAATAATCATATATATTAATATGATATCATATATGATCTTTTAGCATTGCTTTGTTAATTATATCGTAGAATTATTGTCGTTTCAGGTGTTAACTTACTCATTTTATTTTATATGATTTGTTACATAAGCCATGTTTGTAATGGATAGGTTGTATCTTAATCATATCCAGAATGATATCAAGTCATTATATAATATTATTAATCATCAAATGAGAATTATACTTGAATGGATACGATGGAGAATGAATCTCATCGCGTTCGTGGAGACGGTAGTCTGTACGTACGCACGAGCGATAATATCATTCTTTTGATATTAAAATAATACATAATTGGATGTTATATCATATATACAGAATCATTATCATGTTATATTTATTATTTAAATGATTTACACATCATTATTATACCCATCCAAATAATAATTTATTGAATAACAATTACACCACGACGTGGAGATGGTAAGCCGTACGTACGCACGTATGGTGACATGTTATTCAATGGATGGATAGAATAGTGAATATGGTTGTACCATATTTATAATAACATCACAGTATATATATGATACTGGAGTTATTATTTTAGATTGGTAACAACAAAGGAAGAAGAAGTGGAAGAAGAAAGGAACTTTGAAAAGGGTGGTGAAATCATTACCTCTTCTTCGGGTTCTTCCTTTTGATTTGATCAAAATGGCTCCTTAGGATGGCTTTATGATCAAACTAAGTCCTCTAGGTTGTAGTGAGGGAGGTTGGGAGAGTATTGAGGCAGCGTTTGGCCGAACAAAAAGGCTTAGAAGGAGTTATTTAATGAGAAGAGGGAGTGCCCTTTTATAAGAGGGGTGAGGGGCACCTTTGGAAAAGCTAGAAATATTAATTTATAATAAATTCATATTCGGTTTCTAATTGCTACAAAGTGGATTATATAAATTTTAAGGTGGGGATAGGTCGAAATCAATTCAACCAATATAATTTAGACAGGTTTGGGTCATTATATTAACCTTATCTTTTATTTTTAACTCTTAGTTAACTAGTTTCACTTTTACAGTGTCTCTTTGTATTTTTATATTATATGGTTAATAAACTTACTATATACATCCAAGAGACCCACAAGTGGTCCATTAATGATACCAATATCATGATATAAGTCTCTTGGATGAACCTTAGATTTTTAGAAATTTAATTGCAATTAATAATATAATACTTGTTTTAAAAACTCTTTTATGTCAATTTTGACACTATTCAATAATTGATTTTTGTGAAACTCATAACAGAATTATTACTTCGAAAAAAGTTAATTAAATCATTCCTAATTTGTCATATTAACCTAGAAAATTAGTGTAATTCAATAAAAGTCTCATATTATATTTAATTGGGTATTTATAATATCAATTATTTTAATGTTTTACTATTAGGGTAATTACTGCATCATCATTGTGTCATAAATAAATTAAATTATTTAATGTCTAAAAATTATAAATAAAATCTCCTTATGTAGGAAGTATTTTTAAATTTCTAATGAATATTTATAATCGAATTTATCTTATGTATAACCCTATATGAAATTTTTTTAGTAAATAAACTTTGATTTTCACTCTTTTAACTCTTCTTTGAATTAAATAATAATAAATGTCCTAATCTAATCCAAGTGGACCTAAATGATAATATTTTATTCCTATGTTTGTTTTTGGTCAAGATACACTTGTCCAATAGAATTAGGACATGTGTAAGGGTAATATTAATATCATTTTTACCCTTAATTACCCTATTTACTTTTAACCGTGGTAAATAAATGTAAAAAGTTACTATTCACCCAAAATTATTTTCATCTCATTGAACCAAATTTTACATCTTGATATTAACCGTGTCTCTCGGATTTTTGAAATTCCATTCATAGAAGCGGTAAAATTAAGTTTTATAAAAAAATTTAGTTTTTTAACTACCACTTAGTAGTTTCACTATTCATCAAAAATTGAAGTTTTTCAGAAAAATGCCAAAATTTCACCCTAAGTTATAATTGATATTCCGAATTAAAAAATGATTTCTATTTTACAAAATTACAAACATATAAGTTGCATTAATTAATTTTATAATTAATTCCCGCTGTCACAACAAATAATGTGTTTTTAAGAAACAATATATATCAAAAGACTGACAATTGTTTAGATCCAATTTCAAAGTTAAATTAATTCTAATGAACACCATTGGATAAAATGGTAAAAATATATTCTAATTATACTCTAAAACCACTCAATAATATTATTTATCACTATAAATTATTTTGATTAAAAAAATTGTTTTTATGTATTTTTCACTATTCATAAAAATTGGAAGTTCTCAGAAAAATACCAAAAATTCATCTTAAGATAATTTCGATATTACGAATCCAAAAATAAAGTCCATTTTTAAATATAAAATATATATAATTTCAAAAAGTAGGTATTACTATTCATAACGGATAGTTTGCTTGGTTATGGTGTGTTAGAACTCGGTGTTGCGTACAACACACGCTATCACATTTTTCAAAGAGAAGCAAACCGTAGAAGCTTGGGGTGTTACATTCTCCCCTCCTAAAAATAATTTCATCCTCAAAATTTCTTGAATATTATCGCATGAAAAGATTCTGGTGGTTCTTCATCATATGCTCCTCGGGTTCCCATGTTGCCTCTTCCATCTTATGGTTTCTCCACAAAACATTTACCAGACGCGTCATCTGGTTTCTTAGTACTTGTTCCCTCGTATCAAGAATCCTGACGAGCTCTTCACAATAAGACAAATCAGGTTCCAGTTCTAACTCCTCATAGGTGAGTACATGTGTTGGTTCAGGCATGTATTTCCTCAATAGTGATACGTGAAACACATCGTGAACTTTGGAGAGACTTGGCGGTTTTTCCAATCAGTAAGCTACAACCCCAATTCGTTCTAGAATTTCGAAAGGTCCGATGTACCTGGGATTCAATTTACCATTCTTACCAAAATGTATGACTCCATTCCATGGAGATACCTTCAGGAAAACATGATCACCGACTTGAAATTCCAAATCCTTCCTTCGATTATCGGCATTTCTCTTCTACCTACTTTGAGCTGCTTTGATGTGATTTTGGATTACCTTCACCTTTTCCATCGTTTCCTCCACCAGTTCTAGACCTACAAGTTTTCTTTCACCAACGTCATCCCAACAGAATGGTGTGCGACATCTCTTTCCGTATAACGCTTCATATTGTGCCATCTGAATACTCGAATGGAAGCTATTGTTATAGGAAAATTCTACCAGAGGTAAATAATGATCCCACATACCCTGAAAGTCAAGTGAGAAGGATCTCAACATGTCTTCTAAGGTTTAAATAGTTCGTTCTGATTGTCCATCTGTTTGAGGGTGGTAGGCAGTGCTCAAATGAAGTTCAGTATCCAATGCTTTCTGAAGACTTTTCTAGAATCTCGAAGTAAAACGGGGATCACGATCAGAAACAATCGATAGGGGTACTCCATGAAGTCTCACAACTTCATTAATATATAGTCTTGCAAGAGATTCTAGTGGTAGATCTTCTCTTATAGCAAGAAAATGTGCTAACCTGGTAAGATGATCAATAGTGACCCATATTGCATCGTTCCTTATAGGAGTCTTTGGTAGCCCCATGACAAAGTCCATTATAATATTGTCCCATTTCCACTCTGGTATGGGAAGAGGTTGCATGACTCCTCCAGGCTGTTTCCTTCCAGCTTTCACTTGTTGACAAACCATGCGTCTTGATAGAAAATCAGCAATCTCCCTCTTCATGTTGTCCCACCAAAAATGTTCCTTCAAATCTCTATACATTTTGGTGCTCCTAGGGTGTATAGAGAAATTGGAACTATGAGAATCATCGAGCAATTCCCTTTTTAGATCAGGTATATCGGGAACACAAAGTCTCTTCCCGAATTTCAAAATTCCATCTTCATACACCATGTCTCTCAATCTCCCATCATTCACAGCTTTAATCTTCTTTTTAAATTATTCATCATCGGTCTGAGAACTCTTAATCCTTTCTAGTAAAGATGGTTTGGAAACCATTTGAAAAAGAATTGATGTTTCACCTTCCTTGGTAATTCCAATGTCCATCTTCACTAGATCCATTAAAATTGGATCCCTTTCAATTCTCATCATGTTCAAAACTCTGTGGTCTTTTCTGCTCAAAGCATCTACCACCTTGTTTGCTTTCCCCAGGTGGTAGTGTATCGTACAATAATAATCCTTGAGTAATTCAATCCATCTCTTTTGCCTCATGTTGAGTTTTTTTTGTGAGAAAATATACTTCAAACTCTTGTGATCAGTATAAATCTCACAATTTTCACCATAGAGGTAGTGCATCTATATCTTCAAAGCAAAGAACACAGTTGCTAACTCGAGATCATGAATAGGATAGTTTTTTTCATGAATTTTCAACTATCGTGATGCATAGGCAATAACCCTATCATTCTGCATAAGGACACAACCAAGTCCTTTCTTTGATGCATCACTATAAATAACGAACCCATAATTACCCGATGGTAGAGTCAATATAAGAGTATTGACTAATCTTCTCTTCAGTTCTTCGAAGCATTCTTCACACTCTTTTGTCCAAACAAATTTAACCCCTTTACGTGTGAGCTTCGTTAATGGGTTAGCCAATCGGGAAAAATTCTGGACGAAACATCGATAATAACCTACCAAACCAATAAAACTACGTACCTCGGTTTTATTTGTTGGTGCTGGCCATTCTTGGATTGCCTTGGTTTTAGAAGGATCAATAGAGATTCCATCTTTAGAGAAAATATGGCCAAGAAAAGAAATCTCACGAACCCAAAATTCACACTTTCTAAACTTTCCATATAATTCATGTCTTCTCAGAGTCTTCAGGATAATGTGCAAGTGATTTTCATGATCATCGTAGCTTTTGGATTATACCAAGATATCATCAATAAATACCACCACAAATTCATCGAGATATTCCTTCAAAACTCTATTCATCATATCCATGAATACAGAGGGTGCGTTAGTCAATCCAAAAAGCATTACAGTAAACTCGTAATGCCCGTACCTAGTTCGAAATGCTGTCTTCAGAATGTCTTCCTTCTTCACACAAAAATGACGGTATCCAGATCGAAGTTCAATCTTTGAAAAGTATTGAGCTCCATGCAGTTGGTAAAATAAATCATCAATGTGAGGTAGGGGATACTTTTTCTTTATCGTTATAGCATTGATCTCCCTGTAGTCAATTGATAACCTCATAGATCCATATTTCTTTTTAACAAAAAGAACAGGGGATCCTCATGGAGAAACACTAGGGCGAATAAATCCCTTATTACTCAATTCCCCTAGTTGTTTCTTTAGTTCAACTAATTTTACAGTGGCCATTCTATAAGGGGTCTTCGATATAGGCCTTGATCCAGGAATTAAATCAATGGAAAACTCAACTTGTCATTCTGGAGGATGTCCAGGTAAATCATCCGGAAATACATCTACATATTCTTTCACAACATGTACATATTCTATTTGAACATTCCTTTCCTTAGACATAGTCATTTCATTATCTTCCTCCCTAATAATTGAATTTAGTTGAGCTACTGGGGGTGGATCTAGATAAGAATTAGGTGGTGACGATTCTGCTCTAAAGATAAGGTGTTCCTTATCATCATCATCACGAATCGTAACCTCTTTATTCTTACAATAAATATTCACATCATAGTGTGAAAGCCAGTCCATACTGAGGATTATATCAAACTCAATCATAGGTATGACGATGAGATCAGAAGATAAAGAACATTTATGTGCTCTAATGGGGACTGATTCACAAAACTTTGTTGCAATGATACTTCCCTTAGGAATTTTAACTGACAACTCCCTTGTTAAATCAAATTGGAAATATCTAATTTTCTTAGCAAACTGGGAAGATATGAAACAATGTGATGATCCATAATCAAATAATGCATTTTCTAAACATGAGGGAACCATTAAATTACATGCCACCACGTCTTTTATAGCTTCTACCTCAGCAGTAGTTATAGCATAAGCTTGGCCTTGATCCCTTTCCCTTTTCTGAGGTAAGTTCTCCTAACGCTTAGGAAATTCATTTGCATAATTCCCTATCTCACTGCAATTGTAGCACTGAACATTGGTAGCTTTCTTCTTCCCCTTACAATCATGAGCTTGGTGGCCTTTTTCACCACACTTGTAACAGACTCCCGTTCCCTTCAAGAAAGTACCAGGTTGTTTCTTCCCACATTTACCACAGGATGGATATTCAACCTTTCCCTTCTTCCCCTTATTTCCATTCCCAGAATGATCAGCAGATCTCTTCTTCTCTTTCTTTTCTTTAAAGTCATGAGACTTAGAGAATTCCTTTTCGGTCTTGATAGCACATGAGACAATGTCTTCGTACGATGAGAAGGATTATGAGACTAATGCTCGACGGAGAAATGGTTTTAACCAATCAAATAAATGATAAATCTTACTTCTTGGGTCATTAATATAATGTCCAGCATATCTTTCTAACCTTGTAATGTTAGCCTCTTACTTTGTGACATTCTCATCCTCCATTTGTCTCAGTCTCAGAAATTTCCTTTCCATATCTACTTGATGGTCGCGAGGAAAGTATTTCTCTAAAAACAGATCTTTGAACTCCCTCCATTCCATATTTGATTCTTCACCATCTTCCTTCATGTTTTGAATCAATGACCACCATTGGTCCGCATCTCCAGTGAGGCGGTAAACTACCATGATAACTTTTTCCCTTTGACTACTCCCTAAATCCTGAAATATTTTTCTAGGGAATTTATACATTTCTCAGCTACTAAGGGATTTGTACTCCCATTGAACGTTGGTGGTTGTTGCCTCATGAATCGATCTAACATTGATCCTCCACGCTGCGGATCAGGGTGCTCCATACGGGTAAGGTTATTATTCATAACTTGAGTGAGTTGACCCAGTATGGTGATTAGCTGATCGACACCAGTTACATCACTAGCTCCACTATAATTATCATGAGTAGAAGGGAAATCCCTACATGGAGTGCGTGCATTGATACAGTTTACATTTCTTCTACTAGGCACCATTTCTAAACAATGGAATAAACTAGATCAGTTTATGAATCAAAATACATAATTCCATAATTATAAAACACTTAACATAAATTGAACTATTTATAGATATAATACATAATCATAAAAATGTTTTCTTTTAGTAATTATATACTCATAAACCCTTCATAATTATTTGTAAGGAAAATGAGAGTTATCCTAAGCATATCCCCCGGGAGTGTCGTAACCAAGAGTGCAGCAAGGCCCGTTGTCGTGCACTAGTTCCCATTCGAGTCTATCTCAAAGAAGTGTTTTAGGGTTTTACCCCTAGGTACATCTGTGCCAGAGCCGCCTCTACCTGCTCGTATCCAGACAGGGATGTATTTCTCGGAAAATTCACAAAATCTCTACAATACCAAAATTTCCGGAATTTCTTCTATACTAATCCTCAAAGTCCATCTTAGGTCTATGTGATCTAAATAGAGTTTATCTAAATCTAGCTTCCAAGGTTTGTACTAAACTTCCTCTGATACCAACTGTAATGCCCCAACCCCAGTTACCTAGAGTCAGTGCATTATTACATAACATTGGCGTGATCACAAGAAAGATCAAATATTGAAAGACCGATTGGTTTAGTATCCTTGGAAACACTAGATATATTCATAAGTCTTACATTAAATAATAAAGTGAAAAACTACTACAACAATATATTGTCTCCATATTCCACACTCATATCTCCACATAATATCCCTGCAGGTCATTCATAATTTAATTCTTCACATCCTGGGAAAAATAAAACATAGAAAAGGGGTGATCTCAAATGCCCAGTAAGGATAACAATATAGCGGAAACTTTCATAAATAATAATAAACATTTACGGCAGTGTATAAATAAACAAAAGCATTTTAAACTTGAACTTCAACATAGTATGGAAAAAATAAAATGAAATAATTCCATTTACTTATTCACATGGATATTCTACTAATCAAATAATTAAATGAAATATCAATAACCACTTTCATAATGATGGAATGCATAATGCCAGACTATCATAACCACATAGCCAAGACCTCGTTCCAAGACTACAAATAAGATTTTGCCAAGGCCTTGTGCCAAGATACTAGTTTGTCTCATGAGACCTACCGATGCATCGAGGAACTATAACGGGCTCCACCCATCACATATTAAGTCCAATGCATTCCCATATGAAAAGGTTTAAACATAACATAAACATTCGTATTAAAACTAGCATACGAAATGTCAATACTTTCACCATAAACAATAAATGGTATAAAAATAGCACATACACAGTCAAACATATCACAAAACCATAAATACAATATTGAATTTTTGTATCATAATAAATCAACTTCAAATAAGCGTAAAATCCATCAAAGGATGTTGATATAGATGAAATCAAAACTCTTTTTAGAGAAATATCTCTTTCCATTTTGAAATCATTTAAGAGTCATATATTTATAAAATAAATCATTTTCTTTGAAAATATTCTTATAATCTTGTAAGGGAAGCTTCGAAAATTTTATAAAGGCGGAAAATAACCGCACCCACCGTATAAGTTAAAAAAGACATTCTTACCTTAATTCTGTCGAAAAGGTTAAAAAGCACCTTGTTTGGAAAATGATGGAAAGATTCCTTTATAAAACTCTTATAAAAAGTCAAACAAGGGTATAAATTACATTAACCCTTATTCTTTTAAATAGTAAAAATGTTTTGAAATACATTTTTAAGAAACATGGATGTGGATGATAAAGAGATCCCAGTAGATTATTACGTATAAACAACCTCGGATAATGAAGAGATTGTGAAATAACCATTACCTTGTACTTTTCCTTGGTTGGGGTAGGTTAACCTCCTATATAATGGTGAAATAATTGTTATTAAATTGTTCAATAATCATATACATGAATATGATATCATATATGATCTTTTAACATTGCTTTGTTAATAATATCTTAGAATTATTGTCGTTTCGGGTGTTAACTTACTCATTTTCTTTTATATGTTTTGTTATGTAAGCCATGTTTGTAATGGATAGGTTGTATCTTAATCATATCTAGAATGATATAAAGTCCTTAGATACTATTATTAATCATCAAATGAGAATTATACTTGAACGGATACAATGGAGAATGAATCTCATCGCGTTCGTGGAGACGGTAGTCCATACGTACGCACGAGTGATAATATCATTCTTTTGATATTAAAATAATATATCATTGGATGGTATATCATATATACAGAATCATTATCATGTTATATTTATTATTTACATGAGTTACACATCATTATTATACCCATCCAAATAATAATTTATTGAATAACAATTACACCACGGCGTGGAGAAGGTAAATCGTACGTACGCACGTATGGTGACATGTAATTCAATGGATGGATAGAATAGTGAATATGGTTGTAACATATTTATAATAACATCACAGTATATATATGATACTGGATTTGTTATTTTAGAATGGTAAAAACAAAGGAAGAAGAAGTGGAAGAAGAAAGGAACTTGGAAAAGGGTGGTGAAATCATTATCTCTTCTTCGGGTTCTTCCTTTTGATTTGATCAAAAGGGATCTTTAGGTTGGATTTATGATCAAACTAAGGCCTATAGGTTGTAGTGAGGGAAGTTGGGAGTGTATTTGGGCAGAGTTTGGCCGAACAAAAAGGCTTTTAAGGTGTTATTTATTTAGAAGAGGTAGTGCCCTTTTATAAGAGGGGTGAGGGGCACCTTTGGAAAAGCTAGAAATATTAATTTATAATAAATTAATATTCGGTTTATAATGGCTCCAAAGTGGATTATTTAAATTTTAAGGTGGGTATAGGTCTAAAACCATTCAACCAATAGAATTTAGACAGGTTTGGGTCATTATATTAACCTTATCTTTTAGTTTTAACTCTTAGTTAATTAGTTTCACTTTTACAATGTCTCTTTGTATTTTTATATTATATGGTTAATAAACTTACTATATACATCCAAGAGACCCTCAAGTGGTCCCTTAATGATAGAAATATCATGATATAAGTCTCTTGGCCGAACCATAGATTTTTAGGAATTTAATATCAATTAAAAATATAATACTTGTTTTAAAAACTCTTTTATGTCAATTTTGACACTATTCAATAATTGATTTTTGTGAAACTCATAACAGAATTATTACTTATAAAAAAGTTAATTAAATCATTTCTAATATGTCATATTAACCTAGAAAATTAGTTTAATTCAATAAAAGTCTCATATTATATTTATTTGGTTATTTATAATATCAATTATTTTTATTTTTCACTATTATGGTAATTACTGCATCATCACTGTGTCATAAATAAATTAAATTATTTAATGTCTAAAAATTATAAATAAAATATAATTATGTCTGAAATATTTTTAAATATCTAATGAATATTTAAAATCGAATTTATCTTATGTATAACCCTATATTAAAAATGTTTTAGTAAATAAACATTGATTTTCACTCTTTTAACTCTTCTTTGAATTAAATAATAATAAATGTCCTAATCTAATCCAAGTGGACCTAAATGATAATATTTTATTCCTAAGGTTGTTTTTGGTCGATATAAACTTGTCCAATAGAATTAGGACATGTTTTAGGGTAATATTAATATCATTTTTATCCTTAATTACCCTATTTACTTTTAACCGTGGTAAATACAAGTAAAAAGTTACTATTCACCAAAAATTATTTTCATCTCATTGAACCACATTTTACTTCTTGAAATTAACCGTGTCTATCTGATTTTAGAAATTCCATTCATAGAAGAGGTAAAATTATGTTTTATAAAAAAATTCAGTTTTTTAACTACCACTTAGTAGTTTCATAATTCATCAAAAATTGAAGTTTTTCAGAACAATGCCAAAATTTCACCCTAAGTTATAATTGATATTCCGAATTCAAAAATGATGTCTATTTTACAAAATTCCGAAAATATAAGTTGAATTAATTAATTTTATAATTAATTCCCGCTGTCACAACAAATAGCGTGTTTCTAAGAAACAATATATATCAAAAGATTGACAATTGTTTAGGTTCAATTTCAAAGTGAAATTAATTCTAATGAACACCATTGGATAAAATGGTAAAAATATATTTTAATTATACTTTAAAACCACTAAATAATATAATTTATCACTATAAATTATTTTGATTACAAAAGTTGTTTTTAAGTATTTTTTACTATTCATAAAAATTGGAAGTTCTCAGAAAAATACCAAAAAATCATCTTAGGATAATTTCGATATTACGAATCCAAAAATGAAGTCCATTTTGAAATATAAAATATATATAATTTAAAAAAGTCATTATTACTATTCATAACGGCTAGTTTGTTTCGTTCTGGTGTGTTAGAACTCGGTGTTGCGTACAACACACGCTATCACATTATTCATAGAGAAGCATACCATAGAAGCTTGGGGTGTTACACTACCCTATTTATAAAAAAATTCAAAATATTTTTTAGTTGTTAAAATCTATATCGAATATATTATTTTTTGATCTTCTATAAATTTTTTATGTATTGATTTTTCAAAAATGATGCAAAATGAATTTGAAATTAGTGTAATGGGTAAAATAAAATTCATTCTTGGTTTTCATATTTCTAAAAATAATGAAGGAATTATTTTAAATCAACCTAAATATAATAAAGTCATTTTAAAACATTTTGGTTTGTACAGCACTAAAAGTAGTGAAACTCCTATGAGTACCTCCTGTAAATTGAATCTAGATGAATCTAGAAAATTAGTGGATCAAATCAGTTATAGAGGTATGATTGGGAGTCTTATCTACATAACTTTTATCTGAACTAACACTATGTTTAGTGTGTGTATGTGTTCTCATTTTCTATAAATCCTTAAAGAGTCACAATTAATTATTGAAAACATAATTTTGAAAAACCAAAAGTATACTAAAAATTTGGGATTGGTCTATACTAAACGAAAATCATTTGTCTTAGTTAGTTATTTTGATTCTAATTTTTGTGGTTGAAATTTGGATAGAAAAAGAACCTTTGGAACATGTAATATATTGGGAAAGTCTTTAGTATTTTTTTACAGTAAGAAAAAAATGTATTACATTGTCTAATGCTTAAGTTGAAAACATAGATGCTGGTAGTTTTTCTGCTCAAACGTTTTAGGTTACACAGAAATTTCTTTATTATTAAAATAAATTCGAACATGTCCCTATAAATTATGACAACACATTTTCTATACATATTTTTAAAAACCTTGTATCTCACTCTAGAAAAAGCACATTGATATAGGATATCAGTTCTTGAGTAATTGTTTTCAAAAGGAAGTATAACTCTTGAATACATTGTTATTGAACATAATTTTGCTTATATTATCCCTAATACTTTGAATAATGGGAGAATGAACTATATAAAACATAAATTAGGCATGATTAAGTTTGGTCAAACATAATTTTAATGGTACCCACCAATGGATTTTACCAACCGTTGGAGTTTTACCCACTTTTATGTTTACCCTTCTTTGCTTTTTGAGCTGCTATTTCTATTTTATTTGTTACGAGTTATTTTATTTTTATTATGATTCTAATATTATTTTATTTTTTTGATTTAAAAATTCCGAAATCCCTAAACGATACATATTAGGCAGTTTTATAATTTCAATAATCACTCCCACATGCCTTACTATCATGCATCACCACAAACCTTTCTCTCTGGACCGTTAGACTTCCCCCAACTTTTCTTGGACCTCACAAGATGATCTCTATGGTTATTGTAAAGATTTACACTAAATATTCCCTGAACTAGTTATATCCTTCAAATAGTCAAATAGGAGAGTCAAGTCATTCATCCATTCAGCCAGTGAATTCTCTTCTTGTGAATCTAATAGTGGTACCCATGAAAGATGTTCATGTTGAGTGGTTTATTTCAAACATGTATTTGGGACATAAAGTTCAAAAAAAATAGGGATTGGTAGAGTGGTTCTCTAATAATTATAGGTCCTTCTATCCATGGTTAGAGCATTGGTTCTATCATTATTTAGAGTTCAGATTCAAGGAAGACAAAGGCTAGGTTAGAAGTAGAATAAATGGATGATAAATTAATTTCTTTTCAAGAAAATAGGATAGATGTCTGAAAGTACCTCATGAAGGTTTTTCAAATGACTATAAAGGAAATTTTCCAAGTGATTGTGATATATTTATATATGATGATTCATTGGAAAAGTAAAATGGAGATTGTATTATAAGAAAACTAACTACTACTAATCTTAACGGTTAATGTTTTTTTTTCAGGTTTATTAATCATATTTTGTGGCCGATGAAAGGTGATTTCATGACTATGAGGTACCAAGATGTAAATATTTTGTGCCTTATGAAGATAAAACAAAATATTAATATATAAATATACCTAATGGTTTATATGATGGATATGTGGAATCCATATTCCATATCAAATTCTCTAATTTATACCAAGTTTATTTTTTCTAGTGGGAGGCCAAGGGATTGGTTAATAAAGGATAAAAAACCTTAAAAATGTGGATGATTTTTCATTACAAGTTTCTTTTTCAAAAGAATAAAGATAAGTTGGAACCCATGGAAGTGAATGTGGGTTTTTTATAGTGACATGATATATGAGTATTTCAATCCAATTGATCAACCTTTATGACTAAAGAATTTTTTGGATCCGAGATTAGAGACATATGAGGTGGTTATTGTAACACCCAAATATTCTACGGTACACTTCTCTTTGAATAATGTGATAGTGTGTGTTGTACGCAACACCGAGTTCTAACACACCATAACCAATCAAACTTACAGTTATGAATAGCAATACCTAAGTTTTGAAATTATATATATTTTATTTTTCAAAATGGACTTCATTTTTGGATTCAGAATATTGAATTTAGCCTAAGGTGAAATTTTGGTACTTTTCGGATAACTTTAATATTTTGATGAATAGTGAAGATTACTAAATTTTAATTAAAAACAACTTTTTTAATCAATATAATTAATAGTGATAAATTAAGAATTTGAGTGGTTTTAAAGTATATTTAGAATATATTTTTACAATTTAATATAATGTTGGTCATCAGACATAATTTCACAATTAAACCGAACATAAACAAGTATCAATCTTTTGATATTTATTATATCTTAAAAACACGCTTTTTGTTTTAACAACGGGAATTAATTTTAAATTAATTTCTGCCACATATATGTTTTGAATTTTAAAAAATGGATTCCATATTTGGAATCAGGATGTTCAAATTGTGTAAATAGGTAACTTTTATTTTTAGACATTTTGAATAATTACTTCAGTAAATATTTTATTTACCATGGTTAAGGGTAAATCCGGTAAATAAGTGTTAAAAAATAATAATATAATAATAATAAATTACCCTAAAACGTGTCCTAACCTTATTTTTTGATACATGTTCGACCATAGACATCTTTGGGTCGATTTTGGGACCCCATGAGCCACTTGTAGATGATAGGGACACTTTATTTTAATTAAGTTAAAAAAAGTACAAAAATGACATAAGCATATATCTTTTAGAAAAACAATTTTTACATATGGTTATATATGTTGGATTTTCAACTATAAATATTAATTAGAAATATAAAACGATTTCCTATATAATAATATTTTAATTATAATTTTTAGACTTTAAATAATTTAATTTATTTAGGACACAATGATGATGAAGTAATTACCATAATAGTGACAAATTAAAATAATTGATATTATAAATACCCAAATAAATATAATTTGAGACTTTTAATGAATTAAAGTAATTTTTATAATATAATATGACATATTATTATTGATTTAATTGACTTTTTTTGAAGTAAAAATTCTGTTATGAGTTTCAAAAAAATCAACTATTGAATAGTGTCAAAATTGACATAAAAGAGTTTTTAAAACAAATATTATATTATTAATTTATATTAAATTCCTAAAAATCTAAGGTTCGTCCAAGAGACTTATATCATGATAGGTGTATCATTAATGAACCACTTGGGGGGTCTCTTGGATGTATAAAGTAATTTTATTAACTATATAATATAAAAATACAAAGTGACATGGTAAATGTCAAACTAATTAACTAAGAGTTAAAACTAAATGATAAGGTTAATATAATAACCCAAACCAATCTAAATTCTATTTGTTGAATTGTTTTTGACCTATCCGCACCCTAAAATTTAAATTATACATTTTGGATCCATTATAAACTGAATATGAATTTATTATAAATTAATATTTCTAGCTTTTCCAAAGGTGCCCCTCACCCCTCTTATAAAAGGGAACTCCTCCTTCTCATTTCTTCACACCTTCAAAGCCTTTTGGTTCGTCCAAACTCTGCCCAAATACTCTCCCAACTTCCCTCACTACAACTTACTGGCCTTAGTTTGATCATAAATCCAACCTAAGGAGCCCTTTTGATCAAATCAAAAGGAAGAACCCGAAGAAGAGGTAATGATTTTACCACCCTTTTCCATGTTCCTTTATTCTTCCACTTCTTCTTCCTTTGTTTTTACCATTCTAAAATAATAAATCCAGTATCATATATATAATGTGATGTTATTATAAATATGGTAACCATATTCACTATTCTATCCATCCTTTTAATAACATGTCACCATATGTGCGTACGTACGACTTACCGTCTCCAAATCGTGGTGTAATTGTTATTCAATAAATTATTATTTGGATGGGTATAATAATGATGTGTAACTCATGTAAATAATAAATATAACATGATAATTATTCTGTATATATGATATACCATCCAATTATATATTATTTTAATATCAAAAGAATGATATTATCGCTAATGCGTACGTACAGACTACCGTCTCCACGAACGTGATGAGATTCATTCTCCATCGTATCCATTCAAGTATAATTCTAATTTGATGATTAATAATAGTATCTAAGGACTTGATATCATTATGGATATGATTAAGATACAACCTATCCAATAAAAACATGGCTTACGTAACAAAACATATAAAAGAAAACGAGTAAGTTAACACCCGAAACGACGATAATTCTATGATATTATTAACAAATCAATGTTAAAAGATCATATATGATATCATATTAATGTATATGATTATTGAATAATTTAATAAAAATTATTTCACCATTATACAGGAGGTTAACCTACCCCAACCAAGGAAAAGTACAAGGTAAGGGTTATTTCACAATCTCTTCATTATCTGAGGTTGTTTATATGTAATAATCTACTGGGATCTCTTTATCATCCACATCCATGTTTCTTAAAAATGTATTTTCAAAACATTTTTACTATTTAAAAGAATACGGGTTAAAGTCATTTATAACCTTGTTTGACTTTTTATAAGAGTTTTATAATGGAATCTTTCCATCGTTTTCCAAACAAGGATATTTTTAACCTTTTCGACAGAATTAAGGTAAGAATGTTTTTTTAACTTATACGGCGGGTACGGTTATTTTCTGCCGTTATAAAATCGTTGAAGCTTCCCTTAAGAGCTTATAATAATATTTTCAAATAAAATGTTTTATTTTATAAATACATGACTCTTAAATGATTTCAATATAGAAAGAGATATTTCTCTAAAAAGAGTTTTGATTTCATCTATGTCAACATCCTTTGATGAATTTTACGCTTATTTGAAGTTGATTTATTATGATACGAAACTTCTATATTGTATTGAAGGTTTTGTGATATGTTTGACTGTAGATGTGATATTTTTATACCATTCATGTTTTATGGTGAAAGTATTGACATTTTGTATGCTAGTTTTAATACGAATGTTTATGATATGTTTAAACCTTTTCATATGGGATGAATTGGACTTAATATGTGACGGGTGGAGCCCACTATAGCTCCTTGATGCATCGGTAGGTCTCATGAGACAAACTAGTGACTTGGCACAAGGCCTTGGAAATATCTTATTTGTAGTCTTGGCACGAGGCCTTGGCTATGTGGTTATGATAGTCTGGCATTATGCATTCCATCATTATGAAAGTCATTATTGATATTGCATGTGATTATTCGATTAGTAGAATATCCATGTGAATAAGTAAATGGCATTATTTCATTTTATTTTTGCCATACTATGATTAAGTGCAAGTCTAAAAGGCTTTTTTTAGTTATACACTGCCTTAAATGTTTATTATTATTTATGAAAGTTTCCGCTATATTGTTATCCTTACTGGGCATTTGAGCTCCCCCCTTTTCTATGTTTTATTTTTCCCAGGATGTTGAGAAGTAAATTATGAATGACCTGTAGGGATAGTATGAGGGGATAAGAGTGTGGTATATGAAGAAAATATGTTGTTGTAGTTTTTGTTTTTATGTTGTAATATAAGACTTATGAATATATCTAGTTTTTCCAAGGCTACTAAACCAATCGGTCTTTCAAGATTTGATCTTTCTTGTGATCATTCCAATGTTATGTAATAATGCACCGACTCTAGGTAACTGTGGTCGGGGAGTTACAATTGGTATCAGAGGAAGTTTAGTAAAAACCTTGGAAACTAGATTTAGATAAACTCTGATTAGAGCACATAGATTTAAGATAGAATTTGAGGATTAGTATAGAATAACTTCTTAGAATTTTGGTATTGTAGAGATTTTGTGAGTTTTCCAAGAAATACATCCCTGTCTGGATACGATCCGGTAGAGGCGGCTCTGGAACAGATGTACCTAGGGGTAAAACTCAAAAACACCTCTTTGAGCTAGAACAGGAACTGGTGCACGACAATGGGCCTTGCTACACTCTTATTTATGACACTCCCGAGGGATAATCTTAGGATAGCTCTCATTTTCTTTACAAATAATTATGAAGGGTTTATGAGTATATACTTCCGCAAAGAAATTTTTTTTTGATTATGGATTATATACATAAATAGTTCAATTTATGTTAATTTTTTTATAAGTATGGGATTATGTATTTTGATTCATAAACTAATATTTTATGCCATTGTTTAGAAATGGCGCCTAGTGGAAGAAATGGAAACCGTATCAATGCATGCACTCCGTGTAGGGATTTCCCTCCTACTCAAGATAATTATAGTGAAGCTGGTGATGCAACTGGTGCCGATCAGCTAATCACCATACTGGGACAACTCACTCAGGTTATGAATAATAACCTTACCCATATGGAGCACCCTGATCCGCAGCGTGGAGGATCAATGTTAGATCTATTCATGAAGAAACAACCACCAATGTTCAATGGGAGTACAAATCCCTTAGTAGCTGAGCAATGGATAAATTCCCTAGAGAAAATATTTTAGGCTTTGGGGAGTAGTGAAAGGGAAAAAGTTATCATGACTATTTACCACCTCACTGGAGATGCTGATCAATGGTGGTCATTGATTCAAAACACGAAGGAAGATGATGAAGTATCAAATATGGAATGGAGGGAGTTCACAGATCTATTTTTAGAAAAATACATTCCTCATGACCATCGAGCAGATATGGAAAGGCAATTTCTGAGTCTGAGACAAAAGGAGGATGAGAATGTCACAAAGTATGAGGCTAACATTACAAGGATAGAAAGGTATGCTGGAGATTATATACGTAACCCAAGAAGTAATATTGATTTTTTCTTTGATGAGTTAAAACCATTTCTCTATCGAGCATTAGTCTCACAATCCTTCTCATCGTATGAAGACATTGTCTCATGTGCTTTCAAGACAGAGAAGGAATTCTCTAAGTCTTATGACTTTAAAGAAAAGCAAGAGAAGAAGAGATATTCTGACCAATCTAGGAATGGAAATAAGGGGAAGAAGGGAAAGGTTGAATATCCATCCTGTGGTAAATGTCGGAAGAAACACCCCGGTACTTTCTTGAAGGGAACGGGAGTCTGTTACAAGTGTGGTGAAAAAGTCCACCAAGCTCGTGATTGCAAGGGAAAGAAGGAATCTACCAATGTTCAGTGCTACAATTGTAGGGAGATGGGGCATTATGAAAATGAATGTCCTAAGCATCAGGAGAACATACCTCAGAAAAGGACAAGGGATCAAGTCCAAGATTATGCTATCACTACTGCTGAGGTAGAAGCTCCGAAAGACGTGGTGGCAGGTAATTTAATGGTTTCCTCAAGTTTAGAAAATGCATTATTTGATTCTGGATTATTGCATTATTTCATATGTTCCATGTTTTCTATGAAAATTAGATATTTCCAATTTGATTTAACAAGGGATTTGTCAGTTAAAACTCCTAAGGGTAGTATCATTGCAATAATGTTTTGTGAATCAGTCCACATTAGAGCACATAAATGTTCTTTATCTTCTGATCTCGTCGTCATACCTATGATTGAGTTTGATATAATCCTCAGTATGGACTGGCTTTCGGACTATGATGCGAAGATTTATTGTAAGAAGAAAGAGGTTACAATTCTTGATGATGATGATAAGGAACACCTTATCTTTAGAGCAGAATCCTCACCACCGAAGTCTTATCTAGATCCACCCCTAGTAGCTCAACTAAATTCAATTATTGGGTAGGAAGAGAATGTAATAACTGTGTGTGAGGAAAGGAATGTTCAAATAGAGGATGTACCTGTTGTGAAAGAATATATAGATGTATTTCCGGATGATTTACCTGGACATCCTCCCAAACGAGAAGTTGAGTTTTCCATTGATTTAACTCCTAGATCAAGGCCTATATCAAAGACCCCTTATAGAATGGCCACTATAGAAATAGTTGAACTAAAGAAACAACTAGAGGAATTGAGTAATAAGGGATTTATTTACCCTTGTGTTTCTCCATGGGGTGCCCCTGTTCTTTTTGTTAAAACGAAAGATGGATCTATGAGGTTATGTATTAACTATAGGGAGATCAATGCTATAACAATAAAGAACAAGTATCCCCTACCTCGCATTGATGATTTATTTGACCAAATGCAAGGAGTTCAATACTTTTCAAGGATTGACCTTCGATCTGGATACCATCAGTTGTGTGTGAAGAAGGAAGACATTCCGAAGACATCATTTCGAACCAGGTACGAGCATTACATGTTTACAGTAATGCCTTTTGGATTGACTAATGCACCCTCTGTATTCATGGATTTGATGAATAGAGTTTTCAAGGAATATCTTGATGAATTTTTGGTGGTATTTATTGATGATACCTTGGTATAATCCAAAATCTACAATGATCATGACAATCATTTGCGCATTATCCTGAAGACTCTGAGAAGACATGAATTATATGGGATGTTTAGCAAGTGTGAATTCTAGCTTCAGGAGATTTATTTTCTTGGCCATATTGTCTCTAAAGATGGAATCTCTGTTGATCCTTCTAATACCAAGGAAATCCAAGAATGGCTAGCACCTACAAGTATAACTGAGGTACATAGTTTTATTGGTTTGGCAGGTTATTATCGATGTTTCGTCCAGAACTTTGCCCGATTGGCTAACCCATTAACGAAGCTCACACATAAAGGGGTTAAATTTTTTTGGACAAAAGAGTGTGAAGAATGTTTCAAAGAACTGAAGAGAAGATTATTCAATTCTCTTATATTGACTCAACCATTGAGGAATGATGGGTTCGTTATTTATAGTGATGCATCAAAGAAAGGACTTGGTTGTGTCCTTATGTAGAATGATAGAGTTATTTCCTATGCATCATGACGGTTGAAAATTCATGAACAAAACTATACTACTCATGATCTCGAGTTAGAAGCTGTGATCTTTGATTTGAAGATATGGAGGCACTACCTCTATGGTGAAAAATGTGAGATTTATACTGATCACAAGAGTTTGAAGTATATTTTCTCACAAAAATAACTCAACATGAGGAAAAGGAGATGGCTTGAATTACTCAAGGATTATGATTGTACGATACACTACCACCTGGGGAAAGCAAACAAGGTAGAATATGCTTTGAGAAAAAAAACCATGGAGTTTTGAACGTGATGAGAATTGAAATGGATCCAATTTTGATGGATCTAGTGAAGATGGACATGGGAATAACTAGAGAAGGTGAAACATCAATGCCTTTTCAAATGGTTTCCAAACCATCTTTACTAGAAATGATTAAGAGTTCTCAGACTGATGTTGAAGAATTTCAAAAGAAGATTAAAGATGTGAATGATGGGAGATTGAGAGAATTTGTGTATGAAGATGGAATTTTGAAATTTGGGAAGAGGCTTTGTGTTCTCGATATACCTGATCTAAAATGGGAATTGCTGGATGATGCTCATATTTCCAATTATCTATACACCCTGGGAGCACCAAAATGTATAGATATTTGAAGGAACATTTTTGGTGGGACAACATGAAGAGGGAGATTGCTGATTTTGTGTTAAGATGTATGGTTTGTCAACAAGTGAAAGCTGGAAGGCAATAACCTGGAGAAGTTATGCAACCTCTTCCCATACTAGAGTGGAAATGGGACAATATTACGTTGGACTTTTTCATGGGGATACCAAAGACTTCTAGAAGGAACGATGCAATATGGGTCATTGTTGATCGTCTTACCAAGGCAGCACATTTTCATTCTATAAGAGAAGATCTACCACTAGAACATCTAGCAAGACTATATATTAATGAAGTTGTGAGACTTCATGGAGTACCCCTATCGATTGTTTCTAATCGTGATCCTCGTTTTACTTCAAGATTCTGGAAGAGTCTTCAGAAATCCCTAGATACTGAACTTCATTTGAGCACTACCTACCACCCTCAAACGGATGGACAATCAGAACGAACTATTCAAACCTTAGAAGACATGTTGAGATCCTTCTCACTTGACTTTCAGGGTATGTGGGATCAGTATTTACCTCTGGTAGAATTTTCCTATAACAATAGCTTCCATTCGAGTATTCATATGGAACCATATGAAGCGTTATATGGAAAGAGATGTCACACACCAACCTGTTGGGATGACGTTGGTGAAAGAAAATTTGTAGGTCTAGAACTGGTGGAGGAAACGATGGAAAAGGTGAAGGTAATCCAAAATCACATCAAAACAGCTCAAAGTAGGTAGAAGAGCTATGTCTATAATCGAAGGAAGGATATGGAATTTCAAGTTGGTGATCATGTTTTCCTGAAGGTATGTCCATGGAAGAGAGTCATACATTTTGGTAAGAAAGGTAAATTGTGTCCTAGGTACATCAGACCTTAAAAAATTCTAGAACGAATTGGGGCAGTAGCTTACCGACTAGAAATGCCGCCAAGTCTCTCCAAAGTTCACGATGTGTTCCATGTATCTCTCTTGAGGAAATACATGCCTGACCCAACGCATGTACTCACCTATGAGGAGTTAGAACTGGAACCCGATCTATCTTATTGTGAAGTGCTCGTCAGGATTCTTGATACGAGAGAACAAGTACTGAGAAACCGGATGACTTGTCTGGTAAAAGTTTTGTGGAGAAACCATAAGATGGAAGAGGCAACATGGGAACACGAGGAACTTATGTTGAAGAACCACCCGAGTCTTTTCATGCGATAATATTATAGAAATTTCGAGGATGAAATTATTTGAAGGAGGGGAGAATGTAACACCCCAAGATTCTACGATACGCTTCTCTTTGAATAATGTGATAGCGTGTGTTGCACGCAACACCGAGTTCTAACACACCATAACCAATCAAACTAGCCATTATGAATTGTAATAACTACTTTTTGAAATTATATATATTTTATTTTTCAAAATGGACTTCATTTTTGGATTCGAAATATCGAATTTAGCCTAAGGTGAAATTTTGGTACTTTTCGGATACCTTTAATATTTTGATGATTAATGAAAATTACTAAATTTTAATTAAAAAATTTTTTTTAATCAAAATAATTAATAGTTATAAATTATGAATTTGATTGGTTTTAAAGTATATTTAGAATTTATTTTTACCATTTAATATAATGTTGGTCATCGGACATAATTTTACAACTAAACCGAACATAAACAAGTATCAATATTTTGATAGTTATTATATCATAAAAACACGCTTTTTGTTTTAACAATGGGAATTAATTTTAAATTAATTTCTTCCACTTTTGTGATTTGAATTTGGAAAAATGGATTCCATATTTGGAATCAGGATGTTCAAATTGTGTAAATAGTTAACTTTTATTTTTAGACATTTTGAATAATTACTTCGGTAAATATTTTATTTACCATGGTTAAGGGTAAATCAGGTAAATAAGGGTTAAAAATAATATTATAATAATACTAAATTACCCTAAAAGGAGTCCTAACCTTATTGGTTGATACCTTTTCGACCATAAGCAACTTTGGGTCAATTTGGGGACCCCATGGAGCCACTTGTAGGTGATAGGGACACTTTATTTTAATTAAGTTAAAATAAGTAAAAAAATGACATAAGCATATATCTTTTAGAAAACCAATTTTTACATAGGGTTATATATGTTGTATTTTAGACTATAAATATTAATTGGAAAGATAAAACAATTTCCTACATAATGATATTTTATTTATAATTTTTAAACTTTAAATAATTTAATTTAGTTATGACACAATGATGATGCAGTAATTACATTAATAGTGACAAATTAAAATAATTGATATTATAAATACCCAAATAAATATAATTTGCGACTTTTAATGAATTGAACTAATTTTATAAGATAATATGACATATTAGTATTTATTTAATTGACTTTATTAGAAGTAATAATTCTGTGTGAGTTTCACAAAAATCAACTATTGAATAGTGTCAAAATTGACATAAAAGAGTTTTTAAAACAAATATTATATTATTAATTGATATTAAATTCCTAAAAATCTAAGGGTCGGCCAAGAGACTTATATCATGATAGGTGGATCATTAATGGACCACTTGGGTGTCTCCTGTATGTATATTGTAGGTTTATTAACTATATAATATAAAAATACAAAGTGACATGGTAAATGTCAAACTAATTAACTAAGAGTAAAAACTAAAAGATAAGGTTAATATAATGACCCAAACCTGTCTATATTCTATTTATTGAATGGTTCTAGACCTATCACTACCTTAATATTTAAATAATACACTTTGGAGCCATTATAAACCGAATATGAATTTATTATAAATTAATATTTCTAGCTTTTCCAAAGGTGCCCCTCACCCCTCTTATAAAAGGGCACTCCTCCTTCTCATTTCTTCACACCTTAAAAGCCTTTTGGTTCGGCCTAACTCTGCCCAAATACTCTCCCAACTTCCATAACTACAACCTAGTATCCTTATTTTGAGCAGAAATCCAACCTATGGAGCCCTTTTGATCAAATAAAAAGGAAGAACCCGAAGAAGAGGTAATGATTTCACCACCCTTTTCCAAGTTCCTTTCTTTTTCCACTTCTTCTTACTTTGTTGTTACCATTCTAAAATAATAACTACAGTATCATATATATACTGTGATGTTATTATAAATATGGTACAACCATATTCATTATTCTATCCATCATTTGAATAACATGTCACCATACGTGCATACGTACGGCTTACCGTCTCCACATCGTGGTGTAATTGTTATTCAATAAATTATTATTTGGATGGGTATAATAATGATGTGTAACTCATGTAAATAATAATTATAACATGATAATGGTTCTTTATATATGATATACCATCCAATTATATATTATTTTAATATCAAAAGAATGATATTATCGCTCGTGCGTACGTACGAACTACCGTCTCCACGAACGTGATGAGATTCATTCTCCATCGTATCCATTCAATTATAATTCTCATTTGATTATTAATAATATTATATAAGGACTTGATATCATTATGGATATTACTAAGATACATCCTATACATTACAAACATGGCTTACATAACAAAACATATAAAAGAAAATGAGTAAGTTAACACCCGAAATGACGATAATTCTAAGATATTATTAACAAATCAATGTTAAAAGATCATATATGATATCATATTAATGTATATGATTATTGAATAATTTAATAACAATTATTTCACCATTATACAGTAGGTTAACCTACCCCAACCAAGGAAAAGTACAAGGTACGGGTTATTTCACAATCTCTTCATTATCCGAGGTTGTTTATACGTAATAATCTACTGGGATATCTTTATCATCCACATCCATGTTTCTTAAAAATGTATTTTCAAAACATTTTTAATATTTAAAAGAATATGGGTTAAAGTCATTTATACCCTTTTTTGACTTTTTATAAGAATTTTATAAAGGAATATTCCCATCTTTTTCCAAACAAGGAGATTTTTAACCTTTTCGACAGGATTAAGGTAAGAATGTTTTTTTAACTTATAAGGCGGGTGCGGTTATTTTCCACCGTATTAAAATCGTCGAAGATTCCCTTAAAAGCTTATAAGAATATTTTCAAATAAAATGATTTATTGTATAAATACATGACTCTTAAATGATTTCAAAATAGAAAGATAAATTTCTCTAAAACGAGTTTTGATTTTATCTATGTCAAAATCCTTTGATGAATTTTACGCTTATTTGAAGTCGATTTATTATGATTCAAAACTTCTATATTGTATTTAAGGTTTTGTGATATGGTTAAATATGGATGTGCTATTTTTATACCATTCATGGTTTATAGAGAAATTATTGACATTTCATATGCTAGTTTTAATACGAATGATTATGTTATGTTTAAACCTTTTCATATGGGAATGCATTGGACTTAATATGTGATGGGTGGAGCCCGCTATAGCTCCTCGATGCATCGGTAGGTCTCATGAGACAAACTAGTGTCTTGGCACAAGGCCTTGGAAAAATGTTATTTGTAATCTCGGCACGAGGCCTTGGCTATGTGGTTATGATAGTCTGGAATTATGCATTCCATCATTATGAAAGTCGTTATTGATATTGCATGATATTATTCAATTAGTAGAATATCCATGTGAATAAGTAAATGGAATTATTTCATTTTATTTTTTCCATACTATGTTAAAATGCATGTTTAAAAGGCTTTTGTTTTAGTTATACACTGCCTTAAATGTTTATTCTTATTTATGAAAGTTTCCGCTATATTGTTATCCTTACTGGGCATTTGAGCTCACCCCTTTTCTATGTTTTATTTTTCCCAGGATGTGAAGAAGTAAATTATGAATGACCTGCAGGGATAGTATGAGGGGATAAGAGTATGGTCTATGAAGAAAATATGTTGTTGTAGTTTTCATTTTTATGTTGAAATATAAGACTTATGAATATATCTAGTGTTTCCAAGGCTACTTAACCAATCGGTCTTTCGAGATTTGACATTTCTTGTGATAATGCCTATGTTATGTAATAATGCACCGACTCTAGGTAACTGGGGTCGAGGCATTACAGTTATTATTCAGATGAGGATGAAGAGGAGGATACTTCCTCAAGTGATGAGGAACATGAGTTTTCAGTTGATGAAGGTAGTTAAGAAAACTTACCTAAGTTTAATCCATCTATATACAATGGTTCTCTTGGTATACCTAGATCTTTCCATTTCAAAGAGACCATTTAAAAATAATTAAGTGTGTAAGAATAAATAGAAGTTTCTAGTGAATAATAGTTTAATAACAATTATAAATATTCTAATGAAAATGGAAGTGAAGAGAATGGTGGAAATATTGATGATGATGAAGAAGAATAATAATAAGAAGAAGAGTAATATGTAGATTGTGAAGATGGTGATGATGGAGATAGATATGAATGTGATTGTGTTTATGGTCATGATGTTCCTAGTGTTCTCATTAGTGCTTAGGATGTTTAGATGACTCAATAACATATTACATATCGAGGTTTATGAGTTATTTCAATATTGTAAGATAGACCGAGACTAGTTAAGATATTGATAGAACTATAAGAGATGAGAGGGAAGAATCTGTTGAGGGGGAGAAATCCCCAAGCCTAGATAGTCACCCTATTGTTCATGTTGAATAAGATCATATTTTACTTATGACTGATGTGTAGAAGGTTACTGAATAGATAGTTGATGATCAGTCAGTTGATGAGCAGATGGTTGTTGATAATAATTTTATTGAGCCTATAGTTTTTGGCGTTATTGTTGTTAAGTCACATTGTGTGTCTTCTATGAGAATAGGGTAACCAAATGATGAGTAATGGGGTTATTTTCTTGGGTATTTCATACTTCGTCTAGACTACTCTGATTCTGATGATGGAATAATTCTACCAAATCATGGTAGACCTACCATTCAAGAAGGTATGGATCCTATATGATCATTGGTAGAGAGGGTGGATACTATAGGGAAACTTCAATGATTTTATTCAGAAGTTCCCGATAGTTTAGAGACAACAGATGCTGCTGTGTCACCTATTATTGCATCTGTGATTGTTTATGTTGTTACCAAAGCTGACTTAGATTCCTTAATGGAAGGACCCAATTCATAATTTGAAAATCTATTAAAAAATCATCCTCCCTTCATCACTAGAATTAGTGAAAAATATGAATGTTATTTTTAGGGATTTTGATCCAGTATATCCATCCCAAAATGAGTCATTAAATTTGATAAGTGGAGATATAAAATAATAGTTTAGAAAGTGAGATGGAGTCCTTGAGATCTATAGTGGATGAGATGAGATATTACATTATATATTATATGTATTATTTGTGAGAGAGGGTAGAGAACCTTTATTCCATGGATTCTTCCTTAATTGATCTTCCTCATATTGATGGTGAGTAGATTCATTAAGTGGTTGGAGAGGAAATTTTTTATATTTCAAGTGATGTACCTAAAATCCCTCATGAGGGTTTGAGGAAAATATGGAATAACTGTGATTATGTGCATATTATAGATAAATAATATATGAATCCCCCCACCGGTAGTTGGGGTGGCATGGGGTGTTGGGGTTTGGGCTGCACATAATGGGGTCTAGTCCCCAGGTGCATTTGTTTCATTGTGTGTGTTATAAATTAACCAAGTTTAAGTAGTTAGAGAATACATTAAGGATATTAAAGCTAATAGAGGAAAAATTACAAATGAAAGAAAATATTACATTTTGAGGATTTATACTAGGCATGAGAAGAAATAACATTTTAATTTCCTAGCTGAGAACCTCAGTATGCCTCCAGTCACACAAGCATTTAAAGAACATGCAAATCAGATAAAAGTGATGACCATAGTGCTTATGTTGTTTATGGAAGATAAAAAGGACTTTTTCAGTGCTTTGGAGGGGGGGGGGAATTATCATGGACTTCATCAATTTTATGAAACACATTATAAATGTTTCTGGAATAGTTGTAGTGGATCAGGATACCATTCCATTCACTTCTCATATTAGTCCTATATCCTCTAATCTAGAGTTTTTCAGTCCATATGTTACCATAGATCCAAATTATCCCACACATGCTCATTTCCAACCATCCAGTCTGACTCCCAAAGAAGTAGTAAAACATATCAGGCCTATCCTTATTACAGATACTCCTTCACTACCCATTTTTCTAATATAAATCTCTATAGTTACCTCAGCTTCTACCGTTTATCCTTCTACTTTTGAAAAATGGAAGGGAAAGGATCCACTTGTTCCTACTATCCATCTTTAGAAAATTTGAAACTATACTTTCAGTATTGGATGGGTATTTTTGTATTACATTTTTTGTATCTTTTTTATTGTAGTTAAATTTATTTTCTTAATAGAAATTATATTACTATTCATATTATGTTCCATTTCATTTCATATTGTATTATAATTTTTTGATAATACTAAAAAGGGGAGAATGAATCTTTGGAATTTATTTACTGTTTCTATAATTTCATATTCTATATTATTTTAAAGGGTGGTAATGAATATAATGATATAATAGTAATTCTATCCTTGATATCATAGATAATGAAATTTCTTTTTTACTATATATTCTTAATTCATTCCTATGACACCATATTATATTTTATACCATTCTTATTATTGACCTTTGATACTATTTTCTATTTAACTATCCTTGATTCCATATGTATTTAAATTTATTTCATTGATACCATATTTTCTATACTTAGTATCCTTGATACCATTTCTATATTGAATAATCACTTCTTGATCAAACTCTCACTATATATTTTTAAAGTGTTGAGCTAATAAATTATAAAGCCACCAATTTCCCTATATGGGTTATAAAATTCCAGGATTTTTTATCATAAAAGATGGTGTTTTTTGGAACCTCCTTTTTTAATACTGACAAATCGTGTTAATTATGATATTTATGAGTTTTATGATTTATGATAGCATTTTATCCTATATGGAAGTTTAAATAAATTTGACTAAGTGATGGAAAGACTGACTGTTAGACTCTACTCACATCCAAAAATGACTCAATGTTAAGGAGGAGACACCGTCAGGGAAGAATCGTTGTCAGGATAAAAATTTGGATTAGTATGGGAATGACCTATTGTCAGCAATGATTCACTGTTAGGATAATAATTAGTAAAATTATAGGAATGAATCACCATCAAAGAATGAATTAGTGTCATAATTTACCTACTACTAGGAAATTCAGAAAATTACTGAAGAGACTCACCTTTGAGACAATTCTACACTTATCATGGCCTACTATCAGTTTGACTCACCATTAGCCCGACTCACCAATATCTTAAGTTAATTTCATGATGAATCAGGACGAGAGTTGTCTCACCATTAAGATTATTCACCATCACTATTTCTGTTTATTTTTAATTAAATATTTCTAATAGTTATACTATAGAATTTAATTATGAGAATTTTTAATTCTTATTCTTAAACTACTGCAAACATGTATTAAATTTTGTTTCCATTGATTAGTATAAGGAGTAGAGTATCCTGATGATTATTCATGCATTATGGAAATATATTAGAATAAAAACTCCCTCATGTAGAATATAGGGAAAATAGAGGATATCTAGAACATTGCATGGAGTAGAGAATTTTGTGGAGTGTTCGACTTAATCAATATCTTTACATGAAGAATTATTATGTTTAATCAAATGTGGAAGATACAAGAGCATCAAACATTTAGTTCCCTTCTTTCTAACACAGAAAATACAACTCATAAAACAATATTTTACTGCAATTCTTAAATACTGGACTCTAGAACCTTTTAAGGCTACATCCATGGAGTCTCAAGTTTCAAATCACATCCGACTGAGAAAAACTATATTCTCTTCATCGTTATTTTCTCATTATGCATGTTTTATTTAAATTTTAAGCATTGTATGATTTAATAATTTTAAAAACACACACAAACACACTATCTCATTTAAAATAACCAAAATATACTCGATATCTTCTAAAATCTCTTTACCATTTTTACCCTCATTGTTGTGGAATTGGTCCATACATGGCCTCTATTTATTTTTTTCCCTTGCATACTATGGAAGAGGACTTTGTGTGGGCTTGAAAGTTGGTTTGATATTTTGTATAAATGATCCATTTTTTAGATCAATATTATTTATATAATATTCTTGGAATATGGTGATTTAAAATTAAAGAGTGTTAGGTCATGGCTTGAGACTGAACCTCTTGTATATATTCCACTGTGTGTTTTGTTTTATTTTCATTTCTATACTTGAAACTAAATTTGTTTTAAACTATAAAAAAACCAATACCTTGATATTTATTCATAATTAGTGTTTATAAAATGTTTTTATTAAGAAAACTTATTTAAAAACTTAAATTTATTTTCATATATATTTTTTAAATGAGTCATAATCACTCCTTTTGAGATCGCTTAAAAGATAAAAACATATATCAATATACTAGTTTGATTAACTGGGGTTTTTTAATTTACCCAAGGGATTTTACTTAAACTATATTTAATAGAAATTTTAACAGGATACTCAATTCACCCCCTCTTAAGATGCTCAATCTGAAAAACATTCGATATTAAAGGTTTTTCAAAATCTCTTCTACTGTGATTTTTACTTTTGTTTTGTTGAACATAAATTTCAATCAATTCTATTTTTTTATTTAAATATATAATAGACAAGAAGTTTATTATGCTAATAGACCTCCTTTATTTAATAGAAATAACTATTATAAATGGAAAATAAATATTAAAATTCTTATTGAAAGCATGTGTTTTAAAATGTAGTCTTCTATAGAGGATAAATATGAATTACCTAAGACTCCTAGGAATACATGGGATGATTCTACTAAACTTTCCAATAATAATAATTGAAAATACATGAATTCAATTTAAAATAAATTAGGATATGAATAATTTAGTAGGATATATAATTATATGATTACTTATGAAATTTGGGATATTTTAGATATTTTAGATATTTCACATGTAGGAACTACTAATGTTCAGGAAATTAGATTGAATACTTATACAATTAAATATGATATATTTAAGATGAAAACAGATGAGTTGATTTCTGAAATATACCACAAGTTCAATGAGATAGTGAACACAATAATCTCCTTGGGTAATATAGTTTCATATAAAGACTATATCACCTGACACTTGAGATGTTTTCCAAAAAGATGGAGAGAGACATCCATTTCAATAAGAGACTCTTATGACATCATTAAAATACTGGTTAATGAATGGATTAGGAATCTGATGATGTATGAAGAAGAGATTAATGTTAATTTTGAAGAGTATGATGAACCTTAAAGGAAATATGTATCATTCAAAACTACTGCATCAAACCCGAAATAAAAGGAGAATGTTCATACTGAAATCTCTAGTGATGAGGAATCATCAGAAAAGAGTGATGAAGTAATGACCCATTTAGCTAGAAATTTTAAGAAATTAAATAAGATGAATATATTTTTCAAAAAACCGAGCTATAAAAAAATATATTATAACAATTTATGTTGTATAAAGGAATCGAAAAGAGATGAAAATTGAAATGTTATTACCTTTTAATAGTGTAAGAGAAAGTAGAATTTTTAGGATATCTGTACCAAGTTGAATTAAAAAATAAGTATGATGATAAAGATAAGAAATATAATATATCCTTGAATTAAACATGGATTCCCTCTAAGGATTGGTCTAATGACTCAGACTCAACTCATGAAGAGAAGTCTGACTGAGAAAATATGTTCTTAATGACAAACATATTCGAGGTACCTGCTATCTCTCCCATACGTGATTCAGATCATTCTGAAGATGAATAATATAATGATATATCAAAATTATAAATATTTAAATATTTAAATATTCTTTAATAAACCTTGAATGATCTTAAATATAAATAAAAAATACTGAAGTAACATCTTGTTTTATTGGTTAGGGTTAAAACAGATCTTACTGTAGAAAAAGGAAAAATTTCATAGTTTCTAAAAGAAAATACGGAGCTAATGTTTTCAAATGAGAAATTAAAGAATTAATTAGATATATTTAAAAATGGAATGTAAACTCTCACTCAAATTTTTAGTGAAAAAAAATTCTCCTAAAAATATTATTGTTCTAGGTTATAAACCTTGATAGAAAAGCATATTTAAGAGCACTTGTGTTCCTAAATCCACTTATGGAAATTCTATTACAAGTATTTATACAAGTGGGATTAATAATGTTTTTACTTAAAAGGGTGTACAATATTAGTATATAAAAATAAAAAAAATAAAAAATATGTTTTTCTAATTCCCAAATAACTAACATATCTAGAACCAATAAAATCTGTGTACCAAAGTCATTCTTGGTATAAAAAATTTTTATAGGTAATCTACATGAAAAGATTCGATAAAAATATATGGTACATGGATTGTGGGTGTTCTATGTATATTAAAGGATATTAATCGAGCTTCAATAACCTAATAATGGTCATTGGTTGTCAAATAACCTTTAGTGAATATGATAAAGGAAAGTTCATTGGCCTTGGCCAATTTGGTAACACTAATTCAGTTTTATTTTCTATTGTACATTTTTTTGATGATTTAAAATATCATCTTCTTTTCATCTCACACCTTTATTGTGATAGTTTTGAAGAAAAATTTGATTAAAATTACTATAATGTTTTTAATTGTAAATATCATTTAGTATTTACTACCTTGATAAATAAGAATATATATGTCGTTAATCTTAATTCTTAAATTTCAATTTTTTTTCATTAGTTCCTTTTATAGGGAATCAAGGATTTGGAATAAGAGACTAGGATACTATAACATTTACTCACTAATAAAGCTTACTAGGAAATGGATATTTAGGGATCTACCCAAAATTTAATTCCCAAATGATAAAGTCTGTAACCCCTATCAAAAGGGTAAGCATCACAATATATCTTTTAAATTAAAGACTAAATTTTTTACTTCTCAACTTCTCTAGTTGGTTCACATAGAATTGTTTTGAACATCCAGTGTATTTAGTTTAAATGGGAAGCATATTGTATATGCACTTGTAGATAAAATTTGTAGGTATCCTTGGGCCTTCTTTTTTATCTCACAATAGTGAATATTACTCATATTTTAACGAGTATGATAAATACATAGAAAACCTAAGTGGATATAGAATTAAGACCATAAGAAGTGACCTTGTCCATGAATTCGAAAATCATTAATTAGAATCATTTTTATCACAAAATGTCTATAGTCACGACTTCAAGAAACTTTGAACCCCTCTAAAAAATGGAGTTGTATAAATATGAAATAGAAATATTCAAGAGATATCCCATATAATGATTAATAAATATGACTTACCTGTTTAATTTTGTGAAGAGACTATGAACAAAACCTTCTATATAGTTAATAGTGTTTAAATTGGAACTAATTTAAATAGAACCCCATATTAAATTTGGAATAGTATAAATCTTAAGGTGAATTGCTTTAGATTTTTTGGTTTTGAAGTCTTTTTTCTTAATAATAAGGATAATATTGATTTTTTTCCTCTAGAAGTGATGAAGGAATTTTCCTTAGTTATTTAACTTCTAGTAAATCATATAGAGTTTTCAACAAAATAACCAAGTCCATTAAAGAGTATACATGCCAATTATGATGAGACAAATCCACCTAAACCTAAATCTCCTTTAGAAAACCTTTAGGATGATTTATCCTCTTTGCGCATAAATTCTAAACCTTATGATTATACTGTTGAACATCCAGAAAAATTATCCAACTATGAGAAAATTCCATAACCTGAACAAGAACTAGTAGAAGACCCTAAGGTGACTGTCCCTTATTTTTCTAAATCTATTAGGACTCTTAAATACTACCATATAGATGTTTTTGTTGGAGACATAGATAGATGTACATATAATAGAATTTCTCTAATAAATAGGGTTGAACATCAAGATTTCTTATCATTTCTATAATCTAAGAACATAAATGATGTAATTAATGACGAATTATTGTTAATGGATATGCTAGAATAACAGAATAAAATTAAAATAAATAAATTTTGGAAGTTTTTTGATCAACCCAAAGGACCATTGACTATTAGCACTGAATTTGTATTTATAAACAAGTTTGATGAATCTGGAATCATAGTAAAAAATAATTCTAGACTAGTTTCACAAGGGTATTATCAAGAAGAGGGTATAGACTATGAAGATACCTCTATAATTCTATCCAGACATGAAGGCATTAGAATACCACTAGTCTCTACTGAACATATAGATTTTAAACTATATCAAATGGATGTCAAAAGAACATTCATGAATGGGTAAATAGTGGAGAATGTTTTTGTTGAACAAACACCTTGATTTCCAAATACTCATTTCCTAAATTGTGTTCTATGTTAACAAAATCTTTATGTGGTTTAATACAATCTCCTAGAGCATGGTATGACATGATCAAATGTATTATTATTTCAAAATGATTTTTGAATGGTGTAGTTGATCTTATATGTTTATGAAAATAATTTTAAAATATGTTTTATTTGTTAAAATATATGTAGATGATATTATTTTCAGATATTCTAAAACTTATATACGTAAGAATTTTTAAAAAATGATGCAAAATGAATTTTAAGTGAGTTTAATAGGTGAACTAAAAATCTTTCTTGCTTTTCATATTTTTCAAAATAATAAAGGTATTATATTAAATTTATGAAAATATACTAAATACCTTTTGAAATGTTTTGGATTTGGTAGCACTAAAAGTAGTTACAGTACTATGAGTACCACTTGTAAATTGGATATTAATTATTTTGGGAAATCAATGGATTGAACCAGTTATAGAGGTATGATTGGATATATTTTTTAATTTTACTACTAGTTGACTTGAAATAATGTTTAGTGAGTGTATGTGTTCTCATTTTTAAGGAAAACCAAAACATATCTACTTGCTTACTGTAAAAAGAATTTTTAAATACCTCATGTATACAACCAATTTGGGAATGTTCTATCCTAAAGGACAAGCATTTGACTTAGTTAGCTATACAGATTCTGATTTTTATGGTTTTAAGATAGATAGAAAAATTACCTCTGGAACATGTCATATTTTTGGAAAGTCTCTAGTATATTGTTTTAGTATTTTTTTTTATTTTCATTGTCTATTTTTTATGTTGAATACATAATTGCAATTAATTATTATAATAAAATGTTTTGGATGAAATAAAAATCAAAAGATTAGGGGTATCAATTGTGAAATGTACCTATAAATTGTGACAAAAAATGTGAAATAAATATTTCTAAGAACCATGTATCTCACTCTAGTACAAAACACATTGATGAAATACATCACATATTAAGATATCAATTTCAAATATATGTATAACTCTTGAATAAACTGGTATTGAACATCATATTGCTGATATTTTCACTGAACATTTGAATTATGGGAGAATGAACTACACCAAACCTGGATTAGGTATGATTAATTTTGGTTAAATATTATTTTTCTAGGACCAACCATTGGATGTTACTTACAATTGGATTTTACCATAGTTTGAGTTTACCCACTATTTTCCTTTTATCCACTGTAGGTTTTTTAGTCATCATTATAACTTTATTTTTTATCAGTTATTTAATTCATATTAATATTAAAATATTATTTTATTTATCCAATTTAAAAATCCTTAAATCCCTAAATGATATAAATTAGACACTCTTATAAATTCAAATCTCACTCCATTATGCATTACTCTTGTGCCTCGCTGTAAACCATTATCTCTTGACCAATAGCCTATCCTTGACTTCATTCAAACCTCTTAAGAAAATCACCATGGTTAGAGTGAAGACAATTGTATAATCTTATCTGGATGAGTCTTGTCCTCCAAATAAGTAGATAGGATAGTCAATTCATTGATCTATTGAGCTAGTGAACCCACTTCTTATGAATCAAAAAGTGGTACTTAAAAAAGATGCCCATGTTGAGTGGTTGTCGTCAAGAAAGTATTTATTGCTTAAGGATATGTAATACTAGGGATTGGTAAAGTGGTTATATAATAATGAGATTCCATTATATTCAACATTATTGAACCAATTCGATCAGTATGTGAGGTTCAGTTTTGAGGAAGATGAAGACTGGGTTAGAAATAGAATAAATGGATGCAAAGTTGTTTTTTATTCAAGAAAATGGGCCATATTTCAAAAATCATATATTGAAGGTGTTTTATAAAACTGTCAAGGAAATGTTCCAGGTGATGGTTATACATTTCTATATGAGTATTCCTTGTAAGAGTTGGCTGGGTATGGCACTGTAAGAAGACCAATTGATACTAATATTGATGGTGAATTTCATTTGATTTTGAACTTTATACAACATATGTTTTCCCTGAGGAAAGGTGATTTTACCCCAATGAGGTATTAAGATTTATATTTTTTTGTCTTATTATTATAGGGGAAAATTATAATATATATTGATATATAATGGTTAAAATAATAGAGATGTGAAACCCATATTCTAGAAAACAATTCTCAAATTTATTCCTATTTAATTTCATACATGCTATAGGAAAACATAATGGTCAACGATGGATAGAAAACAATAAGAAAATGTGGGAGATTTTTCATTACAAGGGTCATTTGAAAAATAATGAAGATAATTTGGAACTCCTGGAAGAGATAGTGGTTTTATGATGGTGAAAAACTCTATACAGATTTCATTCCTACTGATCAACATTCCTAACTAAAGAATCATGTGTATCCTGGATTAGATCCTGATGTCGAGTTTGTGTATTCAGATGAAGAAGAAAAGGAGGTCGTTGCCTCTAATGATGAAGAAGAAGATTTTTCAGTGGATGATGGTAGTGGCCCAGACCTTCCTTAGAGTTCCCCAACAATTTAATATGGTGCTCCCAGTCCACCGAGATCAATCCCTATCCTAGATATTCTTTTAAAAGAAGGAAGTGAGGAATAATAAGAAGAAGTTTCTAGTGAAGATTAGTGTAAGAGTAATCATAAATATTATAAAGAAAATAGATGCGGGGAGAATGTTGAAAATGGAGGAGAATAAGAATAAATATAAGATGAAGAGGAATACGTAGATGTAAAAGATGGTGATTATGGTGATAGAATTGAAAATGATGTTGGTAGTGACCATGATGGTCCTAGTGGACGCATTGGTGGTTATGATGTTGAGATGCCTCTGTCACTTATTTTTTTCTAGGTTTACTAGTTGCTTCTATATCTGAAGATAGACCGGTCTTAGTTGAAGATGTTGATTGATTTGGTAGATACGATAAGGAAGCATATTTTAAGGGGGAGGAATCCCCAATGCTATATAGTCATGCTATTTTTCATGTTGATAGAGAACATTCTATTCTTATGGATAATCTAAAAAAGGTTTCTAAACACATAGTTGATGATTAGTCAGTTTATGGGATGTTGGTTATTGATCCTACAGTTTCTAATTGAATTATAGTTATGTATAATGGTGTGTCTTCTATCAAATTGTGGGACCCAACTCTTGATAAATGGTATATATTTCCAGGGAATATCATAATTGTTCTAGAATACTATGATAATTATAATGGTATCAATCCACCAAATCATGATGGTCCCACTAATACAGAGGATATAGATCCCAAGGGATCATTATTAGAGTATATAGTTGTATAATGGGAACATCAAATATTTTATTTAGATGCGCCTACTAGTTCTATGAAACCAGAGGCTATTTTGTCATATATCATTGCGTATGTTCTTGTTGATAGAGTCACGAGAGCTTACATATAGTCTTTTGGGGAAGTGAATGCTTATAATTTTGACAAGATTTTGAAAAAGAGACACCCCTTGTTCACTGATATTATTGAAATTTTTTTACAAAATCTCTTAGGGATTGTGATCCATCACATCCATCCAAAAATGATGCATCACATTAATTCATAGGAGATAGATAATGGGAGGATAAAAAATAATATGGAGTCTTTGAGATCTACAATGGATGAGATGAGATATTCTATTGAAAATTTTATATATTCTTTGATAGACAGGGTATATAACCATTCTTCAATGTATTCTTCTTCAAGGGTTCCTCCTCCTATTTTTGATGAACTGATCTATTAATTGGTTATAGAGTAACTTCATGTGGGTTTAATCAAATTTCCTAACATTCTTGAGGAAAGTTTGAGGAAAATAAATTATTATAGTGTTCATGTGGATATTATGGTTAGGGAATATATGAAGGATATGAATATTTATAGAGAGACAATTACAAAAGAAATATATAGGATTTATTCTAAACATGAAGTCAAATCTCATTTCATTTTCTTAGATCTGAACATTATAATGCCTCCAGTAACTCAAGCTTTAAAATAATAAGTAAATTATTTAAAAGTGATGACCTCAATGGTCAAGTTGTTTATAGAGTAGAAAAGGGAATTTTTCAGTGTTATGTAAAGGGGAGGATGTATTATCATTGACTTCATCAATTTGATGAAACCCTTTCTTCATGTTTCTGAAATCATAATAGTGGCTCATGATTCCCTTCCAATCACTACTCATCTTAGTCCTCCATCCTATGATCCAATGTTTATAAAAAAATGTGTTACAAGTGATCTGAATTCTTCTTTACCAACTCGTTTCCATACCTTCAGTATGCCTCCTAGAGAAGAAGTACATCATCTCTGAACTATCATTATCAGAGGGACTCATTCTCTACTAGTTATTTCTATAACAATCCCTATAGTAACCTCAAATTATCTCATTGAAACTTCTTCTTTTGATAAAGGGAAGGTAAGGGATCCACTTGTTTCTACTACCCATCCTAAGAAACATTGATATTATACTTTCAGTCCTTGATAGGGAATTTTGTATGATTTTTTGTATCGTTTTGGCTGTATATAAATTTCTTTTCTTAATGGAAATTCTATTAGTATTAATATTTTTTTCCATTGCATTTCTTATTTTATTTACACTTTTTGATAATCCCAAAATGGTGGATGAACCTATGAAATTTATTAATTGTTTCATTAATTTCATATTTGATGATGTTTTCAAGGGTGAGAATGAATATAATGATCTAACAGTAATGATATCCTTGATATCTTCGTTAATTACATTACTTTTGATTTCATACATGTTTAATTAATTCCATTGATTCCATCTTATATTTGATACAATTATTATTACCTACATCTGATACTATTTTCTATTTAACCATCCATGCTTCCATTGGTATTTCAATTTCTTCCTTCAATAACACATTTTTTTACTTAATATTTTTGATACCATTTCATCTTTAAAGATGTACTTTATTATCAAATTATCACTGTATATTTTTAAGGTGTTATGGAAATATATTTTAACATGAAACTTTATTCTACATGTTTTATAAAATTCCATGATTTTCAATCATAATAAAGGGAGATTGTTTGAATCTCCCTATTTTAATTCTTAAAAATCATGTTAATTATGATATTAATGTTTTTTATTCTTTGCGATAGAATTGTATCCTATAAGAATGTTTGATGAAATTTTGGTTAAGTGTTAGAAAGTCCCACCATCAGACTCTACTCACTGCCAGAAATGACTCACTATTGAGGAGGAGTCACCGCCAGGGAAGACTCACTGTCAAGATACGAATTTGGATAAATGTGAGAATGGACTACCCTCAACAATGAGTCACCATCAAGATGAGAATTTAATGAAGTATGTAAAATAATAATTATCAGAGAGTGACTTACCGTATGACTTTAACAACTATTAAGAAATCTGAAAATGTGATTAAAACACTCACTATTGAGAAAGTCACTACTGAGAATGACCTAACATTAGCATGGCTCACAGTTGTCCTAACTCACAACCATTTTATATCACCACCAGGATGACCCATTTCAAGAGTTGTATCACTATTCCAAATATTCATCATCCCAATTTCTATTTATTTTGAATTAACAATTTTTAATGACTATATTATCAAATTTAATGTCAAGAATAATTTTAATGATCATTACTAAACTATTGAAGACGTGAAATAATGTATTTTTAGCCACTCATTAGGAGGAGGATATGATCCAGAAGATTGTTCTGGTATGATGCTGATATATTAGGAATGAGACTGTGTCATGTAGAATCCATAGAATACAGAAGAGATCTGGTAAATTAAATGAACTATAGATTGTTTTTAAGCGTATGACTTCATCAAGACCTTTACCTGAAGCATTCTTACCAGTAGTAAAATGTGGAGGATTGAAGCACATCTAACATTTAGTTACCTTCATTCATTCCCAACAAAAAGAGTTTATGATGCTCATTTTTAATGCAATTTTCATAAACATGACTCAAGATCCTTTTCAAGCTATATCCAAGGAGTCTCAAGATTCAAATCTTATTTTAAGAAGAAACACTAGCTTCTCTATATCTTTACATTCTATTTCTACCTATTGTATTTTCATTTTGGGAAGTTTGTGATTTAATTAGTTTATACAACACACACTGTCTATTTTACAATAACTAGAAGATACTTGATATATTCTCAGATATCTTTAATTTTTATCACACACGGTTCTGTGGAATAGGTCCATGTATGGACTGTGTATATATTATTCCCATGAGTATTATGAAAGAGGTCCATGTGTGACTGGGATAGAAATTTCGTTTTTTTGTATACCTAATCTAGGTTTTGGATCAATATTATTTATATAATCTTCTTTGAAGTATGTAATTTCAAAGCTGAAAGGATTTGGTCTCTTATTGAGACTGAAACTCATGTATTTATTCCGCAATGTGTTTTATTTTATTTCATTTCAAATATTTAAACTAATTTTTTTAATCTACAAACATAACCACTAGATTGATAATTATTATTAATTTATATTTATATAATGTTGTGATTATGTAAATTGTTTTAAAAAGTTAATGTAATATTCATATATTGTTTCAATTGAGATCGAATCACTCTTTGAGAAATATCTTAAAATAACAGAACTTATATTGTTCTTCAATTTTGATTAACTAGGTTGTTTCTAATTCACCATAGGGATTTTATTTAAACACGATTTTACCGAAATTTTTAATGAGTATTCAATTCACCCCCTCTTGAGATAGTCACTATAACCAATAGTATCATGTAATTATTAAACACCCAGATGTAGAAATAGAAACACAACATAGAATTTTTAATCAGTTTTCCACTAATGGATAGTACAAGGAATAAAAGGCCCCAGCCTTAAACCTTACTTAATAATGAATTAAATGAATAATTCACATTGAGGATATTTTCAGGTTTAGAGTTTTAGAGAATTAGTACATAACTATTACATCTCGAAAGATTATAAAGTAGCCACTTCTACTAAGTTTCCATAAAATAAATACTCTTAAAAAGAAACATGTCTAGTTCCATGTTTTAGATAGCATGACTTTCCCATGATCACATCCTTGACCCTATTCCACATTAAGTCCTGTGAAAAACATTTCAAAAAACTTGGGGTGAGCATAATGATCTCAGTAAGGGATACACAAAGAATGAAAACTGTTAGTTTGTCAAAACAACAAGTAAACCATGTATACTTTATCAATGTAATACATTTCACCTTTATGAAGTAGTAAAAACTCTCCACCGAATAAAAGATCATTACTTACCCTTTTGTAACCAAAAGATTACCATAAAACCCATAAAAAGATCACATAACATAAAAAGGTAACTTGGGACATAAACATACTTAAGTGGAATAACCATACGGTCGACTTCCACACATATCACATAATGGAATAGCCATACGACCAACTTCCATACATACTTAATGGAATAGACATACGGCCAACTTCCATACCCAATGCATTGGAGGTTATAGCGTAACCACCCGTCCTGGTATTCACGACACCACCCATCATATGGTTTATCACGTAACCACCCATCAAATTTCCAAGTACCAATATAAAATCATAAAAAATAAAACCAATATAAAGGAATGACAACATTTCCACATTTCAATCACAATATATCATTTAAATATATTGACATAATAGAATCCTTTATCAAAACCATTTTCAATTCCAAAATACATAAAAGAGTATACGGTATTTATTTTATTTTAAAAACATTACGGCTTGTTGAGGAAGCCAAAGGCCAAATAATACTCGCGGCGGTGGAAAAGGTCGTTGTCACCGCGTACATTAAAAGAAACATTCCTTTTTGTCATTTAGTAAAACTCTTCTTAGAAAAAGATTCCTTTTGTATAAAAGTAAAAGTCAAAGGGTTTTATACACCATATAAAAGATAGTTGTGTATAAAACAAAATATTCCTCAATGAAAGGAGATTGAGATGAAGTCCCTTACCTCGGGTCCGACTTGACTCGATCGTTCTTTAACGTCCTTAAAATCGTGTAACTACCTTTGGTTTGAGCTCAAAGGATTTCTTGGGAAGACTTCTTCCCAAAGTTAGGATTCAAGGAGTAAGAGAGGGAAGTGGAGAGACAAAATGAGAAGGGGTTGGCCAAGACAAAGGCTTTTGAAAGTGTGGGTAAGGAGGTAGAGGTGGGGGCCTTTTATAAGAGGAGAGGAGAGGCACTCTTGGAAAGTAAGAAAATGTTACATTATTTTAGAATGATTTTTTGATTTTAATGGTCCCAAATTGATGTGTTTCGAGGATAAGGTGATAAGGGTTTGAAATCCACCCATCCAATAGGTTTTGGACATGTGTAGGTCATAGATTTTACATTATCTTTCCATTTTATTTAAATCCATTATTAATGAGGTAATCGATGCATCATCATGATGTGATAAATAATTTAATATATTTAATGTGTAAAAATTATAAAACAATATATCATGATGTAGGAAAGCGTTTTAGCTTTCTAATGAATATTTATAGTAAAAAATCGGACTTTTATAACCCCATGAAATAATTGTTTTAGTAAAATATCTCATGTTTGTGTCATTTTTACTTTAACATTAAATAAAAATTTCTTTATGTCATTTCCCAACCAAAGTGGCTCCATGGGGTCCCCAAGTTGAGCCATGGCTTGTATTGGTCGGACATGACACATCTAATGAGATTAGTACATGTTTAAAGTTCATTTCACATTATTAAAACATTATTTTTACCTTAAACTACACTAATTACCTCTAATCGCGATTAAAAACATAATAAGTTACTATTCACCAATAAATTATTTTAATCTCATTGAACCACATTTTAATTCTTAATGAAAACCATGTATGTCGGATTTTTGAAATTCAAAACACAAAAGTGGTAAAATTTCATTTAAACAAAAAATCAGTTTTTATAAGTACCACTTAGTGGTTTCACTATTCATCAAAAATTGAAGTTTTTCAGAAAAATACCAAAAATTCACCCTAAGCTATATTTGATATTCTGAATTAAAAAATGAAGTCTATTTTACAAAATTCAAAACATATAAGTCACACTAGTTAATTTAATAATTAATTCCTGTTGTCATGACAAATAGCGTGTTTTTATGAAATAATAAGTATCAAAAGATTGACACTAGTTTAAGTCCAATTTCAAAGTGAAATTGATTCCAATGACCACCATTGGATTAAATGGTAAAAATATATTCTAATTTCACTTGAAAACAAATTCAAAAGATAATCTAATCATATAAATAAATTATATTAAAAATAGGTTTTGAATTAAAATACAACATTTTACATTATTCATTAAAAAAATGAACTTTATCGGAAAAATACCAAAAAATTACACAAAGTAATATTTGATGTCCCGATTATAAAGTAGAGTTTTATTTGGTTTAATAGAATGTATAAGTGTGAACAAAACTATATTTAATGACAGTTTTCCATCAAATGTTGATAAGTGGACCTTTCGTGAAAATTAGAGTATATAAGCCTAAAATTGAATTCTTTTCGTATTTTAAGCCTTTATACTTTATTAGATAAATGTAAAAACATTTAACAAACATATATAATTATATTTTAGTTATTTCTATCCATTCCCGCCAGTACAACGGCTACGTGTTAACTAACATTTAAAATAATATTATTTTATTACTAGTGTGCAACGTACGATTTCAAAGAAACTCTTTGTTGCATATCGGGTATGCTATCGAACATAGCAACCCCTTTAAAGTAAAATTAATATTTAATTCCCAAATATTAATAAATATGAAAATGTATTATTCTTTTTTTACCTGGGATGTTACATCCTTCCCCCCTTTTGGGAATTGCGTCCTCGCAATTTTATTCACTTATCAAAATAAGTGGGGGTATTTATCCCCCATAGCATTTTCAGATTCCCACGTTGACTCTTAAACCATATGGTTTTTCCACAAAACCTTTACCTAATGAATTACCTTATTTTTCAACACCTACTCTCTTCGGTCAAGAATCTGGACTGGTTGTTCTTCATAAGATAGGTTCTCTTCCAGCTGAACTACGTCTAGACTCAAAACATGATATGGATCCGAAATATACTTCCTCAACATCAAAACATGAAAAACATTGTGTACCTGAGATAAACTCAGAGGTAAATCCACTTGGTAAGCAACTGATCCAACTCTCTCCAGAATTTTATATGGTTCAATGAACCTTGGACTCAGCTTTCCTTTCTTACCAAATATCATCACACTTTTCCATGGAGAAACCTTGAGAAAAACATGATCACCTACCTTGAAAGATAGATCCTTCCTCCGGTTATCCGCATAACTCTTCTGCCTGCTTTGAGCTGTTATCATGTGTTTCAGAATCAACTGAACTTTTTCTGCCATATCTTCTACCAATTCTGGTCCCATCAGCTTCCTTTCACCCACTTCATCCCAAAATGCTGGAGTTCGACACCGCTTCCCATATAATGCCTCAAATGGTTCCATCTTTATACTGGAATGAAAACTGTTATTATAATAAAACTCAACCAAAGAAAGATGTTGGTCCCAACTTCCCTGATAATCCATCGAACAAGTTCGTAGCATATCCTCCAAGGTCTGAATTGTTCATTCTGACTGCCCATCTGATTGCGGATGAAAAGATGTACTAAAATTTAATTTAGTACCCAACGACTTCTGAAGGCCTTTCCAAAAGTTAGAAGTGAACCTGGGATCACGATCGAACACAATGGAGAGAGGAACTCCATGTAACCTGAATATCTCTTTAAGATACAAACGGGAAAGTTGATCTAGGGAAAAAGTATCTCTTATAGAAAAGAAATGAACAGATTTAGTCAAGCGATCAACAATAACCCAGATTGCATTATTACCTCTAAATTTATTCGGTAATCCCACGAAAAAACCCATGGATATTTTTTCCCATTTCCACTCTGACACTGGTAAAGGCTGAAGCATTCCTTTCGGTAACTGCCGCTCTGCTTTAACCTGCTGACAAGAAAAACACTTCACAGTAAAATCAGCAATATCCCTTTTCATTCCATCCCACCAGTAATACTCTCACAGATCTCTGTACATCTTAGTACTGCCAGGATGAATTGAAAACGGAGAACTATGAGATTCACATAACAACTCTCTCTTCAACTGTGAATCACAAGGCACACACAATCTCTTCCCAAATCTCAAAACACAATCACTATCAATGTTGAATTCATGCAACTTACCTTTCTGAACCAGCTCTACCTTTTTCTGTAACTCACTGTCTTGCTTCTATGCTTGCTTGATTCTGTCAGATAGAGAAGATCTCACTGATACCTGACACAAAACAGAAGGACATCCTGTACCAGCAACTTCTATGCCAAAGTTCATCAAATCCTTAACCAAAGGATCAAGTTCTAAACGCAATATCGTTAATGAAGCATTACTTTTTCTACTCAAAGCATTATCCACTTTATTGGCTTTTCCCGGATGGTAATGAATTGTACAATCATAATACTTGATTAATTACAGCCATCTCCTCTGTCTCATGTTTAATTCTTTCTGAATGAATATATACTTTAAACTTTTGTGATCAGTATATATTTCACACTTTACTCCATAAAAATGATGCCTCAAAATTTTTAAAGCAAAAACAACAATAGCTAATTCCAAATCATGTGTAGGGTAATTTACCTCATGAGTTTTCAACTGACGTGACCCATAAGAAATTACCTGATCATTCTACATAAGGACATAACCAAGTCCCTTCAACGAATAATCACTGTATATAACAAACTCACCATTCTTGGATGGAAGTTCCAAAACTGGTGCATTCACCAATCTTATTTTCAACTCCTGAAAACAATCATCACATTATTTTGTCCAGATGAACTTAACACCTTTACGAGTTAGCTTAGTCATTGGACTAGATAACCGTGAAAATATTTCAACAAACATTCGGTAGTAACCTTCCAAACCATGAAAACTACGGATCTCAGTTACATTTGTGGGTCTTGGACATTCTTCAACAACTTTTGTTTTAGCAGGATCAACAGTTATGGCATCTTTTGAAACAATGTAACCCAGGAAAGAAATTTGGTATAACCAAAACTCACACTTGCTGAGTTTTCCATATAGTTTCTTTTTTTTAAGGTTTGAAAGATAACCCTTAAATGACTTTCTTGCTCCTCTTTACTTTTATAAAACACCAAAATATCATCGATGAAAACAACCACAAACTTATCCAAGAACTCATGGAAAATTCTATTCATAAGGTCCATGAATACAGCAGGTGCATTAGTTAACCCAAAAGGCATAACTAAAAATTCATAATGGCCATATTTAGTACGAAATGCAGTCTTCTGAACGTCTGCTTCTTTTACTTTCAACTTATGGTACCCCGACCTCAAGTCAATCTTCGAAAAATACTGAGCTCCCTAGAGCTGATCAAACAAATCATCGATATGAGGCAAATGATACTTATTCTTAACAGTAATATTATTCAAGGATCTATAATCAATGAAAAGTATCATTGAGCCATCTTTCTTTTTAACAAACAAGACAGGAGCACCCCATGGTGATGTGCTAGGTCGAATGAAACCTTTATCTAATAACTCTTGCAATTCCATCTTTAACTCATAAAGTTCAACTTGAGCCATTCGATAAGGGGGTTTTGAAATTGGCTTAGAATTAGGAACTAAGTCAACAATAAATTCAACTTCCTGATCATGAATAATACCAAGCAACTCATCAGGAAAAACATCAAGATACTCATTTACCACTGGCACATCATTAATCTGAATAGTTCCTTTATTTTCTAAATATGTGAAAAGTAACATTCATTTCCATCTTTTACTAGTTTCTCAACTTCCTGATATGTTATCAAAACCGAGGGTTCATTCTTGTACACAAACTGAAAATCTTTCTAATAAGAAACCATTTTAGCTCTGTAGTCAATCTTAGCCTGATAAACAGAAAGCCAATCCATGCCCAAAATAACATCAAACTATACTAGAGGCAAAACAATAAGGTTTGCTGGTAGATTCTTTCCACACACAAGGATAAGAAGGTTCTTATAATTCCTTTTTGTCTCAACGTTCCCTCCGGGTGTTTTTACCATAAGTCCAGGGTTCATATCTTCAGATAGAATTTCCAATTTACTAGAAAACTTCTCAGAAATGAAAGAGTGTGTAGACCTTGAATCAAACAACACATTGGCATAATCTGAACAAACAAACAGTATACCTAATACCACTTCACTCGATGGCCCAACATCTACTGAGGTTGTTGCAAAGGATTTTGCCACCCCTTTCTGCTTATAGTTCAACTGATTTCCCCCTGTCGAGTTCTTCATTAGACACTAATTTGCATAATGACCCATTTCATTACACTTAAAACATCTTACCGCTGGCTTTTCATTGCCTGCTTGATCATCCTCCTTACAGTTACGAGCAATATGACCAGACTTACCACACCTAAAGCACATACCATACTTGGATAAACATTCTCCAGGATGCATTTTACCACACTTCTCATAGGATGGATATTTGGTTTTATTACCTCCTTTCTTCTTTGATGAATTATTCCCCTTTGCCTGCCAACTAGACCTCTTATTCCGCTGTTTGTCATAGAATACCTGATCATCGGAAAACTCCATTTCCACCTTCTCTGCACATCGAACAAGTTTTTCATAACTTTTTAACTCACGAGAAGCTAAAGCCCTTCGATACTTTGGCTTTAACCCTGAGTAAAAACGGTTTATTTTACTATCAAGATCTCGTATGAAGTTTGGAGCATACCTTTCCAATCGAGTGAACTTTTCTTCATAGGCAGCCACTGAGTCTTCCTCTTTCCTCAATTCCAAGAATTGTTTTTCTATCCTAAGTTGAACATCCTTAGGAAAATACTTCTCAATAAACATACCTTTGAATTTGTCCCAGTGAAGATCCTCAATCTCATCACTATCCCTGATATTTTTTACCATCGACCACCACTGATCAGCTTCACCTTCAAAACAGTAAACAACAAGACTAACCTTTTGATGTTCTGAACACCCCATGACATCAAAAATCTTCTCTAGTGCATTAATCCACCCTTCAGCTTGCACGGGGTCAGATGAACCTCTGAATGATGGGGGATGTTTCCTCATGAAATGTTCCACCACTGACATGTTCCTCTGCGGTTGATCTGGCTGATCTCGTGCATGGATACCACCACCATTTATAGCCTGAGTCAACTGTGCAATCACTGCAACAAACTGTTCAGTTCCGATTCTGACCATCTCAGGTTGCTGATTTGGAAGGTTGTCTTCCTCCTGATTTCGTCCCAACATAGCTTCTTTGTTTCCTCTGCGGAAAACCATTCTGAACATAGAAATATCTTAGGCGAAGCAACATGGTAATCCGTAAATGCTATATCATTTCAATCATACCATAAATTAACTTATAATTTACAATTTTATAACTCCTAAAGTTGTCTAAACCGACCTCTGATACCAACTATAAGGCCCTGGCCTTAAACCTTACATAATATTGAATTAAATGAATAATTCACATTGAGGATATTTTCAGGTTTAGAGTTTTAGAGAATTAGGACATAACTATTACATCTCGAAAGATTACAAAGTAGACACTTCTACTAAGTTTCCATAAAATAAAAACTCTTAAAAAGAAACATGTCTAGTTCCATGTTTTAGATAGCATGACTTTCCCTTGATCCCATCCTTGACCCTATTCCACATTAAGTCCTGTGAAAAACATTTTAAAAAACTTGGGGTGAGCATAATGAGATCAGTAAGGGATACACAAAGAATGAAAACTGTTAGTTTATCAAAACAACAAGTAAACCATGTATAGTTTATCAATGTAATACTTTTCACCTTTATGAAGTAGTAAAAACTCTTCACTGAGTAAAAGATCATTACCTACCCTTTTGTAACCAGAAGATTACCATAAAACCCATAAAAAGATCACATAACATAATAAGGTAACTTGGGACATAAACATACTTAAGTGGAATAACCATACGGTCGACTTCCACACATATCACTTAATGGAATAGCCATACAACCAACTTCCATACATACTTAATGGAATATCCATACGCCCGACTTCCATACCCAATGCATTGAAGGTTATAACTTAACCACCCGTCCTGGTATTCACGACACCACCCGTCATATGGTTTATCACGTAACCACCCGTAAAATGTCCAAGTACCAATATAAAATCATAAAACATAAAACCAATATAAAGGAATGATAACATTTCCATATTTCAATCACAATATATCATTTAAATATATTGAAATAATAGAATCCTTTATCAAAACCATTTTCATTACCAAAATACATAAAAGAGTATATGGTATTTATTTTATTTTAAAAACATTACAGCTTGTTGAGGAAGCCAAAGACCAAATAATACTTGCGGCGGAGGAAAAGGTCGTTGTCACCGCGTACATTAAAAGAAACATTCCTTTTTGTCGTTTAGTAAAACTCTTCTTAGAAAAAGATTCCTTTTGTATAAAAGTAAGAGTTAAAGGGGTTTATACACCGTATAAAATATAGTTGTGTATAAAATGAAATATTCCTCAAAGAAAGGAGATTGAGACGAAGTCCCTTACCTCGGGTCCAACTTGACTCGATCGTTCTTTAACATCCTTAAAATCGGGTAAATCCCTTTGGTTTGAGCTCAAAGGCTTCCTTGGGAAGACTTCTTCCCAAAGTTAGGCTTCAAGGAGTAAGAGAGGGAAGTGGAGAGACAAAATGAGCAGGGGTTGGCCGAGCCAAAGGCTTTTGAAAGTGTGGTTAAGGAGGTAGAGGTGGGGTCCTTTTATAAGAGGAGAGGAGGGGCACTATTTGAAAGTAAGAAAATGTTACATTATTTTAGAATGAGTTTCGGATTTTAATGGTCCCACATTGATGTGTTTCTAGGATAAGGTGATAAGGGTTCGAAATCCACCCATAAAATAGGTTTTGGCAAGTGTAGGTCATAGATTTTACATTATCTTTCCATTTTATTTAAATCCTTTATTAATAAGGTAATCGCTGCATCATCATGATGTCATAAATAAATAAATTTATTTAATGTCCAAAAATTATAAAAAAACTATAATGATGTAGGAAATTGTTTTATCTTTCTAATGAATATTTATAGTCAAAACTCTAACTTGTATAACCCCATGTAAAAATTGTTTTAGTAAAATAACTCATGTTTGTGTCATTTTTACTTTAACATTAAATAAAAATTTATTTATGTCATTTCCCAACCAAAGTGGCTCCATGGGGACCCCAAGTTGACCCATGGATCGTTTGGGTCGGCCATGACATATCCAATGAGGTTAGGACATGTGTCAAGTTCATTTCATATTATTACAACATTATTTTTACCTTAAACTATACTAATTACCTCTAATCGCGATTAAAAACTTAATAAGTATACTCTTCACCAAAAACTTATTTTATTCTCATTGAACAACATTTTACTTCTTAATGACAACCATGTATGTCAGATTTTTTAAATTCAAAACACATAAGTGGTAAAATTTCATTTAAACGAATAATCAGTTTTTATAAGTACCACTTAGTGGTTTCACTATTCATCAAAAATTGATGTTTTTCAGAAAAATACCAAAAATTCACCCTAAGCTATATTTGATATTACAAATTAAAAAATGAAGTCTATTTCACAAAATTAAAAACATATAATTCACATTAATTAATTTAATAATTAATTCCCGCTGTCATGACAAATAGCGTGTTTTTATGAAACAATAAGTATCGAAAGATTGACACTAGTTTAAGTCCAATTTCCAAGTGAAATTGATTCCAATAACAACCATTGGATTAAATGGTAAAAATATATTCTAATTTCACTTTAAAACCAATTCAAAAGATAATCTAATCATATAAATAAATTAGATTAAAAAGAGGTTTTGAATTAAAATACAACATTTTACACTATTCATTAAAAAATGAACTTTATCGGAAAAATACCAAAAAATTACACAAAGTAATATTTGATGTCCCGATTCTAAAGTAGAGTTTTATTTGGTTCAATAGAATGTATAAGAGTTACCAAAACAATATTTAATGACAGTTCGCCATCAAATGTTGATAAGTGGACCTTTCCTGAAAATTAGAGTATATAAGCCTAAAATTGAATTCTTTTTGTATTTTAAGACTTTATCCTTTATTAGATAAATGTAAAAACATTTATCAAACATATATAATCATATTTTATTTATTTTTATCCATTCCCACCTGTAAAACAGCTATGTATTAACTAACATTTAAAATAATATTATTTTATTACTAGTGTGCAACGTACGATTTCAAAGAAACTCTTTGTTGCATATCGGGTACGCTATCGAACATAGCAACCCCTTTAAAGTAAAATTAATATTTAATTCGCAAATATTAATAAATATGAAAATGTATTATTCTTTATTTACCTGGGATGTTACAAGGAACATACACCAATAGTGTTTTAATAATTCTTGAATCTACTAAGCTTAACTATTTACTATAGACTACAAAATATTAGACACGATCATTCATTGCAGGAACACAACCAATATATGTATTTTAGTGATAAGACACTTCCTTCCCCATATCACTTCTATCGACTCACAATTTCTCACTACCTTGGGTGAAGCCTTTCTCAGTTTACTGACTTTAATGTCAAATTAATATATTTGGCATATAAATATTTATCCCTAATTACCATGATACTCTTCTTACACCATAGTCCTAAATTGATTTACTTGAATGTAATGTTCACTATAACCATATGTTCAACACCTTTGTCAATAAAGATCTTATCCTCTATGAAACCCCCTTATTATTTCAAATATACTTCATCCCTCATGAACCCACTACCTTTCATGAAGCTCCCAAACTTCACGAAGCGCCCATTATTGAAAAAAATCAAAATAATTGTTAATGTCATAGTCTTCAAAAAACCCCCCTTTCTAAAATTCCTTAATGTCAATCAATGCTTAATTATTTTTGCGTGTGAAGAATCTATTTTTAAAGAGTTACTAAGTCATGAATAATTCCCTTTGTGAAAGGACCTTTTTGAAATTAGTGTGTTTCTCCCTTTTCAAAATTTTCTCAATTTCTTCTATAGATGAGAGTCTTTCTATTTATATACATAACCTTTTGTGATGCATCCAATATAAGCTCGACCTTTACAAGAACATATTATTTCATGTTTATGATTCTCTTATTCTTTGTGAAGATCCAACAAATATTTCCCATTCATAAATATTTTTATATTCATGTAGTTCACCATATTTTCATTGCACCTTATCCATTGATTGTGAAACATTCAAACATTCGCACCAATGAATGATTGGTTCCTTCATGAAGTACCATATTTTCACGAATCTCCAACCATTATGAAATCCTTTACTTTACCATATTCTTGAAGATACAACCATGGAAATAATTATTTTTTGATGATTTCCACTTCCTATGGATTAAAGCTCCAAAATTTTGGAAAACCATATTAAATGATGCTACATTCAACACTGAATCCCTCTACACCATAATATAATTTTCCTTGAAAAATATCTAATCAAACCAATATTGATTTTCAACATAAAATACACTCTATTTCGAGTTGTGAAAAACCATTGTTCCAATATTATCCCCCTCTAGGTTTTTTGGAAATATGTAGATAAATTAAACAAATAACCATCCTATAGAATAAATTAGATAAGTGTGAAATATCCAATACCTCACTCTAATTCTACATGAGTAAGATGTGGTGTAAAAAATAAGAATACTAAAATAGAATTTTGTTACTAAAACGGAAACTTATCTATCCCTTTGACAATAAACACAGAGAAGATTTATTTTACTTTAGTGATAAAAAACACCACCTAGATTGTATCTCCCCTAGAGACCGATATTACATCAAAAAAAATATTAAAATGGTTGACATAAATAGGGAGAAAGGATAAATTGTAGCCTCCTCAGTAATGGGAGGTGGCTGAACATTGTGGTTCAATAGATGTTTGTCAAGGATTGGTGCAATCAAATGATTTTTCAAGATTTCAGCCACTTGTTCATTAGTCCCAACATGTTTTATTTTAAACAAACCTTATTCAACATTTTATTTGATTATGTGATATCTGATATCTATTTGTTGGGTATGATAGTATGGACCTGAACTTTTCAGAAGATCAACCATTCTCTTATTATCAAAGCATATCACCATTGGTTGTTTTACATAACCACTAATACCAGTAAGTTGTTTCTTCAACCATAATAACGAAGTGCATACGTTTTTCATTGATATATACTCCACTTCAGTCATACTAAGAGAAGTTATTAATTTTTTCTTACACAACCATCCTATAAATCTATTTCTAATAAATAATGAACAACTACCTATGGAGTTTCAATACACCACATATCCATCCAATTAATAATTATAAAATTTCAATAATTCATTATATCTTCCTTATACAATGTTTAAGCCAATGTTGAGAGTACATTGAATATACCTATTGATTATTTCAACTGATGCAACATTATATTTCTTTGGATTACTTTGAAAGTGAGCTGCTAAATTTTTTTGAAAAATGATATTTGGTTGTGTTGTAGTAAAATATAATAAGCATCCAAGGATCCTCTTTTATAATGTGGGATCCATATATTTCCCAACCTAATGATTTTCATGTTTTATTAGGACTATAATCAAATTCAACATTTTTTTAGCATCATGAAAATTGAATTTCTTCATAATCTCTCTTGCATACTTTTCTTGGGAAATTAAAGTGTAGGACTTCTTTAGAATCACCTGTATCCCCAAAAATTATTTGAGTTCACCAAGTATATTTCATATTCTAATTTCATGCGACTATAAAATTATTCTTCTTATCCATTACTATTTTTTCCAAATATAATATCATCCATATACACATGTACCATCAATTTATCTTCATGAAAATTATTTACATAGAGATTATAATTGAAACCTCATTTTTTTAATTTTTTCTTCTTCAGAAAAGAATCCAATCTAGAATACTACACTGTGGTGTTTTCATTGGAACATAGAGAGACTTTATTAAACTAAAACCTTATTTATTAATTTCTAATCATAAAGACCAATAGTTTTTTAATGTATAATTATTCTTTAAGAACTTCATTTTATGAATTCTATTTTGAAATCCATCTGATAAACTTTATACACTCTTTGAATATCTATAGCTAGAAAGAGGCTTATCGACTCCAATCAAGCTACTGGAGAAAATGTTTCTTCAATATTACTACCTTTAATTTTATTACATCCTTTCACTCCAAGTGTGACTTCTAATAAAATTCCCATGATTATAAATTTTTTTGATGATCCACATTATTACAACTACATTTTGATTTTATGGTCTATTAAAAAAATCAAAAGTCTAGTTCTTATAAATAAGATCCAATTCTTAATTAATGGACTTTACCCATGATTAATACTTCTCTTATTCTTCATATGAGTTGGTTCTATAATTTATAGGAGGGAATAATGTGATTTATTATTTATTCTCCTAATCTATGTAGGTTCATTCCAATCCCTAATGATGTGAATTTATTTACTTGTACTATTCTGTTTCCCCTGTGTGATTCTTGTAGAGTTTATTCGGAAATGGTTTCCTCTTTTGATGCTAATTCTGAATTATCAAGATTTTAAGAGCCCTGAATGTTTGTAAATACTTCCATAATTTAGTTATTCTAATATTTCCCTTGTCCAATTTCATCATCATATTCAATCATATCAACATATGATCTTCGAGAGTTATTTATGGTTTTATCCTCAATGATATTTACAGAATTTCTCTCTATAATATTTCTAGGATGATTATTGTAGATTTTGTATGCTTTAAACTTCATTGAATATCCCAGGAAAATTCTATCATCTTTATCATCAATACACATTCCTTGATTTTCTTCCTTATTTCAGATGAAACATTTAATCAAAAAACATTAAAATATTTCATATAAGTCTTCCTTCCAATCTATATCTCTTATGGAATCCTATAGTATTCTATAAATATCCCTATTTTCTAGTGAACACTGAAACATAAACATATTAATTCTAGTAATGATGAGAAACACAAATCTCAATCATCACAGTTCAGGACACATTATTCAACTATTGATTTTTTTGTTCAATGATCCTATTATGTTGACATGCTTTCAATAAATATACCTCATGATTTAATCATATTTTTTTCCAGAAAATGTTCAAATTCAATGTATGTGTATTTTGATCTGTTATCAAATCATAATATCTTTATTGTTTAGTTATTTTCATTCTCAACTTCTTGCATATATCTCTTCATGCAGATAAGAACATGTCATTTATGCTATATAAAAACAACTCAAACAATTTTACTATAATCATAATTAAAAAAATGAAGTATCTCTATATATATGTGTTATTCACATTTATTAGACCTCACAAATATTTATGAACATGATAAATAAGAGTATATGGACTTCTTTTTATTGGTCTATACAAATTTGGGACCAAATTTACTCACATGTAAGAATCACATTTTCTTTATTGGTCATACTTCAGATTGGGAATGTTGAAAAAATATTTTTTATAGATATTTTTTCCATGCATTTTTTATTAATGTGACCCATCCTCTGGTGCCAAATCTTATTTTCCTCTTCAATTATTAAGAAACATGTGTTATATTTGAAAACAACCTAGTATATATTTTCATTTTTTATGTACCATTTCATGATATAATCACTTATCTTTCCATTGATAGTTCACCCCTTCTAATTAAATATCACTACCATTTATTTGTTATAGATTTTAATCATGCTCAAGATATTGGGACACAAAACATCCATATAGAGATCTTCTATTTTCATTATCTCATTATTTTCTAATTCTATTTTCCACTGTAATTGATCATTAAGGAACCATTGTTTTCAAATATCACTATTCCATCAAAAAATTTCATAACATTTTTCATCATGTTTGCATTTCATTTCATGTGGGATGGAAATTATCTACTAAAAATCCAATTTCTATTATTGTTCATTGCATTGAGAGTAATTTATTCCATAATGGATTTATAGATCTTCTTATTTTCCATCTATAAGATACTTGATTGAGTGGAAAAAATATGGCCTCTCCAATATGTTTTCAACATGAATATTTTCATCATAATAATATTCTTCATCAAGTGAAGAATACCAAATTTCATGTTTAATTCTACATGGTTGATCAATATTGAATTGTATCAGAGTTATGTATTTAATTTTTCCACCATATATCTATCTACAATGAATAGCCTTACAGAAAAAGCTATAATAATGAAAACAATATCCATACAAATACTTTATTTTATATGATGATGGATAAGATGTCATTATCCTTTTTGAATTCCAAGTGCCTCCATATTCAGATATCTCCTTTCCTATTCATAGTAATACATTGTACGGCCCATAAATTCATAAAATATATATTTCATAAGTTGAGATATCATCTCACTTCCATTCCTCCACATGTCATCTTCTTTTGTAAAGGTATTTAACTAAATATAATCTATGTATACATAAGGATTATTTACATTTTTCTTCCTTATTTGGTTTGAAGCTTTCTCTATTAGTAAATCATATTCTTTTGTTATATGTCTAAATTTTTTCTTCCCTTTACTTTAGATCATCCTGTTTCCATCCATTGATGTTTTTATGTCACACAAAATTCTAATTTTTTAAATAAATAAAGATATTTGATCATTCAAGGATTTCTCTACTACTTGAAAGTATTGTTTAGCTATCTCTAAAATATATGCATCTAAAAATCTTCCAAAATACAATTTCTTCTAAATTTTCCATGATTGAGATTAAGTTTTAAGTTTAATTCTCAATACAGAAACTTTTTCTTCAATCCCCTCGATTATCGCAGCATTTTCCACTGGTATTGATGTAAGGTTATAGATGAATTTTTCCTTCTCTTTAATCTGGAATTTAAACTCCCCAACCTCCTGTAATATTTAAATAATTTTTTGATGTCCCTCTACATCTCCTTATAATCAACCAAATTCTTTTTCATGAAGATCCACATACTTCGATGATTATTTCAACAAGGATACCATCTTTCTATTTTTCTTTTTTTTTTCAATGTCATTCTCATAAAAAGAAAACTCAAATTACAGCTTGAGATCAAAAACACCATTAGAATATTCATCTTTATCCTTTATAGGTTCTACATTTTCAACTTTAGCCATCATGGACTCTTCAATATCAGGTTTAAAATATTTTTCTACATCCTTAAAAAATTCATTATTTTATTTTTTATCTATTTAGAAGAAGTGACTTATTTATAATTTATTTCCTCATTTGAAGTCTCCCTTTTGAGAGAACATCTTCTGTGTATTATTCATGATTTTCTTCACTTCCTATATTATTGAATCTTTTTTGGAATTTAGCAGTAATGTTCCCTACTTTACCGTAACAAAATAAAGATAATTGAAGATTTCCTTCAAATATTCTCTTTTCAACTCATGAAATTATTGAAAAAAGATGAAAAATGTTTTCATTCACATCGTCTCCATCATTAATAAACATGGAGATGTTATTTTTTCCATGTATTTGAATTCAATTTCATAGTTACTCGAATTATTACATCATCAGGTTTGAATCTCATTTCATAAGGCACCAAACTGCTTAACTGATCATCAAGAGAAATATTATAGATATATCATTCTTCAAGGGATGATACATTTTGATTTTAAAGAGGTGGGAGACTTGTAAATATTTTCCTAAAAATTTAAATATCTTTAATTTCTTCCCACGCCCTTGAATAGTTTCAATAACATCGTTAATGATATTAAAGAAAGAATCAATATTTTCATCTGGATTTATTTTCAGGTCATCGAACTAATTATGAAAATTACAAAGTTTGGACTCATTAACATTATTATTACCTTTATATATATATTCTATAATTTCTCTCACATGTACTCAGATATAGTGAAACATATAACCTTTAAATATATTTGTTTAGATAATGCTATAGTAAGAGCATATTGAGATTTGGAATCTACATCAAGAATTTTACTATCTATTTTAGTCATAGAAGGACATGTCACATCACTGACCTAAATCCATTGAATGATAGAATAGAGAAATTCTATACCAAGAGACTGTAGATGATTTATCATTCTATTATTAAAATTAGGATGTTTCTTCCATCAATTTGGGGAACTCCCCTATCAGTCACTAAATTATCATTGAAAAAAATAGGGGATAGATTTAACACCTGTAATATGTATGCTCTGACACCACTAGTAGGAACCTAGAATTCCCTAAGAGGCGATGGGTGAATCTGGGTGTCAATATATTCTTTAAATGAGAAAGATATTATCCCCAAATTTGTAGGAACATGTTAAACTTCCTGATGATATCATGGAATTATCAAACACCCAAATGTAGAAATAAAAACTCAACAAAATATTTTTATTTGGTTGACCACTAAGGACTAGTCCAAGGAACAAACCCCAATAACATTTTTTCATACCTGAATCCACTAAAATTCACTAGTTACTTTGTATTAAAAAATATCAAACATGGTCATTCCATTCCTGGACCACTAACTATACATGAATTTCAGAGACATCACACTACCTTATTACTTAGTTTAGAGATTTAATGTTTTCATCAATAGATTTTTCACATTGTTTTTTTCCTAGATTAGCATGAGACTCTGGTAGACCTTATTACTAATTGTATTCCATTGAAAGCACTATTAACTAAAACTAGATGTTCCAAACTTATGTTTTTGAAGATTCTAGCCTTTTTGAAACCCCTTTCTTATTTTAGAGATACTTCAGCCTTTGTGAACCCACTCCCTTTTACAAAGCTCTCATCTTTCACAGAACCCTATAAAATTATGAATCTATCAGTATTCTTGAAACCTGATTTCTATAAATTTCCTAACGTTAAATCTTTTCTTAACTATAAATTTCATGAATCATGTGTTCATGAAGAGTTACTAAAACATGAAGAATTCACTTCATGAAAGGAACATCCTGAAATCAACGTGTTTAACCCTTTCCTCAAATACTATCAATTCCTTCTAAAGATGAGTGACATTATATTTATAGAAATCACTTTTTTTGAAGCTCCCAAACTCACCCCGAAATTTTTTATAACCTCCTTTTATATGTTCATTATAGTCTTATTTTTCAAAAATCTATATAGAAATTTATCTTCACAAATATTCTTGTAATCACATAGATTACCATATTTTTATAATCCCTTATCCATTAATTGGGAGACCTTAATCACAAACCATAAAGCCTTTATGAAAATAGATTCCAGGTTTCTTTATGAAGCTCAATATTTTCTTGAATCTACAATCTTCATGAAATACTTCCCTTTTTTGTATTCTTGATGTGACAATACTTTAAATCCTTTTTTCAGGATGCTTTCTACTCTCATAATTTTGAGCTCTGAAAATATGGTAAACACTGGGAACTGATTCCAACTTCAACACCAAATAATCCTTCACCATATGATTACTTTCCACACAAAATCTATGATCAAACTAGTGTGGATTGAAATAAAACCCAAAATAAACTTTGTTACAAGTTTTGACAAACCTTGGTTCCAATAACTAGACTTGAAAGTGAGGCTTAATGGATCATGTTCCTTGATTTTTTTATGATTCATGTCTTATGAACTACTGATTTTTATGAAATGACTCATGATTAAGATATTTGATATGCATGGTATGTTTTTAAACTTTTAATCTCAAGTTATCATACCCATATGATCATTCTATTCTTAGGTGTTCACTTGTAAATCCCTTTTTTACCCATACAGAGAATATTTTTTATGTTTTTATTTCTCATTTTATGATGATTTTTTAACAATGATATGTCTATAAATTAATTAGTATAAGATGATATAAATCCCTTATGTACTTGTTTTTTATGTTTCTAAATTTCAAAGGAAACAAGAAATATATTATTCTAGAACGGATCATAATTTTATCTATTGAATATTCATATAATAATATGTGAGATAAATGTTTCATAAGTATAGGTCATTATATCCCCTGATCAATTATTTATTCTCTTCCAATTTCAAATAAAATCAATTCTCTTAGTTTTTTTTAATTCTATAACCAAGGCCCTTAAATAGTCATGGTGGGTTGTTATTATCATAGTAGATAAGTGTAGTGGAAATATGAAGTCCACTTATTATTTTTCATTCAAAAATTTATCTATCAACTTTGAGCTTATGATATATACATCCCATTTAGGAGGTAGGTATTGCATAGGAAAAGATATATATCCTTTCATGATTCTATGGTTATATTTCCCACCCTCATTGAAATACTCATTAGTTTTAAGTACATAATTCAATGGGTTTGAAACATTACAAACTAATGATGAAATCATAGGCTATGGTTGTTTGGAGTAGTATTTATGAGATCCAGATTTATTCCTTGAGGTAATTTGATATTAACCCAAGATAAGGATACTATTATTTCATTTCTTCTATATCGATTAATAGTATTCTTCAGCCTGAGTATCTTATTTATACTCCGATGAACCATCATAAACCATTATTATTCCTTCTCCCTACTATGGGTAATCGTCTACCTAAATATTATCACTCTAGAGTCATTTGGTGTACTAGAATATAAGATTTTATCCTGATATTTTTTCCTCCATGGACCAATCATTTTCTATCCCATAGACTTGTTAATTACCATAACACTATCTCTAAAATGAGAAAACTATCTTTTAAATAAATTCATGTTTATTACCAAGCCATTATAGGCTCATACAGGGTTTTATGTGATATATACTTCCCAATAAATCATTGGGGACTAGTATGGTCAATTGATATACCTTACAGTTTTTAACTATAATCATTTAATTTTTACTCTAAAATACTAATGAAATATTATAGTTTTTAATGATTAAAAATTTCTGAAATCATATAAAAACTCACATTGGTTCAAATAAATAACCAAAACACTACTAATAATCAGAAAGTTATCAACATTATTAAAATAGACCAATACCATTTATCCATCAATAAAGGGTGTTGAAACCTCCTCTTATTTTGACTTAGAGTCACCCAGAAACCAAACAACAATCATTATGTTGATGTCCCCTTCTTGGAAAAAAATAGTTACATCCAAATAATTCAAACATGTTAGGTTGGGTTTACTCCCTTGTTGATCATCCTAAATCTAACCACCCAAAGGTGATGTTTTCAATTTTATATGTTTGAGTGAAGGTGGAATCAAATCACTTAATTTTGAATATTTCCCATTAAATTCATTGATTTTGAGTGTCCGAGAGTGTTCATCTACAAGATCACCCGAGGCCCACTTATGAAAATTAGTACGATATTTCCCTTTCCTATGGAAAGTAAAACATATATCCATAAAATTTTCAAACAAAATTTTCTGATAATATCAATATTCACCTTCAAACATGATAAACATTACTTACAAAATGGGTCAAGATAGTTCCATTTCAACATTGATATTTACAATAATTAGTAGTTTCATAGTTAAATTCATATGATTAACACCTAAATACATCTTCTAGGGTCATATAATGATAATAGGGTATATAATTTTTTAATGTGAAATGGAAGACCATAAATCTGAACTTAAATTTTAATAGTGGATAGGTACTAATTCATATAGCAATCCTACATAAAATAATGAAGGTGAATGTTAAATCTATGAATAGATCTTCCAGACCTAAACTAAGCATGTTCTAGATCTTCCTTTTTGTAGAAATATATTTTAATGTATCATGAATATAGGATCCTAACAATCACTAACTAATTTAAACCCCATACTTCATTTTCATGATTATTAATGTGTTCAATAGTGTGTAATTGAATAAAAACCCGACCAACACGGTCAAAGAATGTAGTAAATAGGCCTCTCAGAACAATTAAGTAGATATTGAGACCAATGGTTTACCTTTAAAGACAATGAGGTCCTTCAATGAAATATCTATTATAGCATATCGATAAATATATTTATAATGTACTCAAATGGTGCATCTATACAAGGGTGGTATGAAAAACTTTATAAGAGTACACAAATCCTTTTAAAGACCCTATTGGAAAAAATATTTGAAGAATATATCCCAGTAAAATAAGAAGTTTTCGAGTACTTTATAGATAAAAATGAAGTATTTAATATAAATTTATCTAAATTTAAAAATAATTACAATTTTCTTGATTGTTAGAAAATGAAAAACCATTGTCAGAAAAAAAGCCCATATTGTTTTCATACCTAACAACAATCGAGCAAAAATATCAATATAATTATCGAAGATATCATAAAATAAATTCCAAGACAATGTTAAATTTTTATAACATTTACCCAAAATTATATATTTTTATTGATTTGAATTCATTTATAAAATGTATGGTGTTTACTGATCTAAAAGATTATGTCCCTCAAGCTCTTTCTCAACCCAATCATCCTTATTAAACTCTAAATTTTTGACTCATTATTTTACCCCAATTTTTCTTTTTTTAGGATAATATTTTTAAAATGTTTTAAAAGTTTTAGAAATAATAACACATGTTAACTAAATTACAATGAAAGTTACAAAAAAAATTCGACATGTTTCCTAGAAAATGAATAGTCAACAATATGTTTTTTATAATTTATAACATAATTTTATTTTTATTTTTAAATTTTAGATAATGTAAATTATTGTGTTTATTTTAAATAACTAATGAATATAATATTAGTGTTCTCCTATTATGTTTCATTATTTAATGATTTTTTTATTTTGATAATCAAAAAAGGTTGTGAATATTCTAAAAGATAATTAAATTCACAAATTTCAATTACCTCTAAATGCCTAAAATATGTAACTATTTCATTGATAGTCAATTATCATGACTTAATTTGTTACTATTTAAATATTTACTATTCTTTCCATAGAATCATGAAAAATAAGGGCATTCTTGGTATAGTAAGTATATGTTATCTTTTTTGGGTTTAATGTTTTTGTGATCACTAAATCAACACTTTATATAATGGCACAAAAACTATAGCAATCTATTTTAGGGAAATATATAACTAAGTAAATTTGAAAATTAAATTATAACTTCATATTATATAAACAAGTTTCTAAATTTGTTCATAAACTTTCAATGTATAAGAATAAGTATTTATATATGTAAAATTTATTTAATGGACTTTTATCGTTAAACATATATTTTGGGAACAAAATTTTATAACAGGACTAATCAACATTAAACATTAATACTTGGTGCTCAAAAATATACAAAAATTGAAGTCAAATCATAGATATAATAGTTCTACAACATGTTTCAATCAATAAACATTTGTGAAAATAATAGTGTAATAGGAACATGGTAGACTCTAGACACTAAGAGTTAGTGGGCCTTTCTTATATTGCAACAAATTACATAAAATTATTATATGATCAAAAGTTTATAAGAAATAATATGATACATTTATAATTAAATATTACAAGATTCAATATGAAATTTATAAACAATATAAATTATACAAAACCAACCGAAATATCTAACCTAATAACTATGTTGGGAAACCATATAAACATCAGTGCATTCACCAATGTCCCTAGAGTTTGTTTGAAATTAGAGAGGTAAAACATTTACCATGTTGGAAAAATTTATCCTGAATTATAAAAAATAATATAATAACACCAATATCCACAAATTCATCAAGTGATATTCAATGATTGTAAAAATTCATTCATCTATTTCATAAATAAAAAAATCCCAGTTATTCTTAATGAGAGTATAATATACTTTCCCCTACTTATTCTCTTTAGTACTTCTAAAATTTAGTAAATTTTAATACATGACATGAAATAAAATTAATTAAATGGAATCCCTTGTCTTACTAATAAAAAAATTTAAATTATAAATCACCAAATAATAAATAACTAGAATATTTCTAAATAAAAAATTACATAATAATGAATGGGAAAAATATTTTTGGATCACTCAAGAACTAAATTAATTCACCAAATCCTTCCAAATTTTCTAAAAATAAAGTGATATGCTAACCCAAGTCTCCTCCAAAAATAATAAGAAATATTTTATGCCAACCCAAAACTTAGTTGTTAAGTTTACTATGTACTATGGTGAACATACATGGGTGATCATAAAACCTAATATGATCTTTAGATATAAATCCTATGATTTTTTATAAATAAATGACACAAAATACAAAAGTTTCAATATTTTTTTTAAATTATATTATTTCTTAAAAGGAATTAAAAAGTTTAGACAATGTGGAACGTTAACCTACAGTATTAATAAATGAATAAGAATCACACATGGGAAGTTATATCCCTCAATGAGAATATTTTAATCAACTTTGAAACATATCAGAATTTAATAAATGGTTTTTATTTATATTAATTTTAATTATTTTTTAACACAAAAACATCAAAACAATTTTCATCCAATAATAGTTTTAATAATTTATTTATTCATGTAATCATATAGGATTTAATGGTTCTATAGCCGTACTCCAACATTTGGTGTAGTGGAAGTCAAATATGGACCCCTTATCATATCTAGCCCAGACGTAAAGGGTAAACATTGAAAATATTTGAGGATTACAATCCTTGAGATATAACATCCCACATAAATGTGCATTACTAAAGTCATGCAGAAAGTTAGGTTACAAGATTGAGGAACCAAAAACATTTTAATGTTTTCAACTCTATTCATGAATTTACATGGTAGGCATATTTTAAATTCTTATGAGGATATTCAAGTGTAGGGAAACCAAACATAGGTTTAGAGGTTTATAAAATCAAAAAGTGAAGGAATATAGATATTACAGGTCACTGGGTACCCAATTTTGTTAAATTAGGTACCCAATTGAGGAAACCAAGATATGTCTCTTGATAGAAGAAACTATGTATTTTATTACATGAATTAAGTTCATGATTCTTAAGTTGTTCAATGTAATTGTACCAGGTACCAGTATAAACCTATATTTAATTTTTTATGAAATGGAAAACTATATTTTTATTTGGTGTATCATTTTATACCAATTTATGGGAACTTATTACTATAGTTATTAAACATGAATGTGAGTCCCCCTCCTTTTTCCTACCTTCCACCCCTTTCACTCATTTTTTCCATGCATGGATGAGCTTGAAAGATCATTATTTGAGGTGAGTTCTTCCTCATTACCTCTTGTTCTTCTACTCTTATATCAATTCTAAAATTTCAGCAGATGGAAATTATGGATTTGAAGTCAATTACATTGGATCAAGGTGGAATTAATTCCATGAGATAGATTTTTTTATCTTAATTTCTAAATGAGATCAAGAGAGGATAATCACTTGATGCTTCATGTCATTTCATTATAGGTAAGTTATTTTTTTCATTTATTCATGATTTTTTTAAATTTAGTTAATATTTATTAACTAATTAGGGTCAATTAATGGGAATTTTATTAGTAAGGATTTTGAGGGTGTGTTGGTAGTTAAATAACATTTGTTTCTTGTTTTTAGTGACAGTATGATTTCTAGTATATGTTTTCTCAAGTAATTCTAAATGAAAAATTATGGATTAATGGTAAACATTAATTATGAGTTTTTTTCATTAATTATATAAATTCTTAGATTTGCAGGTATGTTGTGATGTAATGGTTTTAGAAATAATATTTTAATGTTTTGATGAGAAATGAAATTAGAGTTCTTTGTATCTATTAACTAGGGTGATGATTTTTAGGTCCCTCAAAGGTTTTTTGGATGTCATATATTGTATCCACGACCATTGATGATAATGATTAAATGGTTTTATGATTTTAATCTTGTATTTTGGAACCAAGATGGGTGTTCCATGAATATATTACACCTTCATAATTCCTGATAGCTGCATCGACTTTTACTTTGATAAAGGGTTAAATGTTTATGTAATATTTCTACATGAGGATAACTTTTAATGTATGCACTATTTTTTGTGTCCATTTGGATAGATTTAGTTTGTTTAAGGGGTTAAATTTTTCTACCTATAATGTAAAATTTTCTATTTTGATTTAACCTTGTATTTGGTATATGTGGATAGGTTGAATGAATGAAACCCAAACTAATATAAATTATATAATTAATGTGTATGTTATTCCAATATAAGTGTATTTGAATTATAATAGTATTATATGATAATTTAATAGTAAATGTGAATAAATACACATGTTTTACCATTAATAATTTCAATATATATGGATTATATTATAATACATCTTATGATGAGATTGATATATATTTGATAATGTAGATAGTGATTTTCATGTGGAAAGATATACCCTGAGCTAGATTTTTATGTTATAGGATAGTAATGTTGGGCTAATTTAACATGGAATTAGGAGTGAGGTGGAACAACATCCCCATAATCCCCATCATGCTATGGAATATAATGTTATGACCATTCATTATAGATATTTATTGTTGGATGGAATAATATTCCATTCACTCTTGTCAGCTATTAAATAATAGAATGATATTTATATTCACCATTAACATTGAGTGTGGAGTGGAACTATATTTATTTTTCTCATATCATCTATTATAGAATAGTATTTCATTCCCACTTTCTAGATATTGTTATGAATTGGGTTTTCGTACTGTTGTATCCTTGCTATAGTTGTTAGTAAACGCACCACAAGTGATATAGTGTGATGAGTAGATGATATTTTTTCCACTTATTTTATGCAAAGATGGGTTGATTAATAAATGAAATGATATTCACATTTATCATTAAATCATAATAAAAAAATGTGATTTAATTCCATTTATGTTTTTTTGTTATTGAATATATTTAATTTCTCATTCACAATTTTTTATTATTATAAAATAGGATATAATTCCATCTGTTAATGATTTTGGGTATTATTTGAACATGATGGATTGTATTGATTGTTGATTATGATAATAGAATGTAATATTGGATTGGGAAACCAATATATAGGTTAGTGAATTAAGTGTAACAATTTTAGGAAATTATATTTTACCTTTTAATTACCTACTAAGTATTCAAGAAATTATCTTAGTTATGAGGTATTTGTTGGTTTGTTCAATCTCAACAATCACTACCATAAGAAATCTATAGAATAAATAAGATAAAATAAACATAAATGGTTTTTATAAGAGTTGGCCCTAATAGGAGTTCCCAATCCTTTCTTTTTTTACTCCCACTAGGATATGGATTATCATTCATGAATTATAGTGATTACAATTGTGTGTGAGGGTATCATCTACTCTATAATGCCCATAATGGCTGGATTTCTATAATACACTTTATTGGGGAATGTATTATCCACTTCCCAAAGATATAACCTAATAGTAAATTCCACTAAAATTCTCTCTAGTCTTCCAAATGGAATGAAAATGTTTTTATACTAGAACCCCCAGTCTTTAAAAGTACTTCCGGAACTCCTTAAATCAAATATTTCTTCTCATTTAGATGTCACATCACTATAATAAGATATTCTTCTTCAATTAATAGGCCTTCAACTGCCCGATTATGATCATGACCAAAATATACATGTCAAAATTATGATTTAACTCAATCCCATTATGATATTCAATCATAGTATCACTTTAGTATCCAATAATAATAACATAATAATCAAGAACAATTACAGTAATGTCAACTCCTCTCAATCATATTCTATGATATGAGTATGTTGAAAATGATATAATGATGCATTAAATTAATTATGTTTTTTAAAAAAATTATAGAAATTATATATCCTAGTTAATATCTCAAGGATCATTGGAGGTTTAAAGTGTAAATTTTCAATTAGTTTTAGGAAAAATACTAAAAATTGGGGGGTTTTTTAATTATCATTAAAAATAAAACAATAAAATTAAATAGTTTTATAATTAAAACATTGAATATTTTTTCATAATTACTTGAGAATAAATTCATTGAAAGAGAAATACACATTTTTAATGTTCCCCTTTCATAAAGATTCATTGGGTTTAGCGAAATTCCATTGTTGAGGATTCACGGAAATCAAAATTTTCTTCAAGCATCCTAAATCAATAAACTTAGACCCAAACCTTCAATTAACTTTCAATTAATGAAGATAAATATTTCCTAATGAGTATAGGGTTGAAATAGTTCACTAATATCTTAGTTTTAATATGAATATATTGTTTCTAATTATATTCCATCATAATAATAAAATATCAAAACTCAAAGCTTACAAACTAATAGGTTATGAATGAGATTGAATTTAAAATAATGTTCCCAAACATAGAACTCATATTAGAACTATATTTAGTTAAAAAAAATTAAATGTTTTAAAAACACATATAATAATCCATTAAATAATTGGTGTACTATAACTCCCCTGAAAATCATGTTTCATCCTTTTAATTACTACCCACCATTTAGATTATCATTGGGTGGATGAGGAATCTTATATAGAATTCCATTTATATCCATTATCTATATATGATTAAATAGATCTCTATAATTTTTATAACAATGATATGGCTCTTCTTTTATCTGAAATAAAATAGTTTCACTCCATTTGATGACATTTCAAATGAGGTTACCATAATGAGAATTTAATGGAATATTGGAAGGCGGTTCACACACTCTATTTTTCAAAAACCACTTATAACCCATATTTTGGTAAGGATAAAGTCTTATCTCACATAAAAAACAAAAAATATTTTTACTCAAATATTGAATATCTCTACACCATTGTTTTTGAAATTGGAGGTCTGGAACTCAATATCATTCCAAATTAAATAATTAACAATTTAAATATGAAAATCAAATATTACATCAAATGTTTGAAGATTTGTTTACAATAAATAAACTAATTAATATTAAGAATATCGAAAAAAATCACTTCTAATAAAGTCAGTAAGGTGTAAATCAAACTTAAGACCAATTGGATTTACATTTTATGAGGAATTTGGATTTTATTCCATAGGTGTGCTTGGGATCTAATCCTGTTTGGATCATTTTTCCTAAATTTCATATTAGGCTCCCCAAATCTCCACCACCAGCAATAGAAATAATAAAAAAATGAAAATGAAATTTTTTATATTATTTGAAATTGATTAATTTATGAAAATGGTAAGATAAAATTATTATTTAAATTTTAATTTATAATATAAAATAATTTTAAAACGGTTGTATGAGGATGGGAAAATATAGTGAATAATGGTGTGATCATACACCCACAACTACATATTTGTACTCTTGAGAAAAATTACATTTCAAAATATGATACATTAATATATTCTTTAATTCATGAATTATTAACATATAGAAAATCTTAATTCATTCTAGAAATGTGATCAAAGCAAGAACCACACCAATTAGTCAATATTAGTATGCATGGAATAAAGAGTCTAAAAAATAGACCAACATTAAATTAATGGATATATTTGATACTAATATTAGAAAATGAAATCATGATTCAACTATGCCAATAAATCTCCATTTATATTGGACACATATTTAGTGTTCATATTTCAACTTTATATTTATAAAATGTTGTTCATTTAAAAAAAATTAATCTTAAATTGTTTTTCCACTGAACCTTCCACATAAAATTCAGAATAAAATTTCAAAATAATTCTTAATTGGTCCATGAAAAGAAACATTTTTTTTAATCTTATATGTTGTGTTTTATTATTATATTTTATTAGATTTCAATATTTTCTCTTATAATAATAACATTAGGTATCGACCGTAGGTCAATTAAATATACTAATGAAAATGATTAAATAATAAATGAATGTATGGATAAATCATTTGGGAATGTTTACTAACATTTACGTAACTTTTATATTCTTAGAATTAAATATAAAATATATTACACTTACAGGTTTTTTGAGGTTATGTATATAGATATTAATTGAAACAATTTCACCATAAAAACTCAAATAAAGGGTATTAATATCTAAATGATTTTATAGATTTAAAATTGAATATATCAATGATAAATGAATGATTATAATAAAATCACCAAATAATTTTAATTCTTAACTGATACAAACACGCCATTTTCGAAATAAATTTTATTTAAATGGAAAAATATAATGTAATAGAGAAATTAAATATACATTTTCAATACATTTTAGAGATTAAATGGGAATTTAATATGAGTATTCTATCATAGAAGTGAAAAAATGAATAAGGTGATAAAAAATAAAAAAAATATATAGAAAACAAATATTTAAAATGAAGAAAAAATATAAAATTATTAACTAAATCATAAAATTATCCCCTCCACAAACCAAGAATTTGAAGCATCATCATTGTAATAAAGAGAATTTATGGAAGAAGGATACAACTTAGTGATTTCCACTAATAGATGGATTTATGAATTTGAAGTTCCTCTAGTGGGGTCTGCATAAGGGTTTAATGAATATTATTTAGGTTCCACCCATTGAAAATGAATTTCTATTGGGATTATATATATTTTACCCATACAAACCTAAAAGGATTAACATTAGTTATTCTGTTTAGCCCAAACTAGTGGGAACAAATATTATCTAGGTGAAACTTTAAATTTTCATTATAAAGGAGGACCTTCATCCCAAGGTGTAATTAATTAAGAATTATGATGAGTTCATGGCAATCCTTGGTTCTTTATTTATAGGTTATAAGTTTTCAAATGAATTTATTCATATTTCTTATGACTCATAAGCATGCAATTTCCTATGATCACTTTCACTTGATGGATTTGAAGTGTATTGTTTAATTTCTCAATATGCCTGATTCTATATCTTAATAGTGAGGTGGTTACTCTTTATGAATATAAACTAATATGATGAAATGGTAATGGGATTATTTGAAGTGACAAAAAAACCCATAATTAATCATAGAGTCTAGGATTTTCATTTTTTCTTTTGGTTGGGATTAATTTTTCGAAAATTTGTTTTACTTCCAAATTAGACACCTAAACATTCAATTTTTTTGGTGATGATAATATATAGACCCCCCATATTCAAATTCATATTGATGAATAAGTGAGTTCATAGTGAAGTTATAGAAATTATACCCTTATTCATTTATAATGAACCTAGGTAATATAATCATATAAAATATTTGGGTTCACAACATCAATCCTTTTTTCCACATGATTTAAACCATTTAGATGCATAATCCTCTGCCAAATGAATTTAAACATTTCCAAATGAATTAGTAAATGAATCTGTAATTTCAATGAAAAAATGTAAAAATATTGAAGAAAAGGAAAGTTATTTTGGTATTTTACTTGTTTTGGAGACATTATATTTAATTTTAAATAGAGGATAAATCTAAAAAATTATAAGAAACCTAGAATAAAATTGGAAGAAATATCCCAAAATTAGGAACCTATAAGATGTCCAATAGGGGATGAATTATCCCCCATTTGAAATAGGATGATATAAGCTAAGGATTTAATAAAACTCTCTATCAGGAACAAAATTCCTTGGTACTTGATCACTTTATAATCACCAAAGGTATGGGTCATCCCAAATATACCAATGGAATTCATGTTTGAGGTACTCATCTCTTTCTGTGTGGAAATTAGTAGTAATTCATGATTTTGAAAAATTATTTACAATGTTTGTATTACATATAATTTCATCTTACCCTTTATAAAATTTCTCATTAGAAAAAATTTCAATTAAGGTAATTTAGGGTGATGAGTCAATGTATGAAGATGGAAGGATCCGACTGATATGACCATCCACCCTATTATCCAATCCTTTTTAATCCTCAATTTCTTAATTGAAATTACAAAGGAATAGAATCTGATGAAAGATACATGATTTTGATTACTATTTGTTAATGTGATAATGACGGGTTTAATGGTCATAATACACAATAACATTACTCCCTAATGGATACCAACAAATATTTTTCAAAAAATCACAATTTAATGATTTTTTTTAGTTTTAGTGTATTTTTCTTGGGATGGGTCTAGTGTGCATGAGACATATGTAATGACATCTGGATTTCAATAGAAAAGTTGTGATAAGACTTCCCCAACTGCATATTTAGAAGCATCACACATGAGTTCAAATGTTAAATCTCACTAATATGGCTGGAATACCAATGGTGACATGGGAGACTATTTCAATTTATTAAAAGTATCCTGACAGTTTTTATCAAAAATAGATTTACTGTATTTTTAGAGTAATCAAGAGTGGTAGAGTGTAATCTTATTAATGTAATAAATGAAATTTAGATAAATCCTTAGGAGGGAAAGGAAAGACCTCACACATCACACATTTATGTGGAATTGTAGGGATTAAATAACACTAAATTTTGATTTATTAAATAAGATACCATCCTAAAAAATGACTTGTCTATGTACTTTACATTTTCGCACCATGAAATGAAAATTTTCATAATTTAATATATAATTATTTTTAATTATTTTATAAATTAAAAAAAAACTACTAAAACTTTAATCAAAATATGAAACATATATAGTGAAATCATCAATGAATACTTCCATGAAATTATCAGGATAATCCAAAAACATTATAACCATACATCACCAAAATGTTCCTTGAGCATTGAAAAGATAAAATGAAATTATTATATATGAGAAATATTTGAATGGGTAATGTGAAAGTTACATTTTCCTTATCCTTAAGGAAAATATAGATCTAAAAATATCCAAACTAATTTTATAGGAAGCTATAGTGGGACATCTTTTATTACCTCACTAGAATCTAGCCAATGAATAAGAATGCTAATAAAAATTAAGATAAATGAGGTTGTGTCTGAAGGATAGTCCTTCTAAAATTAGTGGAAAATAAATTTATACAAGTATAAAAGAATGATTTTTAAATTTATCTCATTGGAAAAGAGGCATCATCTCATCAGGTAGGGTGTTGTAGAAGATTCAATCATCACGACTCATCATTTTTTTTGCAAGACTATCAGAAATTGAATTAGATTCATGATAAGAAAGCGTGATGATTTAGTTTAATGAGGCGATCATGTCCAATATTTTGTTCCATTTGTCTATAATTCTCAATGATAGGTGTATTTTTATATTAATAATAGCATTCATAATCATGATAGAGTCACACATAACTTTTTATAACTCTGTTTTCTTTTCATGTCCCCTAATTTTATTAAACCAAGAATTTTAGAATCCAAGGTAGATGTTATTCCACATGGGGGATTAGAGAAACTTATGACATAACCATTGTGATATCTATAAACTACCATATATCCTATGGGGTCTGGGCTACCTCTAGAATCTCATGAGTAATTTCATTAAATCTATAAAATAAACAATTAATTACATATGAATTTAAAAGTACCTGAAGGAGGTCATAAATCACCTGAAGTATTGAGGAATCTCAGAAAAAAGGAATCAAGGATATAATTATTGAAATGGTCCTACTGAAGAGGATTGGAATTCTTATATACCATAATTATTTAAACAATGATTAAATCAATGATTAAATGGTCTTACTCAGGAATTAATTTATTTCTATCATGCCATATGATGTGGATGAGAACTATACTAGACACATTGAATTGATTTGTAAACTTTTGGGATATCTAGAGTTGAAATAACTCATTAATATGGCTCATAATCAAGTTCCAGTGTAGAAACAATTTCTGAAAGTCGTCAAACACTACATTCTAGAGGGTTTATGTTGTGTGATATTTTTGTAAGAGATGATGCACATACTCACTATGCTTGTGGAATAAGACACATCTCAAGTAGAGAGATATAAAAACAAAATGAATGCTACAATCAATGGGAATCTTTGAGATTGGTATCCAAAATAATAGTGTGAATATGAATGGAAGAAATTATTTTTTATTAGGGACACAGTAAAGTTGTGAGTTCCCTATACCTCATTTCTATAGTATATCCTTTAATTGAGCATACCATTCATAGTTGGATTCTATATCAGTAGATCCTCCATATTAATGAAAACATATTTGTTTAAAATTGATCTTACATCATTATGAAGTCATTAAATATAGGCTATTTGGTTACTAATGGTAGTATTGGAATCCACCATAGGAGAAGGAGAGCCAGGAATGTAAATCAATAGCATACCTATCCATTTCTCAAACTAAAATCTAATTGAATAATTTTTTATCGAACCAGTGGGGTTTCATAGAAATTATAGTAAAAATAAATTTTAAGGAAGGCCATATGGATGAGTCAACATGACTTCAGTTACCATATTTCTATCATCATTGAAATCAAGATCCGAGGTATTCCAAAGAAGGGGACTTATCATTAAAAAGTCTCCATATGAAATGCACTTAAAGGGAGTGATTAAATAAGAAAGGGTTATTAATCCCAAGACCCTTGAGAGTTTGAATCATACAAAATATATTATAATGAATCTTCATAATCAAAATCACATGAATGATTCCTCTACAAAAAAATTATCAATGAATGTTTTAATGATTTTGAGAAAATATGTAGGATATTTATACTCCATTAAATAATAAATGAATTTTGAGACAATGATGTGATTCAAAAGGAAAATTCTTCTAGCCATTGAGAGAGACTTTATTTTCCAATAGAACAAGAGTCTTTGATTTTGGATCGATATTTGATTAATGTATTTAACTTGGAGTCTTACCCAAAACATGGGAACTCCCATGTAGATAAAACTAAGAGTTCCTTAACTAATTTTGATCTTATTAATGAATCATAATTTCATTGAAGCATCAATGTTTTTCCAATTTAAATGAATGAATTATTCCAATTGATCTCCGAAGTAAAACAATATTCATATTGAAGGAGGGGATTTTTTATATTCATAATTTTTCTCTTATCTGCTTGAGTAGTTAGAATGATGTCATGGAATAAAATAAATGAAATGGAGTAGAAAGACATCTACCAGACCTAATCGTATTCAAATCACTCATGTTTATGATATTGAGAAGAAAAATTCTAATATAGTCCTCAATCATGGGAAGAAAAATGGAAGATAAGGGATCACATTAGATAAAGCCTCTTGAGAATGTGAAATATCAATCTAGAGATCCATTAATGAGAATTGAAATATAGACAAAGAAAAGAGGAGCAAGCATCCAATGAATAAACCTAGAATCTAATCCAAATTCAATAATGACCATACTAATAAAACCCCCACCCATTGTTTCAATGAAATTATTAAAATAAATATTTAATGAAATATTACCACCACTAGTATTTTACCTAATAATTTAACCTATTCAGAGGTAGTGATGAAGCCGTATTGAATATTTATCTCTTTTATGAATTCAAAATGATTACAAGAGATAATTTTTTTTAGAGAATTTGGTAAGCCTATCATCCATAATCCTACCCATTATTTTATGGATTCTATTAATAGGAGAAACAAGCCTAAATTAGTTAAAAGAACATGTATTTTACACCTTGTAGATAAGAGAAATAAATCGAGAATTAGTTAAATTTATGAGAGAGAAACCCTTTAATAATTTTGTGATAAAATTATATTCATCATTTTGAATAATATCCTAACATTTTTGAATGAAATGGTTGGTGAACCCACCAGGTCAATGAGATCTTCTAGCATATAGGACAAAGACTTCCCCCTTTATTTGAAGATCAATAGGAATTGAGGTGTGTATAACATTATCTTAATCACTAACCAATATAGGAATTATTCCCTCCATCAAATACAATTAGGTGGGAGGGAAATTAAAAATATTCATGTATAATGAGAGAACCTGGTTATAAATACCTTTACTATCTTCAAAAACCTATCAATATTTTTAATAAGGGATATATGAATATTCATCATTCTATACTTCTTAAGAGACGTGAAAAATTAAGTGTTTCTTTCAATATCATTGAGCCATATGGTTTTGAAATAATAACTATAAATATTCCCTTTGTGCTTTATAAGATCATTATTATTTGATATCATATTATATTTCTGTTCACGTTCTTTATAGAAGTCATTCCTGGTGATAAACTCTTGAATAAGGTTTGGATAATTTTCCAGTGATTCAATCTCCTTACCTAAAGATCTGAATAAAATTATTATCCAATATTTTATTCTGATCTTGAGAAATTTCAGATTAATGATGAAGGACAAATTATTGTCTTTATGATATAACTAGGTACAAGTGTTGTGAAAAAATGTACCATAATCAGGATTGAGAACCCAAGAATTATTGGACCTAAAGGGAAGTGACAGGCTCCTTTCCTTAGTGAGAATAATCAGGAGGATTGGATGGTGATCAGAGTTCGTCCATGAAAATAAAACACATGATATGGAGCCCCAAGTGTTCTAGTATTCAAAATTATAAAAATATCTATAAATTATTCTGGTTCTCATACTATTTAGATGTTTTCTATACTATGTTTATTTAGTTCCTACCAAATTTATCTCAAACTGCTTGTTGTCCTCAATGAAAGATTTAAACTCCCTAATTGAAATAGAGTGGGAGATGGTTACAACCTTCTAATCAGAGTGAAAAATTGAGGTAAATTCCCCAATAAGGATCTAAGGATCATTAATGACACTCTATAGGGAACCAATTTATAGAAAAAGATCCCTCCTATATTGATATCTTTTGAAAACATAAACAATAGAAAAAAATGTTGTCTATCTATATTAATAAATATTCATATGATAAGCAATTAACCAGCACTGAAAACTACTAGATTTTAAATTTTAATATGTATTAGGAGATAGAGCCTATTTATGCTAGATAGATTTTGATTCATACCATGTAGGTTCTAACCATTATTTTCAAAAGAAATTTTTTTTCAAGGGAATATTTTTTTTGTTTAGCTAGACGAATTAAGATTTGTTTTTCTTTTTGAGTGAAGATAATATGGAAACTTATGGTATGAGGGTCGTATCAACCCTACATGTTTCAAAATAGTATATTTAATTAAATTTAGAACCAGGGGTTCCACCACTTTCTCTTACACACCTATTTGTTTTCCTGATTTTTTGGTTGGTCTAACTCTTTTGGTGTCTAATATGATAAGCATATTCTTTTCCCCATCAATAGAGGTGTAATTTTCTAGAAAATCCTATAGCTTCATTACTTATTAAAGGGGTGGTAGGAGGATGCTCAATTTATATACAAGAGGGTACTTTAGAGTGAATATATTTATCTAGGTAACCCCAATATATAAATCCCTATTTCATAAATTCTTTGTGGTCTTCTAGGGTCATGTTATCGACCTATATGGAAGCATTAATATTATCATGGATTATATTAAATATAACTTTATAATATTAAATATATTCCATTAATTTTGTGATCTCTTTGGTAATTTCCAAATGAGTGTCACATCCATCCCCCAACGAGAAGCATTTCCTTCCTGTTTCAGTGTGGGGTTCTTTAGGATTAAAGCCTACAGTAGTGACATGGGATTTCTGCACTTTATCTTTATCCTCAAAAATCATAGCCCATGAAGGGTTGTCTTTGGGATTAGCTATATTCAGAACATTAATATTCATATAAGACTCACTATTTTCCATACCCATATGTTTTATTTTCCTACTTTTTGAAACATATTTCCATTATTTTGAATCCTGAGAAGGCCTAACCCTCTTGGTAATTACTCTAAAATTGGGAATGGAATTCCCCACCATCATTAACGCCTCAAAATAGGGTGAAATATGCTCATATTAAACTATCACTTCAAATTTTGTTTCATTATGAATAAATATTATCATACCCACTGGCTTTGTTTCCATGAATAAATCAATGAGGGATATGTAATAAAGAATCAGATCCTCATTTAGTGTTGGTTTGTAAAATTTTAAGGTAATTACAATAACTAATTATAAATCATTGAGTATTTTGGTGAGCTATAAGGACCAAGGAAGGCCATGCAACATTTCTTAGTTTTAGGAATTCAAGTTACATTGGTTTAAGGGGGTGACATTCATATCCCATTTCGAGATTCATAAATATGAAGGTCTCAAGTTTAGATTACCAATCATTCACATAGAGTTAAGATCCTCCTATAACTCTTGAACAATATAGAAGTATCCTTTCTCAATAAGTATCAGCCTTGAGTGTGTAATCATATAGTAATGAGAAATTCTATATTTTATATCTAAATTGAACAACATATTGTCACCTTTATAGCATGATAATAAATTGAGAAGAGAAAACTTACATATGTTTAGTCTTTTCTAGAGTGAATTAGGGTCAACGACAATATAAACAGATCCATCCTCTGGTCTTTTGATGATGGGAGGTTTATCCTCATCATTCAATAATATATGTTTCATAAATTTTTATTGGTTAATTTTATGAGTGTCATCAAGTGTCTATCCCAATTATTTTCATACTCCCTCAAAAGTTAAATCAATCAAAAAATATATTTTGGGGTGAGTGAACTAGAAATTTTGAAATACAACCTAATTTTTATTATCAATATATTTATAATTTATATTTCTAGAGAGTGGTTGAAGATAAAATTCTAAGTGATTTTGAAATTATGGGAGGTAATAAGATATATTAAGGTCCATGATCTTATCTAACTAATCAATGGTAACATTCCTAGAAGTGGAGTAATATTTTATAAGATGAACAAATTCATTGATAGTAATTTTGTCCTCAATAAATAAGAAATAATCAATTAGAAAATGTGCAAGTAATTTTTCTAGTACATTATTGTATTTTATAGATGAATCAATACATATAATTTCTATTAATAATGAAAACATTTAGAGGGTTTTAGGGGAAATAAGATAACATTTTATGATGGTAGGGTGTATATTAATAAAATTATTTTATTTAAAAGAATGTTATTTAAAGGGATTATTCATGGAATAAAGGAATATAAAGTGTGAAATGTCACAAAAAAATTATATATATAATGTACCATTGTATAAAGTTTTAATATTTTTGGATTTTCCATGAATTTTCTACTCAATATATTTAGATATTTTACATTTATCATATCAGTTTACGTTTTAATCACATAAAATTTACAAGTAAAAACATTAAGTGTTTAACTATCCAAATAACATCATCTATCACACTAGAGTATTGTGTTGTAATTGTTTTTTCAAGATAGACAACTATTTATATAGGCATCATCTCAGTAAACTATAATGAAGAGAAAATTGAATGATGAATCACAATTATGGAGGCACCCAAATCATGTATATCATCGAAACAAATTCACCCCTTTAGTAGAATGAATTATGATTATTATTAGATATTTGAATTTTTTAAAAAGTGGGGGCTAAAATATTACTATTAAATTACTCCTCAATATCGCCTTTTTTTCATCTCAATGTCGTAATAGATATATAGAAATCTCTTTTAGATACTTGGTATATCATGTAATTTTCTTTAGAGCATCGGTCAAGGGAATTTTAACCTATAATTTATCAAAATATTCCATGATTTAACAATCATGTTTAGTTCATTTAATATTATTTGGTTGGGTGGAACTTTGGGAGAATATAATAGGTGTATCTATAACAGGGGTTTCATCAATTTATTCTCCCATTACATTGGTGGGATGTCTCCCAAGGCATAAAATATCTTTAGTTCGATCATTAGTAATGGTTGGAATATTAATTTTCGTAGGATGGGATGAATATAATGGAGGGGTTAATTGGATTTTAAGTCTCGTATGACTATAAATGTTAATGAAACCAACATTTTCATAATCAAATAGGTTAATTATTAGTTGGGAAGGATTTTTTCCCATGCCTTGACTTTGGATTTCCCCCTTCAAGTTGGTGAGTTTTCCTAACTAAGAATATTTATCTTATATAGATGATTGAGTTTTATATTGGAAATTCAGGTTATTTTTATCCATTTATTTTATTAGGTCTTTTAATATATGATTATGTTTTTTAGGGGTTATTGGAATGTCTATTATGATGAATGAGTATTTTTAGATTATGGAGGAGGATAAATACCCTACCTCTAGTGGTTCCAGGATTTTTATTATTACATGGGATACCGACTTTCCTATAGGACTAGTTATCCTTTTATCTAGAGTTGGATAGATATTATATTTACTACCTAATGGGTTTATAATATGGGAAACCTTATAATATTTCCTCACAAATCTCAGAAGGGTATCTCAATGGAGGTCATTATTAAAATTATTATTTTCAATGGTAAATATACTATAATTAATTGTAGTAGGAGGAGGCTTGGATTTTATATGGGAAATAGAAATTATATAGAGTTGGGTACATACCTTTTAAAACATTGGGTCCACCTTCTTTTCAAAATTAGATATTTTCAACTCATGGATTCCCCTTGTGTGTATATTGGATCTCAAACTAAAACTACTGAGTGTTTTAATCCTTTTTATTCAATGAGGTTCCATACAGTGATCATCGTCCTTTTTCATTAGTGAATCACCTACAACAACATAAATCACATTATGACTAATAATGATTCATTCTTTATAAAAATATTTTATCAAAATTCAATCACTAATTTAGTCATGTGGAAAACATACAAAAAGTATTTTAAAACATTACCAATGTTCACAAAGTATTTCCCCATTAGATTATCTTATTAAAAATATTTATTTTCTTATTATTTTAATTCTGGAAGCTAGGAAATATATTATAATAAAAAGTAATTTCCTTTCATACCATTCTATAATTAGGGTGTTTAAATCGTATAATAAGTCGTTTGTAGATTATTTTAAAGAGAATAGAAAGCCCTATGTTTTACAAGTTATTATCCACTATCATAGGTTTAAGTGTTGATAACATAGTATGGAATTTCTTCAAGTATTTATGTGTGACTTCTCTTACATGTCTATAAAAGTTTTCTAATAAGTGAATTAAGGTAGATTTTAATTTAATATTTGAAAAATCACCTGTTAGTTTTATATAAGTCAGTTGGTATTTAATGTTATGTATTTCAAATTATTTAATTTCTATTTGTTGTATCCATGTTCTACAAATCAAATTACCTTATATTTTTAGTTATATAAGAGTAATGGTTTAGAGGGTTGTTGATGGGTTCTGTTTCCTCTACTGAAGGATTGGTTTGTTTGTTTTAGAAAGGATGATGTATTATACTATTTATTTCAGGTTTGAAAAGTGTTTGTTCACCAGAGGATGAATTCTCCATGAATAAGACATACAAAAAATTGAACACAAATATATATATATAAATCTAGAATGTATATATAAATACACACAGACACAAACATAGTTCAAAATAATATTTTATAAAATACACACTCTAGACTATATCACTCCTCAGAAATGGTGCCCAAAATTTGAAAATGTTTTCACAAAACAGAAAAATATTTATACTCTTAACGACGATCTATAAAATATAAAATTCCCTAATCTATCACTTATGGAGAGTTCGTTGCCTAAAAAATGAACTTTCAATTTGGTTTACAAAAAATAAACTAAAAAGAGAAGGGTGTTGAATGATTTATGAAATAAAATAACTGAATTAAATAATCTGAAAATTTAAATATGGATTATACTACGTGTATTATATGATAATTATGTTATATAATGTTCATGACACATCATTAAATTTTCTTTATTCTTTGAAATTCTGTAACAACCTGATATTTTTTAAAATATTTTTTTCAAATGAATTTAATATTTATGATATATTATGTTAAACAAAATAATGAATTTAGATATAATTACATGAAGAACTGAGTTTATCTTGTGTTAAATGCAACATTGAGTGTATCTTGTGAAACACACAACGTTGAGTTTAAACAAAACATGAAATTATATCAAAATTTTATTATTTAATATGATAGTTATTACATAGCCTTTGGAATAATAGGTATGAATATGATTAAATAAATTATGAAAATATTTAGTGTAAACATGTATATAAAATTAAATCTTTGGAGACCAACAAATTATAAATACATATAAAAACTATTTGAAAATAGGAAATGTTTTTTTTGAGACAATACTATTAAGAACACAAATGCATTTTCACTCAAGAAATTAAAAAAATGCATTTTTTCAATGATTTTAATTAAATATAATTATTATATATTCAATCTAATGTTTATCATTCATATTATGTTTTTCTAGAGAAGAGATAAGAATTAATTCATTTTTTAAACAATTTTTTAAAAAACAATTTCCACCTTTTGCACACTTATTTTAAAGTTAAATTATTCTAATTTTAGAAAATTTATTTGAAAAAATAAAATTAATTTTTCAAATCATCATGTAAAAATTATATTAGGGTGGATTTTTTAAATTTTTCTAAAAAGTTTATTTTTTGGTAAATAGTGAAAAATACTAGTTTTTATTAAAAATTTCCTTTTTCATTTAGAAAACTTATAAGTTTCATTTTTATTAAATGGGATTAAATGTAAACATATTTAAACTATTTACTTATTAATAAAATTTAGTTCCTGGCAATCATTTTCATATTGAATATTGATACAAAATATTTTTAAACTTTCGAACATTTTCTCTTTGAAAAATTTCTTTATCTTGTCGCTTACGGGTTACATTTTAAATTATGTTTATCCAATTTTATTAGTTAAATTTGTAAAAACATATTCCAAATTTTTAAGAAAAATAATTTATATTATCTAATAATTTCAATTGAATTTTTAACCATTATAAATTGTATAAGTAATAAAAATTAATTACCATGCTTAAGTTAAAAATGGGTTTACTATAGGGTAAAACTGAAATAATAAGGGATTAAATGAACTATAAACTTGTACAAAAAACATTTTATAGTAATATATTGAACTCATAACATATAAGGTTCTATAATTCCTGTTTTGGATAAATGTTTAATGTAAAAAACGTGGGTACACCTTTTTCATTTAACAAATTACATGTCTTCTACACACCTCGCTTATAAAAGGCCACCCCTATCATCTCCTTTTCATAAAAATAAATACTTTTTTCAACCAAAAACTACCCAAATAAATTCCTTACTTACCACATCTCATCTTAGAAGCCTTAATTTTTTCATAATGCTAGTCTAATCATTTTTTTGGTGTGATCCAAAAGAATTTGTATAAAGAAGAGGTAACATCCATAACTGAGCGTTATATTTTATTTCATCTTCTGCCTTTATAAAATATTATTAAACCATGATGGTATAATAAAATATTGATATTTCATATAATGAGTCTTTTTTCTATTAATTTAATAATCTAAAACCATCTACACTTCCATCAAATGCGATACAAAATCACCATTCATGTGTAAAGAGGAATACCCCCCTGATGAAATGATGCTATTTTCTTCCATCACCAACTATCATGGATAGATATAATGATGTTGTTGATGTAAAAAATGAGAATTATAAAATCTCTAAGTCTAGAAATACCTAAAACATGTTTATTATTTTCTCCTCAAAACAAAGGAAAGTGTGGCGGCCAAGATCACAGGGATCACATAACCTTCCAAAAGAAACACAGTCGCGTAAACATCAAAAGGCCATAAGGACAAGACATTTGTAGTGCATGAACTGATTGAGAAAATGAGGATCCCCTTGTAAAATTATATTGTTCTTGAAAAGGTTACCAAGACGTGATATGATTATATGAAGGCTCATATATCAGTTACTTTGAGTACTGCGATGTGTCATCTGGAATGCGCCTAAAAGACCATCCAAAAAACCATGAAAATTAATGGGAAAAACATGAAACAATTTGAATACAGTATAGGAAAATAATATTCCTGTGATTTTACATTATATTTTTTATTACATCAAGTAATATCTAGGGACATTAAGACCTCCCGGTTGAATACCCCGCTGACATGCCACCTTCATCATGGGAAGGGCCTCAGACATGTCCCGTAAACTCTATGTTGCCACTACCCTATCCATATACAAAAAAAAGTAATGTCCATGACAAAGATCTTTTATCACTATAAAACAATTTATTGGTTATGAAATTCATCACATACGAGGATAATTATTTTTTTGACAAAACTCGTACAAATTTACATTATCGTTAGCATTTGTAAAATAAATATTGAAATAAAAGTGGAAAATATGGATGCTTATTTTGAAATGAAGATATTATGATCATAATCAAGTAAATTGACCATGACACAATGAAATGAACGCTCACAAAATGATCAAAATTAAACATTATAACTCCAAGAAATATCCATAAATGATCTTAATAAAATTAAAATTATTAAAATAAAAATAGAATAGTTTCTATATTAAATTATTAATTAATATAATTTGATTTTCTAGGACACTAATTTCAAGTTCATAATGTATTCATACATAAGGTAAGGGACCTCTTTGACCTCTATTTTTTTCATCAGGTCATGTTTTCTCTCTCTTTACCCCATTGTAATTACTCATTCTTCTAATGTACATCGATAATATTCTACTTATATTTTCCATACATGTATATATATCTGAATTTAACTGTCTTTTATCACTACGGGAAAAATGAGCAATTGCGACGGGTTATTTGCGACGGGAATAAATCCCGTCGCAAATAGTCATGTTAAAAACTTATTTGCGACGGGGGTATTTCCCCGTCGCAAATAAGGAGGCTTTTGCGACGGGATTGCTTTCCCCGTCGCAAATAGTTTTCCCGCGATGCGCGCCAAATCGCGGGAAACTTATTTGCGACGGGGAAATATTCCCGTCGCAAATAACCGGCGGCGGTAAAAGGTATTTGCGACGGGAATATTCCCCCGTCGCAAATACTATGTCGGCAGGGATTATTTGCGACGGGACCCGTCGCAAATAACTATTTACCGGTTGACCGTAATAAATGTTGGCTAAGGTATTTGCGACGGGTACCGTCGCAAATAATACTATTTGCGACGGGAATCCCGTCGCAAATGGGCCCGTCGCAAATAATCTAACCTATAAATACCCCCATCCGTTTTTTTCATTTCATTCTCATTCCTTATCTTCTCTCTCTCTCAGAATTATATTTCTAGAGTTGAGTTTTTCTCCAGTTTAAGTTTTTTCTCCGGAGCTGATATTAAAGTTTTGAAGGACGATCAGAACAGATCAATTTTCAAGGTATTTATCTTCATTTTAATTTTTTATTTATTTTTAATTTCTTATTAGTTTCTATTATTATTAATTAGTTGTAATTTAATTATGTTCACATTGTTTTATTATTTAATAAATTTAAATTATAAGTATTGTTTATATGGTAATTAGGAATAATTAGTAATAATTTTTAGTAATTAAGAATAAATATTAATAACTAGTAATAAATACCAATAATTAAGAATAAGAACATTATTATATTATTAGTTTATTTTATTATTAATATTAAAATAATATAATTTTTTATATATATACAGTTCTTTTTTCATCTGTGTGTTTGCTGTCTTCACATGTATTATTTGTATGTGGAGATAGAAAACGCACAGATGCAAAAAGAACTGTATATAAATTAGAAAATTATATTATTTTAATATTAATAATAAAATATATTAATAATGTTATTATTTGTAATTATTGGTAATTATTTCTAATTATTGATAATTATTCATTTAATTACTAATAATTATCAATAATTAAGAATAATTAGTAATAATTACCAATAATTAACAATAATTAGTATTAATTACCTATAATTAGTATTAATTACCAATAATTAGTATTAATTACCAATAATTAGTATTAATTACCAATAATTCGTAATAATTAGGAATAATTAACAATAATTAGTAATAATTAGGAATAATTAACAATAATTACGAATAATTAACAATAATTAGTAATAATTAGGAATAATTAGGAATAATTAGTAATAATTAGGAATAATTAGGAATAATTAGTATTAATTAGGAATAATTAGTAATAATTACCAATAATTAGGAATAATTAGGAATAATTAGTATTAATTACAAATAATTAGTATTAATTAGGAATAATTAGTATTAATTACAAATAATTAGTATTAATTACAAATAATTAGTATTAATTACCAATAATTAGTCTTAATTACCAATAATTAGTATTAATTACCAATAATTAGTATTAATTACAAATAATTCGTAATAATTAGTATTAATTACCAATAATTCGTAATAATTAGGAATAATTAACATTAATTAGTAATAATTAGGAATAATTAACAATAATTAGGAATAATTAGTAATAATTAGGAATAATTAGTAATAATTAGGAATAATTAGTAATAATTAGGAATAATTAGGAATAATTAGTATTAATTAGGAATAATTAGTATTAATTACCAATAATTAGTATTAATTAGGAATAATTAGTATTAATTACAAATAATTAGTATTAATTACAAATAATTAGTATTAATTACCAATAATTAGTCTTAATTACCAATAATTAGTATTAATTACCAATAATTAGTATTAATTACCAATAATTAGTATTAATTACCAATAATTAGTATTAATTACCAATAATTAGTATTAATTAGTAATAATTAGGAATAATTAGTAATAATTACCAATAATTAGTATTAATTAGGAATAATTAGTATTAATTACCAATAATTAGTATTAATTACCAATAATTAGTATTAATTACCAATAATTAGTATTAATTACCAATAATTAGTATTAATTACCAATAATTAGTATTAATTAGGAATAATTAACGATAATTAGTAATAATTAGGAATAATTAACAATAATTAGTAATAATTTGGAATAATTAACAATAATTAGGAATAATTAGTATTAATTAGGAATAATTAGTATTAATTAGGAATAATTAGTATTAACTAGGAATAATTAGTATTAATTACCAATAATTAGTATTAATTAGGAATAATTAGTATTAACTACCAATAATTAGTATTAATTACCAATAATTAGTATTAATTACCAATAATTAGTATTAATTACCAATAATTAGTATTAATTACCAATAATTAGTATTAATTAGGAATAATTAACGATAATTAGTAATAATTAAGAATAATTAACAATAATTAGTAATAATTAGGAATAATTAGTAATAATTAGGAATAATTAGTATTAATTAGGAATAATTAGTATTAATTAGGAATAATTAGTATTAATTAGGAATAATTAGTATTAATTAGGAATAATTAGTATTAATTACCAATAATTAGTATTAATTACCAATAATTAGTATTAATTAGGAATAATTAACAATAATTAGTAATAATTAGGAATAATTAACAATAATTAGTAATAATTAGGAATAATTAACAATAATTAGTAATAATTAGTATTAATTAGGAATAATTAGTAATAATTACCAATAATTAGTATTAATTAGGAATAATTAGTAATAATTACCAATAATTAGTATTAATTACCAATAATTAGTATTAATTACCAATAATTAGTATTAATTACCAATAATTAGTAATAATTAGGAATAATTAACAATAATTAGTAATAATTAGGAATAATTAACAATAATTAGTAATAATTAGGAATAATTCACAATAATTAGGAATAATTAGTATTAATTAGGAATAATTAGTATTAATTACGAATAATTAGTAATAATTACCAATAATTAGTAATAATGATGTCATGGCATAAAGAGAATATTTCAACCGATAAAAGCTTGAATCATCCAGCCGATGGTGATTCATGGAAACATTTTGATAGAGTGCATCCATCATTTGCTTTAGAAGCTAGAAATGTTCGACTGGGCCTTTCCACTGATGGTTTCTGTCCGTTTGGATCTTATGGTAGTCAATATTCATGTTGGCCTGTTTTTTTAACTCCGTATAATTTACCTCCATGGATGTTGATGAAGGAGCCATATATCTTTTTGACTTTACTAATTCCAGGACATCCGAAGAAAAATATTGATGTTTATTTGAAGCCATTGATTGATGAATTAAATTTATTGTGGAGTACTGGTGTCAGTACATATGATGTTGCAACGAAACAGAATTTCATACTGAGAGCAGCATTGATGTGGACAATAAGTGACTTCCCGGCTTATGGGATGTTATCTGGCTGGAGTACACATGGTCAGAAATCATGTCCTTACTGTATGGGAGAGAACAAAGCATTTATGCTCATTCATGGAAAGAAACCTTGTTATTTTGACTGTCATCGCAGATTTCTTCCAGCTGATCATCCTTTTCGCAGAAACAGATCTCATTTCAGAAAAGGAACAGTTGAAAGGGATGGACCTCCAAAAATGCTATCAGGTTCGGAGTTAAAATCGGTTGTATTTTCATTACCTCCCATCACTTTTGGTCCCACAATAAACCAACAAAAAATTTCTGGTTTTGGGAAAGAACACAATTGGATTAAACGTAGCATATTTTGGGATTTGCCATATTGGTCTGATTTGTTGGTCCGACACATGTTAGATGTCATGCATATTGAGAAGAACTGTTTTGATAATTTGTTTCATACAGTTTTGGATACGCCAGGAAAGAGCAAAGACAATGTAAATGCACGTTTAGATATTGCCCAAATTTGCAGACGTCCAGAATTGGAACTATTTGAGAATGTCAGAACAGAAAGGTTACTGAAACCAAAAGCAGCTTATACACTGTCTAAAGAAAACTGTTTATTATTTTGTCAGTGGATTGCAGATTTGAGACTTCCAGATGGCTGTGCTTCCAATTTGGGTAGATGTGTAAAGAATGGTCATATTACTGGATTGAAAAGTCATGATTGTCATGTTATAATGGAGAGACTTCTACCAATTGGATTAAGAGGTCTGTTGAATTCTGTGATTTGGGATTCCATAACAGACATGTCTCATTTTTTTCGGGAAATTTGTGCGGCTACGGCAGATTATGATGCTCTAGGCAAACTTGAAAAAGATGTTGTTGTAATTATATGTAAACTGGAAAAAATATTCCCGCCGTCTTTCTTCGACTCAATGGAACATTTGATGTTACATTTGCCATATGAAGCCAAATGTGGAGGTCCGGTACAGTTTCGATGGATGTACCCATTTGAAAGATGCATGCAAAAATTGAAAAGAAAAGTACGCAACAAAGCATCTGTTGAAGGATCTATTGCAGAAGCTTATTTGCAAGAGGAAATATCTTTTTTCTGCTCCCATTATTTTGAATCTGAGTATCCTTCAAAACACAACCGAATGGGACGGAATGAGAGGAATATTGATGAAATCGACAATCAATTATCTGTTTTCAACCAGTCAGAGCTTGGTTTTGGTGGAGTTTCTGAACGCTGGCTTTCAGATGATGAACATCATAGAGCTCATACGTATGTTCTGCTCAACTGTGAAGAGATGACATCAGTTGTACTGTAAGTGTTTATATCACTTATTCTATCATTTATGTTACAGTAAATAACTTTGGTTTTTATAGGTTGTATGATAATCATATCAAGAAACAAATTCCACAAATTACAGCAGCTGCTCTCGAAGAACGGCGACTGAAAAATTTCTCTCAGTGGTTTCAAAAACTGGTAACATAAATTCTTTATCATTTAGAAACTCATTCAATGTATAGTTTACTATATTGATAATTATTTCACAAATCTTCAGGTGTCTCGACATGCTGATAAAATTGACAAACGGCTCTGTGTATTGAGTAACCCACCTTCCAAACTTGTTAAAACTTATAATGCATATGTGGTGAATGGATTTCGATTCCACACGCATGCATATGGGGAATCGAAAAAAACAATGAACAGTGGAGTTAGCTTGAGAGGATCTCATCATCGAGAAAATGAAGTTGACTTTTATGGCATGCTTGATGAAATCATTGAACTCTGTTATCTTGGACAACATTACATAACCATGTTCAAATGTCGGTGGTTGGATACAGAGAGAGGCGTGCGTGTTCATCCGACTCATGGAATCATAGATATTAAATGTAAAAGTGTTCTCGCAGTAAATGAACCATTCTTATTGGCTCAATAGGCATATCAAGTTTATTATGCAAAGTACTGTGCAACATCAAGAGACTTGACTGATTGGTGGAGTGTAATAAAAATCAAAATTCGAGACAATCAGTTTAGTCAAAGTGAATGTGCTTTCACTGATGTGCAAAGAATTGAAGTTTTTCAAGAGAGTACTCAAAATCAATCTTTTTTACAAAGAGATATGAGTATCGATGACGACACCCCACATTTAAGAGTCGGTGATGACGATGATCTTAATGATGTCACACATGAATTTGAAATGGTAAGAGATGAAGCAACTGCAACTCGAATGGATATCGATGATGTTGAGGAGGAATATGAAGATGACATTGACATATATGAAGATGATGATGAAGATGAACACTTATAGAATTCCATGGTATTTATATACAATCATAATATGTATATATATGTATATATAATAGTAATTATCAATTATTTGCTAATATTAACATTTTCTGTTTCAGATGGACGAGGCCACATTTCGTGAGTTGGCGGAGGCTGACCTTCCTTTCGATGCGGATGAGTTGCTGGCAGATGACCCTCAGCCTGCAGCCGCTCCAGGGAGTACGCGGAGGGGGCGCGGTCTTGCACGATTGATGATTCCTGACCCCGTCCCCGAGCGACGTCCACGTCTTGGGTTTGATCCGCGCACCCGGAGGTGTGATAACCTGTGTAATAACCTGTGAATTTGACTAAGATTTCATTAATCTATTCACATAATAATTGTTTATTATTTTTTCAGTTTTTCGCATATAGCAGTCGGACAGGGCAGCGCTATTTTGCGCAACTATTTCTCTCAGCCGTGGACCACATGGGAGCAGATTCCCATTGATGTGCAGCAGGCCATGTTCGGCCATTGGTTGGTACGTACGTAAATAAATAATTTTTATTTTGAAAATTATTTCATTTCTAACATGATATTTTGATTTATTTGTAGGGTTTATGGTATCCGATCGAGGATACCATGCGTGACGCCATCCACGAGGCATGGGAGGTGGCCATGCGTGATCGCCTTCGTCAGTTTTTGCACAATTTAAGAAAAGCTGCGATGAAGAAAGCAGGAGTGTCAGATTTTGAGGAGTCATGTAGAGCACACCGACCAGAGTACATTTCATCCCATGTATGGGATGGATTATGTGCGCACTGGTTGAGTGGTGCCTTTCAGAGGAGATCATCGGTGGGGAGGCAGAATCGGGGGAGGCAGGAGGTGACTCATCGAGCTGGGAGTCGTTCTTTCAGTACTCATAGACAGCATCTGGTACGTACATTATTTATAAATATTTTATATAACTATAAATATTAACAGTTTATTTTTTATTCTTATAGGCTGTCGAGCACCCCGATATTACAGAGTACGACGTATATCGGAGGATGTATAGTGATCCTGCTACTGGGGAGCTCAGAGGTGATCGTCAGCATCACATCGTGGTCAGTATTATTTGTTTTCAAGTTTAAAAATTAACTGCATATAATATATTCACAATTTTAATTTTAAATTGCAACTATAGGAGTCATATGAGGCCGCAGCGGCACAGGCCCGGCCTGAGAGTCAGGCCGAGTCATCAGATCAGACCACTGCCCGTCAGTTTGATGAGGCGGCATGGATGCAGGCCACCCAGTATGCCTTCGAGAAGGGCCGGGTAGTTGGTATCGGCTCTCGACTGACTCCCGGAGATTATTATGGCAGTGCTGCGATGTCGGCGTCCAGCTCGAGGGGAGCTCGTGCATCTTCTTCTACACAGTATGAGGAGCAGTTGCGATCTCAGACTGCACAGATAGAGAGTCTCCGACAGGAGCAGGAGCAGATACGTCAGCAGCATGAGGAGGAGCGTCGACGCCAGCAGCAGCTGTACGAGGAGCAGACGAGTCGGTGGCAGCAGCAGCATCAGGAGCAGATGGAGTACATGCGCCGACTCACTCATGCTTTAGGGATGGAGTTTCCTCCACCACCATCTGCAGATCCCCCACCTCCCCCCCCCCTCCTACAGATTAGAGTTTGTATTTCTGTTATAAAATTTGTGAAATCAAAATATTTTTTTTTCTATTCGTAGTTTCTGTCTCATTATAAAATATTAATAATATTATATTTTTAAATAACAATATTAATATGAATAATAATAATATTTATATTTTATAATATTAAATTTTATATATATATTAAAATTTTATATATATATTAAAATTTTATAATATTATAATTTAATTATTTTTTTGTAATACTTGAATTATTTTAATATTTGAATGTAAAATAATTCTATTATTTTTATATTAATTAAAATAACTTATTAATATTTTTTTATTTATGAATTATAATTATAATATTATTATATTAATTAAATTATTTATTAGTATTCTATTATTTTTATTTTTGAATTATAATTCTACTATTATTATAGTAATTAAAATAATTTATTATTTTCATTTGTAAATTATAATTCTATTATTATATTAATTAAAATAATTTATTAATAATTTATTTTTTTTATTTTTTTTATAGTATTTGCGACGGGATACTATGTCCGTCGCAAATACTAGTATTATTAATATTTTTTTATTTTTTTTTAAAAAGAGTATTTGCGACGGGACCCGTCGCAATTACTATGAATAGTATTTGCGACGGGTCCCGGTTCCCGTCGCAAATACTAGTATTATTAATTTTTTTATTTTTAAAAAAAAAACGTTATTGCGACGGGCCCGTCGCAATAACTGTTTAAAAAGTTTTTTACAAAAATACGGAATACTATTTGCGACGGGGAGAATGCCCGTCGCAAAAAAGGGCTTTAGCGACGGTCCCGTCGCAAATAAGTTTAGTTGCGACGGCGTTTTCCGCAACGGGCTATTTGCGACGGGACCCCGTCGCAAATGGCTATTTGCGACGGGATCCCGTCGCAAATAGCCCGTCGCAAATACCTGTTTTTCCAGTAGTGTATGGGGAAATACATTTTTTTAAAGGCTCTATTCTCATTTCATCTCAATATGAAATACCTATTAAAAGGAACTTCTATATTTCTTACCTAATTCCAAGTACACTAAATAAACATTTTTAATCAAAAAATATTTTCCTAAAAACATTATTTTATCATGAAAAACTATATTAGTTAATTTATGAATTTATGAAAACAATTATTCCTTTACAATTTTTAAATACTCTTCAATATTTTCCCTTAAATAACACTAAAATGGCTAGTTTTTAAAGTTTACTAACCACAATTATTCATGTATTTACTTCAGTTTCATATAATTATTCATGTTATATTATTATTGTTTACTTTATGATTGTCCAGAAATTATTTAATTCCTTCTTTCAGGGATACCATTTTGATACTCCCCTTTGTTTTGATTAATGATATGATTACGATACAAATTTTATACCATGGGTAACCCTTATGATTATTATTTATGTTTGATTATTTATGTGGAACACATATGCATAAAAATGTTATGATGGGTGCACCTAGATAGAGATACAATTAATTCGGTAATGTTTAGTCTCATGAGATTTCATGTTAGGGATTATGGTGTAAAATTAATACATTGTGGGACTTTTTCAGTAATGTGGTGAATTCATAGTAGTTATCTATAAATCATGATTATATAATGTTATATGTTTCTTCAACATTACAATATTTCCATTATAATATTATTCCATGATCTATATTTTATACTCCAACATGTTTACTCATGATCCATTTCTATTATGTTTTCATTTTATTCCTTTGACTCATGTATTATACTTTTTTTCCATGCTTATTCCCTAACTAGGATTTTTATCTTATCCATTTTGTCTATTTATTACCCAGGATATCCTATACATATATAGGAGATAAAAGTTATTTAGAAGATAATTATGAAATATTAATAAAAATATGTTTTATTATAGTTCCTTGTTTTTAATTTTATACACCTAATCTTACAAAAAACACTGGAATTTTCAAGACCTGGTTTGTATTTAATAGTTAATTATACTTGAAATCATGTAATAATATCGGTAAAAGGATAGAGTATCTATAGTTTTTATGAGAGGATGGTCTAGTTTTTTTGGGTATTAGTACTAGGAAACATTAGTAAGAAGCCTAGGGATAATTCTATTACTATAGATAACCAGGATTAGAACATATGGAATCACAAGTTTGGATATCCTTTTCATTTATATGTTTGTCCTTCAATTTTAATAGATTCATTTTTATATTACCATTAGGTAAGTATTCAAGCCTGAAAATTGTATTCTATGTATTCTTATTATTTAATTGGGACAAATAGTTGAACCCATGCCAATAGTCAATGTGACAATAAATGTGATGATTTCCCTAATGAGATGCCAAAAATGATTATAATTAGAGCCCAAAACTTCATAACAGTACTGGCTCAAGTGGATCAAGTTATAAATAATAACATGAATCATATGGAATTCCATCCTTCTCCTAAGAAATTTAAAATTAAAGTCAAATTATTTATGTGATGGAGGACTCCTATATTTAGTGGATCATCTCATAATATCATCATAGAACAATATATTAACTCCATTAAAAATATATTATTTGTCCTTTAATGCCGAGATGAAGATAGAGACATACTGGAAGTCTATCATTTTTATAGGGAAACTGATCAATGCTAGAAACTAAACAAAAAATAAACCCTAATGAGGAAATGTATTCCAAGGATGGGGAAGAATTAAATTAGATATTTTTCAATAAATATTTTCCCTAAACTCTCCATCCTAAGGTGGAGAAAGAGTTCCTGAGGCTGAAGAATGAAAAATGAAGATGAGTATATCAGGGTGTATAAGGAAAATAGTATAACAATTTCATGATCAGCCTATGGAATTTTCATAAACACTAAAAGAAAGGTGAACCTCGTCTTTAGTGGATTAATGTCGAGTCTACAAAAATACTTGGTTATTTGAAACATTGATAGTTATGAGGAGATTGTTTATTGTGACCTTATGGTCGAAATAGAGATTTTGGAATCTATTTTTTTTGTCCAAGAGGTAAAAAGTTGAAAATATAGTTTAATATGGTAGGATTAAATGATAAATCCTATGATGAAAGGAAAACCCAACATCCCAATTGTCAAAAGTTTAAGAAGTAGAGTACCAGGAACTATCTGAAGGGAACTAGGAGATGCTAAAACTGTTTTGGAGAGTGGATTATGAATAATTATTTCTGAAGGGATTTGATGAAGCCTACTAATAATGAAGAATAAAGTATTTCGCATATCAATACTCAACCTATAGTTTAGAGTTTCAACTACAAGGAACATGTGCACTATGAGAGAGAACACCCTAAGCCGATGGTTGTTAGAAGCAATCAACAACAAGAAAAACCTCAATAGTAGCAATGAAGGGAATATGTTATCACTACTTCTGAGGTGAATCCTAATAATTATGTGGTGATAGGTACTCTGGTTATTCATTAATGAATAGGGGATGTGATTTTTTATTCTTGTATTATGAATTCTCTCATATCATCCAAGTTTAGTAAAACTAATTAAATAGCATGTCAAAATATGAAGGTTGAGTTATATGTGAGAATAGAAAATTGAGATATTATTGCATCTAATGTATATAAATCCTCCAAGATCGATGTTTTTGGATTGAACCTCCCAAAATAATATCATATTCTTCCTTTAGTGGAGTTTTATGTTATATTTGGCATGGATTGTCTATCTTTATATAAATCCATCATCAACTATCCAGAAAGGGAGATCACTCTTCGCATCACAAGGAATTATCTAATTATATAAAAGTGTAAGGAAGTGGAAGAATACCCTTCATAATCATCATCTAAATTGAGAATATTATTTCCTTATTATCAAAAATATTTAGCTCAAATGATTGAGAGAAAGTAGAGGATCATGCTTGAATAAATGACCATTGTGAGGTACTATAATGATTTGTCCCCTGAAGAGTTGACTGGTCTTCCTCCTAATAAAGAGTTTAAGTTATCAATTGAATTTATTCATGTATATCTTCCTATATCAAAGACTCCTTATAGAATGACCACCATTGAGATTGATTAACTGAAGAATTAGTTACAAGAAAATATGTAATGGGGTTTTACATGTTTGAGTTCTTCACTATGGGGTGTGACCGTTCTATTAGTTTAAAACAATGATGGATCAATGTTAATTGGCATTGATTATCATGATCTCAAAAAAATAAAAAATAAAAAGTATCCCCTACCATGTATATATTACTTGTTCAATCAACTATGTGAGAAAACGTATTTCTCTATGGTGGACCTTTGGTCGGGATATCACCAATTAGAGGCGAGGAAAGAAGATATTCGGAAGTACACCTATCAAATGAGGTATATACACTATGATTTCATAGTAAATCCCTTCATATTTATTAATGATACATAAATTTTAATGGACTTAACGAACAAAATATTTAGAGATTTCCTTGAAAATTTGTGGTAGTATTTATATATGATATTCAAATATACTCTAAGAGCAAGGAGGAACATGAGGATAATTTTAATACCATGCTAAAGTCTTTTATAAGGGTGAATATATATGAAATGTATATTAAATTTTATTAATGGATAGAGGGGGTTCCATTAATGTATAATGTTTTCACTTGTAAAATAATATCTATAAACCAATCTAAAATAAGGGAAATTGGGGAATGGGTCATACCATCATTTGTAATAAAGATCTGTAGATTCCTTATTCTAGCTTAGTATTAAAAATTATTTATGAGGAACACATCTTTCTTTTCAAACACAGTAACCAAGATGACATAAAAGGGATTAATGTTTTTCAATACCATTGAATGTGAATATTACTTAAAAGAATTGAAAAATATTTTTATCACTACACTAGTAATTGCACTACCGACAAGTGGATAACTATATGTGGCCCACTAGTGGAAATACGGGCTTTAACGTCGTCGTAATAATGTCGGTTTCTTAAAAACCGATGCGAATAGTATGTGCGGTGAATTTTTGGCGTCGGTTTTACAAAAAACCGACGCCAAAAATAATTATGCGTTGATATTTCGCGTCGGTTTTGAAGAAAACCGACGCGGAAAATATTAGTATACATATTATCCGCGTCGGTTTTCCTAAGAACCGACGCGAATAATATTATGCGTTGATTTTCCGCGTCGGTTTTGAAGAAAACCGACGCGGAAAATATGAGTATACCTATTATTCGCGTCGGTTTTCCTAAGAACCGACGCGAATAATATTAGTATACATATTTTCCGCGTCGGTTTTCCTGAGAACCGACGCGGAAAATAAATTTTTAAAATGTTTCGGCGTCGGTTTTCATGAAAACCGACGCCGAAACTCATAATTCCGCGTCGGTTATTTTAAAAACCGACACAGAAAATAATTTAAAAAAGTTTTCGGCGTCGGTTTTTTTAAAACCGACACCGAAACTAATAAAAAAAATATATTCCGCGTCGGTTTTTCTTAAAACCAACGCAAAAAGTCTTTTAAAAATATTCACGGTCTGAAACCCTCATTTTGTTCGTTCGTCGAAATCGAGTTCCGCTGTGGCGCTTCGGACTCCCGACGACCTTCGAACTTGATTTGCGATCTTGGACGGCCATTGTTAAGGTTTTTTGTCGTCTGCACGATTTTGGGTATGTGTCCTTCCTATTTATCTCTTGTTTCATATCCCATTGTTTATTTCTTTATCAATAACCCTATTTTGCGTGATTTTGATTATTGGTTAGATTGTAGTTGTAATTTATCATTATTTTTTGTTTGTATTATCATTGTTGGTGTAGATTTGATATTGTTTGTTTTTGGAAGTAATTATACCGGTCGCAGTTTGGATTTAACATCTCCATTCGGGTTGAACTTCAAATTTTTTGTTTGTATTATCATTATTCCTGTTTAAAATGATATTTCATTACATTGTGAAGTACTATATTTTTAATTCCATTTCCATTTTAATAAATTCTTCTTCAAAAAAATAATTTTATTGTGTTAAATGAATTCACTCACATTTTTGCATGTAGTTTGTTGTTATTTCATTCCTTCTTGAGATTTACCATGCCAAATTCCTCAATTCTTTTTGGTTCTCATCATTTAACTAAGACATGAATAATTACCACTATCTATTATGTTAAAAAAATTTGAATAATTATTTTCATGCCATTATATAATAAATAATTTTTCTTGCAATGTCCATAATACGACTAGAATCATAATGTATTGTAATTATTTCTTCGTAGATAATAATATAATCATTATCCCTCTATTAATGTTCAAAAATAACTTTCCACTTTCATATGTGGGGTTAGATTCATGCATTTTTAATAAATGTCCTCTTAAACTAATCTCATTCCATTGATTATATTTATTCATCTTTCTCTCCCTCTAAATAATAGTCATGAAATGATTTACTTCCCCCTCTAAGTCATAGGCTGCAAATAAAACATTCTCATGATCTAATCTTTCATGGATGGATAATATATTTATCTTCATGTTGATCCATTCCTTGACATGTTTTGCTGCAATAGACCCATGGATGGGGGTGTAAGTTGTCACCTACAATATGCAATGGATTTTTTATCCCTCCATAATGAATTTATATGTTCATAGTTCCCTATTATAAAACTCATGGATTGAGGGAGTTGAGTTATCATAGTCACCAAAAATTGTATCATGTCTCTTAATACACATTGTCTTAAATAAGGATAGTTATTGCACTATTTTTCACATTAATTTTTCCATGATTCATTCATGTTACATCAAATGAATAAAAAAATAAATATAGTGTGATCAATAGTAGTCATAGTGAGAAATCATATTATCTTGTATGACATTCATATAATATTTATATCATGAAACTTTATTTTCAAAAAATGAAACCTTTGATTTAACCATTTTGTCCTTGTATTTCAATATAACACACATGTATATAATATTAAAATTAACTGTTTACTGTATTTGTAAACGTGTTTCATATCTGATGTCTTTTATCTGATTATCAATAGTTTTTATGGAATATGTTTTTGTTTACAATTTATCTGATAGATATTTAAATGATTTTATGTTTTAATATATTCATCAATTATATTGTGATATCAGGTATTAATGGATCATAATTGGATTTATCTACGAAGAACTTCTAGTGAATATGAAAGAGGAGTTGACAATTTTTTGGAATTTTCTAAACGGCATAATCAAAATATTGATTTGATTTTCTGTCCATGTGTGAAGTGTGTAAATATGAGAAAGTGAAACTTCAGAGAAATCAAAGATCATCTCATTTGTTATGGTTTTAGCCTTAATTATACATGTTGGATCTTTCATGGTGAAAGAACTGAAAATTCAACATCCAATGTTGATGACGATATTCATAATGAGGCAGAGGATCGTATTGAAGAATTAATTCATGATTTAGGTGTTGAAACCATCGAAAAAACACCAACTATTGAACGATTGTATGGAGATTCTGAGAAACCATTATTCCCAGGTTGCAGTAAATATACAGTGTTATCAACAGTTTTGAGATTAGTTAACTTAAAAGAAAAAAATGGGTGGAGTGATAAAAGTTTCTCCAGTTTACTTGAGCTTTTAAAAGAGCTTCTTCCAGAAGGCAATGGGCTTCCAGATTCCAATTATGAGGCGAAGAAAATATTATGCCCAATGGGATTGGGGTATAAAAAGATACATGCTTGCCCCAATGATGGTGTACTGTATAGGAAAGAAAATGAACATTTATCAAGTTGTCCTACATGTGGAACATCGCGCTATAAGATGGATGAGAAAGTCAACTCAGATTCATTTTCAGGTGATGTCATGTAACGTTATGAAAAATCAATTTTTTTACTTTCCAATGATATCATCCAATATTTTTTTCAAACAATTCTGATAATTCAATTCTGATTTATTTTTAGGTACCAAAATCAAAAATCCATCTAAAGCATTTTGGTACCTTCCAATTATTCCTCGTTTAAAGCGTCTATTTGCAAATTCAAATGATACAAAAAGGTTAAGATGGCATTCAGATGAGCGCATTTCTGATGGTAACTTACGTCACCCTGCCAATTCACCATAGTGGAAGAGTTTTGATAAAAAATTTCATGATTTTGGAAGTGAAGTTAGAAATCTCAGAATGGGATTGTGTACTGATGGAATGAATCCATATCGGAGCCTCAGTAGCCAACATAGTTCATGGCCTGTTTTGCTGGTACTTTACAACTTGTCCCCACATCTATGTATGAAGAAAAAATATGTTATGATGAGCTTGATGATTTCTGGACCAAAGAAACCGGGAAATGATATTGATGTGTATCTTACACCATTGATTGAGGATTTAAAACTGCTATGGGAGAAAGGTGTTACAGTTTTCGATGCATACAAGAAAGAGTATTTTCTTTTGCGTGCTATGATAATGTTCACTATAAACGAATTTCCTGCGTATGGAAACTTATCTGGATATAGTGTTAAGGGACATAAAGCATGTCCAATTTGTGAAGAACAAACTTCATATTATCAATTGCAGAATGGAAGAAAGACAGTGTACATGGGACATCGAAGATTTTTGCGAATTGATCATCCTTATCGTAGATTGAGAAAAGCATTTAACGGTTTACAAGAATACAACCTCCCCACTCAACCATTGTCAGCTGAAGAATATTATGACAGAGTGAAATATATTGATTCAACATTTGGAAAGAGAAAAAGTTCTGGTTTACAAAAACATATCTGGAAGAAGCAGTCTATTTTTTTCGAACTACCTTATTGGAGATTTTTAGAGATAAAACATAACATTGATGTTATGCATGTTGGGAAAAACATATGTGATAGTTTGATTGGAACTTTGTTAGACATAAAAGGAAAGACAAAATATGGATTACATGCTAGATTGGACTTGATATTAATGCGAATACGTTTGGAGTTAGCTCCCGCTGTGAAAGGAAAAAGAACATATTTACCTCCGGCTTGTCACACATTAAGCAATATTGAAAAGATGAATTTTTGTCAGTGTCTTCATGGTATTAAAGTACCCAGCGGTTTTTCTTCAAATGTGAATAATTTTGTGTCATTGAAGGATTGTAAATTAATAGGTATGAAATCACATGATTGCCATGTGTTAATGCAACAAATTCTACCAGTAGCAGTGCGTGGTATATTACTGAAAGCTGTCAGGAAGACAATCATCAGGTTATGTAATTTCTTTAAATCCATTTGTAGCAAAGTCGTTGATCCAAATTTGTTAGATTTGTTGGAGAATGAAGCAACTCTTATTCTTTGTCAACTAGAAATGTATTTCCCACCCACATTTTTTGATATAATGGTTCATCTATTGGTTCATTTGGTGCGTGAGATAAGAATGTGTGGGCCTATTTATTTAAGATGGATGTATCCTTTTGAAAGATATATGAAAATTTTGAAAGGATATGTTAAAAATCCTTATCGACCAGAGGCCTCTATTGTTCAAAAATATGTATCAGAAGAGGTGATTGAGTTCTGTACTGATTATTTGAATGAGGTGGAGCATATTGGTCTCCCTCTATCTCGACATATGACAGTTGACAGAGAAGGTAGAGGGGTTCGAGGCTTAAAGGTAATGTTCATTCCACGTGATGAAGTGATGCAAGCACATTTATACATTTTGAACAACACAGATGAGGTTCAACCATATATATCCTCACATATTGCTGAATTAAAGTTACGATATCAGAAAAGAAATGAAAAGTGGTTGATGATTGAGCATAAGAAGACATTTGTTTCATGGTTTAAAGAGAAAGTCACATCAGATATATCTGTATCAGAAACATTGAAGTGGTTATCAGGGGGACCATCTTTTAATGTGATCACTTGGTCTGGTTTTGATATCAATGGCTACACATTTTACACAAAAAACCTGGATGACAAGAGTACCGTTCAGAATAGTGGTGTGATGGTATTCGCTGAAGCAGTGCATTTTTCGAGTGCCAAAGATAAAAACCCAATTTCTGCATCAACATCATATTTTGGAGTTATTGAAGACATATGGGAAATTGATTATATTAAATTTCGAGTCACTATTTTTAAGTGCAATTGGGTTGATAGTAATAGTGGCGTGAAACATGATGAATATGGGTTTAAACTGGTTGATTTGAAAAGATTTAATCACAATGAGGAACCATTTATCTTGGCGACACATGAAAAACAAGTATTTTATGTCATTGATCCGTCGAATGATCAGTGGTCAGTTGTTTTACAAGGGAAAAGATATCATTTGGGTGATGATGATGATTCTGATGATGCTAGTGATTTACATGAGCCTTATTCATCTATTATGCAATTTTCAGATGATTACAATGAATATAAGACAGACATAGTGCATGCAGTACGTACCGATCATGATGAAGGGACGTGGGAAAACACTAAATTAGTCTCCTAATTTTTCTGGTAAATATTTATATTTTGTGTCTATTTTTAAAACTTACAAATGCATGCCTCTATTTTTACATATTTATTTTTCATTTCCTTGTTTCTAATTATTCAGTTTTCTAATGATATGCAGGTACCCAAAATTTCATTACACTTTCTAGTAGCAATGTCAAATACAGATAGGGCGGAGCAGTTACCGAGGTATATCTATTTTGACATATTATTAAATATTCAGTAATATACATATTTAATGAAATAAAACTGTTAATTTATTAAAAAAAATTGCAGGACTACTGATGCGTCCTCGGCGGAGGAGACTTCTCCAGTTACTACTGAAAAATCAAGTTCTCTAGTTGGTAAACGTGGTATTACACGTTTACCAAAACTATCACTCGCTCGTGATGATAACAAATTAAACATCCGTTTTGATGATAATAATAATGCAGTTGGCCCAAATGCAGTTCAGTTTGTCAGTTATATAGCGATGCAGAGCCGTTGCAGGATTAGTATTTTATATCCTGATTGGAAGTCATTGGACAGGACGGCGAAGCAACAGCTTTGGGAGGCCGTGACGGTAAAATATCTTTATTTATTTATTTTATCTCATTTTTTAATATTATATAGTTTAAATGACATATTTAATTTTTTCAATTACAGATGACATTCAATTTTGAGGAAACCAAAGAAATTAGGAAAAGACATCTCTCTTTAGTGGCGGTTCGATGGAGAGATTTTAAAAACAAACTGACGAAAGATTATGTTTTTGGAAAGAGAAGGTTTGAAAGCCCATGTCTTAAGTATCCATATATAGATGAAGAAACATGGAAGCGATTTGTCGACAGTCGTCAGGAAGAGAAATTTCAGGTATTGTAATTGTTTTATATTTTAAAATTTATGCTATATTTTCCTTATTACTTATGTGTTTATTTTTATGTAATAGGCCTCCAGAAGATCTCATCAGGAGATCCAGTTGAAAAACGTATACCCTCATACTTTATCACGTGGAGGATACTCGTATTTGGAGCAGAAAATTATTGAAGAAAAATTTGAAGCATTAAGAGCTCGATCAAGTAGTGGTTCAGAAGAGGTCCAGTATGGTCCTCCATCTCCTCCCACTCGCCATGAGAAATGGAAACGAGCAAGAAGAAGAAAAAATGAACAATATCTTACAGACGAAGCTCATCAAGTGGCTGATAGAATTGTAAGTAAATATTAATTCTTTGTTAATAATTTTCCTTTTTTATAATTTATAAACACTAATATAAATTTTTTATTTTTCATTTCAGGATGAACTTTAGGAGAAAGAGACACAAGGCTCTTTTATCCCCGAGGGTAGGATGGATATCCTAGCCACTGCTTTGGGAAAGACTGAACACCCTGGCCGTGTTAGAGGATATCAGGCGGGTGTTAGTATTCGGAAGGTTTTTGGTAAGAGTAAGCAACCAAGAGACCCGGAAATCGAATCCTTAAAAGAAGAGCTGCAGGATATGAAACGGTCTATAGGGGATCAAATTCAAGCAGCAGTACAGAAGGCTTTATTAGAACACTTGGCAAGACAGTCACAGTCTTCTCATCCTTCCGAGGTATATTATTTACTGTTAACAATTTTTCTTTTCTATAAATTATAAACACTGATATAACTTTTTCATTTTTCAACATTCTCAGCCTACTCACTCAGACTATCATGCCTCATATGCTTACCCAACACCGTCTGGGCAGCCTTCCGAGGTATATTATTTAATGTCATCAATTTGTCTATTTTATAAATTATAAACACTGATATAACTTTTTCATTTTTCAACATTCTCAGCCAACTCACCCGGACTACCCTGCCTCATCTGCTTACCCTGCCCCGTCTGCGCAACCATTTGAGGTATATTATTTTATTTAATTTTTAATCAATTTTTATATGTTATAAATTTTAAACACTAATATACCCTTTTCATTTTTCTGACTTCTCAGCCTGCTCACCCTGACTACCCTGCCCCACCTGCTAACTTTGAGCCTCCACCTCCTCCATCGGATCGAACCTTATATTGTGAGTTGTTTGCGGGAGATCCTCATGTACATATTGTTGCGTTAGGACAAGTGTATTTTTTGGGGGACTCGGTACATCATCAGCCTATGCAGATGGGTCAGGTTAGAGTATCAGTACTTGTTATTATAGATCCTACTGCTCTACTACCATTTCCTACTGCGGAGATCACTAGTGTTGGGGAATGTATGGGCCATTTTTTACTTTGGCCAACTGCACTTCTTCGTTATATTTCACATGAGGTATGAGTTTTTTTAACTAGTAATTAGAAATGATTCCAAATTACTTATAATGTTTTCTAACATTTAACTTATATAGGAATATCTGAAAGCAAAAGAAACTATACAAATGCAGCAACAGTCGGCTGTAGATACTTCTGATATTTCTTCTGGGTTGAAAATATTATCTCAGTGCTCTTCTTCCTGGAATTTTATCTATGAGTTTCGGATGAAGTCCGATATATGTGGAAGAAATTATAAATTGAGAATATTGAAAGAAGATATCATGAATTTAGTTAATTTTGAAGAGATCGGGCTGAATGTGGTGCAGTTGTTTTCCATGTAAGTAAATTGACGTTTGAATTGCTATTTCTTTAATAAAATATTGTTATGTCATTGACTAACTATATTTTCTTTTTAAATTAGGTATCTATACAGGATTCTTTTACAAAATGAAACTACAAGCATTTATAGCTTTATAGATCCAGAGTACATTTCCTTGGAAGTCAAACATGTGAAAAATGATGAAAGAGTTCAATATATATCCGAGAGATTATCACAAACAGAGATTCAGTGCTGGTTTTTGCCATTTCTTGATAAGTAAGAATATCAACATAATTTTGAACTCATGATCATTATAATGTCATTAATTATGAACTTTTTGTATTATAGGGGGCATTGGATGTTAGGTGTATTTTGCCCAAATGAATGCACCTTATATTGGTTTTGCTCTTTATTAGGAAAAGTGCGTAAACCGTTTTCCAACTTATTAAACAGGTAAGTTGTTTTTTTATTTTTAGAAGTTTGTTATGTTTAATTTTAATTGTTTACACAAGTTTTATTAGTTCTTATATAAAAAAATGCAGTTCATGGAAACATTTTACAAATGAAAAGAAACCAACGAAAATCAAATATGTGGAAGTACAGGTAATTAGTTTTTATATTTTTGTTATACATTGGGTTTCATTATTAGTTAAATGTTTTATAACTGCAGTGTCATCGTCAAAATGGAAATGTTGAATGTGGTTATTATATTCTACGATTTATGTACGAGATAATCACAACTGGGGAAACTACTGATTTTCATAAGGTTAGTTGTATTAACTTTTTTATATATTTTCATCCACTTTCTTCTATTTATTAATTTCATATCATTCAATATTATTGTAGGTATTCAATGATTCACAGTCATATTCTCAATCTGATATGATTCATATTCAATCTACTTTTGCGGACTATTTGTTAAGTCTGATTAAGATTTGAGGTATGTATACTAATATTTATAAATAATAATATATATGGGTTTAAAAAACTAACTCTTATGATATATTAGGTGTTTGAACCTACTAATAATCAAATGAATGCTTCAACAATAACAAACAATGAGCATGTCATATATTTCAGGTACGTGTATTTTAATTCTGCTTTACTGAGTTTTCTCAAGTGCCTCTGCAAAAACTGTTTTATTGAATCTACTAATAATCAAATGAATCGTTCAACAATAACCAACAATAAGCATGTCGTATATTTCAGGTACGTGTATTTTAATTCATAATTAGTTATTATATTTCTTTTCATTGTTATTTCTTAAAATCATTTGTCTGTACAGTGACAGATCTGTAGGGTGGTACTTGGATCATGAACATAGAGATTCGTATAGCGAAATAACATTCACAAACACTAAAAATTGTCTCCCTTGAATGCACAGCAATATCTTCAAGGCCTTTTTATTTTTTATGCAAATAAATATCGAAAAATGATTGCCGAGAAGCATATCATATAATACCTTAAACAGCGCTTAGTGGGTTTGCACAAAGATAAAATAGAAGGCGTCAATTTTTAAGGTATGTTTCTTTATGTCTCTTTAATCTGCATTTGATTTCAATTTTCTAACCTATTTTTTGCACTCAAACTTATTTCTCTGTTATTCCATAACTTAAACAAATAACAATAGTGAATGGGTAATGCACGTCTATACAGAGCAAATATAAAAACCTGAGGTTGGGGGTGGTGGGGATCCTATGGTGAAAAGACACCCCCAACATCTTCAGTGGGGGAGGTGAGGAAGAGGTTGCATCGGCTGAGTGTTCCTGGAATTTTGATCAGGAGTCGTAACATTTCATTTTGGTAATTTACTTTGTGAAAAAATGAATGATTCAAATAAATTACACATTTTCATTTAATGTTTATTCATTGCACTAATATCTTGGATTGATTTTTTCACGCACATCTCCTTAGTTTCATTACTGTTTTGACAGGATTGGTGCTATCTATGGGAGGAAACTTACAATGATTGATACTGAGTATGGTTAGATTAATAAAATGCACCATGTAGGTACGTGTATCTTAATTCTGCTTTACTTTGAGTTTTCTCAAGTACTTCTGTTAAAGCTGTTTAATTGTTTTTGTATACTTCGTTATTTTTTTTCAGGGTTCCGATTTGTTTGGAGGAGAAAATATATGTATTTTATTTAAAAAAAATTATTTACGGCGTCGGTTTTTTTAAAAACCGACGCCGAAAGTGTGATATTGCGTCGGTTTTTCAAAAAACCGACGCCGAAAATCCTGGTTAAATCGGTTTTCCGTGTCGGTTTTTAGAAAAACCGACGCGGAAAATCCTGTTTAAATCGGTTTTCCGCGTCGGTTTTTCTAAAAACCGACGCGGAAAACCCTATTTAAATCGGTTTTCCGCGTCGGTTTTTTAATGAACCGACACGGAAAATAATGTCTAAATGTAGCTTCGGCGTCGGTTTTATAAAAAACCGACGCCGAAGCTCAAAAGCGAATTATTTTTCGCGTCGGTTTCTATGAACCGACGTGAAAACTGTATTTTTAACGTCGCCTATAAAGACGTCGGTTTATAACCTACGTTAAAAATTAAAAAAAAACCGACGCGAAAAAGTGTTTTTGCACTAGTGTGGAATACAATTATTCTTAAAATAAGTGATTAGTATGTTTACTCATGAAAAATGATAACTTGATATCCTATGCCTCAAGTCAATTGAAATTTTTTAATATCAAATATCCCACACATGATCTAGAGTTAGAAGTTGTGATCATTACATTGAAAACCTATTGGAATAATCTCTATGAGGATAAGTGTGAGATATATATTGATCACAAGAGCCTCAAACATATAATCCCACAGAAGGATCATAATACGCATCAGTGAATATGGTTAGATCTTATCAAGGATTATGAATAATCAATAGATTACCATCTTGGTAATGTGAATAAAGTGGCAGCAGATCTATATATAAATGATCCTAAAACATTTTCAATGATGTGAATTAAGAAGGATAAAATATTCTTATAGTTGAAAAGGAATGTTTTGGGAATACTAAATGAAGGTAAATCGTCATTCCTTTAACAAATAGTTTCTCAACCATTTATTTTAGAGAAGATAAGGGATTCTTAGAGAGATGCTGTGGAAATTTAGATGAAGGAGGAATCTATCAGAAATGGGAAATCCTCAAAGATCAAAATTTATGAAGAAGGAGTTGAATGTTTTGGTTCTTGAATATGTGTACCATAAAATCATGAGATAAATAAAGATCTCTTAACTTATGCACATAGATCAAATTTATCCATTCGTCTATGGAGAAAAAAATATGTATTAAGAACCCTAAGAGTGTTACTGGATGGAAAATATGAATAAGGAGATCACTGAATATACATAACATTTTATGGTATGTCATCAACTGAAGGATAAAATAAAAATTTTTAAGGGGATGATGTAACCATTACCCATACATAAATGGAAACGAGAAAAAATAACCGTGGAATTTGTTATTGTACGTCCAAATACATCCTGACAAAATAATGCTATATAGGTCATTGTGGATCATCTTATAAAGACTTCTCACTTTTTTGTAATTTGATTGTGTTTTTTCACATGAATATCTTGAACATATATACATCAAACAAGTGGTGAGCCAGAATGGTGTAACAATATCAATTATATCTGATCATTATCCAACATCTACCTCCATGTTCTGGAAAAGTATCCAACATGCTCTAAATAGTGAGTAAAACTTCACTATAGCTTATCACCCCCAAAATAATGGTTAATCTGATTGGACTATTCAAAAAAAGAAGAAATGTTGGGAACATGATCTATGGAATTCAATGGAGGATGGGACCAAAATATCCCACTAGTTGATTTATCTTACAATAATAATTTACCATCATGAATCCAAATGGCCTCATATGAAGACCTTTGTAAGAAGATGTATAGAAATCCTTCACGTTGATATGATGTTAGTGAATGTAAGATGTTGGGACCTGAAATGGTAAAATAAATGGAAGAAAAAGGTGAAAATATTTTAGAAACATATCAGGGAATTTTAATGACGATAGAATATCTATGCATACAATCATTGACGAATACTAGAGTTTGAGATTGTGACCAGGTATTCCTTTACATATATCCTTGGAAGATGCTCATGAGATTTGGGAAGAAGGGAAAGCTATGTCCTTGGTACGTTGACACCATATAAATTCTTGATCGATTCATAGTTGTGGATTATCAAATATAACATTCACAAACCATGTATCAAGTACATGATGTTTTCCAAATATCCCTGTTGAGGAAGTAAATAACATATCCTTCACATGTACTGAACTCAGAGGTGTTATATCTGGAAACTGATCACTCTTGATGTATCTAGTAAAGATTTTTGACTATAGAGACAAAATTATACATAAAAATACCACACTTATTTTTAATGTACTATGGAGAAACCATATGTATGAATAGGTGACATGGGAAATGGAGGAATAGATAAAGTGGAAATACACTCGACTGTTTTCAAATTAGTATGTAAAATGAAATTTTGAGGGTGAAATTTCATAAGGGGGGAAGGATGTACTGATCTAGAATTTTATTAGTGGAATTTCAATTCATATAATAATTTCATAAAACAAATATATAACATATAGAACCCAATAAACGAAATTATTCTCATGAATTAATATTGATAAATTTTCCAACAAATAAACCAACAATAATGTCATATATTATAGTGGGACAATATATAGAAAATAATATAACAAGAATGAGAAAATTTGGATCTCCTTGATCCGCTAGAATTACCACACTCCCAAACAATCAATAGAAATAAAATAAAATGTTAACAATAAGAAATAAATTTTGAATATGAAATTATATACCCTTGAGAAAAAAAAAGAAGGATCGGTGAAATAAGAGGTTTTTATGGGAATTAAGGAACATTTACCATTGAAATAGTAAGATGACCCTTGGAATATTAATATGGCTATTAGGAATAGTAATATAGCCGTTATAATACTAAAATCATCTATAAAACTATAAATAGAATTTAGGTATATTATAAATGAAACTATTATATAATTATACCATGTCTTAAGGAAATAATTTTTTTAAAAATGCTAAATAATGTTTTTCTATTTTTGTAAAACATAAATGTTTATTTTGAATTTTATAATTAATATAATGATTTAAAATAATATATATTTTAATAAAATATTTTAATAAATTAATATTATGTTATATTATAATTATAATATAATTTTATGAGACCATAAATACTTTTTTAATGTGACATAAAATTGATTATAATATTAAAATATTTTTTTAATAAATAATGATTTTATTTAAAAATTAAATTTATGAAATTTAGAAAATTATATTAATAAAATGACTTCCATTTTTTAAATCTATATATCGATAAATGGTTTGGGTGAATTTTTGGTATTTATTTAAAATAGTTGAATTTGTGGTGGTGAAATACGGTAATTTATGGTATTTAAAAATACAAGAATTTTGGAGTCATGGATGATGTGTGGATAATGTAAGAATCCATTGGTTCTAACACTCCAAAACCATTTAATATATTTATTCATAGGAATAAAAACTATTGATAGTAATGAGGAAAAATAATAAACTAATGAATATAATAATAAAAAACACCCCTCTCCTCCCCCAATAAATACAACCCCTTCTCCTCACACATTATAAGCCTTATAGCCTGTGAATATTCTGCCCAATTCCAATTTCAAGAATCTACCCCGTTCCCAATATCTTTTTTGATTAACAAAATACCATACCTGAGTTCCTTAATGAGGTTCTCAATGAGAGGACATTCAAGAGGTAAACTCTTCAATCCTTCTCCTTTAATTTATTTCATTTTCTTATCATATCCTCACATCCCCTATCCAAAGAAGAAATGTAACTATAGTATCATATATATACTCTAATTGTATTTATTTTAATTTAATATCCATCTTCATGTCTCTTTTCTTCTCATTTTATTCTAAAAATGAAAACCTCACCCGTGATATGTTAGTTCCCTGCTTTAGTGGGTGATGAGTTCTCGTTTTCCATTAACACCATCACATCTTGTCATAAAACCATTATTATTGTTAAAAAATATTTTAATAGTTATATTATTATTTTTTAATATTATGGAACAAATATATAAACATAATATTCTATAAAATGAATCCAGTTCACGATGATCAAAAAACCACAAAAAATAAATTAAAAAATTATTATTGATGTTTTATCAAATGAATCATACTCATATCAAATATATATATATATATGGGGCCTTTTAAACATATTTATGTATATTAAGAATATATAATTTCACTTCTAGATAATTATTTCCATTTCAAAATAACTTTCATAATTAAACACAAGTAAACCAACAATGAAACGAATGCTCTTAGAATAACAAAATTAAACATTATAACTCAGAAAAATATCAATAAATTAATTAATAAAATTATAATAAATAAAATACATATATAAAATGTTCAGAATTAAATTAGTAATTAATATAATTTTATTATCCATTAAATTAATTTAAATTTTATAACTCATTTAGACATAGTGTAAGGGATCTCACCAACCCTCTATTCTTTACTTAGTGTTACATTGTCTCTCTCTTTAACTCAATTTAATTCTTCATGATTATTATTTACATATCTAAAATAATATGTATAATTTACAAACAAGATTATATATCTCAATTCATCTTTTATTTATAGGTAAATTCATGTTTTAAAAGTTTCCATTCTTAATTTATCTCAATAAGCAAGCCCGATTAAAGGGAACTTATCTGTTTCTTACCCATTTTCAAGTACAATTCATAAAATATTTTAAGCCACCATTACTTTTCAAAAACAAAATCATGAACAACTATCTTAGTTAATTAATATATTTATTCAAGAAATAATTCCTTTACACTTTTATTAATTATCTTCATTCTTTTACCTTAAACCGTACTAAAATGTCTCATTTCTAAAGCTTATTAAACACTCTTGTTCATGTATAAAATTCAATTAAACATCATTATTCATTATATAATTTTATTTCTAAACTATTATTTTCTATAAATTATCAAATAAATTATTTTATGGATACCATTATGATACACTCTTTTCTTATGCCTTATAACATGATTATGATACCCATTTCATTCCATGAGTAACCCATATGTTTATTTCTTATGTTTCATTCTTTATGTGGAAAAAATATGCATTAAAATGTTATTATGGGTGTACATATATAATAATTTAATGCATTAGGTAATGTATAGTCTCATGATACATCATGTATGTGATTAGGGAGTAAACCTAATCCATAATGGGACTTTGTCCACCCTGTGATATAGTCCTATATGTTATATTTGAATCATGTTTATGTCTTATTATATGTTTATTCCACATTATAATATTTTTTTAATCATATGATTATATGTTATATATGGTATTATTCTTCATTTTTATTCATGATCCATGCTTATTATATTATCATGTTATGCCTTTGACTCATGTGTTATGATTCTTTTACATGGTTATGCCCTATTGGGGTTTTTATCTCATCACTTTTGTCTACATATTCCATAGTTTATCCTATGTATATATAGTAGCTCATAATGGAATTTTAAATAAACATATGTTTTACTCTAGTTCCATGTTTTTAATCTTATATACATAATCTTTCAAATAAAATATAATTTTCAATCCTTTTTTTGTATTTGATGGTTAATTATGCTTAAAATCAAGTAATAATACTTGTAAAATCATAGGGTCTCAATATTTATCATTTTGTCAAGGTAACTGGTCTCATATCTACATTAGGAAGATACTCTTTAACAAATATTAAATCTATAATAGATTCCGAGAGTAGGAAAAAATTCCCCCCAAAATGGTTGTGTTGAACCCAACCTCCCATCCCCACGACCAATCTGAGTTTCTATGTGCCACTTGGTCTTAAACTCCAATTAACCACAAACCATTGGAATGTAGGTATGTACCTAGTTGTGGATGTGGGAAATATTTTTGGTTAATATGTATGATAAACTTGGATGGTGAACCCAATGTAAATTATTGTATAAACAACCCCCCCCCCCCCCCCCCCCCTACACACACACACACAATCTAACCATCATCCCATTTTACCCCAACCATGTGAGTGATCCATTCCAGACAAAAAAATGGTGAACCTGAAATGAAATCATTTAACTATGACATCCCATTTACAAGATTAAAAGTATAAAATTCCCAGTTTTCATTGTTCCATTTTGTTCTAATCATATGGGTGACCAACATATCTTTCAATAGAACAAAAATAGAGAACCCTTGTGAAGATCTCAAATATAAAAATGACCGGTTTACCATGATTCATGTGATTTTGTTTAGATATACTACTAAAAGTATTGATAGATTGGAAATTAATCCTTAAAATGATAGAAATGGTGGGTTGGCCCTTTGTATTTGGAGATCTTAGGAAATAAGTTTATCCTTTTTTTGCCAAGTCCAAGATTTTAGAGTGGCCAAACTGGGAATAAGAAAGGAAAATTATGTTACCCAGGCATATCTGATTGAGCTTGTATCATGCCTACAATTATGAACTGATCGATAACCTTGTTACTTGTTTTCGTAATGACTATAGATACATATCTCAGAAATAGAACCCTGACACAATAAAATGTCTTCATCTAGATGCAAATTTGGTAAATTAGATATGGATCCAACCACCAAGGGTCTCAGAATGTCCTCACTTACCCGAAATATTCAGAATTCGGTGGAGAATGAAATGGTTTAGGGATACCATCATCATTTTATTATCCTATCCTTTGATTCTACCCAATAGGGTCCCCAAGTGATGAAAATTATGATTCTACATCATCCAAAGAAAGAAGAAATAGAGCCAATGGTGTTCGTTTCCACTTCCAACCAATTAAGAAGATTTTCCCTATGGCATGAAAATCACTACCTTCTATATAAGATGAATGTGAATCAATTAGTCAATTATCACTCACTTCTAGTTTAGTAACAGTAATTTAGGGATACTATATATTTTTGTAGCCATTGGTATCACACCGATACCTTTCTGTCACCTTTTGAGGGTACCCCATTAAACATTTCCACCATTGACACCCATAAATAGGCAAAAAGTAAGACACATCGGGCATAGAAGGCACTGTATAATCATGAGTAGGCTCATATCCCCACACCCACAGATGAAGCCTTCTAGCACATTCCTGTGGTATCCATTGAGAAAGGTCATATCTCTTCTCACTCGAAACATGTTTGTGGGCATATTCCTACTGCAAAAATGGTGGATGCACATATCCCTACCCCCAAACATGAAGTCCATCATCTTATTCCAATGGAAAAAAGGAAAATATTTAGATTATATCTTTTCATAAATTTAATATATATTCCAATATATATTTCATATAGAAAATCTAAAGGATTACATTCCTATATACACTGTGATGAAGTATCGTTAAATATTAACGACAGGTGAAGAACTCCACTGGTATATTCTGAAAATGGTATAGATACTTGGATTGTTTCATATTCCTATCCCTATAGTTAGGGTAACACTACACTATAATCAATATGAAAAGGTGGTTTCTCTATAGAAATCATACATTATTTCTCTCATCTAGGAGGATTATCAGCATATTCTAGTAAAGGAATAAGAACCAAACCAAGCTCATATTCCTATTCCAATTAAGGCTTACCAAGTGAGATAAGAACATGACTTAAGATAGGGGAACATTCCTATCGGAAAAATCCAAAATCATGGTACAAAGGAAAAAAGAGTGGGCTCGTATCCCCATACTGGATATGGTTCACCAAGTTAGAGACACACATACCTCAAGATAGGCTTGTATTCTGGTTGAAATATACTAGAGACATACTCTCAAGGCTTAGGAACAGGTTCATATCCCCATTCTAGATGAGACTCACTATGTGATATTGGGACACTCCTTTGGATAGTTTTTTATTCACATTCGTGATGGTTTTTTGGCATATTTGAGCAGCTCATGTAATCTAAACCCGTATCCCAACATCCCCTAATGAATGATTGCACTAGCTTCCTTCCAATGCTATACAGATGTAGGATCATATATGTTCTCCCATTTTGAAGTTCCTCTAACATAATCCAATGGGGAATACATATTCAGACCATGCTCATATTCTCGTTCCAACCAGGGATCACCATGTGATAAGGGAACAAGCCTCATGGAAGGATCATATTCTTGTCAGAAAGATTGACGAGATACTCCAAAGGCTCATGATCCAGTTCATACTATCATTCTAACTGAGACTCACCAAGTAAGATTTGAACACGTCTTAGGGTAGGATCATATTAATACTACTAATGAATAAGCTAATTGGTATATTCTAGCGTCTTCTTAGAAGCAACCTCATACTCCTACAACATCAGAATATTATCAATATATTTTTAAAGTCATCATATAACAGGTTTATGCCCCTGCACAATCCCAAAAGGTAGGTTGGATATTTTTTCCATGACACTAAATGAGGCTTATATTTTTGATCTTCCAAATTATAGTTCCATTGAGGTTGCTCGAGACACATTATCGACACCCCAAAGTTCTAATGAATCTTCAAACAAAACAGAAGGAGATCATTACCCTGAGAGTCCTCCTCATGGTTGTATGGATATCTATTTCATAGACTCTACTCTTAACATAAATCCTGATAAAACTCCCCATGGTGATATCTCCCACAGACAAAGAAATATTCCCCTTTCCTAGACACCTCTATATATAGAGGTGTTAAAAAACTCATACCCTTATATATATATATATATATATATATATATATCTGTGGTTGAAACATAGGGGTCAACCATATATAGTTTCCCATCAACATCCAGTAACACTCCACTATGGTTAGTAGGAAACCTCGATAATCATCTTCTGTGGTCAGACCAGATAGAGGCATTGATGTCTGATGAGGAGGAGGGAAACATCGAAAGATTAAGAAAAAGAGCCAAAAAACCTCCCAATCATGTTATACCCCCTTGAAACTTATAACCCTGAGATCTAGTACTAGATGGAAAAAAAGAAGTTCATTCCTCATCTATGCCAAAATATATGGGCTACTCATCAACAATTTAAGGCTAGACACCTTCCTTATCTAGGATATGATGGTAACCTTCAAACCATAAAGATACTCTGTTTTCATCTTGACCTGGTTGTTATCTCCATTGTCTTAGACCCAAAACTAGAAAATCACAACACAAATCTATAACATGCTTTCTTATATTACATTACAACTCTTAAATAAATGACATTCAAAGGGTTGTTATGTATATAAATATCTGAGTACAGGGAATGTATGGAGAGTTTCACTTTATTAAATCCCTAAAAAAACAAAACTTCCCAAATATGGGGTCCAATATTGTCATAAACTCTAGAGAAATAAGTGGATTGGGAAACACACAAGCCAGTTGGTCACTACAATGAAATGAACCTTCTTCAATAGTGTGAAGACATCACAAATAGAGGGAGAGGATATCCAATAGATCTTTGAACAAGTCCCATAGAAGAAATATGAATGTATTTCAGACACAGAATTTGAAGTTGTGATCAACCAAATAACTTCCTATAGAAACTGACTCCCACCATGGGTTTCCATTTCACCTAAATCATACATTTATAATTATGTGCCATATTGAATAGATCATAGTAGTAGGTGTCATAGGAACCATCCAGGGGAAAACCCAACACCCTAGGTTGGGGGAATATCTACCACCGCCTCCACCCCTCATATCATCAATCCCTTAGAGGATCCCAGACATGTCTAAAGATGTTGAAAACAAACTCTATCCCATTGGGATGATGTAATTTTTTATCTAAATCAATATCCCAAGGTTTATCATCCCTTAAGAGGGTCATAGATAAATCCATGACGGTTCTAGATAAACCCCAACTCAATAGGATGGGGTGAATTTAAATCTCAATATCCATCCAATGAATCATCCAATACTTGACTGGAATAATTGAATCCTTTTTAGAAGGATCAACCAATTATAATTATGGATCTAGATAGGCCATATACCATAGGGATAAGTTCATTTTTATCATCTTAATCACCATAGAGGGAATTAGTCTTCTCCTGGTTGGGAGGTAAATATCAATGGTTAGAATCCCATATATTCCTCCTACCACAAGATGAAAAACTATTATTCAGGTCCCATTTGGCAGTAATATCCAAAAACACACCCATGGTCACTAATCACAGGTTGAGAAGGGTGGAGTGTACAGGGAAGGAAATCAAAGACCACTGGGGTTGTAAGCCAAAAAGGTCCAATATAGCCAAGGTATTGTGAAACGTCCCTAATTCCGATTGTGCATTATCAACTTATTGAATTGAGAGTAATTGAATAAATACTATTTATCGACTCATCTTTATGAATGTACTCGTTATTAGTACAACTAATAATTTAGATCAATATGCAGATGAAACGGGAAACAATATATAAAACATGGCCTAAGAGAAAGATCTGGATGCACCAACTAAGACTACACGTATCCAGAACTAGAAGAGGATAATAAAACATGGAACTTCTGAATATATAGTTTTATCTCTTTGGATGTAAACATCCAAAGATCAATATAATGGTGTGGATACTACCCAATCACTATTCAGAAGAATAAAAAATTCTCCCATAGAGGAACAATTGTCATGATATGAGAGTGAGATACAAACTCTCATAAAACTCAATGAGGAGCTACATAATGGAAACATTCCCACAAGGTATTGTCTTCCATAAGTGAAGAATATTAACCCTCACATTAATTAGTAAAGATATAATCCACCTACAAGAGCGACGTCGGATCATCATATTAGCTCAATTTTTATGAAGTTGGTCTAAATAAATTAGGAAGTCTAAAAGGATCATGAATTCCATCCAATAGGGAAATAACCTCTCCCTCACTAGGGAGATCATTCAGTCTTCAAACAGATCAAGAATTAGTGGGGGTGAGAATGAGGCCACCTTGTCACCCCTCAAATACTCCTTAAAGATTGGAGATTTCTCAAGTAGGAGTACCTCTTGAACTGATCAACTCTATAAAGTCTCTATATACTTGAATATAATCCATGGAAGGGAGATGTGAACTAGTGAATCCTAATAGAAATCCATATCCTGAATGAGTGGACAACACTTTCCCCCCACCCAATTTCATAATTTCATACATTTCCATCTTTGAAGGTGTGATAGACCTAGAAAAACATCTCACACACTTCATTTCTCGATGCAGTTCGACATTGGACCCTCAAGATTAATAAGAGGTTATATAGATGATTTGTTTCATAGAAATGTTAATAGGGATAGTGTTTTTTTGTTATTCAATTATTCCAATAGTATCTGTTGCTGGATGGGAAGACCTTTATTGTCAATTCCTTTACAAGTTAATATCCATGTTGATGAAAATGAAAATTGTCGACCAGATGAACAATAAGAAATGTGAAAATGAGTGGTTGTATAACATAATACTCACATGGAATGGTATAAAATACTTACTCAATATCTTTCTCTCATAGGATAAATTTCTGGATCTCTGTGCCGAAGATATCTTGTGTGAGCTTCAAACACCTATGATCCCAATAGAGTATCCCTATGGATTCTATGAGTTTTATGAAATGGGTATTTTTTTGGAAGATCCCATTCAGTAGACCCAGGATAAGACATGAATCATTCCCTTATCATTGAGAAAAAAGGCTTATTAAGGTATAAACAATTATTGTTACAATTAAACTAGTAGTTGTTCCCATTAAATCTCCTAGGCAGGTCCTGAACCACCGGATGCCTCCTATCAAGTGGCCGAAAAAAATCACCCATGACCAAAAGTAAAAAATTAGATCATGGTATCATGGGATTCATGGAATGGATTAATAAATAGCTCTCATTATGAAATGAACAAGTCATTGGTTATTTCCTTATAGATAGGGACAAAAAATTCTCAAGCTTCCACATCCCAGGAATCCCAATTAAGTCAACCTCACTAACCATCCTGACTAATTCCCTTTCCATGGAAGGATGGGTCATAACATCTTGAATTTTATCATATTCAAAGACATCTTCCAATGCATGTATGATTCTAGGATGGTTATGTGGGATAATTCCCCAAAATAATTTTCATAAAAAAATGTTGCCTAATTTGAAAACGTAGGTGATAGATATAAAGTTATATCTTTGCTTGGATAGAAGATCAATAACAAGATGAATCAAAAGATAGTTGAATGATCTCATTCCAACCATAATGATTATTTTCATAGGCCCATAATGGTTATATCATAGAATGAGGAGACATTAAATATGCCTACCATATGTGGGTACAACCAACATACATAGGAAGAGATAAAAGAGGAAGATTCATATTTAGCTTCTATGAAAACTCTAACTCTTGAAGATTTCTACCCTACTTCATCTGAAGCATGGTCACCCCCATAAATATAAAAACCTCTTCATATGAAGAGATAATATCTGGATCTATCAACATAATTCACATGGAATACCCCCTCCTCAATGATGAATATTCCTCTGAGTATTAGTTACCTAAACTTGATCGAAGAATAGGAGGTCTCATGCATATTGATTGAGGATACTGGGGATAATGAAGCTGTGTTCGGACCCATTATTTTAGTCACATAACCTTATAGGAAATATATATAGTTGAAACCTATTGGAAATCATTCCAAAAATATCAAATGAAACATGGAGGAGCCCCATAGTCCTCTTATTGTCTCCCCAATATAGTCATCGTATAAAACCCTCTACCATGGATTTGATTGCCTCATCAACCAAGAAAACATGGAAGGATGACAAAACTTGTTTCACTAGAGGTATATGGATTATCAAAATATGAAAAAAAATCAGTCTTGTCTACCAAATATGTCTAAATTTCTGAACTACATTTTAAGGATAAAACCCACCTTCGGATTTTCTGACCTCTGACATAAAAGTACAACATTATGAAACAGCTGGCGATTATCTCATCCAATCTCTGAATCCTGGATCTCCATATTTCATAATAACATAGTGAGTAACTTGTTGAATTTCTCTAGATCCCACACGGGTTTAATATAACTATTTACAAGGTTTATCTATTGGAGACCATGCCATCATAATTCCATGTCACCATCTCATTTATAGACCAAGATCAGGATGAGTTGATTCAGGGAAACATCAGACCCCTGTATGTTTCAAGAAGACTCAATAATGTCGACATCCAAAGAGGTATGATTGAAAATGGTTCTAGGATCAACCTTATCTTAATCTATACCCTCTGATGTTTGGGATATATAGATGGAGATTTATCTCCCACAAATCTGACCATTCAAGAATATGATAAGTATGAGCAAAGTCTTATGAAGAAGATCAATCTCCAAACTCAGTTTTGGTATTTTACATCTAATGATCAGTTTATGGTTATATAGAATGACCCTATAAAAATGTCCCTCTTAGAAGGTCTTGGATCCATATCCATGTGTCAGTTCTCTCAACATTCTATCAATGTATGAAATATCCCATAAATGGAATGTTCGACATACTAAATGGTGGATGTTCCCCTTTCAAGACTTGTGAAACCACATATTATGTGGTTTGTTTCAATATAGAAGGGTTAGAAAATAACTAATGGTGAATGATAATATATAGGTTTCATCTACCAATGGCTTGGGGAATTCTCTTGTGAATCCCTAGAGTGTGCTCAATAGTGATTTTGTGCTACCCAAAATTTGATTGTGGAAATAGACTAGATACTAGATGCACCAAATCCTTCTCTACCCAGTAAATGTGTAAAATAAAATTACTCCATAATATCTATGTAATAGATATGGTATTAGGGGATGTTAATGAATATTCTCATGGCCTCTCTCATCCTAACAGTTACAGAGATTCTTTCCATCTTCTAACATCATTTGAAAATGAATCCATAGAATCAGAGGTGGAACAAAAATTGAATGACCTTGGGAACACCCCTACAACATTTGAGGAAGGTGTCTCCACCAATATTGATGATCTCAAGAAGGTAAATATAGGATTAGAATAATACCTATGGCCTATAATAATTAGTTCTACTAGTCCCTTATGGAAATAGATATGTATATTGAATTTGTAAGGAATCATAGATATGTGTTTTCTTGGAACTATACAAAAATGTACAGACTGAATCACGATGTGTCTACACACCATATCGACTTACCTGATAACCATAGGGGTTTCAAGAGGAATCCAGTAGGATGTAACCCCCTCATGCTACCAATGTTGATGTAGAAGTTGGAAAATTTATCATATCCAAATTTCTCAAAGAAATGAAATACCCAATATGGATCGCCAACATCATCCATATCACATATAATAATGAGAATATTTGGGTTTGAAACAATTTCAGAGACCTTAATTGAAATTTCCCAAAGGAAAAATTCCCATTTCTGATCATAGAACTTTTGATTGATGTAACTATTGGATTCTAAGAACTTTTATTCATGGAAAATTACTTAGGGTAAAATTAGATAAATATGGGCCCAAAATATGCAGAATAAAATACCTTCCATGAAACCTATGGGATCTTATTTGATCAGTTCATTCCATTTCGATTAAGGAAAAATGAAAAAACATATCAACATACCATTCATAATATCATCAATATATTCTTGAAAATAATAGTTAATTGTTATGTCCCTGATCTGGTGGTCAAATCCCAACAATTATTTGATCACTTCATGGAACAAAAAATAGTCTACGAAAATCTGTGAAAAGATAGTCCAAAGATGAAATTACTAAATTCACTTTCAATGGAATATTATGGAATTTAATTATCTTTTTCGTGTACCACCATTGCATTGAGGATGACCCTGAAAAGACCAGGGTAATCCAAGAAATGTCAATCCCTTAAAATCTCAAGGAACTAAGGGGGGTCTAAGAGAAACTTTCCTAAATTTTTTGTTTCCTAGATAATCTTTCCATACAATATCTCCCCTTCACCATGCTAATGAATAAAGAAATTTTCTATATATTTGATAGGGACTTCCAAGAATCCTTCAAAAGTACCAAGAATTACATTCTAAACCCTCTGGTACTAATAATTTTGGTGGATATAAATGCACTCATATTATATGTGGCTGCCATGGAATTATCAAGTGGACCTCTCCTCACACATAAAAATGATTTTGGGAATGATAAAATCTTACATTACCTCTGCCAAAATGTTCTATTTACTGAGACATGATAGAAAAATTTCAAGATGAACTACCTCAATCTCATCCTTGCAGTGCATAAGTCGAGGCATTAAATATTGCACCATGAATTAAATATGTTCTCTCATATTGATCCTCTCAAGTACATCCTCGGTTGTCCCATGCTAACTATGTTCTTGGATGATGGTTAGTCATTATAAAATAATATAACATGTATTTTATGTCATCGAAGTTAGTCAAAGGGAAGCCTGTGGTTGATATCATCACGTCACATCCCACCCCACAACATACACCAATGGACACCGAGATTCTATAAGAGGTAGTTTTCTATTTCCATGACACTCCTTGAACATGGGAGATGTATTTTTATGGAACCTCTCAAAGTCATATTGATAGGAGACTGAAAACCACAAAACTTAATCAGGTTGGATTAGGTATTTGATTTTTTTCTTCGAATAAAATAATTTTTCCCTAATATTTCTCACTACTATAAGGATACCAGAATAGAGTGGTTGAATAAAAAGGCCCCATTACTAGCTTGGAACTAGACCTATAACATTAAAAACATTCCTAAATATCAAAGGTGATTCATAGTTGATGATAAGACAGATCAATGGTTAATATTCCATAAAAAGGGAGATATGACCCTTCTAACTAGCTACATAAAAGGGCTAATGACATAGTTCCATTTTAAAACCACATTGAATCACGTTCCCCAATCACATAATGCATGTTCCATCACATTGGCTAATAAAACCACAATATTGGATGACCTTGATCAAGAGGAAATGATATTCCATATCATGCACTGAAGAATGGTCTCATCGATCATTTTATGTGACATAGAAGAAATAAATTATTTCAAATCCACCTTAGATCATAATGAAATTATATACACCCTTGGAAGGTTAGAGCCCATAATTGACTATCTCCAAAATGGGGTTCTCCCAAAAGACTGAGTCTAAAGGGAAAAAATTCAATGGAAAGTGGAAAACTTTACCCTTCGAGATGTCTGAAAATAGAAAAAATTAATATAGAAGAAAGAAATCTATGTAATCTTCTTCAGATTCATAGGAGAAATAGATATCATCCCCATCTTTGAAGAAGTCCATACAAGCTCATGTGGTTCTCATCAGTCTATGACCAGGATCTCCCACCAAATCAGTAGTCTGGGTTTAGAAAACCCTAATACAAGACTATGTGTAATTCGCTAGGGAATGTATTTCCAGCTATAATTATGAAAAATTCCCCCATCAACCCCCAAAACTACTATATTCAACTAAATATTCAAGGTAATTTTTTGAATGGGGAATGGATTTTGTGGGGCCATATCCCCCATAAAAAACTAAGAATTTTAAGTACATTATTATTGATACTGACTTCTATTACCAATGGGATGAGGAAATACCCTCCAAGAGTGTCAGGGTGAATAATTTCATCAAATTCATGATGTCCCATATCATAAATAGTTTCAGTGTACCTCACTCATTGTTCATAGAAAGGAACACCATATTTTGTTTTATGGAGTTGAATAAAATATTTATAGGGTATAATATCAAGTCCAATCATTCATCCTTCTATCATTTGTGGGAAAATGGAAAAATAGAGGGACTCAATAAGAATATGTTAAATATACTCCAAAAAATTATTAATAAGGATAATAAATCTTTTTCAAAGAAGCTCCTACATGTTTTATGGTCTTACTATACCACATAGAATACTGCTACATAAAAAACTTTGTATTCATTAGTGTATGGAACCGAGGTATTGTTACCCATAGATGTTTAGTTTCCATTTCATTGAATGGGTGTTTGCAGAAAACTCTTGGATGGTGATCATCAAAAAAGTGGTTGGATGAACTGGAGTGGCTCAATGAGATCATGTTGTGTACATTGCATAACCTCGAGGTACATCTGAATTAGATAGAACATGTTATCAATAAAAAGGGTTTTCACTATTCATTATCTAAAGGAGAACTGGTATTGGCTCTCATAACCCCAATGATACTGAACAAGAAACCTCTGAAGCTGGAATCCAAATGAGAAGGTCCTTATATAATACATATGCTCTATCAGAAAGAATCTTAATCACTAGACATAATGAATGTGGATCATGTAAGACCCCCCCTATAATGTAAGGTTTCTCAAGAAGTACTTCTCATAGATTCCATAAAGCCTCTAATTTCGTGGTCACATGATGTGAAACTACATAATCTCATCCTAACCATATGATATTAAATTTCATGAAGCTCATTCTAACCACATGACATTAAACTATTCGAAACTCATTCAGGTAGTGAGAAGATAATCTAAAAAATGTGATTTCTCCCTACCTGATGAAATTAAACTTCAAAAAAGATATCCTCACTACAACAATAACTTCAGAGATCCACAATATCCCTCCTCATCCATTTCGAGTCACCATATTCCATACCAAATGATGTTAAACTACACTGATGATGTCTTCACTGTATGACACTAAACTACATGGGTTTACTGAACTACAAATGGATTGATTATTATTATAATGAGATATTTAGGGACATCTATATCTTATATAATGGCCCACCCACCACATGATACAAAATTTCCCTCTCAATTATATACTTGCCTCTATGTTGTGAGAGGAACCTTTTCCATCCCTTGTTTCTCACCCAAATCATAGCTCATGAGATCTTTGAAATTTTGTTATTAACATCCCCAGCATGACTGAGACATATCAGTTCATGATAGTGTTATCATGGTACTAGATACAATACATTATAAGGTGCACCATGAGACCTCACCACATAACACTAAACTGCATGGTTCATGTCCCTTACATGACATAAAACTACACATTACTGTGGACCTCAACCAAGAGGGACAATACCCATTGTGTTAGTCTCCCACCACACCTCCATTCAAGAACTATTTTCTTCTTGATTCTTGTTTTCATAGGATAAATATTGATGCCTAGATCACCAATCTTGGTCCCAACCAAAAAAAATAAACATAAAAAATACCCTCCTCCCTATGTATGGTTCATACCTGTATATGGATATTTAGTTCAATAACTACATGTGACTTGATTCCTGTCATTATGGTATGTGTAGTGATGTTCGTATCTCTAGTCTTGGATCTAGATACAATGATAAATAGAAGAAATTAACCCCTAGGCATATAGTTTAGGTCTGTATATAGAGTTTCCTTTTTAATAACCACATGTGGCTTGATTCCTTTCATCACAAGATACGTAGTAAAGATTATATCTCTAGTCTTGGGTCAAGTCACAATGTTCATTTTTTTACATCATGGAACCAAAATCCTTACTGCATGATTTTAAACTGCATGGCACATCATGAACTATGTGTGGATTGATTCTAGTCATTATGGGATATGTAGTGATGTATAGATCTCCAATCCTGGGTCCATCTAAAATATGAAATAGGAACAATTCCCCACTCTACATATGAGTTAGGCCTATGTAGAGTGTTACCCATTAGATAACTACATATTTCTTGCTTCCCACACTCACAAGATATGTAGTGATTCCCAGATCTCCAATTATTTGGTCCATATGAGATAAAACCAAAATTTTCCACCATCGATGCATATGGATCAGGACTGCATAGGGAACCTCCATACAAGAACTACATAAGGATTCTTTCTTTTTGGAATACGGTGTGTAGTGACTCCCTAGTCATTGATCATGGTTTCGGACATAATAAATGAAATGATAAAAATAATCCCTTATATGCATATAGTCCAGATCTATGTAATGAATTTCTTATATACATGACATTAAACAACATGATAAAAACAACATATACCATATTTTGATGATGGATAAGTCATACAAGATCATTTTCCCTATGCAAGAGTAAGATATACATACAAATTGATGTCATGTGTGATAAATCTATGAAAGAAAGGCCCCAACATATGGCTATCCACCAATAAGCCAGTGCATGGATAAAATCAAGTCATTGAAAAGTTCCCCACTACATGGTGTTTAAATTTTAAGGCCCTCACCTATCATCATTCCTTATCAAAATTACACAAGATCCTTAAAATATTCAACCAGATTATGGGGTGCTTCTACCATCTTTTAAGCCCCACATCCCATAAATAACTCTTCATGCCTTGAGAACCTCAATTTTCTAAAAACCCTTCATGGATCTTGGAAAAGAAAAGAGATCTCTCTGCATGACCATGAAATCAATGCATATGGTCTAAAACATACCAACCATATAAATATTGGTTCTGTATGAAGGGATTTATGATCCTTGTGTGCCTGACGTCACCATGGAAGAACTCAACTCTTGAGGGTGTTCTAGGCCACCTCAGTATGATTTTACCATATCATTACTAATTAATTCAGAACCCCGATCCACGATTTACAACATTTTCATTTCCCTCACAAAAATATTTTGGATTTCTCTTAACCATGGGTATCCTAATTGGGTTTTTTTGTAGCATTCCCCTAATATCAAGTTCATGTGCATCATTACCTTAAACTTCTTTCACTTTGGTCAAAGTTTTACATTGTTAAGCTCTATCCTTTGATGGTTAAAACTATAATACCCTGAACTAATAGATTAAGTGACAAAAAATATTTTAACATGAAAACCTGAAAAGGAAATCCTAAGAAATATTCATGTCTTTGATCACTAATATCTTTATATCTATAGTTTAGGAAAAAATTGGGGTATAAATAAATAATAAATACTACTCATATTGTCCAATTTTGGGCCCTAGTAAATGTTGATCCCTGCTTGCTTGACCTCTAGGTCCAGGAAAAAGATAGAGTAATGGTTTATCACATCTACTCATCATGATAATGTGTTCACTAAGTGGATAAAAAAATTAGTGTTCTCAAAACCTTCTTGAATATTCCATTTTCCATAAATCACACTTCATGTTTCGAGTTCCTCAGATCATCGTAAACCTTCCATGACCATTGTAAAAGGATACCCGAATTCGAGGGAAACTATTGTTACTATTCATATATGCTTATGGCTTCTGAATATACTCCTATGGTTGTCAAAACAATGTTTCACTTTTCTAAAATTCCATTATGATCCTTATGTGCTATGATGTCCCTGCAGTAGAACTCAGTACCTCAGAGTTTTATGGACCATTCTGGGTGCAATTTTCCCATAACATCCTCATGAACTAAGCACTTTAGACCATGATTTATAATCCTTTTAATATGAATATTCTTGAGGATTCTACATCCCCAACATTGCACCATTTTTTTGTAACCTTTTTCAAAGAACGAATGTGACACTCCATTCACAAACATCTCAATGGCCCACAATTCATGACTCAAAAACACAGGTCATAGGGTCCAATATTCACAATTTAAGGCATAAATTTCCCTATGGTTCCATAACCTTGCTTGGATAGCTTTTCCTCCACCCACAAATTCATCTTCCAGACATTTGTTTCTTGAATAAATATTAATATCACTTGGAAAAGTGTTGGTACACCTCTTTTTTACAATTTAATTGACACATAAGGTCTTTGAACTACCAAATAGAGGCGTATCATTCTTTTAGGAAAGTAACCCCAATACTTGTGAGCTCTGGTAACACTGTGAAAGAACCCAAAACCTCAAGGTGTTATGTTTCATTCTATGATCATATTCAACATATGTTATTCTTTGACACAATCTCTTCGGTTATGACTCACATCACCCACATTACAACATTCCATGTAGACTTTTATTCCCTTGTTTTTCACCCTCAACCAATTTTGACCCTATAAATATTCCATGGCCCTTGGAAAAGAGTGGTGACACCTCTGTTTGGCCATTTTATCAATTCAGAAGTTCATTGACCCACCAACTAGAGGAATCTATTCCTTGTAGTAAAGGAGAACTAATCCTCACGAGACTTGAAAAAACTATGACAGAACTCATCATCCTTGGGTGTTTTGGGTCATACATGGAATGTTTCCCCCATATTTCATATTTATCAGTCAAGTAATGGAAAGTAAAAAATTAAACTACATAGAACATCTATATCCTTACCAAATTATGTTAAACTACATAACATAAATCTTCACCATATTACATTAAAATATACAGCAAGTTTCCTTTTATCATGATTGTAAATTCCCTGGAGAACACTACATTATAAAAAGTATATTACTAGTGTTTGAAGGTCTGAGGTAAAACATCCTAAAATATAGAAATAGAAGGTAAGAAAAAAATACCCTAAACTAAAACAATATAACGTTCGATCTAAAATAACCTAAAATGCATCAATATAAGGTTCAAACTAAAACACCCCAAACTATATAAAAACAACGATTCATTTTTCATGACCGGAAAAAGGGAAAAAACATGTCAGGTCAAAAATCTATAAGAGGGATTCTTGAGAAAAGGTCAAGTCCATACTAACAAATTCTATCCCTCTATGAATATTAGGAAAACATTAGTTTAATATAAACAAAAAGATACAATTATGGTAAGGCCTACCTTATAGAATTATAAAAATAAACCTATTCTCTCCAATCACATTAACTCAAAATAGACACATCATTCTCCATCTAGGACCTGTTATTTACCTGAATTGTCTATTTGTGAATCAACTAATCTCAAGATAACTAGAACAGATACATCAGTTAGGAATATCATGTTTTTGGGAATTCATGAGAATTTCTCAAGAAGAATATATTATGATTTAAACATTAAAATACATGCATTCAATTTGGATTGATATTATAAAATGTATGGGTATTTTTTATGATTCATAAAAAAAATATTAAATATTATGCATATTATGAATGAAATTGAACTAGAAAATGACCTATAATGTTTGGAATATCTGTTCACTAATATCATACAGAAGGAGGAATCTCGAGATACTGATGTCTCTCCAATGAATTTGAATGTAATGGAAAAATCATGGAATTAAAATCTCATTACAAAATGTATTCAAAGGAGTCCTTGATCTATATATACATCTTCTATATTGTGGTAATGGATTAGCATAATTGATCAATAGATTTGGTCTCCACCTCCGTAATCCAATAAATCTCCTCCACCTTGGTAATAACATCAATCTTGGACTTCTACTCCATTTTAAAGAGTCCTTATTACTCAAATAAGAATTTCTATGATATATGAAGTGCATTGTAAAATTAGGAAAGCTCTTATTAATGAAGGTTAATTACAGACTTGAGACAATAAATATCAAACTTCATAGCACTGACTATGTCTCGGTGAGTTACCGCCTCCAAAAAAAAACATAGAGGATTCATTTAAGGCATCTTCCAAACATTTCTTTATCGAAGAGTAATCCTTAGTTTCCACCACACTTAATTCAAGGTCCCTATTCCCCCCCACAATGAGATCACCTCATTTACCCAAGCATGAAGGTTGTTATTGTCAAAACCCACATAACTAAGGGTGGTAAACAAGAATTTAAGGTGACCCATCTAGTCTTTCTGGCCTTCCAAAGGGGTCACCAAAGCAATGGTCTGGATCTCCCTCCATACTTGTTGTTGCATCGACTGATAAAGTGAGGTACACTCTAGACCTTGACTTAAGCCTATCCTAGGCATAGAAACATACTATGGGACTAAGTCCCTAAGTGATAGGGTCACGATCATAGTATTAAATGAAGTAGGTAGAGAACAAGCCTCTACATTGGTTGACTCAGTTAGAGGAATCCCCGATGAAGTATGGAATTGAATGTCCATTCTCTAAGGTGATGGCACTACAACATGAGCCTGAGTGTTTTAATCTATCAGAAGATAAATTATATGATTTCACTAGGTAAATAATGGATATTATTGATGTTAGAAACATACATTTTTCAATTGCATTACAAGAGGCATTAATTCCCCTACCCCATCCTCTTGGGAAGAGGCAATATCCAATTAGGATAAGAAAACTTGTGGCACCTTCATTTATTTCTATGAAGTAATTATTTTCTCACAACCATTTAGGGATGTAATAATACAATATATTCTAGGTGAAATGACACAAAGTAAAAAAACATGTCTAGTTTATGTAGAATTATTCACCTTCTCTAAAATGAACCTACAACAAGGATAAATAGGTAGAAGAATATCTACATATATTATTCTCTTCGAAAAATTTTTCCTCCTAAACTAGATCAAATGGGATGACCATTGGTATATCTACTCTAGGAAATGGGCCTAATTGGATAGAGACAACAATATTCTCTTATCATTAATGGGGCAGACCCGATAGTGAAGGTTCTTCTGAAGTAACCAAATTCACACCCACATCCTTAGGGGAACATTCATGCTTTGCCATGTGGGCATGGGAGAGACCTTAAAATTCTTGAAAAATCAAGATGTGTTTCTGGAATAGTCCAAAAAAATGAAAGTGTGAAATAACATACTCATAAAATTGAGCTATTTATATTTTCTATTCTTCTTTATCATGAAAGTAATATTCAATTCGATAATATGTTACTACACAATAATCAATGAGGTCAGATAATGTTAGAAGTGGAAAGAAAAAAGAAGAAAAAGAAATCACCCATCTTTTCTATAGGCCCTTCATCTTTGGGATTTATTATTTGGGAGGGACCTCATCCAAACCTTCCCTACATTCACCCACTTCAATTGGCACACACTCCCCTCGGTGGACCTTATCCTTCTAATGACCTAATAGAGCTATCCAATTCACCTCCGCCAACTCTGTGAGGCATGTGGCTTGGAAAACACCAACATATTTCTCACCTAAGTTCTATTGACAGCCATGTTGAAGCTATCATCACCATGAAATCACTTAGAGGATTTTATTTTATTATCCTAGGAGGTCACACCATCTTCTCCAATATTGATGGATATAAAGGGTTCTTTAGGATTCGTGAAGGAATCCAAATCAGATCTGTTATATTTCTAGTGTAGAAATTCGATGCAGTGGAGGAAGGAACCGAAGGCAAAGAGATTTGGGAGGATGAGGGAGAGATTATTCTGGAGGAAGCCAACATTGAGGATAATATTTATCTGAGGTATAGGGATATGAAAATTTAGAAGAATTCCTTTTCCCTTTCTCCAATGGAGAAGGATATCATGAAGTTATCAGAACCGGGAGAATTATGGAAGGCCCCCATATCATGTTGATGTCAAGGTTGTATTTAAAGGAATGAAAATCACTATCTTCATCAATGCTAGTTGACATGGGGATCCCTCATCATCTTTCCCCCGATTGCTATCAAATCTAGCTCCAACATTTATACCCTAGGGGGAATATATGGGGTAAAACAGGACTGGCTGGTATTTTGTTGTCTCCCTCTATAACAAAAAAGACACAAAGGATGTTATCATGGTTGAAATAGCACCACATCAATTTAAACATAAAGATATGTTTATCCTTATGCTGCATCAACAATGGGATTAATCTTTTAGTCCACAACAACCTCTATCATTCCCCAAACCACCATTTTTGTGCAAGAGGTGAATAGTAAAACCAACTATTGATGCTTTCCAACATCATGTGAAGGTCTTGAAGAAAATCATTGACCGCCACAGGCCGATCATTGAAAGTAATTTACATAAGGGAAGTGACATGATAGAAACCTTCCAGTAGTAATTCCACCTGGTGTATCATAACCTGGATATCAGCATCTATGTTTAGCATTCTCCAAGTCATATACTATTGTAATGTTAGAGAAAATATTAACATCGGTGTGACTTCACTCATTTTCAATAAACCTTTTATGGCTACAATTTCCCTAGCTTTTCCAAGTAGTAGAACTCCTCCCTCAACATATGACTCTCCCACCTCTTTTAATGTATGTATTCAGATACCTCCCCCATAAATCATCTATTTCACTCGGTATCGGATCCATCTGGAAGATATAGTGATTTTGATTATTTCTTCATTTCCATCCAACCTAGATCCAATCAAAGGACTGTCATGGATGAGGTATGATCTATGAGGATATGTTAGGTGGCCTAGTCTCTTTTCCCTCATTTCATTGCTTTCCATAAAATTATTCATTGTTTCATGAGCCAGACCCTTCCATCATCGCCCTATAATTGACAATTCAATTAAATTGGAAGGCTTTTCATGCCATTTGGAACCCAAGCTAGTAGAGAATCATCCCTTTAGGTTGATCTATTTAAATTGAGCGACCCCAATGGGTGAGCTACAACTTAGAGGCCCGTTTTTCCCTTTGTTCTAACTGGCCTAACACACCTTAAGGTGTGTTTTCACATAATTATTGTCTTGAGCCTTTTTAGTTGTTTTGAGTTTGAACCATAAGTTGTACTGCTATACAGCATGACATAATGAAATGGTTAATTTTAATGAATTCATCAATTCCTCAATTCCTTGAAACTCATTCCATAAATGGACGATTAAATGAGTAATTTCTTAACCAATATTCCTTGTATGAGATAAAGGATTGTACGAGTAAAATGATCCCTATTTCTAGACATGTTATAAATGTACATTGAATGTTTAATGATTTCATCATGGTGTCGAGGGTGATACAAGGTGTTACAACATAAGGATCCCATACATAGACTCTTTGTACCTTCTTTATATAATTTTGGATGCTTTGTAAACATGTTGGGGCTATGTATGGGATTAGATAGACCTGAATTTTCTATTTTACCTCCAAACGAGTGACACCAATTCCCTAGGGTAGACCCCTTGGATGGACTCTATTGGAATTTGACTTATACAGATCCCCTAGAGTGATACATGGAATTCTTTCTGGATTTACATGGACAAGCTTAGAGTGACTCTAACTATTTTATAAAGATTTTTAAATTGAATTTAAAAGTAAAAGAATATTTTAAAATGGAAAATATTCCTTTGGTATTAGAAACTTAAGGACATTTTTTCTAGGAATAATCAAAATATTGGGGAAAATCAATCCCCTTACAAATTATACCATTCACTCAACCTTGTAAGGTTCAACGGTTCAGACTCACTGGATCAGGTCGAAGTAGGTAGATTAGATGAGTTTCCAAGGGGATCCCAGTCCAAGTTATTTGTTTAATTAATTTAATTTTTAGTTTATTAATTAAGACAAACTGTTCATTTTATACTACACTAATGGATTGAGATAGATATCATTGGTTGTGGCCTACTGGGATTTTATATCACACCATACTCAAGATGCTTTTGGTACCTGAGTAGACATTATGATTTTAGGTGTAGATAAAGAGAGGAATCCAGTTTCCAATAATTTATTAATAGTTTTAGGATAGAGTTCAGGGTATGGGACCAATCCTATGCTCAATATTTTAGTTGTAATATTTTTTTGGAATTTTTTATATTTTGTTAATATGTTGCATATGATTGTACCACATGTCCCCCATACATGTTCATTTTATTTTATAACTACATTACCATGATCATAATATGGTATATTTTTATTTTTCAGCTTCTGATTATCATTTACATAGCTTTCATGTTTGATTATAATTGTTCTGATGAAGTATTATGGTTATTATTTCTTTAGCTATTTATTATTATATTATATTATAAGTATAACATTGCAGTCCACTTTGATCAAGTATCCCCCACCAACACAGCCTTGTCCCTCACTAATAGTCAGGAGCCTCTGGTGTTTGGGTGGAGGGGACTCTTGAGGTCTTTTGGCAACTGTCATGGGGTACCATTATGTGGAATCCATGTCAGGATGCACCAAAGTGTTATCAAATCCATTTTACCTTTTTCTTACTATTTGTGTTAGATTGGAGAGTAGGATAATGGAATTTGGATACAATCCTATGATTGGGAGTAGCTAACCCACATACAGGGAAACCCAAATTACATGGGATAGGTAAATTTTGTCATTTCTTGCTCTCTTATAGTATCATGTATTTTACCATTGGGTGACACACTTGTCTTATGTCGTCAGGGAATGTTTGGGGACTGCCACTATACACAGGATGCCAAGAAACTTCCTATGGCAATGTCATTGGTCAAAGGCACACCACCTGGAAGCAACTTGAACTTGAACCCTTCGACATATTGGTGACACTGTAATCATAGCATTGTTGGCAGTTCTCATCCCATCAACCATACACTCCGAACCGGATCACCCTCCCCTCTTTAACCTACAGGCGGTTGGGGGACTCTTCGGCCATGGGGATCATATCACCCCCGACTCACAGATCATTTCAGATCACGTTACCCTTAACTTTGATATTATTCAAATGGTTCATTTATCCTTGACCAGATGATATGAGGGAAAAATAAATCATGCATCATACTAGGATCCATTGGTATTAAAATTCCATGAATTATACCATTCCATATATACCTTCTGCGTGCATTGACATTTTTCCATGTGATTGATGGTGTGCCTTGTGTTATATGTCTTGCAGACCCCTGGATGTTTTATATAGAAATGTGCTGATATTACCTTGAATGGATGATAAAAAATGGCATTAAATTCATCTTACTTAACATACCTGTAACACCCAGACCCCAGAAGCCCGGAGCTGGTGAATTATTTTAATACATTGGTATGATTACAAGGAATCAAATCCTAAAGGAACAATCAATTTAGCATTTGAGGAAAATAGATTACATAATTGAACTAATCATTATAGTTAAAAATATAATATAAAAAATATTTAATTATTTGATAATTCTATTATTATACTAGCTTAACCATACATATCAATCATAAAACATTTCTTGGAATCTTTGGAAAATGAAACATAAGAAAGGGGTGAGCACAAATGCTCAGTAAGGATAAAATATATATTTGAAGATATCATAAATACGAATTAACATTTTACGAAATGTATAAAATAGAAACACAATCCTTTTAATCAAATATAGAGCATAATATGGCGAGAATAAATCAAATAATGCCATATAAATATTCACATGGATAATATACTAGTTTAAAAATCTCATTTAATATCAATAACTAATCTCATAATGAGGGAATTCATAATTGCAGACATCATAACCATACCGTCAATGCCTCATTCTAACACCATCCATAAATAGGTAAAAACCCAAACTAGTTTGTCTCATTAGAACTATCAGTAACCCATAGGGATTTCTTAAAGTGGTCCCTAACCACTCACTTATTATGTCCAATGCATTCGTCATATGAAAGGGGTCAAACATAACCAAAATAAACATTCATATCAAAAATTACATATGAAATGTTAATACCATAACCATAAACAATAAATGGTATAAAAATAGAACGTCCATAGTCAAACATATCATAAACCCTTCAATATATTATGGTATAATTTATCATAAAAATAGTCCTCAATTATGAAAAAATTCAAAAAATGATGTTGAAATAGATGGAAATAATCTAATAAAATCATTAAAACTATTTTATAGAAATATCATTTTTTAGTTTTAAAAGATTAAAAAGGCGTACAAATTATAAATTAAGACATTTAAAAAAAGATTTTTGAATCAAAATATCCCATATAACATTAAAACTATTAAAATTAATTAACATTTTAAAACATTCACGTGTATATAAATAAATCCTTAAACCCATTTTGAAAAAATGGACATTAATAAGAAAGATTAAGAAGAATAAAACATTAAAGAAAGTTAAATTCTATTTTAATTAAAGAGCCCCTTACATAAAACCTTAAAAAAATAGTTTTGAAAAACTTTTGAATGAATTTAAAAACAGACATTAAATTTACTTTATAATAATTTTATATCCATATAAATAGTTATGTAAAATAATATCAAGAATATTTAAATGGAGAATGGGTTAATTCATTAAAAATTTAAAGCATCTCATACTACATTGAACATTTATCTAATAAGCCCAATATCGTAAAATTAACCATTAAATACCTTAAAGATAAATGTATTCATGGTATAAAATATAATAGGTTAATTACATACACCACACATTAGAAATAGGTGGTGAACATGGATTATATCTCTTGAAAATTAAAAGTTAGACAAAATTCCATAAATATGATAATATCATTAGAGTGAGGATAAATCAATGACATAATTATGTGTGAAAAATATAAATCCACCGAATATAAGTGGATAAAAATTATAAAACAAACATTGGTCATTTACATATATACTTGGAAAAACATAACCAATGACATATATGTTTAACTCAATGAATGGAAATAGAGTTAAGATTTCTCGTACCTTAGGTCTGATATTATATTTATGTGTTTGAAACTCTTGTATAATGGTTTTAATAATATACTTAACTTCTACCAGAATCTTTATATTATTTATGATATCATATATGATTCATTTTTTAATTTATATTACCCATTTATAAATAATTTCCATGTTAAATAAACATCTAAGGTAATAACTACTTTATTTAACGTATGTGTTTTGACATGTTATTTTTTATTATATTACATAGATCAGGATTTTCTTATTTAAATAATGAATAACATGATTTATATATAACATATATTTAGTATATAAATATATATAATAGATATATAAATGAAATGGTACACAATGTTCAGGGAGACGGTAAGTCGTATGTACGCATGAACATTGCTTCCATTTTTTTATCATATTGAATAGAAGAAAGTAAATGAAATATATTTATATTTATATATATTAATCCATTATCATTATTATGTAATATATTTCATAGATATTCATTATTTATATTTTAGTAAACATTCTTTAATGGTTAACGTGGAAGATAAATCTCATCGGGTTGTGGAGACGGTAATTCGTATGCACAAACAAGTGAGGTATCATTCCATAATGGTAAAGGGTAAGTAATTGGATGTAATAAAAATTATATAAAAACAAAATCATTTCATATATATTATTTTAATCAATTTTATTCATTTTTATACCCATAAAAATAAATTATAGCTGAAAAAACGTTCATACCACGGTGTGGAGATGGTAAGTTGTACGTACGCACATATGGTGACATTTTTTTCTGTCGGATAAGTTAAATGAGGAATATGGTTTTACCATAATAATAGAAGCATATAATAATATAATATATTGTGTATTTATTACTTTAGTATGGTAAAAACTTTGGAAAACTATTTAGAAGAAGAAAAGAACTTTGACAGAGTTGGTAAAACAATTACATCTTCTTCGAGTGTCTCCTTTTGATTTTCACAAAAGGACACCTTAGGTTGTATTTCTTCCCAACATATTGACGGTAGGATGAATTTAGGTAAGTTTTTAGGAGAAATGTTCAGGTTTTATCCAAACTAAAAAACTTTAAATGCGTGAATAAAAGATAAGGAGATGTTCCCTTTTATAAGAGAGGGGAGGATAACTTCTGGAAACTCCAAAACTATTAATTTATTATTAATTGATTTTTTCTTTAACATAGCTAAAAAGTAAGTTATTTATAGGATAAGGTTCGTATGTGCGTAAATCTACACAACCAATGTTTTTTAGGCAAGTTTAATTCATAAAATTAACCGTATCTTTTGGGTTTAACCCTTAGATAAACAATTAAACTCTTATCGTCTATACTTGTATTTTTACACTATAGGGACAATGTAGTTACAATTAAATGCCAAATTTTTTATATTGATTGCAACCATATGTGTCTGTTTTCTAAAATTCAATTAACAGAAGTGGTAAAATTACGTTTAATGCTAATATCGCAGATGTTGATAATAAGCAGGTCAAAGATATGTTCAAAAGTTCAATAATTTTTTATATTGATTTATACTATAAAAATGATTCCAATGACCTAAATTTTCATTAATATTTTTATCATTTATATATTTTAAGTTTAAAATAAATATAAAATAAAATAATAATTTAAATGAAAAATTCATTTTTTAAACAATAATGCAATATTTTTCACTATTCGACCAAAATTGGAAATTTTCAAAAAATTACCAAAATATCACCCTGATCAAATTTTGAAATTCATGATTCAAAAAATGAATTCCATATTAAAAAATAAGATTTATAAATTTCAAAATGTGGTTATGACTATTCATAAATTCTTTTTAAATGGCTAGTTTAGTATATCATGGTACATTTGAGCTCCTTGTTGCGTACAATACATGCTATTGAAGAAACTATATTTATTTAAGAATAGACATACTGTAAAATATTGGGGTCTTAAATTCTCCCCTCCTTCAATAAATTGCAGCCTCTCAATTTTAACTCAGGATAAAAAACTATGATTTGGACACTTTAAAATATATTTATTGAAATCCCACATCGGAATATGGATTAATGAGACCTCCAATTTAAAATAGACAATGTGAAGTACATAGGTCAATAGAGATAACACATACTAGGGTTCCATGTAATAATATATAGACATGAAAGAAAATGTAAACAGAGTGATAGAGAATATGATTACGAGAAAGTGAACAATCACAATTATATAAATATGTGATAATCCAAGGGACTATTTTATTTATTGCTAATCAAAGTAATAGGAAAACATTTTTGGTTTTATGATATTTCCCCTAGAGTTAAGGAATTAATTTACATCATAGACTAAGAACACAGTGAAACTTACTTACTTAAAGAATATAGATTCTCCTTTAATAAATTTCTACCAAAAACTCATCTTTTTATCCCAATGATGAGTGTCAAAAGATGAATTTTTCATTATTAAAGTACTAGATTAAATTTTCAGAGTATCACATAATCCATAAAAGATTAACTATATATTTATCCTATTGTAAAATAGTAAACAAAAAAAGAGTTAGGATAAGATAAAATAATTCCCTAAAAATAATAATCCTTTATAAGAAGAAAAACTATGTTTAAATTCTAAAATTTAATAGTAATACCAAAAGTTCAAGATATGCCATTAAACAAATAACTATCCTTAAAATCCTTCAAAATAATAAAAACTGAGAATGAAACCCAAAATTCAGAAATATTTAATGACATAGTATTAAGGATAAATTTAAACATTTATCTCTAAATAACATAAACCACTCTTATAGTATAATACCAAAATGAAATTAACCAAATCACATATTCTCCATGATAGGTTAATCATTTCCATAAATAACCCAAATTTCTATATGTCCACAAAAAAATCATAGATTATTACATAATAAAATTCACCCATTACTCCTAAAAAAAATCCAAAAGTATTCTATTTACCTTAATCATATAAAGTTACCAAAATAGTTAACATCTTCCAAAATAATATTTATTACAAAGTTACCAGATCATTTTCCAATACCAAGGATATCCATTTGATAAAACATAAGTTCCCGAAATCAACTTATCTTTATTCCAACTACTCATTAAACTAAAAAAATCATAATAACTAGGGACATCAAGTAGTCCAGTGGTCGGTGTTTCACTCTTATCACCTTTTGGTTGTAGGTTTAAGACACATGGCCTTGTCAGACATGATGAGTTAGTCACCCTTCCCGTGGGTTGTCTATTTTATAAAACAATAAAATTCTTATAACATTCCCAAAATGAGATAGAATATTGAAAAAATAACCATAACATATTTTAATCTCAAATATTATCTCATGAATTTCCTTTTTTAACCCAAAATGTAATATCCCATTTTTACCTCAAAATCAAGGATCATACAAACCATAATGGTTATTTAAGCCTTTTATAATTATTTCCACACAACAAAATATAATTCTTCCATGAATAAAAATTTCACATAACAAACTTCATGGTTACATGCACTAAAAAATATCTTCCAATGTAATCCCATCATAAAAAGTGAATTAATAATTTTAAATATTTCATTATCTAGTTATTCCCACATAGAACCTTCCTTAGACTAGAGGTTATTGTATAGAATATGGTATTGACTTGGGTAATGTCCAGGTCCCCTAAATTAATGGAAAATAAATACAAATTGATTCTTAGGATTAGATTTATTTTCTTCCATTACACTTTTCATTTTTCCTCAACAATTATTTTCTTTATATCCTTATTTCCCACACATAAATCATTTCGTTGTTCCATTAAGACAAATTTTAGGGTGTCTCCTTCAACATTTTCCTGATGATTAAAATTGAGCATTATTTTCTCCATGGTCTCCCCTATTGGAGCTCTTATCATGCTCCACCATTCTCTGATTTGGGGAGTTTAGTTGTTAGATAATATATATATTGTTAATAATATTTTTGGAAAATAGATTAGACATATACACATATATATTCTACACATAAAAACATAACATTTTTTTCTCATAATCACCACCATTTCCACCTTTTCCACCATGTTTAATGTTAATATGACTTATTTGGGATCTATCCATTGACTAAAAACAAAAAGCATAGTGTCAGTGACAATATTCATAAAATCAGTTAATGAATAGCATAAATCCTTAATGTCAATAAAAAAAACCATAGGTTTATCCAAGGTAATTCATTCATATATTATATTAAACTCCATCATATTTTTTGAAATCAATATGAGAATTATCATATGAATATCCATCGGGTGTGTCAAACTAGGTGCGTAGTAAGGACCACGACACCTTGTTAGTGTTTTCACCCCTATGTACATTTTTAAAATAACCACGTCAACTTGTATTATCAAGACATGAATGTATTCTCTAAGAATACACAAAAAATATTAACATTACAAAAATTATCAGATTTAATTTATTTACTAATCCTCAACATCTATTTTTTGGTAATGTATTCTAATCTACGTTTTCTGAATCTAGTTTACAAGGTTTTAAATAAACTTCATCTGATACCAACTCTATTTTCCCGAACTTAGAAGGTCAGAGACTGTGCATTATTTTAATATATTGGCATATTTAGAAGGAATCAAATCCTGAAGGACAGATCAGTTTAGAGGTTTTGGTAAATAAGTTACATACATGAACCATTCATTAATATTTAAAATATAATACGAAATAGAGTTAATTCTTTGAGAACGCCATTATTCTCCTAGATTAACCATGAATATGAATCATAAAACACTTTTTTCATCCTGATAAAATGAAACATAAAAAAGGGGTCATCTCATATGATCATTAAGGATTAAAAATATAGCACAAGCTATCATAAATAAGCATAAGATTTTATGTCAAGGTATAAAATATACACACAGTCCTTTTAAAAACTTCTTGAACATAATATGTTAAGAATAAATCAAATAATGACATATAAACATTCATGGGTATATTCTACTAATAAAATAATCTTATGTAATATCAATAACTAATTCCATAATGAGGGAATGCATATTGCCAGACATCATAACCATACCATCAAGACCTAATTCCAAGACCATACATAAATGGGTAGAAACCAAAACTAGTGTTTCTCATGAGAACTAGAGTTGCATCAATGAGATTTCATTAACTAGTACCTAAATTTTAGGTATTTCATTAAGCAGTCACCAACCTATCACTTACTAAGTCTAATTCATTCTTCATATAAAAGGGGTAAATCATAACCAACCTAAAAATTTAAATTAAAAATGGCATACGAAATGTTAATACATTAACCATAATACATGAATGGTATTAATATAACACATAAAAATTCAAACATATCATAAACACTTCAAAGTAATATGGTAGATTTTATCATAAAAAATCAACCTCAATTAAGTATAAAATCAAAAAAGGTATGTTGACATATATGAAAATATTATAATAAAATCATTAAAACCCTTTGAGAGAAATATACCATTTTTACATTGAAAACAATAAAAAGTCACAGAATTTATGATAGAATACATTTATTAATATATTTATGTATAAAAGAGTCCCATAACACTTTGAAACATTTTAAAGAAATTACAATTTTAAAACATTCATCTCCATATAAATAAATCCTTAAACTATTTTTAAAACATTGATATTAATGAGACAGATTTAGAAGAATAAATCATTAAAGAATATAAAATGAGTTTATTTGTTAAAGAGTCTCTGACATAAAACCTTAAAAATAATATATGTTGAATAAATTTTAATGAACTAAAACAATAGACATAAAATGTCATTTATAATCCTTTTATATCCATATAAATAGTTATGTAAAATAATATTATGAATATTGAAATGGAAAAAGGATTAATTCTTTAAACATTCAAAGCATCTCATAGTACATTGAACATTTAAATAATAATCCCAATATCTTCAAATAAATAATTAAACACCATGAGGATAAATTAATTTGTGGTATCAAAGATAATATGGCTAGTACATATACCACACACAAGAAATAGGTGGTGAACATGGATTATATCTCATGAAAATTACAATGGAGATGAAATTCCCATAAAAATATCATATCATTAGAGTGAGGATTAATCAATGAATGTCATGACCCATCCCTCGAGGCCTGTGACGTGACTACCCCAAGCCATCCTTCCATAGGATAGGGTCTGGTGACTAGAACCAGAAAGGCGTATCCCTAAATGGGAAGGCATTTCTTTTAAACCCGTATATACACACAGAGTAGAACACGACAAGATGAAACCCTGAAGTAAACTATTGTAGTAAAAAAAGTGTGTTGAAAGTAAAGGGGCTGGAATACAAGCCCAATTGAAAAGTACAAGTACAAATGAAAAGTAAAAAATAACTGAAATGTGAAAATTAACTCTTGGATCTCCCACCGTGGATCCTACCTGAAGGGCGGGTACAACTCATGATCTGTAGTCCCTGCATCACATCATGCTAAATGGTCCACCTCCGAGCATCATCCAGTCCTGGCTCCCTCATCCCTGATCAATTTTGTACATGATCTGCACAAGACACAACAAGGTGTAGGTGAAGCCAGTGTAGGGGTGTGTATAACGATACTCAGTAGGGACCCCGAGACACCGTAGGTCTCCTAAAGTTCCACGAAGGAAAAACCACAAAGAAAAACTTCAACCCTACTTAGGTATATGCCCATTCATATACCTAAGTTATCAAGATATACTCATCTCATACATGAGGGAACAATACCACAATGGTAACACCCAGATGATAGGAAGTACCACATAGGTAAAAGACTTAGTTCAAATAGAGTCTCAGATCAAACCATCTTTTTAGTGAAGTATATAAGTACATATGATCAGTTTCAAAGATAGATCATCTTATTCTATCAAGAGGCACTGAGGCTGACCATACGGAGTCTGACCAACATAGTATCGATAGGTATTAACCCCCGCAATGACCCACACATGATCTAATCCACCGAGGATCGATATGTACTAACCCCCACAATGACCCACTCAAGATCTGGTCCTCCCAGGATTGATAGGTACTAATACCCACAATGACCCACACAGGATCTGACCCACACAGGATTGGTAAGCACTGACCCACATAGGATCACTGAGCACTGGCCCGCACAGGATCTGACCCACATAGGATCAGTGCTAACCCACACAGGATCACTCGGTACTAACCTCTGTATGATCTGTCTCCAACCTTCCTTTCACTGCCAGCCACTGGATTCCTCGCACCTGGTGCACTCGAGTTCCGTAGAATCTGCCCTCGAGATATCGGTCATACCTCGACCACCACTAAGCTCCAAAAAGTAGTAACACAAAGGAACTCCATGTCATAAGGGTTCCAATGTGATAGATAGTGCATTAATCAGACGTCATGTCTGTGAGTTATAAGCATTTTAGCTCTGGGGGTCCGGTTGGATTATGGTTCGATCCAACCAAGCCATACACCAACTATCTCCAAAAATAAATTTATAATGACCCATACTTTACATACATTGTTATTAATTCAGAATTGAAGCACACTTATTACAACATATAACAAAACCAAGAAAGGACCGTATAGGTATAGTGTCTTTAGAAACTGGGAAACATAAACAACTGGTTCATAAAGCATCTACTTTGCCTCCCATTTATTTCATCATATCTAGAGTCCCTTTTTGGCATATTCTACTTAATAACATTATTCCTGACCTGGGGAAATAAAACATACAAAAGGGTGAGCTCAAATGCTCAGTAAGGGTAAACAAAAGAAATATCAATCACATCATATATAAGCACATAACTTTTGGAAATCTTAACCTTCAAAAGAGATCATAATTTCATAACATGGGATAAGTAAGAGTAGTGAAATGTAATCCCAATAATCATAACTTAAAATATGAAAATTTGTGGCATAAACACATAATCATAGAGAATCATTTCTTATTAGTCAAGACTCATTTCCAAGACTATCTTAGTGGACAAAGTCCATTTCTGAACCGAGTTCACTCCTCATTTCAGTCCTGTTTCACTGAACCGGTATAACCTACCATTCCATCCATGTCTATCTCATGAGATATAAAATCTTTACCCAATGCATTGGAGGGAGATATAGGTCCCACACATTCATAATGATACCATTCTTATGTGTGCCACAAAATCACAAATCATACATCATTGCATAACCCATGTAGTAAAAATGGGATTCTTAAACAACATGACATCATAAAACAATTCATATAAGATAAAGGAATTCATAAAAATATTTCCATCACAACAAAATCAAATCCATGTAATAATAGGGATAGAAATAGAACCATATATTATCTTAGATGGAAAATAATTTTGATAAAACACTTGAACTCCATTCTTGAGGAAAATATCCTTTCTACTTCAAAAACAATTTTCCTTTCTTAACATGTCGTACAATTCTAATCTAAAAGAAGTTGATTAAAAATAAACTTGAAAACTTGTAAAGGAAGCTTCTTGGAAATAATGTTTTAAAATTCCATTCATGCCGTATAAGTTAAAAAAACATTCATCTCATACTTTTGTCGGAAAAGTCAAAAAGTACCTCGTACGAAAAACGACAAAATATTCCTTTCATATCTTTTACTAAAAACTAACCGAAGGGTAAAATTGGATTTAAACAATTGTAGGTGGATGGAAATAATATTACATATTGAGGAAACATGGATTTGGATGATAAAATACATCCCAGTAAATGCCAAAGTATAAACAATCTCGGATAAAAATGAGATTGTGATATCTCCCTTACCTTAGGTCCGATATGCTTTGTACGTGTCCGAACCTCCTGTATAATGATTTAAATAATGTTATTGACTTATTCAAGAATCATAATTATTTTTATGATATCATATTTGGTCATATTCTTAGCTTCTTAGTAGTAATATTTCATTGCTGCTTGTTATTCGGGTGTTTATAACTTTTTGTTCTTATGCGTGTTTTGTCGAATAAATTCTTATTCTTCTCTTTAGGTTATATATACCTCATTTAAATAATGGTATTAGTGTAATATATATCATATTAATTCATTTAATTAATTTATATAATCATTATGAAATGAAGATCATGTAGAACGAGTCGCATCACATCATGGAGACGATATTCCATACGTACGCACGAGTGATGATATCGTTCCTATGATCATGGAATTGTATTGGAGTGTATGTATACTATTTCAGAATCCGTATCACTTTTTAATAGTCATATATAGTCATTATTTACACCATTATACCCATACAAGTAAGGTGGTGGTGGAAAATATATTACACCACGGCGTGGAGATGGTATTCCGTACGTACGCACACGCGGTGATTTCTTTTTCCGTAGTATGGATAGATGGTGAAATAGGGCTATTTCATACTTATAATAACATATCAGTATATGATTGATACTGATGTTATTACTTCATAATGAAACAACTAAAGAAGAAGAAGTGGAAGAAGAAATAAAGATGAAAGAATCGGTAACAGACATTACCTCTTCTCTGAAGTGCTTCTTTGAGACCTTATTTTAGGGCACTAAAATTTGTCGTTGAAGAAGACCAGGACCTCTAGGATGTCTCTAGGGAAGTGGAGAGGAGAAAGTGGAAGGGTTTGGCCGAGCTTGAAGGCTCAAAGTTGTGTGAGGAAGAGAGGAAGAAGGTGCCCTTTTATAATGGAGGAGAGGGGCACCTTTGGAATAACAAAAAATATTATTTTATTATAAAGTCAAGTTTGGTTTTAAATAAATCCAAAATGATTTATTTCTAAGCTACGGTGGGGATGGGTAGAAATACTCTCATCCAATAGAATCTATACAAGTTTAGTTACCTATTTTAACCTTATCATTTAGATTTAACATTAAGTTAAATAATTTTACTTTTATTGTGCCTTCTTGTGTTCTTATACTATAAGGTTAATAAACTTACTATAAGCAGATAAACAAACCCCAAGTTTTTTATTATTAATATATATAACCTTATCTAAGTCATTTGGCCGACCCTTAGATTTTTACGAATAAAATAACAATTACTAATATAATAGTTGTTTTAAAAACTATTTTATGTCAATTTTGACACTATTTAGTAATTAATTTTTCTGAAAATCATAAAAGAATTATTAGTTAGAAAAAAGTTAATTAAATCAATACTAACATGCCATATTAATATAGAAAATTAGTTGAATTCATAAAACGTCTCAAAGTATATTTATTTGGGTATTTATAACATCAATTATGTCAATATTTCATTAATAAGATAATTACTGCATCATCGTTGTGTCATAAATACATTAAATTATTTAATGTCTAAAAATTAAAAATAAAATACCATTACGTAGGAAATCATTTTATCTTTCTAATGAATATTTGTAGTCGAATTTATCTTATGTATAACCCCATATTAAAAATTATTTAGTTATTAAACATTGATTTTAACTATTTTAACCCTTCTTTAAATAAATTAATAATAAATGTCCTAATCTAATCCAAGTGGGCCTAAATGGTCATATTTTATTCCTAAGGTTGTTTTTGGTCGAATTACACTTGTCCAATAGAATTAGGACATTTTTAGGGTAATAATAATATCATGTTTACCCTTAATTACCCTATTTACTTTTAACCGTGGTAAAAAAAAAGTAAAAAGTTACTATTCACCAAAAAATTATTTTAATCTCATTGAACCAAATTTTACTTACTGACATCAACTGTATCTCTCAGATTTTCAAAATTCCACTCACAGAAGCGGTAAAATTAGGTTTTATGAAAAAATCAGTTTTTTTAACTACCACTTAGTGGTTTCACTGTTCATCAAAAATTGAATGTTTTTAGAAAAATACCAAAATTTCACCCTAGGCTAATTTCGATATTACGAATCCAAAAATGAAGTCCACTTTGAAGAATAAAATTTATAAAATTTCAAAAAGTGGTTATTACTTTTCATAATGGCTAGTTTTAATAATATTTTAATAGTATATCGTTGTTTAGTGAAACTCGGTATTGCGTACGACGCAAGCTATCGAGGAAGCTCGCGATTTCGTGTAAAGAAAGACAAGAAAGTGTTGTGTGTAGAAAAAGATTCCTTTGATGAAAAAGTCTCGGGTGTTAAATTCTACCCCCCTTAAAATGAATTTCGCCCTCGAAATTCGTCACTTTGTAACAAACAGATGAGGATACCTCTCCCTCATCACATCCTCAAGCTCCCATGTAGCTTCTTCGAATTGGTGGTTCCTCCATAAAACTTTCACCAATAGAGTGGTCTTGTTTCGTAGGACTTTTTCACTACGATCCAAAATCTCTATCGGTTGTTCTTCATAAGAAAGATCTGGCTCCAGCGGTACAACTTCTAAGCTGAGTACATGTGAAGGATCGGGTATGTACTTTATCAGGAGAGATACATGAAACACATCGTGAACTTGAGAGAGATTCAGTGGAAGCGCCAATCGGTAATCTACCTTCCCAACATGATCCAGTATTTCGAAAGGACCGATATATCTAGGGCTCAACTTCCCCTTCTTTCCAAATCTCATAACCCTGTTCCAGGGAGATATTCGTAAGAACACTTTATCACCCACTTCAAACTCTAGGTCTTTTCTTCGGTTGTCGGAATAAATTTTCGGTCGACTCTGAGCTACTCTTATGTGATGTTGATCAGATCTGACCTTTTCTGCCATTTCATCAACGAGATCGGGTCCTAATAGATTTCTTTCCCCAACTTCATCCCAGCAAGTTGGAGTCCTGCATTTCTTTCCATAGAGAGCTTCATAAGGAGCCATCTGAATACTGGAGTGAAAGATATTATTATAAGAAAATTCAACCAAAGGTAGGTGTTGATCCCAACCACCTTTGAAATCCATAGAGCAAGCTCTCAACATATCTTCAAGAGTTTGAATTGTTCTCTTAGACTGACTGTCTGTCTGAGGATGATAAGCAGTGCTAAAACATAACTATGTATCCAGAGTATGCTGAAGACTTCGCCAGAACTTTGAGGTAAACCTCGGATCCCGATCAGATATAATTGAAAGTGGTACTCCATTCAATCTTACCACTTCCTTTACATATATCCTGGCAAGCTGATCCAGAGAGAAATCCTCTCTAATAGCAATGAAGTGTGCAGACTTTATAAGATGATCAACTATGACCCAGATAACATTATTGCCTTTGGATGTTTTAGGAAGTCCTGTGACAAAGTCTATATGATGTTTTCCGATTTCCATTCGGGTATGGGTAATGGCTGTAACATCCCCTTAGACTTCTGTCTCTCAGATTTAACTTGTTGACAAACCAAGCATCGGAGACATATTCAGCAACATCTCTTTTCATGCCATCCCACTAGAAGTATTATTTCAGGTCCCTATACATCTTTGTTCTTCCAGGATGAATAGAGAATGAATAACTATGAGCCTCATCCAGCAGCCCCTTCTTTAATTCGGGATGGGAGAAACACAAACCCGATTCCTGAACTTTATTATCCCATCACAATCAAGGTTGAATTCCAGAACATCTCTCACCTTCTTTTGTAACTCGACATCTTATTTCTGTGCCTCTTTAATCATAACATGTATAGATGGTTGAACATTTATTTGAGAAAGATATGATTTTTCCCCTTTAATTATAATTCCAAGATCCATACTTTGTAAATCCATAAATATTGGATCTTTTGTGATCTTCATCATGGATAAACTAGCATGGTCTTGTTGACTTAATGCATCTGCCACCTTGTTTGCTTTCCCAGGGTGGTAATGAATTGGGCAGTCGTAATCCTTAATCAGCTCCAACCATCTTCTTTGGAACATATTCAGCTCCTTTTGTGTGAAAATATACATTAAACAATTATGATCAGTATAAATATCACACCTTTCACCAAAAAGGTAATGCCTCCAAATCTTTAATGCAATGATTACCGCAGCTAACTCCAAATCATGAGTTGGGTAATTTTGCTCATGTATTTTCAACTGTCGTGAGGCATAAGCTATCACCATATCATTTTTCATAAGAACACACCCCAATCCCTTCTTGGATGCATCACTGTAGATCACAAACCTTTCTCCACTACAAGGCAGTGTGAGCAGAGGTGCACTGGATAACCTTCTTTTCATCTCCTTGAAATTCTTTTCACATTCCTCCGTCCAAACAAACTTAACTCCTTTCCGATTCAACTTCGTGAGTGGATTAGATAATCTTGAAAAATCTTTCACAAAACGTCGATAATATCCAGCCAAACCAAGAAAACGTCATATCTGAGTCACTGATGTTGGTCTCGACCATCTTTCAATAACCTCTGTTTTTTTGGATCCACAGATATCCCCTCTTTTGAGATTATGTGACCCAAAAATGCAACTTTTTGAAGCCAAAATTCACACTTGGTAAATATGGAATAAACCTTCTCCTTTCTCAGGGTCTTTAATATAATTGTCAAGTGATCTTCATGTTCTTCCTTACTCTTTGAATATACAAGAATATCGTCTATAAAGACTACCACAAACTGATCAAGATAGTCTCTAAAGACTCTATTCATCAGATCCATGAAGATAGCAGGGGCATTAGTAAGGCCAAATGGCATCACTATAAATTCTTAGTGTCCATACCTTGTACAGAAATCCTTCTTTGGTATATCCTCCCTTTTGACATTTAATTTATGATACCCTGAATGAAGATAAATCTTGGAAAAGTATTGAGCTTCGCGTAGTTGGTCAAATAGGTCATCAATGCACGGGAGAGGATATTTGTTCTCGATAGTGATCTTGTTAAGTTCTCGATAATCAATGCAGAGTCTCATTGATCCATCTTTCTTCTTAACAAACAGAATAGGTGCTCCCCAAGGTGACGCACTAGGGCATATGAACCCCTTATCAATATTCTCTTGGAGTTTATTCTTCAATTCCTGCAAATCAATTGGGGCCATTCTATAAGGTGTCTTTGAAATAGGCAAAGCACCCGGTACGAGTTCTATTGAAAACCCAACTTCACGATTCGGTGGAAGACCCGGTAATTCATCGGGAAAGTCATCATCAAACTCCTGTACAATGGGCATATTTTTAATTGTGAGTTTCTCACCAACCATTTCAGATAAATAACCTTCATTTAGTGGAATCAAGACCCATAAGATGGAAGGAATTTCCACTGGAAGGTTATGTTCATACTTGCATCGATAGACGATCATAGATTGATCTGGAATATGAAATGTGACTTCCCTTCTTTGGCAATTGATATGAGCCCCATGTAGAGAAAGCCAATACATGCCAAGAATCACATCAAATTCCACTATAGGAAGGATCACAAGATTTGCAGGAAGCACTTCCCCGCAAACTTCAATCGGAGAAGAATTATAAACTTTTGATGTGACTATTGTGCCATTAGGTGTTGTCACAGCTAACTCAACATCTAATTTTTGAGAAAATACGGTGATACCCTTAGAAAATTCTTCAGAAATAAAGGAGTGGGTGGATCTAGAATCAAATAAAACATTTTCTACTTTAGAGTGGATGGTAAGTGTACCTTTCACCACATCGTAATCGTACTCCACATCGCTGATAGAAATTGCATGTGACTTTCATTTGTCTTTAGTATTAAAAGTTTGTTGACGTCGACCATCATCATCAACCCTTGGATTTGGGCATTGATTGGCATAATGCCCCATATCCTTGCACTTGAAACATTGAAGTGTAGTAGGTTCATTCTGTGCATCCCTTCCTTTGTTTGCATCATTAGACATCTTCTTCCCATCATTACGGAATTCAAATGCCTGATGACCTTCCTTTCCACATTTGAAACATTTACTTGTCCCTTTAAGACAACTCCCTCCTTGTTTCTTTCCACACTTTGAGCATAAGGGAAAGTTCATCTTCTTTTCATTGTGCTCTTTATATTTTCCTTTGAATTCCATTTTCCTTTTCTTATCAAACCCATATGACTGATGGGTTACTCCAATCTCCATCTCAACTTTGAGAGCACATTGAATGATTTCCTCGTAGCTATTGAAGTCCCTTATGGGTAAGTCCCTTCGAAGACTTGGTTTTAAGCCACTAAAGAATCGATCGATCTTACTCTCAGGTTGGATAATAATACCAGAAGCGTACCTTGCAAGTCTTGTAAAATTTACTTCATAGATACCAACAAATTCATCATCCTTTTGCTTCAGTTCAAGAAACTATTTCTCCATATTTGTTTGGAGAATACGAGGGAATTACTTATTGAAAAATAATTTCTTGAACTCGTCCCATTCCATGGACTCAATTTCATCCCTTTGCCTTGTATTCTTAATAAGATTCCACCATTGATCAGCATCACCTTCCAAACGTTACACTACTAAGATGTCTTTATCACGCTCAGAACATTGAAGAACTGAAAATATCTTTTCAGTAGTACTAATCCACTGTTTAGCAACTAATGGATCAGTAGACCCACTGAACGAAGGTGGACGCTGTCTCATGAAGGATTCAACAGAATGTTTCTCCTTCCTTTTCTCGTTTGGAAGTCTTGCATGATTCATAGCTTGAGAAAGTTGTGTGAGCATGGCTACAAGATTTTGCATTCCAGCTCCCATAACGTTTGGTTGCTCAGGGGGACAATCATTGCATTGCCCGTCGCATTCCACATTAACATGGTTCTTTCGGGTTCTAGCCATTGACTAAAACCAAGAAGAATAGTATGAGCAACACTAATTATAATAGGAAAATCACATAACAAAGAATAAAATTTCACACTTAAGGTCTTATCCTAGTTTATTTATGGCCATTTCTAAAACACTAAGATTGTGTTCTTTGCTTAGACTTATCCTTAGGGTTCTTAGTAAGGCTTTCACATCCTAGTTTCCAAAGGTTGACTATACCTTTCCTCTGATACCAACTATAATGACCCATACTTTACATAAATTGTTATTACTTCAGAATTGAAGCACGCTTATTACAACATATAACAAAACCAAGAAAGGACCGTATAGGTACAGTGTCTTTAGAAACTAGGAAACATAAACAACTGGTTCATAAAGCATATACTTTGCCTCCCATTTATTTCATCATATCTAGAGTCCCTTTTTGGCATATTCTACTTGATAACCTTCTTCCTAACCTAGGAAAATAAAACATACAAAAGGGTGATCTCAAATTCTCAGTAAGGGTAAACAAAATAAATATCAATCACATCATATATAAGCACATAACTTTTGGAAATATTAACCTGTAAAAGAGATCATAATTTCATAACATGGGATAAATAATTGTAGTGAAATGTAATCCCAATAATCATAACTTAAAACATGAAACTTTGTGGCATACACACATAATCATAGAGAATCATTTCTTATTAGTCAAGACTCATTGCCAAGACTATCTTAGTGGACAAAGTCCATTTCTGAACCGAGTTCACTCCTCGTTTCAGTCCTGTTTCACTGAACCGGTATAACCTACCGTTCCAGCCATGTCTATCTCATGAGATATAAAATCTTTACCCAATTAATTGGAGGGAGATATAGGTCCCACCCATCTAATAATGATACCATTCTTATGTGTTCCACAAAATCACAAATCATACATCATTGCATAAACCATGTAGTAAAAATGGGATTCTTAAACAACATGACATCATAAAACAATTAATATAAGATAAAGGAATTCCTAAAAATATTTCCATCACAACATAATAAAATCCATGTAATAATAGGGATAGAAACAGAACCCTATATTATCTTAGATGGAAAATAATTTTGATAAAACACTCGAACTCCATTCTTGAGGAAAACATCCTTTCTACTTCAAAAACACTTTTCCTTTCTTAACATGTCGTAAAATTCTAATCTAAAAGAAGTTGATTAAAAATAAACTTGAGAACTTGTAAAGGAAGCTTCTTGGAAATAATGTTTTAAAATTCCGTTCATGCCGTATAAGTTAAAAAAACATTCTTCTCATACTTTTGTCTGAAAAGTCAAAAAGTACCTCGTACGAAAAACGAAAAAAGATTCCATTCATATCTTTTACTAAAAACTCACTGAAGGGTAAAATTGGATTTAAAAAATTATAGGTGGATGGAAATAATATTACATATTGAGGAAACATGGATGTGGATGATAAAATACACCCCAGTAAATGCCAAAGTATAAACAATCTCAGATAAAAATGAGATTGTGATATCTCCCTTACCTTAGGTCCGATATGATTTGTACATGTCCGAACCTCCTGTATAATGATTTAAATAATGTTATTGACTTATTCCAGAATCATAATTATTTTTATGATATCATATTTGGTCATATTCTTAGCTTCATAGTAGTAATATTTCATTGCTGCTTGTTATTCGGGTGTTTATAACTTTTTGTTCTTATGCGCGTTTTGTCGAATAAATTCTTATTCTTATCTTTAGGTTATAGATACCCCATTTCAAGAATTTTATTAGTGTAATATATATCATATTAATTCATTTAATTCATTTATATAATCATTATGAAATGAAGATCATGTAGAACGAGTCGCATCACATCGTGGAGACGGTATTCCGTACGTACGCACGAGTGATGATATCGTTCCTATGAGCGTGGAATTGTATTAGAGTGCATGTATACTATTTTAGAATCATTATCACTTTATAATAGTCATATATAGTCATTATTTACACTATTATACCCATCCAAGTAAGGTGGTGGTGGAAAATAGATTACACCACGGCGTGGAGACGGTATTCCGTACGTACGCACGCGTGGTGATTTCTTTTTCCGTAGGATGGATAGATGGTGAAATAGGGTTGTTTCATACTTATAATAACATATCAGTATATTAGTGATACTTATGTTATTAATTCATAATGAAACAACTAAAGAAGAAGAAGTGGAAGAAGAAATAAAGATGAAAGAATCGGTAACGAACATTACCTCTTCTTTGAAGTGCTTCTTTGAGACCTTCTTTTAGGGCACTAAAATTGGTCTTTGAAGAAGACCAAGACCTCTAGGATGTCTCTAGAGAAGTGGATAGGAGAAATTGGCTGGGGTTGGCTGAGCTTGAAGGCACAATGTGGTGTGAGGAAGAGAGGAAGGAGGTGCCCTTTTATAAGGGAGGAGAGGGGCACCTTTGGAATAACTAAAATTATTATTTTATTATAAAGTCATGTTCGGTTTTAAATATCTAAAAATTGATTTATTTAGAAGCTAAGGTGGGGATGGGTCGAAATACTCTCATCCAATAGAATTTAGACAAGTTTAGGTTCCTATTTTAACCTTATCATTTAGATTTAACATTAAGTTAAATAATTTTACTTTTACCGTGTCTTCTTATGTTCTTATACTATAAGGTTAATAAACTTACTGTAAGCAGCCAAACGAACCCCAAGTTGTTTATTATTAATATATATAACCTTATTTAAGTCATTTGGCCGAACCTTAGATTTTTATGATTAAAATAAAAATTACTAATATAATATTTGTTTTAAAAACTATTTATGTCAATTTTGACACTATTTAGTAATTAATTTTTGTGAAACTCATAACAGACTTATTAGTTAGAAAAAAGTTAATTAAATCAATACTAACATGTCATATTAATCTATAAAATTAATGAAATTCATAAAAAGGCTCAAACTATATTTATTTGGGTATTTATAACATCAATTATGTCAATATTTCATTAATAAGATAATTACTGCATCATCGTTGTGTCATAAATAAATTAAATTATTTAATGTCTAAAAATTACAAATAAAATACCATTATGTAGTAAATCTTTGTATCCTTCTAATGAATATTTATAGTCTAATTTATCTTATTTATAACCCCATATTAAAAATGATTTAGTTATTAAACTTTAATTTTAACTATTTTAAACATTCTTTAAATAATGTAATAATAAATGTCCTAATCTAATCCATGTGGGCCTAAATGGTCATATTTTATTCCTAAGGTTGTTTTTGGTCGAATTACACTTGTCCAATAGAATTAGGACATTTTTAGGGTAATAATAATATCATTTTTACCCTTAATTACCCTATTTACTTTTAACCGTGGTAAAAAAAGTAAAAAGTTACTATTCACCAAAAAATTATTTTCATCTCATTGAACCACATTTTACTTACTGACATCAACCGTGTCTCTCGGAATTTCGAAATTCCACTCACAGAAGCGGTAAAATTAAGTTTTATGAAAAATTCAGTTTTTTTAACTACCACTTAGTGGTTTAAATATTCATCAAAAATTGAAAGTTTTCAAAAAAATACCAAAATTTCACCCTAGGCTAATTTCGATATTACGAATCCAAAAATGAAGTCCATTTTTAAAAATAAAATTTATAAAATTTCAAAAAATGGTTATTACTATTCATAACGGCTAGTTTAAATAATATTTTAATAGTATATCATTGTTTAGTGAAACTCGCTATTGCGTACGACGCAAGCTATCGAGGAAGCTCATTATTTCGTTTAAAGCAAGAAAAGCAAGTGTTGTTTGTAAAAAAAGATTCCTTTGATGAAAAAGTCTCGGGTGTTACAAAATTAGAGTATAACAAAAGTACAGTCTCAATCCAAGGATCCCAACGCCATAGACGGTTCGTCAAATGGTTGTCTGGTTCTCAAGATATGTCCCTTTAAGTGTTTCTGGGACCGGGTTCGGTCCGACCCGGTCGGACCGACCCTGCCCAACCCAGTCTGGGCAGCGCCACGGCGGTCTCGGCCCCCTGGGTTGAGTCCAACCCGAATCAAAAGGGGGAAGCAAGAAAAAGGGGTGGCCCGCAAAGGGTGGCCCGACCCGTATAGGGAAATCCGCAAAGGGTGGTCTGGACCACCAGACCGGCCCGCAAGGGGGCGCGGTCCGACCGCGTGAGGCACGACCCACAAGGGGGTCCGCCCTAGCTACCACTGGGGGAGTGACCCTTGGTTTTCCAGAATGGCCTAGGTCTGTTCGGTCTTTTTCGTAGTGGCGGCGCCACGTGGGGCCGCCAGGGGGCACGTGGGACCCGCTGGAGTGGTTCCTACCAATCACATCACGGCCGGCTGGTGTGTCATCCAACATCTCTAGAGGCACATGATGGTGTGCCGCTCTTCCACCCATGGTTGGCCGGTGTGCCGACCACCTTCCTCCGGTCCATCGCGACTGACGAGCTGTGACTCAAGGCCTCCTCCGACGCGCTAGTCCCATCACCCTCTCATTCCGTGGCCGACCAGTGTGTCAGCCGCCTCTTCTGACTACCGCAGTTGATGAACCATGACCCCTTACTCACCAGTGTAGTGCCACACCTCCTCAGTGGACGACTGATGATGGCTGCTCTGATGACTGCCGAAAATTTGTGACGTGACCTCCTCTTGCGGCGTGAGTCGGTGCACCTCCAACTTGTAGCCAGTCGGTTCCACCACATCGACGGTCTTCCACAAAGCTGTAAGGGGAAAAAGTAGTGGAGGGTTCAGGCTGGGATCATTAGGCCCGTTCCCTTTTCTTGGAATCCAAAATGAAAAGGATAAAATCCGGGCTTGGACTAATTTACGGGGGTACTGTAGCGGGGAACTATAGCAATACTGTAGCAGCGGCGACACTATAACGGCGAGGCACTATAGTAGGAACTATAGCGGTAGAGGTATTGTAGCGGTGGAGGCACTGTAGCAGAAACTGTAGTGGCGGCGGTACTGTAGCCGCCTGGGTACTGTAGCATTACTATTCACCAAGGGGCTCTTTGGGCAAAAAAATGGGCTTTCAAGCCTAGTATTCAGGTCACTTGGCCTTGGGCCTTCGGGCTATGTAATGGGTCTCCCTCTACCCAGTCTAAAGAGTTCATTGCTTTAAATAATATAATGAGGCTTCGACCCCAACTTTAAAAAAACCCCACCTCAAGAATGGTGGTGAGTGCGCATTTGTGGAAGCGGGTTGGTGTTCGCCATCCTCCGCAACTATCTTCCAATGGAACCACTTGTATGCCAATGTTTGGATTGTGGTTTGGTGTCTCCCATGACCTAATACTGGAACCGGCTCCGTCCTCTTAGGGTTTGGCCTCTCGGCACTTCACTAGCACTTCACTGCATGGTGAAGCTATACCGGTACCTCCCCCCAAGATCCATATAAATTGAAGAGGTGGAGGGTTGGTAAGGACTTGGAGAATTAATGGGGTTCATTAATTAGGACCCTACCAAATTCACCAATGATGTCGTTACTTAAGATTGAAAGGTCAAGCCATTTATTGTATTGACAAATCGCGGGTCTCATACTCCATTTTTCTATTGCAGGATATGAAAGAAAGTAAAATAATAAAGTTATTTTATTTTTTTTCATTTAAAAAGTCCCAAAATTAACTTTTTCTCCAGACCCACTGTGGTTGAAGTAATGTCTCCTTTATGAAAATCACAGCATTGCAAATTCAATGATATCCTCAGATTTTTAATCTGAGCAACGATTCAAAAGTTAGAAAACGCCGACCGTGCATTTACTAAATATACCAGAAAAAAAGTTCAATAAATTATTGACATTCACCCTCGACTCGCACCGGTTGAGGTTAGAATATTCCTATAGAAAAAACTCCCCAACGAACCCAACATTACTCTTGGATTTTTAATCAGAGTTACCATTTAGAAGTTATGTATTTTGACTATAAAATAATTGTTACTTAATTATTTTATTTACGGCAAAAAACCAACTTCCATAGTTGGACCACACCGGCCAATGTCAGTATCTGCCTAAAGAAATCATATCTTCATGAGTTTAGCGGTGGTCTCAAATTTTTAATCTGAGTCACCATTCATGAGTTATAGTCATTTGAAAAATAAAATAACTTTATTTAATTATTTTATTTACAGTTATGCCATTTTCAGGTTTTCTCACAGGAGGCCTGTGATGATCAAACTTAAGTCACATCTAGGGTAAAATCACCATCTTAAATGTAATGATGCACTTAGACTTCTGATCTAGGAAACCGTTTGAGAGTTATTCCACCTTTTCAGGAAAACTTCTTACGCGCACTAGTTAAAGCTAAACAAAACTTTGACGAATCAATCTAGGCCCTCTAGGCCTCAGAATCAGGCATCGTCTGTAACGACCCAATATTTTTTTAAAGGAAATTACTTTATTATAAATATTTTATAATCACATTAACTACTATGTGCTATGGGACCCTTAAAACAAATGTTTGTCACTTCTATGATGTGAATTTCAAAAATCCGACATACATAGTCGTGATGAATAAGTTATTTAGAGTGCAACAAGGAAAACATAATTTTTGGTGAATATTAACATACCCTTATGAATAGTAACATACCCTTATGAATACTGATATACCCTAATGAATAGTAACCTTATCTATGATAATATATAAATAATATTCAAGTTGAAAGTATGATATACCTATATTTTAGAATAAGTTAATGAATGTTTTAAAACAGGTCTTTGATAATAAATTATGATTTTAATTAAATATTAAATTAATAATATTTAGAAAATTATTTTTGAAAAATGGACTTAATTTTTGGATTCTACATGTAGAATAATGGTTATGGTGAATTTTTGGGATTTTTTTGAAATACTTAATTTTTTTATGAATAGTAAAATACATCAATTTACCTTATATATACATTATAAGCTAAATAGACTATTCCTAGAATCATGGCTAATGTCACAACCCTTAATAATAATTGACATGATAAAATAACTATTCTTGGTCATGGAATAATTTCTATTACTTGTCTTGTGAAGAAATAATTAATTAATGAGTTTTATATTAAGAAATCCCCTCTCTCCTCCACTATAAAACCCCCTCTCACACCCTCTTCCAATCACTCCTATTAAGCCTTGTGCCTTCTCCAAATTCTGGAAAAATACCCTCCCAACCTCCTCTCCCACTTCCATCAAGCTTTGGTCTCATTAAAAGACCAAAACCTCTCCCTTATGGAGGTTCTCAAGGAAGTTTGGTTCAAGAGGTAAATTCCTCTTTTCAATTCTTTGTCTTTCCTTTCAAGTTCATTTGTTTTATTTTTCTATTATCACTCTTTATCCAAATTTTGTGATGAATCTAGAACCATATATGTACTGGAATGTTTTCATGATAGTGGAATAAGTTATCATCATCTCCCCCCTTTTACCTTCTTTTATACTAGAAGTAAGAACACCATCCGAGATGTGTCAATTTTACACATTCAGGGACGATAGACTTTTGATTTCTTTTATCATTGAAAATTATGGTCATGAAACCATTCTTGTTATGGTTGAACAAGATTATTATATATAATATAACCTATTTAATATCCTATAATCCCTTTGTTCAAATGGTATTAGGTTATAAAGAAAAATGAGTTCACTGTAATGAAAACCCACAAATTAACCGAATCAATTATCATTAAAGTTATTTATGATAATTCATCATCATTACATGTAAAAAAGTTGTATAAATGAACAATAACACCAATTTATTTTCATAAATAATTGTAAATTTCAATTCTGGAGATTTACATCCATTCCACTTCCTTACTTAAAAACAGGTGAATGTAATAGGAAAATAAGAGAAATGAACACTCTGGAACAACGAAAGTCAATACAATAACTAATCAATAAAGACATAAATGAACTGAAAAGAATTATTATAAACTAAATAAATGTATAATAGGTTCTCAAATAAGTTATTATTATGTATAATTTCATATTCCAGGAACATAAGTACAAGAGCATAACTCGTTCGGAGTTAAGGTAAGGGTTTTTTCACCCAAACTTCCATTTTCATTCAGGATATTTTCATTATCTAATTAGCTCAATGAAATTCTTATTTATTGTTATGTACTCATCATATATTCTCTATTAGTATCATATATATGTTTAAAAACCATAAACCTTCCTTATTTTATGGATAGTTACACGTTTTTAAAGGAACTTTCAAAGTAGTTTCCAAAATACAAGCCCAATTCAAGGGGATTTCTCAAATTCTTATCTATTTTCAAGGGAAATATATAATATGTTTTTGGGAACCATTATCCTTATAAAATAACTAATTTTATTATGAAAATAGTATCTTAAATCACTTTTGGTTTTATATATTGATTTTTCCAAAAGAACTCTTCTTTTCAAAATAAAAGAGTTTTTATCTCAAGAATTGCTTAATGATTTTATAAGAGTGTTTTCATCTAATTCAACACACTTTTTGATTCCATGGTATTAATAGGTTTAATCATTTATGAACTCATCTACCTTATTTTATTTAATGGTTTATGAATAACTCTATTGTGGGTGATCTATCCTAAAACCATTCACCATATTATTCTGAATGGTTAGTGTTTTATGTTTAATGATTGGGGAATGTTAGTTACATTTCATAGGATAGTTTCAATAAGAATGTATATGTTGTTTATATTGATCCCCAATCATATGAGGAATGAATTGGACTTATTATGTGATGGGTGGGGCCCGCTATAGACCCTTGATGCATCAGTAGGTCTCATGAGACAAATGGACGTGGAATTGGCCGAGGCCTTTAACAATGTGATATAGATTTTGGACGAGGCCTTATTCATAGGAAGTCTTAGCCAAGGCCTTGAAAAAATGTTTTAGAATGTCCGGCAGTATGCATTTCATCATTATGAGTTAAGATATTGATATTTCATGTGGTTATTCGATTATTAGAATACCCATGATTATGTTTTATTATGGCATTGTTTACTCCGCTTATTTTCCTTCCATAATATGTTCAAGTTTATTATTAAAGGAATGTGTTTTCAATTATGCACTATTTCTTAGTTTTATACTATATTCCACTATATTTCTTACTCGTACTGATAATTTGAACTTACCCCTTTCTTATGTATCATTTTTTTCAGGACATGAAGAAGTTTGTTATGAATGAAATGCCGAAATAACCTAGGAGTTATGGAAGTTGTCTAAGGAGTTTCAATGTTGTTTTCATTTCAAGTTGTATTGATGAACTTATATATGTATATTTTTTCCAATAATACTAAACTAATTGGTCCTTATGGATTTCTATTCCTTGTTTGTATACCAATGTAATTAAATAAGGCACTGGCTCCGGGAAACTGGGGTCGGGTCCTTAAAGTTGGTATCATAGGAAGTTTAGTAGAATATATGGAAACTAGATTTATAAAAAATATAATTAGGAAAGAGTCCCTAAGTTATTCATTGAGGATATACATACAATAATGTCATGGTATTTTGGTAATGAATAGATTATGTGGATCTTTCAAGCAATACATCCCTGTCTAGATACGAGCAGGTAGAGGCGGCTCTAGCACAGATCTATCTAGGGGTAAAACTCAAAAACACCGCTTTGAGCTAGACTCGAATGGGAACTGGTGCACGACAATGAGCTTTGTGGCACTCTTGGTTATAACACTCCTGGTTTATATGCTTAGGATAGTTGAAATTTTCTTTACAAGCCTTTTTGAAGGATTAAAATGTAAAATATTCCTCAATGAAACCATATTTGTGAATATGGGATTAGCCATTCGTAGGATCTTAATTTTTTTCTATGTATTTTGTTAAGTTAAGATTATACATTATGATTCATAACCTTATCTAGTGTATTCCATTATATAGAGATGGTGCCATGTGGAAGGAATGGAAACCGCACGAACACATGTGTCCCTTGTAGGGATTTTCCTCTGATGTATGATAATGATGTTTTCTTTGCTGCTGTGACTGGTGCTGAGCAACTCATAAATATACCGGGACAACATACTCAGGTTATGAATAATAACCTTACCCGTATGGAGCATCCGGATCCACCACATGGAGGAGATATGCTAGATCAATTTATGCGACAACAACCTCCATCGTTCAATGGGACTACAAACCCATTTGTAGCAGAGCAGTGGATATGTTCCCTCAAGAAGATATTTCTTGCTTTGGGATATAATGAAAGAGAGAAGGTTGTCATGGTAGTATATTTTCTATCGGGAGATTCCGATGAATGGTGGTCATTAATCCAAAACACAAAGGAGGAGGATGAAATATAAGAGATGTAATGGATGGAATTTAATGAAATCATCCTAGAAAAATATTTCCCTTGTGAAGAAAGAGCAGAAATGGAGAGGAAATTCTTGAATCTGAGGCTAAAGGGGGATGAAAATGTTTCCAAGTATGAAGAAAACATTCCAAGGCTGGAAAGACATGATGTGGACTACATATGAAATCCAAGGACTAAAATAGATCGATTATTTGATGGCCTAAATCCATTCCTCTGGCGGGCACTGGTCTCCCAAAATATTTCGTCATATGAGGACATAGTTTCATGTGCAATCAAGACTGAAAAAAAATTCTCTAAGTCTTATGAATTTAAGGGAAAGAAAGAAAAGAAGAGGGATGCTGAAAACCTTGGGAAAGGAAATAAGGATACATGGAAGAAGGGAAGAGTTTATTTCCAATATGTGAAAATTGTGGAAGGAAACACCCTGGTGCATGCTTAAAAGGAAAAGGAGTATGCTAGAAATGTGGTCAGAAAGGCCATCTTGCTGGTGATTGTAAAGGAAAGAAGGAAGCTAATGATGTTCGATGCTATAATTGTTAGGATATGGGGAACTATGCTAATAATTTTCCAAATCTTCAAGGAAATATCCAAAAGAAGAGGCCAAGGGATGAAGGAATAGTATATGTGATCACAAATACAGAGGTTGAAGTTCCATGTGATGTGGTGGCAGGTACTTTGATTATTTCACCAAGCTTATAAAATGCTTTATTTGATTCTGGATCATCACATTGTTTCATATCTTCCTAGTTTGCTAAGAAAATTAGATATTTCCAATTTGATTTAACAAGGGAGTTATCAGTCAAAACTCATAAGGGAAGTATCATTGCTATAAAGTTCTGTCAATCAATTCCCATTAAGGAATATAAATGTTATTTATCTTATGATCTCATCCTCATACCCATGATTGATTTTGATATAATCCTTGGTATTGATTGGCTTTTGGATCATGATGTGAAAATATATTGTAATAAGAAGGAGGTTATGATTATTGATGACGATGATAAAGAACACCTTATCTTTAGAGCAGAATCGTCGCCACCTGATTCTTATCTTGATCCACCCCCAGTAGCTCATCTAAATTTAATTATTGTGGAGGAAGAGAATGAAATAACTATGGGTGTGGGAAAAAATGTTCAAATACAATATGTACCAGTTGTTCAAGAGTATATTGATGTCTTTCCAGAAGATTTACCTAGACATCCTCGAGAGCGGGAAATTGAGTTTTCCATTGACCTAATTCCTGGTTCAAGACCCATAACAAATACCCCTTATAGAATGGACATTGTGTAATTAGTGGAACTAAAGAAGAAACTAGAAGAATTGAGTGATAAATGATTTATTTGACCAAGTGTTTCTCCATGGGGAGCCCATGTCCTCTTTGTTAAGAAGAAAGATGGATCCATGAGGTTGTGGATTGATTACAGGGAAATCAATTCTATTACAATAAAGAATAAGTATCCTTTTCCAATAATTGATGATTTATTTGATCAACTTCATAGAGGCCAATATTTTTCAATGATTGATCTTCGATATGGATATCATCAATAACTTGTGAGGAATGAAGACATTCCAAAAATAGCATTCCGAACCAGATATGGGCATTACGAGTTTGCAGTAATGCCTTTTGGACTAACTGATACACCTTCTGTTTTAATGGATATGACGAATAGAGTCCTCAAGGAAGATCTTGATGACTTTATGGCGGTGGTTATTGATGATATCCTGGTGTACTCTAGAAGCTATGAAGAACATGAAAATCACTTGCGCAATATTTTGAAGACTCTGAGAAGAAACGAATTATATGGGAAGTTAAACAAGTGTGATTTCTAGATCCAATCAGTTTCCTTTTTCAGCCACATTGTCTCTAAGGATGGAATATATGTAGATCCTGCAAAGACAAAGGCTGTGCAAGAACACCATCTGAGATGTGTCAATTTTACACAATCAAGGATGATGGAATTTTTATTTCTTTTATCATTCTAAATTCTGGTCATGAGACCATTGTTGTTTTGGTGGAACCATATTATTATATATAATATAACCTATTTAATATTTTTTAATCACTTTGTTTAAATGGTATTTGGTTATAAAGAAAATGAGTTTGTTGTAATCAAAACCAACAAATTAACCGAAACAATTATCATTAAAGTTCTATATGATAATTCATTCTAATTCCATGTAACCAAGTTGTATAAATGAACAATAACACCTATTTATTTTTATAAATAATATATAATTTCAATTATGGATATTTACATCCATTCCACTTAATTACATAAAAACAAGTGAACCGAATATGAAAATAGGAGAAACGAACACTCTGGAACGACGAAAGTCAATACAATAACTAATCAATAAAGACATAAATGAACTAACCAGAATAATTTTATACTAAATACATGTATAATAGGTTCTAAAATAAGTTATTAATAATTATAATTTCATATTATTTGAACTTATGTACAGGAGTTGAACACGTTTGGAGTTAAGGTGAGGGTTTTTCCACCCGAACATCCATTTTCATTCGGGATACATTCATTGTTTAATTACCTCAATGAAATTATTATTTGTTGTAATTTACTCATAATATATTCTGTGTCAGTATCATATATATGTTTACAAACCATAACCCTTCCTTATTTTATAGATAGTTTCACATTTTAAATGGAACTTTCAAAGTAGTTTCCAAAATACAAGCCCGGTTCAAGGGGATTTCTCAAATTCATATCTATTTTCAAGGGAACTCTATAATCTGTTTTTTGGGAACCATTATCCTTATAAAATCACTCATTTTTGTATGAAAATACTATGTTAATTCAATTATGGTTTCATATAAATATTTTTCCAAAATAACTCTTCTTTTCAAAATAAAAGAGTATTTATCTCAGGAATTGCTTAATGATTTTATAAGAGTGTTTTCATCTAATTCAAAACACTTTTTAATTCCATGGAATTATTGGGTTTAATAATTTATGAATTCATCTAATATATTTGATTTAATGGATTATGACTAAAACTATTTTGGATGATCTATCATAAAACCATTCACCATATTATTCTGAATGGAAAGTGTTTTATGTTTAATTAATGGGGAAAGTTAGTTACATTTCATATGATAGTTTTAATAAGAATATATATGTTGATTATATTGATCCCTGCTCATATGAGGAATTAATTGGACTTATTATGTGATGGGAGGGGAGAACTATAGCCCCTCGATGCATCGGTAGGTCTCATGAGACAAATAGACGTGGAATTGGCTGAGGCCTTTCCCAATGTGATATCGATTTTGGCCGAGGCCTTAATCATTAGACGCCTTGGCCGAGGCCTTGAAAAAATGTTTCCGAATGTTCGGCATTATGCATTCCATCATTATGAGTTCATCTATTGTTATTTCATGAGTTTATTCTATTAGTAGAATACCCATGATTATGTTTTATTATGGTATTGTTTACTCATCTTATTTTCCTTCAATAATGTGTTCAAGTTTATAATTAAAGCATGTTTTTTCAATTATTCACCATGTATTATGCTTATACTATATTCCACTATATTACTTACTCTTACTGGGCATTTAAGCTCACCCCTTTATTATGTATCATTTTCAGGACATGAAGATGTTTATTATGAATGACATGCTGAAATAACCTAGGAGTTATGGATGTTGTCTAAGGAGTTTCAATGTTGTTTTCATTTCAAGTTGTAATGATGAACTTATGTATGTATCTTGTTTCCAATAATACTAAACTACTTGGGCATTAGGTATTTTTATTCCTTGTTTGTATGCCAATGTAATCAAATAAGGCACTCTCTCCGGGCAACTGGGGTCAGGTCCTTACACCGTCAGATTTCGCGGTCTCAAAATAATTCCATATAAATAAAAAAATTTACATTGAAATCTGGGTCTTTACATTCTCCCCACCTTTGGGATTTTTTTCCCCCAAAGGCACAACAAAAAATAAGAGAACAAATGGGGGTTCTGAGCACGAATCTGAGCCTCTCTTTCCCAAGTTCTCTCCAGGAGGTTCCTATTCTGCCAACAAATGTGCACCGGATGTATCGATCACCCATGAAGGACTCGCTCCTATCAATCCTAAATCTCTACCAGAACGTCCGTAAATGTCACCCCATCTACTAAGTCTAGATCTCCATCATCGATAACGTGAGATGGGTCGTGTACGTATCTCTATAAATACGGTTTGTGTCGTGACTACCCCAAGCCTGCCTTCCATAGGTCAGGGGATGATGACTAGCACGGGAAAGGCATATATCTAAATAGGAAGGATTGCCTTTAAACCTATATAGACACATAGAGTAGAAAGAAACAAGATGAAACCACAAATTAAACTACTGTAGTAAAAAATGTGTGCTGAAAGTAAAGAGGTAGGAATACAATCCCAAATGAAAAGCATAAGTACAAATAAAAATTAAAAAATAACTAAAAAGTGAAAATCAGCTCCTGGATCACCCACAATAGATCCTACTTGAAGGGTAGGTACAACTCACGATCAGTAGTCCCTATGTCACATCAAGCCAAATGGTCCACCTCCGAGAACCATCTAGTCCTGGCTCCCTCAGTCTCGATCAATGTTATGCGTCGTCTGCATAAGACACAACCAGGTGCAGGTGAATCTCATGCAGGGGTAAGTATAACGATACCTAGTAGGGACACCGAGACCCCGTATGTCTCCTAAAGTTCCACGAAGGAAAAACCACAAAGCAAAACTTCGACCCTACTTAGTTATATTCCCATACATAAACCTAAGTTATCAAGATATTCTCATCTCATACATGAAGAAAGAATACAACAATGTTAACACCACAAAGATAGGTAGTACCACATAGGTAAAAGACTTAGATGAAAGAGAGTCTTAGCTCAAACTAGGTTTTCAGTGAAGTATAGAAATACAGATGATTATTCGCAAAGCTAGATTGTCTTATTCTATCAAGAGGCACTATTGCTGACCATACGAAGTCTGACCCAGACAAGATCGATAAATAATAACCCCCGCAATGACCCACATAGGATCTGATCTACCCAGTAATGATATGTACTAACCCCTGTAATGACCCATAGAGGATCTGATCCACCCATGATCAATAGGTACAAACCCTCAAAATGACCCCCATAGGATCTGACCCACACAAGATCGGTATGTGCTGACCCACACAACATCTCTGAGTGCTGACCCAAATAGGACCTAGCCCACATAGGATTGATATGCATTGACCCCACAGGATTGCTAAGTGATGAACCACATAGGTTCTAACCCACACAGGTTCAGTGTAGACCCACAAAAGATCGCTTGGTACTGACCTCTGTATGATCTATCTCCAACCATCCCTCTCACTGCCAACCACTGAATTCATCACACCTGGTGCACTCGAGTTCCGTAAAATCTTACCTCGAGATATCGGTCATACCTCAACCTCCACTAATCTCCAAAAAGTGTAACACAATGTACCTCCATGTCATACGGGTTCCAACATGATAGCTGGTGTGTCAATCGGACGCCGAGTCTGTGAGTTATAAGCATTTTAGCTCCGAGGGCCCAGTTGGATTCATGTTTGATCCAAACCCGCCATACTTAAAATATCTCCAAAACTAAATTGGAATATACCAAAAGGAACATCTCGATTCAAGGATCCTAAATCTGTAGACAGTTCTTCAAACGGACATCTGGTTCTCATGATATGGAACATTAAGTGTTTTTGGGCCTAGTTTGGCCCGGGTCCAGTCCGACCCAGCCCGCAAGGGGGCATCCTGAAAAGGGGGCGTCCTACAAAGGGCGGCATGGTCCATAGAGGGCAACCCACAAAGGGTGGCCTGCAAGGGGGCATGGGCCGCTGGGCAGGCGGCCAGACAGAATGAAGCACGACCCGCTGGGCGGTCAACTCGACCACGTGAGGCATGATCGGTAAGGGGGTCCACCCATGCCGCCACTGGGGGAGAAACCCCCAATTTTCCCAAACTACTTACGGTCATTTCGTCTTATTTGCAGTGGCGGCACCACGTGGTGCCTCCAGGTGGCACAAGGGACCCGCTGGAGCGGTTCCTGCCGATTCTGTCACGGTCGACCGGTTTTTTCGGCCGACTTCTCCTACAGTGTACGATAGTGCGTCGCTCCGCCACCTGCATCTGATCGGTGTGTCGGCCGCCTTCCTCCAGTCTTCCACTATTGAAGAGCTTCAGCCTGAGTCCTCCGGGGGTGCGTTGTTCATGCCACCCTCTCCTCCCGCGGCCGACCGGTGTGCCAACCAACTCTTTCGACCACCTCGGCTAACGAGCCGCGACCCATTGCTCACAGGCGAAACACGACGGCACGACGCACCTCCTCCGCAGCCGGACGACGCCAACCGCTCCGATGACCACCATAGATTTTTTCCATGACCTCCTCTTTTGGCATGCGTATATGCGCCGCCTTTTTTTTAGCCGGTTGGTGCCACCATGCCGACGGTCTACCACGGAGGCGCAAAGGTAGTAAAGTAGATGAGGGTTCAGGTTGGGTTCGTTAGGCTCATGCCCTCTGTGTTAGCTCATAATCACAAGGGAGGATTTAAGGGTTCCATAATTCAATTGAAATAAACATGAATTAAACCCCTACCTCTAGAATGATGGTGAGAATAAATTTTTGGATGATGGTTAGTGTTCGCCGTCCTTCGAAACTAGCTTCCAACGACGCCACTCATATGTTGATCTTCGATTCGTGGTTATGTGTCTCCCGTCACATATGGCTAGACCAGCTCCATCGACTAAGGGTTTGGCACCTTGTTACTTTACTAGGACTTCGTTTCTTGGTGAATCTTTTCCGTTACCTCCCCCTGAGCTCTATATAAATAGGATTAGGGGAGGGTATATAACGAAGTGTCGAATTAATGGGGTCTCATTAATTAGAAATCTTCCTAATTTCTCAATTATGTCGTTACATAATATTGGAAGGTCAATCCATTTGTTGTATTGACACATCGCGGGTCCCATAATCTGTTTTTTCGTAAGAGAATATGAAAGAAAGTAAAATAAAAAAATTATTTTATTTAATTTAATTTTAAAAGTCCCAAAATAGAATGTTTTCTCCAGACCCACTACGGTTGAAGTAATTTATCCCTTAATAGAATGTTGGCACTGCAGATTCAATAGTTCCCTCAAGTTTTTAATCTGAGTACTGGTTCAAAAGTTAGAAAACGATGCATGTGCGTTTACTGAATGTGTATTAAAAAAGTTCAATAAATTATTAACATCCACCCTTGACTCGTGCCCGTTGAGGTTAGGCTCTACCAAAGGGGAAAATTCCCCAAAAAAACCAAAGATACTCTCATATTTTTAATCCGAGTTATCATTTAGAAGTTATGGATTTTAACAATAAAGTAATTGTTACATAATTACTGTATTTACGGCCAAAAACTAACTTCTATAGTTGGCCCATGCTGGCCAATGTGAGTATCTTCTTAAAGAAAGAATACCCTCACAAGTTTAGTGGTGGTCTTAAGTTTTTAATCCAAGTCACCATTCCTGATTTATAAGCATTTGAAAAATAAAATAACATTATTTAATTATTTTAATTACAGTTATGCCAGTTTCGGGTTTTCTCACAAGAGGCCTGTGCTGACTAAACTTAAGTCACACCTAGGGTAAAACCGCTATCCTGAACGCAATGAGGCCCTCGGATTTCTGATTTGGGAAACCATTTAAGAGTTATTCCACTTTTTCAAGAAAACTGTTTATGCGCGGTAATTAAATCTGAAAAAAACATTGATGAATCATTCTGGGCACTCCGGGACTCATAATCACGTGCCTTCAGATTTCATATTCGGGAAATAATTCCATATAATTAAAAACAATTACATGGAAAATATAGGTCTTTACAATTAAATTCTAATGAGAAAAAAATATAAATACAACCAATATAAGTGGATATTAATTATAAAACAATCAGAGGTCAATCACACATATTCTTGAAAAAGAATAACCAATGACATAGATTTTTAACTCAATGAATGGAAATTGAATTATGATATCCCTTACCTTAGATCTGATATTCTTTGTACGTGTCTGAAACTCCTATAAAATGGTTTTAAGCATATTATTATGTTATAAGAGAATCATAATAATATTTATGATATCATATATGATTCATTTATGACTTTATATTACTTCTTTATTAATAATTTCCATGTTAAATCAATATTTTGGGTTATAATTGCTTTTTTATCTTACGTATTTTGACTTTTTATTCCTGATTATATTATTTTTATGATGATTGAATTATTTAAAAAATTTAAAACATGATTTATATATCATATATATTTAGTATATAAATATATATAATATATATATAAATGAAATGGTACACACTGTTCATGGACATAGTATGTCATACGTACGCATAAACGTTGTTTCTATTTTTTATCATATTGACTGGAAGAAATTAAATTATATATATATTATATAAGTATATTTATTATGTCATATATTTCATACTTATTCATTATATATATTTTTATATACAATCGGTAATGGTTAATGTGGAAGATTAATCTCATCGCCTCGTGGAGACAGTAAGCCTTACGTACGCATGAGCGATGGTATCATTCCATAAAGGTGAAGGGTAAAAAATTGGATGGAAAATAAATTATATAGATACAATATAATTTCATATTAATTATTTAAATCCTTTATATTCATCGTTATACCCATAAAAATAAAGTATATACGGAAATAGTTTACACGACGGTGTGGAGACGGTATCTCATAAGTACACATGCATGATGATATTATTTTTCATAGGATGGGTAAAAAAGTAATATGGTTGTATGATAATCTCAAAAAATATCATAATATATTATATTTTGGATTTATTACTTTATTACAAATAAAATTATGAAAAGGAATTAGAATAATTAAATAACTTTGAAAGAGTTGGTAAAACAATTATATCTTCTTCAAGTGTCTCATTTTGATTTATAGCAAAGGACACCTTAGTTTGGATTTATTCCATATCTATAGACTCTTGGATTATGTTTGGGAATTTTTAGTGGTAAATGGTTAGGTTTTTTCCAAACTAAAAGTCTATAGATGTGTGAATAAAAGAGAAGGAGATGTGCCCTTTTATAAGAGAGGCGATGGGCACTTTTAGAAACTCAAAAACAATAAATTCATTATAAATTAATTATCAATTTAAAATATCTCAAAATTTATTTATTTAAAGGATAAAGTGAGTATGGGATGAAATAATCAAAAAAATTATTTTTAAATAAGTTTAGGTTACAAAATTAACCTTATCTTTTTGGGTTTAACACTTAGTTAAACTGTTTAACTCTTACCGTGTCTACTTGTCTTTTTACACTACAGGGTTAATATAGTTACTATAAAATTAAAAAATAACCCCAATTGGATAAATTATGGCATATTTAACACTATAGAAGTTATCTTTTTGAACCTTATATTTTAAATACTTTTATAGAATTTAATAAAATAGTAATTATTTTAAAATATCATTTATATAAATTTTGAGAGTATTTAATACATGATTTTTTAAATTCATAACAACTCGATTATTTCAAAAAAAAATACATTAAATAATCCCTAACATCTCTGTATCCCAAAAAACTGGACAACATCGAATATTTAAAATTATATTTATTTTAATATGTTTAATATGATTTAATTGATCTTTATTTTAATAAAACTATTACTACATCATCATTGTTTCATAATTTAGTCTAATTATTTTGTTCTAAAAATTATAAATAAATTACCATTAAGTAGATAATAAATTTATATTTTTAAAAACTATATATATTCAACCATAACACTTATACAACCTCGTATTAAAAATTATATTGTTATTACAATTTTAATATAACATTTTAACTCTTATTTATATAAAATAAAATAAATGTTCTAATCATACACAAATGTCTTAAAGTGATCATATTTTCAAACTATGTTTGATTTGAGTCAAAAAACACTTATCCAATGAAATTAGGACAATTATTTGGGTAATTTTATATTATTATAATGTTATTTGTAACTTTAGTTACCCTATTTATCTTTAACTATGGTAAATAAAATTCAAAATTTACTATTCAATGAAAAATATTTTAATCCATTTAGACCAAAATTTTCATACTCATCACAACCATGTATGTATATTTTTCAAAATTCAATGCAAAGAAGTGGTAAAATTACGTTTAATGCTAATCCTGTAGATGTGTTTAGTTGGCGGATAAATGAGACGTTCAAAAGTTTAATAATTTTTTTATATCGATTTATATTATAAAAATGATTCTAAAGAACTAAATTGGGTTAAAATGTGTATTATTTATACATTGTCACTTTAAAATAAATTTAAAGTAAAATAATTATCTAAGTGAAGAAGTCATATTTTCAACAATAATGCAGTATTTTTCGTTATTGATAAAAAATCAGAACTTTTCAAAAAATTACCAAAATTTAAACATAATCTAATTTTGAAATTTCAAAATCAAAAATTAAATATAATTTGAAAATTAAGATTTATAAATTTTCAAAACGTGGTTTTTAATATTCATAACTACTTTTTAAATGGCTAGTTTATCATATCATGGTAAGCTCAATCTTAGTGTTGTGTACAACCCAGGCTATTGAAGAAACTGAATTTATTTAAGAAGTGACATACTATAAAATATTGGGGTGTTACACTAATAGTGTTTTTTTAGATAGTTTAAAGAAAATTCTTTAAGAATCCAATATTTTCATGTTGAGCCATGGACCATCGGTTACATGGGATGGAAGATGTTGTTTTTATAATTTAATAGACACCACTATCCAATTTGTAAGGTGTATGAGACCTTATAAATTAGAGATGGCGATCCATTCAATTAAACCATTTAATGTTTAATATAAATAAATAAATAAATTAAAATGATTATAAACATTAAAATTAAATGGACCCCTTAAATGGGTTCTATGAGACCATGACCCTGACCCGGCCTTTTTAGTGGGCAGTAGTCCATGTCTCCTATAGTCTTTATATGACCTTTCTATTCACCCAGACCTGACATCATGGGTAAGAATAGGGGCTTTTATCTTTAGTAGGATGGTCTTGTGCATATCCTTTCTTCACCACTTTCACCATCTGTTATAAATATTTTATAAGGCATGCATTTGGAAATTATAGAGCTATGCCACAATTAAGACATCATATTGTATTCTTGGAGAGTGGACATGAACATAATCCTATATTTGTGATAATTGAGCCACCCATGAAACCTTCTATGGTGACACCTGAGGCACCTCTTACAAATCCTCCAATGGGAACTGATTTTCATTCCCGAGATAGTTTCCTTTGGTTTATAATGTCTTTTCCAGGTGCACCTCAACCTACCCCTTCTATGGAAGAGTTGACCTAAAAGTTCCCACAAAAGAATCTTCCCACCCTCTCAAGGTATGAAGGAACGTAGGTTGCTGAATCATTCATAGAGGCTATATTTTCTATCTTTAAGCACATAAAAATTCCTCTAGAGTGAACGGTCAAGATCACGACCTACATGTTATGTGAATCCACCAATCATTGGTGGTATGTTCTTACTCTGGTTGGTAGAAATCAGTGTATGGTATGGGTGGAATTCCAAAATAACTTCATAAACTAATTCATTCATAAATCATTGAGAATAGATCATTCTCAAGAATTCATGAACCTTCATCAAGGTGAAATTTCATTGATGGAATACTCAGACCACTTCACTAAATTGTAGTGTTTTAGACTAACCTTGATCGGTTATTAGATAAATAATGTAAGGTTATTCAAGGATGTGATTTTATATGTCATCCACTCATAGGTGAATTTATTTTGGATGAAAATAATTTAAAAAATAGAGAACATTCTTTCATCATTGAGTGAAACTTGAGGGAACCAGGAAAAATGAAATTCGGAAGTTCAATTTCTTAGCAGAGTAGTGGTTTATCCAGTGGAATGAAGTGATGCATCGAGGGTACACATTAGAGTAGTACCAACTAGTTGGATTTAACCAACAACATTGTGGGGGATTCACCATTAAAATCGTTCAGGTCATAAAAACCCCTATAGTATAATGAACTAGACCATGGGATGGGCTTATTGAAAGATTGGTCCCCTCCAGTGCTTCTGCTGATATTTTTGTCTAGTGCTAAGTGAACGGGGTTCTGTGCCAGTGCTACCTTCGGGTATAGGATCAACAACTCTTATTCAGGATTGATGATGGTATTCTATAGGTCTTTCAGGATTAATAGGTGATCGTGGATGAGGTAGTCATGCATCAAAGTCTCATCATCAGTAGAGTGGACATTCTTAGGCTACTCATGAAACATATTAGGGTTGAGGGTCATGTCATATCTATGTTGTGCAGAAAATTCTCAATGAGTAGAGTCTATTTCCATCTATGGTTAGAAGTACTATTCTATTAGCCCTTACTCTAGTATCTGCCTTATTTGATATAGGTGCATCACACTATTTTCTATTTTCTACATCCCTGGGATATCTGGGCCAGATGATAGAGTACTCTAGTGGCGTGATGACTTCAGATACACCATTAAGAGTTTGAGAATAGGGTATACACCAATTCAAGGAGTACCCCTTAAGATAGGTGGGTACCATTTTTTGTGGAGTTTAATTGTCTTCAAGATGATTGGATTTGATTTCATTCTCGGTATGGACTGGATCATGCCTTATCAAGCCCAAGTGGATTACAATCGTACTTGGGTATCTTTAACATCACCTAAGGGAAATATATATATTTAAGGATATCTTACCTAATTATTTCTTTGGCATAAATAGTAAGATAGATGTTGAGTTCACCATTGATATTATGACATGTGAAGCACATGTGTCTTTTTCTAAAAATGGGGTGGAATCTACATAGCTCTAGGAACTCAAGAAGCATCCTAAAAATAACAAGTACAAGGGTTTTATCTGACCTAACACATCACCATGGGGTTCACATATCCTTTTCTCCAAGAAGGTAGATAGTTCCCTTATAATGTGGATGGATTACTGCCAACTGAGCAAAATCATTATGAAGAACTGATATCTACTTCCTCAGATAGGTGACCTCTTCGACCAGATCTGAGGATAAACCTTTTCCTCCAAGATTGATTTGAGTTCAGTCTACCATCAGGGATGAGTGAGGAAATCATATATACCATTTACAATGTTCTGAAGTAGGGAAGACTTGTATGATTATCAGGTGATTCTATTTAGGATGAATTGTAGGTCAGTTTTCATCATGGATTTGACGAATTGGGTTTCCACTAGTATCTTAATTCACTTGTGGTGGTCTTCATAGATGACATATTAGAATATTTGTGCCCCAGATGAAACCATTCCATCCATCTTGAAATCATTATAAATACACTAAGGGAGAACTATATATATGAAAATATTAGTAAATTCCACTTTTAGATCATTAAGGTTCACTTTGTGGTTCATATTATTTTAGAGGGAGGTATATCTTTTGACCCAGAGAAGGTGAGCATCACGGTTTCCTGGGAGAATCTTATTTGATATACATAGATTCTTAGGGATGGATGGATACTATAGGAAATTCATCAAGAACTTTTCAGGACTAGCAGCATCTCATATGGGCTTGAACAATAAGGGTGTGAAAGTTTACTGGACTAAGTCTTTTGTGATAGATTTTTATGCGATAAAGGGAATATTTCCTTTAGTTTGATCCTAATTACTTGTGAGCCATGTTGAAGCTATACTATTTACTATGATGATTCAGTAATTGGGATGTGGGAATTTTAAATGCAAGGTGATCGATTGAAATGCATATGGATTCCGCTAGCTAAGGAATCATGAGAAGAACTATCCTATATAGGACATCGAGCAAGCAGTTGTGGTTCATTATCTATGATATTCGAGGAACTGCTTGATTGGTGAGTGGTTCATTATTTATAAATACCATAAAAGTATCAAATATACCTCTACACAACATCAATTGAATCTGAGGCAGTACATGTGGGTAGAATACCTAAAATCATTCGATTTCGAGCATTCCTATACACACAAAAAGTTAAATGTTGTAGCTGATAACTTGATATATAAGACTCATATGCAAGACATCAAGGTGGAAAAAAATGATTGAAACAGATGACTTTTTTTTTCTGAGATGCATTTTTAGGTTTAGTAACAACTTGAAACCCCAACAATAGCAACACTAATAGTGACAACCTATCTTCTATTATGGATTCAGATGAGGTGATTATCTGATTCTGAGGGCCTCATAATGAGGGAGAGCATCATAGGTGAGAACTCACCTCTGGGATGGGTTTTCGATGGAAATGAAATGCCACCATTCTATGGGAATGTATGGGTGTATGTAGTAGTATTAGAATAGTTGGTGAGGGAATAACATGACTATAGTTGGTATGTTCACCATGGTCTCGCCAGATGTATAGAGATATATATCATCAGTATTGGTGGGTAGTTATAAAGAGGTGGATTGTAGGGTTATCACTCAGTGCCTCACTTGTCAGTAGGTGAAGGGAGAGCACTAGAAACCTTCTGGTCTTATATAGATTCTCCCTATCCCTGATTGGAAATAGAACAATGTCACCATGTATTTTGTGGAATGATTTTTGGGATCCCCTCGACATAACGATGTAGTATGAATGATCGTTGATAGGCTAACAAAAATGGCACACCTACTACCAATCTGGGACACCTTCTATGTTGATGAATTAGGAAGGATTTGTATCTAGGAGATAGTGTGACTTCATGGTGTTCCCCATATTATCATTTCAGAACAAGATTCTTGTTTCACATCACAGTTCAGAAAAGGGTTGCATAACACGCTAGGTTCATAGGTGATCTTAAGTACAATAGATCACCCTTGTATTGATTATTATTATGAGTGGACAATTAAAGTGTTATAGGACATGCTTCGAGCCTGAATCCTTGATTTTGGAGGTTCACAGGAAATTAATATCCCTCTGGTTGATTTTTCCTACAATAATAAATTTCTGGTATTGTTCAGATGGATCCGTACCAGGACCATTTATGGTATACTATGTCATTAACCTCTATGCTAGTTAATTTTAGGATAGGAAGCTATACTGGGACCTCATATCATTCATGAGACTTCATAAAAAATTATTATTATTTAGAAGCATATGGATATGTCATAATATTGGAAGAATTATTAAACTGATCAATATTTTAGACCATTAGATTTTGAGGTGGGACACCAGGTATTTCTACATGGATCCCCTAGATTGGGTAAAGGATGGATTCGAACTTTGGGATAATGATAACCTACATATGTTTAGACTATCAAGATAGTGTAGAGATTTAGGTCAGTAGCCTCTCAGTTGTTGTTACTTTAGAGGAACCCTTCCATGCATGACCTTTTCCACATATCCTAACTTCAACAGTAACATCCTGACTAATATCATTTGTTTGACCTAGAGGATGTTGAGATGGAAGTGGATGCATCCTTCAATGGTTCCTCATTTTCTTCCAACCTAGATTGAATGAAAGGATAACATTGGACAAGGGAATCTGTATGAGGATAAGGTATGTGGTCTAGGATCTTTTCCCTAGTTTCATTTCTTTCCAAAAAATTCATCATTGTGCTGCGAACTAGATCATTTTGGTGTGGCCTTTTAACATTAAATTAAATTACATTGGGAGCCTTGTTATTCCATTGGAAACCCAATATAGCAGCAAATAAACCCCTTGGGTTGATCTTTGTGACTTGTGCCACCCCAATGGATGTGCTCCACCTTGGAGGCCTATTTTCCCCTTTTTTCTAAATGGCCTAACACCCCTAGAGGGGTGTTGTCTATTATGTAATGCGTTGAAAATTTTTTAGTCTAATTTAAGGTTGACCCTTGAGTTTTTCCCCTATACATGATGTTGTAAAAAAATTGTTGAATTAAATTAATTGACCAATTGCTCAATACCTTTCACATAATTCCATAAATTGACCATTAAATGAGAAATTCCTAAATTGGTATACCTACTTGGTGATAAAGGCTTGAATATGTAAAATGGCCTATCATTATAAACATGTTATAAATTTAAATTTATTGTTTAATGCTTTCAACCTATTACTGAGGGAGGGAAAAGGGATTTTAACTTAAGGATCCCTTGGACAGACTCTTTTTTTATTTCTATAATTGTGGATGTTTTGTAAACACATAGTGGAAGACAGTTTTTATGCATGTGATGAGATTTCCATGTATTTGTTTTACATCCATATGAGTGAAACTAGTTCCATTAGAGATAACTCTTAGATGAGATCAATTGTGAAATGGTTATACCATGATATAAGAGAGACTCAATCCCCAATGTTCGATACAAGGTGAAGACATAGAGGTTTTTTCATTTTGTTTCGATTCCATGCCTAGAGTGACCATTGGGATTTCATATGTGGATCACCATGGATGGTATCCCATGGAATTGGACTTATAAAAATTACCTAGAGAGATACATGGTATTATCTTTGGATTTCTATAGATGGGATTAGGGTTACTCTAACTATTTTATTCAGAGGTTTAAATATAATTAAATTTTAAAAAAATCTTTTAAAATGATAAATGTTCCTTTGGAAATAGAAATGTAGGAACATTTCCTCCAAGACTAAACACATGATTAGGAATAGTATATCCAATTACCCATTATACCATTGACTTTAACTTTGAAGGGTCTCCTATCTTAGACTCACTGGCTCGGACCGAACCATGTATATTGGATGAATTTCCAAGTGGAACAAAATCTAAGTCATTCATTTATTTATTTCCATATGGAATTTATTAATTAGGCAGACTGATAATTTTATATTTCACAAATGGATTGGTCTAGACATCATTGGTGGTGGTCTATTGTGATTTTTTCTCACTCCCTACTTGGTCCACCTTTGGTACTCGAGTAGACATAATTATTTCAGGAGTAGATAATGGGAAATTGATAGCATTTAATTCATAATTGACTATTCTAGGACGGAGTTTGGGGTAGAGGGATGACCCTATGCTTGTGATGCTAGTTATATATATTTTTGGACCTTTTTATATTTTTTTAGAATGTTGTATATGCTTGTATCCATTATCCATCTTGCATGTCCATTTTTTTGTATATCTATATTACCAAGATCATCATATTGTATATTTTTATTATTCAACATCCACATATTGTTTACTTATATTGATTTTTTTATTACAGTTTTGACACTACAATATTCTAATTACTACTTCTTCTTCTGTTTCTTATAATATTATATTTTAACTATAATTATATGCTACAATATGATAAATTAGGGTATAGTCTCCCCGACAGACACAACCTAGGATCTAGTAGTTAGTCAAAAGCCTTTGACATTATGGGAGGTGTTCTTGAGGTTTTGTGTCCACCTTCACCGGGAATTGTTTGGTGGAATTCGGGGTGAGATTCTATAGATAACATTTTTGTTGGAGCATCTACTAGAAACAAGAGTAATGAAAAATTGCTCAATTCCTTACAAGGTTCTTCTTGGTTTGTTGGTACTCTCAAAACCAACTATTTTATGGTCCTTGGAGTGGCTTGATGGCAAGTGGAAATTGAGAATCATTTCATACGATTGTGGATAATTTCACATTAGTACATGAGAATATCCAAATATAAGCATGGTTTCAGGATTGGACAATCTAAGATTCATGGGAAGGGTGGTTTATCTCAGACTGAGTCTCCTCCCTAGAAAACATGTTCCAAAAATGGGGATCCACCATCAGATGCTCCTAGAATAAAAAATATGAATATGAGGAGGACATATCTTCTAAACACATAAGAACTGACAACTAAACTGGAAAGGTTCATACCATTCATTGATAAGTCTTGTGTAGATATTGGCATAAAGGACACCCTCAAGAAGAGATATCATATAGGTCTAGGCCTCAAGGTTGGCCCCACCATTATCAACTATAATACTAGTTGGCACATTCTCGTACGGTCTGAAGGAGAAACAACCATAACAGCTCAAGGAGTCCATGAACTCCCAATATTTAAGTGTAAAAATCATTACCCATATGGTAAAAAAAATTGGTTTCAATTTTTTTTAAATTTTATAGATGTTTAAATACTCATAACCACATAAATGAGTTGTAGTCTGACTCCGTTACACCTTAAAGGATCACAAAATTCTGTGAGGCGGTTTTCCTTAATAAATATGGCGTAGAAAGTGATAAAGGTTTTCTAATATAGGGATTGACAACCCGATAATATGCCCTCCATCCATAGATGTTTCCACCATTAATGTGGACAGCATAACTCCACCCTTTTCCTTTTTCTGTAGTAAGTACTCAATCAGGTATATAGAAAGAAAACCAGGGAGAAGAATGGTATGTTCAACATCAGATTAAACCTCCCATCCCCAGTTGTAAAATCTCCCTTCCTCAAATGTAGGAATGTAATACCCCTCTACATTATGGGAGTCTTTTGTAGTGATGGACTTTGGATTATTGGATTCTATCTAAGAATCAGATTTTTTGATGAAGTATTTTTCCCATTTCGTAAAGGAGTCATCTACTCCAAAAAGCATGTCCTCTTGAGGGCCTCTTAGGCCAACCTAATCAATTCTATGGAAAGTGGAGGTGTACCCTCTATGTTATCCCATGCAGACCGTGGGGATAAAAATTCACCATAAATCTATCCCAATATGTGTGAGCCGTATATCTTCTCAACGTCCTAGAGACTAATTACTACATCACCATGCATTAAGTGGAATGTGTTTGTGTTGAGACTCCACTGGATGAACAGGTATGACATTAGGACCTTTTTATAACTGGAAAATGTTTACAAGATCAATACATCCTCATAAATACTAATCTTATTTAGCACCCTGGATAACTCAAAGTAATATATTTAACCCAAATAGGAAATACGTAGACCTTTCCATAGTTAGAACCTGATCAAATGTCCCATCTGGGAACCCACCCAATCTTCTGGCTGGTGGGAGACTTCCACATTTTTGAATAGTAAATATGGACATCTAAATCAGGTTTGGGACTATTCCAATCGATGTCAATGGGCATGAAAATCAGTATATTTCTATTTGTATAGCCCCCCCCCATGGAAATAAAATGGCCCATATGGGATATGTTCACCCAAAAGGTATTATAGGTTTTTAGAATCCAAGTAAGAGGTATGATTTAGGACTATGGTGATGGAATGGGAGTTTCATTGTTAAAACCAAACTCATAGAGGGGAAGAACATAAAAAATGTGATATTCTATAAAGATCACTCCCATCGGGTTTATCATACCCACTTGAAATGACCCAACAACGCGGTGGAAAGTATCATCCACTATTTCTATAATAACATCTTGACGATCCATCACTACTTTAACCAATTTCATTGATGTATTTTGTGAAATATGATGAGATATGAAGGCCATATCTTAAAAAATAAATATGAATATATCAAGAATGTGAAAATGAATCAATATAAATTCATAAATATGGTATAATCATGCGAATCACATGGCCCATAAGGGGTTCTTATACGCATGACCTGATATAAGTCTTGAAAATCACCCCATGAAGATCTTACGAACCCGAAAACCCATATGACCTCTCACATCTATTTGACCTATCATGAGACTCATGATATCATGACCCTGACTTGGTCACAAAATCTTCATAACAGCTGAGTGGTTATATGGAAAAATTAGCGAATATTGCGAAATTTGTAAATACTACCATACAACTGTATGTCCATGGATCAAGAAATTATAGAAAATTTAATTTGTGATTGGCCTAAGAGAGTGCTAGGTAAAAATGATACTATGAAATGATTCTAAAAAAATATTCTTATGAATAGATCTCATGATCAATTCTTATGAAAGGTCTTGGTAAGGGTTTATGCGATAGAAGCATGGCACAAGAGCTCTCAAGAGTTGAAGTAGTTGGTGAATGAACTGCTCACTATTCCCCTATTTATAGGGTCTTTTGAAGAACATCAAATTTCAATCGAAATACCAAATTTCTCCTAGGAAATTGATTAGAGGAAACCGATAGACTCGAGCAGGAATTTACTTTACTCAGAACTGATCCCTTGTCCCTATAGACATCACTCTTGAGAAAATACTTTTGTTGATTCCCACCAAATGATCATTGGTAAATCTATAAGGGAATAAATACCTTAAACATGGGTATTATTTTCTCCATAAAACAAAGGAAGATAAGACATACAATATCATGTGGATCGCTAATCATTAAAAAATATACACGATATCATAAACATTAAAATGTCATGTAAAGAGGACATGCACAATGCATGAACTAATTGAGGTCAAATAGAGTCCCTTGTAAAATCCTATTCTTTTATAAAAGTCACCCAAGTCACTCATTGATCTTGAAGAGGATACCAATTTGGTTCCATTAAATTAGGTGACTTGTCATCTGGTAGGCACTTGACAAACCATCAACAAAATACTTTTAAAATAAATGAAAAATATAAAAAAGGTAAACGAATTTTGCATTCATTGATATTCATGTGACACACCCATAAAGTTCATAATCACCACTGAATCCAAGGTGACATATCCACCTCACCAAGCAAGATCCCACTAACATATAACTTTAATCATTTGATTGCCCCAAGCCATGTCTATTGGACTTTGTGTTTCCACAATGGGCTCCAAATAAAAATAGAAGGGTTATCTATGACAATGATTGCACATCACTACATGAACATTTATTGGTAATGAAACTCATCACATATGAGGATACTTATTTTATTTGATAAAAATCATTCAAATTCACATGATTTAGAGCCTATGAAAAAATATAATGAAATAAAAATGAAAAATATGGAATCCTTTTCAAAATAAATATACACTGATCATTATGATAAAGGGGTTATGAACCTCAATTTATTTCCATTGATCCCATGGAGGACCCCTTATCATGTCAGTACAATCCCATGGAATCCCTCTTGACATGATAACTTGGTCTCATGGATGGTCCCAGAAAAGTCCCCTTTGTCTCATATTCCCCATACAAGTCATATTAGATCACAAAAAAGCCTTTCAATAGGCATCATGATCTCATGAAGGCCCCAAGGAATGTTTTTATAGCCTTGTAAAATCCCTTAGGAATGTCCAAATTTGTAGTCAAGTCCCCTTTGATCAACCAAAGTCCAATAAACAAAGAATTGATGAGGAATTATTATGTTTAGTAATCATCATATGATGCACCCATGAATAACCAATGAGAGAATCATAAAAAGTGTGTAACACCAAATCCCTCCACTAACAGTAGCATGAATATGCAATATAGGCATCACATAATGATACAAATAACCAGGGTGGGGAGGCCTATAAATCCCCCCCCCCAAAACATAATAAAACATGCATTCAGGGATCTAAAATTGATCACATATAGATCAGACTTCTCAAATAATATAGTCTTGCATTTTCAATGGTCCTACACAAGGAAAAAAATCTAGGTAATGACCTAAGGGATCATAAGAAATGAAAATGAACATCACATAGTTACTTTAGATCATGCAAAGGACTTCTTTCATGCCAACCGAGTTATATGAAGGAGGTCTTGCATATCTCATAGATCAAACAAACCATAAACAAGCTAAAAATGGACATAACGAAGGCACATATGTAATAAAAAATAGAATAAGGTCTAAAATATGGGAGACTCATGCATAGATATATTTGCTTACCTTCATGTGCTTCGCATATCCAATACAAATCATGCAACAACACTAATCCATGTTATCCAAATCATGAGATTCTCCCTATAAATGTCATATGTATAATTTTTTTTCCATGTACAGGTCAATAAAGTAACATGATACCCTATGACAATGCCACCAAATCTCATTATGTTTTCTAGGCTCTCCTTCCAAACCTTGCGATGGTATCTAGACATGTTTCCTTGAATAATGTAGCGACACCAGGACATGTTAGATAATTCTCACAAAGCCTCTAAGACATGATACCCAATTCCCACAATGTAACCAGGTTATGATATCCAAGATCATGTGGCACCCTCCATATGGGACACCAGGACTTGTCAAATGGTTCCCTTGATGTCACCAGGACATGTTAGCTATGTCAGGAGATACCCTCCAAGAATTTCATCCTTGATCATACGACACCCTCTAGAAATGTATTCCATGATCATTTGACACCCTCCAAATATGTAATCATTGATCATGTGGTGACCTCTAGGAAAAATCATCCAGGTCTTGTTATTTCTTCTGGAATAGTCATCCAGATCATGTGGCATCCTATAGATGATTCAGCCAGACCATGTGGCACCCTACAAACATGTCTTCCTTGATCTTGTGATGTCCTCTAGACAAGTCATCCATGATCATGAAATGGTATTCATACATTTAATTTAGGTTATGAGGAATCTTTAGTAAATGATAATTGAATAATTTGATTTTATTTGGACATGTCTATTATGCAACTTGGACACATCCAGAAATCCTTATACACATCAGACAGACAATCAAGATGTGTCATAAAGACATCTGGGGGCATGAGAGCCTTGTCTAGTGGGAATTATATGAAAACATTAGTGTCTATTACCTAATTATAAGTATAATATAAATGACCCCATATAAGGTAATCCTCATTGTGTAATCCCTGATCAGCAACACAATATATATTCCCCCATATAAGCACAACATCAATGTGTATGCCCAATCTGTAGTATAATATTTATTCCCACATATAAGGAAAACCTCAATGTGTAATCCCTAATTATAGGAATAATATATATTCCCAAATATAAGGGAAACCGCAATTTGCAAGCCCTAATCAGTGGCATAATATGATATTCCCCCATATAAGGGAAACCGTAGTGTGTAAGTCCTAATCAATTTCATAATATAATATGCCCCAATATAATAGAAGCCATATCATGTAAGCCTCAATTAGTGGAATGATATGATGTTACCTCATATAAGGGAGGCTTCATTGTGTAATACCCAATCAACGACATAACATATATGGACCCATATAACGAATACCTCAGTTTTTTTGTCCAAATTAGTGGAACAAAACTATATGCCCCCATATAATGAAAACCTCAGTGTTTAATCCCCGATCATTTGAATAATATGATATTCCCCCATATAAGGGTAACCTCTAAATGGAAGCCCTAATCAGTAGCATATTTGGATATTCCCCAATATAAGGAAAACTGTAACGCCCTGACCCCAGTTACCCAGAGTTTGTGCATTATTACATAACATTGGCATGGTCACAATAAAAATCATGTCTCGAAAGACCGATCAGGTTAGTAGCCTTGGAAACTCTAGATATATTTATAACTCATACATTACATCATAAAAATAAAAACTAAAACAACATAGTCTCCATAGTCCACACTCAAATCCCCACATACTATCCTTGAAGGTCATTCATAAAATACTTCTTCACATCCTGGGAAAAATAAAACATAGAAAGGGGTGAGCTTTGATGCTCAGTATGGATAACAATATAGAGGAAACATTCCTAAATAAGCATAAAAATTTAAGGTAATGTATAACTAAAAAAAAGACTTTTAAACTTGAACTTCAACATAATATGGAATAAATAAAATGAAATAATTCCATTTACTTATTCACATGGATATTCTACTAGTCGAATAATCACATGCAATATCAATAACCACTTTCATAATGATGGAATGCATAATGCCAGACTATCATAACCATGTAGCCAAGGCCTCGTTCCAAGACTACAAATAAGATTTTGTCAAGGCCTTGTTCCAGGACACTATTTTTTCACATGAGAACTACCAATGCATCGAGGAGCTATAGCAGGCTCCACCCGTCACTTATTAAGTCCAATGCATTCCTCATATGAACAGGTTTCAACATAACATAAACATTCGTATTAAAACTAGCATACGAAATGTCAATACTTTCACCATAAACCATGAATGGTATAAAAATAACACATCCACAGTCAAACATATCACAAAACCTTCAATACAATATGGAAGTTTTTTATCATAATAAATCAACTTCAAATAATCTTAAAATCTATCAAAGGATATTGACATAGATGAAATCAAAACTATTTGAGAGAAATATCTATTTTTTTGAAATCATTTAAAAGTAACATAATTATAAAATAAGACATTTACTCTAATAAAATCCTTATAAGCTTGTAAGGGAAGCTTCTAAGATTTTATAATGGTGGAAAATAACCGCACCCGCTGTATAAGTTAAAAAAAGACATTCTTACCTTAATTCTGTCGAAAATGTTTCAAAAGGACCTTGTTTGGAAAACGATGGAAAGATGCCATTATAAACCTCTTATAAAAAGTCAAACAAGGGTATAAATGACTTAAACCCATATTCTGTAAAATATCAAGATTGTTTTGAATTACATTTTTAAGAAACATGGATGTGGATGATAAAGAGGTCCTAGTAGATAATTACGTATAAACAACCTCAGATAATGAAGAGATTGTGAAATAACCCTTACCTTGTACTTTTCCTTAGTCGATGGTATGTTAACCTCCTGTAGAATAGTAAAAACATTTTTATTAAATTATACAAGAACAATATACATAATTTTGATATCATATATTATCTTCTAATAATTTTTTGTTAATAATACTTTAGTAGTATCGTTGTTTCAGGTGTCAACTTACTCATTTTCTTTTATATGTTTTGTTGCATAAGTTGTGTTTGTTATGGATAGGTTGTATCTTATTCATATTCAAAATGATATAAAGTTATTAAACATTACTTTTAATCATCAAATGAGAATTAGTCTTGAATGGATATGATGGGGAATGAATCTCATCGTGTTTATGGAGATGGAAGTCTGTATATACGCACGAGTGACAATATCATCCTTTTGATATTAAAATAATATATAATTGGATGGTATATCATATATACAGAATAATTATCATGTTATATATATTATTTAGATGAATTACACATCATTATTATACACATCCAAATAATAATATATTAATAACAATTACACCACGATGTGGAGACGGTATGTCATATGTACGCACGTATGGTGACATGTCATTCAAAGGATGGATAGAATAATAAATATTGTTGTAACATATTTATCATAACATCACAGTATATAGTAGATACTGGAGTTATTATTTTATAATGGGAATAACAAAGAAATAAGAAGTTGAAGAAGAAATGAAATTGAAAAGGGTTGGTGAAAACATTACCTCTTCTTCGGGTTATTCCTTTTTCTATGATCAAAAGGGCTCCATAGGTTGGATTTCTGATAAAACTAAAGAATCTAGGTTGAATTGAGGGAAGTTGGGAGAGTATTTGGTCAGGGGTTGGCTGATCAAAAAGGCTTTGAAGGTGTTATGAATTGGTTAGAAGTGGTGTCATTTTATAAGGGGGAGGAGGGGCACCTTAGGAAAATCTAGAAATATTATTTTATAATAAATTCATATTCGGTTTCTAATCTCTCCAATGTTGATTATTTAAATATTGAGGTGGGTATGGGTATAAAACCACTCAACCAATAGAATTTAGATAGGTTTGGGTCATTATATTAACATTATCTCTTAGTTTTAACTCTTAGTTAATTAGTTTGACCCATACCATGTCACTTTGTATTTTTATATTATATAGTTAATAAAATTATTATATACCTCCAAGAGACCCCAAAGTGGTTAATTAATGATTAAACAATCATGATATAAGTCTCTAGGCCGAACATTATATTTTTAGGAATTTAATATAAATTAATAATATAATATTTGTTTTAAAAACTCTTTTATGTCAATTTTGACACTATTGGGTATTTTGTTATTGATAAATTTATAAAAGCATTATTACTTCGAAAAAAATTTATATGAAAAATCCTAATATGTCATAGTAACCTATAAAATTATTGTAATTTATAAAAAGTCTCAAATTACATTTATTTGGGTATTTATAATATCAATTATATTAATCTTTCATTAAAACTATAATTACTAAAACATCATTGTGTCATAAATAAAATAAATTATTTAATGTCTAAAAATTATAAATAAAATACCATCATGTAGGAAATATTTTTATATTTCTAATAAATATTTATAGTCAAAAATATAACATATATAACCATATGTAAAAATTGTTTTCCTAAAAGATATATGCTCATGTCATTATTGTATTTATTTTAACTTAATTATTATAAAGTGTCCCTATCACCTAAAAGTGGCTCCATTGTAGAGACCCAAAGCTTGAAATACATGGATATTACAATAATTTTGTGTAATACTAAATACATAGCAAAAATAGACACCAATGGACTGTAATAGTCTAGTGTCTTTGGAAACTTGGAATATAATCTTCTAATCTTGGTGAAAGATCTTCTACATCTCCCATAAAGATCTTCCCATTTTATTTTCATAACTAAAACCTTTCATTAAATCCTGGGGAAAGGAAAACATATAAACGGTGAGCATAAATGCTCAGTATGGGTAATCATAGAGAACATAAAAAAATCCTTAAACATTTGACTGTAAAAACTTGAACATAAAATCTAAACATCAAAATCATGAGCAAAGACATGAATCTTGGAAGTACGTAAGGAATATATCATAAGGGAGCATCAATCATGATAAAATTTCATGGGAATAAAACATATAATTATGGAAAACCATTAATCACATGAAATTATTTCCATAATACCCAATGTATTACTACCAAGATCATCTTAGTGGACAAAGTCCCATTCTGAATCGGGTTCACTCCTCATTTCAGTCCTGTAACATAGAACCGGATTAACTTACCATTCCATCCATGTCTATCTCATGAGATATAAATATTTAACCAATGCATTGAAGGGAGATATAGGTCCCACCCATCTCATAATGAAATCATTCTTACTTGTGCCACAAAATAAACTTAAGAAATTCATCATAACCCAAAGAATAAAATCGGTTTCATAAACATCATCCCATTATCACATAATTCATTTAGAAAAATTGATATCATTTCATAATAAGGAAATTTAAACCATGAAAATCATAGAGACATTATACTTGAAACATACACATATAAAATAATATCATCTTAGATGGAAAATGGTTTTGATAAAACACTTGAAATGAATTCTTGAGGAAAATATCCTTTCTTCTTCAAAATCATTTTCTTTTCACAAAATGCCTTGAAATTTTAAAAGAAAAGTATTTTGTTGAAAATATTAATGAAATATTGTAGAGTATTATTTATGAAAATAAGGCATTATAAAACCGTTAAAATCCGTTCATGCTGTATAAGTTAAAAAAACATTCTCCTCATACTTTTTTCGGAAAAGACAAAAAGTACCTCGTATGGTAAACAAAAGAAAGATTCCTTCCAAAACATGTGGTAAAAGTCATAAAAGGGTAAAAATGACTTAAAAATACATGTAAGAATACTAAAAATTTTATGAAATAATTTTTAGAAAACATGGACATGGATGATAATCAAAACCCCAGTAAATACTTAAGAATAAACAATCTCGGATAAGAATGAGATTGGAATAATTATCCCTTACCTCATGTCTGATATGCTTCGTATGTATCCGAACCTCCTGTATAATGATTTAAATAATGTAATATACTTATTAAAGAATAATATTCATTGTTATTATATCATATATGGTTCACTTAGGTATTTAAATTACCCGTTTATTTGTCAATTCCATGTTAAAGTAGCGTTTTGGGTAAAATTGTTTCATTTATCGTACATGTTTGGACATGTTGTTCATGATATTTTTATTACTTATATCATGATATACTTACTTACAGAATTTAAAACATGATTTATATATCATATATATTCAGTATATATATAATAGATAGATAAGTGAAATGAAACACTCCGTTCATGGAGACGGTAGGCCATACGTACGCATGAACACTGTTTTACTTTCTTTATTGACTTGAATGGAAGTAATTAGATGAAATATATATATATATATATACATAAATACAGTACCTTAATTATGTCATATATTTCATTATTATTCATTATATATATTTTATAATCATTCTTGAATGGTTAACATGGAGTTGAATCTCATCGCGTCGTGGAGACGGCAGTCCTTACGTACGCACGAGCGATGATATCATTCCCATGATCGTGGAATTGTATTGAAGTGTATGAATAATATTTCAGAATCAATATAACATTACAATAATCATATATAGTTATTTATTTACACCATTATACCCATCCAAGTAAGGTGGTGGTCGAAAATAGATTACACCACGGCGTGGAGACGGTATTCCGTACGTACGCACGCGCGGTGATTTCATTTTCCATAAGATGGATAGAAGGTGAAATAAGGTTGTTTCATATTTATAATAAAATATCAGTATATAATTAATACTTATGTTATTACTTCATAATAAGACAACTACAGAAAGACATGTAGAAGAATAAAGAAACATGATAGAATCAGAAGAAGGGATTACCTCTTGTTTGACGTACATCCTTTAAGATTCCTCTTAAAGAAGTATATTTGGTCTTTTGAGAAGACCAGAACCTCCATAATATTTATAGGGAAGTGTATAAGAGAAATGGTCAGGGGTTTTCCGGGCTTCAAGGCTCAAAAGTGTGTGAAGAGAAGAGGGAAGGGGTGCCCTTTTTATAAGGGAGGAGAGGGGCACCTTTGGATGAACTTAAAATATTATTTTATAATAAAGTCATATTCGGTTTTTAATAGCTCCAAATTGATTTATTTAGAATTTAAAGTGGGGATGGGTCTAAATCCGCTCAACCAATAGATTTTAGATAGGTTTGGGTCATTATATTTACCTTATCTTTTAGTTTTAACTCTTAGTTAATTAGATTGACATTTACCATGTAACTTTTTATTTGTATATTATATAGTTAATAAACATATCATATACATCCAAGAGACCCCCAAGTGGTCCATTAATGATACACCTATCATGATATAAGTATCTTGGCCGAACCATAGATTTTTAGGAATATAATAATATAATATTTGTTTTAAACATTATTTTATGTCAATATTGACACTATTTGGCAATTGATTTTTTTGAAAACCATAACAGAATGATTTGTTTGGAAAATGTTAATTAAATCAATACTGAAATGTCATAATAACCTATAAAATTATTGGAATTCATAAAAAGTCTCAAATTACATTTATTTGGGTATTTATAACATCAATTATGTTAATATTTCATTAATAAGATAATTACTGCATCATCATTATGTCATAAATAACATAAATTATTTTATGTCTAAAAATTATAAATAAATTACCATAAGGTAGGAAATCTTTTTATCCTTCTAATGAATATTTATATTCGAATTTATCTAATGTATAAAACTATATTAAAAATGAATTAATTATTAAACATTGATTTTAACGATTTTAACCCTTCGTTAAATAAATTAATAATAAATGTCTTAATCTAATCCAAGTGGACCTAAATGGTCATATTTTATTCCTATGGTTTTTGTGGTAGAATTACACTTATCCAATAGAATTAGGACTTGTGTTAGTGTAATAATGATATCATTTTTACCCTTAACTACCCTATTTACTTTTAGCCGTGGGAAATAAAAGTAAAAAGTTTCTATTCACCAAAAAATATTTTCATCTCATTGAACCACATTTAAGTCTGTGATATTAACCGTGTCTCTTTGATTTTCGAATTTCCACTCACAAAAGTGCTAAAATTATGTTTTATATAAGTTTGCAAATTGCTCCTAGGAGGTAGGTAAAAGATAGTGAAAAGTTCAATAAAATTTTTAGATATCGAAAAGTATTATAAAATGACTCCAATGAATTAAATTGAACTTATATAGGTATTATGTATCAATTTTGACCAAAAATAAATAATTATTTAAACAAAAAGTCAGTTTTTAAATAGTAACCCAGTGTTTTCACTATTCATCAAAAATTGAAAGTTTTCAGAAAAATACCAAAAATTCACCCAATGCTAATTTCGATATTCTAAATCCAAAAATGAAGTCCATTTTGAAAGATAAAATTTATAAAAATTCAAAAAGTGGGTATTATTATCCATAATGGCTAGTTTAAATAATATTTTAATAACATATCGTTGTTTAGTGAAACTCGATATTGAGTACAACATGTGCTATTGTGGAAGGTCACGATTGTGTGTAAAATAAGCCAAGTCATGGATGCATGTAGTGAAAGCTATGTTTTGTGTGGCCTATAACATAATCAAAACATATTTCATTTATACATTAAAAAAAATCTATACATAATGTTCCGTAAAATAATTTCAACAAAACGAACATGAAATTGTGTGTAACAAGAGCCAAGAATAGTGTTGCGTATACTGCAAGCTAATAAGGTGTTGCGTATAGTGCAAGATAATTTTATTTTAGTGTACAACACAACAATTCCATGAAATTAAAAAGAATAATTCTCATAAAATCTCAGGTTGGTACATTCTACCCCCCTTAAAATGAATTTCTCCCTCGAAATTCATCTAGGTTATAACTGGTTTACTACTTGAAAGTTTCTTTCATAGAAACACACATCGTAAAAAGGAATACCAAAAATGATCTTTAAAAACTAAATTATGAAAAGTAACAGTTACCCAAATTAACTAATCATTGGGTTTCCACATTGTAGAACAAAGGTGAAAATTTGAATATGGAAGAGAAATCTAACCATCATGTTCTGATGGAGAGTGGTAGAGAACATGGCTATGAAAAAGACAAAAATCACCAAGCCATAAATTTGTGATGATCTAAGGTACCATCTGATTTATCAGATATAACGGCACTGGGACAACATTTTTGGTTTTCAAGATCATTTTCCTAAAGTTGAAAAATTTGAAATATAAGAAATACTTACTTTATTTCGGTATAATCTCATCGTTGTTCATGCCTTGAAAAATTTCCACTTCATTTAAAAAAGAAATGAAGTTTAATTTTTTTTATTCGTTTAGTGCTAGCAGATCATGTGATAGATTGATGGGTCATTCCATATGTCTCAAACAAAAGGTTAGAAAATGTTATCAAATATACATAAGTCCATCTATGGTGAGGTTAATCAGATATGCTTCAAAAATGGACATATACTTCATCTATCGTACATCTAAATAAAACTAGTTTCTACTCACCAGGGACTTCTTGTAGGCAAGTGGTAGGAAATAAAGTCTGGTCGCACTTCAGTTGTGGGTTCGATTCCCAGAGCCGTGTCCGACGTGATGGGTTGTCGCCCGTCCTACAGGTTGTCCCTTTTTCTAAAAGTACATTACAATAACATTCATTCAATAAAATAGAAAAAAGTTCTAGCCTTAAAAAATACTATCTTATGTCTAACTTAATTCCTTCCAATCTTTAGGCTTATCCAAAGTACTTCTGTCCAAGCTCATAGTATAAAGAAAACAATTACTAGAAATGTCATCTACCGATCGTGTGAATACCATCATTTATCCCCCATATATCATACGATATTTCTTGTTGGTCACATTCCAAACATGTGAATTCTTTAATCATGTATTCTCTTGAAACATAAATTACCATAGAACCTTAGTGAAAACATGAATGCTTTCAAAATTGAACACTCTCCACATTCCAGAATCCCAAAATTTCTATATAATCAAACCATGATATAACTTTTTCCTTATATGAGTCATGAGATCAATAATACTATCAGACATCTCATTACCTCCTTATCCCTTCATTATGCGCATATCATCAACTTTCCAAAAATATTACAATCACTTTTCATGGTTACTTGAACCATATAATTATTGAAAACCAATACATAGATATTCCAAAATTCCACAATGCCATAAATGAGATTCCACGATACTATTTTGAAATCCCATTACATAAACACTTAACCATTAAAAAAAATCATTTTCATACTCAAAATCACAAATAGTGATCATATGTGACTTCCCTTTATCCTTTTACTTAAGTGGTTTCTCATGTTGATCATCATTAACCCTTGGATTAGGGCGTTGATTAGCATAATTCCCCATTTCCTTGCACTTGAAGCATTGAAGTGTTGGTGGAGAGTTCTCTGTAGTGTTTTCTTTATTCACATCATTAGCAACCTTTTTTCCATTACTTCGACACTCGGCTTCTCTATGACCTTCTTTTCCACACTTAAAACATTTTCTAGTCCCTTTAAGACAACCTCCACCATGCTTCTTTCCACACTTTGAGCATAAAGAAACATTCATCTTATTTTCACCAATATTATGAGATTTCTCCTTGAACTCCATATTTCATTTCTTTTAAAAACCATGAGATGGATATGTTACACTAACTTCCAGTTCTACCTTGATATCACAATGCACAATTTCTTCATAGCTACTGAAGTCTCTTATAGCTAATGCCCTTCGAAGACTTGGTTTTAAGCCACTGAAAAATCGATCAACTGTACTTTCAGGTTGGATGATAAAACCAGATGCATACCTTACAAGTCTTGTAAAATTCGCTTCGTATATACCAACAGATTCATCATCCTTATACTTAAGCTCATGAAACTCATTTTCCATCTTTGTTTGAAGAATACGACCGAAGTACTTACTGAAAAACATGTTCTTGAACTAGTCCCATTCCATGGATTAAATTTCATCTTGGGGATGTGTATTCTTAATTAGAGTCCACTACTAGACTCCTTAACCTTCTATATGGTAAACAAATAAAATGAATTTTTTATGTTCTGAACAGAGAAGTAGGGAACATATTTTTTCAATGGTACTGATCCATTTTTCAGTAACAAGTGGATCAGAAGACCCATTGAAATATGGTGGATGTTGCCTCATGAAGGACTCAATAGAATATTGTTCCCTTCTTTGATCATGTGGAAATCCATAGCGATTCATAGATTGTGTAAGTATAGCAATAAGATTTTTCACTCCATCTCACATCACATTTGGTTGCCTGGGAGGACAATCATTGCTTTTTCCATTACATTGATCAACATGGTTCTTTCAGGTTCCATCCATCGTCTAATACCCAAAAAGAACAGTGTGAGAGGAAAAAATCATGCTAGGAAAACAACATAATAAAGTGTGATTGCCTTCAATATAGAACATTTTAGGTTTAATTCTAATATCATTACCATAATTCTAGGACTATAACCTATAATTATACTAAACCTTAGGGACATCCCCAGACATACTTAGAAATATCTCTAGGGATCTTACAAACGTTTTCGCATCCTAGTTTCCAAAGGTTAACTAAACCTCTCTATGACACCAACTGTAGAGACCCAAAGCTTGACGTACATGGACATTACATTACTTTTGGGGAATACTTAATACATAAAAAAAATAGACACCAAAGGACTGTAATAGTTTAGTGTCTTTGGAAACTCGGAATATAATCTTCTAATTGTGGTGAAAGATCTTCAACATCTCCCATAAAGATCATCCCCTTTTATTTTCTTTCCTAGAACTTTTCTTTAAATCCTGGGGAAAAGAAAACATATAAAGGATGAGATCAAATGCTTAGTAAGGGTAAGCATAGAGAACATAAAACAATCCATAAACATTTGAATGTAAAAACTTGAACATCAAATCTAAAAAACAAAATCCTGAGCAAAGACATGAATCTTGGAAGTACGTAAGGAATATATCATAAGGGAACATCAATCATGATAAAATTTCATGGGAATAAAACATGTAATTCTGGAAAACCATTAAGAACATGATCTGATTTCCATAGTAGCCAAGGCATTACTACCAAGACCATCTTAGTGGATAAAGTCCCTTTCCGAATCGAGCTCACTCCTCATTTCAGTACTGTAACACTGAACCAGATTAACTTACCATTCCAGCCATGTCTATATTAGGAGATATAAATCTATACCGAATGCATTGGAGGGAGTTATAGGTTCCAACCATCTCATAATGAAATCATTATTACTTGTTCCACAAAATAAACTTAAACCATTCATCATAACCCAAAGAATAAAATGGGTTTCATAAACATCATCCCATCCTCACATAATTCATATAGAACAAATGGATATCATTTCATTATTAGAAAAGTGAAACCATGAAAATCATAGAGACATTATACTTGAATCATACACATATGAAATAATGACATCTTATATGGAAAATGGTTTTGATAAAACACTTGAAATGGAATCTTGAGGAAAATGTCATTTCTTCTTCAAAATCATTCTCTTTTCACAAAATGCCATGAAATTTTAAAAGAAAAAGATTTTTTTGAAAATAGTCATGAAATATTGTACAGTAATCATCATGAAAATAAGGTGTTATAAAACCATAAAAATCCGTTCATTCCGTATAAGTTAAAAAAACATTCTCCTCATACTTTTGTCGGAAAAGTCAAAAAGTACCTCATATGGTAAACAAAAGAAAGATTCCTTCCAAAACATGTGGTAAAAGTCATAAAAGGGTAAAAATGAGTTTAAAAATACATGGAAGAATAAAAAACATTTTATTAAAACATTTTTAGAAAACATGGACATGGATGATAAACAAAACCCCAGTAAATACTTAAGAATAAACAATCTCATATAAGAATTAGATTGGAATAATTATCCCTTACCTTATGTCCGATATGCTTCGTATGTATCCTAACCACCTATATAATGATTTAAATAATGTCATTGAATTATTATAGAATCATATTAATTTTCATTAAATCCTATATGGTTGACTTAGGTATTTATATTACCCATTTATTTGTCAATTCCATGTTAAAGTAGCGTTTTGGGTAAAATTGTTTCATTTTTCGTACGTGTTTGGACATGTTGTTATTGATATTATTATTACTTATATCATGATTTATTTACTTCCAGAATGTAAAAAATTATTTATATATCATATATATTAAATATATATATATATATATAATAGATAAAAAAGGGAAATGAAACACACCGTTCAGGGAGGCGGTAGGTCGTACGTACGCATGAACGCTGTTTTCCTTTCTTTATTGACTTGAATGGAAGTAAGTAGATGACATATATATATATATATATAATCATAAATCCAGTAGCTTTATTATGTCATATATTTCATTATTATTCATTATATATATTTTATAATCATTCTTGAATGGTTAACATGGAGAATGAATCTCATCGCGTTGTGGAGACGGTAGTCCATACGTACGCACAAGCGATTATATCATTCCCATGATCATGAAATTGTATTGATGTGTATGTATAATATTTTAGAATCAATATGACTTTACAATAATCATATATAGTTATTTATTTACACAATTATACCCATCCAAGTAAGGTTGTGGTCGAAAACATATTACACCACGGAGTGGAGACGATATTCAAACGTACGCACGCGCGGTGATTTGATTTTCCATAGGATGGATAGAAGGTGAAATAAGGTTGTTTCATATTTATAATAACATATCAGTATATAATTAATACTTATGTTATTACTTCATAATGAGACAACTAAATAAGAATAAGTAGAATAAGAAAGAAACTTGAGAGAATCGGAAGAAGAGATTACCTCTTCTTCGACGCACCTACTTTAAGATTCCTCTTAAGGAAGTAGAGTTCATCTTTGGAGAAGACCAGAACCTCCAGAATGTTTCTAGGGAAGTGGAGAAGAGAAATGGGCAGGGTTTGGTGAGCTTCAATTCTCAAAAGGGTGTGAAGTGAAGAGGGAAGGGATGCCCTTTTTTAGGGGAGGAGAGGGGCACCTTTGGAAGAACATAAAAAATTATTTTATAATAAAGAGATATTAAGTTTTTAATAGCTCCAAATTGACTTATTTCGAAGATAAGGTGGGGTTGGGTCGACAACCTCTCAACCAATATATTTTGGACAGGTTTGGGTCATTATATTAAACTTATATTTTAGTTTTAACTCTTAATTAATTAGATTGACATTTACCATGTCAATTTGTATTTTTATATTATATAGTTAATAAATGTACCATATACATCCAAGATACCCCCAAGTGTTCCATTAATGATACACATATCATGATATAATTATCTTGGCCGTACCATGGATTTTTTGGAATATAATAATATAATATTTGTTTTAAACATTATTTTATGTCAATTTTGACAATATTTGGTAATTGATTTTTGTGAAACTCATAACAGCATGATTAGTTCAAAAAAAGTTAATTAAATCAACACTAACATGTAATAGTAACCTATAAAATTAGTGTAATTCATAAAAAGTCTCAAAGTACATTTATTTGGGTATTTATAACATCAATTATGTTAATATTTCATTAATAAGATAATTACTGCATCATCATTGTGTCATAAATAACATAAATTATTTAATGTCTAAAAATTATAAATAAATTACCATTAGGTATTAAATCTTTTTATCTTTCTAATGAATATTTATAGTTCAATTTATCTAATGTATAACCCAATATTAAATATTAATTAGTTATTAAACATTGATTTTAACAATTTTAACCCTTCCTTAAATAAATTAATAATAAATGTCCTAATCAAATCCATGTGGACCTATATGGTCATATTTTATTCCTAAGGTTGTTTTTAGTCGAATTACACTTATCCAATACAATTAGGACATGTGTTAAGGTAATAATAATATCATTTTTACCCTTAATTACCCTATTTACGTTTAACCATGATAAATAAAACTAAAAAGTTACTATTCAGCAAAAATTATTTTCATCTTATTGAACAACATTTTAGTCCTTGATATTAACTGTGTCTCTCATATATTCAAAATTACACTCACAAAAGCAGTAAAATTATGTTTTATATAAGTTTGCAAAAAACTCCTAGGAGGTAGGTAAAAGACAGTGAAAAGTTAAATAAAATTTTTATATATCAAAAAGTAATACAAAATGACTCCAGTGAATTACATTGAACTTATATAGGTATTATGTATCAATTTTTACAAAAAAAAATAATTTTAAATAAAATAAATAATTATTTAAATAAAAAGTCAGTTTTTAAATAGTAAACTAGTGTTTTCACTATTCATCAAAAATTGAATGTTTTTAGAAAAATACCAAAAATTCACCCTAGGCTAATATCGATATTCTGAATACAAAAACGAAGTCCATTTTAAAAGATAAAATTTATAAAATTTCAAAAAGTGGGTATTCCTATTCATAACGGCTATTTTATTCAATATTTTAATAACATATCGTTTAGTGAAACTCAATATTGCGTACAATAAACGCTATTGTGGATGGTCACGATTGCGTGTAATGCAAGCCAAGTCAGGGATGCATGTATTGCAAGCTCTATTTGGTGTTGTGTATAACATAATCAAAACATATTTCATTTATACATTAATCAAAATCTATACTTAATGTTGCGTAAAATAATTTCCACAAAACGAACATGAAATTGTGTGTAACAAGAGCCAAGAATAGTGTTGCGTATACTGCAAGCTAATAAGGTGTTGCGTATAATGCATGATAATTTTGGTGTAGCTTACAACACAAGACATCAAAGAAATTAAAAAGAATAATTCTCATAAAATCTCGGGTTGTTACATTTACCCCCTTAAAATGAATTTCTCCCTCGAAATTCATCTATGTTATAAATGGTTTACTACTTGAAAGTTTCTTTCATACAAACACACATCGTAAAAAGGAATACCATAACTGAACTTTAAAAACTAAATTATTAAACATAACGTTTACCCAAATTAACTAATCACTGGGTTTCCACATAGGAGAACATAGGTGGAAATATGGATATGGAAGAAAAATCTAACCATCATGTTGTGATGGAGAGTGGTAGAGAACATGTCTATGAAAAAGCCAACAATCACAAAGAAATAAATTTGTGATGATCTAAGGTACCATCTGATTCATCAGATATAAGGATACTAGGACAACATTTTTGGTTTTCAAGATCATTTTCCTAAAGCTGAAAAATTTAAAATTGAAGAAATACTTTATTTCGGTATAATGTCACCGTTGTTCGTTCCTTGAACAATTTCCACTTCATCTCTTAAAGAAATGAAGTTGAATTTTTTTATTCATTAAGTGTTAGCAGATCATGTGATAGAATGATGGGTCATTCCATATGTCTCAAACAAAAGGTTAGAAAAATTCATCAAAAATACATAATTCCATCTATGGTGAGGTTAATAATATATGATTCCAAAAATGGACTTATACTTCATCTATCATACTTCTTAATAAAACTAGTTTCTACTCACTAGTTACTTCCTATAGGCCAGTGGTAGGAAATAAAGTCATGTCGCACATCTGTTGTGGGTTCGATTCCCACAGCCGTGTCCGACGCGACGGGTTGTCGCCCGTCCTACAGGTTGTCCATTTTTCTAAAAGTATATTACAATAACATTCCTGCAATAAAATAGAAAAAAGCTCTAGCCTTAAACAATAATATCTTATGTCTAACTTAATTCATTCCAATCTTTAGGCTTATCCAAAATACTTCTGTCCAAGCTCGTAGTATAAAAAAAAACAATTACTAGAAATGTCATCGACCGATCATGTGAATACCATCATTTATCCCCCATATATCATATGATATATCTTGTTGGTCACATTCCAAACATGTTAATACCTTAATAATGTATTCTCTTGAAACATAAATTACCATAGAACCTTATTGAAAACATAAATGATGTCAAAATTTAACACTTTCCACATACCAAAATCCCAAAATTTCTATATAATCAAATCATGATATAACTTTGTCCTTATATCAGTCATGAGGTCAATAATACTATAAAACATCTCATTATCTCTATATCCCTTCATTATGCGCATATCATCTACTTTCCAAAAATATTACAATCACTTTTCATGGTTACCGGTACCATATAATTATTGAAAACCAATACATAGATATTCCAAAATTCCAAAATGCCATAAATGAGATTCTAGGATACTATTTTGAAATCCCATTACATAAACACTTAATCATTACACAACATCATTTTCATACTCAACATCACAAATAGTGATCGCATGTGACTTCCCTTTATCATTTTCCTTAAGTGGTTTCTCATGTCGATCATCATTAACCCTTGGATTTGGGTGTTGATTAGCATAATGCCCCATTTCCTTGCACTTGAAGCATTAAAGTGTTGGTGGAGCGTTCTCTGTAGTCTTTTCTTTATTCACATCATTAGTAACCCTTATTCCATTACTTCGACACTCAGCTGCTCGATGACCTTCTTTTCCACACTTAAAACATTTTCTAGTCCCTTTAAGTCAATCTCCACCATGCTTCTTTCCACACTTTGAGCATAAAGAAACATTCATCTTCTTTTCTCCATTATTATGAGATTTCTCCTTGAACTCCATCTTTCGTTTCATTTCAAAACCATGAGATGGATATGTTACACAAACTTCTAGTTCTACCTTGATAGCACAACACACAATTTATTCACAGCTACAGAAGTCTCTTATAGCTAATTCCCTTCAAAGACTTGGTTTTAAACCACTGAAAAATCGATCAACATTACTTTCAGGTTTGATGATAAAACAAGTTTCATACCTTGAAATTCTTGTAAAATTCGCTTTGTATATACCAATAGATTCATCATCCTTCTGTTTAAGCTCAAGAAACTTTTTTTCCATCTTTGTTCTAAGAATACGAGGTATGTACTTACTAAAAAACAAGTTCTTGAACTCATCTCATTCCATTGATTAAATTTCATCTTGGGGCCTTGTATTCTTAATTAGAGTCCACCACTGGTCTGCTTCACATTATAAATGGTAAACAACAAAAATGACTTTTTCATGTTATGAACAACGAAGTATGGAAAATATTTTTTCAATGGTACTGATCCGTTGTTCAGCAACAATTGGATCAGAAGACCCATTGAAAGACGGTGGACGTTGCCTCGTGAAGGACTCAATAGAATATTGTTCCCTTCTCTGACCATTTGGAAATACAGAATGATTCATAGCTTGTGTATGTATAGCAATAATAATTGTCACTCCATCTCCCATCACATTTGGTTGCTCGGGAGGACAATCATTTTATTGTCCATTACGTTGATCAACACGGTACCTTCGGGTTCCAGCCATCGTCTAAAACCCAAAAAGAATAGTGTGAGAGGCAAAAATCATACTAGGAAAACAACATAATAAAGTGTGAGTACCTTCAATATAGAACATCTTAGGATTAATTCTAATATCATTACTATAATTCTAGGACTATAACGTATAATTATACTAAACCTTAGGGACATCTATATATATACATAGAAATATCTCTAGGGATCTCACCAAAGTTTTCGCATCATAGTTTCTAAAGGTTAACTAAACCTCCCTCTGATACCAACTGTAGTGACCCAAATCTTGACGTACATGGAAATTAAATTACTTTTGCAGAATACTTAATAAATAAAAAAACAGACACCAAAGGACCGTAATAGTTTAGTGTCTTTGGAAACTCGGAATATAATCTTGTAATCTTGGTGAAAGATATTCAACATCTCCCATAATGATCTTCCCCTTTTATTTTCATACCTAAAACCTTTCTTTAAATCCCGGGGAAAAGAAAACATATAAAGGGTGAGATCAAATTCTCAGTAAGGTTAAGCATAGAGAACATTAAACAATCCATAAACATTTGAATGTAAAAACTTGAACGTAAAATCTAAACATCAAAATCATGAGAAAAGACATGAATCTTGGAAGTACGTAAGACATATATCATACGAGAACATGAATCATGATAAAATGGCATGGGAATAAAACATGTAATTGTATAAAAACATTACGTACATGATATAATTTCCATAGTAGCCAAGGCATTACTACCAAGACCATCTTAGTGGACAAAGTCCCTTTTTGAATCGAGTTCACTCCTCGTTTCAGTCCTGTAACACTGAACCAAATTAACTTACCATTCCAGCCATGTCTATATCATGAGATATAAATCTATACCCAATTCATTGGAGGGAGATATAGTTCCCCCCATCTCAGAATGAAATCATTCTTACTTGTGCAACAAAATAAACTTAAAACATTCATTATGACCCAAAGAATAAAATGGGTTTCATAAACATCATCCCATCATCACATAATTCATAAAGAACAAATGGATATCATTTCATAATAAAAAATTGAAACAATGAAAATCATAGACACATTATACTTGAAACATACACATATAAAATAATGTCATCTTATATGGAAAATGGTTTTAGATAAAACACTTGAAATGAATTATTGAGGAAAATATAATTTCTTCTTCAAAATCATTTTCTTTTCACAAAATGCCATGAAATATTAAAAGAAAAAGATTTTTTTGAAAATAGACATGAAATATTGTAGAGTAATATTCATGAAAATAAAGCATTATAGAACTGTAAAAATATGTTCATGCCGTGTATGTTAAAAAAATATTCTCCTCGTACTTTTGTCATAAAAGTCAAAAAGTACCTCGGAAAGATTCCTTCAAAAACATGTGGTAAAAGTCATAAAAGGGTAAAAATGACTTTAAACATACATGGAAGAATACTAATCATTTTATGAAAACATTTTTAGAAAACATGGACATGGATGATAAACAAAACCCCAGTAAATACTTAAGAATAAACAGTATCAGATAAGAATGAGATTGGAATAATTATCCCGTACCTTATGTACGATATGCTTCGTATGTATCCGAGCCTCCTGTATAGTGGTTTAAATAATGTAATTTACTTAATACAGAATCATATTCATTGTTATTAAATCCTATATGGTTCACTTAGGTATTTATATTACCTGTTTATTTGTCAATTCCATGTTAAAGTAGCGTTTTGGGTAAAATTGTTTCATTTATCGTACATGTTTGGACTTGTTGTTAATGATATTATTATTACATATATCATGATTTACTTACTTCTAGAATGTAACACATGATTTATATATTATATATATTCAGTATATATATATATATATATATAATAGATATAAAAGTGAAATGAAACACACCGTTCATGGAGGCGGTAGGCCGTACATACGCATGAACGCTGTTTTCCTTTCTTTATTGACTTGAATGGAAGTAAGTAGATGACATATATATATATATACATAAATACATTAGATTAATTATGTCATATATTTCATTATTATTCATTATATATATTTATTAATCATTCTTGAATGGTTAACATGGAGAATGAATCTCATCGCATCGTGGAGACGGTAGTCCGTTCGTACGCACGAGCGATTATATCATTCCCATGATCGTGGAATTGTATTGAAGTGTATGTATAATATTTCAGAATCAATATCACTTTAAAATAATCATATATAGTTATATATTTACACCATTATACCCATCCAAATAAGGTGGTGGTTGAAAACAGATTACACCACGGCGTGGAGACGGTATTCTGAACGTACGCACGTGTGGTGATTTCATTTTCTGTAGGATGGATAGAAGGTGAAATAAGGTTGTTTCATATTTATAATAACATATAAATATATAAGTAATAATGATTTTATTACTTCATAATGATACAACTAATGAAGAAGAATTAGAAGAAGAAAGAAACTTGAGAGAATCGGAAGAAGAGATTACCTCTTCTTCGACACACCTCCTTTAAGCTTCCTCTTAAGGAAGTAGAGTTGGTATTTTGAGAAGACCAGAACCTAAAGAATATTTCTAGGGAAGTTTAGAAGAGAAATTTCAGGGTTTGGTGAGCTTCAAGGCTCAAAAGGTTGTGAAGAGAAGAGGGAAGCGGTGCCCTTTTTATAGGGGATGAGAGGGGCACCTTTGGAAGAAATTAAAATATTATTTTATAATAAAGTCATTTTCGGTTTTTAATAGCCCCAAATTGATTTATTTCTAAGCTAAGGTGGGGATGGGTAGAAATAATGTAAACCAATAGATTTTAGATAGGTTTGGATCATTATATTAACCTTATAGTTTAGTTTTAACTCTTTGTTAATTAGATTGACATTTACCATGTCACTTTGTATTTTTATATTATATAATTAATAAACATACCATATATATAAAATAGACCCCCCAAGTGGTCCATTAATGATAAAAATATCCTGATATAAGTATCTTGGACGAACCATAGATTTTTAGGAATATAATAAAATAATATTTGTTTTAAACATTATTTTATGTCAATTTGGCACTATTTGGTAATTGATTTTTGTGAAAACCATAAAAGCATGATTGGTTCGAAAAAAGTTAATTAAATCAATAATAACATGTCATATTAACATATAAAATTAGTGGAATTCATAAAAAGTCTCAAATTACATTTACATGGGTATTTATAACATCAATTATGTTAATATTTCATTAATAAGATAATTACTGTATCATCATTGTGTCAGAAATAACTTAAATTATTTAATGTCTAAAAATTATAAATAAATTACCATTACATAGGAAATCTTATTATATTTATAATGAATATTTATAGTTGAATTTATCTTATGTATAACCGTATATTAAAAATGAATTAGTTATTAAACTTTTATTTTAAATATTTTAACCCTTCTTTAAATAAATTAATAATAAATGTCCTAATCTAATCCAAGTGGACCTAAAAGGTCATATTTTTTTCCTAAGGTTGTTTTTAGTCGAATTAAACTTATAAAATACAATTAGGTCATGTGTTAGGGTAATAATAATATCATTTTTACACTTAATTACCCTATTTACTTTTAACCGTGGTAAATAAAAGTAAAAAGTTACTATTCACCAAAAAATATTTTCTTCTCATTGAACCAAATTTTATTCCTTGATCTTAACCGTGTCTCTTGTATTTTTCAAATTACACTCATAGAATTGGTAAAAGCATGTTTTATGTACGTTTGCAAAAAGCTTCTAGGAAGTAGGTAAAAGACGGTGAAAAGTTAAATAAAAATTTTTTATATGAAAAATTATTACAAAATGACTTCAATGAATTAAATTGAACTTATATTGGTATTATGTATCAATTTTGGACCAAAATAAATTTAAATAAAATAAATAATTATTTAAATAAAAAGTCGGTTTTTTAATAGTAACCTAGTGTTTTCACTATTCATCAAAAATTGAAAGTTTTCAAAAAAATACAAAAAATTCACCTTAGGCTAACTTTGATATTCCGAATCCAAAAATGAAGTCCATTTTAAAGGATAAAATTTATAAAATTTCAAAAATTGGGTATTACTATTTATAACGACTAGTTTATATAATATTTTAATAACATATCACTGTTTAGTGAAACTCGATATTGCGTACAACACACGCTATCATGGAAGGTCGCGATTTCATGTAAATCAAGCCAAGTCAGGGATGCGTGTAGTGAAAGCTCTGTTTGGTGTTGTGTATAACATAATCAAAGCATATTTCATTTATAAATTAAACAAAATCTATACTTAATGTTGCATAAAATAATTTCCAAAAAACGAACATGAAATTGTGTGTAACAAGAGCCAAGAATAGTGTTGCGTATACTGCAAGCTAATAAGGTGTTGCGTATAGTGCAAGCTAATTTTGGTGTAGCGTACAACACAAGACATCAATAAAATTAAAATGAATAATTCTCATAAAATCTTAGGTTGTTACATCCATGGGGTCCCAAAATCGACCCAAAGATACCCATGGTTGGAATTGTATCCACCAATAAGGTTACGACACGTTTTAGGGTAATTTATTATTATTATAATATTATTTTATTACCCTTATTTACCGGATTTACCCTTTAACCATGGTAAATAATATATTTACTGATGTAATTATTCGAAATGTCTAAAAATAGAAGTTACCTATTTACACAATTTGTACATCCTGATTCCAAATATGGAATCCATTTTTCCAAATTCAAAATGCAGAAGTGGCATAAATTAATTTAAAATTAATTCCCTTTGTCAAAACAAAAATCATGTTTTTAAGAAATAATAAATATCAAAAGATTGATACTTGTTTATGTCCGGATTAATTGTGAAATTATGACCAATGACTAACATTGTATTAAATGGTAAAAATATATTCTAAATATACTTTAAAACAACTCAAATTCATAATTTATCACTATTAATTATTTCGATTAAAAAATTTATTTTTAATAAAAATTTAGTAATTTTCACTATTCATCAAAATATAAAAGTTATGCGAAAAGTACCAAAATTTCATCCTATAATAATTTCGATATTCCAAATCCAAAAATGAAGTCCATTTTGAAAGATAAAATGTATAAAATTTCAAAATGTGGGTATTACTATTCATAACGGCTACTTTTATTGGTCGTAGCGTGTTAGAATCTCGAAGTTGAGTACAACACACGATACTATATTATTCAAAGAGAATCATACCGTGGAAGCTTGGGGTGTTACATTCTCCTCTCCTTAAAATAATTTAGTCCTCAAAATTTCTAGGATATTACTGCATAAAAAGACTCGGGTAGTTCTTCATCATACGTTTCTCAGGTTCCGACGTTGCTGCTTCCATTTTATGGTTTCTCTATAGAAATTTTACCAGACGAGTCATCCGGTTTCTCACCACTTGTTCTCTCATATCAAGAATCATGACGGGATCTTCGCAATACAAGATATTGGGTTCCAGTTCTAATTCCTTATATGTGAGTACATGCGTTGGATCAGGCATGTATTTTCTCAACAGTGATACGTGGAACACATCGTGACCTTTGGAGTGATTTGGCAGCATGGAGAAACGGTAAGCTACAACCCCAATTCGTTATAGAATTTTTAAAGGACAGATGTATGTGGGACTCAATTTACCTTTCGTGCCAAAACATATAACTCCCTTCCATGGAGATACCTTCAAGAAACATGATCTCCCACATGAAATTCCAAATCCGTTATTTAGTTGTCAGCATAGCTCTTCTGCCTACTTTGAGCTGCTTTGATGTGGTTTTGGATTACCTTCACCTTTTCCATCGTTTCCTCCACCAGTTCTGGGCCAACAAGTTTCCTTTTGCCAACTTCATCCCAATAGGTTAGTGTTTGACATCTCTTTCCATATAACGCTTAATATGGTGACATCCGAATACTTGAATGGAAGCTATTGTTATTGGAAAATTCAACCAGAGGTATGTATTGATCCCACATACCCTGAAAGTCAAGTGAGCATGATCTCAATAGGTCTTCTAAGGTTTGAATAGTTCATTCTGATTGTCCATCTGTTTGAGGATGGTAGGAAGTGCTCAAATGAAGATCAGTATCCAAGGATTTCTGAAGACTTTTCCCGAATCTTGAAGTAAAACGGTGATCATGATCAGAAATAATCGATATGGGTACTCAATGAAGTCTCACAACTTCATTAATATATAGTCTATCTTGACTTTCAAGTGGTAAATATTATATTATAGAAAGAAAATTTTCCGACTTGGTAAGACGATCAACAATGACTCATATTGCATCGTTCCTTCTAGGAGTCTTTGGTAGCCCCAAAACAAAGTCCATCGTAATATTATCCCATTTCCACTCTGGTATGGGAAGAGGTTGCATGACTCCTCTAGTCTGTTTCCTTCCATATTTCACTTGTTGGCAAACCATACACCTTGACACAAAATCAGAAATCTTCCTCTTCATGTTGTCCCACCAAAAATGTTCCTTAAAATCTCTATATAATTGGTTCTCCCTGGGTGTAGTGAAATTGGAACTATGAGCATCGTCCAACAATTCCCTTTTTAGATCAGGTATATCTAGAACACAAAGTCTCTTCCCAAATTTCAAAATTCCATCTTCATACACAAAGTCTCTCAATCTCCCATCATTCACAACTTTAATCTTCTTTTGAAATTCTTCATCATTGGTATGAGAACTCTTAATCATTTCTAATAAATATGGTTTGGCAACCATTTGAAAAAGCATTAATGTTTAACCTTCCATGGTTATTCCCATGTCTATCTTTACTAGATCCATAAAAATTTGATCCCTTTAAATTATCATATTGTTCAAAACTCCCTGATCTTTTCTGCTCAAAGCATCTGCCACCTTGTTTCCTTTCCCCGGGTGGTAGTGTATCGTGCAATCATAATCCATGAGCAATTCAAGACATCTCCTTTGCCTCATGTTGAGTTCTTTTTGTAAGAATATATACTTCAAACTCTTGTGATCAGTATAAATCTCAAAATTTTCACCATAGAGGTAGTGTCTCCATATCTTCAAAGAAAAGATCACAACTGCTAACTCGAGATCATGAGTAGGATAGTTTTGCTCATGAATTTCCAACTGTTGTGATGCATAGGCAATAACCCTATCATTCTGCATAAGGACACAACCAAGTCCTTTCTTCGAGTCATCACTATAAATAACAAACCCATCATTCCCCGATGGTAGAGGAAATATAGGAGCATTGACTAATATTCTCTTCAGTTCTTCAAAATATTCTTCACACTCTTTTGTGCAATCAAATTTAACCCCTTTACATGTAATCTTTGTTAATGGGTTAGCCAACCGGGCAAAATTATAGACAAAACCTTGATAATAACCAGCTAAAACAATAAAACTGCGTACCTCAATTATACTCGTCGGTGCATGCCATTCTTGGATTTCCTTGGTCTTAGAAGGATCAACATAGATTCCATATTTAGAGATAATATGGCCAAGAAAAGAAATCTTCTGAAGCCAGAATTCACACTTTCTAAACTTCCCATATAATTCATGTCTTCTCAGAATCTTTAGGATAATGCGCATGTGATTTTCATGATCTTCATAGATTTTGTAGTATATCAAGATATCATCAATAAATACCACCAAAAATTAATCGAGATATTCTTGGAAAAATCTATTCATCATATCCCTGAATAGAGAGGGCGCATTAGTCAGCCCAAACGACATTACTGTAAAATCATAATGCCCATACCTGGTTCGAAATGCGGTCTTTGGAATGTCTTCCTTCTTCACAAAGAACTGATGGTATCCAGACCGAAGGTCCGTATTTGAAAAGTATTGAGATCCATGCAGTTGGTCAAATAAATCATCAATGTGAGGTAGGGGATACTTGTTCTTTATTGTTATAGAATTAATCTCCCTATAGTCGATACATAACCTCATGGATCCATCTTTCTTTTTATGAAAAAGAACAGGGGATCCCCATGTAGAAACACTAGGGCAAATAAATCCATTATTACTCAATTCCACTAGTTTTTTCTTTAGTTCCACTAATTCAATAGTGGCCAATCTATAAGGGGTCTTCTATATAGGCCTTGATCCAGGAATTAAATCAATGGAAAACTCAAATTCTCGTTCTGGAGGATGTCCAGGTAAATCTTCCAAAAACACATCAACATATTCTCTCACAATAGGTACATCCTCTATTTGAACATTCCTTTCCTCACCCTCATTTATTTCATTCTATTCCTCCCCAATAATTGAATTAAGTTGAGCTACTGGGGGTGGATCTCGATAAGAATTAGGTTGTGACGATTCTGCTCTAAAAATAACATGTTCTTTATCATCATCATCCAAAATTGTATCCTCCTTCTTCTTACAATAAATCTTCGCATCATGGTCTGAAATCCAATCCATACCAAGGATTATACCAAACTTAATCATAGATATGACAATGAGATAACCAGATAAAGAACATTTATGTGCTTTAATAGGGACTGATTCATAAAAAATTGTTGCAATGATACTTCCCTTTGGAGTTTTAACTAAAAACTCCTTTTTTAAATCAAATTGTAAATATCTAATTTTCTTAGCAAACTAGAAAGATATGAAACAATGTGATGATCCAGAATAAAATAAAGCATTTCCTAAACTTGAGGAAACCATTAAATTACCTGCCACCATGTCTTTCAAAGCTTCTACCTCAGCAGTAGTGATAGCATAATCTTGGCCTTGATCCCTTGGACTTTTCTGAGGAAAGTTCCCCTGACGCTTAGGACTATCTTTTTCATAAGGTCCCATATCTCTACAATTATAGCATTCCACTTTGATAGAAACCCTCTTTCTATTTCAATCATGAGCTTGGTGGTATTTTTACCACATTTGTAACAGACTACCATTCCCTTTAAGAAAGTACTGGGGTGTTTTTTCCCACATTTAGTACATGATGGATTTTCAACTTTTCCCTTCTTCCCCTTATTTCCATTTCCAGATTGATCAGCAGATCTCTTCTTCTCTTGATTTTCTTTAAAGTCATAAGACTTAGATAATTCCTTATCTCTTTTGATGGCACATGAGACAATGTCTTCATATGATGAAAAGGATTGTGAGACTAATGCTTGACGAAGAAATGGTTTCAACCTATCAAAGAAATGATCAATATTACTTCTTGGGTTATGTATATAATCTCCATCATTCCTTGATAACCTTGTAAAGTTAGCCTCATATTTTGCAACATTATCATCCTCCTTTTTCCTTAGACTCAGAAATTTCCTTTCCATATATGCTCGATGGTCACGAGGAAAGTATTTTTCTAAAAATAGATCCTTGAATTCCCTCCATTCCATATTTGATACTTCATCATCTTCCTTTATGTTTTGAATCAATGACCACCATTGATCAGCATCTCCAGTGAGGTGGTAAAACTCATTGATAACGTGTTCCCTTTTACTACTCCCCAAATCCAGAAATATTTTCTCTAGGGAACTTATTAATTGCTCAGATACCAATGGATTTGTACTCCCATTGAATATTGGTGTTTTTTCCTCATGAAACGATCTAACATTGATCCTCCATGCTATGGATCAGGGTGCTCCATATGGGTAATGTTATTATTCATAAATTGAGTGGGTTATCCCAGTATGGTGGCAAGATGATCAGCACCAGTTACATCACTAGATCCACTATAATTATCTTTAGCAGGAGGGAAATCACTACATGGAGTGTGTGTATTGATATAGTTTCCATTTCTTCCACTAGGCACCACTTCTAAGCAATTGAATAAACTAGATCAGTTTATGAATCAATATACAAAATTCCATAATTGTAAAACACTTAACATAATTTGAACATTGTATTGATATAATCCATAATCATAAAAATGTTTTCATTGAGGAAGTATGTACTCATAAACCCTTCATAATGGTTAGTAAAGAAAATGAGAATTATCCTAAGCATATCCCCCGGGAGTGTCGTAACCAAGATTGAAGCAAGGCCCGTTATCATGCACCAGTTCCCGTTCGAGTCTAGCTCAAAGCGGTGTTTTCGAGTTTTACCCCTAGGTACATCTGTTCCAGAGCCTCCTCTACCTACTCATATCTAGATAGGGATTTATTTCTCAGAAAACTCAAAAAAACTCTACAATACCAACATTCTAGGAAGTTATTCTATACTAATCCTCAAAGTCCATCTTCGGTCTTTGTGCTCTAATCAGAGTTTATCTAAATCTAGATTCCAAGGTTTGTACTAAACTTCCTCTGATACCAAATGTAATGCCCGAACCCCAATTACCCAGATTTGATGCATTATTACATAACATTGGCATGATCACAAGAAATATCAATTCTCTAAAGACCAATTATTTTAGTAGCCATGGAAACACTAAATATAGTCATAAGTGTTACATTACATTATAAAAATAAAAACTACAACAACATAGTCTCCATAGTCCACACTCATATCCCCACATACCATACCTGTAGGAAATTCATAAAATACATTTTCACATCCTGGGAAAAATAAAACATAGAAAGGGGTGAGCTCAGATGCTCCGTAAGGATAACAATATAGCGGAAACATTCATAAATAAGCATAAACATTTAAGGCATTGTATAACTAAAAAAACCATTTAAACTTGAACTTCAACATAATATGGAATAGATAAAATGAAATAATTCCATTTAATTATTCACATGGATATTCTACTAGTCCAATAATTACATGGAATATCAATAACCACTTTCATAATGATGGAATGCATAATGCCAGACTATCATAACCACGCAGCCAAGGCCTCGTACCAAGACTAAAAATAAGATTTTGTCAAGGCCTTGTGCCAAGACACTAGTTTGTCTCATTAGACCTACCGATATATCGAAGAGCTATAGCGGGCTCCACCCGTCACTTATTAAGTCCAATTCATTCCTCACATGAACAGGTTTCAACATAACATAAACATTCGTATTAAAACTAGCATACGAAATGTCAATACTTTCACCATAAACCATGAATGGTTTAAAAATAACACATCCATAGTCAAATATATCACAAATCCTTCAATACAATATGGATGTTTTTTATCATAATAAATCAACTTCAAATAATCTTAAAATCTATCAAAGGATGTTGACATAGATGAAATCAAAACTATTTGAGAGAAATATATTTTTTTGAAATCATTTAAAAGTCACATAATTATAAAATAAGACATTTACTTTGAAAATATCCTTATAAGATTCTAAGGGAACCTTCTAAGATTTTATAATAGTTGAAAATATCCGCACCCGTCGTATAAGTTAAAAAAAAGACATTCTTACATTAATTCTGTCGAAAAAGTTAAAAAGGTCTTTGTTTGGAAAACGATGGAAATATTCCTTTATAAACTTCTTATAAAAAGTCAAACAAGGGTATAAATGACTTTAACCCATAATCTGTAAAATAGAAAGAATGTTTTGAAATACATTTTTAAGAATCATGGATGTGGATGATAAACAGGTCCCAGTAGATAATTACGTATAAACAACCTCGGATAATGAAGAGATTGTGAAATAACCCTTACCTTGTACTCTTTCTTATTCAATGGTATGTTAACTTCCTGTATAATATTTAAAACATTTTTATTAAATTATACAAGAACCATATAAATATTTATTATATCATATATGATCTTCTAATAATGCTTTGTTAGTAATACTTTAGTATTATGGTCGTTTCGGGTGTTAACTTATCATTTTCTTTTATATATTTTTTTACATAAGCCATGTTTATTATGGATAGGATGTATCTTATTCATATTAAAAATGATATAAAGTTCTTAAACATTAATTTTAATCATAAAATGAGAATTAGTATTGAATGGATACGATGGGGAATGAATCTCATCACGTTCGTGGAGACGGTAGTCCGTATGTATGCACGAGCGACAATATCATCTTTTTGATAACAAAATAATATATAATTGGATGGTATATCATATATACAAAATCATTATCATGTTATATTTATTATTTACATGAATTACACATCATTATTATACCCATACAAATAATAATATATTGAATAACAATTACACCACGACGGGGAGACGGTAAGCCGTACGTACACACGTATGGTGACATGTCATTCAAAGGATGGATAGAATACTGAATATGGTTGTACCATATTTATAATAACATAAAATTTTATAGGATATACTGAAGTTATTATTTTAGAATTGTATTAACAAAGAAAGAAGAAGTTGAAGAAGAAATGAACTTGAAAATGGTTGGTGAAAACCATACCTCTTCTTCGGGTTCTTCCTTTTGATTTGATCAAAAGGGCTCCTTATATTGGATTTATGACCAGAATAAGGCCTCTAGGTTGAATTGAACAAATTTGAAAGAGTATTTGGTCTGGGTTTGGACGAACCAAAAGGCTTCAATGGTGTGAATAATTTGTTATAAGTGGTGTCCTTTTATAAGAGGCAAGAGGGGCACCTTAGGAAAATATAGAAATATTATTTTATAATAAATTCATATTCGTTTTATAATGGCTCCAAAGAGGATTATTTAAAAGTTAAGGTGAGGATGGGTCGAAAACAACTCAACCAATAGAATTTAGATATGTTTGGGTCATTATATTAACCTTATCTTTTAGTTTTAACTCTTAGTTGATTAGTTTGACACTTACCATGTCACTTTGTATTTTTATATTATATAGTTAATAAACATACTATATACCTCAAATAGCACCCAAGAGGTCCATTAATGAGACACATATCATGATATAAGTCTCTTGGACGAACCATAGATTTTTAGGAATTGAATATAAATTAATAATATAATATTTGTTTTAAAAACTCTTTTATGTCAATTTTGACACTATTGGGTATTTTGTTCTCGATAAATTTATAACAGCATTATTACTTAAAAAACCATTTATATAAACAATGATAATATTTCATAGTAACCTAGAAAATTATTGGTATTTATAGAATGTCTAAAATTACATTTATTTTGGTATTTATAATATCAACTATTTTAATCTTTCATTAATACGGTAATTACTGCATCATCATTGAGTCATAAATAAATTAATTTTTTTAATGTAATAAAATTATAAATAAAATACAATTATGTAGGAAATATTTATATATTTATAATGAATATTTATAGTCGAAAATATAACATATATAACCCTATGTAAAAATTGTTTTGCTAAAAGATATATTCTTATGTCATTTTTGTATTTATTTTAACTTGATTAATATAAAGTGTCCCTATCACCTAAAAGTGGCTCCATGGGGACAAACAATCGAGCCAAAGATGCCAATGGTCGGACATGTATCCACCAATATGGTTAGGACTTGGTTTATGGTAATTTATTATTATTATAATATTATTTTTTTACCATTATTTACTGGATTTACCCTTTAACCATGGTAAATATAATATTTACCGAAATAATTATTCAAAATGTCTGAAAATTAAAGTTATCCTTTTACACAATTTGGACATCCTGATTCCAAATATGGAATCCATTTTTCTAAATTCAAGACACAGATGTGGATGAAATTAATTTAAAATTAATTCCCAATGTCAAAACAAAAAGCGTGTTTTTAAGAAATAATAACTATCAAAAGATTGATACTTGTTTTTGTTCGGTTTAATTTTGAAATTATTTACAATGACCAACATTTTATTAAATGGTACAAATATTTTCTAAATATACTTTAAAACCACTGAAATCCATAATTTATCACTATTAATTATTTTGATTAAAAAAGTTGTTTTTAATAAAAATTTAGTAATTTTCACTATTCCTCAAAATATAAAAGTTAACCAAAAAGTACCAAAATTTCATCTTGGGATAATTTAGATATTCAAAATCCAATAATGAAGTCCATTTTGAAAGATAAAATGTATAAAATTTCAACAAGTGGGTATTACTATTTATAACGGCTACTTTGATTGGTCGCGGTGTGTTAGAATCTCGAAGTTGCGTACAACACACGCTACTGTATTATTCAAAGAGAAGCATACCGTGGAAGCTTGGGGTGTTATAGAAACTAATGTTTGTAATCCCCAATTAGTGGAATAAAATATATTCCCCAATATAAGGGCATCCTCAATGTGTAATCCCTAATTAGTGGTATAATATGATATGCATATATATAAGGGAAACCTTATAGTGTAAATATTAATCAATGGAAAGATATGATATTCCCTCATATAAGGAAAAACTCAACGTGTAATACCCAATTAGTGGAATAATATGATATATACCCCATATTATGGAAACCTCAATGTGTATTACCCAGTCAAACTGAGCTATAAGAACTCTGGTTCCTACCATAACTTGGATAAGTAGGATTACTTTTTAAGGGATGAGTTCAATTGGGAATCCACTTTACAATAAATCCCTCCATGTCTCTGACATTCAAACCATTGGGATTCAATTCTCCCATATGTTGATCATTTTTCCTGATCCACCATTGGATCAAGAAGGAAATTGAACAATGATGGCTCTGATTCACACCATAACAATATAGGATTCCTTCATAAGGCTTGATATCCATATTAAAAATATAATGGTTTATCCCATCACATATTTCTGACATATATATGTAGTGATAATGATTACGTTATATCCATCGATTCCTTCACAAAGCATGGATCACATGGGATTAGGGAGTTTTAATGATTATATCATTCACCTCATGAATCTCCACCATCCAGGGAAACCTCAGTATGTAATCTGTGATCAGTGGAATGATAGGACTTCCCCCGTATAAATACACCCACCTTTGGGAAATTCCTAAGGGTTTGAATGAACTATTATTACTTTTATTTTTACCATAAACATGATACATAGCATTCCTCTTTGAAGCATGATATCAATACCTAGTTCCTAAGTTCCGTTGTGTGTGTATATATATATATATATCATTTCTGCAAGAAGTTAAACTCTACAGGTAAAAATAACTATGTGGGTTTTATTATTTTTATAAAAAGGATATATAAGACACCTCATGATAGCTAAATCACATACTCTAAATATTAATCACCTCCCCATATATCAGTAAACTCTAAAGTGCCCAGTCATATAGATTCAAAATATAAGCATCTACCTAATAATGAGGGATTGATAAAGAACCTTAGATACATACATATGGATTCATTAACAATCCCTCCATAACACAATGAAGGATTTCATATGTGATCATTGCGTTAGATTAACCAGTCCCATTTTAGGAATAGGAAGAGATTCTTGAACATATCTTAAATCTATAAGAGAGTCACGAAGTAGGAAAAAATTCCCCACAAAAATTATAGGATGTGACCGGCATCCCATCATCTTGACAAATGTGAGTTTCTATGTTCCATTATGCTTGAAAACCCAATTAACTTAATTCCTTTTTAAAGTAAGTATGTACCCAGTTATGGATGTGGGAACCATTGGGAGTTTTAATGGAAGGTAAACATGGATGGTGAACCCAACATAAATGATTGTCCAGATATCACCCCACCCACACACACACAATCAAAACACTAGACCATTTTTCCCAACTACACATGTGATCCTTTCTCGATGAAAAAAAATTGGGAAATCTATATGAAATCATTTAACCATGACATCCCATTTATATGATAAAAATGATATACTGCATAGTTCTCATCAAACTGTTTTGTTCACGTCACATGGGTAATCAACATACCATTCGATGCAATAAGTGAATTTTATTTTTATGAATGATATTTATGTTATATTATACCTATATAATTATAATACCACATCTACATTCTTAACTCTAATCCCTTTGTAAAAAAATAATGTCCCTCATGTGTACTAAGGATTACAGCCCAACAAACTAATGTGATGTGTTTTTTATTTCTATTTTACATGGATGGTCATAAGGATAGATTAAATAAATACATAATATATTGGAAACATATTTATAATTATATAATAATGACATAATATATACTTAATTATGTTCCATTACATGGTAATATGATAATGTTTCTCATGTGTACGATGGACTACAACCTCAATAAGTGATGCGATTTTTTATTCAAATACTGCTTACAAGGGAAGTAAGAAGGATAGGTTTAAATAAAAATATGAGATAAATATATGAAATAAAACTGATTATATAAAGGTAATATATTATTTAACTTAATTTTTTTCAATCCATAATGAAAATGGAAATACCGTTCATGTGTACGTACGACCTACCATCTCCCTGAGCGTTGTATTTCATTTTCAATATCTAAAATTTATGGATTAATCTAAATTCATATATACTATATATATATATGATATTTATATCATGTTTAACATTATAGATATTATATAACAATGATCAATGTAAGTGAAAAAAATAATCAAAACATACATGAAAAACAAAGTAGTTATTAACTGAAACATGATTTTAACAAAGAATTGTAGATAAATGGGTAATAAAAGGTCATAAGTAAATCATATATTTTTTGATGCATATATTACAATGGTTATTTAATATACTTATTATAAAATTATATTTATTATATAATAGGTTTTAATTCATTTAATGGAATTTGGGTCTTAAGGAAAGTGATTTCTATATCCCTTTTATTTTCTATGAGAGTCAATCTATATTCACAATGCGCTTCTTTTATGTGGTGTATGTACTTCACATGAATGAATTTTAAAATTATTATCCTTAAAATTATTATTATTTAAATTATAATTTTATAATATCTCTTTTATGGGGTTTACAGTTCAAAATTTACCAAAGTAGTAATCGAACTTTGTCTCAAATTACCTTCCTGGGGACCTATGTTTTGTTATGCAACTGACTTCTTCTATGAGGTGTATATACATCCTCTTTGACATGTTATGTCATGAATTTTATTCTTTTAATGATATTATATATTTTAATTTAATTTTATCCTATAATTATTATTACGATTCAATGATCCCAAATATGTAAGTGTTTTATGTTACAATCTAATCATTTATCAGGTTTTTTATGATTATGATTCCAATGATGAAAAATTATGATCTATCATTAAAAAACTCATGAAATTTATTCTCCACTAGTTATGTTTTGAGAATACAATTTTTCAACTGATTTTCCTCTTAATTTGTACTCAAGAGTTAAAATAATGTTTTTAATAAAAATCATCTTTAATTTTCTATTTGGTTAAAACCCCTTTTTCTTAAAAAAAATGTTTTTTGAAAATGTTTTCAATTATTTAAACATTATTAAAATTATTTAATAAAAATATTTTACCCATGTTTTACTTTTTATGATACATTTTAATGGAATCTTCATGTCATTTTCCAAAAAATTATAATTTTGATTTTAATGAAAATGTGAAAGGAAACATTGTTTTATCATTTATGGAATAAATGTAATTTTCCACTTTCATGAACATTATTTGGTTTGAATAATCATTTATAAATTTTCAAGGTTATTTAGAAAAGCTTTTAGTTTTAAAAATTGACCTTCAAGGAAATGTTATTTTCCACATGAAATATTCCTTGTGATCTTTCAGAACCATTTTCCATCTAAGATGATATCATTTGATGCTACTTATGATTTAATGGGGACATGATCTAATGATTCCATTATAATTATTTATCAAGATTGTTCATTTATATTATGAAAAGATGTTTTCCAAACCCATTTCTCTTCCATGGGCTATACCATGACCAAATGATTATAGAACAATCTTTTCTTTCACATGTTATGATTTGATGAATGTACGAAATTATTATGAAACCTCTTTCTTTTATAAAATTTATGTTACAATGGAATATTTATTAAACCTTTTTATTATCATGGATTAAGATATGATGAATGTTTTATGATTCATACATTTTTTATTCGTTTTGTGATAATGGTTATGTTATAACCAAGGATGGTGGTTTTTTTATAACCAAGAAAATGGTTATGTTATAAATGAAGATGGGTGAGACCAATATCTCCCTCAATTGAAAAGGGTAAAGATTGATATATTATGGGATAAATAGTACTAGAATGGGGAGTGAACCCAGTTCAATAAAGGACTCTTCCCACTTTGATATTTGTGGGAGTCAACCCAGACTACTACGATATCTTGGGGAGTGAACCCAATATACTATAAAAATCATGGAGATGATCCTCGAACTAATAAAGAAATTATTTTCTATACTTATAAATATATACCACTATTTAAATTCTATACTCTTTTGGTTCATGTTCTTTTATTTCTTTATGATGCATTTCATATGAACTCCTAATAATTATTCCATGACTCAATATTTTTATCTTTGATATTCCATGGTATTGTTCTCATATATTATTATCATATTCTCATACAATTATGATCCCGTTATATTTACATACTTCTATTTCTTACCCTTAAAGAGAATATGATCTCACCCTTTATTATGTTTACTATAATGACCCATACTTTACATACATGGTTATTACTTCAGAATTGAAGCATAATTATTAAAACATATAATAAAACAATGATAGGACTATATAGTTATAGTTCATTTAGAAAGTGGGAATCATAAACAACTGGTTCATAAATCATATACATTGTCTTCTATTTATTTTATTATATCTAGAGTTCCTTTTGGCATATCCTACTTAATAACCTTCTTCCTGACCTGGGGAAAAGGAAACATACAAAAGGGTGAGCTCAAATTCTCAGTAAGGGTAAAAAAAAGAAATATGAATCATATCATATTCATAAGAACATAACATTTTGATAATTTTAACCTGCAAAATAGATCATAATATCATAACATGGGATAAATCATAGTAGAAAAATTTAATCCCAATGATCATAACATAACAAATTAAACTTTTTGTAATACACACATAATCATAGAAAATCATTTCATATTAGTCAAGACTCATTTCCAAGACCATCATAGCGGACAAAGTCCATTACTGAACCGAGTTCACTCCTCGTTCTAGTCTTGTATCACTGAACGAGATTAACTTTCCATTCCAGACATGTCTATCTCATGAGATATAAATCTTACCCAATGCATTGGTGGGAGATATAGGTCCCACCCATCTCATAATGAAACCATTCTTATGTGTGCCACAAAATCATAAATCATAGCATAACCCATGTAATAAAAATGGGATTCTTAAACATCATGTCATCATAAAATAATCCATATAAGATAAAAGGATGTCATACAATTAATTGCATCATAACATAATCAAATCAATGTAAAAATAGGGATCGAAACAGAATCATATATTATATGGAAAATATTATTGATAAAACACTTGAAATCCATTCTTAAGGAAAATATCCTTTCTACTTCATAAACATTTTACCTTTCTTAACATGTCATACAATTTTAAACTAAAATAAGTTGATTAAAAATAAACTTGAAAACTTGTAAAGGATGCTTCATGGAAATAATGTGCTATGAAATCATAAAAATCCATTCATGCCGTATAAGTTAAAAAAAGATTCTTCTCATACTTTGGCTAGAAAAGTCAAAAAGGACCTCATACTAAAAACGACAAAAGATTCCTTTCATATATTTTACTCACTGAAGGGTAAAATTGGATTTAAATAATTTTAGGAGAATAGAAATAATATTACATATTGAGGAAACCTGGATGTGGATGATAAATATATCCCTAGTAAATTCTGAAGTATAAACAATCTCAGATAAAAATGAGATTGCGAGATTTTACCTTACCTTAGGTCCGACTTACATCGTACGTATCCGAACCTCCTGTATAATGATTTAAATAATGTCATTGACTTATTATAGAATAATATTCATTGTTATGATATCATATATGGTCATATTCTTATCTTCTTATTAGTAATATTTCATTTCTACTTGTTATTCGGGTGTTCATTTCATTATGTTCTTATGCATGTCTTGTAGAATAAATTCTTATTAGTATTTTTAGGTTATAGAAAACTCATTTAAATAATGGTATTAGTGTAATATATAACATATTTATTTTTTCAATGCATTTATATAATCATTATTCAATGAAGATCTTGTAGAACGAGTCACATCACATCGTGGAGACGGTAGGCCGCATGTACGCACGAGAGATGATATCATACCCATGATCGTGGAATTGTATTGAAGTGTTTGTATACTATTTCAGAATAAATATAACATTAAAGTAATCATATATATTTATTATTTACACCATTATACCGATCCAAGTAAGGTTGTGGTGGAAAACAGATTACACCATGGCGTGGAGACAGTATTCAGTACGTACGCACACGCGGTGATTTCATTTTCCATAGGATAGAAAGAAAGTGAAATAGGGTTTTTACATATTTATAATAACATATAAGCATATGAGTGATACTGATGTTATTACTTCATAATGAAACAACTAGAGAAGATGAACTAAAAGAAGAAATAAATTTGAAATAATCGGTAACAGATATTACCTCTTCTTCGACATGCCTCTTTGAAACCTCTTCACAGGGAACACATTATGGTATTCGAAGAAGCAAAAGACCTCTAGAATATTACTAGGGAAGTTTAGAGGAGTAATGGTCTGGGTTTGGCAGAGCATGAAGGCTCAATGTTTTGTAATATGGAGAGGGAGGAGGTTCTCTTTTATAAGGGAGGAGAGTGGGACCATTGGAATGTGTGAAAATATTATTTTATTATAAACATATATTCTTTTCCAAAAGGTCTATAAATCATTAACTATGAATGTAAGATGACTCATGGTCGAAATAAAATCATCCTATCAGAATTGGACATGTTTTGGATAATATTTTAATCATTATAATCTTATTTATTTAAATCATTTATTTATCAGGTAAATAATGTATCATTATTGTGTCATAAATAATTTAATTTATTTGATGTCTAAAAATTATAAAAAAATAACCACCATGTATTAAATCTTTTTAGATATCTAATGAATATTTATAGTTGAATATATAATTTATATAACCCATTATTAAAATTAATTACTTAAAGAATTTTGTTAATGACAATTTTGTCTTTACATTAAATTAATTAATCCAAATTGTCATTATCACTACCAAGTGGTACAATAAGGTCCAAAAATCAACCCAAGGATTACCATGGTCGTCCACTACTCATCCAATAAGGTTAGGACAAGTGTTAAGGTAATTTAAAATTATTATAATATTCTTATAACCTTGAATTACCCTATTTACCTTTAACCACAGTAAATAAAAGTCAAAAGTTACTCTTCACTAAAAAATATTCTCATCTTATTAAAGAACATTTTACTTCTCGATAAAACCATGTATGTTGAATTTTTGAAATTAAATTCACAGAAGTGGTAAATTTTCATTTAAATGAAAGAGTTAGTTTTTTAACAACCACTAAGTGGTTTCACCATTCATCAAAAATTGATTTTTTTCAGAAAAATACCAAAACTTCAGCCTAATCTATATTTGATATTCCGAATTCTAAAATGATGTCTATTTTTCCAAATTCAAAACATAGAAGTGGAATTAATTAATTTTAAAAGTAATTCCCGTTATCAAAACAAATATCGTGTTTTTAAGAAACAATAACTATCAAGAGATCAACAGTTGTTTATTTCCAATTTCAAAGTGAAATTAATTCCAATGACCAACATGAGATTAAATGGTAAAAAAATATTATAATTACACTTTAAGACCAATTAAAAATATAATCTAACCATATAAATTATTGTGATGAAAAAAGTTGTTTTTAATTAAAATATAGCGTGTTTTTACTATTCATTAAAATATGAAAGTTATAAGAATAATATGAAAAATTTATCCAAATTTAATTTTTATATCTTGATTCCAAGGAAGAATTTTATTTTGTCAAATTTAACTTATAAACATGTAAAAAACTAGATTTAATGTGGGTGTGCCATCAAAAGGGGGCAAAACTGCTTTTTTTGAAAAATTCTTATTTTACCTGAAAAATTTAATTTTTTCTAAAACCATGTTCTAGAAAATATGTAAGATGAATAATAAGGATATCATATGCAAAATTTATTTAATACTATTCATAACAGCTAGTCCATAATAATATTATAACAATATATCATTGTTTAGTCAAACCCGGTATTGCGTAATACACACGCTATCGAGCAATGTTGTGATTGTGTGTAACGCAAGCCAAGATAGTGTTGTGTGGAGTGAAAGATTCCTTTGATGTTGTGTATAACATAAGACATAAAAATATACTTCTCATAAAATATCAGCGTGTTACATTCTACCCCCCTTAAAATGAATTTCACCCTCAAAATTCGTCACTTCGTAACAAACAGTTGAGGATACCTCTCCCTCATCATATCCTCAAACTCCTATGTAGCTTCTTCTAATTGGTGGCTCCTCCATAAAACATTCAACAAGAGAGTGGTCATGTTCAATAGAAATATTTCACAACGATACAGAATTTCTATGAGCTGTTCTTCATAAGAAATATCTTCCTCCTACAGTACAACTTCTGAGTTTAGTACATGTGAAGGATCGGGTATGTACTTTCTCAGGAGAGAAACGTGGAATACATCGTGAACCTGAGAGATATTCGGTGGAATCACCAATCGGTAAGCAACCTTCCCAACACAATCCAATATTTCGAAAGGACTGATATACCTAGGGCTCAGTTTTCCCTTTATTCCAAATCTCATTACTCTCTTCCAAGGAGATATTCGTAAGAACACTTTATCACCCACTTCAAACTCTAGGTCTTTTATTCAGTTGTCGGTATAACTTTTTTGTCGACTATGAGTTAATATTATGTTTTGTTGAATAGATCTGAACTTTTTTTCCATCTCATCAACAAGATCAGGTCCTAATAGCTTTCATTCCTCAACTTCATCCCAGAAAGTTGGAGTCCTTCATTACATTCTATAGAGAGCTTCATAAGGACCCATATGAATACTGGAGTGAGCTATTATTATAAGAAAATTCCACCAAAGGTAGGTGTTGATACCAACCACATTTGAAATCCATAGAGAAAGATCTTAACATATCTTCTAGAGTTTTAATTGTTCTCTCAGACTGACTATCTATCTGAGGATGATAAGCAGTGCTGAAACTCAACTATATATCTAAAGTATGCTGATGAATTCGCTAGAACTTTGAGGTAAACCTCGGATCCCGATCAGATATAATGGAAAGTGGTCCTCCAGGAAATCTTACCACTTCCTTCACATATATGCTGGTAAGCTGATCCAGAGATAAATCTTCTCTAATAGCAATGAAGTGTGCTGACTTCGTAAGATGATCAACTATAACACATATAGCATTATTGCCTTTGGATGTTTTAGGAAGTCCAATGACAAAGTCCATAGTGATGTTCTCCCGTTTCCATTCTGGTATGGTTAATGGTTGTAACATCCCCTTAGACTTCTGTCTCTCAGATTTAACTTGCTGACAAACCAAGCATCGAGAGATATATTTTGCAACATGTCTTTTCATGCCATCCCACCAGAAGTACTCGATCAGGTCCCATTACATCTTCGTGCTTCCAGGATGAATAGAGAATGAAGAACTATGATCATTATCCAGTAGCTCCTTCTTTAATTCTTGGATGGGAGGAACAAAAACCTGATTTCTAAACCTTATTATCTCATCACAATCAAGGTTAAATCCAGGAACATTTCTCGCCTTCTTTTATAACTATACATCTTATTTTTATACCTCTTTAATCTTCACATGTATATATGATTGAACATTCATTTGAGAAAGATAAGATTTCCCCCCTGCCATTATAATTCCATGATCCATACGTTGTAAATCCATAAATATTGGATCTTTTGTGATCCTCATCATGGATTAGCAAGAATGGTATTGTTGGCATAATGGATCTTCAACCTTGTTTGCTTTCCCAGGGTGATAATGAATTGAGCAGTCGTAGTCCTTTATCAATTCCAACCATCTTATTTGGCCCATATTTAGCTCCTTTTGTGTGAAAATATACATTAAACTTTTATGATCTCTATAAATATCACACCTTTCACCATAAAGATAATCCCTCCATATTTTTAATGCAAAGATTACTGTTGCTAAATCCAAATCATGAGTTGGGTAATTTTTCCCATGGATTTTCAACTGTCGTGAGGCATAAGCTATCACCATTTCATTTTTTATGAGAACACACCCTAGTCCCTTATTGGATGCATCAATGTAGATCTCAAACCATTCTCCACTACACGGCAGTGTGAGCACAGGTGCACTGGATAACCTTCGTTTTAACTCTTTGAAATTCTCTTCCCACTCCTCCGTCCAAACGAACTTAACTACTTTTCAAGTCAACCTGATGAGTGGATTAGATAACCTTGAAAAATATTTCACAAAACGTCGATAATATCATGCCGGACCAAGAAAACATCGAATCTAAGTTACTATTGTTGGTCTTGACCATCTTTTGATAACCTCTATTCTTGATGGATCCACAAATATCCCCTCTTTTGAGATTATGTGACCCAAAAATGAAACTTTCTGAAGCCAAAATTCACACATTGTAAATTTGGAATAAAGATTCTCCTTTCTTAGGGTCTTTAATAAAATTCTCAATTTATCTTCATGTTCTTTCTTGCTCTTCGAATAGACATGAATATTGTCTATAAAGACTACCACAAACTGATCAAGATAGTTTCTAAAGACTCTATTCATCATATCCATGAAGTTTTCAGGGGCATTAGTAAGACAAAATGGCATCACTAAAAATTCATAGTGTCCATACCTTGTACGGAAAGCCGTCTTTGGTATATCCTTCTTTTTGAAACTTAATTGATGATACCCTGAATGAAGATAAATCTTGGAAAAGTATTGATCTCCGCATAGTTGGTCAAATAAATCATCAATGCATGGGAGAGGATATTTGTTCTTGATAGTGATCTTATTAAGTTCTCTATTATCAATGCAAAGTCTCATTGATCCATCTTTCTTCTTAACAATCAAAATAGGTGCTCCCCAAGGTGATGCACTAGGGTATATGAATCCCTTATCAAGATTCTCTTATAGTTTCTTCTTCAATTCCTGCAACTCAATTTGGGCCTTTCTATAAGGTGTATTTGAAATGGGCACAACACCCGATATGATTTCTATTGAAAACTCAACATCCCGATTTGGTGGAAGACCTTGAAATTCCTCCCGAAAGAAATCATCAAACTCTCGTACAATTGGAATATTCTTAATAGTGAGTATCTCTCCAACCATTTGTGATAAATAACCTTCATTTATTGGAATCAAGACCCATAAGATGGAATAAATTTCCACTATAAGGTTATATTCATCCTTGCATCGATAGAAGATAGTAGATTGATCGAGAATATTAAATGTGATTTCCCTTATTTGGAAATTGATATGAGCTCCGTATAAATAAAGCCAATCCATTCCAAGAATCACATAAAATTCCACTATAGGAAGGATAACAAGATTTGTAGGAAACACTTTCCCACAAACATCAATTGGAGAATAATTATAAACATTTGATGCAACCATTGTGACATTAGTAGTTGTCACAACTAACTCAACATATAACTGTTGAGGTAGTACGATGATAACCTTAGAAAATTATTCAGAAATAAAAGAGTGGGTGGATCCAAAATAAAATAAAACATTTTCTACTTTAGAGTGGATAGTAAGTGTACCTTTCACTACTTCGTTATCGTACTCCACATCACCGATAGAAATTTCATGTGACTTTCCTTTGTCTTTGGCCTTAATAGTTTGTTGATGTTGATCATCATCATCAACCCTTGGATTAGGGCATTAATTGGCATAATGCCCCATTTCCATGCACTTGAAACATTGAAGTGTATGAGGTTCATTCTGTGTATCCCTTTCTTTGTTCGCATCATTAGACATATTCTTCCCATTATTTCTACATTCAACTGCCCGATGACCTTATTTTCCACACTTAAAACATTTAATTGTCCCTTTAAGACAATTCCCTCCATGTTTGTTTCCACACTTTGAGCATAAGGGAAAACTCATCTTCTTCTCATTGTGGTCTTTAGATTTCACTTTGAATTATATTTTCCTCTTCTTATCAAACCCATATGACTAATGGCTTACTCCAATCTCCATCTCAACCTTGAGATCACATCGAACAATTTCCTCGTAGCTGTTTAAGTCTCTTATGGCTAACGCCCTTCGAAGACTTGGTTTTAAGCCACTAAAGAATCAATCGATCTTACTCTCAGGTTGGTAAATAATTTTGGAAGCGTACCTTACAAGTCTTGTAAAATTTTCTTCATAAGTACCAACTGATTCATCATCCTTTTTCTTCAGTTCAAGAAACTCATTCTCCATCTTTGTTCGAAGAATGCGAGGGAAATACTTATTGAAAAATAAGTTCTTGAACTCGTCCCATTCCATGGACTCAATTTCATCCCTTTTTCTCGTATTCTTAATAAGATTCCACCATTGATAAGCTTCACCTTCCAAATGATATACTGCTAAGATGACTTTATCATGTTCAGAAAATTGTAGAACTGAAAATATATTTTTAGTGGTACTGATCCATTGTTTAGCCACTAATGGATTAGAAGACCTGCTGAATGAAGGTGGAAGCTACCCCATGAAGGATTCATCAGAATTTTTCTTCTTCCTTTTCTCTTTCGGAAGTCTAGAATGATTCATAGCTTGAGAAATTGTGTGAGAATGGCTACAAGATTTTTCATTCCATCTCCCGTAATGTTTGGTTGCTCAGGGGGACAATCGTTGCATTTCCTATCACATTCCGCATTAGCACGGTTCCTTCGTGTTCCATCCATTGACTAAAACCAAGAAGCATAGTGTGAGAAACACTAATCATAACAGGAAAACCACATAATCAAGAATAAAATTTCAAAATTTAGGTCATATCATAGGTTGTTCATGGCCATTTCTAAAACACTAATATTGTGTTCTATGTTTAGACATTTCCTTAGTGTTCTTACTAAGGCTTTCACATCCTAGTTTCCAAAGGTTGACTATACCTTTCCTATGATACCAAATATAACGACCCATACTTTACATACATGGTTATTAATTTAGAATTGAAGCATACTTATTAAAACATATAACAAAACCATGATTGGACTGTATAGGTATAATATCTTTAGAAACTAGGAAACATAAATAACTGGTTCATAAATCATCTACATGGTCTCCTATTTATTTCATCATATATAGAGTCCATTTTAGAATATCCAACTTAATACCCTTCTTCCTGACTTGGGGAAAAGAAAACATACATAACGGTGAGCTGAAATGCTTAGTAAGGGTAAACAAAAGAAATATCAATCATATCATATTCATAAGAACATAACATTTGAAAATATTAACATGGAAAAGAGATAATAATATCATAACATGGGATAAATCGTAGTAGTGAAATGTAATCCCAATAATCATAACATAAAACATGAAACTTATTTTCAAACACACATAATCATAGAAAATCATTTCATATTAGTCAAGGCTCATTTTCAATACCATCATAGTGGACAAATTCCATTACTGAAACATGTTCACTCCTTGTTATAGTCATGTATCACTGAACCATATTAACTTGATGTTCCTGCCATGTCTATCTCATGAGATATAAATCTTTACCCAATGCATTGGAGGGAGATATAGGTCTCACCCATATCATAATGAAAACATTCTTATGTGTGCCACAAAATCATAAATCATAGCATAACCCATGTAATAAAAATGGGATTATTAAACATCATGTGATCATAACATAATCCATATAAGATAAAAAGACGTCATACAATTAATTATATCATAAAATAATAAAATCAATGTAAAAATAGGGATTGAAATAGAACCCTATATTAGATGGAAAATAATTTTGATTAAACACTTGAACTCCATTCTTGAGGAAAATATCCTTTTTACTTCAAAAACATTTTTCCTTTGTTAACATCTCATACAATTTTAAACTAAAAGAAGTTGATTAAAAATAAACTTGAAAAAAAGTAAGGAAATCTTTGTGGAAATAATGTTATATGAAATCATAAAAATCCATTCATACCGTATAAGTTAAAAAAATATTCTTCTCATACTTTGGCCGAAAACGTTAAAAAGTACCTCATACTAAAAACGACAAAAGATTCATTTCATATCTTTTACTAACCAAAGGGTAAAATTGGATTTAGAAATTTGTAAGAGGATAGAAATAATATTACATATTTTGGAATCATGGATGTGGATGATAAATATCGCCCAGTAAATTCTGAAGTATAAATAATCTCAGATAAAAATGAGATTGCGAGATTTTCCCTTACCTTAGGTCTGACTTGCTTCGTACATATCTGAACCTCCTGTGTAATGATTTAAATAATTTCATTGACTTATTATAGAATCATATTCATTATTATGATATCATATATGGGCATATTCGTATCTTCTTATTAGTAATATTTCATTGCTACTTGTTATTCAGGTGTTTATTGCTTTATGTTCTTATGCATCTCTTGTCGAATAAATTCTTATTCCTCTTTTTAGGTTATAGATACCCCATTTCCATAATGGTATTAGTTTAATATATATCATATTTATTCATTCAATTCATTTAAATAATCATTATTCAATGAAGATCATGTAGAACGAGTCGCATCACATCGTGGAGATGGTAGGCCGTACGTACGCACGAGTGATGATATCATTCCCATGATCATGGAATTGTATTGAAGTTTATGTATAATATTTAATAATCAATATCACCTTACAATAATCATATATATTTATTCGTTACATCATTATACCCATCCAAGTAAGGTGGTGGTGGAAAACAGATTACACCACGGCGTGGAGATGGTATTCCGTACGTACGCAGGCGCTGTGATTTTGTTTTCCATAGGATAGATAGAAAGTGAAATAGGGTTGTTTCAAATTTATAATAACATATAAGAATATTATTGATACTGATGTTATTACTTCATAATGAAACAACTAGATAAGATGAAGTAAAAGAAGAAATAAATTTGAAAGAATTGGTAACGAATATTACCTCTTCTTCGACACGCCTCTTTGAAACCTCCTCTTAGGGAACTAATGTTGGTCTTTAAAGACGACCGAGACATCTATAATAATACTAATGAATCAGAAAAGAGTAATGGGTAGGGTTTGGCCAAGATTGAAGGCTCAAATTTGTGTAAAGAGGAGAGGGAGGAGGTTCCCTTTTATAAGGGAGGAGAAGGGCACCTTTGGAAAGTGTGAAAATATTATTTTATTATAAACTTATCATCAGTTTAAAAGGGTCCAAAAATAATTAATGATGAAGATAAGATGACTAATGGTTGAAATAAAATCATCTAATCAGAATTGTACATGTTTTGGATAATCTTTTAATCATTATAATATTATTTATTTAAATCATTTATTAATGAGGTAAATACTGTATCATTATTTTTTCATAAATAATTTAATTAATTTGATGTCTAAAAATTATAAAAAAATAACAACCATGTAGGAAATATTTTTATATTTCCATTCAATATATATAGTCTAAATGATAATATATATAACCCCTTATAAAAATTAATTACTAAAAGATTTTGTTAATGTCATTTTTGTCTTTACATTAAATTAATTAATCCAAATTGTCATTATCACTACGATGTGGCTCAATGGGGTCACAAAATCGATCCAAGGATGCCCATGGTCGGACAATACTCATCCAATAAGGTCAGGACATGTGTTAAGATAATTTTGAATTATTATAATATTCTTTTAACCTTGAATTAACCTATTGACTTTTAACCACAGTAAATAAAAGTCAAAAGTTACTATTCACCAAAATTATTTTCATCTTATTAAACAAAATTTTACTTCTTGATAACAACCATGTATGTCAGATTTATGAAATTCAATTCACAGAAGTGGTAAAATTTCATTTAACTGAAAGAGTCAGTTTTTTAACTACCACTAAGTGGTTTCACTATTCATCAAAAATTGATGTTTTTCAGAAAAATACCAAAAATTCAGCCTAAGATATATTTTATATTACGAATTCAAAAATGATGTCTATTTGTCTAAATTAAAAACATAGAAGTGGCATTAATTAATTTTAAAATTAATTCCTGTTATCAAAACAAATTGCGTGTTTTTAAGAAACAATAACTATCAATAGATCGATACTTGTTTATGTCCAATTTCAAAGTGAAATTAATTCCAATGGAAACAATTTCATTAAATGGTAAAAATATATTTTAATAAAACTTTAAAACCAATTAAAAAGATAATCTAACCAAATAAATTATTGCGATGAAAAAATTTGTTTTTAATTAAAATATAGCTTATTTTTACTATTCATTAAAATATGAAAGTTATCAGAATAATATGAAAAATTTATCCAAATTAAAATTTTATATCATGATTCTAAGGAAGAATGTTATTTTGTCAAATTTAACTTATAAAAAAGTCAAAAACTATATTTATTGTGTGTATGCCATCAAAAGGTGACAAAACTGCATTTGTTTAAAAATAATTATTTTACCCGAAAAATTTATTTTGTTCTCAAACCATGTTCTAGAAAATATGTATGATGAATAATAATGTTATAAAATTTAATATTTAGTTAATAATATTCATAATTTCTAGTCCATAATAATATTATAACAATATATCGTTGTTTAGTGAAACTCGGTATTGCGTACTACACACGCTATCAAGGATGGTTGTGATTGCGTGTAATGCTATCCAAGATAGTGTTGTGTGCAGTGAATGATTTCATTGATATTGCATATAACATAAGAAATAAAAATATATTTCTCATAAAATATCAGGTTGTTACATTAAACTTACTTAGGTAATCAAGAAATGTTTCATGTATGGTATTTCTATTAAGAGTAATAATTGAGAAGATCATTCTATGAAACATTGAAGATATTTCACCAGATAAAATGATTGTGTACCTAGTATCCAAAGAATATAAACCATTATGATCTATATACATATATTTTTTGGAATTTAATGAATATTTATCTAAAATATATAATATCTATATATGATAAGTTTAGGTATTTATAGTTGATATCAAAAGAAAGTTTTAGTTAACCTTTTCAAACTAGGATCTGTAGGAATATGTATAAGGATATATCAAAAGATACATCTAAATATAAGACTAAGGATGTGTCAAACTATTGTAAAATTACATATAATTTTGTTAAAGGATATAGGAAATCTTTATAAGAAATTATATCCCTATATCGATATTACAAGTTGATGTTCCTCTAGAATAGTAGTACCAAGGGGTAATAAATCCAAAAAGGGCTCATTGAGTTGCACTAAATTGTCACATGGTGCATGAAAATAGGCCTTGCAATACACATAGTTTTTAATCCCTTGGGAAATAATTTTAAATACACTAACTATTTACGAAACATCATGACAGATTTAAATAATGAACATGAATGACTTAGGTTAATTATAATGTTTCATATATTAAAAATATGGTGTTATGATTTAGAAATCCCAAAGATAATTTTCAGGATTATGTAGTTTCCTAAAATGAATATTGTTACTCACACTATGAATTTTTGATTTAGTCAATGGAGGGAACCATAATGAACTATATTAACGTTGATTGTGATAAAAATGTGTTGATGAGAAACCAGATGGAATGATGAATAAAGTGAAGGATATAGTGATTATTCGAAATTAGTTATCATGATATATGATTAAAAACATTCTACTTATCCAACAATCGTACTCACCAAATAATAAAAGGATAGATTTGTTTAAGATTTAAAGTGGTGGAAACCATATAGAAAAGAAACTTTTAGTTTCGTATGTTTCAGTAATGTGGGAAAAATTACCTAAGTGGATGTCTTAAAGGAATAGGAAGATGTTTAGAACATGTAAAACAAGGAAAAAAGGAATGTAATTATAGAAGGAAAATGTAATGTTTGGTAAATGAAATGGACGAGAATAATGGAATTCCTGATATATTAGTGATTTTTTAATGTTTAAAATGTGAAAATAATGGGAAGTATATAAATCAATGTCCTCGAATAAAATATTATGAATAGAATCTGTACGGTTGTATGATGAATGGTTATATTATTTATTATAAAGACATAGTCAAATGACATATGAATGGAAATAAGTGTTAAGTTATATGATGATGAATCCTCATTAATGATGTATGAAGAAAGTGGTATGATTGATATATTTATGTACTGCAATTAAAACATTTTTATTTTTATTTGTGGTATTATAGTAATTATATTCATGAAATATCAATGGATTATTCCACAATAGATTTTTAATAAAGAGTTTCAAGGATATGATAAATGGTACTAATGGCATAAGTAAGTGATATGATAAGAAGGATATATTTTTAGTATGGTATGTTGAGCCTCAATATGTTCATGATGTTGTGATTTTTTTAGATTGAGTAAATAGATTATTTATATTGATACCTTAAATTGAATATTGTTGATTTTTGTGGAAATGAATAATGATTTGATGAAAAATTAAAGTATTTTATCATTGATGGAGTTTACAAATATTTTGGAATTATGGAATATATTAAACAATATTGTATTTTTTTATTAAATAACAGAAAATTTAATGTTTTAAATAAGGTATGTTTTAATTATAGATTTATGGTAATTTAAGATATTACCATGTTTTAAGAGAAAATTTAATAAATGTATTCACATATTTAGTATGTGATATTAAGAGATAAATTATGTTTTTTGGGGGTATTAATTATATATTGATTTTGAAAATTTCGTGACCATATTTCTAAATTTTTGGATTTTTTTTTAGTCATGGAGGAGGCTTATGGTTAACTATTCCTAGAATGGATTATGTTGAACATTGAATGTTATTGGATAAAATATGATAAAAAATTTATTTTTGATAATATATTGAGATATAAGGAATCAAATATCATTATTTTATAGATCTTATTATCTATTAGTGATTTAGGAATGAAAAATTCATCACTTAGAGTAAATAGATGAAGTGGAAATTGATCAAGGAAAAACCAAATGAAGAGATTGTGCTTATGAAAATGAAATCATGTAATTTTATATTCCTATGAAAATTACCCACGTTTTGGAAAATGATATTAAAAAAATGTTGTCCTATAATCATTATCTATGATGATATCGATGTCATTTTTAACACCTATTTTGTTTATTATTTTGTGGTTGTGGATTTTCTCAAGGCCATTTAATTTCTTATGATCAATGATCAATGTCACTTATCATAATTAATTGTACATTACTCTTTTCTTTCGTAACTAAATCTTCACTTCCAACCTATATTATTATATTCAGAAACATAGTATGTGTTATGAAGGATGACTTTCATACATCCATTTCTCTCTTTTAAATATGAAATTTTCTTGAGCCTTTTTATGATGAGGGTTTCTCACAAATCTATTTTAAAATTGTAAACCCTTATTTACCATGCACAAGTTAAAATTGCGAGAACACAATTTTTTAATGTGGTAGAATGTAACAACATGATATTTGTTGTAATGTTTTATTAAATAAATATAATATTTTTAAAATATTTTATTAAAAAAAATTATTTTCTCATTCATTAGATGAATCACTGAGTTTATCTTGCATTAAATGAAAAAATAAGTGTAACTTGTGGTACAAACAACATCAAATTTAAATAAAACATGACATACTATTATAATATTTTAATCTAATTTGATAGTTACACCTAGATATTAGAATAGTGGGTTTGAAAATTATTAATTAAATTATGAAATTATATGGTCTAAAAATTTATATAAAAATAATTCTTTGGACACTAATTAATTATAAAATAAAATTACAACTGTTTAAAATTAAAAGAAAACTTCTTCTAAATTTTTTTTTTCACACAAACATGTTTTACCTTAATTAATTAAAAAAATAATTTTTGGTTTTTTATTTTAATAAAAAAATTTATACATTAAATGAAAATTTTACAATTCAAGTTATTTGTTTGAGACAATAGCTAATAATTAATCCATTTTTTTCCTTAAAAATTATATTATTCTAAAAAGAAATTTTGTCTCCTTTTTCAAATTTATTTAAAAAATAATTTTTTTTACAATTTTAGAAAAAATTTTAAAAAATAAAATATATTTTATAAATCGCCATGTTAGAATTATCCTCAGGTGAATTTTTGGGATGTTTTTTGAAATGATTTATTTTTCATTGAATAACAAAAAATACTAGTTTTTATTGGAAATTGACTTTTCATTTAAATAATTTATAATGATAAATTTTATTTTAAAATGTGTTTAAATATAAAATTAGTTAAATTATATTTAAATTAATACAAATTTATTTCATTTTAATCATTTTCATATTGAATTATTATATATAATATTATTTATAATTTTGAATATTTTAAATTTGGAAAACGTTTTTCTCATCGCATATGTGAATTTAATTTTAAATTATTTTTCATCTTTTATGAGTTAAATTTTGGAAAATTAATTATTTATTTGGAATCATAATAATTTATTTTATCTAATAATTTGAACTTAATTTTTTACTATTATGAATAGTAAAATCAATAAAAATTAATTACCATGATTAAGGATATAATGGGTTTGTCATGGGTTAAACTAAACAGTAAAGTGTAAAATGTCCTAGAAACATTAAAAAAAATTTATGGAAATATTTCAACCCTATAACATATAAGGTTTGATAATTTTCAATTTTATATCCTTTTGTAATGTGAAAGATGTGGTTACACATTTTTCTTTTCAAAAATTACAAGTTTACAACTCACCTCACTTATAAATGTATACCCTCTGTCCTCTCCTCTTAAAACATTTAATGCCAATTGTTTTAGAAAATAACTATAAAAATAAATTCTTAATTCCATAATCTCATCCTATAATCTTTATTTTGGTCATAAATCCAACGTAAGGATCCTTTTGGTGCAAACCAAAGTAAGTTTTCTAAAGAAGAGATAACATCCGTAACAGAGTGTTTTATTTTACTTCTTCATATACCCACTTAAATTTATATTAATATATGTTTGTATAATTAAATTATTATATTCCATATAATAATATATTTTTATCTTTATTTCATTAACTACAACCATCTCCACATTTATCAAATGAGATATGAAATCATCATTTGTGTGTACAGTGAATTACTGACTCACGAATCGATGTTATTCATTTTCCATCACCACCTCTCATGAAAGAAAATAATAATTTATTTTATTTCTATATATGATATTTATGATAATATTATACATATTAAATTTTAATATTTCATGTTCCTTCTTATATCCAAACTCATTGGAGAAACAAAAATGTAACTTCTATGTACGGCAGACTACCGCCTCCAGAGCTGATGTGATGTGTTTTTCATTTCAATTTTAATAGGATGGTAATAAGGGTAAATTAAATAAATATTGATAATAATGGTAACAAATTTATAATTCAGGAATAATTATATCACATATACCTTCTTACTTTCCATTATGTGTGAATATGATAACATCACTCGTGTGTACGACATACTACCACCTCCCAATGCAATGTGATTCATTATTCACATATGCCATACATGAAAGTTTATAAGGATAGTTTTATATAAAAATATGTAATATATATATGAAATAAAAAAGTATTTTGGAAAATTAATATATTATTTCACTTTCAGTATTTCAATCCATCTAGAAAATGGAAAGAACATTCATGTGCACATACAACCTACAGTCTCTGTGACTAATGTATTTCATTATCTATATATAACTTTTTGGAATTAATATAAATACATATATAATGAATATATGTGATAATTATAACATGATTAACAAAATTAATATTATGTAACAATGATCAAATTAATATAATCAAAAATAAAAAATCAAAACATACACAAAAAACAAAGGAGTTATTAACCAGAATGCGATTTAAACAAGTAATTCATGAAACAAAAGGTAATAAAAGTTCATAAATAAATAATATATGGAATGATAAATATGATTATGTTACTTTAATATATTTATAATAAACGTATATTTATTATATAGTAGTTATGAACTTGTACAAAGGAATTCGAGACTTAAGGTAAAGGATTTTCATCTCGTTTTTATTTTCTATGAGACACAAGCCATATTCACCATGTGTTTCTCTTATGCAGTGTATATAAATCCCATGAATGTATTTTATGATGATTATAATTTATATTATGGGAATTTTAACATGAATTTTTGGATCCCATATGTTTTATGTTTCAAAGGTTACAAAATTAGTAAGGGATTTGTGTCTCAATTTTCCTTCTTGGGGACCTAATTTATGTTAGGCTCCTATCTTTTTCTATGAGGTGTATATAATTCAATTTTGACATGAAATATCATTTATATAATTAATTTATAGATATTATATGTTTAATTATATTTTATTCTTTCATGTGGATTATTATTAAATGTTACCAAAGTGGTAATAATTTAATGTTAGAATTTCATCATTTATTGGTATTGTATCTGATTTTTCTTACAATGATGAACTATTATAATAAATATTTCGATAAAATCATTAATTTTAAAATAATATAGTTATTTTAGGATAATAAATGTTTTCCCTTTATCTTGTTCTCTTTATATACACATGAGTTTTATGGATGGAACCATAGGAGGGAACACCTATGGGCATTCAATGGAAAAACCCTAACTCATATCATAAATCCTTTGCGGACATCGTTGTGGGGTGCGAGAAATCATCGAAAGTTCATAGATATTCACAACCATGGACACACAATGAACCAAAGAGATTTTGTCATAGGGGCCTCTCTGCGATATCGTTTTCAAAGGAAGAGGTTAGGATCTTGTCTTCTGATTTATTCTTTTCTCTTGTTGGAATGTTTATCAAGTGTAGGCCTTCATTATTCTTTCTAAGAAATGCCTTGGAAGCACATGGTTTTGCGAAATTTCATGTCGGCCATTTAAATTCTTCGCATGTGGTTTTTCATTTGTTGTCTGAAAATGACTATTATCGGCTATGGATGAGAGGTTTATAGTCCTTCGGTGGTTGTTCCATGAAGGTTTTGAAATGGTACCCTGATTTCTGCACTGACTTTGAGCCTCCTATCACCGCTATTTGGTTAGGGTTTCCTGGTCTGCCGCTTCACCTTTTTAAGCAATAAGTACTTTTTTCGATTGCTAGTCTTATTGTGTGCATCCCCTCAAGTTAGACTTTGCTACTATAAGCCTCTCTTGACCTTCTATAGCTAGAATCTTTGCTAAAATTGACATTTCAATGTCCCTTCCACCTAACATTTGGATACAAAATGGGGATACTGGATTCCTCCAAGAGGTTTTTCATGAAAATCTTCCAGACTATTGCACTGATTGTCTTAATATTGGTCATTCCACAAAGTCTTGCGGAAGAAAGTCTTATGATGACCCCCCCCCCCTCACTAGATTCTACTCAATCTGGGTTGAAAAAGGGGATCACAGGGGGCTGATCAATGTTCTTGCTGGACAGTCTGGAGATTCTTCTTATAAGGCTATTGGTCAGATCCTGACTGGACTTTCTAATCCTCATCCCCCTCCTAATGAACTACCTAGTGCAGTGGATGCTTCTCCAAGTGCTCAGCCACTTGGTGAGGACAAGGAACCCCTGAACAAGCTTGGGAAACCCAATCTCACAGATGTCTCACAATCCCTATATAAGGAGGATAGGAATGATCACCCTGATTCTAGTGAACCCACACATGATGATTACGAGAAAGCTTGTTTGGTCGAGGAAGCATATTTGAATTTGAGTGCATGGAGAGGTAAAAAACCCCTGATTGATTGAGATGGCTTCATCACTCCGAGCTACACAAAGACTCGAAGACGTAAAGACTAATATACCCTCAAGAGAACAGTAGTCACTAGAGCCTTAGAGGCCTCTCGGAAAGAAAATCCCATGATTGCACCGCAGCCGGTGGTTACTAAACCTTCAATGAAATCTTCTGATGATTCAAGCATAAAGAATGATAAGAATGACCCTGCAGTGCAGGATGCTTATCCGGATTTTGATGAGGTGAGTGAAGAATTAGAAGCTTTTATGGAAGACAAAGATGCAATAGTTTTTAATCAATACACGAATGGAGAAATCTCTGTGAATACTTATCTTCAAATCAGAAAGCGTATGTTCATTAAGTTAGTGGAAGAATACAAATGAAATCCAGATTTTAACTTTTAGGACATCCCATGGCAATGATGTTTTTCTCATTAGGATGACTTTTGGACTGCTTGTTTTAATGTATGATGTTGGTCTTTGCTTAATGCATTCCTATATACATGCTCTTTCGGTCTGCTGCAACATGTCTTTTGGATCTTCTCACTTCATCTTTTTCTCACTCTCTGATGGTTTGTTTTGAATCTTCCTAATGTGTTCTGTTGGTTTTTCAATTTTTTTTCTATGCATTCTTATTGGCCATGCGATATCCTACACTTGTTGCTGATCTGCCCATAAGGACTTCATTTTCAATCTATTTCCCATCCTTTTTTTACTTTGCTGAAGCTGGCGTGAAGGATGTTGGGCATTTACACTGTTGCACATCTTCGGTTCAACTGTATTAGTTCAATTTTGATGAAGAGTTGTTGTTTACTGAATTCCTTACTAGAGTTATGTCTTAGATTTTGTATTTCCCGCAATCCCCTGTTGGTTTAAGCTATTTACACCTAGGGTTTTCTTTGTAACCTTTTATTTTAATAAATTCCTTTGGGGCATGAATTGGGTGACCAATTCATGTCACTATTTTTAAAAAAAACACGAGTTTAATATAATTTTGTTAAGAAAAATATTCTTTATTTCTATATTTATCCGAAAAACTTTTTATATCCAATTTTTTTTTTCTAAAACAAATTTTAATTTTTTATCATTATTAAAAGGATTTATTAATTAAACTTTTACTAATTTTTCAATTTTTACAATTTTTTTGAAAGGAACCTTCATATAATTTTCCAATCAATGCCTATTTTGATTTTACAAGTAATGTAAAGGGAATATTTGTTTTAATGTGTATAGAATGAATATAATTTCCCAAAATCATGAACATTATTTACTTTGAAGAATAATTTAAATTTTTTCAATGTTAATTTATAATAAAATGATTTTTAGAATGTTTTATTTTTGAGAAATGATTTTCAATGAAATTTTATTTTCCTTAATAAATGTTCAAGGTTATATTTGAAAATAAATTTTCCTCCAAAATGACATCATTTGATGATACATAAGATATAATGATGATATGATCCAAGGATTACATTCATATTTTTTCTATGGATGGTTTATTTTTATGAATAAAATTTGTGCATGAAACACATTTCTCCTCCATGGGTTATACCAAGACAAAATGCTTATCGAACCCGCTTTTTTTTCATAGGATATACTTTGATGAAATGATGAAATGATAATAAAACTATTTCTAATGTGTAAGTTATGTAATGATTAAATTATTATAAAACCCATTTAATTTCATTGGTTCTAATATGATAAATGTTTTATGATCTTATGGTATAAATAATTATGTTTTTCATCATGTAACTACATTTATGTTATAATAAAGGATGATAGTTATATTATAACCAAATATGGGTAGGACTAATATCACCATCCAATTTCTTGAGAAAATATTGATATCTCATGAGATAAATAGGATCTAAATGGGGATAGAATCAGTTTAGTAAGGGAACCTATGCACAATGATAGTGCTAGGAGTAATCCATGACTACTATGATGGTTTTCAAATCGAACCCAATCTACCATGATAGTATTGGAAGTAAACCTTAAATTATTGAGGAAATGACTTTATATGCTTATGTGTATGCCAAAATTCTATGTTTTATTTCTATGTTATTATCTCATGAATCATGTTCTTTTATTTACTTATGATTCATGTCTTATGAGTTTCTAATCATTATGACATGACTCGAGATTTTGTTCTTTGATATGAAGGGTATGGTTTTCATATGTTATGATCATGTTCTCATACCCTTATACTCACATTATGTTTACATATTCCCTTTTTTTATCCTTACTAAATACCAGATCACACCCTTTCATATGTTTCAATTCCCCTGGATATGACGAATGGTTTTCAGTCAGATATGTCTATAAAGAATACTAAATGGGAAGATCTATGTGGGACACATTGAAGATCATTCACTAAATAATAATATTTTTTACACAATCTCTAAAGACACAAAACCATTATGATGCTCAGGTGTGTGTTTATGTAATGTAATAAATAATAATCTAAAATATTTAATTTCTGTATATGATAAGTTTGAGACATTACATATTCATTGGGTTTATTTTAATTATTTGGTTGAGGTTTCATCGAATTACCAATTATCCTTAAGAAACGATTAGATAATATTATGAGGAAAATTGAATCATCATATGGTGCTGGTTAATATAACCCACCACCACGCACTCTTGAAGACCCCATGATTAAAAAACAATTTGTCAAAGGCAACAAACAAGGGTTGATAGTCACTGAATCATTCCACAAGAGTTTTCTTATAGAGATATAAAGCACAATTTAATTCCTTCATTGAAAGAGGAGCTGAGGAGATGTTGAAAAGTCTCCAATAGATTGGATATGGATCTCGGATTGAGAAGAATTTAGATGGAATTAAAGGTTAGTCTTTGATTCATGGCCAACATTTTTCTTGGGTTGTCATCAGTTAGGTTACCTAATCCCTAGCTGCCATAACATACATAAAGATCGGGAAAGAATAGTTCCTATCTATAGACAAATAGCTGAGTCTGAGATGTAGGTTAACCCTGCTGAGTACTGGAAAGAATGGGATAGTGGTGTTTTGGATGGTCTGGAAAGGAGTGTGGGGTTTCGTCAGAGGAATTGGAACCCATCAGGCCCCAAGCCTTCCATGTCGATACAGCAAAAGGGGATCATCTCCTGTAGTGTTCTTCTATGGTGCCTCCTATTGTAGTGAAGAGTACTAATCTAAAGGATCTAGGGCCACTGGTATTGGATGTATTTTCCCGCTTAATTCATGTTTTGGGTATCAGTATAAGGCCCCAGCCTTAAACATTACATAATCTTGAGATATTTCAAGAATACACCTTGAAGATCTTTTCAGGTTTAGAGTTTTATGGAATTAGATCATAAAACACGCATTACATACCACATTTAAACAAAGTGGTTACATAAAATATAGTACTCATTTTTCCCATCAGTGGAAAAATATTTAAAATAAAACATGGATTATTTCTTGAAACTTCATTGACACTATCATCACATCATGTACCTTTCCCTTGACCAGTTAAAAACATTTCAAAAACCTGGGATGAGCATAAAAAGCTCAGTAAGGGATATAAAAGTATGAAATGAAAACATTAGTCCATGTATGAAATCATACCTTATGCATAAAACATAATAACATTAACATACCTCATCAAATCGTGAATAAATCATAGAAATCATAATACATAAAGGTAACTTGAGGCATTCATAACATTCTTACATAGGGAGTAACCCTCTTGGTTACGTTTGGAATACCCATCATAGTATATTCCCTAAATCTCTTCAGAGAAACCTTAACATTTAAATCCTTTGTGTTACCCAATGCCTTGGAGAGATATATTGGGCTCACCTACCCTTAGTTTATCACGGAACCACCCGTCTTCATAACAATTCCCAAGAACCATAACATAATAGTACCGCATAATACATGCATAGAAGAAACATAATATATCCACATTTCAATCACAGGATATCAATACAACACATTGATATAAAAAACATTATGAAAACCATTTGCAATACCAAAATTAAAGAAACCTAAAACATGGTATTTATTTTTCATTTTTTTAAAAAATATGGCTTGTAGAGGAAGCCGAAACTCAAATAATGGTCACGGTGGTGGAGAAGTCATTGTCACCGCATACATACGACAAAAAAACAAAAAAAACATTCTTTTTGTCGTTTAGTAAAACGCTTCATATAAAAAAATATTCCTTTTCAATAATCATAAAATTAAAAGGGGTTTATACACCGAATAAAAGGAAGTTGTGTATAAAACAAAATATGCCTCAATGAATGGAGATTGAGACGAAGTCCCTTACCTCCTATCCGACTTGACATGATCATTCTTTAATCTCCTGAATAATAATCTTGAGTTAATTTATATTTACGTAAAAACTTTTTTCACGTTCATTATTCCTTTTATATCATTTATTACCATTTCATGAACACTGTGTTATTATTTAAGTTTATAACGGTCGTTTTAACGATCATTGGTACTTGAGTCAAAAATGAACTTCTTGTAATTACAAGTTATTCACGTAGTCAAATATACATTATCTCAAGAATGCTATTAATTATTTAGATGCCATATATATCATATATATCCAGTATATACATGCATTTATAATATTACATAATCATTTAGAGGTAGGAAATGAAATGCACCGTTCATGGAGATGGTAAGCCGTACGTACGCATGAATGCTAATTTCATTTCTATGTCATATTAATGGAATTAAAACTAAATGAGAGATAAGTATATTTTAATTACAGAATTATATTAATCATTTAGATTTAACATAAATCATATTTGTCCATTATATATATGTACTTATAATAGTACATTACATTTGGGGATAAGAAATGAAATGCATCGTTCATGGAGACGGTAAGCCGTACGTACGCATGAACGCTACTTTCATTTTTATCTCATACTTTAATGGAATTAAAACATAATGATACATAATAGTATTATAATTCCAGTATGGTATCATATATAATATCATTAAATCTATCCTTTATACATAACACATATGGTATTAATGAATCAAATCACTTTGAGGGGGCGGTAGTCCGCACTTCCTAAAATGAAGATATCGCGTATACCCATAATGGAAGCCATAAAAGTATGAAATAAATAAAAAATACAGAAGATTAAGGAAAACATAAAAATATTATATATAAATATAGTGAAATCTTAATGGCCACCTTTGATGGTGTTAGAATAATATTGAACAATCATCGTTTCGTGAGGCAGAAATTCGCCATCCACAGAAACAGTATGTTGTTTAACCATTATATGTAGGTGTGTGTAAGTGTAGCTCGAATTCTTCTTATAAAAACATACTAGTATATTTAAGATACTGTATTTGTTACAAAATAAGTGAATAAAAAGAGTTTAGGGGGTTGGAGAAGCAAAATAAAACATGATAACACTAGAGAAGACACAACCTTTAAATCGGGTAACTCTTTTTGATTTGAGCTCAAAGGATTCCTTGGGAAGACTTATGCCAAAAGTGAGGATTCTAGGAGTATTATAGGGATGTGGAGAGAACAAATGAGCAGGGGTTGGCCGAGACAAAATCTTGAGAGGTGTGGGTAAGGAGGTAGAGGTGGGGGCCTTTTATAAGAGGAGAGGAGGGGCACTCTTGGAAAGTTACAAAATGTTACTTTATTTTCAATTGAGTTTCAGATTTTAAAGGTCCAAAATTAATGTATTTCTAGGATAAACTGATAAGGGTTCTAAATATACTCATAAAATAGGTCTTTGACAAGTTTAGGTCTTAGATTCTACATTATCTTTTTATTTTACTTTAATCTTTAAATAATGAGGTAATCGCTGCATCATCATGATGTCATAAATAATTTAATTTATTTAATGTCTAAAAATTACGAAAAAACTACTATGATGTAGGAAATCGTTTTGTATTTCAGATGAATATTTATAGTCCAAAATATCATCTATGTAGACAAAATTAAAAATGTTTTACTCAGGTGATACATTCTTTGTTATATTTAACTTTCTTTAACAATAAAAAGATAAAAAGTCACTTTCTCACAAAATTGATTCCATGGGGTCCCCATGTTTTGCACAAGGCATCCCATGGTCTTCCATGAGACAAAAAGTATAATTAAGACACATTTTGGTGTCATTTTGCATTATTATGATATTATTTTATTATCCTTAACTACCCGATTACTCATTAATCAAGGTAATTAAAGATAATTACCGTCATTACTATTCATAATGTCCAAAAACAAGAGCCTTGATTAAATAATTTGGACCTTATGATTCCAAATATTTAATCCATTTTACCAAATTCCAAACACAGATATTGAAATAATTTATTAAAAATAATTCCAATTATCAAAACAAATAGCGGGTTTTTTGAAACAATATCTATGAAAATTTTGGCATTAGTTTATGCCCAATTCCAAAGTAAAATTAATCCTAATGACCAAAAATGGATTAAATGATAAAAAAATATTCAGATTACACTTTAATACCAATTAAAAAGATAATATAACCATATAATTAAATTAGATGAAAAAGCATTTTTGATGTAAAATGCAGTATTTTTCACTATTCATTAAAAAATGAATATTGTCAGAAAAATACCAAAAAATTATCCAATGAAAATTTCAATGTCCCAATCATAAAGAATATGTTTATTTTGACAAATATATATTATAAAATTGTAAAAAGTTTGATTTAAAAATGGTTTTCCATCAAAAGGCAGTAAAACAATCTTTTAAAAATATTAGTGTATTCCATGCTTAAGATTGGATTTATTTTCATTTTAAGCCTCTAAAACACTATCTAATTTATAAATAGACATAGATAAAAATATCTATTATTCATTACTTACATAGGATGCTACATCCTTCCCCCTTTTATAAAATTGTGTCCCAGCAATTTATTTACTTATCGAATAAGTGGGGGTATTTATCCCTCATTGCATTTTCAGATTCCCATGTTGCCTCTTCAATCATGTAGTTTTTCCACAAAACCATTACCTGATGAATCACCTTATTCCGTAACACCTTCTCCCTATGGTCAAGAATCTGGACCTGTTGTTCCTCATAAGATAAGTTCTCTTCCAGCTGAACTGCCTCTGGACTCAAAACATGAGATGGATCTAGTATATACTTCCTTAACATTGAAACATGAAAAACATTGTGTACCTGAGATAAACTCGGAGGTAAAGCCACTCGGTATGCAACTGATCCAATTCTCTCCATAATTTCATATGGTCCAATGAACCTTGGACACAACTTTCCTTTCTTACCAAATCGCATCACACTTTTCCATAGTGATACTTTTTGAAAAACATGATCACCTACCTCAAAAGAGAGATCCTTCCTCCTATTGTCTGCATAACACTTCTACCTGCTTTGAGCTTTTCTCATGTGTTTGTGTATCAGCTGAACTTTTTCTGCCAACTATTCTACCACTTACTATCCCATAAACTTCCTTTCACCCACTTCATCCCAGAAAGTTGGAGTTCGACACCGCTTCCCATATAATACCTCAAATGGTGCCATCTGTATACATGAATGAAAACTATTATTATATGAAAACTCAACCAAAGAAATATGTTGGTCCCAACTTCCCTGATAATCCATCGAACAAGCACGTATCATATCTTCCAAAGTATGAATTGTTCGTTCTGATTGCCGTTCTGATTGAGGATGAAAAGACGTACTAAAATTTAATTCAATACCCAATGACTTATGAAGGCCTTTCCAAAAATTTGAAGTAAACCTGGGATCACGGTCAGATACAATGGAGAGAGTAACTCCATGTAACCTGGCTATCTCTTTAAGATACAAATGGGAATGTTTATCTAGGAAAAAGTATCTCGGATAGCAAGGAAATAAGCAGATTTAGTCAAGCGATCAACAATAACCTCGAATGCATTATTACCTCAAGATGTCATCGGTAATCCCACAACAAAGTCCATGGATATATTCTCCCATTTCCACTCTGGCACTGGTAAAGGCTGAAGCATCCCTTTCAGTAACTGCCGCTCTTCTTTAACCTGTTGACATGTAAAACACTTCATAGTAAAATCAACAATATCTCTTTTCATTCCATCCCATCAGTAGTACTCCCGCAGTTCTCTGTACATCTTCGTACTGGCAGGATGAACTAAAAACAGAGAACTCTGAGCTTTACATAACAACTCTCTCTTCAACTGTGAATCACAAGGCACACACAATCTCTTCCCAAATCTCAGAACACAGTCATTATCAATGTTGAATTCAGACAACTTACCCCTCTGAACCAGCTCTACCTTTTTCTGCAACTCACTGTCTTACTTTTGTGCTTGCTTGATTCTGTATGATAGAGAAGATTTCACTGATACCTGAAACAAAACAGAAGGACATCCAGCACCAACAACATCTATGAAAAAGTTCATAAAATCCTTAACCAAAGGATCACGTTCCAAATGCAACATTGTTAATGAAGCATTACTTTTTCGACTCAAAGAATCAGCCACTTTATTTTCTTTTCCCGGATAGTAATGAATTGTACAATCATAATCTTTGATTAATTCCATCCATCTCCTCTGTCTCATGTTCAATTCATTCTAAGTGAATATATACTTTAAAATTTTGTGATTGGTATATATTTCACACTTTACTCTATACAAATGATGCCTCCAAATTTTTAAAGCGAAAACAGCAGCAGCTAATTGAAAATCATGTGTAGGGTAATTTACCTCATGAGTTTTCAACTGACGTGAAGCATAAGCAATTACCTGATCATTCTGCATTAGGACACAACCAATTCCATTCAATGAAGCATCATTGTAGATAAAAAACTCACCATTCCTGGAAGGTAGTGACAAAACTGGAGCATTCACCAATCTTCTTTTCAGTTCCTGAAAACAATCATCACATTCTTTTGTCCAGATAAACTTAACACCCTTTCGAGTTAGCTTAGTTATTGGACTAGATAACAGAGAAAACTTTCTATCAAACCTTTGGTAATAGCCTGCCAAACCAAGGAAACTTCGAATCTCAGTTACATTTGTGGGTCTTGGTCATTATTCAACAACCTTTGTTTTTGCAGGATCAATAGTTATACCATCTTTAGAAACAATGTGATCAAGGAAAGAAATTTTTTGCAACGAAAACTCACACTTGCTGAATTTCCCATACAATTTATTTTCTTTCAAGGTTTGAAAAATAACCCTTAAATGTATTTCAAGATCCTCTTTACTTTTAGAAAATTCCAAAATATCATCAATGAAAACAACCACAAACTTATCCAAGAACTCATGGAAAGTTCTATTCATTATGTCCATGAATACAGCAGGTGCATTGGTTTGCCCAAAAGGCATTACTAAAAATTCATAATGGCCATATCTTGTACGGAACATGGTATTTGGAATATCGGCTTCCTTTACCTTCAACTGATGGTACCCCAATCTCAGGCCAATCTTTGAAAAATACAGTGCTCCCTGGAGCTGATCAAACAAATCATCGTTATGAGGCAAAGGTTATATATTCGTAACAGTGATGTTATTCAAGGATCTATAATCCATGCAAAGTCTCATTGAACCATCTTTCTTTTTAAAAAATAAAATTGGAGTACCCCATGGTGATGTGCTAGGTCAAATGAAAACTTTCTCTAATAAATCTTGAAATTTCTCCTTCAAATCTATGAGTTTAGTTTGATCCATTCGATAAGGGGGTTTTGAAATTGGATTAGCATTATGAACTAAGTCAACAGTAATTTTAACTTCCCGATCTGGTATTATTCTAGGAAACTCATTAGGAAAAACATCAGGATACTCATTTACCACTGGCACATCATTAATCTGAACAGTTACTTTATTTTCAAAGATGTGTGCAAGGTAACATTCATTTCCATCTTTTACAAGATTCTCAGCCTCCTGATATGTTATCAACAGTAAGGTTTCATTCTTGTACACAAATTGAAAGTCTTTCTGAAAAAAAAACTTCTTTAGCTCTACTGTCACTCTTAGCATGGTAAATAGAGAGCCAATCCATACCCAGGATAACATCAAACTCTACTAGAGGTAAAACAATAAGGTTCGCAAGTAGGTTCTTTACACGGATAAGGATAGAAAGATTCTCATAAATTCTTTTTGCCACAACATTTACCTCAGGTGTTTTTACAACAAGTTCAGGAGTCATTTCTTGAGATGGTATTCCCATTTTACTAGAAAAGGTTTTAGAGATGAAAGAATGTGTAGAACCTGAATCAAACAACACACTGGCATAATCTGAAAAAAAGTACCTGATACAACTTCATTTGATGGACCGACATCTTCTAAAGTAGTTGCAAAGGATTTCACCAACCCTTTCTACTTGTAGTCTAACTGTTTCCCATCACTCGAGCTTTTTGTCGAACACTCATTCCCATAGTGACCCATCTCGTTGCACTTAAAAAATTTCACTAACTGTAAATCAAATTTGTTCTTACCATCACCTTGATATTCTTCAGTGCAATCACGAGACTTATGTCCCATCTTACCGCATCGTTAGCACTTTCTAGAATTCAAAATACATTCCCCAGCATGCCATTTACCACATTTATCACAAAATGGAAACTTAGTTTTCTTATTGTCAAACCTTTTTGAAGAATTCTTTCCATTCTCCTGCCACCTCGTTGTCTTCTTCTATTTGTTGTTATAGAACACTTGATCATCGGAAAACTCCATTTCCACCTTCTATAAACATCGAACAAGATTTTCATAACTTCTGAACTCATGAGAAGCTAATTCCCTTCATTATTTTGGCCTTAATACTAAGTAAAAACGATTGATTTTACTATCAAGGTCTCGGATAAAATTTGGAGCATACCTTTCCAATCGAGTGAACCCTTATTCATAGGCAGTCACTGAGTCTTCCTCTTGCCTCAATTACAATAATTGATTTTCCATCCTAAGTCAAAAACCCTTAGGAAAATACTTCTCAAGAAACATACCTTTAAATTCACCCCAGTCGAGAGTATCAATCTCATCAGCGTCCCTGATATTTCTAACCATCGACCACCACTGATCTACTTCACCCTCTAAACGGTAAATAGCAAGACTAACCTTTTGATTGTATGAACACCCCATGACATAGAAAATCTTCTCCAGTGCTCTAATCCACCGTTCATCTAGCACAGGGTCTGATGATCCTCTGAACGATGGGGGATGTTGCCTCATGAAATGTTCCACCACTGACATGTTCCTCTACGGTTGATATGGCTGATCTCATGCATGGATACCGCCACCATTTATCACTTGAGTCAACTGTGCCATTACTGCAACAAACTATTCAGTTCCAATTCTGACCATCTCAGGATTCTAATTCGGAAGGTTATTTCCTTCCGTATGCCTTCCTAGCACTGCTTCCCTGTTTCCTCTACGGAAAACCATTCTAAACAAAAATGTCCTAGATGAAGCAACATGGTAATCTTAAAATCCTATATCATTTCAATTTGACCGTAAAAAAAATATTTTTGGATAATCATTTAATATAATTCTAACTCCTAAAGTTATCTAAACTGTCCTCTGATACCAACTATAAGGCCCCGACATTAAACATTACTTAGTCTTGAGATATTTCAAGAATACACCTTGAGGATCTTTTCAGGTTTAGAGTTTTATAGACTTAGTTCATAAAACATGCATTACATACCACATTTAATCAAAGTGGTTACATAAAATATAGTACTCATTTTTCTCATCAGCAGAAACATATTTATAATAAAACATGGATTCTTTCTTCACACTTCATTGACACTATCATCACATTATGTACCTTTCCCTTGACCTGTGAAAAACATTTCAAAAACATGGGATGAGCATAAAAAGCTCAGTAAGGGATATAAAAGTATGAAATGAAAACATTTGTCCATGTATGAAATCATACTTTACTCATAAAACATAAGAACATAAACATACCTCATAAAATCATGAATAAATCATAGAAATCATAAGACATAAAGGTATCTTGAGGCATTCATAACATTCTTACAAGGGAGTAACCCTCTTGGTTACGTTTGGAACACCCATCACAAAATATTCCCTAAATATCTTTAGATAAACCTTAACGTTTAACTCCTTCGTGTTACCCAATGCATTGGAGAGCTATATCGGGCTCACCCGCCCTTATTTTATCACCGAACCACCCATATTCATAATAATTCCCAAGAACCATAACATAATCGTACCACATAATACATGCATAAAGGAAACATAACATTTACACATTTCAATCACAAGATATCAATACAACACATTGATATAAAAAACATTATGAAAACCATTTTCAATACCAAAATATAAGAAAAGTAAAAGATGGTATTTATTTTTCATTTTCAAAAAAATATGTCTTTTAGAGGAATCTGGAACTCAAATAATGGTCACGACGGCAGAGAAGTCGTTGTCTCTGCATACGTACAACAAAAAAAAACAAAATAAAACATTCCTTTTTTCGTTTAGTAAAACGCTTTGTATAAAAAAATATTCCTTTTGAATAAGCATAAAAGTCAAATGGTTTTATACTCCGTATAAAAGAAAGTTGTGTATAAAACAAAATATGCCTCAATGAATGGAGATTGAGACGAAGTCCCTTACCTCATATCCGACTTGACTTGATCGTTCTTTAATCTCCTGAATAATAAACTTGAGTTAATTTCTACATGATTAAAAATATTTTTCAAGTTCATTATTCATTTTATATCATTTATTAACAAGTAATGACACTGTGTTATTATTAATGTTTATAATGGTCGTTTTAACGATCATTGGTACTTGAGTCAAAAATGGACTTCTTATATTTATAAGTTGTTCATGTAGTCAAATATCCATTATCTCAAGAATGATATTCATGATTTAAATTCCATATATATCATATATATCCAGTATATACATGAATTTATAATATTACATAATCATTTAGAGGTAAGAAATGAAATTCACCATTCATGGAGACGGTAAGCCATACGTACGCATGAACACTACATTCATTTCTATGTCATATTAATGGAATTATAACTAAATGAGAGATATGTATATTTTAATTCCAGAAATATATTCATCATTTATATGTAACATAAATCATATATATCCAATATATATATGTACTTATAATAGTACATTACATTGGGGGATAAGAAATGAAATGCATCGTTTATGGAGACGGTAAGCCGTACGTACGCATGAACGCTACTTTAATTTCTATCTCATAATTTAATGGAATTAAAACACAATGATACATAATAGTATTATAATTCCAGTATGTTATCATATATAATATCATTAAATCTTTCCTTTATATGTTCCACATATGGTATTAACGAATCAAATCACTTTGAGGGGGAGGTCGTCCGCACTTCCTAAAATGAAGATATCGCGTATACCAATAATGGATGCCATAAAGGTATGCCAGAAATGAAAAATACAGAAGCTTAAGGAAAACATAAACATATTATATATAAATATGGGGACATTTTAATGTCCACCTTTGAAGGTTTTAGAAGAATATTGAACAATCATCGTTTCGGGAGGAAGAAATTCACCATCCACAGAAACAATATGTTCTTTAACCATTATATGTAGGTGTGTGTAAGTGTAGCTCGAGTGCTTATTATAAAAACATCCTATTATATTGAAGATGATGGAGTTTTTACAAAAGAAATGAATAAAAAGAGTTTAGGGGGTTGGATTAGAAAAATAAAACATTAGAACACAAGAGAAGACACTACCTTTAAATCGGGTAACTCGTTTTGATTTGAGCTCAAAGGCTTCCTTGGGAAGACTTCTGCCCAAAGTGAGGATTCTAGGAGTAAGATAGGGATGCAGAGAGACAAAATGAGTAGGGTTTGTCCAATCCAAAGGCTTGAGAGGTGTGGGTATGGAGGTAGAGGTGGGGGCCTTTTATAAGAGGAGAGGAGGGGCACTCTTGGAAAGTTACAAAATGTTACTTTATTATCAAATGAGTTTCAGATTTTAAAGGTCCCACATTGATGTATTTAGAGGATAAAGTGATAAGGGTTCAAAATATACTCATCCAATACGTCTTTTACAAGTGTAGGTATTAGATTTTACATTATCTTTTTATTTTATTTAAATATTTAAATAATGAGGTAATCGCTGCATCATCATGATGTCATAAATAATTTAATTAATTTAATGTATAAAAATTATTAAAAAAATACTATGATGTAGGAAATATTTTTATCTTTCCAATGAATATTTATAGTCCAAAATAACATCTATTTAGACAAAATTAATTTTTTTACTCAGGTGATACATTCTTTGTTATATTTAACTTTCTTAACAATAAAAAGATAAAAAGTAACTTTCACACAACAGTGATTCCATGGGGTCCCCAAGTTTGGCACAAGGAATTACATGGTCGGACATGAGACAACCAGTTGCATTAGGACACATGTTTTTGTCATTTTTTATTATTATGATATTATTTTATTATCCTTAACTACCCAATTACTCATTAATCATGATAATTAAAGATAATTACCGTCGTTACTATTCATAATGTCCAAAAAAAAAAGAGTCTTGATTAAATATTTTGGACCTTCTAATTCCAAATATGCATTACATTTTACCAAATTACAAACACGGAAATTGCAATAATTTATTAAAAATAATTCCCTTTGCTATAACAGATAGCAGGTTTTTTTGAAAGAATATCTATGAAAAGTTTGTCATTAGTTTATGCCCAATTCCAAAGTTAAATTAATCCTAATGTCCACCATTGGATTAAATGGTAAAAATATATTCATATTACTCTTTAAGACCAATTAAAAAGATAATATATACATATAATTAAATTATATGAAAAAGCAGTTTTGATGTAAAATGCAGTATTTTTCACTATTCATTTAAAAAATGGACATTGTCAGAATAATACCAAAAATTTATCCAATGTAAATTTCAATGTCCCAATAATAAAGAATATGTTTATTTTGACAAATAGAGATTATAAAATTGTCAAAAGTTTTATTTAAAAATGGTTTTCCATCAAAAGGAAGTAAAATAATCTTTTAAAAATATTAGTGTATTCCATGATTAAGATTGGATTTATTCTCATTTTAAGCCTCCAAAACACTATCTAATTCATAAATAAACATTGATAAAAATATCTATTATTCATTACTTACTTGGGATGTTACAATCAGTCCCTTTTAGGTGGGTGGAGTAGAGGTAGAGCAAGTGGGTGCAGTAGAAAGGGAGGGTGTGGATATGGTAATACATCTCGTTTAAGCCAGTACTACCGATGAAGTTGTGGTTAACTTGACAATACCTGATGTACAAGGACCTAGTGGACCTATAGGTTGGTACTGAGAGCAAAATAACCAGAAACCACAATTTATTGGATTTGGATACGAGCATCCCACTAGTCTTGACATTCCAGTAACATCGGGAAGTGCTATCAATGTGGTTGGAGACTCATTGCATGGGGTGGAGGAGGTGAATGTTTTTAGGATCTTGTACCTAAACATTCTCATTACTAAATCCTCAATCCTTTTAAAGGCTATGAGTTTTGGGAATAAGTATTTCATGGAGGATAAATAAGTAAAGGTGAAGACTCCGAGTAGGCAGAGACCCCTCAAAGAAGGCCCTCTAGTTGAGTTGGGCAACCTTTTTGACAGTCTAGAGGTTCAAGAACCAACATTGACACTAGAGAAGGATGATTCAGGTGATGACAGTTAAATCTAATTATTAATGGATAGTTTGGAATTATTTCAAGGGAAAGGTATTTACATCCCTAGAAGGAAGAAAGGTCAAAAAGGAAATCGCGATTCAAAGAAATGTGTTTTTATCAAGGGGGAAAACCAAAGGGATTCAAAGATTATTCACACTTTCCTAAATTGATATAAACTAGGTCAGATAAATAGGGAAAAAATAAGTAATGAAAATCCTTACAGAATGGGGAATGTGAAGAATAAAGTGGGAAAATATGATTGATGAAAGAAGAGGATCGAAAGTGTTTGAAGCTCATCCCACATTCCAAGGAAGAAATAAAGTAGAAAACATTCTAGGTCATTCCTTAAAAATAGAAGATTAAAGGAATATATGCAAGGAGGATGCAAGTTGAAGCCAATGAGGATCAATTAGTGGTGTTAGAAAAATAAGAGCGAATCCTCGACCAGGGTTTCAACCAATGCAAAATCAACTCAAATGAATTCATTCAGAGAATGGATAGAATGGATACCCACCTTGAAGAGATTATCAGCGAGGATTCAGAGACCTAGGTTAGTACTATGCACTAGTAATTATATAGAGTTTCTGATTCATATAGCATTAGTCTTTGGGTTAATCATATTGTGAGCTCTTTCAGCACATAGTGGTATCTTTTTTTAGTGAACTATGGTTACTCACATTTCCTTAAAGCGTCTTAATAAAAATTTATATTTGGATTTAAGGTTTTTGGGGAGCCTTAATTTTGGAATTCCAATTCAAACCTATATTTGGGTGAGGGTTCAGTCTTATATCACTTGTAAAAAAATTAAATCTATTGAAACACCTCTTTTCTATCTCTGAACCAAAATTTTGAAATTTCTATGTACAAAAGTCGAGATATGGCTAAATTATACAAGAAACCTCATGATCGTGAGCTGTAAAGATTCATTCTAATGATTAGAAATGTTGGAGAAAATGGATGAATTAGGGTTATTATAACTCTAAATTTTTTTATCCCACATGTTTATGGAGGTTTGAACCAAATTTGAGACCAATTGGTTAGACATATTAGGTGTAAGGTGGGTTTTATTCCAGATGTGTGATTTGGATCTTCTATAGTTTTCACCATTTTCCTCGAATTTCATCACAGGAACTAAAAATCATATCTATATTCCTTGAAAAAATTAAAATAGATGAAATTTATCTTTTTCAAATTATTTTAATATAATTAATTTAATAAAACATGAAGAGAAATTGATTATTATATTTGGAATTTATAAAATAAAAAATATTTTAAATTATTGGTATAAGGGTGTAACAAAATTTTGAATTGTTATGAGATTAGATATCATAGGGATTATTATTCTTCCTTATTATTCCATAAATTGTTTATAATTCTTGGATTTTATTAGCATATTTCTACTTGAATATATATTATGTCATTTTTTTGAATATATTATCTAGTTTTCAATTATTAGCAGTATCATATCCTTCAGTTTTATTTTAAACCTTCCCTAAAAATATTCATAATATGTTTTCCAACTTTTAATATGGAAATATTCCATGATTTTTAGTAGTGATATTACATCACATAAAATTGGTAAAAAATATTTTTCATTCATTCCATTTTTAATATGAACTAATAATAAATTTTTTAAATCCTATATCATTCTGGGATATTATTCTTTCACAAAATATCCATGAAATCCATGTGTATTTAAATTCATTCAGAATTTGAATGCATAAATATATTAACATTTTGGACAACTACACATGGAATAGATGAAAGTCTATTCACATAATTAGCTTCAATTTTATTCTTTATTCATATCATGAATTAAAATCCATTCAGATAATTGTTATTTTAATTCATCTGAAGAATAGTTCTAGGATCGTCCAGTTTAGTTCTATAATAATATCACATTTTTTCTTCAAAATTTAGAATCATGCATAATATATATAATATCTTACATATCTATGTCTAATTTATATTTATATTACAGATGCCTAAATACTTAATACACACTAATGTTAGAATTTTTACTTTGAAAAAACATCATACATTCTAATAAATGAATCTTATATTAGATAAATTTGATCATACATACCTCATATTAGAACATACCTATTTATACATTTTCACAATCATTTAAATCATATATATTTTTATTATGTGATAGTAAAAATATTATGTCTTCATGTAATATCTTCCTTTTTTCAAATTTTGGATCCTTCTTCAGAGAATATATTACCAAAAATATAATATATTATGTATTCTCAGTGTATATTTGGACATTGTCAAAAGATTAACCTTGAGTATATACGACTCATCCAATTCCTTTTCTCTATTTCAGAATGAGATTAAAAATAATTTATACATCATAAACTTTTTTCCATATCACTCTGTGATCGAGTCATACTCCGAAAATTTTACCATAGAAATATATTACGTATCTCATAGTGGTTCATCCCTTTTAAATATTTCCATATTAGATAATATATTTTGTATAATATAAAATATGTTATGAATTTAGTTTATGTCCCTCATTTTTAAATATCTCACTTCTTATTTTGGGGATATAACTAATTTAATTCATTTGTTGTTTTTTAGTGTTAATATAAAATAAATATCTTATATATGATATAAAAATGTTTCATATCTCAAGTAACCTCCTTTTATATTGAAAAATCTCCACTTTTGGGGAAACATTATACACCTTACACCTTTTTTATTTCCAAATCATCTATATAAAAAATCATAAGTATATCGGGAACTCCCAATACTATTCTATTTATTTATATCTAATACAAGCATAAATATATTTTTCCTGAATATAGGATAACTTATTTCACCTCTGGATATATTAAACTCATCTCAAAGCATCTTAAACCACTTTAAAACATTTAAATACAACATGAATTACTTTATAAAGATTCTATATATTTTAAAAAATATTCAATGTTATTTATAAATTCTTTTGAATTACTTAAATACTCACATACAATTATTTAAATAACACTCACTACTTTAATCTCATCCTCACATTATCCTTCCCAGATAATCATCCAATGATAATTCTTCACTGAAATAGAAGACTTGTTATTTATTAATCTATGCATAGTTCGTTTATTCAACAATAATCATTTTAACTCTTTGATAACAACTCTTCAAGAAATATAATATATAAAACTTCTTCAATATTTACTTATAAAATATTGAATATAGATATTCTTCCTCCAATTGGGTTTTATCAGGATTAGTTAAACAATTATAACATGTGTAGGATAATTCCTTAAATCAATTTTCCCCAGAATATTAAGTAGTAACATAAAATAAAAAATCATTTTACAACATGAAAATTCAATCAATGGTGTTATATAATTGAAGTAAACTTCATCATCTCTTCACATATCACCCAAAACATATCGATATCTTCACATTACAATAGAATCATTTCTAATTAACAATAATACAATCACGAATGACCCATTAGGATATTTAATATCCCCCTTTTATTTATTTTCCCAATATCATTAAATACCACTATGTTGATATGTACTCATTATATCTTTTCCTTTTGATTATAAATTCAACGGAAAAAGGTAATGTATAACACTCTTTAATTGATTCATTCTTCCAAGTTCTTTTATAAATTACATCTTTTATCATTCTTTCCCCCTTCACTAAATATGGATTGATAAATCATTTATAAAATGATGAAATAATATCATAATTAGTAGTGATCCATAAATCAACCATATTTAAGTATACATGAGAAATGCATGTGGTTTAAAACATGATTTATTTATTTGGTTTCAAATGTTATCTATAACATGTTCAAGATGTGATAAAACATTCACATATATTTCCAAGGGGTAACTTAAATATATTCATCAATAAATTAATAACATAAACTCTTCTTCAACAAACAAATCATAAATATTAGAGTGGAAAAATAAAATTCTAACCATTTAATTAAAAATAATTTCATCTTTTTGTAAATAGTATTGAAATAATAAAAAGAGGGTTGGGAAATGGTTATAATACCTAATATTTTTCTATTTGATGAACTATCCAGAATATATATATTTTAATAAAGAATATAATTTTTTTTAGTTTCCATTCCAATCAGATCTAGCACTAAGTATTCACTCCATTATCTCTTCATCATGGGTAGTTCATTTTAAACAGAACTCCAATTATATACTAATAACACTTGCGTTGTTTTAGGGATTTTTCTATCACACCATGATGGTTTCTTTCATTTTAATACATGAAAATTATACCATTTATCGAGTGATACCCATTTAATGACTACCTTTAGTTTCTAACACCTACACAGATATTAAAAAAAATATAGGATTATGGTGATTTCTTTTTTTGTTATGAAAAATTAGAGTAATAGGGATGAGACTTGGATGCCAACCCAGAAACTATTATCCATTTAACTCTAGTTTGGTAAGATATCTCTATGATAGATCAAATTTTAGATTTTTATATTTTTTTATCCTTAGGAAGAATGGTAATTTTCATTATTTTGATATCTCTATTGTTGAGCTTTCTTTTTCAAATTGTCTAAAAATTCAAATGAAACCAATGGTGATTTGTCTTATCAAATAATTTTTTCTAGGCAGCATTATCATTGTATTGTTTAGAGATTGATCAGATAGGTTGAAACATATATATAAATCTTCTTAAATTCATAGTTTATCCTTTTTAGATGACCTCTAATGAAATTTTATTTCTTCATCATCTGTAATTATTTTTTACCTTTAGCATATCCTTTATCTTATATCATATCTATATTTATAGCCATATCCAATTAATCTTGACAAATATTCATTCATTATATATTATTATTAAATTAATTATTTATATTTATACATAGTTTATTCAAATTTTTTTTGTTATCCTTTTTATGAAAATTCTATATCACTTCATCAAAGATGTCTTAAAAAATAGGCTAATCATTTTATTCATCTATTTTATCAATTCATATATTATTTTTATATTTCATTCACAAACATTAATTTCTATTTCCTATTTTAAATGTTATATTGTGTGGCAATGTCTCCCATTAAAAGATCATATCCACTTTTTTGAAATCCTTATAAATTTTCATCTTATGTGTACTTTTATTATCATTATTCATTTGTTTAATGCATTTATTTAATTAATTCCATCCAAATTTTTACCCACCTATATATTTTCATTTATTAATTTATTATGTTATATTCCTCTCATAAATATATAAATTTTTCTTAGTATAAATTTTCCTTCAGTAGTCATTAAAATGAAAACTTGTTTTGTAGTTGTAATAAAAATAATCTAGACAATGACTCCTATTTTGGGTTAAAAAATTTATCTATTTCTACGAAATTTGATTAGGGACGACATGAATTTTATTTTTTTCATTCAAATATTATCACTCTTAATACATTCCTTTTTTATTATTAATATATTTATTTTTCTTAAAAATACTAGATTAACCAATGAAAAAATTTACTACCGCCTAAAAAATGGAATATAAATATTATTTTCCTCATTTTCGGTTTTTTCTGGTCTATTTTTTCTCTTGTGCACCTTTGTTTCTAAACTATTTCCTATTGGGATCTTCATAGGGAGTTTTTTCTCTTACACATGATGTCATCCACTCCTAAAATATTTGAGGGTTTATCAACATTTCTTCACCCATCAATACCCTGATTTTTATTTCATACCAATACCAAAAGTGGAAATAACTTTAGTTTAAATAGAATTCATTATAGTATGTGTTACCTTCCCCCATGATATTGAAGTATATTAATATTCAGATGTTATCAATATCTTTTTTCTATGTATATAATATGTTTTTTGACAAATATCTCATCAAGAAATTTTGTCAGAAATTTTTTAGGAGCCGTTTTGAGTGTCTTAACTTGTTTCTCCTCTATATTTATCATTTAGATTTCAAGTTCAATGATTTTTAGGTTATGTATTTTTTTCTCACCCTTATATAATTTAAAATTATTTCCCATTTAATTTTCATATTTTTAATCTGAAATTCATGCATCTTGATTACCTCTTTTTAAGAAATAATGACCTACTTTATTCCTTTTTCTTTAACTTATAAATAATAATCTCTAAATTTTAGAGAGGTTTTTGTGAAATTATCTCATATATTTTATCCTATATTCGATGATTTTATTAATATAATTTTGTTTTAAATTTTAGGATATGATTAATAAGTCAATATAGAGGGTAATGTTTCCTTTATAAAATATAAAAAATGTAAAAAAATCCAATTATAATGTACAATATTAGATTTTAATAACAAATAAAAATTCAAATATAGTAGTTTTAAATAACCATAATAGTCAATGAAAATATATATGGGAAATATAATAACCATTATCTTAGAATTTATATAGTAATTTGGATCCCTTGATAATATATCTACTCTTCAGTCCTCTCTACTTGGTGAGTGGAATCGTACTTAAAACGAACCTCACTTTTGAAATGTGTGATAACATTTTACATACAAATTAATTTGTATCACTTAGAGGTACAACCCACACAACCTTCCATTGTATAGTCCATGGTAAAACCAAGAATAGTACGAGAAAGTTTTATAGGATCCACAAACCATAATAGTTTTTTTGTCTAGTAAGTATAACAAAAAATGGAAAATATTCTTCTATTTGGGTAAAGTAGAAACTGATAGTTTAATGAAAAATAGAAATACAAATAATACAATGTTAAAGAACTGACTAAAATAAATACGACCATAAAATTGATAATGATTCATTTTTATGCAAGTTTCCTCACTTTACAATAATTGGATAAAACATTTAATCTATCTTATCATGATAGTTTCAATGGAAGTAACAACATTAATGATTTATAACAATCAATACTCAAATTTTATATCTCTTATTCATTAATTATATCTGTCTATTAATTCTATATCTTTCTCATGCAACTTATTTCAATTTATTTTTGTCGTATTTATTTTAAATTTATTAAAATCAAAATCTAATGCATAAAACATTCAAAAATAACTCAAATATATTCATGATTATTTGGGTATTCTTGAGAAATAATCTCATCTATCTAGATTCATAAATAATAAAAAATGTAGATATTATCATTACCTACTATTAAACTATCATGCATATTTTGAAAAACAATTCCCAAGTTAATCCTTCATTGAAAATTTTAAAAACACTTCGAGTATCATTGTTATCATATATATGTATTTTAAAAATAAATAAAATAGTTACAATAAATAATATATTATTATAGTAAATAAAAATATCATATATATTATAATTTTTTTATGTTTTGAGTTTTTTTATAAAACATATTTTGATATATAAGTTTCATGTAAATATAAATATTTGAAAGGATGATTCCACATAATCATAAATTATTTGGACGAATCAATTATCCAATTGAATGAAATATCTAATAGGATCAATTATGGGAATGCATTAAATATATATAAGGATAAATTTCTCATAAGAAAAAAATATCAATAAAGATCAATTACTCGTAAACATAAAATATCTATGAGGACGATTTCCTGTAAGGATTATATTTATATAAGAATTAATATATTTTTTATGAAAGAATTATATTTCATAAGAATTGAAAAAGGATTTTATAAGTATTTTAAATAAATTTTTAAAATAAGAGAACTCATATTCTGTGAATTTAAAATTTTTATAAAAGATAAATTTGAAAATTGTAATACTTCAACATTTTCAAACGACTTTAAAATCCATTTTTTATGAATTTTAAAATATAAATTTATATAAAATAGTAAAAATTAAAAACAATTATTGAAAAACAAAGTGATAGTATTATTATTTATGAAAACATTATAACCATAAAACACTTTAAGTACTAAACAAAATTTGAATTGATAGTGATGTATGAAATTATGATTATCCAATTTAAAAATGTTATTTATTTGTACAAAAATGTGATTTTTTTGTAATATTAGAAACAATAAAACATACACGAATATAATTTTCCTATCAATGAAAACCTAGCATTAAAAATCAACCCCTTTTATAAATTACATAACTAAAAAAAGTTTTTATTGAAATAAAAATTACAAAAAATATCCCTCATTTTGAAATTTATCAAAAGATAGGAAAAATTATAAAGTTATTTGACAACATTCTCCCTTCAAAATAAAAAACAAATTTTGAATGCTAAAACTATTAATAATAGTTAAAAACTATAATAATTCTTAAATGAAGATTGAGAATTGAGAAACTATTGAAAAATTCCGCTAAATAAATTTATATAAAACGTCAAAATATAGTAATGAAAATACTAAAAATATTATTATAACTATTAAAAATGTTCATGAAGATATATTACATAGAAACATAATGAAATAGCGAGGAATAAGAAAATAAATAAAACTATAAAACAAATGATCCATATAAAAATTAGTATAAAAACTACACTATTTAAAAATTTAAATATGAATCAAAAGAATAAACATCAACACATAAAATATGTTATTCAAAAACATATTTAAACTAATATATACCAAATATATATTGGAAAACAAATAATGTAATGAATATTTAAAATACCAACATTTTTTATCCAAATCTCCATAATCCCATGATCATGTTTTATATTATCAAAATTTAGAGTATCCTTGGTCTAGTAAATATTTTATAATATTGATTATCAGTTATGATAAATTCTAAAACAAATATCCTTTACTAACATGATCTCTTATAAAATGAAATCTAATATCTGTATGTTTTGTACTTGAGAGCTGTGAAGTAATGTTTGATATAGAAATAATAGATGTATTATTACAATATAAAGGCATGTTATTAAAATAAAAAGAGAAATTACTTAATGATTATTTTATCCATAAACATTGAGCATTACAGTTAATAGAAGAAATATACCATGCCTTATTTATAGATAAATAATTATAAAATTTATTCTTAAATATCTATACAATCAATCATTTATGAGGTAAATGACACTTACCATATGTGATATTTCTATCAAGAATATAACCTCCAAGATCAGCATCAGAATGAGATAATCAATATTACTCTATTAAGATTAAAATAAACTAGTATTAATACATAAATTAACATACCTAATTATTCTTGTAACATTATTTAATGTAATTTCCATAGGGTTATATTGAATCCAAAAACATATTCATAAACTGAACATAATACCAGGTATATATACTCTTAAATAATGAAATCATCCAATCATTTAACTAAATAGTTTATTTTCTATATTTTTTTCTATGTTCTTCTAATAAAATTTAATATTTGTACCAATGTGTGTTTTAAAATTTTGACAAGAGTCAAGAAAAAATATTTTAACTATATATTTATTGTATTTTTATTTATTAAAAAATTATCCATCACTTCTCTAAAACAATACAAATCTAATAAAAATTTCAATTCATTAATTTAACTCACCTCTAATTAGATTTTAATAAAATTAAAATATTCATTATCTAAGAATCCACTTGAAGAAGAAAGAATAATATCATCAAAATATATTTTCATAATTATCATACCAGTTGAAAAATTCATAATAGAGAAATTTAGATCAACTATCCCATTATTAAGATCCTTATTGAATAATAATGATGATAGAATGTCTTACTATGCTCTTGGAGAGTTCTTAAGACTATATATATATATTTATAATATAAAAAAATTATTTGGAAACATTTCATGTTCAAATACATGTCGTTGATTAACAAATAATTATTTTGAAATCAATCCATTCCTAAAAGTGGTTTTAAAATATATATGAAATTGTTTATAATTTTGAAAAAAAAGATAAATTCAATAAAACATGAATTTCTTCTACACTAGAAATTGTTGCAAAAAAATATTTTAAATCAAAGCCTTCTTTTTTAGAATATCCTTAGGAAAATAATATAGCGTTATTTTAAAAATATTTCATGATTCATCAAGTTTTCTAATAAATATATATTTATTTTCTAGAATCAATTTATATTACGGGGGTTCATCTAGATTCCAAAAAAAATCCTAAAATTTTATTAAGTTATTATTCAATATAATTAACTAAATTATAATATTTCAAATACTAAATATTATTATGAATAACATGAGAATCCAAAATAGGATTGAACTTTAATTCAAACTTAATTTTCTAGTTTGAATTATTATTTCAAAATTTCCAATTACATTCTAAAAATAACGATATTTTAGATATTTCTAGTTTTAGGATAAGATTGAGAATAGGTTTTTTATCACTCAATTAATAAACTATAATTTTTAGGTTCATAATCACAAAGATAGAATTTCTAAATGATTCCTTAGTACCTTTTAAATCTATTATATATTTCATTATTATTTTCAACCAACATAACATTAAGAGGCTCCTAAAAAACCAATGTTGTTTTATTATGAACACAAAATTGCATACTATTATTACAATATCCTATATAAACACCTTCCACAATTTTAGAATAAAATCTATAAAAATTTTATATAATATTTATAGTTAAAAAGTTTCACCCAAATAATATGAAATAAAAAAACATAGGTTTAATGCTTCTATAAAATTTATACATTGTGTTCTTACGAATTAAATTAACTATAATTATTTTTAATCCATGAAAATATATATTCTCATCATTATAAAAACAGTTTTGAGGTAAATTATATTCATTAATCATGGTTATTTCGATTTCCAAAATAGATATATTTTTATTTTCAACAGAATAATTTTCTTATAGTGTAATTAGAGTTGATATATATATATATATATATATCAATTATCAGTATAAAATTTCTAAAAATAAAAATTTAAAAACCCACCTCCTATATAACTTATAACTATTGTGATTAGGTAACATTTATTATTTTGAACATATTGACAAAATGTAATGAACTTAGTTAAATTTTAAATTTTATGTGTAAGAAAAAAAACAATTTAATCCATTATAATAATCCCTAATTAAAAAAATCACTTATTTCATTATTATTTACTTTTCATATGAAAATATATCAAAATATAAATATTAAAGTGGTTTAAAAAAATTTAAATCATTATAAATTTTAAAACTCTCTTTATATTGTTCTATTTTATACAATTTTCACATACAAAATATTTAATTACATTCTATTTAAGAAGATCTATAACTTATCCATGTTTTTCCAATTGATATTATAAGTGAATGTTTTCATGTATAAAATTACTAGGACATAAAATATAATATATTTCTATGGTATTTAAAAAAATGGAATTTTGATTAGTTAGTTCCGAATGGAAAATAGAATATATGTTTCCTTTTTTATTTTCCTAAAAAATAGTTTCATTCATAAAAACTAAACACCAATAATTTCCAAATTGAAATTACTTCTATTATCATAATATTTTCAAATAATAAATATGTTGTGTTTAAAACCATTAAGAAATAAGTCCTTATATATTATAACTATTTTTGAAAAACCTACTTGTCCATAACCAATAATCATTACTTTAGTGTTATCATTGAATGTTATTGGGACTTCACCGCACTAATTAAAATATATAATGTTTTAATGATCAGTATCCATGTTTATGGAATAGTTTGTATCCTAATACCATGTATCCTTGAAACTATTAGGGTATATTTCCTAAAATCAATCAAGCAGACAATTTTGGAGCCGGTTGTATCTTGTATCCAAAAAGGTTAGAAATATTGTTCTTAGGTACCAAAATAGATATTATACATTTTCTTTTGGTTAGTCTAGAAGATAAATTCATTGAACTAAATTCATTAGTAAGACCTAAATACTAAGTGAATCTAAAAGAACATTACAGAACCCCGTGATTTCAAAATAGGAACATCATCTTCGATAATATGTATGACACAAAAGACCAATTTTAAAAGAGATTATTACACCACACGACATTATTATAGAATTATTATTAAATAAATTCCACCACTTCTACAGGTTTTGATGTACATAACACAGATTTTAAACAAAACAAAATAAACTATTAAAAATTTATTGTTTAAAATGTTACCATAATAAAATATTTTTTAACTTGGAGGGTATGAATAGTTATAACTAAATTATAAAATTTATATGGTTTACACATGAAAAAAATAGTTTGGTTATATATTTATTATAAATAAAAAAATCCTTTAAAAACAATTTTTTTGGAAAAATTGTATTTGTTTCTAAATGGTGGTTTAGTCAAGCTTTACACATATAATTTACAATTATTTTTTAAAAATTTTAGAAACTTTATTTGCAATGATTAATTTAGTTTTTTAAATCATTATATAAAAATTATCTTAGGATGATGTTTTGGTATTTTTTTGAAATATTTCATTTTTGGATAAATAGTGAAACATAATGATTGTTATTGACAATTATATTTTATTTTAAATAATTATCAAGGTTATATTATATTATAAATTGGTTTTAAAGTTAAATTAGATTAATTATATTTAAAATATACTAATTTATTAAATTGTAAATAATTTTAAATTTAATTTTTATTTTAAAACTTTTTATAATTATGGGAACATTCTCTTTGGAAAGTCACATTCTCATCACGCCTGCTGGTATAATTTAAAATTTTATTCTGTAAAATCTTTGAATTGAATTGGAAAAAAAGGATTAAATATTTATGATTATTATAATTTATATTACCTAATAATTCCTTCTTAATTTTTTACCATTATGAATAGTAAAATAATTAATAATTAATTACCACATTTGAGGTAAAAACTGATTTACTGGTGGTTAAACTTAATGTATAAGGGTTTAAATGAAGTACCAAATTTAAAAACCACATTTTAAGTCCATATTGAAAGTTATAACATGTAAGGGTCAATAATGTATCATTTGAAGGCTTTTTACATGAAAAGAACATGGTTATAATTGAGTCTTTTAAAACAATTCATGTCTGTGCTCTCCCCCACTTATAAAAGGTCACCACTTCAACTCCCCTATTCACAATTAAAAATATATTTGGTTACACCAATACCTGAAACATTTAATTTATTTCTCTCCTCCAAAAATCTTATATCCCTTTTTTATCATAAATAAAACCTATGAATGATTTTTGTGAAAACCTCGAGAGTATGCCCGAAGAAAAGGTAACATTCTTAAAAGAGTGTTCTTATTTTTTTTCTTCTTACACCTAATTAAAATATTTTTATATCACGATTATATAATAAAATTAGTATATTAGATATAATTAGATGTTGTTGTGTTAATTTAATGACCTATATCAATATCCTCTTTCATCAAATGGGCAATGAAACTATAAAATTGTGATTTTAGAAGACTACCATCTCACGAACTGATGTAATTCATTTTCCATACCCTACTTTAAAGGATAGATATAACAATTTATTTAACACATGTATATTATATTTATGATATTATTAAAATTTTTAATTATAATATCATACATACCCTCTTATATTCCATTTCATTTAAAATATGATAACATCTCTCGTGTGTACAGTGGACTACCACCTCGTGAAGCGATGTGATTCATTATTCACATACTCTTTAAATGGAATGTAATAAAGACAAATTTAATGAATATATTTGAAATATATGAAATTAAATTTATTCTGTAAAATTAACATTTCACCTACTTACATACCCTTTTACTCCTTAAAGAAATGATAATGTCGCCCATGTGTACGTACAACCTACCCTTTCCACGAAGTGATGTGATCCATTTTTCCATGATAAAATATCAATAATGATCATAAAATTGTTTCTAATGAAAAAAATTTTATTTATAAAATTAATATCATTCCATATATTATTTAACTACTTAATATTCTCATGAACCATAACATCACGCTAAATAATGAATGAGAAAACATGTCTGTTTTTACTTGAAACAATAGTAATAATGAATTATCATTAAAAAATGGGTGATAAGATGTTATAAAAGAATCATATGTGGTATATAAATATGAATATTTTTCTAGATTAATTTATAACATGCTTAATTCCATGATATAGGAGGTTAAAGAACATTTAAAAAATGGAGTATGATGTATGGGACTTTATCTCTATTTACCTTTATTGAGGCATATTTTAATGTTATAGAACTAATTTTTTTATATGGTGTGTATACAGTCCCTTTTTAATTTTATATCATGATTAATTAACAATTAATGATTATTTATATTTAACCTTTAATTATTTCATCCAAGGGTATTTGACTTGAAAATTATGAAGTGGAAATGAATTCCATAACTCAATTTCTTTTTATTAGGTTATATTACTTCTTTATTGTCATTGATATTATATGATTATGTATTTATTGAATTTTATTATATTGGGTTTCATATCCACAAGATTTATGTGTATTAAAATTTTATACACATAATCGATTCGTTAGTTAATTATCACTTCAATGTTATGATATGAGTAAGGGTTTATTTCACTATCTCGTTTTAATCATAATTATTTATGCTTGAATTTCCATTGAAGTAAATTATTTTATAACTGGTTAATAATCCCATTTAATTTTATTCTCCTATGGTTATTCATTAATTTTTCAATTAATAGTAGAATATTTTCCACTATTTGGTACTTAAATTGATTGATTTTTTTAAATAAAATCTATCTTTATTCCTATATTTTGTCAAAAATTCTTTTTGTTAAAAAACCATGTTTCTAAAAATGTTTTTAACTTTCTCAAAATTTTTCATTCAGTCCATTTTCCCCATTTCTAACATTTTACAAAAAATGGTTGAAATATATATTCATGTTGTATTCTAAACAATCATCATTAGTATTTTACTAAAAATAAGAAAAGAATATTTTTTTAACATACATGTCATGTTTTTAATTTCCCATCATCAGGAATAATCAATATTTAAAATATTCCTTTTTAAGTTACACATTTAATTTTTAATGAAAATAATTTTCAAAATATATTTTTAATTTTTTTAAATAATATTTTCAATGTAAAAAAAAGGATATTTTCAACAAGAATGTTTTTAATGATATTTTTATGGTATTTCTATTCATCGACAACAAAAACCCTTTAAATTACTTATACTCGACCAACAATATGCTATATTATTACCATTTTTGTTCATTATGTGGATGGTATATTATTATTTTACCAATCGATGTACTGGCATTCACTTTATTGATTCATTTTTAAAGCCATTAACTTTCCCTTGAAATATCCACTTTCATGTGATCATTAAAAATTACAGTTCTCATAAATGTCCATATTTTTTTATCAAATATATGTTTATTACATAAACTGTATATCATTTCTATATATGGAATTCTACGCTAAATGTTAGATTTTTTATGCAACGAAAAATTGATAAATATAAATTCTTTACTTAATAAAGTTATTTGTTGATGTGGCACACTGTTCTTGAATTAAATTGATTATTTGATATATGAGGAATGCCTTGGAAATGTAGTAATGGGTGTGGCCTGTAATTATATAGCCCCTTGAATCATATATGGTCCTAGGAGGAAAATGAGTAAGTTAGAATTCAATGGGTTTGTCCCATATTTTTAAAATATCTAGTCAAAGGTCTTGGCACTGGAGGTATCATGATGCCTGAGATCATGAAATCCAATAATTAAAATTTTCTTTCATTAAGAATTATGTTAATATTAATATAAATTATATTTTCATAATTGTATTATCTTGGGATAAATTTCATTATCAAATTATTGATTTAATGGAATGTCATTTCAGTTATTTACTTTTCCATATTGATTGTTCCTTATCTATTCATGAAAATCAAGATGTTTAAATGGGATGTCTAGTTAGTTATTTACCTTGGAATATTGTTTATTCTTATTGATTCCTGATAGATTAAACATTACATAACACTGACATAGAATCTAATATTATCCTTATTTATTTTCTTTACTAATAATCTAGGAAGTGCACTATGAATGATATAAAAGTATATTATATAGGGAATAATGATATTCTAAAAAATATATTTTTTAGTTTTTGTATTCAAATGTAATACAGGACTCAAGTATCTATATATTTTAATAATACTAATAATTTATTCATTCATTTAGTATATCATTACTTATATATTATTCCAATATAATAAATTATAAACCGACTTTAGGATACCAAGGTTGGGGTCACTACAGTTTGTATCAAATGATTTTTAGCAGAAACCATTAGAACTAGATTTAGGAAAACATAGATTAGGGAGCATAACCCTATGATAGACTTTGATGAAAAATATAGATGAACATCCTAAACTTTTGTTAAGGTAGAGATTATGTGGTTTTTCCTAGTAATTAATATCTTTATGGATAACACGATTAGAAGAAGGTCATGAATATATCTACCTGTGTGTAATAACTATAAAAAAGGTGTGATGGGACTGACTCAAAAATTGGCTCATACTCAACAACAGGCCTTACTACACACCTATTTTAACACCCTCAGGGGATATAATTTGTATAATTCAAATTTTAATTACATATTATTATGAAGGATTTGAATATATGATGATAATGAATAGACTATGGTGTCTAATATTGAAAATAATGTGTCATTATTTAGAAATACAATAAATTATTATATGGTTTTCCGACTATTATTATTATTTCTCTCACCATGCTTGACAGTTTGAGTTAATTTCTGTAAACTAAAGGAATCTTGTTAACATTGAATATTATGTAAAATGTTGTTACAATGAGAAACTAAATGGGATGATGAAAAAAGTGAAAGATATCATACTTATTCATAATTAGTTATCCTAAAATGTGATTTACAACCTATAGCATAACCAAATCATATACTCACTGTGAAATAGAATTATGGAGTACTCATAAAGCATTAGTGGTGGAGACTGTAGAGGATAGAAGGATAGATTTCCTTGATGCTAGAAATACTTAATGAGACACCGAATAAAGTGTCTCAAAAGGAATGGGAAAATTTTTTATGTGTGGAAAAGAGGGGTATAAAGAAATTTATTTTTGAGGAAAAATGAATTTCATGTTGAATGGAAAGAATTTCATCCTAGGGATCAATTTATAGTTTGCTGTTTTGAATTTGGAGAACGTAAAATTATCCAAGTCAATACCCTCTTCTAAATGTTAACCCCTATACAAAGGATGAAGCAATGTTGAAATAAAATGTATAAAGTAATTATGTATTTTAATTAAATAATTAAATTGATTAATTAATTTTACTAATGTTATTTTTTTATAATAATCATGAAATGACTAAGTATTGTGTTAAATTTTAGAATCATAAATGTATTTATTAAAAAAGGAGTTTTTGATACCATCACGGTTTTATGAGTTAAAGGTTGATAATATATTAAAGTTCTTAAATTCCCCTTTTGAAACTTTTTGTGGAAGGAACATAACATGATTAAGTATATTTTTAGAAATCATTTATGAGAATAAAATATTTTAGATTAGTGTATGAAAATGTTATTTGAGGAAGAATTGCAATATTTTTTTATAATTGTGTTTAATGGTATTGATAAACATTAGGGTTTATCTTATATTTTATGTTTTTTTAATTTTAGGTTATTACACTTTGGGAATGTTATAGGTATTATATTAATATGGTTTAAATAACCACATGATGGGTGATAATGCATTACTTCCAAAAGGGCGAAAAATCTAAAAACCACAACCTAATAGATATAAGGGTGACTCACCTACCACTTTACTATGTGATGTACTATTTTGGACAATTAAATATTATCTTGATTTCGGGAAACATATTATATGATCAAATTTTATTCATTTTTATATAATTATTTATATTTCAAGAGAATTTTAAGGGACTATGGTATATATAACCCTTAGATTCAGTACAAAATATTCTTTATGAATAATTTAAATAAGTTTTTTGTTTTTAAGTTTAAAATGAATGATATAACATTTTCAGTGAAAACAAATCTCTAATTTTGAGAATATAGATGATAATTAGAATGTAGGGTTATTTTTTTGGAATAATCTATGTTGAAACATTGGTGAAAATGTTGATGTAAAATTTATAATTTCATCATTCGAAGGTTTATAATTTTTTTATTATATTATGTTGTGTTAACCATTTATGTTTTGGTTAATATTTAAATATAAGAGGACTAATGTAATGAACTAGGTTTTCATGAAGGTATGGATCATTTTTATTATTATTTAAATCCTTGTTTTCTCTTGGTAGACATTCTATAAGGCCTAAGGGAGGTCACAAGAGAATTTGAGCATTGTTTGGGGCCCAGATATTTTGAAATTAGTGAGATAGACCAAGCTTCACTGTTAGTGAATGATTAGTGACAACTTTGTAAATCAATAGTACATGGAACCTAATGCACACAAGAGGTCCCACAGATTGTCTACAACAATGTGGAAAGTATCATATTACCATGTGGCATTGTAGACCTTTTTGAAATAGGTTTTTCACTTGACTTTAGTATAGTTTGTAAAACTGTGTTTCTTTCCCATATAAGAAGGGTTTTTCGGATTTAACTAGTTCATGGTTGGCACAAGTTTTGTCCAAATGTGTGGCCAAACCATGTGACCCTTTAAATGAGAGGTAATTTACCATTTCCATTAAATTATATTTTTAAACCACACCCCTCTTCTTTATTTCTTCTCAAGCATACATCCACCCCATTTCACTTTGTGGAGCTATCCCACTCCTCAATTAGGTTTTGTGGTAACTCCCTCATCCTACCTTCATTTTCATCTCCTTTAGAAGCATTAGATCTACAATGGTAAGTTATCTAATCCTCTACCTTCCTATCGTAGTTTATCTTCCCATAGATTTAGCTATTTTTGTGTGAGCTCATATGCCATATTTTTGTGGAAGTGGATTATTCTACTAATTTATCCCATTCATGAATGAATCAAAGGCTGAAGCTATATGAGGAGAGTTCTAGAAACCAAAATTTGGTGGTCTAGGAATTTTACATAAATTTTTAGGTGATTTTATAGTATTTTTTGATGTTCCACATGATGGACATTTCTATATGATTACATAAATTTTTTTAAACATATAAAAAAGATTATTCCATTTTTAGTTACACTTGTGGAACATATTGAATGATTATAAGATGAAGAAATAACTGATTTATACCCATTTGGTTGTGATAAATTTAATACCCTCTTATATATAAATTTTTAGTGGCCAATGTACCATCTAAGTGTTTGACTCGACCTTGGAATGGAATTTTCTATGAATTATTAATTAATAGGATTTTTTAACATAAATTGAAGTGGGTGGTAAGCCCACACCAAGTAACGACCCAATGTTTTTTCAATATAAATTCCATTCTTATAATTATTCCATAAAATCACAGGAAACCACAATATAGTGAACTACTAAGTGCTAAGTGAACTTTAAACATAAGTTTTTCACTTCTATGTTTGGACTTTCAAAAATCTGACATACACAGTTGCAATAATTAAGTTATTTGGAGTCCAGTGAGAAAAATTATTTTTTGGTAAATAGTAACCTGCCCTTATGAATATTAACACACCATTATGAATATTGATATAACCTAATTAATAGTAACCTTACCTATGATAATATATAAATAATATTCAAGTTGAAATTATGATATACCGATATTTTAGAATAAGTAAATGAATGTTTTAAAACTATTTTTTGGTAATAAATTATGATTTTAATTAAATATTAAAATAAAAATATTTAGAAAATTATTTTTTAAAAATGTACATCATTTTTTGATTCTACACATTGAAAAATGGTTGGGGTAAATTTTTGGGATATTTCTGAAATACTTGAAATTTTTATGATTAGGGAAATACCATAATTTACAAAATAAGCTAAATAAGATAATTATTGAGTCATGCATGATTTTATGCTGATGTAATCCCAATTTGTTTGGTTTAAAATGATAAAATTACTATTATTGGTCATGGAAGACTTGCTATTCCTTGTCTTGTGGGGAAATAAGAAACTAATGAATTTTATATTGAGAAAACCCCTCTCCCCTCCAATATAAATACCACCCTTCACACCCTCAATTCATCACACCTCTCAAGATTTAATACATGTATAATCTCTACCCAAGAATCTTTCCTAGTGCCTCCCCCACTTCTAGGATCTTCTAGTATTGTCAAAAGAGCAAGACCAGGTCCCTTAAGGAGGATCTCAAGTGGAGGATTCAAGAGGTAATTTCTCTCTTTTTTTCCATTAATTTTCTTTCAATTTCATGTTCATTTCTTAATCTATCCCCACCCATATTCATCCCCATGGTATGGTAACTCTAGTATTTTAAATATATGGGAATTATAATATCCTAATGGGATATTATATCATCCAACCCCCTTCTATTCTTCTTTTTATTTTATAAAAGAGAATGTTGTTTACGAGGTGTTAATTTATCACATTCAAGAATGACATGTTTTCTTCTTCCATTTATACTTTAAAATCTAGTCATGAAACCATTTTTATGGTTTAAAACAAAATTTAATATTTATTATAATCCATTTAATATTCTGTATCTAACTTATGTACATATTACTGAATGATTAATCAAAACAAGATTGTTGTTGTCAGAAAACCTCCCAAATTAACCCAAACAATCATTATTTAATTATTATCTAATGATTCATCCACATGGTATAAAATATAATCAATTATAAGATAATTTAAACTCCTAGAAGATAATTATTAACATGAAATATTAGTTCTAGATTTTTACCCATAATCTACATGAACTTCAATTTATGAATACAAGTGATCCGCTCAAGAAAGCCATAAAAACGAACATTCCCAAACCATGATGTTAAACTCTATAACTAATAAAAAGGAACATAAAATAAATTAATGAAACCATAATGAACCATATTAATGTAAACAAGGTTATTTAAATGTTAATTAATGATTCTAATGGGGTTATACAAGACATTAAAGGAATGAAAGTGTTCGGATACAAGGTAATGGGAAAATCTCAAACCAAACTTTCTTTTTTTGGGTTCTCTCTCTTTCACTCCATTTTTTATGGTAACTAATTAAAAATAATTTGTTCATAAATATATTAACTTTTCTAGGATATAAATTTTTGATACTATATTTTATGTTAATCAAATGTTTTCCAAAAGAACTCTTTTTTCCAAAACACACATTTTACTTCTCACTCAAGGTTGATGGATATCGTATTAAGTATGTTATTCCCCCTTTATTTTGGGAACCTAATTTTTAGGAATGTTTTCTTATGAGATGAATATCATTCCTTTTCATGGGTTAGTTATGTTCATTTTTGATATATGTTCATTGTGTCATGCCTAATAAATGATAATGTTATGATGTGATGGGTGCACCCAGAATTATATAGCACAATATGAATGTTTCAATGTGATGGGTGCGCCCAGAATTATAATGTTCTCCAATGCCTTGGGTAAAGTGATGAATCTCATGAGTTAATTGAAATGATGTGTGAAAAAAAATTATCTTTGTTCACAAGTATTTGTGGTAGTTAACCACTAAAACATGATGATTCATTTTTGGTATACATTGCCACATTTCATGTCTCTTATAAATGTTTCCTATCATGTTAATGATCTTTTACCTATTTTATGATTATGATCACCCCATGATATATTGTTCTTCTCTATCCTTTTACTTGGATTTTAGCTCACCCCTTTTGATATATATCCTTAGGTGGCTACATGTACTGAGAAGAGGTCAAGTGCCAATAAGAATATAGAGAAGAAGGAATTAAATAAATGTTTATGCTTGATGTTGTAATTGTTATGTAGGGTCCCAGTTTTATAATGACACTAAACCTTTGGATCCTCTATGTTTAATACTATTATGTTTTTTATCTTTAAAATGATGTAATATTAATGTATGAAAAGTCCGGGTTGCTATAGTTGGTATCAGAGGAAAGGATTAGTTAATTTGGGAATAATGATTAGTGAACCCTAGAGAAAACCTCTAGCATGTGACTAAGTAAAAATATGAACACAAGAAGCTTTACATAGGTATCCCATATGTTATGATTTTAGTATAAATCATATAGATGAATAAGTTACTCATGAAGTTTTGACTTATGTTTTGTTTTAACCTTTTCTATTTTAGAAAATGGTGGGAACCAGGAGAAACCATGCCAATAACTCATGTGAGGGCCAATGCAACGATTTCCTGAACGACATCCCTAATTATTGGGGTGGTGGAGTTCAAACAATCATGGTGATTATTACCCAAATATCTTAGGTTATGAAAAATAACCATAATAATGGGGAATTTCCTCCTTCACCAAAGTGGTAGAAACTGGCTATCAAATTTTTTATGAGGCAACGACCACCGACTTTTAATGGATCTTCTGATCCACTAGTTGAGGAATAGTTGGTCAAATCTATGGAGAATATCTTTTTTGTTCTCCACTATTCTAAGACAGAAAAGGTGAATCTATCCATTTATCATCTAGATAGAGAGTTCGATCAATGGTGGGATTTGATTAAGAACACCAAACCAAGGGAGAAAATTGAAGAGATGGAATGGGAAGACTTTAAGATAATGCTTCTTAACATGTATTTCTCAAGAAATCTTTGCAAAAAGATTGAGAGAGAAATCGTAGAGATCCATCAAAAAGGAGAATCTGTCAAAACCCATGAAGAGAATTTTACAATACATTCAAGGTATGATTCTGGTTTTATTATCAACAAGGATAGAAAAATTGATAGATTATTTAGTGTATTAAAACCACACCTTTATAAGGCTCTTGCAATTTGAGACTTTGGGAGTTATGAAGAAGTTTGTTCGGTGTGCTCCCAAATTTGATATTGATTTTGGAGAATTGTCCCATAGATATGGTGATTAGAAACAAAATATGGAGTTTCCAGATGAAGGATCTAATTAAAAAGGTGGGAAGAAAACTCAATGATCCACATGCCAAAAATGTGGGAAGTTTCACCATGGGAACTGCCTCAAAAGGACAGGGAAGTGCTTCAGGTGTGTGAAAGAAGGACACCATGCTCAATAGTGTTGAAAAGACATGAAAAGTAAGGATAATGTTGTAGAATAAAGGAGAGAACCACTCATGGTTCAATGCTTCAACTTTTGGGAGCTAGGGCACTATGAAATCCAGTGCACAAAACCTTGAGTTCTTGAGGCTAATCAGCGTTAGTAGCCACCAAAGTCAAAAGAACAAGAAGAGGATTATGTCATCACTAATGCAAGAAGTGGAGCATGAAAATGAAGTCATACAAGGTACACTTCTTATTCTATCCATAATCAAAAAAATCTTATTTTATTCTTTTTATGCGCATTCATTTATATCTTGCATGTTTCTAGAACAGTAGAATCGAAGCCTCGAAACCTTTATGTAGGGATATTTGTAAAAAAACCAAGTTGTGAAATAATTGTAACCCAAGTGTTTGACTATTCACCTATTAGAATAAGTGAGAAGATTCTTCTAGTGAATATCATAATACTTACCTTGGTGAAATTCGATGCTATAATGGAAATGGATTGGCTCTCAATATATAGAGAACATATCAACTGCTGAGAAAAAAATATCTTTTCATATTCCAACCATCCCATGGTCTTAGACAAATTAAAATAAGATCATGAATATCCTTTGAAAAATAATTCAATGGTGTGGGTGTTGATTACCTATGAAGAAGCATACCTCTCCCAAATTTTTTGGTCCAAGGAAAGTGCCAACCTTGCAGAAATTCCCATCGTGAGGGAATACAATGATATATTTCATAAAGAGTTACTCGGAATTCCCCCAGATTGTGAGGTATATTTATCAATATAATTCATAACTGGAGATACCCCTATCTCAATGTGTCCCTATAGGATGGATCCTATTGAACTAGAGGAGTTAAATAAGTAGCTAAAAGATCATCTAGACAAAGGGTTCATATTCCCTAAAGCATAACCTTGGGGTGCACTAGTGATCTTTGCGAAGAAGAAGGATGGAACAATACTGCTATGTATTGATTATCAGTAACTCAAAAAGATCCCCATAAAGAACAAGTATCATCTTCCACGGATTGAATACTTGTTCGATAAATTAAGATGATATCAATACTTCTCAAAGGTGGATATTCGTTCTAGATATCATCAGAAAAATGTGAAGAAAGAAGATATTCAGAAGACTGCCTTCCATACAAGGTATGGGCACTATATGTTTCTGGTGATGCCCTTCGGACTAACTAATGTCCCTGAAATCTTCATGTATTTGATGAATAGAGTCTTTAGAAATTACCTAAACAAATTTATGGTAGTGTTTATTGATGATATTCTCATCTAATCCAAGAGAAATGAGGAACATGAAAGAATTTTGTTGGAAACATTGAGAAAGGAGAAGTTGCATGCCAAGTTAAGCAAGTGTGACTTTTGGATGAAGCAAGTCATGTTCGTGGGACATGTGATCAAAAGTGAGGGAATTTATATAGACCCTTAAAAAACAAAGGCGATTGAGGAATGGACTAGACCCTCTAGTGTCACAGAAATCTGTAGTTTTCTTGGACTTTCTTGGGACTACCAATGTTTTGTGAGAAATTTCTCATGATTGTGAAGAAATCTAAGTAGGTTAACAAAGAAAGGGGTAAAGTATGTCTGGACAGAAGAATGTGAGGTAAGATTTAAGGAACTAAAGAGAAGGATGATCACTAAACCTGAAATCACACTACCGAAAAGTGGATAATTTTTTGTGATATACAATGATTCTTCAAAGAAATGTTTGGGTTTCATACTCATGAAAAATAAAAATGTGATAGCCTATGCCTCACGGAAGTTGAAGATCCATGGGAAGAACTACCCGACACATTTTCTAGAGCCAGTAGCCATGATTTTTTCCTTAAAAATCTGTAAGTAGTACCTTTATGGTGAGAAGTGTGACATATACACTGACACCAAGAGCCTATATTATATATTAACACAAAAAGTTCTCAACATGCGTCAAAGGAGATGGTTAGAGATTATAAAGGATTAAGATTTCTCTATTCACTATCATCATCGAAAGGTGAACAATGTAGCTGATGCTCTAAGAAGAAAAGAACCTACTACTCTATCAATGATACAGATTGAGAAAGGTCATATCTTCTTGGATATGAAAAATATGGATTTATAATTCATAAGGGTGGGGGATAGATCCTAACTTGACCAAATTATTGTGCAACCATCCATCCAATAGAATATTAAGGAAGCAAAAATGGATAATGAGGAGATAAAAAAGAGGGTTAATTCTGTAAAGGAAGTGAAGTTTCAAGAGTTTAATATCGATGATGATGTTGGGATTCAGTTTGGAATGCAGCTTTGTGTGCCTTCATCACCCTCGATAAAGAAGGAGCTATTTGACAATGCACATAGCTCAACATTATCTATCCATCCTGGGAGTACCATGATATACCGTGATCTCCAAGAGTACTTCTAGTGGAATAACATGAAGAAATAGATTTCATAATATATTTAAAGGTTCATGGTATGTCATAAAGTTAAATTATAGCAAAAAAAGTCCAAAGAGATGATGCATCCATTGCTGATAACAATGTGGAAATGGGAAAAAGTTTCTATGGACTTTATCATCGGTCTCCCAAAGATGTCGAAGGGAAATAATGTGATATGGGTTGTGGTTGACTGACTATCCAAGACTGCCCATTTTATCACTATTCCGAAAGACATCTCACTTGAACTACCTGAAAAGGTTTGTATGAAGGAAGTGGTGAGACTACATGGAGTTCTAATCTCGATTGTCTCTGATTGTTATCCAAGGTTCACATCTTAATTCTCAAGGAGCCTTTAACATGCTTTGAGTACTGAATTAGATTTCAGCACAGCCTATCACCCCCAAACTTATGGCCAATATTAAATAACTATTTAGATTCTTGAAGATATGATAAGATCCTTCTCTCTAGAATTTAATGGAGGATGGGATCAACATATACAACTGGTTGAGTTCTCATACAACAATAGCTTCTAATCAAGTATTCAGATGGATCCGTATAAATCATTTTATGGAATGCGATGTAGAACTCCAACATGTTGGGATGATGTTGGAGAAAAAAATGCTATTTGGACCTTATCTTGGGTGAGAGATGAAAGAGAAGGTTAATGTCATCCAAAAACACATTAAAGATTCTCAGAGTCAGTAAAAGGGCTATGCTAAAAACCGTTGAATGGTCTTCATGTTCGATGATGGGGATAAAGTTTTCGAATATCTCCATGGAAGAGAGTCATGCGATTTGGAAAGAGAGGGAAGTTAAGCCCAAGGTACATTGCCCCCTTTGAGATCCTGGACCACAGAGAAGATGTGGACTATCAGCTTGCACATTCACAGAATATGGCTCATGGTCATGATGTGTTTCATGTATCACTCCTGAGGAAGTACATACATGATCCATCACATGTACTGAGCCTAGAGGTGGTATAGTTGGAAGATAATTTCTCTTACGAGAATCAGCCAATAAAGATTATGGACCAGAGAGATAAGGTTAAACACAACAACACAACCCACCTTGTCAAAGTGTTGTGGAAGAACCATATATTTTGAAGAAGTTACTTGGGAACCAAAAGAGGTGATGAAGGAGAATTACCCTCACCTTTTTGTGGAAAGTGAAATTTCAAGGGTAAAATTTCATAAGGGGGGAAGAATGTAGTGGCCCAATGTTTTTCAATGGAAATTACCTTCTTATAAATATTTCATAAAATCACATGAAAACACAACATAATGAACTACTAAGTGCAAAGTGACCTTTAAACATAAGTTTTTTCACTTCTGTGTTTGGAATTTCGAAAAGCATACACACATGGTTGTAATCAGTAAGTCATTTAGAGTCCAATAGAAAAAACTTAATATTTGGTGAATAGTAACCTACCCTTATGAGTTGTAACATACCTTTATGAATAGTGATATACCCTAATGAATAGTAACTTTACCTATGATAATATATAAATAATATTCAAGTTGAAAGTATGATATACCTATATTTTAGAATAAGTAAATGAATGTTTTGAAACTGGTTTTTGGTAATATATTATGATTTAAATTAAATATTAAAATAATAATATTTAGAAAATTATTTTTGAAAAAATGGACATCATTTTTAGATTCTACACATTGAAAAAATGGTTCGGGAAATTTTTTTAGATTTTTTCTGAAATACTCGAATTTTTTATGAATAATGAAATACCATAATTTACAAAATAAGCTAAATAAGCTAATTTTAGAGTCATGCATGATATTCTGCTGATGTAAGACCAATTGGTTCTTGTTCATGTGATATTATTACTAATATTGTTCATGGAAGACTCACTATTCCTTGTCACACGGGGAAATAATAAACTAATGAATTTTATATTGAGAAAACCCCTCTCCCCTCCACTATAAATACCACCCTTCACACCCTCATATCCTCACACCTCTAAAGCTTCAAGCCTTATCTAAACTCTGCCAAATAATCCTTACTAGCCCCTCCCCCATGTCCAAGCTCTTTTTTTCTCATCAAAATAAAAATCCTAGGTCCCTTAAAGAGGACCTCAAGAGGAGAATTCAAGAGGTAATTTCTCTCTCTTTTCCTTTAATTCCCATTCAATTTCATGTTCATTTAACAATCTCTTCCCACCAATCTTCATCCACATGGTATGATAACTCTAGTATTATAAATATACTATAATGTTATGATAATAATGGGATATTATATCATCCAACCCCCTTCTCCTCTTCTATTTTATTTTATATAAGAGAACGTTGTTTGTGAGGTGTTAATTTATCACCTTGAAGAACGACATGTTTTATTCTTCCATTTCTACTTTCAGATATGGTCATGAAACCATTTTTATGGTTGAACCAAAGAATTTTATATGTATTATATCTTAGATAATATTCCACATATAACTTATGTACATATTACTAAATGATTAAACAAAACCAGATTGTTGTGGTCGAAAAACCGTCCAAATTAACTCAAACAATCATCATTTAATTCTTATCTAATGATTCATACACATGATAAATAATATAATAAATTATAAGATCATTTAAACTCATGGAACACAATTAATAACATGTAATATTAGTTCTGTATGTTTACCCATGTTCTACCCAAACTTCAATTTATGAATTCAAGTGAACCACTCAAGAAAACCATAAAAATAAACATTCCCAAACAATGTTTTTATACTCTATAAGTCATCCAAAGACACCTAAAAAACATAATAAAACTTTAAATAACCATATTTATGTACACAAGGTTCTGGAATTGTTAATTAATGAATATAATGTGGCTATACAGGACATTAAAGCAAAGAAAGCGTTCGAATACAAGGTAAGGGGAAAATCTCGATCCTAACTTTCTTTCTTCAGGTTCTCCCTATTTCACTCAAATTTTGGTATGTAAACTCCTTAAAAATAATGTTTTCATCATTATATTACCTTTTTTAAGATATCAATTTTTTCTAATATATTTTATGTCAATAAAATGTTTTCCAAAAGAACTCTTATTTCAATAACACACCATTCACTTCTCACTCAAGGTTGATGTTTATCGTATCAAGTATGTTATTCCCAATTTATTTTGGGAACCCAATGTTTATGAATGTGTTCTTATTAGTTGAAACCCATTCCATTCCATGGGTTAGTTATGTTCATTTTGGATATATGTTCATTGTTCCATGCATGATAAAATATAATTTTATGATGTGAGGGGTGATCCTAGGATTATATAGCACAATATAAATGTTTCAATGTGATGGGTGAACCCAGAATTATACAAAGATCCAATGTATTGGGTAAAGTGATGAATCTTATGATTTAAGTGAAATTATGTGAGAAAAGGATGCTAGCCTTGTTTACAAGTATGTGCGGTATTTAACCACTAAGACATGATGTTTCATTTTTTATGGATTTCCACATTTCACGTCTCTTATTAATGTTTCCTCTCAGGTTCATGATCGTTTTCCTATGTTATGATTATGCTCACCCAATGCTATATTGTTTTTATCTATCCTTTTACTGGGCGTTTATCTCACCCCTTTTGATATATATCCTCATGTGGGTACGTGTACTAAGGAGAGGTCAAGTTCCAATAAGAAGCTAGAGAAGAAGGAATTAAATAAAAGTTTGTGCTTGATGTTGTAATTGTTATGTAGGGTCCTAGTTTTCCCAAGACAATAAGCCTTTGGATCCTCTATGTGTAATAGTATTTTTTTTTATATTTTAAATGATGTGATGGTAAGTTAAGAAAAGCATGGGTCTCTATACACGACATGTCTTATAATTATAAATGTAGATTATATGAACTATGAACCATTGGTTAAATTATGCTAAATTACTATAATTATATTTAGGTATTACCTATTGATTAATATTTAACACCATGGTTGTTGGTCATTTGAAAATGGTTAAGTGTTATATTTAACATGGATTTTTATTCTCCCTTAACTTGGGTGTTGGGAATGACAACCGACATCATTTACATTATTTGGACGATGGGCATGATGTTCTATGTTCCTTGAATCGGGTGCGGGGGCTGATGACTCACCCCACAATTTCGAGTGATGGGAATGATATCTCTCATTTATATGAGCTTCAACGATGGTACCCTTGGTGTCGAAATTGGTTCCATAGACTAGTCATGGGTTCCTTAGTTATACCCCCAGTCGATCTCGCTCCTAGTATCCATATATAAACCTCTATATTTATATACATATAGAGTGCACAAAAATTAATATATATATATATATATTATTACTTATATATATATATGGTAAACTGATAAGATTAATTTCGGCCTATCTTGAAGTAGGTAGAGTCATCTAGTGTCTGAGACGAACCTGGGCCGACTGCTATTTATTTCTGTCATTGTTTATTAATCCTCATACCTTCATACTTCTATACTATACACACTAACTATATTATTTTAGTCACCATTTTTTGGTTTCCAACATAGTTTATATCAAACCCTACTCAGTCTACCTTTTGTACCCCAGAAAACATCATGGCTATATGTGTAGATAAGGGAAAATTCCTTGTGATGGATTCTTGATCAATTTTACTTCTGACATGGATCATGGTATAATAGGACTGAGATTATGCTTGGGATTCTAGTGGAGCTTTCTTTTTTCCTTTTTTATTTATTTATAGCATGTTGTATATACTAAAACTCTATATCCCTAATATCCACATTTTTTATATTAGCATTCCATGACACCATTTTGTATGTGAGTTAGACTATGCCTTGATTATTATTACTGCTTGGATATTTCCTTTTTTGTCATTATTATTTAGGATATTTGTTTATGTTGTGTTATCTATTATATCATGCTTCTATTATTTCTATTAATTTATCATCTCTACTTTTTATCGATGTTCCACAATAATATGAGGGTATAATATCCCCACTATGCCACCTTAGACCCTCACTACTAGTCGGTAGCCTCTGTCATACATAGAGGTGCGCTTGAGGCCATGTGTCCCACTGAATTGGAGAACCGTTTTAGTGGATCTTGGGTCGGGTAGTTACAATGGGGTATCAAATGGGGATATTTCCCTTTTTTATACTATGAGGGTATTAGACTGGATACTATGAATTTAGTGTAATTTTGAAATGAGGATGTTCATGGGAGTAGAAACCCCATGTATAAGGGAAATCCAAATTACCTGGTATAAGTTATTATTGATATTGAATTATACATTTTATAGTTGATACAATTTCACCATTTAGTGATACACATTTTTTATGTTATTTTGTTGATTTTATTATTATATATTTCATTTTCCTTATCCTATTGATCCATGGATTTATCAAATCATGTATCATCAAAGGAACTATAGGAATAATATTCCATGATATTTCCCATGCCACATCTACTTTCTTTATTCATTTTCCTACTTCATGTAGTTCGGTACCTTTATTATTATATATGGGATGTGTTAACATTTCTTGAATGAAGACAAAATTAGACTAATTTAGTTTCCAACATCAATATAAATGGTGTTGTTCCGCATGGATTGGTGATGAAACCTTATTAAAACAATTATTCTAGGTTTGGGACATGAAAATATAATTCTATGGACTCAAATATTATTTGATAGTATTGACTAATTGGAAATTATTTATTATTAAAACTTAAAAACTGAAAAAACAAGGGAATGAGACCCCTCATGGAGGTCAAAAGTGATGCATCCCAAGTGAATCTTCTTGAATAACAACCCTACATTCAGGATGAAGCGATCCTAATCTATCATAGATAATTATCTCTTCTTCTACACTTCCCATACGATTAAGAAAATATGTTGTGAATTTGGCTTCTCTCTAAATGTGAGGAACATTCCACCCAAATTTGGTCTCCACAGAACACCTACGAACCATGTAGGTCCCATGACACTACAGTCCACCCCTAAAGGACCCTCACTAGAACATCTAAATTTGACTCAATATCTGAAATTTAATTACCATGCCCACTGAATATTTCCATGCCTTAAAGAAGGGACACCACCTCCACTTCTAAAAGTGATCCAATCCCATAGAACATACTGAAACCCAAAATAAATGAGCCCCTAGAATCATGAATCACCCCTCATCATCTCGCCACCCCCCTAAGAGAACCATCAACATTCAAATTCAAACCACCATAAGCAGGTATCCACTTAATCCAGTTTCTATCATTCATATTAGGAATGAAAACTATATTGAATAGATTGCAAGAAATTACTGAAAGTTGATTCCATTTAAAAAGTCATACTAGTTCAATGATTTATGATTTAAATTTCATTTGAAGGAATAGATAAGATTTCCTGGACCCTACATGAACCTAGTTATGCGCCTCCCATATCATCCATAAAAATGAAGCATAAATGATATCCCAGACCTTGTACTTAGTTCCCCTTCCTTTTTCCCTGTGAATCCTGGACTCCCAGAATTCCTGAAGCAAAGTTTGATCATTATTGAGGTGGGACAGGGTGAGACGAGGGACCAGAGAAAATGATCCCAATAGCTATGGAAGAAAAGATGGAGTGTAGATTTAGTATGGGGGTTCTTGCAAAAATAGCATCATGACACCATAGTTATACCCTTACATTGGACATTTTCATCTGTAGGGAACACTTTATTCCATATACTCTAGGTGGGGAAGTTCATTCTTGTAGGGATCACTTTACACCAGATCGTGGTAGAAAACTAATCAAGTGGCCTCACCACATGCACCAGATCCCTATAATCCTTAGTGATAAACCTGCCTGAATATGAACTCAAAAATCAACACTTATTAGGCTCAAAATTCATAATAATATCAACATATATCTTAAACTACTCAGGGATGATAACAAAGTGAATAAAACAAATGATATCGCATGCCTCCTTGAAGGAGATTTCTAGATGTTGAAAACTGGGAAAGTTCAGTTTCTCACCTTCCCAATTAACTTTCTAGAAGTTAATATCACATTTTCCAATGATCCACCAAGAAGAATCAGAGAGAACCTCAATATGGGTGGCCATGCATCATGCCAAGTGGGATAGCGGAGGACCATGCCCAACGACCACCTCCCATTGCGCACCATAATGACTCCTGAAGAACACTACCCATTGAAAATTGACCATAATAATATCACAAGACAGATGACCCGACATTCCATGCATTACTTCACCTATATCCCAAAGGCCCACTCCACCCTCTACCATATGTCTAGCCATGAAGAGATAGGAGGACCAATGGCTTCATTCTGCCTGATTGTCATCCCACACAAAGGAGGATAAGATTTTTTTGAACCGCATGACAACCCCTTTTGGAGGATTTAGTAGTGAGAATATATGCAATACAATGTACATTAGAACACTATTAATAAGAATCACCCTCTGACCAAATGAAATAAATTTGTTTTTCTAGTTTTAGATCATACCCACCATATGAATGGTGATGTCATCATAATACTGGCTTTGGATGTGGCCATAAGAGAGAGGAACACCCAAAAAAACAATTGGAATCTGCTTATGTTGGCACCCCAGAATGGCCACAATTACCCTACAACATCCACAAGAACATTTTGGGGATATAAAATCCCAAATCTTTGATGTACCGATCCCCTTTCTACTGAAGCGATCAAAAGAGTTTAAAATCTCCATGAGATTGTGAAATGAACTTCGCTTTCCATTAGTGAAGATTAGAATATCGTCTATAAACATTAAATATGAAATAAAAACCAATCCACACCTGCTACGATATAAACCTAGCCTTAAATTTTACACTCATTTTCACAGGTTTTGGGATAAAGCCTCTTGTGCCAAGATAAAATGACTTGGGGAAAGTAGGTCCCTCTTGAGAACCTCATAGACCAACTTGTAGAAAACAAAACATCTCCCCATCATGGATATGGAAATACATGGAGATGAGAAGCACTTGAAATAGATGTCCCAAAACCATTCCTAAAAACCATACCTTTGCATCACATGAATTATAATTCTCCATTCTATTTGTTGTAGGATTTGTCCATGTGCACTTGAAAAATTACATATGAGACCAATGACCTTTGGTTGATATCCCTGATCAGCTCACTTGCAATCCCAACTGTCCCTGGATTCTCAATCCATTGATGAAGCCATGTTGTTCCCTTGGGACCAACCATGGGAGTACCATGCTCAATCTTATTGATATGAGAGAGGCGAGAATCTTGTAGGAAACATTACAAAAGTAGATATGCTGATAATGACCAATGAATATAGGATGCTACCTTTTCAGGATAAGAACAATTCTGGAGGCACAAACCATTCTATTCAAGGATCCACAAAAAAAATAATATTCAATAGATTAGATAACTTTTATTCCAACCACCTCCCAAGCCACCACAATGAAAGATCTTGGGAAGCCTTCCAGTCTTGGTGCACTATCACGTGGAAGTATAAAAACCTTCTCTTTGATTTCCTCCTCTATTGAAAGTGCAGATAACATGTCATTGTCCATGCCCTCCATCAGATGTTTTCAACCCAGAAAGTACTCCTTAGCTGTGTCCCCCAGAACACCTTCATATCTAGAAGGAATCGACCCAACTAATAGCCCCTTAAAGTGATCCAGATCCATCTGTACCACCACCTCCACATATGATGTTCTGGTACAATTCCCCAAACTGATTTTGATATTTGAACAACTCCTATCCTTCAAACAAGCCTAGAATAAAGCACTATTATAGTCACCTTCCCTCATCTATCTAACCTATAACCTCTATTTTTACTCCCTCTCAAAATCTAAGAGTTTCTCTGTGAGGAGCACTCTATTTCCACATAAAGGAATAAATCTATTCTCATCCTATGTGTCTTGAGGATCTACTTTGATGTCCAATTGTAATCGGTCCAACCTTAAATTAGAATTTGGCTTATTGGCCACCTAGCACTAGATATCCTCCCTAAGATGCTTCAAGTGGTTCTCCAAGACACACCATTCCCTCCCAAACCACCCACGATTCGATGAATCATTAAACATAGTCATGAAGTTCTCCTCCTGAGGCCAAGCATTGTTATAATGAAAAGAGGGGACACACAAAACCTCTTTCCTAAGCTCCAGAAGGATAATGGCATGATCTAAAAGAGATCGATGGATATGAGTGACTTTCGACTTGGAGAATGTTTACAGGGCATGGTAATTGGTAAGACATCTATCAAGGAGACTCCATATGTGATGCAGACCCCTTCTGTTGTTACACCATGTTAACTTGGACCCTAAGAACACTAGGTACAATATCCCCAATTAGGATATGAAGTTTTTAATGTCTTTCATGCCGTTGTTTAATATGTTTGAATCCTATTTCTTTTATGAGTCATACACAATCATGTTGACCTTTATAAATTGGTAATAACAATGCATCAAACTATACTGACCTATATATACATATAAGAGTACAAAATTAAATTAAATTAAACTTGTAAATGAAATGGTTACTGCTAAATGGGATTCCAATTTCGAAGTAAAGGGTTTTTCACTATGTACCATTCAATTGAAACTCCATATATTTGAACCTTTTTGGAGTGATATGAAATATAGACCCAAACATAACCTTAGTAGTGTATAGTTAGGGGTGTCTTTTTTGAGTTCTATGGACTATAATGGATTTCTTCTATCACCTAAACATGGATTTTGGAGAAGGTAAATACTAGTAATCTATTCCCTAGGAATGTTGTGTGCCTATCCTATTATGTAACTTCACTATTTTCAACTGTTTTGTTATATTCTATGGTGTGTTTCTGTAATTGTAGAATCATTCCACCACACCAGCTTTGAGTTTTCTTCCAGGAAGGTGGTGATGACCATGCACCAGAGGGGGTCATCCTTGGGCCACTAGTATTACCTCCAATAGTGTCACCTTAAGTACCACCTATTTTTCCTGATTTGGGGACCAACCAACAATTTTAATAGGGTTTCTATGCTATGATGTTGTTTATGCAAGGAGTTGCTCGAACTTCCATAACTAAAGAGAACATTACTCAAGAGTTCCAATGGAATAATCCTACAACCTTCTCTTGGATGGTAACCCTCATATTGCTAATTCATTTCATGATGAAATTATTTATATATTCAAACATCTAGAGATTACTCCATTGAAGAGGTTCACAGTCACTGCCTATATTCTCTTTGGTTATTCTAAAAAATTGTGGGATGTGATTACCTGGGAAGACTAACATTGAGACACGATATAGAGGGACTTTGAGATGGTATCTTATGATTAATTAATTCTATATAAATTGAGGGTTGGATAATCTAGAGATTCCATGAACTTGTAGTAGGGATCCTTGTTTTAAATGTAATTTTATGGTTTCTTCACTGAGCTATAGTGATTTGAAATAACTCTAGAAGGATATGAGCTTATGACTATGAGGTGATTCAAGGATAGACTGGTAAATGCTATCTGATCATAGGTTAATGTTTTTTGGTTGATTATATTTATGAAATAGTAAACTAGGACCTCATTAATGAGTGAAATTTGAGGGAATAAAAATGTTTAAGCAAGGGTGGTTTAGCACCCAGACCTGCAATCAGTTCTTCTAGCATGTGGAAGGGTCACTTTGAGATTTCTCATAGTGTATTAGCTGTCCAGAAATGCATAATGTATCCATCAAAAAATTTATCTAGTTTGGGAATTTTGTACAAAAAATCCAATGTATGCGAGATCCAGTGGAGTGCGTAGGATATATAATGATGAGGAATATCCAGTGCTTCTGTAGGAATATTTTACAATTTCTTATTGAACCTGGATCTACACCTACTCCACACTCTAGAGTGAGAATAGTAGTATATCTCTGGGAAGCCATATGGAATACCACTAGCCAATTAGTCTGAGGTTGTGGTTGAGGATGAGGTAATCAGACTCAGAACTGATAGTGCCAATAGAGTGGTCTTACTCAAGGTAGTTAGGGTGTGATTTAGGACCGCAGTATGGGCCAGTTACATGAAGTTTTGTTTTTGAAGAAGGTGACATGTATTGGTTTCCCAATCCATGTCGGAAGGAATTTATTAAATGAAAATTTTACAATGAGGTCTCGAGGTGCAGTGACCTTACACCATCTGAAAACAAGAAAACAACCAAAAAGAATTTCATCTTTAAAGAACCTGGTATACAACATTAGAAGGCTCTAGGAAATTAAAACTGCAGATTCAGCCAGTAGCTTCTAGGTGTGTGCAAACACAGAGGTTTCAGATCAGCAATATCAGAGGGAGAGCAGAGAAAAAAGCAGCATTTTTCATTAGAGAAGCAGATCAGTCCAAGCATCCAAAGAGTATCATATTGCCAAATTGCAGAAAAGCTCCATTCAATAGGCAAAAAAGAGATGTAGCAGCAAGAGTAAGCTAAAAAGATCCATAAAAACTGACCCAGCATCAAGCAGTATCATAAATTCAAAACTCTAGCAACCAATATCAGTTTCAGACCACCATTGTAAAAAGAGAAAATCAGAGCGAAATTGACACTTAAAATAGGAAACGAGGATGATCAAGACACCTTGTGAAATCATAATGAAATCATAACAATAAATAATGATAAATATAAAGTAATAAGAGAAATCATGCAATATAGGAATCAGATCACCATCCAAGAGGCACTAAGGAGTTTTTTAAACTCCTTCCTAATCCTCTAATTATAAATGTCTTGCTTGATAGATAAATAGGTGTTCCTTGAAATCTCCCATTTTATAAAGGATTTATATAAAATTTCATCTCTAATTTTCTCTAAAGAATCAAAATCTTCACAATCATGCACATTCTGCTTTTCTACTCCTTCCTCGTGTTGTTTGACCTCTAATTATTGAGATGTTTCTGGAGTATAAACTTCCCTTCTTGAAGTATCCAATGATTGTGTGACTATAGTTCTTTCTAATTAGTACTAATCGTGAAATTTCCTCATTGTTTTGGATTAGGGGTGATAAATCCATCAGCATACACTATTGGTTTTTTTCCTTTTCTCACTCTAGTTCTCAAATATTCTTCCACCATATGTGTAGATTTGTCTTCTTATTCCTTAGAAGTGTCACTACTTTTAGAGTTATAAAATTCATCATTATCAATGTCCTCCTAAGAATCATCATGATTATTCTCTCTTGGTATATCCACAAGAGGAGGGTTAAGACTATGGGGAATATTAATAGTCACAGTAGTAGGTTCTTTAACCAGGATAGGTGGAACATAAGCCCCTTGATTAGCTGTCTGCAAAGCAACAGATTGTTTGATTCTATTTATATCATCTTTTCAGGTAGCTGTAGATGTAGTGAAATTTAGTATATCATTTAAAAAATTAGATATTTGATTTTCCTCTACATTTCTATTATTAAAATCAGTATTTTAGACAGGATCTAAACCATTTTTAAATAAGTTTGAAGGGAGAGATTTGTCCTTGTGGTTTTGTTTTACTTTTTCAATCCAAACATTTTTCCAATTCTTACAATGAATGGATTACTTTTTACAATTATTCACAGAGTGACCAAGCCTAAAACAGTTCTGGCAGTAATCAGACAATCGTTCATAAACAACCTCATTTGAAAATCCAAAATTCCCACTTTGTATCCATATTTGATTCAAAAAATGCTGGGAAACATCTATTTCAATACAAATTCTTGCAAAATCCGGCCCGGAAAAAAATTTGTTATTGAATCGAGCTTCAATGGACTGCAAATAAGGCTTACAATAAGAAATAGAGCCTCTTACTTAAACAATCGCAATGGTAGATCAGGGAAGTTAACCTAGATAGGGACTATTGGTGATTTAGTATATGGATCAAATTCAGGCGTCCCATTTAATATTTTCATGAAACATCCCCCGAAAGACCATGAACTCTTCACACAAAGTTGGTAATAATCCTCATCGAAGCTCAAGCTTAAAACAATATGCGATGAATTAAGGAGACCCAAATTAAAACCCGTAAAACCAATTTCTTCAATATATGTTCGATGAAACTTCAATGAAGGCCGATGATTTCAAAATTTACCAACTAGATCAATCCATAGATCAGAGGCTAAAAGTATTACCTCATCTTTAGTAAATGAAATCATAGGTTGACATCTATGTCGAAATAGTTCCGGTTTAACCTGAGCTCTAGGAAGCGCATCCACATGAGAAGAGCATTCCCTTGTTTTACTGGAAACCACATCTTTAAATGATTGTCTCATGTTAGGGTTAGGGTTGAGGCTTCACGTCGGGTATCATTGTGTTAACGTGCATTGGGTATCCATCACACATGTTATTCAGGCCCGTTACATGAAGTGAAACCTACTCCAGAGGTGAAAAGTTCCATCCCTTCAACTATTCGAGTTAATATTCATGTAAAATCTACTCTATTGTGTTCTTTATTTGACATATGTTCATCAAAATTATTTATATTTTAGGTAATTATGGAGCGGTTTTGCCTCAAACTAGAATACTTTTGTTTTGTAATGACACTAGAAACCTTGTTGGGTATCTGATAAGAGAGTGTTTGTGATGCCAAGAGTTTCCCCTTGATATATGTAGCTATCTTTTTATATAATATATTTTCATCCTCATCATTATCGGGTTTGATGTAATTCTTAGGATAGACTGGTTAGTTCCCAATTGAGCCCATATTGTTTTTTATCAATATACAGTCATTTTTACATCACTAGATGGTATTAGAAAAATCCAAAAGGGGGAATGGGGTGTCCACATGTCTTGATTTTGATCTAAGAATCTGGGGATGGTCAGAGTGATCACCCAGATTTCTAGGATTTTTAGACGATTATCTGACCTATTATTTTCCATCCTATGGTGGATTGTTTAATGGATTCCTTCCCTAATTACTATTCTGGGCTATCTCTTATTGGAGAATAATAATACACCATTTAGTAAGTTCTAGGAGTGGAACCGGTTTCCATTACTCCTTAAATTATGGTACCCTCGGAGCTTCTAGAGCTCAAGATGTAGTTGGAGGACTAATAAGATAAAGGTTTTATCCAACCTAAAGCTTCTCCTTAGGGTTCACCTATCATTTTTTTCTAGAATATAGATGATACCCTTAGTATATTCTTGTATTACCAATGTTTGATCAATTTCAAAATCAAGAACAGGTTTCCACTTCCTCGAATAGAAGACCTATTGGACTAGATTCGGGAAGAAAGAGTGTTTTGAATGATTGATTTTAGGTTTGTCTACCATCAAGTGTGCTTAAGACCTTCAAAAATTCCTCATACAACTTTCCAGAGAATGTATGACCTTTGTGATTACATAGTTATGTAGTTAATCCTTACCAATGTACCCATAGTATTCATGGCCATGATGAATTGAGATTTCCACCTATATATAGATTCATTCATGGCAGTCATTGTAGAAAACATATTAGTGTATTCTCCCACTCAACATTACCATGCACAACATCTTATGATCATGATGAGAAAATTAAGAGAGAACCAGATTTACACAAATCTCAAAAATTTCCACTTTTAGATCAACAAAGTGCACTTTCTATGTCATATCAACTTATAGTCATGAGTATCAACATAACCAAATAAAGTGAGAACTATAGTTTCCTCAAAGTATCCCTAGAGCATCTTTGATGTATAGAGTTTATTGGGGATAGCATGATATTATAGACTCTTCACCTAGGAATTCTCACATCATAATTCCTTTTAATATCTTGACTATGAAGCATGTAAAATTCTTATGGTTTAAATATTGTGAAAATCCTTTTAGGGGTTGAAGGGAAGGTTTAATTCAACACTGATAATGATTCTAATTGAGCTATGCAGGATCTATACTCTTTATTGTGAAGCATTAGGTATCTGGATGAGATCGACTCTGATGCAAGAAAATTATGTAATATCATACATGGATCGTCAGTTAAGAAAAAATGAGGGGAATTACTTGACACATGACATATAGTAAGAAGTTTTAATTCATGATTTACAAAATTTGAGGAATTTTCTAATTAGGCATCATTTTTTGGTATTCACTGATAAGAAAAACTCAAGTACATATTTACAAAATGTGATCTTAATATTAGGTAGTGTAGATGGATTAAATACCTAGAATACTTTGATTTAGATCATGATTAAAGACATAGGAAATTAAATGTAGTTGCTGATGATCAAATCTAAAAGACTCAAACATGTGCAGTTCAGGAGTCCAGTGGTTAATGGATTATTATGGACTTTTCTAGTGATTCATGTTGAGGTTCTCTAATATCATTATAATACAACCTTCTACGCATTATCAAAGACCTATACCCTTCTAGAATGGTAAAATATTAAACAAATTTTAGATCCTGATGGCCTGGTTCTAATGGAAAGTGTTTCAAATGAGTATTCATATCCTGTGTGTACTATGGATGATGATGAGATATTTTGTATTCATGGGAATGTGTAGGTTCCATCATACATCTTAGAAGAAATAATGTAGAGATATCATGATTTATCTTGGGTAGAAAATCCTAGTGTCACCAAAATTTACTGATACATACATCACCAATATTATTGTCCTGGTATGGAATATGAGATAAAAAAATTCATCAATTGATGTTTGACCTGTACGTAGGTGAAGGTAGAACATCATTGGCTGGTAGAACTCCTAAAAACATTATCCATTCTTGAGTGGAAGTCGATCAATGTTACAATGGACTTCATGAAATGTTTTCCAAAATCACCTCAAAGAAATGATATGGTTTGGGTATTCATTAACTATTTTACAAAAGGAACACATTTCTTACAAGTTTGAGAGACCTTCTCAGTAAACTATCTAGGGTGGCTATAAATCTGGGGGGTCGTACACCATCATAGAGATCTATGATCATTCTTTTTTGATAGTTTACCTAACATTAAATATCAATTATGGTAGGTTGTACAGAAGGCCTTGGGTACACAATTTCATTTGAGAATAACCTATCATCCTTAGACTGATAGACATATAGATTATATGATTAATGTGTTATAATAAATTCTATTTCCATGTATCCTTGACTTTGGGGGTTCTTGAGAGAAACATATACACTTAGTTGAGTTTTCTTATAATAATAGCTTTCAGGATACCATCTAGATGGCTTCTTATGAGGCCTTATATGGTAGGCCATGTCACTCACCTCTTTTCTAGTTAGAGATAGGAGACTACTTTTCATGGACCACATCTCATTCAAGAGACATCATCATGGGTCTAGCTGATCTGGAAGTGCATGTTGATAGATTAGTCTAGATTTTAGTCATATTTTAATAAATTCCGGTGACATATTGAGTTTGAGGTAGGTGAAAATGTTTTCTTGTGTGTATCGCCTAGGTTTTCCCATCAATGAATTTTGAGTTATGGAAATATCTCTCCAAGATTTGTTGGAACCTTTGAGATTTTGGAGAGAAATGAACCAATGGCTTACCAGATAACACTTCCTCAGAAATATCAATCTATGGATGATGTTATTAACATGACTCAACTTCTCCAGTATTATCCATACCCATGTCATGTTTTCCTTCATAATGAGGTGTAGTTGGATGTAGACACTTCCTTCGAGGAGTACCCATTTCATATCGTGGATCAGATCATGAAGAATCTTCGAGGTAGGTCAGTTCCTTTAGTACTAGTTCTACGGAAGTACATATGAGTTAAAGAGAAATTCTAGGAGTGGGAAACTGACATATGTTCCTAGTAGTTAAATATTTTCTCAGATGATGCCTATTTACACATATATGTAAAACCCAATATGAGTATCTTTTAAGAAGGGGGTTGTATTGACCTGGATTTTCATTAAGATAAAGATCATTTGTTTTTCAGATTGAATTCGTTGTTTTATCTAGGTAAATGTGACCTATGGTTTAAGAGAGGCCACGAGAGTGCCTGGGGATACTTCTAAGCCCATATTTTTGAAAATTGGAGAGACAAACCAAGATGCATGGTTAGCTCATAGTGAGTGCTAATCCGAAAACTCAATCATGTGAGGCACCTAGTGCACATAGGAGGTTATAAGGTTTTTTTCGAAAACCATGTGAGAATGTTCTCAAACCTATACAATGTTACACGAATTTTTGATAGAGGTGTTTCACATGGATTTTTGACAGTTAGTCAAACTATGTTCCTAGCTTGTGCGAGTGGGGATCTTAGATTGTGACGAGTGAATGGTTGGCATAAGGTTTGACCAAAAGTGGTTCAAAACCATGTTAACCCTAAAATGTGGGGGATTTACCCTTTTCCCCATAAATTATTTTTTTTAATCCTCTCCCATCTTCATCCTTTATTCTCCATTAGATGTGCTCCCCATTTCTCTCTTGTGGAGATCTCCCAAGCCTAGGTTAGGATTTTTGATATTTCCCTCATCCAACCTCAGTTTTAATCTTTATCAGAAGCATTATATCTATAACATTAATCTCTCTTGTCCTATTCACTGTAATAATATTTTATCTTCTTATCTCTTGTGCTATTTTGGTGTGATCTCGTATGCCCTATTTTCATGTCATTGGTGTGTTCTCCAGATTTCTCTAGTCTACATTGAATCAAAGGTAAAAAAAGGACAAGGAGAGAACTATAAACCTAAGGTAGGTGGTATAGATATTTTCCATTAATTTATAGGTGTTTAAATAGTGTTTTATAAATTTTCACAATCTAGACATTTCTACATGTTTCCATAAAATGTGTCAAATATATTAAAATTAATATGTTGGGATTAATTACTAGGACCATATTTAATGATTATAGGATTAATAATTAATTAATTTCTACCCCTTTTCGTGTGATAAACTTAATACCACATTTTATATAAATTTTGAGTCGCTAAAATACTCTCTAAGTGTTTGGATCGGCCCTGTACTGGATTTTTACTTGATTTTTTAATAAATAAGACTGTTTAAATTAAATGGAAGTCGATGGAAAGGACAAACCACATGTTGAATACTTATAAATGTGGATTATATTAATTTTTCACCCATGGTTAATTTTTTTAAATGATTATAATTCATTACATGTAATCCCTCATGATTAATATCATTAGACCATGGTTATTGGTTGTAGGAAAATGGTTAAGGGTTCTCTTAAGCATGGATTTTCATGATCCCTTATAGTAAAAACCTATGTTTTATTATTATTATTGAATAAATTAAATTTATGTATTGGAATTAATTATACACAACACCATGTTAATCTTTAATTTCATGCAATACCTCGTTTAACTTGTGTTACACGTATCACTTTCTTTCTTCAAATTTGTTTTCTATTATAATTATTTAAAAAATAAAGTTATAACATAGAAGTTAAACATAGTAATATGAATATAAATGAAAAAAATTTAAATATTTTTTGATAATATTTTTTATAAATAAAACACATTGATATGGAAAGAGATAATTTTTTGTAACGTCTTTATATGTTTTTAAAATACTTTTTTCTCAAAAGAGATACTTTTTGTGTCCATTTGTGAGAAATATTAAAATTAATTTTAGAAAATTTTAGAAATTAAATTTGATAAAATAATATTTATTTTTTAATTTATAATTTCATAATTATCTTATGGTGAATTTTTTGGATTTTTTTGAAATATTCCATATTTGGTAAAATAGTGAACAATACTGAATTTTAAATGAAAACAGCCTCATCCTTTAATTTATTTATATTGTTAAATTATATTCCAATAGGTTTTTAAGTATAATTAGTTCAATTATAAATCCATAAATACAATTTTTTTCATTGGAATTAATTTCATATTGAAATTATATATAAAAATATTTCAATCATTTTGAAAATTTTCATATTAAAAACTTTTTGTCTCGTCCCATCTATAGTATTAAATTTTAAATTAATTATTTCTATTTATGTGTGTGGAATTTAAAAAACTGGATTTCATATTTTTAATATTTATAATTTTTAATATTTAATAATTCCTATATAATTTTTTTACTATAAATATAAGTGTAAATATTTATAATTAATCATGACGATTCAAAGAAAAACTAGTTTACTAAGGGACTAAAATTTAATCATAAAGGATAGAATTACCAAGAAACATGTCCAAAAAATGTGTTTGGACATATATTGAACTTATACCATAGTGTTTTTATATTTTTCAATTATTTTATCCACATTATATGAAACAAATATGGGAAGAATTCTCACTTTCAAAAACATTCATGTTTGCAACTGACCTCCCTTATAAAAGACCACCATCTCGTCCCCACTATTTACACCATTAAAACAATTGGTTCATCCATGAAATACAAAAATAACTTCTAAAATCCCCTAATATAATCCTATATTCCTTACATTTGGCATAAATCCATCTAATTAAATCTTTCGGTGAAAACCAAAAGGTTCATCAATGAACATTTTTATATAATTTTTTCCTCAAAACCATTTAATTATTTTTATAAAATGATTACATAATAAAATCACTATATTGAATATACTTATATTTTTATCTTAATTTTACAACCAAAAATCACACACACACATTCATCAAATGGGTTATGTAATCATCATTCGTGTTTACGATTGATGACCACCTTACAAACCGATGTTGTTCATTTTTTCATTACCAACTATAAAAGTTGGGAGTAACGATGGAAATAAAATTTATATATGATTTATTATGATTTTTATGATTTTATTATGACTCTTTAATTTTTATATAAAATATACTGGCATTCTTTTCAATTTGTGGTAATGTGATAACATTGTTCATGTGTATGGAAGGCTATCGCCTCATGATGAAATTTAACTTATTCAATATTTACATGGAATGTATTGTGTATGGGTTTAATATAAATATGTGACATATATGACAAAAAATGTTAATGATAATAACTCATATAATTTTCTTTTCTTAAATTTGAAAATTAAATGGAAACAACTTTCACTTGTACGTGCGGTCTACCGTCTCAATGATCAATTTATTTCATTTCCTATTTATATACATTATAGATTATTATAATGACATGTGTAATAAATATATATATATATTATATTTATATAATGGTTATAATTCATGATATAATTAATTCATTATTAAATTATGGGGACAAAAAAGATAATAAATTAAGACATATACAAAAAATAAAGCGGTATTACCCAAATAGTAACTTTAACATGGAATTGTCAACAAATGGGTTATAAATGGTAATAATAAAGTCATATATGGTATTATATAAATGAATAAGTTCTATTAAGAAGGTTTATAATAAAATTATATTTATTATATATGATTATTGAAAAAGTACGATGGAAATCATGACTTAATGTATGTGATTTCTATCTCACTTGTATTTTCCATGAGACATAAGCCATGTGCAAAACCTATTTTTAGTATGTGGTGTGCATAAAAACTGTGGATTTATTTTTTTTCTTACTCTAATGATAGTTATTTACATTTAAATATCCATTTTAGGGTCTATCATTCAATGGATTTATAGTCAAAACATTATCAAACCGGTAAGGGTATATTTTGTCTCAATTTTCCTTCTTTGAGACGTATGTTATGTAATGTGCCTATATTCATTCATGAATTGTATATAATTACCCTTTGATGTGTAATATAACTATTTTTTTCATCATTGTGATATTTTATGTTTCATTTTCTATTATTCTTTCATGGGGATATGATTTAATGTTACCAAAGTGGAAAAACTTTTATATACAATATCATCATTTATTGGGATTGTTTTTAATTAAGACTGTGATGTTAAATACTCATGATCTATAGCTATAATATTATCTTTAATTTTATTATAGTCTGGTTATTTACGATATATTCATGTAATAGTACCATTTTTATACTCTTTGTTACTTAAATTATTAAGATTTTTTTATGAAAATATGACTTTATCTCCCTATTTGGTGGAAAATCTATTTTCATTCAAAATCATTTTTTCTAAAAAAAATAAAAAAAATTGTTAATAGAATATAATTTTTAATATAAATTTTAACCATGTTTGAATTTTTATAAAAAAATTGAAACTAATCTTCATAGTATTTTCCAAAATAATGCATGTTTAGATTTTTCCCAAAATGTGAAAGGAACCCCCATTGTTTCATGCACGGCATGAAAAAATATTATATCATTAGGAGCATAAGTTCCTTATAGATTCCATAGTATATTTTTTAATTTTTTCTACAAAATGGTTTTTAAAAAAGTTTTATGTATAAAAACGTGTTTTTCAAAGTGGAAAGGTTATTTTTCTCAAAAAAATGATTTAAATTATCTTTCAAAATTATATTCTATATATGACGACATCTGTTGGTGTTATGCATGCCTTTTTGGGGATATTATCCAAGGGTACCATTCATATTATTTCTCTAAATGATTTAGGTTTTAATTTCATTAATTGTATTTCTCTTCTATGAGTTATATGATTATGAAGCATGTTTATATTCTATGGGTTATATTCTTATGAAACCTGCCTCTTTTCATAGGTTGTACTATAATGAAATTATTATGAAACCTATCACATTTCCCTAGGTTATGATATGATGAAATGTTTATGATAACTATTTAGTTTCATGGGTTATTATTTCCCTCAGATTTTGGGGATGACCTCCTTTGATGGGAGGTTCAAACATTCTGATCGATTTTTAATGGATTTATTAGTAGAACTAGAAACATCCAATGATTCCACATCCATTTAGACATACTTTCCAAAGGTAGGCACTCATTAGTTTGTGGACTGATGAGGCTTAGGAATTTTCATTGGTCGAGAGGATGGGAGGTCGGACTCATGACACCTTTTTGAGGGGAATTATTGTCTACACTAGGACTCTCTTTATAGATTTAAGTTATGTTCGTGAATCCTTATTACATTACCAAGTATAAAATGAGCTTTCCTTCAGATTTTAAAATCAATGATTAAATATGTAAAAAAATTTAGAGAATGTATTCAAGGTTCTTCATCAATAGAGAATCATCCATATTTATTGGAGATTCTTGGTCAATGGTACCCTTCGACACATTTATATAGAAGTCTCTTGGTCATTATGATGACCATGATGGTTTTAAAGCCACTCAGTGGGGCACTTGAAGTTTATTGTAATTCAGAAGGACATGAATTATTTCAGAGTTGGGATCGAACCCGCAGATGGGCTACCTACGTATCATTTGTTTAAAAAAAGGAATCAGAACCCACGTAGTTCAAGTAAGGGAGTATGTTGTTTATGATTGATGGCTCAAAGAAGGATGTCATAATTACTTTTACACTCTAAGCTCAAGTGAGTCATGCTCAGTGTGATAAATAAGAGGTATTGGTAAAAATTGGACAATTATGCCATGAAAGATGCAATCATAAGAAATAATGTGGGGCTTATGTATGTACGACTGTCCAGATAAATGAAGGTTAGGATTTACTTTAGGGAAGAAATCCAGGAGCAGGGTCCATAAAGGTATATCTGCTTCATGGAGATTTTGAATACTCTAACTTGGGGCTTACTACTGAAAAGGATGCCCAAATTTGGAGAGGATTTATGATTGGGTTTTACTCCTGAAAAGGAATCCTGGATCAAAGGTAAATTAGGACTGGTTAAGAGAAATTAAGACTGAGGATTACTCTTGGAAAAGAGGCCCAGGTTAAGAGATTTGAAAAATCAAGGGACTTGGGGCTTACTCTTGAAGAGGATGCCCATATTTGAGACTGGGGCTTACTCCTGAAAAGGAATTCCAGGTTAATAGAATTATGGTTGGGGAATACTTTTAAGGAGGATGCCCATATTTGAGACTGGGGCTTACTCCTGAAAAGGAAGCCCAGGTTAGGGGATCAGGGGCTTACTCCTAAGGAGGATGCCCAAATTAGAGGACTTGGGGCTTACTCTTAAAGAGGATACCCAAATTAGAGGACTTATGACTGGGTATTATTCCTGAAAAGGAGACCTAGGTTAAGGATTGTCTCATCTTAAAGGATGAGGTTGAATGAATGAAATCTCAATTTTTAGTGACATAATGATGTGTAAATCACGAGGTTTTGAGAGATATTCCACAGAATTCCTTTCAAGTAAGGAATTCAAATAAAGAAATCATGCCATAAATGGCTTTGAAGAGTGTCTTCAAGAGTGAATCTTGAATAGGAAAAGTTGAATGGCTTAAGAGGGGTGAAATGGGCAAGAAGGGCACCCAAAAAAGATGGGGTGCACAAGTCCTGGAAGGCGCGTAGGTACTGCGTGGGCGCGCAAGTCCTGGTCGCACAAGTATAGCTACGCGACACATGGGTACTTGCGCGACGGTTAACCAGCAGGGTAATACTTGAGCGACTCTTTATTAAAGCCTTTAGAATCACCTTGAGGTTCTTCTAGAAGAGGGGCGCGCAAGTTCTATTGAAGGAGTAAGGTGGCGTTCAAGTGTGGCCTTTTACCTTAAAGACTGGCCACTCAGGCGTGCAAGTGTTCATGAGTTTCAACACTTAAGCCTTCCTCCCCCTCTTTAGATCATCCGTTTTAGGTAATAAATTACCTTATAATTGTTTCGGAAGCTTTGAGAAGAGACTAGGGTGCCAGGAGCTCAAATATGAGTTTCTGAAAAAAAAAATCCTCTCAGAATGGGGGGCCCACAGGGTCTATTTATAGGCAGGAGAAGACCCCAGGTGGTTATCACTTAGGTCGCGCAAGTTATTTGCATGACCACTGGGCAACTCACAAGTATACCTGCGCGACCATTGTAGAACTTGCGTGACCCTTGTGCAACATTCTTCTTATTCCTTCCTTTGTCAATTTTTGATATTCTTCCAAAGGTTGAATCACTTTGAGATCAGATAATCCCATTTTTTGATCTTTAGATTCTGTGATTAAAGGAGCATAAAAAAAATTCCCCCCTCAGAGTTGGATCAGGAGAGAATAGAGGATTTGACTATGAGGAAATCGAGAATCACAAGGAAATTCGGGCGTGCAAGGTAGGGCGCGCAAATGAGCTTTTGGCGCGCAAGGCCTGACGTGTAGGGATACGGCCCTTGATCACATAGGGTACGACGCACTGGGTCCCGGCTGTGTCTATAAATAGAGGGCCTTACTTCCGTACAAGCATATGGATTTGTGGATTTCAAACCTTCTAGCTCTCGCCACGCAGGTCACCTTAGCCGTGTAGGTTGCTCTTTTTTCCACTATTTCTTTGCTATCACGCTGCTGTATAGGTATTTTTAATTTCACAGTTTATACTTGCGCGTCAAAAACTAGTGTGGCACATGAAAACTTGCTCATCAAGTTTAGACTTGCGTGCCTTAATGCCTTAACCATTTTTTTCGAATTCTTTCACAAATTTTATAAAAAATAAACCCATTTAAGAGTTATTTTATTCCACATTTGTGCAGATTCAATGGCTCCCAAGGGAATTAAAATAGCTGATGAACTAGATAGAAAGTGGATTGATGACATGATAAACATCATTGGCCATGATTACTATGATATCTGCGACAACACTCTCCCAGATTTGGCTAATACTTGAAGAAATATCATCTTAATTTCCCATAGAGCATATAACTGCCTCTATATGGTCATGGTCATCTGCATGGAGTTAATATTACATATGAAAAGAACTATACGCCTGAAATGCAGCTGCACTGCTACTCCACTATTTTAGTTATGTCGTGCATTAAGAGGAACAACAATTGTGTGATCTTTCAAATTCTTCCTCCATGTCATTTCCTTGCAGATATGAAAATGGAAAACCCATGGGCTGAAATGTTTTCCACTGCTGGTTGGTGGAGAGAAGACAAACATGGTATTAGAGCAATATCTGAAAAGAGTACTCTCTCCAAATGGCTCTTTACTTCCAATGAACTGTTCTCAAATCCATGTATCCATCTTCCAAGTCTCTTGGATAGAAATAGAGTCACTGTTTGATCAGCAGAAAATTTTCTCAAACCGCACTCAAGAACATCCTTTTACAATTGTTCCAAGAAGATCTAGTATCACTGCAACTCTTATTGTATCCAGTTGAATTAATTAATTCCATGTGGTTGCTGATGATTCTTGGGATTCCATAAATCAAATGAAGATTTATTTTGAAATCCTCTTGTAATTCTTGTCAAAAAAAGAGAAGAGACTCCAGTATATGGATGTCCTTCTATCTCCAATGTATCAATGAAAAAACACTTTCATCTTTAATCATTTTTAAGCATTCTCTTTTTCTATATGCTTTATATTTTACCTAAGCCAATGGGACTAGAAAGCATAGTTTTATTTTTACTAGGATTAATGTAAATAACCATACAATCTTTGAACCTTTTAATTGCCTAATGTTACCTAAATTATACAAAATGTATGTTTACTGAGCTGGGAACTTGACTTTTATTCATAGTTCCCTTGTCTTTTGTGGGCAGTTTAAAGTCATGCATGTCGGACATAAAAAAAGGCTAATGTTTATGGTCAAAATAGATATGACCGAAATGGATTATAATTGACTCAATTCCTTAAAAATTCATCTGAGAACATATTACCATACTCAAGTATGAGGGAAAATATGTAAGTTATGACTAAAGAATATTTGAATATAAGGAATGATATGAAAAAGAGATAAAAGGAATTAGAAGAAGTAGTTTCCAAGAATAAAGTTACCATTATTTAAAAAACCCGTTATGGGGTTGAATTATGCAGCGCCACCTAAGGGAATTGGCTGCATAGTTAAATAAAATAGTATCTTTTGGCTAACAAGTATGTTATGTAGACTGTTTATGCAAGGCTGCCTATGGGCATGTGCTGGATAGTCAGGAAAAAGAACTCTCAGAAATTTACTTTCCTAGTGCTAAAATCCAGTGAAATTTTATGGAGATTCAAATCTTCCAAAGTATAGAGTTTGCTGTATGGAAAGAGGTACTTGAATATAGAGAAGATATTTCCAAACAAGATTCTCAAAGAACTGAATAGATATCACTCCTACAAAGTTCTGACCCAAACGTAGGGAAGGAGAATATAAACCACATACTTGAATACTTTTCAGATCATGAAAAATGATATGGGACAAATATGTTAAGGATGGATATTTTTGTGGATCCCTACATACTGTCATTTAAGACAAATAATGACAAAAGAGGCATTCTTCCCAAGAATGAAGCTACCACTATCCAACAAACCCGTTAAGGGGTTGAATTATGCAGGGCCACCTAAGGGCATTGGATGCATAGTCAAATAATAGTATCTTTTGGCTAACAAGTCTGTTATGTAGACTGTTTATGCAAGGCCTCTTATGGGAACGTACTGCATAGTCAGGCAAAAGAATTCTCAAAATTTGACATTTTTGTGAGTAGAAGTCATGAAAAGGGTTATGAAGATTTGAAAATATTTAAGGTTGGGATTTTGACACATAATGATGGGTATTGTTCAATGTATACATAGATACACGGATCAATGCTAACCATAATCATATTATGGATGGGTCCTGAATTGAAATGTTGGACTTCACTACGTATCCCATAAGGATGATAATCAAGCCATACGTAGTTCTTAAACCACAGTTTAATGTCGTGTGGGACAAAAGGATTAGAGATCTTAGTTTAGGGTCATAGATCTTAAACCATTGTAAGAAATACACAGTGTGTGTTTTCATGGGGACTTTTTAGCCAAGGGACTGAAAGTGGAATTTGGGGATAGTCCCAAAGACTTGGGGCTGGATTCGAGGGACACTCAAATGTTCCTACATATCCCATAAGGATGGGAATAAATCCCAAGTAGTTCTAGAGTTACCCTTTGTACAAATTTGGTTCTTACATGTGAAGGGTGAAAGGTGACTTTAGTACAATGATGGTTTAACCCAAGATAAAAGGTTTGGGCATTTCCATTTATGCACATAGTCTTTGAAATGAATCATCATTGAAAAGTCAATGTAAATAATGGTTCCCTCTCAGGTGAGGGTATCAAAGAATATTGCAGTCTATTGTCATACTGGACTAAAGTGTTGTATAGTTTAACATCGTATAACAAGGACGAAAGTGACCCAATGTAAAGATATTGATTCTATGGGCGGTTTCACGAATCAACATCATATAAGATGGAGGTGAACCGATATGAAGAGATTGGTTTTGGGATTGAACCTTGGGAGGTTGCCTATATACCCAGCCTAGAAAGAAAGGATCATAGTCCGTGTAGTTCAATAAAAGAATGAATTAATGATCAAGTTGTTCTTGGGGACAATGACCTAATAAAACAAATGTTGTTAGGACTTACACATGGTTAGCGGCCCAAAGAGAGTGTTATGGTTGAGCTTTTCTCTAAGATCACGTGAGTCATACTCGGTGTGAGAAACAAGAGGTAACAACAACCTTAACGATTCATAGTTTAATGTCATGTAGGAAAAATAGAGGGACTATGCAGTTTAATGTCTTGAAGTTAGGACAATAGGTGCTGCACATTTTAGCGTCATGTAGTTAGGACGATGGGGAAAATAGAGTTTTATGTCCTATTGGACGAAAGGGGGACTGTGCAGTTTAATGTCATGTAGTGAGGAAAAAAGAGTACACCATTTAACGTCATGTTGGACGCATTGGGGATTTTTTCCACAGTTTAGCGTCATGTTGGAAGAAAGTACAAATAGTTTAAGGTCATATGCATGGACTGTGGATGGTGTAGTTTAAATGTCATGGTGGACAAAAGTGTAGTTTAAGGTCATACATGACCATTGATGATTATGTAGTTTAACGTCTTTCCAGATGTAAGGGACTTTTATACAGTTTAGCGTCATGTAGTTAGGACGTCACAGTTTAACATCTTGCTAGACGTAAGGGACTTGCAAATAGTTTAGGGTCATATGCATGGATCGTTGATGATGCAGTTTAAGGTCATACAGAACCTAGTTGCAGTTTAAGGTCATACTGGACCATTTAAGGAACGTTTTCACATTTTAACGTCATATGGGATGAAATTAATACAAATAGTTTAAGGTCATATGTATGGACCGTTGCTGTATAGTTTAACGTCATATAGCAAAGACGAAAGAGGGACTTTGCAATTTAATGTCATGTAGTGAGGACATCACAGTTTAACATCATGTTAGATCAAGTTGTAGTTTAAGGTCATACTGTACCATTTTGGATACATAGTTTAACGTCATGTTGGACCAAGGGGGACACAGTTTAACATCATGTTGGACCAAGTTGCAGTTTAAGGTCATACTGGACCATTTCTATATAGTTTGACGTCATATAGCAAGGGAAAAAGAGGTACTTTGTAGTTTATACTAAATACTTCTTCAAAAATCTGGCATTGGTTGGAGTAACGATGAGTTCTCCATCCATCGAGACTAATGAATAAGCTCCATTGGAGTAGACCCTTTGTTTTGAATAAGGTCCTTCCCATTTTGGCTCAAGCTTGGGAGGATTCTTTCCTGATATCATTGGAGTTCTGAGAACTAATACTAATTCTCCCTGAGTGAATGAATGAAGACAATCTTTTTTGTTAAAAGCTCATGCTATTCAATTCTGATAGACTTCCACGTGGTGCAAAGTGCACAATGTTTTCTCATCTAACCATTACAATTCATTAAATTGCTTTTGAGATTGTTTATATATATATGATTGATCACAAATGGCAACTCTGAGTGAGGGTAGTTTAACTTCAATGGGAAAGACGGATTCTGTTCCATATACCAATGAATATGGGGTTGACCAAGTTACAGTGCGGGTTATAGTCCGATAAGCCCATAAAGCATGAAAGAGTATATCAGGCCATGACCTTTTATCTTTATCCACCATCTTTTTTAGTATATTTGAAAGAGTCTTGTTAAAGGCTTCTATCTGGCCATTGGCCGCTGCATGATACTGAGATGAATGGTTGGATTTGATGTTGTATTCTTGATACAACTTCTTCACCTCGGATGAACAGAAATTGGTACCATTGTCCATCAATATGGTATGAGGGACACCAAATCAGGTAATGATGTTAGACTTGATGAAGCTAACAATGCATTTAGAACTGACTTCCTTGAGAGGTATTTCATCTGCCCATTTGGAAAAGAAGTCAGTAGTAGTAAGAATGTACTTAAACTGCTTGGTCGTAGCCAAAGGGTAAGGTCCCACCACAACCATTCCCCATGTGGCAAATGGCCATGAGTATTTAGATGTATGAAGCAACTCTGGAGGTTTATGAATGAAGTTGGAATATACTTGGCATGAATGACACTTCTTTATGAAATTGACACAATCTTGTATCATTGAAGGCCAAAAGTATCCAAGCCTTCAAATCTGATCAGACAGTCTATGTCCAGACTGGTGGGAACCACAGACTCCTGCATGCACTTCTTTCATGAAAACCATTGTCTCTTCACCATCAATACATCTGAAGAGAACTCCATCAAAACCACGTTTGTAGAGAATTTTCTCTAGGTGATCTGGGCTATCATAAAGAGTAAAATTGACCACACGTCGCCGTATTTGTTCTTTCTCAGCTCTATTAGGTGGAAGTGTTCCATTTTAAGGTATTCCCTGATAGGTGACATCCATCCTGTAGTATGACCATACAGTTCAAGAATGGGACAAATTTCATTAATTTCCTCTGTTCTGATTCGAACATAAGGTGAAATTTCACGATGGTGGGCAATACTGATGGTTGTCTCATCCCGATTTGGATCTGCCAGAGATGTGGCTATATTAGCCACTACATCAGCTTGAGCATTTTCTGATCTTGGGACATAAGAAAATGTCAGTTCCAAATGGAATTCCGCGATTAACTCTCTCACGTAATCATAAAAAGGGATTAGTTCTTCTTTTCTGATGGTGTAATCCCCATTGACTTGTTTGATTACTAGGTTTGAATCACCTTTCACCATTAAGTGATTCACTTGTGCTTGAAGTGCTAATTCCAAGCCTACGATGAGAGATTGGTATTCTGCTTCATTATTGGTACCACCTTCCCACAATAAGAAGGAATAAGGTAAAACTGCCTTTTCTGGAGAAATGAGCACAATTCCTAAGCCAACTTTGTTGAATTTAGGATTTTCCATTTTCCTCCCTGTTGGACTTCTGGAAGCACTGTCAAAATAAATTTTCCATGCCTGGGGATTTTCTTGAATAGAGACGACTTCCTCATCAGGGAGTTCAATATATGAAGATGTGTCTTCCACTGAAGGGTGTTCAGCTAGGAAATCAGCCAGAGCTTGGCCCTTTATTGCCTTTTGAGACACATACTGAATGTCGAATTGCTGCAAAATAACTATCCACCTTGCCAGACGTCCTGTAAGCATTGGATGACTAATGATAAATTTGAGCGGGTTATTGCGAGATACCAATTGGACCTCGTGATGTTGAAGGTAGTGTCTCAACTTTTTAACTGCAAAGATTAATTCCAGGAAGAACTTCTCAATACTTGAATACCGGGTTTCTGCTTCAAGAATGGTTTGACTGAGATAGTAAAGGATGTTTTCATTCCAAGCATCATTCTTTTGAACAAGAAAGGCACCCAATGATCGCTCTAGAGCTGTCACGTAGAGGATAAGTGGTCTTCCTTCAACAGGAGGCATGAGTACCGGTGGACTCAAGAGGTATTTCTTGAGAATATCGAATGCTTCTTGACATTCTTCATTCCACTGGTAAGTGACTCCCTTCTTCATCAATTTGATGAAGGGTAAACTTTTGCTTGGTAAATTGGTGATGAAACGTCGAATATTGGCTAAGTGTCATTGAAGTCATCTTAATTATTTCAAATTTAGAGGAGGTGACATTCCAAGGACTGACTTGGTCTTCTCAGGATCTACTTCAATACCACGATGGAATACAACAAAGCTGAGAAATTTTCATGAGGTTAACCCAAAAGCACATTTTAAGGGGTTCATCTTCAAATTATGTTGTCGAATCTTGCGGAATATGACTTCCAAATCAGCCAAGTGATTAGAAAGTTGTTTGTCTTTAACTACCAAATCGTCTATATAGCATTCAAAAAACTTCCCTAAGAAGGGTTTGAAGATAAGATTCATGGCACACTGATAAGTTGCACCCGCATTCTTTAAGCCAAATGGAATTACCCGATAGAAAAACACACCCTGAGGGGCTCTGAAGGCTATAGATTCGTCGTCTTCTGGGGCCATTCGGATCTGATTATATCCGAAATATCCATCCATGAAGGAATGTGCTTCATAGCTAGATTTTTCATCAATTAGAAGTTCTGTAATCGGAAGGGGAATCATCCTTAGGACAATGCCGATTAAGATCTCTGAAATCGATAGAAACTCTAATTTGTCCTTTCTTTTTCTTTACAGGGACAATATTAGCCAAAAATTTTGGATATTGAACTTCTCTGATGAAGTTAGCTTTGATAATCATATCCACTTCAGCTTCAATTTTGGAAGCAGAAGTTGGGTGTGTTCTTCTTGCGGCTTTCATAAATCTTCGATGTTCTTCTGGTAAACCCAAATGATGAGTAGCAACATCGGGATCAATCCCAGGCATTTCTGTATAGTTCTAGGAAAATATATCTCTATTTTTCTTTAGAAAAAAATATACATCTCTTGTTCTTCAAGAGTCATGGCCGCACTGATTAAAGTGGGGCGTGGATCTTCTTTTGTACCCAGATTTATTTCATTGAGTTCATCCACAGTGGTAGAGATACCCTCTTCAAATGCTATAAGAGCATCTCTGAGATATTCCTCTTCTTCTTCATCATGTGTTATTTCTTCCATTTCTACTTGCATAGTAGATGATAAATGAGAATTTTCATGATCTGAAGAGATGTCAAAATTTGCATATCTTAAAGAAGAAGCTTCCATTTCCGACCTGATTGATGATGAAGGGTCTTCTTTGGGTAATAAAGAGGATATGATGGATTGAGAATCGGCATCATTGTTCACCTCTGATGTTTCTATAACTTCTTCTGGCCTAATTGGATATGCATATACTTGTTGGAGTTCAGCAGATGAAATGAATACGTCACCATTTTTGCTTTCATCACTGCTTGGTAGATCACCAATTTCTACCATGTTGTCTAGCTCAATTGCTGTAATTGACATTATGGATCTTTCCATAAGAGTATTTTGATTTGGTTCTATCTTGTCAATTTTACTGATAGGAAACACATAATCTATACTCACATGTGTAAATGGATTTACTGGAATTTTCTCCAAACCATATGGAGCATTAACTTTGGTAATCTCTTTTCTTGTGGATTTCTCCCTTCCCTTCATGTGATAGAATTCCGCCTCAATGTATTGAGACTCACATGTCTCGAACGGGGCCTAATCACCATAAAATGTCCCAACTTGACCATCGAAACAATATTTGAGACATTGATGATATGATGAAGGGATAGCCACATGTTGATGTAGCCAGGGTCTTCCAAGCAAGATGTTGAAGGCTTAGTCTTGATCAACAACCATGAAATCTAAATTGGATAAAACATCTCCAAACTGAGTTCTGAGTGTCACTTCACCCAGTGGTTCTTGTTCATTTTTATCATATCCTTGTAACATCATGGTAGAAGGAGATAAATCAGATTCCGTGAGGCCCAATCGATGAAGAATATGAATGGTCATGAGGTTGACTCCTGAACCATTGTTAATGAATTCTCTTCAAATATCTACGCCATTGACCTTGACTGACAAGTACAATGGTTTAATATGTCCATGCACAACATCATCTTAATCTTCATCAGTAAAATGTATTATTTCTTGGCATTTTGCAGGATTATTATCTATGTGATAGACTTCAGCTGCAGCAATTTCAGTTTCAAACTCCTGAGGACTTGACAAAGCCTCGATGAGTGCTTCCCAAAGATCATTAGACAGATTCAGAGAATCCAAAATTGATAACATGTCTGGTACATGGACCAAGTGTTTCAATATATCATACTTTTGATCCAGAGGTCTGCGTTTCCCAATAGGAATATGTGGTTTAGCAGGTACCTTGGAAGCAGATGATTTTGAAGTTGATGCATCTTGTATTGGGATAGGAGTTGGTAATATTCCTGGTTTAGGAATATTAGACCGATTAGATCCATTTACTTGTTGAGAGGAAGAAGATGGAACCTTCAACCAGTCTTCTAAAATAACTATTCCTAGACTGAATTTGATATTTGTATAAGAACATGCTTGTTCTTGCTGAGCTCGCTGAAGGGCTCTACAATGAGTTTCTGCTACGTACACAGTTCTAGCAGGGGTAGAATTGGAATAGTGGCTTCTAAAAGATCCACGTCTTCCCCTATATCCTGAGCCCCTAGAACTTCCTATGAGTCCCCTGTTTGATACAGGGAATTCAAGCTCATTGAAATCGAAACTGCGACTGGCATATGGATCTGTTAATTGAATCATATTAACAGATCCAAAGATTAACTCATTGTCTGATGAAGAATCTGCCTGATTATCCGGTTTAGGCTGTGTCGTTTGGTGGGGCGGTGCCCGTGGCTTTGGTGTAGATGGAATGAATTCCGCCAAAGTCAAAGACAACTTACGCATTGACACATACTCATCTTCTTCTGATTCTTTTACTTTCTTTGAATCATGGCATTTCTTTGTTGACTTTCCCTCTGACGAAGAGGGTTTTTCTGCAACATTCATGGTAGAAGAAACAATTGGTTTCTTTAAATATGTTCTCAAAATAGCATGAGTTCGATTGATTGTCTTTTTGACCATCCAATCATCATACTTCTGTGCATTTTTGCTTTTGACTTCTTTCCATTCACCTTCCTCCTCTGGAACTGTAGCAGTGACACATGCTACCTGGGCTGAGGAGCCTATCAATGTGACTTGTCCCGAGTCGACCATCTTTTGGAGGAGGTCGTTGAAGAAAAAACACTCCTGGATGGGATTCCCCATCATTTGATGAAAGGGGAAATAATTGGGACAAGCCTCATCTCCTTTCTTTTTTGGCCACTTGGGCATTGGTAATTGAACCAAATTCTTTTCTAGAGCTGAAATGAAATAACCAAGAACTTGTTCATTTCAGAAATAGTATGTTTTTATCTTAAGATCCTCAAATTATTTTTGTCTTTGATCTCTTTGATCGTCTGGACAAAACGGCCTTTGTTGTTGGTGCTCAGAAGGTGGAGCCCTTCGAGAAGATGAAGGTTTTGAGGTAGAAATAGGTACAGGTGCTTATTTAAGCATTACTGTAGCAGTTTCTGCTTTACCCATTCTCCTTCCTGGAGATGATGGAATTAAACGAGATTTAGACTTAGCCTATATAAGGGAATCTTCAATCTGTTGAGTGATTGAAGTAAGGTCTCAAAACCCTCCTGTGTATTTCACAGGGATTAACTGCGTGTGTAATTCGTCACGTAGATTTTCCACACAGATTGGGAACAATTTATCTTGAGGGAGTGCTAAACTCAAAGAATATGTTAATCCCTTACATCGAGCAATGAAATTATAGACCCTTTCATTCTCCCTTTGATTACAGTTTGTATGATAAAAAACTGTTGTCTTTGGAAAAGTTGAGCTGAACTATAGGAGGAATTTTTGGCGAAGATCCTCCCATTCGGTAATTGACTGGGATTGCATGCTTGTATACCAGAAAAAAGATGGTCCTTTCAAGGTTCGCACGAAACATCTGAGTTTCACTTCTTCTTGCTGCTCTAGAGTTCCCATCATAGGATCGCAACAAGACACATAATGCGTCAAATGCTATTCAGGATTGCCTGATCCATTGAAAATAGGGAATATAGGGTTCCCAAAATTGGTTGGAGGAGAGATTGAATCAACCCATTCAGGGTAAACTTTATTTTTGGGTTGAACTTGCACACATTTCCCTTCCATAGTTTCTAACTGAGTTATTAAGGACTCAATAGTAGTTATTAACTTTTGAGAAATAACCGATTGAACTTGGACATGGGTAGGTGCAATGAATGGATCTTGGACAGATGTGGTGATTGGTGCTGAAATTGATGGTAGCACTACTGACTATTGTTGCACTTGACTCGTAGGATTAGACCTATGATGGTTTACTAATAGAGGAGGATATTCTTGATCCATCTCAGTAGCTGCAACAAATTCCTTTGGCTGACTGACTCTGGCATGCTTAAGAAGAAGACTACTCTGAAGTAGTTCTGCATTAAACCTTCTTAATTCCTTCATTTCTTCCTCCTGTTGTGCAAACCTTTGCTCTAGTGAGAGCGATTGACCTTCTCCAGAGGAAGGATATGTAACCTGGTTCTTTCCCTTCCCTTTGTTGGAATCTTTTCGAAGAGGGGGAAGTGGGTTACTCGAAGTATTACCTAGGTTCTGAGTAATCCTTTGACTTCGTGTACGCACACCTTCTTCATTTGTGTCGGTACATACATCTTCTTGAGCAGGAACCTCTTCATCTGAGTCCCCTAAGTGAGCCTCATCTGGTGGATCAACAACAACGACATTGATGACATTGATTGATGCAAAACTAATCGCATCCCTTCTATCATCATTTTAGTGATATTGTCTTCTTCCATGTCATTGATGAGACATTGCCTTTTGTTGATTCGATCCCTCAGGAACTTCTTGACGAACCGTAATTTGGAGGGAATCTTATGATAATTTGGCTCTTCGTTCCTCTTGAGGCTTCATCCCCAATCAAGAAAAAACCGACTTTCTCTAAGGAGGTGATTGTTGAATTGAAAAGTCCCCAGTACGGTGGACTGGGGCTGTTCCTGCTATTCTCCCTCAACTCCTTGAATCCTATTTGTTGATTCTGACGGTTGGTTTAAAAGAGTCCCCACTCTGGTGAGCTGGGGTGGTTCTTGACATGCTATGTCTGAGACTTTCTTAAAAGTCCTCCTGATCCTGCAAAACTTGGTCTGGAAATTAGCTAGATGCATTAACCTGTATCCACTTTTATCACCCAGTTCAAAAGACCATTGGATGATTTCTAACACTTTGGTCACTTGGTGACGTGCTTCCTCCAAACGATAGGCCTATTCAATATTCTCATTTGCTTGATGCAAGAGTAATTCAACAACTTGTTCTATGTATTCTTGATTTTGAGAGGAACTAGTTGAAGCCTGTTCTTGGGAAAGATTTTGATTACAAACAAAGCCCATTGACTGCGGCCGGTCATGGGAAATAACATTGCATGAGACCATTTTTGGTGGGCTTTGCTGACTGGAGAGCACCATGAAATTCAGTGCTCCATGAACACCCCATCCTCTGACACGAATACCAGATGGGGCATTCACAATTAACTGACGCAATCTTCTTAATGAGACAAAGCATTAACGTTGAAGGGCTCTCTACTACTTTTTAGCCTTCAGATATCGAGAGACTGATAGAGACGCCAAATCAATCTGACGTTGTAACCCTTCTATTATCTTAAGATGATTTTCAAATTCATCATAAGATAATTCTTTATTTTTCAACTGACAAAGTTTTTTCCATATTATGAGACGAATATCATGAATTTCATCTTCCATCAACATTTCTAGAATGTTATACTGAGAGTCAGCCAGAGGTCAAAACATGACTGGCACTTCACCTTTCACCATTTGTTTTCTCATGTTCAACATTTCCTCTTTATCATTTGATGAAGATTCTTCTACCTGATTTGACCAAAGTTGGTGTTTCCTTGTTGCTTCATTGGATTCAACAGGATTGGTAGAGAAATCATTGATCAAACTAGAAGATGCATGACTTAGGGGTGTCTCGGAGAATGACCTACACCCTGGGCTATCTTCTGATTGAGAAAGTATTTCACCTGCTAGCGATGAAGCTTCAAACATGACTGGTTTTGCATTTGCAAGTGCCTCAAGATAAGCGGTCTTTATCGGCACTACATTGTCCACTGTAGAATTTTTCGGGCAATGTGCATCACTACTGTGGAGAGGACATTCATAGCGAAATTCATCATCATGGGGTGGACCACCATAATGGGTTACATCAAAAGATGATATCTCCTACTCCTTGGTCTTCTAACCACACAGAGGGTTCCTGTGGCTCTCATCTAAATATGAAACTTCGAGATCGACTGAATTATCATGAAGCAATCCTTTATGAGGAAGTGTCTATTGAAGACCTTTGGAATTAATGTTCCCACTATTAGGAAATGAGGGAGTAGAATCTTGACTTTCAACAGATAATTGTCTGAGGGCTTTATGAACTACAGCATTGAGCAAGGCCTTGTTACTTATTGGCTCTTGATCTCCTGACTGTACTGGGCATGTCTTTTTCTTAGACACCTTCTTACTCACCTTGGAAACAACTTGTTGATGAAAGTGGTTACTCTGAGCAGGTGTATATGCCTGATCAGGAAAGATGGCCGGGTTAGGCTGACGATCTCCACTCAAATCAGGTTTATGTGCCTGACTTGGTTGTCCGTATGATATTGGGGAGTATGCCCCCAACCCTCTTGGACTGGAACATATGTGTGTGTCAGTTCCGGAGTGAATTGTTGATGTGTCACTCCATTGGTAGGGATAGATTTATGTGTGTTTCCCTGAGATGCCGCTGAAGTTGTTATTATATCCTGGCAGGCATCCAGAATATGAGAAGGGATTTGGTTATGCTCTTTCACCATTGATAGAATATGCTTTGTGATTTCAGCTGCCGAAACATGAATATACATCCATTCTGGGCCTGGACTAGGTGTATGTGCCTGCTCCTGTCCTCTTTTTCCTATCAGTGAATCCTGAAAGTGCTCAAGTATGGGGGCAGAGAGTTGAGTCTGCCTCTTGTTTGTCGTCGGGGCTTTCTGACTAACTTCTCTGAATGCTACCAAGCGATACTGTTGGTAGGCTTGATTAATACTAACAGGTGTATGTGCCTGTTGATTGCACTTAGCCTAACGTGGTTGACGAGATCCATCATATGTAGTCAGAAAAGCCTACTGACTAGCTGATGATGTATAAATAGGTGTATGTTCCTGCCTATAGTACTCCGCCAGAATTGCCTAGCGGGATTGGCGTGATGCTGCCAGACAAGTCTGCTGGAAATCGGAATTAAAACGGGCAGGTGTATGTGCCCGCTCGTTGCATGCCACCAAGTTAAGTTGGTGGAATTCTTCGGATATGGCAGAGATGAGAACATGCTCACAGTTGACCGGATTCCGCCTCTGGTGGTTCGTCTTCCTTTCTCGGGTTCGAGGAACCTGAGCCGAACGCCTGGAGTCGGTACCCTCATCATGTTGAGGGTGCACTGCCACATGAGTCTAGCGGCGATAGTTAGTGGGAGCCCTCAGGAAGGACTCCTGTCTGTTTGAATTAAGGCCCTGAAGGACCTGCTCATTCACCTCCCTAGAATAAGGGAGAGAATGGTGATTGTGTTCTGGGGATAAGGACCCGAAATGGTTGGAGACAGTAGTCAGCACCACCTACATCTTGATCACTGGTCATCGTTGTCCGGATGACCGATGTGAATTGTTTACTTGGAGGGCTTGTCGGGCAGCCTCTAGAGTTGGGATGGTACCGTGTTGACGGTACTCCTTAACCAGAGCATTTGATACCCAATGTTGAAGATGCTGAGTAGGTGATATCGTCCTTAGAGTGGATAATGATCCAGCAGCAGTGGCATTTGTAGCAGCAGTATTCACAGGTGTGAACTTGAGAGCAGCCATTCCAGAAATGCAGAAGATCATGGAAAAGAGTGTCTGTTTGATATAACAGATGTAATCAGGATAAATTCAGCCACTACATCTTTTGGATGAGCACATATGTCAATGATTGTTTTTTCCCCTCTCATTGAGTTTTAAATAGGGGCCTAAAAAATAGGTAAAACATCATTTTAACTTGGTTAAGGATTCACGTCGGGTTAACCATTTTTTGTTCCCCTCGGATTTTGGGGATGACCTCCTTTAATGGGAGGTTTAAACATTCATATCGGTTTCTAACGGGTTTGTTTGTAAAACCAGAAACATCCAATGATTCCACATCCATCTAAACCAACATTCCAAAGGTAGGAGCTCATTAGTTTGTGGACTGATGAGGCTTAGGAATTTGCATTGGTCAAGAGGATGGGATGTCAGACTCATCACACCTTTTTGAGGGGAATTATTGTCTACTCTAGGACTCTCTTTATAGATTTAAGTTATGTTCATGAATCCTTATTACATTACCAAGTATAAAACTAGCTTTCCTTCATATTTTACAATCAATGATTAAATATGTAGGAAATTTAGAGAATCTTTTATATGTATTCTAGGTTCTTCATCGATAGAGAATCATCTGTATTTATTAGAGATTCTTGGTCAATGGTACCCTTTGACACATTTATATAGAAGTCTCTTGGTCATTATGATGACCATGCTGGTATTAAAGCCACTCAGTGGGGCACTTGAAGTTTATTTTCATTCAGAAGGACATGAATTATTTCAGAGTTGGGATCGAACCCGCATATATGCTACCTATGTATCCTTTGTTTAAAAAAAGGAATCAGAACCCACGTAGTTCGAGTAAGGGAGTATGATTTTTATGATTGATGGCTTAAAGATGGATGTCATAATTACTTTTACACTCTAAGCTCATGTGAGTCATGATCGGTTTGAGAAACAAGAGGTATTGGTAAACATTGGACAATTATGCCATAAAAAATTCAATCATAAGAAATAATGTGGGGCTTATGTATGTATGACTGCCCAGATAAATGAAGGTTAGGATTTACTTTAGGGAAGAAATCCAGGAGTAGGGTCCATAAAGGTATATGTGCTTTATGGATATTTTGAATACTCTAACTTGGGGCTTACTCCTGAAAAGGAGGACCAAATTAGGAGAGGACTTATGATTGGGTTTTACTCCTGAAAAGGAATCCTGGATCAAAGGTAAATTAGGACTGGTTAAGAGAAATTAAGACTGGGGCTTACTCTTGAAAAAGAGGCCCAGGTTAAGAGATTTGAAAAATTAAGGGACTTGGGGCTTACTCCTGAAGAGGATGCCCATATTTGAGACTGGGGAATACTCTTGAAAAGGATGTCTAGGTTAAGAGAATTATGGTTGGGGCTTACTTTTATGGAGGATTCCCATATTTGAGACTGGGGCTTACTCCTGAAAAGGAAGCCCAGATTAGGGGATCTGGGGCTTACTCTTAAGGAGGATGCCCAATTTAGAGGACTTGGGGCTTACTCTTAAAGAGGATACCCAAATTAGAGGACTTATGACTGGGGATTATTCCTGAAAAGGATACCCAGGTTAAGGATTCTCTCATCTTAAAGGATGAGGCTGAATGAATGAAATCTCAATTTTTAGTGACATAAAGATGTGTAAATCACTAGGTTTTTAGAGATATTCCACAGAATTCCTTTCAAATAAGGAAGTCAAATCAAGATATCATGCCGTAAATGGCTTTGAAGAGTCTCTTGAATACTGAATCTTGAATAGGAAAGGTGCAATGTCTAAAGAGGGGTGAAATGGGAAAGAAGGGAACCCAAAAATGGAGGGGCTCGCAAGTCCTGGCAGGCGTGCAGGTACTGCGTGGGCGCGCAAGTCCTGGTCGCGCAGGTATACCTGCGCGACACATGGGTACTTGCACAAAGGTTATCCATCAGGCTAATACTTGAGAGACTCTTTATTAAATCCTTTATAATCCCCTTGAGGTTCTTACAGAAGAGGGTCACACAAGTTCTATTGAAGGAGTAAGGAGGCGCGCAAGTATGGCCTTTTCCCTTAAGGGATGGCCACTCAGGCGTGCAAGTGTTGATGAGTTTCAACACTTAGGCCTTTCTCCCCCTCTTTAGATCTTCTGTTCTAGGTAATAAATTACCTTAGAAGTGTTTCGGAAGATTTGAGAAGAGACTAGGTTGCCAAGAGCTCAAATCTGAGTTTCTGAAGAAAAAAAATCCTCTCAGAATGGGGGGCCCATGGGGTCTATTTATAAGCAGCAGAAGACCACGGGCGGTTATCACTTAGGTCGCGCAAGTAATTTGTGTGACCACTGGGCAGCGCGCAAGTATACCTACGTGACCATTGTAGAACTTGCGTGACCCTTGTGCAACATTCTTCTTATTCTTTCCTTTGTCAATTTTTGATATTTTTCCAAAGGTTGAATCACTTTGAGCTCAAATATTCCCCTTTTCTGATCTTTAGATTCTGTGACGAATGGAGCATCAATAGTTATGATATAATGAATGTCTATGATCTGGTGGTACACATAAATATGGTTTTCATTATGTGATGGCTGAGACCTATATCTCCCTCCAATGCGTTGGGACAAGATTTATATATCTCATGACAAATACATGGATGGAACAAGGACTAAACTTATTACTATAATAAAGGGTAAAAATAAGGAGTGAAATTGGTATAGTAATATAGGGACAAAACAAGGAGTGAACTCATTACATTAAAATATTTTTTCCACTATAATGTCCTTGGAAGTGAGTTGTGACCAATATAGAAATAATTTTCAATGCTTATGTGTATTCCACAAGTCATTTATTATTCTAATGTTTTTACCTAATGGTTCATGTACTTTGATTCCCTTATTATTAATTTCTTATAAGCCAACAATCTTTATTCCATGAGTCATGATTATGATACTTGATATGTAGGGAATGATTTTAAAATGGTATGATCATGTTCTCATATACTTATGTTCATATTATGGTTATGTTTCTCCCTTGTTTACACTTACTATCATATGATATCACCCTTTCTTATGATTTATTCCCCCAATTATAAATATTTTTATTATGGATGATGTGTCTAAGAAGGGTGTTAGTTATGAAGAATGTAGTAGAAGATGATGTAGTTCACTTATGGACAAGTTTTTATGATTCCATGTTGAAATGAACCAGCCATGATTCAAGATTCACTGAGAGGGGGAGGGGTGAATCAGTGATATCATTTTTGATTATGTTTCATTTCTTAAGAAACAACCTTCACCTCATGTTAATGATTTATTTATATTCTGAAAACAAATGAAACACATGAACAAAGGAAAAAAAGAATTTACAAGGTTCACTACACAACATGATTATCCCATCCTTGGTATAACATAGAAATAGTACAATACCACACATTCCAATAGAAAAAAAAATCATTTCGTATGGAATAAAATGAGTAGGATATTCCCTAACACTCATATATAACTATGTTAAATAAAATAGTTCATGTGCTCCAGGTAACCCAAAATGATGTAATAAATTTTTTGTAACAAACATGTTACATTGGTTGTTAATCGAATTTTTCAAATATGACTTTGCAAATAAATTCTTTACTTTCTTACCGAGAAGCTGGTAAAAACTTCTTAGACTATGTAGTGATACTCAGTCCAATTTCCAAATCAGATTCCCAACTCTGAATGTTCAATATGTAAAATGTAATAATTATAGAATACTTCTTGAAGAAATTATGAACTTCTTCTTCCTCATTCTAGAAAACTAAATATGATTTTTATAGTATGCTTTTCTATATCAAAACATAATCCAGTAGAATATGATTTACTTCATTATTCTTTTCCATCTGCCATGCTAACTTCTTCATAGAAAAAAATCCCCAAACTTTTTCTTAGAAGAATTTCGGAGCTTCTCTCTCCTATTTCACGAGTGATGTATATCGCAGAATACACAATGTAATGTCCTCCTTTTTTCGACACCCCAAAATGAATTAAGTGGGATTATAAAATTTCTTTCCTACTTTACCAAATTTCTTGAATATTCAATTTTCCTTAAATATCATATCTTTCTTTAACTCATTCAGTTCCCCTTTAAATATGGATCTTTCTTGGACCTCTTCAAATTTCCTGGAATTTTAGACATTCTCTATAATTTAACTCCCATTATTATTTCTAACAAATATATATTCTTAGTTTCCCGTTACAACTCTCCATTATAATGATCATACTTATTTCTTGATCAAATTATAAATCTGGATATGAAGACTTTCATATTGATTATGATTACGATTTCCAAATAGGATTTATTTATTACGATAAAATCATTTATTAACATCGATTTTCTTTACCCACTTGCAAAAAATAAGTACTGAAGATGTTTTATTACATTTCTCTACTCCAACTAAAATACTATCTCCCCATATTGATTTCCTCATTATGGTGGAAGAATATGTTCAACAAAAATTTATTCATTAAGTTTCTCTGCATCTAAGGAAAGTATGGAAAATAAATGTCTTCTCATTACAATTTAAGGAACCAACTCTAATTCTGATTTCATTATTATGATGAAGACAACATATTCTTAAATAAATTTCTATATATCAATTTGTGGTAAACATATTTCTTCCCATTAGGATACTCTATAAAAACTGATAAAAACAAATGAAAAAAATTCTTGGAACTTCATGAAAGATTCCTTTCCCCTTTTGACAACACTTCTAAAAAGTCCTTAAACAAGACTCTTATTCTTTGTCTTTTCTCTTCTGATTTTGATACCAATGAACTATCTATAACGAATAACTTTTTTCTTTAACAAAATTATTATTGTAAGCATGAAATAAATCATGGATTTGAATATGTTGATGATTATATATTACATCATCTATTATTATAAGGAATCAAGTGTAACTTCCCTATCTTCCAAAAACATCTTTCTTTCCACTAAAACTTGAATATGATTTTCCTGAATTTGATAGGCATAAATAGGATTGGAAACACCTTTTATCACCCTTTCCTTCATACAGATTTAATATCAATATCTCCAAAAATTAGTATGACAATTGTGAAATAAAAATCTGCAAAGCGTCATCAAATTCTTATCAGATCCATACTGAATCTAATTCATATCTTGATTAGGATCAACACCTCATTCTGAACCCAATGTGAGACTAATGATACATTTATTCTATAAAAAATTTGTATATATATAATGAAATTTAATAAGCACTGTGAGTCTAAGTTCCTAAAAATGATGGCCAGTCCTATTTTCAAAAACTATTAAAAGTGAATTGATTTAACCTATTCAAAACAAAATACAACAAACATATAAAAAAAACATCTTCTTACTTCCGAAAACGTTCTCTAATGAACTTGGTTCCAATAATACCCCCTTTGATTTTGTTATCAGCCAAGATTCATAAATCCTAAAACTTTTTAACATCAATGTATGAATTTTGGATCAATAATTATAAGCCAATGTGAGCTAACTCATTGTATGAAACAAGAATCATGTTAATAAAAACCATGTTTTCCAAATGTAGTGACTATGAAACCTCTTTATATTTCTTCCTAGTCTTTCTTCCTACAATTTCATCCCCTTTTTTTCTTCATATTTATTTCTTCGTCATATTTCATCCACATATTGTTTCCTCATCTTTCTTTCTTACTCATGTTTTATCCACTTCTTCACCTTCTCTAGAGTACAAAAATTATGTTTCCTACAACCACTCTAATAAACAGTTATAATAGTTCAAACACATATATGTTGAAATCACAGCTCACTCACAACTCACCTTTTATGCATTCTTCTATAAGGATATATTTTTGATGTAATTCTACACCTTAAAAATACTATCCATAGGTAATATGTGAGAGGAGAAAAAAACATACCTCTACCTAGATAACAAATATATTGGATTCCCATGTTCAACTCCAATTTATGAAAATGTTCCTTTGGTAATTGTTTTGTGAATATATCTGTGACCTATTTCAATGTAAGAAAATACTGTAGATTCTGTTCATTATTTTCCACATTCTCTTTAATGATGTCATACATTTTGTTAATATGTTTGGAACCATAATGTTGTACCAGATTCTTTATAAGGTTTATTTCACTTTTATTATCACATACTAAGAGTAAAGGTAACTTTAATTCAATAGTAAGTATTCCGACTACGTTTTCATCCATATACGTTGCGTAGAATGTTGAGTTGAGGCAACATAATTAGACTTAGCTATGATAAGAGTTACTGATTTTGTTTCATTATATTCCAACTAATATAACTTTTCCCTAGTAAGAAAACTCCACCAGATGTGGATCATCAATCATCAATCTTTCTAGCACAACGAGAATCTGAATACCAAAACAAGCCAATACTATTTGAGCTATCATATCTAATTCTAAAATTTATTGTTCCTTTTATATATCAAAGATTTAATTTTATAGTATGTAAACAATATTATTTTGGAGCACTCTAAAACATAGAACAAAAGGTAATAGTATAAACAATGTTGGGTCATGAGGTAGTCAAATATAAAAAATTTCCACTCAGTTTTTGAATCAATTGTCGATAAACATCCTTGCCTTATCCATAATTACTCAAATTGTTTCCCACTGATATTTGTGTGGAAAATGGTTTTTAATTTTCCATGATGAAAGTTTTAGTAATTTACTTATTATAATTTTATTGAGACAGAAAAATTTGTTTCTTCTTTTGTAATATTTTTATCCTAATAAAGTTTTCATTTCACAATGTACGGACATCTCAAACATCTTTTTCCTATCTTTAGAATATTTCCCACATTTTCTTTCATCATTACTAGAAAAGATAACGTCCTTAACAAAAAAAATTATTATGAGGGAAAACTACTGAGTTTTCTTGATGTAAATATTTATATCAACTCTTCACTTCTTGAAGCTCATATTCCTTAATCAGGTATCCAATTTGGAATACCATGCTCTCAAAACTTGTTTTAGACCATACAAGGATTTCCTCATCATAAACACATAACTTTCATCTTTCCCAACAAAAAAGCCACATGGTTGTTCAATGCAAAATTTCTCATCAAGATCATATTTCAAAACTGCCGATTCCACATCCATTTGAAATTTTTTGTAATTTCATTGTGTAGAAATAACAAGAATGATTCTGGTTGTTTCTAAACTTTCAAATGGAGGAAAATTCTCATAAAAATAAACAAATTCAATTTGTGAGTAACATTTTCACACTTATACTACTATTTTTTCTCACTTAAACTTATTTATTCAACTTTTTTCGGAAAACCTATTTTTTTCCAATAAAAAATGTATACATTGTGGATACTAGTTCCCAAGTATCATTATTTTCTATCTGATTAAGATCTTTATTCATATTATGAATCTATTCCATATACTCAAAAAATTCATCGATATATTTTGGATAAACTTTTGAATATAATGAAGTATTTGTAACAATTTTTGAAGTTCTTCTTTTTTGAACTTTCTGATGTGGATCACCCACAATCTTCTAAGACTCAATTAGCTTCCTTAAACTAGGATTAATTATTTGAGTTTAATCCTCATGAAATGAAATAGGTGAGTCTGATTATTCTTCACAAATAGAATTAAAAATGTATGTATCCTTATTGGAAATGTTAACCCAACAATCCATATCTTTCTTTAATTACTTTTCTATATTAGTATGTTTTCCTCTTCATATATTTAATAAATTTTACATCAAAAGAATAAAATTTATTTCTATTTATTTGTTAAAAACTTATATCCTCTTCACTATAGAATATAACTATGAAAAAATCCATCTTCTTCTCTCCACTCAAAATTTCCATGGTTTCCACCTCTCTTCGTTATAATGAATTGACTCCCCAAAACACTTAAATGTTTCAAGCATGGAGTTTTCTCAAAAATCATTTCATATAGAGCCCAATATAAACATGGAATGTAGAAACATTGGTTTTGAATATACGTAGTTGTACTCATAGATTACTTCCCATAATAATGAGAGAGACCATGTTCATGTAATATACTTCACCCCATTTCAACGAGACTTATATTATTCATTTTAGCAACCCCGCTTTTTTGAGGAGTGTATGGAGAAATTAACTCATTCCGAATTACATACTTCTAAATATAAAATTAAAATTATTAATTTTTATATTCACCACTATTATTAGTTCTAAAATTCTTCACTGAATACTCACATTCTTTCTTAGTTTTCCTCCTAAAACATGCAAACATTTTCTCAGCGTCTAACTTATTTTTCATATACCTAACCCAAGTAATGTGAGTAAATTAATCATTGAAATTAATAAAGTAAAAATCTATGTTAGTTTATTTTTATCTTATTGGCCCTTAATTATTAGAATGAATAAGTTTTAAGGGTTGTTTTTACCAAATCTCAACTTTCTTACGCACTGAGTTTGTAATTTTGGCTTTATGAAAAATAGTGAAACATAAATAACTTTTTCTTGGCATATCAAGGATTTCACGGACACTATATCAATTTGATTACATTCTCAGGTTTCTTTGACATATGTTTCCAAGAATTTTATCCCACAATATATTTTATTCCACCATATCCAAGTAACGAGAGTTTTTTATTTCACCAACATGGAATATGTTTCATTTTGTATGATGGACTCCTATAACATTCTTTCTATCTTCCACTATTTCAAAAAAAATCCATTTTTTCTGATGATAATTTTTTTACCCTCATCAAAAAATTGTGAAACAATCATCAATTTTGGTATAATCCCCTCAGCATATTAAATTTTTTGGATTTCATCATTTCAATCACTATAATTGATGATCCAACACCTTTGATTATTAATGATTTGTTATTTCAAAAATTCACTGATCCGTCATTGTGGTATTTAATATTATCCAAAAATTCTAAGTCTTCTCTCAGATAAAAAGAACATACACTATCAAGAATCCAAGTATGTTTTCCTTTCATAGAATTCAAATAAATTTCAATAACAAGATCCTTTTCTATTTTCTCCTCCATATTCTGATAATTGTTAAGACACATTTTTTTATCTAGTAACAGAAGAAGAAAACTCATGGAAATATGTATAGTTTGTTCACATCTTTAACAAATAGTTTCTCGGTTTGGAACCTATTTTCAACTTTCACACCAACCTTCTCACATTTCATCAGAATATCCTTCTCAGAATTTTTCTATTGAGAGTATTGACTCCCCCTAAAAACATGGATTCTATAACATATGGAATAATACTTTTTTTTCTTAAACCGAGACTTATATTCCATATGTCTTAATCCACCACAATTTCAGTAGTATCAATAGAAACAATATTTAAATCTAATTTTATTGGTTTCCCCGTGTTGTGAGTATTTTTCTTAGCAACATTCTTAACAAAACGTTGTTAACCACCGAACTTTCTATTTTCAAATGAAACTTTATTCTTTTACTCATATTTCTTTTCAAACTTATCAAAATCATTAGCAATAAAAACATTTTTATATTCATAATGTTTAGAAACATTTTTGGACTCGTAAATTTTCAAAACTTATGACTTCATGAATTTATGGTTTTTGGCCACACACATAACTTTCCCAGTGTTCTTATTTTCAGAAACATTACCAAAATTCTTTTAAATAACAACATCATCTTTCTTCTAAACCTTTGAATGTGAATTTTGATCCTTGTTAGGTTATTATTGAATATAAATTTCACAAACATTAGATATAGAGTTTTTGAAAATTGTACCTCTCTATTTATCTTTATAAAGTTTCAATTGGAAAAGATCAAACTATTTTTTTCCTTAAAATATACTTCCATATGTTCATTAAAATTCATTTCATTATCAAGATAATTTTTCAAATCATCAATCACTTTTAACATCTTGAATTTCCCATCAAGAAAACCTTCTTGATTGTTTATTGAGGAATATTCATTTAATTTTTTTTTATTTTCCTTCTCAAGATTTATAATCTTCCCAAGAATTATTTCTAATATTATTTCTAATGAAATTCAAGTTGAGTTTATTTTTCATCAGAATTGTTATTTCCAAAATCTTCATTATTTACTGTTGAAATACAATTATTATCTATAACTATCTCCACAAAATATTTTTCATACTCTGATTCACTATCTTCTTCTTATTCTTCATATTTAAAAAGAAAACTTCTTTTTTTATATTTGAAATACTTTTTATCTTTTCCTCTAGATAATGTTTTATCTTTATCACCCCATTTATTCCATGACCTTATTAGCATTCTTTATTCTTCATCACTATATTCATCTATCTTTCTTTAAGGATAATTATCCCTAATGTTCCAATTGGCTCTATATTTAAAGAAATCCAAGAGAGGTTTAACTTTATATATACTTGTACCTCTTCTTACATTTTTTTGAAAACAAGGATATAAATTCCTCATGGTTTTCACATACCTTATTTTCAATGTTAGGGTCAGAAACATCATATTAATCAAGAACATTCTTATACTATTCATTCTTGGTAGATTTAAAATGCATTTCTCTATCATCTTTTGTTTTTTCTTCATAACTTGTTCCCATCTCATTTCATACCTAATGAGAGTAATTTGAAGATCATCCAAAGATAGAGTTTCAGAATCTATATCTTTTATTCAGGATAAATTTGCATCAATAAAGTTTGGGGAGTTTTGTAAGATTTTTTCCACAACAGTAGAATATTATAACTTTTCACTAAGACATTTGATAGTGCTTAAAATGTCATTTACCCAGGTAAAGAAGTCCCTAACATATTCACACCCATTTTCATATCTTCATACATCAACATCCATATTTATATATTTTATCTTGTGAATTTTTAATTGTCTTTATAAATGATTTTCAACTTATCCCAAATACTTTTGGTAGTGGAAATACCTTTTACCTTTAAAAAATTACTTTCAAGCAGTTATGATAATAGTGCATTTCTAACTCCGCCATTATTCTCCATATTATTCTTATCAATTGGTGTAAGAGGAACCTTGTCATCAATAGGAGGAAATACATATATTGTAAGTTCAAGGAAATCTTACTCAAGAGGCATAATATAATGAAACATTATATCTTTTCAGATATGATTGTTATTACCATCAAATATTTAAATACCCTTACAATTGACACAATTGAAATTCAATATCACAACTTATCTTTCAGAAACATTAGCAATGAGTAAACTAAGGTAACCTTCACATTTATATCAATTGAGTTGACCCAACCATGATTCAAGTATCACTAAGAGGGGTAAGGGGATAATTAGTTATATATTTTTCTTTTAGTTTTTTTGTTAAGAAACATCCTTCACCTCCTATTAAGTATTTAATTATCTCCTAAAAATATATTAAACCCATAAACATAAAAACACAAGGATTTACATGTCTCAATACAAAACAAGAGTAGCTAGTCCTTTGTATAGTTCATAAATAATCCAATACCATACAACCCAATAGATAAAAATCCTTTTGTGTGGAATAAAATGAGTAGGATATAACATTACACTCATGGAGCACTATGTTCAATACAATTGTTCATTTTATTCAAGTAGCATGAAATGATGTAATATAATTTTTGTAACAAAAATTTTGTGGTGCGTCGGGATCATCTTTTATAAATATTATCTTTACAAAAATCACTAATTTATTACCTAGAAGGTAGTAAGAACATACAAGAATTTTTAATAATACTCAGTCTGATTTCCTAGTATAATTTGCAAGTTTGATTGTTCAGTAAAGAAAATGTAACTTTGAAAGAATAATTCTTGAAACAAATATAATCTTCTTCATCCACTATTAGGATATCTCAATATTATTTACTTGGTTTGATTATCAAACTCAATATGAAATCTAGCTGAGTACGATCTTCTTCATTCTTCTTCTTAATATATCTTACTAACTTCTTCAAGAAAACACAATCTGAAAACTTCTTCTTATAATAATTATAGATCTTCTCTCTCCTATTTCATGAGTGAAGAAAGTCATTGAATACACAAAGTATTGTACTACTTTTATAGACACACCAAAATGTATTATGTGTGATTCTGTAATGGTTTTCCCCCTTTACCAATTTTCCTGAATCTTGAATTTTTCTTATATCTAGGATCTTTATTTGACTCATTCAATTCACATTAAAATCAAGATATTTCTTGGACTACTTCAAATTTCATTGAATTTAGGATCTTATCTTGACTTTATCCCCTTCAGTCTTTCTAAAAAATATTGATTCTAATTTTTAAATCTAATTTTTCCATTACGATTCTCCATCACTATGGTCATCCTTATTTCATAACCCACTTGTAAATCTAGACCCAAAGACTTTCAGTCGGATTATGATTCCAATTCCTATTACCAAATATGATTTATTCATTATTATAAAGGAATTTGGTCACTCTGATTTTATTGCCCTCATTAAAATAAATCGAAACTGTAGATATTTCATTTTGTTTATTTTCAGCACCTAAAAGGCAATATTCCCATTTTTATTTACACATTATGATGGAAGAATATGTTCAACTAAATTTCTTTCATCATATCTCTCTTTGCGAAATAAAGGGATGGAAAACAAATGCATTCTCATTTATATTTCCATAACCAACTCTCATTCTTATTTCTTCATTACACTGAAGATAACAGATTCTTGAATAGATTTCCTTGTATCTATTTTGAAAAACATATGTCTTCTAATTACGATGCTCTATACCAACTGATAAAAACAAAGGAAACAAATCTTTGAACATCAAGAAAGCTTCACATACCCATTTAACAACCCTTTTAAAATGTCTTTAAATAAGACTCTTCTTCTTCTTATTTTCTCTTCTGACTATGATTCCAATGAATTATCTGTAACCACTAACTTCATTCATTCAAACAATAATGAATGTAAGCATGAAATCATTCATGGATTTTAGTACATTGAAGATCAGAATAAGTATTGTCTAAATTTATACGGAATGTATTGTAACTTCTATATCTTCTAATGACATTTTTCTTTCCAATCAAACCTGAATATGATTGTCCTGAATACTATTGGAAGCACCTTTTCTACCCATTTCTTTATTAATTGTTATACCACATGTTATCCAAAAAAATTATATAATTTTAGAAATACACCACATAAAATCTTCATCACATTCTTATGGGACCCATGCTGAATCTGATTCTTTTCCCCACATTGGTTAACATCTCATTATAAATGAAAGGTGAGTTCGATGTGCCTTTTCTTCCAAAAAAAAATCTTCTAAACACGATGGAAATTCCTAGGAAATGTGATTTTGGTTTCTTTAATACAATGCTGAGTCCTATTTTCCAAAAAATATACCAAGTGAATTGATTTATTATATTTGACAATAAAATATAAGACACTTGTAAAACAAAATTCTTCTTACTTCCAAAAACCTTCTCTAACCAACTTGGTCCTAACTCATGTTTCTAAAGGCACTAAAATAATATGGTCTTTAAGAATGTGTTTGTATAATGTAATAAATATTCTATAAAAATTATTCAATTATAATGCATATTAAGCTTGGGTTGCTATACTTATGTTGGGTGTTGGGAATGATGTCTCACATTATTTACATTATTTGGGAAACGAGAATAACGTTCAATGTTCCATACATCAGGTGTTGGGAATGAAGACTAACCCCACCATCTTAAGTGAAGGGAATGTAATCTTTCATTCATATTAGATTCAGAACATATACCCTTTCTAGAGACATTGGCTCATTATACTAGTCATGGATGACTGAGTTACACCCTAAGTCTGGATGGAACCTATTATCCATGTACATGCCTCTAGATGTGAATACATATAGAGTCTATACATATATATACATTATATGTATATGATTAATTATATATATATATATATATATAGAAAACTGATCAGAGTCATTCCAACTTAATCTAAAGTAGTTTGAGTCAGCCAAGTGTCCTTGAGGAACATTAGATGACTAATATTTTATTTTTAGAACTGTTTATTATTTATCATACCAACACACTACAATGATATAAATACATATTATATTATACAATAAACCATTAGTGGTAGTATACTGAGTTTTTCTCAATCCCTACCCAGGCTTCCTTTGGTACCCGAGTAGACTTCATGACTGCTGGTGTAGATAAGGGAAAACACATTCTCATGGATCCTTAATCTGTTTTACTTAATACACAGGGAATGAGAGAAGAGTAATAATCATGTGTTCATTATTACAGTGGAGATATCTTTTTGAATTTTTAATTTTTTGTATAGCATGTTATATATACATGTACTTTGTACCCATGTATCCCATTTTTTCAAATTAGAATTCCATGAAATCATTTTCTATATTACTCAGCCTATGGGAAAATTATTATTACTATTTGGATGTTTACTTTTATGTTGTGTTTATTTATGGTATCTTTTTTTAATATGTTTTATAATATTTAATGCTTTACTATTTCTATTTATTTATTATCTCTTCTTACTTACCATTATGATACTTTGATATGAATGTATATTTCCTCACTTTACCACCTTAGACCCTCACTACTAGTTTTCATCCTCTGGTATATGGGGATTCACACTTTATTCCATGTGACCCACCATCATGGGTCAAAGTTTTAGTGGCTCTTAGTTCAGGGCGTTACAAATAGCTTATTTTTTCTGGATCTTATGATATGTTAAAAGTTAAATTTTGTGCTTTATGCCTAAAAAACATATTGGATATTCATTTTTTGGGAAATGAAATGAATTATAAATTGATTGAAGCATAAAAAAAGGATTAAATTTTACTTTAAATATATCAAGTAATTATATTTCTTTATATTCCTAGATAGTAAAATATTTCCATAACTTTAGGAAAATGATATTGAAACAAAAAATGCTATGTTGTTAACTTCATATCAGATAAATCAATTTTCATTTCACTCATCACATATTTATGGTTTTGAAGTCCCTAACATTCCATTAATCATTCAATTTCTTATGACAAATGATCCCTCTCAGTCTCTATAATTATTTAATCTTTTCTTCCATTGTTCATATCTACACATTCAACCAATGTTTTCATATTTGGAAACCTAGTAATGTGTTACTCAATATGACCATTGTAATTCCCTTTATCTCTTATTAAGGGGATTTTTTATTAACCCTTTTTATGATTTGGACTTAAAAAATATATATTTTAAAATTTCCAACCCTTTATTTATAATTTCAATATTAAATTGTGAGGATTTATTTTATTTTAGGGTGGTAGAATGTAACACCCTAGTATTTTAAAATAGGAACATCATGTTTGATAGATTGATTGAAAGAAAACACCATGATCAAAAGAAAATATAACACCCCCTAACATTATGATATAATGTTTTAAAAAATGTCAGTAACCTCAATTTTTTATGATTTACGCAAAACCTAGTTTAAATGAAACATAATATTCTTTTAAAATATTATGATTTAAAATGTTACCATTATAATCAAGCCATTAAGTCAGTGGGTATGAATAGTAATAACTAAATTATGTAAATTATAACTTTAAAAAATTTATAAAAAATTAATCTGGTATCTATTAATAATAAATAAGATTAAAATCCATTTCATAGATTTTTTTTCTCTAAAAAATAGTAATTATTTTATAAAAGTTGGTTTAATCATACATTCCACAGAAAATTTAAAATTTAAAATTTAAAATTTTAGTAAATTTATTTTAAAAAATAAACATAATTTATTAAATAATAATATCAAAATGAACATGATCCTTATCCCAGTTGGAGAGTTATCATTAAGTGCATCCACGAGACCCAGGTTCAACAACCAGGTAGAGGCATATTTCCAGTACTATAGTAGTACTGCAAAATTTGCCATACTATAATAAAACTGTACACTGTGTATGAACTGTGCAGAACTATACACTGTGTGTATACTGTAGTAGGCACTATAGTAGTTACTGTAGCATGTACTGTTCGGTTCTATAGAAGTTGGAACTATTCACCTTAGGCCACCGGTATGAGCTTGGAGTCCTTAAGGCTTTCGGTCCAGCCCGGACTTCAAGTCAGTAGGGCTTTCAGGCCACCATTAAGGCCTTCATGCCACCTTAATACCTTTGTTCCATAGGTAGTTTCCCCAAACAGACTCTACAAAAAAGGGGTAGCCCTAGAAGATGATTCAGAGCAGGTGCACTCACCGGAGTAGAGTGAAATGGATTTGTCAGAATGAGAGGGTATGACTATGCCATCAGGACCAGCCAGTGCTTGCATGAAAATCCTAGCCAGATGGCCATGCCAAGGTGGAGAGATACTATCACGATACAGATTCTAGGGAGGGGAAGTTCCTTGTAGGTAGTCTAGTTGAATTCCCTATGACCTTTGGGTCATGTAATCTCCTATGCCTACGGGCCTTGTAATCTCTGAGCCTACAGTCCTTGTAAGGGATCCCCCTAATCCCTTGAAACTGAGGTTACCAGAAATCAATAAAAATGAAGGCCTACAGTCCATTTGAGCTAATATCAAAATTATGTTAGGGTGAATTTTTGGGTTTTTTCAAAAAAGATTCATTTTTTGATGAATAGTAGAAATTAATGATTTTTACTAAAAACTTATTTTCAAATTATTTACATGGTAGAATTATATTTTAAGCAGGTTTTAAATTAAAATTAGATTAATTATATTTATATTTAAGAAATATAGGTAAATGGAATGAATTTGAAATTTTATTTTTATATTAAAACATTCTATATTTCTGATAATTTTCTCTTTGGAAACTCACTTTCTAATAACTTTTGCGGGTGTAATATTAAATTGGATTCTTCCACTTATATGAATTAAATTTTGAAAAATTGATTAAATATTTTTAATCAGAATAATTTATATTATATAATAATTTAATCTTAATTTTTGACCATTTTTAATAGTAAAAGTAGTAAAAATTAATTAAAATGGTTAAGGTAAAAACTGATTTACCGAAGGATAATTTTAATCGATAAAGGTTAAAATAACCTACCAATTTTTCAAAAATCCATTATATTGTTTTATTTCAGGCATATAAATTGTAAGGGTATATAATTAACCATTTGTTTGATTTTTGTATGATTATGATATGGTTTTAATTGAATAGTTTCAAAAAATTCCATTTCTGTCCTCTCCCCCACTTATAAAAGGCAACCCCTTATCCTCCCATATTAACACTTCCAAATCCATTTGGATACTCCAATAACTGAAAAAATATCTTACTTAATCCCAACCCAATATCCTAGATTTATTTCTTATGATAAAAACCAACCTAGGAAGGATTTTTGTGAAAACCTAAAGAAGTAGTCTGAAGTAGAGGTAACATTTATAAATATTTTTTTATTTTGTTTCTTCTTCAAATTCATTAAAATATTATTAAACCCCAATTATATAATAACTTAAGTATATTTCATATACTAATATGATATTATGTTATGTTCATGACCTATATCCATATTCTCTTCCATTAAAATCGAAATGAAATGGTCGATCTTGTGTATAGTAGAATACAACTTCATTAACCGATCTAATTTTTATTCAATTAACACCTTTAAAGGATGGATATAATGATTTATATTACAATTTTTTATGAAATGTATGATATTATTATAGTTTTTGAATTATAATAAAAAAATACCTTCTTACTTTACATGGTGTTTAAAATATGATAACGTCACTTATGTGTAAGGCAGACTACCGCCTCGTGAAGCAACGTGATTCGTTTTTTCACATAATATTTTCATGGATTGTAATTAAGATAAATTTAATGAATATATGTGATATATATGACATGATATTGATTCTGAAAAATTAATATATCACAAACGTTTTACCCATTCACCGGTTAAGGGAATGATAACATCGTTTGTGAGAACATATGGCTTACCGTTTCCATGAAGCGATGTGATCAATTATCTTTGTTAAAATATCATTAATGATCCTAAAATTGTATATTATGAATTAAAATTATTTTTATAACATTAATATAATTTTTTATATTATGTAACTATATAATATTCTCAATATCGAAATCTTTCATGTTAAGACATACATTAGAAAATAACGCATTTATCACTCGAAACAATAGTAATAATGAAATATTATTAACAAAAGGATGATAAGATGTTATAAAAAGATAATATATGATATTATAAATATGAATATGGTTCTTTTATAAATTAATAAAATGATTAAAACCATTATATAATAGGTTAAATAATGTTAAACCAATGGGAAGCATGAGGTAAGAGACTTCATCTAAATTTCACTTCATTGAGGCATATTATAATGTTATGCACCTAATTTATAGTATATGGTGTATATAGTCCTACTTTGGCATGTAATATAATGATTCAATAAAAATTCATTGTATTTAAAGTTTCAATTTTAATTATTTCATTTAAGGGTTTTTTATTTGAAAATTACCAAGTGCTAATGAATTTCGTAAGTCAAATTGTTTTCATTGGGTTATATTACTTCTTCATAGTATTTGATATTATATTATTACGTGTGTATTGAATTTTGATTATATATTATTTATATAAACTTTATTTATTTGGATTGAAATTTTATACACATAATCAATTCAATGGTTAATTATAACTTCAACATTATGATATTTGTAAGGGTTTATTTCACAATCTCATTTTAATTGTGATTGTTTATGATTGAATTCTCATTGAAGGAAATTATTTGATAATTGAATAATAATCCCATATAATTATATTATAATGTAGTTATAAATTAATGTTTCAATTAATAATACCATTTTCCCAATCTTTTTTACTTAAAATGATCGGGAAAATGTTTTTAATAAAATACGACTTCATTTTACTCTTTGGTTGGAAATCCAGTTTCTTCCAAATTCATGTTTTCTATAAAATATTTATAAAATTCTCCGAATTATTTATTAAATAACCATTTACCTATGTTTATATTTTTAAAAAATTATTTCAAAGTAATATTAATTTATTTTTAAAAATAAAATCTATTTTTATTTAATAGAAAATGTGAAAGAAATCTTTGTTTTAACATGTACAAAATGTACAAAATATCTCACCATCATGACCACTCGGTGATTTAATGATTCCATTATAACATTAAAAGATTATTTCCAAAGAAATTTGTTTTCAAATATTTTTTGAACTTTTAGTTTTATAAATATTTTCAAAGTAAAAAATAATATTTTCCACAATATTTATTTTTGAAATTTATATGGTGTTTCTATTTATCAAGGACAACAACCCTTTATTTTACTTTTACTATACTTGGGATATATTGTATTTATAACATCCTTATTCATTATAAGGATTTTTAAGATCATTTTAACAAAATAAATTATTTAAATTCAATTTCATGATTCATTTTGGTAGTAATTAACTTTCCATTGAAATACCAACTTGCCTATGATCATTGGATATTAAACTTCCCTCTAAATATCTATATTATTTATTTGGGATATATGTATTGAATAAAAAATATATAATTTTACATAAGATGTTATAAATTAATTTTTTTTGATTATTTGGGTAAATATTTATAAATATGCATTGTTTACTCAATATGAATATTTTATGATAATGCACATTGTTCCTGAATTAAATCGATTATTCGATATATAATGAATGTTTTGGAAATGTACTGACAGGTAGGGCCCATAATTATATAACCCCTATATGAATTAGTATTATCATGAGACAAATTATTAATCTATAATTAAATGAGGTTTTTAAAATAGTTTTACACTATATTTTGAATGGTCTATATAGTAGAGGTATCATGATGACTGAGGTCATATCATCCAATAATTAAGCATTTCTTTCATTGAGAAATCATTCATTATTATCATCTATGATATTTTCATGATGATATTATATCTAGACTCATTTAATTATCATATTATTGATTAAATATAACATTTTTTGAGTTATTAATCTTTCTATATTGATTATTCTTTATTAATTCATGATAGTAAAGATGTTTAAATGGAATGTGTGTTTAGTTACTTACCTTGAAATGTTAATTATACATATTGATTTAAGATGTATTCTTATTTACATAACTCTTATTAAGTATCTAAGCTTACCCTTATGTTTTTTATATCCTAGAAATCTAAGAAGTTTACTATGAATAATATGAAAATATATTCTAGAGGAAATAATGATATTCTAAAATAAACATCATTTTATAATTTGAGTATTCAAATGTAATATAAGGAACAAGTATGCATCTATTTTACCAATAATACTAAAATATTCAGTCTTTTAGGGTTTAGTTCCTTGTATCTTATGCTAATGTAATAAACTAGACACCAGCTTTAGTCTACAGGGGTCACGGTGACTACAATGAATCATTAGCAAAATTACCTTATAAAAACATCTAAAACACATAAAATTTTAACACTTATTTTTTAAATTTTCATAATTAATGTTTTATTAATTCTTTTAAATTGATTTTCATATCCAAAAACAAGTTATATATTTTCTAACTTTGGAAAACAAATCCACATTTTCACTACCTTCAATAATGTAAATTAATTTTTCCTTAAAAATAGTATTTTTAGTTTCAAATTTTAAATTCTCTTCTTGAGTAGTAGTAAATTATAAAAAATAAGCTCATTTAAAAAAGAATATTTTTTCATATTATTTTATTTCAATTCTTGATCTTCTTATATTTTCTCTCAAATTTATATATGTCATCTAGTATCTTTTTATATTTCTTTCATTCCCCTTCATTCTTCATAGAAAGAAATTCATTAATCACTTCATTTTAATATTTAAATTTCCAAATTTTCTATATTTAAACAATTATTTTATTCTCTTTATATAGAATATTCACAAACATTATAATTAGAATACAGTTATTTAATTTTAATATGATCAATACATTGATTCTGTTTCTTTGCTTTATTATCATGTTATTTGTTTGTTTGTAAATTTCATTGAACTCTAAAATTACTAAAACATATTTCTATATTTCTTATTCCATTCACATAATTGTTACATGAGTTTTTTAGAAGGATAATTATATATATAAGATTAATTAGAATCATTATTAGTTTCATTTTCATAAGCATCACTAAAAATACATCATCTTGTGTTAATAATTGTTTTAAAATTGATTCAGTTACCTTTGAGCTTGTCAAAAATTAATTAGGGTTGTCTATGTCATTTTCACTTCTAGCATCACTCCCAAAATAACAATATTTAGAATAAATATATCCTCCATAAATATATCACACATATTTTTTCACGAAGTTCCTAAATTTTCTGAAATTCTTTAATTTTGAACCTTCATTCATAATGAATACATTTTTTTATTCAAATAAATGAGGAAAGAAAAATCAATATTATTAATAGTGTCACATTTTTTTACTTTACATTTAATATTTTTTTATGATGCACTTTGTGAATAATTATTCAATTTTCTTTCAGTTGTAAATGATTTTAATAAAATTATCAAACTCATCCTTCTGACATATGTATGATTCAAAATCAGAATAGTTAGTAGAAACATTTACATTAGACTTACATTCAATACCATTCCTCTTTATATAATCATCATCCGTAATTTTCATTTCAAGTCCATACTATAGTAATGAAATAATTAGTTAATCTAAAGTATATTCCTTAAAAATTTGTACTCTCATTGATTTACACTTTCTTCACATTCCACTTCATTAGTGGTGACCGCAACACCCTTTTAACTAATACTTTATTATGTAAATCATACCCAAGAACATTAATACCATTTATAATAATTATTAATCTGTGAAAAAATAGATTCAGATACTCATATTTACCCATTATGATGTCTTTTTTCTCTACATATAGAATTCCCAACATTTGGGTTTTGAGTTTTCTGAACCATAAGGAGTTACCTGATGTATAATCCATATGTATTGAGCTATCTTACGAGTTGATACATAACTAAAAACACTTCAAATTATAACATAAAATAATATATTCATTAATTTTTAATTAAAAAAATACTTTAACATATCATTCTTTACAAGTTTATTTACACCAACATCTGGTAACATATATAGTTTGAGGGATTTCCAATTATCAATGCTCAAATTTATTGGATATGTTTCCATATTGTCCTACAAATGACTCCGGTCATTTCCAAAAAATATGGTAGTTTTTGTGTATCCAAACATCCATTTAATTCATTTCTACCATGTTAAATAATTATATTGTGATATACTATTAAGTATAAGATATATGGGTTAACATAAATAAAGTAATAAAATGTACAACCAGCTTCTTACAAGGAACTATCTCTCATACCAATTATTTTCCCAATGTTTGGTGTCTAATAAGTAATTGGGGGGTGGGGGTGAATAGACCTTCGTAAAATTTTAAATAACTAAATGAAATCAAATTATACTATTATATATAGGTATTTAACAATATATAAAAATTAGAATATAGAATTTAATGGGTGTTGAATAAAAAATATAGATATATAGTTGAAATGTAAAAAAGAGTGAACACATACTTTTTATAGTATCTCAGATCAATCCAACATCTACTCTTCACTCTTCATTTTCAATTAGAGGAATTTTTTTCTTTATAAATATCACATTTGAATAGTGTGATAACATTTTACATATAATAACCATTTTATCACCTAGATGCACAACCTATTCTACCTACCTTTCTAGGGTCTAAGGCATAGCAAAGAATATTACCTTACTTATGTTCAAGATTATTAACACAAAATATACCTTCTATTTAAGAGGTATGACCAAGAACAAAAAAATGTGTTTTTTGGGAAAAGGATAAAACAAATTTTAAGAACAAATAGAAAACAAAACAATAAAATGTTGAAAACTTGAATAAAATAAACAAGTTCGGAATGTTGATGATAATGCTACTCGATGTAGTTTTGATCACTTTAGTTTCCAAAGATAAATTTTAATCACTATTTTCATCACAATAAAAAATTAAGTAATATTTTTAAAAAATTATCATAAGAAAAACACAAATGTTTTAAATCTTCTTCATGAAATATTTCTATTGACTAATTATATATTTGTATTTCACATCCTATTATTAATGATATGTGGTTTTTAATCAATTTCCCATTAATTCATTATATTGGATATGATCTTAGAAATTAAATTCGTGTACTTCTGGAGGACATGTGTGATTATTGAGAACAAATCACAAATTTACACTATTATAAATAATTAAAACACGTAAAAAATATCATTAACTATTATGGAACTATCATGTATAGTTTGAAAAACTATTCCTCCCATAATCCATCATTAAAAAATTAAAAACATTTCATGTATGATTTCTATCATATATATCTATTTTAAAAATAAATAAAATATTTAGAATATACCATAAATGATTATAATAAATATAAATTAAAAAATATAAGAAAATAAATCATGTTTTGAGTTTTTTGAAAAACAGTGTGTCTTCAAGTAAACTTGAATATTTGTAAGAATGATTTTTCATAAACCTAAAATATTTTTCATGAGAAATTTCACAAAATAATGAAACATAAATAAGAATAAATTACACATAAGAGTAAAATAAATGTATGGTTCACTTACTCATGAGTATAAAATATGCATAAAGATATAATAATAAAAATCATAAAACGTCTCTAATAATTATTTCATATAAGCGTTATTTTTATATAATCACGAACCAATACTTCCTGAAAACTTTTGACTTTTGAAGACATAAATATGATTTCTTAGTATTCTAAAATTATTTTTTGGACATTAAAAATCATTTTTTTATATATTTTAAAATTTATGTTTGACTTCAATTAGAAAATCATAACTCTTAAACATTTTCTTATAACTACAATTTGAAAATATTAAAGGCTAAATTTTTTCAGATGACATAAATTTTAAGATCATAAGACATAAAAATTATCATATGATATTAAAATCCATTTCAAATGATTTTGAAAATATATTGTTAAAAAAATAGATTATAACATCATGTTACTTTTTATCAGGTACTTCTGGCCCTATTTTTAATATCATTTTGGATAGTACTTATTTTTGGGATATTAGGGTGAAATTTGGATAACTTGGGAGATCATTGGATGTAGTGAATGGTTGCAACATGGTTTTACCAAATCAATCTCCCAATGAATACCATGCATCCCTAGAAATTAAAGAAATGCATGGTCAACACATGATTTCCCAAACCTTGCCCCGACCTTATTGAAATTGTGAATCCTTGGATAGTGAGTCAGTAGGGGGTGCACGATTAGGGAGCATGGTTTCCCTAACCATTCAGCCCTACACAGGAAACTGTTCACATTGTTTTAGATTTATATGAAAATTATTTTAAAAATTATCATGCACATGTTTAAGATTCCTAACTACCTCACTATACTCTAATATGATTTTTAGTGTTTTGGAGGCTCCTTAGAAGACATTTTTTGGATCCTACAACCTCCTCTATTGGGGAATCAATGTGTCGGTGGACGATCTCTTCCCTATTTGGTAAGTTGATCTACTCTTTATTAGAATCTTCAGATATCTTCTTCATTCCTACTTAGAGTTTGATGGATAATTATGTTTGGGGTAGATCTAAATCTATTTATTGACTAGAAATTGTTTTTTTATTATGAAAATACTTTTTAGGAAAAAGTGAGAAACCAAACATGACTCCTCCACATCATCACTTCACCACTTCTACACTTCACCATAACACCACTACACCACTTCACCACTTCACTACTCACCACATCACCTCAAAAAACCATACAAGGCTTCATAATTAACAACATTGAATCACAATGGAGGAAAATCAATTCAAGCATTCAAACTGGCATACCTTCACAACTGGAGATGAAAATGTCAAGAGAAGGCCACGATACCATGAACCAGGGAACACAAACATTAGAAAATCTAGGAAAACAACATAACTAGTATCCTCTAATGCTCACCGGTGCAACCATAGACACCATCCCAATTCCACAAACCCACCAGTGTACTGTAGTCGGAGTTCGACCAAACCATCCAGTAATGTGAGATAAACCCAAATAGAACATCCACAAATGGTGATAAAGAAACTAGAGCGAGGAAGACTAGGTCATCCTAACAATGCACCCAACTCTGCAGATAACAACAACACAACTCAGAGTCCTCCTTTAAACCTTTTTCTAAGTAGTCGAATCTATTTATTGTATATAGATTCTAGGTTTGATGTTTTGTCTCCTTCAACTTTGTTCTACATTGGTATTCCCATTACATGTTTTTATTCTTGACCATTGATTAAATGTAGTTGATTCTAAAATTATTTTAACTACAATTAAAACCATGAATTTCATGATTAAATTGAAATGAGTTTTTGATTATCATAAATTCATGGATACATGATGATTTGATCATTGATTAGTATTTGTTTTGTAAATTTAGAAAATCCCCAATTTTAATGCAATATAAATTAGGGGGTGGATTTATGGAAAATGATGGCATGATTTAAAAATTATTTTTATTAAATGATATTAGGTATATTTTGAGAAAAGGGATTAAATTGATATTATATTTTAACTAGAATTTAATGATAAAAACATGTGATATGGGTTTGAAATGAAAAAGGAAAGTTGAAAACTGAAAACTGAAAATTTATATGTTAAATGATTTGAAATGATTAATTATCAGTTTGATTGATTTATTAATTGATTAAAACGCATGGGAACCATGGTAGTTAGTAGGTGGTTGGGAAAAGTGCACTGGGATGTTGATCCCATAGCACAAGATTTATAATGAACACACTTACAAAACAATGTTTAATATGTAATTTTTTTAAGTGGAATTGGATGTAAATCTTCTTTAAGTTGGAGTGAATTATTAAAATTTTACCATAATTGACTATAAATTACTTTTTTACTATGAAAAAAACTTTTAATTGAAATGTGAGAAACCATGAAGTCCCTAAAACATGCATTAAAACAACCCACACAGAACAAACTATAGGATCAGCCCCTCCAACCTGATTCTCCATGACAAAAGACTTCACCAAACTGGACCCTTCATCATACAGTCTCGTGCAGCAATGAACGGGCACAAAACCGATAGAAAATCCATAACCTCTCGAGAATCCAAGTCCAAAAGGCCAATATTGGTGAATACTTCATGCTCTGATTCACTTCTGCAGCAGACCCAAGTAGTTTGCTGGAAAAAACACCACATGTCACTTGTCCGAAAGGCTAGTATTGTTGAAGACATCGTGCTCTGACATTGTTTTATTTTATCTGATATCATTATTGGTAAATTTTCTTGTTATTGATTATGGAACACTTAGTGATACCCTATTAGGATTTACAACTATCAACCTACATTTTCCTTTTGGAGTTTCTTTACTTTATTATATCATATTTGAGAAAAGTTAAAGTGCCACATGGTGGTGGTGGATATTTTTGAACCATTCAATGCTGGAAAGGATGTCTATAAAAATGGTTTCTAACCATTGTTATAGGATGGAAAAACATTGGTATACCATATATCAATGTTTTTCCAAACTATTGGATAGTATGGCATTGGGATAGACCTATCCCAGTGGTTATTCCAAAACCATTGGTATAAAGCTGTATAAATTTCAGTATAGAAATGGTTTTAGAAGAACTGTTTGTAGGACCCCAAGACACCCTGAGAGGGGAGGGGTGAATCAGGGTGTCAAATTTTTATTCATAAAGTTGTGGATCTTGTTCCCATGTTGGTAGGAACTACTTAAACCTGTATGATGGATATGATCCGCAATGAAACATTCACATGCAAGGAGAAAACGCATCAATTTTACATGGTTCACCACTAAGGGCTACGTCCAAGGAGCATACACCGACAAGTTGTCGGTCGTACCAAATTCCACTAATCTTCACTAGTTGTGGATTACAATGGTTTAGGCACAGTCACTCTTTCCCAGGCTCACTGCCTTTACAATTTTTCAGGGATAGCTCACTGCGTCCCTCGGGTCACTCCCGTTGACTCCCCCTGGCTCATTGCCGTTGGTGAATTCTTTCTCAGTTTATAGGCGTGAAGGTCTCTTCAATAGATTTTCATTGAATTCTTTGTCTCCTATTCAGCATGAGACCTTTCTTGCATCATAGTCCTATGTTGATGCTCTTTTGTATTCCACCTTCTACTTTAGTGCAATAACTGAATGCACTAAATCCTCTTGTCATCGTTTTCTTGAATCACAACCACTAATGTGATTTTTTAATAAAGGAAGCTCAGCTTACTCGGTGTTTTTCAGAATTAGTTATTCATGTATACATGAGATCATGCATTTATCATTTAGATTTATTCTTTAATCTCACTTTTCACCGAAAGTATCAGGCAATCTTTCATCTCTCATGCAGCTCCAGAAAGACGGGCGTGCTTCAACAATATCTGGCGCTCCTTTTCAAGCCCGACGCGCAAGTCTCAATACGGCACGCAAGTCCTCGGTACGCAAGTCTAAACTGGCATGCAAGTGTCACCAAAGCACCTGTGTGACACTGCCTTCATGAACATCAAACCTGCGTGACTCACATCCCTTCTCACCCAAATCACCTTGGGCGTGCAACCATCAATCAGCGCGTAACTTCTAAGAGCTGGCACGCAAGTCTCTCCAAACCACTTGCGCGACCACTCACCACTTGCGCGGCTCAACCACCTACGTGATGAGTGATCGAAAAGTCTTTGTGTCTTGAACTCCGTAGGAAATGAGGAGGGGTGGTCCAGTATTTATAGGCATTTGGTCAACCTGTGCAGTGGCGTGCAAGTCACCCATCAGTGTGCAAGTCATGGCGTGCAGCTCATCTCCGCTTGACTCTGTCATGTAAATCACTTGTGAGACCCAACTAATAATTGTGAAACCTTCTTTTCCTTTTCCATATTTTGAAGTTCTGTTCTTCAAAAAAAATAGGTGCACAAATTTCCAATCCTTCTAGTCCTCGGCGTGCAAGTCTCTTCACGGCGTGCAGGTCACTTGCGCGACCAACTCAATACTTGCGCGACCCTTGTCCCTTTGCCATTAATTGATGTCCTAATCTTGAAAAAAATATGGCGTGCAAGTTTCCTCTCCTTAAAGTACATGTCGCGCAAGTCTCTTTGCCAAAACCACTTTTCTCCATTTCTCAATTTTGGGGCCCAAAAATTTGGAAAACACTGGGAAATGGCGCGACCTTGTATCTGCTGTTTTTGTACCATCTCCAAATCATCCATTCCTTTGTCGATGATTTTGAATAAAACATGGATCATTAACCACAGCCCTTGAACTTGACATGCCACCATGGAATCTCTTTTATCAACAAATTTGTATGTCATTATTTTTTCTTTGTTAACAAGAATGATCACCTCAAAAAGACTTCTTCTCGGTGATTTGTATCCTTCAGTAACTCTTCTGCTTTCATCACAAACTTCACTATCGTGATTTGTATTCTTTGAAGGAATATCTTTAGCATCATCATCTTATGTGACAATGTGATGTGCATGGCCATCTCATAATTCCAATCCTCTCATGGCCATCTTAGATTTCCATTCACTTGCACATTGTCTTCTTCTTCAACCATCATGATATACTTCATGCAAAACATATGATTCAATTCTTCAAGAAGTCTCTTGCATGGTTCTCATGAAATCACGAGTAATTGCATGGTCTTCATCAAAACCCATGGGGAATTACATGGGCTTCATCAATACCACATTCTTCTTTAATCATCCTCGGATGGATTACACCTCACATTATTCATTGTTGTAAACAATGTGTCACATTTGACACATGTTCCTTGAACTTATGATCAGTAAAACAATCATCTAAATTTCCATTCCTCTATTTCATTGGAGTACGTCTTGATATCCTTCATTTTGATCTTCATTGACAACTGTTGACAACAAATACAACCTTATACACAAAGTGGTTCCAACACTGTTGGTATAGATTTGTACTAACAGTTAATAATACATCAGTATACATCATAATTAATTTGTTTACCAATGATATATAAATATTTTGTATAGATTTTTACAAACAATTTACTAAAACCATTGGTAAAGACATCCCGTTAATCACTATACCAATGGTTTAAAACCATGTATATAGGGTATTTCTAGGATTCATCACACCATCCAGCTAGAATCCCCTCCATTCAAAACACCTTCATACAACAATTAAAATTGAAAAAACCCAGTAATAGCATATAAAAACATCACATTAAAACAGTAGAATCTTTTAACCATGGAATGTACCAAAAAACGTTATTCCCTATTTCAATATTCATATGAAAACCACTCATCCAACTTACCCATTTCAATTTTATTGATGAAGAAATCTCAAAATTTTTACTTTACTCAAAATGGTCACAAATATATGGGAATAAGGAGTGATAAGTGAATTTACATAGTGTGGTTAATGTATGGTGCATGAGGGGTATGTGTGATAAGTGAATTAACATACTGTGGTTAATATATGGGAATAAAGAGTGATGTAGGTGTTTTATGAGCATTGTGTGTGATGTGGTATTTTATGGGAATCATGTATGGTGTGATTATGAAATGATAATATTATGGGATGTGGGGAATGATAGTGTAATATGGTTCTAATATGGTTGTTATGGGATGATGGTTGGTGTGGAACCACTAGGATATTGAGACCTTAGGTTGAGATGTGATCAGGTAGGTAATTCTTAAGGGGGGAGTTCCTATAGAAGGGATTGAATGATTATATTGAGTATTTGGGGGTATTCTGAGAATGTGGGAATGATACATCTGCATTCAATGTCATATAATGTTTTGGTACAATGAATATAAGTCACTGGAGATGGAGGATTGTTTTGGTATGTTTATAGCCAAAATAGAATAGGGATGAGGTATCATATGTTAGGGATATGGCATGGGAAATGTGTTCATTATGGATTTAAGACCATTGTGGGTGGGGAGTGTATAAGGAATAGGTATGGGAGAATCATGCTGGTCTATATCCTTTTACAGTGTGACACTATGTGCCATGGAATTAAATAGTTATAAATAGGCTGGGGAGGTCCTCATGACTTATGGAATGAACATAAAGTTCACACTGTGAATAGATCTCGAAAAAGAAAAAGGTTGTTTATTTTAATATTAAAATGATATTTTAGGGTTGTCCATTCACCTGAGCTAGCAATGTACTCTTCTTTCACCTCCATTCTAAGCACTGAGTAAGGGATCTCACTCTTTTCCTTATATATCATGAAATCATTAGAATAAGGAAGTATCTTAGAAAAAGATTAACATTATATATCCTTTATTCTATGATTTTTCTCACTTAATTATGGTGTTGAAGTATTTAAGAATAATTTTTTAAATTTTTCATACTCCTTTTAAAATTTACCTATTTGAAATAGAATTAGTGTTCAGTCATCTATGAGTAGGAATCTAGGATTATAAGGAAGGGGCTTCATATATTTATCCCAAATTAATACATGGTTTATTTGATGTGTGGTAAATAGGTGTGAGAGGGATTATCTAAGTGAGACCATTTATGACCTTCTTAATGTTTTTATGGTTATTAGGAAACACTAAACTGTAGTCTCAAGTGTGAAATGGTATGGTTGAACCAATTACATAATGGTAGGTGCGATTTATGACCCTATTGTTAGTTTGGCATGACGATGTTGTGTATAGAAATTGTTTCATGATGTGATCACTAAGATGGTTCTATGTGAATGTGTTGTAAAAGATCCATGTGACTATGGGTGATGTTAATCACTATAAGTGAGGTGAAATGGTTTTTTAGGATGTGGTAGATGGGTTTGACCATTTTTTTGTAGGGATAAATGGTCCATGGGTGGTGATAGAGTTTTTCCAAAGGGGTAGCCTAGGATTTTTTATGATTCATCTCACTATGCATAGTTAATATAGCCATCCAGCTCATGTACAAATAGGATACAACCCATTGAGGTGGTTTTGACCCCTGATTGTGGGTGGAGACATCCGTATATTATGATACATAGGATATGGGGTTGACAATGGGTACAAATAAGGTGTTTGGCATAGAAGGGCATGACTAGCGGTGTGTAAGGACATCATATGGAGGATATGTCTTGCAACTATATTGGGGTTGATGGGCTATGACATGTAAGAATAGATATCATCTTGCCCTGAGATGTTGACCTTTGAGCTAATGATGTTTGAGTATGAGGAAATTTGTTGGACATTTGATGAGTCTTCTAGGAATTTCTTTTGGGCATTGGGTGGACTCAAAAATATAATGTTTGAATGATGAAATGTGGTTTCATAAAATTTATTTGTTATGCCAACTCTGTGACTTCAAGTGATATAAAAATAGTTGGAATTTCATTCTTTTTGGGCATTGGGTTGACTCGAAATGATTATGTCATTGTGACTCGCTAAAGGCTACCTAGGTAGTGTGATAGGATATTGATCATCCATTGAGAGTCTAATGGACGTCAATATAAAGGATTTTTTTTTGTAATGTTGTAAAATGATGTGTCTATAGACACTTCCACAAGAAAGTCCATGAGAGGTGGAATAATTCACACCACCATGTCCTTAAAAAGATGTAATGGAACTATAATCTCTCATACAAAAACTACAGTAGGATCCATAATAATATTGCACATAGAAATAAGATTATGTAAATAAGATATTTTGACTGAGGTTGGGATTTCTATAATATTTATCCTAGTGGTGTCATAATTGGATGTTAGCCCATGAATTAGAGAAAAGAGTGAGGATTTACCACCAAATGATAATCAAGCCCATACCCTCAAGATTTAAAGAATCCTCAATGAAACTAAAGGATACTAAAATCTCTACAAAATGAAATTTTAATGAATAATATATGATGGTATGGAATCACAAAAATACCAAAAGAAGTGTTCAAGTATAACTCCCCAAACCCATTTACCCCAAGTCGGTGCATTATTTTAATACATTGGCATGATTACAAGGAATCAAGTCCTGAAGGACCGACCAGTTTAGTATTCTTGGAAAATAGATTACATACATGAATGTTACATTACACTTCATAAAATACAAAACAACATAAATAATCCTTTATAAACGTCATTATTCCCTTGGATTAACCCTGCATATCAATCACAATACAATTCTAGGAATCCTGGGAAAAATAAAACATAGAAAGGGGTGAGCTCAGATGCTCAATAGGGATAACAATACGGTGGAAGCTTTTATAAATAAGAATAAACATTTAAGGCAATGTATAACTAAAACAAAAGCCTTTTAAACTTGAACTTCGGTATAATATGGAAAAAATAAAATGAAGTAATTCCATTTACTTATTCACATGGATATTCTACAAGTCTAATAATCACATGCAATATCACTAACCACTTTCATAATGATGGAATGCATAATGCTAGACTATCATAACCACATAGTCAAGGCCTTGTGCCAAGACTACAAATAAAATTTTGTCAAGATCTTTTTCCAAAAACTAGTTTGTCTCATGAGACCTATCGATGCATCGAGAAGCTATAACGAGCTCCACCCGTCACTTACAAAGTACAATACATTCCTCATATGAAAAGGTTTAAACATAACATAAATATTCGTTTTAAAACTAGCCTATGAAATGTCAATACTTTATCCCTAAACCATTAATGGTATAAAAATAACACATCCAAATTAAAACATATCACAAAACCTTCAATATAATATGGAAGATTTGTATCATAATAAATCTTCATAAAAAATGTTTAGAATCCATCAATGGATATTGACATAGATGAAAATAATTTTGTAAAACTCTTTGAGAGAAATATACCTTTTTCATGAAAACATTTAAAAGTAACACAATTTAGAAAGGAATAAATTTAAAGAAATATTTTGAATCAAAGTGTCCCATACCACTTTGAAACTTTTAAAAGGAATTAACATTTTAAAAAATTAATGTCAATATAAATTAATCCTTAAAAACCATTTTGAAAACATGGACATTAATGAGAACGATTTAGAATAATAAATATTTAAAACATTTCAAATTATTTTTTAGTAAAAGGTTCTATAAAAATAGACTCTTTGAAAAATATTTTATGAAACGTGGACATGGATAATAAATATTTCCCAGTAGATACATACGTAAAAACAACATCGGAGAATAAAGAGATTGTGAAATTAACCCTTACCAATTTGGTAACTTACAAAACATACACCCAATTGAAAGAAGTATCATACAATGAATATGTAAATACACATAAATTAATGATGAATACACAAAGAATACAATTATGGGAAGTAAATGCATCACACAAAAGGTAATAGTGACAATATGGAAAGAATCTCATGGGAATAAGGAGTGAGATGAAAACCCCTTACCTTGCACTTTCTATTAGTCGAGGATACATTTAACCTCCTGTATGAAGACCGTAGTATGTTATTAAATTATACCAAAACATATTAATCTTTATAATATCATAAATTATTAATTTATGACTTTTTAATACCAATTTAATTATAATTTCCATGTTAAATTAACATTTTGGGTAATAATCGCATTCTTTATCGTACGTGTTTTAACTTGTTACTCTTTATTGTATCACATAGATCATGAATTAAATACTTAAAGAAAATAAAATATGATTTATATATCATATATATTTATAATATAATTATGTATAATAGTTATATATGGAAATGGAAAACACTGTTTATGGAGATGGTAGTCCGTACGTACGCATAAACGTTGTTTCCGTTTTTATAACGTATTGAACGGAACTAAGTGAATAAAATATATATAAGTACATATATATATATATATATATATATATCTCCAGTACCATTATTATGTAATATATTACAAACATATCAGTAATATATATTTTTATAATTGTTGATGAATGGTGAATGTGGAAATGAATCTCATTACGTCGTGGAGACGGTAATCCGTACGTACGCATGAGCGACAATATCATTTTCTTAATGATTTGGAATTGGATTGTAAATTAATTTTACAGATAAATTATCATGATATTTTTATTATTTATATAAATATTACTCATCATTATATCCATCCAAATAACATAGTTTTGAATAACAAATCACACCACAGCGTGGAGACGGTAAGCCGTACGTACGCATGCATGGTGACATTATCATTCATAAGATTGATAAAATAATGAATATTGTTGTGAAATATTTATAATAACATCAAAATATATAGAAGATACCAGGGTTATTATTTTATAATGTAAATAACAAATAAAGAAGAAGTGGAAGAAGAAAGGAACTTGAAAGAGGGTGGTGAGGACATAACATGTTTTTCGGGTTCTTCCTTTTGATTTGATCAAAAGGGCTTCATAGGTTGGATTTATGATCAAAATAATCTCTCTATGTTGAATTGGGGGAAGTTCAGAGAATATTTGGGTAGGGGTTAGCCGATCCAAAAGGCTTTGTAGGTATGAATTTGAGAGAAGGGGGAGTTCCCTTTTATAAGAGGGGCGAGGGGCACCTTGGAAAAGCTGGAAATATTATTTTATAATAAATTCATATTCGGTTTATAATGGCTCCAAAGTGGATTATTTAAAGTTTATGGTGGTTATAGGTCCCAAAGCACTCAACCAATAGGTTTTAGATAAGTATGGGTCAGTATATTATCTTTATCATTCTAATTTAACTCTTAGTTAAATAGTTTGACATTTACCATGTCTCTTTATATTTTTATGTTATATAGTCAATAAACTTACTATAAACTTCAAAGATACCCTCAAGTGGTCCACTAATAATACAAAAATCATTATCTAAGTCGTTTTACCAAACCTTAGTGTTTTAGGAATAAAAAATCAATTAATAATATAATATTTATTTTAAAAACACCTTTATGTCAATTTTGAAACTATTTAATAATTGGTTTTTGATAAAGTTTTAAAAAGTTTATTAATTAAAAAACAATTTATTTATTATATCCTAACATGTAATATTAACCAATAAATTTTTTTGATGTTATCAAACCTTTCAAATTATATTTATTTTAACATTTATAATACTAATTATATATTTTTTCATTAATAAAGAAAATACTGCATCATTATTGTGTCATAAATAAATTTAATTATTTAATGTATAAAAATTATAAATAAAATACAATTATGTAGGAAATAATTTTATCTTTCTAATTAATATTTATAATCTAAAATATAACATATATAACCCTATGTAAAAATTGGTTTTCTAAAAGATATATGCTTATGTCATTTTTGTATTTACTTTAACTTAATTAATATAAAGTGTCATTATCAATTAGAAGTGGATCAATGGGGTCCCAAAATCGACCCGAATATACCCATGGTGGGACATGTATCGTCCAATAGTGTTAGGACACGTTTTAGGGTAATTTATTATTATTATAATATTATTATTTTACCCTTATTTACCGGATTTATCCTTTAACCATGGTAAATAAAATATTTACCGAAGTAATTATTCAAAATTTCTACAAACAAATGTTACATATTTAACCAATTTGTACCTCCTGATTCTAAATATAGAATCCATTTTTTTATATTCCAAACACATAAGTAGCAGAAGTTAATTTAAAATTAATTCTCATTGTTAAAACAAAAAAGCGTGTTTTTAAGAGATAATAACTATCAAAATATCGGCACTTGATTATGTCCAGTTTAAATGTGAAATTATATACAATGACCAAAATTGGATTAAGTGGTAGAAATAAAATATAATTATAGTCTAAAATCACTCAAATTCATAATTTATCACTATTAATTAATTTGAATAAAAAAGTTGTTTTTAATTAAAATATAGTAATTTTCACTATTCATCAAAATATGAAAGTTATCTGAAAATTATCAAAAATTCACCCTAAGATAATTTTCATATTCCGAATACAAAAATAAAGTCCATTTTGAATGATAAAATGTATAAAATTTTAAAAAATGGGTATTATTATTCATATCAGCTAGTTTTATTGGTTATGGTGTGTGTTAGAACTCAAAGTTGCGTACAACACACGCTACTGCATTATTCAAAGAGAAGTATACCATGGAAGATTGGGGGGTTATATTCTCCTCTCCTTCAATAAATTTTATCATTACAATTTGAAATTATTTTTGAAAAATAAAAGGTTGAAAATAGAATATACCTTTGGGAAAACCCACATCATAAATTAGGTTAATAAAATTTAATCTTAATAAGAAGAAAAGTGAAACGACAGGGTCACCACCAAATTATGATCTCTATTAAGAGAACATTGGTGGAAATTAGAGACATATAATTAAAATAAAATGTAAATATTTATCGGTAGTGATTGAGGTTATCACTCAAAAATAAGTGTAAAATTGGGCGCCTTAATTTCATAAATCTATGATGATTTAAAATACCATCGGTTCAACAAAACATATGGTATTAGGAAAAAAGATTTTTTGTTTTAAGATCCCTTCACTAAAGTATAAGAATTAATTTATTCATAGAATAAGAGAAAAAGAAAAATATATACTTGAAAAGTAGAGTCCCATCCTTTAACGAATTTCTACCACAAACCCATCTTTCACTCTAAAAGATAATAGAACTTAGAAATAATATTCTATGTATCCTATTAATATAGGGTTCAAAAAAATTAATTTATAATTCATCTACCAGAATTTGTTTTTTAAAAACTAAATTATTCAATCAAAGACATCACGTGGGCTAGAGGTAGGTGATACACCTTTGTCGCCCTTCGGTTGCGGGTTCAAGTCTCGCGGGCTTGCTGGACACGATGGGTTGCCACTGGACCTCTGGGTTGTACTTTTATGGAAATCCAAGAATAATCTCAAACTATAATTATCCAAAATACTTCTATCTAAAATCACAGTAAAAAATTTATAAACAAGGTAAACACAATGAAGATCCTTTTTGTTTCTTAATAACATGCGGACACCTTCATCATATATTCTTTTAAAACACTACAACATCCTGAATAACCATAAAACCTTATTGATTTCATTCATGATCCCTTATTCATTATAGAATACTAGATATACTCCTTCTATCAAAAAAATGTTGTAAACTCCAACAATGATGGAATATACAAATCATTAATCAGTTTCATTGTGTCAAGAATATCTAATATAATTTATCTAAATCAATAAGGTATTATTCCAAAATCACTACCTTAGAATTAGAACCATATTATTGTTTATCTTTCTCTCAACCATATATTTTCCAAAAATTTAACCTGCTATTGAGTCACTTTTCTTGTTTCCACACAATCTCATGTACTTAATGAAATAGTACTGCATTACAATCCTTATATACTCGATAATTATTATAACCAGTACATGCTTGATACAACAATCAAATGACATAATTATACAATAACAACATAATACCTATAATAATTCCTCCTCATCTATGGTAGTATTATAAATTGATTATTATTTAATAGAATCATTTGGGGGATACTCTAATGATTTGGACATTGGTTCGCGTAGTGTCCCAACTCCTTGCAGATGAAGCATTGTATATTCGAAAACATTTTCTTACCCTTGAAATCATGTACTTGGTGACCTTTTTATCCACACATATAACAAACTCTCATTCCTTTCAAACATTTACCAAGGTGATTCATTCCACATTTATCACATATTGGAAAATACTTCTTTCCCTTATTCCCTTTATCCATCTTTCTTTCTACCATACTTTTCTTCTCTGGCTTCCCTTCAAAGCCATATGATTCATAAAATTATTTACATGATACCATTTATTAATATTATGATAATACATGAGAGACTATTTCCTTTCAAAATGTTGTCTTAATACCATGAATGATATGAACCTTCTTACTCTTTGGATCATACGTATTGCTGGAGTTTTCATTCCTTCTACTGAGCACCATTTCTAAAAAATGGCATACACTAGGTCAGTTTATGAATTGCAATTCGTAATTCCAAACATGTAAAATACCTAACGTAAATTGAACAGTTTGTAGATATAATACATAATCACAAAAAATTATTATACTCATAAATTCTTCATAATTATTTGTAAATAAAATGTGAATTATCCTAAGAATCACCCCCGGGAGTGTCGTAACCAAGAGTGCAGCAAGGCCCGTTGTCGTGCACCAATTCCTGTTCAATTCTAGCTCAAAGTGGTGCTTTAGGGTTTTAACCCTAGGTACATCTGTGCCAGAGACGCCTCTACCTGTTCGTATCCAGAAAGGGATGTATTTTCTTGGAAGACTCAAAAAATCTCTACATTACTAAAATTCTAGGAATTTATTCTATACTAATTCTCAAAGTCTATCTTAGGTCTATGTGCTCTAATCCGAGCTTATCTAAATCTAGCTTCCAAGGTTATTGCTAAACTTCCTCTGATACCAACTATAACTCCCCGACCCCAGTTACGTAGAGTCGGTGCATTATATTAATACATTGGCATGATTATAAATAATCAAGTCCCGAAGGAATGATCAGTTTAGCAGTCTTGGAAAATAGATTACACAAATGCATGTTACATTACACTTCATAACATACAAAAAACATAAATAATCCTTTATGAACGTCAATATTCCCTTGGATTAACCATGCATATCAATCACAATACACTTCTTGGAATCCTTGGAAAAATAAAACATAGAAAGGGGTGAGCTCATATGCTCAGTAAGGATAACAATATAGTGGAAACATTCATAAATAAGCATAAACATTTAAGGTAATGTATAACTAAAACAAAATCCTTTTAAACATGAACTTCAGCATAATACGACAAAAATGAAATGAATTAATGACATTTACTTATTCAGATGGATATTCTACTAGTTGAATAATCACATGAAATATCACTAGCCACTTTCATAATGATGGAATGCATAATTTCAGACTATCATAACCACATAGTAAAGACCTTGTGCCAGGACTACAAATAAGATTTTTTCACGGCCTTGTGCCAAGAAACTAGTTTGTCTAATGATACCTACCAATGCATCGAGGAGCTATAGCAGGCTCCACCAGTCACTTACTAAGTCCAATGCATTACTCATATGAAATGGTTTAAACATAACATAAACATTAGTATTAAAAGAAGCATACGAAATGTCAATACTTTATCCCTAAACCATGAATGATATAAAAATAACACATCCACAGTCAAACATATCAAAAAACCTTTAATACAATATGGATGATTTGTATCATAAGAAATCATCATCAAACAATATTAAAATCCATCAAAGTATGTTGACATAGATGAAAATGATTTTTCAAAACTCTTTGAGAGAAATATCCCTTTTTGATGAAAAAAATTTAAAAGTCACAAAAAATAGAAAGGATGAAATTTAAAGACATATTTTGTATCAAAGTGTCCCATAACACTTTGAAACTTTTCAAAGGAAATAACATTTTAAAAACATTCATGTCCATATAAATAAATCCTTAAAAAACATTTTGAAAACATGGAAATTAATGAGAACGATTAGAAGAATAAATATTTAAAACATTTAAAATGTTGTTTTAGTAAAAATTTAATTAAAAATAACCCCTTTGAAAAATCTTTTATTAAACTTGGACATGGATAATAAATACTTCCCTATAGATACTTAAGTAAAAACAACCTTAGTTAATAAGGATATTGTGAAATTAACCCTTACCAATTTAGTATCTTACGAAACATACACCCGATTGAGAGAAGTATCATACAATTAATATTTAAATACAAATAAATTATAATGTATTACACAATGAAAACAATTATGGGAAGTATATACACCACTCAAAAGGTAATAGTTGTAATATGGCATGAATCTCAAGGGAATAAGGAGTGAGATAAAAACCCCCTACCTTGCACTTTCCTTTACTCAAGGGTATATTTAACCTTCTGTATGAAGACCATAGTATGATATTAAATTATACCAAAACCATATTAATATTTATTATATCATACATTATTCATTTATGACATTTTACTACCCATTCAATAATAATTTCCATGTTAAATTAACATTTCGGGTAATAATCTCTTTCTTTATTGTACGTGTTTTAACTTGTTACTCTTGATTGTATCACGTAGATCATGATTTAAATACTTCCAGAATATAAACCATTATTTATATATCATATATATTTAGAATATAATTATATATAATAGATATATATGTGAAATGGAAAACACCATTTATGGAGACGGTAGTCCGTAAGTATGCATAAACGTTGTTTCCGTTTTCATAACGTATTGAACAGAACTAAGTGAATAAAATATATATAAGTACCAATATATATATATATATATCAAGTATCATTATTATTTCCTATATTACAAACATATTAGTAATATATATTTTTATAATCATCGATGAATGGTGAATGTGGAAATGAATCTCATCGCGTCATGGAGACTGTAATTCGTACGTACGCACGAGCGACAATATCATTTCTTTAAAGGTGTGTAATTGGATGGTATATTAATTTTACAGAGACATTATCATGTTATTTTCATTATTTATATACATATTACTCATCATTATATCCATCCAAATAACATAGTGTTGAATAAAAAATTACACCACGGTGTGGAGACGGTAAGCCGTACCTACGCACGCATGGTGACATTATAATTCATAAGATGGATAGAATAATGAATATAGTTGTGCAATATTTATAATAAAATCACATTATATAGAAGATACTGGGTTTATTATTTTAGAATGGAAAAAAAATAAAGAAGAAGTATAAGAAGAAAGGAACTTGAAAGAGGGTGGTGAAAACATTACCTCTTCTTCAGGTTCTTCCATTTGATTTGATAAAAAGGGCTCCTTAGATTGACTTTATGATCAAAAAAATTCCTATAGGTTGAAGTGAGGGATGGTTAAATAATATTTGGGCAAGGCTTGGCCGATCCAAAAGGATTTTATTGTATGAATTTGAGATAAGGGGAAGTTCCCTTTTATAAGAGGGGTGAGGGGTACCTTTGGAAAAGCAAGAAATATTATTTTATAATAAATTAATATTCAGTTTATAATTGCTAAAAAGTGAATTATTTAAAGGTTAAGGTGGGGATAAGTTGAAAACCACTCAACCAATAGGTTTTATATAGGTTTGGGTCACTATATTAACTTTATCATTTTGATTTAACTCTTAGTTAAATAGATTGACATTTACCATGTCTCTTTGTATTGTTATATTATATAGTCAATAAACATACTATAAACATTAAATAAACCCCCAAGTGGCCCATTAATAATATAACTATCATTATATAAGTCCATTGGCTGAACTGTAGATTGTTAGGAATAACGTATCAATTAAAAATATAACATGTTTTTTAAAAACTCTTTTATATCAATTTTGACACTATTTAATAATTGATTTTTGAAAGTATTAACAAGTTTATTAATTAGAAAAAAATTAATTTAAGAAATACTAACATTTAATATCAACCTATAAAATTTTCTTATGTCATAAAAACATTCAAATTATATTTATTTTAACATTTATAATACTAATTATTTGATTCTTTCATTAATAAGGAAAATACTACATCATTATTGTGTCATAAATAAATTTAATTATTAAATTTATAAAAATTATAAATAAACTAAAATTATGTATGAAATATATTTATCTTTCTAATGAATATTTATAGTCGAAAATATAGCATATATAACCCTATGTAAATTTTTTTTTTCTAAAATATATTTTCTTATGTCATTTTTGTATTTACTTTAACTTAATTAATATAAAGTGTCATTATCACTTACATGTGGATCCATGGGGTCCCAAAATCGCCCCAAATATGCCCATGGTTGGAAAAGTATCAACCAATAGGGTTAGAACAAAATTTAGGGTAATTTATTATTATTATAATATTATTTTATTACCCTTATTTACAGGATTTACCTTTTAACCATAGTAAATAAAATATTTACAGAAGTAATTATTCAAAATGTCTAAAAATAAATGTTATCTATTTACAAAATTTGAACCTCCTAATTCATAATATGGAATCCATTTTTCTAAATTCAAAGCACAGAAGTGGCAGAAATTAATTTAAAATGAATTCCCGTTGTTAAAACAAAAAGCATTTTTTAAAAGATAATAACTATCAAAAGATTGGCACTTGATTATGTCCAGTTTAAATGTGAAATTATGTCCAATGAACAATATTGTATTAAATGGTAAAAATATAATCTAATTATACTCTAAAATCTCTCAAATTCATAATTTATCACTATTAATTATTTCGATTAAAAAAGTTGTTTTTAATTAAAATTTTGTAATTTTCACTATTCATCAAAATATGAAAGTTATCTGAAAAGTACCAAAAAATCACCCTAAGCTAACTTTGTTATTCTGAATCCAAAAATGAAGTCCATTTTGAAAGATAAAATGTATAAAATTTTAAAAATTGGGATTAATTATTCATAACGGCTTGTTTGATTTGTTGTGGTGCGTTTTAGAACTCGAAGTTTCATACAACACACGCTACTGCATTATTCAAAGAGAAGCATATTGTGGAAGCTTGGGTTGTTACATCAAGTAAATTAGAAGGTGTTTTTTAGAAAAAATTAGCCACACATAACGTATTCAGAGGCAGAGACATCAAGAGTGGTGGGAAAGTAAGTGAACCTAGTAGGAGGGGAGAGGTTGGAAAGGAGATAACATGGAAGGGGATACTATGAGGTTCTATAGACATGGGTGGTTTGAGCAGTGAGGGTGGAGTGTTGGGAAGGGTGTCATGGATAAGGATGAGTAGTGTTATGAAATATATTTGATACTATCTAAAAATTTAATTCATAGAATACATTTATAGATAAATAAATAATCTTATAAGTAAGAGCACTAAGATAATAAATTCTTATAATGTTGAATAATAAATTAAAAATACAAATACCCTAATTAAATTAACAAAAAAGGTAGAAAAAACATTGGTAAATTGTGTTGTGGTTAAAACTATACAGTATTTCAGATACCTGAGTCAATCAGAATGTGACCTACCAAATCACACATATATTCAGTCACAAAAAATCATCATACATAAAATTTCATTAATATCATTAAAAAATGTAACGGATCAATATTTTGGTCTTCACCATCACTATCATAACTATCTTAATCTGCCACATCCTCATCCTCATCCCTATACCAATCTTCATCCCCATACTCATCCTCATCCTCATACTCGACCTCATCCTCTCCCTCTTCCTCCACCTCATCCTCCTCCTTTGCCTCATCCTCTACCTTGGCCTTGTCCTCATCCATGGCCTTGGTCTTATCATCATCCTTGTCCTCGGCCTCTTCCTCACCATCATCATCACCAGAAATTACATTGTCTGGACCACAACTAGAACAACCTCCAATTTCCCTATATAATTAATGCATCGATGAAATATATTCTTCACAAGCTACACTGGCCCCTGGTTGATGTGATGGACATTAAACATTCATCAGTTTCATAAATTCATTTTTTTCACTATCAACTCATTCTTCCACATGTGTGACCCTTTTTTTGGTCTATTATACCTATTCCTTAACCTATTACAACTAGGTGGTACTACAACTTGTACCTAAAGAGGGGAAATTTTTTGTCGACACTATTCTCTTCCCAGGTTGGTAGTGTACTCTTCCAGGGTGCTCGTATCCCAACACCTAATGTAAGTGATCAATTAGCCCAAAATTGTCTGGTTCCTGGGAATCAAGGGCCTCTAAAGAAGTCTTTTACATATATAAATATACTATTATGATAAAAAATAGATATTAAAATTTTAAATCAACAATTTATGACATAAAATCTCATACTATGCCGCTTAGTTAACCACACTTATATCTTTTTTCTTTCTACTTGTGAAAAACAATTTGGCTCGAGGCACATGTCCTTTAATATTAAATACCAACATCTACAATGACATAAAATGTATGAAATGATAATTGAAAATATATTACCAATAATTAATTTCATAACAAAAAAATATGTATACTATATTAATAGAATAAACTATGGAGGAAAAAATAGAAAGTACAAGTCCTAAAGAAAAATTATAAACAACTATCGTACCTGCTTCTTCTCATGATCTGAATCGTTGTACACACCAAATTGTGGAGATATTTTTTAGAATAAAATTCATTGTTGATTTTTTGGATGATTCCTAAATAAAATTCAATAATACAAAAGATAGTTTTAAGTAAAAACATGAAAAGTTTCATTTAAAAACCACAAATTTCATAAATACCTTAAAATTGGTAGTTGTCTTATGAGTAATCATTTGACGATAAAATTCTATCAAACACTAATTCGTGAAAGGAACCACCTCTAAATATGTGAAAACACTAGAATTATATTCAATATACAACTTTTGTTTATATTCTCTCCAAATCTCACCTAATTTCTTTAGACATGCTATCCGTACACCATCACCATTAGGAAAAATAAACTGAAGCTGACACCAAAATACTAATTCATATAAATAAAATAACAATATTACATTAAATCCAAAATATTTTTTAACCATATATGTTCCCAAGAATTATCATTTAATTCATTCCAAAACATTCTCCATGAGAGTGGGTTGATGGGAATGATGTCAGAGTATTCAGATAGCATCTCCAATAAAACTCCGACATTGTTGCATTGGTTTTTTTATCGTTTGGTTGTCTTTGTTTTACTCCACCATCAACTATGTCTGACAGTTCCACACAGAACGCATTCATGTATTCCCTCACCGCCACCACCTAGTAGTAGATGAATCTATTATGAAATAAAAAAATATATTATAATGAGAATAAATTATGGTATAAAAAAAATTAGCATTCTAAAATATACCTATGACAGTTTGTTGAATGGGAACTGCTAGATCCACATGAATTGAGAGAACATCACCTTGTATAGGTGGAGTGGGTCCCAGTTTCGGTTCCATAGGCCCCGACTATTCCATATAAGGAGTCAAATAAGGAATATAGATGCTTAGAGGGAAATAAGTATATGGTAAAGAAGATGGCTTGGATGGGTGGCCAAATGGATGATATGGATGAGGAGTGGGAATCATCATCACATATGGTAAATATGGGTGAGGACGCCCAGATATAATGGCTGGTGAAAACATGCATGGGCTAAATATCCCTTGTGTCTCTAACAATAAAACACGATCAGAATGTGTGGAAGATGTTACATCAGTGGGAGGCGAAAGGTCTAATCGAGTACACCGACTAGAGCACCTAGCTCTAACACAACCCCCCTCGTACAACCAGCCAAAGTACAGGGACCAATACTAGGCTGCTCATTGAATAATTGAAACCTAAGTGGTGGATCCTACATAATACTTTAAAACAAAATTAATCACATTACATTATATGTTATTGAAATATATATATATATATATATAAATATATATATATATATTTGAAATGAAATTTTCACCATAAGCACTAAGAGAGGAATCCTATCTCAGGGATTCCATGATTTTTTTTCTTCATTTGTTTTCATCGATGCTCCCCAAAAAGTTTCATTTCCTTAATTTAAAACAAATATGTAAGTAATTATAAAAGGATAACTAATGTGCAACCTAGAAAAAAAATATGCGACAAGACTTATTTTTATTAAGTCATTTGGTTCATATTTTTAGTTATATAATTTTGATATTTGTTTGTTAGGTCATTATTTTCATTTATTTGGATTTTCATATCAATAAGTTTAATATGTATAATTCAATTAATCCTTTTTTTATTTTAGTTTAACTGTTTATTTTATTTTTTGTTTTTTTGGTTTGAATATAGTTCAATTTAATATTATAAAATACAACTCAAATAGAACTACAACCAATAAACATTAAAAATTAACATTAATTTCATGTCAGATACAAAATATGTGTAATCAATATTAAATCATTTTGAATAGTACCGACCTTAACAACCCAAGTCATGCTAAAAAAATAACTAAGAACAGAGATTGATGATTTAGTATATTTTCCACTACAACATTGGGATCACAATCAACCCTGACAATTGAGCTATTATAGTCATTATATGTAATAAATGGATTGGTGCTAATGGAAGTAGGGATTGTGTCAATTCAATCATCACCATCATAAAAACCATGACTTTAATTCACTTCAATAAAGACACAAATTTAGGTCGAATATTTTCTTTGACATAAAAAACATGTTTCGTCATTGATGCCAACACATATGGTTCATCAATAGTAAGAGTACGAGTCATGTCAATAAATCAAAATCCATAATCATCAATAGATGCAACTTGACTCTTAATTGAATCAAAACTTTTGAATTTTATCCTTGTGACTCGACCATTAGAGTAATTATCCAATATTATTATTTTCTCAACGACTCCATAATATAATGCACTTTAAAAATGAGGTATAATATCCGACACAATGGCATTAAAGTATGATTTGGTAGTTAGCATAACAGCATCATGTTGTGTTATCCTATTATTTTCTCATTAAGTGATAAGAAATATGTACCCATTGATCCTAATTGATTTATATCCACGAATCACGATATCAGGATCAAAATCCATTGCTATTATTTCATTAGAAACATATCCAGAAGGAAAACCTGATAAATAAAGTATAAATTAATATTAAACTTAATTAAATATTGTTTTTATTTATTTATTATAGCAATATTTATACCTAAAATTTCATCCAAGCAGAGAACTATTTACTATGAAAAGTCTCTCTCCTTCTCAAAGATAAAGAATGATGTCTTCTATTTATAATTTTTTATGTTACTAATAGATAAAAATATAAATATTCTAACATATATGTAAAAATACAAGAGGTGGGATAAGATATACATGTTCAATTTACTTGCTTTATGTAGTCATTGAACAAATCACAGTTGAACAACATTTTGCGATGTTCCATCTCCCACTCTTCAAGTATTAATGTCATCAATGTATTGAATTTTATAATTCCTTCTATTTGAGGAAGTGATTAAAATATGGGTTCATTTTATCATTCTATTCTTATTCACTTCTCATTGGTATGTTAATTCTTGTAGTAATATTAGAAAAATAAATTGAATATAAATCCATACATTATGGATCCAAGAAATCATTCATGATTGAACCTTCAAGATGATTATTGTTCTAGACATATGATTTCTTTGTGTACAAATTTCTTTCTGTTGGAAACATCCTAGGAAAAGAAGCATGTCTTCCAATAAGTATTTCGGTAGGAATATGGACATTTAGACGCAACATACATGTGAAAAATGATTGAGGAAATATTTTCTCTAACTCGCACAATATTAATAGTGTATCTGCAAACATTTTTTTTCAAGAAATACTTGGACAAATTCTTAGCACAAAGATCTCTAAACAAATATAACAAGTAGATAAATGACACCCTTATGTTATTGTAAAAAATATGAATGACTTATATTGGTATCAACTCATATATAAGGACGTGATAATCACGTGTCTTCAAAGATTTTATATTCAACTATATTTATTGAACAATTTTGATATATTTCTTGAATATCCATCAGGAACTTTAATAGTCTCTAATACTTCCAAAAATTTATATTTTTCTAAAGGTTTCATTATATAAGAATCACATGGACCTTTTCATTTATTTACAATGATGCACAAAAGATGCAATTCTGTTCTGACCCCCTAATGCACCAAGTCACGCCGAGATCATAAATCATTTTTTGTATTTCCCTAGACATTTTTAAGAATCAAAATCAACATTTCACATATATTATTTTCAATGGGAATTGCATCTAAGCCATGATGTAACAAATTGGTGGACCAATAAGGAACTCAAAGAGAATAGTCCTCTTCCTCCAATTTTAATATGTATCATTGGAAACATTATTCCTCTTGTTAGACTTCATTTGACCTTTCCTGAATGTAAACTGAAATCTTGAAATTCGTTAAGAACAACATTTCATGACATACACTGATGTGAATCATCGGTCCCCAGGGTATGGTAAAATCTTCGATGACTATTTCTATATGGATGGTCCATTGGAAAGAATATTTAATGTCACATAAAATTAAAAATACAGTGACATTTCACTCTTTTGGATTGATTATTCTTTATACAAATAGGACATGATAGTTTTCCCTTTGTTCTCCATCCAAACAGCATTGCATAAGTAGGAAAATCATTGATTATCCACATAAGTGCAGAAAACATATGAAATATGTCTTTCAAATATACATTGTATCTTTGCACACCCACATCCCAAAGAAGTTTCAGCTGTTTTACTAAAGGTTTCATGTAAACATCTACCTCAGTGTTGGTATCAAAAGGTCCACATATGAGTTTACTCATAGAAGTGTAATGTTTCTTCATACACAACTATGGGGGAATGTAATAAATTTGTATAATAACTGGCCATATGATGTGTGAAGTAAGCATGTTACCAAACAGATTAAAACTATTATAGGAATGACCCAACCTCTAATTACGCATGTCAGCAGAAAAATTAGGATATCGAACATCAAATCGCTTCCATGAAAATCCGTCAACAGGGTGAACCAACTATACATTATTCTTCTTTCTCTTAGTGTCATTCCATCAATTTTTTATTGATAATTCATCATACATGAAATGATACTGGAGTATGGGGATCAATGAAAAGTTCAAAAGTACATTATGTGGCACACAAGATGGTAATATATTGGATTTTTATTTCCATCGGGATGTTTCTTTTAGTATTTTCTCCCTGAATAAGCTCCAATATTTCGAGAAATCATGATTTTTTTTAAAATACATGTTTTTTAACTAACTTCCATGACATATAGTGGTTTGAGGGAATATATGAATCATTTTCATGTAAGTCCTTCAAGGATGTAAGAATGTAATCAATGAATGTATTTAAAATCCCTTACATGGATTTCTCATGCAATAACCAGATTAAAAATTCTAACTTTTTAATTTTACCACATTGCCAATATACTAGAGTCATGAAAACATCATTCAATTTTTTTTCACCCTGATGACATCATAATTTTCATTGGATGCATCATGTGTGCTCATATTGAAGTGTTCTTGGGTATACATAATTTTCTTTATTATGATGATGAATAAAAAAATCCGTCATATATTAAATTTTCTAGTCCATTCGTCTCATTTGGATCAACATCATTTTGAGATTACATTTTCTACCCATTTTGAAACCACACATAGTTGTTTGTTTGAAAACCATATTTTGTTATATGGTATAAAACTTCTTCATTTCTTAACCAAGGTCTTCCAATATAATTATATCATGGGAAATGTTTGTGACCAATATTTGAATCATTGTCAAATGAAAAATCCAAAATTCTCTCCAAATTGTTTTGAAAATAGCTTGAGATCTGATTAATTTCATACATCCAACTTCTATTCGTTCTGTAAAAAAATTTGTAATAAGTAATTGTGGGTATTTCAATAAGGTTGAAGTGAAATTAATAATATATTAAGGTAATCAAGAATTATTAACTTTATATAAATCTATAACTAATACACTACTCTATGTGAGAATCATAATAGTAACATTAATTTATAATAAAACCCCCTTTATTATCACCACACCAAGGGTAAAGAGCATTGTAACCATGTTGGAAAAGAAAGGTAGGAAAAAAATATGGGAAATGAATCACTAAGAATGATTTGATTAAATGGTTTGAGTAACAGTTCATCAACCATGCAACACATTTTTATGAAATGTTACAGAGCCTTCCATATGGGTCTCACATGGTATCCAAGACTATAAGAGCTAATTGTGTGGCTCTGATTCCTCCCCCACATTCACCCTGAATCTAAAATTACCTCAAAATTACTAATATAACTTCACTATATACTAATATAACATTAATTCATATAAAAAAATATATACAAAAAAACTCAACTTCAGGACTGACATATTGACTATGCCTAGACACTAAAGTCTTTTCAAGAAAGGTGCTGATCAGACACCAAATCATGACATACCTCTTATGTTTCGACAAAAATATATCATATCTACCAGAATACCCTAAATTGTAAAGGGAACTCTAGTACCATTTTATATTGAACCATCCTAAGTCAACCTAACACGTCACCCAAATTGGCCCGTGATAAATCCAGAAGTGTGTTCTCTATCTCCACAGACTAGAAACAAGTGTTATGGGAATAAAAAATAATAGATTGGGAACAATTTTCTCAAATATAGGTAAACACACATCAGTGCTTACCTGACTAATATTTTTATGTCTTTAGTGTTGTTTCAATAAAAAAAGTACCAGACTAGCGGTAGTTTTTATAGGGGGTTATGCCCAACCCCTTCTAATAATTAAATTTAGAGGGGGTTCACAAGACCGTATAAATTTTTAGAATAATTGTTTTAACACCTAGTTTGATTTTAGAGGTGGTTATGTCAAAACCAACGATAATTTAATAATTAGTGGTGTTATATATTCTATTAGATTTTTTAGGAGCTATATATATAAATATTCTATTTTTTAAAGTAAATATTGGGGTTTCACAACACCCTCTAATTTAGGATATTATAAAAGGTACATGAACTGCTATTAATCCATAAGATTAGGGGTGTTTGGGAACCCCTTTTAATTTACGAAACTAGAGGGGATTTTTAACCCCTTCTAATTTAAGAAATTATAGGGGGTTTTGGACCCCCTCTAATTGATGACATTTTAGTGGGGTTTTCACAACCTCTAATTCATGACATTAGAGGGGGTTTTGACTCCCTATAATTGAAGAAATTTAATGGGTGTCGTGAACCACATCCAATCCCTTTAATTAGATGGGTTTTAAACCCCCTATAAATTTTAATTTATTTTTAAAAATAAATCTCATAAAAAATTCAACTATCATAATATATACGCATCTTTGTGAATTTGTGTGTATATATATATATTATATAAAAACATTATATTAATGTATTTAAATACATTATAAAAACATATATATAATAACAATATACAAATACTTTAAATAAATACTTATAAATGTAAAAACTGTATACATATATAAATATTGGTATACATAATATATTGTAATTATAATACATTATCTCGAATTTATAAAAATTTAATATTTTTTTATAAATACTATATATTTATATTATGATTTATATTATACATGTATTATATTAACTATATTTTTATTGTATATTTTTATATAAATATATTTATATTAGATTTTGTATACAAATATTTATATTAAATGAAAAATTAAAATTAAAATTAAAAATAAATTATTTATAATTATATTATATATATATATATTATATTATACATATTTAATTATATATATGTTTATATATATCATATAATTATTATATATATATATTTTATATACCATATTAGTTATAAATTAATTTAGTACATATATATATCATTTAATTATATTATATATTTCCAATTATATGAATGCATTTAGTTGTGTGTGTATATATATATGATATAATATAAATGTATATAATCACATATAGATATATATAATAAAAATTAATTTCATATGATATATTTATAATAATAATCAAAATATATATAAATGTATAGTATTTATAAAACCAATATATTATTTTTATAGTTTACAAAATAGGTGTAATAATAATAATAATAATTAACGATATTATTGTGATAAACACACATACATATCTAAAAAAATAATTATGTAAATATATATATTCTTATTATATGATATCCATAAATATCATATAAATACAGAAATACAGACGAAAAAATATAAATGTATTTACAAATATATGTATAAATATATATTTATATATGTAAATATAATTATTTATACATATTATAAGGACCTGACCATAAAACGTTACTTAATCTTGAATTTTACACAAGACCAAACAATATTACACATTGAGGATCTTTTTAGGTTTTGAGTTTTAATGAATTAGTATATCTTACATACATGGCATTCCACATTCATACAAGTGGATACTACTAAAATAGTATCCATTTTTTCAAAATATAAAACATTAAAACATAAAACATGATTTCCTTAACAACACTCCATATCAAACATCCTGAATCCCTTATTTAATTTACCCATCCTTATAACCCGGGAAAACATTTTAAAAACATGGGATGAGTATAAAACTCAGTAAGGGATATAAAGAAAGAAAGCCTTAGTCAAGTGATAACATAAAAACCAATAAAACCCATAATCATAAAAAATCATATGCATAGAAAGAGCATGAAGTTTCCTTGGCACATATTTAACATATCACTCTTATATTCACCCTGACACATGGAATAACCTTTTGGTCAACTTCTATCTCTGGAGTACCCAATGCATTAGAGAGCTATAATGGGGCACACCAATAATATCTTCAGCTATAATGGGCTCAACCGAACATATATTGTGCAATAATGGGATCAAAAAAACATAAATAATGTACAAGGAACATATCATGGTAATAATGTATCTTGAAATCCATATGAAACCACTCATTCCATATACATATAAAAAACAATCCTTTTGAAATTTATTAAAGTGAGTTTTAAAAGGATTTTAAAAAGAAATTCCCTTAAAATATAATTGTATTAGGAATTAATAGAATGGAATTGATATGTGTTTACCCATAATTTAACATAATATAAAGAGAATTCATCTCACAAACATTTTTAATACCACATAAATAATGAAGTAGAGTGTTAACCTAATGAATTGAAATTAGGTTAATAATTCCCACACCTTTGGTTCTTCTTACATAAAAGGTGTTTAAAAATCCTGTATAATTATTAAAAGAGTGTTATTAATATATTAATGAAACATATTAATGTTTATTAAACCTTATATTATCATTTTACAACATCAATTGACACATTTATTAGTAATATTTTGTTATTTAAATTGTATCAGGTGAGTTTTTATATGATTTCCATGATCCATTCATGATGGATATTCTTGTCGATTGGAAATGAAACTCCATAATTGAAATGGAATGGTATTTAAATATTTCCAGAACCATAAATTATTCCATTTATAATTTTAAATTATGAAATTAGGTTGATTCATTAGTTAAAACATTATTGATATATGTTTTGGTCATTTTGGTGATTCTTCGATCGTAATGACCTCATTTTGTTTTATAAATTAATAACATGTATAAAAAAATAATTCCAGAACCATATATAAGATATAATAAATAAATTATGATCTAGTTAAACCATAAAAACTATTAAACGACCAGTCTTAAAGGATGTGAAATAAATTGAAATCTCATTATCCACGATGTTGTCAAATTCACACATCACAGATGATGTTTTAATTTCTTGAGTATATGGGAGAGGTGGAGAAGTATAATGGTGAATCTTCCATAAAAATGATTAAATATAGAATATTTATGAAACTGGATAATTAATACCTCCTGGAAAAAGTGGAGATGAAAAAATAATATGAAAAAAAAGGAACTCGAAATAAATGAAAAGTTGAGAAATCCTTGACGGAAATTTGGCATCCCAACGACATCACTTATAAATTAATTAATTAATTCGATGAGATAAAAAGGGTATATAATAATTATTAAACAATATGGAAATTAATGGGGATATGGAATGACATATCTCAACATATTCCAATTTAATTTAAAATATAAGAACATAATAAGAGTTTAAAAAAAGAGATAGATTTTGGGATGAAAATTATGCATCATAACGGCTATGAAACGTGGTTTTAGAAAACATTAAAAAGAGAGGGGATAGAGGTAAACCATTAATAAATGAATCATAATAAATTATATAGGGAGAATAAAATGAAAAGAATAACATGGTAAGAAAACATGAAGGTTATACCACACAAAAGAGAACTTGAAAGGAAAAAAAGAAAGAAGTTGAGAATTATGTTACCATGTACAGTAAATCCTAAGACTTGAGGGTTGGGACCTTGGGGATTGAGGAAATTTTGGGAGGACTAATAGGGTGGTAATATGACCATATCTTGGTTGAGGAAGAATTGGGAATTAATGGAATGAAGTAATGGGTTGGTATTTATAGCAAAAGTGAGGGAATATTTTATTAATTTCAAAGGGACACCACAATAGTGGCAATTGAAAAACCATTGGATTTCCCATAGAATTTTCCCATGGTATTACCCACATGGGACTCCTCATATATTAATTTAATGTAGCCAAGTTGGCCAGAATTATTACACCATTAATGATTTTATTAAACACACAAAAACTCAAAACTGTATTTTTACTATTCACTGAAAATTCAACTATTTCAGAAAAATCACAAAACTTGTCCCTAAGCATTTTTTGATGTGTAGAATTAAAAAAATGAACTATTTTTTTGAAAATAACTTGATAAATATTATTAATTTATTTTTTAATTAAAATTATACTTTATTAAAAAATTATCAATTTTAAATCTATAACTTATTTAAATCACATTGAAATTTTAACCAAGATTTCATTATCTTAAATCCGTAAGAAAATAAACTAATTATACAATTTACTATTCATCAGGGTCATATTACTATTCATATTACTATTCACAAAGGAATATTACTACTAACCAAAAAATAATTTTGTTCCATCAAACTCCAAATAACATACTGAACACAATTGTAGATGACCGTTTTTTGAAATTCAAAATATAGAAGCAGCAAAACTATGTTTAAAAGCTAGTTATAAATATTTACATAAAACAAATTTCTATGAATTTTTATTATTTTTCTTAAAACTGTGGGGGTTTACATTATCCCCACATTCTACAAATTGCATCCTCTCAATTTTATTCACTCATTAAACAAGTGAGGGTACCTTTCTCTCATTTCATTTTTTGATTCCCTTGTATCTTCTTCAACCATGTGGTTTCTCCACAAAACCTTTACATGTTGGATTACCTTATTCTGCAATACCTATTCCCTTCAATCTAGAATCTAAACTAATATCTCTTCATAAGAAAGGTTCTTTTCCAATTTAACTTCTTTTGTGATCAAGACATGAGTTGAATATGGAACATATTTTCTTATCATTGAAACATGAAGAATATTGTGAACCTGAGACAAATTCGGAGGCAAAGATACTTAGTATGAAACTGGTCGAACTTTCTCTAAGTCTTCAAAAGGACAGATGAATTGAGGACTTACCTTTCCTTTCATACAAAAATGAATCACACTTTTCTATAAAGATATTTTAAGAAAAACATGGTCACCTACCTAGAAATAGAATTCATTCCTTCTTTTATCTGCACAACCTATCTGCCTACTCTGAGTTGTCCTCATGTTCTACTAGATCATCTTCACTTTCTCAGCCACATCCTCTACTAATTCTGGTCCAATCAACTTCCTTTCCCTGACTTCATCCAAAAACTCTAGTGTTAGACACCACCTCCCATACAATACCCCAAATGGTTCCATCTGTATTCTTTAAGGAAAAATTTTATTATAAGATAATTAAACTAATGAAAGATATTGATCCCAATTTCCCTGGCTGTCCATTGAATATGCTCTAAGCATATCCTCCAATTTCTAAATCGTTCTTCCTTACTACCCATATAATTGAGGATGAAAAGATGTACTAAAATTTTATTATGTGCCCAATGATTTATGACACCCCTTCCAAAAGATATAATTGAACATGGGATCCCAATCAGATACAGTGTAAATAGGAACTCCATGTAACCTGACAATATCTTTAAGGTATAGTCGAGAAAGCTGATCCAACGACATTGTATCTCGAATATAAAAGAAATGTGAAGAATTTTTAGCCTATCAATATTAACCCAAATAACATTGTCACCTCAAAAAGTATTAGGTAGTCCCACCACGAATTCCATGGATATACTCTACCATTTCCACTCTGGCACTAGAAAAACTTATAGCATCCACTTCAGTAACTGCCACTCTACTTTAACATGTTGACATGTAAAACATTTCCATTTAAAATCAGAAATATCCATTATTTATTCCATCCCACGAGTAATACCCCCAAAGGTCTCTGTACATCTTAGTACTTCCAGGATGAACTAAAAATGGAGAACTATGAACTTCAAACAAAAAATCATTCCTTAACTGGGAATAAAAAGACACACACAACCTTTAAACAAATCATAAAACACAATCGTTATCAAGGTTAAATGTTGGAAACATACCCATTTTAACAAATTCATCCTTTTTCCGTAGCTCACGGTCTTGCGTCGGGGATTGATTAATCATGTCTCATAATGATGAATACACAAAAACCTGAAACAAATTAGATGCATTCCTAGCACTGAAAACTTCTAAACCAAAATTCATCAAATAATTAATCAAGGGATAGTGTTCTAAATGTAACATAGTTAATGATGCATGATGTTTTCGACTCAAGTAATCTACCACTTTTTTTTTTATTTTTATGGATAAAAAATGATCATGAAATCATAATCATTTATCAATTAAATCCATCTTATCAGCCACTTGTTTAATTTCTTCTGAGTTAATATATACTTAAAACTTTTATGGTTGGTATATATTTGACATATGGCTCCATATAAATGGTGCCTCTAAATTTTAAAAGAAGAAACCACAGCTCTCAATTCCAAATCATGTGTGGGATAATTTAACTCAGGAGGTTTAATTGTCTTGGACCATAAGAAATTACCTGATCATTCTGTAGCATAACACAACCAAGTCCCTTCAATGAAGCATCATTGTAGATGAATAAATCACCATTTTGGGAATGGAAGGCCAAAACTAGAGCATTCATCAATACCTTCTTCAGTTCTTTAAATGAAAAACCACATTGTTCTATCCAAAAAAATTAAACCCTTTTCGTGTCATCCTAGTTAGCGAGATAAATAACAGTGAATATTTCTTAACAAACCATAGGTGATAACCAATTAATCCATGAAAAATAATAATATATATAACATTTTTATGTCTTTTACATTAATCAACCACTTTTATTTGGGTAGGATCAACTATTATTTTATCCTTATTTAAAATGTGCCCAAGAGAAGAAATTTGAATCAACCAAAAATCACACATTATTCATTTTCTATATATTTTACTTTCATTTAAGGTTTTCAAATAAACCCTTAGATTTTTTTAAGCTTCACTTTACTTCTTGTATATACTAGAATGTCATCAATAAACAAAACTAAAAACTTATCCAAGACTCATGAAATATTCTATTCAAAAGATCCTTGAATTCTTAATGTTAATTAGTTAAATGAAAAGGAATAACTAAAAATTCATAATGACCATATCTAGTATATAACATAGTCTTCGAGATGTCTTTATCCTTTAATTTCAACTGATGGTACCCCAGCCTTAGGTCAACCTTAAAAAAATACTGTGCTCCCTGGAGCTGATAAAAAAATCATCGATATGAGGCAAAAGATATTTTTTTTAATATTAATGTTATTCGAGGTTCTATAATAGAAGAAAAGTATAATTGAACCATATTTTCTCTAACTAACAAGACAGGAGTGCCCATGGTGAAGTGCTAAGTCAGATGAAGCCTTTATCTAATAATTATTGCAAATGATTTTTTAATTCTTGAATTCCATTTGAACCATTCAATAAGGGGTTTGAGAAATTGTCTTAGCATAAATAACTAAGTCAATAGTAATCACAACCTCTCTATTATTAATAACACTAGGCAAATCATCAAGAAAAACTTATAGGTATTCATTTACCACTCATACATCATTAATCTGGATAGATTCCTTATCTTTAAAAATATGAGTAAGATAACTTTTATTTCTATCCTTTATCTATTTCTTATCTTCCTAATATGTTAATAATGGTATGGGTTCATTCTTGTACACAAACTACAATTCTTTCTAAAAAATAACTTCGTTTTCTCTGGAGTCTATTTTTTCATGATAAAAAGAAATCTAGTCCATACCCAGAATAACATCAAACTCTACTGCAGGAAAAAAAACAAGGTTTTCAGGTAAAATCTTTCCAAAGACCAGTATATACATATTCTTATAATTTATTTTTTTCCATAATATTTCTCTAGGTGTTTCTACCATGAGGTCTGGTTTCAATTCAATAGGTTGAATTCCTAAATTTTCTGAAAATTTCTCATAAATGAAGTAATGCGTAGACCCTGAATCAAAAAAAAAATTGAAAAATCTGTAAAAAGAAGAAATTTACTTGATACCACCCCATTTGAAGTCTAAACATCTACTAAAGTGATTACAAATGATTTTACCAAACACTTCTTTTTCTTTTCTTACTGATTCCCTTCTTGGGTAACTAGCCTCAAACAAACATTATCCAAATAAACCAATTCCTTACAGTAATAAAATCTAACTATCGACTCCTCATTAATTTTCAAATCATTTTTCTTTACTCCCTAGAAATGTGTCCAAACTTTTCACATTGGTATTATTTACCTAAATTTACAATACTTTCACCAGGAATCCTTTTTCCAAAATTTTCACAGTAATGGAAATTCATTTTCTTACCTCTAGGATTCTTTGACGAGTTCTTCCCCATTGCCTTCCAACCTGACCAGTTCTTATTCTTCTCACCATGAGGCACATATGTGTTAGAAAAATCCATCTCAACCATTTCAGCACAATGAACATGATTCTCATATCTTTTAAACTCTCGTGAATCCAAATCTCTTCCCAATAATGGTGTAAACCAAAGACAAATATATTAATTTTACTGTAACAATCCTGAGTAAAATTTGGTATGTACTTGGCCAGTCTTGTAAAATTTACATCATATGTTGCTAAAGAATCAAAATCGTTCTACATCAGTTAGAAGAATTGTTTATCTATTCTAAGTTAAATAGTTTTGGGAAAATATTTTTCTAGAAAAATACACTTAAAATCATCCCATTCTAGACTGTCAAGATCATCTCTTTCTCTCATATTCTTAACCAGAGACCAAAAATGATCAACTTATCCTTCCAAATGATAAATGTCTAGTATTACCTTTTGATGTTCTAAACATCCCATGAAATCAAATATCTTTTCTAGAGCATTGATCTATCCTTCGTCTATCACTGGATCTATGGTTCTGCAAAATGCTGGAAGATGCTGCCTTATAAAATTCTCCACAAAATACATGTTTCTTCATGGTTGATAATTTTATACTCTATCATGGATACCTCCCCTGTTTATTTCATGAGTCAACTGATCCATTTCTTTCACAAACAGCTCGGTTCCGATTCCCACAATTTCAGGCTACAGATTCAGACATACATCAACCTCTTGGATCCTTTCTACTTTATCTCCCCTATTTCTTCTACGAAAAACCATTCTGAACAGACATAACTTCGATGATGCAACATGGTGATCCATAAATTCTATATCATTCCAAATTACCATAGAGTAAAAATAATTTATGGTATTCATTTAACATCATCCTAACCCCGAAAGTTATCTAAACCAACCTCTGATACCATCTATAAGGACCTGACCTTTAAATTTTACTTAATATGTTATTTCACAGAAGACCATACATTATTACATATTGAGGATCCTTTCAGGTTTAAAGTTTTAAAGAATTAGGATATCTTATATACGATACATACCACATTCATACAAGTGGATACTACTAAAATAGTATCCATTTTTTCAAAATATAAAACATTAAAATGTAAAACATGACTTCTTTAACAACACCCCATATAATACATCATGACTCCCTTCTTTCCCTTACACATCCTTATTTACTTTTATAGAATTATTAAAAACACGAGATGAGTATAAAACTCAGTAAGGGATATAAAGAAAGAAAGTGTTAGTCAAGTGATAACAGAAAAAAATAAACCCCATAATCATAAACACTAATATGCATTGAAACATCATGAAGTTTCCTTAAGAAAATTTTAAAATATCACTCTTACATTCACCCATACATATAGAATTCCCTTTTGTTCAACTTCCATCTCTGGAGTACCCAATGCATTGGAAAGCTATAATGGATCTCACCGGTCATGTATTGTGAAATAATGGGATCAACCCAACATATCTTGAGCTATAATGGGATCAACCCAACATAAATAATTTCCAAGGAAAATATCATGGTAATAAAGTATATTGAATATCAGGAGAAACCACTCATTATTTATACATATAAAAAACAATCCTTTTGAAATTTATTAAAGTGAGTTTTAAAAGAATTTTTAAAAGCAATTACCTTAAAATAAAATTGGAGTGAGAATTAATAGATTTGAATGGATCTGTTTAAACACATAATTAAATATAATATTAAAAAAATTCATCTCATAGAAACTTTTTATACCAGATAAATAATGAAGTAGAATACTGTCCCAAATAATGGAAATTGGGTTAATAATTCCATTACATTGGGTTATTCTTACATAAAAAGTATTTAAACCTCATGTATAATGGTTAATATAGTTTTATAATTTCTTAATGAAACATATTAATGTTTCACTACTGGAAATTCGGGCTATAGCCACGGTTCTAAACCGTGGCTGTATACCTAATGCCACGGTTTCAACCGTGGCTATACTGAAGGCCGGACAAAATCTATAGCCACGGTTTTAAACCGTGGCATTATGTCTATAGCCACGGTTTAAAACTGTGGCAATAAATCAATAGCCACGGTTTAAAACCGTGGCTATAGGGTGTCCAAATCCATAAAAAAAATACCCCCTAGACACCCCCCCTGCCACCCCCGGCCAGTCCCCCCCTGCCAGTACCCCTGCCCCCTGCCTGGACACCCCTCCCCCCTGCTTGTCCCCCTTGCCACCCCCTGCCAGTCCCCCTGCCCCCTGACACCCCCCTTCTAGTCCCCCACTGCCCCCTGATAGTCCCCACCACCCCCCCGCCACCCCCTGCTTGTCCCCTTGCCAGCCCCCCCCCCCCTGCTTGTCCCCTTGCCAGCCCCCCCCCCCCCACTGTTTGTCCCCCTGCCACCCCCCTGCTTGTCCCCCTGCCAGCCAGCCAGCCCCCCCTGCCCCAGCCAGCCCCCCTGCCCCTGCCAACCCCCCCTGCCCCCTGCTTGCCCCATGTCAGCCCCCCCCCCTCCCCCTGCTTGGCCCCCTGCCAGCCCTCCCTGCCCCCTGCTTGCCCCCTGCCAGCCCCCCCCCCCCCTTCCCCCTGTTTGTCCCCCTGCCAGCTTCCTCCCTGCCCCCTGCTTGCCCCCCTGCCACCCCCCCTTCCCCCTGCCAGCCCCCCTGCTTGTCCCCCTGTCAGCCCCCCCCCCCCTTGCCCCCTGTTTGCCCCCCTGCCAGCCCCCCCTCCCCCTGCCAGCCTCCCCCTGCCCCTGCCAGCCCCCCCTGCCCCCTGCTTACCCCCTGCCAGCCCCCCCCCCCCTTCCCCCTGCCAGCCTCCCCCTGCCCCTGCCAGCCCCCCCTGCCCCCTGCTTGCCCCCTGACAGCCCCCCCTTCCCCCTTCTTGTCCCCCTGCCAGCCCTCCCTGCCCCCTGCTTGCCCCCCTGCCAGCCCCCCCCCCCTTCCCCCTGCCAGCCTCCCCCTGCCCCTGCCAGCCCCCCCTGCCCCCTGCTTGCCCCCCTGCCAGCCCCCCCTGCCCCCTGCTTGCCCCCCTGCCAGCCCCCCTGCTTGTCCCCCTGCCAGCCCCCCCTGCCCCCTGCTTTCCCCCCTGCCAGCCCCCCCCTTCCCCCGGCCAGCCTCCCCCTGCCCCTGCCAGCCCCCCCTGCCCCCTGCTTGCCCCCCTGCCAGCCCCCCCCCCCCCTTCCCCCTGCTTGTCCCCCTGCCAGCCCCCCCTACCCCCTGCTTGCCCCCTGCCACCCCCCACCATCCCACTGCCAGCCCCCCCTTCCCCCCTGCCCCTGCCAGCCCCCACCCCCAGCCCCCCCCCCCCCCCCCTGCCCCCTGCCAGCCCCCCCCCCCCTGCCCCCTGCTTGTCCCCCTGCCAGCCCCCCTGCCCCCTGCCCCCTGCTAGGCCCCCTGTCAGTCCCCTGCTAGTCCCCCTGCCCCCTGATCTGATAACCTAGTTTATCTGATCTGATAACCACAACATCTTCAGCACTGCCAGATTCAGGTTTAACAGGTACCAATTCACCAATTCTGACATGTTTAGCAGCATGAGATAAGACAGGAACAGACTGAACTACATCAGATTTACAAACCATGTTTAGCACCCCTCCCCCCAGCTGGACACCCCCCTGCTGGACACCCCCTCCCTCTGCTGGACAACCCCCCCTGCTGGACACCCCCCCTATCGGGCAACACCAATCCAACAAAATCCTCATCCGCGACAGTTGCAGGCTACAAGCATTCATTAGGGATTAATGGAAGAAATCAACATGAATACAACGACAAATATGTTCCTTTGAGTAGGGGTGTCCATGGGTTGGGTCGGGTCATGGGTGTTCTAGGGCCCGACCCAAAACCGGCGGGACGGGTCGGGTCGGGTCTCATACTTTGCGGGTAGGCGACCCGACCCAACCCAAACCATTGGGGGTCAGGTTACCCGACTCATGGTCGAATGACCCGACCCAAACCTCTTCGGGTCGGGTCAGTTTGGGTCGGGTTACTTGGGTGAACCCGACCCAACCCGAGCCAGCCCGAGCCAGCCCCCCAGACCCAGCCCCTCCCTCCCCCATGTGTGCAGCTAGACCCCCCTGTGCAGCGATACCCCCCCTGTGCAGCCAGCCCCCCACCAGACCCAGCCAGCCCCCCTGTGCAGCCATCCCCCCACCAGACCCAGCCAGCCCCCCCATGCACCCAGCCCCCCCAGACCCAGCCCCTCCCCCCCAGACCCCTGTCCAGCCCCCCGGACCCAGCCCCACCAGACCCCGGTCCAGCCCCAGCCCCCCAGAGCAGACCCACCCAGCCACTCCCCCTCCCTAGACCCCTGTCCAGCCCCCCCCCCCCCTGTGCAGCCAGCCCCCCAGACCCAGCCCCCTCCCCCTGGGCGGCTAGCCCCCCAGACCCAGCCCCCAGCCCCTGTGCACCCACCCACCCAGCCCTCCAGCCCCCTAGCCCCCCACCCCCTGTGCACCCAACCCCTGTGCACCCAGCCCCCCAGACCCAGCCCATGTGCACCCAACCCCTGTAGTGGTGTGTGCTTGAGTGAGAAAATTTTCAAGAAAATGAAGATAATCTGAAATCCCTAGATGATGGAGTGGGTTGGAGATGATATTAAATTATATGAGAATATATGAGCAGATCCAATGGTTCAAAAGAGGAATCTGGAGAAGAAGATAAAGCAGACAAAGAAGAAGAAGAAAGTGGCAGTGGATCTAGTAGTGAGGAAGAAGGAAATGAAAAATATGGTGATAAAAGTGGAGAAAGTGATAGTATAAGTGAAAGATATGAATTTGAGAATGAAGATGATGGGAATAATGAAAGTATTTGAAGTGACAATGGTTCTTATCATTTTAGTGATGATCAATATGCCATTATAGAACCTGCTGGTAATGTGAACCAAGAACAGATTATTGAAACTCCTAGTCTTGCAGAAGCTGGTGACGAGGCAAAAGAAGTAATTGAAGTTGGTATGTATATAGAGAAAAATTAGTCCCAGTACCCCAGTTGGTATATGTTATAAGTATACCTCAAGTTTAGGGGGAGTAACAGATGAGCAGAGATCTAGTTGAGGGGGAGAAACATGTGAGGAGAGATCCAGTTGGGGGGGGGGGGGCCTCAACCTGAAAGAGTGAGAGTTGATACACTCATTACTCTAGATGCATTTATCAAGTCTAAATGGGAAAGGAATCCTGGATATATTTCTATTGGTTTGGATTATTCAGACTCAGATGATGAGGAGAGTGTAGCAGTTTCAAGGAGATTAGTGGTTGGGACTCTTTCGAGTGACTATGTCACTAAATTTGACTTTGAAAATTTTAAGGAAGACCTATGCTCAACCATTAGAAATTTTTATTTGCCTATTCCAATGTTGATATTGAGTGAGAGTGATGCATCTCTTCTCTCTAGAACAATTATTTTCCAAGTGGAACCAAGGATAGTTGAACTCATTAAATCCATTGTGAGAGAAAATCAAAAGTTAAGAAATGAGTTGAATGGATTGGTTTAACTGTCAATAGCCTGACTTCTCAGTATATAACATCCATGGACATGATTATGAAAGGACTTGAGGACATTATTTATCACTTTCAAGCTCTCGATTTTACCCAGTTAAGGAAAGATGTGTGAGACGTTTTACAAGGGGCACTAGCTCAGCAACTCCTATGTCTCACCCACTAGACATAAATATTGTGACTATCATTAGAGAAGAGATGAGAACCATGAAGGGGAATGCTTCTGATATTTCAGGTGAAGGTTTTCAAGAGGAGGTGAATTTTGATGATCCAGATTTGCAACCTGGACTGGGGCTGGTGAGGTTCAGGGGCAGGGAAAACTAACTATAGCAGGGGCTGTTAGTGGCCGGATTGAGGATGAAAATCAGAGGCCAGGAGCAGATAAGTCAAGGTCAGAGTTTGATGCTGCCTCTCAGCAGCGGGGTCAAGGTCTGATCTTATCAGGTGTACAGGTGCAGGTAAATGTTGATGATCCAGGCTTGGAGCAACCTGGAATTGGGTCTGGAGAGGTTAAATCTGTTCAAGGGCATAAGAAACTCTCAGTAGCACGGGCTGATTGTGTCCAGTTTGTGGATGAAAATCAGCGGCCTGTTGACTTCCAGTCACAAGGACCTGCAGGAGAAGGAACAGGAGATCCAGGCCCTGGGCCTAGGAGCCAGTAACCTGGGCCAGAAGCTGGGTGCTTCACTGGGGCAGCCTCAGTATGGGTCTCAGCAGCATGAACCAATGGTTCAACCTTCTCAGATCCAGGAAGAGATCAATCGGAAAATGGAGCTTAATAATATAGGGGGAAGTTGGGCCGGAATAGAAAATGATGATTATGCCCATAGAAGTGATCCATGTAAGGATATTTTAAGCAAGGGAAAGTTTCCTTCAGTTGATAAAGAGGGATTTCAAATTGTCTATTCAAGGAAATCAAGGAAGAAGAAAGACTGCTCTCAATGGAGAACAACGATGGTGACTAGGTCTTAAGTGGTTGCACTTGATGGATGAGATCATGTGATCGTTAGAACTCCTCAAAGCCGATTCTCTCTAGCTCTTGTTTCTCTCCCACCTTTAAACAAGGTTCTAACAGACTGTGGTGTTGAGAGAGACCCCACCTAAGCATCGGGTGATTCCCATGAACCTTGGATACCTCAGAAGGAGTCTTTCGGTGACTTCTCGGAGATCTCGATCAAATGCTTGTGAAAACTTCGACAAGCAGGAAGGACTGGTATTGAGAGAGGTCCTACTAAGTGTCAGGTGATTCCCATGATTTGTGGATACCTCTGAAGGAGTCTTTCAGCGACTTCTAAGTGACCACAATCAAACACTTGTGAAAAGCTTCGAAATACTGGATCGAATGGTGTAAGGTACACCATTCTTATTCTTTGTTTAGATTGATTACAAATGTATAGATATATTTCGGCGTGACTGCGGCGTGACCGCGGACACCCCTCCCCCCCACTGGACACCCCCCCCCCCTGCTGGATGTGGCTGGAGCAGGGCCACATCACGGCGTGACCGCGGCATGACCGCGGCGTGACCGCGGCGTGACCGCGGCGTGACCGCGGCCTGACCGCAGCGTGTTGGCCCGATCCAGCGACATCCGCGGGGCAGCATCTTCTGACCAGGAGCGAAGGGAGCGGGAGGAGGCTGGAATGCAGGTGAAAGGGGGGTCCTAATAAGTGTCGGGTGATTCCCATGATTTGTGGATACCTCTGAAGGAGTCTTTCAGCGACTTCTAAGTGATCACAATCAAACACTTGTGAAAAGCTTCGAAAGACTGGATCGAATGGTGTAAGGTACACCATTCTTATTCTTTGTTTAGATTTATTACAAACGTATAGATATATTTCGGCGTGACTGTGGCGTGACCGCGGACACCCCTCCCCCCTGCTGGATGTGGCTGGAGCAGGGCCACATCACGGCGTGACCGCGGCGTGACCGCGGCGTGACCGCGGCGTGACCGCGGCGTGACCGCGGCGTGACCGCGGCGTGACCGCGGCGTGACCGCGGCGGGACCGCAGCGCGACCGCAGCGTGTTGGCCCGATCCAGCGACATCCGCGGGGCAGCATCTTCTGACCAGGAGCGAAGGGAGCGGGAGGAGGCTGGAATGCGGGTGAAAGGGGGGTCCTACTAAGTGTCGGGTGATTCCCATGATTTGTGGATACCTCTGAAGGAGTCTTTCAGCGACTTCTAAGTGATCACAATCAAACACTTGTGAAAAGCTTCGAAAGACTGGATCGAATGGTGTAAGGTACACCATTCTTATTCTTTGTTTAGATTGATTACAAACGTATAGATATATTTCAGCGTGACTGCGGCGTGACCGCGGACACCCCTCCCCCCCGCTGGACACCCCTCCCCCCTGCTGGATGTGGCGGGAGCAGGGCCACATCACGGCGTGACCGCGGCGTGACCGCGGCGTGACCGCGGCGTGACCGCGGCGTGACCGCGGCGTGACCGCGGCGTGACCGCGGCGTGACCGTGGCGTGACCGCGGCGTGACCGCGGCGTGACCGCAGCGTGTTGGCCCGATCCAGCGACATCCGCGGGGCAGCATCTTCTGACCAGGAGCGAAGGGAGCGGGAGGAGGCTGGAATGCGGGTGAAAGGGGGGTCCTACTAAGTGTCGGGTGATTCCCATGATTTGTGGATACCTCTGAAGGAGTCTTTCAGCGACTTCTAAGTGATCACAATCAAACACTTGTGAAAAGCTTCGAAAGACTGGATCGAATGGTGTAAGGTACACCATTCTTATTCTTTGTTTAGATTGATTACAAACGTATAGATATATTTTGGCGTGACTGCGGCGTGACCGCGGACACCCCTCCCCCCCGCTGGACACCCCTCCCCCCTGCTGGATGTGGCTGGAGCAGGGCCACATCACGGCGTGACCGCGACGTGACCGCGGCGTGACCGCGGCGTGACCGCGGCGTGACCGCGGCGTGACCGCGGCGTGACCGCGACGTGACCGCGGCGTGACCGCGGCGTGACCGTAGCGTGACCGCGGCGTGACCGCAGCGTGTTGGCCCGATCCAGCGACATCCGCGGGGCAGCATCTTCCGACCAGGAGCGAAGGGAGTGGGAGGAGGCTGGAATGCGGGTGAAAGGGGGGTCCTACTAAGTGTCGGGTGATTCCCATGATTTGTGGATACCTCTGAAGGAGTCTTTCAGCGACTTCTAAGTGATCACAATCAAACACTTGTGAAAAGCTTCGAAAGACTGGATCGAATGGTGTAAGGTACACCATTCTTATTCTTTGTTTAGATTGATTACAAACGTATAGATATATTTCGGCGTGACTGCGGCGTGACCGCGGACACCCCTCCCCCCCGCTGGACACCCCTCCCCCCTGCTGGATGTGGCTGGAGCAGGGCCACATCACGGCGTGACTGCGGCGTGACCGCGGCGTGACCGCGGCGTGACCACAGCGTGTTGGCCCGATCCAGCGACATCCGCGGGGCAGCATCTTCCGACCAGGAGCGAAGGGAGCGGGAGGAGGCTGGAACGCGGGTGAAAGGGGGCAGCATCTTGTCCAGGCGACACAGAGTGTATGGCTTTTTTGGAATTATGGTTTCTGTTGCTGTTCACAGCCCCACTCCCTTCCCAACCGTTGGCTCTACAATAGGGGGGCTTCACTTATTTCTTCTATTTTATCTTCTCCAGGCAAAACACAAAGTGTAAGAATTTTCTGGAAATCTGGTTTCTATTGCAGTTCACAGACCCACTCCCGCCCCAGCCGTTGTTGGCTCTGCAAGAGGCCGTGAACTTGCGAAGTCAAATCTGCGAGAGCTGTCTCGACGCGTCCAAGGTGCTGCTTGGCACCGTCGAATCACGTTTGGTTCCTGGTCTCCATGATTGGTCGAAGAAGATCAACGGTTGAGGAGAGTAGTAGTGGAGTAGATAACGAAGAGGAGAAGTTTGGCTATGTAATAGAACTGATTAAAAATGATCAATTCTGTATAATACACAAAATTCTGTATAATGCACAATTCAAAAACGGTGTTTGATAAAGAAATCAGAATCAAATAAATGACTGACAATTACAAATATTTAAAAATGCATATGAAACAAAATGAATAATCGGAAGATAGAATGACATATTTCATCAAATGACATGATTACAAACCAATACCATTGAAACATGGAGTTCAAATAAAAATGAATAATCTGGAATTTCTATAATACATTTCATGATGGTGTGTATGTACAGTATGCAAACAGAAAACTGTAATGATAGGAGGCAACAAACATGTCGTATTTGTGCAGTATAATAATTCAGGCATTGAAAATTGAACACAATGAAAACAGGATAATGAAATGACTAATTGCTTTCAAAAAACTGCATGTTCCAGTGCTTATAGAGACATAATTAAAAGTCTGAAATTTAAAACCTTGCACCATCACAGTTGAATGGTTCACCAATTTTCTACTGTTGAATAAAAAGTGAAACTTTAATATAACTGCACAAATAATGGTGACATAATAAAAGTCTGAAATTTAAAAACAATTGAATTAGATTCGGCCACATGAAAAAACATCCAGCATCCTGAAAGACCGTCATGGAAAACCATCCAGTATAATAGAAATACCTATTAATGTAAAACCGTCCTGCAAAATCTGATAAATTAGTAATGGAAAAGTGAAGAAAACCGTATAGCATCTAGGAAAATGCAGAATACAACAAAAGGCCCAAATTGATATACCGTCCAGCATGAAATCAGAAAGTTAAGCAATCTCTAAGAAACATTTGAAACAGTGCAGCAACAGAAACCTCCAGCATAAACTTCCAGTAGCTAAAACATCCAGCATTAAAATCTTGTAGCAGAATTCTCCAACATAATGATAATCATCCAGCAATCCTAGCCTCTAGCATGAGTATCAGAAAGAGATGTTAGAAATAACTGAAACAGATGCACGAAAACTTTGAAATGAATAGTCTATAGTCTATCTAATGTAATACACATTGATCTACAAATAATAATTAACAAAACAATAATGGGAATTATTTGATGAGTGAAGATGTATGATTACCTTCTATATCCAGGCTGAGTTTTCAGTCTGTTTTTTCTGTTTTCTTGTTTATATATCCCTTCGTCATGGTCTCCAAATCAGTAGATGGACATGTTGTAGGCACGCTGTCTGGAGACGTCTGGACATTATCTTGCTCACTGTTGTCAATATCAAAACAGCGCGACAGATTTTTCTACATAGAGGTTTCATGTTAGAATCACTTTAAACATTATAGTATAGGAATTGAAAGCAGTGAAATTAAGAGCAGGGCTTAAAGAGTAGAGTGTTTTTTATCAGCACATTGATGTAATAAATCTGTACATTGCAGATTTTATAGCACAGTGCTCACTATCTATAGGTGGTGAAATAGTTATACCTGGCCTGTGAAGTATCTGTGGGATGTTTTATGATATTTTCCAGATCTGTACAGCAGTGCATTTTCTCTATAGAGACATTCATAACCTGCATGGGCTTAGTTTCTTGTATCGATATTGTGGTACCATGTTCAACTGATTTGGGTGCCACAAAAGCAGTATTACAGGGCTTATTTAGTGTCTCGGCGTACCCATAATTGGCAGGATTGCTAATAGAATTAGTGTGAGTTGGGATAGCAGAAACTGATTCATCATCTTTTATTTTGATTTCATTCTTTAGTCCAAGAGAGGTGTCATTGTTAGCAGGTTGTATTATTGAATCCTTAAGGATAGAAATTGTAGGTTTCATATTACGGAACATCTTAGAAATAGTATTATCACTACTAAAAGAAAGCTGAGACCAATCAGAAAAGGCATTTGTAGCAGTGGAGAACCCTAGTTTAGTAGTCATTCTCATTCCCAATAAGATATGGTAAATATTAATGATATTGATCAAAAAAGCAATGTAATCGGATGCATGGAACATGTCATACATTACCAATCCAAACATACAATTAACATCAAAAGTGAGTCTCAATATCAGTATCATCAAAATCATGATAACCCTCATCCACACCTCCTACAGAAACACCATCACCACCTATCACACCACCAACATCATCATCGGCATCGACATCTGCATCCGAACCGGCACCAGCACCGGGTCCTGCACTATGTCCGGCTCCGGCTCCAACAGAAGAATCTACATTAGCAGAACGCATCGACATCAAAAAGGCATCAACCGTTGCAGCTGCTTCTGGTGGAAGTGTAGAAGAAAGGGCAGACATAAACTTAATCATATTTGCAGTTATCGCCTGTTCTGATTTTTGACTTGCTTCTTTGATTGCGGCATTCATTTGTTCCACTGTGACAAAACCAGAACCGGTACTCGAAGAAATGTTAGTAGACCAGTATCGAGATGGTACAATCTTCTTCCCCGGTCGACAACGCACTCTACCCTGATGCTCATCTCCTAATACCTGATGTAGATGATCGTTTGGGCCCAAATTGTCAGGTTCTTTTTCTGCCAATGTCTCTAAAGCATTCTGTTGATTGATATATAACATAAATTAAAATGATAAAATAATATAAGGAATTAAATTCATTAAAAATCAAAGAAATTGAAATATACTTACAATCGCCTTCTCGGTGTCGGGATTTGGCACAGTACCATCTTTCTTTTTCCGGCTTGTACAAAACAAAGTTGAGCGAGGAACGCGACCCTCAATATTCGATGCCTTTTTCTGAAAAAAAAAACAAAGAAATAAATCAAAATTGGAAGTTAAAAAAATTACACAAAACAAAGCTAAATATTTTAAATGTTAAATTACCTGCGTCTGCTCATGATCTGGTAATGAAGTGTGTCCGCGAGTATAAATGTGTTTCATTGCACTCTTGTTTTTTTTATTTCTATTTGATTTCTCCTATAAACAAATAATTATATAAACTCATTAACATAAATAAAACAAGTAATTTAAAATCATTTTCAAATAAATAAATGAATATATATATAAATTTAACAAACACCTTTAACGCTGAACTCTTCCAATAGTTGATCATCTCTTTATATTGTGATATTGGGCAATCTTGAATCACCGGTACTTCTTCAAGCTCTGTACCAACTCTCTTTTTCCACCCAAGATATAAATCATACTTGTAGGCTCGCCACATTTCACCTAAATACATTATCATTGCAGCCTTTGCATTTTTTCCATCGGGAAAATTATATCGAAGCTGCAATGGACATAATATATGTTAAGAAAATTTTATAAATTTATATATATAAAAAAGGTGATTAGCATTACTTACCCAAATCTCTGCCCAGGCTTTGTCCTTTATTTCTTGTCCAACTGCCTTCCAACTTATCGGTTGAACCGGAATGATATTGCTGTGTCTAGAAAGTGTTCCCATAAAACTTTTACATTCCGTGCCATTTTTATTAATTATAGCATTGTCCTCATTGTAATCAACTATGATTTGCGTGTTCCGATTCCAAACCTCGCGCATTTTTGTGCGGCCTCGTCGTCTGGTAGAGGCTGGAGCTAATCATGAAACCAAAATAAAAGAGAATAATATATATGAATTTATCATTAATCAGTAACAGTAATGCTTAAACAAATACCAGTAGATGGGGGATCTGCTGACCCCTGAAGTGCTGCGTCTGGAGGGGGGGCAGCCTCCATGGTAGGTGAGATATCTACAGGAGTACTATGTATAGTAGATGCAAAGTGTACTGATGGAGGCAGAAAACCCGATGGATAACCCTGTACAGATGAGGGTGGATATGGATATGGATATGGCGGTGGGATATATGGGGGCACAGTACCCTGTACAGTGGATGGTGGGAATGGAAACTGAGGGATGGGAGTCTGAGAACTACCATCCGATGTGGGAGTGGGAAAAAAGGGATACGGAAAAGGTGGGTATGGATAATATGGAGGTGGCATAATGGGAGGATGGCCTCCTGATGTCTCAAGCGGCGTAGTAGTAGGCTGACCTGTAGAATCAGTGCCCCCCGCCACAATATCATCCTCAGTGGCATAATCCAAGCGTCTCCTCGACGATGCGGTCTAAAATAACATAGATGATAAAATAAAACGAACGATAACAAGATAAATAATATGAAAGACCATAATATTCAAACATAATTTGTACTTACATTGTTTCCAGGAGGAGACCTACGTTGTTCGTTTCTCAATATTCTTCTACTCCTTCTACTACCATCATAATCAGACATTTTGACCTGAAAATTTAAAATAATATTATCAAATAAATAGAAATAATGCAAAATGTTAAATAATACAATTGTATCATAAAACAATGAGATACATTTTCATGTGTGATATTTATATTGATAAAATATCAAGACTTTTCTATGTTCAAGATTTACTAGAGAAGTGGTTAAACATAAATTGGTGAGGCTATTAATAGTTTTATATTCGATAATGGTATAAAATATACTAGTTATTTTGATATCATGTATGAAAGTTAAAAAAAACACATACAATATTGCGATAATATCAGGTAAATACTTACAAATGTGTCAACGCTATGTGGGGTCTGTGACAATTTCTGGTTCACAATCTGTTCTAACAATTGCATCATCCGTATCATCAAATGAAACATTCGAATAAATACCAACAGGTTCATCCACAACATCATCGTCATCCATGCCTTCGTCAAAAATATGTCTAGGAATAACATCAACAATAACACCAAATTGTGGTTGTAACGGGTCACTTACATAAAACACCTGTTTAGCTTGTGACGCAAGAATATAAGGTTCATCGGTACGAAGCTGGCGGTTCATATCAATCACTCTAAATCCACATTTATCAATATGCATTCCTTGTCGTGTCATTGAATCAAACCACTTTCATTTCATCATTGCGACACGACCATGTGCATAGTAATCTAATAAAATGATTCTTTCAACAACACCGTAATATGATATATTTTCTGATCGAGGTTGCCTGTCTGATGCACTCGCATAACAATCTGTTGTGGCGCTTATCGTGACACCGTCATGCTGTGTTGCCATTTTTTTTGCACAACTATTTATAACAAATTTATATCCATTGACAACCATTGACTTACAATCACGCACCACATCGTTTGGACCAAAGGACAATGCTTTTATTTCATCTGATACTTCAATCATTGGTAGAGTTAAAACCTAAAAGATACCAACATAGAATATTAAACAGAGACATGTGATTATGTTATGAGAAGAAGAAAAAGAAATCTATTACCTTTGACTTTAACCAGGCAGCAAATTCTTTGCTGTGCAACAGTTCCTTCCTCTTAATAGATAGAGAGCGATGTCTCTTTTTTATAATTTCAAAATGTTCTCTACAGATATGGAAGCATTAAAATGTCAGAAGATATAAAGAAATCAAACAATGAAAAAAATACATATTTATTAGTTTACTTACTTGATATAATCATCAAGCACACTACAGTTGAATAATACTGTGCGATGTGCCATTTCCCACTCTTCCCTGCTTAAAGTACACAACGAGTACGATCCAGATATCCCCCCTATTTGGGGCATTGAAGGAAATGCAGGCTCAATGGGATCATATTGCTCATCTTCAGTTCTCATTAGTCGATTAGACCTCGTAGTGACGTTATCCAAGTACGATGAACAGAAATCCATGCATTCTTGTGCTAAATAGCATTTCACAATACAGCCTTCAGGATGATATTTATTTCTCACATAAGATTTCAATGTAAACATCATTCTTTCGGTAGGATACATCCACCGACTCGAAACAGGACCACCAAAGAGAACTTCCGTGGGAAGATGCACAGTCAAATGTAACATAATTGTGAAAAAAGACGGTGGGAAAATTTTCTCCAAGTCGCAAAGAATAATCGGTGCATCTCTCTGCAATTTCTGAACAGCACTTCTGCTCAATCTTTTGGCACAAAGATCTCGATAAAATTGACATAACTTAATCACCGCAACTCTAACATTATGTGAAAGTAAATGACGAATGGGAATGGGAATCAACTCATGTAACAAGACATGGTAATCATGGGTTTTAAGAGATTTGAGTTTCACATCTTGCGTATTCACCCTTTTCGAAATATTACTTGAATAACCATCCGGAACCTTCAAACTTTCCAAGACCTGAAGAAATTGTTTTTTCTCCACATTTGTCATCGAATAACAGGAAACAGGGACTTTCCACTTATTTTGACCAATTAACTCAGGATGAAGTCTTGCTCTTATACCCCAATCCATCAAATCACGACGACACCACAAATCGTCTTTTGTTTTGCCTTTGACATTTAAAATAGTAGAAAGTAACATCTCACAAATGTTTTTCTCGATATGAATTACATCCAAACAATGACGTAATAAATTCGATGACCAATACGGCAACTCAAAGAATATGCTTTTCTTTCTCCAATTGCTGTTGGAATTGGAATTAGCATGCTTTCGATTTCTGATATTTGATTGACTTTTTCCAAGAACATAATTCAAATCATCAAGTTCTTTAACAATATCAGTCCCTGACATTCGTTGAGGTGTCTCATCTGTCTCGATGGCATTATCGAACTGTCTCCGATTATTCCTGTATGGATGGTCCATTGGTAGAAAACGTCGATGCCCTATGAAGTTGAAAGTTCGTCGAAACTTCATTCTTCGGAAACGTGTATTTTTCATACAAATAGGACAGGATAATTTCCCTTTAGTACTCCAACTAGACATCATTCCATAGGCAGGGAAATCATTTATCGTCCATAATAAAGCTGCACGAAACATAAAGTACTCCTTTCTGAATGCATCATATGTTTGTGCACCAACAATCCAAATCTCATTTAACTCCTCTATTAATGGCTGCAAGTATATATCAATATCATTTCCAGGATCACTGGGTCCAGATATCAATATACTCAGGATAGTGCACGGCTTCTTCATACACATCCATGAAGGAAAGTTATAAATGTGAATGAAAACAGGCCAAGTACTGTGTGCAGTATGCATTTGGCGAAATGGGTTGAAACCATCACAGGATAATCCCAATCTAACATTTCGTGGGTCGGCTGCAAAATCAGGATGTAACCTATCATATTTCTTCCAAGCCAACCCATCTGCAGGATGCACTATTTCATCGTTATCCTTATTTCTTTCATCTGCATGCCATCTCATATTCATTGCCATTTGTTCTGACATAAAAAATTTTTGAATCCTGGGAATTAAAGGGAAGTGCCACATCACTTTCTGTGGTATGCATGATTGAGATCCATCTTTATTAGTCTTCCACCTTGATGTGCCACACTTTTTGCACTGACTCAAGTTTGCATTCTCCTTCCAGAACAAACAACAGTCTTTGAGACAAGAATGAATCTTACTAGATGAAAATCCAAATTTGTTAACCAACTTTGATGCCATGTAATCATTTTCTGGAATACATGCATCATCAGGCAGTAAATCCTTAATAAATGTAAGGAGATAGTCGACTGCAGTATTAATAAATCCATACATTGTTTTCCCATGATATAATCGCATTAAAAACTCAAGTTTGCTCATTTTTCCACATGCTTGATATACTGGGGTATTTGCATCTTCCATCAACTTTATAACACTCTCAACGTCATCATCCTGATTAATAGATGAGAACTGTGTTCCAGTATTCATTTCCTCTTGAACTGGTCTACATGAGGAGCTAGCTTCAGAAAAAAAAGGAAACCGATCAGAAATCAGATTTTTCATACCAATCTTTTCCGCTGAATCGATGACATTCAACACTTGAGCTTTTTCTCCATTGTGATACCACACATGATAATTTTTTTGGAAACCACTTTTAGTGATATGGTAACTCACTTCCTCACGAGTTAACCAAGGTATTCCAACACAATCAAAACACGGGCATCGAATCAATCCGCCATCTGAATCATTATTGAATGCAAAGTCCAAAAAATATTGTAACTCATTCTGAAATTCATCAGTGATCCGATCAATGTTGTACATCCAGTATCTATCCATTCTGAGGCAGATAAACATACATTAGATAAATAATCTAGAAAATGACTTAACATTGTATGTATTGTTTCATAAGATATTAAGTAATCATCAATAACAAGTTAATTAAAAAATTATAACAAATATATTAAAATTATGGTTTAGGGAATTCATAAATGTTTTAAATTATAAAAATTCACGAATAGTCATACATAAGTTCCAATAATGAGGACTGATTATAGTAAAAAGAGTTTATATGAAATCTAAGAGATAATAATAATCAATTCCCAAAAGTGTTTGGGTTAATTCATAACGAGTTCTGATGTTCTGTATTAAATCTACAAAGATTTATTGAAATTTAGAGACATTTTGAAAATATAACCCATATCTACAAAGATTTGTTGTCATTCTACTAAAATCCTTGGGAATTTCTGGTGTGGTTGAGTTGTTTAGTGATTTTTCTCAGTTTTCTTTTATGCCTTACCCCGCACCACATTGAGTAGTGGTAGATGATGGAAAATATAAACCATATCTACAAAGATATGTTGTCATTCTACTAAAATCCTTGAGAATTTCTAGTGTTGTTGAGTTGTTTAGTGATTTTTCTCAGTTTTCTTTGATGCCTTACCCCGCACCCCATTGAGTAGTGGTAGATGACGAAAAATATAAACCATATCATAAAGAAATTAATAATAGAAATCATCATTATTTATCTTTGAGAAGGAGAGAGACATTTCATAGAAAATAGTTTTCTTCTTGGTTGAAATTGAAGGTGGAAATATTACTATAATAAATTAATTATATCAATATTTAATTATGTTCAATATCCATTTATATTATATGAACTAGAGGTAAATCCATTTTGATCAAGGACTCCTAAGGATATTATTTTTTTGAAGGTTGGGGACCCACCTTACATCAAGTAAGTGGATGATGGATTGATCATCTTACTCTATTAGAATAGAGTCTCTACCCTCAACCCTACACCTATTATTATTTCCTAAAAGGACATACCCTTCCAACTTCTTGAATAGATTCAAAAAGACTCTATATATAGACACAAGTTACAATAATATCCAGAGTTGAGGACCCACTCATGATTGAGTTTATGGATGGATATATTCCGGAATTCAATAGCATAATATCTTGAGTCAACCATAAAAGACTGGTCAGTTGGTTTTTTGTGTTCTAACTCTCACATGAGTTTCCTACACTTGGGATTAATGTGCATGGGTTTAACATAGTGAAAACATGTGACTTTTCTATCCAAGGAACTAGTTTTGGATTTGGGTTCTTTATTACACTTGGAAAGTATGTTCACTACCACCATAATGACATCAAATCCTTGAGATCGGGGTAAACTAGATATAAAATATATATAAATATCCTCCCACACTTATTCAATAATTAGTAATGGCTATAATAATATTCATGAAAGTTGGGCTAAATATTTTTGTCATTGGAAATTGCAGAAACCCCGGCTGATGTGTCCCCTTTACTGGCCACATGCTCATGATCTTCGTTATTGCACAGAGGGTGCTAATGTGGCAGTTCATTAAGTAGGGTGTTGATGTGACAGTTATGTTTAGAAGGTTGTAGCATTAGTTATGGGATGAAAGCTACTAAACATTATAATGAATTTATGGTTAATATTTTTGATGAAGTGGTAATATTAGAAAAAGTAAAGATTCTATGATTCTATACCAATAAAAATAAAATAATTCCAATATGGATTCCAAAATTATAGGAATTACAATTGAATGTAACAGTGAACAAATCACAAACCAGTAGAAAATTCATTAATGGAATGCTTGCATATTTCTCATAGAAACATAAACAAGAATCTACACAGACTGATTCCCCTAAAACGAGGGTCAAAAACTTGAGAATACAATTCCAAAACATAGGCATTTACCAAGTTAATAAGAAATATAAACCAATAAAGGTAAAATAATTTGGAAATAGATTCCTAAATTCCAAGAATTCAAAATGATTATAATGACACCAACGAAAAAATTAGAAAACAATGGAAAATACAAGTAGTAAATGCTTGCATAATTCTCATATAAATAGAAATAAGAATCCTTACAGATTAATTTATCTAAATCTTGGATAAAAAAACAGAATAATATTCTAAAACAATGAAATTAACACATAATATTTACCCCTGTCATTTCCAGAACCAATAAGCATGTTCTTGACACAAAGAATCATCTACAACAATAAACAAAATGAGGGCTGCAGCAAGCAGGGATTAAATGAGTCATAACAGAATTTATTTATAATAGTAAATAGAAAATGTGTTTTAGAATATATTTTTTTGAGATATTCAACATGGTTAGAGGTTTGAAGGTGATTCCCAAACATCTAACATTATCTTTGAACACCTGGTGTGTAGGGTAAATAGGTTTATCATCCATGCTCCATGGAAGTAAAGATTCTTTGACTCTAAACCTATTAACATAAACTAATTCCAATATGGATTCCTAAATTCTAGGAATTCAAAATGACGGTACAAACCAGTGGAAAATTCATGTATGGAATACATGGATAGTTCTCATAGAAAAAAATAAGAATCTGCATAGACAGATTCACATAAAATCTGGGTAAAAAACCTGAGAATGCAATTCCAAAACATAGGAATTTACCATGTTCATAAAAAATATAAACCAATAAAGGTTAAATAATTCAGATGTTGCTGTTTGGAAAACAACTCCTCTAGATGTTGTAAAATTGATATGCAAATCATCATGGTTCATACTAATCACAAAAAAAATCATCATTAATTCATGATATAATGACACCATTTATCAAATAATTGTGATACCCTCACCTGGAATGATAAGAACCCTAGAACACCTGACGGAAATCGCAAACAGGAGGAGGAGGAGGGGGTTCGAAGAGGTGGATGAACTATATAAAAAAAACAAATTACCGAGGAAGACAGCTGCAGATGAGGAAAATGTGTCGGGAGGGAGATGGGGGTGTCGACCTCGGCGTCGGAAGAGAGCCGTCGGGGAGGAGCCGTCGAGGAGGAGGGCGCGGCGAGGAGGGCGCGGCGAGGAGGAGGCGTCGGGGAGGAGGGCGCGGCGAGGAGGAGGGCGCGGCGAGGAGGGCGCGGCGAGGAGGGCGCGACGAGGAGGGCGCGGCGGGGAGGAGGGCGCGGCGAGGAGGAGGCGTCGGGGAGGAGGAGGGCGCGGCGAGGAGGAATTGCGAGGGCTGAGGAGGAGACGTGGTCGGGAGGAGGGTGGTGTGTGACTCGGGGGAGGAGGGCTGCGGGAGGAGGAGCCCGATAAAAGATAGGAGAAAAAAAGGATGAAACGGATTTAGCCACGGAAGAAAAATCTAAGCGTGGCAATATAATGGCTATAGCCACGGACCTACAAAACCGTGGCTATAGGTCCGTGGCTATAGCCCAAATTTCCAGTAGTGTTTATAACACCTTACATGATCATTTTATAACATCATTCGACACATTTGTTAGTAATATTTTGTTATTTACATTTTTTCGGGTGCATTGTTTACCTGATTTCCATGATCAGTTCATGAGGAATATTCATGTGATTGTAAGTGAAACTACAGAATTGGAATTGAATGTTATTTAAATATTTATAGAAACATAAATTATACAATTAATCATTTTGTATTCTGAAATTAGGATGATTAATCAGTTAAACATTATTGATATTTGTTTGGGTCATTTTGGCGATATTTCGATCGTAATAAACTCATTTTGTTTTATAAAGTAATCAAATTTGTAAAAAATGATTCCAAAAACCTCATATAAGATATAATAAATACATTATAATATGTTTCAACCATAAAAATGGTTTCATGAACAGTTTTAAAGAAAGTAAAATAAATTGAAATTATATCATCCACGATGTGAGTAAATCGACACATCACAAAAGATGTTTTAATTTCACGAATAAGTGGTAGAAGAGAAGAAATATAATGGTGAATATTCCATTAAAATGATGAAATCCAGAATATGTAATATACTAGATCATTCATTCCTCTTGGATAAGGGGTATGGCATCCCGCCTTTTTAACATAATGTTTACCTATATTTTATAAACAGAGGACCTTTAAAGTCTAGTGTCTTGGAAATCAGAGAACAAAATACATGAAAACATAAAACACTCTTTTAAATACCCTTGAAAATACTCTTTAAATGTTCATCCTATGTAAAACTACTGCATCTCATAACCTGGAGACATACATCAAAGGGAAGGGTGAGCAGAAATCCCAGTAAGGAAAATAAAGTGAATCAGTTTACTTGTGATATCAAAAAGAACATGATGAAAAACATAAATACATGATCAATTTATGTAGAGGAATTTCATATGAAAATAAATTTAACCATAACATGAATATGTGGATACAATAGTTAATTTATACATTAATGATCATATCACTAAGTTTTATCCCCAAGGTGTCATAAAAATTACCAAGGTTATTAACGAAGGTATCGTGAAACATGTCATCTATATAGATTAAATTCTTTACTCAATTCATTGGAGTGATATCTGGGTGAACCAATAATATGTATTTATTTTCATGTGATACACATATATCATAATCAAATATATCCTAAATAACCCATATATAGTAAATGTAATGGGTTTAACTTCAAAATTGTGACGTTTTGAAAGAGCTTAAAAACATGATCGTTATGCCTTTTATAACCCATAAAAAAGAAAGAGGGTTTATTGTATGTAAATTAAAAATTCAAATAAATCCATTCTATGTATTTCGGAATACCTCTTGAAATGAAAGTACATTTGGGTATTCGAATAAATAAAACTAGAGACTTTATTAAGAAAAAGATAGAGATAATTTGAGACAAAATTTCTGTAGCATAAAAGCTATATAACATGGTTTTAGAAAATAAATAAAAAGAGAGGGGACATGGGTCTCCCATAAATAAATGAATAATTTAAAGTATAGGTACATAATAAAAAGAAATAATATCATGGTGTGGAATGAAACACCACATGAAAAGGAAACTTGAAAGAAAATAGAAAATGCGAATTCTTTTAAGAAAATTTGGCAGCCTAACGACGTTGCCTAAAAATTCAAAGGAAAAAAATTTATGAGAGAAGAAAGGGTCTCTCATAATTTGGACAAGAAATTGATAGTAATAATAATATATAATAACATACTCCCCCATAAGAAGATGGAAATTGTAAGACATAACTTAATGGAAATCACGACTAAAAGAGGAGGGTTGAAGGTTCCCTTACCATGAAGAGTAACTTTGAATGCTTGAAGGTTGGGACCTTGGGTTGCTTGAGGGAACCTTGTGAGGAATACTTGGGAGTTAAAAATACATTAACATTATTTAGGAGTATTTTGGAATAAAATGAATGAGATAATGACTTGGTATTTATAGGAAAACTGAGCTAATATTTAATTAATTTCCAAAGGACACCTCATATGTGGTATTTGAAAAACCATGGGTTTGACCATGGTATTTTCCCATGGTATTGGAAACATGGGACACATCATAGAATATCTTAATATTAAAAAGTCTACTTGAATGATTACATAATTATTACATCATTAATGATGTCATTAAACTCCCGAAACTGAAAATTGTATTTTCATTACTCACCAAAAACAAAACATTTTATAAAAATATCAAAACATCACCCTAACCTAATATTGATGCTATGAATTCACAAATGAAATCCATTTTATGAAAATAATTTTCTCACTATTTATAATTAATTTTTTATATAAAATTATTTTTTATTCAAAAAAAAACTCTAAAACAACAACTTATTTTTTAATACCTTGAAAAAGTAATCAAGGTCCCATAAAATTATTGTATAACCATAAGACAATTAAGTAAAAATTTATGAATATATTTTATTAAAATAATTTTCTATTTTGAATTATTAAATTAATTATAAAATTTTGAATAAACTAGTTATGACATAAAGAAATAACAAACCGTAAACTATGATCTTTTTTTTCACTTTTAGGATATCTAAATTGTCTTTATACATTCATGGGTGAAGTTTCTATTTTTTTTGGATGATTTACTATTCAATTCCATTTATAAGGGTATGTTACTATTTATACATAACTATTTACTAAAAATTAAGTTGATCTTATTAGAATCTGAAAATATTATTGATTATAACTGTAGAAGATCATTTTTTTATAATCATTTCACATTATTAATTATTTAAAGTTTACATGAATATTTTAAAATACCATTTTAAAAAATTCATCAATAAAACTCTGCTTATATTTATCCACACATTTCAAAATCAAAAATTTACCATAATAAAAAATAACAATTTTATTTATAACAAGGGATTATAAAAAGTATCTAAGGCCTCATTACATATCCCCTTATAACACTTGTGTAGGACCTAAGTGTAAGGTGTGGTATAGTGATAGAATCATGGGGCGGCTCGGTCAACATTGCTCGAGTGGTGATTTCTATGAACTTGAACATATCCCTTAGGAGATTCCATTCAAGATTCACATGTTGAATCTCAACTTGGTCTAGGTCCAGAGAAAATCCAAGAGATGTTACCTCCATCCTAGGCTCTGACAGATGCACTTCATAAGGCCTAAGTCTTCTGGATGAGGCCATAGACTCTTCTTTTGGTATTTATTAACCAAGATCACTTGTATTTATAAAAAATATTTATAACGTTAAGAGTTAAATTTCCAACAGTCATATTAACCAATGGTCATATAATAGTCGAAACCCTATGGTATCAACTCATTAATTAAAGGATATAGTTTTGTGTAGTATAATGGGAAATAACTCAAAAATTTTGGAAACAAATATTATTCCAAAGTTTGGGTTGTTACATTCTTCCCCCTTAAGAAATTTCATCCTTGAAATTTTAACTCACGCCCTATGAAGAGAAAAGGTGTGTGTACTTTTGTATCATAGACTCCTTTGGTTCCCACATGGTTTCTTTGCATTTGTGGTTCCTCTAAATCACCTTATCAAGGTAAGTAGTATTTTTTCATATAACCTTGTCTCTATGATCCAAGATCATTACCAGTTACTCCTCATAAGAGAGGTCATGTTCCAGTTGTACCACCTTTGGATTTAGTACATGTTAAGGGTAAAGTTTGTACTTCCTCGAGAGGAATACCTAGAAGACGTCATGAACTTGTTCTAGATTTGGAGAAAGTGCAAGTAGATAGGACACTCCTCCTATGTGATCAAGGATTTCATAGGGGAAAATGTTCTTAGGGATGAGCTTCCCTTTCCTCCCAAAAATCATGACTCTCTTCCAAGGTGAAATTCGAAGAAAGACATGGTCAGCAACATCAAACTCCAAGTCCCTTAGACGGATGTTAGAATAGATCTTTTTGCAACTCTTAGCAACCTTAATGTGTTGTTGGATGGAATTGACATTTTCTATCATCTCTTGCACAAGATCAAGCCCAAGAAGCTTTCTATCACTTGCTTCATGACAACAAGTAGGATTTCTACATCATTTACCATACAGATCTTTATAGGGTGCCAGTTGAATGCTTGAGTGGAAGTTGTTGTTGTAAGAGAACTCAACTAAAGGGATACAATGATCACGTACACCTTTTAATTCCATTGAGCATGTCCTCAGCATATCCTTGAGCATTTGAATAGTCCTTTTATATTGTCAATCAGTTTGGGGGTGATAGGTCGTACTGAAATCTAATTCAGTGCTTAGAGAATGATGAGGACTTCTCCAGAATTTTGATGTGAACCTTATATCATAATCAGATATGATAGAATGTGAAACTCCATGCAGCCTTACCACTTCCTTCATGTAAATCATGGAAAGTCGATTACGAGAGAAATCTTCCTGAATGGAAATAAAATGGTAATTCATGGTGAGACCATCCACAATAACCCATATTGCATTGTTTCCTTTGGAAGTTCTTGGGGGATAAGTTATGAAGTATATAGTGATATTGTCCCACTTCCATATTGGTATGGGTAGTGGTTGCAATACCCCTTTAGGAATTTTTCACTCTGCCTTCACTTGCTAACATACCAGGCACCTTGAAGTGTAGTCACCAATCTCCCTTTTCATAATATCCCACCAATAATGATCATGAAGGTCCCTATACATTTTTTAGCTTCAAGGATGTACAGCGAAAGTATATATACAAGATTTATCCATCATCTCCTTATTTATATCCAGAATAGATGGAACACATAGTCATGTAGAAAATTTCAGTACACCTTCTTGATCACAATTGAACTCAAAAAACTTCCCATCCTTCACAGCCTCAAACTTATTTATAACAAATGACATACTTTATGAGATTTCTTGATCTTATCTAGTAATGATGGTTGAAAAATCATTTGGGTTGGGTTTAATGATGTACCTTCCCTTATAATTCCAATATCCATCTTTACTAAGTCATTGATCAAAGGATCTCTGTGAATCCTTTTCATGAAAAGAATAACATGGTCTTTCCAAATAAATGCATCAGTGACTTTTTTTTCTCATCCGAGATGATAATGAATTGAAGAATCATAGTCTTTGAGAAGTTCCAAAAATTTCCTTTATCTCATGTTGAATTCCTTTTGTGTGAAAATATACTTCAAACTTTGATGGTCTATATATATATATATATATTATATTTTACATTATAAAGATAGTGCATCTATATCTTCAGAGAAAAAACGACTGAAGCCACCTTCAAATCATGCATAGGATTGTAATGCTAATGAGTCTTCAACTGTCAGGTGCATAAGCAATGACTTTGTCATTTTTCATGAGGATGTAGCCAATCCCTTTTGGAGATGCATCCATATAAATAATGAATCATTTTCCACTTGAGGGTAGAGTTAGCATGGGTGCAATAACTAATCTCTTCATCGTCTCTTGAAAAACATTCCTCACCCACCTTTTTCTAGATAGACTTGACCCCTTTTCTAGTTAAATTGGTTAATGGAATAGAATTTCATGAAATGTTTTTCACAAACCTCCTATAATATCCCGCTAATCCAAGGAAGCTACGAATCTCATTTATTGTTATAGGCTGAGGCCACTCCTCTACAACTTTTGTCTTTGCAAGGTCAACTATGATTCATTCATTGGTAAAACTATTCCCTAAGCAAGCAACTTGCTATAACCAGAATTCACATTTGATGAACTTCCCAAAAATCGTATCCTTCCATAGAGTTTGAAAAATAACCCTTAGATAATCCTCATGCTCCTCGCAACTTTTAGAATATATCAGAATATCATCAATAAAAACAACCACAAAGTTATCAAGGTAGTTCTTAAAGACTCAATTCCTCAAATCCATAAAAATATCAGGTGAATTAGTCAGTCTGAAGGGCATAAAAACAAACTCATAATGCCCATATCTTGATCGGATGGTAGTTTTCAGAATATCTTCTTTTCTTCACCCTCAATTGATGATAACCAGATCGAAGATCAATCTTAGAGAATAATTGATGTAACGTCTTGGTTTCATGTGCCATGCTACGGGTGCCCTGAGCCTGGTTTACCACATGACCTCAAGTGCATTTCCCCAAATTCCAGAGGCTGCTGACTAGCAACGAGGGCCCAGTTTTGATAGTGTGGAAACTATGCCCTCATTTTTCAAAGTATAGCACAACGGAATAAAATAAAAAGCATACAACCCCAGCAGAAGCAATAAACCACACACATTTAATATAACAACTATAGTAAAATATAACCAATCAGTTATATAGATATTATGCAACATGTCTCAAGTTCTAAGAAAATAGCCAGAACATGTTACATAACAGTATAATACAATATAGTGTACAAAAAAACTGAACAAATCATTTGGTAGCATCGCGACCCTATGCCCGGTCCCATGATCCCCTCCTCCTCAACAATAATAAAGTACATATATAGGGACCCTTTCCCTTATCCAAACCTGCAGAAACTTAATCTGTTTGGGTTGAAAAGCATGACCCAAACTGGGTGTGTGAAATAATTCCCAGTAGGCACCCACCAAAGGCTCGGGCCCAACTGTGTGAAAGCATGAAACAACATTGTGCAGTAATAATATGAAATAATGTAAGCAGTATAGAAAAGTAACTAACTTAACCAGTTATATTGCCATTTACATTTTCATTTAATAATTTCATTTAAAATATCACCATAGTGAATATTCTAAGTAAACAGCCAATGTCCTCAGACACGTAAACCCCTACCCTCGGGTAAAGAGAATCCAAACACAAGAATCTTCCCACAGACATACTAATATTTCCCACAAGCGCAATAACTGTTTCCCACAGGCATAGAATCAACTGCCCACAGGCATGGAAGATGTTCTCCATAGGATAAATAGTACAGTTCCCATAGGTGAATCACAACACTGCCCTCAGGCTAAAACAGGTAATCGGGCCATGCCCAAAAATGTAAACAAGCAGTACACAAGCAATTCTACACAATCAATTTCTATCAAGGCAATTCTACAATCACTAATTTAAAGGCATACCCTCGAGTATCCTGGCCTAACAGCTAAATAGAAGAACACACCCCTGGGGTGGTCCTGGATCCAAGCAACGATCCCAAATAAAAGTTTATTATCACAATTAATTACCTATTCAATTATAGGTATTTAAAATAGCCAAGGCCTCATCCACAGGATACCCCAACATGGGTTTGTGGCACAAAAATTCACACAAAATGCACAACAGTTGGAAATTAAACACCAAGACACCTACCTTTAAATGCCACTGGTCAGTATACTTGAACGACGTTTCACAAATCAACCCTAAACGAGGTAGATATAAGGTGAAAGAAAACTTGATTAAACTTAAATAACGTCCCTTAGAGGAAGAATTGGCATGAACTATAAGGCCCTATCCTTAAACATTACTTAATCATGAGTTATTAAAAGATTACACATTGAGGATCTTTTTAGGTTTAGGGTTTTAGAGAATTAGATCATAAATCATGCATTACATTCCACATTTAACCAAAGTGGTTACATAAAAGATAGTATGCATTTTTCCCCATCAACGGAAACATATTTAAACAAAACATGGATTATTTCATGACACTTCTTTAACCCTATCATCACATCATGTACCTTTCCCTTGACCTGTGAAAAACATTTCAAAAACATGGGATGAGCATAAAAAGCTCAGTAAGGGATATAAATGTACGAAATGAAAACATTAGTCCATGTATGAAATCATTATTTACTCATAAAACATAAGCATTTTAACATACCTCATCAAATCATGAATAAATCATAGAAATCATAAGACATAAAGGTAACTTGAGGCATTAATAACATTCTTACATTGGGAGTAACCCTCATGGTTACGTCTGGAATACCCATCACAGTATATTCCCTAAATCTCTTCGTAGAAACCTTAATGTTTAACCCCTTCACATTACACAATGCACTGGAGACCTATATCGGGCTTACCCGCCCTTAGTTTATCATGAAACCACCCATCTTCATAACAATTCCCAAGTACCATAACATAATCGTATCACATAAAACATGCATAAAGGAAACATAACATTTCCAAATTTCAATCAAAAGATTTCAATATAACACATCGATATAATAAAAACATTATGAAAACCATTTTCAATACCAAAATAAATGAAAGGTAAAACATGTCATTTGTTTTTCATTTAAAAAAAATTTATGTCTTGTATAGGAAGATGATACTCAAATAATGGTCACGACGATTGAGATGTCATTGTTGCCGCATACGTACGACCTAAAAAACATTCCCTTTTGTCATTTAGTAAATGCTTCATATAAAAAATATTCCATATGAATAAAAATAAAAGTCAAAGGGGTTTATACACCGTATAAAAGAAATTTGTGTATAAAACATAATATGCCTCAATGAAAGGAGATTGAGACGAAGTCCCTTACCTCAGTCCGACTTGACTCGATCGTTCTTTAACATCCTGAATAATAAAATTGTGTTAATTTATACTTTCTTAAGAATCTTTTTCAGGTTCATTATTCCTTTTATATCACTTATTATAATTGTTATGAACACTATGTAATTATTTAAGTTAATATTGGTCGTTTTGTCGATCATTGGTACTTGAGTCAAAAATAAACTCTTTATAATTACAAGTTGTTCATGTGGTAAAATATCCATAGTATCCAGAATTATATTCATGATTTAGATATCATATATGTCATATATATCCAGTATATACATGCATTTACAATATTACATAACATTTAGAGGTAAGAAATGAATTTCACCGTTCATGGAGACAGTAAGCCGTACGTATGCATGAACGCTAATTTCATTTCTAATTCGTATTTTATAGAATGGAATCATAATGATATACAGGTATATTATAATTCTAGTATAATATTATATATAATATCATTAATTATATCCTTTATATTTCCCACATAAGGAATTAACGAATCAAATCACTTTGAGGGGGCGGTAGTCCGCACTTCCTAAAATGAAGATATCGCGTAAACCCATAATGGAAGCCATAAAGGAATGCCATAAATAAAAAATACAGAAGCTTAAGGAAAACATAAACATATTATATATCATATATAAATATAGTGACATATTAATGGACACCTTTGAATGTGTTATAAGAATATTGAACAATCATCGTTTTCGTGAGGCAGAAATTCGCAATCCACGGAAACAGTATGTTCTTTAACCATTAGATGTAGGTGTGTGTAAGTATAACTCAAATAACTCTTATAAAATCATACTAGTATGTTTAAAATTATTTTTTTCTTAAAATAGAAATGAATAAAAATATTTTATGGGGTTGGAGAAGCAAAATAAACAAAAGAAGATTAGAGAAGTTTTTACCTTTAAATCGGGTAACTCCTATTGGTTAGAACAAAAAGGGTTTAATGAAGAGATTTCTGCCTAATGTAAGGCTTATAGGATGAATATAGAGATGTGGAGAGATAAAATGAGCAGAGCTTGGATGAGGAAATGACTTGAGAAATGTGGGTAAGGAGGTAGAGGTGAGGGACTTTTATAAGAGGAGAGGAGGAGAACTCTTGGAAAGGTATAAAATGTTACTTTATTTTCAAATGTGTTTCAGATTTTAAAGGACCCACATTGATTTATTTCAAGGATAAGGTGATAAGGGTTTGAAATATACTCATACAGTAGGTATTTGACAAGTTTATGTCTTAGATTTTACATTATATTTTCATTTTATTTAAATCGTTCATTAATGATGTAATCGATGCATCATCATGATGTCATAAATAATTTAATTTATTTAATGTCTAAAATTGTAAAAAAATAATATGATGTAGTAAATCTTGTTATATTTACAATGACTATTTATAGTCCAATAGATCATTTATGTAGACAAAATTAAAAATGTTTTACTCAGGTGATACATTCTTTGTTATATTTACTTTCTTTAAAAAATAAAAAGATAAAAAGTCATTATCACACAAAAGTGATTCCATGGGGTCCCCAAGTTTGGAAAAAGGCATCCCATGGTCTGCCATGACACATCCAGTAGAATTAGGACACATGTTTGGGTCATTTTGTATTATTATTATATTATTTTATTATCCTTAACTACCCAATTACTAATTAATCAAGATAATTACAGATAATTACCGCCGTTACTATTCATAATGTCCAAAAAAAAAAGAATTTTGATTACATAATTTAGTCCTTATGATTAAAAATATGTCATAAATTTTACCAAATTCCAAACACAAAAATTTCAATAATTAATTTAATAATAATTCATGTTGTCAAAACAAATAGCGGGTTTTTTAGAAACAATATCTATGAAAATTTTGGCACTTTTTTATGCCAAATTCCAAAGTGAAATTAATCCTAATGAACACCATTTTATTACCTGGTAAAAATATATTCTATTTACACTTTAAAAACAATTAAAAATATAATCTAACCATATAATTAAATTAGATGAAAATGCAGTTTTGATGTAAAATGCAGTATTTTTCACTATTCATTAAAAAATGAACATTGTCAGAAAAATAACACAAATTTATCCAAAGTAAATTTCAATATCCCAATAATAAATAATAAGTTTATTTTGAAAAATAGAGCTTATAAAGTTATCAAAAGGTTGATTTATAAATGGTTTTCCATCAAGAGGCAATAAAACAATCTTTTAAAAATATTAGTGTATTCAATGCTTAAGCTTGGATTTATTCTTGTTTTAAGCCTCTAAAAAACTATCAAATTCATAAATAGACATAGATAAGAATATCTATTATTCATTACTTACTTGGGATGTTACATCCTTCCCCCCTTTAGAAAAGTGTGTCCCCACAATTTATTTACTTATCGAATAAGTGTGGGTATTTAGCCCTCATTGCATTTTCAGATTCCCAGTTGCCTCTTCACTCATGTGGTTTTTCACAAAACCTTTACTTGATGAATCACCTTATTCTGCAACACTTGCTCCCTGTGGTCAAGAATCTGGACTGGTTTTTCCTCATAATATAGATTCTCTTCCAGCTGAACTACATCTAGACTCAAAACATGAGATGGATCTGGCATGTACTTCCTTAACATTGAAACATGAAAAACATTATGTACCTAAGATAAAATCGGAGGTAAAGGAACTCGGTATGAAACAGATCCAACTCTCTCTAGAATTTAATATGGTCCAATGAACCTTGGATTCATCTTTCCTTTCTTACCAATTCGCATCACAGTTTTCCATGGTGAAACATTGAGAAAAACATGATCACCTACCTCAAAGGAGAGATCCTTCCACCTGTTGTCTGCATAACTCTTATACCTGCTCTGAGTTGTTCTCATGTGTTTCTATATCATTTGAACTTTTTTTACAAACTCCTCTACCAATTCTGGTCCCATCAACTTCCTTTCACCTACTTTATCCCAAAAAGCAGGAGTTTGACACTGCTTCCCATATAATGCCTCAGATGGTGCCATCTGTATACTGGAATGAAAACTGTTATTATAAGAAAACTCATCCAAAGAAATATGTTGGTCCAAACTTCCCTAATAATCCATCGAACAAGCACATAGCATATCCTCCAAAGTCTGAATTGTTTGTTCTGACTGCCCATCTGATTGAGGATGAAAAGATGTACTAAAATTTAATTCAGTACCCAACGACTTGTAAAGGCCTTTCCAAAAGTTAGAAGTAAACCTGTGATCATGATAAGATTCAATAGAGAGGGGAAATCCATGTAACCTAACTATCTCATTAAGATACAAATGGGAAATTTGATCTAGGGAAAAAGTATCTCGTATAGAAAGGAAATGAGCAGATTTAGTCAAGTGATCAACAATAACCTAGATTGCATTATTACCTCGAGGTGTCTTCGACAATCCCACAACGAATTCCGTGGATATATTCTCCCATTTCCACTCTGACACTGGTAAAGGCTGAATCATCCCTTTCGGTAACTGCCGCTCTGCTTTAACCTATTGATAACTCAAATACTTCACAGTAAAATCAGCAATGTCTCTTTTTACTCCATCCCACCAGTAATACTCTTGAAGATGTATATACATCTTAGTACTGCCTGGATGAACTGAAAACGGAGAGCTATGAGCTTCACGTAACAACTCTCTCTTCAAATGTGAATCACACGGCACACACAATCTCTTCCCAAATCTCAAGACACAATCATTATCAATGTTGAATTCAGGGAACTTACCCTTCTGAACCAGCTCTACCTCTTTCTGCAACTCACTATCTTGCTTCTATGCTTTCTTAATTCTGTCTGATAGAGAAGATTTCACTGATACCTGAAACAAAACAGAAGGAAATCCTACACTAACAGCTTCTATGCCAATGTTCTTCAAATCCTTAACCAAAGTATCATGTTCCAAATGAAACATTGTTAATGAATCATTACTTTTTTTACTCAAAGAATCATCCACTTTATTTTCTTTTCCCAGATGGTAAGGAATTGTAAAATCATAATCCTTGATTGATTCTAGACATCTCCTCTGTCTCGTGTTTAATTCTTTCTGAGTGAATATATACTTTAAACATTTGTGATCGGTATATATTACACACATTAATCCATAGAAATGTTGCCTCCAAATTTTTAAAATGAAAACAACAGCAGCTAATTCGAAATCATGTGTAGGGTAATTTACCTCATGAGTTTTCAACTGTCATGAAGCATAAACAATTACCTGATCATTCTGCATTAGGACGCAACCAAGTCCTTTCAATGAAGCATCACTGTAGATAACAAACTCACCATTCCTATAAGGTAGTGCCAAAACTAGAGCATTCACCAATCTTCTTTTCAATTCCTAAAAACCATCATCACATTCTTTTGTCCAGATAAATATAACACCCTTTCAAGTTAGCTTAGTCATTGGACTATATAACCGTGAAAAATTTCTAGCAAACCTTCGGTAATAGCCTGCTAAAACCAAGGAAGCTATTAATCTCAGTTACATTTTTGGCTCTTGTACATTCTTCAATAACCTTTGTTTTTGTAGGATCAATGGTTATCCCATCTTTAGAAACAATGTGACCAAGGAAAGAAATTTGTTACAACCAAAACTCACACTTTCTGAATTTCCCATACAATTTCTTTTCTTTTAAGGTTTTCAAAATAACCCTTAAATGTATTTCATGCTCCTATTTACTTTTATAAAACACCAAAATATCATCAATGAATACAACCACAAACTTATCTAAGAACTCATGGTAAATTCTATTCAGAAGGCCCATGAATAAAACAGGTGCATTCGTTAGCCCAAAATGCGTAACTACAAATTCATAATGGCCATATCTTGTACGAAACGTGGTCTTCGGAATATCTACTTCCTTTACCTTCAACTTATGGTACCACAATCTCAGGCCAATCTTTGAAAAAACTGAGCTCCCTAGAGCTGATCAAACAAATCATCGATATGAGGCAAAGGATATTTGTTCTTAACAGTGATGTTAATAAAGGCTCTATAATAAATGCAAAGTCTCATTGAACCATATTTATTTTTTACAAATAAAACTGGAGCACCCCATGGTGATGTGCTAGGTCGAATGAAACCTTTCTCTAATAAATCTTGCAATTGCTCCTTCAACTCTAAAAGTTCAGTTTGGGCCATTTGATAAGTGGGTTTTGAAATTGTCTTAGCATCAGGAACTAAGTCAACGGTAAATTCAACTTCTCGATCTGGTATTATTCCAAGAAACTCTTCAGGAAAAACATCAAGATACTCATTTACCACTGGCACATTATTAATCTAAACAGTTCCCTTTTTCTCAATGATATGATCAAGGTAACATTAATTTCCATATTTTACAAGTTTCTCGGCCTCTTGATGTGTTATAAACAGTAAGGGTTCATTCTTGTACACAAACATAAAGTCTTTCTAAAAATAAACTTCTTTATCTCTACTGTCAATCTTAGCATGGAAAATAGGGAGCCAATCCATACCCAGGATAACATCAAACTCTACTAGAGGTAAAACAATAAGGTTTTCAAGTAGGTTCTTTCCATGGATAAGGATAGGAAGATTCTTATAAATTCTTATTCCCTCAACATTTCCCCAGGTGTTTTTACCACAAGTTCAGGAGCCATTTCTTGAGATGGCATTCCCATTTTACTAGAAATGTTTTTAGAGATGAAAGTATGTGTAGACCCTGAAACAAACAACAAACTGGCATAATCCGAAAAAACAAAAAAAGTACCTGATACAACTTCATTTGATGGCCTGACATCTGCTTAAGTAGTTACAAAGGATTTCACCACCCATTTCATCTTGTAGTCTAACTGCTTCCCATCACTCGAGCTCATTGTCAGACACTCATTTGCATAGTGACCCATCTCATTGCACTTAAAACATTTCACTAAATGTAAATCAAATCTGGCCATACCATCACCCGGATCATTTTCATTGCAATCATGATCCTTATGTCCCATCTTACCGCATCAGTAGCACTTTCCAGAATTAAGAAGACATTCCCCAACATGCCTTTTACCACATTTATCACAAACTAGAAACATAGTTTTCTTACCGTCAGACCTTGAATAATTCTTTCCTTTCTCCTGCCACCTCATTCTCTTCTTCTACTGGTTGTTAGATAACACTTGATCATTGGAAAACTCTATTTCCACCTTCTGAGCACATCGAACAATATTTTCATAACTCTTAAACTCGCGAGAATCTAAATCCCTTTGATATTTTGGCTTTAATCCTGAGTAAAAATGAATGATTTTACTATCAAGGTCTCAGATAAAATTTGTTTCATACCTTGCCAATCGAGTGAACCTTTCTTCATAGGCAGCCACTGAGTCTTCCTCTTACCTCAATTCCAGGAATTTTTTTTCCATCATAAGTCGAACAACATTAGGAAAATACTTCTCAAGAAACATACCTTTGAATTCATCCCAGTCGAGAACATCAATCTCATCAGTATCCCTGATATTTTTAACCATCGACCACCACTGATCTTCTTCACCCTCCAAACGAAAAATAAAAAGACTAACCTTTTGATTGTCTGAACACCCCATGACATCAAAAATCCTCTCCAGTGCTTTAATCCACCCTTATGCTAGCACAGGGTCATATGATCTTCTAAATGATGGGGGATGTTGCCTCATGAAATATTAAACCACTGAAATGTTCCTCTGCGGTTGATCTGGCTGATCTCATTCTTGGATACCACCACCATTTGTCGCTTAAGTCAACTGCGCCATTACTGCAAAAAACTATTCAGTTCCAATTCCAACCATCTCAGGATGCTAATTCAGAAGTTCATTTCCTTTTTTATTCCTTCCTTGCACTGCTTCCCTATTTCCTCTACGAAAAACCATTCTGAACAAACAAGTCTTAGATAAAGCAACATGGTAATCTTCAAATGCTATTTCATTTCAATTTGACCATAAAAACATATTTTTGGATAATCATATAATAGAATTATAAATTTTAAAGTTATCTAAACTGACCTCCAATACCAACTATAAGGCCCCAACCTTAAACATTACTTAATCATGATTTATTATAACATTACACATTGAGGATCTTTTCAGGTTTAGATTTTTAGAGAATTAGATCATAAATCATTAATTACATTCCACATTTAAACAAAGTGGTTACATAAAAGATAGTATTCATTTTTTTCCCATCAATGGAAACATATTTACAACAAAACATGGATTATTTCATGACACTTCCTTGACCCTGTCATCACATCATGTACCTTTCCCTTGACCTGTGAAAAACATTTCAAAAATTTGGGATGAGAATAAAAAGCTCAGTAAGGGATATAAAAGTACGAAATGAAAACATTAGTCCATGTATGAAATCATACTTTACTCATAAAACATAAGCTTTTTAACATACCTCATCAAATCATGAATAAATCATAGAAATCATAAGACATAAAGTAACATGAGGCATTCATAACATTCTTACATAGGGAGTAACCCTCATGCTTACGGCTGGAATACCCATCACAGTATATTCCCTAAATATCTTCAGAGAAACCTTAACATTTAACCTCTTTGTGTTACCCAATGCATTGGAGAGCTATATCGGGATCACCCGCCCTTAGTTTCTCACAAAACCACCCATCTTCATAACAATTCCCACGTACCATAACATAATCGTATCACATAAAACATTCATAAAGAAAAAATAACATTTTCGAAATTTCAATCATAAGATATCAATACAACACTTAGATATAATAAAAACATTATGAAAACCATTTTCAATACCAAAATAAATGAAAAGTAAAACATGGTATTTATTTTTCATTTAAAAAAGGTACGGCTTGTAGAGCAAGCTGAAACTCAAATAATGGTCACGGTGATAGAGAAGTCGTTGTCGCCGCATGCGTACAACAAAAAAACATTACCTTTTGTTTTTTAGTAAAGACTTCATATAAAAAAGATTGATTTTGTATAAACATAAATTTCAAAGGTGTTTATACACCATATAAAATAAAGTTGTGTATGAAACATAATATTCCTCAATTAAAAGAGATTGAGACAAAGTCCCTTACCTCGGGTCCGACTTGACTCGATCGTTCTTCAACGTCCTGAATAATAAACTTGAGTTAATTTATACTTGCTTAAGAACCTTTTTCAGGTTCATTATTCCTTTTATATCACTTATTACCATGTTATGAACACTATGTAATTATTTAAGTTAATATTGGTCGTTTTTTTGATCATTGGTACTTGAGTCAAAAATAAACTCTTTATAATTACAAGTTGTTCATGTGGTAAAATATCCATTATATCCAGAATTATTTTCATGATTTAGATATCATAAATGTCATATATAACCAGTATATACATGCATTTACAATATTACATAACATTTAGCGGTAAGAAATGAAATGCACCGTTCATGGAGATGGTAAGTCGTACGTACGCATGAACGCTTCTTTCATTTATATTTCATATTTTATGGAATAGAATCATAATGATATAAAGGTATATTATAATTACAGTATAATATCATATATAATATCATTAATTACATCCTTTATATGTCCCACATATGTCATTAATGAATCAAATCACTTTGAGGGGGCGGTAGTCCGCACTTCCTAAAATAAAGATATCACGTATACCCATAATGGAGGCCATAAAGGTATGCCATAAATGAAAAATACAGAAGATTAAGGAAAAAATAATAATATTATATATCATATATAAATATAGTGACATACTAATGGCCACCTTTAAAGGTGTCATAATAATATTGAACAATCATCATTTTCATGAGGCAGAAATTCGCCATCCACGGAAACTGTATGTTCTTTAACCAATAGATGTAGGTGTGTTTAAGTGTAACTCGAATAAATCTTATAAAAAAATCCTTGTATATTTAACATACTGTTTTTGTTACAAAATAAATGAATAAAAAGAGTTTAGGGGGTTGGAGAAGAAAAATAAAACAAAATAACATTAGAGAAGTCATTACCCTTAAATCGGGTAACTCCTCTTGGTTAGAAACAAAAAGGTTTTTTGAAGTGATTTCTACCTAAGTTAAGGCTTCTAGGATTAATAGAGGGATGTGTAGAGATAAAATGCGTAGATCTTGGCCGATCCAATGGCTTGAGAAGTGTGGGTAAGGAGGTAGAGGTGGGCGCCTTTTATAAGAGGAGAGGAGGGGCACTCTTGGAAAGATATAAAATGTTACTTTATTTTCAAATTAGTTTATGATTTTAAAGGTCCAAAATTGATGTATTTCATGTATAAGGTGATAAGGGTTCGAAATATACTCATAAAATATGTATTTGACAAGTTTAAGGATTGGATTTTACATTATCTTTTCATTTTATTTAAATCGTTCATTAATGAGGTAATCGCTGAATCATCATGATGCCATAAACAATTTAATTTATTTAAAGTCTAAAAATTATAAAACAAATACTATGATTTAGGAAATCCTTTTATCTTTCCATTGATCATTTATAGTCTGATAGATAATTTATGTAGACAAAAGTAAAAATGTTTTACTCAGGTGATACATTCTTTGTTATATTTACTTTCTTTAAAAAATAAAAAGATAAAAAGTCATTATCATACAAAAGTGATTCCATGGGGTCCCCATGTTTGGCACAAGGCATACCATGGTCGGCCATGAAACAACCAGTATAATTAGGAAACATTTCGGGGTCATTTGTTATTATTATGATATTATTTTATTATCCTTAACTACCCAATTACAAATTAATCAAGATTATTAAAGATTATTACCATCATTAGTATTCATAATGTCCAAAAACAAAATATTCTTGATTACATAATTTGGAAATTCTGATTCAAAATAAGTAATCTATTTTACCAAATTCCAAACACAGAAATTTCAATAATTAATTTAAAAATAATTCCCGTTGTCAAAACAAATAGCGGGTTTTTTAGAAACAATATCTATGAAAAGTTTGGCACTTGTTTATGCCCAATTCCAAAGTGAAATTAATAAAAATGATCACCATTGGATTACATGGTAAAAATATATTCTATTTAAACTTTAAAACCAATTAAAAATATAATCTATCCATATAATTAAATTAGATGAAAATGCAGTTTTGATGTAAAATGCAGTATTTTTCATTATTAATTAAAAAATGAACATTGTTAGAAAAATACCAAAAATTTATCCAAAGTAAATTTAAATGTACCAATCATAAGGAATTAGTTTATTTTGACAAATAGAGCTTATAACATTTTCAAAAGTTTGATTTAAAAATGGTTTTCCATCAAGAGGCAGTAAAATAATCTTTTAAAAATATTAGTGTATTCCATGCTTAAGATTGGATTTATTCTCGTTTTAAGCCTCTAAATCAATATCTAATTCATAAATAGACATATATAAGAATATATATTATTCACTACTTACTTTTGATGTTACAAGAATGGTTTAAGAAGAATATAGGGCTTACCCGTGCGGTTCCATCGAAATCATCTGAGGCAGAAACGGAATCCCGGTGCTCGATCTAGAGATCCTCGAAGATTTGGCCATCCCCTTATGAGATCCCATCCGGTTCTAAGCCTTCCCTGTGAACAGGGTTGGCTACTGCCCATTTTAAGTGAAAAAAACAAAGTACATGGCATGTACTTTGGAGTACACTGCATGTACTTCCTTCATTCAACTGTTCATCTGGCGGCACCACAAAACTATTCATCCTTCGACATTAGTACACGGAGTGTATTCCCGACTACACGACGTGTGCTGTTGCCCAGCTGGCGGCTGCTTCCAACGCCTAACTATTTCGTCTGCGGACTGACTACATGTCATGTAAAGGACCACTACGCGGTGTGTAGTTGGTTTTTACACCCTTCATCACCAACATGGATACACGCCCTGTGTACTTATCCCACACGGCCATACTACACGGCATGTGGAGAAGTACACGGTGTGTACTTCCAAAATTTATGATTTTTCCCCATTTTCGATACTTTCTCAAAAATAATTAAGGAAAAGGGAAAAGATGAAACTCGTACATCAAAAATAAGAACTGAGTTCTTACAAACATCCCCCATTAAAGCAATTCGTCCCCGAATTTCCCTTCCAAGGGTGGTGAAGATATAGCCTTGAACAACTCCAGCCACTGAGCATGTATGTCGGTCTCCCACTCCCAGGCTTCGTCCTGCACTTTGCTGTGCTACCATAGCACCCATACGAGAGGAACTAACCGGTCTCGAAGATCCTTCGTGCTCTTATCAATGATATGAATCAGATGTTCCTTAAATGATGCACCTAACTCAAGCTCAACCTCCTCAGGCTGAAAAACATGAGATGTGTCTGAATGATATCGGTGCCAATGTGATACATGGAAGACATCGTGCATGGCCCGGTACCTCTGCGGTAACTGAAACTGATAGGCAACCAGCCTGATTCTCTTCAGAATCTCAAATGGCCCCACATACCTCGGTGAAAGTTTAGCCTGTCTCATGATCCGTCTGTGACCCAACCTTGGCGAAACCCATAGGAAAACCTGATCCATGACCACGAACTCCAAAGGTTGTCTATGGATATCAGCAGAAGACTTCGTACGAGACTACATGGTAGCCATCCTCTTCTGAATCAATTGGACCTGCTCAGAAGACTCATGCATGAGATGTTGTCCTAGCAAAGCTGCCTCACCTGCCTCTAACCAACACAAAGGTGATCAACATGGCCTACCATATAAATCCTCGTAAGTTTCCATCTCAATAGTTTCCTGAAAACTATTATTATAGGAAAACTCAACTAGGGGTATATGCTTCTCCTAAGAGCCCCCAAAGTCTAGGATGTAGGCACGCAGCATGTCCGCAAGCACCTGTATCGTACGCTCTGACTGACCATCAGTCTGAGGGTGGTAAGCCCTGCTCAAAAGCAACTGTGTACCCAGTGCCCTCTAAAAACTCTGCCAGAAGTGGGATGTAAAATGGGCATCCCTATCTAAAATGATAGAACGAGGGACCCCATGAAGACGTATGACCTCTCTAATATACAACTTTCTGAGATCGTCAACTCTGAAGGTCTCCCTGATCAACAAAAAGTGATCTACCTTTGTGAGTCTATCCACAACAACCCACACGACATCATTTCCTCGAGGTGACCTCGGAAACCTAGTCACAAATTCCATCGTGACATCATTCCATTTCCACTCTGGAATGGGTAAATAATGTAACAGTCCGGCTGGCCTCAGATACTCCGCCTTCACCTACTGACCAGTGGAACATCTCATAAAAAAACCATCTACTTCTCTCTTCATACCGTGCAACCCGTACTAACGTCTTAAGACTCTGTACATCTTGGTATCCCCGAGATGAACTTCTCAAGATGAACCCTGAAACTCCCGCATCATCTCCTCGCGTATATCCCCTAGAACCCATAATCGTCCATGGAAACTCAAATATTCATCATCGCCTATCATCCACCCAGGAGGAGGGTCCTCACTTTCCACCGACTCCCATAGAACTTTTGAATCGGATAGCTGTCTCATCCTCACTCTATCCATGAGGATATATGTCATAGTTGAAGATGAAAGATAGGTCTTCCCCTGACTGTCATGAACCTCTATATGCATCTCAGAGAACAAATCCATCAGCTGCCATTCACCACTGGCCTCCTGCACTACCTGTATCTGAGTCTTATGGCTCAGGGCATCATCTTCTACATTACCTTTACCTGGTGTATAGGCAAGCTCAAAATCGAAGGACTAAAGGTATTCAACCCACCTTCACTGTCTCAGATTCAAGTCACACTAAGTATAGTTATACTTGAGACTTTTCTGGTCCGTGAACACCACAAAATGTTCTCCCAAGAGATAATGTCTCCAATAGCGCAACACATTAACAACTGCAGCCAACATGAGGTCATGCGTTGGGTAATTCCTCTCATGTGGCCTCAACTGCCGAGACCCATACGCAACAACTCGGTCTCCCTGCATCAACACAGCTCCCAGCCCAATCCCTGATGCTTCATAGTAAACTATATAGCTCTTCCCCTGTTCTGGGAGTATCAGGATCGGTGATGATGTCAACTTTCCCTTCAACTCTTGGAAGGCTGTTTCGCAAGCTTCTGACCAAATTAACATCACACCCTTCTTAGTCAAACCCTTCAATGATGCTTCTATGTAGGAGAAGTCATGTATGAAGCGTCTGTAGTAACCATCCAGCCCCATAAAACCCCATATCTCAAACACGCTCTTGGGATTCTCCCAAGAAACTACTGCTCTAACCTTCTCTAGGTCTAATGCAACTCCTGCCTCTGAGATGATATGACCCAGGAATTGAATATTGTACATCCAAAAGTGGCACTTTGAGAGCTTAACATATAGCCAATTCTCTCTCAGTTTACTCAATACGATCTAAATATGGGTGGCATGGTCGTGTCGAGTGTGAGAGTACACCAAGATATCATCCACGAATACTACCATAAAAGAATCCAGATAAGGTTGGAACACACGATTCATCAGAGCCATGAAAACTGTTGGTGTGTTCATGAGTCCAAATGACATAACCGTATACTCATATAGACTATACCTACTCTTGGAAGCTATGGGAGGTATATCAGATGGTCTAATGTGCAGCTAATTATATCCTGATCTCATGTCATTCTTCGATAACACTCGTTCTCTACGAAGTTGATCAAAAAGATCATCAATCCTTGGCAAGGGATATAGGTTCTTACCAGCAAATAGGTTCAACTTCTGATAACCCACATAGAGTATGAGGGTATTGTCCACCTTCTTTGCAAAGAGGACCGGTGAACCACAAGGAGAAGTGTTGGGTCGGATAAAACCCTTTGCATTTAACTCCTCTAACTGCCTCTTGAGCTCCTGCAACTCAGGTGTAGCCATACTCTAAGGAGGAATGGACACCGGTGTTGCTCCTAGAACAAGATCAATAGTGAAATCCACCTCACGCTCCAAAGGAAGACTCGAAAAGTCGTACGGGAAGACTTCCCTGAAACGATCAACCACTGGAGGGAAATCCTCTTAACAAGTCCCATGGTCATCTAGATATAAGCTCACCATCTGGGTTGTGATACCACATCACCCATGATTCTCTTTCAGCTCGACTCTCCCGAACATCTCACTCGCCCTTGTATAGAAACTCTCCACCCTCTGGTGACGTGAATCTCACACTGCGACTATATTAGTCCACAACGGCATGAAAAGGAACCAACCAGTCCATCCCAATAATGACATCATAAGCTGTCATCTCTAAGACATAGTGGTCCCAAAGGAAGTGACACCCACCAACATCGAGGGGGAACTCCTTCCACAGACGCACAACATCCATTCTAGTCCCCAATGGAGTGTCTAGAGTCATGATATCAGAAGAAGAAGAAACACAGAGCCCAAGGCTCTCCACAATGGGCACAGATATGAAACTATGTGTAGCACCCGTATCGAAAAGTAATGAAGATAAGACAGAAGCTACTAGAATAGTACATCTAACAGTAGAAGGTCTGGGATCTTACTCCTGCTGGGTCTTTTGCACTACATATTCTTTCCTATTTCCACGGACCTGCGACACAGCCTGGCTATCCAGAGTTGTCCTGCTCTACTGTCTCTGAGATCTTGGTGTCTGGATACCACGACCATAACCACCATCCCTACCTGCATACCCGGATGTATTCTAGTTCCCTGACTGGTAAGAAGATACTGGTCCTGCCCCCACACGCGGAGTCTGCACAGAACCCCTCTCACTAGCAACTGGTAGAAACAACCTGCAAAAGCGCTGCAGATGACCCATCCTACCAGAAGCCCAGCATTCCATTGGGTCTCGTGAACACTGAGGTCGCTTGTGCCCCTCCTTACCACATTGGTAGCACATGACCTGACCAACTGAAACATTCTTCTCACTGGTACTGCCACCCAGAGAGAATTCCATCTGTTAATTCCTATTTCTAGTATAAATAGCACCAGAAATCGGTGCTGAACCACCCTGGCCCACACCACTAGCTTCCCGCAGGTTCCTTTCTGTAATCAGTGCATGGTTCACAATAGAATGTACTATAGGGAACCTAAAAACATTCAACAATGCTCAGATGTCGTATCGAAGACCATCCTCAAAGATTCTGTCCCTCAACATCTCATAACCCACCAGAACAGGTGCAAAACACTGAAGCTCGGTGAAACGAGTAGAATAATCCATCACCGACATAGAACCCTTCTATAAATTTTTGAACTATTGAGCTCGATCTTCCCTCAGCATCTCTAGGAAGAATAAATCATAGAATACTGCCTAAAAATATTCCCACGCCATGTCTCTGTTATGCTCTGATTGGGTGGTAACTTCCCACCACCTCTTGGTGGTATCACGCATCATGTACGTCGTGATCTTGAACCTCCACCCTGGAGGTGTCTCAAGATGCTAAAAAATAGTCTACATATACCCCAACCAAGAATTTGTAGCCTGTGGTCTTATTTCCCCTGAGAACATAGGAGGATGTTGCTGCAGGAATATATGAGTCAGCTCGTCCATAGATGTGGCAGCCGGCGGTGCTCCCTGAAAGGCCTGCATGAACTGCATAAAGCCTTCACGGAACTGCGCCTCCGCCCCTGTGTCCGGGATAATGGATGGCACCGCATCTGGCTCTGCTGTAGGATCCACTGGTAGCCCATGGCCCACCATTTCTGGAGTACACTCATTGTCGCTCTCATGTCGAACAACGCGCGGTCATCTCAGCGGCATGACACTACAAGGTTAAACACACACCTTAAGAACAAGATTATCAAAGACATAAAATGTAGGAACCCCAAAGGGAACATGAGAAAGAAGGCATAAAAATTTGCAACACAGGACTACACAGCATGTACTTGACTTCGCTTTCCCTGCCAGGGTCCATCTACACGGCTAAGCCACATGGATCCCGTTGAACAAAACTGTACGACGTGCATATCATCTACACGGTGTTCATGGTGTATTTTTCCAACTGCTCGTGTCTCTTGTCACACAGTCGAATACTCAACTTGACACTACACGGCGTGTGACACCTGAACACGGCGTGTACACCCCCCCGTTTTCCAGCCACATGGCTAAGTCCACACAGTCTGTCCTCGGACAAGACTATATGGCGTATCCCAGAGATACACAGCGTGTACTGGATGAGCTTCCCCAACTCGTGTTGTTAGTTACACGGTCGGACACACGGCTCACACCACACGGCGTGTTCTATATATACATGGCGTGTATACGAGAGTATTACAATGACCTGTTTTGTTAGTTACACGACTGGACAGATGGATCACACTACATGGCGTCTTCCATATTGGACACGACGTGTATGTCTTATGGTCTCCTCCATCTATGTTTGTTAGTTACACGGGCAGACTCCTGGTCAACACTACATGGCATGTATATATGGTACACGGCATGTTTTCCCCAAGCATTTCCCTTCCCGATGTCCCTGCCCACATGGTCTATGACATGGGAAGGACTACACGGCGACTACTTAGGGTACACGACGTGTACTCAAAAAGTTTTATTTTCTTCCCAAAAGAAGAATATACACGGCATGTTTAAGGTACGACACGGTGTGTATACTGGTTTTTCCAAATATTATTCCTCATAAACTTCTCCGGAACCCAGAAAATACTAAAAAAACAACACCTAAGTGCCAAATTCCGATCTGTGAGGGCCCATACTCCCCGCGAATCAAAGTTTGAAATCTTATTTGTCTTATAACTGGATAAACCATCAACGATCCACTAATGAGGTCTCATACTCTCCAAAAAACAAATCTTGGCATGCATTCTTTAAATAGGCTCACACAATATTACCCTATCACATAGCAGGTATTTATCAAAGCAGCTATTACAACAACATGCTTTTCTATCATGACAACTATCACAACAACATGAAATTTCTAATGCACCTATGTGGCATGGAACTATGCATGGCTTGTGATTTCTATCATGTGACTAAATGATGCATGATATGGTATACCCTCTTCTCATCGGGTTGCAACTAAATAGAACCCATGGATAAAATATAACAGCACAATCACAAGTGCGTCACCCAACGGTGAAAAACAAATCAAATGTAAATTGAAAAATCAGTAAAATTGCAATACGAGGTAAATTGGATTTTCCCTGTACACAGGTTAGCTACCCCTGGGCATAGATTATTACCAACTACCATTTCCTTCCTATCCCTGACTATAGGTCCAAATAGTAAGTCAAGAAAATAACCCCTCTGATACCACTTTGTAACGTCTTGGTTCCGGGTGCCACACTACAGGTTCCCCGAACCCAGTTCGCCACATGACCTGAAGTGCATTTCCCCATATTCCAGAGGCTGCCGACTAGTAGCGAGGGTCCAACTCTGATAGTGGGGAAACTATGCCCGTATTTGTCAAAGTATAACGCAACGGAATAAAATAAAAATCATACAACACCAGCAGAAGAAATAAACCAGACACATTTAATATAACAACTACAGTAAAATATAACCAATCAGTTATATAGATATTTTGAAAAATGTCTCAAGTTCTAAGAAAACGGCCATAATAAGTTACATAATAGTATAATAAAATACAAAGTACAACAAAAAAAAAACAAAGAAACTGGTAGAATCATGAGCTTAAGCCCGGTCCCATGCTCCCCTACTCCTCAGCAGCAATCAAGTACCTATAAAGGGACCCTTGCCCTTATCCAAACCTACAGAAATGTAATCTGTTTGGGCAGAAAATCATGACCCAAATAGGGTGTGAGAAATAATTCCTAATAGGCACCCACCGAAGGCCCGTGTCCAACTATGTGAAAGCATGAAACAACAATGTGTAGTAGTAATATGCAATAAATTAAGCAATACTGAAAAGTAACTAACTTAACCAGTTATATTTCCATTTATATTTCCATTTAATCATTTAATTTAAAATATCACCACGGTGAATATTCTATGTATACAACCAATTTCCTCAGACACGTAAACCCCTACCCTCAGGTAAAGAGAATCCAAACACAAGAATCTGCCCATAGGCATATGGACATTGCCCACATGCGCAAGAAGTGTCTCCCATATGCACATAATCAACTGCCCACAGGCACAGAAGAAGTTTCCCACAAGCTAAATAGTACAGTGCCCACAGGAGAATAACAACACTGCCCTCGGGCTAAAATGGGTAACTGGGCCATGCCCAACATGTAAAATAGTAGTAAACAAGAAATTCTACACAATCAATTCCTCTCAAGGAAATTCTACAATCAGTACTTTAAAGGCATACCCTCGGGTATCTTAGCCAAATGGTTTAACAGAGGAACGCCCCCACAGGATGGTCTTGGATCCAAGAAACAATCCCAAATAGTAGTCTATTATCACAATTAATTACCTATTCAATTCTAGTTATTTAAAATAGCCAAGGCCTCAGCCACATGATACCCCAACATGGGTTCGTGGCACAATAATTCACAAAAAACGCACAGCAATTGGAAATTAAACACCAAGACACCTACCTTTAAACGCCCCTGATCAGTATACTTGAATGACGTTTCACGAATCTTCCCTGAACAAGGTAGATCTGAGTTGACGGAAAACTCTCTTATACATAAATAACTTCCCTTATAGGAAGAATTGGAATGAACGGTTTAAGAAGAGTGGAGGGATTACCCGTGTGGTTCCAACAAGATCATCCGAGGCAGAAACAGATTCTCGATGCTCGATCTGAAGATCCTCGAATATTCGGTCGTTCCCTTCCAAGCTCTTATCTTGTTCTAAGCCTTCCATGTGAACAGGGTTGGCTACTGCCCATTTTAAGCGAAAAAAACAAAGTACACGGCACATACATTGGAGTACACAGCGTGTACTTCCTTCATTTAACTATTCATCTGGTGGAATCGCCAAACTGTTCATCCATCAACATGAGTACATGACGTGTATTCCCGGCTACACGGTGTGTACTGTCGCCCAGCTGGCGGCTGCTTCCACCGCCTTACTATTTAATCTGCCAACTAACTACATGGCGTGTAATGGACCAATACACAGCGTGTAGTCGGTTTTCACACCCTTCATCACCGACATGGAAACACACCCTTTGTACTTATCCCACATGGCCAGACTACACAGTGTGTGGTAAAGTACATGGCTTGTACATCCAAAATTTAGGCTTTTTCTCCATTTTCCTTACATTCTAAAAAATACCTAAGGAAAATAGAAATGAAGAAACTCATACCTCAAAAATGAGAACCGTGTTATTACAATTGAGCCCCCATGAGGTTTGTCAAATAATTCATCAATTCTTAGAAGAGGGTATTTTTTCTTCATTATGATCCCGTTAAGTTCTCTATAATAAATTCATATCCACATCAATCCATACTTCTTCTTCACAAATAGAACTGGTGCTCCCCCAGGAGACAAACTCGGCCGAATAAAAGCATTTCTCCAAAAGATATTAGAGTTTTTTCTTTAACTCCTCCACCTCCACATTTTCCATCCTATACAGGGCTTTGATATCAGATGGGATCTTGGTACACATTCAATAGAGAAATCTACCTCTCTTTCAAGGTGAGGTCTGAGTAACTAATAAGGAAATACGTCAACGTATTCTTGGATGATGAGGACAATTTCTATCCTCAAACTCGCATTTCCTTCTTTGTATTCACCGATCAACTCTATAAAGAAGGATATAGGAGTTTCATCAAGACAAATATTAGGTTGAGATATATCTCCTTGTAGATAACTGTATGTTCTCAATTCAAGACTACTAATATTTCCTTGATTCTACATTTGATCTTAGCATTATAATTTGAGAGCTAGTCCATCCCTAGTATAATGTGGAATTCCAGCATGGGAAGGACTACTAGATTTTCTATAAGATTGTGCACACTAAAGTATATACTAGATTTTCTAGACACTGATGATTCATGGATAATCCCACCACGAGTCTTGACTGATAACCCTAATTTTAGAAAATTGGGGGGTTGATTCTAAATTCATTTCAAACTTGGTGGAAATAAAGGAATGTGTTAAACCAGAATCAAAAAAATACTTGGAATATTTGAGAGAATAACAAGAGTACCTTCCACCGCATGATTTTGTTATTCAACTTCAATAGTAGTTATTTCAAAAGTATGACCTTGTTCCCTTGGCCTTTGTCGAGGTTGATGATGATGATTCCCATTTATTTCCCTCAGATTTGTATAGTGATTAAAAAAGTTCCCAAGTTTTCCACACTTATAGAATTGGACATTAGATAGGTCCTTCACCATATTCCGTTTGTTGTTAGTGATGGAATGTTTTGGCTTCACCCCATGATGAAAACTCCGCACAATGTGGCCATCTCCACCATAATTGTAGCACTTCCCACTCCCGAGAAGGCAGTTCCCTGAATGCTACTTTCCATATTTATTACATGTGGGATATTCTACTTTCTTGCTTACTCTTCCCTAATCAAAGATCCTCTCTAATCTTGTATCCATTTATCTTTTCTTGTCATTTGATTTATGAGACCATTGCATCTCACCAAACTCCAGTTTGACTTTCATCACACTTTGCACAATCTCCTTATAGCTATCATAATCTCAGTTGGCTAGATTCTTCCACAGATGAGGTATCATTCCACCGAAGAATCTATCAACCTTACCATTGGGATCCATGAAAATGATAGAGGTATAATTTGAATGACCTGTGAAGTTCATCTTGTAGATTCCCACAGATTCATTCTCCTTCTTCTTCAGCTCGAGAAACTCCTTCTCCATTTTTGTTCACATCGATCGGGGGAAATACATGTTGAATAATATCCCTTTGAACTCCTCCCACTCAATAGCTTCAAATTCCACTCTTGGCATTGTTTTTTTATTTAGTTCCCACCATTGATCAGCTTCTCTCTCTAAGCAATAAACAACCAAGGTAACCATTTCTAGTTCATAATAGTGGAGCACAGAAAAGATCTTCTCGATAGAGCTTATCCACTTTTAAACAATCAATGGGTTAAATGATAAAATATAGGTTGGTGGTCGTTGATGCATAAAGGAATAAATAGAAATTTGTTTTCTTCAGGATGAAATTGGTTTCTCATCTTGATTCTTATTATTTCCTATATCATGAGTCATTTGGTTCATCATTCGTATGAAAGTTTCCATTCCAGCTTCTATCAGAGGGACGTTAGTGCATGGCCCATTGCGGTAACCATTTTTATAGTTCCTCATTTTACTCGCCATTTTCTAAAACAATAAAACATTAGTGAGAAGATTATTTCATTTATGAATCATTTAACTATAATGGATTTTATATCTTAAAACTTCATGCTTTAAAAATTACATTTCTCTATAAGTCCTTCATAATGATTCATAAAAAGATTATGATTAACCAAACATATCCCCCATGAGTGTTGTAACCATGAGTGTAGCAAGGCCGATTTTTGGGTACCAGGATACCTCAGGTCAATCCCGAAACTCCTTGTCAGAGTTTTCAATCCTAGATATATTTGTGTCGGAGTCGCCTCTACCTGTTTGTATCTAGACATGGATGTATTTGATTAATAAACCACTTACTCAAAAGTTACCAAAATACCAGGAATTATTCCTATATTTAATCTTTACTATAGGGTTCTTATTAATGATTTCAAAGCCTAATTTCTATAAATAACTAAACGTTCATTTGATACAAACTATGGCATTCCATCTTTTTAACATAATTTTTCATTATATTTTACAAACAGAGGAACTTTAAAGTCTAGTTTCTTGGAAACCGTGAACAATATACATGAAAACATAAATCAACCTTTTAAATGACCATGAATAGACTCTTGAAAATTTCATCCTATGCACAAGTACTACATCACATAACCAGGAGACATACATCAAAGGAATGGGTGAGTAGAAATCCCAGTAAGGAATGTAAGGGAATAAGTTTACTTGTGATATCAATAAGAACGTGATAAAAAACACACAAGTCATGAGAAATGAAAGTAAAGACATTTAATAATGAAAATAACATGAAAAATAACATGAACATGTGGATAAAACATTTAATTTAGACATTCATTAACATATAACCATGGTTCATCCCCTAGGTGTCATAAAAATTACCATGGTTATTCACCAAGGAATCATGAAACTTGTCATCTCTAGAGAATTAATTATTTACCCAATTTATTGAAGCGCTATCAAGACACACCATAAATATGTATTTATTTTCATGTGATACAAATATATCATAATCAAACATTTCATAAATAACCCATAGATAGTAAATGTAATAGGCTTCACTTCAAAATTGTGATGTTTTAAAGGTGCTTAAAAACATGATCGTTATGTCTTTAATAACCAATGGAAAAGGAAATAAGGATTATAATATGCCAATTATAGAATAAAATATAACAATTTTATGTATTTATAAATACATCTTCCAATGAAAATATATTTGGGTATTCAGAAAAATAAAACAAGACAATTTCTTGAGGAAAAGAGAGTGATATTTTCAGACAAAATTTTTGCAGCATAACACCTATAAAACATGGTTTTAGATAAAAATAAAAACATATGGGACAAGGTTCTTCCATAAATAAATGATTCATTTAAATTATAGTTATATAATAAAAATAAATAATATCATGGTGTGGAATTACACACCACATGAAAAGGAAACTTGAATGAAAAGAGAAAATATGATTTCTTTTACGAAAATGTGGCTGCCTAACGGCATCACCAAAAAATTCAGAGAAAAAAATGGATTAAAGAAGAAAGGGTCTCTAATAATTTGTAAATGAAATTTATAGTAATAATAATATATAAGAACATACTTCCACATAAGAAGATGGAAATGGGAAGACATAACTTAAAGGAAATCATGACAAAAAGAGGAGGGTGGAAGGATCCCTTACCTTGAAGAGTAACTTTGAAAGCATGATGGTTTAAACCTTGGGGGGATTGAGTGAACCATGGGAGTAATCCTTGGTAGGTAAAAGACAGAAAATTAATTGAGTATTGGAATGAAATGATTCATTGAATGTATTGGTATTTATAGGAAATTTGATGGAATATTTAATTAATTTCCAAGGGACACCTCATCGATGGTATTTGAAAAACCATGGGCATTCCAATGGTATTTAACCATGGTATTGGACACTTGGGACTCCTTATTGAATATATTACTATTCAAAAGTCAACCATAATGATTACATCGTTATCACATCATTATTACATCATTAATTATTTCATTAAACACCCGAAACTCAACACAATATTTTCGTTATTCATCGAAAAACAAAACATTTTATAAAAATCTCATAACTTCAAAGAAACATAATATCTATGATCTAAATTAAAAAATGAATTCAATTTTATGAAAATAATTTTCTATATATTTTTGAATTAACTTTTAAATAAAATCATTATTTATTCATAAAAAAACTCTAAAACTATAACTTATTTTGAAATACCTTGAAAAATTAATCAAGGTCCCATAAAATTATCGTATAACAATAAGAAAATAAAGTAAAAATTTATGATTATATTTTATGAAAATATATTTCCATTTTAAATTATTAAATTAATTATAGAATTGTAAATACAGGATTTATGACATACAAAAGTAACAAAACTTATACTATGATCGTTTTTTGACTTTTAAGATGTCTAAATTGTATTTATACATTCATGGGTGATGTTTCTAAATTTTTGGCTGATTTACTATTCATTACTATTCATAAGTGTTTTTTACTATTTATACTTTACTATTTACTAAAAATAAATTTTATCTTATTAGACTCTAAATTTTTTACTGATCACAATTGAAGAAGACCATTTTTTTTAAATCATTTCACATTATCAATTATTTAATGTTAACATGAATATTTTAAAATGACCTATTTACAAAATTAATTAATAATATTCATCCAATATTTATCCAGACATTTTAAAATCACAAATTTTATCATAATAAAAAATAACAATTTTATTTATATGAACAGATTAAAAAAAGTATTAAAGGCCTCATTACATAGCTCTTTATAACACCTGCATAGGACCTAAGTGTAAGGTGTGATATGGTGATAGAATCTTGGGGTGGATCTAACTACATTTCTTGAGTGGTGATTTATATCATCTTGAAAATCTCCCTTAGGAAATTTCATTCAAACTTCACATATTGAAGCTCATCTTGGGCTTGGTCTAGAGCAAAGACCAGAGATGCTACCTCCTTCCCAAGCCCTCACACACGGGCTTTGTACGACCCAAGTCTACTAGATGAGGCCATAAAATCATCTTTATATATTAATTAACAAAGATTATATGTATTTATAAACAATATTTTTAATGTTAAGAGTTTATTTTCCAATGGTTATATTGACCAACGATCATATAACAGTTGAAACCCAACAATATCAGTTCATTAATTAAAGGATATAGTTTTGTAGAGTATAAAATAAAATAACACCCAAATTTAGGGAAACAATATTATTCAAAAGTTCAGGTCATTACAAGGGGATATGAGAAATTAATAATAAAGTAAAGGAACTCGAAATAAAAGAAAATAAGAGAAATAACTTATGGAATTTTAGCTTCCTTACAACATCCTATAAAAATTCATAAAATATTTTGATGAGTGAAAATGGGAATCTCATCATTCTTACATAATATGGATATTAAGTGGGATATTTAATGATATATATCAACATAATATAATTTAATTTAAAATATAATAACATAATAAGAGTTCTTAAAAAGAGTGAGAAATTTTGAGATAAAAAATTTGCAGCATAACGGCTATACAATGTGGTTTTAGAAAAAATTAAAAAGAGAGGGGAAATGGGTAAACAATAAATAAATGAATAATAAAAAAGAATATAGGTATAATAAAATGGAAATAATAAAATATTATGAATACTTTAAGGTGATACCAGATAAAAGATAAGATGAATTTAAAAATAAAGAAGTTGAGATTTCTCTTACATTATAGAGTAACTCCTAAGACTTGAAGGATGGTAACTCGGGGCTTGACGAAACCTTCTTAGGACTAATAGGGTTATAAGAAGGCTATATCATAATTTATGAGGAATTGGGAATTAATTTAATGAAGTAATGGGTTGGTATTTATAGAAAAAAGTGAGGGAATATTTTATTAATTTCCAAGGGACACCTCATTAATGGTATTTACAAAACCATGGGCTTGCCCATGGTATTTTCCCATGGTATTAGCCACTTAGGACAACTCAAATATTATTTTAATGTAAGAAAGTCTTATAGAATTATTAAATCATTATTAAATAATTATTGCATCATTATTCCATAATTAATGATGTCATTAAGCACACAAAAGCTCAAAACTGTATTTTTTACTATTCACCAAAAATTCAACTCTTTCAGAAAAATCCCAACAATTCACCCTAACCATTTTTAGTTATGTAGAATTAAAAAATGAACTTCATTTATATGAAATAATATTATTTACATTATTAAATTAATTTTTAAATAAAATCACACTTAATTCAAAAATTAACAATTTTAATTCCATAATTTCTTTTATATCACATTAAAATATTAACCAAGATATCATTATCTTAAAGCCTTAAGAAATTAAAATAATAATATAATTTAGTATTAATTAGAGTCATATTAATATTCATAAAGGTATATTACTATTCACTAAAAACAAGTTGGTTCCATCAAACTGCAAATAAATTATAGAACACAATTATAGATGACCATTTTTTGGAAATTCAAAACATAGAAGTAGAAAATTTATGTTTAAAGATAGTTATAAATATCTTATTAAAAAACATTTCAGGCATTTTTCTAAACCTTGGGGTGTTACACAAGTATTATTTATACATAGATTATATAAATATATATATTATACACTAATATATTATATATTATCTCACATTTATGTATCTAATATATTATATATATATTATAGAAAAACATATACATCCTATATTATACAAAAATAAATTATATAGATATATGTGTATATATATATATATTATACACAAATATATATTATATATGAATATTATGCACAAATATATCATATAAAAAATATTGTATTATTTTTATTTACAAACACAAATATATATATATATATATATAATATCAAAAATCTAATATTTCGGTATGTAAAAAAATATTAATAATTATGTATAATATGTAAAAGAAAAATAAGTGTAGTGGTAGAGGCTTTGTAACTTCTTTGGACTGGTCTTGGGTTCAAGTCACACTGGGAGCACATTTTTACCATGCCTTGATTATTCTCTAGGCGGTGAACATGAACAGCTTCATATGTGACTGGGGGTTTAACTAGGCCCACACATGGATTTGGGCCTTAGTGGAGGGGCTAGGGTTTGTCTTGGTCCACGAGGGCTATATAGTGGGGTGTTTAGGTGGGTGTCTAGTGGGGTGTGTTTGGGGTGTCTGAGTGGGTGTCTCATGGGGTGTCTTAGGGGAGTCTTTGTGTCTGGGGGTCTAGCGTGGGGTAGTTTGGGTGTTGTCTGAGGGTCTCATGTGGGTTGTCTTGGGGACTAGTGTGGGGTGTATGGGTGTTTTCCTAGGGAGTCCCATGGGTCCTGGGGTGCACAGTTTTTAAAAAAGTGTGTTAGTTTAGGGACGATTAAAGTAAATGTGAGCCTAAACTAGCACCCAAAAAAGTAATTTGAGGCAGTTTTAACTGCCACTACTATGATGTTTAAATTAAAGGTGATTAAAATGGCCTCTTTTTGTATTAGGTTTTGGTGAATTTAGAGTGAGATTTTATTTGATTAAAACCCCAACTAATTTATCTACCGCTAAACACAATCATATTTTACTAGAATTTACCCATAACTGCCTCTAATCACAGTTGGCTACCACTTTAGTTGTGGTTCTAGATAACGGATACTAAAGTGTTTAGAAGGGGTTAAAACACCTTCTAATCACCCTATGTTTTCATAGTGTTGTTGATGTTTTTTAGAATCGTGCCTCTTATAATATGAGTGAATAAGAGCTAGGACAAGGCTATTAGTAAGAAATATTTAGAGGATCCTCCAATGGTGTAGAATGTTGTCGAGATTATTTTGTCTATTGCCCAAGCTATAGGAAAAGAATATGAACTCATTCCAGTTCTGGATCAAATTTTGGAACCTAAGGGGGATTAATCTCAAAATAATTCTCAATAGTTTCATTATTATAATCCACCAGCATTCTATGTCTATAATGATTCTCAAGTGGCTATGTTTTTTTGTTTTGAAATATAGAACTTGTTTTTAATTTCTTGAAAACACTTAATTCTATTAAGGTGGAATGTTCAACCTTCAAGCTATATGAACTTATAAAGAGATGGTGGAATTCAATGGTAACCAAAAATAATGGTTTAGGTTATAGTATAAGGACATTATATTTCATGTCATTGATCAGTTCTATCTATAATCTATTGTGTTGACTAAGGCTATAGTGTATTTCAATCTTCATCAGGATGACAGGACCCTGATGGTGTATGCGAACTGCTTTGCTGAATTTGTTCAGTTTTACTTGAGATTTTATCAAATGATAATATGATGATTTGATAGTTTGATATGGGTCTCCAACATGATATATATTCACACAAATTCTTACTAAATGAATTCTCACATAATGATGTACTGGATGCGGCATTGATGGTTGAACTTGACCTGACTAGTATATCAGGGTCGACGAGGGTTATTGTTTTCTCCCAATGAATGTTCTATGAGTTAATTTAAATGAAATAAGAAGTTCAATGCGTCTCTTAGTGGTTATTTATGTCATTATTCCTTTATAATTACTATAGTCTATAGAATAGGCCCATTTACTTGCTTCTAGTGTTTCAAGGTTAGGCATTTGAGATGTGTTTGTACTGAGGTGCCAAAGATCTAAAATTTTTTGATTTCTCAAAACACCTACATAAATTATGCCATTCATTTTCTACATAAATAGTAAAATAGGATCATCGGCACCAAATAGTGTTGTTGTTCAATAATATTCCTTGAAATCTTAAGAGGTCCAGTCACATGCATCGGGAATGAAGATTCTCTATGTAGTGGAAGTGTTTTGCCTAGGAAGCTCATACAGGTCAAATGACTACGAGAGGTACCATCAACATAGATTCATCTTTAGTGACTAGTTTATTTGATACCGGTACATCTAATTTGTTTATATTGACTTGTATTGTTAACTTGATAAATCATCCTATGGAGGTTTTATCTAGTGTGAGGGATGTTACTACACCCCTTGAAATTTAGAGACAACAATTTATCTATTTTCTTGGTTTTGTTTGATGTTTATCATTGATCAAGATTACCCATGATTTTTTGATTATCTCCATGAAACATATTGATTACATTTTTAGGATGGGTTGGTTCATTTCCAATAAGGCCCGAAATTACTATTATTTTTGATCGGTCACATTAAATACATCAAATAGGGTGGGTTAAATATGTCATGTCGAATGGGAAACGAGGTTGATTGGAGTTAGACCTTCTTATTTAGATTTAGGAAAATTAATATCAGTGTTCAATTTTTATCTTAATTTAGGTTCTTTGAGTGATGATATACCGCCATTTCTCATCTAGTATCCTGGTGTTTTTCATTCTAATTTCACTAGTTTTACAGCAATAATAGATGTATAGATTTCAATTGTTTTAATACATTGTACTCAATCAGTATATATTCTTTAGTACTATATGGAACTAGCTAATTGGAATGATTTTAAGACACGATTGGATGAATTATTAAATAAAGGCTTCATACGCCCAGTATGTCACCTTGTGTAGCACATGTTCTTTTTGAAAAGAAAGATGATGTAACACTTCACTTCTCTATTAAATTTGGGATACTAAAACAAGTTATAGTAAAGAGAAAGTATTTTTTTAACATGAATTGATTATTTATTTCAGCATTTTAATTTTTAGACTTAGTTATCAATGACTGATCTTAGATCCTCTTCTGATGTAAAATCCACTTCTGATGTAGGTATATCCATTATGAGTATATGTGCATGCCATTTTGTATAACCAATGCTCCCATAGTAATTTTGGATTTGATTAATGGGATATTCTATGATTATATTAATTCATTCATGTGGGTATTCAAGTATGATATCCCGATTTACTCTCAGTATAAGAAGGATCATGTGCATCATCTGAGAGAAGTTCTGAAAATATTCATAAATAACTGATTTTATTCCAATATATTGAAATGTGATTTCTGAATTTGGGATATGATTTTCTTGGGACATGTTGTCTCATAACATTATATTTTAGTTGATCTTGAGAAGGTTAAAGCTATTATGACATGGGAGCAACAACATAATTTTTTTGAAATATGGATCGTCTTGGGTTTAGTGGGGTATTATCATCCGTTTGTAATGGATTTTTCAAAGGTGGATTCTTTGATGACCGCACTCACTCAAAAGAGAGTGAAGTTTTATTTAGTTGATAAATGTCATATTTCATTCATTTATCTAAAACTATTTTGGATTCTCTTTTGGTTTGACTCTTCTAGAGGTCGGGTAGGACGATGTAGTATTTTGTGGCCCATTAGGTTGGGATATGTTCCTATGTAGTGTGATAATGTGGTATCTAATGGTTCTAAATAGCTTAGGCCATATGAGAAGAATTATTTAACCCATGGAATTAAATTCGAAACCATGATACATGCACTTAAGAGTTGGAAGAATTGCCAATTTGGGAGAAAGCTTCACCATTTTTTCTAACCACAAAATATTGAGTTATATCATCTCTTAAAAGGATTTGAGGATCCTCTATAGGATTTTGGTGCAGTACATAAAGTCTATTGTTTTAGACATTTCCTATAACCAATGGAAAGGGAATGTCATTGTTGATGATTTGTGCAGGAAGCTTCATGCTAGAGATATGAAAGAATCATCAAAAGACTGAAATTTCAAGGATATTTTAACAAAGATGAATTCATGACTCAGGGATGAAGGTACCAATGTTTTCATGGAAAGTGTTCCATTGAATTTTTCTCTTCATGAGATTATTTTTTAAAAGAATAATCTTGATCATGAATTTCATGGAATTAGGGGATCTCGTTTTGGTGTGGAAAAAATTTGTGAATGGTCCTTCTCTTCTGAGGGTATCATATGTTTTTTTGGAATGGTACCTTATACCATTTTCAGTGAGAAAATATATGATGGTATTTTTTCTATAATTCATAGTGGTCAGTTCACCTTGGAACCATGAAGATGTTTTATGACATATAGTAACAATTGTGTTGGAAAGGTATGAGATAATACATCACTGAATTTATTTTAGATTTTTATATTTCACAATAGGTCAAGGTAGAGAAATGGAGAACTTTGTTTTTTGTTTGTTAACTAATAATTCCTACTTCTATATGGGTTGATATATCAATAGAATTTGTGGTTGGGTTATTTTTTACCCCTCCAAAGAGAAATTTGATATAGATTGTGATCGAAAAGATGATTAAATCAGATCACTTTATACCCATTTGAGATACCAAAATGTTGATGTGATAGGAAATATCTATGTTGAAGATATTTATCATTTTCATAGAGTTTTATATTCCTTCGTCTTTGACTTATATCCTTTTTTAACTCTTGTTTTTGGTGAGTCTTTCATGATGCGATGGTATCTCAATTTAATTTGAGTATGGAATACCATCACTAGATGGATGTTATGATAGATTATTTATGATAATATCTATACTTTAATTATAAACATTGGAGGATCTTGGGATGAACATTTAGGAATAATTGAATTTTCTTATAAAAATAGTTTCCAGCCCATGATCATAATTTTTCCATTTGAGGAAATGTATGGAAGGCTGTGTAAATCTCTATTGTGTTGGTCAAAGATTGGTGAAACATCCTTATTTTTTCCTAGTATAGTCCAAGAGATGACATAAAATATTAGTTCAATTATTTAGATAATTTTTATGTGATAGAGCCAATTCAAATATCATTTATATATTTATCCTAGACTATTGGGGTTATTTTTTTGGTGATGGGGAAGTATTGAGAGTTTCACCTCGACTAGGTCACTGATAGCTTTGAAGGAAAGGTAATATTTATCCTTTGTTTTTGGGAAATATTGAGGTTATTAATCTGGGGGTTAAAGTGTCATACCATCTATATGTTACACCATACTGGATGTCGATACATAATTTGTTCCATGTACTGTAGTTTCTAAAGTATCTCTATGATCCATCTCATGGCTTGAGATTGGAGGATCTTGATGTTGAGCTTGATTTATCAATGAATAATACTCTAGTCAAGAGAGTTTATTTGGAGAATAAAGTACTTAATTTTAGGATGGTCCTTTGTTCTATGTTCTATGTCATTATGGTTTCCATTCTCATGAGGTGGAGGAGTGTGATACACTAATGAGAGAACCGTTTTCTCATATATTTGATATGGAAACTCCATCAATGGATTTTGGGGGTTAGAAATTTCTTATGATGGGGAGGTTATAACAACTAGTTACTTGATAATAGGTAATTATTGGTACTATTTTTTATCTCTCTTTGGTTGGGTCTTGTTTTATGGAGTCTAAGGTAGATTTTTAAAAAAAATTGGATACTATTTGGGTTGATCATGGTTGGCATACAACTTTCCAAAACCATTCACCCCTAGTAAAAACCAGGCATCCCTGGATAGTGTGGGAATATATGATAGGCACAAAGTTCCCGAAACCATCACCTACCTTGGGGAAACAATGATCCCATAAATAGTGAGTTCAATGGGGGCACACATTTTCTCTAATCGTGTAATCCTCACCAAGAAATAATGCGTGCATTTTTAAATTAATCTGAACAATGTTTTGAAAATTACCAAGACCCCATTTGAGATAACGAATATACCTTCTCAACCATAATACAATTTCTATAGTTTTTAGAATCCCTATAAGAAATTTTGGATCCTTTATCCACCTAATTTGGTGAATCAATGTACTGGTGAAAGACTTTATCCCTCTCTGGTATGTAAATCCCCTATCTAAAAGTTTCTTATAATCTCTCCTTCCTTCCTCCTTAGAGTTTGATGGATCATAAAATGTTTTATGAAGCTAAAATATGTTTTATTAGATCTTGATTATAGCTTTTATTTCTATATATCATTGCCTTTGATCTATGGTGGTGTTCTCATTGTAGGTGTTGATTTTTGATCTTCGATTAATGTTAGTTTGTTCAATAATTATTTTCCCTACAATTGAATAATTTATTTTGTTGATTAATTTGAAATGAGTTATTAATTGTCATATAAACATGGTAACGTGATGATTTCATCATTGAGTTGAATTGGGTGTGAGAAAAGAGAGAAACCCCAATTTTAATGGAATTGAAATTGTTGGGTAGATTTAGGAAAAATGATGTATTGGTTTAATTTTTTTGATTAAATGATTTGATAGTGATTTTCTGAAAATGGAATAAATTGAAAAGTTATTTGAAATGGAATAAAATGATTAAAACCTATGAATTTTTTTTGAAGTGAAAAGGTAATTTTGAAAAATGAAAATTGGTCAATGTTATTTGAAATGATTTGGAATGATTAATTGTCAATTTAATTGATTAATTGATTTATTGAAGCACATGAGAGCCTAGGTACTTATTATGTGGTTTGGATAAGCATGTTAGGATCTTGATCCACTAGAATTCGATTTATTATGAAAATAATAACTAAACTATGATTGAAATTTAATTTTCCATTAAGTGGGATGGATGTAAATTTTTATTAACTGGGAGGGGATGATTATAATTTTCCCTTAAGTGTGAGTGGATATTTAGCTATGATCAATAATGATATGTATGAGAATCTTATAAAAAGTAAATCACAAACTTTAGGTAATGTTTCTACAGTGATATGAGTTATTTGATATTGATATGCATGCATATAATATAATGAAACATTTTATTCATTCCTGTTGATTTATATAAATTTTTTTTTATAAAATGATCATTTAAACTAATTACAATATTTTTTTAGATATCTATAAAATCTTGATTGAAAATTATGTTTATTTTTGAGATATGTAAATGTCATTACATCACTTTTTATATTTTATATAATAGAATAATTGTTAATGATTTATGGTATTTATTATAGAACACTAGGTGAGATCCTATTTGGATTTATATCTCACACCCTACCTTTTACATCAACGGTTTGAAGACACTATTGTTCCTAGTCTAAGAAAAGGGAAACCACCACCTGGAGGTCATGTATGTTCTTGATCGTTTTTTCTAGGAGTAATGGTGGTGACTTGGGGTTATGTGTTCCACCTATTTACTTTGTGATGTTTTAATTTTAACTTGTTAGTTGATGAGTACTTTTATGATGTACTACATTGGGTTTTGCTATATTTGTTTGGTTCCTGATACTTTCTCTCTTTAGAGTGTTGACCATGATGACTTGTAATAATTATCTTCCACTATTTTGAGGAATATTCATTCCCTATTTTACCATGTATAATTCTAGGTGCTATTAGATTAAATATTGAGACTAGGAACTCCCTTAGAGAGATGTGAGTTCAACATCATGTATTAGGGTACAAGGGTATCTGGTCTAGCTCATGAAAATGTTAAACACGAAAAAATATAGTAACTGTAGAATCCATTATATAACATTATAAACATAAAACACTTTAATGATTAAAAAAAATATGATTTAAAAATTATATGTGAAATTATAAATATCCAACTAAAAACGTGTATTAAAATTTAAAATTATAACTCCCCAAAAGTTTAGCTGTATTTACATTTAAATAAACTTGAGTTATTCAATAGTTTTCTTTACACACAACCTTGAGTCTAAATGAACTGTGATATAGTAAAACTTTATAAATTAGTTATCAAATTGGACTGTATTAATAGGATTAATAATATAATGAAATATATGTTAAACAATTATGGATGATTAATATGTATTGATAGAAACAAATTTTGATAAAATCATTTACTGATTAAAACACTTTTTCAATGAAATGTATTTTTCAATATTTTATTATCCAAAATAAGTTTATTGAACATGATTTAAAAATTATAACAAAAAATATATTGATACTTTATTTTTGTAAATTAATTATCACTTATATATTAGTTATCTAAATGTTAGGAATGAAGATAAAATCATTTTTAGATAAAATCATAATTTTTCCAAAAACTGTTTTCATGCGTGCAATGTATTGTCATCATAATAAATTAATAAATGACTATTAATTACAATTTTTAATAACTATAGTATTATAGTTTCAATAAAATATTTTAAGACTAATTTGATATTTTTAGTCAAGTAATGAAATAAAATATAGTTTTATGATTAAAAATCAATTTCTTTAAAAAAACATTTTATGTTGCATTTTACACACTTATTTTAAATTGAATTTATTACTATTATAGAAATTGAATCATATAAAATTGATTCAATAATTCTAATCATAATAATTAATATAATTTAATAATATCAATATAATTTTTGGTTAAAATTAATAGTAAAAATAGTAAAAAAATACAATGGGGTTTAAATGGGTTTATCCAGGTGGTTAAACTATGATACAAGTGTACTAATTCCACATAAACTTTTATAATTCATATTGTTTGAAAATATTTAGACATTATATTATCGTAAATTATATTTAATATTCATTTTTATCCTCTTTCACTTGAAATTTCACCAATATTATTGAAATATTTTGATTAATTATATTTGTGTCCCTCCCCTCACTTGTAAGAGAAAAACTATTTCATTACCTTATTCACACAATTTGGTCCGTCTATATTGGAAAATAATTACCCTATAACCTTATTATATTCATTACCTTTTTCATAGATCCATTTTTCCTCTTCTAAGACCAACATTTCAAGGATTATGATGTAATCCAAATGAGTTCTATCAAAGAATGATTTTAAATCATAACCAATCGATTTTAATTTCATATCTTCTTTCATCACCTATAAAATATTGTATAAAAAATATCATGATAAATATAGTATCATAAATATAATTAGATATTATTATGATTATTGAACAACCATTTTCCATCCATTCTCTATCCAATGAGAAATTAAAGTATCCATCAGGCACATGTCTAGACTACCATCTCCACATAGTGATATGGTTTATTTTCCCTAACAAACTCATTAATGAATATATTTATGATTTAATAATTATATATTATATTTATGATATAATTATAATTCTATAGTTTGAAAATATTATTTAACTTTACTTCCATCTTCTCAATAAAAAATGAATACAATGATCATGTATACATAGAGACAATCGTCTCCATGAACGATGTAATTTATTTTTTTATGTAATGTTTTTATGGATTGTCATAATAATGTATATAATGAATATATATGATATTTATATCATGAATAAATTCTATGATTATTATACATGGACCAAAACATCCTAACCGAAACATTCCTGAAAAAGGAAACAATTAACACATAAAAACAATGATTTTAATAAATGATTATTAATAAATGGGTGTTGAAATGATAGAAGTGAGAAATATATGGTATTATAGGTATGAATATGGGTTATTTATATAATTATAATATATTTTAATTAATTATACAATAAGATAAAGTTATTTTGATGAAATTTATACTTGGGGTTAGGGTTTTATGTTACAATATCAATTTTAGCCGGATTATTTATGCTTAAATTTACGATGATGAAGTTATATGATGTATAAATAAAAAATATTATATAATTTATTATAATATATCTCTTTTTGTAAATTTTTTGTTTTCATTTAATTTTTATGATATCTAGGAATTCAAATGTGTGAAAGAATATTTTTAAGGAAAACATACACTCTTTTTCTATTTATCTTGAAATATTTTATACCATGTCCATATTTAATCCAAAATGTTTAAAAGAATTTTTTTAATATTCCAAAATATGTAATTAAATTAATATTTACCCATATTCAATTTTTATAAAAAATTAAGAGGTATTTAATTTTTATTTTCTGAATATGTTAATTTTTACCAATGGCATGGAAATAATTTTAGTTTTAAGAGATACCACATGAACTAGTTTTACTGTAATTATGAACACTCAACAATTTGATGCTTAATTTAAAATTTTAAACATATATTTTCAATTTATTATTTTCCATAATATTTTTTATATTTTTTAGATTTTAAATAAATTATTTCAAATTGAAAAGGGTATTTTCCTCACGAAATATTCCAGTGATATTTTAATGGTATTTTAATATATTACAACATACATTGATTTTTTTTAAATTATTTCTTGGGGATATGATTTACATATACCATATTTATTCATTATCAGTATGGCTATTGATTGGGATGAGGAAATGTTGATGAAAATGATCTTCATTTTGATTCATCAAGCAATAAAGAAATGGTAAATGTTTTCATATTATTATAGAATAAATATAAAAGGATTTTGATTATGTGATAGGTGGGTATGTTATTGACCTCCAATGCATTGGGTAAATATTAATGTTTTATGAGCTCAAAGGTTACATATGAGGTTCTCCAAACCCAAAAAAAGGGTACGTATGTGGTTAGCCCTGGACTAATAGGGGTATAATATTGGTCATCTCAAGCCTAAAATAGGTACACAGGTCCTTATTCCAGGCCTTGAAAGTAATATTCAGGATAATTGTCTCACTGAGTTGAGGAGGGGATGAATTAGTGATACAATTTATTTTATGTGTCCTTTAAACAACCTTCACATCCAATTAAATATTTCAATCCCCATTGTAAAAAAATCAATCAAACATCTGGAAGAACAAAAGAATTTACAAGGATTACTATACAATATGAATAGCTACATCCTTGGTATTGTTTACAAATGATCTAATATAACACAATCAAATAAAAAAATAATTTTTGTAGAATACAATGAGTTGGATATACCCTTTTACTCATGTAGAACTTTTAACATAATCCAATAGTGCAAGTTCACCCTCTTAGAAAAAATAGGGCAATAAAATGTTTTTGTAACAAAACATGCTACCTATGTTTCTTTTTCAACTTCCACAAATATATTATTTGGAAAAAAATTCGTCAATTTCTTATTGAGAATCTCATAATAACATCAAAGACATTGTTATATAATTAAATCTGATTTTCAAGTCTAATCATCCTAGACTGATTCTTCCACTTCGATTCTTGCAATTTGATTTCCTAATACGATAGATATAAACCTGAAATTATATGATTTAGAAAATTCAGAACTCATTTTTCTTTAGTCTAGAATTCTTTATATGGAATTCTCAATCCAATTATTCATCTAGATACAATGAATAGAAAAATACTATTACAAGAAGAATATGGTAGACAACTGAATATGATGAGCAACAAATACAATGATCAGTTGATATTTTTTGCAATGTTTTCTCTTAGAATTTCACCTTTTTCCACAGAAACTTTTTTAATAATGGATTAATACAAAAACGTTCTTCTTTCCATAGAAAGTTTGAGCTTCTCCCTCATCAGGTTAACAATAAATCCATCATCTGAAAAAGATCAATGTATTTATTTTTTTGTAAGTGAACCAATGATGATATGAACGAGAATACCAAAACGTTTCCTACTCTTCCAAATTACCCAAAATCTTCCATTACTTTTAATTTCAGATGCAGTAATAAATTTTTAAACTCTTATTGAATCTTCTCAAATATTCATCAAAATTCATCTCATCTTCAGACTTCTTTTTTAAAATGTCTGTTTAGATCTGATTTCTCATTCTAATTATCTACATCTATTTTTTATCAATATGATGATTTGTACCAATTGAAAAAAAATTCATGGAAATTCATGATCCCCCTAGAAAACACATCCATCTATATTCTTCAACTATTCTCTTCATCCACTTGATCGATAAAACAATAATTCAACCCATTTTGAATGGTTGATTATATCATTGATCACATTATTTTCTTTTCTTTACATGCATTAGTCTCATATAATTATTCCTCTGATTATGATAGAATCCTGAATCCTATCATAAACATAATTATTTTCCAAATATGATAACACTGAAAACTTCTTTCTCTTTTCACATCAAATTTATTCTCTGAAGTTTTTTCCTTTTAGATTTTGGTTTGACTGAAAACCAGCACCATCGGTTTTTCACATTTTCTACAATTATTCTTGGACTTTATGAATCAAATGATCCCATAAAAAATATTTAACTTCATCAAATTTAGTCTTTAAAACTCAGGAGACATTACTTCCTCATGGCATTGAATATATTGAAGTCAGATTCTATAGTGCGTGTATTTATTTTAGAGTCATTCTTCTTTCCAACTCCTCCTAATTAAAATCTGGTTAAATATAATATCTAGCACCCTTTTATTTACCATTTATATCTAATCAATATGAAAACATTTAGAAGCATATATTTTCTTACTTTTTGTCATATTCTCAATTTTTTGGTCTTTTTCTCCTCATTCCATTCATCAATCTTCAATCCCATGTTTTACCATTGACTTATGATTTGTATGAACTCCAACATCAGAAAATCATCATCACATTTTATTTTTCATGTCCATGAAAACATTGATTATACCATTATGATCACTTCCTCTATACCAAATTTAGAGTGAATACCATGACGAAAAACGTCCAGTAAGATACATTCTCTATATGATCTATAGATTCATTCTAGATTCAGTGTGAATCCAGTGAGATATTTCTTCTAGATAGTTTCTATGAATACGATGGTCCTTTTTAATAATTGTGAGTCTAATTCTTTTTAATTTGATGGTCATTCCTAATTTCACTAAATTCAAAGTGATGAGGTTTTTTATTTCTTCTTAAAATTATTTAAAAACAAAAGACAGCACTTTGAATACAATATCCTTTCTCATTATCTTACCCCTAATAATCTCCAATATTAGATTTTTTTTATCAACCAATATTCATAAATCACTGAAATTTCTATCTTTAAGCAATGAACTACTTATCAACAATTCTAAGCCTACGTGAGATAACTCATTATATGAAATTATAATTATTGAAAGAAAAACCATGTTTTCAAAAATTAGTTATTATGAAAACCTTCTTCCACTTTCTTCGTCATATTTTCTACCATCCAAGAATAAAAGTTTTTCCCCATTAACCACGCCAACAAATAGTTAGAATATTTCACACACTTACACAACTGAATTCATAGCATACCCAAAACTCCACCTATTTACATGTATAACACCCAATGGTTTTAAAAATAAATATTTAAATAATGAAACATTATGTCCATACAAAGCAAACATTTTATAATATATCCATTAAAAATGACTTTTCATCTACTATGTTTTGAATTTTGAAAAACGGTCATCTAGAGTTGTGATTAGTAAGTCATTTGGAGTCTGATAAAACAAACTTGATTTTTGGGGAATATTAACATACCCTTATGAGTTGTAATATGAATATTAATATAACCAATATGAATAGTAAAATAATGATACAATTTTATTTTCAAAAGGTAATAAGATAATAATATCTTAATTAATTTTTCAATGCGATATAAAACAAATTATGCCTTTAAAATTGTTATCTCTCGAAATAACAATAATTTTATTTAAAAATTATATTAACAATATTTAGGAAAATATTTTTGAAAAATTATTTTCATTTTTTAAATATACACATCGAAAAATGGTTAGGGTGAATTTTTAGTATTTTTCTAAGATAATAGAAATTTCTATGAATAGTAAAAATACAGTTTTGAGTTTTCAGTATGCTTAACGACATCATAATGATGTAATAATTGAAATAAAATTCGAGTAGACATTTTTTACATTAATATAAGATAATAGGTGTCCCATGTGGGGAATTTCATGGTAAAATACCATGTTCAAGTCCATGGTTTAACAAAAAGCACCAATGAGGTGTCCTTTTAAATTAATAAAAAACTCCCTCTCATTTACTATAAATACCCACTCATTCCTGTTTTTTCCTTCATTCCAAACTCTTAATCCTTGAATATTTGGTTTTTTACCTCCCTAATAGTCCTCCTAAGGTGTCCACAAGATCCCAAGGTCCCAACCTTCAAATATTAGGAGTTACTCTACAAGGTAAGAGAATTATATATTTTTTTCCATTCTAGTTCTCTTTTATATGGTATATATTTCATGTTTTCGCAACAGTTTCTTATTTTCATATTATTTTGACCCTATACTATTTTATGGGTCTTTTATTAATTGGTTACCCCTATCCCCTCCTTTTTTTAATGTTTTCTAAGAACATTTTTTATAGTCGTTATGCTGCAAAAAGTTCTTAAGGGTTCTCTCAACTTTTCTTTTATTTTCATGTCCCTTTATTTTCTTTCATTCCTCACCCCCTTTCATTGAAATGTTATTATAGCGCCATTATCATAAATGTACTGTATTTTTGTTGTTATAATGTAATAATTCATCATCATCTCTTTTTTCCCATTATTTTATACTATAAATGAAAACACCGTCTGAGATGTGATAATTTATCATATTCAAGGACGATGAGTATTCAATTTATATCACCATCATAAATTCTGGTCATGAAAACATTTTCATGGTTGAAACAACTTATAATATATGTATTATAACTTAAATAATATTTATTAACCAGTATATGTACATATTATTAAATCATTTGACCAAACTAGTTCCTAATAATCAAAATAACATTAAAATAATCTATATATATGTCATTAATAATTCATCGAATGATTATTCTTTTTTCCATGTAACCAAATTTTGGAAATTAACATTAAAAATTATTTATGTTCAAAAATAATATGTAATTTGAACATTGTATATTTACATCCATTCAACATGAACTCCATTACTTATTAACAAGTGAACTGATGATGGATATCAAGAAAATGAACACTCTAGAATGACATAACTCAATATAATAACTTATCAATAAGGACATAAATGAACTAAAAATAATAATGAAAAACTAAAATCAAGTCTAATATGTTCTGAAATAATTGAATAATAATTCTAATTTCACATTCCATGATTTTATGTTCAATAGTGGAACACATTCAGACATATGGTAAGGGATTTTCCACCCGAACCACCTTTTTCAATCGGGTTATTTTTTGTTGTCTAATATCCTCAATTAAGTTATTGTGTACACATCATAAATTATTTGTGAGTACTCTATATATATTTAACAACCAGAATTATACTATCATTTAATATGACTTATATATTCTAAAGGGATCCTTCCATAATCATTCCCAAAATACATGCCCAATTCAACGGATTTTTTCAAATTCTAAACCATTTACAAGGGCACCCTATAATATGTTTTTTTGGAAACCATTATCTTTACAAAATCACTCATTTTATTATTAAATTAATCTCTTACTTCACTTTGGGTTTTATACTATTTTTTTCCAAAATAACTCTTCTATTCAATGTAGAAGGGTATTTATCTCAAGAATTAATCGAAAATTTTATAAAAGTATCTTCATATATTTCAACACTCTTGTTGATTCTTATGTATTATTGGGATTAATATTTCATGGTATCATATACCATATTTAATTTAATGTTTTATGATTATTTTTTCTTAGGAAGTGTTATCTTTGAACCATTAACCAATTTACTACGAATGTTTACTGTTTATGACTAATGTTTATAGAAAGTTATTTACATTTCATATATTATTTTAAATATGAATGTATATGTAGTTTATATTTATCCCCATTCATATGTGTAATGAATTTTACATAGAAAGTGTTAGGTGGTGCCCACTATATACCCTCGATGCATCGATTGGTCTCGTGAGACAGTAGGTTTTGGCACAATGCCTTGATAAAATGACTATTTAATGTCTTGGCACCAGGCCTTAATAATATAATTATGATGTCCCTCATTGTGCATTCCCCAATTAGGATAATAGTATATATGGTTCATGTGGTAGTTTGACTAGTATAATACCCATGATTATGTTTTATTATGGCATTACTTACTCATCTTTTATTCCTTTTATAATGTGTTCAAGTTTTTGTTCAAGGCATATGTATTAGTTATAAAACATGCCAAATGTTTATATATAATCTCCTTTATTGCTTACCCTAACTGAGCATTTGAGATCACCCCTTTCTTATGTTTTATTTTCTCATGACATGATGACTTTTATTATGAATGACATGCTGAAATAGCCAAGGAGTTATGGATGTTTTCTAAAGAGTATATTTATTGTTTTTCTTTTCAATTTGTAATGTCGAACTTATGTATGTATCTTATTTCCAATATTAATAAACTACATGGTCATTAGGGATGCTTGTTTTTTGTTTATATTCCAATGTAATCAAATAAGGCCCCAACTCTAGAAAACTATGTTCAGTTCCTTACAGATGGTATCAAAGGAATTTTCAGTAGCAAACATAAAAACTAGATTAGACAATATAGATTAGAGAACAAAGACCTAACATAGTATTTGAAGACAAAAATACTAGAATATCCTGGAATCATGGTATAGAATAGATTATGTGTAATTTTCTGGAAAATACATCTATGTATATATATAAACTAGTAGATGTAACTCTGGCACAGATATACCTATGAGAGAAAACATGGACAAAGAGTTTTGGGCTTGACCCGGGGTATCCTAGTACACGACAACAGGCCTTGCTACACTCTTGGTATTGACTATCCTAGGGGATATGCTTTGGATAATTCACATTTTCATTACAAACCATTATAAAGTATTTAAATGTAAAATATTTCTCAAGGATACCATGTTTATAATTAAGAGATTAGCTATGCATAGAATTTTGATTAATGCTAAGTATTCTTTCAACAATGAGATTATACATTATAATTTATTCCCAAATCTAGAGCATTCCATTATTTATAAATGGAGAATAGTGGAAGGAATGGAAACCACTTGAATTCACTTGTCCCATGTAGGGATTTCCCTCCATTGTAAGAAAATTATGTTGGATCTGGTGCTTTGACTAGTGCTGAGAAACTTATAACAATAATGGGACAACTTACTCAGGTTAAGAATAATAACAATAGTGGATCTGTTCCCTAGAGAATATATTTCTTGCTTTAGGATGTAACGAAAGAGAGAAGGTTTTCATGGACGTTTATTATCTTTCAGAAGATGCAGATCAGTGGTGTTGGTTAATCCAAAACAAAAAGGAATAGAAAGAAATAGAATATATGGATTAAATGGATATTAAGAAAATCAACCTAGAAAAATATTTCCCTCATGAACAGCAAGTAGATATGGAGAGGAGATTCTTGAATCTGAGTCAGAATAAGGATGAAAATGTTACCAAGTATTAATTCAATATTACTAGGATGGAAAGGCAAGTTTCAGACTACATACGTAATCCAAGGAGAAAAATTGATCGATTATTTTATGGTTTCAAACCATTCCTTCAAAAGGCTCTAGTCTCCCAATGTTTTTCATCATATGAAGATATAGCCTCAAGTGATATCAATAAAGAAAAGTAATTTTCTAATTAACATAACATTAATGGAAAACAAGAGAAGAATAAGGCTGCTGAAAACTCTGGAAAAGGAAATACGGAAATGGGGAAGAGGGGAAGAGTTTAACATCCATCCTGTAGTAATTGTGGGAAGATACACCCTGGCACTTTCCTGAAGGGAATGTGAGTCTATTACAAGTGTGGAGAAAAATACCACCTATCTTAGGATTATAAGGGGAAGAAAGAAGCTAACAATATTAAATGCTACAATTTTACAGAGATGTTAAATTATGCATATGAATGTCCTATGCATCAGGGAAACATTCCCCAAAGAAGTAAAAGAGAGAAAGTCCAAGCTTATGTGGTCATAGTTGCTGAGGTTGAAGTTCCTAAAGAAATGGTGGTAGTTACATTAATCATTTCATCAAAATTATCCAATGATTTATTTGATTCTATATCATCGAATTCTTTCATATATTTATTTTTTTCCAAGAAAATAAGATATTTCCAATTTGATTAAACAAGGAAGTTGTCAGTCAAAACTCTTAAGGGAATTATCATTGAAACAAAGTAGTATCAGGCAGTCCCCATTATGGAATATAAATATACTTTATCTACTGATTTTATTGTCATACCCATGATTTAATTTGATATAATCATGATTATAGATTGGATTTCAAATCATGATGTAAAAATTTATTGCAAGAAGAAGGAGGGTACACTTTTTGAGGATGATGTGGAATCCCTTATCTTTGGCATTGAAACATCACCATCCGATTATCATCTAGATCCACTCCTAGTATCTCTACTAAATTATATTATTGGGGAGTAAAGGAATCAAATAAATATGGGTGAGTATATGAATGTATAGATAGAGGACATACCTATTGTGGAAGAATATGTTGACGTTTTCCAGAGGATTTTTAGGGACATCCTCCAGATCTGGAAATTGAGTTTTCCATTGACATAATTACTAGTTCAAGGCCCGTATCAATGAACACTTATAGAATATCCACTATAAAGTTAGTGAAACTAATGAAAAAACAATATAAATAGAGTGATAAAGAATTTATTCCCCCTAGTGTTTCTCCATAGGGAGCCCATGTTCTTTTTGTTAAGAAGAAAGATGGGTCTTTGAGGTTGTGCATTGACTATAGGGTGATCAATGCTATAATAATAAAGACCAAGTATCCCATACCTCACATTGATGATTTATTTTATCAACTTAATAGAGCCTAATATTTTTTTAAGATTGATCTTCAATGTGGATACGATCATTTGCTTTTTTGGAAAGAAGACATTTTAAAAACAACATTTCAAACCAGGTACGAGCATTACAAGTTTACAATAATGCCTTTTGGACTGACTAATGAACCATATGTTATCATGCATCTAATGAATATAACTTTCAAGGAATATCTTGATGACTTTTTGGTGGTGATTATTGATGATATCTTGTTATACATTAAATGCATTGAAGATAATGAAAATCACTTTCACACTATTTTGAAAAGTCTTAGAAGAAATGAATTATATGGGAAGTTTAGAAAGTGTGAATTTTGGCTTCAATTAGTTTCATTCCTTGGCCACATTGTCTCTAAGTATGGAATATCAGTTGATCCTGCAAGGACAAAGGCTGTTCAAGAATGGCATACTCCAACGAACTTAACTGAGATATGTAGTTTTTTCGGTTTAGTAGGTCATTATAGGAGTTTTTTCTAGAACTTCTACCATTTAGCCAACCCAATAACCATGATCACATGAAAAGGGGTTAAATTCGTATGGAATATGGAATGTGATGAATGTTTTAAATAATTGAAGAGAATATTAGTGAATGATCCAATCTTGAATCTACTATCTGGTAATCAAGGATTTTTGATCTATAATTCCATATCAAAGAAAAGACATGGATGTTTCCTTATGCAGAATGATAGAGTGATTACCAATGCATCTAGGCAGCTAAAAAGTCATGAAAAAAACTATCCAACTCTTGATCTTTATTTAGAAGTGGTAATATTTTCTCTAATGATTTGGATACATTACCTCTATGGAAAAAATGTGAGATATATATAGATAATAAGAGTTTTAAATGTATTGTCTCACATAAAGAACTCAACATGAGAGAAAGGAGATGGATTGAGCTACATAAGGATTATAATTTCACAATACACTATCACCTGGGGAAGGAAAATAACGTGTCAGATGATTTCAGTATAAAAGACCACAGAATTTGGAACAAGATGAGAGTTTAAAGGGATCCTATATTCATGGATCTAGTAATGATGGATATATGATTTATCATAGAAGTTAACACATCACTAATTTTTCTAATGGTTGTCAAACCTTCTTTACGAGAAAGGATAAAAAGTTCTCAATATGATTATGAGAAGTTTAAAAATAAAATTAAATCTATAATTGATGGGATGTTGATTTTCTTCATATATGATGGTTGCATTTTGAAATTCAGAAAGAGGATTTGTGTTCCTGCTATTCTTGAACTAAAGAGGGAACTGTTGGATGATGCTCAAAGCTCTAATTTCCCTATACACCATGGCAGCACAAATATATATAGAGATATAAATGAACATTTTTGGTGGGAAAATCCAAAGAGGGATATTGCAGATTATGCGGTGAGATGTTTAGTTTTTCAATAGGTGAAGGCTGGAAGACAACATCCTAGAGAAGTCGTGTAACCCCTTCCAATTACTATGTGGAAATAGGGTGATATTATGATAGAATTTATCATGGGCTACCAAAGACTCCAAGAAGGATTGATGTGATATTGTTCATTGCTGATCATCATACAAAATCAACACATTTTCTGGATATAAGAGATGATTTACCACTTGAACATTTAATAATACTATATATTAAAGAAGTTTTAAGACTTCATGGTGTACCCTTATCAACTGTTTCGGATCTGGATCCCCATTTTATATAACAATTCTAGAAAAGTCTTCAGAAGGTCCAAGATACTGATCTTCATTTGAGAACATCCTACCACCCACAAACTAATGGAAAATTTTAATAGATTATTCAAACATTGGAAAACATGTTGAGGCCTTATACACTTGACTTTCAAGGTATCTGGGATCAGTACTTCTCCCTTGTTGAATTTTCCTTTAACATTAGCTTTCATTCAAGTATTTAGATGGAACTGTTTCAAGTTTTATATGGAAAGAGATTTCATACCCCAACTTGGTGGGATGATGTTGGTCAAATAAATCTCATAGGCCCAACACTTCTTGAGGAAACAATGGAAAAGGTAAATATTATCCAAACCCATATCAAAACAGATCAATGTAAGAAAAATATATAAGTTGATAATTGAAGGAAGGACATGGATTTTGAATAGTTAGATCATGTTTTCTTAAAGTTATCTCCAAGGAAGGGTATTATATGATTTAGTATGAAGGGAAAATTAAGTCCTAGGTAAATTAGGCTTTTTTGAAATTCTAGATCGAATTAGAGCAATAACTTACCGTTTGGAAATTCCTCCAAGTTTCTCCAAAGTTATTAATGTTTTCCAGGTATTAATATTAAGTAAATACATGCCATACCCAACACATGTACTCACCTATGAAGAAATAGAACTTGACCCTGATATGTCTTATTGTGAAGAGCATATCAATAATATTGATAACAGAGAAAAATAATTGATAAATTATATGGCTCATCTAGTAAAGGTTATTTGGAGGAACTATAAGATGGAGGAAGAAACATCGGAGCCTAAGGATAAAATCTTTAAGACATACCCCAATCTTTTTAGGTAACATTTTTTGAATTTTAAGGATGAAATTTTTATAAGGAGGGGAAAATATAACACACCAACATTTAGAAAATAAATATTGAATTCATGAAAAATTGATTCCTTACAATACAAAACATTTTATAATCTAGCTGTTAAACACATCTTTTCCTCTATTTTGATTTGAATTTTCAAAAATGTTTATCTAAAGTTGTGATCAGTAAGTCATTTGGAGTCTGATAGGACAAACATGATTTTTGGTGAATAGTAACATACCATTATTAACATTAATATGAGTAGTAATATGACCATTCTGAATATTAAATAATTATTTTATTTTATTTTCTTAATTTAATATTATTATGATAAACAAATTAATTTTTTCAATGTGATAGAAAACTAATTATACATTTAAAATTGTTACTTTCAGAATTAACTATGAATTTATTTTAAAATTAAATTAATAATATTTTGAAAAGTATTATAGAAAAATGGAGTTCATTTTGTAAATCTACATATCAAAAAATGGGTAGGGTGAATTTTTGGGATTTTTCTAAGATACATCAACTTTTCGTGAATAGTAAAAATATAGTTTTGATATATTAGAATGTTAAATGACATCATAATGATGTAATGATTAAACTAAAATTCTAGTAGACTTGTGTAAAGTAAAATAATATATTAGGTGTCCCATTAAGATAATACAGTGGGAAAATACCATGGGAAAGCCCATGGTCTTAAAAAAACTACTAATGAGGTGTCTTTTTAAATTAATAAAAAACGCACTCTCATTTACTATAAATACCCACTCATTCCTTTGTTTTCCTTCATTTCAGACTCATAATCCTCTAAAATCTGGTTTTTTTTACCACCCTAGTATTCATCCCAAGGTGTACTAAATCATCCAAGGTCCCAACCTTCAAATTTTAGGAGTTACTCTACAAGGTAAGAGAATTTCCAACTTCTCTTTTCCATTCGAGTTCTCTTTTTTGTGGTATGTATTTCAAGTTTCCACACCATGTTCTTATTTCAATATTATTCTGTCCCTATAATATTTTATTTGACTTTTTTTAATGGGTGACCCATGACCCCTCTCTTTTTAATGTTTTATAAAAACATGTTGCATAGTCGTTATGCTGTAAAATTTTCATAAGGGATCTCTCAACTTTTCTTTTATTTTCATGGTCCTTTCTTTTCTTTCATTCCCAAACTCATTTCGTCCAAATTTTATGATAGATCCAGTACCATAAATTTATGTTATTTTTGTTGTTATATTTTAATAATTCATCATCATATGTGTTTTCCCATTATTTTATACTATAAAGGAAAACATCATCCGAGATGTGATAACTTATCACATTCAAGGATGACGAGTTTTCAATTTCTATCACCATAATAAATTATGGTCATGAAACCATTTGGATAGTGGAACCAGAATATAATATATGTATTATAACTTAATTAATATTCTTTAACCAGTACATATGCATATTATTAAATAATATGATGAAACTAGTTCATAATAATCAAAATACCTCTAAAATAATCTAAGTGAATGTCATTAATAATTTATTGAATGATTCATCCTATTTACATTTAACAGAATGAAAAAAATGACCATTAACAAATTCTTGATATTTATAAATAATAATTAATTTAAATTATAAAGATTTACATGCATTCCAAATGAACTCCATTACTTAAAAACAAGAGAACCGATTATGGAAATAAAGAAAACAAACACTATGGAACGATGGAATTCAATATAATAACATATCAATAAGGACATAAATGAACTAAAAATATTTATGATAAAATAAAATAATTTCTAATAGGCTCTCAAATAAGTTATTAATAATTATATTTTCATATTCTAGGACCTTATGTTGAAGAGCAGAACACATTTAGGCTTAAGGTAAGGGTTTTCCACCTGAACCTCCTTTTCCATTTTGGTTATTTTTTATTATTTAATTACCTCAAAAAAATTATTTTATAACATTTTTTACACCACATAAATTATGTTTCAATTTTATATATATCTTTACCAACCGTAATCATACTCTCATTTAATGGGAGTTAAATGTTCTAAAAGGATCATTCAAAAATCCCTCCCAAAATACAAGCCCGATTCAAGGGAATCTCTCAAAGTCTCACCCATTTTCAAGGGAACCCTATAATCTGTTTTTTGGAAACCATTATATTTATAAAATCAATAATTTCATGGTAAAAATACTATCTTACTTCACTTTTAGTTTTATACAAATATTTTTCCAAAAGAAATATACTTTTCAAAGTAAAAGGGTATTTATCTCAGGTTTTACTCGAAGATTTTATAAGAGTATCTTCATCTATTTAAACACTCTTGTCGATTATTACTTATTATTGGGATTAATATTTCATGGTATCATATACCATATTTAATTAAATGGTCTAAAATTATTATTTTTGTTGATGTGCTATCTTAAAACCATTCACCAATTTACTCTGAATGGTTAGTTATTATGCTTAATGTTTGAGGAAAGTAATTTTCATTTCATATATTACTTTCAATATTAATGTATATGTTGTTTATATTTATCTCCATTAATATGAGTAATTAATTGGACATACAAATTGGCTGGTTGGGCCTGTTATAGCCCCTCGCTGCATCGGTAGGTCTCATGAGACAAACTACGGTCTTGGCGCAAGTCCATAACAAAATGATTATTTATGGTCTTGGCAAGAGTCCTTGATGGTATAGTGATGATGTCCCAAAATTTCCATTACCTCATTATGAAAATATTAAAGATGATTCATCTGGTTATTTGACTAGTAGAATACCCATGAATATGTTTTATTATGGATTTACCTACTCAGCTTGTATTCCTACCATAATGTGTTCATGTTTTTCTTAAAGGCATATATATTGGTTATTTAACTTTCCTAATGTTTATTTATCTTATACTGTATTGATTACCCTTATTGATCATTTGAGATCACCCCTTCCTTATGTTTCATTTTCTCGGGACTTGATGAATTTTATTATGAATGACATGCTGAAATAACCATGGAGGTATAGAAGTTTTATAAGGAGTTTCTAGGTTTTTTTATTTTCATGTTGTAATGTTAAACTTATTAATGTATCTTGTTTCTAAAATTAATATATTACTCAGTCCATATGGGTGATTTTTCCTTGTTTAAATATCAATGTTATCAAATAAGGCACTGGCTCCACAAAACTATGGTCAGGTCCTTACAACATGCATACAAAAGGATAGATTTATTAAACAATAAAATTATCTCCCTTTGAAAGTAATATCTAAAGGTAAGTTGAGAGTTGTTTTAGAAATACATGTCTCAAACTTGAATAGAAAGAAATTAAACACCCATATTTAAAATCATTTTTCAAAAGGATTCATTCGGTAAAGTTTTTATGAAAATATCAGCAACTTGTTAAAATATTGGAACATACTCTAGCTTGAATTAATTATTATCTGCATGCTATTTGATAAAATGATATTTGATATATATATTTTTTGAATGAGAATGTTGATCAAGATTTCTAGTGAGATTGATTGTACTTTTATTATAACAACCTAAGAGAAAGGTATCTTCACTTCAATAAGTAAATCTTCTAATTGAGTTTTCATCCACATAAGTTGAGTAGTATCATGAGTGATAGAAATTTAATAAGCTTCATCTCTAATGATAGTTACTTAATTCTATTTATTTTAATTCCAACTAACACAATTATTTCCCATAAATAGTACTTCACTAGATGTGGATATTCTATAATCATCATCTATCCAACTGGCATCTGAATACCCAACCAATTCAATACTATTTGAGCTTTCACACCAAATTATGATTTTTTGTGCCTTTTATTTATTAGATAATTATTTTTTATTGAAAGTAAATGTGATTATTTTGGAGCATTTATAAATCATTCCCATAATGTAACAATATAAACTATGTAAGGTATTGAGGAAGTCAATTATAATAGACTTCTAATCATCTTCTGAAATTCTTTTTGATCAACTACTTTTCCTTATCAATCTTTTAAACAGCTTTATTCCCACTGAAATTGGATTGGAAATAGGTTTTTAGTTTCCTATTATGAACTTCTTATAAATTTACTTATCATACTTTACTTGAGAATGAAAAATGTGATTATCCTTTTTCAAAATCAATTACCCCAGAAAGTATTTCATTCCCCCTTCATGGAAATTTCAAAACCCCTTTTTCATCTCTTCAGTAAATGTTTCACAGCGTCTTTCATTATTCCCATCAATGATAATGTCATCAACATATATAAATATAATGAGGTAATACTCTTTAAATTCACTTACATAAATATTTCTATCAATTCTTTCTTTCTTGAAACTCATATCCCTTAAGAAAGTATCCAATTTGGAATACCATGATCTTAGAGATTTTTTCCCCATACAATGACTTCTTCAATTTGCACACATAACTTTCATTTTTTCCAAAACAAAATCCATAAGTTCATTCAGTGTAAACTTCCTCATCAAGATCACTATTTAGTAATTCATATTTAATGCCCATTTGAAATATTTTCTAACATCATTATGCAGAACTACAGTGAAAAATTATAATTGTTTCAAATATTTCCACTAAATAAAAGGTTTCATAAAAATCAATACATTCAATTTATGAATAACCTTTTCACACCAATCTTTAGTTGTTTGTTTATTACTTCACATTCTTCATTCTTCTAGTTCCATAAAACTAACTTTGTGAAAATAATTTTTTTGTTATCTGGATTGGGTAGAGTTCCCTGGTATTATTCTTTTTATTATTATCCAACACTTAATTTATATCTTAAACCCATTATAGATTCTCAAAAGGTTATTTCACATCATTTGGATCCACTTATGAATACAATGAAGTATGTGAAATAGAATTTTTTGTTCTTCATTTATGAATCTTTTGATGTTGATATCCAATAATATTCTGATCTTCCACTTGATTTCTTATCCTGGGATGATATTTTTGAGTATCTTCCTCATCACTAGAAATAATCAAGTCTAATTTTTATTCTTTAGTTTGATTAAAAATATATGTACCCTTAACAAAAAATATTTCCTTAACCTACTCATCTTCCTTATCTACCTCAGTATGTTTGTCTTCTTCAATCCTGTCAATCACCTTCACATCAATATAATCAAAAAAATTTCCTTTTTTACTTGTCGAAAAACATGTATCCTCTTCCTTCAAAAGAAAAACCAAGAATGATTATATCTTCACCTTTCTTCTCAAACTTTCCATAGTTTCCACTTTTTTTCATTATAATACAGACTCCAAAAAACTCTTAAGTGTTTCAAAAAAGGGTTTTCTCCAAAAAATCATTATATCTATTTGTATCATAACATTCCCTATAGAAACATTAGTATTGAATATAAATATATGTAATCATGGTTTTACTCCAACAGTAATGAGAAAGATCACATTCAAGTAACATAATTATTACCATTTCCAATAAACATATATTCTATCTTTCATGAACCCCATTTTGTTAAGGAGCTTATGGGGAACTTAATCATTCCTAATTCCATGCTTCTCTACAAAACAATAAAATTATTCAATTTTGTATTCTCCACCATTGTCTATTATCAACTTCTTTATTGAATACTCACATTCCTTCACATCTTTCCTTCCAAAACATTTAAACACTTTCAATGCTTCAGAATTATACTTCATGTACATAACACAAGTAACATGAGTGAAATAATTGATGAAAGTAATGAATCCATTGTCTCCATTAGTATATTTTTTTTTAAATTAGACCATATATATTAGAATGAATAATCTATAGGGGTTGGTTTGAACAAATCCCATGTTTCTTACACATTGAGTTTCTAATCCTTCCATTCTTCAAAATAATACAACAACAATAACATATTCTTGGAAAAACAATAATTTCATGAACATTGTATAATTTTTATAACTTCCTCATTTTTCTTTGAAACATGTGTCCAAAAATTTTATTCTATAATTTATTCTCTTCCACCATACTCATGTAACAAGAGTTTTGAATTTCATTGACCTGAAACAATTTTCCTTTTGTACGTTAGCCTCTTGAAAAAAAATTACCATCTTAATCACTTTTAAAAACAAACCCATATTTTCTTAATATACTTTTTTTAACCTCATCATTCAATTTTTAAACACTTAGTATTTTTTTTCAGCCCATCAACTTATATAGTTTTCTTAGATTTCATCTTTTCTTTCCCAATGATGGCTAATCCAACACCATTTATTTTCAAGGATTCATCATTTCTAAAAGTTATTGTTCATTCTTTAAAGTCTTTTACATTTTTTAGTAATTTCAAATCTCATATCATATGAGAAGAACACCCAATATCAAGAATCTTAATTCATTATCTTTTTGAAGAATTCAATATTGTTTCAAAAACAATAGCCTTTTCTTTTCCATTTTCCTTCTTCACCTATAGATTCTGATAATTATTAAGGTACATTTTTTTACTGGTAGAAAAAATGACATCCTTTTTCATAGATTCTAGGTTGTTCACATCTTTCAAAAATTTCTTCCATTGTTTTTAATATATTTTTAATCATTACTCAGACCTTTTTGGGTTTCATTGAATCACCCTTCTTATAATTATTTCTTTGATTAGATTGAATCCCCCCAAACTTTTCCTTCTATAACCTATGAAATCATAGAAATGTTTTTGGTTGGACCAACACATATTTTTCATTTTTTCAAATCCCCCAAAATACTAACAATAGCCATAATAAGAGTATTTTTCTCTAAAACGTCCATACTGGCCCGAATTGTGAATATGATTCTCATCAACATTCTTGCCTTTATTTTCTAAGACACTAAAATTTATGTTATAAATAGGATTATTCCTTTTATTTTCACCTTTATCAAATCCAAAAGTATTGGAAATATTTTCCGATTTAGAGAATTTTTAATCTTCTGAATTCCTAACATTGTTGCTCAGGGCCACATACATAGAATTCCCAGCATAATTGTTCTTAGAAATAGTTCCATACTCCTTCCCAGTCTTTGATGGTAACTTTTGTTGAACATTATTAGTATTCTCAAAATGATAAATTTCACCAATTTTAGTCATATAGTTTTTTGAACTTATACCTTTCTCTTCTTCTTTAGAGATGTTTTCTGACAAGTTCTAACTCTTCTCCTTTCTCTTTCAGTTTCACTTCCATATTCTCATTACAATTATTTTCTTCCTCAAGCGATTTATTGAATTTATAAATTTATTTCATTATATTAT